>OZ026576.1:3945200-8745200 GCA_964020215.1 Aurelia sp. 3 sensu Dawson et al. (2005)
TTACCTAACAGCACGAAGCGCCTTTTAGATCTCTACAACTCTTTTGGTCTGAAGCAGTTAATCTCAGAGCCCACTAGAGAGACAATCGATACCTCTTCTATAATTGATCACATTGCAGTCAGCAACCACTTTAATGTTGTTGAATCCGGAGTCCTTAAGACTTCTGTTAGTGATCATTACTTGGTATACGTATGTAGAAAATTTCGAGGCTCTTTAAGTGCAAAACACAAGGTAATAACGTCAAGGCAGATGAAAAATTTTGATAAGGACCTCTTCCTTAGTGACCTAGCTTCCGTTGATTGGTCTGCAATTGTTTATAACTCAGACGATGTGGACAGTGCTGTTTGTCAATGGTCTCGCACTCTGTCAGATATAATTGAGAAGCATGCCCCCCTTAGAGAGCGCAGAGTAACCGAACGTTTCAGTCCTTGGATTACTCCGGAACTGAAGCAGCTTCTTAGGGCAAGAGACAAGCTGAAGACTAGAGCTGGGAAGGCGAAGTCAGAGCTTCTCATGAATGCCTACAAACAAATGCGCTGTAAAGCAAATAACTTGAACCGAAAGTTGAAAAGGGAACATTTCTCCTCAAAAATTGAGTTAAACAAAGGCAACATCAAGGAAACCTGGAAAACCATTAACCAGTTGGTAAACAAGAGGTCTAAGACAACGGAAATCTCGACGATCAGAGAGGGTGATCGGGTCATATCTGACCCAACCGAAATAGCTGACTCGATGAATCAATTTTTCTGTAGTGTGGGAAAAGACCTTAGTGATAAAATCCCCAACAAAGAGAATCCTCTTTTATCAGGCAATTACGGTGAGCGTAAGAAAGACGTTGAAAAATTTGCGTTTGTACCTGTAAACCCCGAAAATGTGATGAAAGCATGCAAAGACTTTAAGACATCCAATGGCTATGGTACAGATTTTATCTCTGTCTTCTTTCTCAAGGTTGGCATCGAAGTACTCGCTCCTTCGCTTGCACAGCTCTTCAACTTGTCTCTTTCAACCGGTCGCTTTCCAGACAGCTGGAAAATCGCTAGAGTAGCCCCTATCCATAAAAAAGGTCCCAAGGATGACAGATCGAATTATAGACCCATATCAGTTCTTTCGGTCATTTCCCGTTTGTTTGAAAAACTCGTTTTTGGCCAGTTGTACTCCTATTTCGATAGAAATAAACTGATTTTCTGTAAGCAGTCTGGTTTTCGGAGCCTTCACTCGGTCTTAACATGTCTTCTTAGATGCACAAATGATTGGTACATGAACATCGATAGGGGTGAATATACGGCTGCCCTTTTTATTGATCTCAAAAAAGCTTTTGACACCGTAAATCACGAAATTTTGTTGGCAAAACTAAATTTTTACGGTCTAGATGGGAAGGAACTTAATTGGTTTAAGTCTTATCTCGAAAATAGGCGTCAATACTGCAAGGTCAATGGTAAGGTTTCCAAAACAGAGGTCATAAATTGTGGTGTACCACAAGGGTCATGCCTGGGGCCACTTCTCTTCTTAGTGTACATCAACGATCTCCCAAACTGTCTCGAAAAATCAAATCTGTCAATGTACGCTGATGACACTTGTTTATATTATTCTTGTGATTCCGTTGATGCAATGAATCAAGCCATTAACGCTGATTTAATAGCTTTGAAGGGTTGGCTAGAAGGCAACAAATTGTCGTTAAACGTTGCAAAAACAGAAGCAATGATAATTGGAAGCAACAAAAAGCTACGCAAGATAGATACTCCTGACGCCCCTAAGCCGCAGCTTAGAATAGGTTCTGAAGATGTCAAACTTGTAAGTGATGTAAAATACCTCGGGGTTCAAGTGGATCAAGAACTAAAATGGACGAATCATTTAACCACTGTCACGAAAAAGATCTCCAGGGGTATTGGCATTCTTCGTTATGCAAAGCAATATCTTCCACCCGCTACGATTGAAACAATGTACAGGAGTTTGGTAGAGCCCTATTTCAGATACTGCTGCCCGGTTTGGGGTAATGCTGGTGTATCAATTATAGGAAAATTGCAAAAACTGCAAAATCGAGCTGCAAAATTGATCACTAACAGCCCATTCGATGCTTCGCCACTCCCAATCATTCGTGCACTTGGATGGTCCACAGTAAGGGAAATAATTGACCTTGAATCTGCAAGGATTGTTTACAAATCCCTGAATGGTGATGCACCGTCCTATATGAGTGACATGTTTACTAAAGTCAACGTCTCTACAACACGGTCTCTCAGAAATTCGGATTATGACCTAAGAGTCCCTTTTCTAAGAACGACCACAGGACAGAGATGCTTCTCTTACCAGGGTGCGAAACTTTGGAATGGTTTATCTAAAAAGACTAAAAATACGTCAACTTTAAAAAAATTTATGAAAGCCATAAAATGATCTTCTGTCCTCGAAGAATCAACAAAATCTCCCTTTTCGTTTTTAATGTTTTCTTTTGAACTTTTCTTTTAACAATTGTAATTAGGCTATTGATTAGTTTTATTTTGTGTAAAATATTTAATTTAGTTTTAGTGTATTTTATTGCATGGCCCCCTGTAAATCAGTTTTCTCTAACTGAGGGGCTACCATGCCTAAAAAAGAAAAAATTGAAAATTGAAATTGAATTGAAATTGAAATTGAATTGTCTCGCGGATTTTGTTTGTTTGATTCAGAAACCAAGCAGAGGGCATTAAAATTTTTGCACATCTATTGCTCAGATGAACGCAGTCGCTCCTCAGCTCCTGAATCAAATAAACAAAATCCGCGAGACAGACCTTTAGATTTATCCATCTTCTTTCGTTATTGGCACATACCTTCTCTTAAAAACCTTCCATCGCCCGCACCAAACGAGAGTTCGCCGTACTGGTTTCAGGGCAACTTTGCGGCTTCGTCTGTTTTCGATTTCTGCTTGAGAGAAATTCTTTTGTCTGCATTCGCTAATCGCTTTGAATTGAGGTGATAACCAAAGCAACTGATGCTATTGTATTACAAAATCTGCCCTTGTTAACACTGCTAATAAATTTCGAGGTTTGCTGTTAGGGACGCACGCCGTAGGGTGACTCCAAAGCGAGGCGAAACCGGCATGTCAGTATTTCAATAGATTGCTGCGATTTTGCGCGAAGGTCTATTGAATTGAATTTGAGGGAAAAGCTTAGTATCTAGTATCAATAGTAAAACTGAGCGAAATTTTAGACTGACGACGTGATTCCTTGTATTCGTTCAACATTTGTAATCTGATGTTTTAATTTCACTCTTACAAAGGACTCACGACCAAACGGACTCTAAACAGGGACTAGAATCTTACATAAGATCAGAAGAATCTTAGAACATCTTCCATCCTACGAACGTCGAAAGAAAAGTCGAATGTCCCTTCGAATGTCATTTGGAGCGTCGCTTCGCTTCGAGAAGTCGAACTTTAAACTAATGAGCCAATCAAACGCTAAAAATAGGCACGTGGGTTGACCATATTAAGAAAATAGTGATCTGATTGGTCGCGCCGTGAACGCGGCGGACTTGGCCTAATTAGTCCTTGTATTGAAGCGTAAGGACATAAGTCCCTCAACTGAAGCGATAACAACAACAACAACAACAACAACAACGACAACAACAACAACAACAAGCGTAAGTTATAGTGACTTACGTAATGTAGTCTAATGTAGTCTAGCGAAATTTTTGAGGAACTGTATTTCCAGTCCCCTCGGAAAATTCTACCGGGCCGGTCATTGAAAACGCCCGGCGTTTGAAAAAATCCTGATCCCTGAATATCAAATGAATGATATTGAAAACTGTCTTGTTTTTATCGCGATATGTCAAATTAGGTTCAGTGATTTACCCGGCTTTAATTGGGCATTCCATCCCGTTGAAATAGGAGACTTTCCGCAGACAGCCCCTTTCGAAAACATGCAAAACGAGTGAAAACACCAAGCAAGATTTCTCTTTGTTTTCCTCCCTAGCAATAATGACTCTTGGATGTGTCGATGTCTTTTGTCCTCATGGGAGAATGGACAGAATGGAATCCTCCCTCCTGAATAAGTAATTCACACTAGCAGGAAAAATCTTCAACCCACCAAAAGGAAAGCACGTGCTAAAGCGTGTTGAATGTCATTGCTGTGAGGTAAACACATTTGGGATTCTAGCTTGTAATTTTAGCATGTTTTTAAGGTTTCTCAAAGGGATTTATTTTAGAAAATCGCTTCCAGAATCTGAACGGAGTGACCGATTTTAGCCTGGAAATTTTTTAAAAATAATTGAACATGTTAAGTATTCAATCAGTTATTGCAAAATATCATTGCTTATATACTCAGGGAGCAGTAGCCTTGGTACTGAGTTGAAATCAACCTTGACGCTTTTGTTCCTTGCACTCTAAAGCCTGGTTTCCATATGATCGTAACAGTCGGCGACACGTTGCCGAGACAGGCTCGGGGACACATCGGGGACGGTTGCGTTAAATGGGAACATTTTCTGAACGACGTCGCCGACGTCGCCGATTATTATTATTTATTTATTATCAATTTCTTTTTCGTTGGTTAAAATAACAGATAGCTAAAAATATTTAGCTAATTAATTCCAACGCTAAAAATGTATGTTACAAGTTTCGATAAAATATTTAAAAAATTAAACTATTTACAATCCATCAAGGTATACAATAAAAAACAAATCTCTAAAAACATTATAAAAAGCCCAAGTTCGGAATAAAAGTGCGACACAGCTTGCAGGGACAATTTTCTCCCTTCCAATGTTTAATATTTGCTTTAAACTGAGCAAGGGATTCAGAGTTTCGTACTGTTTGCGGTAATATTTGCCATAGTTGTGGACCTTTAAATCTGACGCTTTCTGTGCCATTTCCGACCGATCTCACCCTAGGTTGAACGAATTCGTTGCTGTTACGCAAATTATAATGACTTTCGTTTTCAAAGAAAATTTCCCGCATAAAAGAAGGATTCAGGTCATTTCTGGTTTTATACATCTCAATCATAAGTAATCGAAGGTTCTTTGTATGAATAGTAACGGCACAGTCCTTCTCTAATAGTTCACTATAGGTAGATTCGGCATCCTTATAAGTTATTCTCAAAGCCCTTTCCTGTATTTTGTTAATTTTTTTGTTCAGCTGCCTGCTGTGAAACATCCAGATTAAAGGACAGTATTGAAATTGACTGGCCCTCATGAGAGTTCTTAATTTTCTCTGATCCATGTATGGTGATATGCGAGCAAGTGCATAAAGTTTATTGCTAGCCTTTTGGCACCATCAGACGGGGACGGTACGGGGACGCATCAAAAAAGTTTAGATGAGTTTAAAGCGTGGTTTCCATATGATCATAACAGTGATCGTTTCCATATGTCGCCGACTGATCGGGGACATATCGCCGAAGCGTCGCCGACAGTTACGATCATATGGAAACCAGGCTTAAACTGCAATAAGAGCGCCTGCACCGTTACAGTGTGAACGCATAGACTGATAGCATATTCGTAGTTATTGCTACTTATAGACTGATTGACGCTCAAACTACGACTCATGGACTTTCACACTGAAATTTTGGACAAGGCTTTCCCCATAAATTTAACGACTAGATAAGGACGCCATAGCCAGGGCAGCATAGGTTTCAAATCTTGAAATTTGCGAAAAAAGGAGGGTGTAAAATTCAATGTCATATTTCTTTTAACTGAATGACTTGAAAGAAACTTTAGCCATTTTTCTATGATTCTACCGTTGGACTTTTCAGAAATCTCGAATATTTGTCGAAACTACAGCCTATTTTACATTTCAGCTCATTTTATGATGTGACGTCATCAAATTTCTAAATCACAAACCAGAAGAGTGAAAGAAATTTGCTTGACACCATATTATAGGCATCCATAAACTATTGTTTTCTTGAAAATTATTTGATCTTTTGTCTACAGCTTTAGAAATTACGATAATTTGAAGTTTTTTTCGAAAATTTTCTTAAATTCTTAAAAAAGAAAAAAACAATTTAATTCTAGAAATATTGACGATTTCAAAAAAGTCTAACGGCAGATTTACTGTCAAATAGTCCAAGTTTCTTTGAAGCCGTTCAGTTCCAAGAATTAGGTCATTGAATTTTACACCGGACGTTTTCAAGATTTGAAACCTATGCTAGCCAGGGCCGCCGAGAGGGGGCAGGAGGGGCAGTTTGCCCTAGGGTCTAAGGGGCCTCATAATTGAAGATTTTTAATATTTTGACTGCAGGAAATGCTCTGAAATGCATCTTGGGCCAATCTCTATGGCGTGCTCGAAAAACTTTTCTGCTCGCTTCACTTCGCAGGGGGCCTCATTTCCCAGCTTTGCCCCTGGGCCTCCAGAAGCTCTCGGCGGCCCTGACCATAGCAGCACTGTACGAACTCCTAGCAATGGCGGATGGGCCTAAGTTGCCGGTTGGAACCTCCAATGCTAAAATGCCTCAAAGTTCAAGTCTTTACTGATACTAGCCATGAACAAAAGCTGCATGTTTCCAGATGAATGTTTCCTTGATCCAAGAATCAACAAACATTTCGCTATGAAGAAGGAGATCCTCATTTTTTTTCTATATTCCAATAAAAATTTACAATATATGTTACAAGCTACACTACACTACCTACAGAAATACTCTACAATACAAGCTACACTACACTACTTTCGGAAATGACTCCACAATACTACTATAACGATACCCCGAGGAGCAAAAGACAATGTCTACCCCGAGGCCATTAAACATAAATATATATATAGAGGATTAGAAAAACAAGACAAGAGAATTACGTGAACAAAGAGAACAACAAAGAGAACTACATGCAATCTACTCATAAGTTTTTGATAAACGAGGGAAGGTGGTGGAACGTAACGAGGTTTGCAATTGTCTCAATCAAATCGACCAGTTTTATGGATATACTGCAAGGTTAATTGCAATATATCTCTATTAACGTCATTAGAAAGACCTTTATCGCCATACAATAAAAGCTCGGTAAGAAACTTGTTTGAAGAATCAATATATCCATATGGTCGCAATAGTGAAAAAACTCCAGCGAGAAGATCTCGTCGTTCTTTGTCAAAGGAAGGGCAATGCAACAAAAAGTGTTCAGTATCCTCGACACCATCATTTGTGGGGCACATTGGATTTATTGTATCCCTAAAATTGTGCTTGAATTTGTGAAAGTTCAGTGCGCTAAGACCAACCCTTAGTTGAGTAATGTAGGATAGTCCTTTAGGGTCATGAATACCAAAAACGGATTTTGCAGGAGAGCGTATTTTGGATAGCAACTTTGACTTAAAAACAGCAACAGATGGTGCAGTTCTAACTACTGGATCAAGTTTATTCCATTCGGATAAGCAGTGAGGATAGAAGGCAGACTGAAATTTTTCTGTTCTTGCCCCAATTCGCCCAACGACATCCTGATTGTGAAGAGAGTACTGCGACTGTTGAAACGGCGGAATTAGATTTATTGTATATGCAGATCCTCATTTTTTAAGGCCAATTAGCTTCCATGAACTTCACCGCAGTAAGGAGAACTTTCAACTGTCGAGGGTTGCTTGAGTCGCTTCTGAGACTACATCTTAACCTCGCTCCAGAGCGCACACCTAAATATACTCATTTCCGTCTCAAATTTTTATCAGAAAGTCCGTCCATAAGTCCCAGTCCAAAAATAAAAATGTTGTTGTTGCTGTTATTGTTGTTGTTGTTGTTGTTATTGCTGCGATAACTGGAACTATATCGTGAGTCTAGTAAATCATAGTTGACTGACTTTGAGTAAACACAGTCTTCATTCCAGTCCTCAAAACCCAACGAAATCAAAATACAGTAAAGTCACGCCTTTATAATAATAATAATAATAATGATGATACATATTTATACAGGATAAGCCTTTTCAGTACATGTAACATACTGCTATCAATGAGGGTCCTTTTAAAGAAAACTTATAAACAAGGTAAAAAATTTAAGAGCTGAGCTAATACGCGATTATCTTACAAAATTTACGGTATCTATCTTCCGTTTAAAGTTTACAAAATAAGATTCGTTTCTAATGTCGGTTGGACTTGCTACAAGTCTCTCTCGCGAAAAAAACAGGAGAAGGAAAAAAGCGAGAGAGACTTGTAATACTTGGCATGCTCATTAATATTCATGAGCTATCGAGCCTTGCTTCCATTTTCAAAATGACAGGGTTGTTGTCAACTGTTTCATCGAAGCTTGAGTCGGCCATTGTCAAAGAACATCGCAGAGCCTCGCTCTGTTGTATCATTGTCCTTTGTGAGCATATGAATGGATATTGGTTTTTTGTAAAAGGATGCCGACTGAACAAAATCCTGTCCAGCCAACAACCCAGGCCACCAAGTATTACAAGTCTCTCTCGCTTTTTTTCCTTCTCCCGTTTTTTCCGCGAGAGAGACTTGAAGCAAGTCCAAATGTCGGTTGGCAATCCATTGAAAATCAGTGCGTCTTGGAAGGCGAACGTTTTTCTACCGGCTAATGTTTTGACTTTTGGCAATATGAGACGTCAACCGTTTCCTCGTGTGTCCTTGCCATGATTAAAGCGCTCAAACATGTTTCGCAGTGGAGGAGGACAGGAATGGGTATAATTGTTGATGAGGGATTGAGGCCCCGTTTACACTATACCGTTTTCAAATGAAAACGGTACGAAATCATGCCGTTTTGGCCTCCCGTTTACACTAAAACGTTTTCGTAACCGGCATCAAATGAAGACGATTTTGAAAACGGCACGATTTGAAAACGGCATGAAACGTTTCAGTGTAAACGCTTGAAAACGGAACGATTTCGTTACGGATTCAAAAAGAGACAAAGGAATAATTTACCTCCTTTTCAATCAGGAACGAAATCGTTCTGTTTTCAAGCGTTTACACTGAAACGTTTCATGCCGTTTTCAAATCGTGCCGTTTTCAAAATCGTCTTCATTTGATGCCGGTTACGAAAACGTTTTAGTGTAAACGGGAGGCCAAAACGGCATGATTTCGTACCGTTTTCATTTGAAAACGGTATAGTGTAAACGGGGCCTGAATTGGAATGAACAGTACAAGAAAGTTAAAGGGAAAGTCTCTGGTGGGCTATGGTCTCTGAAAAAGTTGATGAAAATTGTTCCACAATCCCAATTGGTTAATATCTACCATGCTCTTGTGGAGAGTCACTTGCGATATGCAAATGTTGTATGGGGGTCTCTCTCCAACACAAAATTAGAAGCCCTTCAACGTCTTCAAAATAGAGCTCATTCCATTATAGAAAGGGCAAAAATCAAAGATCAGTGGTCTGGAGACTGGTTAACTGTAGAACAACTAATAAACTTTGACAGATCGGTTATGACCTATAAGATGATGAATAAGATCTGCCCTGAAAGCCTTTGGGATACATACAAAACAAGAAATATGTACTCAAGTTATAGAACAAGAAACTGCACGGACATTCAACTTCCGAGATACAATCTTGAGTACTCAAAGAAAAGCTTTCACTATTCGGGTCTAAAAGCTTGGAACGAAATCCCCAATACCATAAGGGAACTCTCTACCTTACAACAATTCAAAAAACACCTCAAGATACATTTGAGGAGCTGAATTAAACTCAAACACGACTCCCTGGAAGATCAGCCCCATCCATTGAATTTTTATATATCTATTTTTTATGCTTATGTATTTTAAGGTTTTTGCTGAAGAGATTCCTCGTGTATAAATAATGTATATAATAATAATAATAATGGAAACTTTTCATGATAAAATCCAACTAATTACATACAACTTAAAAACAGTAACAGAATCAGACTACTCACTACGGTGTAGGCATAGTCTGCCTGCATTCGCATAGGTGCTTCAAAAAAGTTAACAAAAGTAAGGTAAGGTTCAACTTAGAAGTTCATTAGATCCACTTCCGTCCACTCCTTCGTTCTCATACAAAAGATATAATAAGACGAACGTATACAAATTTCTGTTAGCTTTGTAGAAATGTACGTTGCTGCTGTGTTGTCAATGTTTAAATCTTTCAGCAATTTGAAGAAATCCTCTGAATGTTTTGAATAGATGCCGATAATAGTCATCACGAGATTCACAAAACGGATTTTTCGATACGAATGTTTTAGGTCACCATCATTTAAGAAATGTTCGTATTTCTTTGCCTTTCTTGTAGCATTCGCCGCCGTGTTAGATTCGTGGCCTACTGTTAGCTCAATTATAAACAGAGTGTTCATCCTGTCCACAACGAGTAGATCCGGTCGTGCAGCAGTACCAGTCACAATTTCGGGTGATAAAAACGATGGAATGTCACAGTAAAGCTTCTTGACCATTGGTTGCAAAAATGTAGCTAAATTTAACAGCACCGAGTTATGTCGCCATGTGTAGCGATTTAAACATGATGCACAGCCAGCTACAATATGCTTTGTGGTCTGAACCTCCCTACAGAATGAACAGCTTGCACTGACGTTTATGCCCCATCTTGCTAAATTAGAAAAACAAGCAAGAGAGTTGTTCATGTATCTTATGGTAAAATTAAAGATAATAATAATAATAATAATAATAATAATAATAATAATAATAATAATAATAATAATAATAATAATAATAATAATAATTATTATTATTATTAATTATTATTAATTATTATTAATTATTAGGCACAGATGGATTAGGGATGGTGAATATCAGGAGAGGGATTTTTCAGGGAGACAGTTTATCTCCAATCTTGTTTGTTCTATGTTTGATACCGCTATCTGCATTGTTGAATGGAATGGGTGATGGATATAAGCTTGGAAAAGACCGTGGCAAGATAAACCACCTTCTTTTTATGGATGATCTGAAGCTATACGCAAAAAATGAAAAGGAGCTTGACACACTTGTACAGACGGTGAGAATCTTTAGTGAAGACATCGGAATGGAATTTGGCATCCAAAAGTGCGCAATGGTTAAATTGATAAGAGGCCAAATTGTGGAAAGTTCAGGCATAGCTTTACCAAATGGAGCAGAGATTAGATCTTTGGAGCAGAGTGAGGAATATAAATATCTCGGCATTCTTCAAAGTGATGATACCAAGAATAAGGAAATGAAGCAAACGACAAAAAAAGAATACTTCAGAAGGGTGAGAAAGGTCTTAAAGGCAAGTCTTAATGGAAAGAATACAATCGAGTCAATAAATTCATGGGCAGTTGCAACAGTGCGATATAGTGCAGGAATTGTCAGCTGGACAAAGGAAGACTTACGAGAAATGGACAGGAAAACACGAAAGCTGCTGACTGTGTATCGGTGCATGCATCCGCAAGCAGATGTCGATAGATTGTATTGGAAGAGGAAAGAAGGGGGTCGGGGCCTAATTAGTATAGAGGATTGTATCACTATTGAAGAAAATAGTCTTGGATATTATATAAACACGAAACAAGATCAACTACTGAAAGAAGTTTGCAAGGAAAATATCATCAAAGAGAGACAAAGCCCTAAGGAAAAGAAAAGAATGATCATTGAGAATAGAAAAGAAAGGTTTAGGGAAAAACCGTTGCATTCTGCTTACTTCAAAGAGACAAAAGACGTTAAAGATGAAAAAGAAAGTTGGGAGTGGCTGGCCAATGGATACCTAAAAAAGGAAACAGAAGGAATGCTCATGGCAGCCCAAGATCAAGCACTCAGAACAAACTGGGTATCGGTTATGATAGATAAAAGACAAGGATCTGCAATGTGTCGGCTGTGCGGGGAGAGGGATGAAACTATAAGCCACATTCTCTCGGAGTGTAAAAAGCTGGCACAAAATGAGTACAAGAAATGGCGTCATGATAAGGTGGCTGCCGTGATACATTGGCATCTGTGTCACAAGTTTGGATTTTCTTGCGGATCAAAGAACTATGAACACTTTGTAGATAACACAATTGCTGTACTAGAAAATGAAGCAGTTAAACTTCTATGGGATTTCTCCATGCAGACTGAGTCTAAAATCGAACATAACAGGCCAGATATAGTTGTCATTGAGAAAAAGTCAAAAACATGTTATATAATAGACGTGGCATGTCCCTTCGATACCAGAATTGAGAAAAAAGAAATGGAAAAGAAAGATGCTTACGGTGATCTGAAGTACGAGATATTCAAAGTATATAAAGGTGAAGTCAACAAAGTTTTTATCATTCCAATTATCATCGGAGCGTTAGGCTCAGTGACCAAAAGATTCAAAAGTTACCTAGAGCAGCTGAAGTGCGATGTTCACTTGGAAGTAGTGCAAAGAACCTGCCTTCTGGGATCAGCAAGAATACTGAGGAAAGTTTTGGACACAAAGTAGAAGAACAGGAGATAACATCAAGAAAAGATTAGTTGAACAGTACAAGCCTACCTGCTAAAGCTACGGGAAGTAGCCTGCTGGTAGGACGCAAACCAGTAAATTACAACAACACTGTGAATGAGTACAATAATAATAATAATAATAATAATAATAATAATAATAATCATTTAAGGACTTAAACACGTCGATTGAGACTCGTTTTTTCCGGATTCGATCCAATGTATCCATCTTCAATGTCGTATTCTTGGTAGCAGCTATGATCTTATTGGCTCTGTCTTGGATCGACTGCAACTTTTTCTTGGCACTTTCACCTACTCATAAATAAATTGGGTAGCAATAGAGTAGCACAGGCCTAATCATAACACTATATATTTTCTCTGAAACAAGTGGAGAGATTTTGGGACGAATTCGTTACAGCAGTTTTACCCGATTCGAGGCTCGCTTGTAGATCTTGTCAATTTGCATACTCATTGTCAGGTGATTGTCAAGGGTGATTCCCAGATATTCATAGCTTGTAGCTTGATTTCTTGGAGTGCCATTCAAAGATACATTGCACGACTGTTGTTTCGCTAGCTTCTGACTTGTACCGTAAATAACGAGCTCAGTTTTGCCTTTTTTGAGGTTAAATATTAGATTATTGTTCGTGAACCATTTACCAACTAAATTTGCCTTAAGAAACTTATTACACAAAGACAGCCTGATAGCCTGATTGGCTTCTTATCTCAAGATATACTTCTTGAAAACAGGGTACGTATACCATGGTATAAGAAACACTTTTATACTCCAGACAGCTGTCAGAAATGTTAAGAAAATGTTTTTCATATAATGCTCTGAGCCAGTGTTGAAAGTTTCTTCAAATTATAATAATTTTGGCTTGAAACTTTCATTCTTGTTTCTAGAGAATTGAGACCCATTGGAGACATATTCAAACATAGGCCTTATCTTATAACATTGCTATGTGCCATTGTGTAAGAAACTGAGCATGAATCAGCCTGGATAGTTTCTTGCAAAGAGGTATTTTATTCAGCGAAATCAGGCCTGAGTTTCTTATAATGCAGTTTCTTAAAGGCGGGACTTTACTGTAACGTATTCTTCACACCATAGGTGCAGCAGAAATCACATCGCCTCCACCATCTGCTATCACAACATCAGCAAATTCGAATTTCAAGATGAAAGTTGAAATGGCTGGAAATCCCTTGCCATCAGCAGCATTCCGATGGATTGGTGGAAGCAATAAAGATCAAACAAGTTCAGGGACTCAGTTATACCCACAAATCTACCAATCAACATATACATTCAATGATATTCCAGCAAGTTACTGTGGAAGAAGTCTGACTACTCGAGCTTTCAACAGCCAAGGAAGATCAGCACTAAAAACTACGATTGTGACAGTTTTACGTAAGTAAGATGTTATTGAATTCTTTTGAAGACTTATTGCCCAATCCGTTGTTTTCACTGCATGACTTTGTTGAATTGAATTGACCTTTTTGCTAAATCTGCGACTCATAACATGAGAAATTTTGCACCACAATTTTGCCCCAACTTGTATGATTTTCATAGGAATGTCTATATAGTACGGTGAAGGAGATTCCTCTGAGATAGCAGTATACAAGTACATCCTCCACATAAGCATAATTTACTGTTTTAGAATCATGAATTTGTTGAATTGAATTGCCCTATATGCTAAATCTGCGACTCATAACATCAGAAGTTATGCATCACAATTATGCCTCAACTTGTATGTTTCTTCGTAGAAAAGCTTTTATCGTTCTGCAAAGGAGGCTTCTGTTAAATAGCAATATATAAGTTGATCCTCCGCATCGCATAATTTATTTTTTTGCTTCATGACTTTGTTGAATTGACTTGATGCATTCGCTGAATCTGCGACTCATAACATAAGAAGTTCTGCACCACAATTATGCCTCAACTTGTATGTTTCTTCGTAGGAATGTCTTTATCTTACCGTGAAGGAGGTTTCTCTTCGTAGCAGTATGTAAATTCATCCTCCACATAAGCATAATTTGCTGTATTCGCTTCATGACTTTGTTGAATTGAATTGACGTATTCGCTAAATCTGGGACTCATAACATGAGAAGTTAGACACAACAGTTATGCCTCAACTTTGTATGTTTCTTCGTAGGAATGTCTTTATCTTACTGTGAAGGAGGTTTGTCTTCGTAGCAGTATATAACTTCATCCTCCAGATAAGCATAACTATATTGTTTTGGCTTCATGACTACATTGAATTGAATTGATCTATTCGCTAAAATCTACCACTCATAACGTGATGAGAAGTTAGATACTACGATTATGCCTCCACTTTCTATGTTTCTTCGTATTTGACGTATTCGCTAAATCTGCGACTCATAACACGAGAAGTTATGCACTATAATTATGCCTTTCCCTGAATTTCTTTCCCTAAATTATGAATTCCACTTTCAGGCCCTTTCCCTGAATTTGATTTCGAGACGGTCCGAAATTTCATCACGCCTGCAAAGGACCATGGGTGATATGACAATGGCTGTTTATATCACACTTTAACCCCCATTAAACGTTGTCTTCAATGGGAGTTAGGGGCTGACTATAAGAGGCGAACTGGCTCAGTAGACCGGCTGGCAGCCTCCATAAATTTCATCCCCCCATACGCCCATGGATCAATGGATTCTTTTTTGGCTAAATTTGATTTTCTGACAGTCTAAAGCTCCTTCGTGACAGTTAACTGCAGAGGACTGAACTGTCTTGTTTTATCCCTGATATGTCAAATCAAATTCAGTAATTTACCTGGCTTTAATCGATCATTCCTTCCCGTCGAAATAGGGGATTTTCTGCAGAAAGTCCCTTTCGAAAACCTGCAAAAACGAGCGAAAACAGCAAGCAAAATTTCCCTTTACTCTCCTTCCTAGCAATAATGACTCTTGGATGTGCTCATGTATTTTGTCCTCATGGGAGAATGGAATCCCCCTGAATAAGTTATTCACACTAGGGGGAAGACTTTCAACTGGCCAAAACGAAAGTACATGCTAAAGCGTGCTGAAAGTCACCACTTTTGCTTGTAATTTTAGCACGTTTTTAAGGTTTCTCAAAGGGATCCATTTTAGAAAATTGCCTACAGAATCTGAACAGAGTGACCAATGTTAGCCAGAAAAATTTCTAAAAACAATTGAGCATGTTAGCTATTTAGTCAGATATATTCAGGGAGCAGTGGCCTTTCAAACGCCGGACGTTTTATTTTTTTTACTCACCCGGTATCAATTTTGGGCGTGATTATATGAGGGGAACTAGCTCGGTGTGTGGTCTATTCCACATGAAATGTCAGTAGCTATAGACCTTTTAGCTATTCTGAAAAAGTATGTGGATCGAACGATATTTCATTACATTTTGCAGAATTTTTCGAATGTGCACAATTGCGATCGAAGATCTAACGCCACTCAATCGAACCTCGCGTATAAAATTGTATAAAAATATAGCTCGATCCAGGCTCTTTTGTAGAATAGCTAAAAGGCCTATTGCATGGAAGTGAGCCAGCACGGTACGCTAGCGGGCCTGCCGAACGGGCTAGCTGGTCTCAAGTAATCGTATCAAATCGAGGCAGTCCGGTAAGCGGGCTGAAAATGCACAATGGAGCATACGCAGTTGCTCTTCATCCATGGTTGCAGTTCTTTTCACATATCACACAAATATCGGCAAACGAGCCAGCCTATCTACCGGGCAAGCCCGCTTCCAAGTAATCGGGCCGTTATTCACAACATATCCTCATTATAGCAAACTTTACTGCTGTGCCGATACCGCAAGCTGGGAAGCCTTCAGCTGGTTGTGTTAGAGTACTATGGAACAAAGTTGCATCCGGTACTTGTCGAGTGAAATACGAAGTGAAACTCAAAGACCAAGCAGGAACAGTGAAATACACCAGCGAAGGAACGAACATCGGAGAGAAGATTCAATGCAATATCCCAAATAATTTGAATATTACCGAAGCGCAGCTGAAGATGAGTTTCAAAACAGTTTTAAAGACTTTCACGATCAATGTCTCAGAGAGACCGATTCCTAAAGGTAAGCCCTTAAAATGGGTGACTTAGGGCCTGCTTATATGAGGAAAAACACCTCACTTGCCAGACCCAGGGCTGAGAGGCGAGATGCCACCTTCCAATAGAATCCTTTGTATTTTCATTTCGCGTTTACATGACGAACGCAACACCACCGGTATAGTGAAATCCCACCTCACAAGAGGTGGAATCTCACCTGGCTGAGGTGAAATTTTTCCATATAAACGAAATACCATCGGTATAGTGTGGTGAACAGAAATTATTCGTTGATTCTTCTTGGTCAGTTCGATCTGATTTCACGGAAGAGAGACTTTAGTCCACATCGCCTCTCAGCCCCGGAGCTGACAGGTGAGGTGAAATATCTCATATAAACGGTGGCTGAAATTTACCTCGCCTCTCAGCCCCGGGTCTGGCAGGTGAGGTGTTTTTCCTCATATAAACAGGGCCTTAGAAAGAATGTGGGGTGTTTGAAAATTCTCTCCAAACGAACTAAAATTCTATCAAACTTATTTGATGTTACTTTCCGGATATCAACAAACCTCATTTGATTTGCTATTTACCAAACTATGGCTAGCGAATGGTCGAGGGGTGGTGGTAGCGCTAGCCAGGATGCAGGCAACAGAACATACACAAAAGCCAGAATATCGACAAATGTGTTTACTTCTCTTTTGTAAATAAACAAATTCAATAAATGATGCTACTATGTTGTACAAGACAACAAGACCTTTCATTTGAGCCTAAATTTATTTATCTATCTTTGACACAAGTTGATTTACTAAAGAAATTAAATTCAGCGATATAAAACGTTGGCCTAAGAAAAACACGTGCTTGAACCGCTCCCTCGCAATCCCCAGAATATTGATCAACAATTCATCACCCGTATATGGCCCGGGGGGGGGGGGGGGGTACATGACTTGCGGATGGACGGGGGTCTGCCGCCCGGTTTTCAGAAAGGTACCCTCTTCTAATTACCGAAACTTGCGGACATACCCACTTTTATGATGAAATTTGGCGGAAAACCACCCATTTTTTGCTACTTTTCGCCGATTTTTTCTCGATAACCCACCCTTGTTTAAGGAAAATCTGCCGAAAAAGGGACCCTTGTTTAGAGAATTTGGGGCCCAAAAACCCACCCATATGGGCGGCACATACCCGTACCCTCAACATGTTATGTACCCCCCGGGGTATATGGCAGCCAAATACAGGGTTTCCCAGAAAAAATGCGACCCACTTTCATTCAAGATTCTTCAGGAAGTAATAAGATTCTAATTAATTTGACGCATACCTACTGAAAGTACAATCTACCATCCTTCCATTCATATCCAGGTTTGACGCGACTAAAATGCGACATATAACCAATCTCGTCCCCAGAGGGAGTTCGTTGCTCTACCTCTACTCTGGGATACAAGAAGTAGTTTGGCAATCTGATTGGCTGTTCGCCATTTTGGGCCGTAACTCCGATTTGCGCGGGGTAAACGACCTCGGCATAAAATTCGACGTAAAACCACATTTGCCTATTCCGACCATCATTTGCAACTTATTTCCGAGATTCGAAGAATAAGGAGCCATTTTATTTTTGAAGCTGTGGTGAAAGTTTCCCGAATTTGCAACTTAGGCCCATTTTCGCTCCAAAGGAACCGTGCTTATTTTCCAATAAACACACTTTCTAACCCCAGGTTATTGTTTAAATACCCGCAATAAGGTTCAAATAAGGTTCTCAAAGTGTTTGTTTTCAATTTTCCATTCCTCTTCTGCAAAATTAGCGCCAGAGCAACGACCATTCTCCATCCCTTGGCGTTGCCTAGCCAACGGTGAAATCCATAATGTCTTCAAAATTTGCCCATTTTCTGGGCAAATTTGATCGAAGTGTGCCAGGGTGTTCATTCGGCTTCGTGATCAGCATATGACGTAAAAAGAACCCTGGGAACGCGGTTGACGTATAAATTCAAGCCCAAGCTGTAAAATAGATTTTGACATGTTCAACTTTAAAAGAAATATTTGTCATTATCATTGCCTTGACACCAATCGGCCAGTGGCCATTCACACAAGTATTGTTTTTACTAAGCCCCAGTACCTGGGCTAATAGGGACCTTTAGCAAATAGGACGGGGACTGCAACGGCAACGCAAATGTGTCCGTTGTTTCCGAACTTCGGCTTGAAAAGACTCCTTGTTTTCCGTGCGAATTTGGTTCCCTTGAGAGTCTATGAAGTTGTCAATCGCACAACTTGGAAATCTTACTTCTAGCGTGCTGTTCTTCAGATCTGGATCTTCGAAGTGAAACTCACTCATTCTAAATGTTAATTATCAAGGAAAAAGAAGGTTCCAAAGTATTCAGTTGAAGAAGGAGATTTTGTCTTCGCTTGTTTAAAGGTAATGTGTCCATACATAAGGATCGGGTGTACCCGACCTGTCAAGTCATCCATCAAAATATCGGGTTATGATTGGTCAGTTCCATTGTGATGCAAAACTGATCACATGAAATGCTGGCCTCGCACAGGAGCGAACATGCAGAAGCAGACAGCAATAATGGCTGCCTCATTTCAACGTTGAAAGTGATCACATGGAAAATCACATGTTTCTTATTGCCTCCCGCAGAGTTGCTGGCTATCGCTGGACACATTACCTTTAAAACATGTGAAGATAACTTGTGGGAAACTATACTCGGTTGTATCATACAAGAGGACGTTCTGGCCGGCGTTGCCATCCTGGTTGCTTAAAGTCCATAATATCACCGACAACTATTGCCTCGGGGGGGGGGGGGGTACCTTACTATTGTTCGTGGTACGGGGACGTGCTATTGTTTAGGGGTACTTTTTTCAAACCATTACGGAAATATGGGTATCATTTTCACAATTTTTTGACATTTCACGGAATTATGGGTGTCCTTTTCAGGGGATTTTTCATAGTTTCCGGAATTATGGCCAAGATATTTATTCGATTTGTGGAATTATGGCCCTAAAATCCACCAGAATTCACGGAATTATGGGTACCAATTTTTGGGCAAAATGGCACGTCCCCGTCACATAATAGGTTGAGTTACCCCCCCCCCCCGAGACTATTGCACATATCCGTTTCCATCAACAGGAGGTAACAGTGGAAGAACTCAAGGCCCAAGCAATATATTTGGTATAACTATTGCCGTCGTTGGAATTATTCTCTTTAACATTACATTTTAAGGGTTGTAAGTATTACTACGTTATGTGTTATCAGGGCCGTCGAGAGCCGGCTTGGGTAAACTTATGAGGATGAGCCTCTTGTTTCCCTGTGCTCTTTGACTTTATGATGGCGCTTCAGTCAACAGAGACTCAAACATGGCCCTATTTAGGCCCAAACTTCGCGATTTCTAAAGTACCAATCACATTGCGAGATTCTTGAATTACTATTGTTACGGTGTAAATGTGATAAAATTTTCAATTCGATTGAAGAATTGAAAACACTGCCAGGGGATTGAGATTCGAAGCCGTGATTCTATCATAGTTCCATTGATGATTGAAGAAAATAGGGCCACAATCAGTTGCAAAATTGTTGAGCCATTGAGGAAAAATAAGGTTTTTTGGCCCCCCTCCCCCCACTGCAATGTTGATTGGAAACAAATGTGACTTTTCTGTTGGCAACTAACGATTTACGAATTTTCCGACTGATTTCAACATTGCAAAGGGGGGAAGGGGGGCACAGTGGCAAAAAAACCTTATTTTTTAGAATGGCTCAACAATTTTGCAACTGATTGTCTGAAGGAAAACCCGATAGTTGAAGAAAGTAGGCCCGCTGCTATTGCACCAATAGCAGCCCTATTTGTCAACATTAGTTTCTCCCATGAAGATAAGATGTTTCGCATCAAGATTGATGCATATAAAGTAATATGGCATTGCTCTCTGTCCTCACGCATTGACCTTTCATGAAGTGCGCCATACTAGCGAGTACTGTCAACAGTACTCCCCACGATACTCACTAGCGTTTCAGTCCGTACTACTCTATTTTGTTGGTGAAAGGGGCTAACATGCCCATCAATGTCTTCAGCGCACTACAAGCTTTCAATTCACGTATTAATTTCATACTTTATATCCAATTTAAGTGAAAATATGAACGGTACTCACCTTTCTCTTAATAAGAGCTATTGATTTGTTCTTTTTAAAGGGAAGAAAGTGAGTACCGTTGAGGATTTTCAAAATACTGCTTTGCAACTGTTCGCATTAACAGCATCAATGTTCGTAAATCGTTCATATGGGTATTTGACATGCTTAAAGCTCATTTATGGGCAGATCCTAAGGAATCTGCCAATTTTATTAGCCTTTTTCAAAGTGAGTACCGTGGTGAGTACCGTCAACAGTACTCAGTCTTGTTGTTGTTTCTGTATATGTAAGTTTGACTTTAAATGTCTCATGTGTACTTTGATAATTGATAAACAATTCAAATGACACATTAGTCATCAGAATTACCTCAATGGCAGCAAAAACTGGAATTTCAAGAGGGCGTGTCTTATCTTAAACGGGCGTGGCTTCTTTGTAAAGAGCCAATTCTTGTGGTAAAAATGCAGTTATTATGCAAGTCCTACGAGTTCAAGGATACATTTTATCAAATTGATCAATGTTATGTTAAAAACCAGGATATTTTTGAAGAGCTGGTACAAATAGCCTTAAGGCTTGACCAAAAGAAAGAGCTGGAAAAATTTTCTTTGCGCATGCACTTAGGTTGAATACATCTTGAGCTAGTATTTTTCAAGCAAAAATCTTCTTGAAATGACAATTTTTTGGTTATGTCCCATGTAGTAATGCATAGTCGAGAGGACCCTTCTTTCCTACCAATGAGAACCTGTGGCATGGGTAGTAACTACGAAGTAGTTAAGACGGTTGCATCTATTGCTCTAGAAGGATACACTTTGGAGCAATTTTGCCATTTTTGAATGTCACAGCAGAATTGAAAGTCAATAAAATCAAAGATAAAACACTCTCAAAAGCGGTCTTAAACATTGGATATAAAGTTCTTTACCATCCTAAAATATTATTTCTTATTAGTAAATGCAGATGAAATATAGAAATAAAGTGTTCCTGTATTTCATCCAATTTTATGGTGATTGGAAGTTAAAGTGGGAAACAACCTGAAATGCGGGATTTTTGGCATTTTTTAATAAATTATTGTAGAAGAAATAAGAGAGCACGGAAAATGCATTCCATCTCAATGGAAACATGTTAGCCTTCAAAACATTCGGGCCAATTCTCAACTGGCTACTAGTTAAACAATGCCTTTGAAATCATTTTTGAAAATGTTCACTTTCAGACAATCAGTTGCAAAATTGTTGAGCCATTGAGGAAAAATAAGGTTTTTTGGCCCCCCTCCCCCCACTGCAATGTTGATTGGAAACAAATGTGACTTTTCTGTTGGCAACTAACGATTTACGAATTTTCCGACTGATTTCAACATTGCAAAGGGGGGAAGGGGGGCACAGTGGCAAAAAAACCTTATTTTTTAGAATGGCTCAACAATTTTGCAACTGATTGCAGGTTTTTTCACTGTTTCATTATGAGTCCCTCTTGAGCAAGGTTTACCACAGGGATACAAGGGACTCATCGTCATAAGTCTACAGCGCGGGCCCTGGAATGATCTATGGGGGTGGGTGACCATGCCCTTTAGTCGCCCGGAAAATGAGGGAAGCGCCCCTAAGACAATCTATTCCCAAAAATTGCTTAACCCTATCTGGACCGGGGGGGGGGCTAAAATAGCCCCCCTCCCAGTTTTGTCTGGATAACTTTTTTTTGATAATTCGTAGGCAATTTATTTTTCGTGACTTTTCCTAACTATCTTTTTTACATCTTCTCTTCAAATTTCGTCATGATATCTTATCTATTTCGGCATAACGGAATAACCAGACCCAGGACCAATAGGACCGGACCCTAACGGACCGGACCCCTATGAATGCCAATTCCTTTCCGTCGTGAGTTTGTAATGACGGTACAGAAGTTTCCTTTCGAAAATGGAGACAAGACCAATAAAATCATCGCTGAATAGAAATACCTAAACTCTGGATACCACATTAACTGCAAGAATGCACAATCTACTACAATGATCATCTAATCAACAGACAAACTTCCAGTTGAAAGGAACGAAGACCCACGAAGGTCCACGCATGATTAACTCTAACAAGGCCCTGTAACTCACTTCAATCTCCCAAGGACAAGATTCTCATTGACATTCAGAACAAGAATTAGATAACATACAATGCCAAAATCTAATGCAAAACAAAACTGCCACAGTTAACTGTCTTATCTCTCTTCATTTCAGGATGATACATTGTTAAACCTTTGGGGGCTTTCTAGGAACCAAGAAATAGGCTCTAGTGTGTAAAAAAGCAAGTAGCCGATTATTAATGTACCGAATCAGTCATCAGGAAACATGGAAATGAATGGGTATTCTGCCGGGTCCGGTCCGTTAGGGTCCGGTCCTACTGGTTCTGGGTCTGGTTTTTCCGTTATGCCATCTATTTCTGGAAATACAATAATTTTTTGAGAGAGTAGTTTTTGTTTTTTTACGGTCTAACCCTTTATAATTTTAAACTAAGATAATTCTTGACAGACTGAAGATAATTCAATGATATTTTCTGTGCAACCCTCAATTAATAGGAGAATTTCGAAAATGCCCAATTTTTTCATTTTCTTATTGATGACGTAATTCATGACGTCATATATCTAATGAATTTAGGTAATAAATATAAGATAACAAATTTCATTATTTTTGTAAAAACGTTATGTTTTTATAATAAATTGATGCTTTATCTGTTATTTAAGCTTAAAACAAGAGTAATATCCCCTCTGAATAAGCTTCTATAGTCAAATCAGTAAAATTACTGTTTTTGACCAGAAATAAAGAAAATTGATGACGTCATCAAAAGTACAACAATTACAGTAAAATAAATTAGATATTCGGACTTATCACATCAAGTTACACTAGATAGCCAAGTTTCATCTTTCTAGCCCTTATCAATGCGGAGTTCTGAAGGGGGGCTAATTTAGCCCCCCCTCGGCCTGAGGATGCTCAGAAAAGCCCGGTCCAGATAGGGTTAAAGATTCCGTGTAAAGGTTATTACAAAAAAATTTATTTATTAATCAAGGACACCCTTTTATGTTAGTAGAGCCTAGTTCACTCAAGATCGTTGCAGTCGCTGAAGGCGCTATAGGGAATTAACTACTCTAAAGGCCAAAAAAAAATGAATGTGAGCGGTAACTCAAAGACCCTACGACGCCAACGACTGCCTCGCTGGGATAGAGCCAGCTTCTATAAAACAGAAATATCAAAACGAATGTCTAGTTTATGTATACTGTCATCAAAGCTGGCAGTTCCTCCAAACACCCTTTTAAAGAAGTTGTTATGAAAATGCACTGCAAAGATATAAAGCAATGATTGACTTTAATAGGCCAAAATACTTACGGGCCCTGGACCTTTTAACCCCCCTACCCCCATTCTTGACGGTTCTGCGTTATTATCGCTATTGTCTTACCAGCCCATATTAACCATGGGTGGTAGCTTAGGTTCCGAATCTTTAAAAAGATGGGTGTAAAATTCAATAACATATTTCTTTGAAGTGAATGGCTTCAAAAAAACTTTAGCAGCTATTGCTATAATTCTCCACTTGGACCGCGTTCACACGATGCCGGCACAATTTGAAAACGGTGAAAAATGTGACGGATAGGCCTCCCGTTCACACGAAAACGACACATTTTTTTTGCCGGCACATTTTGAAAATGGTAGATTTTTAAAATTGAACTCTAATCGGCACATTTTGATAACGGCATCGTGTAAATTTTGAAAATAGAAGATACGTTTTCACCGAGGGGCAAATCACTCCAGGAAATGGCGTACGAGATTAAAAATCACAAGTGATTATTTTGTGATTAATTTGATTTTTTTGTGATTTAAGTGATTAATCTGTGATTTTTCTAGAATAAATCACACATTCCAAACTGTTCTCAAATAAGCACCTGTACTTTAAAAATTGTATGAATGGGGCAAGACATAGCAAGATTGGTAAATCAAATGATGAAATATGACGGTAAACTACTTCATAAATCAAATCATTGACTATCATGCCAATTTGGCAGATTTGTTTGTAACACAAGAACGAAGCTTTCCTTTTTGCTTCATCGCAGGGCACTCAGAATGTTGCGATGTTGTGCTGTTCATGTTTCGAGCTTTTGTTTGCATATCTGGCAATGTGTTCGTATAAATTTGGGAAATGGTGTGACAGGGACAATGTAAACGTAAGTAAAAGTAAAAGTCAACATGGTTAAAAACTCAAATTTGTGATTAATATGACCGGTGATTTTTCGTGATTAATGCGATTTTTGTGTGATTAATATGATTAATTTGTGATTAAAGTGTGATTATTTTCGAGAGCGTACGAGATTTTAAGCAGTGATTTGCCCCTCGGTTTTCACTGAGAAAAAGACTATTTATATTTCTACAAGCACCTCCCCCCCCGATTATTCCAACCCCCCGATTATTGTTATATCGAGCCATTTCCAACCCCCCGATTATTCTCACCCTCCCGTTTATACGGTACTCAAGAGTACCAGAAAATATTTTGATAAATCGGTAGAAGGAATCTACCCTCTACAGTTGATTGGACATGCTTGGACAAAAATCTCATTTGAAGGCGAAATTGCACTGTCGCTGCAATAGACCTTTTAGCTATTCTACAAAAGAGCCTGGATCGAGCGATATTTTTATACAATTTTATACGCGAGGTTCGATTGAGTGGCGTTAGAGCTTCGATCGCAATTGTGCACATTCGAAAATTCTACAAATTGTGATGAAATGTTGTTCGATCCAGATTCGTTTTCAGAATAGCTAAAAGGTCTATTGCAATACAAAAAAAATCTATTCGAGTGCGAATAGTGCCTTATGCAATAACCCAATTACTTTCCCTTCAAATACATCTCAAATTCGTTGACAATTTTCAGCGATTGCTAGCGGAGATGTGTCATCTGGGCCTATACACGTTTTGTTTTTATAAGAAACTGGTTTATAAGAAACTAGTACTAAGATGGCCAAAATTTTAAGAAACTCTAGTACTATGTCTGAGAAGTACTAAGAAACTTTTCAAAGTTAAAAGCATGAATTTTATAGCAAATAGATCGTTGAACCTTTATCATTGGGCAATATTATATAACTATTTGTGTTTTCAACATAACAAGACACTGTTTATTCCTATATGATGTTTTAAATATCAAGAAACATATCTGTAGCAGTGTTAGCGACCACATTGACAATTCATGCATTCAAAAAATAAGAAACCAATTAAGAAACTTTCAATACTAAAATGGACAAAATTTCATGTTAAATTAAGAAACTTTTAGTACTATGGCCTGATCCTAGTTTCTTATAAAAAAACGTGTAATTCTTACCGATTAAAACTCATTCGTTGGCTCCCCCCCCAAAATGCTTAGTTTATCCATGGTTTATCATGTTGAGCTAAATGATTCACTTACCAATATCTCAAGCATATATTTGATCTCTTGAGCAACTTTCTGCAAATCTTTTAATTCGGTTTTTTCTCTGAAAGCGCAAGTAATCTCCTCAGACGTCGCATCGACCGTCGATGTGATGCAAAATGAAACGATTTAGATACAGTTTATGAATCCGAGAATGGATTTGGCATGTGAAATTTTGCTCAATTAATGCAAATGAAAACAATAGGGATGAAAGACTATTTCTGGTTGTTCAGTCCACTAAGGAATAGATTTTAAACAAAAGAAAAGATAGTAATCGAATATTTTTGCTGATGTTTGTCCCTGTGGTCCAGATTCAAAAACCTCCACGGAATTACTTTCACGGACCAATGGAATGACGAATACACGAAGAAGATAAAAGAGATCCGTGAACATTTTGCCGAATTCTATAAGACTCCAATTTTCAAACAAATACTGAAGATTTTCAGTTCCATGGTATTTTGTGTGCAGCGGACATCTCTCACCCAGAGAAATGGCATGTGCTTTATTCCCGGCAGGATTTATAACATGTTGAGGGTACGCGTATGTGTCGCCCATATGGCTGGGTTTTTGTGCCCAAATTCTCTAAAGGTGCCTTTTCGGTAGATTTTCCTTAAACATGGATGGGTTTTCCAGAAACTGGCCAAAAATAATCAACTGTTGTCAGTTTTCCGCCAAAATTCATCATAAATGTGGATATGGTGGTTAGTTTCGGTTATTACTAAACGGGTAGCTTTCTGAAAACTGGGCGGCAGGGCCCTGTCCAATCGCAGGTCATGTAACCCCTGGGAACCAGGACAAACAACTACTGGAAATTTTCCGAGCTTTTAGAGCAAGGCGGTTTTCGCTTTTGTGACAAGAATGATCCTTTACCGAAGTACTGCTACATAATTTAATGGTACAGCAGTTCTAGAAAACTGATTTTTATAGCATTTTGGACCCAATGGTTGTGAGGAAAAACTAGCAGATTATTTGGGCCCACAGCTACATTCTAAAAAAGAATGCGGATCGAACGACATTTTGATACATTTCGTAGAATGTTCGAATGTACACAATAGCGATAGAGACTCCAACACTGCTCAATCGAACTTTTCGTGGAGCAGCGGAAAGGTTTCAAATAGAATCAGTACGGAACTTTGCCGTTTCCGCAAGCGTTTGGGAATAAGTCGAAGTTGTAGCGATATAAGAGGGGGGTGACAGGGGGAGTCTTTGGTACCGGTACCAACTCATAAGGTACCAGGTTCCACCCAAATTGACGGTATTGGTACCACCAATTTTGGGGGAAGGAGCTATCATGAATATGACGAATTCTGAAATGAGGTCTATGTCAGTTCCTCGTGAGACCAATGGGCAAGACCAAACCACTCCTGAGCACGTCACCGTGGCATCTGTGTCACTGTCTGCACTGTAAAAGCTAAAAATTTGTTGTAGGAATTCCAAAATCCTTTTGGAGAGCGTGTGGCCGAGTGGTTAAGGGCGTCTGACTCGTAAGCCAAAGGTCAGAACGGCCGTAGGTTCAAATCCCACGCTGGATAGTTTGGTCGCTGTCCGTAACTCTAGCCCGGGTCAACCAGAGCCATGTGAGGGAAATCTGGTAGCTGTGGCGGGTAGCTGCGGCGGACTGATGGTAAAACATCCGTGGCCCCTGCTGGAAATAAGTCTCTCAGACTTTCGCAGGCTAGCCACGTTAAACATATATACCTACCTAATCATCCAAGGATGAAATTTTTATTGGTACCGACTCATATAAGCTTGGTACCGGTACCCCTACCTTTGGTACCAGGTTCCACCACATTTGCATAATGTTGTACCAGGTACGACCCCTCTGGTACCATCACAGTGGGCCAAAATGGTGATTTTGCAGACATTCGTGGATATCTCAAGGGCACTAAATGTTGCAGGGGCAGTTGGCAGCTTGTTTTGACGTATGAGAGGGATAAATCAAATGGTTCACAAAAAGCTTTAAAACTTTTATATTCAGGGGGGTTAATACTATAATCAGGGCCTAATACTCTATATTTACACTCTGAGCCCAGATTCCCCGTTACACTTCTCGGTCTCAAGAAAATCAGCAATAGTAATTGATGGATCTTTTCAATGTATTCGGTTGGAACAATGGATAAAGCTGAATGTTTCACCATATTTGGGGGATTGGGACCTATATTATGGGGACTGGGACACATTTTCCAATTTTGGGAATTCTAACCAAAAGTCTCCTTTCTGGTACATTTCAGTTTAAAAAAAGCTATGTAGAAGTTTCCTATGCACATGATATTACCTAGGGGATACTCAATAATTAAACTTTCTCTAGTGTTCTCAAAAAAATAAGCATGGTCTCAATATCTTTCCTTGGAACAACCTAAATTTCCTTAAAAATACCTTTCCCCCCTGTTTATTTGATTTTTCCGAGGGGAAACAAAATGAAACCTTCAAAAATAAAATTTTCATAAACTGCTCTTTCAGAAAATATATTGGTGTCTTGTTTCTCCTCGTACTTTTTAAAATATTCTTGATGAAAGTCAAATTTTGCCCTCTGAAGAAGAGAACAGATCTGACAAGTTGTCTGAAGAAAATTATTGCAGCTGCACAAGTAGACCAGACAAAGAATTTTTGTCTTGCTTTTCAATAAACAGTGACCTTCTACGACTTGGTTATAGCTATCAAACATTCTGCAACCCATTTTTCTAGCCGAAAATCATTTATCCGCATTCTCTGCCACTAGAAAGCTGGGTGTAACATTTTGAAAGATTTTGTTCAATATTCTCAGATTCAAATATCTATAACTCTGTGATGACACAAGATAAATGAAAACTTTAAAAGGCACGTTTAAGCCCAGTTGTTCGACTTTCTAAAACTGCATAACAATTTGCATTTTTGAGAACTTCAAAATTTCCGAATGTCTGCCTCTAGCCCACTGTGCCATGGTACCACTACCCTGTCACCCCCCTCATATCATTTCAGGCAAACAGTGAAACTATGGCATGTAATCGAGTTTAAAAGCTGGGTATATTGCTGAACCTAATTTGACATATCTGGGATAAAACAAGACAGTTTTCAACATCATTGCTTTGATACTCGGGGATCAGGATCATTTAAATGCCGGGCGTTTTTATTGACTCGCCCGGTATACCGGGTGACCAAAAAAAAGTGACCCGGCGGAATCTGTTATAGAAAAACGAGTTAGGGGCCGAGTGAAATGCTTCAAACGTTGTTCTGTCGCTAAAAGGCTACCCTATATTAGGAATATTTTTTGCAATTTTTTTCAGCGCAGTAAATTTTCCAAATTAAAGATTTTGCGGAAAATGGCACGCCTGAAATCCTCAACAAGTCGTCAAAACAGGGGATCAGTTTACAGCCATTTCAGATCTTCAGAACAATGTGGAGCGTGTTTTATTTCAGGTTGGGAATTGGCAGCTCAGTCGAAAGTTTTCAGAACGAGTTTATAGTCCCTAGATACCTAAAATACTCTTGTCTCAAGGGACAAGGATACTTCTGCTTTTCTGTAAAAAATTTTTGAAGTGCACGGAAAGTTGAATTCCTTTCAAATTCAATGAGTTTACAGTGAACGTCTCATTCCCAATTCTTAGATACCTGGAGAGTATAAACTTTCTCTGGAAACTTTTGACTGAGTTGCCTATTCCCAGCAGTCCCAGCCTGAAATAAAACACGCTCCACGTTGTTTGAGGATCTGAAATGGCTGTAAATCGATCCCCTGATTTGACGACTTCTTGAGGATTTCTGGCATGCCCTTTTCCTCAAAATCCTTAATTTGCAATATTTACCGAGCCGGAAAAAATTGCAAAAAATACCCATAATGTAGGCTAGTCTTTTAGCGACAGAACAACGTTTGAAAATGACAGATTGCGTCGGGTCACTTTTTTTGGGTCACCCGGTACACATTTTTTTATAAGAAACTGGTTTACAAGAAACTAGTACTAAGATGGCCAAAACTTTAAGAAACTCTAGTACTATGTCTGAGAAGTGCTAAGAAACTTTCCAAAGTTAAAAGCATGAATTTTATAGCAAATAGATCGTTGAACCTTTATTATTGGGCAATATTATCTAACCATTTGTGTTTTCATCATAACAGAACACTGTTTATTCCTATATGATGTTTTAAATATCAAGAAATATATCTGTAGCAGTGTTAGCGACCACATTGACAATTCATGAATTCCAAAAATAAGAAACCAATTAAGAAACTTTTAGTACTAAAATGGACAAAATTTCATCTTAAATTAAGAAACTTTTAGTACTATGGCCTGATCCTAGTTTCTTAAAAAAAACGTGTATATAAAGTGACACACAGAAATATCTGGCATGTGACATCACTGGACATAACTCTATGAAATTCCACATACCACGTGATCAAAAATAACTGCGCATGCGCAAAAGCTAGAAAATTATAAATTAAATTAGAAAATTAAAGAAGAAAATTGGAAAGGATAAAAATCGAATTTGAAAACAAATGATCAATTTCATCAATAAAATTTCTTAGCTGCTTGTTCTTGGTGGCTTTTGTAAATCATGTACCCCAAAATCGCGCCCGCTTGTAATAACAAAAGCGTGATTAAGATTCCTACGCTGACACAGTTTGTCTTAGGGCATTCTTGTTTCTTCTGCTGTGTACCCCCTGCCATCTGCAAAAAGAAATAATAATGATAACAATGACGATAAATAAATTTGTTTGAAGTTGGCGTACAACTCTAATAGCTATGTAAATGCTAATTAGGGGCAGAGCAAAATTTATCACATTATATAGCAAGTGGAGAAGTGAAATTGTTGCAAGAAGATCTGCTCGCCCTGTATGAAATTATTGCAAAGAATACAACTGCCTAGTCACCTTTTCCATAAAAAATGCATCTGCCCCGTATTCATGAACAACAGATGTTGTATTATGCGCATACTAACCAGTTTGGTCGTTGTACGGGAAAATATAAAGCCTGGTTTTATTAAATCGTAATTCATCGCCGATCATTGTCTTGCAGCATCAGCGATCATTGGCGATGCTCTGAGACAATGATCGGCGATGAACTGCGATTTATTAAAAACCAGGCTTAAAGCTCGACGTCTTAAAAGTACAGACCGAGCTTAGACCGAGGGTTTTATGTTTTCCTGTACAACGACAAAACCGGTTAGTATGAGTTAGCTGACATCTTCTAATGTTCATTCGCATTTCATCAAACATATTTTGTTACAGTCATGTCGTTTGAGCTCACTGCAAGTCTCATAGGCCAAGAGTAGTTTCGGGTATCATGGAACACTTCAGGGAAGAACTTAAATCGTCACCTCAATTCAAGACAAATTTGGCCACACTTGGTATTAGCAATTAGGCCTAAGTATACTCTAACGTTTCATCAATACATTCTATTTCTCAAACGTTTGTTGTCGATAAGCGAGCCAAAAACTTGAGCCCGGTCGAGTCGGGCATTGTGGAACGCTGTCGGGTATTATGGAACAAGGTTTTTCTTTTGTTTGTATACGGGCCTCTATTTGAAACGTCGCAAGAAAATGGCGACCAGAAATCACGTTCATCGGATGTCCTTCGTTATCAGCGATACAGACAGTACACCAAAAAGTGGAGCAGCCTAACTTTAACAAAAATATGGCGACGGATGATTGAAGAGTTAAAGCGTGTGCAATTGGTGAGCTTTTATCCCACTTCCAGGCCGCTAGGCTTCATTTTCTGAAAAATTTTCCACAACACCCGATGTCCCATAATACCCGAAACCACTCTAGGCCTCAAGCAGTTGCTTTGGCCACAAAAAACGCGTCCTTGCATCGTATCATACAAGGTCCTGGCCAAAGTTCAGATAAGTCTTTGCCGCCAACACCTTCAGTATGATAGCGTTGGCTAGACTAATTTTCGTGAAAATGATACCTTTTACCAGATTTAATTCTCCATTAAAAGTGTCATCACTTAGCATTTTTTAGAAGAAAATTGCCCAATATTTGCCACCTCTAGAAGACCAAATCGCCAATATTTCGAGTTTCTAGACAAGAATTATAAAAAATCTGACCTTCCTTTTATTAAAATTGCCAAAAAGCATACACTTGCCTAAATTAAAACTGCCAAAAAGCAAACCCTTGGCCAGACTGAGAGTAAAAACGAACACCCTGGAGAGCGTCGCATCCCCAGGTACCTTTACTATGGAAGAACCCCTTCCCCGCGCACAGATCAATTTTATTTTGAAGGTGGCCTGAAGCGAAAATTTTTATTGTTCCAAATGAATAGCACTGTTGAATGATGAAAAATCCTGTTTAAATTTTCTTGATATCTCACTTCGTCGTGAAGTTATCCACTAATCTAGGGGAGCGACTGATGGCGTCATTTTGTTTGGAAATTACCTGGATACTGTATGGAAATATAGCTGTATTTTGTCTTTGGGAGGTTATGAGCTTTGCTACACAAATTAAATATGAGATGTCTCGTGAATTTATATGATGTTCAGAAAGGCATGCTACTTGAAACAACATTTCTTGATTCGATTTTTCTCTGGAAGCATAGTTACTTCGTTCATCTTGTGCAAACAAAAAGACGTCATCAACTGATCCTACAAAATCGCGGATGACTAGAAAACGAAACCAGGGAGAAATAGTCTATTTCTCCCTGAAAAAAACAAGGTATCAAAAAAATTTTAACACAAGTTTGCATCATTCAGTAGAACCATTGACTGGCATTTTCACTTCAGACCACCTTCAAGTCTCTTTTAATGAATGAAACAAGTGAATACTCCCACACCGAATTCTGGTCTCTTAGGGTGTGTTTGGTTGGTAATTTCAAACCTACCAAATTCTGAAAACGGTAGACTTCGCAGAGATGGAAACACAGTTATCAATCAAACACAAAATTCTTAAAAACAGCAGCAGGTTTCAGAAGACCAGGCTTCCAGTTGAAAAATACGAAGACGAGTCTGGTGCTTGGCAACAAAGAGTAAAGTTACCGATTACCGTAGCAACGCGAGCAAAGTCGCCTCGTTTTCAGAGTTCTGCGAATGAAATTGAGAATCTCTCCAAAGTCTGCTAAACCTTCTGCCTTTTGAAGCAGAAGGTTCAACAGGTCTGCCCAACCCGTTTTTGGAATTGGGGAGTCAGTCAAACACCAATTCCGAGTATTCCAAGTCTACCGTTTTCAGAATTGGTACCAATCAAGCACACCCTTAGACTGTGTTCACACGATGCCGGCACATTTTGAAAACGGTGAAAAATGTGATGGCTGCAAAATTTGAGCTAGCGTTCACAGGATACGGGAACAATTTGAAAACTGTAGGAAATTAGACGGCAAAAACTCGTTGCAACACCTTGATACCAAAGAAGCTTACCTACACCTCAAAGAGTCGATCAGTCTCGTTCCAAAAGTGTCTAGAAATGTTCTGTTTTCATCATTTCCAGGTATTTACACGATGCCGTTTCCAAAATATGTCAGTTAGAGTTCCGTTTTCAAAACCTACCGTTTCAGAATCTGCCGGCAAAAATGTGCCGTTTTCGTGTGAAAGGGAGGCCTATCCGTCGAGTTTTTCACCGTTTTCAAAATGTGCCGGCATCGTGTGAACGCAGTCTTAAAGGACACCATCAAGGATCATGATCAGTATTGAGTCTTGAATGATATAAAACACAAACCTGATTCTTTGTGACAAGATGGCCAACATTTTCAAGTACAGATCTCACATTTCTATGTAACTCATCAAATCTTTCATTGCTGGAAGCTCCTTGAACTGTATCCAGTTGACTTCTGCAGTAAGACAAACGAATGAAACCATTAAAGGAGGATGGTGACATGGGGTAATGATGGTACTGGGTACTGGCCCCTACGGTACTTGGTACTGATACCTATGGTGCTGGGTAGTGGCAAGAATTAATGTGGTACCAGAGACATTTTTTAAGGTCTCGGAACAAGGAAATTCTCAATGTTTTCATTCCGAATTTTCCTAGTATTCTTGTTTTAAAATGGTACTGCTTTCTGGCTTCTATGGTCCCTGGTACAGACGTCAATGGTACTTGGTACCGGGCGTTTAGGTACTTAGTACTGCCCCTGTGGTACCGTGGTACATTTTACCTGTCACTATCCTTGGTAGCGTCATGTAATGTCAACAAACTTGTTTCGAAATAACGAATTCGCGTTATTTTTGATAGGCCATATCACAGTGATTTTCCACTACAGTCAAGTTCCGCCTTTAAGAAACTTGTTACACAAAGACAGCCTGATTGGTTTCTTATGTCAAGATATGCTTCTTGAAAACAGGGTGTGTATACCACGGTATAAGGAACACTTTCATACTCAAAACAGCTGTCAAAATTGCTGAGAAAACCTTGTTGAAATGTGCACTGTTGTGCGAGGATCCAATGATTTGAGCTAGAACTGAAGGTTCCTTGAAATTATGACAATTTGGGCTTGAAACTTTCATTCTATTTCTAGAGAATTGAGACATTTTGGAGACATATTCAAATGCATGCCTTCTAATATTGCTATGTACCATTGTATAGGAAACTGAACAAGCATAGGGCTCAAATCTTTAAAAGGTTGGGTGTAAAATTCTATTACATTTTTCTTTGAATTAAAGTTATTGAGAGCAACTTTGGGTAATCTGCTGTAAATGTGCCGTGGCAACTTTTTGATATCTTGATTATTTTCAAAATGGCGGCATTTATTAATTTTGAGGCTGTGACGTCATCAAATTTCTATATCCTTAACCAGAAGAGCTACAGATTTCTGCTTGCAACCATATTGTAGACCTTCATAAACTATGGTTTTCATGAAGACTGCATCAATTTTCCTCAATCGTTTAAGACATGCGATGTTTTTAATGTTTTCAAAATTTTCGAAGAATTCTTACAAAAATAATCAAAATATCAAAAAATTTCCACGGCAGATTTACAGTAAATTACTCAAAGTTCCTTTCAAGCAGTTTAAGTCAAAGAAAAATGCAAAGGAATTTTACACCAGCCTTTTCAAAGATTTGAAAGATTTGAGCTGTATGCTAACTGAACGTCAATCAGCCTGGATAGTTTCTTATAAAGAGGTATTCTATTCAGCGAAATCAGGCCTGAGTTTCTTATAACGTAGTTTCTTAAAGGCGGGGCTTTACCGTACCTTTCCCAGAAATGAAAGTGTTATTTTGAAAAGGAATAATTACGGAAATAAATCTTTATAAATCTGTACAAAAGATGTCTGTTAAATTTAGTTGGAATTTAGTTTTTAACGCTAATAAATCTATGCTTCTATGTATCATTTCTCCTCAAAATCCTCCAAAAGAAGGGAACAAAATTTCCAACAAATGGTCTCCCCCATTGGCTTCGAGCCTGATATAACAAGGGCAGATTTTGTAATACAATAGCATCAGTCGCTTTGGTTCACACCTCGATTCAAAGCGATTAGCGAATGCAGACAAAAGAAATTCTCTCAAGCAGAAATTGAAAACAAACGAAGCCGCAAAGTTGCCCTGAAACCAGTAAGGCAAACTCTCGTTTAGTGCGGGCGAAGGGAGGTTTTTAAGAGAAGGTATGTGCATATAACGACAGAAGAAGGGTAAAATCTAAAGTTCTGTCTCGCGGATTTTGTTTATTTGATTCAGGAGCTGAGGAGTGCCTGCGTACATCTGAGCAACAAATATGCAAAAATTGTAGTGCCCTTTGCTCGGTTTCTGAATCAAGTAAACAAAATCCGCGAGACAGAACTTTAGATCTACCCTTCTTCTGTCGTTATAAGCACATACCTTCTCTTAAAAACCTCCCTTCGCCCGCACCAAACGAGAGTTTGCCGTACTGGTTTCAGGGCAACTTTGCGGCTTCGTTTGTTTTCAATTTCTGCTTGAGAGAATTTCTTTTGTCTGCATTCGCTAATTGCTTTGTATTGAGGTGTGAACCAAAGCGACTGATGCTATTGTATTACAAAATCTGCCCTTGTTGCCTGATATCGGCTACATATTTTTAATTGAACAGGCTGCCAAACGCGTCAGTTTTTTTAACTCACCCCATATACACAGGGGCGGATCCAGCGCCAAGTTGAGGGAGGGGCTTCCTGCAGAAAGGGCGCAAAGAGTATAAGAATAGACGCATTTTTTTAAGTCCTGGTTGAGAAAATTCCTCGGCTTTCAAACTAATTGATTTGTATATTTCCCTCGCATACTGATCGAAACAATTTGAAAAGAGAAATCTGCAGTTGTTGTTGGTCGAAATTTTTAAAACGAAGGAAAACCTGAATCCAAGCTTCATGAAGAACGAACGGAAAACTATAATCTAAGATGTGGGAATACTCTGCAGTTGCCAAAAGCCAGAACAAAACATACGGAATCGAATCGGTATCATTTCTAGGCTCACTGCTTTGGCATGCATTGCCAGAAAGTTTGAAAAAATCAGAAAATCTTGCAGTATTTAAAAGAAAATTAAGGAGCTGGAATGGACTGGACTGCAAATGTCGACTTTGTAAAATGTACATCGCAAATTTACAGTTGATTTTAACGATTTTGTATTTTGTAGAACTTATCATGTAAATAGGTAAATAGTTGGCTTTAATTAGCTATAGTTAGCTATCTTTTCTGTCACTTGCCAACTTTAAATAAATCATTTATTATATTATTATCATTTAATAATATAATTAGATATAATAGTAATAATATATCTATATAATTATTAATATATAATATATTGATATATAATTGATATATGTTTATTGATATATAATATATAATTATCATTTAATAATATAATAATATAATAGTAAGAGTGTCTAAGGGTCACGATGAGGGACGCACTTCTCACCAAAAGGGGGCGCCAAGCTGAATTTCTATCCTCAGGGGGGGAAGGGGGGGCAGTTGCGCCCACTTGCCCTCCCGTAAATCCGCCAGTAGATGAACAAAAAAGATAGAAAACGTACTTTATATTGTAGATAATACTCTTCAATTCGTTTTGTGCGTTGAGCATTGAGTTGAATTCTTGTCGTGTGATCCCACCTCCTGTCGATGCACCGACACTACCCCCGGCTTGAATCTTACCAATCACATTGTGTAGATTGTTGATCTGTGTTGTCAGTTCTCCTGTCTTGCCATGAAGTGTTCTGTGGTAACGAAACAAAACATTCAGTACTGGGTGACTAAGGCCCGTTTTATAAGTCGTGCCGCGCCGCGCCGAACCATAGAAATTTGAGTTCGACTGAAATTCGACTTGGAGCGACTCTTCTGCTTTATAAGAACAAAACTTTTGCCGTGCTGTGCTGTGCCGAACCATAATGACGAATGCGCACAAATACTGCCTTTGGAAAATTTTCTTTTTAATTTCATAAACTATTGACATTATTGAAATAATTATAGTTCTTTTATGCACGTGTGAGTATGGTGCGGCACGGCGCGACTGAAATTGGTTTTATAAGGCCTTTGGCGTATGGTTCGAATTAGTCGAACCAAGTGTCAGGTTGGTTTTATAAGAGTCGCGTCGTGCCGAACCAGGCAAAATCGATCGAAATTCACTTGGTTCGGCGCGGCGCGGCACGACTTATAAAATGGGCCTAAGACCAAGACAAAACTCACACCGATCTGAGTTTCAGACTGCGTTCACAAGATGCTGGCACATTTTGAAAATGGTGAAAAATTCGACGGATAGACCTTCCGTTCACACGAAAACGGCACATTTTTTGCCGGGAGATGTTGAAAACGCTTGATTTTGAAAACGGAGCTCTAACGGAGCTTGAGAGAGCGCGTGGCCGAGTGGTTAAGGCGTCTGACTCCTAAGCCAAGTGTCAGAACGGTCGTAGGTTCAAATCCCGCGCTGGACAGGTTGGTCGCTGTCCGTAACTCTAGCGCGGGTCGACCAGTGCCATGTGAGGGAAATCTGGTAGCTGCGGCGGGTAGCTGCGGCGGGTAGCTGCGGCGGACTGATGGTAAAACATCCGTGGCCCCTGTTGGAAACAAGTCTCTCAGACTTTAGGCTAGCCACGTTAAATATAAATACCTACCTACCTACCGGCACATTTTGGAAACTGCATCGTGTAAACACCTCAAAATGATGAAAAAGAACATTTCTAGCCTTTTCGGAACGATACTGATCGATTCTTAGGGTATAGGCACACTTCTTTGGCATCAAAGCCTTGCAACGAGTTTTTGCCGTCTAAGTTGCTACCGTTTTCAAATTGTTCCGGCATCGTGTGAACGCTAGCTCAAGTTTTGCAGCCGTCACATTTTTTATCGTTTTCAAAATGTGCCACCATCGTGTGAACGAAGTTTCAGATCTGTTTGAAATTTGGCTATATGTCTGCTTCCAGCCTTTTTAAAGGTTTGAGCTCTATGCTTATAATAAACGCTACAAAAGAGCCTTATTATCAACTGATGCGAATTCTTACCTTTTTTCACAATTTGAGCATTCCAACGGCAGTCGGTTCCAAAAAGCGTTTTGACAAAAAACTAGCCCGTATGAGCGGCACGTCCAGTATCACTTAGCAATCAAGTTCCCCTCCCCCCTGCCGGGATATGATCCAACTGTGTTACAGAATCTGCCTTCTTGGCAAAGGGACAGCGCAAAATTTATTATATCACATGGATTGCAAAAATGCAACGGCGCAGTAACCTTTTCCTTACAAAATGCATCTGCCCCATATTCATGATCAACAGATGTGATGTTGTACACATAGTACTAAAGTGCCACCGATAAATTTGCCAAAGACAATGAGAAAGGCAGTTCATCTCTATCAGAATCTTTTTCAATGATTGATGAATCCTTCTTGCAATAAACTAACAAGGAAATTTGGCTTCATTTAAACACATCTTTGCATACATTTCTCAACTTGCATGATTCACGATTTTTTCCTCAAGGTGAGCCATTTTATATTTAAAAGTCCAACCTATCTTGAGCTCATAAAAAGTTATTGCCGGTCTCAAGCCCGTTCATATTTGCTCAATAAAAAGTGTTGACCCGGTTGTGTACAAGCTCAAAAAAGTAGTTACCCCGTTACGATTTGCACCGGCCACGTTATGAAATAAACTTTGTACTGTCCTAAACATTATGGACTTACCCAATGAGAGAATGGATGGAGGCTTGTCCTTCGTAAATGAGACGAACATCTCTGTCATATGCACCTTCATACTACGAAAAGAATATTCACATTAATGGATATGGTATGATCTAATCTAAGACATACCGGGTGAGTGTTTATGGGGTGAGCGGCCGAGTGGCTTATACAGTCTTAGTGAGGTGACTGAAGTTAAGCTCGTGCGAGTGAGGTCAAACTCCGGATGGGTGACCTCGGAGGCCTGACCTCACAACTCAACTCATCATTCCTCGGAAGGGACGTTAAACTAGGGGTCCCATGCTTGGATGCGGCATGCACAGTGGGCCTAAATTAGCTTTCAGTAGCTACAATGTCTTACAAAAGTGTTGGACCCCTATGAAAATACACGTTTTTCAGAAATATTGTCCCCCCTCCCCCCATTTCAATGTTGATTGCTTTGGCGAATCATTCTTTTCCTGGAATTGCGTCAAAAAAACCTCTTTGCAATTCATTCAACATTGAAACGGGCGGAGGGGGGGGGGCAAAAGTTCGACTTTTCAACGGGGGTCCAACACTTTTGTAAGAGATTGTAGAAATCCTGACAAGCCCACTCAAAACAAATTGAAAAACAAAAAAACAAAAGACAAAATGATACAGAATGGTTCAATAAAAGCACCTGGACTTGAAAGATTTTGCCCTCTGCATATCCAAGCAACGATATTGAAAACTGCCTTGTTTTATTCAAGATATGTTCATGTGGCTTCCATATTCAAAACACGCTACAACTCCTGCCTACCAAACCGATATCTTTCGGCTTAAACTCATAGGCATCCCGAGGAAGAATGCTCTGGAATGCCATGCCTGATACAATAAAAATTACTGAAAACGTATCCAGATTTAAAAAAGGCATAAAAGCCTGGGATGGAGACAAATAGACTTAGAATAGACTGAGATAGATTTTAAATCGACTCACTCGTGCTTCCTGCTCCTTGAATTTTTCAGGATGTTGCGTCTTGTACCTGACAAAAGAAATTGCTAAAAAATGACACACAATCTAATTTCAACGACACCAACGAAATACTTTTGACGCTTTCGAAAATAGGCTCATCGATTCTTCAAAGTGTAGAGAAAATGTGAGCATGACACTAAAGCCCTTTCTTTCAAACATTATTTGATTTCGAAATTACGGGAGAACAACCGACGTGCTTTTTGGAAGCATCCACGTACCTTCCTTTCCTGGAAGCCTCTAATTTTGACTTGCATCCTTTAGGCAAACAAATTTTTTTACTGTCATGTCGTCTGAGTTTACTGTAAATCTGACAGGCCTAGAGCGGTTGCTGTGGCGACAAAAACCCGTCCTTGTATCGTACCATACAAGGCTACGGGAAATCCGCGGGAAATGTACGATAACCGACAGAGCAGAAACTTCGCACGCCTTTGCGAAAACTCGGTAACTTTGAGCCCCCTTAGCTCCCAGCAACAGATCCCAAAGCAACACTTGATACGGTCTTGCTAGGACCTACAGCTCTTGATTTATCATTTCAAAAAGCTTATCTGTCAAAACACTTCCTTATCTCAGATTGGTCGATGACGTCATTTACGCAGTTTCTGCGCTCTCACGACAAACAACAGGAGTGGGAGATTCTATTTATAATAACTTATAAGACAACACTTCTCCTTACTAAAAATTGTTAGAAAATGATAATTCGATATCTATACATCAGAAGAACCTACAGATGCTTATGGTTGAAATTTACAAAACAAGGAATCACTTGAATCCTTCGTTTATGATGGAAATTTTTGAGGAAAAGGCAATGCCGTATCAACTAAGAAGTTCGAGCAATTTAAACCTACCAAAAGTGAGACAGATACCGTAAGGTTCATGGGTCAAAGAATATGGGCAAAATTACCTAAAGAAGTGAAAACTTCAGTTTGTTTGACTGTTCTTATAAAACAGCAACATCTTAAGACAACAAAATGCAAACATTGCAACTGTAGGATTTGCAAAACTTTTATATATGGTTTAGGTTTTTTGTAATTATTATGTATATCTTTTGTATAAACCTTTTGTAAATAGTTGGCCTTAATTAGCTTTTGTCATTAGCTATTTCGAACAGCCAGCTTTAAATCAAAGTGGTAATAATAATAACAAATAATAACTCACGTTTCTTTTTCCTTTTCCAGTTGTTGCGCGTATTGGTCATATTGTTGTTCGAGTTTCTTTCTTTCCTCCTCTGAGATTTCTTTTGTTGTTTTCTTCTGATAAAGGTAATTATAGGGCATTAGCAAAGTTTCTCATTCTATCGCAAATGATAGCATTAAAGGGGCCTGTACAAGATAGAGCCTTTGCGCGCCAACGTTCGACTTTCTGATTGTTAGAAAGTAATATACCTGCCACACAGCAGCAAGTTTCATGCTTTGAGTGTTTTGTTTATCAGAAAGAGATGCCTGGCACTTGCAATAAGCTTGAAAGACAAAAGGGGAGAAGATGGACATGTTGTGTATTTTTCCAATTTGACATAAGCTGGATGAAAGCGAAACAGTAAGTTCAAATTCAAACCTTTGCGGTGCCTATATATGATCGGACGATAGGGGATTTGCCTTTGCCCAGGAACCACAAATATTGGTGGTAAAGAAATAGTGGTCTAGAAAAAGGTACAATCTCTAGATCTGCGGACATGTTGGTCATATAATAAAGTATAATTTGCTGCTTTCATTTATGACAGAGGAAATCAGGCCACGTTTGTCTTGTTAGTACTGTATTTGGATTTTACGTGAACGCAACACAACGTTATTTGTACACAAAGGGTCTACGCAATGTTGGTTAATCTCCATTGAAATATTCAGCAATATAAACAGGCCCTGAGTAAAGAAGATTTACGCATTTGCAGGGTTGCGGAGTAAAAATTATGCGGCAATATCACAAACTAGAATGTTCACGATGCTGACACATTTTGAAAGCGGTGAAAAATTCGACGGATAGGCCTCCCGTTCACACGAAAACGGCACATTTTTTTGCCGGCAGATTTTGAAAACGGTAGATTTTGAAAACGGAACTCTAACCGACACGTTTTGGAAACTGCGTCGTGCAAAGACTTGAAAATGATGAAAACAGAACATTTTTGGACGATCTTGAAACGAGACTGATCGGTCCTTAGATTGTAGGTTCACTTATTTACCATCAAAGTGTTGCAACGAGGTTTTGCCGCCTTGGTTCCTACCGTTTTCAAAATGTGCCGACATCGCGTGAACGCAGTCTTAGATGTGAAAACTTTGTTTGCTAAAATCACACACCTTTAAGACTCAGAAATCATGAAAATGCCAGAAAAAGCTTTGTTTTGGAACCAAGATTCCACATTCTATTCCGGTCCGTGATTCACTTGCTAGTGAAATTAAATTCTTTTCTGAAAATGACAATGGCATTGAATCAAGGACCAGAATCGAACGTGGAATTCTTGATTCCCATGCGAACCCCTTTTCTAATCTTTGGGGCTTAAAGAAGACTGACTTAACTAAAAAAATTTTCTCATACCGAGTGAGTCAATAAAAACGCCTGGCGTTTAGAAAAATCCTGCTCCCTGAATATCAAAACAGTGATACTGAAAACTGTCTTATTTTATCCCCGATATGTCGAATTAGGTTCAGTAATTTACCCGGCTTTAATCAGTCATTCCTTCCCGTCGGAATAAGAGATTTTCTGCAAAGGGCCCCTTTCGAAAACCTGCTAAGACGAATGAAGACACCAAGCAAGACTTCCCTTTGTTGCCCTTACTAGCAAAAATGACTCTTGAATGTGTTCATGTATGTTGTCCTCATGGGAGAATCGAATCCCCCTGAATAAGTTATTCACACTTTACAACCCGTCAAAAGGAAAGCATGTGCCAAAGCGTGCTGAAATTCATCGCTGTGAAGTAAACACGCAAGGGATTCTTACTTGTAATTTTAGCATGTTTTTTAAGGTTTCTCAAAGGGATTCATAATCGCTTAGAGAATCTGAACGGAGTGACGGATTTTAGCCAGAAAAATTTCTAAAAATAATTGAACATGTTAGCTACTCAATCAGCTATTGCAAAATATCATTGCTTATATACTCAGGAAACTGTAGCCTTTCAAACGCCGGGCGTTTTTTACTCATCCGGTAGAAATTGCAATGGTTTTCAGTTTTCTTTCAAAATCTATCTAGAATCCCAAAAAATTGGACTTGCCTAAGTCGTCCTGGAAGAAAGAAATTGACGACTTGTCGCGAGCAGCTCACAGCTGGAAAACAAAGTTGGATGGCCGGACGATTTTTGGTACGGCAGACGGCATCTTTGATCATAATGTTTGACCAATGGCAGACAAGATTCTGTTTTTCCCTGAAGGAAACTGACGCCAATTACCATTGTTTTCAAATCAATAAGTGGTCTCGCGCCCACTTACCTTTCTACTCTATTCGCGAGAAACTCGACAAGGGAGACTGTAAATTTGAGAAATTCTGAGACTGAACTGCTTGCTCCACGAATGAAAACAAGTAATGGCCAAAAAGCATTTTCGTTCCGCCGTGGATCAAAGGTTTGGAATGAGTTAGAACATGAGGTCAAGCTAGCCCCCTCTCTGTCTACTTTTAAATGTAGACTAAAATTTAAATAGCTTTTAACTTTTCATTTATTCTAATTTAACTTTGTAAATATTCTTCTTTTAAATTTATTTTAGTAGCATTGTAATTAGGTTTTTTTCAACGGCCCCCTGAAAAGCAGCCACTCTTGGTTGATGGGGCCACCGTGATTAAAAAATTTAAAATGAAAATGAATGAAATGAAATGGGGCAAACCAACTTTGAAGTATGAATGGCTGTATGTCAAAACGAACATATTGGCGCCACCATTTTCAAAACAGCGCACCTGTGTAGACAGATACAACTGACCCCCTTGTTTTCAAGTTCCTTGCCGTTAGATCCTTTTACAAACATCGGGTTAAATCAGGTCACGTAGATCTTATGAATAATTAATGAGGAGCTGTTCGCGACAAGTCGTCACTTTTTTCTTATGTGACGACTTGGGCAAGTCCACCGCAAAATGGAAGAACAAATAATTCTGAAAAAACGGAAGTAGCTTGTAATCAAGGTTTCTACATCCATCTCTTTTCAAGACCTCATTTCTCTGAAACTACAGCAAAAACCATATTCCAATGCCTCACACAACACTACGTTGGGCCTCCTGTGGCCAGTCTAAAGAATCGCAAAAAATTTAAATCGACGAAACTTTACCTCCTCTGTTTTCTGCTTGAGACTGTATGTTAGGAACTTCAAGACATCATGATCATCTATTAAGAATAAATTATAAAATAACATTAGTCCGTGAGTGCGGCAAATCTAATCTAATCTAATCTAATCTAATCTAATCTAATCTAATCTAATCTAATCTAATCTAATCTAATCTAATCTAATCTAATCTAATCTTATCTTATCTTATCTTATCTTATCTGATATATTACAGTACAGTCCCCATTATGGGTAATTCGTACTAAAAAGTCTTGCAAGCACTCATTCTCGCCATCAGATTTGTTGACATCTAAGATCAATGCCCGTTTCACCGGTCTCAAGAATATTTCAGCCACTAGTTTTCATTATTATTCATTTGATCGACAACTTCAATAATCAACGAAAGGTGTTTGTTTTGTGACGGAAGTCGAAACGAATTCACATTCCACCAAACATGGCTCAAGCTTGACTTACAGCTTGATATACAGGGTGTCTCAAAAAATTTTGTTCGACGTTCGATTAAATACTAAAAAATAACGATACGCTGAATAGACACTTGGTCGAGTAACCCTTTTCCGTAGATTTTAAATTAATTTTTTTCACAAGAATCTTGCAAATCCGCTAAAAATTCATGGAGTTACAAGCCTTTGAAGTTCAGGTTTGTGCAAAAGCTGAAACCAGAGGCCTGGAAATGGCAGTGTTTGTCAAAAACCCATGGGCCATCGCTTCCGTTCTTTCTCAGTTGTTTCAGGGAAAACAATTGGGATCTGAACAGGTTTTCGATAACCCAACTTTCAAGTATATGGATACTTTGAGGAAACAGATTCAGTCTCTCGTCGATTCTGTTTGGAACCACTGTTCTTGGGCATATGCAATGTTAAGCAAATTTTGACAATGATCATAAAGATAAATTACTTCAAAAGTTCTTTTTGGTTTGCTTTGATATCAACGAGAGCTATGACATTGTATAACCTTCTTCTACTTCCATCTTCGAGCTTTTTTGCATTACAACTAATTTGGGGGTCTCTGGTTTCAGCTGCCGCATATTTTCGATCTTTGAAAGCTGGCAACGCAGTGAATTTTCAACTGATTTGCAAGATTCTGGCCTCTAAAATAGACGATTACGCTAAAGATGGCGGCAAGGAACTTTTTACCAAGATGCACTGCGTTCTTTGATCGAATTCCTATAGAATCGTTAAAGATTTGTAATTCGAACGTAGTGCATCATGGTAAAAAGTTCCTCGCCGCCATCTTTAGCGTAATCGTCTATTATTTCATAATCTTAGAGACATGGTTATCTTCCCATGAGCCTGTTCACGTAATCGTTATTTTTCAATATACATTTAATCAAACGCAAACAATTATTTTGAGACACCCTGTACATAGAAATCATTTTATTGTTAAATTAATTAGATTGTACTTTGCACTTTATAATTATTTCACCTTAAATTTTTTTGTTTTAGTAAACATCAATTAGCTGTATTGTAACTTTCCTAAATGTCTGCTGTTAAGAAATAAATAATTATGATAAGGGGTCAGTCATATATCGATTTTGTCCTCGCTTAGCGTCATTTCGACGCTAACTTTCAGACCCCCCACCCCCCACCCTTAGCGTCGGTCCATTCAAAAGTGACTAAGGGCTGAAAGGGGCTGCAGTAGACCCTACGGGAAAGGCACGGGAAGTACAGGGCCTAAAAACTTTTGGCATTCCAAGAAGCTTCAGCGAGCATTCTCCGACCGAGAAGATCGCATGAAAATGGGCTGAGGAAAGAAAGTAAAACATAAAATTATCGCAATCTTCACAACATTACAGACATATATCTTTATGAAAATCGATGTTAATCTTGTTTGTTCTTAGCGTCAGTGTTGTGGAAGGCTGTTGACCCCCCCACCCATTAACGTCGAAATGACGCTAAGCGAGGACAACATCGATATATGACTGACCCCTAATCTAAGATAATTAATTATATCGAACATCATCATAATAATTATGATAAGCTCAAAACAACATTTATTCACCGTCTTGTTCCTTTTATTTGCAACTACAGTAAAGTCCCGCCTTTAAGAAACTGCATTATAAGAAAACTCAGGTCTGATTTTGCTTACTAAAATACCTGTTTACAAGAAACTATCCAGGCTGATTTATGTTCAGTTTCTTATACAATGTTACATAGCAATATCATAAGGCGTGTATTTGAATATGTCTCCAAAAGGTCTCAATTCTTCAGAAACAAGAATGAAAGTTTCAAGCCCAAATTGTTATAGTTTCGAGAAACCTTCAGTACTGGCTCAAACAATTGGATCTTTCTTGACAATTTTGACAGCTGTTTGGAGTATAAAAGTGTTTCTTATACCACGGTATACACGCACTATTTTGAAGAAGTTTATCTTGACATAAGAAACCAATTAGGCTGTCTCTGAGCAACGAGTTTCTTAAAGGCGGGACTTTACTGTAATTGAAACTCGCAGTGGTCAATATCGTTTTTATCTGCACCTGTCCTGCATGATCATGACAGTCAAAATATTTTGCTCTTGAATAAAGACTTGCACGCGTGGTTCATCACTCAGCGTGACACTACTGGGGTGTATGCCTGTGAGCTCACGTGCTATCTTGCCTCCCATTGAAAGCCCTACAGAATGGAGTTGTCAATTTCAGTCAGATATGGTTCCAACAGAGTTTCAAAATTTTCCCATTAAATTATGAATTTAGCAATATAACCATCTTGATATTCGGGAAGCAATCACTTTCCCAACACTGCTTGGTGATTATGAATCCACTTTTGAAGACCTCCTCACCAAGAACAATGAAATAGCAATCCACACGAAAAACTTACAGAAATTAATGACAGAGATATATAAATCATTAAATCATGAAAGTCCATCATTTATGGGAGAATTTTTCGTGCAGAGGGAATTGACGTATGATCTACGAATCAAGAACACGGTACAAATTCCGCCTACCAAAAAGATATCTTTCTGCATAAATTCTCTAACCTTCCGAGGAAGCATCCTCTGGAATGCCATGCCTGATACAATAAAGAGTGCTGAAAACGTATTCAGATTTAAGAAAGGCATAAAAGCCTGGAATGGAGACAAATATAGCTGTAATATATGTAAATAAGTAGATCTATATTGTAATTTTTGTCTTTTCTTGTATGTAAATAGTTGGTATTAATTAGTTTGTTCATAATTATTTATGTATATTAACTATCTTCCTACCAACTGTAAATAAAGAGATTAAACGTTTGCTTTTAAACAGTCTTTCTTTTTATTTATCGTTTTCTGTTTACTTTGATTGTGGTTTAGTTTTATTATTATTATTATTATTAATTATTATCAATAATAATAATAATAATAATAATAATAATTATTATTATTATTGTTGTTGTTGTTTTTACTCACCAGAAACCTCGTAAATTACGCACCCCATCCCCTGGGATACAAAAAAAGATTTTCAAACAAAGAATCTTACTTACCTGCGAGTCCTCCAGTTGCAGCAGATATTCCAAAAAATCCTTCTTTTGGCAAATGAACATTTTCAGCTCTCATGCAAAGTTCATATTCCTCATCTTTTAGCGACATACCATTGTGATAGAATACCTAAAAGCAAAAACAAATGAATGAAATATCAACATGGGAGGACGTCACGGTTCTGTTTACACGACATCATTTGCATTTCATATCGGATCATGGGCGGTAGAAGACTGCTGTGTTAGCCTAAAAATGCTTAAATTGCCTCATAAAGAAATATATTTATTCAAATTTAAAGGCTCTTATTCAACCAGCATGCCTTGCACGTGTCGCCTCTTGGCTGGCCTTTGTTGTCGCCATTTTCATGGGCCATGAAAATGGCGACAACAAAGGCCAACTAAGAGATGACGCCAGCAAAGCATGCTGGTTGAATAAGAGCCTTTAAAGTAAAGTCCCGCATTTAAGAAACTCGTTACGCAGAGACAGCCTGATTGGTCTCTTATGTCAAGATAAACTTCTTCAAAATAGTGTGTGTATACCATGGTATAAGAAACACTTTATACTCCAAACAGCTGTCAAAATCATTAAGAAAATGTTTTTGAAGTATGCACTGTTGTGCGAAGATCCAATTGTTTGAGCCAGTACTGAAGGTTTCTCGAAATCATAACAATTTGGGCTTGAAACTTTCATTCTTGTTTCTAGAGAATTGAGACCTTTTGGAGACATATTCAAATATATGCCTTATAATATTGCTATATACCACTGTATAAGAAACTGAACATCAGTCAGCCTGGATGGTTTCCTGTAAAGAGGTATTTTATGCAGCCAAATCAGGCCTGAGTTTCTTATGATGCAGTTTCTTAAAGGCGGGACTTTACTGTGCGATGCTGTGGTTGTCTCTTTCTTCTTGATTGTCTTTACCCAATATTTCAACCAATATGACACCACGACTGGGACCTAACTGCCGCCATGAATCAATGCAATATGGTAGCAAGTATTGCAGAATGTAAGATTTACTGTAATATTCTATATGAATAAAAAATACAAACCGTTAGAATATTGTTGAAGTATCTGATTTTGGCACGAACAGGATTAGGCCTATTTCTGAAATCTCTCATGCATCCGCCAAGCTGCTGATTTGAGCCATCTCTACAGAAATATGTGAACATAAACATGAAATTTTTGTTTTTTAGCACAAGGGCACAACAAAGGATAGATTAGACTGATTGCATATTCGTAGTTATCGCTATTGATAGACTGATGGACGCTCAAACTACGACTTATGGACTTTGATACTAAAATTTGGGATGAAGTTTTTCCCTATCGATTTCATAACTAGATTTGGAAACCATAGCAACACTGTACGAACTTCTTCAAAGCCATTGAAGAAGGAAACGTGAGGCAATGGTGGATGGGCCTAAGTTGCCGGCTCGAGCCTCCAATGTTAAAACAGCTCAGAATTCAAGTTTACAGTGATATTAGCCATGAACAAAAGCCACAAGTATCCATACGAATGTTTCCTCAATCCAAGAATCAACAAACCTTTCACTGTGAATCAGGAGTTCCTCAGTTTTAAGGCCAATTAGCTTCCATGAACTTCACCGCAGCTTTGAGAATTTCCAACTGTCGAGGGCCATTTGCCTCGCTTCGGAGACTACACTGCAGCCTCGTTCCAAAGGGCACACGTAAATGTGTGCATCTCCGTCTCAAAAATTTGTATCAAAGTCCATAAGGCCCAGTATGGAATGAAAGGTGCGTGCGCCGGACATGTCCAGCGCACAGCATTAGTTGATGGCGCACGAATCGGCGCACAGAATGCAATTTTATGCTGGTGTAATACAACGTTAGGTATAAATCTCCGGGTTCATGGCGCACACAACGTTAAGTATAAATATCCGTCCGGCGCACGAAAATCGAACATTCCATACTGGCATAAGGCCCAGATTGAGCAAAAAAGGAAACGTCGTTGTTGTTGTTGTTGTCATTGTTGTTGTTGTTGCTATTTTGCGATATCTGGGACTATGTCGTGAGGCTAAGGATAGATTATGAATCGAAAAGCAGGACAACTCCAAAGGATCTATCCGGTGGATTCTGTTTATTTGATTCAGAAGTGACGATAACGACCAGCTTGTTAATACCCTCAAACTCAATGAGAGATTGCTATCTAATTGGTGCGCTCCATAAAATTTTTTCAGCCTGTCAATGGCTTTTGGTATGTCCAGGCAAAACACATCTGAACTCGTTGCTCAAAATCCAGTGGTCTCTTCATTGGGGAAGTCTACGGAGTTCAAACATTTGCAAAACATATTCATCTGTAATGTATCTGTTACTAATTGCCTGCATTTGGGGGAGAAATTTCAGGATTTTTGACATTTTGGCCTGTACAGCTCCTCTACCGGGTGAGCCAGAAAAAAGTTCCCACTTTTGAAAATTCATAACACCAAGACTACTACACGGATTTGAATCATTCAAATTCTAGTTAAAAGCCGAAAGATCAAAGTTTTTTTGTGATTTTTCTCGCTGTCCTACCATGGGAGTTGTGGACACAATTTGAGTGTTGATCGGGTCCACAATACCTGGCCTAAATGATGATTAATAAAAGTATTTCTTTACCTTGCTTGTCTTCAATTCATTGTTTATCTTCTCGTTCTTGCCTGGGAGTAGATCAGCATACTACCAACCGTTCAGCGTGGCCTAATGTTTTCAACTGCAACGCGCTTGCGCTGTGATTTGAACTGCGAACTAGTTCCCAGATCGACGCGGCCATCTAACGACTTATTTGTGATTCTCAAACACATATGAAAGATTTTCAGTGCCAAGGAAATTAATGCCTAGAGGATGTCTCTCACCCATGAGAAGTTGCATTTCCTTCATTATTCTGTGCGCGAGGTCATTTATGCATTGATCGATGTTTTGGGCCATTTTGCAGTAATCAATGAACCATGAAATTTTTGTAAAGTTGAATTTACCTATATTTGTAGTGCTGACAGGACAGCACGAAAAATGACAAAATTACTTTGATCTTTCGGCTTTTAACTAGAATTTGAATGATTCAAATCCGTGAAGTAGCCTTGGTGTTATGAATTTTCAAACGTGGGAAGTTTTTTCTGGCTCACCCGGTGCTTGAAATCTAGAGAAAATCTACTTAGTTCATAAATAAACGGAGCATAGAAGAGCTTTTCAGTCATATATTTTTCAACCTCGGCGGCTGCGTGGGCCAAGAGTTGCCTTTTTGAGGATTGATTTCAAACCCACTTCTGTGAGTTTAAATTTCGAAAATACTGCTTAAGGATGTTACGCTTCTCTTCCTCTTTCAAAAGAGACCTTAACTTTTACTATTAAGTAAATAGAGCTGAAATGGCATCGAAACGTTTTAACTCTACATAGTTTTTGGTCGTACTTTAATACACCACTTTAATTAAGCAGCCTCGTTTTGGAAATTTGTCAAAATCTCTTCCTATTGTTAATATGAAAATTTCGAGCCCAGATTCGGATTTAGCACCCAAACTTTCGTCTTATTACATGTTTTTAAGCTGCTAACTATCGTGATGTTGATTTTATGACAATGTAAAGTTCAGATATTTATAAGGGATCTGACCGTGAAAAGTCGTTCGGGGTGAAACTTTACACCCCGAGTCATTTTCACGGTCTTATCCCTTATAGATTTTCAAACTTTACATTGCCATAAAATTAACACTACAACCGCTAGCAACATGAAAACTTAGGGTTAGACTAAAGTTTGGGTGCTAAATCCGAATTTGGCGTCTAAAATTTCATTTGAACGAATTTTGAATAATTTCCAAAACGAGGCTGTTCATTAAAGTGGTGTATAGTATTTAGTCACAAATCTGTTCACGTTTATCAGACCTGGTTTAGACGCTGTACTTTTCATGTAGTGAGCAACAAGGGCAATTAATGTTACAGACAGGAACAGCTCCTGTTGGTTAACGCTGAAGTAGAATGTTCGTTAACACTGTCGAGGCCTAGCCTCCTATTGATAACAACAGTAACCTTGAAAACGAAGTTGGTATAATCTTACTTGAAGTGTTCATATGATTTCGTGCCATCATTTAACATCACCATCACGTAAGGGTTGTTTTGCTAAAAATGATAGACATAAAAAAATGATTTGCAGCACTGATTTTTAAACTAACTTGTCCAAAATTAATTCATCCACAATATTTGGCGCAATGATGTACCAGGTAAGCAAGAAATAAGTTCCCATTTTAAAAAATTCATGGCGCCAATGAAAATGGCCCATGAAAATGGCGGCAACCAAAGGCAAACCAAGAGACGACACGTGCAAGGCATGCTGGATGAAAGAGACCCTTTAACAGTCCTAGAAGTATATGTAAATTATAATGACAGATTTCCTTCATGTTCTTTATCAAACAAGACGCAAAATGACAGTTCTAATCAGGAAATTTTTCTTTGGGGCACCTAGCAAAAGCAATCTAATGATAATGAATCAATTTGGGACATGCGGTACATACATCCAGCAGTGATCCCGCCGGGCCTAACGCACACCAACATAGTGATTTTTAGCTTGTAAGCTAAATACTTTAACAACATAGGGCTTGAATCTTTGCAACACTTTTAAAATTAAATGTGTAAAATATTATTACCTTCTGCTTTCAACTAAATAGATTGAAGGGAACTTGAGGGCGTTTGCCATGATTCCAGAACGAGCATTTTTGACATTATCATCATTTTCAGAGTTACAGCACTTTTAACATTTCTGCTGGTTTTGAAGTTGTGACGTCATAAAAATTCTAAATCGTAAACCATAAAAGCTACAGACGTTTGCTTGCTACCATCTTGTAGATTGTCGAAAACTGTGTATTTCTTGTATTTGTCATTTTTACTTTCCTCAATCAGTTTACAAGTTACGGTGCTTTTAATCATTTTCAAAGCTTCTGATACCTTCCTTCGTACATCCTTTCATAAATCTTAAAAACGCTGTAATAGACCTTTTAGCTATTCAGGAAAAGAGCCTGGATCGAGCGTTATTTTTATACATTTTTATACGCGAGGTTCGATCGAGTGGCGTTAGAGCTTCTATCACCATTGTGCACATTCGAAAATTCTGCAAAATGTAGCGAAGCATCGTTCAATTGAGATTCTCTTTCAGAATAGCTAAAAGGTCTATTCCAAGAATAATAATTATACGCAAATGCTCTATCTGGGCTTATGGCAAACGAGATGAAGTATCATTCGCTCTATTCAGTTGAAAGAATTACACAACAATATTTTACACATTCAATTTAAAAACTTTGCAAAGATTCGAGCCATGTTTACTTTGATACATTAATAATGATTTTGATTGATTGATTGATTGATTGATTGATTGATTGATTGAACAGAAAGGCTAAGGTATAACTACCTCTCCATCATTATCAAAGGAATCAAAGAATAACCCCATTCCTTTCCAATTGTCAGCTGCTCCAAAAACTGGTCCTGTGCTGCCTGCCTCTTCAGTGTACCATACAGCCTACAAAGAAAGACAGATACATTAAGTTATGGGTGTAAAGGTAAATGATTTTACCAAACATAATTTTCCCATCTAAGTTTGCTTTTGATACAGAATAATAGTTTAGTCCCGGTATGTCAACTCAAGGGGCCAAAGCATAACCATGCGTGTCAATGAAATGGGACAGAACTTCAATAGACGATTACGCTAAAGATGGCGGTGAGGAACTTTTTGCCAAGATACATTGCCTTCTTGAATCGAATTCCTATAGAATCGTTATATATAGATTCATAATTAGAATGCAATGCATCTTGGTAAAAAGTTCCTTGCCGCCATCTTTAGCATAATCGTCTATTGAATCTAGGACAGAGGAGCCAAGAAATATCGTGATGATTTCTGCTTTCAAATTTCAAAGAGCCTTCATACTTTTGAAGAAGTAGAATTGCAAGGTAATGATATTATCCAGTAGGTCTCGATGTGTTCACCCAAATATTTCTCGCCCTACTTGATAAGCTCAATCATATATACTTGTCAGAGAAAGTCTTGAAAAAGGGGTATTATTTTCCACATTTGTCAGAGAAAAGCATGTAAAAGGGGTTGATTTTTTAAACCAAAATCAGAGAAAAGGATCAACTTGAAGAGTTGTCAGACAAGCATGATTACATTTGAACCCCAAGAGATGGCCCACTGGAAGTTTAGTTTTGAATATCAGTCACACACTTTTAATTCCACTGCCTGCCAAATGTATTGAATTGTTTCTACTCACTTGGTACTATGCTAATAAATGTAAATATTATATATACTAACCAGACCATCTCCTCCAACGCGACCCCTTCCAGTGACTTTGAAAAAAATCTCTACCTCCCAAAATTCACTTGTACTTTTCGTTTTTGTCCATATAGAGCCTAAAGAAAAACAAACGATTTTGTGGTACAAATATTGAAACAGTCTTGAGTCTGTTAGTCAATGCTATTTTTGAAACTGAAGTGAGAATGGGCCTATTTTGAAATTGGTCACGCTCAGAGAAAATTGTATCTTCTAATAACAGATTTTCTGTTAGTTGCACGCTAACTTACCTGTTTTGAGCATTAGCAAACGATAGAATCTGACTCGTTTCACCATCATTTTCATGAATAAATCCTGAGATGCATAATTCTGCTGCGTAAAAACTCATATTTGATCAAAAACGTGATATTCTTGAAGTCATTTTCATGATGCTGAATGGAAAAGAGATATTTAGCTGGTATGGTGCTGAGATCAAAATCTAACATGGAATTCTACTGAAATTTACTTGAAGAAGAGCTATATAGGCATATGAGTATACAGTATGAAGTACGCGGCTGCCAAATGGATAAGAAAATTTTGTCCATCTGACTGCATGCACTTAATGTATGCACATGCCAAGTGAATAGTCATTTTAAGCAAAGAGATCAATTGAAATGCAATCCTGAAGATCTAGTGAATGATAAATGGATACCAAACCTGCAAAAGAAATTTGTTCAAACTCAATGCAACATTTTAAAAACTTTCAGTGAATGCCTCTTCTTTAAGAGCTGAGAACTGTTTTCCATGTGAGATGCTGAAGGATTAGATTGATGACCAAATCACTCACAGAATGCTTTTATTGTTGGTGATCTTTTGAATTGTTTTATTGTATATAATAACAAAACCACATTTGATAAAACTAAAAACATCATTCTACTTTTTTCCAAATTCCTATTGATCAATCGTTAGAAACATTAGAAAACATCTTCTTTGAAATGTGCCTACAAATATTGGCTGGAGTTAGAAATGTCTGTGCGACTGGCGCTTCTTACATGCTCGCAAACTTTGGCGATGCATGCCCTTAAGAAAATGTTCAGCTTGATGATCTTGGCTTGAAGGAGCTTCAAATGAGTATGCCCACGGGGGGTACTCCCTAACTTTCAATACGGGGGGGGGGGGGGGTCCGTGCCAATATTTGGGGTCCGAAAACGTATGTTAAATCAATATTTGGGGTCTGTGAATTACAACATGGACAAACATTCAATATTTGGGGTCCACAAATCTGAAGAAAGGAAGGATCGCGGAATTTGTCTTGCATTGACTTCACATGGAATGCAGTGTGATCCTGAAGTTGCAAATCATGAAACAAATGTTTTGGTATAATTTGAAAACTTGGAAAGATCAAGAAGCTCAAATTGAAAGCATTGAAAAACATTATAGGGGTCCCAGAAATAGATGAGAATATTTGGGGTCTCCAAATTACTAGACCCAATATTTGGGGTCACCAAAACATTAGGCTTGATATTTAGGGGTCAGCAAAGAAATAGTGGCACGGACGCCCCCGGATTGAAAGTTAGGGAGTACCCCCCCTGGGGTGAGTATGTTGACACAATTTTGGCCAGCTTTTAGGGATAATTAGAGCTTGATCAAGCTTGACAATAATCCCATGCTAGAATCATTCTCAAACGTACTACAATCAAGCTTGATTGAGTGTGCCTTCGAGTTCAGAAGGTGGATGCTTCAAGCTATTGCATGGGGTGCAAGATTCTTACTTAAATCAAGAAGCTCTCAAACACATTACTTAAATCATACTCAAAAATAAGTTAGTATCAGGCCTGAATCATGCTCCAAACATACTAAATACTGGGTGAGTCAGAAAAAGCTCCCACTATTGAAAATTCATAGCATCAAAAGTACTTCACTGAATTGCACAATTCAAATTCTGGTTAAAAGCTGAAAGATATAAGTATTTTTGTGATTTTTCCCTGTCCCAAGAGCACTAGAAATAAAGTTAAATTAAACTTTACAAAAATGTCATTGCTGCAAAACGACTGAAAAATGGCCTAAAACATTGATAAAATCGTATTGGACTACTTTCACAGATAAATGAAGAAAATGCAATTGTTCATGGGTGAGAGAGATCCACTGCACATTTATTACCATGTATTGGTTTGAAAATTCATGTCGTATAACTCTTGAGAGACGTGAAACGCCCATTGTGCATTGTTCTGTGTTTTAGGCTTTTCACTCATTTTGCAAACAAAGAAATTTTTATAAACTACACAAATACAGTACTTCTGGTGCTAAGACAGTGAGAAAAATCACAAAAATACTTCTATCAGTCAGCTTCTAACAAGAAGCTGACTGATTTTCACCCGTAACTCACAGTGTGCTTCCCATAGCCTCCGTTATTCTGAAACAGACATGAGACTGCCCAAGAAAAGCACAGCTAATGGGCAAAAATGTTTTTCTTATAGAGGAGCAAAATTGTGGAATAGCCTCTCAGCTGAGTCTAAGCTGGCATCATCACTAAGTAGTTTAAACATTCTATTTAGTGGCCATTCCTGTATATAATTTTATGTAAATAGGTATAATGCTGTAAATAGGATGTTATAATTATGGTTTTTTAAGTATTATCATTGTAAATTATCATTTGTTTTATATAATTTTTTTCTTTTTTTTAGTTAGGGCCCCTTGTAAATCAACTTTGTTGAAGAGCTACCCTTGTTGAAATGAATGAAAGAACTTGCATCATTTAAATTGGAAAAGTTATCTTGGTGCTATGTATGTATGTATATATGTAAAATTTAGCCATCAAAAATAAATATAATTATTGATAAAAGAAAAGAAATCTAATTACAATATCTACAATTTAAAATAATTACAGGCAAAAATTACATACCTAATTAATAATCTAATTTAAAAACACCCCATGGTAAAAGATGGCAGAGATAGCATTAAAAGGTTAATGCAACCTTGTTTCCATAATGGTCCCTCCAGGAGTGCTATTTAAAAGGAAAAGGAAAGAAAAACGTATTCAAGAAAAGAGGATGAAAAGTTTTCATGGCAAATAAAATTCTGACTAGACCGTAAATAAAATCTTTGATTTCAATTACGAATAAGTATTGCTATTGGTTGTTTTTTAGATTTCTAATAATACATATAGGGACTATCATTAAGACTCTGGAGATTTTTAAAGAATTGATCTTTGATCTTGTGTTTGAAACTGTTGATGTTTGTTGCAGATTTTAGTTCTGAGGGTAGGCTGTTCCATATTTTAGGTCCTAAATAGGAGAGACCATTTTGTCCTGTGTTGCTTTTTTGGAAAGGTTGAATTAGTTTGTTTTTAGATCTAATTACTATGAATTTTCAAAAGTGAGAACATTTTTTTGGCTCACCCGGTATTCTGCTATAGGACTTCATTCATACCTTTCTGATCTTTGAGGGAAGGTGTGATTCTTATTTGTTCATCTCCAGCAATGGCACCTAAAAATGGATGAAAAATATTTACACATTTACTTCTAGTAGGAAGTAAACCTAAGGTCTGATTTCCAGTCAGTGGAATTTTCCGAGTGCGCAGAAATTCATTGTTTACAAGAGAAAATGTCGCTCTGCAATTGAAAAGATTGTTACAGCTGAATATTATTTTATAACAATTTTTGTTGTTTTTGCGATGTTTAGATATTACTCAGTACCTTCCAAGTAATATCATGCAAGAAATAAGCAAAAGTAAAATATGTTAAGATTTTGTTGTCTAAAGAGCGCATGGCCAAGTGGTTAAGGCGTCTGACTTGTAAGCCAAAGGTCAGAACGGCCGTAGGTTCAAACCCCACGCTGGACAGTTTGGTCACTGTCTGTAACTCTAGCCCGGGTCGACCTGAGCCATGTGAGGGAAATCTGGTAGCTGTGGCGGGTAGCTGCAGCGGACTGATGGTAAAACATCCGTGGCCCCTGCTGGAAATAAGTCTCTCAGACTTTCGCAGGCTACCTACGTTAAATATAAATACCTACCTACCTATTCTCTAAATTTCTACTTGCTCGGAAAATTCCACAGACTGGAAATCGGCCTTACGACCACAAAATCAATAAATTGCATGCCTTGCACACATTAACATGGTCTGCCTAAGAATTCTTGTTTTGAAAAATTCACTAGCTTTCCCTAGGGGGAGGGGGGATTTTGATCGTGGACGTGCCATCAAGGCTTCAAAAACATACCTATTCCTTCCTACAATTTTACGAAAGGCTATACCTGACCATGAGCGATAGGACACCAAGTGTGTAGCTGTTAAAATTTATATCAGTAGCGAGCCACTGTAATTTATTGCTTTTGTTTGTGTCTTGAACTTGTTTTTACTTCGTACACAACCATCTTTCAATGTCTTGTAATTTTGAAGTTGTCAGTAGTGAGCCACCTTCAGTGAAGATCCACCTTAACTCGTAAAGATGTAAGAGCTTTACGAGTTAAGGTGGATCTTCACTGAAGGTGGCTCACTACTGACAATTTCAAAATTACGAGACATTGAAAGATGGTTGTGTACGAAGTAAAAGCAAGTTCAAGACACAAACAAAAACAATAAATTACGGTGGCTCGCTACTGATATAAATTTTAACTGCTACACACTTGATGTCCTATCGCTCATGACCTGACTTTATATCAATTTTCCAAAAATGCGTACTAGATCTTATACCAAATTTTCAAAAAGTATACCCAAACTTATATTTCATACCAAAGTTTAGAAAATTGGTAACATTCCTTCAACGAAATTATGAAAATCGATTAAGTTCCTAAACCAATATCTGGAAAATTGATACCCTTCCTGATATCCCTACAACCAAAAATGTGTAGTGCACCGCCGGGAATCTTTCATGTTTTAAGAATCCATACAATGATGCAAAGAAATTCTTGCTTTTGTTACAGATGGTCTGTCCCCTGTCGATCTTGCCTTACTTACTGCCATCCCTTGCACACTTGATATTGTGCTCTTGTACACTTGAAATCTTGTTGGAAATTGCCTTACTTTGCAGTCTAGGGGTGTCCCAGAAAGGAGAAGGGTATTGTTCCGCAATCTTTAATGACCTCTCATTTCAATAACAAAGAGAGAAAGATGGATGCTGGTCCATGAAGAAACTTTTCTACTGCAAAATACAGCAGTTTGTAAAGATTATCATAGACAAGTCTATACTCAGTATCATACAATCTACAGTATACCCATCTCTATCCTAGCAAGCCCCCTCTGGAGTCTCCCAAATGAGATAAGCCCCTCTCCCGGAGGCTTTAAAAATACACCTTTTATGGTATTCAAACACTTACAGTAGAAACCCGCTTAAAAGAGCCTGTTCCTAAGAACCTTTGACACTGAAATTTGATCATTTAAACCCCCTGAATAAGAACCCTCCAGAGGCTGAAACTAGGAGAGGTTCTTCTCCAGGTTGGAAAGTTTGTCAAATGCGCACCGAATGTCAAGAGACTGATAAAATTTTGCGCACCAAAAATGCAATTAATGTGCGCACCAAAACTAAAATAGAAATAGGAAGGGATGGCCCACCCCTATTCCGATTTTTTATGATAATGTTTTATGATCTTATCATGTTCAGCGAGTTCTCGTTCAGTTGGACAAATTTTAATTTCTGGCTCATCCCAACTTTAGGTAAAATACCAATTACAACTCAGAGCCCCTCTTGTTCAGACTCATTGTGGCAAGAATCCCCGTAATTTATGCGCTCTGCGCACCAATTTTTTACATTCGCGCACCAAAGTTTTGAAGTGCGCCCTGAAGTTCTTCAGCGCGCAGTACAAACTTTCCAACCTGGGTTCTTCTTACCAGGCTTCATGTGTTCAGAATTCCGCAGAAGTTTGAAGAATTCTTACATTCTGATCATAATTCTTCAGTGGTACAAAGAACTGCATGATTCCTAAACGAGAGTTCTAAACAAAAATTGTTCTCATGACGTCACAAGAATTCTTCAGAATTCTGCTGAAAAACAGCATTAATGTTTGCAAGGTGTATGAATAAGAACCCTCTGTTGGCTGGAACTTTTAGAATAACAGCCTTTTAATAATTAAGGACCTATTCAGGCTGCCAAAGAAAAACATAGGTTCTTTTATGCGGGTTTCTACTGTACTTGAAATTTATATTATGTACATCTACTTTCATATCATTCCTTCTTTTCATTCAAAGACAAAAAGTGGCCTAAGGCCAAAAGCGGATACCAAATACTCACTTCCGAAGTGCTTCCAAAATGGCACATTGCCTTGCTTTGTCACCAAATGTGGACCTTTAAAACTGTGCTTATATTCAAATCTCAAATGCCTTTGACTGCCTTGACCAAAAACTAGGGGCAAGAGCCCTAAAAACAGTAAATAAGCGACAGGAACCATTTTCGCAGCTTCGACCGCCATTGCTCTCACTCCACGTTGTGTTGTTGTTCTTTTCGATAGTGATACGTCACTACCGGAAATGAATCTTCCTTTTAGCTGATTCCGATTGGTTTGTCAAGAAAGGCTTATCCAATCAAAACAAACCTATTGCTATATCTCTCTTTGTTTTATTCATCAATTGTCTTCATGATAAATCTCCTTCGCAAGGCCATTTCCTCCATCGCAGAGACTCCTCAACACAAAATGCTATTTTTCAAGCTCTCGCAATAGAAAATTTGATTGGCTTATACAACAAAAGCAATTGTCTCAGATTAGCGGTCTCGGCAGATTTGGCGCTAGCTGATTGGCTGAAGTAAATTAATCAATCTTTTATGAGTCTATTTGCACTTTGCTGGTGATGTCTTCAAATGTTGGTTTCATCTCTTGATAGCAGAAGCATGGTTGAACATTCTTTCATGACTGTTCGTTTTCATGTGGTAACATGCTCTTTCTCGATGGGCAAAAATCACGTACAGGGCCGATACCAGCCATACACCCCCCAGTAACGACCCCGCTGAAACATTGCCCCGCCAAGGTTGAAGGATGACCCGCCAAGAAAACTCCTTTCCCCGCTAAGTTTTGAGTTTAATGAGTTTCCCCGCCTTGTTTTTTGTAGTTTCCCCGCTCAACTTTTTGCTTCCCCGTCAAAATTATGCAAGTTCCCTTACAGAAAATAGCCGAAAATTTCATTTCCCCGTCATGATATTTCTAATCCCCGCTGAAAATGTGTGGTTTCGTAATTTCCCCGCTGTATTTTCAAGGTCTGGCGGGGTCGTTACTGGGGGTGTAGCCATGGCCTCCAAGAGGGGGGCAAAGAGCAAAAAATTTCTGACGATAGAATCATTAACAGCAACAACAAACAATTGTAGGAACAGACATTAAAATTTATATGACCGATCTAACTCCTCAGTAACCAAATTTTGCCATATTTCGCATTCCAACGTTGAAATCAAATCAACAAAATTTGTGAATATCAATACAAAGTAAGCCATAAATTCAATTATTTCTATGAGAATTTATTTTTTAACGCTAACAAATTCATGTTTTTATGCATTATTTCACCTCAACATCTTGAACATAGAGCTCTGAATCTGCACTTAAAGGGTCTGTTTCATTCAGCATGCCTTGAGCGTGTTGTCTCTTGGTTTGCCTTTGTTTGTCGCCATTTTCATAGTCCATGCCAATGGCCACAAACAAAGGCAAACCAATCGACACGCGCAAGGCATGCTGGATGAAACAGACCCTTTAATGTGGCTCACTACCGAAAATTTCAGAATTACGAAACAGTGAGAGGTGATTGAAAACCAACTGAAAATAAGTTCAAAACATAAAGAAACACGAAGTTAAGGTGGCTCGTTTCTGATATAAATTCATTCAAACTGCTACACACTGGGATTCCTATCACTAAAAGTTAAAGGGAGTACAAAGGCCAGCATGCTTTGCGCGGAGTCAATGACTTGCTCTCCACAGCTTCCAGAATATCTGACTGTACGAAATTCACAAAAACAACAACAAACGATTGCAAAGGCTGCTGGTCTTCGTACTCCCTTTAAGGCTAATTTCCAGTCAGTGGAATTTTCTGAGCGGGCGGAAATTCTATTGTTTGCGGGAGAAAATGTCGCTCTGAAATTGAATAGATAGTTACAGCTGAGAAAATTTTTTTTATCTAAATTCCACCCGCTCGGAAAATTCCGCTGACTGGAAATTGGCTTTGACATGTATTGTTTGGTTCTCTTCTTTGGTGTGTATTTATTAGTAGTTTTAGAGCCTGTTTATATGAGGGAAACATCTCACCTGCCAGACCCGGAGCTGAGGCCCCAGTTACACTATACCGCATCGCTATCGGAGCGGAGTGACTTTCGTATCGGATAGCGGTTTGAGTTACACTACGCCGCACCAATATCACTCCGGAGTCACTCCGTAGCGAAGCGTTGTAGTGTAATCGCACGAATCCGATATACGCCACTTTGAAACAATGAAATTCTAGATTAGCAAACAATAAACGTTGGCGCCAGCCTGCAAAAGCACCCTGCAGTGTAGATCAGAATTGCGTAGGAACATGGCGTGGGAGCAAGAGAAGCGATGTAGTGTAACTGCTACCCCAAATATCACTTCGGAGTGAAAATCACTCCGCTCTGCTCCGCTACGACAGTGATCCGATATAGTGTAACTCTAGCCTGAGAGGTGAGATTCCACCTTCCCGTAGAATCCTTTGAATCTTCATTTCTCGTTTACATGTCGAACGCAATATCTCCGTTTTAGTGAAATCCCAATTCACCAGAGGTGGGATCTCAGCTGGGTGAGGTAAAATTTCTCCATGTAAATGGAACACCACCAGTATGGTAAGGCGACTTGAAATTATTCGTTGAACTCATTGGTCAGTTCGTTCTGATTTCACGGAAGAGAAACTTTGCTCCACCTCGCCTCTCAGCCCCGGGGCTGACAAGTGGGGTTAAAAATCTCATATAAACAGTGACTGAAATTTACCTCGCCTGTGAGCCTTGGGTCTGGCAGGTGAGGTGTTTTTCCTCATATAAACAGGACTTTAAACTCCATGTAATGGTCGCAAGGTAGATACAACCTGTTCCTTCTTGCGGTATCGTTTTAGTGAAGAAGAGTCATTTTGTAAATAGCATGACTAGTAGTAGTATGCCATTGTAACCCCGGGGAGGGGGGGTACATGACATGGGGATGGACGGGGGCCTGCCACCCGGTTTTCAGAAAGGTACCCTCTTCTTACTACCGAAACTTGCTGCCATACCAATTTTTATGATGAATTTTGGCGGATAACAACCAATTTTTGGCCATTTTTCGCCTATAACCCACCCATATTTATGGAAAATGTGCCGAGAAAGGGACCCTTGTCGAGAGAATTTCGGCCCAAAAACCCAACCATATGGGCGGCACATACCCGTACCCTCAACATGTTATGTACCCCCCCCCCCCGGATTGTAACTTTCTATTTGATAGTAAGAAATACTCAAAACGCCTGAACTTTTTGTTGGCGCAGCTGGAAGACAAGGAGATAACGAATTATTTAATATTTTATATTTTATATTCAATATTTTATTAACTACAACCACAATATAAAGATATTTTACGATCTAATCATAAAGACTTTAAAAGAGAAGACGAGTCTGGTAAATAACGGTTTGGCCTTCATGGGAGGGCGGGGGCAAGATAGTCCCTAGGTTCCTCGGGTGGGGGACCTTAGTACTATTCATGGTACGGGGACGTGCCAATTTTTAGGGGTACTTGTTTCAAACCATTACGGAATTACGGGTAACATTTTCACAACTTTTTGACATGTCACGGAATTATGGGTGTCCTTTTCAGGGGATATTTCATAATATCCGGAATTATGGCCCAGATATTTATTAGATTTGTGGAATTATGGTCCTAAAAATCCAACAGAATTTACGGAATTATGGGTACCAATTTTTCGGGCAAAATGGCACGTCCCCGTCACACAATTGGTTGAGTTACCCCCCCCCCCGAGCTAGGTTCTTATACGCGGGTTTTTACTGTACTCTCGAGCACCGAATAATCGTCCACCCCCAGCTTATTAATTTTTGAAAAAATTTTTCAACCCCCCCTTTGTATTAATTTTTGAAAAATGAAACGATAGTAAACATAATTTCTGAACAAACTCAGGAAAAACACTCAAGAAGTGCATTCAACAGAACCAGAGTTAGTACGTAGATGTATCAGTAACATCATTGTTATTATCATAATTATATAAAAGATTCATGTTTACCTAAGAAAACCACCATTTTCAATTTCACTAAGCACCCCCCCCCCGATTATTCCAACCCCCCTGATTATTGTTATATCGAACCATTTCCAAACCCCCCGATTATTCTCACCCCCCCTTTTATTCGGTACTCGTGCGTATACAGTAAATCCCCGCATATACGAACCTACCAAAATAAGAACCTAGAGGCTGTTTTTCCTAAATTATGTACCTTCCAATTAAGAACCTATTTCAGTTTGATGAAATCTAGGTTCTTAATGCAGGGGTTGCAAAGTTGATCTTTGATTGCTGTTATTAAGGTCATTGTCGTTCCAGTTGGCTTTGGAAGTTTTACTCTCCTCCTCACTTACTTATGAGGTCCATAAGAACATTTCCAATACAAATAACAGGGCTGAACATCTTTGTGAGACTCTCAAGGGGACTACATGAGGCACCCTTCAAATAAGAACCTCTATACCTTGAGATTAGTCTTAGTACCTTTGAAATAAGAACCAATTTCAGTCTGCCTCTCGAAAAAGTACGTTCTTATACGCGGGCATTTACTGTACGAAGTAAGACATTTAAGATTTCTAAAAAGCCAACGGTATCATAAGCGTACGGGAAGAAAAAATCTAGGGGGCTGTCCGACACAAAGCCCATTGTTTGCCAACATTTTTGCCCGACTAAGGGCAAAAATTTGCCAGAATGGTGCTGATTTTTGAAAATTTCTCCAAAGTTGGGGGGGGCTACGGCCCCCCGGCCCCCCCGCCTCGTTCGCTTATGAACGGTATGATCATAGCTGAGTAGCTAAACATTCTTTCAAGCCATTCAAGGAACTCTACACCCACTTTCTTCACACCGACTGTAAGATTTGGAAACCTGTGAGCATAGGGCTCGAATCTTTGGAAAACTATGAAATGAAATGGGTAAAAAGGTTGATGCCTCATTCTATCAACTGAATGGATCGAAGGGAAATAGGTTGTTTACAATAATTCCATAAAGAGCTTTCTTAATATGGTCATTATTTTTAGAATTACAGCATTTTCAAATTTTCTGCTAGTTTTGAAGTTGTGACTTCATCAAATTCGTGAAGGTGAAAGTGAATGTGAACTTGCGGTTTTCAGCGCCAAGCGTTGGGATCGCAGAAATAGCTAAGAGCTAATTGAGTCCGCGACTTATGCACTTTCATATGAAAAATTGAGACGGTAATGAACACATTTATCTGTGCGCTCTGAAACAAGGATTGGCTTAGTCTTAGAAATGAGGCAAGCAACCCTTGACAGTTGGAAATTCGCATTGCTGCGATGAAGTTTGGCCTTAAAAATGAAGAACTCTTCGTTTGCAGTGAAAGGTTTGTTGATTCTTTGATTAGAGAAACATTTATCTGATACTGGCAGGTTTTGTTCATGGCTCTCGTCACTGAAAACGTGAATTTTGGGGTGTTTTAGCATCGGAGGTTCGAGTTTGGTTCATGCGAAGAATAGACAAATGACACGCCCGGGCTGTTTTTATACCCAACAAAACAAAACGGCATTTGAGAATCACGTGAACGTTAACACTTGAGCCCTGCGACGAAACGCGTATTTGGTGAGCTTGCGACTGATTAGCTTGCGACGAAACGCGTATTTGGTGAGCTTGCGACTGATGAGCTTGCGACGAAACGCGTATTTGGTGAGCTTGCGACGAAACGCGTATTTGGTGAGCTTGTGACTGATGAGCTTGCGACGAAACGCGTTTTTGGTGTAAAAACATTGTTGATAACTGATTACTTGATTTTCTTGCAGGTTTAACAGCTTTCTCTCCAACTACCGGGTGAGTGAAAAAAAAACGCCCGGCGTTTGAAAGGCTACTGCTCCCTGAGTATATAAGCAATGATATTTTGCAATATTTCATTAAATAGCTAACATGTTCAATTATTTTTAGAAATTTTCCTGACTAAAATCGGTCACTCCGTTCAGATTCTGTAGGCAATTTTCTAAAATGAGTCCCTTTGAGAAACCTTAAAAACGTGCCAAAATTACTCCCTAATGTGTTTACCTCACAGCAATAACTTTCAGCACGCTTTAGCACGTGCTTTCTTTTTGACGGGTTGAAAAGTCTGCCCCCTAGTGTGAATAACTTATGCAGGGGGATTCCATTCTCCCATGAGGACAAAATACATGAGCACATCTAAGAGTCACAATTGCTAGGAAGGAGAACAAAGGGAAATTTTGCTTGCTGTTTTCGCTTGTATTTGCAGGTTTTCGAAAGGGGCTTTTTGCAGAAAATCTCCTATTTCGACGGGAAGGAATGACCGTTTAAATAGTCGGTTAATTACTGAACCTAATTTGACATATCGGGGATAAAACAAGACAGATTTCAACATCATTGCTTTGATATTCAGGGATCAGAATTTTCTCACACGCCGGGCGTTTTTATTTACTCACCCGGTACAGATTTATCTTATATTATTGCTGTTCTCTTACAGGAGTTGATAGTGTTTTCTTATAGGATACAAGTTTGATATGCGTCCATGGTTTATTCTGACAAGTCCGCTGATTAAGGCCACTTTAAAGTACAAGTCCGGGGTTGATAAAATTATTGTTAAAAAGCAACCTTACCAACTGCTGAACACCAATCGTGAGTTCTTTCCACGTTTTGATGCCTCCAACTTTCATAAATTGGCTGATGAATCTTCGTAAGTTAGGCCAAATATCATGGCCATTTTGTATTTTGTACGAGTGTGCGAAGGCACGATAAGGAGGCTAGCAATGTGAGTGGTGTGATATCAACACATTTGGCAGCCTCGTTCGGGTCAACGTGAAGTGACGTCATAGAAAATGACGTCATTTTGTACTTCTTACCAGACTGAAATTGTCGCAGATTGAAAGAGAGACAAACGAAAAAAAGTACAACACACCATTCACAACAGTGTACTCTCTTGAATAATCAAGAATTATACCAACCCCGGACTTGTCCTTTAACGGGTTAAATCCCTGCAAAGATTCGATCCCAATGCTCAAGGTGTGCCCTGTGAAGCATACACTCATTTCACCGCACGGCTGCATTGTGCTTATCTACGCTAAGTTGTTTTACCTGGCTACTACTGTCTGAATAATTCCCCATGGTGCCTTGACCCAAGCTATTGGAAGTTTGTGGTTGTTGTTGCTTCTGTGTTTTTGCAGAATGCTCCTCCTCATCGTCAGTTATATCCATGTCTACACATGCCAAAGTTCTCCCTTCATGGTACGTAGTTTTTTGGTGGTCTGTTTGTGCTAAATTTGAATCTAGAAAGAATAGAGATCGCTGCATTACACGTTTTTTTTTACAAGAAACTGGTTTATAAGAAACTAGTACTAAGATGGCCAAAATTTTAAGAAACTCTAGTACTATGTCTGAGAAGTGCTAAGAAACTTTTCAAAGTTAAAAGCATGAATTTTATAGCAAATAGATCGTTGAACCTTTATTATTGGGCAATATTATCTAACCCATTTGTGTTTTCAACATAATAGGACACTGTTTATTCCTATATGATGTTTTGAATATCAAGAAACATACCTGTAGCAGTGTTAGCGACCACATTGACAATTCATGCATTCATAAAATAAGAAACCAATTAAGAAACTTTTAGTACTAAAATGGACAAAATTTCTTGTTGAATTAAGAAACTTTTAGTACTATGGCCTGATCCTAGTTTCTTATAAAAAAACGAGTAGATGAGTAAAGCAGTTCAAACGCTGCAAAGCAAGCTGTTTGCATAAATATGAGAATTTAGAAATTGATTACTTGCTGTCAGTTGTAAGCTAGACTGATTACATGTCGTAGTTGCGCTCCTTGATAAACTGATAATTGCTATAACTACGACTCATTATCAAGCTATTGGAAAACTCGGCCAGTTGAGGCTAGTTGAGCCCAGCCTCGTAATGATAATTCCGGTTCCGTGGAATACACATAAAGCGGGTGTTCATGGTCGGCAAATTATTGAGCATGTCTTTTGATCTGTGTTGTTTTTTCTTTGCCAGATAGCTCCCAAGTGCTCCCGTCTCTTCATGGCATTTTGTCATGCATTCATTATGAGCTCGGAAAACAGAATCATTTCGTGGAATGGACTTTTCGTATAGCAATGGTCGCAACGCTGATCCTCTCTCGATGAATCAGATCACAAGTAGAAGGTCCTGCAATCTGATTGGTCGCGCCATTTTTGCGGCGATTTTGGCTGGATTTTCAGTTAGTTTGATTATCAGGCCCAGATGTAGCGCAGAGGCGGCATCCAATTCAATGAACGAAGAGAAAACTGCGACTGAGGTAGTTAGTCTAGTTGTAAGCAGCTTTGAATCGACTTAAAGTGGGTGCTATCTTGACATCAATGCTAAGGTTGTTCCAGAATTGTGCTCCTCTGTAAGCAAAGCACCGTTGAACACTGGAAGTTTCAAGGCGAGGCAGCTTGAGGTCAGTATTAGTATTACGAAGCTCTCTAAAACTAATATCTGACAACCTTTCGAACAGAGTTGTAAGATGAAATCAATGTATTTCATTTGAAAAATACAAGTGTTTGTGTTTTTCTGTCTAGACCTTTATCGAAACAGGGCAGAAGTAATAATTTAAAAATAATGGCGTTTGGTTATGAATCGTATTTAGGAGAGTCTGACAGCCTTTCAATAGCGATAACAACGGCCATACAATCAGTCCATCCTAGACTTATGACGATGAGTCTCTTGTTGCCCTGTGCTCTTTGACTTGATGATGGCGCTTCGGGCAATAGAGACTTGTAGTATTACTCTGAAAAACCTGGCCCTATTTAGGCCCAATCTTTCGCAATTTCTCCAGTACCAATCAAATTGCGAGATTTGGCCAAGAACAATGCTGTCGAATTTCGATTCGAATGATGCAGTTGGCTAGATTTTGAACGAAGTTGCTGTGGCAGGTTGTTGTAAATTGCTCTGGTTTGTTTTGGTCTTAAAAACATGGAAAATGTAGCGTTGAAAGACTTATTTTGCTCTCATCAGGTAAATTGAACTTCCTGCTTAAGATTTATACCATGTTTCGTTGATTAAGTGTCTGCTTAACGTGGTTTTCATCGCATTTTCTTTCCGAGGAGTGACCGTTGAACAGAACTACGGCAGTCGTTCCATCATGATTCGATCGATCGATCGAATGCAGGAGATAGGGCCAAGTTTTTCACTGTTTCATTATGAGTCCCTCTTGAGCAAGGTTTACCGCAGGGATACAAGGGACTCATCGTCATAAGTCTAAGTCCACCCTAGCAAGCTGAAATTTTGGGCCTAAATTGGGTAAAGTTTTTCAGAGTAATATGACGAGTCACTGTTGACCGAAGCGATCATCAAGTGAAAAAGCACAGGAAAAATGAGACCGCAGCAGGTCATAAGTCAAGCTGTCACTTACAATCTCCGTGTTTCGAGTGCTCCGCCTTCTCTTTCAAGATGGTTTCCGTCACTTCTTTTGCAATGGCTGCATTTTCAGAATCTGATTTTAGCGCGCCTTCCTCTGTTTTATATATTCCATTTTGTGGCTCCATCGTCTTCTCTGATCCAGTCCCAGTAACCCCCCAAATTTCAGTTTCCTCTTGCTGCGCCTCCTTGTCATTTTGCTTGGCCTCCTTTTCATCCTCCTGCCTTTCCGTCACAGTCTGCTTCCCGGTTCCGTTTGCCTCTTTTTCGTCTCGAGTGACCTCCTTTTCGTTTTGAGTGGCCTCTTTTTCGTCTTTAATGACATTCTTTTCATCCCTTATAGCCTCCTTTTCGTCTTGCATGCCATCTTTTTCTCTATGTTTACTGCCTCTCTCTTCAATAACATCTTCTTTCACAGCAGCATTGTCTCTCATCACGGGGGTAATGCTTGTTTTGTGCTGCACTTCCAGGATATTATGCGCAGGAGGCTTGAGTAATTGTGTATTCATTCCTGTATAAAAATATAAAGTGTGTTCATGAGTTAACCAGAATTCTGCAATCGGAAGTTATTGACAAATACTTTGTTTCACCATCTAGACTAGACTTATGACGATGAGTCTCTTGTTTCCCTGTGCTCTTTGAATTGATGATGGCGCTTCGGTCAAGAGAGACTCATAGTATTACTATGAAAAACCTGGCCCTATTTAGGCCCAAACTGAGCAATTTCTTCAGTACCAATCAGATTGCGAGATTGTGAACTACTATTGTTAACGGGTAAATGTGATAGAATTTTCGATTCGATTGAAGAATTGAAAACACTCCCATGGGATAGAGATTCGAAGCTGTGATTCTATCATAACTCCATTGATGATTGAAGAAAATAGGGCCAAGTTTTTTACTGTTTCATGATGAGTCCCTCTTGAGCAAGGTTTACCGCAGGGATACAAGGACTCATCGTCATCAGTCTACATCTAGACCCCGTTTACCGGTAGAATACACCTTTTCAACTAACGGCCTCGTTTTGGAAATTTTCGAAAATTTCTTGATACAAAATTTCTGACCACGGATTTGGATTCAGCACCAAACTGTAGTCTAATTGCAAATTTTCTTCTTCCTAGAGTATGCAATTTTGATTTTATGGCGATAACAACAAGGGCAGATTTTGTAATACAATAGCATCAGTCGCTTTGGTTCACACCTCAAAACAAAGCGATAAGCGAATGCAGACAAAAGAAATTATCTCAAGCAGAAATTGAAAACAAACGAAGCCGTGAAGTTGCCCTGAAACCAGTACGGCAAACTCTCGTTTGGTGCGGGCGATGGGAGGTTTTTAAGAGAAGGTATGTGCTTATAACGACAGAAGAAGGGTAAATCTAAAGTTCTGTCTCGCGGATTTTGTTTATTTGATTCAGGAGCTGAGGAGTAACTGCGTACATCTGAGTAAAGATAATGCCAAAAGTTTAATGCCCTCTGCTCGGTCTCTGAATCAAATAAACAAAATCCGCGAGACAGAACTTTAGATTTATCCTTCTTCTTTCGTCTTAAGCACATAACTTCTCTTAAAAACCTCACTCCGCCCGCACCAAACGAGAGTTTGCCTTACTGGTTTCAGGCAACTTTGCGGCTTCGTTTGTTTTCAATTTCTGCTTGAGAGAATTTCTTTTGTCTGCGTTCGCTAATCGTTTTGAATTGAGATGTGAACCAAAGCGACTGATGCTATTGTATTACAAAATCCGCCCTTGTTGGCGATAACAAATTTGAGAATTTATATGGGATTTGACCGTGAAAATCGTTTCGGGTGTAACTTTACACCCTCAGTCATTATTCACGGTCAAATCCCTTATAAACAATAAGATCATGAAAATTTGCATCTAGACTAAAATTAGGGTGCTGAATTTGAATATGGAGTCAGAAATTTCATATGACGCAAGCTAAAGAAATTTTGAAAGATTCCAAAACGAGGTCGCTTAGTTGAAAAGGTGTACAGTGGAACCTCCATATAACGGACACCTATAGGACCAGTTTTATCGTCCGTTGTAGAGAGGTGTCCGCTGTATAGAGGTGTCACCTTTTGCAATAGTGTACTTTTGGACGAAAATATTTGTCCGTTGTTCGGAGGTGTCCGTTGTATAGAGGTGTCCGTTAATGGAGTTTCCACTGTATTTGAAAACGGCATGGAAAAAAGTGCCGTTTTGGTTTACAAGATGCCGGCAAAATTTGGAAATTCTGCCGACAGGATTTTGTTTCGGTTAGTATAAACGGCAAGTTTGTAATTCTGCCGTTTTCAAATTCTGCCAGCATCATGTAAACACACTGATCTCATAACACCATTTCACAACTCGTTTTATTTTATCATTACTAACGTCACCAATATCATCAACGTCATGATTATCATAATTATCATAATCACGATATCACATAACCCTTGTAAAGTTAACCGTATAGCCTCTGCGTAGCCATCATATCTAGCCAATCACATGTAACCTCTCTTTTTCAAATCGTTGTACATATCTATATTGTCAATGTAACTACAACATAACAGCCCCGAAGCAGTCCTGCATGGCAGGCCAGGTAGGTAGGTAGGTATTTATATTTAACGTGGCTAGCCGGCGAAAGTCTGAGAGACTTATTTCCAGCAGGGGCCACGGATGTTTTACCATCAGTCCGCCGCCGCTGCCCGTCACAGCTACCAGATTTCCCTCACATGGCACTGGTCGACCCGGGCTGGAGTTACGGACAGCGACCAAACTGTCCAGCGCGGGATTTGAACCTACGGCCGTTCTGACCTTTGGTTTACGAGTTAGACGCCTTAACCACTCGGCCACGCGCTCTCTTATTGGAATCTAATATACAGGGTGTCTCAAAAAAATTGTTCGACGTTTGATTAAATATTGAAAAATAAGGACAACATGAACAGGCTCATGGAAAGATAACCCTGTTCCTAAGATCATGAAATAATTTTAGAGACTAAAATCGTGCAAATCGGTTGAAAATTCACTGAGTTACGAGATCTCGAATATCAAAAATATGTGACAGCTGAAACCAGAGACCCCCCAGATTACTTGTATTGCAAAAAGCTCGAAGACGGAGGCAAGAGAAGCTTATCCAATGTTATACCTCTCGTTGATATCAGAGCAAAGCAAATACGATTTCTAAAGTAAATTATTTCTTGCGATCATTCTCAAAATTCCCTAACATTGCAGAGGTCCAAAAACAGTGGTTCAAAACAAAATCGGCGAGAGACTGAATCTGTTTCCTCAAAGCATCCATATGCTTGACAGTTAGGTTATCGGAATACCTGTGTGAATCCCACTTGTTTCACCCTGAAACAATTGAGAAATAACAGAAACGACGGCCTATGGGACTTTTACCAAAAATGCCATTTCGAGGCCTCTGGTTTCAGCTTTCGCACAAACTTGAACTTCAAAAGCTTGTAACCCCATGAATTTTTATCGGATTTGCAAGGTTCTTGTGTCAAAAATTAATTTAAAATCTCAGGACAAGGGTGACTTGACCAAAGGTCCATTCAGCGTATCGTTATTTTTTAGTATTTAATCAAACGTCGAACAATTTTTTTGAGACACCCTGTATATGTCTTGTCTTAATTTCGCAGTGTTGTTCTTCGTCGCATGGCAGCGTTCCTGCTCTCAAATTCATTCACGTATTATCACTGCAAGCATCCTCGGATCCGACGTGCGACATTGGTATCATGTCTTTTTCTTTTTCGATTTAAACGCACTTTGCCGACAAAATTTTATCTCGCTTTCGTCACGAGGCTAATATTTTTAATCCTCGCTACTGTCCTTATTGCCGCAGTTTTGTTATTGTCTATGGAATAAGAATAAAAGTCTACCAGCATCATGTAAACGGGAGGGCAAAACGGCACTTTTTCATGCTGTTTTCAAATTCACCGGCATCGTGTAAACGGGGTCTTCGTTGAAAGACTTGGCTATCTTTTTTGATGCTGCATGGTCACTCAGTAACTACATGGTGTCTAATAAAAAGCTTCTCAGTTCTAAACTCAAATATATCTCGGCCAGCTCATCCTAGCAAATCATAAAAAGCTTCCCATTGATGCTTCGAAGCCTTCGGCCATCATCAATATGCACGACTGCAGTGCTCTTCATTGCACAACGGCTAGTTTGCAAAGTGGCACTCCTTTGCTCCAACAATACACATAATCCGGATTCGAAACCTTGTGTGGCCATTTTTGTTTTTACAAAACATTTTCTTCAAGACCCAGATGGTTGCAATGTAATTACGACTTCTTGTTGCTTTGCCCTTCATTTGACATTCAACGACGAGATCTTCTCGCTGGAGTTTCGGAATTGTTACGACCATTTGTCCACATCAATATCCTTCCAAACAACGTTCTGGTACAATACTTATTGTATGGTAACAAAGAACTTCCTGATGACGTAAATAAAAATTTGCTCGAACTTACTCTAAATTTCATTCACAAAACGGGTCGGCTTGGATAACTTTTCGTTTTACGCCACACAACCACTATTTACAGCACATTTTTCCCTATTTCTTTTGTAAGTCTGTTTCACATTTGATGTTAAGCACATCATAAAAGGTCCATGACCAATGATATCGTTAACTCAACCCTGACCTGACAGCATACGTTTGCCATCTCGCGCCTATGCTGGCCTGACATCCAATGTGGAACAGATTCCAGTATGTGTTAGTATCAGTATCTAGTCTTAATTTATTAAATTTTTTATCTATATGTCTTTATGTTAATGGCGACAGGATAGTCATTGTCTCTTGCTCCTTGTGGTCCCGTCCCTGTAGTGTGGTATTGTTGTAGAGTAATTAGAAAGTATAGTAGAACGTAGATGTAGCATGTAGTGTAATTTTCTATATGGATATAAAAAAAATGTAATTACGAGGTTGAACATCATGCTATGAGGAACGGAAACCGTTAATTTCATTTCATTTCATTTTATAATATCTATACAGGGTAAGTATTCAACGCAAAGTATTACTGGAGACAACACTGGATAATGATGTCAGCCACACAGTGAAAGGCCTCGCAAAGAGATTTGGAAGCGAATCTTTGGATGAATTTGAAAGAAAGAGGCAAAAACAAAGACAGCAGGAGCAGACAAGCAAAAACAAAAGAAAGCAAAAGATAGTTTATGTTCGCCAAGCAAGATATCATTATTGAGAAAAAGTAAATTTGTTGAAGATGACATAAATGAAATATGTCCTGATTCGTATCTCAAATGTCAAATCTATACTAGTAACTTGTAAATTACAAACATGCGGCCGGGTAGCTGAATCATAGTATTGTTGGATATAAAATGATTTTGAATCAGGAAAAATCGTCCCCAAAAGTGTAGACTTGCCTTAAGTCTTTCAGTTCGACTTATTACAGATGACGAAATAAACTCGGGGCAAATCTGCCAAAAGTGCTGTTTTACTGCAGGGGGAGGCTCTTTCAACAAGATTGCTTCTGCGGAGGATTTGAAATAATGGAAGAAACATTTGAAAGAAGCGCAGAATTTGTCCTTTGGTGCTTTGACCTTGCAACCATGGAATGAATTACATTGTTATTCAAATTTGTTTCCATTGATTTGTGTTGAAAGGAAGGAATGAGTAAGAGGAAGTTGATTTTAGGATGCATCTCGAAGCAAGTTTACCAATAGTTTACCAAGTGTTTATGACTTTGAAGTGCCTTGAAATTCAAACGTTGAGCTTTTACCATGTTCTACAGAGAGAATGTTAAAGTTCCTTTGACGTGACAAACTCGTTTGGTGGAGAGTTTGCTTCTTATATTGAACCCATGTGGAATTCAGCATTGATCCTGCGGAACTGAAACTTGAAAGAGAGATGTTTTGGTTTCTTATGCTGTCCACAGGAGTCGAGCACAGCTTCGTATTTCTTGTTGTTTTCTAGGTCCCATAAAAGCTTCCACCTACCACGTCGGCAATTTCCAAGTATTTGTTCGTAACTTGAAATGAAATTTCAAACTCCAGCCCCTTTCCAACGTCACTGCAACTTTTCCTTGGTCAGTCGCAGTCGCTGTGTCGCTCGATTTTTGGTTATTCTTTTTTTCGAGTCAGCCAATAAAAACCCTATCAATTGTTAGGCTGGCCAATGATAACCTATTCATTGTTCCTTTCAACCAATCACATAAAGTCTTAGCATGTGACTGCCATTGTTTTAACAATTGACTAATTAGCAAGGTATGTGCTCAAATCTCAAATTCACTCAGCTACATACAGATTAGTAAGCGCCCTTCGGCCGCAATTATATTATACTGTCTATAATATGATATAATATAATATAGTATAGTATGTATGTATGTATGTATGTGCGTATGTATAGTATGTATGTAGGGTATGTACGTAGTGTATCCATGTATATTATATATGTTATGTATTGTTTGTATGTATATATTGTATGTATGATACGGGTGCCAAGTGTTAATTGGGGGGGGGGTGCGGGGGGTGTCCCCCCGCTACTACCAGAGCTGCCAGAACTAGGGTTGACTGATCCTGTCGTTACTGATGTTTTTAGGGTATGTACTGTATATATGTAGGGTATCTATGTATGTATGTGTGTATGTATGTATGTAAATCAAAGACAATCAAGATGAGTGATTTGATAAAAGAAAGTTTTCCACGGAAGAAGAAAAGTATTATGTACCAGCAGTCCATTGGTGCACTTGATAACCTGGTTGAGGTGACATCAAGTGATGAGGAAAGTGAAGATATGGACAGTGATTCTGACATGAGTTTGGATGACTGACAGTTTTCAGACACTTATTGATAAAAACTTCTGATATATTTTTATGATAAAATTGCGTTGCTGCCCAACCCTTCAAAGGAATAAAATTACTTTTTAGGGATCGTCTCCAAATTATGTATAGCGTTTATACGAATTGACACGAAGTCAATCGTATGCGTGAAAGGTGTTATAGTCACACAAGAGATAAGAATTGTATACGAATTGTTTGATTTCAATACGAATTCTGTTACGAATTTGATACGAATTTCATACGATTTTGATACGAATAGACCATTTGCCAATTAGGAAAAGGGATTGAGGCGAGCGCGGCCAATTCCGACAGCCCTAGTAACGGTCGGAAATCCGGGGAATCTTCTCCACTTCAGTATACACAGCAAGCTGTACTGTTCGGTGTAGACGCTGTGCAAACTTAAATGTTGTACTATCTATTTATCACTTTCAAGAGTTACTGGGTTCCTATCTAGTGCGGTAAGTGTTTTCCCTCGATTTTCAAGCCATTTCTCATCCTTACACTCATTTTGGAGTGTGCTTCGAGGCACCTTAATTCGACGTATTTCCCAACGATCGGAAGGCAGCTCAGTGTTTAGGCCATGTCAGCTAGCCTGTGTTCCAGACCACTTGAAAAGTAAGTGGTCTGTGTAACTGAGCGCAAATTCGTGTACAGAAATTTTCCCAGAATCTGAGGAAAAATTAGTATATGTAATGAATAATTTGCATAATGATCATTTGTTTTGTTATGGGATAGAAAGGCCTGTCTCTTGCGAATAGCTACAGGAAACTCACATCACAATACAAAGAATAGGATATTTCAATGCCTGCTAATCCTATTGATTTTCACGTCTGCAGTGAGCGATAACGACCCGGCTCGTATTGTTTCAAACACATAGATTCATAAAGACATTGCCTTTAATTATTTCGCAATTCAATTCATCGTCTGAACACAGATTTGCGCTCAGTTGCACAGACCACTTACTTTTTCAAGTGGTCTGGAACACAGGCTAATGTCAGCCGGAAACTTCTACCTCTTCAATGGCCTTCAACGGGTATCGTTCCGACTGTTGGTTCTTGTACAATGGGCTCAAATGGTACGAGGCTTTATTATGGACCCTTTGAAGAATTTCAAACATTGTTCTTCGTTCGCTTAAATGGCATTATCTGTTCTAATCTTTCGGTTAGCTCAACTTCAAGACTTCGAGGTAGATTTAACAACAAACTGCAAATCCAAGGATTTTTAACTTTTGAAGGAAGATTCGAAAGACAATCTACGAATTTGAATAAATCAACGAGGAAACCTAAATGTGCTTCGAGCACGTAAGTGACGATCTTTTCTTCTGCCAAGTCCAATTGATTTTTGAAAATATTTTCGCCTGAAATTAATCTTTAAATCTCCGAAAAATAAGGAAATTCAACATTCATTCTTGCACAGTTGACTTTTAGACCATAGGGCACTAAAATCTTCAGAAGAATATTGTGAGGCTAAGAGTACGAGTGAAAAGTGAAACCTGATTGAAGCACATTTAGGTTTCCTGGTTTATCTATGAATTTTGCAGATTTGCCTTCGAATCTTCTTTCAAAAGTTAAACACAAAATTGAATCAAAATACGTCGAATTAAAGAGCCTCGGAGTAAACTCCAAAATGTTTGAAATAATGAGAAAATGGCTCAATAATCTAGGGCAAACATTTTACATAGTAGAAAAGTAACAAACTACTCTTGGAAGGGGAAATAAACAGCAAAATATTCAAGTTTGCTCAGCGACTAGACCGCTCAGTGCGGCTTACTTGTTTCACTGAAGTGGAGAGGATTCCCCGGGTTTCCCACTGTTACTAGGGCTGTCGGAATTGGCCGCGCTCGTCTCAGTCCCTTTTTCCTAATTGGCAAATGGTCTATTGTGAATACGAATTGCTTATACGAATTTGATAAGAGTTACATACGAACCATATACCAATTGTATGCAAACTTATACGAATTCTAAACGGTGATTAATTCGTATTCGTATTCGTAATTCGTACGGAATTAATTCCTATGCGGCTTATAGAATATCGTATCAATATCGTATAATGCTAGGAATTCCCAATACGAATTTAATACGAATATTGGGAGACGATCCCTAACGTTGATTTACAAACTGCCCTGTTAACACAAAAGAAAACGCTAAAAACCGTTGATAACAGCGTTTAAATAACCCCACAAGATTGTAAACAAACAGTGCCCTGAAAGCCTGTGGAATATGTTCCAACAGAGATGCTCCATATCACATCATATTACGAGGAATTATAGAGATCTCGATATTCCCAAGCTAAACCTTGAATTAACCAAAAAAGGATTTCATTACTCGGGCATTAAGGCTTGGAACGATATTCCAGTTAATATCAGAGAACTGCCATCACTGCGCCTGTTTAAAACACATCTAAAAAGGCATTTGATGAGCTTTGATAATTAACTCAAGCCCCCTCAAGAACGACTCCCTGGAAGATCAGATTACTCAATTAACTATTTTATATTCTTAGTTTTAGATTTTGTAAGTTGTATTTTACTGAAGGGATATCGTTTTTTAAATGAATTATATATATACAGATCGGTGGACAAAATGAAGAAACAACAATCTGATGGGTTGGTTTATAAGAGTTTATGAACAATTGCAATGTGCTCTTCTGACTGTCCCGGTCATCAAGATTCTTACTGGATATTCTGAATCACTTTATCTATTACTACAAGCAGCCAGAACATCAAAAACTCAAAGATACAGGGTATCGAGGGTAATCTATGCACGAAAAGCAACGATGTTGACAAAGGCCCTTTCAACGAGGGTGGGTGGACGAGTGGCTTAAACAGTCTTCGTCAGGTGACTGAAGTTAAGTTCGGTCGAGTGAGGTCAAACTCCGGATGGGTGACCTCGGAGGCCTGACCCCACAACTCACCTCGTCGTCCTTCGCGAAGGCTGGATGCGGCATGCACAGTGGGCCTAAATTAGCCTGCAGTAGCTAGAAATCCTGACAAGCCCACTCAAAACAAAATGTAAAACAAACTTAAAAGTAAGTGGCTTATACAGTATTCGTCTGGTGACTGAAGTTAAGTTCGGTCGAGTGAGGTCAAACTCCGGATGGGTGACCTCGGAGGCCTGACCTCACAACTCACCTCGCCGTCCTTCAGAAGGGACGTTAAACTAGGGGTCCCGTGCCTGGATGTGGCATGCATAGTGGCCTAAATTAGCTTTAAGTAGCTAGGAAATCCTGACAAGCCCACTCAAAACAAATTGAAAACAAACAAACAAACAAACGAGGTTGAAAAATAGTTACAGTGGTGTCCCGTATATAAGAAACATGAAATTAAGAAACACAAGACCTTGATTTTCAAAATAATACACCCTCTTATAAGAAACTGGTGCAGGTCTGGAAAAGGATTGTTTCTTATTAAGAAACTGTATTCATTAGAAATTTGAAAACCGCGACAAATTTATCTTTGCAGTCGAATCAGACTGCACCTAATTCAAATAAAAATAAAAATTTTGCATGCAAATGAGGCAAAAAGGTTTTTCGGTAGTGAAAATTTACAAATACAAATCAGAATAGTGTGTTTTGTACAACAATCATAGAACTTGTGTTTGAGTAGTTCATGGATAGAACATGATTTTTCTATTAAGAAACTTAAGAAACTTTACCCTGATTGGAAGTTTGCATCTCATTTTATAAGAAACACATCAGATCTCAAATTGAAAACGTTGTTTCTTATATGCGGGACACTACTGTAACAAACATTTCTAACCTGTACCAGCAAGTACAAATTTGCTCTTTAGGTGATTATACAGTGATGCAGCTTTGATTGACACTTTCTGGCTTCCTTTGTAGTGGCGAACCTTAGAAAAAGAAAAGAACAGAATGCATAATACCGGGTATGTTCCCCTTGGCACGCTTAATAGTAGACTTATGATGATGAGTCTCTTGTTTCCCTATGCTCTTTGACTTGATGATAGCGCTTCGGTCAAGAGAGACTCATAGCATTACTCTGAAAAACCTGGCCCTATTTAGGCTCAAACTGAGCAATTTCTTCAGTACCAATCAGATTGCGAGATTTGGCCAAGAACAATGCTGTCGAATTTTCAATTCGAATGATGCAGTTGACTAGAGTTTGAAGGAAGTTGCTGCGGTAGGTTGTTGTAAATTGCTCTGGTTTGTTTTGGTCTTAAAAACATGGAAAATGTAGCGTTGAAAGACTTGCACTCACCAGGTAAAGTGAACTTCCTTCTTCAGATTTATACCAAGTTTCTTTGATTAAGTGTCTGCTGAACTTGGTTTTCATCGCATTTTCTTTCCGAGGAGTGACCGTTGAACAGAGCTACAGCAGTCGTTCGATCATGATTCGATCGATCGAATGCCTAAGATAGGGCTGGGTTTTTTACTGTTTCATTACGAGTCCCTCTTGAGCAAGGTTTACCGCAGGGATACAAGGGACTCATCGTCATCAGTCTAAACAAGGACCTCCAAGTTAAATATAAACTAACCTTCTTCAATGTCTGCACGATGTTCCTGCTGTGTTTAATAACCTCTGGTGTTACTCGTAACTCCGATATTTCTTGCATTGTCTTCAAACACTTTGTTGGGTCCTACAGGTAAAACAAATCTTCTTTATCGGTTCGAGCATAGAGACCTATTCTATAAAACGGTGCTGCAAAATACAATACACCACATCACTTAAGGTTACCCAGTTCAAGTCATGTGACTACACACTTGGGAAGATTTAGCTTAAGTTTTCATGGCGTAAAATCAACAGATTAAGTCCTCGATTTGAAGTGATTCGAAACAAATTTGAAGCCCTGTTTACACTACACCAACTACCCTGAGTTCGCCTTGCATGTTCTTGGGGACTAGGCAACCTTTATCTCCGTCAATTAACTTTAAAAAAGAACAGATGCACTAACAGTTGGTATTATTTGCTCGAAGATTTTATGCCTACCGGGTGAGTTGATAAAAACGCCCGCAATTTGAGAAAATCCTGTTCCCTGAATATCAAAGCAGTGATATTGAAAACTATCTCATTTTGTCCCCGATAAATCAAATTAGGTTCAGTAATTTACCCGGCTTGAATCGGTAATTCCTTCCCATCGAAATAGAAGATTTCTGCAGAAACCCCTTCCGAAAACCTGCAAAAACGAGTGGCAACACTAAGGAAGATTTCCCTTTGCTCTCCTTCCTAGCAATAATGATTCTTGGATGTGTTCATGTATTCTGTCCTCATTAGAGAATGGAATCCTCCCTGGATACGTTATCCACACTAGGGGGAAGACTCTTCAACCCGTCAAAAGGAAAGCATGTGCTAAAGCGTGCTGAAAGTTATCGCTGTGAAGTAAACACATTCGGGATTCTTGCTTGTAATTTTAGCGCGTTTTTTAAGGTTTCTCAAATGTATTCATTTTAGAAGATCGCTTGCACAATCTGAACAGAGTGACTGAGTTTAGTCAGAAATTTTTTCAAAATCATTGAGCATGTTAGCTTTTAAACCAGGTATTGCAAAATATCATTGCCTATGTACTCAGGGAGCAGCAGCCTTTCAAGCTGGTACGAGGAAAACTGTCCATGCAGATTATGCCGAGCTTTTATTCCGAATTTGGGCTTTATATGATAAAGAATTTTATACTGAATTCACACTGATAAGTTTAAACAAGCTTTCTCTAAACCAGCTTAAATTCAGACCAATAAAATGACTAGATTTGTTTGATTGACCAATTAGAATGCACTATTCAAAAACCTGATTTAATTTAAGCTGGTTTAACTTGCAGTGTGAATGGGGTATTAGATTTCTGCTTTTATACCGTATATTTTAATGGCATGTAAATATTTTATCCACGTTTTTACTGAGTATATAATACAGTAGAAACCCGCATAAAAGAACCTAGGTTTTTCTTGGGCAGCCTGCATAGGTTCTTAATTAAGTGGTTGTTATTATAAATTCCAGCCTGTAAGGTTCTTGAAGAGGTTCTTATATACAGCACTCACCTTGCACACATTAATACTGTTTTCAGCACAAGAAACTAAGAACTTTTTGAGAATTCCTTGAGAATTGTTGAGAACATTTTTAGGGTAGAATTATTGCTAAAAATCTCATAGTCTTTTGTACCACTGAAGAATTCTGATCACAATGTCAAGAATTCTTGAAAGTTCTGATGAATTCTGAAGACATGAAACCTGTTATATAAGAACCTCCCCCAGTGTCAACCTCTGAGAGGTTCTTATTTAGGGGCTTTAAAATATTGAATTTCAGCCTCAAGGTTCTTATAAAAATAGGTTCTTTTATGCGGGTTTCTACTGTATTTGTATTTTGGAGGCTTATTTTCTATTTTAAAGTTTTAGAGTTGGAATTAATTAGCTATCTATTGTAGCTATTTTTTACAATCCAACGGTAAATAAATGAATAATAATAGTAAATAAACGCCAGGCTTTTTTTCTCACCCGGTGTAATGAAGCTGTGACGTATGATTGAGCAATAGAAGACTGATTACAATGAAACAAACTTACGTATGATGCATAAGACTTGATGCCTGTGCTGTGTGCGACTAGACTGATGCCTTTTCGTCCCTTGTTTCCCAGCGTTCCTTGGTCAAGAGGGACTAATAACATTACTCTCAAATAGTGGGCCCACTTTAGGCCCGCGTAGGGTGGTTCCGTATTCACCAATCAAATCGTTAGAATTCAGTTTTTAACCAATCAGGGGCCGCTATTCAGAATGCTGTTGTTGTTGCTCTTACAGAACGGTTGAAGAAGCCTGGAGTTCTCGCAGCTTCGATGGATCTATTTTGCTTCTACAGAGGAAGATTACTGTCTGAAAGGTAGGCATTTTGCGTTTTGTAGGTCAACACAACATCATTCTTTGTACTAAAACTTCTCTTTTCAATGTTCGAGCTCTTTAAACCAGATTTTGAAGCGATTTTGTTGAGTGTACGAGAACTCCCACCTGTTTAGGCCATTTTGACAAAGTGGGCCCATTATATAAGCGTAATATTATGAGTCCCTATTGACCCAGTGATATCAGCAAATCAAAGAACGCAGGGAAACAAGGGACGAAAAGGCATAAGTCTAGTGTGAGACTTACCGGATTTGCAAGCGACAGTGATGACTTCAACCTCTCGTTGAGTTCTTCCAGCCTCTCTTGAGTGCTAATCTCTGTTGGGATAAAAAAAACATATCCAACTACCCACACAAATAATAGTTTGTGTACTATTTCCTTCTGTTTTTCTACCTACCACCCTAGAATAGTTTTAGTGACAACGAGAAGCTAAAATTATCGAAATAGTGTCTGGGTTCTTCCTCTCGACTCGATATGGCCGTACGTTGTGTTTCGATGTGCTTGAAAGATGTTCCTGGCGCAAAACTCTAAAGCTCTGGTTTGGATGTGGAGGAAAATTCGTGCTTCCGGGACTTATATTTCTACTCTTAAAGCACTAATACAAACATGTCAAAAATACATAAATGAATGCATGTTCAAGTTAACAATAAAAGAACATTCGGACAGCGATTGGCCATTGACTGAATCTAAACTCACATCACTGAGCACACTAAAACTGTAATTTTGTAAACTGTAAACTATAATTAAAGGTTTACCTTATGATTCTTGGGCTAGTGTCTGAATACGCTGTAGATTAGGTTCTCGCTTGGGTCAGTTTTAATTTATTGTCGTACTTCAACAGCAAAATAATAGGATATGAATACACCACTAACCCTCACCCTAAACTCTCAAAGGTCAATCTTGCCTGAATACAATGCATGATGTTCGACAAGGTTCTCGTTTAGGTCTGTTGCTATTCATAGTCATACTTGAGTAGTACACTATGACCGGCGAGAAACGGAAAGATTTCATAGTACATCTGGTAAAGTAGAGGTCTTCCTTATGATTCTTGGGCTAGTATCTGAATACGCTGTAAGATTAGGCCCTCGCTAGGGTCAGTATTAATTTCTTGTTGTACATAAATAGCAAAATAGTAGGATAAGAATACACCACTAACCCTCACCCTAAACTCTCAAATGTCAATCTTGCCTGAATACACTGCATGATGTTCGACAAGGTTCTCGTTTAGGTCTGTTGCTTTTTATTATCATATTTAAGTAGTTCACAATGACCAGCGAAAAACGGAAAGATTTCGTATTACAACTGGTAAAGTATAGGTTTACCTTATGATTCTTTGGCTAGTATCTGAATACGCTGTAAGATTAGGCCCTCGCTTAGGTCAGTTTTAATTCATTGTTGTACATAAATAGCAAAATAGTAGGATAAGAATACAGCCCTGACTGTCACCCTAAACTCTCAATTGTCAATCTTGCCTGAATACACTGCATGATGTTCGACAAGGTTCTTGTCTAGGTCTGTTGCTATTCATAGTCATACTTGAGTAGTACACCGGCGAGAAACGGAAAGATTTCATAGTACATATATGGTAAAGTAAAGGTTTACCTGATGATTCTTGGGCTAGTGTCTGAATACGCTGTAAGATTAGGTTCTCGCTTGGGTCAGTTTTAATTTATTGTCGTACTTCAACAGCAAAATAGTAGGATAAGAATACACCACTAACCCTCACCCTAAACTCTCAAATGTCAATCTTGCCTGAATACACTGCATGATGTTCGACAAGGTTCTCGTTTAGGTCTGTTTCTATTTATTATCATACTTAAGTAGTAAACAATGACCAGCGAAAAACGGAAAGATTTCATAGTACATCTGGTAAAGTGGAGGTTTACCTTATGATTCTTGGGCTAGTGTCTGAATACGCTGTAGATTAGGTTCTCGCTTGGGTCAGTTTTAATTCATTGTCGTACTTCAACAGCAAAATAATAGGATATGAATACACCACTAACCCTCACCCTAAACTCTCAAATGTCAATCTTGCCTGAATACATTGCATGATGCTCGACAAGGTTCTCGTTTAGGTACGTTACTATTTAGATTGCACCTTGTTATATATTACATTGCGATCCTTGGGCTAGTCTCTCATTGGCTAATCTTGCCTGTATACGTCGCATGATGTTCTACAGGCTTCTCGTTTCGGTCCGTTACTGTTCATTGTCGTAGCAAAGCATGACCAGTGCAAAACGGGAAGAGCTACATATATTTACCTTGCGATTCTTGAGTGAGTCTCACAAATGCTAATCTTGCCTGAACGCACCATATGATGTTTCAGAAGATTCTCGTTTAGGTCTAAAACTATTTATTGTTGTAGGAAACTCGGTGAAAAACAGAAAGATTTATATAGGGTTACCTTGCGATTCTTGGGCGAGTCTCTCGCATGCTAATCTTGCCTGAACGTACCATATGATGTTTCACAAGATTCTCGTTTAGCTCTAATACTATTTATTGTTGTAGGAAACTCAGTGAAAAACAGAAAGATTTATATAGGGTTACCTTGCGATTCTTGGGCGAGTCGCTCGTATGCTAATCTTGCTTCCTCTTCTCTTCTCAGTTTATCAATTTCTTCATTCAAAACGCGTTCTTCTCTTTCCTCTGCTTTTTCTCGTGCTTTTTCTTCCTTTTTCTTTTGCTTTCTGCCCTCTCTACAAAATCAAATGCAAGTTCAAGTATTGGGAAATACCATCACTTTTAATGACTCTGCTCCTGCTGCGATGGAGCCATCTTAATCAACGCAAGATGTAAACTGAAGCAATCAAGCCAGACCTCGGCCCAAGTCTCCGCCGATGGATTGCTCTGTTTCTAATGGTCGAAACGCAGCATTTACTAACTAATGGTATTCTTCCAAACTTCAGCTATGCACAAAGCAACCACTATGTCGGTTAAAGTAAATGCTCTTTTGCTTTGTAAATTCTGTCTCGCATCAGATGTCAGGTACTTGAAGTACTTTATGCTAAAAATTGCTAAAAACTTACCGGGTGACCCAAAAAAAAACTTCACGAGCTAGATCAAAATATCTTCTTGACAGCAAATGTTATGATGACAAACAAGGTATCAGCATGTAGCTGAAGTACTTTATGAAGTACTTTATGAAATACCTGAAGTAATTACACTGTAATGAGTTGTGCACGTAAATTTATCGCAACCCTGACATTACATCTGATGTGGGACGGAATCTAGTATTGTAATTGCATCCATTGGACATTAAATTGTCCGCAGTGTTTGTTGTATTTAGGTTAACATTGCGTGTCTTTTCATATTTGCCATGGGGTAGTCACTGTCTTTCGCTCCTTTAGTAGAACGTACGATTTGTTTAAATATTTTCAATTAATAAAGAAAATAATGATGGTTTAGTATATCCCCGCATATAAGAACCTACCAAAATAAGAACCAGGAAGCTGTTTTCCCTAAATTATGTACCTTGCAATTAAGAACCTGTTTCTGTTTGATGAATCACAGGTTCTTATTGCAGGGGATGCAAAGTTGATCTCTGATTGCTGTTATCAAGGTCATTGTGGTCCCAGTTGGCTTTGAAAGTTTTATTCTCCTCCTCATTACTTACTAGGTCCATAAGAACCTTTCCAAAACAAATAATAGGGCTGAACATCTTTTGTGAGACTCTCAAGGGGACTACATGAGGCACCCTTCAAATAAGAACCTCTATACCTTGAGATTAGTCTTAGTATCTTTGAAATAAGAACCAATTTCAGTCTGCCTCTCGAAAAAGTACGTTCTTATACGCGGGGATTTCACTGTATTGCTAGTACAAGCAAAAGTAAGTAACTAAAAGCAGTTTTATAGTTTCATAACTAGGCACAAGCTACTCGACCGACATTTACGCGTTACCCCCTGGTCACTATGCTTAACAGTATATAGCAGAGTGCAGGCACAGACGGCGAATATAACTACGGAGCAGGTACCCATTTATAGTCCTGGGTGGGAGAGGCACACTTTGTGTTAACACCTTGCTCAAGGATGCTTTCTTCAAATGTGGCTAGGGTAAAATGAGTCTTTCAACGCTTCATTTTCCATGTTTTTAAGACCAAAGCAAACCAGAGAAATCTCCAACTGCCTGCTAGACTGATGCCTTTTCGTCCCTTGTTTCCCTGCGTTCCTTGGTCAAGAGGGACTAATAACATTACTCTCAAATAGTGGGCCCACTTTAGGCCCGCGTGGGGTGGTTCCGTATTCACCAATCAAATCGCTGGAATTCAGTTTTTAACCAATCAGGGGCCGCTATTCAGAATGTTGTTGTTGTTGTTGCTCTTAAAGAACGGTTGAAGAAGCCTGGAGTTCTCGCATCTTCGATGGATCTATTTTGCTTCTACAGAGGAAGATTACTGCTCGAAACGTATGCATTTTGCGCTTTGTAGGTCAACACAACATCATTCTTTGTACTAAAACTTCGCTTTTCAATGTTCGAGCTCTTTAAACCAAATTTTGAAGCGGTTTTGTTGAGTGTACGAGAACTCCCACCTCTTAAGGCCATTTTGAAAAAGGGGGCCCATTATGTAAGCGTAATATTATGAGTCCCTATTGACCAAGTGATATCAGCAAATCAAAGAACGCAGGGAAACAAGGGACGAAAAGGCATAAGTCTAACTGCCTGCCGCAGTAACTTTGTTCAAAATCTAGTCAACTGCATCACTCGAATTGAAAATTCGACAGCATTGTTCTTGGCCAAACCTCGCAATCTGATTTGTGCTGAAGAAATCACTCAGTTTGGGCCTAAATAGAGCAAGGTTTTTCAGAGTAATATTTTGAGTCGCTGTTGACCAAAGCGCCATCATCAAGTCAAAGAGCACAGGGAAACAAGAGACTCTTCGTCATCATAAGTCTAAAAACATGAAATTATGGATAAGAACTGTTAAGAAATAGATAAATCGACTCTGAAATAAATCTCCAAGTACCTTTGAAATACGAATCTGATTCAGCCTGGCTCTCAAGAAATGTAGGTTCTGCGGGGATTCACTATACTTAATTCAAAGTGTCCTACAGCCCGTGAAATAACAGAACAGAAAAGAAGCAAACATGTTTACTAACTTATCTTTTTCAGCTTTTTCATCTTTACTTTTCCGTCGCTCTTCCCTCTTTCTATTTTTCTCTGCCTCTTTTTTCCGTTTCTCTTCTTCCTTTAACTTCTCTTTTTCATGCTTTTCTTCAAGGATTTCTTTCAATTTTTCTTGTAAAATCCTTTTCTGCTCCTCCGCTTTCTTCTGCGTCTCTTTCTTCCGCCTTTCTTCGGATGAAGACTGCAGACAGGAATAACGAGGACAGATTTTGTAATACAATAGCAACAGTCGCTTTAATTGACACCAGTTGATTTTGTAATACAATACAGATACAATACAATACAATACAATACAATACAATACAATACAATACAATACAATACAATACATATTTTGTAATACAATAGCAACAGTTGCTTTAATTGACACCAGTTGATTTTGTAATACAATACAGATACAATACTATACAATACAATACAATACAATACAATAAAATACATATTTTGTAATACAATAGCAACAGTCGCTTTAATTGACACCAGTTGATTTTGTAATACAATACAGATACAATACAATACAATACAATACAATGCGATACATATTTTGTAATACAATAGCAACAGTCGCTTTAATTGACACCAGTTGATTTTGTAATACAATACAGATACAATACAGATACAATACAATACAATATAATACAATACAATACAATACAATACAATACAATACAATACAATACAATACATATTTTGTAATACAATAGCGACAGTCGCTTTAATTGACACCAGTTGATTTTGTAATACAATACAATACAATACAATACAATACAATACAATACAATACAATACAATACATATTTTGTAATACAATAGCAACAGTTGCTTTAATTGACACCTCAATTCAAAGCAATTAGAGCATGAGTGATAGGACACCTAGCGTGTAGCAGTTTAAATTTATATCAGTAGCGAGCCACCTTAACTTATTGTTTTTTGTGTCTTGAACTTGTTTCTACCTCGTATATGCTCACCTTTCAATGCTTCATAATTTCGAAATTTTCAGTAGTGCGACACGTAAAGTGAAGATCCACCTTAACTGGTCCTCGCGCTCCTCTAAAAGAGAAGCAGTTTTGGCCACATGTTGTTCGTAGAAACGTGACACGTAGATCGGTTTCAGTGTTCCGAGGTTGCTGGGTACTGGTTTCAAATAACCTGTCGAACAGGCATGCAAGGTACGATGGAGACTCAGCATTTGTACACTTGTATATCATTTTCAATGTTTCTCTTACAATCAAGTCATTTACGGCCTGCCAGCCCAGTTTCCTTATAATTGGAGGAGCAGAAGCGTTGTAAGGGCTATTTGCTACGATTCTGGCAGCACGATTTTGCAATTTCTGTAGTTTGTCTAGTGCCGTGATGCTGCAAACAAGGCAACGATATCGAATAATAATAATAATAATAATAATAATAATAATAATAATAATAATAATAATAATAATAATAATAATAATAATAATAATAATAATAATAATAATAATAATACAGGTATTTAAAGAGGAAAGCCTCAGTCACTCGAAAGTGCTTTTCATGAGGGTCCTCTATTTAACTAACTGTAGCGATTTATTTAAAACATTATAATTACATATTTCCGAATAGTAAAAGAATAGCTCTATCATAAAATAAGGCATAAAATAGTTCATAGCTTCCAAAACCTCTATTTAAAAATATTAAAGTTTCGAAAGTACGGCTCTACCAGACCTTAATACATTGTTTGTACTGACTTCATTGGGAGGTATTGTTTGGAAAAGGACAGCATTTCCAACGCCTTAGAGAGCCTTTTTATCATATTGGTTATTTAGACCTCCTTGTATTTGTATATTGTATTAATTTTCTGTATCATTGTATTGATTTTTTGTGACATTATTTCTAATCTTCATAGTTTAGTTATTTGTTTGTATTGTTAGGATAAATTGTATGTAGTGAATTTAAATAAATTGAAAACTGAACTGAAAACTGAACTGAAAACACCCTAGCTCAAATGTGGATCGACATATACTAGAAGGTATTTAGTGTCCTTTAATGATATAAATTGTCTCTTTATCTATTACTAGAGATGGCTTCACTGCCGTACTTTGCTGAATACTTTTCAATTTGTGCCCGCTATCAAAAATTAAATTGTGGGTTTTGGCAACATTTAGTGACAACTTGTTCGTAGCAAGCCACGTTTTGAGACAGTCTAGGTCCTCATTAAAAAGCTCATTGATAAAGGGGTCATTGACAAAAGATTTTCGTCCCCGTGAACGGATTTTGTCCTTTAACTTCTGAACCCCCTCCCCCCTCGTTAACCCTTTCACCCCCGGAAGGGCCATATGGCCCAGCAGTATTCATTGAGAACTGCGAATTTTTCAGGGGGGAAAGCCTTTAGAATTTGATTGATTTATGAGGTTATGCACATTGCATTTATCTATTGCTTACTCAATCACTGATTACGATACCCCTTGGAAAATGACGATCTACATTAGGTTTTACTGTTAAGCTTAATTCTAGCCGGGCGTGAAAGGGTTAACGGACAAAATTATTCTAGCCTCTTTTAAGCAGCATCGGCCCGGAATACACCTGGCCTAGGCCCACAATGAATAGCATGGCCTAGCTAGCATGTCTGTCGCAAACCAACACATTTTAATATGAGGTAAGTTTCACACCTGAAATCCACACATTTATTTCAAACTTCAGCTAACTCTGTTCGTGATTTGACACATTCTCGTGAAATATTTATGCAACATTTCTTATCAAGATTTTCGTCCCTAATTTGACAATTTTAACGGATTCAAGTGAGACCCCTCCCCCCTAACGGACAAAATCCGTTAAGGGGGACGAAAAAATCTTTTGTCGATGACCCTTAAGGGTTAAAATAAAAACCTAACCAAAATAGGGTTAAGAATATGAATTGAATAAAAATAAGCAGTTTAATACCTCTTCACTGGAATCCTCCATTTTTGAAGCAGATTTTCTTTTCGGAGCAATTTCCTTATTTTTCTTTTCTTTCTTTATTTTGCTATCGCTTGTCGATTGTCTTTTCTTCTTCGCAGGTGGTTCAAATTCCTGGAGATACATAACGAATTAATCACAGTAGAAACCCACATAAAAAGAACCTGTTTTTATGAGAACCTTGAAAATGAAACTTAGGGATCGTCCCCAAAAATTTATATTAAATTCGTAAAGGGAATTCGTAGCATTATACGACATTGATACGATATTCTATAAGCCGCATACGAATTAATTCACATCATCACCTTTCAGAATTCGTATAAATTCGTATACAATTCGTATGTGATTCGTATGCAATTCGTATCAAATTCGTATAAGCAATTCGTAAACACAATTCGTATCAAATTCGTATGAGCAATTCGCATACACAATTCGTATCAAAATCATATAAGCAATTCGTTTAAACAATTCGTATCAAATTCGTATAAGCAATTCGTAAACACAATTTGTATCAAAATCATATAAGCAATTCATAAACACAACTCGTATCAAATTCGTATAAGCAATTCGTAAACACAATTCGTATCAAATTCGTATAAGCAATTCGTAAACACAACTCGTATCAAAATCATATAAGCAATTCGTTTACACAATTAGTATCAAATTCGTATAAGCAATTCGTAAACACAATTTGTATCAAAATCATATAAGCAATTCATAAACACAATTCGTATCAAATTCGTATAAGCAATTCATAAACACAATTCGTATCAAATTCGTATAAGCAATTCGTAAACACAATTTGTATCAAAATCATATAAGCAATTCATAAACACAATTTGTATCAAATTCGTATAAGCAATTCATAAACACAATTCGTATCAAATTCGTATAAGCAATTCATAAACACAATTCGTATCAAATTCATATAAGCAATTCGTAAACACAATTTGTATCAAAATTATATAAGCAATTCATAAAAACAATTCGTATCAAATTCGTATAAGCAATTCATAAACACAATTCGTATCAAATTCGTATAAGCAATTCGTAAACACAATTTGTATCAAATTCGTATAAGCAATTCGTAAACACAATTCGTATCAAATTCGTATAAGCAATTCATAAACACAATTCGTATCAAGATCATATAAGCAATTCATAAACACAATTCGTATCAAATTCGTATAAGCAATTCGTAAACACAATTTGTATCAAGATCATATAAGCAATTCATAAACACAATTCGTATCAAATTCGTATAAGCAATTCGTAAACACAATTTGTATCAAAATCATATAAGCAATTCATCAACACAATTCGTGTTAAAATCATATAAGCAATTCATAAACACGATTCGTATCAAATTCGTATGAGCAATTCGCATACACAATTCGTATCAAAATCATATAAGCAATTCATAAACACGATTCGTATCAAATTCGTATGAGCAATTCGCATACACAATTCGTATCAAAATCATATAAACAATTCATAAACACAATTCGTATCAAATTCGTATGAGCAATTCGCATACACAATTCGTATCAAAATCATATAAGCAATTCATAAACACAATTCGTATCAAATTCGTATAAGCAATTCGTAAACACAATTTGTATCAAAATCATATAAGCAATTCATAAACACAATTCGTATCAAATTCGTATAAGCACTTCGTAAACACAATTTGTATCAAAATCATATAAGCAATTCATAAACACAATTCGTATCAAATTCGTATAAGCAATTCGTAAACACAATTTGTATCAAAATCATATAAGCAATTCATCAACACAATTCGTGTTAAAATCATATAAGCAATTCATAAACACAATTCGTATCAAATTCGTATAAGCAATTCATAAACACAATTCGTATCAAATTCGTATAAGCAATTCGTAAACACAATTTGTATCAAAATCATATAAAGCAATTCATAAACACAATTCGTATCAAATTCGTATAAGCAATTCGTAAACACAATTTGTATCAAAATCATATAAGCAATTCATAAACACAATTCGTATCAAATTCGTATAAGCAATTCATAAACACAATTCGTATCAAATTCGTATAAGCAATTCATAAACACAATTTGTATCAAAATCATATAAGCAATTCATAAACACAATTCGTATCGAATTCGTATAAGCAATTCGTAAACACAATTTGTATCAAAATCATATAAGCAATTCATAAACACAATTCGTATCAAATTCGTATAAGCAATTCGTAAACACAATTTGTATCAAAATCATATAAGCAATTCATAAACACAATTCGTATCAAATTCGTATAAGCAATTCATAAACACAATTCGCATCAAATTCGTATAAGCAATTCATAAACACAATTCGTATCAAATTCGTATAAGCAATTCGTAAACACAATTTGTATCAAAATCATATAAGCAATTCATAAACACAATTTGTATCAAATTCGTATAAGCAATTCATAAACACAATTCGTATCAAATTCGTATAAGCAATTCATAAACACAATTCGTATCAAATTCATATAAGCAATTCGTAAACACAATTTGTATCAAAATCATATAAGCAATTCATAAAAACAATTCGTATCAAATTCGTATAAGCAATTCATAAACACAATTCGTATCAAATTCATATAAGCAATTCGTAAACACAATTTGTATCAAAATCATATAAGCAATTCATAAAAACAATTCGTATCAAATTCGTATAAGCAATTCATAAACACAATTCGTATCTAATTCGTATAAGCAATTCGTAAACACAATTTGTATCAAAATCATATAAGCAATTCATAAACACAATTCGTATCAAATTCGTATAAGCAATTCGTAAACACAATTTGTATCAAATTCGTATAAGCAATTCGTAAACACAATTTGTATCAAAATCATATAAGCAATTCATAAACACAATTCGTATCAAAATCATATAAGCAATTCATAAACACAATTCGTATCAAATTCGTATAAGCAATTCGTAAACACAATTTGTATCAAAATCATATAAGCAATTCATAAACACAATTCGTATCAAATTCGTATAAGCAATTCATAAACACAATTCGTATCAAATTCGTATAAGCAATTCGTAAACACAATTTGTATCAAATTCGTATAAGCAATTCGTAAACACAATTTGTATCAAAATCATATAAGCAATTCATAAACACAATTCGTATCAAATTCGTATAAGCAATTCGTAAACACAATTTGTATCAAAATCATATAAGCAATTCATAAACACAATTCGTATCAAATTCGTATAAGCAATTCGTAAACACAATTTGTATCAAATTCGTATAAGCAATTCGTAAACACAATTTGTATCAAAATCATATAAGCAATTCATAAACACAATTCGTATCAAATTCGTATAAGCAATTCATCAACACAATTCGTATCAAATTCGTATAAGCAATTCATAAACACAATTTGTATCAAAATCATATAAGCAATTCGTTTACACAATTCGTTTCAAAATCGTATCAAATTCGAATCAAATTCGTATCAAATTCTTATCATAAAATCGTATAGAAACCAAACAATTCGTATAAAATTCTTATCTCTTAATCGTATAACACATTTCACGCACATGATTGAATTCATATCAATTCGTATAAACGCTATACGATAATATGGAGACGATCCTTTAAAGGAGCTGGATAAGAAATACGTAAACAAATCCCCGTTCTGTGCATCAAATATCGCATTTTGAAAGGAGAAATTCCTTTGTAATTTCCTAAATTCAAAAGGAAAGATCCTTATCTAGATAAGGGCTGATCTTTGGGTGAAAGATCAACGAAAATACTTGTCGGAAATCCATTTACATCGCAGCAATCCTTTAATATATGGAGGTTTTATTTGTATCAGAATATAGTGCAAAGGCTAATCTCCAAGATGAGACATTAATTTTGAATTTTGGTGGAACAGTCGCAATAAATCAGCTCAGCAAAAAACAGCTACATCAAAAATTTCCCCCGACAGTTTCTTATCCAGCTCCTTTAATCTTTGATACCCCTAAGATAAGTACCCCCCAGAGGCTGACATTGGGAGAGGTTCTTATATAGTAGGTTTGATGTCTTCAGAATTCCTCAGAATTTCTAAGAATTCCTGACATTGTGATCAGAATCCTTCAGTGGTACAAAGGACTATCAGATTTTTAAACAAGAATTATAACCTAAAAATGTTCTCAAGAATTCTCAAGAACTCTTCAGAGTTCTTGAAAATCCGTCAGAATTCTTGTGCTGAGAAATAGTATTAATGTGTGCTGGGCGTGTACTGAATATCAGCGGAGCAAAAGTCAATCCGAAGTCGTGTAATGACTTCGAAAAGCGAAGTGTAACTGCCTCGTATGTTTCTTCTCAATCAAAATTTTAAAGGACAAGCCCGGAGTTGAAAATATTATTGTTAAAAAGTAACCTTACCAACTACTGAACACCAGTTGTGAGTTCTTTCAAAGCTTTCATGCCTCGAAAATTCTTAAATTTGACGATTCATCTTCGTAAGTTAGGCCAAATTTGGCAGCCTCGTTCTGGTCAGCGTGAAGTGACGTCATACAGGGTGTCTCAAAACATTGTTCGAAGTTTGATTAGATATTAAAAAATAAGGACAACATGAACAGGCTCATGGAAAGATAACCTTGTTTCTAAGATTATGAAATAATTTTAGAGACTAAAATCGTGCAAATCGGCTGAAAATTCACTGAGTTACGAGCTCTCGAAGATCAGAAATATGCGATAGCTGAAACCAGAGACCCCCCCCCCCCAGATTACTTGTATTGGAGAAAGCTGGAAGACGGAGGTAAGAGAAGCTTATCCAATGTCATACCTCTCGTTGATATCAGAGCAAACCAAATAGGACTTCTAAAGTAAATTACTTCTTGCGATCATTCTGAAAACTTCCTAACATTGCGTAAGTCCAAAAACAATGGTTCAAAACATAATCGGCGAAAGACTGAATCTGTTTTCTCAAAGCATCCATATGCTTGACAGTTAGGTTATCAAAAACCTGTTTGAATCCCATTTGGTTCGCCCTGAAACAATTGAGAAATAACAGAAACGACGGCCTATGGGACTTTTACCAAAAATGACATTTCGAGGCCTCTGGTTTCAGCTTTCGCACAAACTTGAACTTCAAAAGCTTGTAACCCCATGAATTTTTAGCGGATTTGCAAGATACTTGTGTCAAAAATTAATATAAAATCTCAGGAAAAGGGTGACTTGACCAAGGGTCCATTCAGCGTATCGTTATTTTGTTAGTATTTAATCAAACGTCGAACAATTTTTTTGAGACACCCTGTATAAAATAACGTGATTTTGCACTTCTTAGCAGATTGAAATGTGTAGTTTCGCAGCTTAAAAGAGAAAACAATCGGAAAAAGTACTACACACCATTCACAACAGTGTAATCTCTTGAATAATCAACAATTATACCAACCCTGGACTTGTCCTTTAAGAACCTTGCAGGATCGAACTTCAAATAACAGCAATCTAATTAAAGGTGATCTGTTTTTATTGATGCAGATGAATAGCACTGCTGAACGACGAAGAATGCCATTAAAATTTGTCTGATACTTCGTTTCATCTTCGAGTTATTTACTAATTTGTACGATTGGCTGATGACGTCATTTTGTTTGCAAAAAGTACGAGAAAGTATACAAGGTTGACCACGTTTCCAAAGGGAAATAAAGTCAACGACCTTTCCTTCAAATGGAATGCCTTTCTAAAGGTCACATCAGTTGATCGAACAATGTTTATCGCATTCATTCTGCTCAGCTGTAATGTCTCCTAAAACTGCAACCTTCCAATAATCAGATACAGCTTCTTTCCACATAGAATCCTAATAATTTGCAAACAAAATGACGTCATCAACTGACACTTAAAATCATTGGATAACTTAAAAAAGAGATGAGATATAAAAAAAATCAATAGGATTTCTTATCAATCCACAGGGCCCTTCGTTTGCATCAATAAAAAGTTTCGCTTCAGATCACCTTTAAGAGCCTATGACACTCTGATGATAACATAGGTTTAAAAGGCCTCAGTGTGTCAAGTTCATAGACCTTTTTTCGTTTCTTGCATCTGCTATTTCTATACTATATTTTATCGTACAACATTTACCAAATATAAGAGCCTATGCAGGCTACCCAACAAAACCTAGGTTCTTTTACGCGGGTGTCTACTGTGATCAGAAGGTAGGCTTTTCTCCCTGGCCTGTAATTAGACAGCACAAGCATAGCCTCCAAATCTTGAAATAGGTGGGAAAAAGTTGGATGAAAAATCATATTTGTTCTATGATTCAAAGGAATCTGGGTGTTCTACGTATGCTCTACGTGTATCCCTTCAAAGAACACCCAAATCCCCAACCTCGTTCTCAGGGTGTTCTTACATCATACGCTGATCACGAAGCCGAATGAACACCCTGGTACACTTCGATGAAATGCGCCCAGAATCTGGGTGCATTTGGAAGCCATTATGGATTTCACCGTTGGTTAGGCAACGCCAATCGACGGAAAATGGCCGTTGCTCTGGCGCTAATTCTGCAGAGGATGAATGGAGAAATTAAAAACAAACACTTTGAGGACCTTATTTGAATCTTTATGCAGGTATTTAAACAATAATCTGGGGTTGGCAAGTGTGTTTAATACAGAAACATACGAAACACTCATATGTTGTACGATTGCAGAGATATTGGTGGATTTCTAGCTAGAAGTAACTTTAGTGTGGATTTATCCCATCCACCGAAATCTGAGCAGAACACAATGGCCACGTGTGGGCAACAATATAGATTCTAGAGATAAAAGGTTTGTTTTTTTTAAACAAAACAATACTATACATACAAAATAAAGATATTATATCCATCTTTGTAGTCCAAGGCCATGTTTAGGGGCTACTCTCATTCCCTACCCCAACGAGCGCAGAAAACCGGCTCCGAATACCCCCAAGCAACCATCAGTCGCTACCGGGAGCCCATCGACCCTCCAAAACCCATGAACGAAAGCTCCACAGAATCCCGAAAGTCCGACAGGCCCTAGCCAAGCCAACAGCCACCGAGAGAAGGGAACCGAAAACCGGTCCAACGCATCCATCAGACCTGAGATTGTCCCCGCCAGACCGGACGCACCCACCACCCTTCCCACCAACCAGACGCACTCACCACACCGGACCGGAGATGCTTTTGTGTTGGAATATCTGTCATTCGTCGGTTCATATCTTGCTTTAGCCTACGTGCAGCCTCTACTGTTATTGCGGCGGATGAAAGGAGGAGGAGGAAAGAGCGGAAACGTGAAGGGTAGAGAAAAGCAGACGAAACATACCTCTTCAGAATCTGATGAAATATCACTTGAAGATACCTGCAAGAAAAACGCATGTGTGCTAATCTTTAACAGTGATTGCATGAGTGTTCTTACATCTTTTATTTAATTAAAAAGACATGTCCGGGGTTGGATAGACTTATGACGATGAGTCTCTTGTTTCCCCTGTGCTCTTTGGCTTGATGATGACGCTTCAGTGAACAGAGACTCATAATATTACTCTGACAAACCTGACCCTATTTAGGCCCAAACTTTGCAATTCCTAAAGTACCAATCAGATTGCGAGATTTGTGAATTGCTATTGTTACGGTGTAAATGTGATAGAATTTTCGATTCGATTTAAGAATTGAAAACACTCGCACGGGATTGAGATTCGAAGCCGCGATTCTTTCGTAATTCCATTGATGATTGAAGAAAGTAGGGCCAAGTTTTTCACTGTTTCATTACGAGTCCCTCTTGAGCAAGGTTTACCGCAGGGATACAAGGGACTCATCGTCATAAGTCCAGAGGTTGGCATGAATGATGATGTTTCTCAAACTGATTTTAAGTTTCTGAATTCAACATTAATGGGCATCTTTTTTCCTTTCTTTCATAGATTAGTTTTTTGTTTCTCTTTTTATTGAAGCCCGCCACACACGGAGAGGAAAATGCTCAGCAAAGTGGCATGAATAACATTTTGCTCAGGAAAATTCTCTCCGTGTGCGGATGATTTTCGCTGAAGAAATACTCATTTGTGTAGGTGAGGAAAATATCTGACGTGTTTGATCATTTCTGCCATTCGTGCCTAAAGGCCTGGCCAAACGACTCAACTTTTCACTCAACATTTCACTGAACAATGCTGAGTGTTGTTGAGCGTTGTTGAGTGGGGGGTGGCCAAACGACTGAACTTTTCACTCAACATTTGACTCAACATCTCGAAGTGCAAACGCGGTCGGGGCTTGGAACCAAGGGTCTGGAATTCAGGCTCGCCTTGCAATCAGGGGTCTGGAACTCAGTTTGCAAATCTAAATAAAATTCTGCCACTTTGCTTTTGGGCCTAAGGCAAGCGTCGAAAGCATACATGCTATTCATCTGTGAAAGTACTCCCTTGAGCTCAACGCGCTTTTGACAACGTCGAATCATTCCTTGAAAAGAATTTGTTATCAGATCTCTTGAGATCAGGTTGATTATGACGTATCTTCGAAGCTGCTTTCCCAGGTGGGTCATCAACAAGAGATGAAACATCTTTTGGCCCCCAAAAGATCTCTAGACCTTCCTGTCTTGACTCCCAAGAGATCTGATAACAAATTTATTTCAAGGAATGATTCGACAGTTGCACGAATGTGTTGATGCTCAAGGGAGTACTTTCGCCGATGAATAATAATAGTAAAATCAATTGTCGATATTGAGATGAATGAAGCTGATTTCGACGCTCCCTTGACGATAGGTCTCACATAAACTGTATTTTGGAAAACACGTGTGTTGTGCCGTCTTCAAATTTTGTTGATTTTATTCAATCTGCATCAAGAATTTGCTTAGGCCAAAACGTCAAATCTCTGGTTTGGAGGTGGAGGCAAATTTGTCCTTTGAAGATTAATATCTTCACTCTCAACGCACCGATATCAACAAACGAGGTATCTATGTTCAAGTTAGTTATCGAGGTATGTTTTGAAAATTATTTCGGATTGATTCACGCTATAACCTAGTCGCTAGGGTCGACCAAATCTGTATAATTTTTTTTGGGACACCCGGTAAATGATGAGCGATTTTACCAAAAGAAACTTTCACATTAAGTTGGCATTGACTGATAGTTTACCATTTTAGTTTAGAACATCGGTCAAATACTTCTACGCCAAATATCTTAACTTTTTACTCATCCGGTGTAAAAAAAGAGAGGAAGGGAGAGGAGAGGGCAGGAGCGGGAAAGAGATGGGGAAGAGATGGGGAGGAGAGGGGGAGAGGAGAAGCAGAGGAGAAGCACAAAAGGGAGGGGAGGGAGAGGTCCAAAAATGTGAAAACATACCATGTCCTCAGCGTCTTTATTTTCATTTCTTTCATCAATTTGAAGTTTATTATCATCACTTTCAGATTCACTATCTGATGATAAACCACGGCTGCTCACTGACTTTTTCTTTGCCTTTTTCACCACTGGCTGTGAAGGAAAGCACAGATTTCAAATCTTTAAAAAGCTGGGTGTAAATTCTATGACCTATTTCTTTGAACTGAACGGCTTCAAAGAAACTTGAACTATTTTACAGTAAATCTGCCGTTGGACTTTTCTGAAATCTTCAATATTTTCAGAATTAAAGTGCTTTTCTTCGTTTTTAAGAATTCAAGAAAACTTTTGAAAAAAACTTATAAACTATAGTACAATCTAAACCTGTTGACGAAAGATCAAATAATTTTCAAGAAAACCATAGTTAATGGATGCCTACAATATGGTATCAAGCAAAACTCTTTCACTATTCTGGTTTGTGATTTAGAAATTTGATGTCATATCATAAAATGAGCTGAAATATGAAATAGGCTGTAACTTCGACAAATATTCAAGATTTCTGAAAAGTCCAACGGTAAAATCATAGAAAAGTGGCTAAAGTTTCTTTCAAGTCATTCAGTTTAAAGAAATAGATCTTTGAATTTTACACCCGCCGTTTTTCGTAGATTCAAAGATTTGAAACCTAGGCTGTGAAGGAAGCAAAGAAAAAATAACAATAGAATAGAAAATACAATAGAAACAAACAATACAAAACAATAAAAACAATAGAAAAGACCCGCATTTCAGAAATCACCAGAAAGAAATTTTTAGCTACTGAAAACAACTTAGCTCCCTACTTGATATAAGAAAAACTCTTTGATGCTCACAAACAAAATAGAGTTTCCTGTACTTTGATAGACACTAAGTCCTGGCCTGATGCTCTGGGCGCATTCCTCTTCATACAGTCACATACCACACAATCACCAAGTCTCTTAAAGGGGCAGGGTCACGTAACTTCACTTCACGGAACAGACTTCTTTCGAAACGACGATTTTGCAGTACTTTTGAACGGCCATATCACAGAGATTTTCTACTGTTTTTCTCAAAATGAAGGTGTTATTTTGAAGATGGACTCTTGAGCTTTCAAGAGAAACAAACGAAACACTCATATGTTGTACGATTGCAGAGATATCGGTGGACTTTTGGAAGTAACTTTCTTGTGGATTCACCCCATCCACCAGAATCTGTGCAGAACACAATGGCCACGTGTGGACAACAATATAGATTATAGAGATAACAGGTTTGTTTACGATTACGTGACCCTGTCCCTTTAATGGACGAGTCCGGGGTTGGTATACTTGTTGATTATTCAAGAGATTACACTGTTGTGAATGGTGTGTAGTACTTTTTTCAATTCTTTTCTCTTTTCATCTTCGAAACTACATATTTCAATCTGCTAAGAAGTGCGAAATGACGTCATTTTCTATGACGTCACTTCATGTTGACCAGAATGAGGTTGCCAAATGTGGTGATATTATACCGCTCACATTGCTAGCCTCCTTATCGTGCCTTCGCACACTCGTACAAGATACAAAATGGCGACGATATTTGGCCTAACTTACGAAGATTCATTAACGAGCTTATGAAAGTTGGAGATATCAAACCATGGAGAGAACTCACAACTGGTGTTCAGTAGTTGATTAGGTTGCTTTTTAACAATAATTTTATCAACCCCAGACTTGCCCTTTAAACCAAAATTTCTTTTTGTTTGGATACTCTATCTTGCATTACATGTAAGGCAATTTATCTCCTAAGAACACAAAAAAGTTTGCTTGAGACATTTTTCTGATTTGTTACAACCTGACAACTAATGCTAGACATTCTCCAGTAGAGTATTTATCGCTTTGCCTTTCTTAAATCTTGTGTAGTATTTATGTATAATTGTATGTATTTTGTATGTATGTATTGTATTGTATTTAAGAATATATGTATGAAGTTTATCCACAATTGCCTCAAGTTCATCGCGCTGGTTAGGCTCATCTAAATGGCTGCATAGATTTCACAAAGCATAAACAAATTATTTACGGTAAAGCTCTAAACCTTCGACGACTGTATATTTCTAGTTCTACAATTCAACTTCATTTTAATGCAATTATATTCGATTCACAGTCAGGTTCGAGGCTCTAATTCAGTTCGAAATGTGTGTTCAAATCTATGTTGTTTCCGTTCGAGCTCGGGTACCAGAATCAATAATAGGCTGTTTTAGCAAGAAGACGCGAGTCAAGATGACGCCAGCATAATTCTTTTGTTTGAGGATGTAAATTACAAAGTAAAATCAACTTTAAAACTTTTACGAGTCTCGAGAGACTAATTGTAAGTTCTATTCTGAAACTGGCAACCTGAAAAGTATACTTTTGAAGGCCGCACTGCAAAAATAGGACGTCCAGAAGGAAAGCAAAATGCAATGTGAGCATCTTCACAAATGATGGAAATGCTAGAATGCAAAGCAATCTTAGGGAATTTGTCTATCTGTGAGCAGCTTTCTGGGAGGGAAAAGGCAGGAAAATTGGAATGATCTAAAAACATAAAAAAGTAGCTGCGTTTTCAAAGACGTCCGCGTCTTGCTGCTAAAACAGCCTAATAAACCGGCGTGGAACTCCTTTAGGGGCATGTTTGTTTGTTTTCAACTTGAGTGGGCTTGTCAGGATTTCTAGCACTTAAAGATAACTTAGGCCCGCTGTGCATTACGCACGCAGGCATCACGCTAGCGAACCTATACGCACTACTGTGGTGGATACGCCATACAGAGGCGGGGTATTATGCTTGATGTGGTGGATACGCCATACAGAGGCGGGGTATTATGCTCCGCCTCTGTATGGGGTTTCGACTACATCAAGCATAATACCCCACCACGTTAGCATAATACCCCGCCTCCGTATGGCGTATCCACCACATCAAGCATAATACCCCGCCTCTGTATGGCGTCTCAACCACAGTAGTGCGTATAGGTTCGCTAGCGTGGGCATGGGGCCCCTAGTTTAACGTCCCTTCCAAAGAACGAGGTGAGTTGTGAGGTCAGGCCTCCGAGGTCATCCATCCGCAGTTTGACCTCACTTGGGAGCATTCCTCTTCATACAGTCACATGCCACACAGTTACTAAGTCTTTTGAAGTGCAGATCACATGTCAAGACAAGCTTGCCTCTTAACAATGAGTCCCTAAAATACCTTTCAATCCAATTAATTACGTAATTTCTCACATTTATCTCAACTTATTTTTATTTAACGCCATGGGGTAGTTTTGGAGGTTTTCAGCCCTGGCTAAAACTTCAGCCCTACTAGCCGAGGTGAAAATATTTTGCTATTACTTGGAGAGTTTCAGCCTGGCTGAAAGTCTGTCTGGTGCCAAAAGTAGACAAAGGCGCATGCGTCATTGAAATTTCAGCCCGGGCTGAAAAAATATTTGCCATTACATGAGCGTGTAACAAGGGCAGATTTTGTAATAACATAGCATCAGTCGCTTTGGTTCACACCTCAATTCAAAGCGATTAGCGAATATAGACAAAAGAAATTCTCTCAAGCAGAAATTGAAAACAAACGAAGCCGCAAAGTTGCCCTGAAACCAGTACGGCAAACTCTCGTTTGGTGCGGGCGAAGGGAGGTTTTTAAGAGAAGGTATGTGCTTATAACGACAGAAGAAGGGTAAATCTAAAGTTCTGTCTCGCGGATTTTGTTTATTTGATTCAGAAACCGAGCAGAGGGCATTACAATTTTTGCATATTTGTTGCTCAGATGGATGCAGTCACTCCTCAGCTCCTGAATCAAATAAACAAAATCCGCGAGACAGAACTTTAGATTTACCCTTCTTCTTTCGTTATAAGCACATAACTTCTCTTAAAAGCCTCCCTTCGCCCGCACCAAACGAGAGTTTGCCGTACTGGTTTCAGGGCAACTTTGTGGCTTCGTTTGTTTTCAATTTCTGCTTGAGAGAATTTCTTTTGTCTGCATTCGCTTATCGCTTTGTCTTGAGGTGTGAACCAAAGCGACTGATGCTATTGTATTAAAATATTTGCCATTACATGAGCGTGTATCAAGTGAGACAAAGGGGATTTGCAGATTAATTGAGGGGTTAACTTTTCATCTCGGCTTGCTCAAGGCGAGCTGAATTTTCAGTTAGGGGTGAAACTCAGCCAAACAAGTTTCTTACCGAGCTTTCATTGTATGGCGATAAAGGTCTTCCTAATGACGTTAATAGAGATATACTGCAATTAACCTTGCAGTATATCCATAAAACTGGTCGATTTGATTGAGACAATTGCAAACCTCGTTACGTTCCACCACCTTCCCTCGTTTATCAAAAACTTATGAGTAGATTGCATGTAGTTCTCTTTGTTGTTCTCTTTGTTCACGTAATTCTCTTGTCTTGTTTTTCTAATCCTCTATATATATATTTATGTTTAATGGCCTCGGGGTAGACATTGTCTTTTGCTCCTCGGGGTATCGTTATAGTAGTATTGTGGAGTCATTTCCGAAAGTAGTGTAGTGTAGCTTATATTGTAGAGTATTTCTGTAGGTAGTGTAGTGTAGCTTGTAACATATATTGTAAATTTTTATTGGAATATAGAAAAAAAAACTCAGCCATGAGGGAACTTTTTTCCATGTAATGGCGAACTGAAATGTACAAGCATTTGACCGTAAAGGAGGGATGAAGTTTCACTTCAGGTAAACGGGCTGAAATTTCAGCCCGGGCTGAAAACTCCAATGTAAACAGGCCGTTAACGTCTTTTGTTCCTCATCGCATAGCTCCTGTAGTGTTGTTAAGTAGATTGTAAGTAAAGTAATTTGTAATATGAATAGTAATTTTTTAATAGCATAAAACCAACTACATAAAGGTTCATAAGAAAATTTCTACTGTGCTCGCAAAGGACGCTGGATGATTACAGTGGGGAGTTTACGAAACCACGACGGCAACGGCAACGGCAACTGCAACGCAATGTTGCTTTTGTTTCAGAACTTTAGATTCAAAAAAACTTCTTCTTTTCTGCTCTAATTTGTTTCCCTTGGGGGACTCTGAAGTTGTCCTGTTCAATTTCACAACTTGGAAGCCCTATCTTTGGCGTTCTCTACAGCAGATCTAGGCCTCCGAAATAAAACTCTGTCTTTTTAAATGTTTGTCTTCAAGGATAAAAACATAGTTTTGAGGCATCTCTGAGTTATAGGAGGCCTCATTTTGGCCTTTTGGATGATTTATTAAGGGTAGCTTACGGAAGCAATACTTCCTTTGCAGAATGTCAGATGACGTTCTAGCTGGCGCTGCCGTCCTGGTTTCGTAAACTCTCCAGTGTCTATAAATGATGCTGGATGATAATGGCTCTCAAAGCATTTGAGGCCTAAGCTATAAAACAGAAACACGAAAACATACCAACCTTTTCATTCTTGGTTTTCTTAGCTTCCTTTTTCCTGTTACTCTCTTTAGCTTCCTTTTTGCTACTCTTTTCTGATGTCTACAAATGGTTTGGAACATATCATTATCACTAGTATTGTCAGATTCAGTTCACCAAAGGGAATGGCAGTTGCATTCCACGCCTTCCCCGGCATCGAGCAGAAGCACTGTATTTAAACATAGCGTCACTTCACAAAAAAAATTGTCCCTATTTGCCAGGTTCCCAGAAAGGAAAATAATTTTTGCACCTCTGCTGAAACTAATCATTAATGATTTCTAAGGAGCATGAAGGAACTCAAGTTCTTGCTAATTTGCTGTATACAGCATGATTTACACCCCAACAGAGATACAATCTGTGTTTTGAAAAATGAGAAACAGAGCGATAATTTCCTGTAGTTCATTATGGAACTAAAATTTCCTGCGACCGCCCGGCCACATGGTCGGGTGGGGTTTCATGCACTGCCTATTCCATTTTGTTTATTTGTCTCAGGAACTGAGTAGTTTGTTCCATTTCGGCCCGAAATATGCGAGAGCTGCAATGCCGTCTGGGCGGCTTTTGATTAAAGTAAACAAGATCTGCAAGACAGATTTTAGAATTATCTCTCTTCCTTTCATTATTAGCAAGTGACTGCACTTAAAAATCAGCTTTGGTGAGCCCTGGTTGAAAGCCACCTGCGATACGGTAATGAACTATGGGTCAGTTTGTCTGATACCAAATTAAATCATTTGCAGCGTCTCCAAGACAGAGCTCGCACATTGATTGAAAGCTCCAATGTAAAGGATGGATGGACGTGCAATTGGCTCTCTGTCTCCAACCTTATCAAATATGACAAGGCTGTTATGGCATATAAGATGAGGAATAATTTATGTCCGAACAGCCTTCAAGGAAAATTCACCATGAGATCTCAAGTATCTGCTTACGCAGCGAGAAACTGCCAAGATATTGATATCCCAAAACGAAACCTAGAATTTTCAAAAAAAAGTTTTCTTTACTCTGGTGCTAAACTGTGGAATGATATACCTCTTGATATAAGGAATAGCCCCACAGTTCTCACATTTAAAAAGAAACTGAAGGACTACTTGCTACACTAGCATTTAACCCAAATCACAGTCCCTAGGAAGAGCAGCACTTACCACGGTTACATTCCATATTATTCTTTGTAGATATAATATAGTACGTTGTTCTTTTTTTAATTTTTCTTTATACTATTGTTATTTTTCAAACCATTATCTTGTTGTTGTATTAGCTGATAGGGATTTGTGGGTAAATATGATTAAATGAAATGAAATGAATCAATGAATGAGCTTTTACGTGCACAAGGCGACAGTTGGCTCTCCTGGTTTCAGGGTAACTTCTGCAGCTTTGTTTATTTTGGACAATTAGTTGAGAGAATTCCCTCTGTCTGTGATTGCTATTCGCTTTGAGTTCTAGTGTCAATCAAAGCAATTGAAAGACACTGATGCCATTGTGTGACCAAATCTGTCCTCGATGCTAGGAGCTAGAGAGTCCTAAGATTAATTGCCCGTGATTGCCTGTCAAAACGAGCTAATCCCCTTGAGAAATCTTAAAGGGAATAGACATAGGTATATCTCATAATAGCTATAAATAGGCCAGAGAAACGCCCACAAATCCATTGTTTCTTTAGCTACACAATGAAACCGGATGCGTCTAAGCTGTCGAGTACAATAGATTATATTTTTGACCTGGCCCGGGCCAGCTTTTAACCATGTCGATTCCCTTTAAGAACGCATCTGCACAGTTCCCTCCCCCCAGACTACCATACCAATAACATGGGCTAGGAGTGCATCAGCCGGGCGTTAACTGTTGGAATAGCGCATTTACGGTCGGTGATTGACAAGAAAAACCATATTTTCCTCCGGGCCAATACACCTGTCCACAGCCATGAAAGACTGCAGAGAACTACACTACTAAACAAACCAAAAAACATAAAAAAGAACTGAGAAAAAACAACGGGGAGGGGAGGGAGGGGCAAATAAACTGCCTCAGATTGCTAGGCCAGCAAGTGAGAGTGACTCAGCAAAGCATGAGGCTAACTGGGAACGAGCTTCACCTTTGTTTGGGCAATTGGCAGGAAGCACGCAATCCTTCTTTGGGTATTAACTCCGCTTAAATAGGCATACCGGAAAAAGAGGACCCAGGACCCTCACCAGGACCAGGACCAGGACCAGGACCCGGAAGAGGACCCGGAAGAGGACCCGGAAGAGGACTCTAAGGAGGACCCGGAAGAGGACCCTAGGGAGGACCCAGAAGAGGACCCTAGGAAGGACCCGGAAGAGGACTCAAGGGAGGACTCTAAGGAGGACCCGGAAGAGGACCCTGGGGAGGACCCGGAAGAGGACCCTAGGGAGGACCCGGAAGAGGACTCTAAGGAGGACCCGGAAGAGGACCCTAGGGAGGACCCACAAGAGGACCCTAGGAAGGACCCAGAAGAGGACTCAAGGGAGGACTCTAAGGAGGACCTTTACCAGGACCCCAGGGAGGACTGTTGCGATTAAAATGTTTCTTCTTTTGTAACGTTCAAAAGTAGAGTTTTGGCATTGCACCTCACATTTACCATTGATTATATATTGTTTTGGGTGCGAATTCCTGTCATACATTCTTGATCTGAATAGATACTTTGAAAGCGTTTGAAATAGCAGTTAGAGCATCAAAAATTTAAGAAAAATCTAAGAAACCTTTGGCTGTAAAAATGACCCAGATTGTAGAAACTGATATCTGAGTTCCTTGCGTAATGCAAGGAGTTGCACAAAAGAATACAGCCTCGAATTCCTTGCTAGGTTTCTATTTCAATTCGCGCTTCCATGTAATTAGCCTACACATGGTTTGTAGATACCATGCTTCAGCTTTGCCCAAAAACTAAAACTTCCCAATCATAGACGTTTGACCGGGGGCACTGGGGGCACGTGCCCCCCAAGATTTTGCAATAAACAACAAAGTGCCCTTTCTATTTTAGAAAATGCCTTTATTTTAGAAAATGCCCCTTTTTTTCTTAAGGAAACAGTGCCCTCGAAGCGTCGTGCCCCCCAAGTTTGAGGTGCTTCCTACGTTCTACCCTGGGTACCAGAGCCTCAAAAGAAAATAAAATAAGAAAGAAAAATGAGTCAGACATTTTGAAAAATATTTTTCTTTCTTCTTTAGTTTTTCTTTGAGGCTCTGGTACCCAGGGAACCTACGTTCCTGATCCCGATAATATTTGGGGCAGTGACTGCATGGTAATTGAATGTAGAAATCGAAGGAGAAAAAGCGTCCACCTCCAAAGCTTCAGCAGTCGGGAACCTTGGCGCACAAAGCATGTTTATCGGCTGCCTTGTTTCTCCTGTGATCGAAGGTTTGCGTGAACTTGAGGAGGTTCGCAGTGTTTTCGTGAGGATATTTTGGGCATAACGGAAAAACCAGACCCAGGACCAGTAGGACCGGACCCTAACGGACCGGACCCCGACATAATACCCATTCATCTCTATGTTTCCAGATAACTGATGGGGTACATTGATAATGAGATACTTGCTTTTTTACACATTAGCGCCCATTCCTTGGTTCCTAGAAAGCTCCTGAAGTGTAAAAATGTATATTCTAAAATGAAGGAGGCTAAGACAGTTGGTTGTCGTAGTTTTGCTTTGTATTAGATTTTGACATTGTGTGTTATCTGAGTCTTGTTCTGAATGTCAATGTGAATCCTGTCCTGGGGAAACAGAAATAAGTTACAGTGCCTTGCTAGAATTGATCATGTGTGGGTCTTTGTGGGTCTTCACTCCTTTCAACTGGAAGTTCGTCTGTTGATTGGATGATCAATGTAGCAGATTGTGCATTCTTGCAGTTAGTGTGGTATCCAGACTTTAGTTATTTCTTTTCAGCGATGATTGTATTGGTCCTGTCTTCATTTTGGAATGAAACTTCTGCACCGTCATTACAAACTCACGACGGAAAGGAATAGGCATTCACAGTGGTTTGGTCCGTCAGGGTCCGGTCCTATTGGTCCTGGGTCTGGTTATTCCGTTATGCCGGATATTTTGTTGATATAACTGTCAATTAAATCTTAAGTAAAAAAACATCATGTTTGACAAAAGATTAAAATACTATATCACACATAATCAACAATGTGACTGCAAAAGATTCTGGACACAAACAACGTCCAGGATTGAATTTTGCAATCAGATGTCTTCATGGAAATCTTGTAAAATGATGACAGAAATCCTGTTGGTTTCTCAAGAAATCCTCGGCATCGTCTAGAAATTTTTTTGTTTTCTCCTAGATATTTGAATCCTTTGAAAGGAACTTATACTCCCCTGACTCAAAATGCAGAATTTAATCCCAGTGCAGTAGTCTCTTATCAGGGTGCAAAACTTTGGAATGGCTTTTCTAAAATGACAAAAAAATACGTCAACTTTAAAAGATTTTGTGAAAGCCATAAAATGATCATCTGTTCTCGAAGAATCAACGAAACCTCCCTTTTTTTAAAACGTATATCTTTTTGAAATTTCCTTTAACGATTGTAATTCTGTTATCGAGTTTTATTTTGTTACGTTAATTTGATTGAATATTTTTTTTGTATATTTTAGCATGGCCCCCTGTAAATCAGTCCTCGACTGAGGGGCTACCATGAATAAAAAAGATAAAATAGAAAAAAATAGTCGTTGCGTCCCTCATAGTGTCCCTGTGAATACATTTAGCCCGGTATGTGTTCCTCCGCGGGAAGGTTGCTTGTGCACTTCACAAATCTATCGATCTTTTCTTCAGAATTGTAGAAGAATAATACGCATATCTTTTATAAGAAACAGCTTAGAAGAAACGGAAAACTCAGTTTTTGCAAATAAAGGAGCAAACCTACCTGAAATTAAAAGCTACAAAATCTTTGCCAGTTGGAGTGTTAATTTTCCCAGGTTACCCAAAAGTGTTTGGAGACTGAGTAGAAATAGCAACTGTTTGGACATCATTCTGAGTGCAAATTATGTTCTTTAGTTGTTTTGAATCTTAATTTGGGAGAACTTTTAACAAAACTGAAAGATCTCTGCACTTCCGTCTACGTAAGGAACTTTTGGTAACACAAAAGGCCCCCACATCTGGGAAACTGCTTACCAGCCTCGGACCTTAGTTTCTTATCAAAAATACGTGCATTTGAACGTGTTGTCGCATTCTTTTTGTCCCACCCCTTATATCACGCAAGAAACTCAAATATGAGTTTCCGTAATTTAGGTCCTTTTTGGCAGCCGAGGTTTCTTACAAGTTCGATTTCTTATGCTCTCATTGTTATTTCAAATGCTTTTAAAGTATTTATTAGGATCAAGAGTGTATGACAGGAGTTCGCACCCAAAACAATATATAATCAATGGTTAATGTGAGGTCCAATGCCAAAACTCTATTTTTGGAAGTTACAAAAGAAGAAACATTTTAATCGCAACAGTCCTCCAAAGGGTCCTGGTAAAGGTCCTCCTTGGAGTCCTCCCTTGAGTCCTCTTCTGGGTCCTCCCTAGGGTCCTCTTCCGGGTCCTCCCTAGGGTCCTCTTCCGGGTCCTATTATTATTATTATTATCAATTTATTTATCGTTGGATGATAAAATACAATAGCTAAAAATAAAAAATAGCTAATTAATTCCAAAGTAAAAAGATGTATATACAGTATTAGATAAAAAAAGTAATAGATAAAAGTAATAGATAAAAGTCCTCCTTAGAGTCCTCTTCCGGGTCCTCCCTAGGGTCCTCTTCCGGGTCCTGGTACTGGTGAGGGTCCTGGGTCCTCTTTTTCCGGTATGCCGCTTAAATATACATTTAACCGATATATTACTACACCAAACTGTGACCACTTACATTAGTTAATTAGAGCATCTGGCACGCTAGTTCATCAACAGTGATAAGTGAGGCCATATCATGAAACTATGAAGCGAATATAAACGCTTGGGCCAATAGTTGGACAATTTTTTCAAAAATTGATAAGCGGGGGGGGGGGAAGGGGATGATTATTCGGTACTCGAGAGTATAGGACTAGACTTATGACGATGAGGCCCTTGTATCCCGGCGGTAAACCTTGCTCAAGAGGGACTCATAATGAAACAGCCACAAACTTGGCCCTATTTTCTTCAATCATTGATGGAATTATGATGGAATCACACCTTCGAATCGCACGCTCTAAACACACCGCTTCAACTTACTCTGTGACAAATCTGCAGAAATAGTAAGTTTGACATCAAAGCTTTAAATAGCGTGTACTTAACTTGTTAACAGCTAGTACTGTATACATTAAAGGTGCTGGATACGAAACTCTAGGGGAAATTTTTGATTTGGCTGTTTTCTACTGACCTAAGGGACAATGCAAAGTTTATCTTATAACATGGCCGGTGCAAAACGCAACGGGGCAATTACTTTTTTCGAGCTTGTACACAACTGGGTCAACACTTTTTATTAACCAAATATGAACGGGCTTGAACGGGGCATTAATTTTTTATGAGCTCAAGGTAAGATGAATTTTTAAATATAAAATGGCTCACCTTGAGTACAAAATTGTGAATCATGCAAGTTGAGAAGGGCATGCAAAGATGTGTATAAATGACGCAAAATTTCCTTGTTAGTTTCTTTCAAGAAGATTCATCAGCCATTGACAAAGACTCTGATAGAGATGAACTACCTTTCTTATGGTCTTTGGCTAATTCATCGGTGGTACTATAGTACTATACAACATCTGTTGTTGTTCGTGAATAGGAGACAGATGCATTTTTTAAGGAAAAGGTAACTGGGCAGTTGTATTTTTTGCAATGATTTCATACGGGGAGAGCAGATTTTTTTTGCAACAATTTTCTTCTCCTCCGGCCATGTAATATAACAAATTTTGCGCTGTCCCTAATTTAATGCGACTGTTCAACGAAAATTCATAATGAATTTCTCATGTTGGAAATTAGCCTTTGCACTTTCCTCCGAAACAAATCAAACTCCAGATGTTTTGGGATGGGTGCGATATAAATGGATTTTTTACAAGTCTTTTCGTTGATCTTTCACGCAAAGAACAGACTGTATCTGTGCAAGGATCTTTCCCTTTGAATTTAGCTGATTACAACGGAATTTTTTCTTCTAAAATGCGATATTCGATGCACAAAACGAGATATTTCTTATCAAGCTCCTTTAGGTGTCAATACAACAATCACAATCAAATTTGTTGCAATTACTAACCTTTTTATCAGTATCAGCTTTTGATTTTCTTCCCTTCTTTGCCTCCTTCTCTAACTCATTTTTCTCCTTGGCCTTTTCCTTCTGTTCCCTTTTCTCTGCCTTGACTCTCTCCTTTTCCTTCGCTTTCTTTTTCTCTTTCACGTTGTCTTTTTCTAAGTTAGCATCTTCATCACCCGTTAGGGAATCACCTTTAGCATGGGGATCACCCTTAGCATGGGAATCACCTTTCACATGGGGATCACCCTTAGTATGGGAATCGCCTTCGCCACGGGAATCACCTTCATCAGAAGAATCAACATGGTCATCCATGCCTTTGTTGATTTCTTCCTGATCCTCATCATCCTGCTCCTCCTCAGGGACATGCTTCACAGTGGGATTTTTGATAATCTCCTCGAGTGCTTCAGGAAATCCCCTTCTTTTGTTCGGCTTGAAGTATTTGGATTTGTATTCTTCAAATGGGAATATATCATCTGCCTTTACAAAGCCGCTGAAAAAACAGAACTGTCATTAATTAAGGCAACATGTACACAGGATCCGTTCTTGAGAAATAAACGGGATCGGGAAAGGGATCGGGAAAGGGATCGTGAGAGGGATCGAGAAACCTCTTTTCCTTTCATTTTTTTCTTTATTGTAAAATTTGAATATTTTTGTACATGATTTTTAAAAATTGTAAATAGGGTCATGATTTTGATACGAATTGTGTACACGAATTGCTTATATGATTTTGATCGAACTGTGCTTACGAATTGCTTATACGAATTTGATACGAATTGCATACGAATCACAAACGCATTGTATTCGAATTTTGAAAGGTGACGATGCGAATTAATTCGTATGCGGCTTATAGAATATCGTATCAATATCGTATAATGCTACGAATTGCCCATACGAATTCAATACGAGTATTTGGAGACGATCCCTAAAGAAACATCAGAATCGAGCAATAAGGAATCAAAAGTAGAGAAATCAAATAAAACTGAAACCAGAATAAATCTTTGCAGGCAATTCATTTTCATTTCATTTCATTTCAAACATATTTAAAGTTGGTATCTACAATAGTAGATAATAACATACTAATTCACACCAACTATTTACAAGAAAACTATACTTTATAAAAAAGAAAGAATGATTAGTGGCATATTTTGCAGGTGCATTTAGCACCAGCCCAGTCTTTGATATCTCTGATAGTCTCTGATATCTGAATCTACTTTTAGTGAGCTATTACAGAAGGACAGTGCAGTTACTATTCATACAAAGAACCTGCAAATACTGATGACTGAGATGTACAAAGCTAGAAATGGTCTGAACCCTTCATTTATGCAGGAAATCTTCTGTGATAATACAACTTACTACAATTTGCGTAACGGTAACGAGTTTTTTCAACCAAGAGTGAGATCTGTCAATAACGGGACAGAAAGCGTCCGATTCAAAGGTCCACAGCGATGGCAATTGTTACCACCAACAATAAGAAATTCACAGTACCTTCGCCAGTTTAGAACAAAGATAAAAAGATGGAACAGAGAAAATTGTCCATGCAAGTCATGCCGTGTCTTTATTCCGAACTTGGGCTTTTTATGATACATACTCTTAGACATTGATTTTATGCTGTATAAATTTTGATGACTTGTAAATATTTTATCCACTATTTTTCTTATGTAATATTTGTATTTTGTATTTTTAACGTTGGAATTAATTAGCTTATTACTTTTAGCTAAATTTTTAATGTAATCCAACGATAAAGAAATTGATAATAATAATAATAATAATGATCCTCTTTTTGAAAGCCGAAAGTGTTGGCTCATTTCTGACGCTATCATCTAGGGTGTTCCAGAGGAAGCTCCCCCTAAATGACAGTGATTCTTGCCCATAGCCCTGTGTCTTTAATTGCGGCAGTTTACAAAGATTTTTGCAAAGATCTCTTCTAATTACCAACGGTTGCTGTAATACCCACTTTTATGATGAAATTTTGGCGGAAAACTGCCAATCTCTGACAATATTTTGCTTTTAGCAAATTTCTGGAAAACCCACCTATGTTTAAGGAAAATCTCCCAAAAAGGACCCTTGATTAGAGAATTTTGGACCCAAAAACCCACTCATATGGGCAGCACATACCCGTACCCTCAACATGTTAAAGGACAAGTCCGGGGTTTATAAGATTTGCGTCGAAAAGCAACCTTACCAACTGCTGAACACCAATTGAGAGTTCTTTCCGAGTTTTGGAATCTCTACCGGCTGTAACTTCGCATAATGTTAGTCGTAAGTTAGGCCAAATGTCGTCGCCATTTTGTATGATTGCATGATAAGGAGGTTTGCCTCAGTTTAGATACTATATTTGACGTCAGAAAATCTTCAAAGTTTTTTTGCGTGAAAACATCTTATACGAAGGTAGGACGGACGAAAATGCTCTAAGTTGTAGCCAACATACTCATCCTGTCCGCTCGAAAGTGAAGTGTGCGAAATGATTTCATCAATTATGACGTCATTTCGCACATCTCGCAGATTGAAACACGCAACTTCACAGAGAAAAGAGAGAAAACGATGGAAAAAAAGTACTACACACCATTCACAAAAACACAATCTTTCACAATCTTACTATACAAAACTACAGGAACGATACCATGGGGAGCGAATGACAATGACTACCCCATGGCCAATATAAAAGGATACGCAACGTTAAACTAACATACAACGACACTACAAACGATTAAAAACTGATGGATAATGCATTAAATTCTGTTCCACATCAGATGTCAAGTAAGGGATGCGATGAAGATGTCACAAACACAACTTGTTTGTTGTTAAGGCCGGTTTATACGATCATATTTACGTAAAATTAGCTTCAAATCATTTATGCGATCACAGAATGTGATTGTGTAAACGGGCTTGACAAATTGCTTGAAGTTATGTGAAGCAATTGAAATTAATCCCCTTTGATTAGCCATCACAGATTTTTCATTTCACCAGCAATCATCAAATGAAAAATCTGTGATGGCAAATTAAAAAGGATTAATTACAATTGCTTCACATAACTTTAAGCAACTTGCCAAGCCCGTTTACACGATCAAATTCTGTGATCACATAAAAAACGTGAAGCAAATTTTATGTAAATATGATCATGTAAACCGGTCTTTAGAGATTAAACGTCTAACATCTGATGTGCAAAAGAATCTACAAGGGAAAAGAAGGTAAAAGGGGCGTGGTGGTTGCTCGGTACTGAAGTACCAAAAAGACATTAAACAAGCCGACCAGTTTCGTGGAAATAACGAAAAGTTAATTGGAATATTTTTCTGTTCAGGTCATGGAAAAGGTTTTTACGGTGGCCCACAAGTGCACACCAAATTCAAATTGCTCACACCGAATTCAAATTCATCACACCAAATTCAAATTGCTCACACCGAATTCCAATTCACCACAACAAATTCAAATTGCTCGCACCAAATTCAAATTGCTCACACCGAATTCAAATTCATCACACCAAATTCAAATTGCTCACACTGAATTCCAATTCACCACACCAAATTCAAATTGCTCACACCGAAATCAAATTCACCACACCAAATTCAAGTTGCTCACACCGAATTCAAATTCACCACACCGAATTCAAATTGCTCACACCGAATTGAAATTCACCACACCAAGTTCAAATTGCTCACACCGAATTCAAATTCACCACACAAACTCAAATTCACCACACCAAATTCTCATTCCAATTCTTCCCGATTGTTCCAAGAATTTCGATAGAAAATTGATCCTTTTGTATTCAAACGAGAATTTTCAATTGTGATCAGTGGCGGACTGGCACACCTGTCCATGGCCGGTGGGCCCCCCTCAAAATTTGGTAAAAAGGGCCTCCTTTTGGCTGGTCCCTTTTGCAGAGTACATTTAAAAAGATAGGCTTGCTTGAAGAGCTTTGAGCATCAATGAGAAATGAACAAGGTTAGTCAACAGTTTGACGCAGTTTGAGAGTATACGGTTTTAGAAATGAAAACATCATTCATCGCTTGCTCTTGATAATGAAAGGATCTCGAAATTGCTTGCATAGAAGGAAATTGAAACTCTGACAGAAGTTATATGATTTCATATAAAGATATTTATTGATGACGTTATAATTTCGTGCCTTTTTCCAAACAGTTAGCTTTTTCTATGGCACAGACGTTACGTTGGTAAGAGATCTAGGAATTGCAGCGAAATTTTCCCTTGACCAAAGTGGCTTGCCATGGGTGTGGATTTTGCCACCCCAATTCTTTCAAAAGATGGACCCTGAGCTTAGTTCAATAGCCTTTACTTTTACTTGGAGCACTTCGCACAATCCATTGTTTGCCTGCCCCAAGATGGAGGCCTTGTCGAATGGTTTGTCTCCACCAGGAAAATTTTTAAAATGACAACCTCTACTTTGGCTTAGAATGGCTCTCCCAGCCACTTCCAATGTCTTCTCGGAAACAGTTTCGCATTACCATTTCCTCGTCATCAGAGGCGGCACCAGCCCTCAAAAAGTGGGGAGGACAAGAAAATTTTTTAGAACCACGCCCATTTTTCATGAAAGCTACGCCCATTTGGGAAAAGAAGAGCCTTTATAAGGTTTTTATCTATAAATCATGCAAAAAGCAATTAAAGTAAACCTGGGTAAAATTGTAATATTTTTAACAGAAGGTCACTGACAAAGTGATCTTTTTCTCATTTTTCTCATGTGCCAACATCGTACCCCCCCCCCTAAATATTTCTCCGCGGATTTCGACGAACTGAAAAATCGGTCCTGAAAAATATCGGGGAGGACATGTCCTCCCCAGTCCTCCCCGTGGTGCAGCCTCTGCTCGTCATTGAACTTAGCTCAGGGGCCATCTTTTGACAGAAATGGGGGTGGCAACATCCACACCACCCATGGCAATGCCACTTTAGTCAAGGGAAAATTTTGCTGCAATTCCTCGATTTCTTACCAACTTCACCAGGGACGTAGGAAACATCTCAAACTTGGGGGCACAACACTTCGAGGGCACTTTTTCCTCAAGAGAAAGGGGGCTTTTTCTAAAAATGAAAAGGGCACTTCTTTGTTTATTGCAAAATCTCGGGGGGCACATGCCCCCAATGCCCCCCTCCCGGTTCCTACGTCTATGAACATAAAGTCTGTGCCATAGCAAAAGCTAACATGACTTTGTTTGGAACAAAGGCACAAAATTATAGCGTGATCAATAAATATCTTTATATGAAATCATATAACTTCTGTCAGAGTTTCAACTTTCTTTAATGCAAGCAATTTTGACATCCCTTCATTATTATGAGCAAGCGATGAATGATGTTTTCATTTCTAAAACCGTTAACTCTCAAACTGTTGAGTAACCTTGTTTATTTCTCATTGATGCTCGAAACTCTTCAAGCAAGCCTATCTGTACCCTGCAAAAGGGTCCCTTTTTTGTGAAAGGGGGGCCATTTTTGAATTTGAATTTTGTGTGGTGAATTTGAATTTGGTGTTGTGAATTTTAATTTGGTGTGGTTTGTTGTGAATTTTAATTTGGTGTGGTTATTAACCACACCAAATTAAAATTCACAACACCAAATTCAAATTGCTCACACCGAATTTAAATTCACCACACCAAATTCAAATTGCTCACACCGAATTCAAATTAACCACTGGTTAATTTGAATTCGGTGTGAGCAATTTGAATTTGGTGTGGTGAATTTAAATTCGGTGTGAGCAATTTGAATTTGGTGTGGTGAATTTAAATTCGGTGTGAGCAATTTGAATTTGGTGTGGTGAATTTTAATTCGGTGTGAGCAATTTGAATTTGGTGTGGTGAATTTGAATTCGGTGTGAGCAATTTGAATTTGGTGTGGTGAATTTGAATTTGGTGTGAGCAATTTGAATTTGGTGTGGTGAATTTGAATTCGATGTGCACTTGTGGGCCACCGTAGGTTTTGATCACCATAAAAGCTGCACTTAAAACCATCATTTCAAAGATTGGTGATTTGTATACACGGTCATAATAATTCAACAATTCTAGCAAGATCATGTCGTTGAACAGCAAAAGAAGGGCAGAGCAACGGAAAGTGCTTTGTGTCCTCAATGCCATCGCTTTTTGGGCAAATTGGGTTGTTATCCCTAAATGCTTGAATTTCAACTTGCTGGGACCAACCCTAAGTAGAGTAAGAAAGGATAATCCTTTTAGTGTAGAGAGGCTACTTACATTTCATGAGTTCCAAAGAAGAAGATTAGGTACTTTCTTTGAGGAACCTTCTGACCTGGTTGCGGTTCATCAATCTAGAAAGAAATGATATTAAACTTTTAGAAATGATATTAAACTTTTCAGAAATGGTATCAAACTTTTCAGATATTGTATTAAACTTTTCACAAATGATAAAAACTTTTTAGAAATCACATTAAACTTTTCACAAATGATACTAAACTTTTCAGAAGTGATATTAAACTTTTCAGAAATGATATTAAACTTTTCAGAAATGATATTAAACTTTTCACAAATGATATTAAACTTTTCAGAGATGATGGCATTGAAAAGAGAAGCATGCTAAACTGAGAGCCTCTACATGTGTCTACCCATAGTAAAAGAAATGGGGTGTGAATTTAGTTTGCAGTAAGAGGTCGCCCAGAACGCCATTTGGTCATTGGGTCATAGATAGCCAAGGGGATTATTTACAAGCCGTTCAAGATCCTCCGTTAACATTTTGGCTTTGCATGTATTCTTGGTACAAACAAAACAGCTAGAAACGGCACATGCAAGTTATAGAGGGTATGTCCATTGCAAAGGCCCCTTCAGAATATGCAGAAAGGGAAATATCAACTTTTGGACTGTTACTATCAAGATGCTTATAAGTCCCAAATGAAAAATCAGCAAAATCTGATTGGCATTACTTCAACAGAGCTAAAAATTGCTGGCAAATTGGCAGCCGTAAGCTTAAAGTCTGTCATGAGGAAGAGCATTAATGATGGCAAGTTTCCTGACCAATGGAAAATAAGCAGAGTGCGAGCATTGTACAAGAAAGGAGATACCTTGGAAAGGAGGAATTTTCGTCCTATATCTTTATTAGATATTCCTGGTAAAATCCTAGAAAGCCTTATAGCTGATTCAGTTGATTATCATATGGTGAACAACTTGGGAAGGCTCTATATGCATCAGTGGGCTTTCATGAAAGGATGTTCAACTGAACCATTACTTCTTCACCTGACTGAAACATGGAAAGATCCCATTGATAAAGGAAAAGTTGTTGCTGTACTGATTATTGACTTCCAGAAAGCTTTTGACTCTGTCAACCACTCTATTTTAAGATAAAAAACTCAAAGCGAATGGTTTTTCAGGAAAAATAAATGAATGGCTCTCGGACTATCTAGCTAACAGGGAACAATATGTTGAGATTGATCAGGCCAAACGAAACATGAAAAATGTCGACTGTGGAGTACCACAGGGGTCTGTTCTTGGGCCAAGACTATTTGCAATCATGACATCAGACCTTTCAGAGTGTACAAAAACTGGAAATATTGAAATGTTCGCAGATGATACAAAGGCATATTGAGTAGGCGATACAGTTGACCATGTGATATGTAACCTGCACAAAATGTTAGATATTATGATATGGTGTTGAAAAAATTTTCTTTCAATCCACCCTGACAAAACAGAAATTATGGTTATTGAAAAGAAACAATTCATAGGGCCTTTACAACCTGTATGGCTCAATGAAAAGCAAATCAAAATGGTTGACAAGTCTAGGCATTACTATTGGCAAAAATTTAAATTGGAAACCACAAATCAGAAAAGTTTGTAAGACCCTAATTGGAAAATTGAAGTTTTTACAGAAACTAAGATCAATGTCGGCAAAAGTCCTAGAGTAGTTTCGGGTATCATGGAACACTTAAGGGAAAAACTTAAATCGTCACCTCAATTCAAGACAAATTTGGCCATTTTTGGTATTAGCAATTAGGCCTAAGCATGCTCTAACGTTTCATCAATACATTCCATTTCTCAAACGTTTGTTGTCGATAAGCGAGCCAAAAACTTGAGCCCCGGTCGAGTCGGGCATTGTGGAACGCTGTCGGGTATTATGGAACAAGGTTTTTCTTTTGTTTGTATACGGGCCTCTATTTCAAACGTCGCAAGAAAATGGCGACCAGAAATCACGTTCATCGGATGTCCTTCGTTATCAGCGATACAGACAGTACACCAAAAAGTGGAGCAGCCTAACTTTAACAAAAATATGGCGACGGATGATTGAAGAGTTGCAGCTTGTGCAATTGGTGAGCTTTTATCCCACTTCCAGGCCGCTAGGCTTCATTTTCTGAAAAATTTTCCACAACACCCGATGTCCCATAATACCCGAAACCACTCTAGAAGAAATATATTTCAAAGGTCTTCTGCCAAGTGCAACTTATGGTATATCAGTATGGGGATCATGTAACTTGTCATCAATAGCAGGGCTTGAAAATGTTCATGTTAGAGCAGCTAAACTTATCCACGAAATTCCATCTTCAGTTCCAAACCATCAGGCACTCGAGTATGCAAAGTGGAAGTCAATAAGCTATCTTTACAAAAGGAGACTTTCCTGTATTGCATATCAATGCTACTATGGCCTATCACATGAAGCGATTAATTCATTAATGGTGAAGAAAGAGCACACAAGATCTATGAGAGACAACCTGAAGGTGACACTATAAGAAGACCACGTTCAGAAACTGGAAGGCAGACATTCAGGCCTCGTGCTGCTATTATCTGGAATGCACTTCCAGAGGGGGTAAAAGGCTCCCCTAACTACAATTCATTTAAATTTGCTCTGAAAAAACAAAGTAATCTGATAGACAATATATCATTTGGATCATCGTCAGTAGTTAGGGGTCAGTCATATATCGATTTCGTCCCCGCTTAGCGTCATTTCGACGCTAACTTTCAGACCCCCCCCACCCCCTATTCCTTAGCGTCAGTCCATTTAAAACTGACTAAGGGCTGACAAAGGGCTGCAGTAGACCTTACTAGAAAGGCATGGGAAGTACCGGGGCCTAAAATCTTTTGGCATTCCAATAAGCTTCAGCGAACATTCTCTGACCGAGCAGATCGCGCGAAAATGGGCTTAGGAAGGAAAATAAGGCATAAATTATCACAATCTTCACAATATTATAGAAATATATCCTTATCAAAATCGATGTAAATAATTCTTGTTCTTAGCGTCATTGTTGCTGAAGGGTGTTGACCCCCCCCCACCCATTAACGTCGAAATGACGCTAAGCGAGGACAAAATTGACATATGACTGACCCCTTACAACGAAAGAACACTTCTAATTATCATGTTTACTTTAACAATTTCTCGTGTATTATAGCAATTACCACGTTTTTAAAAAATCTTTGTAAAAATCCTCATTTCATTTCAAACTTTTAATTTGCAGGTCCACATCAGCTTATTATATAGATGAATTTCTGACCTGCGTTAAATCTTTTTTCCTCTCTGCCCCTGTAACTCTTTGAAGTACAATCATCCAAACCCCTAACATCAAAAAACCCCCTAGACATCATTACCCTAGCTGGCCAATGCGGGTATCCTTTGAGTTTTGCCCAGACCAAGTCTCCAATTTTGAAAGCCTTCGATGCTGCCATCTTGGATTCAGGTTTCACTTTTTCACTGGACTTCCCTCTTGAAAACAATCGTCAAAATTGTCTTCGCTTCAAGACGTCACTTCTTCGTGGTTCCATATAACAAATGGATGCTCAGTTCATCTTCTTGTGTCAAATATGTGCTGCTTTCTCTTATTTTCAATGAATAATTGCGAGCGTAATCAGACGATCTTCTTGTGTTGTACCTGCTTGCTTATTTGCTTTGTTTTTGCACAGAAGAAAGATGGCGGCAAATTATAGGCCATCTACTTCATGTATGACTTCTGAACGTGAGCAGGTGGGCTTGAACGGATCAAAGCCTCCCCCAGGGGGGAGGGGTTCATACCATTTTTTCTTTCCTAGCCCCTAAACATTAAGCCAAATAATTTGGAGACGCGCATTAAACTCCACGATTCTTTTTTTTAAGATTTGTGGGCCCAAAATATTGAATGTTGTTATAATTCACAGACACCAAATACGACCAAAGATTGATTTAAAGTAAAAATTTCGGACCCAAATATTGGCATGGACCTCGAATTGAAAGTTATGGAGTACTCCCTGGGATCCTTCCCCAGCAGCGGGGGGAGGGCACCAGGGCGCTAGAGGAGGGTTAGGGGGCTGCGGCTCCCCTCGGTCAGATGAAATTTCAGGTTGCCGTCGGAGAAAATTGGACAAAGTAACGTACGAAAATAGAATTCTTTTGCCACCTTACCCCCGGCAGTGGTGGAAATTATGGGGGGTTGGGGGCCAACTGCCCCCCTTATTCGAAAAGACCCGGAAATTTTCCGTGGAAGTTGGAAATTTCGAATGTGGGATCCAAACTGCAATGAAGAAACGAATCACCGTTCAGAAGGAAAGATTTTCTATTTTCAATGAGCAAACGAAGTCACGCCAGAGGCGCCGGAAGGAAGACGAAGCGGCGGGGACAGCCAATCAAAAAAGGCACTGCAAATAGGAGAAATGACACACAACTTTCCCAGTCACTTTCCAGCATTTCTCGGGAAAGTTCAGATCCTACCAATCTGCCGAGTACTCATGAACTCTGTCTACTTGTTCTTAAAAAAGGACCCGGAAAACCATCTTTTGACAGAGGTGGATGGCATTTGCAGAAGCTCAACAGGTCAAAAGTTGCAGATGTAGCGGATACACGAGAAAGGGTTGTTTGAAAAGGGCACTTCCTGCCCCCGTGCTGCCCCCGCACCATCAGGGCAACGGGAGCAGCTGCCCCCGCTGCCCCCGCTGCCCCCGTGCCTCCGGCGCCCTTGAGTCACGCACTCCATTTGTCACATATACGTGTGAAAATTGGTACTTCTGTGATCAAAGAGACCAAGGAGCAAATGCTCTTAGGAATTAACATAGATAATAAACTAACGTTGAAGTCCCACGTTGAAACGCTCTGTAAGAAGGCTGCCCAAAAATTACATGCTCTGGCTAGAATTGCGAATTACATGGAAACTGAACAGCTTGCATCATTGATGAATGCGTTCATCATGTCACATTTTAGTTATTGCCCATTGGTATGGATGCCGGGGGGGGGGGGGGTACATGACTTGCGGATGGACGGGGGTCTGCCGCCCGGCTTTCAGAAAGGTACCCTCTTCTAATTACCGAAAGTTGCCGGTTTCGGTCATACCCACTCTTATGATGGCTTTTGGCGGAAAATCACCCATTTTTGGCTATTTTTCGCCAATTTCTGGATAACCCACCCTTGTTTATGGAAAATCTTCCGAAAAAGAGACCCTTGTTTAGAGAATTTGGGGCCCAAAAACCCATCCATTTGGGGCGGCACATACCCGTACCCTCAACATGTTATGTACCCCCCCCCCCCCGCGGGTATGGATGTTTCGTGACAGAAACATAAATAAATGAATCAATAAGATACAAGAGTGGGAATCACTCAGATTTTGAAACCCTTCTCGTGAATCAAAATTCGGTATCGGTCCATCAGAGAAATCTGCGGTTACTTCCAACCAAAAACAAAATTAGGAAACGCCCATAGCTTTATGAAGGAGATTTTCATGGAAAAGGTGCCTGTGCCTTCATATGGACTGAGGGATGGCGTAAACATGTTTACCAAAAGTTAAAACAATGAGGTGTGGAACAGATGTGCGGTTCCTCGGGCAGAAGCTCTGGAGGACACTACCTACCGGAATAAAGGAATCAGAATCTCATTCAGTGTTTTAAAGAAAAATTAAAACGTACACGGTTAGTTGTGACTGCAGACTATGCAAGCGATATGTGGACAATTTAGGTTACATTTAATTTAGAAGAAAATTTAGGGTAAATTTAATTTCATTATTTTTATTATTATTTCCTTTATAACCATGTGCTATTTAATTGTATTGTTGATATAGCCAACGTTAAATAAATTAAAGAAAAAAAGGAAGATACAACATTAGATGGATGCGAAATTCGGAAACGGAACTCAGACAAAACCGTGCGCTCTATCTCTATAATCTATATTGTTGTCCGCACGTGGCCATTGTGTTCTGCGCAGATTCTGGTGGATGGGGTGAATCCACAAGAAAGTTACTTCAAAAAATCCACCAATATCCCTGGGAATCGTACAACATATGAGTGTTTCGTTTGTTTCCCTTCGAAGCTCAAGAGCCCATCTTCAAAATAACACCTTCATTTTGAGAAAAATAGTGGAAAATCTCTGTGACATGGCCTATCAAAAGTACTGCAAAATCGTCGTTTCGGAAGAAGTTTGTTTACATTACGTGACCCTGCCCCTTTAATTATCATTTTCCGCGCGCATGTTGCAAACAATGCAGTCTGGCGTAGAAGGCTCCGTTTCGTTGGGCAATCAAATCAAATCAAATCAAATCAAGACCTGGACAAGGAATACAATCAAATTTTTACAGAATTAGAATTTCACTTCAAAATACATTGATAATGACAATCTTCAAAAGCACGTAAAAAAACGATTCCAAAACTGCTTCACTGGTTTTAAACCCCTCTTTCCTGCTGGGTGAGTCAGAAAACGTTCCACTGCGTTCACACGACGCTGGTACATTTTGAAAACGAGGGACTTCAAGCAACCAGGACGGCAACGCAAGCCAGACCATCGTCTTGTATGATACAAATCGATTAGTTTCCCACTAGACCGATGAAAATCGTCGCAGTTTCGCTCCTTGATAGGCTGATCATCGCTTGATAGGCTAATTTGAAATGTTTTGGCAACCGGCTCCAGAAAAGTTGCCTTCTTTTCATACCTTGCACTAGAAAAGATAGGCGAAAACAATACCCCGAAAACGACACATCCCCAGCGCACAAATATACTGAGTAGCCTAACCCTTTCAGGGGTTGGAGAGCCACAAGTTATCGCTAAAAGTAGCGAAAATACAGACCATGCTAATTGGTACTCAATAGGATCGGAGTCAGCCCTAAAAATAGGAGACAGCCAGCCCTAGAAATAGGAGAGGAGCCAGTCTCTATTTTCAACCATGCAGAATACTTGTCTGTTCAGGTTCATCAGCACGTCCTGTGGGATGAGCATTTGACCATTATTACCAAAAACAGTTTTCGAGAAACTGGAATGCCAGGCGACAAAATGCACTGAATAGAAATCCGCCTTCATTCTAACCCACCAGATACCCTTGATGCTGCGAATCGTCAAATGTGGACATTTTTTCTGGCTCAACAGGTACAGTGAAATTTACAAATGACGTATTTTAATCTTCAAAATTATCTAAATTAAAAACTCACTAAGTTCCTAAACTTTAAAGATTTTACAAGTCTAATCTACGAATAAATATAATGTAATATAATATTATAAATTATATTTTAGACAATGCAAAAGGAAAAAATATTACAGGTTTGCAAATATATTCTCTCGTTAAATACAGTGAATATTTTGCAGTAAACTGCGAAGGCATCAGTTCTCAAAACACTCTAACGGGTAAGTTGAAAAGACGTCACACGTTTGCAAGACTCTAGTTTGCTACCTACCAATTGGACTTGCCCAAGTCGTCATATGTGAAAGAAAGAGACGACTTGTCGCGAACAGCTCCTCATTAATTATTCATAAGATGCATGTGACCTGACTTAACCCGATGTTTGAAATAGGATCTAACCGCAAGGAATTTGAAAACTAGGGGGTCAATTGTATCTGTCCACACGTGAGCGCTGTTAGGGAAATGGTGGCGCTAATATATAAACATCGTTCCTTTTGACATACAGCAATTTATGTTTCAATGTTGGTTTGCCCCCGTCATTTTCCTTGACGGAACAGCAGTATCCTGTCTGCTATTGGTCAAACATTATGATCAAAGGTGCCGTCTGCCGTACCAAAAACCGTCCGGCCATCCAGCTGTGTTATCCAGCTGTTCACTGTTCGCAACAAGTCGTCTCTTTCTTTCCTCCAGGACGACTTGGGCAAGTCCAATATTCAATATTCTAAGCGGCCTCGTTTCGGAATTTTTTAAAATTTGTTTAGCTTGTTGCGTATGAAATTCCTGGCCCCATATTCACATTCAGCACCCCAATTTTAGTTTGACAGCAAATTTTCATGACCTTAGTGTTAGCAAATTTAACTTTTTGAGGATAACAAATTGAAAATTTTTAAGGGATTTGACCGTGAATAATGACTGAGGGTATAAAGCTAGACTCCGAACGAATTTGACGGTCAAATCCCATATAAATTTCAAATCTATTATCGCCATAAAATCGAAATTGGATACTCTAGGAATATGAACGTTTGCAGTTAGACTAAACTTGAAATGCTGAATTCAAATCCATGGTCAGAAATTTCTTATCAAGAAATTTTCAAAAATTTCCAAAACAAGGCCGTTAGTTCAAAATGTGTATTGCATTTTTGAAACTGACAATTGCATCGAATTTAAACTTCAAAGGTGAGTAAATTATAGGCCAGAATGGAACATGGAATTCTCGTTTCAACACAGGAGGCCCAACGAGCATAGGTTTCAGATATTTAAAAATCTGGGTGCAAAATTCTATGATTTATTTCTTTGAACTGAACGGCTTCAAAGAAACTTCAACTATTTTACAGTAAATATGCCGTTGGAAATTTCTGAAATCTTCAATATTTTCAGAAATACAGTGTTTTCCTTCTTTTTTAAGAATTCAAGAAAGTTTTGAAAAAAATTTAAAACTATCGTAATTTCTAAACCTGTTGACGAAAGATCAAATAATTTTCAAGAAAACTATAGTCTATGAATGCCTGCAATATGGTATCAAGCAAAACTCTTTCACTCTTCTGGTTTGTGATTTAGAAATTTGATGACGTCACATCATAAATGAGCTGAAATATAAAATAGGCTGTAATTTCGACAAATATTCAAAATTTCAGAAAGGTCCAACGGTAGAATCATAGAAAAGTGGCTAAAGTTTCTTTCAAGTCAGTCAGTTTAAATAAATAGGTCACTGAATTTTACACTCGCCTTTTTTGTAGATTTAAAGATTTGGAACCTATGCTGGCCCAACGTATTGTAGTGAAGGGGTAGACTTATGCCTTTTCGTCCCTTGTTTCCCTGCGTTCTTTGATTTGCTGATATCACTTGGTCAATAGGGACTCATAATATTACGCTTATATAATGGGCCCACTTTTTCAAAATGGCCTAAAGGGGTGGGAGTTCTCGTACACTCAACAAAATGGCTTCAAAATCAGGTTTAAAGAGCTCGAACATTGAAAAGCGAAGTTTTAGTACAAAGACTGATGTTGTCTTAACGTACAAAGCGCAAAATGCATACCTTTCAGACAGTAATCTTCCTCTGTAGAGGCAAAATAGATCCATCGAAGCTGCGAGAACTCCAGGCTTCTTCAACCGTTCTTTAAGAGCAACAACAACAACATTCTGAATAGCGGTCCCTGATTGGTTAAAAACTGAATTCTAGCGATTTGATTGGTGAATACGGAACCACCCTACGCGGGCCTAAAGTGGGCCCACTATTTAAGAGTAATGATATTAGTCCCTCTTGACCAAGGAATGCAGGGAAACAAGGGACGGAAAGGCATCAGTCTAGTGAAGGGGCCTTCGAATATTCTAACACATGACATACCAAGATCTCTTTCTTTCCCCAGATACAACATCTCGTTGAAAGTGCTTGCAAATCAGATTTTCTTCTCTGTTTGTCATATGACAGTCCTTTCGTTTTTATTTTGCGTTCTTGACGTCAATCAATCCAATACAGAGCCTCGAAGAGGCTAGCTATCAAGGCGTAATGATAATCGAAATACCGTTCGTTTTGATTTGCGTTATAGTGGTGCACTGTTGTAGCTAAGACCCCGTCCACACGTATCCGGATCTTTTCGAAAACGCATCTTTTTTTATCCGTTTTGGGTTCCCGTCCACACGGAGACGGCGTTTTCAGTCACCGAAAACGAAGCTTTTCGAAAACGCTCTCCAGAGTGGATCTTTTTGAAAACGCCGTTTTCCTGTTCTCGTGTGGACGGGTGAAAACGGAGCTTTTCGAAAACGCTGACGTCAAGGCATCGATTAGACTTATTACGATGAGTCCTAGTAATCGCTACCACCCACCCACCCCTCGCTCATAGTATGAGCGAGGGGTGGGTGGGTGGTAGCGATTACTAGGACTCATCGTAATAAGTCTAGGCATCGATTTACGATGTATCAGAGCATGCGCTCGGTTCTTTGGGGATCACACGAGGGCATTTTGCTTGTATGTTTTCTTTCATCGAAGTTCGAATGCCGAATATCGTTATCGATTATGGAATTTCATTATCGAATATCGAATTGTGAGTGTCACAGCGTTTCTAGGTTCTGTACCTTCCTTTAAGCCTAATATTCGAAATTCGAACGCGACAGTACCTGCTGAATTCGACGGCAAGGACAAAAATCAACAACGAAATGACTGTCGTATGAGACACAGATGAGAAGATCTGATTTGCAAACACTTTCAACGAGATGCTCTATCTGAAGAAAGATATCTGTGTTCTATCTGTGTCCGCTAAAGTGAAACCAACTAGCCAAAAGATCTTGGTATGTCATGCGTTAGAATATTTGAGGGCCATTCACTGGGCTTCCTGTGGTTTCAAGACAAAGCCCTACCAGAATTTTTCTAATCTCTGCTTCTAAAAGGTGATTGATTTCATCAAACAGAATTGTCAAATCTAAGTTAGCCTTTGGACTGATAGATTAACAGTTTAGTTTCGAATATCGGCTGCATGCTGTTTAACTCACAGCCCACGAATGCATCGGGCTCGAATCTTTGCAAAACTTCGAAATTGATTGTGTACAACGTTATAGCCAAATTTGAAAAGATAAATCAAGGGTTTAAGGCCCAAGGAACAAAATATCAAGTGTTGCCAAATTTTAGGATCTGTTGCTGGGAGCTAGGGGGAATCAAAGTTACGAGTTTTCACACATCCGTGTGCTGTTTTTGCTCTGGCGCTACTAATGACAACAGGCAGCAAATTCCACTCTTAAAGAATCACTCGATACGACGGCGGGCCAGCGCGGCACCACAGGCACCGCGCAGCAAGCCTAGTTTAAGTTAGCCTTTGACTGATAGATTAACAGTTTACTTTCGAATATCAGATGCATGCATGCTGCATTTCGAATACGGGCTCAAATCTTTGCAAAACTTTGAAATTGATTGTGTACAACGTTAAAGCCAAGTTTTTTCAACTGAACAAATCACAGGGAATTTTAGGTTGTTGGACATTATCTTAGGCCCTCAGGCCCGTCGGAAGCGGGGGGCTGGGGGGGGGGCCTTCAGCCCCCCAATAATTTGCTGAAGTTTGTTGATTTTGAAAGTGAAGAAGAGTGTAAAAGCCAAGATCGTAGCAATGAAGAGTCAAAATTTTATGTATTGGAGGATATATTTATCATTGTAAACAGGTTATGGATGTTGTAAATAAGGTTTTATTGTTTAATTTAATTAATAGCTTTTTACTTTGTATCTTAGATTGTAATTAACATTATTATGGGAGGGCCCCTTGAAAATCAACTTGTTGCAGGGCAACCCTCCTTGAAAGAATTAAATATGAAAATAAAAAAATATAAAAATATGAAATATAGGAGGGGGCTACCAGGATCTATCAAAAAATCCAATATCTTTTGATGTCATACAAGTTAAGAATTTCAAAATTTTCAGGGAAATACTCTTATTAGTCGTGATCCTTTGCTTCCGTCAATGGCACATTTTCCAAAGATGGGGCGTTTTCCAACGATCTGAGGGGCGTGGTCATGAAAAAGTTCCCGGGGGCAGGCCCCTGGACCCCCATTTTTGCTCACTTCGCTCGCACCTCCTTTCAGCCCCCCAAAAATATGAAATTTGTTCCGACGGGCCTGGCCCTGTTTCTATGAGGAAAAACAGCTCACCACCCAGACCCGGCGCTGAGAGGCGAGGTAAATTTTAGCCACTGTTTACATGCGACCACGGGGCTGAGAGGCATACGGGGGAAATAGGCTAACCATCTAACCCAGTGCCTATCTTCAGTTGTTAAGGTTTGTATTGCAAGAAGAGGTCATTGTGATTGATTTAAGAAAATGACAAACAAACCGTTCAACTTTTAAAATCTCTTCTTGTACCAGGAGAATCACGCAAAAATTTATACGTTTTGTTGGCCATACGATAGGAAGCATGCGACCGATACTCAAAACTAAAATGTTAATCTATCAGTCAAAGGCTAACTTAGATGAGAAAAATTTTGTTTGGTAAAAAAATCACACATTATTAAAACCCAACTGTTAGAAGAAATACCTGTAAGGAGTGGGAATCGAGAATTCCACGTTCCATTCTGGTCAGTGATTTATATAGTATTGACTTTTATATGGCCAGTTTCGAAAATAGAATTATAATTTCGAAAGCAGGGAGATCATGGACCAGAATGGAACGTGGAATCTTCGCTACCAAACACGCCCTCACCAGCATTTGGCAAATATCCAGGTCTACATGATGAGTATTTTAACCAAACAAGATTTTGTCATTTAAGTTAGCCTTTGACTGATACATTAACATTTCAGTTTTGAATACAGTAAAAACCAGCGTATAAGAACCCCAGGGGGGGTACTCCCTAACTTTCAATACGGGGGGGTCAGTGCCACTATTTCTTTGCTGACCCCTAAATATCAAGCCTAATGTTTTGGTGACCCCAAATATTGGGTCTAGTAATTTGGAGACCCCGAATATTCTCATCTATTTCTGGGACCCCTATAATGTTTTTCAATGCTTTCAATTTGAGCTTCTTGATCTTTCCAAGTTTTCAAATTATACCAAAACATTTGTTTCATGATTTGCAACTTCAGGATCACACTGCATTCCATGTGAAGTCAATGCAGGACAAATTCCGCGATCCTTCCTTTCTTCAGATTTGTGGACCCCAAATATTGAATGTTTGTCCATGTTGTAATTCATAGACCCCAAATATTGATTTAACATAAGTTTTCGGACCCCAAATATTGGCACGGACCCCCCCGTATTGAAAGTTAGGGAGTACCCCCCCTGGGATAAGAACCAACAATTTTGCAGGTCAGCCTGATTAGGTTCTTATATGTTGAGTATTTGGTGGGAAATTAGGCTGTTCAGGTTATTAAATTGCTTCTTATTTCATACAGGGCTTTCAGGTATTTCTTCTCTTCAGATTGAAACTTCAAGCCCATTATTTACACTCAGTTCAGAGGCACCTGAGTTCACGAGGCCTTGTCCACAACAGCAGTTTGTGGAAGAATGAGAAATTTTACAGCATTAGACATTAAATCATTCATTGTATTGTTGTATTTTAGTTTAACATTGCATGTGCTTTTATATTGGCCATGGAGTAGTCATTGTATTTCGCTCCCCATGGTATCGTCCCTGTAGTATTGTATAGTAATTAGAAACGTATAGTTTAATGTAAGATTTATTGTAAAATTTTATATGAATAAAAAAAAAAATTTTACAGCATACAATGAAAAGCTTTCAAAGCATCTTTAGAGCTCTTTGTAATATGCACATATGCAGTATGAGTCCGAATAGGTACAATGACAAAGCAGCTGGAGTGTTGATCTAATTTGATGATCTTTACGAATAAGAACCTATTTCAAATTTCAGGCAGCATGGGTTCGTGCAAATTGGGTGTCTAATTTCTGAATTTCAGCATGTTGGTTCTTAATCACTAGGTTCTCATACGCGGGTTTTTACTGTATCCGCCCCATACCTTTCACTTCACAACCCGCCAAACGGGTAAGCTTATTTTGACTCGGCCGGTACATCACTGCTACTAAACAACGGACGGTCAGCAATTTGGCACACCCGGTATTTATGGCACACAAATAAGATGATACTGTAAATTAAAGATTTAAGTACCAAATGTAGCGTAGATGTAAAAACACGTCGTTTCGAGCGTATACTCGTTATCAAGTGACTCGAAATTAGTCGAGCCGAGCAAAGAGAAGACGAGATTCGACAGATAGGAAAGAATGCGAGATGCGAGTGACGGGCTGTCTGTCGTCTCCGACAGATAGGAGATTCTTTCCTATCTGTCGAATCTCGTCTTCTCTTTGCTCGGCTCGACTAATTTCGAGTCACTTGATAACGAGTATACGCTCGAAACGTCGTGTTTTTACATCTACGCTACATTTGGTACTTAAATCTTTAATTTACAGTATTATCGGTTAATTTGCATACTAGTACCACACGCCACAAATATATTTTTATTGAATTACACAAATAAGATGTTTACCTTCTAAAATCTCTTCTTGCACATCACTACTGAACAACGAACAGTCAGCAATTTGGCTCACCTGGTATTTACGGCACAGAAATATGTTAACCTTCCAAAATCTCTTCTTGCACATCATTACTGAACAGTGAACGGTCAGCAATTTGGCTCACCCGGTATTTATGGCACACAAATAAGATGTTTACCTTCCAAAATCTCTTCTTGCACATCGCTACTGAACAGAGAACGATCAGCAAATCCAGAAACGAGGCTACAAAGAAAAGCTCCTGCACAGCTACCAATAGCGAAATAATAACTGATTCCAAGGTTGCATTGTCCTATCTTGTATGCTGCAGCTTTGTCGCTCGAGTTTAAACACATGCGTTTGATGCGATCAGTATGCCATCCAACTGGATATATGACCAGTGCAATTGTTAAAAATAGACCTATAAAGGAACAGTATTCTATCAATGTATGCCCTTTGTGCGCGATTAATCGTAGTTTCCATATCATCATAATGCCTGGTTTCCATATGATCGTAACAGTCGGCGACGCGTCGCCGAGACAGGCTCGGGAACAAATCGGGGACGGTTGCGTTAAATGGGAACATTTTCTGAACGACGTCGCCGATCAGAAGGGGACAGTACGGGGATGCATCGAAAGAGTTGAGATGAGTTTAGCTGAAATAAAATAAAATAAATGAATGAATGTTTAAAGCTGATCAGGTTTGAAACGGCAACTACTGTTTTCAAATCTGTTAATCAACTTTGCCCAGACTATATGGCCCAAATGTTTCAAAGACAGCGTGAACAGGCAATGAGGACGCTAAGAAACATCGAAACTGACTTGAGACTTCCTTTGTTTAGAACAAACAATGGACAAAAGTTATTTGCATATCGAGGGGGTACTATAATAATAATAATAATATCGAATTTTTATACAGGATAATCTATCAGTGCAAAAATACACTGTTATCACTAGAGTCCTGTTCCTAAAGTCAAATGAAAAGTAAAATCTTACAGTAAAAATGATTAAAAACTATTTTTGCCTATTTACAATGCTCTTCTAATGCTTTCCTAAATACAGTTCTATATTTCATGCTCCTAACTTCGGGGGGTAGTGCATTAAATGCCTTAGCAGCAAGAAAGTAGAAACCCTTGCGTCCAGTCTCAATCTTCACTTTCGGTAACTTCACTGAATTCAGGTTGTTTCGTGTTGCATACTTATGCTCCGTTTTTTCAAAATACTTTTCAAATAGCTCACAAATGTTATTGTTTAGACAATCGAATAGTCTAGATCACCAAATCAAACTGTCTCCCTCGCTATCAAACTTCAAATTTAAACTAAAGGAAGGATTATAAGGCAAACTTTACGTACTTCCTTCCATCAAGAACATATATTAATTTTTCATCTCTGTTGCAATTTAATTTCCTTTTTTCGTTTGGATAGGAATAATTAAAATTAGGTTTTTTAGGGAATTTATCTGACAATGTATTAAGTGGTATTAGGAATTTATTGAGTAATTAATTTTTTCTTTTTTTTTCTTTTCAGTTTTAACAGGGCACATTGTAAAGCAGTTTTTTTCCCGTATGAACTGAATGTTTTTTACCCTGTATAAATAATTTAAAATGAAAATGAAATGAAATGAAGCCTTGTTTCCATATGATAATAACAGTGATCGTTTCCATATGTCGCCGACTGATCGGGGACACGTCGCCTAAGCGTCTCCGACTGTTACGATCATATGGAAACCAGGCTTAAGTTTAGAGCTTACTTTCCATGTGATCGTAACAGCGACCGTTTCCATATGTCGGTGACTGATCGGGAACACGTCGCCGATGTGTCACAGTAGGTCGCCGACTGTTACGATCATATGGAAACCAGGCTTTAGTTATCTTGTTTAGCAGTCATGACACAGGGAGCCCTGGAATAATTGGCAAACTGAAAAGTAAACTGTCTGGAATAGGAGCTGCGTAGGAAACTGCGAAGGATATGCGAAGTCTTGAAATAAAAGCTGCGTAGGAAACTGCGAAGGACTCGTGGCGCTTGGAGCTACGAAGCAACTGCGAGAAGCGGAACTGCAAAGGAGAGAAAAGCGAGAAGGAGAGATATATTTTTGAGTTTGGGCTCCCTGTGGTCATGAGCACTAAAGAGTGAACCTACTGTTGATCACGACGGGGTCATTTCCAAGTAGGTATGAACCGGGTGACCCAAAAAAAAAAACGTTACGACATAGATCGCACCTTGTTTCTTTCATTTCATTTCATTTCATTTTTCGTTATTTAACCACGGTAGAAACAAAGTCTCTCGAGCTTTAGGCTTTCTGAAATATGCAAAGAAATTTCTCCAACAGGGCACGCTCAGTAAAATGTACAGAGGAATTGTTGAGCCCCACTTTCGTTATTGTTGCTCAGTATGGGGATGTTGCGGCAAAACTCAAATTGATGCCCTCCAAAGACTGCAAAATCGAGTTGCTAGAATTGTTACGAATAGCAGCTATCATGTTTCAGCAACTGGTCTGATTAAAAGGCTGGGGTGGCCAACAATCTCGGACATCATTCTAAGTGAAACAACGACCATAATGTTTAAGTCAACAAATAGTCTTGCGCCTGAATATCTTTCCGAGCTGTTTGTAAGGAACTCAGCGCTTAACACAATGAGACTTAGAAATACCGAAGCTGACTTGCGTGTTCCTCTCTTCAAAACGGCAAATGGGCAGAAGTCAATATCATTTCGTGGGCCTAAGCTGTGGAATCAATTAAGCTCTGATGTCAGACTTGCACCCTCCCTTTCTACCTTCAAAAGGAGGCTTAAAGACGTAGTAGAGGGTTAAAGATCTTTTTTATGTACATTCATTTGATTTTTTTTTCTTTTTTTTCGTTTTTGTAAACACAATTGTAAATTAATTAGGATTAGGTTTTAAATTTGTAAATTATATGTATTTTTGCACGGCCCCCTGTAAAGCAATCAATGCAGATTGACGGGGCTACCGTGGGTAAAAAATAAAAAATGAAAAAATGAAATGAAATGAAATGAAATGAAATGTAGCCCCGTCAATCTGCATAGATTGCTTTAAAGGGGGCCGTGCAAAAAATATGATTACAAATCTAAAACCTTATTTACGGTTATTTGAACAGAAATAAAAATAGTTTAATAAATGCATATTCGTGCGAAAAGACACCAACAGCCCTCTACAATTTCTTTTTTCAGCCTCCTTTTGAAAGTAAGAAGGGAGGGTGCAAGTCTGACATCTGAGCTTAATTGGTTCCACAGCTTAGGCCCACGAAATGAAATAGATTTCTGTCCATTTGACGTTTTAAAGAGAGGAACACGCAAGTCACCTTCGGTGTTTCTTAGTCTCATTGTGGCAACAGCTGAGTTCTGTACAAATAGCTCGGACATTTCTTGAAAGCAAATGTTATGAAGACAAACAAGGTATCAGCATGTAGCTGAAAGGATCCACTATCTTTTGAGAAGTTGCTTGGTTAGTTAAAGATATGCATACTGTCCGAAAACACTGTCCGAAAACACTGTTTCCAGAATATGGAAATTCATTCATTTCTCCGACAATTCCCTCGCTTTACAGTCCATTTTTTGGAAGTGTGAAAAGAGCTTAATTCCAAATTTGCTTTGGAGCATGAAATTTATATGAGGCACAGTGGTCAATCATTTTGCAAACAAATGAATTTCCCTAGAGGACTTCTAATCCATCGCTATGTCGAGTTTTCATGAAATGTTGACTGGAAAATGATGATGGTTCCCGGGGGGTTTACTTAATACAGTGACCACCCGGGGATGTGCCTGCCAATAGGGTGTCATTTTCGGCTGAAAATTCTGGGACAGGGTTATACCTTTTTCGTCTTTATTCCGGGACAGGGTTATACTTTTTGGGTTTTTTTTCCGGGACAGGTCAGATTGTTGTAAAAAATCAACAAAAAACTCTGGAAATTTCTCTGAGGCTTTTCTCCTATTCAATTGATTTCAGTGGAACCTTTTCCTGTGTTAAGTTACAATTCACCAATCTTGCTCCAAGTGTTGTCCATTTCATTGAGCTAAACAAGAATGCTTTGCAAATGTTAAAAGATGTGAATATAAACTAATGATCTAAAGAAGAGGTACTTTACATAAAGTAATTGGGGAAGCACATTCTAATAACCATCAGTTCCCGGAACTTATTCCAGGACAGGTCCTATGTTTTCAGCATTTTATTCCAGGACAGGGTTATAAAATTTTGTTCGGACAGGCACATCCCCGTTGTTTTTCTCCAAGGTAAACCCCCCGGGTGATGGTTATTTCACTCAAAATGCGGGATCCTGGATTCGAAATTTTCATTGAATCTGGTTTTTCGGATGGTAATCATTGCTTAAAATGTTCTCACGGTGCACATCGTGTATTCAATACAACTGCAACAACACAACAGAATTTCAACACAACAGAATTTGGGCCTAACTAGACGATAACACAGAGATAGGATATATGGAGATAGGATTTAAGAGAAATTTAACACAGTTAACTAGCAGGTATGCTTAAACCTTGGCACATTTGAATGTATTACTGAATCGTGCAAGCATTACTGAACCATTCTCCGCCACATGTGGTCCCATGCCTGGATGCGGCATGCACAAGTGGGCCTAAATTAGCTTTTAGTAGCAAGAAGTCCTGACAAGCACACCCAAAACAAATTGAAAACAAGGGACGCTCAAGTAGGGGTCCCATTAGACTTATGACGATGAGTCTTGTTTCCCTGTGCTCTTTGACTTGATGATGCGCTTCGGTCAATAGAGACTCATAGTATTGCTATGAAAAACCTGGCCCTATTTAGGCCCAAACTGAGCAATTTCTTCAGTACCAATCAGATTGCGAGATTTGTGAATTACTATTGTTAACGTGTAAATGTGATAGAATTTTCGATTCGATTGAAGAATTGAAAACACTCCCATGTGATAGAGATTCGAAGCCGTGATTCTTTCCTAATTCCATTGATGATTGAAGAAAATAGGGCCAAGTTTTTTTACTGTTTCATGATGAGTCCCTCTTGAGCAAGGTTTACCGCAGGGATACAATGGACTCATCGTCATCAGTCTAGGGTCCCATGCCTGGATGCGGCAGGGGTGGAAAAAATATTTTAGTTTCTGGGACCAAAACAAGTCTTGGATAAAATTTCTGTGTGAATCGCTTCAAAAAGTGCCCATCTTTGACAAGTCACGACATGTAAAGAATACAACAGAATCGAGGACTAATTATCAGTCTTAATCGCAATCGCAAATGTACTTTTTGGGCAAATTTTGTTGATTTTTCGGCAGTCCACTTCAAGACTTGTCAACGATATCTCTTTTAAGAAGTTCCTTGGTCAGGTAACAACCTATTTAATAACGGCTATCAATTAAGCGTTTACGATTTGACAAAAACTTGACTTTCCATTTTTTCACTTTTCCGTATCTATCCCTTTTCCTTTCTCCTTTTCATTCTTTCTGGAGACCTGAAAAATTTTCTGGGACCATTGGTGGCGTGGTCCGCTATTTTTTCCACCCCTGGGATGCGGCATGCAAAAGTGGGCCTAAATTAGCTTTTGGTAGCTAGAAATCCTGACAAGCACACTCGAAACAAATTGAAAAACAGAAAACAAAACAAACATCTAGTAATGTTAACAGAAAGAGAAAGGCCTATTACTTTTATCCCATTTCATATTTTGGTGCAGCTTGTTCTGTTCCCATTTCCCAAAACGCTGCACTCACTGACTAATGCTATTGCTAGTAGTAACAGTAAATAAGATACCTGCTATTCCCTGCAACACACCAGCAAGATTCAACACCGATTTCTTCAAACATATCTGCTTACAAAGCGCCAGCACAGTAAAAAAGGCTGCAACAGCCAACATCACGATGGACGCACCAAGAAATATAATACATGCTTGCCATGCCGCTGAATCAATCTTCTTAAACGTAGTCGCATATATCCCACAATTCAGTTCAAATCTTTGACTGACCAAATTGTTGATGTAAGTGCAACGGTTATAAATCCCAACGGATTGCCTATACGTCTTGTTGCCATGCAGCAGACTTGTCTCTTCTTTGCCTATCAGCCATTTTGGCGTTGCTATGGCAGTAAACACGAGCATTAATGTCCCAGTTGATAATATCATGTAAAGGAGGCTGCGACATGTTACCACTATAAACCACATTGTTGCTGAGTGCGAGGCTATTTGGGATGTGATTTTATCTTTGATTCTATGATTAATCGGCCCCAAGGAGTTATGAGACTTTGCTACACTGCTTTGCAGCTAGTATAGAGCATCACTGATTGATGTCTCTGCCTGTGTTTACTATAAGACCACAATAAATCCCAATCAATAAACCGCAGCAAAGCTGATTCGATCAACTGTTTGCGCAATCAATAGTAATCACTGCTATAGGCAATCTTAGTATTACAGCTACCAGAAGCACACAGTTAATTTAGGTGATCTTCGTGTCTGACAAATCAAGAACGATCAAAGATTCTGTCAATTCCAGTGTTATAGCTATCAGCAGCAAATCGTTGCTCCAGGTGATCTTCGTGTTTGACCAATCAAAAACGATCAATGATTCTGTCAATTCCAGTGTTATAGCTATCAGCAGCAAATCGTTGCTTCAAGGGATCTTTATGATTTAGCTATCAACAATGATCAATGATTCTGGTAATCCCAATGTTACAGATATCAGAGGCAAATCTTTGATTAAAGTGATCTTTATGATTCAGCCATCAAGAATGATCAATGATTCTGTCAATCCCAGTGTAACAACTATAAGGATCAAATATTGATTCAAATGATCTTTGTGTTTGAGCTATCACGAAAAATCAATGATTCTGTTAATTCCGGTTTTACAGCTATCAGAGGCAAATCGTTGATTCACGTGATCTTTATGATTCAGCCATCAAGAATGATGAATGACTCTGTCAATCCCAGTGTTAGCTATCACCATCTAACTGTTGATTTAAGTGATCTTTGTGTTTGAACAATCAAGAATAATCAATGATTCTGGTAATACAAGTGTTGCAACCGTCAGGATTAAATTAGTGATTCAGGTGATCTTTGTTTTATGACCAATCAGAAGCAATCACTGGTTACCACTGATCTTTGTCTTTTACAAGCAGTCGATGTGATTGAGGCGGTGGGTGCTAGTCCCTAAAAAGAAAATGAGGGGTTCTGAAAATCGATATTTGCAAATATTTCTCGAATAGTCTATCGCCCGGTTCAAACTGCTCCGCTTTTGTAGAAAACAAAAATGGATGTTTTCCCTCCGTTGTTGTGCGAAAAGAGAGCACTGTGAACAACGGATCGTAAACAAGCCGAGCTGTGCGTTCAAGGCCTATAAAGGCCAATTTCAAATCAGCAGACGTTTTCGAGCGGGCGAACACTCTGTTGTCTACACGAAAGAAATATCACTTTGTAACTGAATAGAAACTAGGGTTGAAAGCAGGTTGTCTACCCGTGGGGGTACTCCCATTTTGGCCTAACAGGGGTCCAGTGGGTTTGAGGGCCATAGCTACCAAATGGCTACCAAATAGCCCTATTTGTCAACCACATACTATTCTGAGATTTATTATTTTTCAACCTGGTACCATGGGTGTCGGGAAAAGTGGGAAGTACCTATTAGATTAAGGCCCCGTTTACACGATACCGTTTTCATTTCATATCGGATTGGGTAAGGCAATCCGATATGGAAATTTCTCCTGTTTACACGATGCCGTTTTCATTTCATAGCGGATTGGGGTTCTGTTTACACGATACCGTTTCGCCTGGCACTGTAATGGTTACACCGTATTCGGTAATGGTTCCACTGCGCATTCTGCGCAGCTCCCCTAATGGATTCGAGGCTAGTAGAATTGATAATGAGGTTCCGTACTGAGTTGATGTCGGATTCGACCGTTTACACGATATCGGATTGGTTTCATGCCACTTTCAGAGCGTTTTCATTTGAAAACGCGAAAACGGTATGAAGCATATCGGATTGGTGCGTTCTCGTGTAAACAGGAGGCCAATCCGATATGGAATGAAAACGGTATCGTGTAAACAGAAGGCCAATCCGATATGAAACCAATCCGATATGAAATGAAAACGGTATCGTGTAAACGGGGCCTAATTATAGTTGTAAAGAATAAGAACTGTCAGGCCTACCTTTGTGTGTTCCCTGTTTTTCCATCCTCTCCTTTATCTCGTCGATTCATGATTCACTTTCCTCGTCATCTTCAACATGGCCTGGCATAGATTTGTTTTCAACAGCACACAGCCTCATTTCGAACTGTCTGAGCTCCTTCAATGGGGAGAGTGCGGAGCCACAGCTGTGCTGTTGAAAACAAATCTAGGCCAGGCCATGTTGAAGATGACGAGGAAAGTGAATCATGGATCGACGAGATAAAGGAGAGGATGGAAAAACATGCTGGTACGCTCCTCCACACGCCAATTTAGTGATTACAGCATTACTTATAAATGAATTTTGAATATTTTCTTGCTTTGTTCTATAAGTTTTGCAACAAAAAATCATGGAAAACCGTAGACAAATTTCATTACTAAATGCTACAAAATGACCCAGTTTTCAGGTTCACGAACTACCATTTGAGGGAGACTGAATTTTTTCCCTCAAAGCATTCATATGCTTTAAAGTTAGGTTATCGAAAACCCGTCCAAATCCCATTTGATTCGCCTTGAAACAATTGAGAAATAACAGAAAGGATGGGCCACGGGCCATGGGACCATGACCAAAAATGCTAGAGGCCTCTGCTATCAGCTTTCGCATAAAATAAAACTTAAAAGTCTTGTAACTCAATAAATTTTTAGCGGATTTGCAAGGTTCTTGTCCCGGGGGGGGGGGGTACTTCACTTTGGGTAAGACGGGGATGTGCGCCAGTTTTGGGTAGTTTTTGGCCTGAAAATTCTGGGATTGGGGTATCCTTTTACTGGAAAATTTCTGTGATTGGGGCATACTTTCACTCGGAATTTTCTGGGATTGGGGGTTACTCAAAATTCTGTAATGGGTGTTGAATGAAAGTACAACTGGATAAATTTTCGAGCAACACGTGGTCAGTTTCAGGTGAACTGATTTCAAGTATTTTTGTGTTGAAAAACGTCCTCAGATCAGAACCTCGTTCCAATGGCCACTTGGAACCAAAATAACCGTTCCCAGCCCTCTATCCCTTATCCTTTTGACGTCGAATTGCTTTTGTTACTTCTTCGATTGGGTATCAATATCTGACATATTTTCTGGGATTGGGTATCAATATCGGACCAAATTTCTGGGATTGGGTCGTAACAGAAATCCTTGCGGCGCACACCCCCGTATGAATTTATAGTGAAGTACCCCCCCCCCCGGGGTTCTTGTATCAAAAATTAACTTAAAATCTCAGGAAAAAGGTTACGTGACCAAGTGAAAATTCAGCATATCGCTAGTTTGTAGCATTTAGCCAAACGTCGAACAATCTTTTTGAGACACCTTGTACAATTTCTTTACTTCATTGATACTGTCCTAATTTTCGAAGAATCGAGCCTAGCTTTTCTCAATCCTCATAAGCTGCTTCTTATATATAAAATGATTGCACACACAAACTTTGAAAGTAGTGAAGACAGTTAATTACCTCAATTTAAGAAACATGTCTATCCAAGCTACAGCTTCGAAACGAACACCATAAACTCCATTCTAACTGAATACATTCAAGTCATTTTCGGGAAGCCTATTAATATCTTTAGCTGATCCCCCGGAATTATTCATACGCGCAGGCGCATCAGACATACAAGAACTGCATCTGCGTTCACGATAACTCCCGGGGTTTCTAAGACTTTCATATCAAACTGAAAGCTGAAAGTCAACTGGGATTAAGCAGTCGATCCTTTGAGATTGATACTTGAGACAGAATATCAACTGGGAATTAAAACTGAAACTCTATTGGGATTAAGATGCCATGATTATGAAAACAAAAGGATTACTGTTTAACGAGAAAATGCTGCTTTTTCATGCGAAGATGATCCTAACATTGAATGTGTCACTGATATGCGTCAAAGATTGTTATCTACGACTTAAGGAAGGGTGGGATCCATTCTGATTCCCTGACGTCATTTTCAACTGGGGGACTGGGCTCCTGGGAAGCGGTCCAAAATAACGTCTGGACAAAAACCGTAACCACGCACCGTAACTATGGCCCGGGCTTCTGATGTCATCGTGGCATGCTTTGAATCAAGCATGCTTTAAATCTTGCCAGCCAACAGAACGACGCTTAACTAGCCTGCTGCGTGCAGTCTTTCTTTTGCTAAATTGAAAGAGGGTAAAGTTCTTTCAATTTACACAAAACAATTTGATTTAAACGAAAAAAGACAGCACGCCCGCTACACTTAACCGTTTTTCCAAATAAGGTTTGAGAAGTTTGAGAAGTTTCTCTGGTTTTTGTCCAGGCGTCAACAAATCGCTTCCCTGGCGCCCAGTACCCTCAAACGAACGCAGTCGAGTCGACGCAGGGAACCAGGTTGGGTGGGATCATGTGGATGAAATGATGATATCACATTTAGCCTCTGAAAGACTTTGGCAGTTTCAATACACCACTTCAATTAACAGCCTCGTTTTCGAAATTATTCAAAATCAATTTTAGAGGCTAAATTCGGACTTAGCACCCAAACTTTAGTCTAACCACACGTTTTCACGTTGCTAGCGGAATTAGTGTTAAAGGGAACAGACATAGCTATAGCTCGTGGCCGCTATAAATAGGCAAGAGAAACGCCCACAAATCCTTTGTTTCTTTAGCTACACAATGAAACCGGATGCGTCTAAGTTGTCGAGTACAAAAGATTATATTTTTGACCTGGCCTGGGCCAGCTTTTAACTATGTCGATTCCCTTTAATCTTATGGCAAATGAAAGTTTGAAGATCTATTAGGGATTTTACCGTGAAAATGACTCGGGGTGTAAAGTTTCACCCCCGAACGATTGGTCACGGTCAAATCCCTTAAAATACTTTGGACTTTACATCGTCAAAAAACGAACATTAAAGCTGCCAACAGTTTAAAAACATGCAATTAGATTAACGTTTCGGTGCTAAATCCGACTCTAGGCTCGAAATTTTCATAAGAACAATCGGAAGAAATTTGACAAATTTCCAAAACGAGGCAGCCTAATTGAAGTGTTGTTTTGAGACAAGCCTTTTCGACCAGACATTAAAGATAGAAATAACATTAGGCAGTGAGTGCGGCGTTTTTGGCATTGAAAACAAACTGAACAACATACGGAAAAGTTGATAATAGGCCTTTCTCGACAACCTCGTTCCCAGAGTGTTCTTACGTCATATGCTGATCACGAAGCCGAATGAACACCCTGGTACAATTCGATCAAATCTGCCCAGAAAATGGGCAGATTTGCAGCCATTGTGGATCTGCAGTTTGCTAGGCAACGCCAAGCGACGGTAAATGCCCGTTGCTCGAACGCAATTTCTGCAATAGATAAATCGAGATACTGAAAACAAACACTTTGAGGACCTTACTTCAACCTTTTTAAGGTACTCGAACAATATTGTCGGGTTAGCAAGTGTGTTTAATGTGAAAATAAGCAAGGTTTGTTAACTGGTTTGCTTCGGGCGAAAACGGGCCTAAGTTGAAATTAGAGAAACTTTCACCGCAGCTTCCAAAATGAAATGGCTCGTTATTCTTCGAATTTCGGAAATAAATTGCAAATGATGGTCGGAATGGGTTTCACGTCGACTTTTGACATGCCTCGGCCGTTCACCCCACACAAAACGGAGTTACCTTGCAAAATGGCGAACAGCAAACAGCCTCTTGTATCTCAAGGCCGACCTCCAATTCAGTAGTTTTGGTCGGCGACGTGCGCGTTTGCCTACTACGCATGCTCGTTGTTGTTGTATCTTTATTTTACATCGATTGATTTTTATCTAGTCTGCTATGTATATACATATATACACCAAAACTAATCAAAATCGATGAATACATTAATTAAAATAGAACAAATAAATATTTTTTCAAACGGTTTGTACATTATTTACAGTAAAACGACAAAACGCATGCTCATTAGCAACAGAGCATGCGCACAAGGTGAGCGCACTGGTCGCCGACAGAAACTACTGCAAGTGGAGGACGGCCTTCAGAGTAGGCTCCTGGGGTCCTGGTGGATTGCTGATCGTTGTGGCGTCCTGGGCTGTTTGGGGTTGTGGGTGCCTTGGGGTTCCCATCTGGGTTTCTCCGTTCTGGAGTGGCCCTTGCCACATTCATAAGCCTGGTTTGAAAAAGTATTCATTCATTCTATGGTTAATATTGATAGGGGGGGCTCCCTCCTCGATTAGTTTACCTATTGAGGGTGCTCCTCCTTCAAGTAATTCTCTGCATACAATTCTCTTTTTTTCCTTTATGTTTAGTATTTGTTAATTGTATTAATATCGTATTCAATTGTATTAAATTTCTTTAAGTCTTGTATTTTGTTTGTAGAGTAGCATATTAGAATTGTATGTATAGAATTTAAAATATAAACTGAAACTGAAACTGAAGTAGAGGTAGAGCAACGAACTCACTCTGGGGACGAGATTGCATATATCCGAAGAATTTTGCCTGTTCTACAACTGCAGGTGTTTGTAGTCTGATTTGTTTAAATCAGTTGATCAATGCCCATCTCCGTTGACCGTTCTTCAAGGTTGTCCTCCAAAATTTCTGTAAAAAGACCCAAAACTCCGTGAGAAAGTAGGAAAAATTTTTCGTCTGAAAATATTTTGTCCAAAGTTGTCCAAAATCTCGGGAGTATAACATAACTTTACGCTACATAACTGTGTAATAACTGAAGAAAATATAATCCTGGATTTCCTTGTTTTGCCACAGAGAAAATATCTACTATAACTAAGCGGTGAGCGGTGAGATCAAACGAAAAACGCTAATCCATACGTCACTGAGATCTCCTTCTTCCCGTCCGGGTAGCCCCTGCATTTACGCGTCAAAAAATCCGCGAAAATACCTAAGTTCCACAAGTCTGCTTCTTTTCGCCCAAAAATGCCAGGCAGCGAGGCCAGGAGCGAAAAAGCCTTCTTGCGGTTTCACTTGGATATCTGCAGAGCTAGCCCTGTGGACAAAATCCTTCGCCCTGTGGAAACCGCATCGTCCGCTACGAGTCTTAACAGTGAACTTTTTGCAAAAAACTTCGTTCTTCGAGTCCTTGAGAACATAGATTGTTTTGAACAAGAGAACGTTATTGTAGTAAGATGAACTATCAACAGGCTTGTGAAAACAGAACGGATTTCCGTCCATTGGTGGAAAAACTAGACTGACCCAAAGCATGCTTGCCAACTCTTTCAGCGAAGGAAACTATCCTCATAACTGTTTACTTTCACCGTTTTTAATGATTTAAGTTTACTTGAAATCCATAGATAACAAAGAAGAATTTACCTGCATTATTACTCTGAGTGCTGCTGAAATCCCAGTTCGAAAATATAAACCAAACAGCTTTTACTGGGCCTTTACCATGTTGCTATCGTTAGAAATTACACGACGGAGTGCATTCAGCTTCTCCGCATTTCGTGACTGAAAGTCGATACCCTAAATCAATATCTTGTATGCAACCATAGCTGTTTGCCTTACTTTTGTTCAGTGTTGCTTATAAGTAATCCGAGTTTCATGTGGAACACACTAAGAACCCGCGAAATTCAAACCACGTCTTTCAAAGCAAACTGTTCACTTTCCCATTAAGAAATAGTGTACAAGTTTCCTATATGAATCAAATTTCTTAAATACAAGTTTCCCATTTGAGGCAAGTGTCTTATATTTATATGAATATGTGAGGGTACCAATTCTCAACAGAATTAGGGTGAGGTGTCTTAAAAGTAGTAGTTTTTATTTTGTGGGCTCTAACAACAACAAAGGATTGACCAGGAAATCGAAGAATCGTAAAAAAGAGAACGATGGAATAATGGCCAGCAAATAACAAAATTAGCATTAAAAGCAAGGGTGTTAGGACACGAATGTTTTGATTGATTATTTGTTTACCTTGTTTTGATCCCTGTGTCTTGTTTTGTTGTCTTGTTTCCTGTTTTGTTTCGTTTTCAACTGAGCGTGCTTAGGCCCAACCGCTCTCCAAGTTGTTCGAATACAGCTCCCTTGTATTTCTGTGTCTTAGTGCGCCTTCGCACAAGATAGGTGGCTTTTCGGTTTTAAAACCTATCTTGTGTGAAGGCGCACTAAGACACAGAAATACAAGGGAGCTATATTCGAACAACTTGGAGAGCGGTTTGGCCTAAGCACGCTCAGTTGAAAACGAAACAAAACAGAAAACAAGACAACAAAACAAGACACAGGGATCAAAACAAGGTAAACAAATAATAAATCAAAACATTCGTGTCCTAACACCCTTGTTAAAAGTAACGCAGAAAACCAATTCTTTCAAAGGAACCTGTTCGCTTTCCCATTAAATATTGTACAGATTTCCTTTGTTTCTTATGAGGGTACCATTTCTCAAAAGAATTAGCATGCGGTGTCTTAAAAGTAGTAGTTTCCATTTTGTGGGTTCTAACAAAAGGATTGACCAGGAAATCGAAGAATCGTATAAAAGAGAACAGTGGAATACCGGAAAGTGAATAAGAAAAGTAACATCAAGAGTATCGCAGAAAACCACTTCTTTCAAAGGAACCTGTTCGTTTCCCCATTAAATATTGTACAAATTTCCTTTGTTTCTTATATGAATATGAGGGTACCATTTCTCAAAAGAATTAGTGTGAGGTGTCTTAAAAGTAGTAGTTTCTATTTTGTGGGTTCTAACAACAGTAAAGGATTGACCAGGAAATCGAAGAATAGCATAAATGAGAACAGTCGGATAACGGACACACGGGGGGAGGGTTCTTGGCTAAATTTCGGGTAGGGGTGTGCCGCCCACAGTTTCAAAATGGCACCGTTGGCTAGACCAATTTTTGTGAAAAAGATACCCTTGGCTAGACTAATTTCTACATCAATGGTGCCATGAATGGCATTTTCTAGACAAAACTTGCCAAATTTTTGCATTCTCTGGACCAAAAATTTGAAAAAATTTGGGTTTCTTCACAGGAATTACCGAAGTTTGACATTTCTTTGACCGAAATTGCCAAAAAGCATACCTTGCCCAGACCAAAATCGACTAAAATTGCCAAAAAGCATACCTTGCCCAGACCAAAATCGACTAAAATTGCCAAAAAGCATACCCTTGCCTAGACTAAGTGGACTAAAATTGGCAAAACGTATACCCTTGGCTAGACTAGAAAGCTTGAAAAAGTATACCTGTTGTATATTGTGTTTATTTTTTGACGGCGATAAGTTCCAAATCTGAACGCGTGGTCCTGGTTCGTGTTTAGGATTAAGGGCGTAAGAAAAGAACTCGAATTAAGGTTTAAATGTCACTCTCTCTTTATCAACGAATAATAACATGTTTCATTTCAAATGATGATGCGTATAATTAAAATGTCCAGTCCAGTTCAATTAACGGCGAATGCGAATGCGAATGTGAATCTGAGCTGCGAATGCGAGTGTCTCATGAAGGTTTTTCGAACGAATACTACTGCGACTATTGAATTTGCCACAGGGCGACCACCCTAATATCATAAATCTAACAATACCCTTGCGGGCGGCACATCCCCAGGTACCTTTACTATGGAAGAACCCCCCCCCCCCCCGTGAACGGACAGTGAATAAGTAAAGTTTTCTATTGTTTCTTATGGCAATCTAAGCGACCTAAGCGACCTGCGAACCAGGCTTAGCTTTTTCAGTTTCCCTTAACAATACAACGTGTACCTGCAACTGTGGCAATGCTAAACGGCTATAGGAGCTTAGTCAAAGATTTCTCCAGTTTGCAAGACTCCCATACAGGGTCTTACTAACAAAATATCTTTCAGCAAATTCATCAAATGACGGATGTCAATGAGAAGTGGTTTATGATCTAAGTTAGATTCTTAGCTGCACGGAAAAATTTAGTTCACGATGGCTCAATGTGACGCCACCGTCCGCCAACCGCTCCACGTTTTTTTCTGACTCAGCCGGTACAATAATGTGGGTTCCATTTCTCAATAGTCAGTGCAAGGTATCTACCCGGAGGAGGGAGGGGTAACATCTGAAATCTAACCCAAAGTTAAATTTGTATGGATACAAATTAGCATAACCTTTAGTAAATTAAGTTAAACATAGACTAGCCGTAGTGGAAGGGCAAATAAAAGTTGACCTTCACTGGGAAGAAGTTTAACAATGCAATGATTTGTTTGCATGGATAAATACTGAAGTGACCAATATGTACAATTCCGGAAGAATTTCTGTGCACGTCAATCTTCAAATCTTCAAGACGCTTGACAATCAAAAATCGTTTCTGTCAGTCTCTGTCACATCTGTTGGATGGATAATTTCAATGCATTCATTTTAGGCTGCTCGGCACTGAGGAAGTGGCGCGCGAAGCGCGCCACTTGATCGGTGATAGCCGCCACAGGCGGCCAGGCGCCGAAGGCGCCAAGCCCTCCGCAGGAGCTAGGAATTGCAAACCCGCGCGCAGCGCGGGTTTGTATTCCTAGTCATTTCTATCGCGGCATGACAATGCTTAGTAACAGTGTAATAGGTGCAGGTAAACATCAACCAAAACAAATACGTTCGTATTGTAAACAAATACAGTCTTTTCCATTATAATGGCTGTTTTGTGACCAAAAACAATTTTAGGTGCTGTTTACATGGAGAAGGGCCAGCCCTCCTAGGAAGGCTAGCCCATTTTGCCGAGATTTCACCTTGCAGGTCTATTCCTTTATAGGATTCTTTTTCGTTTACTTGAGAGGAGGGCTAGCCGCCTAGGCGAGATCTCGCTATTCGGTACCCGAGATCTCGCCTAGGAGGGCTGGAAGTTTCCCATGTAAACGCAATCAAGAGGGCTAGCCCTTCTAGGCGGGCTGGCGGAAACAATAGAATAAGTGTAGAACAATAGGATTACCCCTTCTCATGTAAACAGCACCTTACTCTGCATAGTTTTTGGCAGATTGCTTTACTCAGTCCAACATCAAGTGTGAAACTAAGTAAGTATGTAAGAAAGTATAAATTTGCCACAAATAAAAGAAAAATTACAATGGTTAAAAGAAAAGGGACGAGCAAATAAAAGAATAAATAGATAAAATATTTACAATTTATTTTTATAAGCAAGTTAAAGAACACCCCTAATTAAAGTGGCAAGGATGGCATTAAAAGATCGAGTTGACCTTATTTCCATAATGGTCTCCTTAGAGGTGATTGCAAAGGGAAAAATATATATATATAAACATTACATTGGAATGCGCTTTTGGATACAGCATAATTATGGTAAGGCCGAGACATGAAAGTGAGAGAGGATGCGCGGTATCAGTAGTACACATATGTCCCCTTCCTCTCTCTGTATATTTTGGAAAAAATTGTCCTTGATTTTGGGCTTTAACGAATTGACATTATTCCATATTTTTGGCCCAATATAGGACAGGCACTTTTGGCCAGCGCTACTTTTGCGAAAAGGAAGGTTTAATGTAAACTTAGACCTTCTTGTCACTCGGCTTTGGTAAACTGGTTTGAAAATTTCGTCGGCATAAGCTGGAGCCGTTCCTTTGAAAAATTAGACTTATGACGGTGAGTGTCTTCTATCCCTGCGGTAAACCTTGCTCAAGAGGGACTCACTCATAATCAGAGAAAACTTGGCCCTATTTTCTTCAATCATCATTGGAATTATGATGGAATCACGGCTTCGGAACTAAACTTTGGAATAGCCTAGATACCGAAGCTAAGCGGGCAACCTCTTTAAATCGATTCAAATCTTTGATTTAAACTTTTCCGTTATGATTTCAAATTTATCTTATATGACTTGTAAACTTATGTAAACAGATAAAGGTAAAGAAAAGACAAAGTAATGTAATAGGGTATCCAAATTAACCTGATAGGGTAGGGTAGGGTAGGGTAGGGTAGGGTAGGGTAGGGTAGGGTAGGGTAGGGTAGGGTAAGGTAGGAGTAGAGTATTGTAGGGCAGGGTAGGGTATGGTATTGTAGGGTAGGTAGGGTAGATTAGAGTATGGTATGGTGAGGTAGAGTAGGGCGAGGTAGGGTAAGGCAGGGTAGAGTAATGTAATGGTTGGGTAGAGGAGTAGAGTATGATAAAATGTTCTTTTTCTTTATCTAGATTTGTTATATTATATTTTTTCAAATTTTTTTTTGCTTTTTGTAGTATTTTAGATGAAAAAAAAAACATGGCCCCTTGTAAACCAACTTAGTTGAATGGGCTACCATGCTTAAATAACTGATGATGATGATGATGATTCGAAGCTCAATCCCGTGGGAGTATTTTCAATTCTTAAATCGAATCGAAAATTCTATCACATTGCACCGTAACAATAGTAATTCACAAATCTCGCAATCTGATTGGTACTGTAGGAATCGCAAAGTTTGGGCCTAAATTGGGCCAAGTTTTTCAGAGTAATACTATGAGTCTCTGGCCCCGTTCACACTACCCCGTTTTTGTACAAAAACGGAGAGAAAAACCTCCGTTTGTGTGAAAGTGTTCACACTGATCCGCACACAAACGCCACAAAAACGGAGGTTTTCCAAAACGCTGTCAAAAGTGGATATCCACAAAAACGGAGGTTTTTGAAAACGCATTTGATCAATGTGAACTCACAAAAACGGAGGTTTTTGAAAACGCTCCAATATCCAACAATGAGCTTCACAAAAACGGAGCAATGTGAACGCACAAAAACGGATGTTTTTCGCTGCGTTTTTGTTATCGGGCAGATCAGTGTGAACGCATAAAAACGGAGGTTTTTCTCTTCGTTTTCGTACGAAAACGAAGCAGTGTGAACGGTAGCTTCGATGCAACAAAAACGGATACTAACAAAAACGGAGTAGTGTGAACGGGACCTCTGTTGAATGAAGCGCCATCATCAAGTCAAAGAGCACAGGGAAGCAAGAGACTCATCGTCATAAGTCTAGTGTGAAACAGGCGTACAAAAGAATAGACGGCCATGACAAAAAACTTTAAACAACCAAACGTGTCGTTTCATTGTGCAGCTAACCAACAATAAGTGCGAGGGCTTTTTCTGCAGCCTATTTATAGCAGCCGCTCAATGTACCCTAAATAACCAGCAGAAGGCATTTATTGAATTCACATGCTAACAGCATTGCTTCCAGTTGCCAGTGTGTACTCCATTCACACCACCTGTGCGATTTATTAGCATACTGTTGTGTTTAGCAATGAACACACAGCCATTTGTTTACATCTAGACTACGTATAGCAGGTGTGAAATCCTCAAAGGTGTGAAATAGTTTGAATCTTTAAACAGTGGGAGTGAAATTCTGTCTGATTTTTCTTTTAAATGGATTTCTTGAAAAGAACCCCAGGCAGTGGTGGCATCATGGGGGGACTGTTTGTTTTCAATTTGTTTTGAGTGGGCTTGTCAGGATTTTTAGCTACTGAAAGCTAATTTAGGCCCACTGTGCATGCCGCATCCAACATGGGACCCCTAGTTTAACGTCCCTTCCGAAGGACGACGAGGTGGAGTTGTGAGGTCAGGCCTCCGAGGTCACCCATCCAGAGTTTGACCTCACTCGACCGAGCTTAACTTCAGTCACCTGACGAAGACTGTATGAGCCACTCGGCCACTCACCCCGCAACTCGGCCACTCACCCCGGACTGGGGCGACTGGGGGGACTTGTCCTGCCAAATCCCACAATGAAGCAAAATTGTCAAAGAAAAATGGCATAAAATTAGTTGGGTATACCATTAGATTAAAATTACGTGAAAATCCCCCCCCCCCCCTCAATTTCTTTCGGATTTTCCAGAGCTGGTACTGCCATAAGTATTTGTGCACCTCTGTTTGTTGGCTTGTTGGGTGATGACAAACAAACTGCAGAATACAGCAGAAGACAATGATGAACAAAAGGATGTGTGTCTAAGACTGCGTTCACACGATGCCAGCACATTTTGAAAATGGTGAAAAATTCAGTTTCTCAATTTCAAATTCAATTTCAAATTCTTTTGGTAAAGGGCCAGTCATTTAAATATCTACAGGGTGTCCCAGAAATATTGTGGCCCGTTTGCCTGAAGATTGCGACAAAACAACAAAAGATTCTCACTAACCTTTTCCATGATGTTGCTCTTCAGATGTTCAATTAAAGTTTGCCACCGTCCCAGTAAAAATCCGTTGGAAAATGATGGAGCTATGACTTTCAGAAGACCAAATTTGCCTGTTGACTGAAACCAGCGGTCGGCCATTTTATCTTACTATTTTGCAATGACAAACAGCTTCATGGATCAACTGAAATAGCAGCCTCTAATTTCATAGCTCTCATGAAAATTCCAATAATCATCAGAGAGTTCAACAATTTTGTACCCCACGATCTTTGATGGAATGCAAAAATGAAGATAAGAATTCCCAAAGTAGTAAAACATCAAAGGTCTCAATAAAAATATACCGGGTGAGTCAGAAAAAACGTGGGGCGTTTGGCGGACTGCGACATCGCATTTAGTCACCCAATTGTCGTGAACTAAATTTTTCCTTGCAGCCAACAGTTTAACTTAGATTGTAAACCTTTCCCCATCGAAATTTTCTTCGTAAGACCATGTATGGGAGTCTGGCAAACTGATGAAATCTTTTGCCAAGCCCCTTCCGCATTTTATTTAGACAAAAGCTGCAGGTGCACGTGGTATTATCAGGAGAGGTGATAGTATTTTCTGCCCTAGGATATGTTATCATGACTTGCCCTGCGTCAGGGCCGAAGCCAATGGGGGGGGGGGCTGGGGGGGCGGAGCGCCCCCCCAGCAGACCATTTGTCGGAAAATTTTGCTCTCTTGTCGGAATTTTTGTGTTCTAAATAACTAGTTTTGGAGGATTTTGAGGAGAAATAATGGAGAAAAACATGAATTTTTTAGTGTAAAAACGTAAATTCCAACAGAAATTATTGAATTTATGGCATATTTTTTATTGATATTAACTAATTGTGTTGATTTCAACGTTGAATTACGAAATGTGGCCAAATTTTAGTTACCGCGGAGTTAGATCGGTACAACTGCTGTTGTTGCTGTTGTTGTTGATGGTTTTTTCGTCGGAAAATTTTGGTTTTTCGCCCCCCTACGCCGGTATAGCTGGTATCGGCCCTGCCCTGCGTACAGAATGTTTGAAAGACATCAATAATGCGTGCCTCTTTTTCTTCCGAAGAGGTTTCTTTCAAGCAGATCAACATTCTGTAAATAGCAATGGGAGTCTTCCAGACAATACTTTTTCCCAAAGCCTGGTTCACACTAGGTCCTTTGAGTCGTTAGAGTCATGCAGAAAGACACAAAAGACAAAGGACTCTAACTCTGCGCCTTTGTCTTTTGGTTGTTTCTGCACGATCATAGAGACCTATGCGACCTAGTGTGAACCAGGCAATACTTTTTCTGTATCCCCTGATAATACAACGTGTACCTGTAACTCTGGCAGGGCTAAAATGCTGAAGGGGCTTGGTCAAAGATTTCACCAGTTTGCCTGAATCCCATACAAAGTCTTATGAAGAAAATCTTTTTTAACAAATGCATTAATAGACTGATTTCATTGGGGAAAGTTTTATTATCTAAGTTAGACTGTTGGCTGCATGGAAATATTTAGTTGACGATGATCGAGTGGCTCAATGTGACGCCACAGTCCGACAAACGCCCCACGTTTTTTCTGACTCACCCGGTATTTCAAATTAAATTTGATGCCTTCCCTACATAGATTTCTTCCTTAATTTGTTACACGCAATTGTTGATTTACTACCGAAGACAATGAACTAAAAGAAACGAGAGAGGCAAAAGATTTTGAATTCAGACACTCCTCACACCTGCAAACAAAACGTGACTGTTTGCCATTACCGTTTGTAGTTTATTATCTTGGGATCCTTGTCTTCGTTTTGACATTCATTCAAGGGTTGTGGAGTAAGAAATAGCTGAACTCTCTGATGATTACTGAAACTTTCAAAACAGCTATGAAATTGGAGGTTACTGTTTCAGCTCATCCATGAAGCTGTTTACCGTTGCAAAATGGTAATACAAAATGGCCAACCGCTGGTTTCAATCATCAGGGAAATTTGGCCTTCTGAACGTCATAGCTCCATCATTTCTCAACAGATTTTTTGGGGATGGTAGCAAACTTTAATTGAACATCTGAAGAGCAACATCAAGTAAAAGTATGGTGAGGACCTTTTGCCACTTTGTCGCAATCTTCAGGCAAACGGGGCACAAATTTTCTAGGACACCCTGTAGTTTGTCTTTCCTTAGCATCATTGCGATGTTAATGGGTGGAGGTCAACAGCCTACAACAACATTTGATGCTAAGAACAAAAATTATTTACATCAAGTTTTATAAAATTTCTGTACAGTAAAATTGTGAATTTGTTTTCATTTTCATTTTTCATTTTATATTCTTTATACACGGCAACCCCGTCGCCAAAGGCCGCTTTTCAGGGGGCCGTGACAAAAACTTAAAATCTAAAATTTACAAGTAAAACATATTAACAAGCCAAAACTAAATAATCTAATTACAAAGTTAAGTAAAATTAAAATCGAATATTTATATACATAATTATCATATCATCATATCGTGAGTGGAAGGAGACAATCAGACCGGACCAGAGCAAACCGGACCCCATGCCCACCCTGAAATAAGACACCATTTACAGCACCTCATGGCATCCGGCAAGAATCCGACTGACCCCAGTCCAATCCAACCGCATCCCACCACCCACGATCAAATTAAAGACAATGTTATCAAATCAAAGATGATTTGTGATGATTTATGAGTTATATTTTTCCCAAGCTCATTTCGATCTGATCTGCTTGGTCACATAATGTTTGCTGAATCTTCACTGGAATACCAAAAGAGTTAGGCAAAGGTACTTCCTGTGCCTTTCTAGGAAGGTCTACCACATCAAATTTTGCAGTTTTGAAATGACAAACGCTAAGGGTGGAGGGGTGAGGTAGGTATTTATAAGACTAAAGCGGAACACCTCAACCTTAGCTGTGTATGTGGATTTAGGTGCCATCCCTTCAACATTAAACAGTATCCTACGGGTTATAAAGTTTTGGCACAGAATTGCGCAATTAGATGATAATACCTTGGTGAAAAAGGCATTCCTAGAAATTACATCTCTACCAGATAATTTATCAAACTGGTTAAATACTGTTAAAACAACATTGAATCTACTGGGCTTATCGTCAATTTGGAATAGCCCTTCTAGTTTCTCCGAAAAGAAAGTATGTAGGAAGCTAAAGAACGAATCTGCAGCACTTTTTAAGAAATTTTGGCATTCCGAAGTCTCTTTGGCCAGTGTAAACTCTATTCGTAACAGTAAACTCCGTACTTATAAGACATTTAAATCTAATTTCAAACTGGAAACCTTTTTGGCTAATAACCTAACCTTTGAATATCGGAAAGTGCTGAGTAAGTTTAGATGTAGTGACCATAAACTTTTGATCGAGGTGGGGAGGCACAAAGGCCTACAAGTGGAACAACGTCTCTGCAAAATGTGCCACTTAAACCTAGTTGAAGACGAATTTCATTTTTTGACGATATGCCCAGCTTATGATAATTTAAGAGCTGGCCTACTATCAGCTGCAAATGTCGTGCTCTTGGACCCTGAGACACAATTTTCCACGATTATGAGTAGCGAAAACACTACAGTTATTAGATGCCTGGCTGAGTTTATTATGAATGCTAACAAACTAAGAGATTCGCTTGAAAGTGCGACCTAGACCCAGCCTGGATGTTCCAAGACACCTTAACTCAATCTTTTTGCTGTTTTACATTTCCATACAGTTTTGTTTTATTAATGTTATATAAGGTTAGTTTTGTTCCATTTTTGTTTTGTTTAAAGTATCAAGCAGCCATGCCTAATTAGGTAGTGCGTTATGCTGATTATGATTATGATTATATTTAACGTGGTTGCCTGCGAAAGTCTGAAAGACTTATTTCCAGCAGGGGCCACGGATGTTTTACCACCAGTCCGCTGCAGCTACCCACCGCAGCTACAAGATTTCATCACATGGCCATGGTCAACCCGGGCTGAATGTCAACATAAAGTCCCTAACCCCTTGATTATGAAGTGTTCACAGAGCATCAACCTGCATGAAGACAGTGGATTTTAGATTACAACACAAACTGCTGGAGGGACAGTGAAATTATGCCAATTACATTGCACCTGGTGTGCATTCTACCAAAACATTTGGAATTCAGTTTAGAACTGAAATCCAGAATTCTCTTCCTAAAGACATAAACAAGGAATGCCTTGTCATCCTCTCATTTCAAAGATGGTTTCATTGTACTTGACTGATTTTTGTCTATCACTTTTAATTTGAAACCAGCAAGGGCCAGGCTGAAAACAAGCCTTGCTTTTTTGTCAAGTAATCTTTTCAATTTCATTTATATAGGTAAAACACGTTTTGGGGAAACATATAAGGAAGTCTCATGTATATATTCATATTCATACACTATTCATACATGCCAGACCAGACTTCCTATTACATATTTTCCATTCATTTTGTGAATGTCCCTTGAGGAGACAAGACAACACTTCGGTTCTCCAAATTAAAATACAAAAAAAGCAAAACAGACCCCATACCTACAGCTCAATTTCTTCGCCATCTCTTCAAGTTTCTTGCATCCCATCTGTTCACCTTTTCCCACGACGGCAGATTTCCCAGTTGACGATTCCCAACGATTCCAAATACACCTTTACCACAACACACTCACCGCCAAAAAGATAGGCCTCACTATTAGGCCCACAGCTTCGTGTCACTTCCGTTTCTCATAAATAAATAATTCTCGCGGCTTTCTTCAACTCTGTTTAAATATACTTAGTTATTTTGTCTATCTGTCAGCACTTTATTTTCATTTGAATACGTTTATTCATTTCCTTTCTCGTGTATTTTTAAATTTTCTTTCAACAACTTTTTGTGACATCTTCCAAGTCACTTCCTCAGATCAAAATGAATGGATTCAATTACAATTCGCGATCCAAGAAATATATTTGCGTTTCTAACTGCAGCCACTGATTGGAAATATTTTTACGCTTTTCACGGTATCCTTCGATTGGAAGGATTCCCCGCCGCTCGGGGGGGGGGGGGACTTCGATAGGCGGATAACGGGGGTGTGCCATTCGACGTCTGAAATCGCAGCTCAGGATTTAAAAATTTTCGCGAAAACGACACCCCAAAATTTACAAGCCATTGAAAATGTATACCCTAAAATTGTGACAGCCATCCAAAACTTTAACCAAATTGGTGAAATTTTATCAAATTCAAAACTTAACACTCCCCACTTGTGATTTTACCAAGAATGATACCCCAATACACGGGGGGGTTCTCGGCTAAATTTCGGGTAGGGGGGTGCAGACCACAGTTTGAAAATGTAACCGTTGGCTAGACCAATTTTTGTGAAAATGATACCCTTGGCTAGACTAATTTTTCCTTCAGAAGTGCTCTGAATTGGCATTTTCTAGGCAAAACTTGCCAAATTTTCGCATTTTCTAGACCAAAATTTTTAAGAAGTTGGGTTTTTTTTACAAAAATTACCGAATTTTGACATCTCTTTGACCAAAATTCCCAAAAAGCATACCCTTGCCTAGACCTAACTCGACTAAAATTGCCAAAAAGTACACCCTTGGCTAGACTAGAAGTCCGAAAAAGTATACCCTCGCGGGCGGCACATCCCCAGGTACCTTTACTATGGAAGAACCCCCCCGTGCCCCAATATTCATTTCTTGCTCGAAAAGGAACCCCAAAAAAATGGCATATTCCATACCTGCATACATTGGGGCAGTTATCGGGCAGTTAAATAGGCGGGTATCGGGGAACCACCCCCCCCCCCCGGGATAGGGCCCGAGGGAGGAGTTAACATGAAGATTTTCCTTGAACCTTTAAAGAAACTCATAGGAAACTCTGACTGCTCAAAATCTTCAATTTCAAGAACCCTTGGCGCGGCAAAAAATTCTTAGTTTCTTCAGAGTCTCAATTTGCTAAATTCATGGGGATTTCAGCTAACATAGGTCTGCTGTTCCTGCTAACTGGCGAAAAGCCACCCAAAAATGTCCCCCTTTTTGGACTGTAAGATTGGGTTCCCATTTCTCTTGATTCCCTTCCGTATTTCCATGGCTCCGTAGTTCCGTAGTTTACACGTTTACAGAACAAAACAGACATCGACAACGAGGCTGTTCACTGGCTCCAAGTACTTGGCCTAGCAAGATGTTATGCAAGAAGCTCGAAAGATTTTTATGGAGAACCCGACTTTTGCTGCACGATGATGCAAAATACTTTGGCAGAGTAATTCGAAGATGTTCTTCAAACATTCAAGAACAGGCAGAATCAAAGAAAAGGTATGCTTTTAGTTGTTACTTTGGCATGTGAGACGAAGGCCGGTCTGGTCGTCAATCAAATGTATTCAGATGTATCAGTATGATGAGACCCATAACTGGAAACTTGCATCATCAGAATGACGACGGAGTAGGAAATACATAAAAGTCCGCTGAAAAGGGGGGGGGGGGACTAGAAAGGAGGGGATCCAGAAGGTAGCTGCCAAATGCCGCTGAGCGACCACAAGTGGAGTTTTAGATGATCCCACGCGCCCCCTCTCTCTTGCTTTGGAGTGGCTCCAAGTCTCTCAGTCAGTTTCTCAGTCTTGGAGTCTTGGATAAATAGACCGATGAATACACCTGTCTTGGATAAATTGGAGTCTTAGAGTCTTGGAGTCTTGGATAAATACACCTCCTTCCGAAGTGGGGAAGGAGGGAGGGTTCAAGAGCATATATCAAGACTTGAAGCATGTCCATATGTCACCCCCACATGACATAATAGCAGCAGCAAAGCACCAAACGAAAAGAATTGAGAGGAAAAGACTAATGGGAGATGACATCAAAGACAGTCCTGGAGTAGCTACTTTCAGGCTACTTTTACCAGCAGTTTAACACAAGCTTGAAAGGAGTATGATTTTGGCTTGACAGAATTTGAAATGAAGATTTTGACACAATTCTTCACCAGTTTTCATGTATGATGAGAGCTTGATTGACCTTTACAACAATCCCATGCTACAGTTCATTCTCTTACATACTACAATCAAGCTTGATTGAGTTTATCAAGTTTGGTTGAGTTTGCCTTCCAGTTCGAAATATGCGAATGCTGCTAGCTAGCACAAGTGGTGCAAAATTCTTACTTAAATTAAGCTCTCAAACATACCAAAATCATACTCCAAACAAGTTAGTATCAAGCTTGAAGCATGCTCCAAACATACTAATTATTTTACCAAGGGATCTGCTACCAGCCCACCCAGGGTGCATTCCATGTAAAACATAGGCTGGAGGCACGCCAAGCCCTAAGCTTTCATACGCCAGGTATTTTCAGGGAGAGAGAAGCTGTTAGAAATCTGTACCTGATGATTTTAAGAAACTTTCAGCACTGGCCCAAATTCTTTGTTTCTTATCAAAAGAAACTGCTGAAAGATCAAGGACAACTTCACATCCACGCCAAGGTAGGTAGATTTTCAAACGCCATCACGCCAAGAGCCGATTTTATTGAAGAAATGACGCGGCTAGGCCTACAAATAAGTCAGGTCTACCCTGCCCACACCTTGGTATTTATTTCTAAGTGGTGTGTAATGATGTAACACCATGCTATTCATTTGGTAATTAGTGGCTAAAATTATTTACCATAGAAGGTGATCACTCAATGCTAAATATTTCCTTATACCATCCTCTTAAAATGTAAATTACATGATAATGTGTTGCCTAAACCAAAGAGTAGTTATTTGTCACACAATTACATAAAAATAGATCAGGCAAGGCATACCCCACACCACAAGATATATAGATATGTTGCATAATGGATTAAGAGCCATGCAAAAAAGGCAGACTCTTGGGCCTGCTAAAACCCCAGGGGGCACTTCGATGTTTTCGATACTGGGTATCTGCCGCTGGACAGGGTATGGTTTTCACTATTCTTGCTCCAGAGTCAGCTATCTTTTTCTGTAAAAATGTTCCCAAAAGGGTGATTTTCAAATTTTTGCTCCCAGACAGGACTACAATGCTGGTAATTTTGCTTCCTGGCAGGGCTATGTAATATCGCCAAAGCTTCACTGGCTTCACTGGCCTTTTCATTCTTATGCTTGTGTTTTTGGCTCTAAGCAGCAGAAAGTCCGGGCCAGGGGCACTTGACATTGACCTCCAGATGATTTATTTATATAGGTAACAGAAAAGAGGCTGGTTGCTGGTGTTGTTTGTTGCCAAGCCAACCGACATGAGGTTGGTAAACTGGCGCAAAAATTTTTCTTTCTACTAGATTTTGATTTTCTTGATCCTTTTCTCCCAGACAGGCTGTGGTTTTTGCCATTTTGCTCCCAGACAGGGGTATTTAAATTGAGAAAAATGCTTCCAGACAAGGAAGAAATCACAGCACCTCAAAGGGACACACCCATACATGGTAGGATCAAGTGCCCCCCCTGGGGCTAAAACTCGTATCATGACAATTTAGCATACTGATTCTGCCTAGGGAGGTACTCACTGACTTTCATTATAGGGGTCCATGCCAATAACTGTGATCTGAATTCTTGTTCTATATCAGTTTTTGGGATCTGTGAATAACAAGAAGGCAAAAATTCAATATTTTGGTTTCATAAATCTACCAAAGGGAAAAATTGGTGCAATTTTGATATGATTCATTACAGAGCCCATGTCGTTCTGCAAAGGGACCCCAGAAATAAATAACAATATTTAGGGGCAAACAAGAAAACATTGGCATATTGAAAGTTAATGAGTACCCCCTGGATGATTCTGCTGATAATGCAAAATATATGGAATCAGCCTGTGATGATTTATGCATGTATCTATAGTTATGTACGGAAAAACATTTGAGGTAGAAAGACAAAAAGAAGGCGTTATAAGTACGGAACACGTTTCATCCTTTCAGTGAGGAATCTTAAGCGGGATCTTACCTATTACAATACATTTTTAAAAAGTGTTTAAGGCCCCGTTTACAGAAGATCGGATTCAAATGGATCCGTACCCAAAGTGTAACGGATGGGCCTTGCGTTTACACGGGACTCAACGGATCCGAACCCATTCGGATCTGCTATCCGTACCCAAACGGGATCACTTTCGAAGGTGATCCCGTTTGGATCCCATCCCAAAAAGGTCTCGTGTAAACGGGTGGGATCGGATCCAAACTGGTACGGATAGGAAGTTACATTATTAAACTGAAAATCCTTTGTTGACATTTCAAAGAGGGGAATCAGAGATGTAACAGAGTCTATTAGAGTGCAAAATTTCAAAGGATCGGACTAAAATAAGAGACAACGTTTACTAGAGCGCTGCTGAGAGTTCATAAATCTAAATGGATCCGATCCCGTGTAAACGCGAACAGTTCTGGATCCGATCCCGTGTAAACGCCCCTCAAAAAGTGGATCAGATCCAAATGGATCCGATTCCATTTGGATCCGATCCCGTGTAAACGGGCCTAAGTAGCAGTAGGCTATTGCTTTTGAATTACTGAATCTGTATGTATGCTCTGTTTGATTTGGAAAAGTCATTACTGATGAAGGCTTACACCGAAACGTTTACAAGAATGTGTTTTTTCTGAGTTTTACATATTTTTTTCATATATAAAAGATTGATACAATATAAAACAAACTACTGTAAGGCTAAAAACGTATAAGGAAAATGCCCCTGATTACAGTGGCAGGGATAGCAATACAGGGTGGAGCTGACCTCGTTTCCATAATGATCCCCATGGAGGTGCTTGCACAAGAACAAAAAATGAAATAAAAAAGGAAAATAGGAAGGTACTGTAATTGTTTTCAGTAGAAAACATGATTTATAAGACAAAACAGGTTGGAAGAGATGATGAAGGGTCTCACTAGAAGATGTATATGTCATCTTCCTTTTTATATCAGAGGAATGATACTCCTTTTTCATTTGGAGATGAATGTACTGTAACAACTTTTATTATTTGGTGATAAAGGCCTCCCAAATAATGTCAACAGGAATATACTCAATTTAACTCTGCTATACATCCACATAACCGGCCGGTCGATTAAATTAAGCCAAATGTAACTCAGCCAATATACCATGTTAATTCTTGTAAAGTTCCCTGTCATAGAGTCTCGTTTCTCTGTTCAATTGTTCGTATGTAGCCTTTCGTAATTGTATATTTAGTTGTAGTTTTAGATTAATATTCTTCATGTGAATGGCCCTGGGGTAGTCATGATCTTTTGCTCCCCTTGGCATCGTTTTGCGGTATTGTATGGTAGATCATTCGTAGTCGTAGGTAATTTGTAAATTGTAAATTTTTACATTGAATTCATCGAAAAAAAAATGATACTCTAGTAATTTGGTTTTTTTAACCTGATATTTTAGTCTACAGACACTGAGAAATCTTTTAGAATCTTATCGTTAATCATAATGTGACATATTTTTCTTGCTAGGCCAAAAACTGGTATTATGCTCATGAACATGGGAGGACCAGAAACGACAGATGAAGTACACAGTTTTTTGTCAAACTTATTTCATGATGGAGATCTTATACCACTGCCTTTCCAAAAGTAAGCTGAGATGTTATTTCTTCAAAGTTGCTTAGGCAAGATCCCAGGGGAGACATTCAGCACATATGCATACGGCGGGGCGTCAGCCTGAGAAATTTTCAGACAACCCAAAAATGTCAGTTCAGCTCAGCTGCTTTGTATCCCAAAATATTGGCATATTTATACTCAGATATCTGTAATTCAAAATAATCCTTGATAGTTTACTTGAAGATAAGTATCTTTTTATTGATATTAGTGCATTGAGAGTTGGAATACAGTAGTGTCCCGCATACAAGAAACAACATTTTCAATTTGAGGTCTGATATGTTTCTTATAAAATGAGATATAAACTTCAAATCAGGGTAAAGTTTCTTAAGTTTCTTATCAGAAAAATCATGTACGATCAATGAACTAATCAGACATAAGCATTATGATTGTCATACAAAACATACTTTTTACATTTGTATTTGTAAATTTTCACTGGCAAGAAATGTTACATTTATTCCAGGAAGGTGATTTTTGCTTCATTTGCATGCAAATCTCTCGTTTTTATGTGAATAGGTACAAGCTGATTCAAATGCAAAACTGAATTTGTCATGTTTTCAAATTTCTAATGTATACATAGTTTTTTTTAAATAAGAAACAAGTCATTTTCAGAACTGCACCAGTTTCTTATAAGAGGGGATATCATTTTGAAGATTAAGGTCTGATGTTTCTTAAATTGATGTTTCTTATATGTGGGACACTACTGTATTAATCTTGGAAGCCAAATTTTGTCTCCACTTCCAAACCAGAGCTTTTGGGTTTTGGCCTAACTGCAAACGCGGTGTTCAGGAGAATCTCCTAAGTCATAAGCGTAGCATTGTTTTTAATGAACAAGTGCAACAGTGCTTTCAACATTAAGAGGCCCTTCACATGAGACCCGACATGAAACTCATGCTGGCACGAGTTTTCATATCGGGTGCTGGTCTGAGCTACTGTTGTGTTTAGCTGTCTACTGTTGTGGTGCAATATGAAATTTTCATTTCGGGGCGACATGATTCTTTCATGTCACTTTTTCATGCCGACATGAAAAGTCATGTCGGGGGGGGGGGAGGGGAATGAAACTCATGCCGGCATGAAAATCTCATGTAAACACATTTTTCTCGATCAGGGCGATATGAAAACCAAAATTCCTTTGTTTTCCTTCTAAAATATCTACGTCATGTCGCGTGAAAGATGCCTGACGTAGGTAGAAAGTTTCATATCGGGTCAATATTGGGTCTCATGTAAACAGGAGTGAATTTTCTCGAATTTTCATGCCGGCATGAGTTCATGTCGCCCTAAGTTTCATGTCGGGTCTCATGTAAAGGGCCTCTAAAATTCATATTTATATTATATATGAGGAAGAACCCGCACTGTAAGCAGGCATTTCAATGGAAGGTTCAAAGATGAAAATCTCGATAGTGTGAATGCAATATTGCTCCCTCATGGTTTTTCGCCTCTTTCAAATGAAACTTTACTCACGAAAAAACACGAAAAGGTTTTCAGATTGAACTTAAGCACAAAACAGCAGCAACATTTTCGTTTATTTTTTAGTATTGTAACGGGCGTCTTGTAAAGAAGTATTCCCATTTGCACCGTGATAGCTGAAATGCATACTACAGTCTCCAAGATAGTGTTTGGGTGCTTCATTGACCACCTGCAGTAAGGTGGGGGAGCTCTTCTTTCTGAGACGCCCGTTCGAGTTTCTTTTCCTTATTAATTTTTTCCTTTGTGTATATATGCTTTAAAATTATTGTAAATGGCTGTCGTAGTTGGGACTCGCTGACATCATGTCCTTTCCAGCTATGGCAGCCATAGAAAATTGAAAAAAAAATCAGCTTTGTAGTTTTTTTTTTAATTTTATATGGTAAAAAAAAAACTTTACTCAAATTCGTTTGCATGGTGACGAGCGGCTAACCTTTGACACAAATAAGAAGTTACTTCAGGCAACCCTCAAATTCATTCATGCTTCGGAACGCTTTTAAATGTTCCATTGCTGCAAACTCCCATTCATCAGCACCTACCTTTTGTTAACTTTGTATTTGTAATTAGTGGTTTACTTATTTCTCTTTCTATCTTTACTTTATGTTGTACGTTTTTATGTATTGGCCATGGGGTAGTCATGGTCTTTCGCTCCTCATGGTGTCGTACCCGTAGTGTAGTAAAGTAATTAGGGGTAGTATAGTAGAATGTAAAATTTGTATTGTAATTATTTTATATGAATGAAAAAAAAGATGAAAATGGACAAAGATGTTATTGCATATTTTCACAAAGGAACATATATCTTGGACTTGTCCAAATCTCACCTTCTTTTATCAGTCGACTGAGACAAACACGCGGAAAGTAAACGACTGATCTCAATCGACTGATAAAGAAGAAAGTGAGACTTGAACAAGTCCACATATATCTCTTCGATCATAACACCCCCCAGTAACGACCCCACCGGACCTTGAAAATATAGCGGGGAAATTACGAAAACACACATTTTCAGCGGGGATTAGAAATATCATGACGGGGAAATGAACTTTTAGTAAAAATTTCAGCGGGGAAACAACAAAAACATGGCGGGGAAACTCTTTAAACTCAAAACTTAGCGGGGAGGCGAGTTTTCTTGGCGGGTCATCCTTCAACCTTGGCGGGGGAATGTTTCAGCGGGGTCGTTACTGGGGGGTGTATCATAGTGCACCCTCAAAAATGCCAAGCACGAGTGAGCATTTTTAAGGATCTTCTTTATGGTTAATTTTCAACAAAGTGGCAGGACGCGAAACTATGGCTATAAATTACTGGAACGGTGGGTTTTAACTGAAAATCATACAGAATGGCGGACTTCTAATCCCCTCCATCGACCCTCCATGACCCCCACGTATGTGAATTTCCGTATTTTACAGATGGCTGGCGCCGATGATAGCGAAAAGGAGAACGCCGTCCATTCAAGAGCAATATACGAGAATAGGTGGTGGGTCACCAATAAAGAAATGGACTCATATTCAAGGACAAGGGATGGTCGATTTATTAGATAAAATATCACCTGACACAGGTATGATTTTACTAGCCTTACTCCACAAAGACCCTTAACTTTCACTCATCTCATTGAATTGAGTTGACCTTACTGCTCTGTTCGATAGGTTATAAGATATTAGTGTTAGAGAGCTTCGTGATACTAATACAGACTTCAAGCTGCCTCTCCTTAAAACTTGCATTGGTCAACGGAGCTTTGCTTACAGAGGGGCACAATTATGGAACAACCCTAGCGCTGAAGCCAAGAAAGCACCCACATTGAGTTGATTCAAATCTGCTTATAAAAACAGCAAGTAATTTTGTCATTTTAGCTCGTTAATACATAGTTTTTTCTTCTTTTCTACCTTTATTTTTGCTTGTGAATTGTTATGATTAGAAATATGAAGTTTTTATTTTAACAGGGCAGTTTGGAAATCAGTATTTATTTAAGCTGTAACTAAACCCTGTATAAAGAAGATAAAATCAATCAATCAATTAATCAATCAATTAATCAATCAATCATGATTTTCTTATTGCCGCTTCTGTTAGGGCCTTTTCCCCAAAAGCTGTAAAGCCAGATCAAAATCTTTCTTATGTATTTATAGCCTCATTTTTGTTTGTTTGTTTGTTTTTTTTGTTTTTCAATTTGTTTCAAAGGGTCTGCTTCATCCAGCATGCCTTGCACGTGCCGTCTCTTGGTTAGCCTTTGTTGTCGCCATTTTCATGGGCCATGAAAATGGCGACAACAAAGGCCAATGAGGAGACCGCACGTGCAAGGCATGCTGGATGAAACAGACCCTTTAAGTGGGCTTGTCAGGATTTCTAGCTGCTGAAAGCTAATTTAGGCCCTCTTTGCATGCTGCATTCATGCATGAGGCCGCTAGTTTAACGTCCCTTCCGAAGGACGACGAGGTGAGTTGTGAGGTCAGGCCTCCGAGGTCACCCATCCGGAGTTTGACCTCACTCGACTGAGCTTAATTTCAGTTACCTGACGGCAACTTTTTAATCAGAATATGGCTTAATAAGAAAGCAATTTTTGCTACCGAGTGAATCAGAAAAACGCCCGGCGTCTGAAACGCTACTGCTCCCTGAATATATAAGCAACTTTTTCTTGCAATATCTGATTAAATAGCTAACATGCCCAATTATTTTTAGAAATTTTCCTGGCTAAAATCGATCACTCCGTTCAGATTCTGTAGGCAATTTTCCAAAATGATTCCTGTTGAGAAGCCTTAAAAAACGTGTTCAAATTACAAGCAAAAGTTCCTAATGTGTTTACCTCACAGTGATGACTTGCAACACGCTCTAGCATGTGCTTTCTTTTTGGCCGGTTGAAAAGTCTTCCTCCTAGTGTGAATAACTCATTCAGGGGGATTCTATTCTCCCATGAGGACAAAATACATGAGCACATCTAAAAGACATTATTGCTAGGAAGGAGAACAAAGGGAAATTTTGCTTGCTGTTTTCACTCGATTTTGCAGGTTTTCGAAAGGGGCTTTCTGCAGAAATTCTCCTATTTCGACGGGAAGGAATGACCGTTTAAATAACCGGTTAATTACTGAACCTAATTTGACATATCGGGGATAAAACAAGACAGTTTTCAACACCATTGCTTTGATATTCAGGGATCAGAATTTTTTCAAACGCCGGACGTTTTTATTTACTCACCCGGTATAATGGCAAGAATGAACCTTTACGGAAGTACTGATACCTAGTTTTATGGACAACAGTTTTGGAAAAGTGTTTTTGTGGTATTTTAGACATGGTGTTCGTGAGAGGAAAGTATAGCAGGTGATTTAGGCCCAATAGATCTTTCAGCTACGTTCTAAAAAGGAATGCAAATCGAGCAATAGATTGATATATTTTGTTAGACTGATGCCTTTTCGTCCCTTGTTTCCCTGCGTTCCTTGGTCAAGAGGGACTAATAACATTACTCTGAAATAGTGGTCCCACTTTAGGCCCGCGTAGGGTGGTTCCGTATTCACCAATCAAATCGCTAGAATTCAGTTTTTAACCAATCAGGGGCCGCTATTCAGAATGTTGTTGTTGTTGCTCTTAAAGAACGGTTGAAGAAGCCTGGAGTTCTCGCAGCTTCGATGGATCTATTTTGCTTCTACAGAGGAAGATTACTGTCTGAAAGGTAGGCATTTTGCGTTTTGTACGTCAACACAACATCATTCTTTGTACTAAAACTTCGCTTTTCAATGTTCGAGCTCTTTAAACCAGATTTTGAAGCGATTTTGTTGAGTGTACGAGAACTCCCACCTGTTTAGGCCATTTTGAAAAAGTGGGCCCATTATATAAGCGTAATATTATGAGTCCCTATTGACCAAGTGATATCAGCAAATCAAAGAACGCAGGGAAACAAGGGACGAAAAGGCATAAGTCTAATATTTTGTAGGAATGTACACGATAGTGATAGAAGCTTCAACAACAAGAACAGATTTTGTAATACAATAGCATCAATCGCTTTGGTTCACACCTCAATTCAAAGCGATTAGCAAATGCAGACAAAAGAAATTCTCTCAAGCAGAAATTCAAAACAAATGAAGCTGCAAAATTGCCCTGAAACCAGTACGGCGAACTCTCGTTTGGTGCGGGCGAAGGGAGGGTTTTAAGAGAAGGTATGTGCTTATAACGAAAGAAGATGGGTATATCTAAAGTTCTGTCTCGCGGATTTTGTTTATTTGATTCAGAAACCGAGCAGAGGGTATTACAATTTTTGCATATCTATTCCTCAGATGAACGCAGTTAATCCTCAGCTCCTGAATCAAATAATCAAAATCCGCGAGACAGAACTTTAGATTTACCCTTCTTCTTTCGTTATAAGCACATACCGTCTCTTAAGAACCTCCCTTCGCTCGCACCAAACGAGAGTTTGCCGTACTGGTTTCAGGGCAATTTTGCAGCTTCATTTGTTTTGAATTTCTGCTTGAGAGAATTTCTTTTGTCTGCATTCGCTTATTGCTTTGAATTGAGGTGTGAACCAAAGCGATTGATGCTATTGTATTACAAAATCTGCCCTTGTTAGCTCCAACACCACTTAATCGAACTGTTTGTAAAGCAGCTGAAAGGTTTCATAAAGAATCAGTACGGAGCTTTACCGTTTCTGACTCGTACCGTTTGCAAAAACTTATGTTAGAGGTATACAAATGTATTACCTCTGGCAACCCCTCTTTTCTGTGGGAGTTCTTCAATCGAAAAATGCTTCCATATAACTTAAGAATAAACGATCTCCTCAAACTTCCTGAAACCAGGACTAGTAGATATGGAAACGAGTCTCTTTCATTTTGGGGTAGTATGGTTTGGAATCGGCTTCCAGACATGTATAAAGCTGCAAAAAGCTGTGATGAGTTCAAAATGAAGATAAGAGGTTGGAGGAGATCTGGATGTAACTGCCGCATATGCTCATTTTAAATAGGATAGAACATCGAGCATCCATTTCCATTATTGTGATAAAACACAATTCCTAGCCTCTGCTCGTAAGTCAATTCTTTCTTTTTGTTTGCTACCATTTTGACAAGAAACCTTTACAAAGTTTGTTTACAAATCGATAAAATCGAATTTTTTGACGAATGATTAGTTCGAAAGGCCAAAGAAGCTTCTAGAAAAGTTTCAAGGAAATTCAAGGAAAGGTTTTCATGAAAATTGCCTTTGAAATTTGTAAACAAGTTTTTCTCGCAAGACATTCGCAACCCAAATTCGAAACTGTCTGGATACTTTCGTGACGGGAGTGTATATAAAGCGGCAAAAAGCTGTGATGAGTTCAAGATGAAAATCAGAAGTTGGAAGGGATCTGTATGTAACTGCCGCATATGCACATTTTGAATTTTAAATAGGATAGCACATCGATCACTGTAAATAGGGTAGAGTTGGCCTTTATTAGCATTTAATAGCTATTCTTCTAGCCAACTGTAAATAAATTGTATTATTATTATTATTTCTACAAGCGTAAGGGAAGTTTGTTGTAGTTGTAGCGTTATAATTTCTGGCAAAAAGCGACACTACGAGATGTAGGCCCCGTTCACACGAGAACGAAACGGAACGGAACTTTTTAACGGGTGTTCACACGGCAATGGATCGATTTGAAGTGTTAATATCTTCCTCCCTAGAGATATAAATTTTCTAAGCTCGCCATTAAGTTTTTCCATTTTCATGCGTAAACAATCCTATTGTTTGGAGTCTTAGAATTACCTCATGTTGCATGAAATTGCATGAAAAAAGTCCGCAAAGTGGAACGGAACGCTTCAAAAAAGTGTTCACACGAGGGCTAAATCGTTTCGTTCCGTTTCGTTCCATTTTACGGCTCACTTTTCAGAGCCGTCCACTTTTCGGAACGGAACGGAACGTTTCTAGTCGTTCTCGTGTGAACACCTGCAAAAATTTCTTTGTTTTCTGGAACAGTTCCACATCGTTCCGTTCCGTTCCGTTCCGTTCTCGTGTGAACGGGGCCTACGAGATGTAGACCCGTTCACACGAGAACGAAACGGAACGGAACGGAACGGAACGATATGGAACTGTTCCAGAAAACAAGGGAATTTTTGCAGCTTTTCACACGAAAACGACTAGAAACGTTCCGTTCCGTTCCGAAAAGTGGACGGCTCTGAAAAGTGAGCCGTAAAATGGAACGGAACGGAACGATTTTGCCCTCGTGTGAACACTTTCTTGGAGCGTTCCGTCCTACTTTGCGGACTTTTTTCATGCAATTTACACATGAGGTAATTCCAAAACTCCAAACAATAGGATTGTTTACTTATAAAAATGGAAAAACTTGATGGCGAGCATAGAAAATTTTTATCTCTAGGGAGGAAGACATTAACACTGCAAACCGACCCAATGCCGTGTGAACACCCCTTAAAAAGTTCTGTTCCGTTCTGGTACGTTCCGTTCCGTTCCGTTCCGTTCCGTTCCGTTCCGTTCCGTTCCGTTCCGTTCTCGTGTGAACGGGGCCGTAGTCTAGTCTAACCTGAAGGTTTTTTCAAAGCGTAAAATAAAACGCGAGATGCATTTGCGCAATTTTTTAAAAAACTGGATGCCTATTTTGGACTCTAGAAGCGTGCCATTACTCCAGAAACAACAAACTATATCTCTACATTGTGAGCTCAGGGGGGGGGGGGGCTCAAAAATATACTCAACCTAGAAATACACTGAATTTAGGACATTTTTAGACGCCGAAAATATACTCTAGCTTCATGATACATGAAAATTAAAGGTTTTATAGCATTTTCGGCAACTGCCCTGCGATATTTTTGTGAAAAACTCAGCCTAGCACTCACCTTGTCAAATTTTCTCATCAGCAACCCCAAAAATATACCGATTATGAACCAAATAGCGTACGCAAAGGTTTGCGGGGTGAGTGGCCGAGTGGCTGATACAGTCTTCGTCAGGTGACTGAAGTTAAGCTTGGTCGAGTGAGGTCAGAACTCTGGATGGGTAACCTTGGAGGTCTGACCTCACAACTCACCTCGTCGTCCTTCGGAAGGGACGTTAAACTAGGGGTCCCATGCCTGGATGCGGCATGCACAGTGGGCCTAAATTAACAAAGCAGGTCAAAAGATAAAGTCTAACTCCTCGTCCATAGGGGACCACATTTCTAAATTTGGCCACAAAGCATCTTTTGATGACTTTGAAATTATTAGCAAAACAGACAATCATTTTGACCTTCTTATTCACGAGAGTCTTTTAATAAAAAGAGATACGCCCTCTTTGAACTCCCAAACGTCATCTATTCCCATGGTCTTATTCTGATTTTGCCTTATTAGGTCTTGTTTTTCATCTCGCATTTTAGTACTTGTTTTTTTCTTCTTTGTTTTGTTGTTTATTTTACCTTATTAGGTATCTCTCCTCTCCCGCATGCCGTGTTTCGTTTTAGTTTAAAAGGCCCTCGTGCACATATTTTCTTTGCTGAAGATGACTCTAGCCAGAGTCGAAACGTACTGAATTATGTTATAACAACTGGACTGTCACATTTTCTTTAATTATGGATTTTCTACTGGATTGTCAAATTATTTTGTAATGGATTTTCAACTGGATTGTCAAAAAATTATTTCTGTAATGTAACTGGATTGTCAAAGTCTTTTCAAAGTCTCACCACAAAATGTCTTTTCTGATCGTCGTCTTTATCCTGTGGGCCTAAATTAGCTTTCAGTAGCTAGAAATCCTGACAAGCCCACTCAATACAAATTGAAAAACAAACAAACAAACAAAACTAGATAACGTTTTACAAACCCAAAATATGTCTGAACCCCCCGTAACTTGTTAATAGGGAGTCCCATTCTGGGATGGTGAGCTAGAAAGGAGTTTACACCCTCGAAAATTCATGGCATCAAGGGTAATTGACAGATTTTAATAACTTGCTTGATTGTTGAAGTACTGAAAAACCGAAGGATTTTTGCGATTCGTCGCGTTTTCCATGAGTAAATGAAATTCCAGGTAAGTTGGACTTTGCGTCGTGTCAGCATCGTGTCAGCTTATTTTGACATAATGTACTATATGTTCGGCTGTACTTACATGGACATATTGAACAAGGGCAGAATTTGTAATACAATAGCATCAGTCGCTTTGGTTCACACCTCAATTCAAAGCGATAAGCGAATGCAGATAACAGAAATTATCTCAATCAGTAATTCAAAACAAGCAGAACCGCAAAGTTGCCCGGAAACCAGCAGGACGAACTCTCGTTTGGTGCGGGTGAAAGAATGTTTTTAAGAGAAGGTATGTGCTTATAACGAAAGAAGAAGGGTAAATCTGAAGTTCTATCTCGCGGATTTTGTTTATTTGATTCAGAAACCGAGCAGAGGGCGTTACAATTTTTGTATATTCATTGCTCAGATGTACACAGTCACTCCTCGACTCCTGAATCAAATGAACCAAATTCGTGAGACGGAACTTGAGATTTACCCATCTTCTTTCGTTATAAGCACATACTTTCACTTAAAAACCTCCCTTCACCCGCTCCAAACGAGAGTTTGCCATACTTGTTTCAGGGCAACTTTGCGGCTTTGTTTGTTTTGAATGTTTACTTGAGAGATTTTCTTTATCTGCATTTGCTAGTCGCTTTGAATTGAGGTGTGAAACAAAGTGACTGATGCTAGGGTATTACAAAATCTGCACTTGTTGACACATTGTCTTCACTGCATTAGATTTTGATATTCTTTTTGAACTGTTATATTTTCCAGCGCCGCATAAATATTACATTGGATTCAGATATGTGAATCCGCTGACCGAAGATGCTGCCGAACAGATGGAAAAGTAAGTTCTTTTTTTCTTTCATTTGCCGTGACAGCCTAACGTCACAGCAGCGGTAAAAAAAACAAATCGATCGTTTTTTGGAGTGCAAAGACAATGGTAGGGGCAGATCTATGGGGTGCCAAAGGTCGCTCAAGCCACGGTCAGGATTTCAAAACTTATTTTTCCGACATCCTATCAAAGAAGATATTTGCCTGCACAAACCGTTTAGAACTTATTTATTTTATTTCAATTACCCTTTCCATCGATTTTGATTAGTTTATATGTGCATATGTACATAGCAGGCTAGACTATCTATCTATTTATTTTTTTTTTGTATTCATCTAAAATTTTACAATACAAGTTATTTCTACATCCTACTATAATTTCTAATTACTATACAAACTATACAAACATTACAGGGACAGGACCACAAGGAATCTATTTATTTTTTTTTGTATTCATCTAAAATTTTACAATAGAAGTTATTTCTACATCCTACTATAATTTCTAATTACTATACAAACTATACAAACATTACAGGGACAGGACCACAAGGATAAAAGGACAATGACTACCCCGTGGTCATCAACATAAAGACATGCAAATATTAACAACTAAATGAATAACTACAGAATAGAAAACATACGATTTAGAATTATACTCATAAATACTCGAATCCGTTTCACATCTGATGTCAGGCCAGCATAGGAGAAAGATGCTGAACAACAGGAACCCCGGACGAGAGAACAGCAACAACAGCAATTGCTACCATCACTGATCCTCCCCCCCCCCCAGAGTCCCCGTCCCTCAACACACTACGTATATGTTGTCAGGCCAGGGTTTCTGGTTGTCATATCGATAATCTGAAATGCTTTTGTTTAGCAGCAAGAAGTTTCCGTTTGCAATTCGTTTGCCTAACATTAAATGTGAAACAGACTTACAAAAGAAACGAGGAAAAAATGTGCATAGCGGTTGTGTGGCGTAAGGGGAAGTTTGAGGTTATCTAAGCCGACCTGTTGTATGGATGAAGTTTAAAGTATGTTCCAGTATATTTCTGTTAACATTATTTGAAAGTTCTTCATTACCATATAATAAGTATGAAACAAGAACGATGTTTGGAAGGGTCTCGATTTGGACAATTGTTCGTAACAATTCTGAAGCTCCTGCAAGAAGATCTAGCCGTTGAATGTCAAATGAAGGGCAAAGCAACAAAACAGCAGATTATGTATTCAATCGGTGTCAAATAAAGATGCAACAACAACGGCAATATTTTAACCCTTTCACCCCCGGAAGGGCCATATGGCCCAACAGTTTTCATTGAGAACTGCTAATTTTTCAGGGGGTAAAACATTTGGAATTTTGATTGATTTGAAAGGTTTTGCACATTGCATTTATCTATTGCTTACTGACTCACTGATTATGATACCCCCTGGAAAACGACAATCTACATTAGGTTTTCCTGTTAAGCTTAATTTTAGCCGGGCGTGAAAGGGTTAACAAAGTAAAGTAAAGTAAAGTTATTGCTTTATATAGCGTCTTTACTATAATTCAATATTCAAGGGCGCTTAACAATTCCATTACCCCCTCAGCTCAGGCATTTTTTTTCTCCCTTTGGATGTAGTATTTTTACACAGCGTGCAGCCTTACAGTTGGCGCTTCTGATGTTTTTATTGCCTTCATCACCGAGGTACCAATTTTACACCTTGGTGAGGTGCTGCACCTACGATACCGGGTGTTTCCAGGTGGTCACCCATCCTGGTAATAACCTGGCCCAACCATGCTTAACTTCGGTGATCAAATGGGAACCGGTGTATCCATGGTGGCAAGTCGTAGGTTAACAATAACTTTACTTTTCATTCTTTTTTCTAGAGATGGTATAGAGCGTGCTGTAGCGTTTACACAGTATCCTCAATATTCCTGTTCAACTACGGGCTCTAGTTTAAACGCTCTTCATGGACACTACAGAAATAGAAGGGACAAGTCTCAAATAAAGTGGAGCGTTATCGATCGATGGCCAACTCATCCAAAGCTAATCAAGGTACTGTTAGGCCCCATTCACACTGCTCCGTTTTTGTACATAAACGGAGAGAAAAACCTCCGTTTTTATGACAGTGCTCACACTGATCTGCACAGAATCGCCACAAAAACGGAGGTTTTCAAAAACGCTATCAAACGTGGATATCCACAAAAACGAAGGTTTTTGAAAACGCATTTGATCAATGTCAACGCACAAAACGGAGGTTTTTGAAAACGCATTTGAACAATATGAACGCACAAAAACGGAGGTTTTTGAAAACGCATTTGATCAATGTCAACGCACAAAACGGAGGTTTTTGAAAACGCTCTAGTATCCAACAATGAGCTTCACAAAACCGGAGCAATGTGAACGCGCAAAAACGGATATCTTTGGCCCCGTATTTGTTGTCAGAAGGATCGATGTCAGCGCACAAAAACGGATGTTTTCCCTCCGTTTTTGTATAAAAGCGAAGTAATGTGAACGACGGGTAGCTTTTATGCAACGAAAACGCATCGTAACAAAAACGGAGCAGTGTGAACGGGGCATTAGAAGTGCAACCTTTAGAGAACTAAACATATAAATTTCAACTAGAATGCCAGGCTTCCGATACACCAAACACATACTCTCGAGTACCGAATGATCGTCCCCCCTCACTTATTAATTTTTGAAAAATTTATCAACCCCCCGCTCTCATTCTAGGCCCCCTTTTATTGATTTTTGGAAAAATGAAATGATAGTAAACATAATTTCTGAATAAAGAGTCTCAAGAAGTGCATTCAACAGAACCTGAGTTCAATAGTAAATGGATCAGTAACATTACTGTTCACATCAATGTATAAAAGATACGTGTTTACCTAAGAAAACGACTACTCTTTATTTCTCCAAGCACCCCCCCCCCCCGATAATTCCAGCCCCCAATTATTATTATATCGAGCTATTTCCAACCCCCCTGATTATTCTCACCCCCCCCCATTTATTCGGTACACTCACAGAAAAAAGGTGGTTTCTGGAGTACCCTTTAGGGTACTCCAGCCGGGTACAAATATGGTACCCTTTAGGGTACTCTGGAGTACCCCTTAGTGAGGGTACTCTGGAGTACCCTAGGTATGGTACTTCAGAGTTCCCCTAAAGGTACTCCAGAGTTCCCCTAAAAGTACTCCAGAGCATACCTAAAGGTACTTCAGAGTTCCTCTAATGGTACTTCAGAGTTCCTCTAATGGTACTTCAGAGTTCCCCTAATGGTACTCCATAGTTCCCCTAATGGTACTTCAGAGTTCCCCTAATGGTACTTCAGAGTTCCTCTAATGGTACTTCAGAGTTCCTCTAATGGTACTTCAGAGTTCCCCTAATGGTACTCCATAGTTCCCCTAATGGTACTTCAAAGTTCCTCTAGTGGTACTTCAGAGTTCCCCCCATGGTACTCCATAATTCCCCTAATGGTACTTCAGAGTTCCTGTAATGGTACTTCAGAGTTCCTTTAATGGTACTCCAGAGTTCCCCTAATGGTACTCCAGAGTTTCCCTAATGGTACTCCAGAGTACCCCCAATGGTACTTCAGAGTTCCCCTAATGGTACTCCAGAGTACCCCTAATGGTACTCCAGAGTACCCCTAAAGGTACTCCAGAGTACCCCTAATGGTACTCCAGAGTTCCCCCAAAGGTACTCCAGAGTACCCCTAATGGTACTCCAGAGTTCCCCTAAAGGTACTCTAGAGTACCCCTAATGGTACTCCAGAGTTCCCCTAATGATACTCGAGAGTTCCCCTAATGGTACTCCAGAGTTCCTTTACTGGTACTTCAGAGTTCCCCTAATGGTACCTCAGAGTTCCTCTAATGGTACTTCAGAGTTCCTGTGATGGTACTTCACAGTTCCTGTAATGGTACTTCAGAGTTCCTTTAATGGTACTTCAGAGTTCCTTAATGGTACTTCAGAGTTCCCCTAATGGTACTCCATAGTTCCCCTAATAGTACTCCAGAGTTCCCCTAATGGTACTCCAGAGTTCCCCTATTGGTACTCCAGAGTGCCCCTAATGGTACTCTAGAGTACCCCTAATGGTACTCCAGAGTTCCCCTAATGGTACTCGAGAGTTCCCCTAATGGTACTCCAGAGTTCCTTTAATGGTACTTCAGAGTTCCCCTAATGGTACCTCAGAGTTCCTCTAATGGTACTTCAGAGTTCCTGTAATGGTACTCCAGAGTACCCCTAAAGGTACTCCAGAGTACCCCTGAAGGTACTCCAGAGTATACCTAAAGGTAGTCCAAAGTATCCCTAAAGGTACTTGAGGGTATCGCTAAAGGTACTCCAGAGTACCCCTAAAGGTACTCCAGAGTACCCCTAAAGGTACTCCAGAGTATACCTAAAGGTAGTCCAGTGTATCCCTAAAGGTACTTGAGGGTATCGCTAAGGGTACTCCAGAGTGCCTCTAAAGGTACTTCAGAGTACCCGTAAAGGTACTCTAGAGTACCCGTAAAGGTACTCCAGAGTACCCCTAAAGGTACTCTAGAGTACACTTAAAGGCACTTCAGAAAGACCCTTAAGGGTAGTTCAGAATGTATCTAAGACTGCGTTGACACGATGCCGGCACATTTTGAAAACGGTGAAAAATGTGACGGCTGCAAAGTTTAAGCTAGGGTTCACACGATACTGGAATAATTTGAAAACGGTAGGAACTTAGACGACAAAATTTCGTTGCAACACTTTGATGCCAAAGAAGCTCGCCTACACCCTAAGAGTCGATTAGTTTCGTTCCAAAAGTGTCTAAAGATTTTCTGTTTTCATCAATTTTAGATGTTTACACGATGCCGTTTCCAAAATGTGCCGGTTAGGGTTCAATTTTCAAAATCTACCCTTTTCAAAATGTGCCGGCAAAAAATGTGCCGTTTTCGTGAGAACGGGAGGCCTATCCGTCACATTTTTCACCGTTTTCAAAATGTGTCGGCATCGTGTGAACGCAGTCTAAATTATTATTTCCTTGGGAAAGAATCAACGGGAGTCAGTAACAAAGAGAAAAACATAATCATTGTCTTGCTATCATGACCTTGACTGGCTTCACATGAAAATGTATAACAAAAATATTTCGCGTTGTTAAACGTTAGCTAATTGATATACGAATGCTGTACAGAACGTAGCCTGTTAACAGGCCTTTTGTTGATGGAAATTTTGGGATCTCAGGCTACACAGAACGCTAAAACTTCAGCTTGCTATAAAATGCCTGGCTGCTTCTTTGCAAGATGAATTAAAGCTACAAACGAGTTACTAGTTACAGAATTACAGAAGGCTAGAAGCACACACACTTTTATATCTATGTGTTCTTAACGTTATTAATTTCCACTTAGTAGTGGTGGCGCCAGGGAAGGCTAGAGGGGGGCTACAGCCCCTGTTGGAAGCATCTAGCTCCCCTGTCGGAGGAAATTTTGTGTTTCTGTCAGAGGAAATTTGGCAAAATCAAACAAAATGATGTACGAAAACTGCATTTTCTAGCCACTTTAGCTCCTCCATCGGAAGATCTCTGACGCCACCCCTGCCATTTAGGTATGACACTGAATCATTTATAAAAATTAATAAACAATAACCTGAGTGCACTTTTTCTTCTTACGAGAAACAATCTTTCTGCCTTCAGTCTGGGTGTTTCTTAATATTATGTCAAATCCGGCCTTACACGTTTCTTAAATGTTTCTTAAATTTTTCTTAAAATCAATTAAATTTCCAACAACTGATCATGACAATGGATGACAGGAAAGGAGATGTTTCTTTTCCTGCATCAAGTGAAAAAGATCCTAATTGTGTCCTTACTATTTTTCCCGGTTAATCAAATTTTAGTGAGTTTTCAAACGGGAGTACTTTTTGGAATGCTGTTTGTATTTTGCTTAGAGTAAAACCAGCTCTTTTCAAGTTTACTTTCGAAGCTCAGCCTCCCTGTGTTTCTTAAAGACAAATGACGGATATATATCGTCTAGTTTAAAAATAGAACAAAAGATGGGTGCCTGCCATCAATTGTCCAATTGTTTTGATAACCTCTCGAGATCAACAAATACAATGGAATACAATAGACTATATTTAGATTGCCCAGGCCCCTGATTTAAGTCGCCTTATATCTCCGTCATTTGTCTTTAAATGTTTCTTATTCTTGACCTAATTTGAGCCTCGTTTGTTTTATAAATGTGTTTCTTATACGAAAAAACCCTGTAATCTTGCAGAATTGTCCAAAATATTTTACAGTAAAAAATCTTTGTGTGATGTTCACCAGTACTCCGGTAATAAGCACTTGTTTCCACATCATATCACCAGTCAAGTGACTTAATGAGCATCATTGTCATCTTCATCATCATCATAGATTTATCTAGTGTAGGCAACATTAAAAGGAACAATAGCTACGTTACAGCTAACTCGGGCCAAACTTTAACCCTATCAGGCCTAGGGTATTTGATGCTCTACGCAGCCTATGGGGGGCTGATTCGCCCCCTTAATTTGTTTCTGTTCTGGACAACCTAGAGCCTTGAAACTTTGCATGTGTATACAACATCTTATGGTGAACGAAAAGATGAAATCTATTTTTAGATATATCACGTGATCTTTCCATGACATCACATTGTTCAAATTTCAAAGTCAATAGGGTTCAGTACTAAATATGTTCAATCGTTGATTGTGAGGAAACAAAAAGCACTAAGGACATTGGACCAATTTCATTGTATTCTATGTCAAAATAATATTTGCTCTGTAAAGAAACTTCAGTATAAAATAAGGGGCCATGAAAACTTAACAAAGTTGATCCCAGCTATTGAAATGCTAAAACGTCACCCTTTTATGATCTTTGTTTATGCCTTGCGTTTTTGCGCAAAGTATCATATTTTACATAAAATCTACAGGTGCTCTGCCACCTTTTCTCTTGAAAGCATTTCTATGTCATTTTTGATTCACTTGCCATCAGAAAACATGCTTGGGAATATTTCATCAAATTTGATACAGAGAGGGGCCACCACAAATTACAGCTAAATAATCAGGGGCCCTTGAAAATCTTAATAAGAATTTGAAGGGGTTATGAAAATGTTTATTACTCCTAAAAATATCTTCCGGCCCCCTACCCAACATTAATTAAGACTGGTCCCCTTACAATAATCTTTCGTAAAATGCTTGAGATTTGATTTCAGATTTCTTATCTGCTATTGTTGTCATTCAATTGTTGTCATTCAATTCATATTGTTGTCAACATACTTTTTAGTCAGCAAACATTGTATAGATTTTTTCAATTGTTTCAGATATTACACTTTTTTATAATAAGAAACTTAGCTCAGGCATACCAAAAGTTTCTTGCTTGAACATGAAATTTTGTTCATTTTAATACTAATAGTTTCTTAATTAGTTTCTTATTCTTTGAATGCACAAATTATCAATGTTGTCTACAGTATAACACTACTGGTGCAAATATTTTTCTTGGCATTCAAAGCCACCCCTTCAGGTATTAACCAATAGGTGAGAAAGGGTTAACGGTGGCATTTTACTGCACATGAAAAAGAAGAAAATTATCTTAATGAAGACAAAACTGTTTCTGCAATGTTGACCTCCTTGAAAAACTGTATATCTTATCCATTCTTCTCGATCATTCATATTCCTCTTTCCATTGAGCACTCCATTCATCATTCAATTTCATCCTTCTGTCTTACAGTTTCATCCCTTCATTTCACCCTAATCATTACATTCTTCAATTTCATATCATCAGTCCATCCTATTACACCTCTCTGGCCACAAGTCCTACGTTTTTACCATCTTGATTTAACAGTCTTGTCTTCATTTTAAGTTTCAGGCAGTCATTCATCCCTAAGATCATAGGCGTAGGAGACAGGGAGCTAGGGGGCTGCAGCCCTCCCAGCTTTGGAAAAATTTGCAAAAATCAGCCATAATCGGGCAGAAAATCAGCCTAAAGTCGGGCAAAATTTTCGTAAACAATGGATCTTTTATCGGGCAGCCCCCACCCTAAATTTTATTTTCCGCTACCCTTATGCCTAAGATTACGATTGTTTCGTTCCAATTTTCAAAACACAGAACGTTTCACAGCTTTGACAGTCATTCCAACATTTCTCCATTTTCATGTAATTTTTGTGTCGCATCTTTTGCTTGCCTTGACCTACTTTGATTTCTGTCTTTACCAAGTCTAGATTGTCAGTTTCTTTAAAACAGCAAAGATAAATTCAATTCCATAGCATCACCACAGGTGCCAGACCTGACAAGAAAGTTCAGGAAAATAGGGTTCTCAGAAATAAACTTTGTTATAGGTACAGTCTTTGGAAGACTTGAAAATTCTTGGAACTAAAAGATCTAATCGCCATCAAAACATGAATTAGATGTGAATAAAAGATATTAAAAAAGTCTCGAAAAATTCGAAGAAACTGTAGGTACCATGTTGAAAATGAAAATGCTAAGGCAGCAGGCTTGCGTAAAATTTTGGTCAAGAAACTGACCTACTACTACAAAATGCAAGCAAGTTGGGGTTCAGGTCGAGAATACTAATTCCTAAACAAGCAGAAGGGCAAGAAGTATTTCTTTCAGTTCTTGCTGCCTTTAGGCCTATTCCATGTACGTAGGTCATGCATGTCATAACAACGGTAGTAGTCAACCGATTCGTAGGCCAGATAATCTTTTGAAAGAGGCGATATGAACAAAACCCAATGCTTCTTTGTGGGTAAAATTTCACTAAGGTGAAATAAATAAACACAGCCAGGCTGAATTTGCTCTCAATTCAGTGGGAGACGCATTTTGGCAAGTCAATAAACCTACAACGCGTAGCTAACTTTCTCGGGATAAAGTTAATGAAACAATTGTATGCCAGTAAAATGCACCATCCTACTTATCAATCATATTTTGTCAATTCGGATGAAATAAATTCATTGAAGCTTACCTTCTCCGCGATATTCTTTCCTTTCTTTCCTTCAAATCTTCGCCGCAGCAACGAAACTTCAAAATTCATATTCAACCGATTCAACATTCAACCGTGATCAAGGGAATCAAGGTAACGCAAATACATTCCATTTTCGAACACTTTGCGTAAGTCACGTGATATTTTCAGTCGTAGGGGAACTCTGGAGTACCTTTCTGGCCTGAAGTACCCTAGGGTATTCCAGAATACCCTCAAAGTACCCTAGGGTATTCCAGAGCACCCTCAAAGTACCTTACATGGTACTCTAGATTACCTAAGGGTACTCTAGGTGCTGAAGTACAGGGTACTATGTAGTACCCCTGAAAACCACCTTTTTTCTGTGAGTGTACTCGAGAGTTGATTTCTTTCTTTCCCCAACTTTTGTGATTTTTTAACCTTTTTTTCTTTTTTAAGAGCATATATAGCAAATTTTTTACTTATTTGCTTACTCGTCCGGTACGTGTATTTCTCACCCGTTACACTTTACAGGTTCAACCTTACACAGCTTTACTCTTTGAATTTCAGGCATTTGCAGACAGCATCAAAGTAGAACTGAAGAGATTTGAAGAACAGGGGATTAAAGATGACGTGGTCATCATGTTTTCCGCACATTCGCTGCCTATGTCTGTAAGTATTTTTTATACTGGGTCAATCTCGTCCCCAGAGTGAGTTCGTTGCTCTTCCTCTACTCTGGGATACACAAGGCCAGAAAAAGGGATTTCGGCTGAGGGATTTTCCCGGTGAAGCAAAAAAATGCAGGGGAAACTTTCCTCGCTAGAATCTTTGCTTTACAGTCGACTCCGGTTATAGTCACGCCAAATGTTTTCAAGAAAAATGTGACTATAAGCGGAGTGTGACTTTAAGCGGAGTTACCCAAAATAGCTGTATAAATACCAGAAAATCGATTTGTATAGCCTAATTTGGGCGTATGAAATCTTTGCAAGGACTTTGACTGCAATGAATAATGTTTTCTATCTTTTTCTTTCAAAAAAGACTTCATAAGCCCGTTTATAAACGATGATTGCTCAAAACATTCTTACATGAAACTCATTACATGAAACATTCTTACATGGAAAAAATCCTTGCTTCCTCCTATTTCCTACTAAAAAAATCCATGTGATTCTTTCACACATTGCTAGGGGCCCCGGGCTGTTGCATTAATTGAAGTAGGTCTCCCAAAACTGTAATAATGTAAGTAATATATATAAAAATTCATCAACATTTTTCCCGATACGTGACTGTATAAAGAGTATTTTGTTGTTTGGTAAGAAAAAAGTAGTGACTGTGACAAAAAGCGGAATGACTGTAACAGGAGTTCGTTTATAAGGGTTTGACCACAACTAAATTCGGGAAACAGCAATATGGGGATAATAACCGGAGTATGACTATAAGCGGAGTGACTATAACCGGAGTCGATTGTATTTGCAAATGAATTTTTGTTCCAACTGTTATTTTATGGTAATAAAGATTTTCCTGACTCAATGAATAGGCGTATCCTTTAACTTACATTAAATTTTATCAATAAAACTGGTCGATTCGATTGAGGTCTTATGCCCCACCCATCCATAAGCCACCCAGTCGTAGCGTTGTTTTTGTAACCATTGTTTTCAACTTCATTTTTTTCCTTTTTAGACTGCGTTCACACGATGCCGGCACATTTTGAAAACGGTGAAAAATGTGACGGATAGGCCTCCCGTTCACACGAAAACGGCACATTTTTTGCCGGCAGATTTTGAAAGCGATAGATTTTGAAAACGGAGCCCTAACCGACATAAATTTGAAACAGCATCTTGTGAACACTCGATAATGATGTAAACAGAACATTTTTACGATGCGTTTGGATCGAGACTGGTCGATTCTTAGGGTGTAGGTACTTTTCTTTGGCATCAAAGTCCTGCAACGAGTTTTTACTGTCAAAGTTCCTACCGTTTTCAAATTGTGCCGGTATCGTGTGAACGCTAGCTCAAATTTTGCTGCCGTCAGTTTTTTTATCGTTTTCAAAATGTGCCCGCATCGTGTGAACGCAGTCTTAGTCTTTGTCTTTGTTTTTGTCTTAGATATTGTAGTAGTAACGTATAGTAATTGTATGTAGCTTAATTAGCAAACTGTATTGTTTATTCTAGTTCTATGTCTTTATGTTATGGCCGTGGTGTTGTCATTTATTTTTGCTCCCATGCCTACGTCCTGTAGTTTTGCATAGTTATTTAAAGTATAGTAGAATGTAACCTTTGTAGTAATATTTTATATGGATATACATAAAAAAAAGTCATTCCCTTGGTGAACAAGCCCTGAGATACCCAAATTGTTTAGATCGACATCGTTCTTTTCATTGAATAATTCCAAAGAATTGGATGAAATTGTATTGGCAACATTCCTAGAATAGGCTTCTGTTTAGATTCGTATTCATTCAACCAATAGACCTTTTAGGTATTCTCAAAACGAATGTAGATCGAACGATATTTCATCACAATTTGTACAATTTTTGAATGTGCACAATTGCGATCGAAGCTCTAACGCCACTCAATCGAACCTCGCGTATAAAATTGTATAAAAATATCGCTCGATCCAGGCTCTTTTGTAGAATAGCTAAAAGGTCTATTGGCTAAGTGTTGAAAATCTTATTTTATTTGATCGTTCTGTGATGGCATATAAGATTCTGAACAAGTTGAGCCCAGAAAGCCTTTGGAATAAGTACCAATATAGATCCGCGTATTCAAATTATTGGACTTGCAACAAGTCTCTCTCGCGGCAAAAACGGGAGAAGGAAAAAAAGCGAGAGAGACTTGTAATACTTGGCATGCTCATTAATATTCATGAGATATCGAGCCTTCTTCCTTTTTCAAAATGACAGGGTTGTTGTCAACTGTCCCATCGAAGTTTGAGTCGGCCATTGTCAAAGAGCATCGCAGAGCCTCGCTCTGTTGTACCATTGTCCTTTCTAAGCATATGATTGGATATTGGTTTTTTGTTAAAGGATGCCGACTGGACAGAATCCTGTCCAGCCAACGACCCAGGCTACCAAGTATTACAAGTCTCTCTCGCATTTTTTCCTTCTCCCTTTTTTCCGCGAGAGAGACTTGTAGCAAGTCCATCAAATTATGAAAAAAGGAATTGCAACGATCTGCAGATGCCAAGGCTTAGAACTGAACCAAACAGGATTTTGATACTGTACCTTAAAGGCTTGTTGGGATGATATCCCAGCTAATATTAGAGAATTTCAAACGCTCGGGCGCTTCAAAAAAGAACTAAAAGCGCACGTAACAAGCTGAGAATGCTAAGAAAAGATACTCTAGAACACGACCCTCTGGAAGAACGGCCCATTTTTTCAGGTATTACTACCAGTTTTTTATCGTAAAAATATTGTACTAGGTTTATAGTAAAAGAGGTATTCGTGTGAAAATAATGATAATGATGATGATGATGACATGTGGGCTGCAAAACCACGACAATAAGTTACTAGTTCTCTACGAAAGAAATTAATCAAGGCGTGTTTTGGAACTTGGGCAACAATGCTCTTCATTACCTCGATATTACTGCTTTTCTTTGTTGTTTTCTCTTGGGCCTAAGCCTGACCAGTGCTAGAAATAAAATTCAAACGGCTCCTGTTCCTCTAACCATTTAGCTCCTACACAGCGTTCATCCTTGCTTCAAACGTTCCTCTTATTATACGTACGCCATTGTTAATTCCATAGGTTGTTAATAGAGGAGATTGCATATCCACAAGAGGTTGCAGCTACTGTAAGAGGTTAATGGAAGAGCTAGAGTTCCTCTGAGCATTTAGCTCCTACACAGCGTTCATCCTCGTTTCAAACGTTCCTCTTGTTATACGTACATCATTGTTAATTCCATAGGTTGTTAATAGAGGGGATCCATATCCGCAAGAGGTTGGAGCTACTGTACAGAGGGTGATGGAAGAGCTAGAGTTTTCGCACCCCTATAGGCTATGTTGGCAGTCAAAGGTATGTTGATCTCCATGCATAGTTCATGTGCTGGGTTAGACTAATTACACTTTATGAAAATGAATGCAGATAAATGCCACCGTTAGGCTCTTGGGCAGAGGTGTGATGATCCTTTACTGTTAGGATTGGAAATGCTGATGTTGTAAATAGCTCTGAAGAGAAGCTACCGTTCTTTAATTTGTAAACTTATTTTATTTCGATTTTTAACCTTCTAGCTATACACATATATGTACACATGAACATATACAACTATTCTAAGTCGAAAGTAATCTACTATATTGCAAATGAAAGGGAATAACTAAGGAAATAATTACTTAAGATGCTAATTATTAAATAAAAACTAGGATGTCAATGGACAGAATTTACAGAATGTGATTATATTTGCAAACGTTGCATTAGCAGGAAGGACCATCCCATTGGTTTATACTTTTGAAGCTGTCCAGATTGTCAGCTGATTTTAGTTCATTTGGAAAACAGTTCCCCATGGCTTTAAGGCTCTTGGAACCGAAAGTGACTTGATTTGGTCCAAAATGATTTACATCGTAAGGATTCAAAAGCTACTTTGAATTCAAATTGATAGCAGACTGTCTTTGATAATCGTGTTTCAAAACTGTGCTAAAAGGCTAGCAATAAACTGCATCCGCTTGCTTGCATATCCCCATACATTGTTCAGAGCAAACTAAGAACTCTCATGAGGGGATTTATTACCAGTCAGTTGCAATGCTGTCCATGAAGATTGTGACAACAAGGGCAAACCAAGACACATCACGTGCAAGGTATGCTGGATGAAACAGACCCTTTACATATTTGTTCTCTGTCTCTCACCTTAGGTTGGCCCTGCAGCATGGCTGGGACCACAAACATCAGATGCTATCGAAGGTCTTGTGAAGAATGGTCGCAAAAATATTTTGTTGGTGCCTATTGCATTCACATCTGACCACATAGAGACTTTATTTGAACTCGATATTGAATATGCTGAAGTCTTAGGAAGAGAGGTAACCATTGTTATTATTATTGTTCAGTTACCAAGTTCTTTTAAAGTTAGCAAACAATACAGTAGCTTCTCAGCATAGGTCCAAAGCAAGGAAAAGGCTGTTTTCAGTTTTCAGTTTCAGTTTTTATTGACAAATATATCTAAATATATGATACAAATATATACGAATGAATTTACCTACATTAACTAAAACAATCAAAATACATGACAATCAACTAGTACAGACAACTACAAAATACACCACACCAGACACCGAAGAACAAGAAAGGCACAATACAGTACAGAACATAGAATGAGCATAGGTTTCGGAGGCAGCCAACAAGACTACATCCGAAACCCATGCTCGTATGTATTTAGGTATATTTGTCTAAGGAGGAGCTCTCTAATAGTTAAACTAATCGAGAGAGAGCCCCCCCCCCCCCATCTAAAAACTAAGAAAAACAAACAAAAATTTATTCAAAAAAGAACGCAAGACCAGAAAATGTCTCCAAAGAGTGACATAATTAAATAATGTTTCCTCAGTTATGAAGGTGTAGAATTAAAGACCATAGCCATTTGCAAGGAATTCTTTCAATTTTGATTTGAAAATATTGAATGAAACTGACATTTTAATAAAAGTGGGTATGCCATTCCAAAGTTTAGCACCAAAATACTTTATAGACCTGAGACCATAGAAAAATGTATTTCTTATAGATTGAAAAATGTCACCTCTAGCTGCCTGACGAGTTTCATGACTGTGAACAGTGTTACTAAGCTGAAAGTAGTTGTGAAAATGAGATGGTGAGAGACCATTGAGAGACTTGTACACGAATTTGAGGCTGATGATGATGATGATGATGATGATGATGATGATGATGATGATGATGATGATGATGATGATGATGATGATGATGATGATGATGATGACGGTGACGTTGACGGTGACGGTGACGGTGATGATGATGATGATGATGATGATGATGATGATTATGATGATGATGATGATGATGATGATGATGATGATGATGATGATGATGATGATGATGATGATGAAGATGATGATGATGATGATGATGATGATGATGATGATGATGATGATGATGATGATTATGATGATGATGATGATGATGATGATGATGATGATGATGATGATGATGATTATGATGATTATGAGCATAACTTTCTAACTGTATTGTTTGCTAACTTATTGTTTGTTGGGATGATGATTATGATGATTATGATTATGATTATGATGATGATGATGATGATGATGATGATGATGATGATGATGATGATGATGATGATGATGATGTTGATGTTGATGATGATGATGATGATGATGATGGTGATGGTGATGGTGATGGTGATGGTGATGGTGATGGTGATGATGATGATGATGATGATGATGATGATGATGATGATGATGATGATGATGATGATGATGATGATGATGATGATGATGATGATGATGATGATGATGATGATGATGGTGATGATGATGAAGATGATGATGATGATGATGGTGATGATTATGATGATGATGATGATGATGATGATGATTATGATTATTATGTTTTTGTTTTGGTTATGAATTACAAACATCTATTCACTCTCAGGTTGGTGCCAACGTCCGCCGTGCAAACTCGATGAATGATAATCCATTATTTATTGAGGTAAGGTGATTTGAACTACTTTCAAGTGAAGAAACGTTCGCAAGTTGGAAAAACCCCGAAATTTTCTGAGCTAACTTTCGAAAATCGGCGAAGATGGAAATTTCGCGGGAAGACTTATCGCGAACAAGATTTCTTATCAAATTTTGTAGTTTCTGATATTTTCCTCCACTCTCCTCTGACTCTTCCGAACCTTCCATAATCTGCTTGTTTGTAGCATGATTGTAAAGGGTTGCTGTTACAATGACATGAAATGAAGATGAAACCATGAGTATCAGGACACTTTGAAATGCCATTAAATAATCTTCATTGCCATTGGCAGCCTTTCTCAGCCAAACTTCCTCGCTTTGAACTGAAGAGCTCCATCACATGTGCTTTTAAAATGTTTTGGCCTAAACGACCTTTGCCACCTCCTGCGCATTACCGTTGCTACGCAGCAGCTATTCTGTTCAAGGCCAGGAAGTATGGCTGAGAAAGGCTGCTGACGGCAAGGAAGAGAATTTAATGACATTTCAAGGTAGGCAAAGAAATCAATGCCTTGTAATTCACCGAAAAAGTGTCCTGACACTCATGATAAAACAAGCACAGCTCAACCCCACAATATTTCGATAAAACAAGGGCAGGTGGACCCCACAATAATTCGATAAAACAAGCGCAGGTGGACCCCACAATAATTCGATAAAACAAGCAAGGGTGGACCCCACAATTATTCGATAAAACAAGCACAGGTGGACCCCACAATTATTCGATAAAACGAGAACAGGTGGACCCCCACAATTATTCGATAAAACAAGCACAGGTGGACCCCACAATAATTCGAAGAAACAAGCACAGGTGGACCCCACAATAATTTGATAAAACAAGCACATGTGGACCCCACAATAATTCGATGAAACAAGCACAAGTGGACCCCACAATAATTCGATAAAACAAGCGCAGGTGGACCCCACAATTATTCGATAAAACAAGAACAGGTGGACCCCCACAATTATTCGATAAAACAAGCACAGGTGGACCCCACAATAATTCGAAGAAACAAGCACAGGTGGACCCCACAATAATTTGATAAAACAAGCACATGTGGACCCCACAATAATTCGATAAAACAAGCACAGGGGGACCCCACAATAATTCGATGAAATAAGGACAGGTGGACCCCACAATAATTCGATGAAACAAGCACAGGTGGACCCCACAATAATTCGATAGAACAAGCGCAGGTGGACCCCACAATAATTCGATAAAACAAGCACAGGGGGACCCCACAATAATTCGATGAAATAAGGACAGGTGGACCCCACAATAATTCGATGAAACAAGCACAGGTGGACCCCACAATAATTCGATGAAACAAGCACAGGTGGACCCCACAATAATTCGATAAAACAAGCGCAGGTGGACCCCACAATAATTCGATAAAACAAGCACAGGGGGACCCCACAATAATTCGATGAAATAAGCACAGGTGGACCCCACAATAATTCGATAAAACAAGCACAGGTGGACCCCACAATAATTCGATGAAACAAGGACAGGTGGACCCCACAATTATTTGATAAAACAAGCACAGGTGGCCAGGAAGAAAGTCCACTTGATCAAGATCTTTTTTTTCTTGGAATGAGTTTTTGCCTGACTGATTTTTGTCTGATTTATGCAAAAGCTATTTTAGGAGTATCATGGTTTCGCGACTACAGGGGATTCCTCATAGGAAGCCATTGTCTAAACGCATTGCTTTTGAACAGCATTTTCTATGTATTTATGTATGTAAAATTCGCCACATTAATTAAAATACTGATAATGGATAATAAAGTATAAGTATATAAATAGTTATTGTTAGAATGTTTTAGGATTGATATGTATTGCTCGGTTTGATTATGAACAGTCACTGATGAAGGCTTACGCCGAAACGTTTACACGAAGTTGTATTTTTTGAGTTTATATTAATTTCTTAATACAGTCTAATGAAGGAGCTTAGGAGAATATATATAAATAGTTATATATATATGAAATAATATAAAATATGAAGTATATATACAATGCAATTTGTTTTAAGAATTGATAAAAACAAGTTAACAAGCAGCCCTAATTATAGTGGCAGGGATGGCATTAAAGGCGCAGGGTCACGTAACCGTAAACAAACCTGTTATCTCTATGATCTTTATTATTACCCACACGTGGCCATTGTGTTCTGCACAGATTCTGGTGGATGGGGTGAATCCACAAGAAAGTTACTCCAAAAATCCACCAATATCTCTGCAATCCTACAACGTATGAGTGTTTGGTTTATTTCTCTAGAAAATTCAAGAGTCCATCTTCGAAACAACACCTATATTTTGAGAAAAGTAGTGGAAAATCTCTGTGATACGGACTATCAAAAATCCTGAAAAATCATCGTATCGAAAACAGTTTGTTTACATTACGTGACCCTGCTCCTTTAAAGGATAGAGTTGACCTTATTTCCATAATGGCCCCTTTAGAGGTGGTTGCAAATGATGATAAACAATAAAATTTTATTTTCTTTTTGATATTGCATAATTACCCGCGTATAAGAACCTAGTGATTAAGAACCTACAGGCTGAAAATTCTGAAATTAGACCCCCAATATATATGAACCTATTCAGCCTGAAATTTGAATTAGGTTCTTATTCGTGGAGATCATCAAACTAAATCAAAATTATAGTTGCTTTGTCATTGAGCCTATACGCACTGATTCTGCCATGTGTGCAAGTTACAAAGAGCTCCAAAGACGCTTTGAAAGCTCTTCATTGTATTCTGTAAAATTTCTGATTCTTCCACGAACTGATCTTTTGAATAAGGCCTCATGAACTCAGGTGCCTCGCAACTGACAGTAAATAATGGGCTTGAAGTTTCAATCTGAACAAAAGAAATACCTGGAAGCCCTGAATGAAATAAGAATAAATTTAAGAACCTGAATAGCCTAATTCCCCACTAAATACTCAATATATAAGAACCTAATCAGGCTGACTTATAAAATTGTAGGTTCTTATACGCGGGTTTTTACTGTATTACATAATTTAGGAAGGCCAAATCATGAATGCGAGAGAGGGCACTTGGTTTTAGTAGAACACATATACGTTGTTTTCCTCTCTCAATATGTTTTGGAAAAAATTGTCTTTGATCTTGTGCTTAAACGAATTGATATTATTTATAGATTTGAAATCAGACGATAGACTATTCCATATTTTTGTCCCAAGAAAGACAGACGCTTTTGGCCAGCCAGTATTACTTATGCCAAATGGAAGGTTTAATTTGAACTTAGACCTTCGTTGTCACTCGGCTTTGGTTAATTGATAGGAATATTTTGTCAGGATAAGATGGAGCTGTTCCTTTAAAAATTTTATTATGCTTACCTATACCTATGTTGATCAAATTTGTCTTTTGTTGGAAGCCTATTTATTGACCACTTTAATGAACAGCCTCGTTTTGGAAATTATTCAAAATTCGTTCATATGAAATTTTAGACGCTAAATTCGGATTTAGCACCCAAACTTTAGTCTAACCCTAAGTTTTCATGTTGCTAGCGGTTGTAGCGTTAATTTTATGGCGATATAAAGTCTGAAAATCCATAAGGGACTTGACCGTGAAAATGACTTGGGCTGTAAAGTTTCACCCCGAACGACTTTTCATGGTCAAATCCCTTATAAATCTCTGAACTTTACATCGTCATAGAATCAACATCACAATAGTTAGCAGTTTAAAAACATGTAATTAGACTAAAGTTTGGGTGCTAAATCCGAATCTGGGCTCGAAATTTTCATATTAACAACAGGAAGAGATTTTGACAAATTTCCAAAACGAGGCTACTTAATTAAAGTGGTGTATTGCTTTAAATTCTGTAGCCTCAACTCTTCTGTAAAGGCCTTCTTTACCAGTACGCAACACTCTCTGCCTATCGTAATTTCAAGTTTTTACTTTTTCTAGGCCATGGCGGATCTTGTAAAGTCACATATGGATTCAGGAGAAACATGCTCGAAGCAGCTTCCTTTACGATGTCCAATGTGTGTCAACCCAAAATGTAGAGAAACTAAAACTTTTTTTCGTAGTTTCAGCAGAAAGTGATAGAAATAGTATTTAATTTTGTCAATTACAAGGTAAAACTAACCTTTCAGTAAACCAATTACCGTAAAGGCTCTATCAACCCTATAGTGGCTGGGCTATTAGACGGTCCTTTTTTGGTTGGGGGGCAAAAGAGCCCCCCCTACCTACATGTTTGGTGATCACATTTTCATAACCTCTAGAGAAATCTAGTACTCTAATTCTCACTACAAATTAAGGAGTGGCAAAATATATACAGGAAATAATTAAGATTGACATAAAGTAAAGGCGCATGCTTGAAAGTAAAAATACTAAATCCCCGTAAAAATGCTAAGATAATAATACCAATTAGTAATGAATAGCATAAAGGTTAGCACGTGATATTAGTAAATGATCAGATGATTATAGCGTGATTAGATACCAAGAATGATGAGATGTGCAGTCCTATTACACCTAACTCTTGACTGGTAATAAGTAGAGCGACCAACTTTGGTGTGCTGAAAGCCTTAGGCATGTACTTTCTGTAAATATAAAACTTAACCTAAAAATAGCCATCATTTTTGCTCACATCAGCATTTTTCTTTGTGTGGTCAAGAAGAGGGCCAAATTGGCCAAAATCAAGAAAATTGCGATAGAATTAAATTTGGAGCACATTTTCCATCCAAACATGATAGTTGTGATAGAATGCATCAAACAAAACTACAATACAAAAGAAATTTGCAAAATATTCCACTTCTGCTCATTTTTTCGCGATAATTGAGATTTGAGAATTTGCGATTTTTCCTGGGTCAGTCCCAGAAAATTGTCTCCCGCCCCCTAATTTTTCAAAATATTTCAATGAAACTTTTTGAGAAGTTGCACAATAAATAGTTGCAAAAAGTGAACAAGTTTCATGGCTATAAAATTCTTCCTGGCAGAGTTATGTAAAAAAATCGACTGCTGGGTGGGGGCAAATATCCGGGGGATTATTTAATTTCGGACACTCCAAAAGGGAGCTTAATTAGAGAGGGGACTTATTAGAGGCTTGATGGAGAGGAGGGGCTAACTAAAGCTTTTACTGTATTCAAGGAATGAAAGGTTCTGCAACCAACGAGCAAAAAATATACTACTGCAGGCTCCAGATTCCCGGAACTTGATTTACCATAAAAGCAGTATTAAGTCTCCCTCTCTAATAAGCCTCTCCCCTCTCAGCCGAAATCTTTTATAAGCCCCCCTTCTCTATATACTTTTTTCTACATCGATCTAAAATTTTACAATGACAGAACATAGTTAGAAGACGATGCCACAAGGAGAATGAGAATACATTGCAACCCTGTGGCTTTAACAATTAACATAGAACATTTACACGAAGAATAATGAACGAACAGTGCATTACAGCATAAACTACAAACTACGAAAAGAAATAAAATGATACAAAGGTGGGAGGAGGAGAGGAAATTTCATTGAATGATTTACGAGAATCTTTTTGATGATTCGATGAGCTCTAGTGTTGCTTTAATGATCGCTCTATTCGATTCAACAGGCAACGTTTCATCACCATACAAGATTATCGAAACCAATTCCTCATTGGAAAGGTTCAGCAAACCGTATAAAAGCAAAATTGCCTGTACGTGGCCGAGGAGACTATTTCTCTGCAGATAGTAAGAGTGGCAATGCAGCAAGAAATGCTCCGTGTCCTCAACGCCATCGTTTATAGGACACATCGGGTTTAATGTGTCATTGAAATTGTGCCTGAACTTGTGAAAATTAAGTGCACTTGACCCTTCTCTATATTACACCCAACATATATCAAATTGCAGAAATTACCAACGATTTTCCATATATTTCGTTAAAAAAGCTTTCATGTTAGTTTTCATAGTGTTTGGGATATAAAATGTGTCGAATTTATTTGATTTAATTGATTTTTATTTATTCATACAGGGTAGTACTATGCGCATACTAACCGGTTTTGTGTTGTACAGGAAAATATAAAGCCCTCGGTCTTAATGCACAGACCTTGCAAGCTCGGTCTGTACTTTTAAGACCGAAGGCTTTATGTTTTCCTGTACAACACAAAACCGGTTAGTATGAGTTTTATTACCTGATAGCTTCTAATCTTGACTCGCATTTCATCAAACACATTTTGTTACAGTCATGTCGTTTGAGTTCACAGCAAATCTCACAGGCCTAGGCCTAAAGCAGTTGCCGTGGCGACAAAAACGCGTCCTTGTATTGTATTATACAAGGCTACGGGAGACCCGCGGGAAATGTGTGATTAACCAATAGGAGTGGCGGGATTCTGTATTGCCTCGTTTTTGAAATTTCAGTCAGGTAATAATGGAACATTCACACCCTTTGATTTTTCAAAGATTGTTTCAGCAAATTTTTGAAAGTAGCCAGTGAAGGGGCATTTTTTATTTCAGTGCTTAGTTCATTCCACACAGTCACATCTCGATATGAGAAACTGCGTTGCCCGTAAGAGGTTACAAATCAAGGTATTCTAATATCTCTGTCGGTATTACGGAGAGACCTTGTAGTCTTTTCCGACAATTTTGTAAACATTAGCTGTATATATTCAGGAGCTAATCCATGGAGAGACTTGTAAACTGTAGTTATGTAGGTAGGTATTTATATTTAACCTGGCTAGCCTGCGAAAGTCTGAGAGACTTATTTCCAGCAGGGGCCACGGATGTTTTACCATCAGTCCGCCGCAGCTACCCGCCACAGCTACCAGATTTCCCTCACATGGCTCTGGTCGACCCGGGCTAGAGTTACGGATAGCGACCAAACTGTCCAGCGCGGGATTTGAACCTACGGCCGTTTTGACCTTTGGTTTGCGAGTCAGACGCCTTAACTACTCGGCCACGCGCTCTCTTAGTTGCAGTTTCAAATTCGATCATTTCTTTCATAGTAAACCAACAAGGACAGATTTTGTAAGACAATAGCAGCAGTTGCTTTTATTGACACCTAAATTCAAAGAGATTGGCGATTGCAGACAAAGGAAATTCCCTCAAGCAGAAATTCAAAACAAACGAAGGCGTAAAGTTTCTCTGAAACCCATGTAGCTATCTCGCTTGTTGTGCATTCCAGAAATGGTTTTTAAGAGCAAACATGAGCGTATATTGAAAAAAGGAGGATATATCTAGATATCTACCACGGGCATTTTACTTGTTTGGTATAGAAACCGATTTGGAGGCGATTCAATTCTCATATTTTTTGGGTGCAATCAAAGCACTTACTTCTCAGCTTCTGAACAGTAAAAATAAAATGCCCGCGGCAGATGTTTAGATATATGTTCCTTCTTTCAATATGCGCTCATGTTAGCTCTTAAGAACCATTTCTGGAATGCACAACAAGCGAGATAGCTACCTGGGTTTCAGAGAAACTTTACGCCTTCGTTTGTTTTGAATTCCCGCTTGAGGGAATTTCCTTTGTCTGCAATCGCAAATCTCTTTGAATTTAGGTGTCTATAAAAGCAACTGCTGCTATTGTCTTACAAAATCTGTCCTTGTTTAGTAAACCACCTTAGTCTTTCAATCAAGGGAAGAGATGATGTATATACAGGGTGTCTCAAAAAATTGTTCGACGTTTGATTAAATATTGAAAAATAAAGACAATATGAACAGGCTCTTGAAAAGATAATCCTGTTCCTAAGATTTTGAAATAATTTTAGAGACTAAAATCGTGCAAATCGGTTGAAAATGTACTGAGCTACGAGCTCTCGAAATCAAAAATATGCGATAGCCGAAACCAGAGACCCCCCAGATTACTTGTATTGCAAAAAGCTCGAAGACGGAGGTAAGAGAAGCTTATCCAATACCTCTCGTTGATACCAGAGCAAACCAAATACGACTTCTAAAGTAAATTATTTCTTGCGATTATTCTCAAAATTTCCTTAACACTGCATAAGTCCAAAAACAGTGGTTCGAAACATAATCAGCGAGAAACTGAATCTGTTTCCTCAAAGCATCCATATGCTTGACAGTTAGGTTATCGAATACCTGTTTGAATCCCATTTGGTTTGCCCTGAAACAATTGAGACATAACAGAAACGACGGCCTATGGGACTTTTACCAAAAATGCCATTTCGAGGCCTCTGGTTTCAGCTTTCGCACAAACTTGAACTTCAAAGGCTTGTAACCCCATGAATTTTTATCGGATTTGTAAGATTCTTGTGTCAAAAATTAATTTTAAATCTCAGGAATAGGGTGATTTGACCAAAGGTCCATTCAGCATATCGTTATTTTTTCGTATTTAATCAAACGTCGAACAATTTTTTTGAGACACCCTGTATATATGACTCGTAAAATTGTATGTTGAATTCGCAAAATATTGGGTAAGAGAACTGAAAAGCTATCGCATAGATCCTTGTCATTTAATTTTACGAATAAACCTCTCTCTTAGGGCCTGTTTACATGAGAATTAGTAGAGAAGGGGGCATGAGAGAGCGGGAGCGTGATAGAGTTTTTACGATAGCCGCACCGCCGGTCACCTCACACAACACAACACGAAAGACCTCACGTAACAGAATTCCTACCCTTAGACTTCTTGTAATTATCAAAGGCATTCATTATGATATTTCTAATATTGAAGTGACCTTAATTGAGTCAAAGAAAATTTACGCACTTTGCTGGCTGCGAAACAAAAGATATATGACCGACATTCAAAACTGAAATGTTAATCTATCAGTCAAAGGTCAATTGACAGTAAAAGCGAAAGAAGGGCACCATCAATCTTGTCAATATTCAAAATAGAATCGAATCTTTACTGGATTTTGTCTTCTCTGCATCAAGAAATCATTGAACATTCTTATTCATTGTGATTTCCAAAGGAAGGAAGTCCTTAGACTTATCACGATGAGTCCCTTGTATCCCTGCGGTAAACCTTGCTCAAGAGGGACTCATAATGAAACAGTGAAAAACTTGGCCCTATTTTCTTCAATCATCAATGGAATTACGAAAGAATCACGGCTTCGAATCTCCATCCCGATTAACAATAGTAATTCAAAAATCTCGCAATCTGATTGGTACTTGAGGAATTGCGAAGTTTGGGCCTAAATAGAGCTAAGTTTTTCATAGTAATACTACGAGTCTCTGTTGCCTGAAGCGCCATCATCAAGTCAAATGGGCAACAAGAGACTCATCGTCATAAGTCTAGGAAGTCCAGTTGTAATCCATCATATGCTCCGCCTGGACTTATGACGATGAGTCTCTTGTTTCCCTGTGCTCTTTGACTTGATGATGGCGCTTCGGTCAATAGAGACTCATAGTATTACTATGAAAAGCCTGGCCCTATTTAGGCCCAAACTGAGCAATTTCTTCAGTACCAATCAGGTTGCGAGATTTGTGAATTACTATTGTTAACGTGTAAATGTGATAGAATTTTCGATTCGATTGAAGAATTGAAAACACTCCCATAGGATAGAGATTCGAAGCCGTGATTCTTTCGTAGTTCCATTGATGATTGAAGAAAATAGGGCCAAGTTGTTTACTGTTTCATGATGAGTCCCTCTTGAGCAAGGTTTACCGCAGGGATACAAGGGACTCATCGTCATCAGTCTATGCTCCGCCCAACGGAAGCATCATTCGAATCGGACGGATGCAAATAATAAAGCAATATTCGAATCGTCATCCAATCATGGAAGTCTGTTTTCAAATAATCTTTGAATCTATATGGTGCGCTACTTACGCTTTCACTGTAAATGAGAAAACTTTGTTGCTAAAGTCACTTTTCATTTAGACCTAGAAATTAGGAAAATGCTGGTTAGGGGCATATTCGGGAACGAGGATTCCAAATTCCATTCTGTTCCATAATTTACTTGCTATTGAAACTGAAGTAATGTTTCTGAAACTGGCCAATTACATTGATTTCGATTTCAATACCAAATAAATCATGGACCAGAATGGAACGAGGAATTTTCGATTCCCTTATAGGCATTTTTCTAATTTTCGCGTCTTAAAGATGTGTGGTTTTTACCAAACAAAATTTTTTCATCTAAGTTAGCCTTCGACTGATAGATTAACGTTTTAGTTTTGAATATCGGCCTCATACTTTTTATTCCATAGACCCGGGGGGGGGGGTACTTCATTAGGCTGTTTTAGCAAAAAGACGCGAGTCAAGAAGACGCCAGCATAATTCTTTTGTTCAAGGATGTAAATTACAAAGAGAAATCAACTTCGAAACTTGTTGCGAGTCTCGAGAGACGAATTGTACATTCTATTCTGAAAATGACAACCTGAAAAGTATTCTTTTGAAGGCCGAACTGCAAAGAACATGACGTCGAGAAGGGGAGCAAAATGCAATATGAGCACATTCACAAATGATGGAAATGCGAGAATGCAAAGCATTCTTAGGGACTTTGTCTGTCTGTAAGCAGCTTTCTGGGAGGGAAAAGGCAGGAGAATTAGAATGCTCTAAAAACATTAAAAAGTAGCTGCGTTTCAAAGACGTCCGAGTCTTGCAGCTAAAACAGCCTATTATGGGTAACACGGGGATGTGCGCCAGTTTTGGTTAGTTACAGGCCAGAAAATTCTGGGATTGGGGTGTATCCTTTTACTGGAAAATTTCTGTGATTGGGGTATACTTGCACTTAGAATTTTCTGGGACTGTTGTTTACTGTTATACTCTGTAATGGGTGTTGAATGAAAGTACAACTGGATAAATTTCTCGACCAACACGTGGTCAGTTTCATGTGAACTGATTTCAAGTATTTTTGTGTTGAAAAACGTCCTCAGATCAGAACCTCGTTCCAATGGCGACTTGGAACCAAAATACTCGTTTCCAGCCCTCAATCCCTTATCCCTTTGACGTCGAATTTTTTTGTTATTTCTTCGATTGAGTATCAATATCTGACATATATTATGGGATTGGTTATCAATATCGGACAAAATTTCTGGGATTGGGTCGTAACAGAAATCCTTGCGGCGCAGACCCCCGTATGAGTTTATAGTGAAGTACCCCCCCCCCGGGTCCATAGATAGCTAAACGCGTAAAAATTTTCTTTAACTCACCTGGTATGTATGTGTAGTCATCAGGAGCTAAACTGAGTTATAAGTCGAGAGTGAAGGTATGTAATCTTGAAAAATGTGAACACATCTTCCGTTTGTTTCTTGCAAGGTACAGACTTTTCACTTGCCCGAAAGAAGCTTGTGTCGAGCGTCCCAAACTCGTCCCCATAGACGTAGAAACCGGGGGCACTGGGGGCACGTGCCCCCCCAAGATTTTGTAATAAACAAAGAAGTGCCCTTTTCATTTTTAGAAAATACCCCTTTTTTCTCAAGGAAAATGTGCCCTCGAAGTGTCGTGCCCCCCAAAATTCAATTTTGAGATGCTTCCTACGTCCCTGCTCGTCCCAAGAGTGAGTTCGTTGCTCTACCTCTATTCAGGGATACAAGAGGCCGTTTGTTCTGAGATACAAGAGGCCGTTATTTTGATATTTCGATATTTCATTTTATTAAGGAGGTTTGCCCTTCAACCGGAGTTGTTTTACAAGGGGCCCTCGGCTTTAAAAACATTGATTATGATATATATTTACAAAAGAGAAAGAACAATTAAAATATAAAAAACCATAATATTTTTTATATATTCTTCTAAAATTTTACAATACATGTTACATCTACATTCTACTATACTTTCTAATTAAGCCCTGGCAAAGCGACTGGACATTTGCACTGAAAATTGACTGGACATTGCTCACCCTGTCCAGTGTGTGAACACATGAAAATTTTTTGGGGGTGGCAAAACGACTAAACATTGTCCAGTGAACATTTTCTCTGCGGTAAAGTTCGCGCGATTTTTGGGGTTTGGACTTTTGTTTTAGGAGCCAGGGGTAAACTGATTACAGGACGCCAAGGGGATGAAAACATAAAATCTGCTGCCAAAATTGTGACATCAACGATCATCGATCTTAAGAGAAAAGTTGAAGATCGATTAGGCCTGCTGCTTGTCCCATCAATGTCATCGTATCCTTGTTCTCTGCGATCGCTCTGGTCATCAGAACTGCAATTGATCTTGTCAGAGGAATCCTCGTTACTGCCTGAATACCTTTCCCTGCTATTCATAGAACTAATTAATGCTGATGACTCCATTTCTTCCCCGTCATGACGGAACTCTCCTTTCTTGCATTTGTAATGCGCTTTCCGCGAACTGGACAATGTTCAGTGGGGTGGCAAAACGACTGAACATTTTCTTCAAACAAAAGAAATTTAATCTTGTCCACTGAACATTTATGACTGCCTTCAAAATCGACTGAGCAGCTCTCAACAGCGCTGAACACGACTGAACAAGATTGGACAAGATGGCAAAACGACGCAACATTTTGCACTGGAAATTTGTCCAGTGCATGTTCAGTGCAAATGTCCAGTCGTTTTGCAAGGGCTTTACTATACAAACTATACAAACACTACAGGGACAGGACCACAAGGAGCAAAGGACAATGACTACCCTGTGGCCATTAACATAAAGACATGCAAATATTAACAACTAAATGAATAACTACAAAATACAAAACGTACGATTTAGCATTATACACATAAATACTCGCATCCTTTTCACATTTGATGTCAGGCCAGCATAGGAGGAAGATGCTGAATAACCGGAACCCCGGTTGAGAGAACAGCAACAGCAATTGCTACCATCACTGATCCTCCCCCAGAGCCCCTATCCCTCAACACACAGCGCATATGCTGTCAGGCCAGGGTTTCCGATTGTAATATCGATAATCTGAAATACTTTGGTTTAGCATCAAGAAGTTTCCATAATATTGAAAGCCTAATATAAGATTTACAAAGTCTATTATAAAAAAACTACTGCAGAATCCTAAATTGATTTTTTAAACCATTTAGGGAAAGTGCCTCTTTGGTATCGGCAGGAACGTCATTCCACGCTTTTGCTCCTCGATAAGAAAAACATTTTGCCCATTGCTCGACTTTTTCTTGGGCAGCCTTGAATCTGTTTTTGAATTGCGCAGGACATACCAAGAGCTCTTTGAGCTTCGGGGAAGAGGTCACACGGGTATTGGGGAGCCAGTTCATGCAGGGACGTGAAGAGCATTGTTTTAGATTCACTAGCTACGAGTTCTTCGATGGTCTTCCAGCCAAGCCGGTAAATAAGTGGTCTGCTTGGGGTGTCAAAGCTACTGCTGCTAACAATCCTAGCAGCTCGGTTTTGAAGTTTTTGCAACTGATTAAGCTCGGTCGAACCGGCACGTCCCCAAACAGAGCAACAGTATCGAAAGTATGGTTCAACAATACCTACGTAAAGAGTCTTCAATTTTTCCCGTGGTAGGAGAGTCTTAACATGTTTTAGAAATTAAATAGCTTATTATTATTATTATTATTATTATTATTATTATTATTATTATTATTATTATTATTATTATTATTATTATTATTATTATTATTATTATTATTATTATTGATTGATTTATTTAAAGTAGGCAACATACAAAATAGCTATAAAACAAGAGCTAACTCAGGCCTACTAAGGAGCAGGACCGGACCACTTGAGAACCCTTGCTACAGTCTTGATGTGTTCCTTCCAGTTAAGAGAGTTATCGATCTGCTCGCTAAGGTATTTTGTTTTTTGGATTATTTCGAGCTCATTGTCACTAATTTTCATATTCAAATCTTCATTTCGACTTTTGAGGATGTTATGCTTTTGCCCTGTGGAAACAAGCGTGAAATTTGTTTTCGCAACATTTAAGGAGAGTTTGTTGCCTTGAAGCCAAGTGTCCAGTTATTTGAGATCGTTATTAATGGCCTCGTTCAGCTCATTTATATCCGCAGACTGGTAGCATAGACTTGTGTCATCTGCAACATGGAAATGACTGAATTTTGGACAGAGATCGTTGATATAAATAAGGAGAAGAAGGGGACCTAGACATGACCCTTGGGGTACACCAACCTTTATACTGTTAGTTTTTCAGCTGACACCATTAACCCGACCGAATTGTTTTCGATGGCACAGGCATGTTTCATATTTCACATATATATATACATATCTATACATATGTTTCATATTTCACATATATCTATACATATCTATCTATCTATATTCACATATATATATACATATTCAGAAATCTCTGAATCTATATGTATGCTCTGTTTGATTAGGAAAAGTCATTACTGATTAAGGCTTACGCCGAAACGTTTAAACGAATGTGTTTTTTCTGAGTTTCTACATATATATATATTTCATTTTTTTATATTTTCATATTTCATTTTATTAAGGAGGGTAGCCCTTCAACCAGAGTTGTTTTACAAGGGGCCCTCCACATAAAAACATCAATATACAATACATAGTGAAAAATAAAAATTACAATTATAAAAACCCTATTATGAAAACTTATACAATATTTGCGAGCGACGAAGGAGCGAGATTACTATAGTGATCCAGCCAACCTTCTGTGATGTCCACGCATATGTTTATTGTATTGCTTTGTTACTTCTGATTATCTATTACCGCTGGTTAGTTTAAATTGAAAGATTCGCTGGCCACATTTCCTTTGTCACTACAGTTTGATTGTGTACGTGTTTGTCTTCGTGAACAATGGTCAATAGTCATGATATTCTTTTGTCTGCCAAGGCCTGCCAAGATACTGTGATGGCGGTCGGGCCTATCCCAGAGGAGGGGCGACTAACTTGAACTTCCCTTTGAGACACAGGCAATAAGTTTGTGCACCTTCACACTACTTTCAGATCTTCCATCGACACATTTCGCTACTTCGTTTGGCCATAAAAAGACTAAGATACCAAACACGGCGTAAATAACTGTAAGACGGAGTTGTTCAATGATTCAACTTCACCCAACGAAACGAAGCTTGGCTTAGTGTGAGCCCTGACCCTGAGCGGCGTGTGGTATCGATACGAAACATTCACAAATGCTGCACAACAATGATATCGACGTCATGCAGTGTTTACATGCAATCACATTTTCAACAGGATTAAGTCAACACAACAAGCAATAATCTGTTGAACCTGCGTTCAATACCCTCCTTTACCTTCATAAAACATGGAATACGGAATAATGGAACGAACAATTCCACTTCAAGGGGACAGCAGAACATTCATTTACGAATTTAGTGTGGTTTTATCCGAGTTCACAAATATGAAAGAGTGCGAGCAGTTGATAACTTATAGTTACTTCTAGTTACAAAATCTAACTTAAAAGAAAGAGAAAACGAAAAATTCCTAAATAGATTTTTTAAAACTATCCAGGGAAGATGCCTGTTTAGAATCGCCAGGATATTCATTAACCCGACCGAATTGTTTTCGATGGCACAGGCATGATATAAACCATGCGAGTTCCCGCTGTTGGAAACCGTAGTGCACCAATTTTTTGGCAAAGAACCTCATGGTCACCAGTGTCAAAAGCTTTTTTAAGATCAATGAAAACTAGGCCTACAAGCTTACCAAGATCCAGCCCATTGTATCAGTCATCAGTATTTTTAAGTATGTAGGTTACAGTAGAATGGAGGCGTAAGTAGGCAGATTGCCCAGATGAAAACAAACCACTATCTTCCATATGCTGGTACACCTGATTGGTTACAAGTTTTTCAAAGAGCCTTGAAATGATAGGTAAGACTGATATTGGGCGATAGTTTGACTTATCAGCCCTATCATCTCCATTTTTGTGAATAGGAGTAACCCAAGCAATTTTCCATGAGTCGGGAAACATACTTGTCTCAATTTATTTATTAAACAAGAAAGCAAGGGAATTTTCAATGAAGGGCAAAGCAAGCTTCAAGAAGTAGTTTGAGATATTGTCAATTCCAAAGCTCTTTGCTGTTTTAACCTTGGCAAATGCATCCCAGATTGCCTGCACCTCATTGGTCCTGAACCCGGGGGGGGGTACTTCACTATAAATTCATACGGGGGTCTGCGCCGCAAGGATTTCTGTTACGACCCAATCCCAGAAATTTGGTCCGATATTGATACCCAATCCCAGAAAATTTGTCAGATATTGATACCCAATCGAAGAAGTAACAAAAGCAATTCGACGTCAAAAGGATAAGGGATAGAGGGCTGGGAACGGTTATTTTGGTTCCAAGTGGCCATTGGAACGAGTTTCTGATCTGAGGACGTTTTTCAACACAAAAATACTTGAAATCAGTTCACCTGAAACTGACCACGTGTTGCTCGAAAATTTATCCAGTTGTACTTTCATTCAACACCCATTACAGAATTTTGAGTAACCCCCAATCCCAGAAAATTCCGAGTGAAAGTATACCCCAATCACAGAAATTTTCCAGTAAAAGGATACCCCAATCCCAGAATTTTCAGGCCAAAAACTACCCAAAACTGGCGCACATCCCCGTCTTACCCAAAGTGAAGTACCCCCCCCCCCCCGGGGTCCTGAAGTGGCATTTTCCTTTAGCTTTTTGTTCATTTCAAAGTCACCTGATAGAAGGGGATTCAGAGCTGGTTTGATTTTGTCCGCTAGATCCTTACCTACTGAGCAGAAGTAACTGTTCATTGCATCAGGAATGTCCTGTTGCAGGAATGTTCGGCGATTTGATTGGCTGTAGCTCCGTTTTGTGTGGTTACTCCATGTTATGGCATATTATGGCATATTATGACAAGGCTGTTATGGCATATAAGATAATGAATAATTTATGTCCGAACAGCCTTCAAGGAAAATTCACCATGAGATCTCAAATATCTGCTTACGCAACGGGAAACTGCCGAGATATTGATATCCCAAAACGCAACCTAGAATTTTCAAAAAAGAGTTTTCTTTACTCTGGTGCTAAAATGTGGAATGATATACCTCTTGATATAAGGAATAGCCCCACAGTTCTCACATTTAAAAAGAAACTGAAGGACTACTTGCTACACTAGCATTTAACCCAAAGCACGATTCCTAGGAAGAGCAGCACTTACCACGGTTACATTCCATATTATTCTTTGTAGATATGATATAGTGCGTTGTTCTTATTTTTTATTTTTCTTTTTACTATTGTTATTTTTCAAACTATTATCTTGTTGTTGTATAAGCTGATAGGGATTTGTGGATAAATATGATTAAATGAAAAAAAAAATGAACTCCGTTTTGCACGGGGTAAGCGGCTCCAGCGGGGTAAGCGGCTCGACAGGAAAGTACATTCTTTACCCATTTCATCCATAATTTGCTACTCATCTCCGTCCTTTGGAGAAAATGAGCCATTCTATCTAGTCCATCCGACAGACGAGGAAAACCTGGATTTTCACAGGATAGGGAGGTTAGAATGCAGATCCATAAGGTTTATTTTGTAGACCATCAGATGTCTCCAACGGGATTACAGGTCAGGCAGCCATGCGCATTAAGGTTTAGGCAGTCGGCAGCTTCAAAGTATCGAAAGTCCATTCGACAGATTTTTGAATTTTAAAAGGCCGTTTTACCGACAATGTGCGTTTGTTTTTCACGGAGCATTGGCGCCGCACAATACCAGATGTTTGGCTGTACATGTCTGGCGGGTGGGTTGTTTTTCAGTCCGATCGTTAGAATTTAGCGCCCTCCTGGTATCAAATTTGAAAATATTGTTTTAAAGACCAGTTTGTTCTTAGATGTGGAAAAGCAGAGCGAGCGAGCGGTAAATTATTCGAAGAAACCGCGAAGGGCTTTTGGATCGTAAAGATTACTCGATCGTTTTAGGCGGGGGGAGGGAGGGGGAAGGGGGGAGGAGTGACTACCATATATGCTGGTAACGGATGTGCCATTCTTTGGAGTACCTTTTGCGAGGTTTTTGGTAAATTCACAAGTTGTCAGAAAATTAACTCTTCAGTGCATTGCTTTGATCAAACTTCCCTTACGTGGTTTAATTTTTGGATTGCTGTCCAATTTTAGAGTACTTATCTTCAATGGCCAGTAAATTCTGGTTTACCATGTTCCTGAAAATTTATACATTTTAGGGTGTGATTTCAGACGTCAAGTGGCACACCCCCGTCACCCTCCTACAAAAGTTATCCCTCGGGTTTTCACGGCTTTTCGGAATTTCATGATTTCTTGAGACTTTGAGATCATAGAAAGTTTTTTAATCTTTCTAGGATTTTTGGATGTTTTTGGAGAGCTTTGAAGATTTTTGAGACTTAACCCTTAACCCTATAGTGGCTGGGCTATTTGATAGTCCTATTTTGGTTGGGGGCAAAAAGCCCCCCCTACCGAACTCTTGACTGGTAATAGGTAGGGCGATCAAATTTGGTGTGCTAAAATCCCAAGGCATGTACTTTCTGTAAATATAAAAATCAACCTAAAAATATTTTTAGGTTACCATCATTTTACTCACATCAACATTTTCCTTTGTGTGGTCAAGAAAAGCGGCAAAATTGGCCAAAATCAGGAAAATCGCGATAAAACTAAATTTGGAGCACGTTTTCCATTCATAAATGATACTTGTGATAGAATGTGATAGAAATTAGCAAAATATTCCACTTCTGCTCCTTTTTTCGCGATAATTGAGATTTGAGAATTTGTGATTTTTCCTGGGTCAGTCCCAGAAAATTGTCTCCCGCCCCCTCATTTTTCAAAATATTTCAATGAAAATTTTTGAGAAGTTGCATAATAAACAGTTGCAAAAATTTAAGAAGTTTCATGGCTACAAAATTCTTCCTGGCAGAGTCATTGAAAAAATCTACTAGGGAGGAAAATTTGCCCCTCCAACCAAAATAGGGTTAATAAGATTCTTAACTCGAAGCATTGGTGGTTATATCTTTGTACCTCTCATAGCTTACTTGAACATACCGAGTGAGCTTGAAAAAGTTCCCACTTTTGAAAATTCTTAGCAGCAGGACCATTTCACCAAATTCAATAATTCACATTCTAAATAGAAGCTGAAAACTTGGAGTATTTTTGTAATTTTCTCGTTGCCTTCAAGCACTAGAAGTGTCCGTGAATTTAACTTTTATCAAAATTTCATGGTTGCAAAATGGCTGGAGAAGGATAAAAATACAGCAAATCCCTGCATACAAAAACCTACCTTTTGGAGAGCCAGGCTGGAGTAGGTTCTTATTTCAAATGTACTAAGGCTAATTTCAAGGTATAAAAGGTTGTAATTTGAAGGGTGCCTTATGTAATCCCTTTCAGAGTCTTTCAAAGATGTTCAGCCCTATTTTTTGTTATGGGGAGCGTCAATATGGACCTAATAACTAATTGCGGTGGAGAATAAAACTTTAAAAGCCAAGGGCGACCAAAATGAACTTAATAACGGCAAACAAAAATCAATTTTGCTACCCCTGCTATAAGAACAGGCTCTTAATAGAGGATTGCGCTAAAGATGGCGGCGAGGAATTTTTTACCGAGATGCATTGCGTTCGAATTACAAATCTTTAACAATTCTATAGGCATTCGATTAAAGAACGCAGTGCATCTCGGTAAAAAATTCCTCGCCGCCATCTTTAGCGCAATCTTCTATTGCAAGGTGCATTATTTAGACAAAACAGCCTCCAGGTTCTCATTTTCGTTGGTTCCTATATGCAGGGATTTACTGCATTGTGCTACCCTGGATCAGAGTATTTTTAGTACTTTTTTGAAAAAAAATCTAAAATTAAAAAGAAAGAAAAAAGAAAGAAGAAGAGAGGATTGAAAAATACTCTGGAGACATGCGACCTCCATTGTGTCTTCTTGGCCAATTAGAGCCAATTTTTCCTTTCTCCCTTCTTTTTTAATTTTTTTCGTTTTTTTGTTTCAGTACTAAAGATACTATGATCCAGGGTAGCATTGTGCATTTTGCGACAGATCAGGACAGACATCTCAAGATTTAATTCAACTAGGCTAATTTAAAGCGGTTTCGCCTCAATTACTTTCGCTTTGAATCTCCAATTAACATGAAATTCTTGAAAACGGGTTGTTTATCTTGGCTTACTAGTTTGGTAAGTAAACATGTTTTGCCGATTTTAGAAAAAAGCAACTACCTTGTAATTAACGTTGTAAATTTGTAATCAATACCAGAAACTAACATGCATAACAAAACACAGCTTGCATTCTCCCTATCGTAGAATGTTGAAGAAGTTTCAGTCATTCTATCGAGAAGACCTATGGGATAGGAGGCAATTCGCGCAAATATAGTAAGTGGTTTCAATTTGATTTATTCTGAAATTTTAAAGTTCTTTAGGGTTACAATTCAGTGTCAGTAGTCGCTTTAAATTTACAATGTCTGCGGTCACACTAGAATCTAATCCCGTCATAATCTGAATTGTTTCACTTTCTTGAAATTCATCTTCGACGTAAGAAAGTACGGCATTGTACCGATACAACGACACCCGGTCACACTGCCTGTCCCGTCTTATGCAAAGTTGCCCGTGCTGTGGCTAATCATTTTGGCGCAAAAGTAACCGTGACGTGATTACGTTGGTAAATCATGATTGGTTAATTTTGCTTAAACAATGCTGTAATTTAGGCCGGCACCCTATTTATTCCGTTGTTTTGGGTACTATGGTTTTTTAAAGACCCTTGCCCCAAGAATGAAACATTTTAACAGGGCCTAACAGCGTTATATGTGAACAGGAAGAGCGGTCACATACAACAGCGTTATAAGCCCGTTTGCAGGAAACAATTGTTGCTTAAAGTTTTCCCTCCCTTTTCGTCAGGCGCAGAATTTGGTTCACGCGAAAATGCGCTTTTAAATACAGTATTATCCTTTAAAATGTTTTGTGCAAGTGATAATAGAAACTGTTCACTTTAGGGGCAGAAACTTTTGCGGGCAGAAAGTTTCACGATTTCAAGTTTTTTGGAATTTTTTGCGAAAAGTTTCTGCAAGGGCATAATCTGAATTCAAAATTCTCGAAAGATTTTGCTGGTGAAATTGCAGAAAATTCTCGACTTGCGAAAGTTTCTCCGTCCAATATTTTTTCGTTTCTTCAATTTTTGCGTTGCTGTTCCTAATCACCCTGGTCTGTAGACTCTTGGGCCGTAAAGCCTTGTAAATTGTCACTGTGACAATTAAGATGAAATAGAGGGTATTGTCAATACAGGGTATTGTCAATTACATCTGCTCACTCTCTTCTCTTCATACACTAACACTGGCTCTCCTAGCTGTATAATTCCATCTGATTCTGCATCATCTAACGTATGACAACCTCGTTCACAGGGTATTCTTACGTCATACGCTGATCACGAAGCCGAATGAACACCCTGGTACACTTCGATCAAATTTGCCCAGAAAATGGGAAAAAATTTGGAAGCCATTATGGATTTCAACGTTGGCTAGGCAACGCCAAGCAACGGAAAATGGCCGTTGCTCTGGCGCTAATTCTGCAGAAGATGAATGGAGAAAAAAAACACTTTGAGGACCTTACTTGAACCTTTTTGCAGGTGTTTAAACAACAATCTGGGGTTCGCAAGTGTGTCTAATGTGAAAATAAGCACGATTTGTTTGGGGGCGAAAATGGGCCTAAGTTGAAAATTAGAGAACTTTCACCGCAGCTTCAAAAATAGAATAGCTCGTTATTCTTCGAATTTCGGAAATAAGTTACAAATGGTGGTCGGAATAGGTAAAGAATGTGGTTTTACGTCGAATTTTGACATGCCGAGGTCGTTTACCCAGCGCAAAATGAGTTACAGCCCAAAATGGCGAACAGCTAATCAGATTGCCGAACGGCCTCTTGTATCCCAGAGTAGAGGTAGAGCAACGAACTCGCTCTGGGGACGAGATTGAACGTATGATACTCTCTAAGATCTGTAAGGTATTCCTTACGCCATTTTTCAATTCACTATTGTTTGGAGCATTGGCAATCATCGGCGACGCTGTAAGACAGTGATCGGCGACGATTTAATGAAAGCCAGGCTTTATGAAAACCAAAGGTTTCTTCCCGCTAGAGCTTCTTCCCACGGTTTAATGCTGTACTGACCTTTCCAAGTGCAGGCATCTTACCTGGTCTGTTTTTTCCAGGACCCAATCAAGATGCTGACGGTTGCTGTAATCTTAATGTTGTTTGGTTACACCACTCAAGCAGGTATGTTTAGCTTAAGTGGGCTATTTTAACCCCCCCCCCCCTGTCCAGATAGGGTTAATCTGCCCTTCCACTATAGCCTGCAGGGACCGCGGAGCAGGGCAGGCTGGGTGGGCTATACTTTTTGGTAGCAAATGGCTTTGTTTTTGTTGGCAAAATTTTGAAAATAATTAGCACTTAGTCGGCTGAAAGAGAAGCTGAGATTAGAACTGTTAAAGACGAATTCAAAACGATATATATTGAAGCTCCTGATTTTGTAGTGCACTTCATAGATTTCAATTCAATCAGCCAAATTTTCAAGCATCGAACAGCTTGAATTGCTACTCCTTGAGGCATTGGCGGCATTGGCATCCAATGATTTTGCAGATGAAATCGAATACTTGAAACTACACACTATGATGGTGATAGTTTCTTCATGTTATTATGAAAAGGGCGTTTTCGAGCAATCCAGTGAGGTGGGGATCATCAGGGTTTGCGGAACAGCGGAATTTCAAGAAAATTTGTTGCGGAATACGGAATTCTAGCAATTTCTCGGCGGAACGACGGAATTCTCCAGTCCTACGGGACGCGGATTTTCTCAAAAATTATAAGCGGAATGCGGAATTTTCATAAATTTTCATGGATTTGCGGATCCTTCATCTGTTGTCTTGTAAAAAGAGGTCTTGCTCACACCTCTGTTTTTCTGGTCAGCACTATGAGAATATTTTCCAAGCTTTGCACAAACATTTTAAGTGCTATTATCCTCCTCTTTTCACCTGGATGGGTGAAAATGTCTAACAATACTAATTTGTGCCATCATTTTTATGACAAAGTGGCGGGACGCGTGGACTTGCCTAAGTCTCTTCCGCGCGTACCAAAACTAAAAAACTACCTCTGCGAAGGAGAGAGGGAGAATTTCCTTTTCCCTCTCCTTCGCAGAGGCGTTTGTGGATTTTAACACGGATGTGGGTTTTGTGGATTGTGGGCTTTAACACGGGAGAGAGTGGATTGTGGGCTTTAACACGGGAGAGACTTAGGCAAGTCCACGGGACGCGGAACTTTGGCTAAAACTGACCGGGAAGGCGGATTTTAACTGAAAATCGCGTGGAACTGCGGATTTCTAACCCCCTTGATGACCCCCACAGTGAGCTTGATCCTAGAAAATTTTTTCAAGGGTGCAGCCCCCGCCCCCCCCATATTGCACTCGCTTGACGCTCGCTGCCTAGCCCATCCACTTTTTGGATCACTCCGCGGTCCTTGGCCTGCGCAAATTGAAAACAGGGAGAAAAGTTCTCCCTCTTTTCAATTTTTCGTCAAGAGTCTTCACGCAGGCTATTCCAGAAACAGGATAAATGCCATCCGTTTTGAGTTGCGTTCCCATTAACACATAGCCGGCGTGCAGTATTTCTGTTGTAAAATTGAAAAGACCAGAAGTTAACCATATCTTAACCGGGGGGGGGCGTTTTTGGCCACCCCGAACTTTTTTAAATAGCTGAAACTTCTTCCGTATTGAAACGTAAGGACATTAGAGAGCTGTCATAAAGAATTAAACAGAGGGGAGCGGAAGGGATTTCAAAATTCGCAGTAACATTGCGTAGCCCAGTGCAATGCACAGAAACTGTTTACATAGCCCCTTAAACATCGGCAAAAATTATTTGACGACCCCAGGGCTTCAAAATGAACTCTGTAGTTCAGAAACTTCTTCAAGAAAAATTTTCAGCACTTTACAGTTCAAGTTTTTGTCTTTGCATCATGTTGTCAATACCGTATCTGTAGGACCCGGTATACCGTTTTAAGAAGGTAGGGAAGAACATGCAGATACCTCTGTGTTAGACACTGAGATGGAGAACAATATCAATGATCAAGAAAACAGCTAAGATGATGGTGACAGTGTTTAAAACAATTGTAAAACATTGAAAGCAAATCTCGAAACAAATATATCTTCATGACCCATGTTTGTCATTTGTAATAGTTTGTTAGCCCAACATTTTCCATGCAATAATTTTGGTGACCCTGTCAAATCCCTTCCGCCCCCCTCTGTTCCATACTTTATGACAGCTCCCTTAGTCCCTCAACTAAAGCGATAACAAGAACAACAACAAGAACAACAACAACAAGCATAAGTTAGAGGGACTTATGTAATGTAGTCTAACTTGGAATTAGGATGCAATCCACGCCCTCCCACCTAGTTGAGATAAGGTAAAAGTTAGACTGCGTTCACACGATGCCGGTGTAGTATGCAAAAGTGTCCCCTATGCGGAAGTGTACCTTCCTGAACCGCAATGCGTTTGATGACTCTGTTTTATGTGACCTCAACGCTATTGCGTTTCATGACTGTGAAGAAAATATAACATGGAACTGAAACGCATATGCGTTTCGTGACCATGGAGCAAGACCAAAGCTTCACTTTGGGAGGAGGGGGAGGGAGAGGGAAAGGGGGCCCGATCCTCAGACCTAAGGATACAATAGTCTCCAGTACATAATAGAGGGGATGGTCTGAAGGGATGACCTTAATAATCAGGGGGAGGAGAGGAGTTACAGAGACGCAAAAACACTGCAAACCTACAAACCTGGTTTGGAGGAAGGTTTTGGCCAAAAATTGAGGAAGGTTTAGCTGTCAAAGATAAAATTTTATATTGTTGGCATAGATTTAGAACATAAATCATCAATAAATACATAGAACCATTAAAAATCATGTCAACAGTATGCAAATGGTGAGGTTATATTTCAAAACTATATCAAAGAAGAAAAATCGGGTTTGATCAGACAATGTGACGAAAGAGAGAAAGTCTATGAGGAAATATGCATATGTGTCTGGAAAAAATTACTTTTGAAAAGCGTCCCAGAAAAGTCCTTCTGCTTGCAAAATCACCAAAATTTTATTCTAAGGTAGATCTTCAAAAATTTCTTTTTCTTACCGGTAAATAGAAAATTATTGTTGTAGGCAAAGATGATCGTTTGATTTATTTCTCGATTAATTGAATCGAGCTCTTTTTTACGTGCTGCCTGGTTTGGAAGCCTTTGCAAGAAAGCACTTATGTTTATTTGAGTAATTTTTTTTGTTATGTTGAGTTTCTTGTTTGGTCATGAATATCAGAATGAAACGTGAAATGTTATTGTGGACTTGAAGAAAATTTTGAATGTAAACGGTTATTAGAGGCAAGATTAGCGATGTTGCTTAAAGAGTGTTGCTTAGAATGAGGTTTTCCATGCATTATTTCATACCCGTTAAGTAAATAGAACATATAGTTCACCATCATTGAATATATTTGAATTGTTGATAGAAGAGATGAAAAAATTTTATGATAACTTTCGTAATCAAATCTTGGCGATTTTGCAAAAAGGAGTACATTTTTGGACACCCAGTGGCTTTTAGACTCACCTTGAACTCTTTGTTCCCCCCTTCATTGCCCCAATACCTTTCAATCAATGAATCATATGGGAAGGTCCCTAATTGAATGCTTTTGTATGGTTTACAAAACACCGTCGAGCTGTTTTCCAGTGATTATATATTGTGTTAAAATGAGGAAGGTTGAGAGCATAAATTTCAGGTTTGGAGGAAGGTCAACAAGTTTTTGCAGCTCTGAGGAGTTATTATGAAAGCAAAAATAAGTTGGGGCAAATACTTCGACATTCTCCCATTATTTTAGAAAATTGTTAATCAATCCTCTTCAAGCTTCATATTGATAAACACTAAGGATGGTTCCTAATAACGGTCGCGGGTAGGGGATGATTCCTCAAAATTCAATAAACTAAAGGTATATTGGCCCTTGAGTAGAGATAGTGATGTAGTAGACCTTTTTGAAATTATCAAAGGAAAGGGGCTTAGGCTTGAGGGGCGCTCAGTCACTTCTCATAAATTAACAAATTCTTCAATGCAAGTTTTGATGTGGGATGGTGCATGGTGTGCTGAAATCACTTGATTACTCCAAATCGCTATGCACGTAATTTTTTCATAAGAAACCAAGAATTTTGGGCAGTAAAGGGAGTTGCTTTAAAATTATCAGATTTTGAGTACTAGAGTTTCTTACGAGATTCTTCTTGTTGACTACTAGTACTGTGCCCTTGTGAACACTTCAAAACAAGGATATTTGATGCCTTTCCAATTTTTAGACATTAAATTCAAGTACCTCTGGGTAACATGATACAGGAAGCGAGTGAAAGTAAAGTAAAACCCGGTAAAACCTTGTTGTAAATAGTTTCTTAACTTCCCAACACTGGAGTTTCTTAATTTGTTGGCGATCTACACTTGAGATTCTTGGCAGTTTCTTATAATACTGTAAGTGTATTTGCGAGACATCAGCGCACATTTTCGACTCCGCTGGTATGGTACATCATCTTCCAATACAAAAGGCTGTTCCTATTTTAAGGTGAATTCACAAGACCACAATCTGAAGAAAAATAACTATTGAGGACAAACTATTGTAATCAGTAGGAAACACCCTTTCCACAACCTTTAGTTATGCAAAAGTCCTTCCTTCCAACAACCTTTCTCGTGAATTGTTTCTTACAATTTCAAACTTTTTGCCCTAGTTTCAATGTCCCGTCAAATCCCTATTCACACTTAACCAAGAAGAGAAATACACGTGGGCTGCCATAAGTGTAAAAGATAAAAAATTGTCTCGTTTGGAATTCAACAAAAATTGTAGCGTCCAGACCAACTATGGAAAAGAGAGCATACAAAATGCAAACATTTGTTACATATATATGAGCAAAAGCCTAAAAGTGACAAGACCACTCATTCTAAATTTCAAGACTGCATTTCAACATCACTAAATATGGCAAAGACCTCACTAAAATACTAAAATAGGCACTGACAAAAGCACGAGACCTAATTTGATAGGCAGCTGTAATAAATAAAGACCAAATAAAGAAGTAGGAACCGGGGAGTACTGTGAGCACGCGCACCAAGGTTTGTTATGCGTTTGTGTGTATCCTTGGTAAAACAATGGGGGACACTTTCGCATAGTCAAATTTTGTCATGCGTTTGTTTACCTTTCGTAAAACAACAGGGGGACACTTTCGCATAGGCAGTTTTTGCTATCCGTTTGTGTACCCGGACACTTTTGCATACAGAATTTTACTATGCATTTGCGTACCCTTCGTAAAACAACAGGGGGACACTTTCGCATAGGCAGTTTTTGCTATCCGTTTGTGTACCCGGACACTTTTGCATACGGAAATTTACTATGCATTTGCGTACCCTTCGTAAAACAACAGGGGGACACTTTCGCATAGGCAGTTTTTGCTATCCGTTTGTGTACCCGGACACTTTTGCATACAGAATTTTACTATGCATTTGCGTACCCTTCGTAAAACAACAGGGGGACACTTTCGCATAGGCAGTTTTTGCTATCCGTTTGTGTACCCGGACACTTTTGCATACGGAAATTTACTATGCATTTGCGTACCCTTCGTAAAACAACAGGGGGACACTTTCGCATAGGCAGTTTTTGCTATGCGTTTGTGTACCCGGACACTTTTGCATACGGAAATTTACTATACGTTTGTGTACCCTTCGTAAAACAATAGGGGGACACTTTCGCATAGGCAGTTTTTGCTATGCGTTTGTGTACCCGGACACTTTTGCATACGGAAATTTACTATGCATTTGCGTACCCTTCGTAAAACAATAGGGGGACACTTTCGCATAGGCAGTTTTTGCTATCCGTTTGTGTACCCGGACACTTTTGCATACGGAAATTTACTATACGTTTGTGTACCCTTCGTAAAACAATAGGGGGACACTTTCGCATAGGCAGTTTTTGCAATGCGTTTGTGTACCCGGACACTTTTGCATACGGAAATTTACTATGCATTTGCGTACCCTTCGTAAAACAATAGGGGGACACTTTCGCATAGGCAGTTTTTGCAATGCGTTTGTGTACCTGGACACTTTTGCATACGGAAATTTACTATGCATTTGCGTACCCTTCGTAAAACAATAGGGGGACACTTTCGCATAGGCAGTTTTTGCTATCCGTTTGTGTACCTGGACACTTTTGCATACGGAAATTTACTATACGTTTGTGTACCCTTCGTAAAACAATAGAGGGACACTTTCGCATAGGCAGTTTTTGCTATGCGTTTGTGTACCCGGACACTTTTGCATACGGAAATTTACTATGTGTTTGTGTACCCTTCGTAAAACAATAGGGGGACACTTTCGCATAGGCAGTTTTTGCAATGCGTTTGTGTACCCGGACACTTTTGCATACGGAAATTTACTATGCATTTGCGTACCCTTCGTAAAACAATAGGGGGACACTTTCGCATAGGCAGTTTTTGCAATGCGTTTGTGTACCTGGACACTTTTGCATACGGAAATTTACTATGCATTTGCGTACCCTTCGTAAAACAATAGGGGGACACTTTCGCATAGGCAGTTTTTGCTATCCGTTTGTGTACCTGGACACTTTTGCATACGGAAATTTACTATGCATTTGCGTACCCTTCGTAAAACAATAGGGGGACACTTTCGCATAGGCAGTTTTTGCAATGCGTTTGTGTACCTGGACACTTTTGCATATGGAAATTTACCTTCGTAAAACAATAGGGGGACACTTTCGCATAGGCAGTTTTTGCAATGCGTTTGTGTACCTGGACACTTTTGCATACGGAAATTTACTATGCATTTCCGTACCCTTCGTAAAACAATAGGGGGACACTTTCGCATAGGCAGTTTTTGCAATGCGTTTGTGTACCTGGACACTTTTGCATACGGAAATTTACTATGCATTTGCGTACCCTTGGTAAAACAATAGGGGGACACTTTCGCATAGGCAGTTTTTGCTATGCGTTTGTGTACCCGGACACTTTTGCATACGGAAATTTACTATGCATTTGCGTACCCTTCGTAAAACAATAGGGGGACACTCTCGCATAGGCAGTTTTTGCAATGCGTTTGTGTACCTGGACACTTTTGCATACGGAAATTTACTATGCATTTGCGTACCCTTCGTAAAACAATAGGGGGACACTTTCGCATAGGCAGTTTTTGCTATGCGTTTGTGTACCCGGACACTTTTGCATACGGAAATTTACTATACGTTTGTGTACCCTTCGTAAAACAATAGAGGGACACTTTCGCATAGGCAGTTTTTGCAATGCGTTTGTGTACCCGGACACTTTTGCATACGGAAATTTACTATGCATTTGCGTACCCTTGGTAAAACAATAGGGGGACACTTTCGCATAGTCAAATTTTGTCATGCGTTTGTTTACCTTTCGTAAAACAACAGGGGGACATATTCGCATAGGCAGTTTTTGCTATGCGTTTGTGTACCTGGACACTTTTGCATACGGAAATTTACTATGCGTTTGTGTACCCGGACACTTTTGCATACGGAAATTTACTATGCATTTGCGTACCCTTCGTAAAACAATAGGGGGACACTTTCGCATAGGCAGTTTTTGCAATGCGTTTGTGTACCGGGACACTTTTGCATACGGAAATTTACTATGCATTTGCGTACCCTTCGTAAAACAATAGGGGGACACTTTCGCATAGGCAGTTTTTGCTATGCGTTTGTGTACCCGGACACTTTTGCATACGGAAATTTACTATGCATTTGCGTACCCTTCGTAAAACAATAGGGGGACACTTTCGCATAGGCAGTTTTGCAATGCGTTTGTGTACCTGGACACTTTTGCATACGGAAATTTACTATGCATTTGCGTACCCTTCGTAAAACAATAGGGGGACACTTTCGCATAGGCAGTTTTTGCAATGCGTTTGTGTACCTGGACACTTTTGCATACGGAAATTTACTATGCATTTGCGTACCCTTCGTAAAACAATAGGGGGGACACTTTCGCATAGGCAGTTTTTGCTATGCGTTTGTGTACCTGGACACTTTTGCATACGGAAATTTACTATGCATTTGCGTACCCTTCGTAAAACAATAGGGGGACACTTTCGCATAGGCAGTTTTTGCAATGCGTTTGTGTACCTGGACACTTTTGCATACGGAAATTTACTATGCATTTGCGTACCCTTCGTAAAACAATAGGGGGACACTTTCGCATAGGCAGTTTTTGCTATGCGTTTGTGTACCCGGACACTTTTGCATAAGGGTACCGAAACGCATATTACACCGGCACATTTTGAAAACGATGAAAAAAGTGACGGTAGCAAAATTTGAGCTAGCGTTCACACGATGCCGGCACAATTTGAAAACGGTAGGAAATTTGACGATAAAAACTCGTTGCAGGATTTGATGCCAAAGAATAGTACCTACACCCTAAGAATAGACTTGTCTCGATCCAAAAGTGTCGAAAAATGTTCTGTTTTCATCTTTGTTGAGTGTTTAAACGATGCTGTTTCACATTCATGCCGGTTACGGTTCCGTTTTCAAAATCTACCGTTTTCAAAATCTGCCGGCAAAAAATGTGCCGTTTTCGTGTGAACAGGAGGCCTATCCGTCACATTTTTCACCGTTTTCAAAATCTGCCGGCATCGTGTGAACGCAGTCTTAGATTCACATCTCTGGAGCCTATCTTTGCTTATATTTTTCATTTAGACACTTGGTATAATTATACATTTTTCTGTTAGGTATCTCATTCCCTGACCTTCGTGGAGGAGTTCTTCTCAGCAGCTTTCCTGGGTTGTCACCACCAGCGCAAAGTTGGGGAAACTGTCGTAAGTTCTTGTGTAATATTTGTCACCAGTAAAGCGAGCCAACCGATTTTTCTATTTTGGGTCCAAGATTCTTAAAGGCGCAGGGTCACGTAACCGTAAACAAACCTGTTATCTCTATGATCTATATTATTACCCACACGTGGCCATTGTGTTCCGCTCAGATTTTGGTGGATGGGGTGAATCTACAATAAAGTTACTTTTAAGAATCCACCAATATCTCTGCAATCCTACAACGTATGGGTGTTTGGTTTATTTCTCTAGAAAATTCAAGAGTCCATCTTCAAAATAACACCCATATTTTGAGAAAAGTAGTGGAAAATCTCTGTGATATGGACTATCAAAAATCCTGAAAAATCATCGTTTCGAAAAAAGTTTGTTTACATTACGTGATTGTAATTAGTGTTAATGAGTTAAAGACAGTTGTAGCGTAAATAGTGCATCGCGACATCGTTGATTTAACCGATGGGGTGTATCACTCTACGAAAAGGCGTACGAGACATTTTCAGATCTGAAAAGAGAGTAGACATTTAATTAATTCCGAAAGTAGACCCTTAATTAATTGCAAAACAATTGATTAAATATCAAGTGCATATTTGATTAAGTATCAAAGTGTATATTTTAATAATGTTGCTTGGTGATAAGTTCTGCAAGCACAGCAGTATAAATAATTGCATTGCCAAAGATTAATACTGCAATGCCATTTACTAATTCAATGTGACAAAATTTAATACAAATATACTTTGATTGATAGCGGATACTTTTGAACCATTCGGGCCCTCATAAATTGGGGCCACCATAAGTAGGATTAAAAGAAGATGATAAAAACACACTGCATGATGGGGTTTATTTGGCTAGGTTTGTTTATAGACACGCCAATTATATCAAACTATGCCTATGCTGATATCAGCAGACTCGCTTTGTGTCGCTGAATCGCAGACTCTACTGCAGGAGAAACCTCTCTTAAAGAAACAAGTCGAGTCTGCGCGCAGGCCAGCCTTAGCCGGAAATGCATTCACTTTCAAGCAGCAAAGTCTCATTTGCAAACTCTGATCTCAGTACATTGAAAGGAAGAGCAGATAATGCATTTGAGATGTGGTGCTACAGAAAACTTCTGCGAGTATCCTGGACGGAAAAGAGAACAAATAGATGGATTCTAGAAAAAATAGGATCTGACCTGGTATTGCTGAAGAATATTGCAGAGAGGAAGATGAAATTATTTCGGTCACATAGTGAGAAGAGGACGTTTAGAACGACAGATCATAGAAGGGATAATGGAAGGGAAAAGGGGACGTGGACGACCACAGACATCCTGGTTGACCGATTTAAGGCAACGGACAGGAGGCAGCATAGCAGAATCAATACAGTAAAAACCCGCGTATAAGAACCTACAATTTTGCAAGTCAGCCTGATTAGGTTCTTATGTATTGAGTATTTAGAAGGAAATAAGGCTGTTCAGGTTCTTAAATTGGTTCTTATTTCATTCATGGCTTCCAGGTATTTCTTTTGTTCATATCGAAACTTCAAGCCCATTATTTACTGTCAGTTGAGAGACACCTGAGTTCACGAGGCCTTTTTCAAAACATCAGTTAATGGAAGAATCAGAAATATTACAGAATACAATGAAAAGCTTTCAAAGCATCTTTAGAGCTCTTTGTAACTTGCACATGTGGCAGAATCAGTACGTATAGGCTCAATGACAAAGCAACTAGAGTTTGATTTAGTTTGATGATCTCCACAAATAAGAACCTATTTCAAATTTCAGGCTGAATGGGTTCTTATACATTGGGGGTCTAATTTCAGAATTTTCAGCCTGTAGGTTCTTAATCACTAGGTTCTTATACGCGGGTTTTTACTGTACGCCAAGCAGAAACCAGAACTGGCTGGAATGCTCTCGTGAAGACCACAGCAGCGCTTTGCGCTAACTGACCAAGAGAGAGAGAGATTCTGACCCCTGAAATATTGGACTTACCTCTGTGTTAATGGTCCCGCCTGATCCGGAACAGCTTTCACTTTCAAACAGCAAAGTCTCATTCGCACACTCTGATCTCTGTAAATTGAAAGGAAGCCACTTAGGATTGTTCGCCTGTCAATCATGATTTCTACATTTTCCATCAGATAACGAACAAGGGAACAGGTTCCGTGCTCCTCGCGCGGAATGCTGCATCACAGCTCTCAAGGATGACTTTGGTTACACTGACGATGTGGCGAAGGAGCTTTTGAGGTTGGCAAGTCAGACCACAGGCGGCACTCCACCCTTGGCTTTGGGATCGAGGGTAAGCCTTTAGTTGCTTTTCACTGTTGAATCCAGCCTTTTTGTTCGGGGATGGCTCAGTGGTCTGGTCCAGTGGAGGCACTCTAGACTTATGACGATGAATCACTTGTATCCCTGCTTTAAACCTTGCTCAACAGGGACTCATAATGAAACCGTGAAAAACTTGGCCCTATTTTCTTCAATAATCAATGGAATTTTGATGGAAACACGGCTTCGAATCTCAATTCCGTGTGAGTGTTTCAATTCTTCAATCGAATTGAAAATTCTATCACATTTACGCCGTAACAATAGTAATTCACAAATCTCGCAATCTGATTGGTACTGTAGGAATCACGAAGTTTGGGCCTAAATAGGGCCAGGTTTTTCAGAGAAATATTATGAGTCTCTGTTGACTGAAGCGCCATCATCAAGTCAAAGAGCACAGGGAAACAAGAGACTCATCGTCAAAAGTCTAAGCCTTTATTTGCTTTTCACTTGTGGACCCAGCCTTTGTTCGGAGATGGCTCAGTGGCCAAATCCAGGGGAGGCACTCTAACACTTCACTTGATGGGATATGCCCCTCAACAGGGTGTCTGTAGCCTGCGTGCAGCCTCTACTGTCTGTGGAAGAAGACGGAGAGAAGGAAAGAGCGGAATCTCCCCAGAGATAGATTTCCGCTCTTTCCTCCTCCTCTCCGTCTTTCTCCACAGACAGTAGAGGCTGCACGCAGGCCAGGTGTCTGACAAGCATTATGGGGCAGGGTATTATAATTGATGAGAAGGTTATCTAACAGAGTACAGTAAAGTCCCGCCTGGACACACTTAAAGGGCATTTTTCGCTAGAGGGTGCTGGGTGTGAAGAATTTTTCCACATAGCCCCGTCATTCCCTATCAAATACCCCTCCTCAGTGGTAAAACTCTTGAGAGGCTAATCTGAAGGTTGTTGGTTTGAGTCCTCGCCCTGTGGAACCTGCGACGTAGACTAGATTACATGTCGTAGTATTTGGCTGTTTGCCTGAATAACGCTGCAACTATGACTCATTTCCCCCTACGCTTGCAAAATCGGACAAGCTACTGAGTGAAACCTTTTAGCTGTACTATTTGGAGCTTCTACCGGGTGTCCCAAAAAAAGGTAACAGATTTGATCAAGGTTAGTGTACAGAATTGAGCTCGAATCAATCGGAAATCATCTTTGAACTATTCCTTGATAGTTAAGTTGAAGATAGATACCTTGTTTGTTGATATTAGAATATTGAGAGGAGATATTTTTATCTTAAAAGCACAGATTTGCCTCCATCTCGAAACCAGAGCTTGGAGGATTTGGCTTTAACTACAAACGCGCTGTTTTGGGGAATCTCCTCAAGGACAGACATAGTGAGAAATCCTGAACAAGGACCAGTGTGCTTTGGTACACATTTAAATGGAAATGTAAAAACTAAAAAGTGACAAAGTTACCAATGAATATAATCACCAAAGAATATCTTTCTTCAAAAACAATTTAAGCACCAGTGAGCACTTTCAAGGATCTTATCCTTGTGAATATTGATCCTTTGGGTATACGCGATTGCTTGTTTCGTAATGATTCCAATGATAACAAAAATGCATTTTATTCAAACAAGGAAGATTTTTCACACCCAAGGTAATTATTTCGATGATGAATAACTTTTATTCGCCAGGTGTAATTCAAAGGTTTTGTTGAATGAAAGAAGATGTCTCTTTGGGAAAAAAATTCGTGAATTTGATTTCAAGTTCGATTTGGATTTCCATCAAGAATTTTTCCGAAGCACGAGGTTTCTTGCTTGTACTTCGCTATGATTCAGGAGATTCCACAACAAGCGCATCAACAACTTAGGCCAAAACCCAAAAAGCTCTGGTTTAGGGGTGGAGACAAATCTTGACTTTCATGATAAAAATTTCTTCTTTCAATGCTCCATTGTCAGCAAACAAGGTGACTATGTTCAAGTTGACTATCGAGGAATAGTTTAAAGATTATTTCCGATTGATTCAAGCTAAATCCTTAGCGCTAGCCATGATCAAATCCGTTATCTTTTTTCTGGGACACCCGGTATCATTATTGTGTATATTCGAACGTTCTACAAAATGTGTCAGTCTACATTCGATTCGGGTTCTTTTTTATATTTTAGCTGTTAGGCCTAAGGCCCCGTTCACACGGGAACGCAACCGTTCCGTTCCATATCGTTCCGTTCCGAAAAGTGGAACGCTCAGGGGTTGCGTTCACACGGGAACGCTTGAAATAACATCGTTCCGTTCCAAACAGTGGAACGATAAAATAAGTGATACGAAAAGTGGAACGATACGCAATCGTTCCGTTCCGTTCCCGTGTGAACAGGCAATGAGGTGCGAAACTGGTCCAAAAAAAGGAACGATAAGATTTTTGCCCTAAACGCATGCGTGGATGTAGTTGTTGCTGGAAAAACTGGCAAGGACTTAAGAGAAAACTGTGGAACGGAACGATTGCGTTCCCGTGTGAACAGAAACAAAAACCGATACGCAATCGTTCCGTTCCCGTGTGAACAGTCAATTTTTGCGTTCCAGAAAGTGGAACAGAGATGGAACGGAACGATTGCGTTCCCGTGTGAACGGGGCCTAAATGATCACCACTTTCTCACGAACACCGAGCCTAAAATGCCTCAAAAGTAGCATTTTCTCGAACTGCTGTATCTGAGCTAGGTACTTCATTAAAGGATACTTCATTCATTCATTCATTCATTCATTCATTCATTCATTCATTCATTCATTCATTCATTCATTCATTCATTCATTCATTCATTCATTCATTCATTCATTCATTCATTCATTCATTCATTCATTCATTCATTCAAGGTTGGTATCTACATAGTTTTACAAAAATTAAGTTAATTTACACCAACCATTTACAGTAAATCTAAAGAAATACATATCAAAATCAAAGAAATTAAGCTCTATTTACAAACTGTACAATCTGCCATAATAAATTCTGACTGATCGACGATGGGGCGACAGAAACTCTTCGACGATTGACAATTGTTGCTTTTTTCACAGTTCTAGGGAGGCAATGCCAATGTAGGTGAATTTGAAAGTGTGAAGGTTGTCATGACGCTAAAGCAGTGGGGCCCTAACGGGTATCGAACCAACTCAGTTTGTCTTGTTCTGACTTGTTCCTGGAGTCAGCCAATTTCACCACTGCGCCATCACACCTTCAAACCCAGCCACCCAGGGTGAATCACTGTAAAGCAAACTAACTCTAAAGCGTGTCCTCAATCCTATTTTTAGCCAAAAACCGCTGATTTGAAGTCAAGGAAGGCAATGTGCATCGTTGCGAACAACTGTCACTGCAAGATTACACAAGACTGGTGTAGCAACAGAGGAAAAAAGAAGATGAAATCAGACAAGAAGGACACCGAAGAAGATGAAGAGTGAAATGTGTCGTCAAAAATGCAAACACGTTATGCCACAATGTAATGGAATGCGTAATGTGACAATGTATGAACGTTACACTTTCATTCCAGATTTATGAAATCTGATATGAAATGCGACAACAAAAAAGTTATCATTTTCTTTCAATATTTCTTTCGAGCAAAGTTGCACTTATTCTGCTCTCAAAGTGTCAATACCAACAAAAGAGGTATTGTTCTTCAATCTAACTACTGAGAGGCATTTTGAATTAGATTACACTTCTCTTTTCAACTCGCAACTCGCACTCGCACTTTATCATATCACTGATCATATGGCTACATTGCTACATCTTCCTGGTAAGCTCAAATTTGAATTTCTACCAATTGAAGAGAATATAAGAAAATTCTAGCCAACCACCAAATAGCCAAATATGGTACAACACGTGTCACTGCTTACTGTCTTTCATCAGACCTCATGAATGCGTAGAGTCCCTTTAAAGGTCTAGTTGCAGCCCTCCAGATTACCACCTATTTTTGCATGCCTGGATCGTTAATGTTCTGTCAATAGGCAAAGCAAATAGTGGATTTCCCCCCGACACAATTAGGCAGTGTGACGCAATCTTTGAAAACATCATACTGCGTTTACATGAATGAATTTCTTAGAAAAGAACCAGTATTTTTCAGTCGAAAGTTTTAAGGAAAATGCATAAAAAGCAAGACCAGAGTTAGAGATGAAGGGAGAATTAGAAATCCATGGGAGAAGGGAAAAACTGTAAGCTTTTAATGGGGAAGGGAGAAGTTGCCAAATTTTGAAGGGAGAAGAGAGATTTAGACCCCTGTTCCACCACCCTGTCTTTTTATAAGAAACTAAGAAACCCAACTCTCAGATCGCCAAAAGATTAAAATCTAGAGTTCTATCTCGCGGATTTTGTTTATTTGAATCAGAAACCGAGCAGAGGGCATTACAATTTTTGCATATTTATTGCTCAGATGTACGCTGTCACCCCTCAGCTCCTGAATCAAATAAACAAAATCCGCGAGACAGAACTTTAGATTTACCCATCATCTTTCGTTATAAGCACATACCTTCTCTTAAAAATCACCCTTCGCCTGCACCAAACGAAAGTTCGCCGTACTGGTTTCTGGGCAACTTTGCGTCTTTGTTTGTTTTGAATTTCTGCTTGAAAGAATTTCTTTTGTCTGCATTCGCTAACCGCTTTGAATTGAGGTGTGAACCAAAGCGACTGATGCTATTGTATTACAAAGTCTGTTCTTGTTCTGTAGGCCTATGTTTATTAGGCCTGTTCGAAATCTGACCAATACTGAAAAGTTTTCCTCTTTTGACAACCCTGGTTGGGTCAGTTACGCAACCAGTGTGCATGACAGACCATGCAGAGAGGAAGAGCATTCACAAGCCAGGAACTTGCCACGAAAAAAATCCTTTTGCTAAGTCTTCCCTCGGAATATGTGGCAATCATATTTGCAATCATATAAAAACCCTTTTTCTGGCTCACCCCGTAGTACTAGGATGGCCAATTTTTAAGAAACTCTAGTACTATGTCTGAGAAGTACTAAGAAACTTTTCAAATCATCTAATTGGCTAAGTGTTGAAAATCTTATTCGATTTGATCGTTCTGTGATGGCATATAAGATTCTGAATAAGTTGAGCCCAGAAAGCCTTTGGGACAAGTACCAATATAGATCCGCGTATTCAAATTATGAAACAAGGAATTGTAAGGATCTCCAAATCCCAAGGCTTAAAACTGAACATGCCAAAAAAGGATTTTACTACTCTGCCTTAAAAGCTTGGAACGATATCCCAGCCAATATCAGAGAAATCCAAACACTAGGGCGCTTCAAAAAAGAACTAAAAGCGCACCTGACGAGCTGAGAATGCTAAGAACAAAGCACTGAAACACGACCCTCTGGAAGAACAGTCCATTTTTTTTTCTCTTAATTTTATCATAGTATTACTCACTCACATTGTATTAGGTTTTTAAACTGAAGGGGCATCGTGTATAAATAATAATAATGAATGAATGAAAAAAGTCAAAAGCATGGATATTATAACACAAAGATCGATGAACTTTTATTTCTTGAGCAATATTATCTAACCCGAGGGGCAAATCACTGATTTTTTTCGTACACCTCCCTTGAAGTCACAAAAAAATCACATACAAAAATCACAAAATCACAACAAAATCACATCGAGAAAGCACTAAAAATCACAAATCACTGAAAAATTACTGAAACATCACACGAGAAAATCAATAAAAATGACAAAAAAAACACAGAAAAAAATCATGTGATTTCAAAATCACCAAAATCACGTATGCTATTTTGAGAACTGATTTGCCCCTCGATCTAACCATTTGTGTTTTCAACAAAACAGAACACTGTTTATTCCTACATGGTGTTTTAAATGCCAAGAAACATATCTGCTGCAATGTTAGCGACCTCATTGATAATTCTGCATTTAAAAAATATGAAACGAATTGAGAAACTTTAAGTACTAAAATGAGCACAATTTCTTGTGGAATTAAGAAACTTTTTATACTATGGCCTGAGCCAAGTCTCTTTGAAAAAGCGTGTATGTGAATCGGTTCAGGAGACCTGGATCTAGTAATTAGAAAAGGCGCGAAAGTATATTGCTGACGCCATCTTCTCCAAGCGGCCATTTATGTCTTTCGAGATTCTCCTTGGCCTGATCAATTCGCTATTTTTGGTAAGTAATTTCTTTTTTATCGTGGCTTTGTCTCCAAATTCGAAACAGATTTATAGATACCATCGTTTTAGGGACATGTCAATGTGTTCTGTAGTTGTTTTGGGTTGGCTCACCCAAGCCAAGCATTCAAAAAGTCACCGTCAGAATTCCACTACATATGAGACGAGCAGTTCTAATAAAAACTCAAAACCATCGTTTCCAGCAAGCAGGCAAGCAAGCAGGCAACATGCAAGCAGGCAAGGCAAGAAGCAGATATGAATGCTTGGTTGCTTCCCAAGTTGATTATGATAAGGGTATCTTGATTTGAAAATAACGGCTTCATTTAGGAAAAAAATGAAAAGTTGACACGAATTGCCATTCAAGGGCCTCCCAAAACCATCGTTTCCAGCAAGCAGGTAAGCAACAAGCAAGCAGCAGGCAAGCAAACAAGCAAGCAAGTAAGCAAGCAAACAAGCAAGCAAGCAAGTAGATACAATTTTATTTGTCTACGCAAACTCCCAGAGAGGGGTACATGACTTGTGGATGGACGGGGGTGCTTGACCTTTTTAATGCTATCCCTGCCATTTTTAACCTGGGGGGGTGTTTTTAAACTTCATTTTTAACTTTCTGCCTGTGAATACTATCATATTCCTGTATATTCCTATGTAGTTAAAGGAGTGCCTACGTTCTGGGGAGGGGGGTACATGACTTGCGGATGGATATTGGATTAGGGTCTGACGCCCAGTTTTTCTACCATAAACACAGACCAAAAAATTTGGAACCACGCCCCTTATCATTACGTCACACATGATCGATGATAAGACCACAGAAGATAGTCATATTGTCTCAACCTCTTTCTTGGAAGGAGGCTTCTTCCTTCTTCCAAAGCGGAAGTTAAATCCACAGAAATTGAAGGTGAAATCAGTTTGTTTCTCCTTTGGACAGTTTTCCTATAAATTTGCAGGGCAAGCAGCAAGATTGATTGTGACAGAAGTAAACAAAACTACCATCAACATGATGCAAATGCTATGGATCGTGGCACGGTAAGATTTTCCTCACAACTTCTTTCAGGGTCTCGTGGCCCAAAAACCAAAGTACACAGCTGACACAGTCAGGCAACCTTCAGCGTTTTCGAGATGTTTCCTAAAATATCGAGGGAGGCACATAAGTTTAGTACCTTCTCTGAGAAACAGAATATGATTGTTTGATTACATAGCAAGAAAGTGGGGGTGCACTGGGGGTGTGAGTGGTGGTTGGTGGGGAGGGCGTAAGAATTATGACGATGAGTCCCTTGAAGTTGATCCCGGTGGTAAACCTTGCTCAAGAGGGACTCATAATGAAACAGTGAAAAGGTTGCCCCTATTTTTTGCAGTTATCAATGGAATTGTGATAGAATCACATTCTATTGCTCAATCCTGTGGCGGTATTTTCAATTCTTCAATCAAATCAAAAATTTATATACCGGGTGAGTCAATAAAAACGCGTGGCGTTTGAAAAAATCCTGATCCCTGAATATGAAAGCAATGATGTTCAAAACCATCTTGTTTTATCCCCGATATGTCAAATTATGTTCAGTAATTTACCCTGCTTTAATCGCTCATTCCTTCCCGTCGAAATAGGAGATTTTCTGCAGAAAGCCCCTTTCGAAAACCTGCAAAAACAAGCGAAAACAGCAAGCAAAATTTCCCTTTGTTCTCCTTCCTAGCAATAATGACTCCTGGATGTGCTCATGTATTTTGTCCTCATGGGAGAATGGAATCCCCATGATTAAGTTATTCACACTAGGGGGAAGACTTTTCACTCCACCAAGACAAAAGCACGCGCTAACGCGTGCTGAATGTCATCGTTGTGAGGTAACCACATTGGGGAATTTTGCTTGTAATTTTAGCACATTTTTTAAGGTTTCTCAAAGGGATTCATTTTAGAAAATTGCCTACAGAATCTGAACGGAGTGACCGATTTTAGCCAGAAAAATTTCTAAAAATAATTGAACATGTTATCTATTTAATAAGATATTGCAAAACATCGTTGCTTATATAGTCAGGGAGCAGTAGCCTTCCAAACGCCGGGCGTTTTTTTTGACTCACCCGGTACAATAATAACAAATACAATTAGCACATTTATATACACCATAAAAATAATAATTCACAATTTCAAATTTTAAATAACAATAATAATTCACTTTTATTTGGTGGAATTGCGAAGTTGGGCCTCAATAGGGCAAGGTTTTAAAGAGTAATATTGTGAGTCTCTGTTGACTGAAGCTAGACTTATGACAATGAGTCTCTTGTTTCCCTGTGCGCTTTGACTTTATGATGGCGCTTCGGTCAATAGAGACTCATAGTATTACTATGAGAACATGGCCCTATCTAGGCCCAAACTTTGCAATTCCTCCAGTACCAACCAGATTGTGAGATTTGGCCAAGAACAATATTGTCGAATTTTCAATTCGAACGATGCAGTTGACTAGATATTGAAGGAAGTTGCTGCGGCAGATTGTTGTAAATTACTCTGGTTTGTTTTGGTCTTAAACACATGGAAAATGTAGCATTGAAAGACTTATTTTGCACTCACCAGGTAAAGTGAACTTCCGTCTTCAGATTTATACCAAGTTTCTTTAATTAAACGTCTGCTTAACTTGGTTTTTGTCACCATTTCTATCCAAGGAGTGACCGTTGAACAGAGCTACGGCAGTTGTTGGATCATGATTCAATCGATCGAATGCAGGAGATAGGGCTAGGTTTTTTATTGTATCAATATGAGTCCCTCCTGAGCAAGGCTTACCGCAAGGATACATGGGACTCATCGTTGTCAGTCTACAATCTTGGTCGAAATTCTTGGGATGAGTCACAAAATTGCACTACTTCAGTCTTTGATTCAGTGCCCCCCGCTCCCCCCGTTTCAATGTTGGTTGAATCAAACGCCATTCGATCATCCCAACATTGAATTAGGAGGGAAGGGGGATGAGAAGGTTCTAAACGTATGTTTTCACCTCAATATTTTAGGAAACATGACAAAAACACAGCAATTTGCTAGTGTCCCAATTTATTTTGACCAGGATTGTAGACTGAAGTGCCATCATCAAGTCAAAGAGCACAGAGAAACAAGGAACTCATTGTCATAAGTCTTGGGGAGAGGTACACATATTGAATCAAGCGCTGCACGAGATGTAATTGAATTTTGTACCTGTAGGTATAGTATGGTGTATGTATGATGCACCATAATCAAACATTATATATTTATGATTTTCTATCTATTTTCCTACCAATATTGTAACAAACCAATATTGGCAGTACATACAGTGTTTGTTTTAGTATGTTAGTAACTATGAGAAAAGGGAAAAAAGTTAAAAAGTTTTAAAGTAAGAACAAAGTTATTGGAATAGTATCGAATAGTATGGGGCCAAAAATATGGAACAGCCTACTTCTGATTTAAAATCTACGAATGTATAGTTTAACTTTTAATGCCTGATTTAAAATCTACAGACAGTATCAACTTGTTTAAGCACAAGATCAAGGACAATTTTCCAAAGTATATAGGAAAAAGAGGAAAGAGATATTCTACTGAAACTGTACATCCTCTCTCACATTTATGATTTGGCTTTACTAAATCATGCTCTATCCAAAAGCACACAAAATATATTTTTTATAATTTTTGCAACCACCTCTAAGGGGACCATTAAGCCTGGTTTTCATTAAATCGTAATTTATCGGCGATTATCAGCGATCCCATTGCCGATGATCACTTATGTTCTGTTTTCATATGAAATCATAGACGTAGGAACTGGGGGGGCACTGGGGGACGTGCCCCCAAGATTTTGCAATAAACAAAGAAGGGCCCTTTTCGCTTTAGAAAATACCCCTCTTTTCTTAAGGAAAAAATGCCCTTGAAGCGTCGTGCCCCCCAAGTTTGAGATGCTTCCTACCTCTCTGTATGAAATTGTTGACTTGCAGCATTGGCAATCATTGCCAATATGCTATCAAAAATAAAATCTTTTTGATCATGAAAGTTGATCGGCGATGATTGCTGATGATCGCCGATGCTCCCAAGAACTTGTTTTCATAAACTGTAATTCATTGGCGATGGTCGCCGAAGAGATTGCCCATCATCAGCGATGAATTACGATTCAACGAAAACCAGTCTTTATGGGAATAAGGTCAACTTGATCTTTTAATGCTATCCCTGCCTACTCTCCACCACAAGGTTTCTTTAATGTTTTTCCTTATTAGTTCCGCTATTCCGTGGTCCATGGTTCCGTAGTCTGTAATTTTGCCAAGAAACCTCGCGGAGGAGAGTAATCCCTGCCACTCTAATTAGGGGTTGTTTTAAACTTGTATTTATCAAATTTGCTATGTATATATATAAATTGTATTGTGAATGTTTTATTTATTTATTGTTCTCTTTTGTCCATTCCAAATTATTTCATTTCGTTGCAAATTTTTACTTACTTACTTAGGCCCTGTTTATATGAGGGAAAACACCTCACCTGCCAGACCCGGGGCTGAGAGGTGAGATTCCACCTTCCCATAGAATCCTTTGTATTTTCATTTCGCGTTTACATGACGAACGCAATACCACCGGTATAGTGAAATCCCACCTCACCAGAGGTGGGATCTCACCTGGGTGAGGTGAAATTTTTCCATATAAACGAAACACCACCGGTATGGTGAGGTAAATTGAAATTATTCGTTGATTCTTATTGGTCAGTTCGATCTGATTTCACGGAAGAGAGACTTTATTCCACATCACCTCTCAGCCCCGGGGCTGACAGGTGAGGTGAAATATCTCATATAAACGGTGGCTGAAATTTACCTCGCCTCTCAGCCCCGGGTCTGGCAGGTGAGGTGTTTTTCCTCATATAAACGGGGCCTTACTCAAGCCTATTTTGAAATTTTATATCACAAAATCTTTTGTTTAATGCCAGACTTTTACAGTAAAAACCCGCACATAAGAACCTAACATTTTGAACTCAGCCTGTTTAGTTTCTTATGCTATGAGGTACATCCTGCAATCAGGGTGTAGGTTCTTAAAGGCAGTCTGTCACGCATTTGATTGGGTGATTTGGACAATACAAAGAATAGGAAATTTCAATGGCAGCTAATTCTCTGACTTTCTACGGCTGTAGAAAGTCAAGGCGTTTAGCCCTCTTTTGTTTCAAAAACACAGATTCACAAAGAAATCTGTTGTGTTGAGCGCAGACTTGTCGCGGCCAATCAGAGACGTGACTGACTGCCTTTAACATAAGGTCCAATACAAGTGCCAGAAAACAAAGGATCGTTGAAGGTGAACAGGATGGCAATATGGCTAGCAACGCAGAGCTACTTTAAAAAACAGAGTCCTTTAGTCCTGAATCTTCTCATCTCCTGACCCATCCACAGTCATCAGACAACCAGGTTTTTTTCTAAGAGCTCGGTGAAGAATTCCTTGTCTTCCGCTAGGTCCTGCCATGAGTCCATTTAGTCACCAACACTCTTCTCTTCCTAGCTGAATTTATTCCCAGTGAACGAAAGAACAAAATTTTATACCCTTTATTAAGAACTTGGTTAAAATATCAGGCTGAAATGGTTCTTATTTATAAGGTACAAAACGTACAATTTCAGGCTGTAGGTTCTTAATAAATGAAGCTTCATATGTGCGGGTTTTTCCCGGGGGAGGTACTTGGTTTGCCAACATACGGGGAGGTGCCGCTGGAAAATTCGAAAGCTACCCTGTCCCGGAGTCAGATTTCTGAAAATGATACCCTGTCCCGGAGCGAAAGGTTCTTAAACAATACCCTACCGTTGAGTTTCTTTAGTCAAAATTGTGCCCTGGCCTGGAAATTTGTATAAAATCTATCGAAAAATGTGGAAATGTTGCCATCCTAGCAATTTAAATCATATTCATGGAGTGCAAATGGCCTACAACGACCTTTCGGAGTCAAAAATGACCATATCGACCCCATATGGACCTTGTCGTGGAGCCGATTTGTACAAAAATGATACCCTGTCCCGGAGTCGGAATCCTGAAAATGATACCCTGTTCAGCGGCACGTCCCCGTACAGAAAAATATATGAGTGCCCCCCCGGGGGGGGGTTTACTGTATTAATTTCAATTTCTTTTAGGGAAGACCACCTCCACATCTTGAAGGTTCATTAATGGTGCAGTTTGTTAAAGGCAAAGGTAATCACAATTGGAAGACAAAATTTTTAACGGTGAGTATCTTTTATTCATCAGTTTATTTCAAGCATACATAGGGCTAGCCTGTGCACAGACCCATCTTCCAAAGGAGGAAAGGGTCTGTGCAACTACGAGCCAAAGCTTGCCGGACCTTCTCGTAATTTATTCTGGCGGCCTCGTAATGAGTCACTGAATAGTACTGACTCATTCTTCCCGAGTGGTATTCTTTTCTATGGCTTTTGTATCCTTATTTTCGAATTTTGCTTGCAAAGTGTTTTTCTTGGGTCAAACGATTGTTTCAAAGACAGAGGACAGATTAATGAAGATAAGTGCATATTTTGACAAGCTCTTTTGAATTCGTCTGCAGGGATTAATTACCCCTCCCTTGATTACCCTTGTGTGCTGTTTTGATTTCCCTGTTATTGACCGCCGTGTGTTTCCTGCAGTTGCATAATTACGTGACCTTTTGCGATACTGCATAAATTTATTTCCAGAAATCTAGAACGATCGGCAAGCTGTGGCTCGTAGTTGCACAGACCCTTTCCTCCTTTGGACGATATGGGTCTGTGCACGGGCTAACATAAGGCCTGAAATTATATATTTTCCTGTACAACACAAAACCGGTTAGCATGCACATCTTTATCTTATTGGAGCCAAATACTGTATGTCACAACAGACAACCTTTAATTCTATTTTTCAGGTGCTTCAAGAAACGTTGTCTGTTTACGACAGTGAGCAAAAGTGGAAACAAGGAAAGCAGGAGTTGATTTCAATAAAGCTGACAGAGGTAATATTTACCAGATGCTAATTTCTTCATTTCATTTCAAATTTTTAAGGAAGGTAGCCCTTCATTGATATCAATGATGATTTTCAAGGGACCCTCCACTAACAAACTTGCAAATGAGGATGTATATATCAGAAAAAGACTAAACTAACCTAATTACAATTTTCATAAAATATTGCTTAAAAACCCTTTAATCTAAAATAGATATTAACAATTTAAAAGAAATCCAAATACATTTATACACCTACTATTCATCAAGTTTTGGAATCTGTAAATAGTGAATGCCTGCTTATACTCAAGCCATGAAGGGATTTGAAGGCCATGATATTAGACTCACTACTGATAAACTCATCTATGGTCTTCCAGCCAAGTCTTTTTGCAAGAGGCAGGCCCAGTGTATCAAAGCGACTGCCAGTTATAATACGTGCCGCCAGTTTTGTAATTTTGCAACTGTTTGCACAATGAAGGTTCAAATTGAAAACGGGAACAAAATTGTCATTCCGTTTACGTGAAAATGGTAGTAATCATGAATTTTCGGACTTAGCCAAATTTCTTTATTGTCCAAAAAAGTTGCAAATTGCTACAATGTTGGACCTGCCCCAAGTCTTACTCTTGATCAGCAAACAAACAGGAGGGTGAGAAGAGGAAGGAGAAAGAGGACGGGAAAGGAGAAGGAGAACGAGACTGGTAAACTACGCGTTTTGAAAGCGAGACAGGTCAAGAGCTTGACCGGCGGCTTTCTTTCATGTTAGTGGGAGAGCTAATTAAAGTTGAGCTCGCTCTCCTTTTTTACTTCCCTTCTTTTTTCTTCTTCCTCTTCCCACCCGTTTGTTTATTGATCAAGAGTGAGACATGAAGCAAGTCCACTATAATATTAGCCTGCTAGACTCAGGTCTCTTTTTAGAGAAGTTTCTCCTCCAGTGAGTCTGCAATTCAGCGAAACAAAGCTAGTCTGCTGATATCAGCAAAGGCATAAACTGACCTAGCCAATCAAATCCTGTTATCTGCCCTAGCCAATCTGTCACCTTGAAATCCTGTTGTCGGGCGTGTGTGGGGGTGCTCTGATTACTTTATTTTTAAACCCATTTTATGGCCGCCCCATTGAATCTTATTCAATAGGAAATTACGAGAATTCCTTGATGATATTTATCAATTATTTAAACTTAAAGAGAACAATATAGATCTCTTTCCACCAATGAGATCTGGTTCCTAGAGCCTGTCATCATCATCATCATCATCATCATCATCATCATCATCATCATCATCATCATCATCATCATCATCATCATCATCATCATCATCATCATCATCATCATCATCATCATCATCATCATCATCATCATCATCATCATCATCATCATCATCATCATCATCATCATCATCATCATCATCATCATCATCATCATCATCATCATCATCATCATCATCATCATCATCATCATCATCATCATCATCATCATCATCATCATCATCATCATCATCATCATCATCATCATCATCATCATCATCATCATCATCATCATCATCATCATCATCATCATCATCATCATCATCATCATCATCATCATCATCATCATCATCATCATCATCATCATCATCATCATCATCATCATCATCATCATCATCATCATCATCATCATCATCATCATCATCATCATCATCATCATCATCATCATCATCATCATCATCATCATCATCATCATCATCATCATCATCATCATCATCATCATCATCATCATCATCATCATCATCATCATCATCATCATCATCATCATCATCATCATCATCATCATCATCATCATCATCATCATCATCATCATCATCATCATCTCTTTATTTTTAGTAGGCTAAGTTAAAAGAATAGCTACATTACAGCTAATTAAGGCCTACTTCTACTTTAATATTTTTACTAATATCTTAAACACACGCGACTGGGAACCACACGCAACTTTGGGCAGGCTTTGGTTTGGGGAGTGTCAGAGGTAATATTTAATGTCCAAAAATTTGCCTGGTGGTACAACAAACCAGAGGTCTTTTGGGCCTCCCAATATGTTCTAGTTTCAGAAAAGTAGTTATATGTTTTATAGTGCCCCACCCCTGGCATTTTGCCTTATTCAAGGTAATATCTAAAAGTTTACGCCAAAATGGAGCACACATTGCCCCATGAATGCAGTTTTTCTATTCTGTAGGTAAACCACGAATTTCTACAATTCTGGCAATATTTGTTGATTCATGTTTGATCTTGAAACTCGTCGAGAATCCATGTTTTCGATTAGCAAAATGCATGCAAGCTTCTCTGTAATCAAAACACAGATGAGCGAAAGTAGCCAGATTTCGGGAGGTGCAAACAATCGTAGGACGAGAATAAAGACTTCTTTCATGTTTGTATTTGATCAGTTATACGATGTATCCAATTGTAAATAACAATAATGGAGGCCAAAGGCCTAAAATATGTGACTCAAGTTATTCTTTTAGACTGCATTCACACGATGCCGGCACATTTTGAAAACGGTGAAAAATGTGACGGCTGCAAAATTTGAGCTAGCGTTCACACGATACCGGAACAGTTTGAAAACGGTACGAACTTAGACGGCAAAAGCTCGTTGCAACACTTTCATGCCAAAGAAGCTTACCTACACCCTAAGAGTCGATCAGTCTCGTTGCAAAAGCGTCGAAAAATGTTCTGTTTTCATCATTTTCAGGTGTTTACACGATGCCGTTTCCAAAATGTGTCGGTTAGAGTTCCATTTTCAAAATCTACCGTTTTCAAAATCTGCCGGCAAAAAATGTGCCGTTTTCGTGTGAACGGAAGGCCTATCCGTCGAACTTTTCACCGTTCTCAAAATGTGCCGGCATCGTGTGAACGCAGTATTAAAGGGAGTACAAAGACCAGCATGCCTTGCAGGAAGTCAGCAACTCGCTCTGCACAGCTTTCAGAATAACTGACTGTACGAAATTCACAAAAACAAAAACAAACGATCGCAAAGGCTGCTGGTCTTTGTACTCCCTTTAATGATTTAGAATTTCCCGATTGTTTCAAATCAACCGTGATTCATTATCAACCCATGAAACTTAAGCCTGGTTTTCATTAAATCGTAATTCTTTGCCGATCATTGTCTTGAAGCATCGGCGATGATCGGCGATGCTCCAAGACAATGATCGGCGATGAATTGCGATTTAATGAAAACCGGGCTTTAGAGTAAACAAGCTGTTTGTAATCAACATGTATTATGAAGATAGATGCAAAACACTTAACTTATATAATTCAATTATCAAGGAGAAAAACACAGGTGCAAAAAGTTTTCCAATCTCTACTGATTTCAATTTCACGTAATTTTGAAACGGAATGTATGAACTTCGCATATGAACTGTTGATTCTAGAATTCACTCAGATCTTAGGAATCAAAGTGTCAATTTTTGTAGAATTGTAGGATTATTGCGACCATTTGTACAATCTTTCAAATGACCTTTAGACACAGCTTTTACTGTATGGTGATCAAGACCTTTCTAATGATTTGAACAAAGTTTTCTCGAATTGACTTTACGTTTGATCCACGAAATTGGTCGGTCTGATTGAGACCTTTTGAAACTTCAGCAAAGTGTCCAGTGCCAACCACCAAGTCCTTTTACGTATGTCCCTTTTTTCTGTGCATGTTCTGTTTCACTTTAGGTATCTGGTTTTTTATGCAGCAAGAAGGAGCTGCGCTCATGGCTTTTTTTAATTTCATCCCAACCGTGACCCGTCATCTTGATCCCTTTTCAGACAGGTTCTCCTCCTATAGAGTCTGCGCATCAGCGACCAACTCATTGTTGTCAGTTCATGAGAAACATAGAACCTCTCCTGATTGGCTGACGCATATCCCCTTTTTTCATGAGCGTCTGTCTTTGTTCGAGTCTGCAGGTATTTAATTAGCTCTTTCATGGACAAAGCTGGCTAATGAAACCTTATTGTGTTTTGGTGTTGTGCCTTCCCACTCTGTAGGTTTCTCTATTGAATCCAATTCATTGACTTGGTTCCTCAAGAGAGGGAATCGCGCGTGGCTCATAACAAGGATTTGGTCGCCGATGCGCAGACTGTACTGGAGGAGAACCTCTCTGAAAAGAAATCAGTAGAGTCTGCACGCAGGCTAACTGAATCTGGTGTATTATCCATTAGTTTTTGTTTTTATTCGTTCGTAGTGTATAGCAGTTGTATGTAATGTAGCGTGCCTTGTCTTTATTATTATTATTATTATTATTATTATTATTATTAACTATTTATTTAAAGTAGGCATATACATAAGTAGCAATAGAAAAGCTAATTCAAGCCTACTACAAACTAAAATTTTTTAAAAGCAAAGAAAAAAATATCTATAATTCAGAATAAATAGCTATGAATATACATATGTACAGATTTTTACATTTTTTTTACAGAATTTACAATGTTTTAAGATTTTCGATGCAACATTTATCCACTCAAGAACCCAACCTGCGCCACGAAAGGTCTACACAGTCTACAGTTGCATTCCTCTCCTTTCCAGGTTTTTATTTTCCTTTTAAAGCTGGAGAGGGTATCTGATTGTTTCATGTCATTGGGAAGAGCCCGCCATAATCTAGACCCCAGAAACGATATCGTCTCAAAGCCACAACACGTAGTACGTGCTTGTGGCAGCAGTAGATTATGGCAGCTTCTTAACCCATAAGGACTGTGTTTTTCGACAAAGATCTCCTTCATGAAACTAGGATTAAGTTCCCATTTTGTTTTATAAATTTCAGTCATTAAAAACTGTAAATTCCTAATGTGGATTGGGACAGCATTGTCTCTGAGTAACATTGTATCAAAATCTGATCTTTATGTTTTGGTGATGGGGGTAGTCATTGTCAGCATAGGGCTCAAATCTTTGCGAAACTTCAAAATTAAATGTGTAAAATTCTTTCAATTAAATAGATTGGAGGGAACTTGAGGGCGTTTGCTATGATTCCAGAAAGAGCATTTTTGATATTATCATTATTTTCAGAGTTATAGCATTTTTAACATTTCTGCTGGTTTTGAAGTTGTGACGTCATCAAAATGCTAAATCGTGAACCATAAAAGCTACAGACTTTTGCTTGCTACCATCTTGTAGATTGTCAAAAACTGAGTATTTCTTGTATTGGTCATTTTGACTTTCCTCAACCAGTTTAGAATTTGTGTTGCTTTTAATCATTTTCAAAGCTACTGATACCTCCTCTCGAGATTCGAGCCCTATGTAGTCATTATCTGTTGCTCCCCTCGGTATCATCTCTGTCATGTTGCGTAGTAATTAGATTAGTACAGTAGCATGTAGAATTTGTTGTAGATATCTTTGTATGCATTGTAAAAAATGAAAATTTTAGGCAAGGTAAATAAACTTGCATTCTAAGGTCCTGTTTATATAAGGGAAAACATCTCACCTGCTGGACCCTGGCTGAGAGGCGAGACCACCAAGTCCCTTTATGTATGATGTATCATCAATCAGTTTATTTTCTTCGTTTTAATTGCTTGTAATGTATACAGTAGTTGTATGTAATTTACCGTTGCTTGTCTTTATGTTTTGGCCATGGGGTAGTCATTGTCTTTCGCTCCCCTTGGTATCGTTCCTGTGGTGTTGTAGAGTAATTAGATAAGTAGAGTAGTATGTAAAATTTGTTGTTAATTCTTTTTGATGAATAAAAAAAATAAAAAAAAAGAGGCGAGGCCCGGGGGGGGGTACATAACATGTTGAGGGTACGGGTATGTGCCGCCCATACGGGTGGGTTTTTGGGCCCCAAATTCTCTAAACAGGGGTCCATTTTTCGGCAGAGTTTCCATAAACAAGGGTGGGTTATCCAGAAATTGGCGAAAAATAGCAAAAAATGGGTGGTTTTCCGCCAAATTTATCATAAAAGTGGGTATGACCGCAAGTTTCGGTAATTAGAAGTGGGTACCTTTCTGAAAACCGGGCGGCAGACCCCCGTCCATCCACAAGTCATGTACCCCCCCCCGGGAGGCGAGGTAAATTTCAGCGACTGCTTATATGAGATTTTTCACCTCACCTGTCAGCCCAGGGGCTGTGAGGCGAGGTCTAGTAAACTCTCTCTTCAGTCCAATCAAAATGAACTTACCAGTAAGAATCAAGAAATGATTTCAATTCATCTCACCATACCGGTGGTGTTTCGTTTATTTGGAAAGCTGCACCTCACCAAGGGGAGATCCTAGATTACATTACATAAGTCCCTCTAACTTACGCTCGTTGTTGTTGTTGTTGTTATCGCTTCAGTTGAGGGACGTATGTCCTTACCCTTCAATACAGGGACTAATTTAGGCCAAGTCCGCCGCCTTCACGGCGCGACCAATCAGATCGCTACTTTCTTAATATGGTCAAACCCACGTGCCTATTTGTAGTGTTTGATTTGCTCATTAGTTCAAAGTTCGACTTCTCGAAGCGAAGCAACGTTCGAAGTGACGTTCGAAGAGACGTTCGAATTTTCTTTCGACGTTCGTAGGATGGAAGATGTTCTAAGTTTCTTCTGATTTTTCATAAGATTTTAGTCCCTGTTTAGAATCCGTTTGGTCGTGAGTCCTTTGTATGAATGAAATTAAAACATCAGATTATAAATGTTGAACGAATACAAGGAATCACGTCGTCAGTCTAGGGAGATCCCACTAGACTGATGACGATGAGTCCCTTGTATCCCTGCGGTAGACCTTGCTCAAGAAGGACTCATCATGAAACAGTAAACAACTTGGCCCTATTTTCTTCAATCATCAATGGAATTACGAAAGAATCACGGCTTCGAATCTCTATCCCATGGGAGTGTTTTCAATTCTTCAATCGAATCGAAAATTCTATCACATTTACACGTTAACAATAGTAATTCACAAATCTCGCAATCTGATTGGTGCTGAAGAAATCGCTCAGTTTGGGCCTAAATAGGGCCAGGTTTTTCATAGTAATACTATGAGTCTCTATTGACCGAAGCGCCATCATCAAGTCAAGGAGCACAGGGAAACAAGAGACTCGTCGTCATAAGTCTAAGATCCCACCTCTGGTGTGGTGGGATTTCACTATACCGGTGGTGTTGCTTTCGTCATGTAATCGCGAAATCCAAAAGACAAAGGATTCTAGCGGAAGGTGGAATCCCACCTCTCAGCCCCGGATCTGGCAAGTAAAAGGGGCAACGCAAAATTTATTTTATTACATGGCCGGTGGAGAAGAAAATTTATTGCAAAAAAATCTGCTCGCCCCGTATGAAATCATTGCAAACAATACAACTGCCCAGTGACCTTTTCCTTAAAAAATGCATCTGTCCCGTATTCATAAACAACAGAAGTTGCATAGTAGCACCTATAAATTTGCCAAAGATCATGAGAAAGGCAGTGCTCATCTCAATAAGAGTCTTTGTAAATGACTGATGAATCCTGCTTGCAAGAAACTAACAAGGAAATTTGGCGTCATTTATAAACATCTTTGCTTACATTTCTCAACTTGAATGATTTAGAATTTTGTCCTCAAGGTGAGCCATTTCATATTTAGAAGTTCATCTTATCTTGAGCTCATAAAAGTTACTGCCCCGTTCAAGCCTGTTCATATTTGCTTGATAAAAAGTGTTGACCCAGTTGTGTGCAAGCTCAAAAAAGCGAGTGCTCTGTTATGTTTTGCACCGGCGATGTTATAAAAAAAACTTTGCACTGTCCCTAAGGTGTTTTGCCTCATATAAACAGGCCCTTAGGCCCTGTTCACACTACTCCGTTTTTGTTAATATCTGTTTTTGTTGCATCGAAGCTACCGTTCACACTACTCTGTTTTCGTACAAAAACGGAGAGAAAAACCTCCGTTTTTGTGCGTTCACACTGATCTGCCCGATAACAAAAACGCAGCGAAAAACATCCGTTTTTGTGTGTTCACATTACTCCGTTTTTGTGAAGCTCATTGTTGGATATTGGAGCTTTTTCAAAAACCTCCGTTTTTGTGCGTTCACATTGATCAAATGCCTTTTCAAAAACCTCCGTTTTTGTGGATATCCACTTTTGACAGCGTTTTCGAAAACCTCCGTTTTTGTGGCGTTTTTGTGCGGATCAGTGTGAACACTTTCACAAAAACGGAGGTTTTTCTCTCCGTTTTTGTACAAAAACGGAGTAGTGTGAACGGGGCCTTAGAGTTCAATTGTTTTCTCTATTTTCGCCTCTGTGCTCGCTGTGCATGTGTAGTTATAATCAATAATACTTGGATGTTTCTTCTCCAGGCCAACATTACAAATATCACTGCCAAGAGAGTACCACAAGGGTGCTCTGTTAACTGGGCATTTTGTATCTCTTTCAAAGACCTCGAAGTCCAATTCCTTGCAAGTGTAAGTAAAGTGTCTCTCACGAGAACAAGAACAGATTTTGTAATACAATAGCAACTGTTGCTTTAATTGACACCTCAGTTCAAAGCAATCAGCGAATGCAGACAAAGGAAATTCTCTCCGCCTATAAATGAAAACAAACACGGCCGCAAAGGTTGCGCCGAAGCCAGTATGGCAAACTCTCGCTTTGTGCAAGCGAAATGTGTTTTTTAAGAGAAGTTATGTACTTATATCGAAAGAAGAGGGGTAAATCTAAGGCTCTGTTTCGCGAATTTTGTTTATTTGATTCAGGAGCTGTGGTAAATGTTTCATTTAGGGCCAAAATACCCGAGAATTATAAAAGTCTCTCGTTATAAGCACATAACTTCTCTTAATAACTGCCTTTCGCTTGCACAAGGCAAGAGTGTGCCCTACTGGTTTTGGGGCAAATTTTGCGGCTAATCGCTTTGAATCGAGGTTTCAATAACAGTAACTGCTGCCATTGTATTGTAAAATCTGCCCTTGTTCCTCACGAGTATAATTTTCGTCCATTTTTTTACAGTAAAAACCCGCACATAAGAACGTAACATTTTGAACTCAGCCTGTTTAGGTTCTTTTGTTTAGCCTACACAATAGAGTGTGACTGTAGATTGTGTAAAGCATTCATTTCTGGTTTAGGATTTATTTAGCATTTTTTCTTTAAAGGGTCTGTTTCATCCAGCATGCCTTGCACGTGTCGTCTCTTGGTTTGCCTTTGTTGTCGCCATTTTCATGGGCCATGAAAATGGCGACAAACAAAGACCAGCTAAGAGACGACACGTGCAAGGAATGCTGGATGAAATAGACCCTTTAAAATCCTTTCTGAACATTGCAACATTTTTTATATGTATGATAGATAGTTGGCATTAATTAGCTTTACACAGCTATTAGAGTTGTACGCCAAGTTTAAATAAATTATTTATTATTATTATTTATTATTATATTATCATTATTATATACATTCTTATGCTATGAGGTACATCCCGCAATCAGGGTGTAGGTTCTTAACATAAGGTCCAGAACAAATGCCAGAAAACAAAGGCTAGCAACGCAATGCTCTACTTTAAAAAACATCATCCTTTAGTCCTGAATTTTCTCATCACCTGACCCATCCACAGTCATCACACAACCAGTTTTTTTTCTTGGTGAAGAATTCCTTGTCTTCCGTTAGGTCCTGCCATGAGTCCATTTAGTCATCAAAATTCTTCTCGTTCTAGCTGAATTTATTCCCAGTGAACGAAAGAACGAAATTTATACCCTTTATTAAGAACCCTGTTAAAATATCAGGCTGAAATGGTTCTTATTTATTGGATACAAAATGTACCATTTCAGGCTGTAGGTTCTTAATAATGAAGGTTCTTATGTCGGGGTTTTTACTGTATGCTCCAATAAAATGTACAACGTACCCAGTGCCAAAGCAAAAAGTATGCAGATTAAAAAGGGCAGATTTTGTACAGTCGCTTTGGTTCACACCACAGTTCAAAGCAATTAGCGAATGCAGACAAAATAAATTCTCTCAAGCAGAAATTCAAAACAAAGGAAGCCACAAAGTTGCCCTGAAACCGATGTGGCGAACTCTCGATTGGTGCGGGTGAAGGGGGGTTTTTAAGAGAAGGTATGTGCTTAAATCGAAAGAGGAAGGGTGAATCTAAAGTTCTGTCTCGTGGATTTGTTTATTTGATTAAGAAACCGAGCAGAGGGCATTGCAATTTTTGCATATTTATTGCTCAGATGTACGCAGTCACTCCTCAGCTCCTGAATCAAATAAACGGAATCCGCGAGACAGAACTTTAGATTTACCCTTCTTCTTTCTTTTGAAGCACATAACTTCCCTTAAAAACCTCCCTTCGCCCGCACCAAACGAGAGTTTGCCGTACTGGTTTCAAGTCAACTTTGCGGCTTAGTTTGTTTTGAATTTCTGCTGGAGAGAATTTCTTTTGTCTGAATTCGCTAATTGCTTTGAATTGAGGTGTGAACCAAAGCAACTGATGCCATTGCATTACAAAATCTGCTCTTTTTATGCAGATTTCTCTGAGTGTGGTGATGTGGATCAAGCTTTGATTGATGGTTAATCCCTCTCAAAATGCCTCTCAAAATCTCAAAATATTTAACTTGAACATAGATTTCTTGTTTGTTGGAACTGGTGCTTGGAGAATAGAAATATCTATACCAGGTGACCCAAAGAGAGCTTCACGAGCTAGATCATAACTAGTTCCCTGAAATCAAAAGCCACTGGCAAATGCTTTCTATCACAGTTTAGTTGAAAGGCTTAGCTATCTTTTGAGATGCTGCATGGTCATTTGAAGCAATGATTACCATCCGAAAAACCAAATTCATAGAAAATTTCTAATCCACGATTCCTCATTTTGAGTGAAATAATCACCATCATTTTCAGTCAACATTTTGTGAAATCTCGAAATCTCGACATTGCGATGGAATAGAAGTCGTCTGGGAAAATTTTTTGTTTGCAAAATGATTGACCTCTGTTCCTCATTCAAAATTCATGCTCCGAAGCAAATTTGGAATTCAGCTTTTTGCACCTTTCCCCAAAAATAGACTGAAAAGCGAGGAAATGGTCTGAGAAATAAGGAAATATTTGCGATCTAGCTTGTGAAGTTTTTTTGGGTAACCCCGTATTATTTCATTTCTTTACGAAAATTAAAGTTTCACGACCTTTTATACACCCTTTCATTTTGATGACGTCACATGACATCATAATAGTAATCATGCTCTGGCAACAACAACAACAACATTGCTAATTAAACCATTGTTTCAAGAATTCATTGTTTATATAATGAAAAACTCTCGTGCCGAATTAGGTAGCCATAGCTCAAACAACAACAAACAGAGGTAAAGGAGGGGGGGGGGGGAGTCATTGAGTTCAAAATTTCCTTGTCAGATAGGGTTATGTTTCAATGCCAAGTAAATCTTCGTCCAGAAATGGAACATGTAAACCTACTTTTGATACAAAGCCGTTACGAGCATTTTGCAAACTTTTGATTCTAAGCGATGAGTGATTTTACCAAACAATAACTAGATTACCCTTTGAAGCAAAAATTACATTTCAGCTTTGAATATCTTCCGCATACATTTTATTTCATAGCCCTCCAAATGTTTCAAAGTTTTAAATGATCCTTCATCTATCTCGTAGCAGTAAGTTAAGCTGTAAATCAAATTTCGTGAATCTAACTTCTTGCAAGTGGCTGAACTTAATGTTGCTGCAAAGTTTTGTAATTATGCTCGAGACAGCTTCGCATGAATAGAGGCGTTCAGCGGAAATCAGGAATCAACAACAATTACCCTTAGCGTGTGTACTCATTAGTGAGTTAGTAGCTAAGTAGCATACAGATCTGCATAACATACTGATCTTTATTGTATGTCGAAAATTTTCTTTCACTTCGACAGAGCTCGGACGAGTTCAAGTTTTGGTTTGAAGGCTTTCAATACGTGAAGAAGTTTTGGAGCAAGCAAATAAGCATCGAAATGTCCAAGAAAATAAAGGTAAAGATTTTTTCCCGTTTTTCAATGCTCAATATCTTTATTTAAAGGACAGTTAGACGCAAAATGTGGGTAAGAGATACTGCGTGAAACAATCTCATTCATGTACAGGGTGTCTCAAAAAATTGTTCGACGTTTGATTAAATATTGAAAAATAGCGATAACATTAACAAAAGTGGCGTAACGCAGCTTAGGGCACCTTATTTCAAGAACTGAGGGCCCGCCACTAGAAGGGGCCCCAGCAAAAGATTTGTTTTGTTATCTATTTTCAAGTATGTTTCCTAGATTGGTGATCTATAGAAAACTTTCACAAACCGATCAAAGTGGCACGGTAAACAGGGGTCGAGATTGGTCTTTTGAGCAACAGTAAGTGATGTTTTCTCAAACAGTTGTGAACTGACCTTTGGTATGTAAGGTATGTATGTAGGGTTTGTATGTATGTATGTATGTATGTATATATGTATTGTATGTAGGGTATGTATTGTATCTATAGAATGTATGTTCAGCATTTAGGCTTTTCAACAGACACGTTGATCACATTTGAAATTGTTTTTTGAGGAAAAATGTGTATCAGTTTTCCTTTGTTTGATGTGAAGAGAGGTATACTGGGCGATTAGGGGGGGGGGGGGGGTTGACTTTGGGTGAGATAGGAGTGATACCACGTGATGAAATATACATTTTTGCTGAAAGCTTTTCATCCGACACAGTGATCACATACAATGAACATTTCCATTGTTTTTAATGTTGTGTTGTTTTTGTTGGTTTGTTGGTGTGGGAATTCTTTTATGCTATGTTGGTTTTTGAGGTTTTCAGTGGGTGGGGCCCCCAACAGCATGATCATATAGATGGTTACGGAAGTCCCCCACCGTATTAGTGGGGGGTTTATCTTTATCTTTAAGAGATGAACCTCCAACAAGTGTTCTGAACCAAAGTACAGGGCATGGCCTCAAAACTTTCCTCGTGGCTTTGCCCCCAGACTCCCTCATTTTTCTGCCTCTTCTACTGATTCGCCCCTGCTACGCTGCTGGCTTCGACAACACACATGCTGACATTAGATCATATCAATTGTTTTATCTTTCCTGTGGAACTTATTTACTTCAAGTTTACACTGCACATGGTAGATATTTTGATGTTTCTATCTTATCATTTACAACTGTAGCTTGGGGGGTCTCAAGTGGAAAAGTCCCTAAGGGCCCAGACTGTCTCTGTTACGCCACTGATTAACAGACTCATGTGAAGAAAACCATGTTCCTAAGGTTATGAAGTAATCCTCAATTAGATGCTAGTATTTTTTGTACCGGTATCTCAAAAAAGTACATCCCTTTGACTGGAAATAGGAACGAAACGATAAGATATTATTACTCTCCGAGTGGACAGCTAAATTTATCAATCTTCAACTTAGATTCACATACCTTGCATGTAGAAATCGTCCACCAAACACTGAAGCTAAAGTGGCAACCTCCCTCAGTGCCTTCAAATGGCTATCAAATAGGAACGAAACGATAAGATATTATTACTCTCCGAGTGGACAGCTAAATTTATCAATCTTCAACTTAGATTCACATACCTTGCATGTAGAAATCGTCCACCAAACACTGAAGCTAAAGTGGCAACCTCCCTCAGTGCCTTCAAATGGCTATCAAAAAGCGATGTCGATACACTGAGCTAGACTGATGACGATGAGTCCCTCGTATCCCTGCGGTAAACCTTGCTCAAGAGGGACTGATCATAAAATAGTAATAAACCTGGCCCTATCTTAGGCATTCGATCGATCGAATCATGATCGAACGACTGCCGTAGCTCTCTTCAACGGTCACTCGTCGGAAAGAAAATGCGATAAAAACCACGGTAAGCAGGCGTTTAATCAAGGAAACTTTGTATAAATCTGAAGAAGGAAGTTCACTTTACCTAGTGAGTGCAAAATAAGTCTTTCACCGCTATATTATCCATGTTTTTAAGACCAAAACAAACCAGAGCAATTTACAACAACCTGCCGCAGCAACTTCTTTCAAGATCTAGTCAATTGCATCATTCGAATTGAAAGTTCGACAGCATTGTTCTTGGCCAAATCTTGCAATCTGATTGGTACTGAAGAAATTGCTCAGTTTGGGCCTAAATAGGGCCAGGTTTTTCATAGTAATACTATGAGTCTCTATTGACCGAAGCGCCATCATCAAGTCAAAGAGCACAGGGAAACAAGAGACTCATTGTCATCAGTCTATCAGTCATCAGCTAAAGTTTTCCTTTGTCTCATTTTCTTATCTTTGTACTCTAGTAAATGATTGTATTAGGGCTACTTTGTTTGTAATATTGTATCTATTAATTTTTTTTCTTTTTTAACACATCGGTTCGGAGAACAGTATTTATAACTTATTGAAACTTCTTACGTGTCTAAATATCATAAAGTGAAAAAAAATGAAAATGAGGATGTAAGCTTGCAAAGTCAAAGTTTACAGTGCAGCCGAAACCAGAAGTTTTTAAAATGGGCCTAGCCAAGCATAGAGCTCAAATCTTTCAAATCTTAAAAAAGGTGGGTGTGAAATTGTGTCAAATTTTTCCATGAATTGAATGACTTCAAAGAAACTTTAGGTAATTTGCTGTAAATCTGCCGTGGCAATTCCTTAATATCTTCATAATATCTTCATAATATCTTCATAATATCTTCATAATATCCTCTGTTCGATAGGTTGTCAGATATTAGTGTTAGAGAGCTTCGTAATACTCATACAGATGTCAAGCTACTTCGCCTTAAAACTTGCAGTGGTCAGCGGTGCTTTGCTTACAGAGGGGCACAATTATGGAACAACCTTAGCGCTGAAGTCAAGAAAGCACCCACCTTGAGTCGATTCAAATCTGCTTATAAAAACAGCAATTAATCTTCTCGTTTAACTCATTAATACATAGTTTTTTTCCTTTTCTACCTTTTTCTTGCTTATAAAACTGTTATGATTAGAAATATTAAAGGGTCTGTTTCATCCAGCATTCCTTGCACGTGTCGTCTCTTGGCTAACCTTTGTTTGTCGCCATTTTCATGGCCCATGAAAATGGCGACAACAAAGGCAAACCAAGAGGCGACACGTGTAAGGGATGCTGGATGAAACAGACCCTTTAAGGTTATTGTATTTATTTTAACAGGGCAGTTTGGAATTCAGTTTTATTTAAGCTGTAACTAAACCCTGTATAATGAAAATAAAATGAAATAAAATGAAATTCATTATCTTCAAAGTGGCGGCATTTGGATTATTTTTGTGAAAATCCATCAAACATTTTGAGAAAATTAAAATCATCGTAACCCTTAAATTACTTGAAGAAAATTGACACAATCTTCAAGAAAACCATAGTTTATGAAGGTCTACAATATGATTGCAATCAGAAATTTGTAGCTCTTCTGATTAGGGATTTAGAAATTTGATGAGGTCACGACCTCAAAATCAATAAATGCCGCCATTTTAAAGCTAACCACGATGTCAAAAATTTGCCACGGCAGATTTACAGCAAATTGCTCAAAGTTACTTTCAAGCACTTTGATTCAAAGAAAAATGTAAAAGAATTTTACACCCGTCTTTTTAAAGATTTAAGCTCTATGCTGCCTAGCCTAGCCTGCGTGCAGACAATACCCAATGAAAAGGTATACCTTTTCCTTGGGTATAGTCTGCACGCAGGCTATGCCTAGCCATGATTTGCATCACGGATATTTTCCAAAGCACCTGTTTTAAACTTCAACTTTCACTTTTTCATTTTTGAAAAGAGTAAAAGACTCGTGGATACCGCCCTGATCAAACAAATACAGGATGTCCTAAAACATTGTTCGACGTTTGATTAATTATTGAAAAATAACGATGACATGAATAGGCTCATGGGAAGATAGCCCTGCTCCTACAACCTCGTTCCCAGGGTGTTCTTACGTCATACGCTGATCACGAAGCCGAATGAACACCATGGTACACTTCGATCAAATGCGCCCAGAATTTGGGTGCATTTGGAAGCCATTTTGGATTTCAACGTTGGCTAGGCAACGCGAATCAACAGAAAATGGCCGTTGCTCTAGCGCAAATTCTGCAGAAGATAAATTGAGAAATTGAAAGCAAACACTTTGAGGACCTTATTTCAACCATTTTGAATGTACTTGAGAATAACCTGGAGTTGGTAAGTATGTTTAATGTGAAAATAAGCTCGGTTTGTTTGGAGTGAAAATGGGCCTAAGTTGCAAATTCGAGAAACTTTCACCGCAGCTTCGAAGATGAAATGGCTTGTTATTCTTCGAATTTTGGAAACAAATTGCAAATGATGGTCGGAATAGGTAAAGAATATGGTTTTACGTTGAATTTTGACATGCCGCGGCTGTTTACCCCGCGCAAATCAGAGTTACGGCCCAGAATGGCGAACAGCCAATCAGATTGCCGAGCGGCCTCATGCATCCCAGAGCAGAGGTAGAGCAACGAACTCACTCTGGGGACGAGATTGCTGCTCCTATGATAATGAAATGGTTTTAGAGACCAGAATCTTGCAACTCGGTTGAAATTCACTGAGTTGCGACCTTTCAAAGATCAAAATATGCGATAGCTGAAACCAGAGACCCGCAAAGTACTTGTGATGCAAAAAGCTCGAAGACCGATGTACAATAAGCTTGTCTAAATGCCCGGGGGGGGGCGGGGTAGCTACCTTATATCCATATATGAAGGTACGGGACGTGCCATTTTTGGGGTACCTTTTTTCCAGCAGAAAATTAATTTTGGGGGTATTACTTTTGGTAAAATCAAAAATAGTTATAAATTTTGTGTTGTCATTTTAGAAAAATAACTCTTTGGGGTATTGATTTTGATCAAATTTTACATACTTGTTTAAATTTTAGGGTATTCATTTTCAATGGCATGTAAGTTTTTGGAGTATCGTTTCGCACACCCCCGTCACCCGCCTATTAAAGTTACCCCCCCGGTCTAATTGTCATACCTCTCGTTGATATTAGAGCAAACAACGTAGGACTGCTAAAGTAATTTAGGGCCTGTTTGTATGAGGCGGGCTGGCCTGTTAGCGTGCTGGCTAACAAGCCAGCCCGGTTTTATACGATAGATTCGATAGTGAGCCAGCACCTAGCCAGCCCGGCTATTAGTAGCCACGTGCCGTCATTCTTTTGTGTAAAATTGAATGAACAATGAAACACTTTCTGACTCACGGCGCCAAATGTGATACTGCGCGTGCGTCACAGGCGGGCTGGCCCGTTTCTTCTCTTTATATGAGAAAAGTCAGCCCACTTGAGGCGAGATCCCGGTAGTCGATAACCGGGATCTCTGCAAGGCGGGCCAGCCCGGCATACATATAAACGTAAACTGATGTTTACAAAGTTGTGACCAGGTAAGCAGGATCTCACCTGAAGGCGAGCCAGCTCGCTAACGGGCCAGCCCGCGTCATATAAACAGGCCCTTATCCTGCGATCATTGTCATAATTTGCTTAACATTGTATGTGTCCAAAAACAGTGGTTAAAAAACACAATCGACGAGAGACTGAGTCTGTTTCCTCAAAGCATCCATATACTTGAAAGTTAGGTTGTCGAATACCTGTTCAAATCGTAATTGGTTCGCCTTGAAACAATTGAGAGATAAAGGAAACGATTGCCTATGGGATATTTACCACAAGTGGCATTTCGAGGCCTCTTTCAGTTTTCGCACAAATTTGAACTGCAAGAGTCTTGTAACTCCATGAAATCTTAGCGTATTTGCAAGATTCTTGTATCAAAAATTAATTCAAAATCTCATTCAAAAGGTTACTTGACCAAGTGTCCAGTCAGCTTATCATTTTTTGTTAGTATTTATTCAGACGTCGAACAATTTTTTGAGACACCTTTGCAGGCTTTCATACAAAAACATGCTTAGATTACCTCTTTGTTCTTTGTATCTCCGACGAAATTAATTAAGCATAGCCTGATAACCAGACCATGTCTGGTTATCAGGCTAAATTGAGCATTGAATCCAACTGTATTCTTACGCTAGCGAACCTATACGTACTACTGTGGTGGATACGCTATTTAGAGGCGGGGTATTATGCTTGATGTGGTGGATACACCATACGGAGGCGGGGTATTATTGTAATGTGGTGGGGTATTATGCTGTAGTGGATTTTCGTACGGCCCATCAACACGACAAAACAAAATATGCCATTTCCTTAAAATGCAATGCAATTAATTTCAATATCAAAGCATACGATCAAAAGATCAACACTACAAAGTTAAGTCATTCGATGTTGTTGAAAGTTTCTCTTTGATGCCTCAGCTCTGACTCCCCGACAAATAATAAGAAAAAATACGCTCACCAACATGCCGTCATCGGTTGGGCTAGGGTCGACGCTTGACTTGCGGCCTGGCCTATCTTGACGTCACTTGAACGCGTTCCGTTTTATCTTGCGTCTTGTACTCTCATCAAAACATGACTGCACAACTGACTCCTCTTCAAGTCTGTCTCGCAATAATATTTTTGAGCTCCTCAGGGAACCGAGAGAGGCACACACCACCAAAATGTAGGGGAAAAACATTTTCGACTGGAAAGGCTAATGAACTCTCTCAAGGGACATAACACCCGAGCGAACCGATACGCACTACTGTGGTGGATACGCCATACAGAGGCGGGGTATTATGCTTGATGTGTTGGATACACCACCATACAGAGGCGGGGTATTATGCTAACGTGGTTGGGGTATTATGCTTGATGTGGTGGATACGCCATACAGAGGCGGGGTATTATGTTAACGTGGTGGGGTATTATGCTTGATGTGGTGGATACGCCATACGGAGACGGGGTATTATGCTAACGTGGTGGGGTATTTTGCTTGATGTGGTGGATACGCCATACAGAGGCGGAGCATAATGCTCCACCACGTAAGCATAATACATTAGAAGAATAAGATCATTTTATACCCACCTTTTTGCCGAGTTAAAGATTTGGAACCTATGCCATCCTTTGCAGGCTTTCATGTATACGAAATCTCAAAAATCTCTTCATTGGCAAAGTGTTATTCATCTGAATATCTTTTGCTTACAGGAACAAGCGAGAATTTCTCCAAATATGCCAGGGTAAGTTAACTACCAGGTAAACTCCAAACATGTTTTTGTTCCCAAACATGCCCTTTTTACGGGGTGAGTGGCCGAGTGGCTTAAACAGCTCTCGTCTCTCGTCAGGTAACTGAAGTTAAGCTTGGTCGAGTGAGGTCAAACTCCGGATGGGTGACCTCGGAGGCCTGACCTCGTCGTCCTTCGGAAGGGACGTTAAACTAGGGGTCCCATGCCTGGATGCAGCACGTACAGTGGGCCTAAATTAGCTTTCAGTAGCTAGAAATCCTGACAAGCCTGCTCAATACAAATTGAAAACAAACAAACAAACAAACAACAAGAAGAAGTCCCAGGTATGCCCCATGTCTGTTTTCTGAATTCTGTCTCAGTGATCCTTTTTCAACATTACCCGGATCCGCCATTCCAATATTCCATAATTTATCAAAGAGGAGAGAGAGAGGAGAATGGGCTTGTACAACTTGCAGCCTTATGAGGCCCCGTTCACACGAGAACGAAACGGAATAGAAGGGAACGGAATGATACGGAGCTGTTCCACAAAATATTTTTTGCAGTTGTTCACACGAGGAGGGTTCCATTCCATTTTGAAAAGCGGACGGCTCTGAAGAGTGAGTCTTAAAACTGAACGGAACGGAACAAGTTAGACATCGTTCCGTTTGGGGCTGTTGTGGTCTGACTGAGATTAACCATTTGCAAAACTTACAAAACCGGGCTGCACGTATTATAACTGGCAGTCGCTTTGATGCACCGGGCTTGCCACTTGTAAAAAGACTTGGCTGGAAGACCATTGATGAGCTAATCAGTAGTGAGTCTAATATCATGGTCTTCAAATCCCTTCATGGTCTTGCTCCACAATACATGTCCAATCTATTCACAAAGACATCCCAGCTAACCTCAAGGGATCTTAGGAATTCAGCAACAGATCTAAAAGTACCAAAGAAAAAGTCAACAAATAGGAAATGGGCAGAAATGCTTCTCTTTTAGAGGTGCTAAATCTTGGAATGGCCTCTCAGTCAGACCACAACTGAGCATAAGAATGCTTCCACAATTTACCAATTCAAACGTGTTGACAATCAGTAGGTGTATATATGTATTTGGATTTCTTTTTATTGTAAATATTCATCTTAAATCTTAGGCTATTTTATTAGTATTTTATGAAATTGTAATTAGGTTAATTTAGTTTTTTTCCAATATATTTTAATTTGTATGTATTTGAGTGGAGGCCCCCTTGTAAATCATCATTGTTATTGATGAAGGGCTACCCTCCTTAAAAATTTGAAAATGAATGAAATGAAATGCATCGTTTCAACACTTTTTTGGAGCGCTCCGTTCCACTTTGTGGACTTCCTTTATGTAATTTGTACATGAGGTAATTTTAAAATTTTAAACAATATGCTTGTGTACCGGTGCCTATTTTAGGCTGAAGTCACAAGACCACTATCTGGAGAAAATAGGAAGCAGAGATTTAATCAAGAAAGAATTGTTCACACCGCATTCTTCTAAACGGCAGACAGCACCTTTCCCACCCCCCTTAACTGTGCAAATATTCTTTCCAAAAACGATTTTCATCAATTTTTTCCATTTTCAAGGTTCTTGTGTTGGTTTCAATGTCCGTCGAATCCTTAGGTACGCTTTATGAAGAGAAATACACATGGACTGCCAGGAAAGGTCACAAATAAAAAATTGTCTCGTCTAGAATTCAACAAAGTTTAGTGTACAGACCAAACATGGGAAAGATTGCATGTGAGGCAAATTTGAACAGGTCTTACGTATGAATTTGCAAAAAGTTTTAAAGTAATAGTAAGTATTGTGTTACAGGAAAGGAAACATACATTTGGAAAATTTTAGGGATATTCTAAATTTCAAGACCACATTTCCAATTTTCAAGACCACAAAGTGTGGACAAGACCACACTAAAATAGGCACTGTTGTGTACTCATAAAGGAGGGAAAACTAATGGCGAGATTAGAAAATTTTTTATCTCTAAGGAAGTTGGTATTAACACTTCATATCGATCCACTACCGTGTGAACACGCTTTACGAGTTCCGTTCCGTTCCACTCTGGTCCGTTCCCTTCTCATGTGAACGGGAGCCTGAATTATCAATGAGGTATATCTTTTCTTTATGACGTAGACAGACAGGATCCTGTCCACTGGTGGCAATCTTACATTGTCACAAACAGCCCCTATGGCGCCTAAGCTCTGCCTTTGATAGGGAGTCTTGGCTAGCTGACCATTAGAGAATTGATCGACTTTAAGACGAGCAAGATGGTCTATAAATCTCTTAATGCCCTTGCCCCTGATTACCTGCGAAACATATTTCAAAAGGTATCTGAAACTACAAACCGTCAGCATAGGAACTCTAAAACTGACCTTAGATTACTGCTATTGAGAACATCAACTGGTCAGAAATCGTTTGCTTACAGAGGGGCTAGGATCTGGAGTGATTTAGATAGTAGGCTGTTTTAGCAGCAAGACGCGGACATCTTTGAAAACGCAGCTATTTTTTCACCTTTTAGAGCATTCTAATTTTCCAGCCTTTTCCCTCCCGGAAAGCTACTCACAGACAAAGAAATTCCCAAAGAACTGCTTACATTCTCACATTTCCATCATTTGTGAATGTGTTCATATAGCATTTTGCTTCCCTTCTCGACGTCCTATTTTGTCAGTGAGGCCTTCAAAAGTACAGTTTTCAGGTTGTCAGTTTCAGAATAGAACATACGATAAGTCTCTCGAGACTTGCAAAAGTTTTGAAGTTGATTTCTCTTTGTAATTCATAGCTTCGAACAAAAGAATTATGCCGTCGTCTTCTTGACTCGCGTCTTCTTGCTAAAACAGCCTAATGTTGTCAAAGCGTCCGCATCATTCAGCTCCTTTCGAAGAAATTATAAAACAAAACTATGACTCATCTCGTTTTCCTTTCGTTTTTTTTTGTCTTAGATTATTGTAAATAGGGTTGTATACTTTAGATATTGTTAGGTTTTTGTTTTAGCATGGCTCCCTGTAAAGCAGTTTAACTGAGTGGATTACTCCTTTGCTCACGGTTTGCTCCTTGGCTCACGGTTTCTCTCAAAAATCTAATGAGGGAAAGAGACATACTGAAGCAGGAAGCTGAAAGATCTCCTGAAAAGTGGTCTGCATACAAACAATTACGTAATAAAGTAACAAGAGAGATGCGTAATGCAATCAGGGACTATTATCATGGACTAATTGATGAAAATATAGGGAATCCAAAAAAGATGTGGAAAGCCATCAACAAGGTGCTGGACAAAAATGAGAATTCAGTGAAGCTTTCAAGTGTAGAAGTAGATGGTAAATGTCTCACTCGAGAGCGTGATGTTCTGGAGGCTTTAAACCGACACTTCGTTTCGGTGGGTTCAAACTTGGCCAAGAAAATTGTTTCTAGACCAGGTGATGACTGTCTCCATAACATCAAGCCAGAACAAAAAGTAATGAAATTTAAAACTGTAGACAGCAGTTTTATATTGAATGCAATCAAACAGCTAAAAAACGGAAAGGCAGCTGGTCCAGATAAAGTACCAACAACAATTGTCAAAGATGTTGGTGACCTTATATCAAAGCCATTATCGATGATTTTTAACTCATCGTTAGAAAAAGGAGTATTCCCAGATATTTGGAAACTTGCAAGAGTAACCCCTATATTTAAATCAGGTGCCAAAAAAGATGTAAACAATTATAGACCCATTTCGGTTATTTCGATCTTTTCTAGGATTCTGGAGCGGATAGTACACGATCAGATATTTGACTTTCTTCTTGAAAATAATGTAATTACCAAGAATCAGTCTGCATTTCGTAAACTATACTCCACGATAACGTCTTTGATATGCAGTACCGATCACTGGTATGAAAACATTGACAACAAAAAATTGAACCTAACCATATTTCTTGACCTTAAGAAAGCATTTGATACGGTCGATCACAAAATCCTAGTGGAAAAATTGCGCAGATACGGTATGAGGGACACCGCTGGGAACTGGTTTCAGTCCTATTTAGATCAGAGGACGCAATTTTGTGCCGCAAATGGACAGAAATCAATGGCAAGGGAGGTAACATGCGGTATACCTCAAGGTTCCTGCTTAGGACCTCTCCTATTCATCATATACCTGAACGACTTAGAGCACTGTTTGAAATTTTCCCAAGCTAGTATCTATGCTGATGATACCAATGTAACGATCGCATCGGACGACATAGAAAAACTGGTCTTCGAGGCGCAACAGGAATTGCTCAACCTTTCTGAGTGGATGAGAATAAACAAACTAAGTCCTAACCCCGCAAAGACAGAATACATGATTATAGGCCATTCTCATAAAGTAAACATGTTGAATATTTCGAATGCCCTCATGTTAAACGACTCAGTTATCAAACGTGTCACAAAGACGAAATCGCTAGGTGTAACTGTCGACGAGAACCTAAAGTGGGATGAGCATTTCAATACTGTTAAGGGTAAAATATGTGGTGGACTTGCATCGTTAAAGAAATTAAAAAATATAATTCCCCAAAGCAAGCTGTGTAGTGTCTATTACGCTATCGTTGAGAGCCATCTACGTTATGCCAATGAAATTTGGGGCAGTCTTCCAAAAACGAAGCTTGATACTCTCCAACGCTTACAGGACAGGGCCCGATCAATAGTTGAAAATGCCAGATATAAGGATAACTGGTCATGTGACTGGCTGAGCGTTGAAAATATAATTCGATTTGATAGGTCGGTCATGACATATAAGATAAGGAACAAATTAAGCCCTGAAAGCTTCTGGGAGAAATTTCAGCAAAGATCCTTGCAGTCAAACTATGCAACAAGGAACTGTAGAGATCTTCAGATTCCCAGATTAAACACAGAACATGCGAAAAAGAGTTATCGATATTCTGCTATTAAAATCTGGAACGATATTCCAGTTGCTATTAGAGAACTCCCGACGATAATTCGCTTTAAGAAAGAACTAAAGGAGTACTTGAAGAGCTGACAGAAAACACCAGTCTAATTAAAAAACACGACCCCCTGGAAGAACAGCATCATAGGCTAGTTTTAATGTAGATTATTTCCTTATTTAATTAAGCTGAAGGGATTTGTTTCGTGTATAAATAATGATATGTGATATGATAATGTAGAATGTAGATTACCATGGGTAAAAAAGTTAAAATGAAAATGAAATGAATGAAATGAAAGGAATCGGCGAAAAGTATACTCCAGAGAACGTAAAATATCACGGGAAGGCACTGAAAGAACATTTTTGATAACCGGCTTTTGACAAATTGCCTTCTTTTGATACCCGGCGTTAGAAAAAAGAAGCGAAAACGATACTTGGAAAGGAGTGCACATTTTGTCAGTAAAATGTACTAAGTACGCCACTTGGGTAAGGGGGTAACCGGATACATTTCCTCTTTTCGATTCAAATTGGCTAGATTACAATCATTGCTCACTGTCTTTCAGTAATAGGCCAACCTCGTTCCCAGGGCCGCCATTGTCTTCCTCAGGTCATCGATGTCGGCCCTGGTACCGGTTGCCGCAAAAGTGGCCATTTGGGCGCCATTTTGTTTGGCATAAATTATCACCTTCAGACTCATTACAAACTCTCTTAATATCCCTATAGTCACAATGAGTTCAACAGCATTAACCACGTGCCAATAGATTTTTATGCAAAACATACTATGTAATAAGTCCAGAAAAAATTGGAGGAAGTGTGAAAATGCGACGAAAAATGACCGATCTACTTCCACCGATGCAGCAGTATATAGTGCGAGAAACTAGGAACAAATTCTTTGAGGACCTTCGTTTAACCCTTTTTAAGGTATTTAGACAATAATCCGAGGTTAGTAAGTGCATTTAATAGGAAAACGAGCGCGATTTCTTTTGAGTGAAAATAGGCCTAAGTTGGAAAATTAAGGAACTTTCACCACAACTTCCGAAAAAGAATGGCTCGTTATTTTCTGAATTTTTGACATAAATGGGAAATTAAGGTAGGTATGGGTAAATAATATGGTTTTACGTCGAATTTTGACATCCCGAAGAAGTTTGCCCGGCGCAAAATGGAGTTAGCGCGCAAAAAGGCGCGGGCAAAAATTTTACCCCATTTTTGAGCCCCCCCACGAAGCCCCCAGGGGCAGTATCGTACCCCAAATGGTGGCAAACGACTCCCAGACGATCGGTCTCTTGAAATCTTTCTTCCGTTTTCAAATCAGTTGAGCAACCATCGAGCATCAACTCCAAACGTAACCTCAGGTGGAAAAAAAAAAACTTTTTTTTTTCTTTGACCCCCATTTATGACGTCATAATGACCCTCAACTTTCTTGAAACCCTAAAATTCGAAATCTCCATGGTCCATTACCCCTTTTCAACTCCTCATCAGCCCTACACATAAAGCATATTTTTCTCAATAACCATTTGAAATAGGACCATTTTTGAATGGGAATCAATAGGAATGGTCCCCAAAATTACCAAATATAGCTAATTTCTCCCGCATGTGCTGACGGATAGGGCTCAAACTCCGTCAACTGAGGCACATACATGACATTTAAGTATACCAACAATCCTTTTTTCAATCCTTTGCCCTGTTTTCCCGTGACAGCAATCCAAAGTTGACCAATTTCTCGCCAAAGCCAAGCAATAACTCTTTGGAATAATTAGTGAGCCTTTTGTTATCGAATAGCCAATCAAATAGCAAATTGGACCTGACCAGTACCAGGGTCAGTACTGACGTAGGAAGCTGGCCCTTGGAACCAGGTTGGTAATGGGCCTTTTAGCTACTCTGAAGAGAATCTGAATCGAACGATATTTTGTTACATTTTGTAGAATTTTGAATGCGGACAATGGTGAAAGAAACTCTAGCGCCACTCAATGGAGCCTCGCATACAGGGTCGCGGAGAGAATTTGTGGGCCCCGGGTCAGAATGCAGCATGTGCCCTTTTTTAAATGAGTTCCGATAGGTACGCCGTGGGCGTACCCGTGCGCCCACCCACCTAGGGGGGTCCGGGGGCATGCTCCCCCGGGAAAATGTTTAAAAGTATGGTTGCTAGAATTGCTCTGGTCACAATTTCCGCTTCTAGATACAATCGTAAAATCATATAGCAAGCTAGTCATGTTTTAGGCTCCTATCTAGCACTTTGCAGCCAAAAAGTCAGTGAAGTCAAATTTTCCTATATTTTCAGTGCTCACAAGAACGTTGGAAAAGTCAATAAAATTTGTTCGTCTTTCATCTTTTGACAAGAATCTGAATCGTTCAAATCTTTTTAACATTCTTGGTCTTATGAAAGTTCGGGAATTTTTTCTAGCTCATCTGGTAAAATTCAATGGTTTACAAGATGTATTTAACTTTTACCGCTTATAAGAAAACGTTGTAACTATTGTCTTCAGTCTCTTCTTGATTTTTGAAGCATTATTGATGGATGGGCCCCCTATTAGCACTGGCCGTGGTCTAGAGACCCTCATTTGAGCCTTATTTCGAAAAAACTCAGTTATTATTTATGGGCCCCTTATGGCTATGGACCCCAGGTTTCTGACCCCTCTAACCCCCCTCTCCTCGGCCCTGCTCGCATATAAAAATGTATAAGAATAGCGCTCGATCCAGGCGCTTTTGGAGAGTAGCTAAAAGGTCTATTGAGAATATCCTAAGGTCTATTGAGAAAATCAAACATGCAATGTGCCCTCAGTATCTACAAGAGATGTTTGTGAACATTTCTAAGGTACACACTCACAGGACCAGATCAGTATCCAATGATGCATGCCATGTACATTAAAAGGGGAGCCAGTAATAACTTTAAAAAGACTTTTGCTTACTAAGGTGCCAAAACGTGGAACTCATTGCCATGTGCGCTGAAGGACTCCCTATCTTTAGAGATTTTCAAGAAGTCATGTAAAAACTTTTTAATGGACAAGATCAAAATGGACAGTTTTAACTATGGATGGATTTTGTAATTGTAAATATTTTCCGCATTTGCATTAAAATTCTTATACATGCAGTACATATTTTAATTTTTATTTAGCTCTAATTGAGCCTTTTAACCCTTTTTTTGTACACCAGGCTGAAAACAAGTATCTTACTTAGGCCCTGTTTATATGAGGAAAAACACCTCACTTGCCAGACCCGGGGCTGAGAGGCGAGATGCCACCTTCCAATAGAATCCTTTGTATTTTCATATCGCGTTTACATGATGAACGCAACACCACCGGTATAGTGAAATCCCACCTCACAAGAGGTGGAATCTCACCTGGGTGAGGTGAAATTTTTCCATATAAACGAAATACCACCGGTATGGTGAGGTGAAATAAAATTTTTCGTTGATTCTCATTGGTCAGTTCTTTCTGATTTCACGGAAGAGAGACCTTAATCCACCTCGCCTCTCAGCCCCGGGGCTGACAGGCGAGGTGAAAAATCTCATATAAACAGTTACTGAAATTTACCTCGCCTGTCAGCCCTGGGTCTGGCAGGTGAGGTGTTTTTCCCCATATAAACAGGGCCTTAGACCTGTTATGTACGTTAAAGATATTATACATACATACATACATACATACATACATATCCTAGATTAATATCCCGTATCTCGTTAAAGGATCTGGGTCACGTAATTGCAAACGAACCTTTTATCTCTGTTATCTATGTTGTTGCCCACATGTGCCCATGATGTTCCAGACAGATTTTGTTGGATGAGTTGAATCCACTACAAGGTTTCCTCAACAAGGGCAGATTTTGTAATACAATAGCATCAGTTGCTTTGGTTCACACCTCAATTCAAAGCGATTAGCGAATGCAGACAAAGGAAATTCTCTCAAGTAGAAATTGAAAGCAAACGAAGCTGCAAAGTTGCCCTGAAACCAGTACGGCGAACTCTTGTTTGGTGCGGGCGATGGGAGGTTTTTAAGAGAAGGTATGTGCTTATAACGAAAGAAGATGGGTCAATCTAAAGTTCTGTCTCGCGGATTTTGTTTGTTTGATTCAGAAACCGAGCAGAGGGCATTAAAATTTTTACATATCTATTGCTCAGATGAACGCAGTCACTCCTCAGCTCCTAATTCAAATAAACAAAATCCGCGAGACAGAAATTTAGATTTATCCGTCTTCTTTCGTTATAAGCACATACCTTCTCTTAAAAACCTCCCATCGCCCGCACCAAACGAGAGTTCGCCGTACTGGTTTCAGGGCAACTTTGCGGCCTCGTCTGTTTTCGATTTCTGCTTGAGAGAATTTCTTTTGTCTGCATTCGCTAATCGCTTTGAATTGAGGTGTGAACCAAAGCAACTGATGCTATTGTATTACAAAATCTGCCCTTGTTGGCTTCCTCTAAAAATTCGGTAAATTTTGTAAAAAGCTCAACTTTAAAAAAATTTTTTTTTGGTCCAGAAAATGCGAAAATTTGGCAAGTTTTGTCTAGAAACCGCCAATTCAGAGCACTTTTGAAGGGAAAATTAGTCTAGCCAAGGGTATCATTTTCACAAAAATTGGTCTAGCCAACGGTCTCATTTTGAAACTGTGGGCGGCACCCTCCTACCCGAAATTTAGCCGAGAACCCCCCCCCCCGTGGAGAACACCCTCATTTGGAAAAAAAGTAGTAGAACATCTGAGTGAAATGGCCTATCAAACAATACTGCAAAATCATCGTTTCGAAAGAGGCTTGTCTACGTTGCGTGATCCAGCCCCTTGGATAATCCATAAGGCTGCAAATTGTATCAGTCAATTTCTTTCCCTCTACCCCCGTTGTGCCCTGACGGAATGCTGGAATGTTGGATCCTGGAGCAATTGTAGATGGAACGATCAGACGGATTGAGAAAATAGTCTCGAGGTAAATCTAGAAAAAACGTGACACATTTGTTAATTCTTATTGATGCAATATGTTTTGCAAATTTATTTCTTTAAAAATTCGTGGTAGAGCCCATTTATTCTCATGAAAATTTATTTCTGTAATGAGACACTCTATACTAACAAGGGCAGATTTTGTAATACAATAGCATCAGTCGCTTTGGTTCACACCTCAATACAAAGCGATAAGCGAATGCAGACAAAAGAAATTCTCTCAAGCAGAAATTGAAAACAAACGAAGCCACAAAGTTGCCCTGAAACCAGTACGGCAAACTCTCGTTTGGTGCGGGCGAAGGGAAGTTTTTAAGAGAAGGTGTGTGCTTATAACGACAGAAGAAGGGTAAATCAAAAGTTCTGTCTCGCGGATTTTGTTTATTTGATTCAGGAGGTGAGGAGTGACTGCGTTCATCTGAGCAATAAATATATAAGAATTGTAATGCCCTATGCTCGGTTTCTGAGTACAATATGGTGGCAAGCAGACATCTGTAGCTCGTCTGGTTTAGGATTTAGAAATGTGATGACGTCACCGGCTCAAACTCAATGAATTACTCCAAAGTAATCAAATTTTTAAAGGACAAGTTTGGGTTTGATAAAATTGTTGTTAGAAAACAACTCTATCAACTGCTGAACACCAATCGTCAACCTCGTTCCCAGGGTGTTCTTACGTCATACGCTGATCACGAAGCCGAATGAACACCCTGGTACACTTCGATCAAATGCGCCCAGAATCTGGGTGCATTTGGAAGCCATTATGGATTTCACCGTTGGCTAGGCAACGCAGATCAACAGAAAATGGCCGTTGCTCTAGCGCAAATTCTGCAGCTAGACCAACGGCTCTAGTTTCTGCGTTCATCAGAAACTGATCTTAAGATACCGCTGCTAAAAACGATCAATGGCCAAAAGGCGTTTTCTTATCGAGGTGCAAAACTGTGGAACAGTCTAGAAAGAGCTAACTAAATTGGCCTTCTCCCTGAAAATCTTCAAAGATCATCTATAGTCGGGGACAACTCTTATTTCATCTTTACATTCTCTTTTTATAGCCTTAGTTATATATACTATTGTAAATTAGGTTAGGTTAGTAAATTTCTTTTGTTATTAGTATTAGTGCTTATTTTTATCTTTTAAAACAGGTCAGGTTGAAAAACATATATATATGTATGAACCTTTAACCTGTATAAATATTATAAAATGAAATGAAAAGTCTTCATCAGCTGACTGAAGTTAAGCCTGGTCTAGTGAGGTCAAACTCCGGATGGGTGACCTTTGAGGTCTGACCTTACAACTCACTTCGTCATCCTTCGGAAGGGGTCCCATGCCTGGATGCGGCGTGCAAAGTGGGCCTGAATTAGCTTTCAGTAGCTAGAAATCCTGACAAGCCCACCTAAAACAAATTGAAAACAAAACAAACAAAAAGGAATGTAATAGAATTTTACACCGATCTTGTGAATATTTAAGCCATATGCATATGCATTTCTGCTTGTGGGTTGATCTGATTCAAAAGCATTTTCTTGGATGCCTATACTCATTAGTAACCTCGTTACACCTATCAAGAGTCCTGCAATCAAGTCAGGGTCGCGATGCTTCCAGGAGACCAAAACCTGGTTTCCATATCATCGTAACAGCTGGCGACCTACTGCGACACATCGGTGACGTGTTCCCGATCAATCGGCGACATATGGAAACGATCACTGTTACGATCATATGGAATGCAGGATGGTAGGCAGGATGAAAATTTTTCCAAATGAACACTCTATCCCGGCTACCGAGACGAAAATGTCGCCATTGCTCATGCTGTGCTTATCTAAACAATAGGCACGTGTCTCATTTTGACACGTGTCCAATTTCTGTGTTGGCAAGCGGGCTGGAATTTCTCCATATGAACACAGGCATGTTGTAAAAACCGGACCGTAGGACCCTAGGACCCCTGAGACCCCTAGGACCATTAAGTACTGAAGATGAAAAGGACCCTTAACACCAGAGGGTCATCACCACACATAAACAATAAGCCAATGTCATCAAGCAATCAAACAGTAGGTTGCGTATCGTAAACTTCCTCTCTTCAATTCAATGAACTTCCGCTTCTATTAATCAATGCCAGTAACCATGCAGAGAGTTCTCGAAATAGTGCGACGGGGGAGCAAAACATATTATAGAAGATACCTATGTTTGCCATTATATTTTGTAGGGCAAATCCCCGCAAGCTTTTCATCTTGTTTAGACTCTGGCCCGTCATTCCCCTAGAACATTGCCAAGTACCTAGCAGCAATTTGATTCTTAGCTTTGGGTGGTTTGCTTTGGATTTTTTTCGAAGTGGAATCACATGATGAAATAAATAGGCTTTCAGATCATTTTTCGTATCTCTCTTCGCCAAGAAAGATGAAACAAAGAGTTAAAGAAGAGTTTAATATGTGCTTTATTTTAGAACTTTTCCGGTGTATGAAGTATATCAAGTTTTGCAGTTGAAAGGGATTTGACCGCGAACTTCGTTTGGGGTGGACACTCACTTGCCTTATAAGAAGCAGCCCATGAGAGCTGTCGTAGCGGCTACCAAAAATATTAAGAAAGTTGCGATCTGAAGTTAAAGGCTCTGTTTCATCCAGCATGCCTTGCACGTGTCGTCTCTTGGTTTGCCTTTGTTGTCGCCATTTTCATGGCCCATGAAAATGGCGATAACAAAGGTAAACCAAGAGACGACACGTGCAAGGTATGCTGGATGAAACAGACCCTTTAATTCGAAGGAGAAAGGTCAAGTTTTGGATATGAGATGCAAAGTGTTTCAAGCAAAAATGTATAGTTCAAACGAATAAAACTAAAACTTATGTCATTGCAATGAATGATCTTGTCATCCTCCTTAGTTTCACATGAAAACAGAACGTTAACCCTCGGCCTCCGGTGTTTTTTTACAATGTTTCCGTCTTTGACGACCCTCAGCACTCAATATGTTATGTTAACTATCTTTTAGAATATTTGGAGCATTCCCCGTAGTGCTATAATGCGAGCAGTCTGCTTGATTCTTGGCATTGCTTCATAGGAGAGGAAGTTCATGGGATGCAAGAGAGGAAGTTTACGATACGCAACCTACTGTTTGATTGCTTGATGACATTGACCTATTGTTTATGTGTGGTGATGGCCCTCTGGTGTTAAGGGTCCTTTTCATCTTCAGTACTTAATCGTCCTAGGGGTCTCAGGGGTCCTAGGGTCCGGTTTTTACAACATGCCATGAACACAAGATGAAAACTGTCTTGCCTACCGGGCCAACCCAATAAGCGGGCTGGCTCGCCTCCATGTGAACAGGCCCTTACTCAAAAAAATTTTCTCCCCTGATTACTTTTGTATTTAATTCACAGAGCGAGTTTTACTACCACTGTCATAGATGTGCATGGATTTACCCATTCATTGACACTGCACTACGATGCGAAGTTTAATGATGTGTACAGAGCAATATACCGACCGCAGGGCAACAACAGCTCTCGAGGGTCTTTACGGATGCTGCGGGAGCAAGGAGCACAGATTTGGGGAGTTGATGAGACCGGATCAGGTAAATATTCACATATTTCTGTAACACATAATCTTGAGTACCAAATAAACCGGGTAATATATCAATCGCAGGGCAATATACCGACCACAGGGTGACAACAGCTCTCGATGATCTTTACGGATGCTGCGGGAGCAAAGAGCACAGATCTGAAGGATTAATTAGACCGGATCACGTTAAAATCCACTTATTCCAGTAACACATAATCTTGAGTACCAAATAAACCGGGTAATATATCAATCACAGGGCAATATACCGACCACAGGGTGACAACAGCTCTCGATGATCTTTACGGATGCTGCGGGAGCAAAGAGCACAGATCTGAAGGATTAATGAGACCGGATCAGGTGAAAATCCACTTATTCCAGTAACACATAATCTTGAGTACCAAATAAACCGGGTAATATATCAATCGCAGGGCACTATACCGACCACAGGGTGACAACAGCTCTCGATGATCTTTACGCATGCTGCGGGAGCAAAGAGCACAGATCTGAAGGATTAATGAGACCGGATCAGGTAAAAATCCACTTATTCCAGTAACATGTAATCTTGAGTACCAAATAAACCGGGTAATATATCAATCGCAGGGCAATATACCGACCACAGGGTGACAACAGCTCTCGATGATCTTTACGGATGCTGCGGGCGCAAAGAGCACAGATCTGAAGGGTTGATGAGACCGGATCAGGTAAAAATCCACTTATTCCAGTAACACGTACTCTTTGGGTAACGAATAAACACTTATTCCAACAGCACCTGAATTACCTGAATAACCTCATTCCCCACTAAGAACCCAATATGTAAGAACCTAGTCAGGCTGACATGGAGAGCAGTAGGTTCTTACAGGCAGGTTTTTACTGTGCTAATTCTTTTTATCCATCTTAAAAGCTAACTCAATATTTTTAATACAACTAATGTGCCATCCATAGCCAAAAAAGACACAAGGTCACCGAGTTCTGGCTTTGAATGATACTTACAATTTTCAACTTGTTACAATTCTAAGAAGAAAGAAGGAAAAATAGATGAAGAAGTATACTAAACAAAAGAGTCAACAAGTGTATCTCAAGATAAATGCCAGGAGTTTCTACGTATGTAGTATATTGTATACAGTATACAGTATATAGTATATAGTATACAGTATACAGTATACAGTATATAGTATATAGTATATAGTATATAGTATATAGTATATAATATATAGTATATAGTATATAGTATGTAGTATGTAGTATATAGTATACAACTTATATAAGGATATAGTATATAGAATAGACAGCTAGAATAGACTGCTGCAGAAGGGATTTGCATCAGGGTTGCCAGATTTGAATTCTAAACATAAGCCAAAATGTGCTAAAAAACAAGCCAGATGGCTGGAAAATAAGCCAAAACATAAAAGTTAGCGCATGACGTCATTGTTTCCTTCACTGCGCATGCTCAATAGTTTCAACGGTGCATTGGCCAAACAAGCAAATTTTTTGAGTCTTCCTGTGTCGTTGAACTAAATATGGCATCCAGGAATGGCCTAATTATCTAAAATGGTGCATTATTTCTACCATAAACACCTAGACAATGAAACTTTTGATAAAGAAAATACGAATTTCAAAAAAGCAAAAATAAGCCAAATCTAAGAAAAAAGCCAAACTCGAATTTTCCAAGCCATAAAGAGTTGAAAAAAGCCAAAATCGTGAAATTTGGCTTTAAAAAAGCCAATATGGCAACCCTGATTTGCATGCTCTATTTAGGGATGTTTGTTATCTTAAGTTAATGATGTTTGTATCCTCTGTTCGTGATGAATTTGTCTTTCCCTTCCTAGATTTCATGGTACGAAAATTAGAAGAGATTCATCCTTATGTCGAAAATGGATGTCAGTTATTTCTTTTAGAACAGGGATACAAGGTAGATATATTGAAGATTACGTAAAGGGTTAGGGTTAGGGTTAGACTTATACCATAGGCATTAAGATCTTCATTCAGTTGTACCGGGTGAGGGAAAAAAAGTTTAGGCGTTTGGAGGGCTGTAGAATAAAAAGTATGTGACCGATATTCAAAACTGAAATGTTCATCTATCAGTCAAAGGTCAACTTAGATGAGAAAATTTTGTTTGGTAGTATCCCTCATCTTACAGACCCAGAAATTAGGAAATGCTGGTAAAGGTCATGTTTGGGAACAAAAATTCCACATTCCATTCTGGTCCATGATTTACCTTCTATTGAAATTGGAATTCAGCATCTCAAACTGATATCCCTGATAACTGTTAGAGGTGTTCAGTTATCAATAGTTGGAGTTTTGTTTACACTGACATGATGACATTTCTTAATTAAGTGTACCATCTCTTAAGAACATTGGAGTAAATCAGTCTGTTTTTGGTTCTTATCTTTGGGTGTCTTTTTTCACAAAATCAGTCTGCAGGTTCTTATTTTGCTATGCTCTTGTTTGCGGGTTTTTACTGTATCTCACTTCGTTCTTTCTAATTCCATAGGTCCTCGTGATCTACTCTCAAGACAAAAGCTTCGTCGCGATTCCTGTTCAGCCAAATATTACAGTTGCTCAGGTATATACAAGATACTTGGTCAAATGATATTGGATATCTTATTATGATAAAAGGTTCATTGCGATTCCTGTACAGTGAAATATTACAGTTGCTTAGGTGTATATAGCACTTGAGAAAGTCGTAGGCAATCAATCTCTCGCGAAGAACAATACACATTGGCAGTGGCGTAGCCAGGTCCCTGCTTTTGGGGGGCACGGTGCGAGCGTAGCGTGCTGATACGGGGGACCGGGGGCTTGCCCCCGGAAAAATTTGTTGGGACCACGCCCTTGAGATGCTTGGAAAACTAGGGAAACGCCCTTTTCAGTTATATTTTGCATCATAAACATGACTAAATTGAACACAAAAGAGGCAGGATGCTTTGTTCGACTTGGATCAAGGATGTATGCTCATTATAGCAAGTTACTAAGAAAGCAAAAGAATTCTTATGCAATTACAAGGGGTCCGACATATCAATTACGAAATACGAAATGGATCTTCTCAGCTTTACTGCAAAATGATTTGATGCTGGTCGCGCCATCTTGATTCGAGGAACTGTCTCTTTTCACTACTTTATCATTGTCTTGTCAGTCTACAGCATCTTTTGGAAGAAACTTTGGCAAAAGAAATTCTTCTTCAGCGTACAGATTCTTCAAATCATCATTTGATAAGATTTTTCCAGAGTGGTTTTTCCCTTACCGCCAACGGCGGGCATGTACAGGCGAAGAGTCACCGGGGATTGAAACGGAAGGATCCAGGGTCAAGTCACCTGAAAAATTTTTGATGACATGCATTCTACTTTGGCTTAGAATGCCTCAGCCAACACTGTTCTAGAATTTCTCAGGACCCCGCATTCCTTCTTCAGTACACCACTGGAAAAACAAGAATACACCCGAACTTAAATAGCAGAGAAAATTTTCTATGCCATTTTTAAAATGGAAGCGACGAAAGCTTTTCTTTTTTCTTTCAGTCATATTTCAATTCTCGCCAAAATTTCGTTATTTAGTACCATAGGTACCTGAGACTAAAGAGGTAAAAATATAGCAATTTAGAAAATCCCTTTTAACAGCAAACAGGAGGATATTAATGTTATGGTGGGCAGATCGATTAGAAACTTTTTGATAAGGAAGAGCTGAGCCATCAAGGACCATCGCAGAATGATGGAATTTATGGTACCGTTCACAAATTTCAACTTTGAATTGCTTCGAAACATTGATAAAAATCTCTAAAAGGAGCAACGAAGATTATTGGGTATACGGAACGTGAAGAGAATTCGAGTGAGGCGAGCCGAACATTTTTGAGAAGCACACATTGAATTTCACTGGATGGTTGAAATGGTTGAAATGTCACATCACTGTCGAAGAGATGCACTGTCAATTAAATAAAGTTAAGGTTTAAGTTGGTTTCATAAATCCTTGTAATGCTTGGTACATAGGAAAATGCAGGAATCGTTCAAGGATACAATTGGCTGTGTAATTACAAATGGAAGGAAGTCTTGATAAGTCTTGATTGAAGTGCAAGCGAAGCGAGAATAATTCGAGAAATGTGATTAACTTCAATTTCTGTTCTGTGCCAATGGACTCATACACATCAAATTAATTATGCCTCCGACATTTCTTGTTTCCATTGTGAGAATTGTTTTATAATCTCGGTTTGATTGGAAAAAGGGACAGGCTAAACAAACTGGATTTTGAACAGATGTCGCTACTCAATTTGAATAATGCCATATAGATTTCAACAACTCAGTCTAAGGATGGCGTGTATCAATGATTCAGAAAGTAGTGACGTTACGCCACAGCAGTGGCTCCCGGTTGAGAGGGGGGGGGAGGGGTGACTATTTTGAACAGATGTCGCTACTCAATTTGAATAAAGCCAGATAGATTTCAACAACTCAGTCTAAGGATGGCGTGTATCAATGATTCAGAAAGTAGTGACGTTACGCCACAGCAGTGGCTCCCGGTTGAGAAGGGGGGGGGGTGACTATTTTGAACAGATGTCGCTACTCAATTTGAATAAAGCCAGGTAGATTTCAACAACTCAGTCTAAGGATGGCGTGTATCAATGATTCAGAAAGTAGTGACGTTACGCCACAGCAGTGGCTCCCGGTTGAGAGGGGGGAGGGTGACTATTTTGAACAGATGTCGCTACTCAATTTGAATAAAGCCAGGTAGATTTCAACAACTCAGTCTAAGGATAACGTGTATCAATGATTCAGAAAGTAGTGACGTTACGCCACAGCAATGGCTCCCGGTTGAGAAGGGGGGGGGGGTGACTATTTTGAACAGATGTCGCTACTCAATTTGAATAAAGCCAGATAGATTTCAACAACTCAGTCTAAGGACGGCACGTATCAATGATTCAGAAATTAGTAACGTTACGCCACAGCAGTGGCTCCCGGTTGAGAGGGGGGGGGTGACTACCATATGTACCTGTACGGCGATGTTCCATTTTGAGGGATGCCTGTTCTCAGGCAGAAAATAAATTTTAGGGCGTCAATTTTGCGTCAATTTGGGCGTCATTTCAGAAGAATAGCTCTTCAAGCCATTGATTTTATCTTATTTCATACTGGGTGGCCCAGAAAATAAACTTCACGAGCTAAAACGTAACTAGCTCCCTGAAATCAGACGTTATTGTCAAATGCCTCGTATTTAGTTGAATGGCTGAATTTAGTTGAATGGCTTAGCTACCTTATGAGATGCTGGATAGTCATTTTAAGCAATGATTACCATCCGAAAAACGAAATCCTAAGAAAATTTTGAATCTCAGATTCCTCATTTTGAGTTAAATCATCGCCACCATAACCTATGACGATGTGATGGCAAGTAGAAATCTGTAGCAGTTTTCATTAAGGATTTAGAAATTTGATCACGTCACAGCCTAAGATTTAATAAATGCCGCCATTTTGAAACTAACCAAGACATCAAAAAACTGCCACTGCAGATTTACATCAAATTGCCGTACCAATTTTAAACTAAAACATGGATTCTGAATTGCTTATTGCTGGTGGTAATGTTTGCCACAGTTGCGGACCCTAAATCTGACGCTTTTTGGGCCGTTGTTGACTGATCGCACCCTTGGCAACAAAGGGCCTGATACTGACCCCTGAGCGACACCCTGTGTTAGGTCTTTCCAAGAAATGAAGGAAGCATATTAGTGGTGTTTATCTATTGCATTTGCCCAAGTCGTCTTGGGAGAAAGGAAGAGACGACTTGTCGTGAACAGCTCACAGCTGGATAACACGGCTGGATGGCCGGAAGGTTTTTGGTACGGCAGACGGCAACTTTGATCAAAAGGTTTGACCAATAGCAGACAAGATACTGCTTTCCGTGAAGGAAAATGACGGGGGCAAACCAGCATTGACAAATGGCTGTATTTAAAAGCGAACAGATGTTTATATATTGGCGCCACCATTTCCAAAACAGCTCACTTATGTAGACAGATACGGCTGAGCCCCTGGTTTTCAAATTCCTTGTTGTTAGATGCTCTTACAAACATCAGGTTAAGTCAGGTCACATACATATTATGAGTAATTAACGAGGAGCTGTTCGTGACAAGTCGTCACTTTCTTTCTTATATGACGATTTGGGCAAGTCTATTTACCTATAGACAATGCTATCAAACCATCTGCTGTCAAGTCTCTTTCAAGCATGTTTAAGGTAAATAGGCTTTTGTATAAATAGAACAAAGAAAATGCGCAAATACAGCATTGTTATGCAGCTATCAATTATTCCCAACACGTGTGGGCCATCGATTTCAATGGACTATTTTTAGATTTTTCTGCTCTGTGCAAATGCAGGCTTATAGCCTTGCACAAACCCTTTAATTCGGAGTAAAATATGAAACAATTTACACCCACTCATATACTAGCAACAGTTGCGGGATGAGTGGCCGAGTGGCTTATACATAGACCGATGATGATGAGTCCCGTGTATCCCTGCGGTAAACCTTGCTCATCAAGAGGGACTCATAATGAAACAGTGGAAAACCTGGGCCCTATCTTAGGCACTCGATAGATCGAATCATGATCGAACGACTGCCGTAGCTCTGTTCAGCTGTCACTCCTCCAAAAGAAAATACGATAAATACAAAGTTAAACAGACGTTTAATCAGAGAAACTTGGTATAAATCTGAAGAAGGAAGTTCACTTTACCTGGTGAGTGCAAAATAGATCTTTCGACACTACATTTTCCATGTTTTAAGGCCTAAACAAACCAGGGTAATTTACAACAACCTGTCGCAGCAGCTTGGTTCAAAATCTAGTCAACTGCATCATTCGAATTGAAAATTCGACGGCATCGTTCTTTGCCAAATCTCGCAATCTGATTGGTACTGGAGAAATTGCGAAGTTTGGGCCGAAAAGGGGCCAGGTTTTTCAGAGTAATACTATGAGTCTCTATAGACCGAAGCGCCATCATCAAATCAAAGAGGAAATTTTCTGTGAAAATATGACTCACTACAATTGGCGCTCTAACAATAACGAATTTATTCAACCAAGAGTGAGATGAGTCAACAACGGCTCAGAAAGCGTCAGATTTAAATGTCCGCAGCCGTGGCAAACTTTACAATAATACGCAATTCAGAATCCCTTTATCAGTTTAAAACAAAGATAAAAAATTGGTACGGAGAAAATTGCCGATGCAGGTTATGCCGCACATTTGTTCCGAACTTTGGCTTTTTATTTAATTTAATTTCATTTCATTTTTCAATATTTATACAGGTTACAAAATTTCAGTAAAAGATAACTGCTTTACAAATTGACCTTTGCAATAACAGAAAACCTAAATTAAAGATCATCATAATATAATGTACAAACGAGCATAATAGAACTAAAAATGAAAATATAATGTACCTCTCATATGAATTTTTTAAAGGTAGCCAGGGACGATGCCAATTTAGTTTCCCTATTCAGCTCATTCCATAATTTTGCTTCACGATACGAAAATGCTTTTTGGTCTGTGCTTGTTCTTAGCAGGGGTATCTGCAAGTTTGTTTCGGTAGAGCGAAGAATGCGATCACTGCCCTCTGAGCATTTACTGAAAAGTTCCCCTAAATATCGAGGAGCAAGTGAATTCAATGCCTTATAGGTCAGCGTTGCTGTTTCTTTTCTGATAAGATCTTTGGTGCACATGGTGCACATTTTTAGATATTAGATTTCAATTTAAATTTTAAATTTTAAATTTTAGAATAATTTTAAATTTTTAGATATCTGTTTTCATACTGTTTAATTTGGATGATCTGTGAATATTGTATCCACCATTTTTATGTAATATTCGTATTTTGTAATGTTTGTAGGTTGGAATTAATTAGCTATATACTTTTAGCTATTTTTATTGTCATCCAACTGTAAAGAAATTGATAATCTGGCGTTACAAAATCAATTCTTGTGTATGAAAGCTCTCTTTTTGATATATTTCTAGGTGATTGGAGCATCAACGGTTTCAGAATGGGTTCAAAATTTAGGATATGAGGAGGCAAAACTTGTACGCGTGGTTGAAAATGATAAAGGTATCAGTAACATTTCATATTTTTTGATGGTTGTCCCACGGGGGGGTTCTCGGCTAAATTTCGGGTAGGGGGGTGCCGCCTACAGTTTGAAAATGTAACCGTTGGCTAGACCAATTTTTGTGAAAATGATGCCCTTGGCTAGACTAATTTTTCCTTCAGAAGTGCTCTGAATTGGCATTTTCTAGGCAAAACTTGCCAAATTTTCGCATTTTCTAGACCAAAATTTTTAAGAAGTTGGGTTTTTTTTACAAAAATTACCGAATTTTGACATCTCTTTGACCAAAATTCCCAAAAAGCATACCCTTGCGTAGACCTAACTCGACTAAAATTGCCAAAAAGTATACCCTTGGCTAGACTAGAAGTCCGAAAAAGTATACCCTCGCGGGCGGCACATCCCCAGGTACCTTTACTATGGAAGAACCCCCCCGTGGGTTGTCCTTAAAGGACAAGTTCGGGGTTGTTATAATTGTTGATTATTTAAGAGATTACACTGTCGTGAATGGTGTGTAGTTCTTTTTTTCATTTTTTTCTCTTTTAATGTACGAAACTACATATTTCAATCTGCTAAGAATTGCAAAATGACGTCATTTTGTATGAAGTCACTTCTCGTTGACCTGAACGAAGCTGCCAAATGTATTGATGTTGTTCTACCCACATTGCTAGCCTCCTTATTGTGCCTTCGCACACTCGTACAAATTACAAAATAGCGACGATATTTGGCCTAACTTGCGAAGATAAATTGTCGAATTTATGAAAGTTTAAGGCTTGAAGACCTGGAAAGAACTCATGACTGGTATTCAGCAGTTGGTAAGGTTGCTTTTGAACAATTATTTTATCAACCCCGGACTTGTCCTTTAAGAAGAGCTCACGACTGGTGTTCAGCAGTTGGTAAGGTTGCTTTTCAACAATTATTTTATCAACCCCGGACTTGTCCTTTAAGAAGAGCTCACGACTGGTGTTCAGCAGTTGGTAAGGTTGCTTTTTAACAATTATTTTATCAACCCCGGACTTGTCCTTTAAGAAGAGCTCACGACTGGTATTCAGCAGTTGGTAAGGTTGCTTTTTAACAATTATTTTATCAACCACGGACTTGTCCTTTAAGAAGAGCTCACGACTGGTATTCAGCAGTTGGTAAGGTTGCTTTTTAACAATTATTTTATCAACCCCGGACTTGCCCTTTAAAGTGAATTGACAGAGCTAAGTAAAAGTAATCTTTACAGGAGAACGTAAGTGAAGCTTCATCTGTACTGAGCTCAGCACCGCTGAAATTTTTCATGGAAGGACTTTTTTCTATCCTTTTTTAATTGAGGAGACTTGCGTGAGAAGAACTTTTTCCGAGCGGGAAAAATGTGAACTTTTTGAAATTTACTTGCGTACAGGGTGTCTCAAAAATTGTTCGATGTTTGATTAAATAATAAAAAATATCGATACGCTGAAATGGCGCGTGGTCAAGTGACCCTTTTCCTGAGATTTTGAATTAATTTTTGACACAAGAATTTTACAAATCCGCTAAAAAGTCACGGGGTTACTGGCTTTTGAAGTTCAAGTTTGTGCGAAAGTTGAAACCAGAGCCCTCAAAATAGCATTTTTGATAAAAGTCCCATAGGCCGTCGTTTCTGTTATTTCTCAATTTTTTTAAGGCAAACCAAACGGGATTCAAACATGTTTTCGATAACCTAACTGTCAAGCATTTGGATGCTTAAAAAATTCAGTCTCTCGCCGATTATGCTTTGACACACTGTTTTGGACTCATGCAATGTTAAGGAAATTTTGAGAATGATTGCAAGAAATAATTTACTTTAGAAGTCCTATTTGATTTGCTCTGATATCAACGAGAGCTACGACATTGGATAAGCTTCTTTTACCTCCGTCTTCGACCTTTTTGAAATACAAATAATCTGGGGGGTCTCTGGTTTCAGCTATCGCATGTTTTTGATCCCTAAGAGCTCGTTACTTAGTGAATTTTCAACCGATTTGCACGATTTTAGTCTCTGAAATTATTTCATAATCTTAGGAATAGGGTTATCTTTCCATGAGCCTGTTCATGTTGTCCTTATTTTTCAATATTTAATCAAACGTCGAGCAATGTTTTTGAGACACCCTGTAGATAAGCCAGGATGGGAGATTTTGCGGAACAAACTTTGGAGAAATGTCGGGCCCGCAGCAGCTATTGGGGCCGGTAGGGCCCGCACCCCCAATAATTTCCAAAAGTTGCATATTTTCCATTCATCATATATAACGTAGAAAACTGATTAAACCAACGATGAAATTACTCTCCAAGAAGTGTCCCCTCGTGCCCTCCCACTTTCAACACTGTCAACGTCCCCCATGTGAGATAGGAAGATAAGTAAGTGTTTTTTTCAACTTGGCAAAAAGCGTCCAAAGTGTTCAACAAATTTATAGACACGACTTGAGTGGCAAAGCAAGTACTTGCCATATAAAACCCAACTTTCATCATATTAACGAATGATTAAATATTCCATGCTCCATTTTATATATCAAATTTTGAAATGTCTCAAATATGTATCAGCTTTTCAATTACTCTTCCAAACGAGATTTTTGTTATCTAATATAGAAATTTACAATAACGAAATTACCTAGGTAGAATTACCTAGGTTAAATAGCACCTAAAAAGTACTTTACTACACTACAAAGACTATGCCACGAGGAGCAGAAGACCATGACTACCCCATGGCCATAACATAGAGACAGGTAACTAATGTTAAATCTAAATATACAATAAAATAGAAATACAGCACAAAAGGCTACGCACAAACGATTTTTACAGATGAATTCAGGAAGTGGGTTCACATTGGATGTCGGAAAATTGCTGTGTCTCGGATATATGAATTTAGTGTTACGTCGGGCAGACTCCAAACGTCGTCGGATAGACTCCAAGCGAAATCATGGGGCATTTATTATTAGGCACAACTAATTGGTAATAAGAGGAATATTTGGGTGTGTTTGAATGGTAATTTCAAACCTACCAAATTCTGAAAACGGTAGACTTCGCAGAGACGGAAACACAGTTTCCAATCAAACACAAAGTTCTTCAAAGCAGCAGGTTTCAGATTTATCCTAGCGAAGACGAGGTTTCCTTTTGAAAAACACGAAGACGAGTCTGGTGCTAGGCTACAAAGAGTAAAGTTGCCGATTACCGTAGCAACAAGAGCAAAGTTGCCTCGTTCTCAGAGTTCTGCAAATGAAATCGATAATCTCTCCAAACCTTCTGCCCGTTGGAGCAGAAGGTTCAGCAAACCTGCCAAACCTGCCAAACCTGCCAAACCTGCCAAACCTGCCAAACCTGCCAAACCTGCCAAACCTGCCAAACCTGCCAAACCTGCCAAACCTGCCGTTTTCGGAATTGGGGAGTCAATCAAACACAAATTCCGAGTCTTCCAAGCCTACCGTTGTCAGAATTGATACCAATCAAACACACCCTTAATATCTGATTCTTTAGATGTTGTAGAAGATTACGCGAGAATGTAGTTTCGCGAATTTTAGCCTAAAGTGCGAAAAACGCGAACAATACGAAAATTTTGAGATTTCCCTCCCTTAAAGCACTTATTCAAACATCGATCGGGAATGTTTGACATGAAATTCAAATCGGTGATCAAAGGATGTGCAGTCTAAATCTTGATGTCATGTTACATAAGTGCATATGTTGTCCCGAAAATTGCACCCTGGTGTAGCTGCTGAACAAGGGCACATTTTGCAATACAACAGCTACAGCTGCTTTAATTTTCACCTCAATTCAAAGCGATAAATGACTGAAGACAAGAACAAATCCCTCAACGAGTAAATCAAAACAAACACGGTAGAAATGGTTGCCTCGGAACCAGTCGTGGAAATTCTAACCTTGTGCAAGCGAAAGATGGCTTTTAAGAGAAGATATTTCATTTTCATTTCATTTTTTCAATCTATTAAGGAGGGAGGTCCTTTACCCTTGTGGCTGATTTTCAAGGGGCCCTCCACATAAAAACTTACAATAAACTAAAAAAAAAAACAGTTTGCGGGGTGAGTGGCCGAGTGGCTTATACAGTCTTCGTAATAATAATAATAATTATATAATAATAATAATCAATTTCTTTAAAGTTGGCTAGTACATAGCTAAGTATAGTAAAAACACTAAAATTGCTAATTAAGGCCAACAACTTAAAAATATACAATTTACAAAAAAGTGTGATAAAATGGTTTGATATAAAAATAGCAGATAAAATGGTTTGATGCAAGAAATGACATAAAATGTAGATAATAAAAAGCCCAATCATAAAAATTCATAAAAATCCGACGTTTGGAATAAAAGGTCGACATAGTCTGCAAGAGCATTCTTCACCGTGCCACTTTTTTATCTTTGATTTAAACAATGAGAGAGATTCAGTATTCCTTATATCTTGAGGGAGGGAAAACCAAAGTTGAGGCCCTCTGTATCTGATGGATTCAGATCCAAAATGTACGGTCTTTATACTTGGTAATACAAATTCATTGTTATTTCTTAGCTTATAAATATTATCTCGCTCTCTGAAGATCTCATTCATAAAAGGAGGGTTCAGATTGTTCTGCGTTTTAAATATTTCTGTCATTAGGGTTTGTAAATTCTTCGTGTGGATAGTAACCGCTTTATCTCTTTCTAATAAAACGTCAAAACTAGAATCATAATCTTTGTAAGCAATTCTTAAAGCCCTTTCGTGTATCTTATTAATTTTGTTATTCAAATACCTGCTGTGGAACATCCAAGCCAACTGGCAGTATTGAAACTGGCTCATTACAAAGGCTCTCATTAAGATTCGCAGTTTGTTGGAGTTCATATATGGAGACATCCGAGAGAGTGCAAAAAGCTTATTACCAGCTTTTTTACATAACTTGTTGATATGTGTCTCAAAAGTTAGTTTTTTATCAATCGTCACCCCTAATAACTTTTCCTCGTCGGTATTTCCAATAACGCTGCTACCCACGTTAACAGTAACATCTTGATTTGAACTTTTCCCTAGTACCATGAAATGACATTTGTCGGTGTTTAATTTCATAAAGTTATCTGTAAACCACTGGATAATTACAGTCGAATCATTTTCCAAGCTCCAAATTACATTGTCAATATTCTTGTGGCATGCATATATGGTTGTATCATCTGCATAGTTGCAGATATCAGTTTCCTGAATGGAGAGCAACAGATCATTTATGTAAATGTTAAAGAAAAGGGGGCCAAGAACCGATCCTTGCGGAACACCTAGGGCAAGATATTTAAATGTACTAAACGATCCATTGATTTTCACCCGTTGCTGCCTATTCTCCAAAAAGCTGTGAACAAGGGACAGGGATTCACGGCTAAAACCATAAGCATGTAGTTTTGCTAATAACAGGTCATGTTTAATGCAGTCGAACGCTTTTGAAAGGTCCATCAGGATTGCACCTACGTTCTCTCCATTATCTAAACTGACTTTCCATTTTTCGAGCATCCGAATCAAGGCGTGTTGTGTATTAAAGCCTTTGCGAAACCCACACAGTAGAATTGATAGAAATGGCGTTATGTATTTAATTATCTGCCTGTCCATAATTCCCTCAAAAACTTTGGAAACCGTTGGAAGTACACTTACAGGTCTATAATTTTTCTTTGATGTTTTCGCCTCTGCTTTGTGGAGAGAAGAGACATCTGCAGATTTTAACTTATCTGGAAACGAACAATTTTCTATACCGTCATTAAAGATTATTTGCAAAGATTCAGCACAAATGTCAGAACTTCCTTTCAAAACTTTTGGAGGAATATTTTTGAAAGTCGTTGCTTTACTAGGATTGAGTCTGCCAATTTCCGTTTCCATCTCTTGAACCGAAACATTATTAAAATGAAATAAGCTGTCATTTTGCACAAGACTGCGGATTTTCCTGATGCTAGGGTGGTTGGAGTATTTAATAAGAGCCTGGTCTATAGGATCCGTTACACCTTCTGTGCTTGTGATAGTCTCACAATTTTCTATAAGACCAAGAGAGTCAGTAACAGTTACAAAATAATCATTTAGAGTTTCAGCAACTTCCTCGTCCTTAGAAATTATCCTTTCATCCTCAATCAAAGTGATTTTCGCTTTAGCCTTGTTTTTATTTGAAATGAAAGGTTTTACGGTGTTCCAAAACTTTTTATTGTCTGTTATTTGAGAAATATCTAAGTTCTTGTAGAAGTTTCTTTTTTCAGTCCTGAATAGTTTTACGCATAAATTGCGTTGCTTGCGAAAAGCTTCCCAATTTTGAACTGTCCGGCTTTTATTGTATTTATTCTTTAATCTCGTACGTAACATAACGGCTTTACGGAGAGCTCGATTCATGAAGGGACCATCATTCGCCCTTGCATATTTCTTTTTCATGGGGGCATGCTTATCAAGCACTTTTTCGAAACAGTTTTGGAAGGAATCGTAACTTAGATCAGATGATTTGATAATTTCTAACTCTTCTCTGAGATCTTGTTTAAAAGTTTGCTCGGAAAAATTCTTATAATCTCTATAATTTACAACCGTGGGCCCAGCTTTTTGGTAAGTTGTTTTCAAAACTGTGAGTACCATTTTATGGAAATCAGAAAGCCCTGTCTCAACTGTGGTAGTATTTTGGAAACTCCTGTACCTGTTGGTTAGGATAAGGTCGATACACCTTGGATTTTCAGATTTGAAGCAAGTTGGCTCCTTTATCAAATTTTTGAGTGCATAACCATTCATAAAATTATGAACCTGTTGATCTGTTTCCACTGCATTAAAGTCACCAAGAAGCAAAAAGTTTTCATATTTCTCACTGTAATGATCAACCGCTTTGCCAAGATTTTCAAAAAAGTGAGCTTCCGATTGTGATGGTGGTCGATAGATACTGAAAATAACCCATTTCTTACCCCGTAAATTGATCTCAAAACAAACACATTCCACATCATTGTCAAACTTAAAAGATTTCAGTTCAGTGGATGGTATATCGCTCCTGACATATACCAAGAGACCACCGCCATTAGCACCCCTATCCAGCCGCAATGGATCAGAGTAACCTTCCATGAAAAATTGCTCTTTTGGAAAAGAATCATCAATCTTTGTTTCAGCGACCGTTAAAATATCAATGTTTGATGAGACCATGTCTTTCAGCGTATCAAATTTATTTCTAATCGAATTTACATTTAGATAACCAACAATAACGCGACTGATGTTTCTTCGCCTCAGTTGTTTTAATTCAGATTTAGCGTCACTCTCATCTGCTGGGTGGTCAAGCCCAATGAATTCCATGTTTCTCTCCTCCACTACAGATGAGACAGGGGTACCGACGGGGGTATCGAAAGCGGAAGGGTTAGATCGCTCAGACTCTGGAAGAGTAGCATTACCCTCGTATGGGTCAGAACGATCCCCTGAGAGACACTGTGGGGAGCCTAGACTTAAAACAGATGTCGTTTGATCTATGACCTTGTTTTCGTATGATGTGTCGTCGGAATCGGAAGAATTGATAATTTGCTGTGTGCCTGAAGCCCGGTCAACAAAATTTTGTCAGAAATAACCTAATTCATGCAAAAAATTATTTGCCAAAAGCCTTGTTCCCTCTGAATTTAAGTGCAGTAAACTGCGATTAAGGTGTTCTGTATTTATGTTAGCATTGTCAATGAATCTCAAATCTTCTTGTTGGCATCTCCTGGTCAAAAACCGATTTACATCTCGTACCTTAACGTTCCAATGATCCCCACGTGCCACCAGACCACTTACAAATACAGTGTTTTCTTCGGTCTTCATTGCTTTTGCCAGTTCGATAATTTCCTCTGCGATGTTCTCAGCTGAAGCTTGGCTACGCAGATCATTTGTTCCGCAGTGCAGAATAATTCTCTTTGGATTTCGTTTGATTGTTGGGCATGCATGGCTGTTCATGCAGTCTGTTGTTGCTCCACTGAATGATTTGACAAAGATCTTTTCTTGATTATCACATGCTTCGTTCATCTTGTATCCTCTGATATCTTTTATGATGGAGTCACCAATAATTTCTGTGCAATTCTGAATCTTGTTAGTTCTCTGTGAGCGATATTGATTCCTAGCTTGACTTGTATTCGAAACTCTTGCAGATTCTGTTTTCCTGTTTGTGTTGCTGTCTGCAAATTCGGTTTGCAACCTGCTACGGACTGTCGACGATTGAGTTCTGCTTTTGACCACAGATGCATACGATTCTTCAATGTCCGGGTGGCGTGCCAAGCATGCATATCTATTCTCATTCATATCAGTTGGCTCCCACGAGGGCTTCGGAGATTGAAGTCTGGTCGAGTGTCTCTTGCTTGGTAATTGAAATGAGCTCTTTTCATCTCTTTTCTCATAATGTGAACTGTTTTGCAATAAGTCACTGGGGGCCTCCGGACGATTTCTGCAGATGATACCACCGAGCGGGTTTTGATCAAAGTTTGAACCAAAACTACCCATAAACGGATTTTCTACATCCAAACTTCGAATCAATAAGTCCTTCCGTCTTAATTCATTTCTCAGGGATTCGTTTTCTTTTTTTAACAGCAAGATTTCTTGTTTTAACTCTGCCTCACTCGTGCCTTTGGCAGCTTGGCTTCCTTCGTATGTTTTTACAAGGACTTCAACTTTGGCACGTAACGAAAGAAAATCACTGTATGGTGTGCATTTTATTGTGGCTTCATCTTTTTCTTTGGAATCATTTTCTTTGCAATTATTGACTTGTGAGGCTTGGGGTGCTTCAAGAATGAAGAACGAATCTTTGCCAATGGCGCCACGATTTTCGATTAGGCCATTTTGCACGAGGTGGTTCAAGCTTGTTTCGACTTCTTCCATACTGCATTTGATTCCCTCTTTTACAAAATGATCATATATGGTAGTTTTCCAAGGTCTGTGATGTGTTTTGCCACGGATATCTACGATTGCTTTTAGGATTTTATCCTCCATTGTCAATGAAAACTTATGAGCCACAGAAAGCACGTCCGTCTCACACCAACTTGCAACTGCAACTCCTAATGAGCGGGTGACTGAAGTTAAGCTTGGTCGAGTGAGGTCAAAACTCTGGATGGGTGACCTCGGAGGTCTGACCTCACAACTCACCTCGTCGTCCTTCGGAAGGGACGTTAAACTAGGGGTACCATGCCTGGATGCGGCATGCACAGTGAGCCTAAATTAGCTTTCAGTAGCTAGAAATCCTTACAAGCCCACTCAAAACAAATTGAAAACAAACAAACAAACAGCAATAGTTGCCTCGGAACCAGTCGGGCAAATTCTAACCTTGTGCAAGCAAAAAAGATGGCTTTTAAGAGAAGATATTTCATTTTCATTTCATTTTTTTCAATCTATTAAGGAGGGAGGTCCTTCACCCTTGTGGCTGATTTTCAAGGGGCCCTCCACATAAAAACTTACAATAAACTAAAAAAAACATCTAAAATCTACTTACAATAAATATACAAAGCTAAAAAATGAAACCTAATTTACAAAAGTAAAAGAAATGTACATTAAAACCCAGTAGACTGGGAAACTTCTCCGACGACCAAGCAACCGGAGCAGCCCCTGCCCCCGCGCCAGACCCCGCCAATCCGACGACAGAGATCCCAAAACAGATCTCCATCGCCGGTTCAGCAGCAATCAAGCACAGAGACCGCGGGCTGCGGTCAGTCACCCGACCGCAAGAAAAGTCCCCCAGTCCATTAAATATTCTGTTTGAACACAGCAATGGAGGGTGCCTGTTCAGTCTCAGCTGGGAGGCTGTTCCACTATTTTGCACCTCGATACGAGAAACATTTCTTCCCATTTGCAGATGTTTTCTTTGGTAGCCTCAAGTCTTATAATGAAAGCAGATATGCGCTTATAATAAAAGGGCTTATTTTGAAATTGGTCACACTTAGAGAAAATCGTGTTTCTGCCAATAAAACAAATTATGTGAGTTCCAAAGTTATTTAACTGTTTTCAGTATCTGTAGGCGGAAGATAATGACTCACTTTACCATCATTTTCACGAAAAAATCGCGAGGTGAAAATTTTGCTGCATAAAAACTGATCTTTGACCAAAAACGTGCCATTTTTGAACTTGTCTTAATGGTACTGAATAGAGACGAAGTTTTCACTCAAGATGGGGCTGAGGACAAAATTTTGCACGGAATTGTATTAAATTTGACTCAAAATGGCGCCACATAGGCATAGGGGCTTCCAGTATGAAGAAGGCGTCGCCAAAAGGATAGGAAAGTTTTGTCCATCCGACAGTGTCCGTCCGACAGACAGACTGCATGCACTTAATATACATTGTGCTCCTTTGGCAATCGAAACAATCAAGATTTCATTCAAAGTCAGCCAGCTGGATCTAATTGCTTTGAAATGAAACAATGTTAAAATCGTAAACAATGCAATCATGATTGTTTTGATCGCCAAAGGAACGCAAGGATATTCTCATGCCATGTGATAGATCATTTTAAGTAAAAAGCTACATCGAAACGCAATCTTGAAGAGTTTAGCGATGCATAGATACCGAGACTGTAAAGAAAAGTGTTTTTTTAGCAGCACAGAGGTGCTATTGAAAAACATGCATTAATATTTCATTTTCTATCGAGTCCGTCCGACGGACGAGGAAATCCTGGATTCCTGCAGAACAGGGAGGGTCAAACGCCGATCCATATGGTCTATTTTATAGACAATGATGTGTTTTAGATAGGTTCATAACCGAGGTAGCCATACGTATTAAGGTTTGGGCAGGCAGAAGCTTTAAAGTATCTAATGTCCATCCGACAGATTTTTGAATTAAAAAATAGGCCCTTTACGGTACAGACCGTTCACAACAGCCACAGAAAATAGGCAGAATTTTTTGAAGATCCTGTATTTTCGTTCTCTTATTTTTCAGAAATACCATTACGTGATACTGACAGACCAGTTGAAGTTTTTTATGGTGAGTAAACGATATACATTGCTGAATTTTATAACAGTACTAAAAGGCATCTATATTTCGCCATTTATCCACATGGGGCAAAAGCTCATTGCATAATTTTCGTAAACTAATAGGTCAAACGCATCCAACATTTCATCCGACTTTTGCTTTAAGCCCTGGTCGAACGCATCCAACATTTCATCCGACTTTTACTTTAAGCCCTGGTCAAACGCATCCAGCATTTCATCCGACTTTTACTTTAAGCCCTGGTCAAACGCATCCAACATTTCATCCGACTTTTACTTTAACCCTATTAGTACTGGGCGATTTTTTACTCACTTTGTACTGGGGGGGGGCGTTTTTCGCCCCCCCTCTTTTTCTCCGAAACCATTAGAGATATAACAATAAGACTTACTCCTATTGTTCCTTAGACAATTAGCTATTGAAATGTGACAATGACAATTAATTAGTCACGTGCTTCGTTGCTAGGCAACCAAAAACAAAGGAAAATTGGCAATTTTTTAACTTTTTAGCAAGAAAAATTCTATTTAATTTATTTGTAGTCCAATTTTCTCAAAATTTGTCTCGAATTGTAGGAAACATGTTGCAGATTTAAAATACATACTTTTTAGATATTTTCAGTTTCTATTTTTAGCACAATTAGCTTTTAATTGGCTTTTTGTTCCATGAACAGATTTTCTTTGCAATTATTTCTAAGTCTTGTCCTTTTATCTTCTAAATATGGATTCAGAAGTAATCAATTAAGTAAGTTGAAGCAAAAAAGACAACAATTTTTCATATCTTACATTCATTCATTAGATCAATGATGTCATAAATGTCAATGACGTCATAGATATCAAATTTTGCTGATGTCAGCAAATATGAAATATATATACATCAAATGAAACTACTCATCAAATGCAATCGAAAGGTGTATGTTTGAGATCAATCGGACAAACGAGACAAAATCTATTGAGGTTTTAAGAATTTTTTGTTGACTGCTCTCCAAATATGGTATTGCTGTGGTCACATGATCATAGTTAGAACAATGAAATGTTCAAAATTTAATTGCCAATTAAATTTGACTAAAAGTCACAAAGTTTGGTGGCTGAATTACAGGCCGGTTTCGTGCAATGTAGAAAAGTGTGTTAGGGGGGGGGGCGAAAAACACCCCCCCCCAGTACTGGTTGAATGCATCCAACATTTCATCCGACTTTTACTTTAGGCCCTAGTTGAACGCATCCAACATTTCATCCGACTTTTACTTTAAGTCCTGGTCAAACGCATCCAACATTTCATCCGACTTTTACTTTAAGCCCTGGTCAAACTTATCCAACATTTCATCCGACTTTTGCTTTAAACCCTGGTCGAATGCATCCAACATTTTATCCAACATGCTGAAAGCTAATTATAATGTTATAATCTATGATGTTTAAATCCAAACTTGATTGAACAGAAGAAATAAAGTGCCTCAAAATAAACTCACAAATTGGTGCAAGGATGACAAGATGCCAAAACAAATTCCCTTTAAATTTACTTTCAGTAAAATTGGAAACATTTATCAAAAATCATCAGGAAAATTCAATATCATTGCTTCTCATTGCTGAATATCATTGCTGATATACTTTTTTATATCCTCTTAAAAGTCACAAAAGTATACTACTTTACAAAAATATTATAAAACTATGCAATGCTACTAGAACGAAACCCCGAGGAACAGAAGGCTATAGCTACCCCGAGGCTACTTTAACCCTATCTCACCTGGGACTTTTGAAGCGGCCAATACCTTGGGGGATGGATTCCACCCCCCTGTTTTTCTCAGCCGTTGTTAGAGATATGAGGCCAAAAATTAGTAGAAATATTAATTATCATGTAAACAATGAAACTGAATCATCAAAATCTAATTATCGATGTTGTTGTTGTCGCTAAAGCATCATAAGCAACAACTAATTATATGACGTCATATTTATGAAAGCATATTAAAAGTAAATATAATAAAAATTTTTTCACAAATATTAAAAGTAGATATTAAAATATGTATTCACTGCAAATTTGGGCTCAATCAGAGCAATGATGAAAGCACAGGATAACAAACAAAGTTGCATCTCACAGAGTACATAGCAAAACATCGGTTACCATGGAAACAATTCTAAAATTAGAACGGAAATTTTTTTACTTTTGAATGCATTTTGATAAAGGATCAAAGTGAGAAGATCTCAGGATCATCCCGCACATACTGAACAAGTCGTAGCCAAAAATACAGCTGGGGGTGGATTCCATCCCCCTAGGTGAGATAGGGTTAACATAGAGATAAGAACGATTGTCTGTCTCAAATTATGCCACCACGAGCAGTGACTGCCATCAAAACAACTAAAGTGATTGGATGGAGAATTTGACATTATGACCGATATCGCTTGATATCTAATTTGAGGTTGACGTTAAATATACGAATGAAAGACAAGCGAAGAAACAACAAAGAATAGATAACAAAACAAAACAAGACAAAAGAAAACAAAACAAAACAAAACATAACAAAACAAAGAAATAGCGTAATGTGACATGTTGGTTTTGGTTTTATGGTTCATAATGGAGTAAGAAATTTTCTAATGAAATCGACCAAATTTGTTGACAATTTGTAGAGTTTGCAGGAGTACATTACATTAAGCCTGTATGGCGTTCAGGTACATTAAGCCTGTATGGCGTTCAGGTCGAAAGTGAAGTGTGCGAAATGATGTCATGAATTATGACGTCATTTCGCACATCTCGGAGATTGAAACACGCAATTTCGCAGAGAAAAGAGAGAAAACGTTGGAAAAAAGTACTACACACCAATCACAACGACGTAATCTTTCATTTTATCGACAATTATACCAACCCCGGACTTGTCCTTTAAGTGTCAGTTGATGACGTCATTTTGTTTGCACATTATTAGGATTCTTTATGGAAAGAAGCTGTATCTGATCTTTGGAAGGTCACAGTTTTAGGAGACATTTCAGCTGAGCAGAATGAATGTAATAAACATTGTTTCATCAACTGATGTGACCTTTAGAATGGCATTTCATTTGAAGGAAAGGTCGTTGACTTTATTTCCTTTTGGAAACTTGGTCAACCTTGTATACTTTCTCGTACTTTTTGCAAACAAAATGACGTCATCAGTCAATCGTAAAAATTATTGGATAACTGGAAGATGAAACAAAGTATCAAAAAAATTTTAATGACATTCTCCATTGTGCAACAGTGCTATTCATGGGCATCAATTAAAATTTTCGCTTCAGATCACCTTTAAATGATTTGAACCCTATGCTCTCAGTAAAACTTTTATATTGATTTCAGAACTTGTCGACTCTGGCATTTGGCGCAGAAAGGCTGATGTGCAAGGTAAGCATTTCATATTTTATAGATCCAGAGGCAAATCATTGATTTTTTTTGTCCGCCTACCTTGAAATCACAAACATTCACATACAGTAATCACAAAATGACAAAAGAAATTGCATGCAAAAGGATCATCACAAATCATTGAAAAGTTACTGAAAAATCACACGAAAAAGTCACTAAAAGCACTTGAATGAAACATCCCAGAAAACAATAATGTGATTTTTAAAATCACAAAAGTCTCATACGATATTTTGAGAGGTGAGTTGCCTCTTGTTGAAGATGATGTTCCGAGAAGTTTGGGACCGGAGAAACAAAATTGGCGACTTATGACCTGTGATCTGTTGCCTGTTACCAGCGACCTATTTCCAACAAATTTATGACCTGTGACCTGGAAAAAGAAGGTACAAAGTACAATGTCGGCGTTGAGTTAAAGAATAAGAAATCGGTTTTCAAAATTGGTCCACTTTGCGATAGCTTACCACCCCAGAACAAACGTTAGCCTGTAGTATGTTAAAGAATTCTTTTTAACAGAAGTTTTTTGCCTCTGTCCCCTGTTACCCTACACCCTAGAATCAGCTACAAAATTGTTGAGCCACCCCCAGATATTCAATTTTTTGCCCATGTTTTTCCTAATCAATGTTGCAGAACCACGAAAAGTTGCCGAGTCACGCGTGTCATCTTGATCATTGACAGGGGGACAAGGGTTACGAAAATGTCATTTTTTGCAAGGGTAGCTCTAACAAAAAATCTGGTCGCCCCTTATGAAATAACTGCAAAAAATACAACTGCCTTGGAATACATGGAATACATCTGCCCCGTATTCATGAACCACCACCGATGAATTTGCCAAAGACCATAAGAAAGTCAGTTCTTCTCTGTACGAGTTTTTGCCAATGACTGATGAATCCTTCTTGCAAGAAACTAACAAGGAAATGTGGCGTCATTGATACATCTCGGTACATCTTTGTGTGCATTTTTCAACTTGCATGATTCACAACTTTGTCCTCAAGGTGAGCCAAATTATATTTAAAAAGTTCATCCTGTCTTGAGCTCATAAAAAGTTGCTGCCCCGTTCAAGCTTGTTAAACGTAGTATGTTAAAGAATTTAGAAATAATTTCCTGCTTCTGTGTGCTTTGAGATCTTGTTTTGCATACAGGTCAAGGCTTTAAAGGGACATTCCGCGAAATCAAATGTTTACAAAGGCTCATATCGTTATCCCGATCGAAAAGTAGATTATGTCAGCCCTCAGAAATCGTTTTCCTTTCCTCGATCGCTCTTCCCAAACGCAAGATATGGAGAAAAACATTTGGACCGATTTCAATTTTAATACCCTACTATTGTATGCTTCGTTATTGGCGAACAAAGGTTGCAAATTTTCGTTATTGTCCGCCGGTTGGTTGTCGGTGAGTATTGATGGGTTTGTTGCGTGTCACTCTTAGGATTAAATTTGAACATCCTGTTGTATTGGTTCCTTCATGTGTCCACGATCGACTACGACCAAGAGAAATGATCGGCTTTACCGACAATTCTCTTTTTCTGTCTCGGGTTCAAATGCGAGGTTATGGCTGAGTTCTCGGTCTGTTGTTTGTGGCTGGTCTGAGCTTTATTTAAGTTGGAGAAATTTCGGGAAATGTTAAGAATGATATGAATGTTCGTTTTAAACGCAAATGACGCTGTTCGGCGATATTCGGTTTTTCCCGCGGAATGCCCCTTTAAAAAGTATGCTGCTTCTTTAGTGCAGTGTTTCCTACAGCCCATGGTTTGATCATGAATGAAACAATCTTTCCTTGTAGACAAATTAATGTTGAAAGAAAAACCGTGTGACCAGCTTGGACACGATGCGATTCTCGACGATGAAAATGTGAGTATAATTTTGCAATGTGAATTCAGAAAAGAACTCCCACAGTTTTAAAACGACTGCTCCATAGTAATTCAATAAAGATACCGGGTGAGTCAATAAAAACGCCCGGCATTTAAAAAAATCCCGCTCTATCAAATCAATGATATTGAAAACTGTCTTATTTCATCCCCGATATATCAAATTAGGTTCAGTAATTTACCCGGCTTTAGTCGGTCGTCCCTTCTCGTAGAAATAGGAGATTTTTTGCAGAAAGCCCCTTTCGAAAACCTGCAGAAACAAAACACCAAGCAAATGCTCACTTTGTTCTCCCACTTAGCAGTAATGACTCTTGGATGCCATCATGTATTTTGTCCTCATGTGAGAATGGAATACAACTGAATAAGTTATTCACACTATGTAATAGTACCATGAATGGGACTACAATTGCCTTTGTAATTTTTGTTATTTATCTTAATTATGCTAATCATCCTTTTCCGTTTTGTATATGATCCGTTGTTGTAATTATATAAGTCAGTCAGTTCCCGGGGTCAGTTCACGATCTCTAAACGAGTTGCAAGCTTTTTACGCTAAGGGATGGGGGGTGGGAAGACTTATCAACCTACCAGAATGAAAGCACGTGCTAAAGCGTGATGAAAGTCATTATTAGGAAGTAAACTTATTAGGGATTCTTGCTTGTAATTTTAGCATGCTTTTTAATGTTTTTCAAAGGGATTCATTTTAGAAAATCGCTTACAGAATCTGAACGGAGTAACCGATTTTAGCCAGAAAAATTTCTAAAAATAATTGAACATGTTAGCTATTCAATCAGGTATTGCAAAGTATAATTGCTTATATATTCAGGGAGCAGTAGCCTTTGAAACGCCGGGCATGTTTTGGACTCACCCAGTATATTTGTTGTGATTTGTACTACAATTTTTATAAGAAACTTGGATCAGGCCATAGTACTAAAAGTCTCTAAATTAAACACAAAATTTTGTCCATTTTGGTACTAAAAGTTTGGTAATTGGTTTCTTATTTTTTGAATGCATGAATTGTCAATGTGGTCACCCGTTGGGGGGGAGGGGCTAACTTCCATATATGTGCAGGAACGGGATGTGCCATTTTTGGGGTGCCCTTTTTCGAGCAGAAAATTAATTTTGGGCTATCATTTTTGGTAAAATCACAAGTAGTCATAAATTTTGTGGTGTCATTTTAGAAAAATAGGTCTTTAGGGTATTGATTTTGATGAAATTTCACTCACTTGGCTAAAATTTTGGATGGCTGTCAAAATTTTAGGTTATACATTTTCAATGACCTGTAAATTTCGGGGTATTGTTTTCGCGAAAATGTATAAATTTTAGGGTGGGATTTCAGACGTCAAATGGCACACCCCCGTTACCCGCCTATTGAAGTTACTCCCCCAGGTGTGGTCGTTAACACTAATGCAGAAATGTTTCTTGACAGTTAAAATATCATATGATTAAACATTGTTCTGTCACGATGAAAGCACAAACGGTTAGTTAATATTGCAAAAGAATAAAGGTTGAACGATCCATTTGCTATAAAATCCATATTTTTTCCACAAAGTGGTATACAGCAATTTGAGCCTGCAATTTCGAGAAATACTACGGTAGAAACCCTCATATTTTCATTTTCCTCTCCAATTTTCCTTTCGCCCTGTTTTGAAAGAGAGAAACACATGTGTGCATCTTAGATCGACAAATCATTTGAATGCAAGAGTTCAAGAACATAGAACAATGGGCCATTGTATGATTCATGACCAGTCCTTTCTTCTGAGTATGGTCTGTCTTCAAACTTAACACGATAGTGGTTGGGCTATTTGATAGTCCTATTTTGGTTGGGGGGGGACAACCAAACCCCCCTACCTAACTCTTGAATGGTAATAGATAGAGTGACCAAATTTGGTGTGCTAAAAGCCTCAGGCCTGCACTTTCTGCCAATATAAAAATAGCCATCATTTTTGCTCACGTCAGCATTTTCCTTTTTTTGGTTTAGAAAAGCGGCAAAATTGGCCAAAATCAAGAAAATCGCGGTAAAATTAAATTTGGAGCACATTTTCCATCCAAACATGAAACTTGTGATAGAATGCATCAAATAACACTGTAATACAAAAGAAATTTGCAAAATATTCCACTTCTGCTCCTTTTTCGCGATAATTACGATTTGAGAATGTGCGATTTTTCCCGGGTCAGTCCCAGAAAATAGTCTCCCGCCCCCTCATTTTTCGAAATATTTCAATGAAACTTTTTGACAAGTTGCACAATAAGTAGTTGCAAAATGTAAAGAAGTTTCATGGCTATGAAATTCTTCCAGGAAGAGTTATTCAAAAAAATCTACTAGGGGGGGGGCAAATTTGCCCCCAACCAAGAAAGGGTTAAGTGAACAGAAGCAATAAATTGTCTCAAAATAAATGAACCCGCAAAAACAAGGGCAGATTTTGTAATACAATAGCATCAGTCGCTTTGGTTCACACTTCAATTCAAAGCGATTAGCGAATGCAGACAAAAGAAATTCTCTCAAGCAGAAATTGAAAACAAACGAAGCTGCAAAATTGCCCTGAAACCAGTACGGAAAACTCTTGTTTGGTGCGGGCGAAGGGAGGTTTTTAAGAGAAGTTATGTGCTTATAAAGAAAGAAGAAGGGTAGATCTAAAGTTCTGTCTCGCGGATTACGTTTATTTGATTCAGGAGCTGAGGAGTGACTGCGTACGTCTGAGCAATAGATATGCAAAAATTGTAATGCCCTCTGCTTGGTTTCTGAATCAAATAAACAAAATCCGCGAGACAGAACTTTAGATTTACCCTTCTTCTTTCGTCATAAGCACAAAACTTCTCTTAAAAACCTCCCTTCGGCCGCACCAAACGAGAGTTTGCCGTGCTGGTTTCAGCACAATTTTGCGGCTTCGTTTGTTTTCAATTTCTGCTTGAGAGAATTTCTTTTGTCTACATTCGCTAATCGCTTTGAATTGAAGTGTGAACCAAAGCGACTGAAGCTATTGTATTACAAAGTCTGCCCTTGTTACCCACAAATGGTTGAAGGATGGCAAGACACCTAAATAACCTAGAGAAAGCATTTACCATACCAAGCAAGTATCATGTAACTCTTAAAAGAAGCAAATAAATCTACCGAGTGAGTCAGAAAAAATGTCCGGCGTTTGAAAGGCTACTGCTCCATGAATATATAAGGAACGATGTTTTGCAATATTTGGTTAGATAGCTAACATTTTCAATTATTTTTAGAAATTTGCCTGGCTAAAATCGGTCACTCCGTTCAGATTCTGTAGGCAATTTTCTAAAATGAATCCCTTTGAGAAACCTTAAAAAACGTGCTAAAATTACAAGCAAAAGTGATGACTTTCAGCACGCTTTAGCATGTACTTTCGTTTTGGCCAGTTGAAAGTCTTTCCCCTAGTGTGAATAACTTATTCAGGGGGATTCCATTCTCCCATGAGGACAAAATACGTGAGCTCATCCAAGAGTCATTATTGCTTTGCTGTTTTCGCTCGTTTTGCAGGTTTTCGAGAGGGGCCTTCTGCAGAAAATCTCCTTTTTCGATGGGAAGGAATGACCGACGAAAGCCGGGTAAATTACTGAACTTTGACATATCGGAAATAAAACAAGAAATTTTCAACATCATTGCTTTGATATTCAGAGATCAGGATTTTTTCAAATGCCGGGCGTTTTTATTGACTCACCCGGCAGAATTACTTGAGTTTGCAGGGAGATGCGACTGATACCAGGGGGGGGGGGTAACTTCAATAGACGGGTGACGGGGGTGTGCCATTTGATGTCTGAAATCGCACCCTAGAATTATCAATTTTCGCGAAAACGATACCCCAAAATTTACAGACCATTGAAAATGTATACCCTAAAATTGTGACAGCCATCCAAAATTTTAACCAACTAAGTGAAAGTTGATCAAAATCAATACCCTAAAAAGGTGTTTTTCTGGAATGACACCCCAAAATTTATGACCACTTGTGATTTACCAAAAGTGACACCCCAAAATTTATCTTCTGCTCGAAAAAAGGCACCCCAAAAAATGGCACATCCCGTACCTGCATATATGGTAGTTACCCCCCCCCCCCCCCGGGGACTGAGACGCAAGCCAAGCCTTTATCGCTGAAGCGCAGGGAATTCCCCGATTCCTATTGTTATCAAGGCTGTCAGATTACGCCGCACTCTTCCCAGTCACATTCCCCAAATTGCAAAGAGGTCTATTTACAACTCAATTTTTATTAAGAAATAGATTAAACAAAGTAAGGGAAGAATTTGTCTGTGAGTTAACAGCGTGCTCTCTCATTAGGTGAAAAATCCATGTGAATGTTTCCTCAATCCAAGAATCAACAAACCTTTCACTGAGAACCAGGAGTTCCTTGTTTTTAAGGCCAATTAGCTCTCATGAAATTCACTGCAGCAGTGGGAATTTCCAACCGGCGAGGATTGCTTTCCGCGCTTCTGAGACCACTCCGCAGACTCGTTCCAGAGGGCACACCTGACCGTGTTCATTTCCGTCCCCGGGGGTGGGGGGGGATACTTCACTATAAATTTATACGGGGGTGTGCGCCGCAAGGATTTCTGTTACGACCCAATCCCAGAAATTGGTCCGATATTGATACCCAATCCCAGAATATATGTCAGATATTGATACCCAATCGAAGAAGTAACAAAAATGATTCGACGTCAAAGAACTAAGGGATTGAAACAATTCGGCGTCAAAGGGATAAGGGATTGAGGGCTGGGAATGATTAGTTTGATTCCAAGTGGCCATTGGAACGAGGTTCTGACCTGAGGACGTTTTTCAACACAAAGATACTTGAAATCAGTTCACCTGAAACTGACCACGTGTTGCTCGAAGATTTATCCAGTTGTACTTTCATTCAACACCCATTACAGAATTTTGAGTAACCCCCAATCCCAGAAAATTCCGAGTGAAAGTATACCCCAATCACAGAAATTTTCCAGTAAAAGTATATCCCAATCCAAGAATTTTCAGGCCAAAAACTACCCAAAACTGGCGCAAATCCCAGTCTTACCCCATAGTGAAGTACCCCCCCCCCCGGTTTTCCGTCCCAAATTTTTATTTCAAAGTCCATAGGTCCCAGGTAGGGCAAAATTAAGATGTTGTTATTGTCATTTTTCTTGATGTTGTTAATGCCTGTGATAGCTTGGACTATATCATGGGTCTACTGTTGTCCTTGCTGAAATTTCCGTTTATTTATTTATTTATTTACTTATCTTTTTTATTTGATTTATTTTCTGACCTTTATTTGCAGAGTGCACTAACTAGTGGGATGCCTATTCCAGAGATTGCAGTCCCAGACCTACCTCCTGTCTACCGGACGCCCAGCCTTCGTGGGAAATCACCGATTAAGGAAATGTTTCAAGGCTTAACGAAGCTGAAATCGAGTGAAGCAACTGGGTCTTTGCATAATGATTCAAAGTATGAGGGTAGCTTACAGTTGGACAAAAGTGACTTGGAACACCGGGCAATTGTAGATGAGAACAACAGATCTGAGCAGGACAGAGCCAAAGGGGTTGATAAGAAGATGGGAAAAAATTTGGAAGGGCGACAGACGTTGGCAGAGGGGACTACAAATAGGAGAACCTTAAACTCTGCAAGCACATACGCGAACGACGTAGCATCAGAGAGCCAGAGGGTGGGGTTCCAAAAAAGCGGAAAAAGAAAATCTGTTGATGATTTTGCTGAGCCCAGCTTTAATGAAGAAGAGACGGATCGTCACGGGGAAACATCCAGCTATGTAAGCAAAAACAGGCAAAATAGTCCATCGGAGAATCGCAGGTTCGAGGAAAAGAAAGGAGAAATGTCTCATGGTTTTTCTGGGCAAAGCGTGCGCGAAGGAGTAGAGACAGAACCCGCAAGTGGAAATCTGTCTGAAAATTCCAGGAATTCCACATTATGTGATACAAAGGAAAGAAGATCAGCCAGATTAGATGTGATGTCAAGGGCACGGACTCATCATGAGACGAGATCAGAGTTTCAGAACACGGAAGTTTGTTATGAGAAAGGCCTAAAGAATGAGTTCCAGGAAATTTGCGAGCCAAACGTTGTGTGTAAAGAAAACAAAACCACAGATGAAATGGTAGGACACATGATCAGTGATGCTGCTGAGAAAAGCGAAATTTGCATCACTGTCAACAGAGATACAAACAAGGAAAGGATTAGTGATACCGGCTCAGATTTTGCCAACGCCCTTGGGTGTTATTTGGATTCAAGTCCGTCTGGCGAACAGTACTTGAAACAGGAAGATGAGAAGGGAAAACAGGACACTGAGTTTACTAAGCAAAATGAAAACGGAATAAATGATAACCCGGATGTCATAAACAAGCCTAACCCCGAAGGCAAAGACAAGAGGCAGTTAGGCGACAGTATCGTGGACGAAAGAGATCTCTCTGCGACGAGAAGGGATTACATGAGTTCGAAGCCTGTTGGCAATGACATCGACAATTTACAAGCATACCTAGAAGAGGCCAGTGAAAACCAACCACAAAATATTGACATCGATAAGGAAAAGCCCCAAAGCGATCAATGTCCTGTTAAAGTTAATGTTGAAATTTACGAGCCCGATAATATCCCTGTTGTTGGTGAGACAATAGCGATGATCCTACCAACGTCTAATAATGCAAGTGTGCTCACAACTTTGCAGACAAAAAGTAGCCATGACACTGAAACATCGGATGATGATGATGATGATGCTTCTAGTGTTTCTAGTATTGAGAGCTTCATGAATAAACAAGATGGCAGCTTGCCAGAATCCGAGCAGATGGCAGCACAGCGAAACAGTGCTGAAGTTTCTGATGGGGTAAGTTATTAGACTGAATATATGAGTCTTAGTTTTGCACATTTAATTGAATGATGATTGTAATATGAATCCCTGTTTTACACATTGAATGACTTCTATTTACTAATGAATAACCAATGAATAACCATCATCATCATCATCATCATCATCATCATCATCATCATCATCATCATCATCATCATCATCATCATCATCATCATCATCATCATCATCATCATCATCATCATCATCATCATCATTATCATCATCATCATCATCATCATCATCATCATCATCATCATCATCATCATCATCATCATCTTGTTGGGCTTGAAATTCACTCCATCTATAGATAGAGAAGGAAGAGAAAGGTTAACTTTTTGCCAGATCTTTCTGAGAAAATTTTCTAACAATGCAATGCTATACAATGAAGAAGCTATGCAGATACCTGGTATGACAAAGGGGCCAGTAGAAATTCTTGAAGAGGAGACAGGTGTCATAAAGGCTGTCAAATAGTTTGATGAAAACTGACACATGTATAGGGGCAACAAGATGCTAATAGCCATGTGTGTCTTGAAAACTTAGAGATTGCAGTTGGAGATGAGGAAGAATGCTACAAAAATGTAATTAATGTTTTTCATAACAATGATATAGGAAGTTATAGCAAGGCAATTCTAATAAATCCATTGAATAGACCTTTGCCAAAACTCCCAATACTAATCATGACAGGATGCAACAAATTTGATTCTACTATGGTAAAGGAACGGTTGGATACAATAAGCAAGTTACTATATCTCTCTTTTTTGTTTTTTGTTTTGTTTCAGCTTTCTTTCGGTTTGTAGAAATATGCAAAACCTGCAATTCGCTTTGCTCTAAATAACCTACTTTCATCACAGTAACTAAAACTTGAAAGGCGGTGTCATCAAAGCCTTAATTGTCTCTTTTCCATGTAATTAATGCTTGTTTGTCTTGAGACATTATCGTTGTAGACAGTTCTGTTTTACACTAAAAAGATGAATGCCTGCCTCTTTTGTCTCAAGAAATATTCAACAACTGCTGTCATTAATGCTCATATGGTACTGATAGCAATTGAGCCGTTTTATTACGACAATAGACCTTTTAGCTATTCAGCAAAAGAGCCTGGATCGAGCGTTATTTTTATACATTTTTATACGCGAGGCTCGATCAAGTGGAGTTAGAGCTTCTATCACTATTGTGCACATTCGAAAATTCTACAAAATGTAGCAAACTATCTTTCGATTGAGATTCTTTTTCAGAATAGCTAAAAGGTCTATTGCATTCAGACCAAACGACATTACGCAGTTTAGGATACAGATAAGGCTTTATTTCCACTGTCTTCAACAACGTTTCCTTATTGTGTGATAACAATAGCATTCTTACAAACAATCCCTTTTCTACGCATGCACCCGAAAGACTGGTTTTGTTTCGTTTTTGTTTCTCAATTTGTTTTGAGTATGCTTGTCTGGATTTCTAGCTTCTGGAAGCTAATTCAAGCCCACTGTGCATGCCGCATCCAGGCATTCGACCCCTAGTTTAACGTCCCTTCCGAAGGACGACGAGGTGAATTGTAAGGTCAGGCCTCCGAGGTCACCCACCAGGAGTTTGACCTCACTCGACCGATCTTAACTTCAGTTACCTGACGAAAACTGTAAAAGCCACTCGGCCACTCACGCCGTAACAGCCAAGGCGGAATACCAATCTCCACATATATCGCAAGCCTCGATTCAACGCATCTAGATGTTGCGGCGTTGCTGTGATTGGTATAGCAATTAGTTTTATATACCTCATTGTTGTTATAGTCTTGAAACGGTGGGCGGGGAGACGGGCAGTGATTGTGTGATGCTTTGCCAACAGAACTGAACTGATTGCAAGAATGAAGGATTGCGAGACAGGTGGATTGGGGGGGGGGGAAGGGGCAAAGTCATCTTTGACAGGGCCCGATCAATAGTTGAAAACGCCAGATATAAGGATAACTTGTCATGTGACTGGCTGAGCGTTGAAAATATAATTCGATTTGATAGGTCGGTCATGACATATAAGATAAGGAACAAATTAAGCCCTGAAAACCTCTGGGGCAAATTTCAGCAAAGATCCTTGCAGTCAAACTATGCAACAAGGAACTGTAGAGATCTTCAGATTCCTAGATTAAACACAGAACATGCGAAAAAGAGTTATCGATATTCTGCTATTAAAGTCTGGAACGATATTCCAGTTGCTATTAGAGAACTCGCGACTATTATTCGCTTTAAGAAAGAACTAAAGGAGTACTTGAAGAGCTGACGGAAAACACCAGTCTAATTAAAAAACACGACCCCCTGGAAGAACAGCATCATAGGCTACTTTTAGTGTACCGGGTGAGCCAGAGAAAAGTTCCCACTTTTGAAAATTCATAACACCAAGGCTACTCCATGGATTTGAATCATACAAATTGTAGTTAAAAGTCGAAAGATCAAAGTATTTTTGTGATTTTTTCTCGCTGTTCTACCAGCACTACAAATATAGGTAAATTCAACTTTTCAAAAATTTCATGGTTGATTGATTACTGAAAAATGGCCCAAAACATCGACCAATTCATAAATGACCTCTCGCACAGAATGATGAAGGAAATGCAACTTCTCATGGGTGAGAGATATCCTCTAGGCATTAATTTCCTTGGCATTGAAAATCTTTCATATTTGTTTGAAAATCGATGTCTTATAACTCTTGAAGGAGGTGAAACGCCCATGGTCTATTGTTAGATTTGAATAGAATCCTTACGATTTGATCAATGTTTTAGGCCCTTTTTCCGTGATTTTGCAACCATGAAATTTTTATAAAGTTGAATTTACCAATATTTGTAGTGCTGGTAGGACAGCGAAAAAAATCACAAAAATACTTTGATCTTTCGACTTTTAATTACAATTTGTATGATTCAAATCCGTGTAGTAGTCTTGGTGTGATGAATTTTCAAAAGTGGGAACTTTTTTCTGGCTCACCCGGTAGATATTTTGTTATTTAATTAAGCTGAAGGGATTTGTTTTCGTGTATGAATAATAATATGATATGATATGATATGATCTTGTAATGTCAGGAGAATGAGAAAGGCCCTATTACTTTATTCCATTCCATATATTGGTGCTGTTTGTTCCCATTTCCCAAAATGCCGCACTCAGTAACTAATTTTATTGCTAGTTACATTAAAATCGAAAACTTTCGGACTCAAAAGTTTCGGCAGAAAAACTTCGGACAAAGAATTTTCGGACGCTTTTACGGGAATTTTGGGCAAAAAATCTTTCGGACAAATATGACATTAAAAAGCAAGCATGATACCAAAAAGATGTTAAAACTGATTGTGATTCTATCATAAATAACAACTTACAGAAGGTACCTGGTGATCATCACATCTTTAATCCCTTCACGCCCGGCTAAAATTAAGCGTAACAGGAAAACCTAATGTAGATTGTCGTTTTCCAGGGGGTATCATAATCAGTGATTCAGTAAGCAATAGATAAATGCAATGTGCATAACCTTTCAAATCAATCAAAATTCCAAATGCTTTACCCCCTGAAAAATTCGCAGTTCTCAATGAATACTGTTGGGCCATATGACCCTTCCGGGGGTGAAAGGGTTAAGGACATTTGAATGTAATTTTTGTTAGATTGAGCAATTGTTAAACCAGCTGTAATTTAAAGGTGTTGCTATGCCTGAACTATTTCCAAGAGATGCTTCAAGGAACCAAACTTTTCGATAAGATATTCAAGAAACTTAAGCGCTACTGGCAAAACATTGATTAATCAACATTTTATGTTATGCTTCTTTGTTCTTTTCTAGTTTTAATGAATTTAACCCTATTTTGGTTGGGGGTGGGGCAAATTTGCCCCCCGCTAGTAGATTTTTTTGAATAACTCTGCCAGGAAGAATTTTATAGCCATGAAACTTCTTGACTTTTTGCAACTACTTATTGTGCAACTTCCCAAAAAGTTTCATTGAAATGCTTTGAAAAATGAGGGGGCGGGAGACAATTTTCTGGGACTGACCCAGGAAAAATCGCAAATTCTCAAATCTCAATTATCGCGAAAAAAGGAGCAGAAGTGGAATATTTTGCAATTTTTTTTGTAATGTAGTGTTATTTGATGCATTCTATCACAAGTATCATGTTTGGATGGAAAATGTGCTCCAAATTTAATTTTATCTCGATTTTCTTGATTTTGGCCAATTTTGCCGCTTTTCTTGACCACATAAAGGAAAATGCTGACGTGAGCAAAAATGATGGCTATTTTTAGGTTATTTTTTACATTTACAGAAAGTACATGTCTGAGGCTTTTAGCACACAAAATTTGGTCGCTCTACCTATTACCGGTCAAGAGTTAGATGGGGGGGGGGGGCTTTTTTGCTCCCCAACCAAAATGGGACTATCAAATAGCCCAACCACTATAGGGTTAAAACTTTCGGACGAAAAAAAACTTTCTAACATCATCAGGGTTCGGACAAATAAACGTCATCCGAAAGTTTTGAATTTAATGTAGTCTCCTTTTCATTTTTAGGTATTGAGAAATCCTGACTTTAAAAATGAAATCCATCAACCAGGGGGTGAAACGAAAAGTGACACAATCATCGTTGATGGAAATCATGAGAACGTTGCTGATAAAAATGAAAATGAAAGTCCTTCCATGGAAACAAAAAGTAATGCTGAAGGTATCGATAAAAAGCAGAAGACTGATGTTGCAGGGCACAGTCCTTTGAACTCCAGGCGTACTCCAAGCCGTGAGCCTTCACAGCAAAACAAAATACCAATGGAAGATGTACAGCAATTGAAAGAAAAAGAGGTATGTACGAAAGAAAACTTAAATTATTATTATTTTATCATATATTTGTAATTTCATGCCTATTGAAAACCATCATTTAAAACACACTTAGTCGTTTTATGTTGTTCCTCAAAATTTTCACCGCCCCTTTTAATTTTTTTTCATTTTTCATTTTAAGTTATTTAAACACAAAATCCCTTCAGCACTAGAAAGTAAGAAAAGAAAAAAGAGCCTAATTACAATGATACATTATAATATATAAATATTTACAGTTTATCTATCTGAAACCTATTTAGACGCAGCTGCTTATCCAGGGAGTCGTGTTTTTGTTTTCTTTCAGCTCTTGAAATAACATTTTAGTTGATTTTTGAATCTACTAAGTGTAGGGAGTTCTCTGATGCCAATGGGAATGTCGTTCCAAGCTTTCAGTGCCGAATAATGAAAGCCTTTCTTGACGTTTTCAAGATTGTTTCTTGGGATTTGAAGGTCCCTGCAATTCCTTGTTATGTGGTTGGACAGCTGGGTCCTTTGATGGTATTTATCCCAAAGGCTTTCGGGACATTGCCTGTTGATTATTTTGTATGTCATAACTGATCGATCGAATTTTATCAGTTGTTCAACGGTCAACCAGTTATGAGACCAGCCATCCTTTTGTCCAGCGTCCTTTGGGGGCCTCTGGGCCTCTTCAGTGAGAAGGTCGCCAAAGAGGCCGCTGAAGGGCGGTGAAAATTTTGGGGGAAAATATGAAACGTGTAAGTGGGTTTAAATAATGGTTTTCAGTAAGGTATGAAATTACAAAAATTTGATTTAGGGTACAATACACGGGATCAATTAAGATCGCTGGCAATAAGCGCCAGCGAAAGAAATATCATTTTGTTATTTTTTCAAATATTCAAAGAAGATAGCCATTCAGCAATGCTGATTTTTATGAAGCCTTACATTGGAATACTTGCAAAAAATTACAATTTAGTAAAACCCAATTATTGTACCGGGTGTCCCAAAAAAAAGTATCCGAATTTGGTCGACCCTAGCGATAAGCATATAGCGTGAATCAATCCGAAATGATTTTCAAAACATACCTCGATAGCCAACTTGAACATAGATACCTCGTTTGTTGAATTCGGTGCACTGAGGGTGAAGATATTAATCTTCAAAGGAGAAATTTGCCTCCACCTCCAAACCAGAGTTTTGGCGCTTTGGCCTAAGCAAATTCTTGAAGCTCTGTGAATGAAATCAACAAAATTTGAAGACGGCAAAACAGATGTTTTCCAAAATACAGTTCATGTGAGACCTATCGTCAAGGGAGCCCCGAAATCAGCTTCATTCATCTCAATATCGACAATTTATTTAACACTTACTAATCACCGGTGAAGTACTCCCTTGAGCATCAACACACTTTTGACATCGTCGAATCATTCCTTGAAAAGAATTTGTTATCAGACCTCTCGAGATCAGGTTGATCATCGCGTATCTTCGAAGCTGATTTCCCGGGTGGGTCATCAAAAGAGAGGAGATATCTATTGGCCCCCAAAAGATCTCCAGACCTTCCTGTCGTGGCCCCCGAGAGATCTAATAAACAATTCTTTTCAAGGAAAGATTCGACGATTTCAAAAGTGTATTGATGCTCAAGGGAGTACTTTCACCGGTGAATAGTATGTGTAAAATAAATCGTCGATATTGATAGAGATGAATGAAGCTGATTCCGCAGCTCCCTTGACAATGAGTCTCACATAAACTGTATTTTGTAAAACCCATCTGTTGTGCCGTCCTCAGATTTTGTTGATTTTATTCATAGAGCTTCAAGAATTCCCTTAGGCCAAAGCACCAAAGCTCTGGTTTGGAGGTGGAGGCAAATTTGTCCTTTGAAGATTGATATCTTCACTCTCAGTGCACCGAATTCATCAAACGAGGTATCTATGTTCAAGTTGGCTATCAAGGTATGTTTTGAAAATCATTTCGGATTGATTCACGCCATATTCTTATCGCTAGGGTCGACCAAATCCGGATACTTTTTTTTGGGACACCCGGTACAGTAATTACTATACAAACTATACAAACACTACTGGGACAGGACCACAAGGAGCAAAGGACAATGACTACCCTGTGGTCATTAACATAAAGGCATGTAAATATTAACTAAATGAAACCTACAAAACGCTAAACATACGATTAATTACTCGAATCTGTCTCACATTGGATGTCAGACCAGCATAAGAAAATGTCCTGAACCGTCACTAGTATGGCATGGATACGCTACCATATGTTGCAAAAAAAGGTCAAGAACGAGAAAAGGCTGGTTAAAATGTTGTCATTGGCTGAGCAAAAGGATTTCGTATTCTTGTGTTCCCGCTGTTTTAATAACTTGATGAAATAGACACCAATATTAAGAGTTGCTTCTTTGCCTAGCATAACTTTCGGGGGCTGCCAAACGTGTGGACTTGCCCAAATCGTCCTGGAAGAAAGGAATTGATGACTTGTCGCGAGCAGCTCACAGCTGGATAACACAGCTGGATGGCCGGACGGGTTTTGGTACGGCAGATGACACCTTTGTCCAGGGGCGGCGTGGCCCACCGGGACACCGGGAAATCGTCCCGGTGGCCCCTGAAAATCGTTCAGATATGGGCCCCCAAAGCTAAGCTAGAAGAAAATTATAAGTGCACGCATTTCTTATAAAATGTAAGACAAGGCTAGTTTAACATGTGTACTATCAAAGCATTTGCCCCACTAGGCTCTCACGCTGTCCCACACCTGAGGAGAAATAGCCCCACCAGTGACTGGGCCCATTGAAAAACTTTGAATTTTACAACCATTGGGCAAGAGCCTGGGCAAGACCCAGAAATTCTCTTGACACACAAAGCAAAGACCATTGCTTTGCACAAACTTCCATACTTCCAAACCTCCTCTCGAAGGCCTCGCTTTAGCGAAGTCTTTGGTCTCAGTTCAGAGACTTTTTTGAGCCATTTGCTAAATCTTCAGTTTTGTCTGATCTTCACTGATTCAGAAACTGAAGTGATATGGAAGGTCCCGGTAGCTGCAGAGTTGATGCTTGCGATACTTGATTGTTCATAATGGTGCAATGGGGACATGTATTTAATTGAAGTTCAGTGAAATTGCGTGTGTGTCTCGAAAACACTTGCCTTCCGTGATCTAGTTCATGCAGATCCAGAAGCAGTGGCGTGGTCTTGGGTGAAGATGGGAAAATGCCCCCTCCACTTCTGTTAAAAGATGGGTCTCGAGATTCTTTCAAAACAAGGAGAATGTAGTAGAAGTTCGGTGAAGGTAAAGTAGGGTAAGAATACTTCCGAAAAATACTAGGAGGTGACTTGGAGAGTCGTTTTAAGCCAAAGTAAAGGGGAAACATCGTCGTCGTTTGGCTAATCTAGACAAAGTTGGTGAATTTGGCAAACACAAAAGTAAAGAAGGAGGTACTTGTTATTGTTACTAATTTTTCCCCACCACCTGTGCTCTGAAGTGCATTTTCAGCTAATCTAAAGGGCGTGATCGAAAAAATTTTCTGCTCGCTTCGCTCGCAGGGGCTCTCATTTCTCAGCCCTCTAAGCCAATGAAAAGATGTTTTCTCAAAAATTCTCCCGAATATGCTAATTCAGACAACCATTGCTAAAAATGGTCAATAATTCTTTTCGGGACCGGCAAAACATAGGGTCGGAGAGAAGCATTCTAGGCCAAAGTAGAGGACGTGTCATCGAAACTTTCCCTGGGGGACTTCGCCCCAACACCCCTTACTTTCAAACCCTGCTAGTTGATTTGCTTTGGCCGTGTCACTTACCATCAGTGCCAAAACATATTGCACATTTCACAACTCATTCAGTAAGCTATTAACTTGGTAGTGTGAAGGTTAAGAAGAATTGTGGTGCAATCGGTATAAGTTTCTGTCAAGCCATTCAAGTATTAATCTTCTTAATGACTTGGAGCATACGAAGCTCTGTGACCAGGGGTGGCGCCTGCCCTGAATAAAGTGAGGTGGACAAGAGATGAATGGCCATAAATTCGTTGTCAGAAGGTATACCTAAAGTTTTTTATATCATTTTTGCTCAGGAATAAATACCGAACTGAGGAAAGTGGGGTGCAAATGTCCACCCCTGTCCACCCCGTGGCGCCGTCCTTGCTTGTGACAACCTTGAACGCCATTCTTTGAAAGATTTACTTTTGTGAAGGTCTTTTCAGCTAGAAAAATGCCTCCAAAATTATTTAATCAATAATAGGAATTTCTAGTTAAGATGAATCCATCATCATGGCTTTATGATGCATTTAACCATATACATTCATAAATTACTACTGTTTGCGAATATTCTAAAGTGTCCTAGTTAGTTCTTTTTGGTTAACCGGTTTTTTCAGTTTGTTGCGTGCAGTGGCGCTGCCACCGCTGAAAAATCCGAAAGAACTAGGGGGGAGGGGATCTCGACGTAATTTTTCAACCTAAAGGTATGCTCAACTAATTTTATGCCATTTTTCTTTGGCAATTTCGGCCGACTTTTGGGATTGGAAGTCCCCTAAGTTCCCCCGTGGCGCCGCCACTGGTTGCGTGGATTACTGTGGAACCACAAATTATAAAAGGGGGACAGGATTCTAATTTTCAGAAAGGGACTTGAGGCTATCATGGGCCCCTTTTCGACAAGCTTTTCCCGGGCCCTTAATTTTTGCCACGCCGCCCCTGCATGATAAACAATGGTAAACAAGATTCTGCTTTTCCCAAAAGGCAACTGAAGGGGGCAAACCAACTTTGCAACATGAATAGCTGTATGTAAAAACGAACATATTGGCGCCACCATTTCCAAAACATCACACCTCTGTAGGCAGATACAACTAACCCCCTTGTTTTCAAGTTCCTTGCGGTTGGGTCCTATTACAAACATCGGGTTAAGTCAGGTCACATAGATCTTATGAATGATTAATGAGGAGCTGTTCACAACAAGTCGTCACTTTCTTTGTGACAACTTATGACGACTTTTGCAAGTCCACCAAACGTGACCCCACATATTCCCCGCACATCCCGAGGTGTGGGGGGGGGTCGGGGCAATTAAATAGTAGCTGCAAAAGTTGTGTAATTAATCAACCTCGTACCTAGTCACTATGAAGGTCTTCCTTGCCCGTCAACTGTAACGCCTCCATTGACCCTGGAACCTGTCAGGCTATTCTGTTATTTGATTGGCTCGTTTGAAACAAAAGAAGCTCCTAACTTTCAAAAAATTGCGTTTAGTCGAAAAGAAGAACGTTCAAATTGCTTAGTTCACACTGAGTACAGTAAATCCCCGCGTATATGAGCCTACCATAGTGAAGACCTAGAGGCTGTTTTTCCTAAATTATGTACGTTGCAATTAAGAACCTGTTTCAGTTTGAGAAACGTAGGTTTTTATCGCAGGGGCTGCAAAGTTGATCTTTGATTGCTGTTATTAAGGTCATTATGGTTCCAGTTGGCTTTGGAAGTTTTATTCTCCTCCTCAATTACTTATGAGGTCCATAAGAACATTTCCAATACAAATAACAGGGCTGAACATCTTTGTGAGACTCTCAATGGGACTACGTGAGGCACCCTTCAAATAAGAACCTCTATACCTTGAAATTAGTCTTGGTACCTTTGAAATAAGAACCAATCTCAGCCTGGCTCTCGAAAATGTAGGCTCTTATACGCGGGATTTACCGTAGTGCTCGAAACTTGGAATATAGATTTCGAAATGTCGGAAATGGATTCGAAGGGATCTACTGTCTGCCATATTATTGTAGTTATTCTTGTCGAAGTCTGCCGTAATTTAGCGATTAGTCTCAGAGATATTTGTTGAAGTCTAGCCAACAGAGCAGAAACTGCGCATGCATATACGAAAACTGGCAACTTTGAGCCTCCCTAGCTCCCTGCAACAGATCCCAAAATTAGACAACACTTGATATTTTCTTCATAGGGCCTTAAACTGTTGATTTATCATTTCAAAAAGCTTATCTATTCAAACACTTCCTTATCTAACTAAGATTGGTCGATGACGTCATTTTACTCAGTTTCAACAACGGAAAGACATCTTTCCTTTGTAACTCATCAATACCTTTGCTTTGTAAATGTAACTATAGTTTTATATTAGTTGATATCTTTATGTTTAGTTTTAGTTTAGTTTTATATTAGTTAATGTATTAGTTTAGTTAATGTATTAGTTAATGTTTAGTTTAGTTTTACATTAGTTAATGTTTAGTATACTTAATGTATTAATCTAGTAAATATATTGGTTAATGTATTAGTTTAGTTAATGTATTAGTTAATGTTTAGTTTAGTTTTACATTAGTTAATGTTTAGTATACTTAATGTATTAATTTAGTAAATATATTAGTTAATGTATTAGTTTAGTTAATGTATTAGTTAATGTTTAGTTTAGTTTTACATTAGTTAATGTTTAGTATACTTAATGTATTAATCTAGTAAATATATTGGTTAATGTATTAGTTTAGTTAATGTATTAGTTAATGTTTAGTTTAGTTTTACATTAGTTAATGTTTAGTATACTTAATGTATTAATCTAGTAAATATATTAGTTAATGTATTAGTTTAGTTAATGTATTAGTTAATGTTTAGTTTAGTTTTACATTAGTTAATGTTTAGTATACTTAATGTATTAATTTAGTAAATATATTAGTTAATGTATTAGTTAATGTTTAGTTTAGTTTTATATTAGTTAATGTATTAATTTAGTTAATATATTAGTTAATGTATTAGTTTAGTTAATGTATTAGTTAATGTTTAGTTTAGTTTTACATTAGTTAATGTTTAGTATACTTAATGTATTAATTTAGTAAATATATTAGTTAATGTATTAGTTTAGTTAATGTATTAGTTAATGTTTAGTTTAGTTTTATATTAGTTAATGTATTAATTTAGTAAATATATTAGTTAATGTATTAGTTTAGTTAATGTATTAGTTAATGTTTAGTTTAGTTTTACATTAGTTAATGTTTAGTATACTTAATGTATTAATTTAGTAAATATATTAGTTAATGTATTAGTTTAGTTAATGTATTAGTTAATGTTTAGTATACTTAATGTATTAATCTAGTAAATATATTAGTTAATGTATTAGTTTAGTTAATGTATTAGTTAATGTTTAGTTTAGTTTTACATTGGTTAATGTTTAGTATACTTAATGTATTAATTTAGTAAATATATTAGTTAATGTATTAGTTTAGTTAATGTATTAGTTAATGTTTAGTTTAGTTTTACATTAGTTAATGTTTAGTATACTTAATGTATTAATTTAGTAAATATATTAGTTAATGTATTAGTTTAGTTAATGTATTAGTTAATGTTTAGTTTAGTTTTACATTAGTTAATGTTTAGTATACTTAATGTATTAATTTAGTAAATATATTAGTTAATGCATTAGTTTAGTTAATGTATTAGTTAATGTTTAGTTTAGTTTTACATTAGTTAATGTTTAGTATACTTAATGTATTAATTTAGTAAATATATTAGTTAATGTATTAGTTTAGTTAATGTATCAGTTAATGTTTAGTTTAGTTTTACATTAGTTAATGTTTAGTATACTTAATGTATTAATTTAGTAAATATATTAGTTAATGTATTAGTTTAGTTAATGTATTAGTTAATGTTTAGTTTAGTTTTATATTAATTAATGTATTAATTTAGTTAATATATTAGTTAATGTATTAGTTTAGTTAATGTATTAGTTAATGTTTAGTTTGGTTTTACATTAGTTAATGTTTAGTATACTTAATGTATTAATTTAGTAAATATATTAGTTAATGTATTAGTTTAGTTAATGTATTAGTTAATGTTTAGTTTAGTTTTACATTAGTTAATGTTTAGTATACTTAATGTATTAATTTAGTAAATATATTAGTTAATGTATTAGTTTAGTTAATGTATTAGTTAATGTTTAGTTTAGTTTTACATTAGTTAATGTTTAGTATACTTAATGTATTAATTTAGTAAATATATTAGTTAATGTATTAGTTTAGTTAATGTATCAGTTAATGTTTAGTTTAGTTTTACATTAGTTATTGTTTAGTATACTTAATGTATTAATTTAGTAAATATATTAGTTAATGTATTAGTTTAGTTAATGTATTAGTTAATGTTTAGTTTAGTTTTATATTAGTTAATGTATTAATTTAGTTAATATATTAGTTAATGTATTAGTTTAGTTAATGTATTAGTTAATGTTTAGTTTAGTTTTATATTAGTTAATGTTTAGTACAGTTCATGTATTAAGCTAGTTGATATATTAGTTGATATTTAGTTTAGTTTTATGTTAGTTAATGTTTAGTTTAGTTTAGTTTTGGTTTAGTTTATTAATATGTTAGTTAATGTTTAGTTTAGTTTAGTTTTATATTAGCTAATGTTTAGTTAAGTTTACTAGGTTAGTTTCATATTAGTTGATGTATTAGTTTAGTTAATATATTAGTTAATGTTTTGTTGTGTTTTGTTTTGTTTTGTTTTGTTTAGTTTAGTTTTGTAATGTTTTGTTTTGTTTTGTTCTGTTTAGTTTTATATTAGTTAATGTATTAATTTAGTAAATATATTAGTTAATGTATTAGTTTAGTTAATGTATTAGTTAATGTTTTGTTTAGTTAATGTATTAGTTAATGTTTAGTATACTTAATGTATTAGTTTAGGTGATATATTAGTTAATGTTTTGTTGTGTTTTGTTGTGTTTTGTTTTGTTTTGTTTTGTTTAGTTTTGTAATGTTTTGTTTTGTTTTGTTCTGTTTAGTTTTATATTAGTTGATGTATTAGTTTAGTTAATATATTAGTTAATGTTTAGTTTAGTTTAGTTTTGTTTTGTTTAGTTTAGTTTATATTAGTTAATATCTTAATGTTTAGATTAATAACTATATGTTTAATAGCCACAGGGTTGAGATTTCCTCGTGGCATTGTTTTTTGTAATTGTTTTTATAATAGTTTTTTAATCGTTCTTTGTAGTTGTGTAGTTGCTGTATTTTGATGAGATTATATAAAAATTAAAAACAACAACGGATTGCCTTGGGAACGAGGTTGGTAATGAACTGACATGAGGGGAAAACGCACTCGCAGAAAGTGGCAAGGGGAAAAGAAGAGGAAAACAAAGCGGAATGGGCGACTGCAGAGAATTTAAATGTTGACCGATCTCATGTTATAAATAACCTTTCAAACATTACAAGCACTTATTTCATAGTACCCCAGTAGCTGCCTTTCTTTTTGACCTCTCTCTCTCTCTGTCTTTCTTTTTCAATCTCGTCAGTAGCTGCTCTTCCTATATTATAACCAACAGCAGCTTTGACACCCCAAGCAGACCACTTATCGACCAGCTGGGCTGGAAGACCATTGAACAACTCGTCGCTAGTGAATCTAAAACGATGGTCTTCAAGTCCCGGCATGAACTGGCTCCCCCATACTTGTGTGACCTTTTCACCCGTAACTCAAAGTGCTCTTCCTATGTCTTGCGCAATTCAGAGACAGATTTAAGACTACCCATGAAAAAGTCAAGTAATGGGCAAAAATGTTTTTCCTATCGAGGAGCAAAAGCGTGGAATGACCTTCTTGCCGATACCAAAGAGGCATCTTCCCTGAATAGTTTTAAAAATCTATTTAGGACTTTCTCTTTTTCTTTTAAATTAGACTGTAAATCTTTTATATTGCAATTTTTCTTTGTTTCGGTAATTTTATATTGTATGTTATAATTAATGTTTTAAAGTGAAGGGCCCCTTGTGAAACAACTCTGTTGAATGGCAACACTCCGTATTAGAATCAAATATCAAAATATCAAATATTCACATTGTTGCAGGCGTGTGATTTCTCATTGCTATGTTGTTGCAGGCCAGTGCAGCAGATAACGAAAACAGACGCAATGGCAGTTTAGCTCATGCTGGAGGCAGTTTGAACAAGAACAGACGGAGGAATGCGTTTAGAGAAAGTGCATTGATAAAAGAAGTCAGGATGGAGACCGTCAGGCGATTAAGCAACGAGAGACTGGAAAGGGAGAGACAGCAGCGAATGAATGAAGGACAGCTGGAAGATTGTGCTGCAGTGGGGTATGGTGATGCTACAGAAGATGACATTAAGATGGGGCATGACGCTGCGGAGGAGACAGAGGTATGTAATGAATGACAACGTTAAGTGTTTTTGCCTAGGTTAGATACCCCTGGAATAAAGATTGGGGTGTGGTAATGTTACGGAATAAGCCATTGAGACGGAGCACGATGCTACAGAAGAGATAAAGGTATGTAATGAGAAAGATAAGTATTTCCCCCCGGAATGTTACGTTTCTTCTATTGTCGGAACTGTGCGGGGCGGCCGCCTCTCTGCTGCTTTTCTGCGGGCTTGGTGGTTTTCGGGGGCTGGATAGTCCCTGGGGGTGGTTTTTCGCGGGGCGGAGAGCATAGTTACCTTAAACTTTATGATATGAATTCATTTTAGCTTTCATGCTGTTGTATTAATTATGGTTGGCATTAATTAGCCTAGTGCTATCAGCTACGCCAACCTATTGGGGTGTGGTAATGTTACAGAATAAGCCATTGAGACGGAGCACGATGCTACAGAAGAGATAAAGGTATGTAATGAGAAAGATAAGTATTTCCCCCCGGAATGTTACGTTTCTTCTATTGTCGGAACTGTGCGGGGCGGCCGCCTCTCTGCTGCTTTTCTGCGGGCTTGGTGGTTTTCGGGGGCTGGATAGTCCCTGGGGGTGGTTTTTCGCGGGGCGGAGAGCATAGTTACCTTAAACTTTATGATATGAATTCATTTTAGCTTTCATGCCGTTGTATTAATTATGGTTGGCATTAATTAGCCTAGTGCTATCAGCTACGCCAACCTTAAACAAAGAATTTATTATTATTTATTATCATTATTATTATTACAAGGGAAGTGACGGGGCTGTGCGGAGAGCCTCTATACACTGTAACTCTGTCACAAAGAACATACTCCGAAATTATACTCCGTTGCATGACTTTTTTGGCAAAAGTAGACATAACCCTAACCCTAGGTTCAATAAAAAAAGCAACTGGAGTTTTGATCTAATTTGATGATCTCTACGAATAAGAACCTATTTAAAATTTCAGGCTGAATAGGTTCTTATATATTAGGGGTATAATTTCAGAATTTTCAGCCTGTAGGTTCTTAATCACTAGGTTCTTATACGCGGGTTTTTACTGTAAGCAGGGATGGGAAAAATAGCGGACCGAAGCACCGATGGTCTCAGAAATTTTTCAGACCTCCAGAAAGAAAGAAAAGGGGATGGGAAAGAAGAAAGAAAAATGGATAAAGAAGGTGAAAGACGGAAAGCTGATGTTAAAATTCTAAAGTTTCTCTTTACTGATGACCGTTATTCAATAAATTTAGGCTGCTACAAGATCAATGAATTTCATAATAAAGATGCTGTTTATAAATTCTGAAAGTGATCCGCCGAAAATCAACAAACTTCGCCCAACAAGCAACATTTAACCCTTTCACGCCCGGATTAAATCAAGCTTAACAAGAAAACCTAATGTAGCTCGTCGTTTTCCAGGGGGTATCATAATCAGTGATTCAATAAGCAATAGATAAATGCAATGTCAATACCCTTTCAAATCAATGGGTTCTTATAACGGATAAGCCAGAAAAAAGTTCCCATTTTTCAAAAGAAGAGTGCATGAAGAGAGCATGAAGAGTGCGTCACAGATTTGAATTACTCAAATTCTGTTTGAAACCTAAAAGATCGAAGTATTTTTGTGATTTTTCTTGCTGTCTCAAGGGCACTAGAAATATACTGGGTGAGTCAATAAAAACGCCCGGCGTTTGAAGAAATCTTGATCCCTCAATATCAATGCAATGATGTTGAAACCTGTGCCAAAGATGAGAACTGCTTATGGCCAAAAATCATTTGCGTTTCGTGGAGCGAAGGCATGGAATAAACTCGACTCGGAAATGAAATTAGCCCCTTCGGTTCAGACATTCAAAACGAAACTAAAAGCTTTGAATTGAGAATATTCAAGAAAGGCTGTTCTACATCGAAAGAGTCATCTTTATTTTTCTTTTTCTCGTTTTTATAGCCATGTAATTAGAAATTATTGTAAATAGGTTTATTTCTCATTAGCTTTTTATGTTTTTTTTGCTGGGACAATTGGAAAGCAGTTGCTTAATCTATTTTTTAAGTGAATTGTATCCCAGGGTAAACATTTTTAAAATGAAAAAATAAAAAAAAAAGATTTATCCCCGATATGTCAAATTAGGTTCAATAATTTACCCGACTTTAAGCGGTCATTCCCTCTCGTCGAAATAGGAAATTTCCTGCAGAAAGCCCCCTTCGAAAACCTGCAAAAACGAGCGAAAACAGCAAGCAAAATTTTCCCTTTGTTCGCCTTCCTAGCAATAATGATTCTTGAATGTGTTCATGTATGTTGTCCTCATGGGAGAATGGAATCTCCCACAATAAATTATTCACCTTAGGGGGAAGACTTTTCAACCCGCCAAAACGAAAGAACGTGCTGAAAGTCATCGCAGTGAGGCACATTAGGGACTTTTGCTTGTAATTTTAGCACATTTTTTATGGTTTCTTAAAGGGACTCATTTTAGAAAATTGATTACAGAACCTGAACGGAGTGACCGATTTCAGCCAGGAAAATTTCTAAAAATTATTGGACATGTTAGCTATTTAATCAGATATTGCAAAATATTGTTGCTTATATATTCAGGGAGCAGTAGCCTTTCAAACGGCGGCCGTTTTTTTTTTTACTCATCTGGTAGGTAAATTCAACTTTACAAAAATTCTATCGTTGCAAAATGACTGAAAAATGGCCTAAAACATTGAGCAAATCTTAATGGACTCCTAGTACAGATCAATGAATAGAATGCAATTGTTCATGGGTGAGAGATGTCCAATGCACATTTATTACCATGGGACTGAAACTCTTTGGTATCTGTTTGAAAACTGATGTCATATAACTCTTGAGAGAGGTGAAACGCCAATTACGTATTGTTCTGTGTCAGGAGAGTTGTTACAATTTGATTAACGTTTTAGGCCCATTTTCAGTCATTTGGCAACCATTGGTTCGAAGATAACCACAATCAATGAATAAAGTTTAATTGATTGTTTCTCTAATGTTTCGCTTTAACTATAATTTCTATAAATTACTCTGCTACCGTCGCTGAGCCCGAATATGGCTCCTAGTATTACTTGTTCGCTCGTTTAACTCTTAACTTTGTACTTGACTCTAAATTCTCTTTACGCGCTCTGACTCTATAACTATTTGATTCGCTGAATAAAAATGTTTAATGTCCTTTGTATACCTAAAGCTACGAAATTTCTAGAACTACAACGTCATTCTTACTACAAGATATGTCTAGATTACTAAGCCATAAGCGAGAAGGCTCTTGAAAAACTATTACGTCATACATTGAAACTATTTACATGAAAACGAGACTAAATGGCCTAAGTGTCAATTGTAATGTTCGAGAATGTCGATCTGGCAATTTCGAAAGCTTCTTAATCATTACACAGCAAGATATGTTACATTACGTTACGAAATACCTACAATTACTAAAATTGAACATGGCTAATATACTCTACAATCGATTGTTTTTGAAAAGGAAAGTCTTCAACTACAAATGTCAGTCCTCTATGGTGCTCCTTGGATGGCCTAGATTCTCTACAATAGTCCCTGAGGTAATATTGTCTCTCTTCTGGCCAACCATTCAACTTGCATAAGGTTAAATCCACCGATCCTTCCAGTGCTTTTAAGATAGCGAGAAAAATCACAAATGCTGATCTTACCTCGGGCCGAAAATATGGAATAGTCTTCCATCTGACTTAAAATTAGCTAATAATCCAAATACATTCAAACATGAGATCAAAGAAAGTTTTTTCCAAAAAATACAAAAAGAGAAAGATGACATATACGTCTTCTACTAAGATCCTTCCTCATCTCTCCCAACCATGTCCCTGTCACACAAACCGTGTTTTGTACTGATAACAACTACAGTACTTTTTTTTCTTTCCTCTTATCGTTTTTGACTCATGGAGTCTATTGGATGGGAGCGAATCCCGTCTCATCTCTCATGTCTCATGTCCGTCGTCCGCATCTATGACGTCAACAAATTCTTTCCAATATTTTACGAGAAAAGTCGGACTCTGCATCGACTTATTAGTTTAAATAAACAATCAGACGATAAAAGGATTAATTTCAATTGCGATATCAGGGTTTTGGACCTTTGGATTTGTAATCCATTCATCAGGCTTGGAGATAGGACACCTTTCATTTTGAGTTTGTATTTTGATTTGTGAAACCGACAATTTTCCCTTCCATTTTACTGAGAAAGATATCACAATTAATAAGGCACGAGTAAAAGAAAGCTTGGCGAGAGTTTCTATTACGATTGAAATTTCATTCTTTGCGGTTTGTCAATTTTTAAGCGGAAGATGAATGTCATCTTTAAATTGTGGCGTGGCTCCATGAGTCCCCCCAAGGGTTCTTTGATCTGTTATACCAGCACCTCTAAGGGGACCATTATGGAAATAAGGTCAGCTTGACCCTTTAGTGCTATCCCTGCCACTGTAATTAGGGGTGTTTATCCTTTTACGTTTTCAACCTTAAAGCATTGCATTGTATCTATTTTATATAGTGATTATAATAGCTTGTAAATATTTTTAATGTGGCAAATGATACATACATACATACATAGAAAACTACTTCAATCTTTCGGCTTCTAATTAGAATTCGAATCTTTAAAATTGGTGAAGTATTCTTGATGCTATGAATTTTCAAAAGTGGGAACTTTTTTCTGGCTCACCCGTTATATTGGGGGTCTGATCTAGGAATTTCAGCCTGTAAGTTCTTAACCACTAGGTTCTTATACGCGAGTTTATTGCATTCAAAATTGAGATGTTAATCTTTCAGTCAAAGGCTACATTAGATGAGAAAATTTTGTGTGGTAAAATCAATCGTCATTACAGTAATGGTGGAAGTAGCGTACCATGGAGATTCGAAAATTATCTGAAAATAAATTTGAACTGTTAGATCATTAATTGAATAAAGTTCGAATTTTGAATTCTGTTGTTAGTGCATTATTCGCGTTAGATCCAGACACCTGGTAAACACATGTGCGAAGCAAAATGAAAATTTTTGGACTGTGTTGGAAGAACCTGCCAAAGTAGTTGTAAGCCATTTCTCAATCAAAGAACCACAGTACCTTTGAAAACCAGCGCCGAATATTCGAGAATTGTTCCACGCAACGAAAACAATATTCGATTAAGGCTCGATCCTACTTTGAATATTGTGAACAAAGGCGGTAAGTTACTTCCGCCTTTACTGTGAGACGAAAAAAGTAGAGAAGTACCTGTAAGGGATTTGTATCGAGATCGAGAATTCTTCCTTCCACTCTGATCCATGATATGAAATTGAAATTCAATGCCATGGTCAGTTTCAGAAATAGATTTTTTATTTCAATCGCAATTTAGACTGCGTTCACACGGTGCCGGCACATTTTGAAAACGGTGAAAAATTCGTCGGATAGGCCTCCCGTTCACACGAAAACGGCACATTTTTTGCCGGCAGATTATGAAAACGGTAGATTTTGAAAATGGAACTCTAACCGACACATTTTTGGAACGGCATCGTACAAACACCTGAAAATGATGAAAATAGAGCATTTTTAGACACTTTTGGAACAAGACTGATCGACACTTAGGGTTTAGGTACCTTTCTATGGCATCAAAGTCTTGCAAAGAGTTTCTTACTGTCAAATTTCATACCGTTCTCAAATTGTTCCGGTATCGTGTGAATGCTAGCTCAAATTTTGCAGCCGTCACATTTTTCACCGTTTTCGTGTGAACGCAGTCTAAATCATGGACCAGAATGGAATATGGAATCTTTGTTCACATACAAACTTTTGCCAACATTTTCCTAATTCCTTGATCTATGAGATGAGTGATATTACCAAACAAACTTTTCAAATCATTCTTTCATTTCATTCATTCATTCATTCATTCATTCATTCATTCATTCATTCATTCATTCATTCCTTCATTCGTTCATTTATCTTATTTATTCACGATATCCATTCAGTGTAGTTAAGTATGATAAATGGATATAAATAAAGAAAGCAGTTTTAATAATAGATAGAAAAGCCAGTACTGTTCTTCCATGGATTCGTGCGAAAACATATTTTTTGCCTTAGCTCAGAAAATGACTTTTTATTTAGCCCATTCTTAAACCGGGTGAGTGTGCCAGACTCTCTTATCTGTGTTGGAATAGAATTCCAAGTTTTCAGACCAGTTTAATTGAAACTTTTTCTACTGTAGTCTAGATTTAGCCTTGGGATTTGGAGATCAGTTTTGTTTCTTGTATTAATTATACTTGCTTATCGAGGATCTTTCAGCAAATTTATCGTGCAGACTCTCAGGACATATTTTGCTAATTAAATTTTGTTAGATTAATGTGGGGCAGGGTCACGTAATGTAAACAAACTTCTTTCGAAACGATGATTTTTCAGGATTTTTGATAGTTCATATCACAGAGATTTTCCACTATGTTTCTCAAAATATAGATGTTATTTTTAAGATTGACGCTTGAATTTTCTTGAGAAATAAACCAAACACTCATGCGTTGTAGGATTGCAGAGATATTGGTGGATTTTTAGAAGTAACTTTATTGTGGATTCACCCCATCCACCAAAATCTGAGCGGAACACAATGGCCACGTGTGGCCAACAATATAGATCATAGAGATAACAGGTTTGTTTACGGTTACGTGACCCTGCGCCTTTAATTTTGTTTATCTAAGCTAACCTTTGACTGATAGATTAATATTTAGGTTTTACAGTCAAACGACCTCAAGCGTTGGATGAGTTTTCAAGCATCCAAAGTGTAACCATGGAATTCAAATTGGCAATTCCTTCCGAGTTTTGAGGACATAGATTAAACCAAAATTCAGTGTGGTGAGAGTGTGGTAAGGTCTTGTTTGAAGATATGAAAGCCCACACGAAAATCCATTTGGATATTCAGATCTTACTTTCGAACTTAACTAGAAACAAAAATAGACATGCCTGTTGCAAATAAAGCTGATGGGGTCCACTTTCCAGGCACACCCCTCCCTTATTACATGAGAAGGCTGATGGCAAATTATCAATGCTTTTTCGTATTCTCTTGGATGTGAAGTTTTTACTCTTTATCTGCAGATTCAATTCTTATCGCTGCACCTTTAAGCTTTGCTCACGAAAACTGCTAACGGGAACATCCTTGCAAAGAAACGAATAATGTTTGGCAGCAGCTCTTTCAATTCTTAGCATAGACCCCATAGACCTTTCCTTTACGTCGTACAAAAGCCTTTCTTGATAGTCTTCATCTAGTGAGAGGAAAGCCATGGCTTTGCAGTTTGGCTCGAAGACAAGTGTATAAACGTATAACTCATTTCCATCGTTGTCTGGGCCACATAGAGAAGTTTTCAAATACAACAATTCGTAACAACAATCCCTATCTCCAAAATGATATTCAAAGTTAGAACGAAAATCAAATATGATCCCTTAAGTCTTATTGAGAAACTATATTTACCTTCCAGAATTACGTTTGGCATGCGTAACAGGAATAGAAAACCGCAACACGATACTCAAGATTTAAAATTTGGCGCCAATTTGAATTACGAAGTTACACTTTGGGTGTTTGAAAACTCATCCAACGCTTGAGGTCGTTTGACTGTAATATCGACCACGTCCTCTAATTCCACAACTCTCTAAATGCGTGAACTTTTTTGACTCACCGAGTATTTTATTTTCTTATGATAGGCTCTCAACAAACGCGGGGAAATGCATGCAGAAACCTCATCGTCAGAGAAAGAGGCGGCATCTAACAGTGAGACAGGACTGTCGACGGCGGAAACACGCTCGCTAATTGATGAGCATACGACTGGAAATTCCAGACCCATAGCAACGGCAGCAACAACAACAACAGCAACAACACCAATTACAGAGGTTGCAGCATCAACAGCAACAAGTGATGCCAAAGTACGCTCTGAGAACGAGGTAAACCCGGATATATCGCCTTTAAGAGTGCCGTGTTCAACATGTGAGAACCTTAAGAAAAGACCGTGGCAAGTTGTCAAGTATAAAGAGATGGAAACTGTCTTGAAGCAATGCACAAAAAAAGGCAAGGAAGCCAATACTGAAAACAGATATGATCATATATGTTTATCTGGTAAGTCAGTTCATTAGCAATCTTACTTTATACAATTTGATCTGAGCTGTGACGAGCAGATTTCAGCAGTGACGTATAGGCTTCCACAAGGATTAGGGATGTTACGAGTCTCCAAAGAGTATTTTTTTTTATCAATCAAGGATTATAATAATATATTCAAAGCTACACAATACATGACATTCATGGCGAGGAATGACAGGAGGTCACCGAGCAGCTGTAGATTCAATTGCCTCTGTTGTTAAATAGTCTCATAGGTCAGGCATCAATTTAGAGTTTGAGACCTCGTGTGAGTTAATCTGACGCGTGGTTGCTGATTTATCGTGCGGGAAAGGCAGATAAGTGGTTGCTTCGAAAACAGCATTCCTTTTCTTCTCAAGCAATGTCAAAATGAAGTAAGTTTTCGAAGAATGGGTTCTAGCATCGCATTAAGATTTTGCAACATCTGTTAAAGTGTTTGCAGTGTTTTCTATTCATAAGAGAACGCACTCTAAAATGTAATGAATATTTAAATACGATGCCAGAGTCCTTTCTTTGAAAACTTTCTTTATTTTGTCATTGGTGGAGAAAAATAGAAGTGCTGTTTTTGATGCGACCACTTAATTTGACTATTCTCTGCGATAAATCAGCAACCACGTGCCAGATTGACTCAAACAAGGTCTCAAACTCTAAATTGAAGCCTGACCCATGCAATAGCCGCTGCTATCAGTGACTACCGATAACGGGAGTTATGCTTTTTGTTTTCCATCATAAATTTATCAGATTTGCACGCTCGATCCAAACCTCTTTTTTAAAGGGGCAGGGTCACGAAGCCGTAGAAAAGCCTATTATCTCTAGAATCCATATTGTTGCCCACACGTGGCCATTGTGTTCTGCACAGATTTTTGTGGATGGGGTGAATCCACAGTAAATTTACATCTAAAAATCCACCAATATTTCTGCAATCGTGAAACATATGAGTGTTTAATTAACAGATGGTTCTGCTGCCGTATTGAAATTTTCAACACAGTTTTTAAAAGGTAGGAAGTGCTCTCTTATAAATAGAAAACACTGCAAACCCTCTAAAAGATTTAGCAAAAATGTAAATACGATCCTAGAACCCTTACTTCGAGAAGTTACTTTATTTTGACATTGGTGGAGAACAATAGAAGTGCTGTTTTTGAAGCAACCACTTATCTGCCTTTCCCCCACGATAAATCAGCAACCACTTGTCAGATCGACTCAAACAACAAGGGCAGATTTTGTAATACAATAGCATCAGTCGCTTTGGTTCACACCTCAATTCAAAGCGATTAGCGAATGCAGACAAAAGAAATTCTCTCAGGCAGAAATTGAAAACAAACGAAGCCGCAAAATTGCCCTGAAACCAGTACGGCGAACTCTCCTTTAGTGCGGGCTAGGGGAGGTTTTTAAGAGAAGTTATGTGCTTAAAAAGAAAGAAGAAGGTTAAATCTAAAGTTCTGTCTCGCGGATTTTGTTTATTTGATTCAGGAGCTGAGGAGTGACTGCGTAAGTCTGAGCAATAGATATGCAAAAATTGTAATGCCCTCTGCTCGGTTTCTGAATCAAATAAACAAAATCCGCGAGACGGAACTTTAGATTTACCCTTCTTCTTTCGTTATGAGCAGATACCTTCTCTTAAAAACCTCCCTTCGGCCGCACCAAATGAGAGTTTGCCGTACTGGTTTCAGGGCAACTTTGCAGCTTCGTTTGTTTTCAATTTCTGCTTGAGAGAATTTCTTTTGTCTGCATTCGCTAATCGCTTTGAATTGAGGTGTGAACCAAAGCGACTGATGCTATTGTATTACAATTGTTGACTCAAACAAGGTCTCAAACTCTAAATTGAAGCCTGACCTCTGCGGCTGTGTAAATACAGTACAACCCCGCAAACAAGAACATAGCAAAATAAGAACCTGCAGACTGATTTTGTGGAAAAGGACACCTAAATTTAAGAACCAAAAACAGACTGATTTACTTCAATGTTCTTATGAGATGATACACTTAATTAAGAGACTTCATCATATCAGTGTCAACAAACTCCCAACTATTGATAACTGAATACATCCAACAGTTTTCAGGGATATGCAAATTGTTTTATCCAGCTGTATGATTTGAATTGCTTTGTCAACAACAACAATACCATGCCGGGTGAGCCAGAAAAAAGTTCCCACTTTTGAAAATTCATAATAGCAAGAATATTTCACAGATGTGAATATTTTCAATCCTAGTTAAAAGCCAAAAGGTTTCAGTATTTTTGTGATTTTTCTCCTTGTCTCACGAGCACTGCAAATATGGATAAATTCAACTTTGCAAAAATTTCATGGTTGTAAAATGACTGAAAAAGGGGCTAAAACATCGCTCAAAGCATATATGACTCCTCGCACTGAATAATGAACGAAAGGCAACTTCTCATGTGTGAGAGATATCCTCTGGACATTAATTGCCATGGGATTGAAAATCTTTCGTATTTGTTTGAAGATTAATGTCTTATAACTCTCGAGGGAGATGAATCGCCCATTGCCTATTGTTCGGTGTGAATAGAGTCCTTACGATTTGATCAATGTTTTAGGCCCTTTTTCCATCACTTTGCAACCAGGAAATCTTTGTAAAGTTAAATTTACCAATACTTCTTGTTCTGATAGGACAGCGAGAAAAATCACAAAAAAACTTTGATCTTTTGGCTTTTAACTAGAATTTGAATGATTCAAATCCGTGAAGTACTCTTTGTGCTATGAATTTTCAAAAGTGGGAACTTTTTTCTGGCTCACCCGGTACTCTCTAATATTTAAATTCAGTCATTATACCCTCAAGTTTATTTAACACATACTGTATACTGTAGCTGTACATTCATCATAGTCATAGGTGTCCTTGCGATAAGAACCAACCCTGAAAATGTCATAAATACCTCATTTATAAGAACCTAGCAAGTATGTTTTTTTTTAGAAAAGTATGTTCTTCTTGGCTTCGTTTTACTGTATTAAGATAATCGAATCTACAGCTCCTCCACAGTAGCCACACAAACGGGGCACAATTATTTGAAGAATCCCCCTACATAACTCTGTCATTTTTAATTTGCTTTCAGGAGTCCACTTGCGTATTAAGCAGGGAGAATGGGAAGTTACAGATGGCACATTTTGTCACAGCGAGTCAGAACTGACAGACAGCCTTGAAATGATGAAGACCACAACAAGTCAACAAGATAGAGATTCAATTGCTAGCAAAATTGTTAAAGAAAAGCAAGTGAAACTCAAAGGTTAGTCTTATTTCTCGTTCTCAATTTTCCAAATATCTATAAGGAACAAGGGCAGATTTTGTAATACAATGGCATCAGTCGCTTTGGTTCACACCTCAATTCAAAGCGATTAGCGAATGCAGACAAAAGAAATTCTCTCAAGCAGAATTTCAAAACAAACGAAGACGCAAAGTTGCCCTGAAGCCAGTACGGGCGATGGGAGGTTTTTAAGAGAAAGCATGTGCTCATAACAAAAGAAAAAGGGTAAATCTAAAGTTCTGTCTCGCGGATTTTGTTTATTTGATTCAGGAGCTGAGGAGTGACTGCGTACATCTGAGCAACAAATATGCAAAAATTGTAATGCCCTCTGCTCCGTTTCTGAATCAACTAAACAAAATCCGCGAGACAGAACTGTAGATTTACCCTTCTTCTGTCGTTATAAGCACATACCTTATTTTAAAAACTTCCCTTCGCCAGCATCAAATTAGAGTTTGCCGTACTGGTTTCAGGGCAACGTTGCGGCTTCGTTTGTTTTCAATTTCTGCTTGAGAGAATTTCTTTTGTCTGCATTCGCCTATCGCTTTGTATTGAGGTGTGAACCAAAGCAACTGATGCTATTGTATTACAAAGTCTGCCCTTGTTTCTATAAGGGATTTGACCGTGCAAATGACTCAGGGGTGTAAAGTTTTTTATATATTCCATTAAGAATTTACAATACATGACTACTTGCTATACCTATACCTAACGCTACCCTACTACGAAGGCGATACCCCAAGGAGCAAAAATTTTGTCTACCCAGGGACCATAACATAAAAAAGAGATAATAAAAAGACATACAGAGCTACAACTACAAGTTGAGGATTCTTGCAACCAAATAATTGTGAGTGAAGATTTGAAAAGTTTGGAACCATGAAAGGTAATGTAAAAAATGTATTATTTGGTTGCATGCTTCCTTAAGACATTACATAATTACTGAAAACAGACACATACAGGAGGGATTTGGGTGGTCTTTCCAGGGATTCCAATATCTTTCAACCAAAGCTTTCTGTCTCAGAAATGTACTTAATAGTTAAATTTAAGATCATTTTGTTGGCTTCCAAGGGCAAATTTTTTGTTACCGTACAGAAGAAGTTGCAACATATTGATATCTGCACTCTCAGAAAGTCCACAAGCTTCGAGTACATCGTTGAAATCAGCGAGAATACTGCATCTCTGCTGTCTGAAAGTTTCACCCCTAACAATTTTTTGTCAGTCAAAGGAAATTGTCTCCCGCCCCCTCATTTTTCAAGATATTTCAATGAAACTTTTTGAAAAGTTGCACAATAAGTAGTTGCAAAAAGTCAAGAAGTTTCATGACTAAAAATGTCTTCCTGGCAGAGTTAGTTGAAAAAATCTTCTAGGGCCCCCCTTAACCAAAATAGGGTTAAAAAGCTGGCCGTTCGCGGAAGTAGGTGAGAAGCTTTTTTTTCTAGCAATATTCATAGAGGCCAAGGAATAAGCCTTTGAAGGACAAGTCAGGTGTCGGTATAATTGAAGTGATTGACCGTTTGACTTTTCGAGCATAGGTTCCAAATCTTTTAATCGCTCAATCCAGACTCTTTTGTACAATAGCTAAAAGGTCTATTGCCTTTTCCCTTTCTCAAGGAATCACATCGAGTGCTTCCTGGCCTGAAATACCTCGACTAATCTTTATTCATAACTTTACCAGAAAAAGAGGCTTGATTTTACTTTTGCAGGATGCTGCATTTAGAATTGGGCATACTCACTAAAATATCGATTTAATTCTACTAATATCCATCAATGTATCCAAACTGAATATTATTAGATTGAAGAAAGATTATACTTTCAGATGGTATTCATTACATGTACTCAACTTTGTCAATTATTAGAAATTCTAACTTATAGTTGTTTTGATTTTGTTTTACATCGATTAAAACACAAGTTCCAATTCTTTAAATCCACGAAATAAGGCGGGTGTAAAATTCAATGACCTATCTCTTTAATCTGAATGACTTGAAAGAAACTTTACCTACTTTTCTATGATTCTACCGTTGGACTTTTCAGAAATCTTGAATATTTGTCGAAATTACAGCCTATTTCATATTTCAGCCCTTTTCATGATATGACGTCATCAAATTTCTAAATCACAAACCAGAAGAGTGAAAAACTTTTGCTTGATACCATATTGTAGGCATCCATAAACTATGGTTTTCTTGAAAATCATTGGATCTTTCGTCAACAGGTTTAGAAATTACGATAGTTTTAAATTTTTTCGAAAATTTTCTTCAATTCTTAAAAAAGAAGAAGAGCACTGTAATTCTGAAAATATTGAAGATTTCAGAAAAGTCTAACGGCAGATTTACTGTAAAATAGTTCAAGTTTCTTTGAAGCCGTTCAGTTCAAAGAAATAGGTCATAGAATTTAACACCCAGCTTTTTAAAGATTTGAAACCTATGCTGACTTTTTGGAGGCAGGTAGATCCCGGGTCTTGCTCTATAAACATGTCCTTAGACCATGAGCGACAGGACACAAAAAGATTGGGTCGGGCCTAAGCTACTCTCACAGTGATTACTGAGACCAACGTTATGAATTCAGTTTGCAATCAATATGTAATGATGTAAGGAATACTTACTCGTGTTCTTGTTCTTCTCTGTCATTTCCTTGCCTTGCAATTTCTGCCAAATACAGCCAGCATCGGAGCTAGATTCCCCTTCCACGACAGAACTGACATGGCGAATATATTTTCGCTCCTCCGCACTCACCTGGCGCGTAGTTTTGAAAAGGTAATTTTTTTTTGAAAAGGAGCTTAGATTGTGGAAGTAGATTTGATGATGCAGTTATATGATAACCTCACAGAGCGCTTTCGAAAAGTGATTGATAAACATGCTGCTCCCCTTAAAACTAGAATTAAAAGAGGAAATAGTGCCCCGTTCATGAATCGTGAGCTAAGTAAAGCTATTTATGTTCGGTCCAACCTGAAGAAGAAATTCAACAAGAATCCCAGTAAGGAGAACGAGCTGAAGTTCAAGAAGCAACGAAATAGATATGTTTCTTTAAGGAGAAAGGCGATTAAAGCTCACTTCAAGAAGGCTACGGAAAATGGCCACATGTCGAATAAAGAATTTTGGAATCTTGTAAAACCTTTCCTGTCCAACAAAGGTGGGTTAGCTGAAAACGACATACTGCTTGTAACGGACGAGAAAATTGTCACGAATGAATTGAAACTTTCAGAAATATTTAACAATCACTATGTAAATATCGTAGAAAAAACAAGTGGTAGGAAACCGACTAGTTTAGCAGACACAATAGGTAGTGATGATGATCGGGAAATTGTTCAGGAAATTGTGGAAAAATACAAAGACCATCCAAGCATTGTAGCGATCGAGCATTATTCAAATCACTTTTTTGAACCTTTTTCGTTCCAAGAAGTTGAAGTATATGATGTTTGGCAATTGCTAAGGGCTGTTGATTGCAGGAAGTCAACTGGGGAAGACCAAATCCCCCCTAGGCTTTTGTCTTTAGCAGGCAACGAATTGGCATTACCTTTAACTAATGCAATCAATACCTCAATTCGAGAAATTAGGTTCCCGGAAAACGGAAAGCGCGCAGCAGTTTTTCCACTTAACAAGGGGGAGGTAGATCAAACGAAGAAGAAAAACTTTCGGCCTGTGAGCGTGCTAAACGCTTTCTCTAAAATTTTTGAGAAAGTAATTAAGAAACTGTTAATGATGCATCTTGATAAGACTCTCTCTGTTTTTATAGCTGCTTATAGGAAATCATATAGTACACAGCATGTACTAATTCGACTGGTGGAAGACTGGCGATCTAAGCTTGATACAGATCACGTCGTAAGCGCAGTCCTAATGGATCTCTCAAAAGCATTTGACTGCATTCCCCATGATCTGCTAATAGCTAAACTTTCTGCATATGGGTTTGATGAAAGCTCCTTAGTTTACATCTATTCTTACCTCACGCGACGCGAGCAGTGTGTTAGAATTAACAACACCTATAGTTCATTTCAGACCATTCTGTCAGGTGTTCCGCAAGGCTCTGTACTAGGCCCAATTCTTTTCAACTTTTACATAAATGACCTTTTGCTATTTATAAGACAAGCAACTGTTTACAACTATGCTGATGACAATACCCTTGGCTTTTTTTCAAAGAATATACCTAATCTAGTGAAAGTTTTGGAAGAACAGTCCAATGTTGCTTTGGATTGGCTGTCATATAATGAAATGATTGCAAATCCAGATAAATTTCATGCCATAATTGTAAAGAAGGACCAATCAGACACCACTGGTATTAACATTAGAATTAAGGGTCAAAACATAAAAGCAGAATCCACTGTCAAATTGCTTGGCGTCAAACTTGATTACAAATTGAACTTTGACCCTCACATTTCCGATCTATGCAAAAAAGCTGCGAATCAGCTAAACATTTTAAAGAGACTAAAGCGATTTATTGGTTTCGAAACAAGGAAACTACTAGTTCAGAGTTTTGTGTATTCAAATTTCAACTATTGTCCGATTGTATGGCATTTTTCGTCTGCTAACTCTCTACATAAAGTCGAACGAATACAAGAACGTGCTTTAACGATTTCAATATATTTCAATAAGATTTCAATACGATTTCAATATAAATATTTCAATAAGATTTCAATATAACGTGATTTAAGATTTCACAACGGTTCATACCAACAACTATTACAAAGGTCTGGTAGATGTTTTATGCATGTTTCTCGCTTACGTAGCTTCTGTATCGAAATCTACAAGACAATGAAGAAATTAAATCCTTCCTTCATGGAACAGTTATTTCAGTTTCATTCCTCTATGAATGTGAATCGCTCAATGAGAAATCCGTACGATCTGAAACATCATAGACCGAATCAGGTAACCTTCGGCTCTAATAGTCTTAGGTCTTTAGGGCCACAGGTATGGAATAGCCTCTCTAATGAGATAAAATCAACTGAAACTCTCAAAACTTTTAAACAAATCATGAAGCAATGGAATGGAATACAATGTACATGCAATGTATGCCAGTACGATATGCCTTTGAGGTCTTAGGATGGGTTTTGGCTGGGGAAACTGTAGATATGTATTTAACTTTGTTTAATTTAGCTTATATTTTAGTTTATGTAAATATTCGAATTGGATTAGTTTCTTTCATTTTTTATATTTAAGAAGCTAGATTTAATTTCGAATTAAAATAAGTTGAATAAAAAATAATAATAGACTAGGTAATTAATACCGGGTGAGTCAATAAAAACGCCCGGCGTTTGAAAAAATCCAGCTCCCTGAATATCAAAGCAATGATGTTGAAAATTGTTTTGTTTTATTCCCGATATGTCAAATTATTTTCAGTAATTTACCTGGCTTTAATCGGTCATTCCTTCCTATCGACATAGGAGATTTTCTGCAGAAAGCCCCTTTCAAAAACATGCAAAAACGAGCGAAAACAGCAAGCAAAATTTCCCTTTGTTCTCCTTCCTAGCAATAATGACTTTTTGATGTGCTCACGTATTTTGTCCTCATGGGAGAATGGAATCCCCCTAAATAAATCATTCACGCCAGGGGGGAGACTTTTCAACCCGCCAAAACGAAAGCACGTGCTAAAGCGTGCTGAAAGTCATCGCTGTGAGGTAAACACATAAGGGACTTTTGCTTGTAATTTTAGCACGTTTTTTAAGGTTTCTCAAAGGGACTCAGTTTAGAAAATTGCCTGCAGAATCTGAACGAAGTGACCGATTATTGTCAGGAAAATTTCTAAAAATAATTGAACATGTTAGCTATTTAATCAGATATTGCAAAATATCATTTCTTATATACTCAGAGAGCAGTAGCCTTTCAAACGTCGGGCGTTTTTTTTTTGACTCACCCGGTAGGTAATTAATAGGTAGAAGTAGGTAATTAATTTCAACGTTAAAAGATGCATGTACAATGTTAGATAAGAAAATAATAGATAAAATATTTACAATTCATCAAAATATACAATTAAAAAAGGATATCTAAAACCGATCATCATAAATAGCCCAAGTTTGGAATAAAGATGCGGCATAATTTGCAAGGACAGTTTTCTCCGTGCCAATTTCTAATCTATTTTTAAATTGACAAAGAGTTTCTAAGTTCCGTATTGTTGGTGGTAACATTTGCCACAGCTGCGGACCTGCATAGCACTGCTAATCATGATCCTTTCTGGTGCCAAATTCGACTTTCGTATTATCTGAAAGTCGTTCTGGCCTAAATTCTGTCTGCCTTGCTTCTCATTCGGCGAACAAGGAATAATGCTTGGCAATGGGCTTTAAGTAAAGTCCAAATTTTGATATTTCTCTTCTCCGTTTCAAGAGGGGCCTAAGCAACGGACATACCTCCCATACCTCCACGTGCCGTCTCCTGTTGTTTGTTTTCGCATAACAAAGAATGAGCGCCAAGCCTAAAGGTTAGAAGAGGGTCTTTAATCCACGGCCATAGACTGATTACATCAGTCTCAGTTTTCGCATTGAATTGGATGATGTTTATGGCTTCAAACTGAGACTCATGACAAGACAGCTTCAAAAGAGGGACCAACGTAGGCCAAGTCCGCCGCGTTTATGGCGCGACCAATCAGATTGCTACTTTCTTAATATGGTAAACCCACGTGCCTATTCTTAGCGTTTGATTGGCTCATTAGTTCAAAGTTCGACTTCTCGAACCGACGCAACATTCGCAGTGACGTTCGAAGAGAAGTTCGACTTTTCTTTCGACGTTCGTAGGATGGAAGATGTTCGATGCTTCTTCTGGTTTTTCGCAAGATTTTAGTCCCTGTTTAGAATCCGTTTGCTTGTGAGTCCTTGTATAAGTAAAAAAAACAGATTATAAATGATGAACGAATACAAGGAATCACGTCGTCAGTCTAGACTGATGACGAGGAGTCCGTTGTATTCCTGCGGTAAACCTTGCTCAAGAGGGAATCATAATGAAACAGTAAAAAACCTGGCCCTATCTTAGGCATTCGATCGATCGAATCATGATCAAATGACTGCCATATAGCTCTGTTCAACGGTCACTCCTTAGAAAGAAAATGCGACAAAAACCACGTTAAACAGACATTTAATAAACGAAATTTGGTATAAATCTGAAGAAGGAAGTTCACTCTACCTGGTGAATGCAGAATAAGTCTTTCAACGCTACATTTTCCATGTTTTTAAGACCAAAACAAACCAGAGCAATTTACAACAACCCGCCGCAGCAACTTCGTTCAACTGCATCGTTCGAATCGAAAATTCAACAGCATTGTTCTTGGCCAAATCTCGCAATCTGATTGGTATTGGAGAAATTGAAAAGTTTGGACCTAAATAGGGCGAGGTTTTTCATAGTAATACAATGAGTCTCTACTGACCGAAGTGCCATTATCAAATCAAAGAGCACAGGGGAACAAGAGACTCATCGTGATAAGTCTATCGTCAGTCTACAGTGGCTATTCACTCTCAAAATTTTCTCTCGATTGTGAACTTCAACGCGGATACCTCGTTTGTTGGTATTATTGATTCTTTGAATGCAGAAACATTGGTCTTGAAAGCTCAGATTTGCGCACATCTCGGAACCAGCATTAAGTGCAAAAATTTACGGCAGATAAAATTTCGGACAATAAACTTAAACGAGATTGTTGATTTAATAACAATGATACAGGATTTGAAGCATACGTTCTTTTCAAAATAAATAACAAAGTTGGTTTTGCGTGTTGTACGTCGTTAGTATAATGCAAACATTTGATTCTTTTAAAAGAAAATACGACTTTGTACTTAAGAAGTAATATTCTACAACGTTTCGAGCATTACTCTTCATCAGGTGTGAAAGTAAGTAGAGGAGCAATCGTAGAACAATAGATTGGATGGAATAGCAAATTCAAATGATATAAGAAGGTTTAAGAGAACACCAACAGAATCTGGCGTCAAGTGGGAAATGGAATGTGCCGTCATACGCATAGGAGAAGTAGATATGTAATGAAAGGATCAAATGAAACAAATAAAATGAAAAAGCAAATAATAAGTGAATAAATAGATAGATAGATGAATAAAATGATAGAGGAGGAAGACCTAGTTACATGTTTATGAAAGGTACGAAAACTGCTTGTTAAGTCCTGCGGGGACAAGTGTTCCGAGCTTAAATATAATACGTTTTTCTTTTCAAAACTTTGCATGTTACAATAACCCTTCATGCCATGATTGAGATTCGCTTTCATCTTTCTTGTCTCCATTCCTGTTGTTGTTGTTGTTGTTGTTGTTGTTGTTGTTGTTGTTGCTGCTGTATATTTATTTTACATTGATGTAATAAACTAGTCTACTATATACAATTAACTGTACAAGAAAACTAATCAAAATCGATAAATATATGTAATTAATTAAATTAAAATGAATCATCAATTTTTTGTCTGCAATATTTACAATAAATCGACAGGCATTGCAGTTGCACATGGGACCATCCCATTGAGTTATCATGCTTTTAAAAGTGTTAAGGTTATCCGCCGATTTTAGCTCCTCTGGCAAGCAGTTCCAAATCTGTGGTCCTAAGAACCTGTGACTGTTTGTGCCGAAAGTAACCTGGTTTGGCCTATAATGAGTAAGATCGTCAGGAATTCGCGATGAATACTTAGAGGTTTTAATTTGAAAAGTATCTTTATTCTGATTTGGTCTATAATGAGTAAGACTGTTGGGAATTCGCGATGAATAATTAGAGGTTCTAATTTGAAAAATATGTTTCATTCAGATCAGAAGCGGACTGGCCCACCGGGACACCGGGAAATTTCCCGGTGCGCCCATTGCCTCAAGTTTCTTTTCCAACGGCAAACATTTATCGAATTGAAGCCGTCAATTGACCTACATATGGGAAAGAACTAGATGTTTTTGTGTTTTTTTTTTTTTCTCAAAATATTCCCTTTTCAGAGGTCTAAAGCCCCTGAGAAGTTGATCGGGATGACACCCCAGGTTGTTCAGAGGTTTCGTGAGATGTTTTCAGACATGTTATTGACCATATAACAATGAGTATCACGGAGCGCTTTTCTTCAAATTCAGAGTTGATCTAGGACACAGCTTGTTTTGACACCAATTGTTTTGAAGAGCTCTCTAAAACCTGCCTATCACTTAAGGGCCTGAAAAAGGTTGCATAATGGGGCGTTTTCCGACATTCTATGTGGTGTATTTCTAAAAATTTCCGGGGGCAAGCCCCGGACCCCCATTTTCCTCGAATCGTTCGAGGCTTAGCCCCTCCCAGTCCATTGTGACGGTTTCGAAAAAAATATAAGATTGTTGTGAAAAAAACTGCTTCTCCGCCACACAGCTTTCGAGATCGTGTCACTAGCTTGCGAGATCGTGTCAAGTTGAGCAGCTGGACCACCTACTGTGGCGCCCTTTGGTCTAAGTCGGGAAACATGCATCGTACATCGTTGCGACTTCAGTAGCATTGTTGTCATTGAATTCACGCTACATATGCGCATATCGGTTGAGAAATGTTCAGCGTCACAAATTTTCGGATAGTACCGTATTTCGTACAAATAGATTTTCGAACAGGTCTTTGTCCGAAAGTTTGTCACACCGAAAATTTTTGCACTTAATGTAGGCAAGTTCTAGACTTAAGGCTGCTCTCCAGGTCCAGCGTTTTGAGCGCACGAGCGCTGCGACCACGATTGATTCCTTCGGTAGCGCTCGCAAGCGCCCGCCATGGAAGTTGAACTTGTTCCTACTCCCAAAGCGCCCAAAAATCGGTCGCTTGCGATCAGATTCAAAGCTAAATTTTTATCAACTGCGCATGCTCCTGTTTGGTCGCAGCGCCCGCACGCTCAAAAGGCTGGATATGGAGAGCATCCTTTAAGCATTCAGTATTTGTTGTTTTGTATATAACATTAATTAATAAAGCTTTATTTTTTTGTAGTATTACATGCAGCTGAAGGGATTTTGTGTATAAAGTTCTTTTTTATGTATGTATGTATGTTTAAATTTGCCACTAAAAATAATTTACAATAGTTAAAGAAAAAAGCTAAAAATAAATGAAAAGAATAAATAGAATATTTACAATACATTTTAAATAACAAATTTGATATATACAAGTTAAAAACACCCCTAATTACAATTGCAGGGATAGCATTAAAAGATCAAGATGACCTTATTTCCATAATGGTCCCCTTAGAGGTGATTGAAACAAATAATAAACTTTCAATTTGAATTTGCTTTTGTATAAATCATAAATATGAGATGCGTGGTTTTAGACTGCGTTCACACGATGCCGACACATTTTGAAAACGGTGAAAAATGTGACGGCAGCAAAATTTGAGCAAGCGTTCACACGATGCCGGCACAATTTGAAAACGGTAGGAAAATTGACAGTAAAAACTCGTTCCTGGACTTTGATGCTGAAGAAAAGTACCTACACACTAAGAATCGACCAGTCTCGATCCAAAAGCGTTGAAAAATGATCTGTTTACGATGCTGTTTCAAATTTATACCGGTTAGAGTTCCGTTTTCAAAATCTACCGTTTTCGAAATCTGCCGGCAAAAAATGTGCCGTTTTCGTGTGAACAGGAGGCCTGTCCGTCGAATTTTTCGCCGTTTTCAAAATCTGCCGGCATCGTGTGAACGCAGTCTTAGTAGAACACGCATGTGTCTTTTTCCTCTCTCTGTATATTTTGGAAAAAATTATCCTTGATCTTGTGTTTGCTGTGCCATTCCTTGTCCTGCTTACGAATCTAGCATCGATCTTAATTTCTTTTGCAGGTGGCATCTGTTGTCATTGGATACCGCGTAGAGCTGCGGGTACATGGCGTGTAACACGATTTACAGAGGAAAATCTCAACGTGGAGCAGTCTCGTGATGATGACGAGGAAGACTGGAAAATCCGAGCAATACCCAGTCCATGCTTTAATGAAACCAACGAAGAAAACGCAAGCCATCCAGAGAACGCTGACGAGGAGCATGTGTCTGTTATCGACCCAGTTCAGGCAACCCAAGCAGTCCCAGTGCAGTCGATTTTCACTGAGGCTAAAGAATCATTATCAAGGAAGCTAAGTACCACGATGAAAGGAATGTTGTCGCATATACCTTCGCAGCGCCCTTCATCACCCTCGCAAGTCTATATGTCCTTGGAGATGATTGAGGTAAGAGAAAGATTGATAGTTCCTTTATACAGAGCTGTCAATCAAATACGCAAACATTTCGTAAATGCTCCTCCAGAATGTCTTGCGCATCAAGTCGGTGATGATTCGGTTAATCCGTCGATTGGCTGGCTCGTGAGGCGAGATGTTTGTTCGGCGCTATCGGCTCTTTTGCTGGCTGGTATGAAAAGCGATTCGGCAATTTTGAAATTTGTCGTTTCTCGGTCAAATCAATTGAACTTATTTTCTTTGGTGAAAAACGTTTGTCGTTCATGCGTCGAGGAGCCGGTTCTCGAAATCGTCGTTAAAGTGATCGAGGAATCCCCATTTTTGTTTGATGACAGCCTCCGATTCAGAAATTTCGTATGCGAGGCTCTCAATTGGCAAAATGAAGCTTACACCGAGAAGTTACTGGTGACGTGGTTTAAGACTTTTGTTAAACTGAAGCACGTGATCGAAAAGTTTTACAAGAAAGGTTCTCTGTGGAAACTGCAGGGGGCAGAGCGAGCGGGACTAGTCGAGGAGGTCATTATCATTTTGGAAAACCTTAATGTGTACCGGTTTACTTTGCATGCCGACTTTGAACACAAAGAACTTGCTAAGAGAATGGAGGAGGAACAAATGGCTTTCATGTTGCAGAGGGACCCCCCTGATGTTGATATGGAAGTGATGGTTTTCGAATGAGCTGAGCAAAGTTCACAGAGGAGAAGCACAGAAATGGTTGATGCTTTACAGTGATGTGGACAAATTTTATTAATAATGTATCCCACCCTTCCCCTTGAAATTCAGAATAATGCTTAAGGCCCTGTTTATATGAGGAAAAACACCTCACCTGCCAGACCCGGGGCTGAGAGGCGAGGTAAATTTTAGCCACCGTTTATATGAGATATTTCACCTCACCTGTCAGCCCCGGGGCTGAGAGGCGATGTGGAGTAAAGTCTCTCTTCCGTGAAATCGGATCGAACTGACCAATAAGAATCAACGAATAATTTCAATTTACCTCACCATACCGGTGGTGTTTCGTTTATATGGAAAAATTTCACCTCACCCAGGTGAGATCCCACCTCTGGTGAGGTGGGATTTCACTATACCGGTGGTGTTGCGTTCGTCATGTAAACGCGAAATGAAAATACAAAGGGTTCTATGGGAAGGTGGAATCTCACCTCTCAGCCCCGGGTCTGGCAGGTGAGGTGTTTTTCCTCATATAAACAGGCCCTAAGATACCAGGTGTCTCCATATAAAGTACTCCCGTTCCAAAAGTATAATTAATAGAATTTCCTTCTTGATCTCTTTTATCAATGATATAGGAATATTTAAGGAATGTAAAATTTTTGCGTCCATTACCTAAAGGGAGTGTGCAATAGACCTTTTCGCAATTCGGAGAAAGGGACATGGGAGATTGCGGCACATTCTGACAGTAGGGATCGGGGAATACCCCCCGCTTCGGTGATAAAACGTTCGGCTTTGGTCTCGGTCGCATCTCCCTGCAAATTTGAGTTGTTTTCGATTTATTTGCGCCTTTCAAGACATGCATGATGCTTTCTTGGTATGGTAAGTGTTCTCTATCGATTATTTAGGCGTCTTGCCATCCTCTAAACCATTTGTTTGTTTGTTTGTTTGTTTGTTTGTTTGTTTGTTTGTTTCCAATTTGTTTTGAGTGAGCTTGTCAGGATTTCTAGCTACTGGAAGCTAATTTAGGCCCACTGTGCATGCCGCATCCAGGCATGGGACCCCTAGTTTAACGTCCCTTCCGAAGGATGACGAGGTGAGTTGCGAGGTCAGTCCTCAGAGGTCACCCATCCGAAATCTGACCTCACTCGACCAAGCTTAACTTCAGTCACCTGACGAAGACTGTATAAGCCACTCGGCCACTCACCCCGCTGTGAGTTTATTTTGAGGCACTTCATTGCTTCTTTTCACTCAAGTTAGACCTGTTGATCGGTTGGGCTTAAGCTAAGCTGCTTCAAAGACGAGGTCAAATACCGGTGATCAAGTGGCTCAAAATACACTCACCAATGGCTGAAATGATGATCAGGTGACTAAATAATCCACAGAAAAGACTTAACAGTCCAAACAAATATCTTGTGACTCTTGAAGCGTGCAAATAAATCTGAAACAACTCAAGTTTGAAGGAAAGGCATTCGAGCCGCAAGGAGGCGTCTATATATGTACATACATATACATACTATGTTAAAGCTTCAGTTATACATACTATGCATACTACTACTATATATACTACTATATATACTACTATCTATACTATATAGTAGTATATCATATGGAAACCACGCTAATACATACTATACTATATGGAAACCACGCTAATACATACAGGGTGTCTCAAAAAATTGTTGGCCGTTTGATTAAATATTGAAAAATAAGGACAACATGAACAGGCTCATGGAAAGAAAACCCTGTTCCTAAGATTATGAAATAATTTAGAGACTAAAATCGTGCAAATCGGTTGAAAATTCACTGAGTTATGAGCTCTCGAAGATCAAAAATATGCGATAGCTGAAACCAGAGACCCCCCAGATTACTTCTATTGCAAAAAGCTCGAAGACGGAGGTAGGAGAAGCTTATCCAATGTCATACCTCTCGTTGATATCAGAGCAAACCAAATATGACTTCTAAAGTAAATTATTTCTTGCGATCATTCTGAAAATTTTCTAACATTGCGTAAGTCCAAAAACATTGGTTCAAAACATAATCAGTGAGAGACTGAATCTGTTTCCTCAAAGCATCCATATACTTGACAGTTAGGTTATCAAAAACCTGTTTGAATCCCATTTGGTTCGCCCTGAAACAATTGAGAAATAACAGAAACGACGGCCTATGGGACTTTTACCAAAAATGCCATTTGGAGGCCTCTGGTTTCAGCTTTCGCACAAACTTGAACTTCAAAAGCTCGTAACTCCATGAATTTTCAGCGGATTTGCAAGATTCTTGTGTCAAAAATTATTTTAAAATCTCAGGAAAAGGGTGACTTGACCAAGGGTCCATTCAGCGTATCGTTATTTTTTAGTATTTAATCAAACGTCGAACAATTTTTTTGAGGCACCCTGTATATATCAATATTCATTTGTATCACACATTACTGGCTAAACTACTTACAATTGCAAAATTACTGTATTACACTACTAAAACTATACCGCAAGGAGCACAAGGCTGTGTCTACCCTGCGACCATTTAACATAAAGATAAAAACTACAAGCAAATATGGCTCGCGGTTGACGGGTAAGAACGAAAGCTTTGGTGGGTTTTGCGGCTTTGAGGCACCCTATAATAGACCCCTTGTAGAATTTAGTAAAGAAAAGACATTTAAAGACTGATAATATAATGAGATTTTGATGACTGTCCAAAATTCGCAAATTTTTGTAACATTCCCAGTACAATTGTAGTATTTTGCAAGTTTTTATATGCTAGGTAAGTGAAAAAGTTAACACATTTAGCCGGCCGTGGCATAGCCTGCGTGCAGACTTTACTATTGTGGAGGAGTTTGAGGGCGAAAAGGAAAAGGTAAAGTCTGCGCATTCACTCCAACTTTTCCGTTCCAGAGATAAATCCTATCCCCCGTCCTTATTGTATAAGGACCAATCACGTTCGGTCTTTGATTTCTCAAAAGTATTGTTCTCGCTAACCTTGCATCTGATTGGTTAGAACTAGGACAATAGACTATTTGGATTTGCGTGCTATTGTCATAGTTCTAACCAATCAGATGCAAGGTTAGTGAGAACAATACTTTTTAGAAATCAAAGACCGAACGTGATTGGTCCTTATACAATGAAGACGGGGGACATTTATTTATCTCTGGAACGGAAAAGTTGGAGTGAATGCGCAGACTTTACCTTTTCCTTTCGCCCTTAAATTCCTCAACGATAGTAAAGTCTGCACGCAGGCTAGCCGTGGCATAAAAAAGTATATTGAATTGTATCGAGAAAAAACCACGATGGCAGGCAGGCTGTGCGTCGGATGTTCCTTGAATGAAAGATGCTTGGAGCGAAGAACGAGTGAAAATATTTGAAGACAGGAACACCACAATACAACGCGAAAGAAATGACGACTATTACTTGGATTAAAAATTGATTATTTATTTGAGAGATGATATTTCGCCTCGGCATACGAGGCTTCCTCAGAGCTAAACTAACGTTATCACAAAAAATAACTCTTTTTTGTGATGACGTTAGTTTAGCTCTGAGGAAGCCTCGTATGCCGAGGCGAAATATCAGCTCTTAAATATATAATCAATTTTTAATCCAAGTAATAGTCGTCGTTTCTTTCGCGTTGTATTGTGGTGTTCCTGTCTTCAAATATAAAAAAGTATGCTACCTACCGGGTGAGCTAGAAAAAAGTTCCCACTTTTGAAAATTCATAACACCAAGACTACTTCACGGATTTGAATCGCTCAAATTCTAGTTAAATTTCGAAAGAACGAAGTATTTTTGTGATTGTTCTCGCTGTCCTACCAGCACTAGAAGTATTGGTAAATTCAACTTTATAGAAATTTCTGGACTTGCCCAAGTCGTCATATAAGAAAGAAAGTGACGACTTGTCGCGAACAGCTCCTCATTAATTATTCATAAGGTCTACGTGACCTGACTTAACCCGATGTTTGTAATAGGATCTAACCGCAAGGAATTTAAAAACCAGGGGGTCAATTATATCACACGAGTGCTGTTAGGGAAATGGAGGCGCCAATATATAAACATCTATTCGTTTTGAAATAGAGCCATTTATGTTTCAATGTTGGTTTGCCCCCGTCATTTTCCTTAAGGGAATAGCAGTATCCTGTCTGCTATTGGTCAAACATTATGATCAAAGGTGCCGTCTGCCGTACCAAAAACCGCCCGGCCATCCAGCTGTGTTATCCAGCTGTTCACTGTTCGCAACAAGTCGTCTCTTTCTTTCTTACAGGACGACTTGGGCAAGTCCAAGAAATTTCATGGTTCCAAAATGACGGGAAAAGGGCCTAAAACATCGATCAAAATCGTAAGGACTCTATTCAAATCGAACAATAGGCCATGGGCGTTTCACCTCCTCAAGAGTCATAAGACATTGATTTTCAAACAAATACGAAAGATTTTCAATCCCAAGGAAAATACTGTGAAACGGAACGATTGCGTTTCAGTGTAAACAGAAGCAAAAGCCGATGCGCAATCGTTCCATTCCCTTGAGAACAATCTATTTTTGCGTTCCAGAAACTGGAATTTTCATTCGTTCATTTAATATTATTTATACACAAAAGAAACCCTTCAGCAAATCAAAGTATACAACATCTAATTACAATGATAAAAATCTAAGAATAAAAACCTAAAGCCCTATAAACCTAATCATTGCTGTTCCTCCAGGGAGTTGTTTTTGAGAGTCTGGCTCTTTTGATGCGTTTTCAGTTGCTTTTTAAAACGATCTAATGTCAGTAGATCACGAATTTCGGCAGGTGTATCATTCCATAATGTTAGAGCTGCGTATTGAAAGCCTTTTTTTGGCAAATTCAGTCCTATATCTAGGGATCTGGAGATCTTTACAGTGCCTCGTATTGTAGATCAAATGAAAAGATCTCGGTTGGAATTTTTAGAAGATCAAATTGGGTAAGGTTTGTTTACGCCCATTTCATTTACACCATGATCAATCTATCGGTAAAGCATCTGCTGATTTCTCTAACATATTTTGTGCCATGCAAAGTTGTGCCATGAGCGCAAAATAGTGCAATACTAAAACTTCCTTAAACTTCCTAAGGGTATAGTCACATCACTTGAAATGAGCATAGGTTTCAAATTTTTAAAAAGATTGGTGTAAAATTCTATGCCCTATTTCTTTGAACAGACCGGCTTTAAAGAAATTTGAACGATTTTACAGTAAATCTGCCTTTGGACTTTTCTGAAATCTTCAATATTCTCAGAATCACAGTGTCTTTCTTCTTTTTTAAGAATTCAAGAAAATTTTTGAAAAAAAAACTTAAAGGAACTGAGTCCATATAAATACTTGAGCGTCAACGCTGTCTTGAAGTTTTGCTGAAAAACCGCTGACGGCCCTTTGTTATAGCACAATGGTGCTAAAGTCATTAGCAGTGGAGACCAAAGATCCTTGCATTATCCTCGGCAATTTCTTTGGTTTAATTTCAATAGGGATTAAATGACAACTTTTGTTTTATGATTGAAACGAAGTTGATATTGGTCATGAGAGCGGTATTTATATGGACTCAATGCCTTTAAAACTATCGTAATTTCTAAACCCGTTGACGGAAGATCAAATAATTTTCAAGAAAACCATGCAAAACTCTTTCACTCTTCTGGTTTGTCATTTAGAAGTTTAATGACGTCACATCATAAAATGAGTTCAAATAGGAAAGAGCCGTAATCTCGACAAATAATCAGGATTTCTGAGAAGTCCAACGGCAGAATCATAGAAAAGTGGCTAAAGTTTCATTCAAGTCATTCAGATTAAAGAAACAGGTCATCGAATTTTACACCCGCCTTTTTCGTAGATTTAAAGATTTGGAACCTATCTGCTTGAAATGGGTAAAACATACCTTGGCCGATTAAGTCTATTCAAAACTAAACTGTTAAAGGGGCCAGTGCAACATTGAGCTTTTGTGCGCAATAAGGGCAGATTTTGTAATACAATAGCATCAGTCGCCTTGGTTCACACCTCAATTCAAAGCGATTAGCGAATGCAGACAAAAGAAACTCTCTCAAGCAGAATTTCAAAACAAACGAAGCCGCAAAGTTGCCCCGAAGATAGTGCGGCAAACTCTCGTTTGGTGCGGGCGAAGGGAAGTTTTTAAGAAAAAGTATGTGCTTATAACGAAGGAAGAAGGGTAAATCTGAAGTTCTGTCTCGTGGATTTTGTTTATTTGATTCAGGAGCTGAGGAGTGACTGCGCAGATCTGAGCAATCAATATGCAAAAATTGTAGTGCCTTCTGCTCGGTTTCTGAATCAAATAACAAAGTCCGCGAGACACAACTTTAGATTTACCCTTCTTCTTTCGTTATAAGCACATACTTTCTCTTAAAAATCTCCCTTCGCCCGCACCCAACAAGAGTTTGCCGTACTTGTTTAGGGCAACTTTGCGGCTTCGTTTGTTTCGAAATTCTGCTTGAGAGAGTTTGTTTTGTCTGCATTCGCTAATCGCTTTGAATTGAGGTGTGAACCAAACCGACTGATGCTATTGTATTACAATATCTGCCTTTGTTTTTGTGCACCAACTTTCGACTTTCTGATTATCAGAAACAGGGACCGCTGAAACAGGGACCGCGGAGCTTGGTAGGCTGGGTTGGCTATAGCTTACCCACTTTTTGGCAGCAAATGGCTTTATCTTTGTTGGCAAAATTTTGAAAATAATTAGCACTTAGTCGGCTGAAGGAGAAGCTGAAATTGGAACAGTTAAAGACGAACTCAAAACGATATATATTGAAGCTCTTGATTTTGTAGTACACCTTGCAGATCTACGATTCAATCAGCCAAATTTTAAAGCATACGAACAGTTCGAATTACTACTCCTTGAGGCATTGGCGGCATTGGCATCCAATGATTTTGCAGATGAAATTGAATGATTGAAACCACTCGTTATGATGATGATAGTTTCTTCGTGTTATCATGAAAAGGGCGTTTTCCGGCAATCCAATGAGCGTGATCCCAAAGGATTTCCCCAAGTTAACCTGTATTCACATTGCACAATCTTTTGTAAGCGCGTAAACGCTCGTGCAGAAATCCGCCATACAAATCCCTTACAGTGTTCAGATTGCAAAAATATTTTGCAGTCTGAACACTCTAAGGGATCAGTATGGCGGATTTCTGCACGTGCGTTTACGCGGTTGCAAAAGATTGTGCAATGTGAATGCAACCTTACACTCGCTTCCTAGCCCATCCATGCTTTAGGTTGCTCCGCAGTCCTTGAGAAAGTAATATGGCTGCCACGCAGCAGCAAGTTTCATGCTTTGAGTGTTTTGTGCATCAGAAACATATGTCTGGCGCTATATATATCAATTTTTATTCTGTAGCCGTCCAAATGTGTTAACTTTTTCTCTTGAATAGCCTGGTAGCAGCTAGCTTTTTATGAAATGTTGAATATTTTAATGCTTAGCTTTTGTCATCGCCAATACACCACTTCGATTGACAGCCTCGTTTTGGAAATTATCAAAAATCGTTTCATATGAGATTTTAGAAGTCAAATTCGGATTTAGCACCCACACTTTAGTCGAACCACAAGTTTTCATGTTACCAGCGTTGGTATTGTTAATTTCATGGCGATGTAAAGTTTGAACATATATAAGGGCCGTAAAAGGAACATATATAAGGAACATATATAAGGGCCATATATAAGACCGTAAAAATGACTCGAGGTGTAAAGTTTCACCCCGAACGATTTTTCACCATCAAATCTCTTATGAATCTTTGAACTTTAATTTGTCATTAAAGGGGCAGGGTCACGTAACCGTAAACAAACCTGTTATTTCTATTATCTACATTGTTGCCCACACGTGGCCATTTTGTTGTGCACAGATTCTAGTGGATGGGGTGAATCTAAGCCAAAGTTACTCCTAAGAATCCACCAATATATCTCTGGAATCGCACAACATATGAACGATTCGTTTGTTTCTTGACAAAGTTCAAGAGTCCATCTTCAAAATAGAACCTTTATTTTGAGAAAAATGGTGGAAAATCTCTGTGACATGGCCCATTAAAAATACTGCATAATGGTCATTTCGAAAGAAGTTTGTTTACATTACGCGACCCTGTCCATTTAAATTTAAAGAAAAATGTTACAGAATTTTACACTTACATTTTTAAAGAGTTGAGCTCTATGCTGTAGAGAAGCATACTGAGAACGTGCTATAACTGCCATTTTACTTTGTAATAAAAGCTAGCAAAGCTCAAATTGCCTGTATTTGTTGTGCATGTATCTCAGGTAAGCCTGGGGTTAATCAAAGAGCCCTTTGGGGACTCACGAAGCAAGTCTCTGAACCAATATTAGTCTATGTACAGTATTTATCCACAATCAATAGTATGTAATCGACAGCGTGCCAGCGTTCCAATGATAACAATATACCGGGTGAGCCAGAAAAAAGTTCCCACTTTTGAAAATTCATAACACCAAGACTACTACACGGATTTGAATCATACAAATTGTAGTTAAAAGTCGAAAGATCAAAGTATTTTTGTGATTTTTTTCGCTGTCCTACCAGCACTACAAATATTGGTAAATTCAACTTTATAAAAATTTCATGGTTGCAAAATCACGGAAAAAGGGCCTAAAACATTGATCAAATCTTAAGGATTCTATTCAAATCGAACAATAGGCCATGTGTGTTTCACCTCCCTCAAGAGTTATAAGACATCAATTTTCAAACAAATACGAAAGATTTTCAATGCCAAGGAAATTAATGCCTAGAAGATATCTCTCACCCATGAGAAGTTGCATTTCCTTCATTATTGTGTGCGAGAGGTCATTTATGAATTGATCGATGTTTTTGGCCATTTTTCAGTAATCAATCAACCATGAAATTTTTGTAAAGTTGAATTTACCTATATTTGTAGTGCTGGTAGGACAGCGAGAAAAATCACAAAAATACTTTGATCTTTCGGCTTCTAACTAGAATTTGAATGATTCAAATCTGTGAAGTAGCGTTGGTGTTATGAATTTTCAAAAGTGGGAACTTTTTTCTTGCTCACCTGGTAGTTCGAAGTAAAACACAAACTCAAAATAAAAGGTGTCCTATTTCCTAGTCTGATACATGAATCAAAAACGCAAGGTCCAATACCCTGATATTGCAATTTACATCTACCCTTTCATCGTATAATTGCTTATGAACCTTGTTAGAGTAGAAACCCGCGTAAAAAACCTAGATCCTATCTTGTGGATAGAAAGTGACTTGTTGAATTGCTTGGAATCCCTGTAAGTCATAATAAAAAATGCAAGAAGTTTAAAAACACGTTATTAGACCAAAAGTTTGAGCGCTAAATCCGAATCTGAACTCGTAATTTTTATTTGATCAATAGGAAGAATATTTGAGCAATTTCCAAAGCGAGGCTGCTTAATTGAATCCAAAGCGAGGCTGCTTAACTGAAGTGGTGTATTCAATAATCGCGACGCGTTATCTCCTGTAAGACTTGTTATCTCCTGTAAGTTTTCTCTTAACCTTCAATATTTCGTACAGATTATTTTTATAAGTAGATTAGTATAGTATCAATGATTTTTTAAATTTCCAATTTAGCTATTACCCTTTGATAACATTTCTTCTGGAATAGACCTTTTTACTTCTTAAAGTTGAGTGGGCTTGTCAGGACTTCTAGCTACTGAAAGCTAATTTAAGTCCACTGTGCATGCCGCATCCAGGCATGGGACCCCTAGTCTCACGTCCCTTCCGAAGGACAACGAGGTGAGTTGTGAAGTCAGGCCTCCGAGGTCACCCATCCGGAGTTTGGCCTCGCTCGACCGAGCTTAACTTCAGTTACCTGACGAGGGACGAGAGCTGTTTAAGCCACTCGGCCACTCACCCCGTAAAATCTCAACTCTATTAAGATTGTTCTCGACGTAGGCCACCATTTCACTTTTTTTTAATGGTTTTGCATGCAAATGACTGCTTAGAGTCGCAAATGAATAACAAATTCAGGTTCACATGGTATTAAGTTGGTTTTATTGAAAAATTTGCTAAGTAGTTCATTTTACCCCGTGCCGGGGTAAAGTGAACTAGGCGAAGTGGTCTCCAGTGAAAGCACTTTTGTAAGACAGTGGAAAAAGATTTGAAAAATATTATTAATGGATAAACTTGCGTAAAGACATAATGTCAAAACAACGTTAAAAAGTTTGCTCTCAGCTGCAAGTTCTTTTGCGTATTCATTCTTGAAAAACCTCCAAACAAGGGTGAGCCAGAAAAAAGTTCCCAGTTTTGAAAATTCATAACAGCAAGAGTATTTCACAGATTTGAATGATTCCAAATCTACCGGGTGAGCCAGAAAAAAGTTCCCAAATTTGAAAATTTATAGCATCAAGAGTACTTCACAGATTTTAAAGGGTCTGTTTCATCCAGCATGCCGTGCACGTGTCGTCTTTTGGTTTGCCTTTGTTGTCGCCATTTTCATAGCCCATGAAAATGGCGACAAACAAAGGCTAGCCAAGAGACGACACGTGCAAGGAATGCTGGATGAAACAGACCCTTTAATGATTCAATTACTAATTAAAAGCCAAAAGATCAAAGTATCCTTGTGTTTTTTCTTGCTGTCTCAAGAGCATTAGAAATATATGTAAACTGAACTTTTCAAAAGTTTCATGGTTGTAAAATGACTGAAAAAGGGCCTAAAATGTTGATCAAATCACATAGGACTCCTCGCACAGATCAATGAAGAAAATGCAATTGTTCATGGATGAGAGATATCCATTGTACATTTATTTGCCATGGGACTGAAAATCTTTTGCATTTGTTTGAAAATTGGTGTCGTATAGCTTTTGAGAGAGGTGAAACGCCCATTGCGCATTGTTCTGTGCAAGCAGAGTCCTTATAACTTGATCAATGTTTTTGGCCATTTTTCTGTCATTTTGCAGCCATGAAATTTTTATAAAGTTGGATTTACCTATACTTCTAGTGCTGGTAAGACAGGGAGAAGGATGACTAAAATACTTCTATCTTTCGGCTTCTAACTGAAATTTGAATCATTCAAATATCTGACGTACTCTTGGTGCTATGAATTTTTAAAAGTGGGAACTCTTTTCTGGCTCACCCGGTAGTTAACCCTATAGTGGTTGGGCTATTTGATAGTACTATTTTGGTTGGGGGGGGGCAAAAAAGCCCCCCTACCTAACTCTTGACTGGTAATAGGTAGAGCGACCAAATTTGGTGTGCTAAAAGCCTCAGGCATGTACTTTCTGTAAATATAAAAATTAATCTAAAAATCGCCACCATTTTTGCTTACGTCAGCATTTTCCCTTGTGTGGTCAAGAAAAGCGGCAAAATTGGCCAAAATCAGGAAAATCGAGATAAAATTAAGTTTGGAGCATATTTTCCATCCAAACATGATATTTGTGATAGAATGCATCAAATAACACAACATTACAAAAGAAATTTGCAAAATATTCCACTTCTGCTCCTTTTTTGCGATAATCGATATTTGAGAATTTGCGATTTTTCCTGGGTCAGTCCCAGAAAATTGTCCCCCGCCCCCTCATTTTTCGAAATATTTCAATGAAAGTTTTTGAGAAGTTGCACAATAAGTAGTTGCAAAAAGTCAAGAAGTTTCATGGCTATAAAATTCTTCCTCGCAGAGTTATGAAAAAAATCTACTTGGGGGGGGGGGCAAAGTTGCCCCCCCCCCCTTACCAAAATAGGGTTAAAAGCCAAAAGATGGAAGTATATTTTGTAATTTGTCTCAAGAGTACTAGGGAGATAGGTAAATTCAACTTTTAAAAAGATCCGTGGTTGCAAAATGAATGACAAAAAGCCTAAGACTGCGTTCACACGATGCCGGCACATTTTGAAAACGGTGAAAAATGTGACGGTAGCAAATTTTGAGCTAGCGTTCACACGATACCGGAACAATTTGAAAACGGTAGGAAATTTGACAGTAAAAACTCGTTGCAGGACATTGATGCTAAGGAAAAGTACTTACATCATTGTCGAGTGTTCACACGATGCTGTTTCAAATTTACACCGGTTAGGGCTCCGTTTGCAAAATCTACCGTTTTCGAAATCTGCCGGCAAAAAATGTGCCGTTTTCGTGTTAACGGGAGGCCTATCCGTCACATTTTTCACCGTTTTCAAAATGAGCCGGCATCGTGTGAACGTAGTCTTAGTGTTTTGGATAAGTACGTTATTCAGCATGGTTTGAAGCATGCACTACAGGTTAAGAAAAAAGACAAGGTTGGTTTTATTCAAGCCCATATACAGTAAATCCCCGCATACAAGAAGCTACTTTTTTGGAAGCCTGGCTGCAAAAGGTTCTTATTTCAAAGGTACTAGGACTAATTTCAAGGTATAGAGGTTCTTATTTGCAGGGTGCCTCATGTAGGCTCCTTAAGGGTCTTTGAAAAATGTTCATTGCTATCGTTTTTTGGAACCATCTTTGTGGACCCATTGACTACTTGGGGAGGGGAATCAAGTTCTAAACTCCACTTGGGGCCAAAACGAACTTAAAAAGAGCAATGAAAAATCAACTTTGCTACCCCGCATATAAGAACCAATCATAATAAGAACCTAGAGTCTGTTTTTCCTAAATTATGTACCTTGCAATTAAGAACCTGTTTCAGGTACTTAAGTTCAATAGTTACTGCAAGGATTTAAACTTTGATTTTTAACATTTTCTTTAACCATGAGCGACAGGACACAAAAAGATTGGGTCGGGCCTAAGCTACTCTCGCAGTAGTTTAGTAGGCGCGTAGTTTTGAAAAGGTGAGTGCGGAGGAGCGAAAATATATTCGCCATGCCAGTTCTGTCGTGGAAGGGGAATCTAGCTCCGATGCTGGCTGTATTTGGCAGAAATTGCAAGGCAAGGAAATGACAGAGAAGAACAAGAACACGATTAAGTATCCCTTACATCATTACATATTGATTGCAAACTGAATTCATAACGTTGGTCTCAGTAATCACCGCGAGAGTAGCTTAGGCCCGACCCAATCTGATTGTGTCCTGTCGCTCATGCTTTAACTTCTATTATTGTAAAGGACTTTTTAAATTATATTGTTGTAACTTATATATTCTAGTATTGTAGAGGTTACAAAGTTGATGTTTGATTGCTGTTATCAAGGTTATTGTAGTTCCAATTGGCTTTGAAAGCTTTATTCCCCTCCCTAATTGCTTATCAGGTCAATTAGAACGCTTCCGAAAGAAATAATAGGGCTGAACATCTTTGTGAGACTCTCAAGGGGACTACACAAGGCATCCTTCAAATAAGAACCTTTATACCTTGAAATTAGTCTTAGTACCTTTGAAATAAGAACCAACTTCAGCCTGGCTCTCAAAAAAGTAGGCTCTTATACGCGGGGATTTACTGTATAAGAAACTATGTTTCATCAAACTGAAACAGGTTTTTAATTGCAAGGTGCTTAATTTAGGAAAAACAGCTTTATTTTGGTAGGTTCTTATGTGCGTATATTTACTGTAGAATCTACGCTGATGGGTAGGAATGAAAATGATGCCATTCCAGCATCAAATGTTATTACCTCAGATGACAATGATTCCATTGAAAATAGTGAAAGTGATGGAAATGAAGTCATTCGTGCAACAGCTATGAGGGTCGTAAAAGGGGTTTCCTCGTTCCCCTGTTCGCTTATGAAATTATCTTTGTGTTCCTACGTTTGCAATTTTCAAATGTTCCCTGGAAAATTTACGCCATGTAAAAATTGTGAAATTCTTTTGTGAGATATCGCTTTCCATTTTCAGTTCATTACCTCTAGAAAGAATGTAGGCAGACGTCTGAGACGAAGTCTGATGTCATAAATACAAAGCGCAAAATCATTTTGTTGTTCCACTTAACAAATTTTGCCGAGATCGACATTGAATCTGGCTTTCCTGTGCAAGAACTTAACCCTATTACTATAGGGTCACAGACCCTATAGTAATAGGGTTAAGTTCTTGCACAGGAAAGCCAGATTAAATGTCGATCTCAGCAAAATTTGTTAAGTGGAACAACCAACTATTACTATATGGGCCTAAATTAAGACAACAATCTTTGCTTGGAAATTGATGAGAAAATAATCCCATCCACTAATCAAGTTAAACTGTTAGGAATAACGATTGACGCGAAACTGAAATTTGATACTCACGTTGAGTCCTTGTGTGTGAAAGCAAACAGGAGTGTTAGTGCTTTTTCCAGGGTTGCAAGATATCTTCAGCAACCTCAAAAAAGGTTACTGTATAATTCGTTTGTTATGTCAAACTTAAATACTGCCCCTTAATTTGGATGTTCTGTGGAAAAGGTGCCAATAATAAGATCAATAAGATCCACAAACGAGCATTACGAGTTTTGTTTGATGACTATGATGCACCATTTGCTGATCTTCTTGTTAGAAGCAATGAGAAAACTGTCCATGTTCAGAATTTACAAAGACTAGTGGTAGAGATCTACAAAACATTAAATCATGAGAACCCTCTATTTTTGTCTGAACTATTCCAGAGAAGAGAGATAAGATATAATCTCAGAATAAAGGACACTGTTTTACTTCCAAGCACATCCACCGTGGCATTTGGCATGAAGTCCATATGTTTTAGGGGTAGCATACTCTGGAACAGCATACCAGATGTGATAAAGAGCAGCGAAACGGTCGCTTCCTTTTGCAAAAAAATCAAAATATGGGCTGGGGAAGGATGCAATTGTAAATTATGCTGCCTATTGTAAATATTATGATTTTGCTGTATTTAGGTTAAATAGTTGGTTTTTATTAGCTCACTCTTCTTAAGAGTATGAGCTATTATTAGTTTTATACCAACTGTAAATAAGAAGTTTATTATTATTATTATTAGGGTAGCTCACATTCCTGTAGGGGGGGGGGGCGGATTTTTTCCCCACAGTGAATAATCTCTCTAATTGAATTAATGTTTGGATAATTGCAAAGTTATTGATGAAATACGTCACATGTAGTTGAAATATTAGTACTATGTGGACTTTATCTCATTTTTAGCCACATTTTTCGCATGTTTTCAATGACGTCATGATCCAGTCACACTTTAAAAGTTTTGAGGGTGGGGAAAAATCCCCCCCCCCTCCTACAGGAATAGGGTTAACCTTTCGCAATCTTTTACAGTGTTCCCGGTTCCCTGAAGGCAAACCAATTGTTCCCTTGTTCTCTCTCCAGGTTTTTGTTTGTTCCCAGTTCCCTCGATCGTTCTTTAGCAAGTTCCCCTGTTACCTAGACGACCCTCAGCTATGAGATGGAAGATTGTACAGATGAGGACGAGGACAGTTTTCAAAGCTGAAAATCTGTTCAGCGAGACAAGGAGTGGAAGAATCGCCAGTTTCAGTAGGATCCTATCTGCCCAGTTTCATGTCCCATTTCAAATTGAAATGTTCTTACCAGTTGGCCAGAGCCGGATTACTCGAAGATCATTAATTAACTAATTTCTTTAAAGAGCTCCAAAAGCGAGAAGACAACCCTTATGAATATTAATAAATTTTCAAAATTTTGCAAATAAAAACAAGATTCGAGCATTACTCTCTACAATGATGTGGATCATACTTTTTTGCACTTTTCTTTCTCTTTTTCAAGAAACTTTTCTTTCAGTAACACCACTGGGGGGACCATTATGGAAACAAGGTCACGCTGACCCTTTAATGCTATCCCTGCCATTTTAAACTGGGGGTGTTTTTACGATTGATTTTATTCTAGATCTTAGTTTGTTTTTCTTATCATTATTTTGTACACATGTAATTAGCTCTCCGTTTATTTTCCTGTAAATTTTTTCTTTTTATAGCAAATTTTTAATTCTTTCTTAATTACGCAATTCTTTCTTAATGACCAAAAGCGAGAAGACAACCCTTATGAATATTAATAAATTTTCAAAATTTTGCAAATAAAAACAAGATTCGAGCATTACTCTCTACAATGATGTGGATCATACTTTTTTGCACTTTTCTTTCTCTTTTTCAAGAAACTTTTCTTTCAGTAACACCACTGGGGGGACCATTATGGAAACAAGGTCACGCTGACCCTTTAATGCTATCCCTGCCATTTTAAACTGGGGGTGTTTTTACGATTGATTTTATTCTAGATCTTAGTTTGTTTTTCTTATCATTATTTTGTACACATGTAATTAGCTCTCCGTTTATTTTCCTGTAAATTTTTTCTTTTTATAGCAAATTTTTAATTCTTTCTTAATGACGCAATTTTACATTCATACATACATACATAGATGTAACTTTCAAAGATGGTATGCTAACAATTTTTATTACATTTCATGTGCTATGATTTTGAAGCAAGAACAATCTATTAGATTAAGGCGTGCTGAAACAGCATATGAAGATGTTGTGTTTTATTGGTTAACCAATGCTAAGTTCTGCGTCTGAAAGTATGTAACAAGCAGCTACATGGGATTATACTATGCGCATACTAACCGTATTTGTGTTGTACAGGAAAATATAAAGCCCAGGGTCTTAAAAGTACAGACCGAGCTTGTGAGGTCTGTGCATTGAGACCGAGGGCTTTATATTTTCCTGTACAACGACAAAACTGGTTAGTATGAGTTTTATTACCTGATAGCTTCTAATTGTGACTCGTATCATTTAATCAAACACATTTTGTTACTGTCATGTCGTTTCAGTTGCTTGTAAATCGCAAAGGCCTAAGGCAGTTGCTGTGGCGACAAAAACGCGTCCTTGTATCGTATTATACAAGGCTACGGGAAACCCGCGGGAAAAGTGCGATTAACCAATAGCAGTGGCGGGATTCTGTATTGCCTCGTTTTTGAAACTTCAGTCAGGTAATAAATCAAAGTATTACCGGGTACCCCAAAAAAACTTCACGAGCTAGATCGCATATAATTTTTTGAAAGCAAATTTTATGAAGACAAACAAGGTATCAGCATTTAGCTGAAAGACTTGGCTATCTTTTGAGATGTTTCTTGGTCAGTTCTGTCTGCGTTCTGTCAGAAAAAACAGTTTCAAAAACATGGAAATTTATCCATTTCTTGGACCATTCCCTCGCTTTCCAGTCAATTTTTTGGAAAGTGTGGAGGGAGCTGAATTTCAAATTTGCTTTGGAGCATGAAATTGGAATGAGGAACAGAAGTCTGTGCAAACAAAATATTTCGCCAGACAACTTCTGATCCATCACAACGTTGACATTTCACAAAATGTTAACTGGAGAGTGATGGTGATTATTTCACTCAAAATGAGGAATCCGGAATGCGAAAGTTTCTTTGAATCTGGTTTTTCAGTTGGTAATGATTCAAATGATCATCAGTTTCAGTTTCAGTTTCATGTTTTAAATTCCACAACATACAATTTAAGTTCTAATTACGAATATATAGCAAATAAATATAACAGTAAAAAATGATACAGAAGATTAATACAATAAATAAATACACAATACAGGAACAAATAAATTGTATGAAGGGAATTACTTAAGGGAGGAGGTCTCTCAATGGGTAAACTAATCGAGGAGAGACCCCCCCCCCCCTTACTATTCTTAGATAATAAGTGAATGACACTTGATGAATTCTCCAAAAAGTAATGGTATATATGCTTTTTATACAACTTAGAACAGAATGCTTGCGGGGTGAGTGGCCGAGTTTATAATGGGGTGAGTGGCCGAGTTTATATGAGTGGCCGAGTTTATAATGAACTTGCGGGGTGAGTGGCCGAGTGGCTTATACAGTCTTCGTCAGGTGACTGAAGTTAAGCTTGGTCGAGTGAGGTCAGATTTCGGATGGGTGACCTCTGAGGACTGACCTCGCAACTCACCTCGTCGTCCTTCGGAAGGGACGTTAAACTAGGGGTCCCATGCCTGGATGCGGCATGCAGAGTGGGCCTAAATTAGCTTTCAGTAGCTAGAAATCCTGACAAGCTCACTCAAAACAAATTGAAAAAAAAAAAGAAATTTTGTAAGACAGAATAGCTTACTGCAGCATCTCAAAAGATAGCTAAGCTTTTCAACTAAACTGTGGTAATAAGCATTTGACAATCGTTTTGATTTCGGGAAGCTGGCTATGATCTTGCTCGTGATGGTTTTTAGGTCACCCGTTATGCCCCTTGACTTACCCATGAAGGGCACACTTTTGGGACACCATGTACTCGTATTTCATCATGATATGATCCGTTTTGCAAGGCTGATCTCAACTTGACTCCCTAAAAATAAAGAAATGATTTCAACATTTTACTTAGACTGACGAAGTGATTCCTTGTATTCGTTCAACATTTATCTGATGTTTTAATTTCACTCATACAAAGGACTCACGACCAAACGGATTCTAAACAGGGGCTAAGATCTTACGAAAAATCAGAAGAAACTTATAACATCTTCCATCCTAGGAACGTCGAAAGAAAATTCGAACATCCCTTCGAAGGTCATTTCGAGCGTCACTTCGCTTCGAAAAGTCGAACTTTGAACTAATAACCAGTCAAACGCTACAAATAGGCACGTGGGTTGACCATATTAAGAAAGTATCGGTGTGATTGGTTGCGCCGTGAACGCGGCGGATTTGGCCTAATTAGTCCCTGTATTGAAGCGTAAGGACATAAGTCCCTCAACTGAAGCGATAACAACAACAACAACAACAACAACAACAACAACAACAATGAGCGTAGATTAGAGGGATCTAATGTTACTTTGCAAGCCTGAACTTACGAATGCAACTTCTATTTTGGTGTTTGTGACTCTACTTTTGAGGAGCTGTTACACAGGAACGAGGAAGTTACAATACATGAAAAAGATTTGCAAAAACTTATGTTATAGGTATACAAATGTATTACCTCTGGCAACCCCTCTTTTCTTTGGGAGCTCTTCAATCGAAAGATGCTTCCATATAACTTAAGAATAAACGATCTCCTCCAACTTCCCAAAACCAGGACTAGTAGATATGGCAATGAGTCTCTTTCATTTTGGGGTAGTATGGTTTGGAATCGGCTTCCAGACATATATAAAGCTGCAAAAAGCTGTGATGAGTTCAAAATGAAAATCAGAAATTGGAAGGGATCTGGATGTAACTGCCGCATATGCACGTTTTGAATTTTAAATAGGATAGCACATCGATCACTGTAAATAGGGTAGAGTTGGCCTTTATTAGCATTTAATAGCTATTCTTCTAGCCAACTGTAAATAAATTGTATTATTATAATCATTATTATTATATATTACATTATGTTATGTTATGTTATGTTATATTATGTTATGTTATGTTATGTTATGTTATGTCATGTTATATCATATTATATCATATTATGTTGTATTATATTTTATTATATTATATCATATTACATTATATTATATTATATTATATCATATTGTATTATATTATATTATATCATATCACATTACATCATATTATGTTATATTATATTATATTATATCATATTATATTATATTATACAGTGTGCCTCAAAAAAATTGTTCGACGTTTGATTAAATATTGAAAAATAAGGACAAAATGAACAGGCTCATGGAAACATAACCCTGTTCCTAAGATTATGAAATAATTTTAGAGACTAAAATCTTCCAAATCGGTTGAAAATTCACTGAGTTACGAGCTCTCGAAGGTCAAAAATATGAGATAGCTGAAACCAGAGACCCCCCAGATTACTTGTATTGCAAAAAAGCTCAAAGACGGAGATAAGAGAAGCTTATCCAATGTCATACCTCTCGTTGATGTCAGAGGAAACCAAGTACGTCTTCTAAAGTAAATTATTTCTTGTGCTCATTCTCAACATTTCCTTAACATTGCATAGGTCCAAAAACAGTGGTTCAAAACAAAGTCGGCGAGAGACTGAATCTGTTTCCTCAAAGCATCCATATGCTTGACAGTTAGGTTATCGAATACCTGTTTGAATCCCACTTGGTTCGCCCTGAAAGAATTGAAAAATAACAGAAACAACGGCCTATGGGACTTTTACCAAAAATGCCATTTCGAGGCTTCTGGAAATGGAGGACTTTAAAAAGAAGACCAAGTGGCGTACTAGACATCGATTGTTTGCTAGAAACCTGATATCGACTTATAAAGACGGAAGATTTTCAATCCCATGGCAGTTAATGTGCGAGGGACATCTCTCACCTATGAGAAGTTTCATTTCCGTCATTATTCTATCCGAGGAGTCATTTATGCTTTGATGACTGATTTAGGCTATTTGTCAGTCATTTTGCGGCCATGAATCTTTTTACAAGTTGAATTTATCTTTCTCCCTAGTACTCTTGAGACAAATTACAAAATATACTTCGATCTTTTGTCTTTTAACTACCGGGTGAGCCAGAAAAAAGTTCCAAATTTTGAAAATTCATAACAGCAAGAGTATTTCACAGATTTGAATGATTCTAATTCTAGTTAAAAGCCAAAAGGTTGAAGTATTTTTGAGATTTTTCTCATTGTCTCACGAGCACTACAAATATAGGTAAATTCAACTTTACAAAAATTTCATGGTTGTAAAATGACTGAAAAATGGCCTAAAACATCGATCAAAGCATAAATGACTCCTTGCACAAAATAATGAAGGAAATGCAACTTCTCATGGATGAGAGATATCCTCTGTACATCATTTGCAATGGGATTGAAAATCTTTAGTATTTGTTTGAAAAACGATGTCTCATCACATTTGAGGGAGGTGAAACGCCCATTGCTAATTGTTCGTTGTGAATAGAGTCCTTACAATTTGATAAATGTTTTAGGCCCTTTTTCATCATTTTGCAACCAGGAAATTTTTATAAAGGTAGATTTACCAATACCGGGTGAGCCAGAAAAAAGTTCCCACATTTGAAAATTCATAACAGCAAGCATATTTCACAGATTTGAATGATTCCAATTCTAGTTAAAAGCCAAATGGTTGAAGTATTTTTGTGATTTTTCTCGCTGTCCTACCAGCAATACAAACATAGGTTAATTCAACTTTACAAAAATTTCATGGTTGCAAAAGGACTGAAAAAAGCCTAAAACATCGATCAATGCATAAATGACTTCTCGCGCAGAATAATGAGGGAAATGCAATTTCTCATGGGTGACGTATCCTCTAGGCATTAATTGCCTTGGGATTGAAAACCTTTCTTATTTGTTTGAAAATGCATGTCTTATGACTCTTGAGGAGGTGAAACGCCCATTGCATATTGTTCGTTGCGATTAAAGTCCTTACAATTTGATCAATGTTTTAGGCCCTTTTTCATCATTTTGCAACTATAAAACTTTTATGGAGTTATATTTACCAATACTTCTAGTGCTGGTAAGAAAGCGAGAAATATCACAAAAATACTTCCAATCTTTCGGCTTTTAAGTAGAACTTGAATGATTCAAATCTGTGGAGTAATATTGGTGCTATGAATTTTCAAATGTGGGAACTTTTTTCTGGCTCACCCGGTATGTGCAGATTGATTTTCCTCGAGCTAAGCTCGAGTCCTATCGTCAAACGTTGCGGAAACAAGAAAAGGAATTACAGTTTTTAGACAATAAAATCTACAAGATTTTGCCAGAAGAAGCTATCGAAAACGAGGTAGCAGCGACTCTGGATTTTGAGGGTACAATCAATGAAACCTGAGCATCATCGATACAATTTTAGGAAAGGAGGACAAACGGAATTCAACATAAAACGAGATTATGAATCTTTGAACGGAAAGTAGGACAGCTACGTTGCAAATGATGCAGTTACCCCATTTCGATGGGAAAGTTGAAGACTGGGCGTCCTTTTCTGCCACTTTCGAAGAAGCTGTGCAAACCGATTCTGATTGAAGTTAGGTGACAAAGTTTCAATATGTGTTGTCTTTACTGAAGGCTGAAGCAAAGGATGCGGTAGCTGGGTATAAAGTCACGAATGCTAATTATGGAAGCGTGTTTGAAGTTTTGAAGGAGAGGTTTGGTATGGCGCAAACTTTAGTGTCTACGCACATAGCAATCTGGGCTGCGTTTCCATCAGTAAATTCTTGTAATGACTTGTAGCGGTTGCAAGCACTTTGTGATAAGACAGGATCTACCATCAGAAGCTTGGAAGCTTTAGATATACATAAGGAACGTTACGACATACTTTGACGTTAGTCTCAATGGAGAAATTTCCAAATGAATTGAAGATCATTGCTGGTCGAACACTTGGAGTTGAAAAAGGGGACTTTGATGGCTTAATGGAGATTTTTAAAACGGAGTTATCAGTTCGCGTAAGTTGTGGTTTGATTTCAAGCGATAAAGGAAAATCAATGGAAGCAGTAATGCAGTGCAACAACAACAACATCAGCACTCCATGCTGGGGAAGGCACGTTACTGGATTTTGTGCGTTTTGTAAAGGACGACATTCAAGTCATTGCCAAACCGTTAAGAATGTCAATGCTAGGAGGAGAATCCTTATGGATACTGGAAGATGTTTCTCGTGTTTACGCAGTGGTCATGTTGCTGCTGGATGCAAGTCGAATGTCAAATATTTGAGTTGCGGCGGAAAGCATCATGTTGCTGTTTGCACAGCAAAAGCTATTGCCTTCAAAAGAAGAAATAAACAGATAATCAGGGTGTGAAAGCTGAGGATATGAAAAAGGATATTCTTCAAGCTCGACCCCCTACTGCGTGCAATGGAAGTTTAAATGTTGAACAAGGTATTGCTAAAAGATCTAGTTGGGAACAGCTAAGGCCAAGGTTAGTTCCCTAGGGAATCCAAAAGATTCAACCAATGTTAGGATTCTCCTGGATTCAGAGGCACAAAAACCTTGAAATAGAAGACTCGAAGATTTCGATAACACAACGTCAGTTGCATTTGAAAACGTCGTTGAAACGCTTTTGGAATCGTAGGTTATGTGAATAGTCGTTGAATCTCGGTGAGTTTCATGAGAACGAAGCTAAATGTCCTTTGCGTCTTATCAAGAATGGTGATATCGGTGTTATTTTGAATGACAATGAATGACAATGTTAGAATTGGAAAATTGGTAAAATTGTTAATGCTTTACCGGGGAAGTGATCAAATTATTAGAGCTGCAGATTTTTCCTTGGAGTTAACCCTATTAGTACTGGGGGGAGGGGCGTTTTTCGCCCCCCGCCACACTTTTCTACATTGCGCTAAAACGGCCTGTGATTTAACCACCAAACTTCGTGACTGTTAGTCAAATTTAATAGGCAATTAAATTTTTGACATTTCATAGTTTTAACTCTGATCACGTGACCACAGTAATACCAACCTCATCCCCAGGGCCTTTTGTCATATTGGGACGGAGACGAAAAGGCCCTGGCATCGGCTGGTCACATGACCATCAAAACACCCTCTCTCAGTGGGTGTCATAAATTATAGAAATTATAATGTATGCAAGATTTTAGGCCACAGCTACACTGCTGCTATACCCGCTGTACCATGGCGGGGACAGGTAGCAGCAGACAGCCAAAGTTTCTGTCAGTTTTCCAAAGGTTGTCAATCACACTAGCTAATCATGATCAATGTTTTTGTCTAAAGCCAAAGCAGGTGCTGTGTTTTGAAAGTCTGATCGATGGTTCAGATGTAATCGCAGTTTTGCCAACTGGTTATGGGAAGTCCCTCCTCTTCCAGCTTCTTCCCGATATCCTTCCAACGTAGACGACAAGCAATATTGTGTTGGTCGTTACTCCCCTGAATTCGATCATTGAAGATCAACTGATGGTTTGTAGGTTCTCCATATTTTCTCAATGACTTCAGGGAAGCTTGCCATTTGACCAGATTTCAAATACATTTCGAGTTGAGAGTTACTTGAATTGTTTGTACAAAGTATTATTCTTCGGTCATGCACTTCCGAGTAACACGAAAGTGATCAAAATGTTATTTTTAAATTACTTTCATTCAGTCTCAGGGAAGTTTCCTAATCAAAACAAATGTACTAAAATGCAGCAGGAAGTTCGACAACGAATTTTGCCAGCCCAAGGAATTGCAAGGTTTTGTTCTCAACCTCGTCCCAAGGGCCTCTCGTCATATTGGGACGTCTCCGTCCCAATATGACAAAGGCCCTGGGGGCGAGGTTGGATCATTCTTAATTTTGAAAGAAATGAATTTCGAAACTTCAATCACAAACGGAAGTGATTTTGACATTCAAAACAACAAACCGGTAAGTCATTGATTTGAATTGTATGTAATTTATGTGAAAAGCAACAGCCAATTAGATTGCTTAGGTGACCAGCCGATGCCAGGGCCTCTTCGTCTCCGTCCCAATATGACAAAAGGCCCTGGGGACGAGGTTGCAGTAATACCATATTTGCAGAGTGGTCAACAAAAAAATTCTTAAAACTTCCATAGATTTTGCCTCGTTTGTCCGATTGATTTCAAACATGCACTATTCGATTGCTTTTGATGAGTACTTTCATTTGATGTATATATATTTCATATTTGCTGACATCAGCAAAATTTAATATCTATGACGTCATTGACATTTATGATGTCATTACTCTAATGAATAAATGTAAGATATGAAAAATTGTTGTTGTTTTTGCTTCAAATTATTCATTTGATTACTTCTGAGTCCATATTTGTTAGATAAAAGGACAAGACTTAGAAATAACTGCAAAAATCTTTACATGAAACAAAAAGCTAATTAAAAGCTAATTGTGCTAGAAATAGAAACTGGAAATTTCTCAAAAGTATATATTTTAAATCTGCAACATGTTTTCTACAGCTTGAGACAAATTTGGAGAAAATTGGATGAGAGGTAAATTAAATAGAATTTTTCTTGTAAAGAAGGTAAAAAATTGCCAATTTTCATCTGTTTTTTTGGTTGCCTAGCAACGAAGCACGTGATTAATTAGTTGTCATTGTTATAGTTTAATAGCCAATTGTCTAAAGAGCAATGGGAGTAAGCCTGGGAGTATTGTTATATCTCTTGTAGTTTCGGAGAAAAAGAGGGGGGGCCAAAAACGCCCCCAGTACAAAGTTAGTAAACAATCGCCCAGTACTAATAGGGTAAACGTAGAATCAAAGGAAGATTAGAAGGAACAAGACAATTTAGAGAAGAGTGAGGATCCTAAGGATATTCTAATCAAGCAAATGGGAGATGAAGACGTTATTGAACCCATTGAAGATCGACTATAAATACAATTTTTTAGTTATGACGATTGTGACGGAGCTTCCTCTGTCAGCGGAGAGGATGATTCGTTTTGCGAGGCTAACCCCGATTTGTCTAAACAAAGAAATGATTTCAACATTTTACTTTGTAAACCTTAACATGAGAATGAACATTTGGATGTTTGTACATGGAGAGGTGATCCTTATCAGTGCAGAGTGAGTGGCAGAGTGGTTGTACAGGCTTCGTCAGGTGACTGAAGTTAAGCTCGATCGAGTAAGGTCAAACTCTGGATGGGTGACCTCGGAGGCCTGCCCTCACAACCAACCTAGCCGTCCTTTCGGAAGGGACGTTAAAATAGGGGTCCCATGCCTGGATGTGGAATGCACAGTTGGCCTAAGTTATATTTCAGTAGCTAGAAGTCCTGACAAGCCCACTCAAAACACAAATTGAAAACAATAACCTGTATATTGAATGCTAAGTAATTTGAGCCCCATGAATAGGGATTAACGATCACAGTGTGCGATGCACAATGCAATTAGGATGCAGTTTGAGTAAGTTAATTAGGTCTTTGTATAGACTCTGAACTCGGAAATGAATTAGCCAATTTTAGATTTAGATTTTGAATTCTTTTAACGTCAAAAATGGAGATAACGTTAACGTTGAATTTTGAATGGCTGGTTTTGAGAGTGCATAACAGCACTGAAGTTTGAGCATTTACATGAGATTTATAGACTGGCATTTGAATGTCTAGTTGGTGGAGTAATCATGAATAGGACTTATAAATTCGACTACTTTTGGTGACAAGACTGGTCTGGTCGACTTCAAGTTTTATTTTACGTGTATTTGTTGTCATTGCCTCGAAGTATCGGGGAACAAACCAACAACTGATGCCAGCTTACCTTACCAATTTGATGATTGTGCTATTTCATCATTATACTATTTCATTATCATACTACTTCATTATCATACTATTTCATGATTGTACTATTTGACAATTATGCTATTTCATCATCATACCAATTCATCATTACATAATTTCATTACTACACATTTCAACCATTATACTATTTCATCATTATGCTATTTCATCACTATAGTACGTAATCATAATACTATTTCACATGGTACTATTTCATCATTTTACAATTTCATGATTGTACTGTTTGACTGTCATGCCATTTCATCACTATACCATTTCATCATTATACTATTTCATTCCTACATTTTAGTCTATTATACTATTTGTTCATTATACTATTTCATCACTACACTACTTAATCATAATACTATTTCACATGGTACCATTTCATCACTTTAATGTTTCATGATTGTACTATTTGACCATTATGCTAGTTCATCAATAGCCTATTTCAACACTATACCATTTAATCATTATAATATTGCATTACTACACTTTTTGATAATCATACTATTTCATCATTATCCTATTTCATCACTATACTACTTAATCATGATACTATTTCACATGGTACTATTTCATCATTTTACTATTTTATGATTGTATTATTTGGCGATTATGCTATTTCATCACTATACTACTTAATCATGATACTATTTCTCATGGTACTATTTCATCATTTTACTATTCAATGATTGTACTATTTGACCATTATACTATTTCATCACTATACCATTTCATCATTATACTATTTCATTGCTACATTTTTGACCATTATACTATTTCACCATTATGCTAATTCATCACTATACTATTTAATAATAATACTATTTCACATGGCACTATTTCATCACTTTGATATTTCATGATTGTACTACTTGACATTGTGCTATTTCATCATTATACCATTTCATTACTTCACTCTTGACCATAACACTATTTCATCAGTGTGCTATTTCATCACTATACTACTTTATCATAATACTATTTCTCATGGTACTATTACATCATTTTACTATTTCATGATTGTACTATTTGACCATTATGCTATTTCATTGCTATACCATTTCATCATTATACGATTTCATTACTATACTTTTTGACCATACACTATTTCATCATTAGCCTATTTCATCACTATACCTTTTAATCATGATAATATTGCATTACTACACTTTTGATCATTATACCATTTCATCATTATGCTATTTCATCATTATGCTATTTCATCACTATACTAGTTAATCATGAGTTAATCATCTTACTATTTCATGATTGTACCATTTATCATTATGCTATTTCATCACTATACCATTTCATCACACTATTTCATCATTATAATTTTTGACCATTATACTATTTCATCATTATGCTATTTCATCACTATACAACTTAATCCTAATCCTATTTCACATCGTACTATGTCATCATTTTACTATTTCATCACTACACTTTTTGACCATTATAGTATTTCATCATTGTTGTAATACCGCTACTTTTGCAGCCTCGTTTATTCAGCCTCATCTGCGTATTTTTCCTTAGGTTCCATTCATTTGCACTTTCCCACATTAGTAATGCTTGTTTGTTACTAGCTTTGCGTCACTAGACTCTTTGCGCGCTTTGTGACTAACGCGTAATGGTCCTACTAGGAAACCATATGGCTTTTAGAGCTTATGTCACTCGTAGTTCAGGTAGTCATTCCAATAACAACCATTGTGACTCAACCCTTGGACTTACAGGTTAGATGCCCCACTCATATTTAGGTATCCGCCGCAACGAATACAAAGGAATATGATAAGTGTTAATGAGTATAACCTCCAAGCAAACTTGTAGCATAAACAGTGCATCCTAACATTGTTGATTTAACTTCAGTAACTTGAGTTCATTGAGTACATGTGGTGCTTGAGAAAGATCCGTGGTACGCCAGATTATTCGATATACGTTTGAGAAAAGTATATCTGTGTGTGTTTATTCTTGGAGACTCTGCTCGGACCTGCCGTATTTTGGAAGCTTATTACAGTGGTGACAGGAGCGGGATATTTGAAGACTGAGAAGTTTCAGATTGCCGCCGAAAACCGAAGTGAAGCCAAGAGATTGCCGTACGCCGTCATAAAGGGACGTAAGTGATCACTGTACATATGTATATTTCTGCAGCTGCCTATTTCTACGTACAACTTTGAACTTGTTTATACCTGAACTTTTTTGAACGTTTCGCCAAACTTTGCAAAATGAGTAAAAAAAGAAGTACAAGAGCCAAGAACTACGATTTAGAATTGCCTTCTACTACTACTTTTACCGCTATAGCAAGTCACTAAAAAGGATATTTTCCTAACCCAGAAAAATACCCTGCAGTATGGTATTAGGTCAGTGCGCTTCTTTGGAGCTAAATGCTGGAATGATATTCCTGTGGATATGAAAAGATCCCCCTCTGCTAATATTTTTCGACAAAAACTCAAAGCCTTCCTCTTTCAAAACAACTACAAAAGTTGATAATAGAAATTTTGATTCAGAAAGTCACTACCTGCCCATAGTTTCTGTTTCCTTGAAGAAATCAAATTAATGTGAGAAGTTCATGTTAGAAATTTGAAACAGGGGGTGCTCTCTCCTTGATTAGTTTAACTATTGAGAGAGCTCCTCCTTTAAGTAATTCCCTCCATACAATTTATCCTGTTCTTTGTTTTGTATTTATATATTGTATTAATTTTAAGTGTTGAATAGGTTTTGTGTGTGTAATATTGTATTGTAGGTATATATTAGTCGCTTGTTTGTATATTTGATTTAAATAAATTGTATGTAGAGGAATTTAAAATATGAAACTGAACTGAACTGAACTGAGCTATCGCTCAAGATGATCAGCCAAAAACTGTTGTACAGCCAAGTAAATTTTTTGGAGAACCAGGCGGAGATATCGAAAAATGGTTGAAAAGTTTTGAACGTCTTTCAAAAGCAAATAATTGGCCAGAAAAACGTCAGTGTGACATTTTGCCAGCATTTTTGAGAGACAGAGCAGCAGAAATTTATGATGAACTGCCTGATAGAAGCCAAAACAATTTAGATGAATTAAAAGAGGTTCTAACAGAACATTTTATGCCTAAAGAAGCCTGAAGATTTTATCACGCCGATCTTTACTCTCGAAAACGAGGAAAAACCGAGTCTGCCGCCGACTTTGGTAGGGTCATCCAACAACTTGTTTGAAGGGCCTATTCTGAAATGCTATTAGAGCACAAAGATACTTTGATGACGGAGCATTTCGTAAATGGTCTTAGGCCCAACTTGAAAAGAATAATCCTAATCACCGACCTAAAGACCTTCAATCAAGCCGTTGATGTTGCCAAAAGGGAGGAAATCAACAAACATGTTACGAATGGTTCTGCTCCTTGGGTTAGGCCAGAATTAGCCGTTGCCTCCAGCCCTGTTGCCGCTGTTTCTGGGGAGCAAAGGATGAATGAATGCCTCAATCGTTTAGAAGGCGCCATAGAAAAACTTGCCATGACCCTAGCTGAATCAAATTCCAACAAACGAGCAGGAAACCACAATTCTGGTTATGGGAGAAGATATAACCATTATGACGATCGAAATCTCAGTACCAGTGATGACCGCCCCATTTGTAAGCGACCATAGGCCAACATAAGATACCCATCAGCGTAGTCAAACGGCCAAGCCAAGTCCAAGTGTGCGTTGTAGAATCCTTAGAGATCCCTGCTCGTAGTGATGCGCTCCTTATGGGTCGTATTTCTGGGTTACAGGGAACAGTCTTGGTCGAACCTAGGTACGAGATATTGAGTAACTAGATCTGTTGCTTATGTTAAGGACAATAATATCCCAATTAAAGTTTTCAATGCTAATGATTTTCCTGTAAAGATTTTTAAAGGGACATGTTTAGGAATGGCAGAAACTTTGGAGGAGGGACAGAACAACGATAACATTGGTGAGTTGAATTCTCAAGCTACTTCAAATTTTAATTCTTGGATTGATGATGTCGATGTGACAAACTGTTCTATTTCACCACAGGAAAAGGATGAACTGTTGAGGTTACTGAATAAGTACAGTAACGTCTTCGTGAAATCTGACAAGGAATTTGGTCAAGCTCATCGTTTTACACATAACATAGGCACAGGTGATAGCTAATCCTCCATTTTACCACAGGCCCTGTAGAATTCCTCACAGTCAGCTGGGTATGGTAGACGAGCACATTGACCGCATGCTCGACAAGGGTATCATAAGGGAATCCACTAGCCCATGGTCTCAGCCTTTAGTAATCATAACAAAAAAAGATGGCTCGCCAAGATTTGTGTCGATTTTCGAAGATTGAACTCAATAACTAAGAAACAAATTTTCCCTATGCCAAGAGTAGATGATGTACTAGATTCTTTGGGTGATGCTTGTTATTTTACGACACTTGACCTTGCTTCAGGTTATTGGCAAATTCCTATGACACCAGAGGATATGGAGAAAACTGCATTTTGTATTAGAAAAGGCAATTTCGAATTCCGTGTAATGCCAATGGGATTAATAAATGCCAGTTACACATTCCAGAAAATAATGCAGCTAGTTTTGAGTGTTTTACAATGGCAAATTCATATGGTCTATTTAGATGTCGTCATTGTATATTCTAAGTCATTTGAAAAACAGCTACAAACTCTGTGTTCTGTCATGGATCGATTTAGCGCTGAAGGTCTTAAACTTAAACCAAGGAAATGCCATTTTTGCAAACCTTAGGCTTTGTATTTAGGCCATGTAGTCGGAAAGGATGGTATCAAACCAAACCCTGATAAGGTAGAAACAATCAAGAATTATCTGGTGCCGAAAAATTGCAATGAAGTTCGTAGCTTTGTAGCACTAATGTCATAGTACAGGTGATTTGTAAAAGGTTTTGCATCCATAGCTAGCCCACTTAACAATCTTCTTAAGAAAAGGATTAAATTTGTATGGAACGATGAATGTCAAGCAGGCTTTGAATGTTTAAGAGACTCTTTGCTTAAAACACCCATTCTGTCATATCCAAATTTTCAGGAGAGATTCTCATTGTACACAGATGCAAGTAACACTGGTATTGAAGCTATTCTTGCACAACGTATCGACGGAATTGAGAAGACAATAAACTTTGCTAGTCGTAGCTTAAAACAACATGAAAGAAAGTATGCTACCATTGAAAGAGAATGTTTTGCGTTGGTCTGGGGTATCAAGCATTTTCGACCATATTTGTATGCACGAGAATTCAATGTTATCACTGACCATAATCCCCTTAAATGGTTGGACAATGCTAGGGATCCTCACTCTAGACTCTCTCGTTGGTCTTTAGCCTTACAAAGTTACGCCTACGCTATCAAACATAGACCAGGTAAATCACATGGTAACGTTGATGCATTATCCTGAATGCCAGATCCTTTGCAAAACAGCGATTCTCCACCTGAAGGTGTAGAAACTTCAGTTGACGCTATTGATTCACCAGGCTTGCAATCAGATCGTGTTAAGGAATTGCAGCAACGAGATCCTTCTTTGCAAGAACTCATAAATTATTTTACAACTGGAGAAATACCAGAAGATGCAACTTCTGCACGTAACCTCATGGCTACAATCAATGATTATTTACTTGAAGAAGGTATTTTATATCATCTAGACAAAGGACATGCCAGGTCTAGGAATGTGGTCAGACAACAACTAGTTATTCCAAGGTCTCTTAAAGATGAAGTTATGCTTGCTTTCTTTGCACAAAGAAATTACATCAGGTCATTTAGCTTTTCAACGAACTTATCTTAAGATCAAAGAATGTTATTTTTGGACAGGTATGTATTCCGAAATAGAGAAATGATGTGCCTCGTGCATTGATTGTGCTACCAAGAAAACACCATTAAATCTAGATAAAACACCCCTACAGCCAATGCCAGTGGAAGGTCTTTTCGACAGTGTTTCTGTAGATGTTTTAGGCCCATTTCCAAAATCAGATACAGGTAATAAATACCTTGTGGTCTTTACAGATTTTTTTACCAAATGGCCAGAAGCATTTGCAGTTAAAAATGCTGCGGCACCTACGACCGCAAAGTTAATCATGGAGGAGATTTTATGCTGCCATTCAGCTCCTCGAAAGTTATTATCAGATCCCGGTAAGAACTTTTTGTCCAAAGTGGTCAAAGGCATTTGTCAAATTTTTTTTTTTTTTTTTTTTTTATACAAATATAAATATTTACAATGTATCTTACATTTAACTATACCTATTCTAATTACTATACAACACTACAGGTACGATACCATGGGGAGCGAAAGACAATGACTACCCCATGGCCAATCTAAAAAGACACGCAACGTTCAACTAACTACGACTACACTACAAACGATTAAAAACTAATGGACAATTTACTAGATTCTGTTCCACATCAAATGTCAGGTCAGGGTTTGATGACTTGTGTGATGTCACAAGTGCAACTGATTTGATGAGGTAGGTAAAATGCCTGACATCTGATGTGAAAAAGAATTTATAAGGAAAAAGAAAGTTTGCTCTAAGGGACTTGGTGGTTGCTTAGTACTACGGCTGTTTGTGGCCGTCTAGAAAACGGGCTGTTTGTGACGGATTTGACCGAAAAGGCACAGATTTTTAATGATTATTTTATACTTCAATGTACGACCATTGACACAGGCAGTGAAATTCCAAAAGATACTCCAGTAACTACGACTCTTATAAGTGATTTTGTCATCTCTGAGGAAAAAATGTGAGTGATTTGTCAAATGGTTAACACATCGAAAGTAAACACCATCAGTTACCATCCTGAGTGTGACGGACTTGTTGAATGATTTAACCACACTTTATCAACAATTATCTCTTTGGACGAGTCTGAACATCAACAGGACTGGGACAGTTTTATCCCTTACGATCTATTTGCTCACAGAACTGCTATACAGTCTAGTACTGACGAAACACCTTTTTACCATATGTACGGATGAGATCCACATCTTCCTATTGACGTTTCGCTCTTAAAAGCACAGGAGACATATAAGGACACTAACGATTATTGAGGTGTAATAGCAGATAGATTCTTAGAAGTAAGTAAGTTAACACACAACGACATAGAACTAGCTCAACAACGACAAAAAGAACAATGCGACAAAACTGCCAAGGAAATATCGTATGAAGTAGGACAACAGGTATGGTTACATACACAAGATAAGAAGAAAGGTCTCTCATTGAAACTAACACACAATTGGCACGGACCATATCGTATTTTAGCCATGAAGTCTCCAGTAAATTACCTTCTTCATGCAAATGATGAAAGAAATTATCTTCAAAATGTTCATGTTAATCGATTAAAACCTTTCGTTTACACAGATATTCGACCTCAATCACATGAACCGGACAACGAATCCAACGGACATCAAAGCGAACCTGAAAACCATGATGACGAGAGCGATTTCAACAAAGGCAAACTTGTAGTCAAATAAATTCTTGACAAAAAAGTTGTCAAAAACCGTTCTGGATGCCGTGAAACATTTATCTTGTTGAATGGGACGACAAGGACATCAAACCATCTTGGGAACCATTGTCAAATCTTCATTGTGTTGAGCTTTTAAAAGCATTTGAATCTTCTTTACTTGCTAAGTAAACTCGTTAGCTCGTACTATGGTTCCGTACCTTGTCCACAAGAATCGAGGGCCATTCTTTCCCCCTACCCCAGGAGGGATGTAATACCACTACTTTTGCAGCCTCGTTTATTCAGCCTCAATTTGCGTATTTTTCCTTAGGTTCCATTCATTTGCACTTTCCCACATTAGTAATGCTTGTTTGTTACTAGCTTTGCGTCACTAGACTTTTTGCGCGCTTTGTGACTAACGCGAAATGGTTCTACTAAGAAACCATATTGCTTTTAGAGCTTATGCCACTTGTAGTTCAGGTAGTCATTCCAATACCAACCATTGTGACTCAACCCTAGGAATTACAGTTTAGACGCCCCACTCATGTTTAGGTATCCACCGCAACGAACACAAAGGAATGTGATAAGTGTTAATGAGTATAACCTCCAGGCAAACTTGTAGCATAAATAGTGCATCCTAACATCGTTGATTTAACTTCAATAACTTGAGTTCATTGAGTACATATGGTGCCCGAGAAAGACCCGTGGTATGTCAGATTATTCGGTATACGTTTGAGAAAATTATATCTGTGTGTGTTTATTCGTGGAGACTCTGCTCGGACCTGCCGTATTTTGGAAGCTTATTACATTATGCTATATCATCACTATGCTACTTAATCATCATGCTATTTCACATGGCACTATGTCACAGGGGCGGATCCAGACCGAAGTTGAAGGGGGGGCAACTTGGAGAGGGGGCGCCAAAAACACAGTGAAAGATTAGCGCGCCGAAGGCGCGCGAAAATTTTTGGGGCTTTATTCGAGAAAATTCTCTGGTTTTTCTACTGAATAACGCCTTAGTTTATATGTTTCGCCGCATTCAGAACGAATCACTGAAGAAATACTGCATTTAGGTCAGGATAAGGGGCGCTTTTCTTGCCAAAAAGGGGGCGCCAAAGCTGAATTTTCATCGTGAAGGGGGGGCAGTTGCCCCCATCTGCCCCCCCCTAAATCCGCCACTGCTATGTCATCAATTTACTGTTTCATCTTATACAATTTCATCATAGTACTTTTTCGTCATTATGCTATTTCATTATTATACCATTTCATCAGTTCTCGGTGCAAGTTACAGGTTCCTCTGATAACACAAGGATGTGATTCAAAGTGCTATCAGGTGTTACAAAGTGGGACCAAACAGGTGTTTCCATCGACATTCCTGACGCTACCAAGAAGGGTGGAACATCTAAATCATACAACGCAGTATACAAACTGCTTTGGCAAGAAAGGAATATCAACGTTCTAACATTTCATGTCCTTGAAAGATTCCAAGAGGCTCTACATGACTGCTTCACCGGGTCCTGTCTAATTACTAAGTTGTGCAACAGCACTTACAAGGTAAATGCTGATGTGCGCAAAGGAGCTGCTGACATCATTCAACAGAAATGGATGATCGTGGATCTAACTGATGCCCAGGATCCTGCATTCAAAGCAGATTACAAATAACCTACATTAAAAAAGTTTAGAGGTAAAAATTCTGTTCAAAAAAGTCTTATTCGAGCCCCATTGTGCATACTATTTCATGGTTATACTATTTCATGGTTACATTATTGCATCATAATACTATTTCATCATTATACTATTTCATCACTATACTATTTCATTGTTATGCTATTTCATCATCATACTATGTCATGGTTATGCTATTTCATCATATGTACTATTTAATGATTATACTTTTTCATTCTGTGTTGAGAAGTCAATAACCTCAAAGCTTCATAATAGGTATGTTGAGATGTTAAATGTTACAAAAAAGCAGCACCATACTCAGGTTGCTTTTTTACAGAAGCAATTCACAGAGGCCATAGAAAGTTGTAATGGCGAGATAAAAGTCTTAAAAACCTAATGAATTCCTGCAAGGAAAAGTTGCATCTCTTACTGAAAGGTTAAATAGCGCTAAGAAGGAGATCGAAAGGCTATCAGATATGAATCTGCAAATGTCTAAGGCTCAAAAAGAATCTGAGAGCAAAAGCGATGTTGAGTTTACAAAGTTGAGGGGAGAACTAATGGTCCTTGATTTTCAGAAAAATTAAAAATTTTCACATAAAATCACTTAAAATGCTCAAAGCGACTTTCCCCCCTGCCAACTGTAGGTCACACTCAGAGATTGTTAATGTTAGTTTGAGATCAGGCCTGCAATTCTTTCAGACAGCAGAGATGCAGTCTTCTCGCTGGTGTCAATGATGTACTCGAAGTTTGTGGATATCAATATTTGCAACTTCTTTGGTACGGAAAAAAAAATTGCCCTTGGAAGCCAACAAGGTGATCTTAAATGTAACTATTAAGTACATTTGTGAGACAGAACTCTTTGGTTGAAGGTTACAGGAATCCCTGATAAGAGCACCCTAATCCCTTCTGTATTTGTCTGTTGTGAGTAATTATGTAATGTCTTAAGGAAGCTTTCAACCAAATGATAGATTTTTTTCACACTACCTTTCATGGTTCCAAACTTTTCAAATCTTCACTCGCATTTATTTGGTTGCAAGAATCCTTAACATGTAGTTGTAGCTATGTGTGTCTTGTTATTATCTCTTTTTTATGTTATGACCACTGGGTAGACAACATTTTTTGCTCCTTGGGGTATTGTCTTAATAGGAGGGTAGCGTTAGGAATAGATATAGTAAGTAACCATGTATTGTAAATTTTTAATGGAATATAAAAGAGATCAGGCCCACTCGCGAATGATCTCAGGCTAGTTAATATTGCTTCTTAAATTACTATGTTGTGAACATTACGATCATACTACTGTGACAATTGTTGTCTTCATCATCTGTCTCAGGGGCGGATCCAGCCCAAAGTTGAGGGGGGGGCAATTTGCAGAGTGGGCGCCAAAAACATAGAGAAAAGTTAGCGCGCCTAAGGCGCGCAGAAATTTTTGCGCTTTTATTCAGGAAAAATCCTTTGGTTTTTCAATTGAATAACGCCTTAGTTTATATTGGTTTCTTGCGCCTTCATTCCACACTAACATATTTGCTTAAAATGAGCGATGACTGGTACAACGCGCTTGATCTCGGTAAGCTCGTGGGATTAGTATTTATTGACCTGAAAAAGGCATTTGATACGGTTGACCATGATATTCTCTGTCAAAAGCTCGAACTTTATGGCATTCAACAGCGAGAAATGTCTTAGTTTAGGTCTTACCTATCGAACCGCAAACAATTTTGTAGGGTTAATGGTGTTGATTCAAATGTCAGGGAAATAGAAGTGGGAGTATCACAGGGTTCATGCCTTGGCCCGCTTCTCTTCCTCATCTATATTAATGATCTTCCTCAAACTGTGCAAGGTTCATCTTTGACTATGTATGCTGATGACACCAGTTTTTGTCAATAGTCTCACGATTTGACTCAGCTGAATGAGTCTATAAATAGCGATCTCACGAAACTTGAGACTTGGCTACAAGGCAATAAGCATTTGTTAAATGTGGGAAAAACTCATTCAATGCTCATATCCACCAACCAGAAACACAACTCTCTCAAAAGTCGAAGTGAAGCCTTGGAACTCAAAATACGTGACAATGAACTCGAAGTAGTTCAAAAGACAAAGTACCTTGGAGTGCAAATCGATTGCTCTTTAGATTGGAAAGAGCAAATTAAGGCAGTTTCTACCAAAGTCTCCAGGGCGATTGGCTTTTTGAGACATGCTAAATCCTTTCTGCCTATGGAAAGTTTGAAAACTCTTTACACAGGTATTGTTGAGCCCCACTTTCGATACTGTTGTTCTGTCTGGGGCTGTGCTGGTTCTACAGAAATCAACCAGCTGCAAAAGCTCCAAACTCGTGCTGCTAGAATCATTACAAATAGCAGTTTTGATACCCCAAGTACACCACTTATTGTGAAGTTGGGCTGGAGGACCATTAAAGAACTCATTGGGAATGAGTCTAAAATAATGGTCTTCAAGTCACTCAATGATTTGACTCCGCAGTACCTGTGCAACCTCTTCACCAGAAACTCAGCATGCGCCTCCCACAACCTCCGGAACACTGAGACTGATTTAAGGTTGCCAAAGAAAAATTCAGCAAATGGGCAAAGATGCTTCTCTTTCCGGGGAGCTAAACTATGGAATAGCCTTCCTGCTGAGTCTAAGACGTCATCCTCCCTCAGTGGTTTTAAGAAATCAATAAAGGGTTAACTTTTTCTTTCCGTTGTAAATACTGTATCATTGTAAATGGCCTTTTAAATTATGGTTTTTTATATTCTAGTTTTATTTATAATTGTTTATTGTAATTAAGTCCTTATCGGAGGGTCCCTTGAAAAACGGCTTCGGCCGAAGGGCAACCCTCCTTAAAAGATTCAAATATGAAATATGAAATATAACATATATGTTTCCCATATTCAGAACGAAACATGAAAAAAGAGTGCTTTTGGGTCAGGATAAGGGGCGCACTTCTTACCGAAAATGGGGCGCCAAGCCGAGTTTTCATCATGAAGGGGGGCAGTTGCCCCCGACTGCACCCCCTAAATCCGCCACTGATCTGTCTGATACATCCATTTTCAAAATTCTGTAAAGTGGAGAGAATGCTCTTCATTACAAAGTGTGTTGTAGAACAAGTAAGATTTACATCCACCAGAGAGAGCTTGTGATAGTGATTGCAGGCTAATTTCCAGTCAGTGGAATTTTCTGAGCGGGCGGAAAGTCTATTGTTTGCAGAAGAAAATGTTGCTCTGAAATTGAATACATGATTATGGCTGAGCAACGTTTTATTGTCTAAAATTCCCGTATCTACTAAAATGAGGAATGACCTACAATGATCCACATCGACCCACAATGATCTGCAACCACCTACAATGACCTACATCGACCCACAATGATCTGCAACCACCCACAATGACCCACCACCATCAACTACAATAACAACTCTTAGCCTCAATTCGATTATCAATTGCCTCCTTTCCATTTTTTTGCGCCTTTTTGACACTCACGCATGCGCTGCTAGCTCTTCAGTTCATTCCGCGCTGGTGTACGTGGGTGTAGTGGATGCACGACACAACAATGGACTTTATCGATGTAAGTATTATTTGCATAAAAACAACCCCAAATCTTAGGATTGAGTATTATTATGTTACCTTCATTCATCACACATGTCTGGAAGTATTCTTTGGAGCCCGCATACATACTGCTTTTGTTCAAAAAGCAATGTCGTTTGACACTTTTGTTCAGAACTGTCGTTACATTTGATTGATTGCCCTGTACAAACTTTGAGCATTACTGATAGGCATAGGCCTTATAGACATTTAGGCATACCAAGGATGAAGGCCCCATGCAGGTGTTCCGCTATCACTGAAGTGCCAAGCCAAAATTTATTTACAAAAAGCAGTGTAGTACACCAAAAGTACTCTGCTGAGGTTGCAACGACAACGCAGAGTATATACAAAATGAAGCTAACTGGTAAAACGGAGCAACAAAAGTGAAAGACCAAATAATGAAGATAGGCTCAAACACACAACAACACTACAGATAGATAGCTACAGATAAGATGTGTACTTTGAACTGTCTTATTATCTTTTTCAAATCAAGACTATTTTGATTGACAGTGAGACAGTTGCATACATTGCTCCAGGGCCGCCAAGAGAGGGCAGGGGGACTTTGCCCCAGGGCCACTGGGTCTAAGGGGCCTTTTAACTGAAGATTTTTAACATGTTGAGTGTAGAAAATGCTCTGAAATGCATTTTAAGCCAATGAAAAGGGCGTGATAGAAAAAATCTTATGCTCGCTTAGCTGGGGGCCTCACTTTGCAGTTTTGCTCCTGGGCCTCCATAAGCTCTCGGTGGCCCTGCATTGCTGAAACTGTTCCACACCCAAAGTTCATTGATAATCGCAAATACAACATGAAGAAGTCTGATTCTTCCCCATCTAATCAGCTAAGTGAGGCTGAAGTGTTGATTTACAATGTGAAATCCAAGAGCATGATAGACAGAGTTATATTCTCTCCTTCTGATTATATAGCTTTCAATCAGATTCCTTACATGATGAAAAATCTGAGGAAATTTTTTGTTGATGGTAATTCCATCCTACGGGTTGATACAACATTTGAACTTGTAGATGGTCTGTGGCTGACTGACATTACATATTCAAATGAAGCATTGTTAGATTCAAGTGGAAAACATCCAGAGTTTCCTGGTCCCAGTATGTGGCATTTTAAAAAGAATAGGGAGACTTACAGGAGATTTGCTGGTGAGTTGGTAATGAACACACCATCTTTAATTGAACTAAAGAAAATTGGTCATGATTTGGATGTTGCTATCTTTAATGGTCTCACTGATATATTTACCAATGCAAAGAAACTATGGTGTACACAACGCATGCAGGAGCGTGATGTTTACAAACTGAAACAGCTAGGTGCAAACAAGAATACTGTGCAAAAAATAATGGCAGACATTTATGGATCACAAGATGATGTTCTCTTCCAGGCAGGCCTAGCAGATTCTGCAGATTGTGAAGATTTTGACATGAAATTGGAATCATTGCAAGATATCTGGGATGACCTTCTACCAGGCTTCTTTTCCTGGTTCAAGAAAAGGCGCTCTGTAATCTTCCAAGAATGCCTCATTATGCAAGCACGGGAAGAGCTAGGAATCAGCGGTCACTTTTATACAAATGGGTTGGAACTGAAGCATAAGCTACAGAAAAGGTTCTGAAAGAAGAAGATGTACTCCAAGAGGTGGCAGCTGTTTCAGAGATGTTGCAGAATTGGGCAGCTCAGTACCAAACAGAAGAAGTTAGAGCAATACGAGGCCTGGGGAAATATCGTCTGGCACCAGGGTATGATACGTTCTTTGTGGAGCCCACTACATGGAGCAGATGGGGCCCAGACCGTTTCTGGGAGTTTAGACCAGCAGCTTATAACACCTATGAGAAGCCAAAAAAAGCAGGACACAAAGCTTCCCCAGATTCATCTAAACGAAGAGCAAGACTTCCTGAGCCGGAAATGTTTGAGGATCGCCTAGAAACACATACTTTTACATATTCAGAACCAAAGTGCCCCTGCACTGTTTCGCCACTCAGAATAACAAAATGTGCATCTGGTGCATCTGGTCAAAACAAAGCTGAATGGAAAGTAAGTTTTCTTAATTTTTCATAAATGTTTGCGTCAGTCTTTATTGCTCTATAATCCCTATATAGGAATTTTAATTTTCATCCAATATTGGTTTTGCTATGAATAAGCTTCTATGAATCAGATCACACTTTAAATTGCTTCAAAGGAACTCTACATCAGAGGTTTTACAGCTGTGTTTCCACTTTGGTTTGCTCCCATTAACCACCGTGCTTATTTTGCACCAGGCTGGCTCCTCCTAAACCACTATTCATGTTCAAAAAAATTTCTATATAATGATGATCAATTGTTAGAAAATTAGTCATTTGGGGGTCATTTGAAAACATGGAATCTTCCGTTTTGATTGTTCTAACAATTTCAAGATTAGGTGCAGGAAAGTTTTTTAAATCCTTTATTGTGAGAATATCTACAAATTGATAAATTTTGGCTCCCATTAGGTGATGATTTGCTCTAACTTGCTCTAAGCCAGATAATCTACAGTAAATCACATTTTTTAATGCAAATGAAAACACCTTGTTCTAAATTAACTCATGTGTTTTAAGGCACTTTAACATTGCAAATCACATTGCTCAGTGTTAACTTCAAAATCGAAATTGGAAAAACACGATTTGTCATATCATGTTTATTGTATGCTAAGACAAGTTAACACCTAGTATGTCATTGTAATGCTAAATCATAAGCTTCTTTGATAACTATGTAAGATTTGGTGAAGATTTTCGTTGTTATAGACACTTACTTTCCGGTTTCACTCAGTTATCATTCTAATTTATTTTAATGACATCAAAAGGACAAGGTGTACATAAGTTTCCAAACAAATTGATTTTGTTTCAACTGGAAATGGCAGCAGGCTGGAGGGAAGGGAAGAAAATGCAATGTTTTTTGTCAAATAGAAATTTAACATTCACATGTGATAGATATTTATTTCTTTCAAGGTAGACAAGCAAGTTGGACACAAGAAGACAGAGGAAAGAGAGGCAAATCTTCTGGACCCAGACAGAATTAATCAGAAATACCAGCTTGTTGCAAGAAGTGACACAAAGCTTTGCCCAAAGCAAGTAGCAAGGTGCGAACATTGCAGAATTTCTTTTCAGTCTTTTGACATTGCTGTTGTCAAAACCGTTGGCCTGAGAGAGAGATATGATAAGAAAACTGGGGGAATTGTAAAACAACAGGCAAATGTATATTTGCATTCAAGCAGTATGATCAAAAGCTCAAGTTTTCTTCAGTCATCGTGTCAAGTCGCACTCAAGAGCAGCTTCCTTTGCATGCCTGAATTTATTAAAATCAAAGGGGTGCATTCTTGAGTGAACAGTCCCAATATCCCCAAACAGCTAACACATTGACTCGCTGGTTTGTTTTGTTTGTAATTTGTGGAATTGTTTTGTTCATGTTCACATTTAAATTTGCTTTTTAGTCGTTTTAGACTGTTTCAAAACTCCAAGTATTTGTCCAATGTTTCATCCTCCATCACTGGTAATGATTCAAAGCTGTCCTAAGCTAGACACCAATTGGATGATCCTAAGGGATGGAACAATGATTATGACAAGAATTTGAGGGTTCAGATCAGAAGCTGGGATTCTTTCCTTGGGAATCCTTTTTTTTTGTTTCAAATTGTACAAACTTTTTTCTTTGAATTTGAAGCCCAATTTCCTCCTGACCTCAATTCAAAAGACAGCTTTTGGTATCTTTTATACTTTCAATGTTATACATTTCATACATCAGATAGTTTCCTGAAGGTTGTTCAAGTGAAGTTTGACTACAAATTTTGAAAACAGGAGGGAATGGCCTCTCAAGTGATATGAGATTGGCTTCTCCATTATTTGGCACAAAAGTTGCTGGAAGTTTCTAGATACAGAGCATCCATTTTACTTGGCTCAAAATAGTGAGCATTTCAGGTGGTTGGGCAAGTGCTAGGACGTTTGAAACAGACCGTAGTTTTGTTGAATTTCTAGACCTTAAGCACTTCTAGAAATCTTTAATTTGAATTTTGAATGAGTCCCCCCTCACGGGGGGGTCTTTACTAAATTTTGGTTAGGGGCGTGCCGCCCGCAGTTTCAAAAAGGTACCATTGGCTAGACCAATTTTTGCGAAAATGATACCCTTAGCTAGACTAAATACTGCATCAAAAGTGCCATGACTTGGTGTTTTCTAGACAAAAGTTGTCAAATTTTCGCTTTCTCTGGACCACAGTCGCTAAAATTTTGGGTTTCTACCCAGGAATTATCGAAATTTGACTTTTCTTTTACCAAAATTACCCAAAGCAGACCCTTGCCTGGACCAAAATTGCCAAAAATTGCCAAAAAGGATACCCTTGGCTAGACTACGAAGTCCGAAAAAGTATACCCTTGCAGGCGGCACATCCCCAGGTACCTTTACTATGGAAGAACCCCCCTTCCCGTGCCCCCTCCCCAATTCTTGCAGTTAATGTGGTATCCGGAGCATAGTTACAGTAAAACCCCGCAAACAAGAACATACTTTTCTAAAAAGCAGACTGACTGGGTTCTGACGAGTTCAGTCTTACGACAGTTTCAGGGTGTGTTTAATAGACTTGAAGGTGGGATGACTGCATTTCAATATTAGAAAGTATGATATCTTGATAAAACAATTTACATATCCCTGAAAACTGTCAGAGGTGTTCAGTTATCGATAGTTGGAAGTTTGTTTATGCAGATAGGATGAAATTTCTTAATGAAGTGTACAGCCTCATAAAAAAATTGAAAGAAATCAGTCTGTTTTTGGTTCTTATCTTTGGGTGTCTTTTCCCACAAAATCAGTCTGCAGCTTCTTATTTTGCTATGTTCCTGTTTGCGGGGTTTCACTGTATTTCTTTTCAGCGATGAATTGTCTTAGTTTGGAATGAAACCTACGTATGCGCCACACCACTACAAACTCATGACAGAAAGGAATATGCATTTCTAGGACATCCTAGGGGTCTGGTTGGTCAGGGTTTGTCAGGGTCGGGTCTGGTCCTGGGTCTGGTTGGGTCTGGTTGGGTCTGGTTGGGTCTGGTTATTCTGTTATGCCCAATTTTATCTCATAATTTGTTCAGTTAAATTTTTATATAATCAGATAAGTTTTTGAGTTTTGTTCCGTTAAATTTTTATATAATCAGATAAGTTTTTGAAAATGATCAAAGGTGTGGTCTATTCTCTGTGTTTTCTCCAACATCTTACAGACTTGATAAAGGTTATCTTTTGGGAAGCGGGCTGGACATGCTCTGTGAAGAAGAATGTTTGAACCCCAGGGGACGTGCCATCGAAGCTTCATCAAAAACATACCCGTTCCTTGTGCCAATCTTTCAAAAATACATACTCGACCTTATACCTTATACTAAAATCGTGAAAACCAATTCTTAACAATACTAAAATTCAATGCTAAAATTGCGAAAATTGGGTCGTTGCAGGTCGTTGTGGCTGGTTGTGGGTCGTTGCAGGTCGTTGTGGCTGGTTGTGGGTCGTTGCAGGTTGTTGTGGCTGGTTGTGGGTCGTTGTGGGTCGTTCCTCACTTTAGTATGTACGCTAAAATTCCACCCGCTCAGAGAATTCCGCTGACTGGAAATTGGCCTTAACAAGCGTTTCTATGTTAGAGGATGAATAGAAGGCATCCTGACTTTGTTTTAGGCCTACCCATATTCGCAGTACTAATATAGACCTGAAGCTGCCTCTCCTTAAAACTCCCAGTGACCAACAGTTCTTTGCTTACATTATGGAACAACCTTATCACTGAAGTCAAGGCAGCACCGACTTAACGCCATTTTAAAGCTGCTTATAACAGCAGCAAGCAATCCCTTCACTCAATACCCTACAAAACTAAACCCTGTACAAAGATGACAGAACAAGCAATCAATCAATGGTTGGAAAATTTAGCAGATATTTCGAATTGAAGGGGTTTGAGGTGCAGGGAGTTGAGTTTCTTTTCCTCTCAGCCATAAATAACTTCAATATCGGACATCTTATTTACGGGCTGAACAGAATTTAAACTGCCTCCTAACCAATTCTTATCTTTGAGTCCCGGTGCATGAATACAAGAATCAAATAGGAAGGTGAAGTGAAGGTGAAGTTGAGTTTTTCAGCGCCAAGCGCTGGGATCGCAAAAATAGAGCAGACCTAATTGAGTCCGCGACCCCTTGTCATGACGCTCAAGTGGTGGAGCCCTACCGGAACTCGAAGCCACTCCGCTTGACTATTCTGGCTGCAATGTCAGAGGATTACACCACTGCGCAACAACACCTTCAAATAGGACTGATGATGACAAACAAAAATTGCATGGTAATCAAGTAATTGGAGTTTGATGAGGACACAGTTGAAGTTTCTAGCCCCCACCCCTAGAGCCTAATTTAGCATAACTGAAACAAAATTTGTTCTTGTGTCGAATAATGATAGCAGCGTAATTTATATAAGTTAAAACGAGCTGAAACCACCTGAAACGAGCTGAAACGAGCTGAAACGAGTTGAAACCATCTGAAATGAGCTGTCGAAATCGGGATCGAGGCTGAAACGACTGGAAACGACCTGATTATCCTAGCAACGAGGTGTAAGGTGTAGGTGTCAGGGGAGTCCTTTTGTTCTCTACTTATTGTCGCATTCTCTTTAAGAAACGATAGAAGCAAATCTAACGGGAGTCCTTTTGTTCGCTGTGTATTGTTGAATTCTCTATTAGAAACCAAAGAAACAAATCTTAAGGGATTCTCTTGTTTTCTACGTATTGTCGCATTCTCTTTTAGTAGCAACAGTCACAAATCATAGGGGAGTCCTGTTGTTCTCCAACAAATCTTTGGGGATTCTCTGTTTTTTATGTATTGTTGCATTCTCGTTAAGATACGACAATGACAAATCTTAGGGGAGTCCATTTGTTCTGCTTTGTTTTCATATGAACGCAAGGATCGCTGGTCAGGCAAGGATCGCACAAATTTGTGACCAGCAACTATCAGTGATCCTTGCATCATGTAGTTTCCATTTATCACAACCATCGCACACATCTTAGAAGTTTGGCACCAAAATCCAATTCTCAAATGGCGGTAAACGATAATAAAGAAATATCTTTTGAAAGAGAGGCCTCGATCGCTGAAATTCATCGGCTTCCCTTTGATGCAAGGATCGCTGCGATCGCAGAGATAGAAAATTTTTTTTTTCAAACGCAAGGATCCCTGGCAACGCAACAATCGCTGGCAAGCTGAACAAGACAGTCTCCATTTAGACGCAACGATCGCTGGTCACAAAATTGTGCGATCCTTGCGTCACCAGAGATCCTTGCGATCATATGGAAACCAAGCTTTTAGAGAACCACGCTTTAAAAGCATATACCTTTACAAGCATTTATGATTTATCAACACGACCGAGGGGCAAATCACTGATTTTTTTGTACATCTCCCTTGAAATCACAAAAAAATCACATACAAAAACCACAGAAAAATCGCATGCAAAAAGCACTGAAGTCACAAATTACTGAAAAATCAATAAAAATCACAAAAACATACAGAAAGAAATCACGCGATTCTAAAATCACAAAATCGAGTACGTTAATTTTAGAATTAATTTGCCCCTCGAACACTACTATCAACTTTGCTTTCAAAGAACTCCCCTAAAGTTTGTTTCTTTTGTTTCTTAAAGAGAATGCGACAATACGTGGAGAACAAAGGGACTCCCCTAAGAGTCGCCACTGTCGCTTCTTGAAGAGAATACGTAGAAAACAGAGAGAATCCCTGAAGACTCGTTTCTTTGGTTTCTAATAGAGAATGCAACAATACAAAGCGAATAAAAAGACTCCCCTTAGATTTACTACTATCCTTTCTTAAAGAGAATGCGACAATAAGTAGCGAACAAAAGGACTCCCCTGACACCTACACCTCATTGCTAGGATAATCAGGTCGTTTCAAGTCGTTTCAGCCTCGATCCCGATTTCGACGGCTCGTTTCAGATGGTTTCAACTCGTTTCAGCTCGTTTCAGCTCGTTTCAGGTGGTTTCAGCTCGTTTTAACTTATATAAATTACGATGATAGCAGTGCAGAACTTTGGCCAAGGATGCTTTTACCAAAGAGCCAATCCTTGCATATTTCAAAGAGTCAATCAGGAAATCAAAAATGAGCGAGTAAGGTACCTGAACAAGGTCTATCAATGCTTTATGGCTGGAAAAATTCCTCACAAGGTAAAAGAATTGGTGGCATGTGGCCTAAAAGGTAGCGGAAAGACAGCATGGGCATCAGCATTCTCTGGGATCATCCCTTGCCAATACATTGCTTCTATAACTGCAGAAAATCAGTTTGCTTGCAGAATGCTTAAATTTGATCTATTGAATCTTATGCTCCTTTGGAAAGCAAAATGAGCTATCATAAAAATGTGTACCCCACCATAGTTACTGACAGTCAAAAATTCTGATGGACAGTAAAACCCCTATTTCCTGACAAGAGGTTGCTGCATCTTTAACATGGGTCAAACATAACAACTTAATATCCAATAATAAGGAAGTTCTGACATGTTTAACAAGTACTTTGCGAATGTTGGTGGTATACATTGGGTATTAAGGAAACCACAAACAATATTTCCTCTGTGTCCGGATTAGGTGATCAAATAAATATTGCGTAAGAATTTATTTTGCATCCATGCATTATAAATCAATCTAATATGAAACATACTGAAAGATTTAGTTTCAGTGAGGTGTCCATTAAACAGATTTCTTCATAACTTTACTTGCTCTTTTTGCACATTTTTTGCCTTTTTGGTACCCTTTGTTACTGCCTTATTTATGGCTGTTCACGCCCTACTTTACCACTTATGATGGACCTTGGAATTAGTCCGAAACGTTTGTAATAATCAATGTCCTAGCCACTTATTTTGGAGTTGTCTCATGGATTTGTCTTATAACATGGTATAACTTGGATTTGTCATCTTTGAAAATGGACGTTTAACAAGAGAAAATTATGAAATGCTGAAAACGAAGAAAAGGATTTTTTTGCTGTCATTCTTGCTCTCCGCATTATAACTGGCATGTTTTTTTTATCAAAAATATCTTCGCCTGCAGGTGCAGGCATAATCCTATTCTATGTAATATAATCTTATATTACATCTTTTTTGTGCAAATGGCATTCCATGTACACAAACAACATTCCATGACAGCCATGGGGTAGTCATTGTCTTTCGCTCCCCATGGTATCTTACCTGTAGTGTTGTATGGTAATTAGAATAAGTATAGTTAAATGTAATGATATATTGTAAATATTTATGATTGAATAAAAAATAATAATAATACAACTGTATGATCTTTCAGGCAGTGATTCCGTCAGTGGCATTTTGGTCATAGGAAACAAGCACTTTTCAATAATGATTATTATCCACTCGTTCCAGACCCCTGACCAGGACCCATGTGAGATAGACCCAGGCCCCCCAAAAATCCTCCGACCTTGCTTCCACGATGATCGTCAAGCATAGAGCAACAAAATCCACGAAGATAAGCATAAGCTTTTCATTTATCCTAGAGAACACCAAAGATTGTACGATTAGAACTTATAAGAGATTTTCCTTCCCTAACATGGCGGAAAATCAGAGTTTGGAAGCCGAACGTGATGCTCGCACCAAAAACAATGCGGGCCTAGGCGCGTCGCTCACAAGCACGCAAGAGAATGAGCCTACAATTGTGGCTCTTTAGGATTTGAAAAAATCCATTGCAGAACAAGTGTTGGCAGCTATAAGTGCACAACTACCTGCAAGAACCAGCCTAGCTGGTCACAAGAGACCTCTCCCTGTTAAGGATGAGGCAGATGATGATGCATATGACACACTGTCTGTACATGCAGATGCATATGGGCCATTAGGCCATAGAGATTACTCTGAATCAGATGTTGATTCACTAACTGGCAAATTTACCAGAGGAAGTTTCCTCTGTGGCCAGGGGCACAAAGCAGAGTGCCAGCAAAACTGACAATATGTCAGATTTGTTCCCAGCAAAACCTACAAAATCAACAACTAGTAAAAACCAGACAAAGGTTTTAGATGTTGCAGAAGATCTCCTTTGCCAAGTGGATGATCAATTTTCTGATACAACAAGACACAAAGGCCAGGAACGTCATTAACCTGCAACAATGAGCTTATGAAAGGAGTGGCCAAATCTATTCCCCGTTTTGTGTACAAGGAAAAGGAAACAACAAGGATCAACATTGCAAGAGACAAAGATGGAGCTCCCGAAAAAGAAAAACACAAAAAGATTGCCACTCGATTAACCCTGTCAGGCCTAAGATATCTGATATCCTTGGAAGACTATGGGGGCTGGTTCACCACCCCCTCTACTTCATTTCTGTTCTATCAAACCTTGCACATTGAAACTTGTCTCGTATGATTTCCACCATGAGCTGAACCCAAAATTGAAATCTATTTTCAGAAATGTCATGTGGCAATCTTGATGACATCATCATTTTTATGCTGAGAGTTGAAGTAATGTTACATCTAATTGAATAAATTAGAATCGTTTAGAATCACAATTTTTAGCCTAAGACAGATAAAGACACACCTTGTGAGTACCTTTTGATCATTTATGTCTAAATAATAACACTTTTCAGAGAATTGAATTTGTGTTTCTCAGTATATGCCAACCGGCTCTGATTACCTCTTAATAACAGCTCACCTTATAATGCTATTTGACTTTTATAGGCAACACTAACCTACAAAATACATACACAGCAGTAAGATTCTTTTCATGATACCAGCAGGTTCAACACACAACTTAAAAATTGCTGACATCAGCTTTAAATCAATTACTCTGTGATGGGCCATTTTGGTCCATTTTCAAGTTTTCAAAGAGAAAATCTTTATCTAATGGGAAGGATTCACAATACATCTTCAATTTTTATCTCTTGACACTGATTATATTTACAATATCATTCTCAGTTATTATCATGGAGTAAATTCGATCGAGCTTTCAATATCTGATAAAGCAGTAGTTTGGTTGTCTTTCTTTGAATTTTGAATCTTTGGGTTTTTTTATTCATATAAAATTTTACAATAAATCTTACATTAAACTATACGTTTCTAATTACTATACAATACTACAGGGACGATACCATGGGGAGCGAAATACAATGACTACCCCATGGCCAATATAAAAGCACATGCAATGTTAAACTAAAATACAACAATACAATGAATGATAAAATGTCTAATGGATACTATACTAAACTAAACTATATTCCGTCCCACACTAGATGTAAGTTCAGGGTTGGAATAGTCTAACAAGGACAACTCATTACATGTAATGAGTTTTATTTTGATGGAATGTCTAATGTAAATCAAATGTCAGACATCTAATGTGAGGCGGAATCTACAAGGCATACGAAACATTTACTCTAACGGATGTTGTGGTTGCGTTGTACATAACTGGAGTTTGCAAGATCTTAGTCAAAACGACCAGTTTTGTGAATGAACCGTAAAGTCAATTGGAGTATATTTCTGTTCAATTCATAAGATAGATCTTGATCACCATATAATAAAAGCTGTGTCAAAGCATCATTTGAAAGATCGGTGACTTGCACAAATGGTCGCAGTAATTCAACAATTTCAGCGAGAAGATCTCGTCGTTGCACATCAAAAGAAGGGCAGAACAACAAAAAGTGTTCCGTGTCCTCAATGCCATCGTTTGTTGGGCACATGGGGTTTATTGTATCTTTAAAATTATGCTTGAATTTGTGGAAATTTAACTTGCTGAGACCAATCCTAAGTTGAGTAAGATGGGATAATCCTTTTGGATCATGAATTCCATAAACAGATTTTGCAGGGGGGCGGATTATTGACAAGAGTTTTTTCTTAAAAACAGCAATAGAAGGTACAAGTCTCAGTTCAGGCTCAAGCTTATTCCATTCAGATAAACAATTAGGATAAAAGGTTGACTTGAATTTTTCTGTCCTTGCATTCAAGTGCCCAATAACATCCTGGTTGCGAAGACAGTACTGCGACTGGCGAAGAGGGGGGATTGGATCTACTGTATATTCAGGGCTAAGATTGTTTACAAACTTGTAGAACAAGGTAAGGCGTCTACTCCACCTCCTGGAACTTAATGACTCCCAACCAAGCTCAGTGTACAACTTCTCACGAGATGTTCCTCTCCATGTTCCAGTTACAGCCAAAGCAGCAGAATACTGAAGAGACTCTAGCTTTTCCATTAGATTTGGTAAAACGATATTTTGACTAAAGTCTGACATTTTAGCAGGAATATAATAAATAACATCACCATAGTCAAGATGTGGTCAAACATAAAGCTTATACAATTCATTTAGGGTGTGCCTGGGCAGATTTTGGGCGAGATATTTCAGCAAACCAATGCCCTTTCTGGTTTTAGAAATAGCTGATTTGACATGAGCTGAGAAAGATAGCTTTGAGTCCAGGATAATTCCTAAATGTTTATGTTCATTTACTTTTTTCACAGGTATGTTGTTAAAAAGGATCGCTGGATGATCAACTTCAATTTTCTTCCTTGAAAATGTCAATTCAACGGCTTGCTTTTGCGGATCAGGATTAAATGACATTCTCCAAGCGTGAGCCCAATGACTTATCAAGTCCAAGTCATGGTTCATGTCACTGGCAGCTGTATTTGAATCTTCTACCACTGTGAAGAGTAATCTTTGTGTTACATGGCCAAATCATTTGCACATTCCAAAGAGGTTCCTAAATCTCTTATCATAAAGTAAATGTCAACCAAAGACAATTTAACATTAAACTGTGACTGTTTTTAATTCTTTTGTGAAATACAGTTAAGATACACATCTTTTAGAGTACAACATTAACGCAATTCCACAATGGCGGATGTAAGTTTTATAATTTCATCAAGTTTGGAAATAATTGGACTTGCCAAGCCGTCATACAAGAAGGAATGTGACGACTTGTCGCGAACAGTTGCTCATTAATTATTCATAAGCTCTATGTGACCTGCCTTAATCCGATGTTTGTAACTGGACCTAACCGCAAGGAACTTGAAAACAAGGGGGTCAGTTGTATCTGTCTACGTAGGTGAGCTGTTTTGAAAATGGTGGCACCAATATGTTCGTTTTGACATACAGCCATTCATGTTTCAAAGTTGGTTTCCCCCCGTCAGTTTCCTTCAGGAAAAAGCAATATCGTGTCTGCTATAGGTCAAAAATGATGATCAAAGGTGCCGTCTGCCGTACCAAAAACCGTCCGGCCATCCAGCTGTGTTATCCAGCTGTGAACTGTTCGCGACAAGTCGTCTCTTCATTTCTTCCAGGACGACTTGGGCAAGTCCAGGAAATAATGTCCAATGTATTTTAGCAATTATCGGAGATCTGGAACATTTGCCTCTGGCTGTACTGCTTGACTTACTTGCCCAAGTCTATCCCATCAGTATGTTGAACTGTTCCCTTTTCGGTTGTTCCTAGATCCGCTATTCCAACGTTCCGTCAAGGCATGAAGAGGAAAGCAAGAGAAAGGAAAAGACCTGTACAATTTGTAGCTTTATGAATCTGTAATGAGATACCGCATGTGCGAGGTGCAGTGCCAAAAATGCGGGGGGGGGGGGTATATGTTTTCTAAAGAATAATCCAGGATGTTTACGATTATTGAAAGCCAATAAGCAAAGATAGTTATCTAACCTATTGAATTAAAAATATAGAAATGCATCAGGTTACCCCCTTGCAACTTTCTGATTCAGAAACCACTAGATAAGGCTTTTGTCCTATCGCCATGCTGAATGGTTCATTGGAGACATCTAAGAATGTCACCGACGGACAGGATCCTGTCCATGACGTCATTAAAATAAAAGGTTTATCTCATTAATAATTCATCAGACTGAAAATTGTACAAGTCTGTCCCTCTCTCTTTTTCACACAGAATGGTGAAATGGCGGAGGCATGAACTACCGTAAATGGAACAGTTTGACGATGGAAGGAGCAGACTTGCTTGACATAAATTGAATGAAAATGGAAAGCATCAATGAAAGTACCATAAGTGGAACATGAGCAACCTTGAAAAGTGATTAGTAGTCTGCAGAAAGTGAAAATGATGAACTTGCCAACTTTGAATATGCAGAAATTTTGGCCAGGCCAAGACAGTAGCCATCTATACAGTGGAATTCAAAGCTGCCATTTGGAGTAATTGAATTGGATAGAACTAACTGAATTGAATAGCCTCGTGTTGAGGTAGAGACTGATGGGCCTAAATGTTTAAATAAAGTACTTGATGAACTCAATTGCTTGAAGTGGCGTGAAGAAAGAGATGTACTGTCCAACCAGCAGCAGAGCCATGCAGTCCAACTAGTGGAGAAGGTGAGCAGCGTGACTGAACTTTATTACCCTTACTAACATAGTTACTAACATTATTACTCTTTATTAACAATCTTGATTCTTGATAATAAACACGTTGCTTTAGTCAAGTAAGTTTATTAAATAAATAATTGTGTTAATTTATCATGTTTATATTTGCAGATGTTCTGCTGGGCTTCATAATGTTAATGAATGCTGAACTTCAAGTGTCTTGTTATTTGGTGTATCTGACACATAAGCGGGCCAGGCTACTTTAATTGGCGACGAGAGAAACAGAGAAACAGCTTGCCCAATATCATAATGGACAGAGAAGCCCAGCCATCGAGTACTAAATTGCGCCCTTTTGATCCGTCACAATATGAAGGTGAAGTCGCACAGGGATTTTAGAAATTTTTACGTTTATATAAGTGCAAGTATCTTGCATGGGACAGAAAACCACCAAGTGACGTTACTGATAAGGAGCAATGGATTGGTCAAGATATGCTGAAGCAGCTAAGGGGACATTATGCCACGGATCGTTTTATGGATGATATTGAAGCTGCGGCATCTGAAAAAGATCTCCGCAAAATGTCATTTGATGAGTTGGTGGAAAGACTACGTAACAGATACAAGCCAACTCAAAATCAAACCATGGCTCATTATAAATTCCACCGTCTATCACAGGGCATTGATCAGTCCTTTGACAGTTTTGTTAATGAAGTAAAGAAACAAGCAAAAAGCTGTGCATTCACTTGTAAGGGCAAGGGCTGCTCAATAGCTGACACCCTGATTAGGGATCAAGTAATTATTGGGGTAAGAGATGATGAGTTCAGGAAGAATGCCTTAAAAGAAGAATGGGATCTTCTGGAACTTGAAGATCATGGAAGAAGAGCGGAAGCGGCACTAATTGGAGCTGCAAAATTAGGAGAGCAAAGGGATTATAAGGTAAAGAGACTAAGACCTGGCAAATATTCAAAGAAAGCAGTGGCCAGAGAAAACATGTCACAACAGAAGACTCCAGGAAGAGAGCAATTCAGTTGCTATAGGTGTTGTCGACGAAGATGCAACACAGAGAAGTGCCCTGCATTAAAATCACAATGTCATGTTTGTGATAAAAAAGGACATTGGGCAGGTTCAACTCTATGTAACAAACGAAAGAAGGCAGAACAAAGGGGGAGAAGGCAGAAGAGAGCGCAGAGGTTGAGAGAAGATACATCTGAAAGCAGTTCTGATGAGGAATCGGTCACAGCCACAAGTGAAAGCTCATCCGATGAGGGTGCTGATGGCAGTAAACAACACGTTCGGAGAGTGCGCAAAGTATTCAGAATCCAAGGTGTTCAACAAGCTCGAGTCAAGAAAGGCAAAGGCGTAAACCATGATTTTCAGGTGGAAGTTGCTGTGCGTGGGAAGACCATCAGGGCAACAACTGACACTGGTGCTGAAATCAATGTTCTACCAAAACGTACGGCAGTCAAGCTTAAACTTCCATTAGAAAAGTCACGTCTACGAATCAGCCCATATGGAGCAAAACCTTTCCGTGTAATAGGCAAATATGAAGGTTCCATAGTTTTTAGAGACATGGTGACAACAGCAACATGGTATGTTGTGAACAAGAAGAATATAGAGCCTTTGATAAGTGGGCCAACAGCAGAGAGGCTTGGAATAATCAAGTTTAATTCAGATCCTCTTCAAAAGGAGCAGAGCATTGAGAGGATCATGGTTGATAAAACATCCATTGAGGAAACTGACCATTGGCTGAAGAAATATCCCAAAGTTTTTGAAGGGATAGGCACTCTGAAAGATCATGAAGTAAAGTTATACCTTGATCAGACAATAAAACCTGTCGCTCAGCCTCCAAAACCCGTCCCATTTCACCTAAAGAAAAGACTGGAGGAGGAAATAAATAAAATGGAGAGAGCTGATATCATAGAGGAGCACTCGGGTCCAGCTCCTTTGATCTCTAATATTGTCTTAGCACCAAAAGAAGATGGAAGTCTGAGAGTAACAGTAGACATGAGACAAGTTAATAAGGCTATAAAGAGCACAAATGTTCCTATTCCAAATGTTGAAGATATCAAGGCCCAATTGTCTGGCAGTAAATACTTCACAAAGTTAGACCTAAAGGCAGCTTTTCACCAACTAATACTGGATGAAGAAAGTCGATATGCCACAGTGTTTCATGCCAATGGGCGGTTGATGCATTATAAGAGGCTCACTATGGGAAATTTAGTGGCTTCTGGAGAGTTGAACAAAGCACTCCAGCCAGTTTTTGGAAAGATTCCTAATGTTCATCTCATACATGATGACATGATAATTGCTGCGCCAACGCTGAAAGAGCACAACGATACTGTTGATGCTGTTCTGAGCAAAGCACTTGAAGTAGGTATTACCTTCAATCCAGAGAAGAGCGTATTCAATGCCAAAGAGGTCCCATTCTGGGGAGTAATCATTACAAGGGATGGGATAAAGCCTGATCCAGCCAAAGTTAAGGCTCTTCATGAAGCAGAGATACCACAAAATAAAGAAGAGCTTATTTCTTTTCTTTCAATGTTACAATCTAATTCTGCATTCATACCTAGAGTGTCACTACACACGCAGCAACTCAGAGATCTCACAAAGAAACATAGCAGATTCAAGTGGAGATCAGGCCATCAGAAGGAATTTGAGAAAGTAAAGTCTATATTTCATCAAGAGACCCTGATCCGATATTTTGACCCAAAGAAGGAAACATACATTTTTGTGGATGCACATCGCACAGGCTTAGGGGCAGTTTTGGCGCAAGGGAATTCAATCAATAACACTGTTCCAATTGCTATTGCAAGTCGCGCAACAACAAAAGTTGAGCAAAGGTATCCACAAATTGATATAGAAGGCTTGGCAATAGATTTTGGCCTTTGTAGATTTCGTCAATACATAGTGGGAGGACCATCAGTAAAAGTTGTACGACTGATCACAAGCCTCTAGTGAGCATATTTGCAAATAAACGCCTTGGATCCATACGTCTTGACAGGGTCAAATTACGACACCAAGACATAAAATTTGAGGTATGCTGGCAACCAGGGAGAGTCAATCCAGCTGACTATGCTTCAAGACATGCCACACCATTAAAGAAGCTACCCAAGGAAATCCGCAGAGAAACAAAGGAATTCACAAAACTTTGTTGGTTTCTTCATAGTTCTCCATATGTGGAAGCAATAACCATTGAGTTCCTTCAAAAATACACAGAAAAAGATAAGGTGCTGACAACCCTCAGAGATTATGTTACTAGTGAGAAACAACCAGATGTTAAAGAGTTCCCGAAACCACAACCATTTGCAAAGATCTTCAATGAACTTACTGTTACGGAAGGAGGTTTACTATTGAGAGGAGAGAGGATAGTGTTGCCTGAAGCATTACTTAAAAGGGCAGTAGACAAAGCCCATCAAGGAGGACATCCTGGAGAGTCAAATCTCAAAAGGAGGCTGCGAATGCATTTTTGGTGTCCAGGCATCAATAAGGCAGTGAGGGAAAAGGTTAAGGCATGCCTACCGTGTCAAGTGCATACTGATAAGACAACGAAAGAGCCACAAGCGATGTTGGAATCCCCAGAAAATGCATGGGACAAGGTAGCCCTGGATTTATTTTGGCCTATGCCCAATGGAAGACACATACTTGTAGCACAAGATATGCTTTCACGCTTTCCAGCTGCAAAAACGGTATGTAGTACAAGTGCCCAGGAGGTATTACCTTCGCTTGATGATATTTACACAAGCTATGGTTACCCAAATACTCACCTCACAGACAATGGTCCACCATTCACCTCGGAGGGCTTCAAAAACTACTCACTACGAAAGGGTATACAGCATCAAAGAACATATCCATACCATCCACAAGCTAATCCAGCTGAAAGAATAATGAAACCTATCGGAAAAGCAATGAAGGCTGCATTCATGGAGGGGCAAATCAACAACAGGCCCTTAATCAGTTCCTTGCAACATATCGTGCAACTCCACACATAGCCACTGGGGTACCACCAGGAGATTTTCTACTAAGAGATGGATATCGAGTGGATCTTCCAGCTAGAAAGCCACTGAATGCAAGTGATATTGCCCAAGCAAAACATGCAGATGCAGACAACGAAGAGGCGATTCAAAAGAAAGCAAATTTGTCAGTCAAGAGACGGAGGGAAGACATTTCTGTTGGGGATACCGTCTTGCTGAAGAATCAGAAACGAGCCAGCAAATTTGATCCCAAATTTGATCCAAACCCATGTCAAGTGAAGGAATCATCCAAAAGGGGACTGATATTAGTTAGACAGTCTGACAAGGCAATCTTTAGACGCCACAAAGATGATGTCAAGACTTTTGACACCAACACAGAAGCCAGAAAACAGGCAAACGGGCATCATCAGCAACGAGCAAAATCTTGCATACCAGAAGAAAACGGGGACAACTTCAACCCTTCTGAGACACTGGAGGCTCCAAACAATAACGCTAATATTCCAGAAATAGTACGTACCTTACCAATAGCAAGCGGCAATCAACCAATCATTCCACAATCAGAGGTGACAAAAACGCGATCTGGACATGTGACAAAGCCCCCAAATTGGTTCAGTGATTATGAAAGACTTTAGGCCACACTGAATTCGTTTTCAAAACAAAAGATGGAAAGTATTGGAGTAATTGAATTGGATAGAGCTAACTGAATTGAATAGCCTCGTGTTGAGGTAGAGACTGATGCGCCTAAATGTTTACATAAAGTGCTTGATGCACTCAATTGCTTGAAGTGGCGTGAAGAAAGAGATGTACTGTCCAACCAGCAGCAGAGCCATGCAGTCCAACTAGTGGAGAAGGTGAGCAGCGTGACTGAACTTTTTTACTCTTACTAACATAGTTAAATAATAATAAAGCCACTTCTATAGCGCCATATATCCCCAGGGCTCATAGGCGCTTAACAACATAAATATTAAAATTAGAATCTAGGATAAAGCAAATTTACTTAAGGCCACAGAAGTAAAATATACTTAAAATATCCAAGCCATTCAGTTAGTAACATTATTACTCTTTATTAACAATCTTGATTCTTGATAATAAACACGTTGCTTTAGTCAAGTAAGTTTATTAAATAAATAATTGTGTTAATTTATCATGTTCACATTTGCAGATGTTGTGCTGGGCTTCATAATGTTAATGAATGCTGAACTTCAAGTGCCTTATTATTTGGTGTATCTGACACATAAGCGGGCCAGGCTACTTTACCATTGATTCAGGCAAAGAAACGAAAGATGTAATGAAATTTAATTTTTCTAAGAGCTACTTGGTTGGCCCAACAGCACATGCCCTTGTGGGGTTCAAGGTTACAAATTCAACATATAAAGAAGCACTTGATGTTTTGCATGAGCGATTTGAAAACGTTTCCATTATAATAGGAAATAACATGGATGAATTACTACCATCACAGGTGGCAGAGAATGGTTCGGTAATGCCTACACAATTCAGTAGTACATACAAATGTACTAAGATTTAATCATACCTGCTAGTTAACTGTGCCAAATTTCACTTGAATCCTATCTCTTTGTTATCGTCTAGTTAGGCCCAAATTCTGTTGTGTTGAAATTCTGTTGTGTTGTTCAGTTGTATATTAAATACACAGTGTGGAGAAGAAAAAATAACAAGGTCTGCAGCTTCAGGATTGGCCTCGCGGCTAGCCACATTTTCTTCTCATTTCCCCACTGCTCTTTGGCCACTGACTGGCCTGACCAATCCTCAACAAACCCTTCGTCTTCTCGTGACCCTCGTATTTCCACTCTTACGCAGAAAGTGCTAAACAAGAAGTTGTGAACATGGGTGTGCTTCATTTCCAATCTCTTGATGATCGAAGAAGATAGCCGGAGCACGCATTGCACAGTCTTGCAAATGTGCAGATCAAATTGAAAAGGGTGCAGGACCAGCTATGCCAAGCAGCGGGGAAATGGGAAGAAAATGTGGCTAGCCTGAAGACCAATCCTGAAGCTGCAGACCTCATTATTTTTTCTTCTCCACACTTTGGCCTAAGCCTGGTTTGCCAGTTGACGCACGTTCTAATCGCACCGTGGGAGTTTTGTTTTGTTTCTGTTGTTTACAATTTGCAGTAACGATGATGTAATATTGTAAATAGTCACATGATGCATAACCGAGCTGATATTGTAGTTGTTGTTGTTTACATAGTGAATGGAGTTGTGTTTGGTTGCTCACAATGGCCACTCGTTATTTATGTCTCACTGGTCTATCAAAGATATAACAATGGCGACGTCGGATAAAAATTGATAAATGGGTGACAAAGAAGAGCACCGAGTAGTGAAGCCTGCCCCAGTGCAAGCACCAGTGATACAAATGGCACAATCCGTCTCAATACAGCCTATGCCTGTCTTCCACCAGAGCGAGTCTCCCCACAAGATGGAAGAACTGGATTGCAGACTTTGATACGTTTATCATTGCCAGTGGGAATACTGATCCAAAGAGAAAAAGGGCACTCCTTCGTTATCAAGCAGGACCCAGGATCAGGGAAATTTTCAAACAAATTCCAGATACAGGCAACGACAATGATTATGAAAAGGCGAAAGACAAATTGAGAGAACATTTTGAACCTCAGAAAAATCGCAGGTACGAAGTCTATCGTTTCAGAAAAGCAACACAGGAATCTCAAGAGACCTTAGACCAGTTTCACACAGGATTACGAAGTCTCGCAGAAACATATGAATTTGCACACATTGAGTTCGAAATTGAACAACAAATAATTACTGGTAGAACTTCATCGAAAATAAGGAAAAATGCCTTGAGAGATCCAAACTATGACCTTAAAGCTATGCTTCTAGAAGGACACCGAGATGAGCAAAGCACATTCCAGGCTAAAGAAATTGAAGGCAAAGAGGAACACTTGCTCTTGCTTGAAATGTGGCAAGAGAAATCACTTTGCAAGCAAATGTCGCAGTAAAGGAAATCAACAGCACAGCAAGTTCAACAAAATAAAGGGCGTAAACCGACTTTGCATCCCCTCGATTATGACACTCTGAGCCAACATTCTGATGAGGATTATCTCTATGGAATTCATCATGAACATACAAAAAGCCCACAAGTCAATGTCAAGGTATGTGGACATTCTTTCAAAATGGTTGTGGACACAGGAGCGACAATAAATGTCATTGATCAAGAAACGTTTGCTAAAATCGGAAATGTGAAGCTACAGAGCCCACAAACAAAAGCTTTTGCATATGACTGTACAAAGCCAGTGCAATTGTCAGGAAAATTCAATGCAGCAATCGAAACAAAGAAACGCATCGCTGTGGCAACATTGTATGTTGTGAAAGGTTCTAATAATAGCGGCAATTTAATTTCTCTTTCAACAGCTAAAGATTTAGGATTGATTAGTTTGCATATCAATCAAGTGACAACAAAAGATGGCAGCATAGACAATATTTTGCAGAAACATAGGAAAGTATTTGATGGTCTTGGAAAATTGAAAGATACAAAACTCTTACTAAGCATTGACGTCAATGAAGCACCGAAAGTATAGCCCCAGAGGAGAATACCATATCATGTACGTCAGAAAGTCAAAACTGCATTGAAAGAGTTAGAAGAACAGGACATTATCGAGAAAGTACCGGACAATGAAGGGACACCATGGGTATCACCCATAGTTATCATTGTTTAATTCGAGCAATTTGTTTAAATCAATGGGATTACGATGTTGTTAAGCCATATCGCCTATTCAAAGATGAACTTATGATTGGGAAGCAAAACATAGTTCTTAGAGTATCCAAAATTGTGATTCCAGAATCGTTACAAAAGAAACTGGTCGATATAGCAAATGAAAGCCATCAAGGAACGTTGAAGACAAAAGCCCTATTGAGAGAGAAAGTTTGGTTTTCAGGAATCAATGAACTCGTTAAAACAACTCTTGAATCATGTTTAGCATGCCAAGCAGTAGGAAAAGCAGCACCACCAGAACCAGTTGGACTTACAAGTATGCTAGAAGCACCATGGGATTTAGTACATGCTGATTTTATTGGACCACTCCCATCGAGTGAACATTTGTTAGTTGTCATAGATGGTTATTCTCGTTGTCCAGAGGTAGAGAGAGTTCGTTCAACCAAAGCATCAAGTACCATACCTAAATTGGATAAAATATTTGCTACACATGGTATTCCATCTATTGATAAATCGGACAATGGACCACCATTCTCAAGTGACGAGTTTAGCAATTATTGTACAGCACTTGGAATAAACCATGACCCAGTAACTCCGTATTGGCCCCAAGCAAATGGAGAAGTGGAGAGATTTAATCAACCATTAGACAAAGCGATACAAACAGCCGTACTTGTAGGAAGAGTCTGGAGACAAGAAATAAATTGTTTCTTATTGCAATATCATACAACACCTCACAGCGTAACCTAAGTTGCACCTTGTGAAATATTGTTTAATCGTCAAGTACGTGGAAAACTGCCGAGCATCGAAAGAAAAATTGTTGTTGATAGACACGCCGAAGCCATGAAAATGAGGCGAAGAGTCAAACGTATCACAAGCAACATGCAGGCAACCGTCAAAACACCAAGGAAAGTACAATAACCGTTGGAGATAGAGTACTTGTAAAACAAATTCGCAGAAACAAGTTAACTTCACGTTTTAGCCATACACCACATATTGTTATCTCAAGAAAAGGTAGCAGAGTTACGGCTAAGAACAAACATGGACACTATATAACACGTAACATATTGCACTTCAAGCGATTTGCTGGAAACACTGATTTCAATGATTCTGAAAGCAAAGATAGCACTACTATTGCTACCCGTAGAGAACACGAAGATACACACGAACACAGACACGTTGATCGCAAGCCTGATCATGAAGTAGTCGAAGAAAATGAACATGAACCAAATCATAGATTGGTCAGAGCACGAAAGGAGCCTGAACGTTTTGGGAATCCCATCCCATGAAGCTTGACATGTTAAAGATAAATCTTTCCGAAAAGGGAAGCAATGTAATATTGTAAATAGTCACGTGATATATAACCAAGCTGATATTGTAGTCATTGTTGTGTACATAGTGAATGTTGTAGTTATTGTTTGGTTGCTGACAATGGCCATTCGTTATTTATGTCTCACTGGTCTATCAAGGATATAACAGACGATGCCTCATTTCTGTTGTGCTGGAGAATGCCAGAATAGTTCTGCACACAAACAGAAAGGTGTTTCCTTTCACAGGCTGCCTCTTGAAATCAAGAGATTACTGTGTATCTGGATCACAAATATGAAAAGGGGGCCCTTGCCATTTTCCTGTCAACGAATACACAGAAATCTGAAGTGAGCACTTCACGAGAGAAGACTTTATTGAGCCAGATCCTGCTGTAAGAAGAATCAACTACAACCGAGAACCAGAGGTTGTGCCTTCAATTTTTAAGTTGACTAAAAGAAAGGTTACTTCAAGGTTCTCATCGGTGATTGACAAGTTGAACACAAGCAGGACAGAGGAGGAAGAAGCCACACACACTGTGTCTGAGGGAGAAGGTGACCTACTTTGCAAGGATAATCCTAGCAGTATTTCTCGAAAGACTCTTGAGAATGATTTCTTTTGTGATATTGCTAAGGCTGAGCTAAGTTTCAAAGAAAGAATACTATGGCAACACAGATTTCCAGTGGCTCATTTGCTGAGCAAATGTACATCTCAGAACAGAGAAAAGAAGCTATTCACGCATTTTTCTGGTTTTAATCCTTGCCAGGAATTCAAGAACAGCCTTGAATTTGTTTTGCCAGAACTTAATACGGGCAGGCTTATTTATTGGGATTCTTAAGGTGGGTGGGAAGTCAAGCACCATTGACACAGAAAAGTTGTTCGATAAGACTGAGGAAGGTGACGGTTACAGTGACCCACAAGATCAGGAAGATATTCAAAATAAGACACGTTATAGTGCTCATAAATTACCAGTAGAAGACGAGTGTCTCATGTTGTGTATGAAACTCAGAATGGGCCTTGCTAATATTGATCTTGCTGATAGGTTTTGCACTTCAGAAAGTACTGCCAACATTCTGTTTGTGACAGCATTCTGTTAACCTGGATCAATTATTTGTATATAACACTTGGCTCTCTCAAGATATGGCCACATTGTGACATACTCCTAAATATATCCACAACAATTTTCAGAAAAATACCCAGACACAGTTATCATCATAGATGCAACAGAGGTTAAGATTCAGGTCCCAAGTGCCCTCCAAAAACATTCAGGAAGTTATAGTTCCTACAAGTCGCATACCACACTTAAATGTCTCATTGGCGTAGACCCAAGAGGTGGAATAATAGTTGTATCCCCATCTCTATGAAGGCTCAATAAGTGACAAGGAAATTATGAAAAGATCTGGATTTCTTGAAATTTTGAAGCAAAAACTTGCTACTGATGAAATTAAAATTGGAGATACCATTATGGCTGATAAAGGATTTGACATAGAAGATAAATTGAAGCAGATTGGTTTAAAGCTGAATATACCACCCTTCTTGAAGGATAAGGTGGGGTTTGAAGAAGATGACGTTATAAAGACCCAGACAATCGCCCAACACCGAATTCATGTTGAGCGAGCTATTTGTAAGATAAGAAAATTCAGGATATTTAACTCCATTATCCCTGTATAAATGATAGTCTCTGTAATTTTTACCTTTGAAAGCTTGCAACTCTGTGAATTTTTAACCGATTTGCAAGATTCTGGTCTCGAAAATCATTTCCAAATCTTAGGTATGGGGTTATTTGCCAATGAAGCTGTTCATGTTATCATTATTTTTCAGTATCTAACCAAATGCAGAACAATTTATTTTGAGGAACCCTGCAGAGAAACATCTCTCATGGAAGGAGCACATAAAAGCGGTCACTGCGAAAGCTGCATGTGCATTGGGTTTCTTTCAAAGGTCACAAGTAAGTCATTCAAAACATCTGATTACTTTCAGATAACATCGAGAGGAAGGATGTACCCATTGAAGATGCCAAGCAGAAAAAAGGCAGTAATTCGCAACTTTCTGACATCAGTGATAAGCAGCTTCAGGACAAAGTGTGAAGTATGTTCAGGGAAGAGGATGGAGAATGTTCTAAAGCTGTCTTAGCGAACTTGCCATCCGAAAAATTGAATGAGAGAATAAGTAGGATGTTTCAAAGTGGGATTGAAAAGGACAATCAGAAACAACAAATACAGTAGCGACTGACAGATCATCGAGAATATTTATGCGTGAAGAGGGCATTTTTTAAGAAGGTAGCAGCAACAGTGGTTACAAGGTGATTGGGAACATCCAAGGATTTTCGGTGTTGAAACATGCCAAAAGGTACTTTCCTATTGCAATTGTGAAAACTCGTTGAGCGCGTGGCCGAGTGGTTAAGGCGTCTGCCTTGTAAACCAAAGGTCAGAATGGCCGCAGGTTCAAATCCCGCGCTGACAGTTTGGTCACCATCTGTAACTCTAGCCCAGGTCGACCAGAGCGATATGAGGGAAATTTGGTAGCTGTGGCGGGTAGCTGCGGTGGACTGATGGTAAAACATCCTTGGCCCCTGCTTGAAATAAGTCTCTCAGACGGCCAGGTCCATAACACGGAACCCGCGGAACTCGCGGAATCTTTTTCCGCGAAATTGAGTTCCGCGTTTTGTCTTTGCGGTATAGGGCCAAAAACCAAAACGTGGAACTCGCGGAACTTGTTTTGAACTTTATAAAATAAAGGCTGTTCTTAATTCCTTTGCCTACGAAGCGGTTCATCTACGTTTTATAGGCCTCTCTCAAATCGAGAGAGGTCTATAAAACGCAGATGAACCGCTTCGAAGGCAAAAGAAGGAAGAGCAGTCTTTATTTTATAAAGTTAAAATCAAGTTCCGCGAGTTCCGCATTTTGGTTTTTGGCCCTATACCGCAAGGGCAAAATGCGGAACTCGATTTCGCGGAGCTTGTCTGTCAGCATAAGAAACTCTTTTTACGTTGAGTTTGATCGATAAACTGAAGTTTACTTATTTGCGTACAACTGGCAGTGAAATTTCCTAATTCAGCTCAGCAAAACAACTTTCGTAGGCCTTGGTTCTGTCGTTGTATGGCCTGATCATGATTTCATTTCATTTCATTTCATTTATTTAAAGAGGGTTGCCCTTCAGCAAAAGCCGTTTTTCAAGGGGCCCTCCATTAAAAACTTCATTATTTTTACAAGAATACCATACTATTAAAAACCTATTTACAAGAAATGATCATTTATATACATACTAAAAAAGGAATAAAAGAGAGTAACACGAAAACGAATCCGGAGTCACTGGCAGAGGCAGACCCCGCAGCGCCAGCACCAGCCGCCCCCAGGCGAATTTAGGCCCATTGATTAATATCTTAGATGCAAAATCAATTTGAGAGAGGCCTATAAAACGCAGATGAACCGCTTCGTAGGCAAAAGAAGGAAGAACAGTCTTTATTTTATAAAGTTAAAATCAAGTTCCGCAAGTTCCGAGTTTTGGTTTTTGGCCCTATACCGCAAGGACAAAACGCGGAACTTGATTTCGCGGAACTTGTCTGTCAACATAAGAAAATCTTTTTACGTTGAGTTTGATCGATAGAATGAAGTTTATTCCTTTGCGTGCAACTGGCAGTGTAATTTTGCAATTCAGCTGAGCAAAACAACTTTCGTATGCCTTAGCTCTGTCGTTGTATGGCCTGATCATGATTTAGGCCCATTGATGAATATCTTAGATGCAAAATCGATTTGAGAGAGGCCTATAAAACGCAGATTAACCGCTTAGTAGGCAAAGGAAGGAAGAACAGTCTTTATTTTATAAAGTTCAAATCAAGTTCCGCGAGTTCCGTGTTTTGGTCTTTGGCCCTATATCGCAAGGACAAAACGAGGAACTTGATTTCGCGGAAAAAAAATTCCGCGAGTTCCGCGTTATGGACCTGGCCTCTCTCAGACTTTCATAAGCTAGCCACGTTAAATATAAATACCTACCTACCTACCTGCCTGCCTCACTTCCAATACTGTTGCTCTGTCTGGGGTTGCTGCAATTCCACTGATATCTTGCAATTGCAGATACTTCAAAATAGAGCAGCTCATGTTGTGACTGATAGTCAGTTTGATGCCCCTAGCAAGACACTGATAAAAAGTTTACGTTGGCATACGATAGAGCAGTTGATTGATAGGCAATCAATATTGATGGCTTTTAAATGCCTTAACAACCTAGCTCCCATCTATCTTAGCAGAGTTTTAATCAAAAACACTGACTGCGCTGTATGCAGCCTAGGGAATACAATCACTGACTTCAGGCTACCTTTGAAAAGGTGCACAAATCTTGAATAGCCTTTCAACTGAGTTTGAGCAGGCATCTTCAAGCGATACCTTGAAGAATCTTATTTATGACTAGAGTGATGTGTAGATATTTTAGACAAGATTAGCATTTTAAATCCAAATAGATTATCAAGACATTCCACTCATTATAATTAAGTATTTTTTCTTTACATCATGTTAACATCACTATGGTGGCCGAGAGCTGCCATTTTTTAATTCCAATATTCTTATTGTTAATTTACGTTTTTAATTTTTCAGTTATTTTTTTTCAAATTCTAATTTAATTCTTTTACTATCTTAGCACTATGTTTTCTTTATTGTTCAATTCTTTATTTTATTTAAAGTAAGCTAATTCAATCAAAAGATAAAATGAATTGAAAATGAAATGAAATGATGTTCAAATTCAATTTGACTTTAATTCATTGACTTTTTCACGTGGCCGAGAACTGCCATTTCCATACTGGGGAAGCCTATGGCCGAGAGATACCAAATTTCAACACCAAGCCGAGGCTATGTCTACTGTAAAAAGGCGGGAAACTTGCAAAGACCTAAAGACCACGAGGAAGAACGGGCCTTCGACAAAGTGATCATGGCGAATAACGACCAAGTCGATAAGTGGAAGAAATTCGCAAGCTGTAAAAAGGAAAAAAGACTGAAGAAACCGGGTCCAAACATTGGAGGAAAAAGGAACAAGGATGCAAAGGCCGAGCCCGCAGGGCTGTCCTATGTCATCAACAAAAAGGAAATAACGGTACAACCTCTGGCGACAGAGGCATCTGGAAAGGCCCAAAAGTACGACCGAACAGGCGCACAGGAATTCGGCCAGGTCGAAAACGCGGAAACCGCGGAAATCGCGGAAATTATAATTTTCGCTCAAAATGAGATAAAAAGGGATTAATAAGCAAAGACCTCTTCTATTTTTCTGAATAACGGATGAACCAAGCAAAAGACTTTTAGGAAAAGAATTTCCGCGTTTTCTTTTCCGCGCTTTCGAGTAGGGACCAATGAAAACTCGAAAACGCGGAAAGTAAAACACGGAAATCAAATTTTTCATTTGTTCGCAGAATGCTCCCAAATAAAGTAGGAAGACTCCGCCATTCTTCCCGATTCGTCTCCAAATGAATGCAATTAGGGCCTAAGTTCCCTTTCTCCAGAATTTTAACAAGTTCATAGAACCAGATGTTACCATATGCTACACTATGCGACACAGTGTTATAAGGAAATCAAAAGCATTTTGGAGTTTAAAATTTCCGCGTTTTCTTTTCCGCGCTTTCGAGTAGAGACCAATGAAAACTCGAAAACGCGGAAAGAAAAACGCGGAAATCAAATTTTTCATTTGTTCGCACTATGTTCCCAGGTAAAGCGAGAAGGCTCTGCTACACTTCCTGATTCGTCTTTAAATGAATGAAATTAGGGCCTAAATTCCCTTTCTCCAGAATTTTAAGAACACAGTTACGAGAAGCGCCTCTTTCCAAGTTAAACTGAATTCATAGAACCAGATGTTACCATATGCTACACTATGCGACACAGTGTTATGAGGAAATCAAAAGCATTTTGGAGTTTAAAATTTCCGTGTTTTACTTTCCGCGTTTTCGAGTTTTCATTGGTCCCTACTCGAAAGCGCGGAAAAGAAAACGTGGAAATTCTTTTCCTAAAAGTCTGTTGCTTGGTTCATCCGTTATTCAGAAAAATAGAAGAGGTCTTTCCTTATTAATCCCTTTTTATCTCGTTTTGAGCGAAAATTATAATTTCCGCGATTTCCGCGGTTTCCGCGTTTTCGACCTGGCCCAAGAATTCGTCGATTTTCCACACGAGGAAGTTACTATACCAAATATCATTGATGCATGCAACAAACATCTTAAAATGTCAGAATCGGCTGAAGAAAGGGATGACTTGTGATGTTTTGGCTTGAGAACATGGGCCCTGATGCACCAGATTGGAGCAACTTCGAAATCTGAAGCTAGTGCATATCAGATTTATGAGAAGGGATATGCACAGTAATGCATTTGCAACAGACAGCATGACAACCTCTAATATCAGTGATGTTGCAAGATCACTTTCCATCATTTCACACCCGAAAAGAAAGGCAACTGAACTGTCTGTTATTCCTAATCTGAAGAAAAAGAAAGAACATGCACATTTGGTGCAGCCCTGCCCAAGAAGCCTGTCAGTTACAGCAATGATGAAGTTGGGCACAGCAATTTCAACAGCTGCTGCACCACCTGTTTCTATTGAGGTATCACAGTTTGACATGGATCAATTGAGATGGTCTGCACCAATCATTGCACATTTTGATATTGCAAGGGGAGGATTTGCAAGGGGAGGATTCAGGGCAGCATTCAAATCTACTTCAAAAACACCACCATTCAAAGGAGGCACAACATACATAATAAAATTTTACCATCCAGGCACACTGACGGCCATCAGCGAAGTCAATGATTCTACTGAGGATCATGCTCGCAAATCTGTTCAAATGCATGTACTAGCAAAAAACTTTGCAGACCAAATAACTGTACAGGTTGCTAAGGAGCAGAAACAGGAGGTATTTGGGAAAACTTTCTCATATGTTGATGCCTTCCTTGGGAAAATTGAAGGCACAGGTGAAATTGTAACAATTGAAGAATTCGCTGGAGAAGGGAGTTTTTGCAAGTATGTGAACAACAATGGAGCAATTGCAGTTGGAAATGATCCTGAACTGCAAGGGAAGGCAGAGAGTCTTGTGCATTTTTCTTTTGCTAAATCTAAAAAGAAATTGATGGTGGTTGATATTCAGGGATCAGGCTACAACCTGTCAGACCCTGAGAATGCTACAGTTGGTGAGGCTTTCGATGAAACAAAGAAACTTCTTTTCTGTGTAGGCAATCTATCAGATCATGCATACTACTCATTTTTTGATGGCCATGCTTGCAATCTATACTGCAACCTTTTGGGTCTTGAAGATGAATGCACAGTTTCAAATAACACTTTAAAGTGACTGCTTTTCACACCTTGAACATTTTTTATCTGTTTGCATGCATTTCATTTCAATTTTTTATACTTAAAGGAATCCAAGATTGGGAGTTCTGTAATTGAATTTAAATAGCTGCTTCTTGCATGTTATGAACAGACCATGTACAGTACAGTACTACTCTTGTTGGAAATCATTACAAGAAGGATAGGTAAAGGAGGAAAAATCACAAACCATTCATTGCAGTTAGTTCTGTTCAGTTTCAAAAAATGCAGTCTCATGCAAGTATGCTCAGCTACACCAATAAATTTTTCATGTTGACACCTTGGGGAACTTTGTATCCGAGCCAGTCCACTAGGTTTCTGAGTCTCACTGAATTGACATCTTTAGTTTTATACAAGAGAAACCTGCATAAAAGAACCTTTTTTGTAAGAACCTTGAGGCTGAAATTTATTCTTTTAAACCCCCTAAAGAAGAACCCTCCAGAGGTTGAAACAGGGAGAGGTTCTGAAATAATTTTTTTTTCAGTTCAGTTCATTCATTTTAAAATTCATCTAATACATCACTACAGTTCAACATACCCACCTATCTTATTAACAATGATAAACTAAAATTAAATACAGCAAACAAAATAGAAAGAAAAACAGGACAGGATGATATACTTAAAGCAAAAATATTGAGAGACTAAATAGGTGAGTATGGAGAGCTGCAGTGAGATTAGGGGAATTTCTTAAAGGAGGGGCTCCCTCAATAGGCAGGCTAATCGAGGAGGGAACACCCCCTACCTAAAAAGATATTGAATTATTATGATGTTATTGAAAACAGGTGCAGAAAGACAAGATAAGGTAAGGTATACACAAAGAATAGTATGTGAATCACTGGGTGTAATTATGGCACAGAAAGTAGATTTTTACCTTAGTTTTAAATGAAGCTTTTGAGTGAGAGTTTCTTAATTCAACCGGAATTTCATTCCAAAGCTTAGCTCCTCTATATCGAATGGAGTTTAGCCCATATTGTAGGGTGTTTTTTCGTGCGAGAAACAAATCACCTTTACTAGCCTGTCTTGTATTATACTTATGCACGGATGAATTCAATAAGAAAAAGTCATCAAAGCAGCTTGGTGACACTCTGTTTACAGTTTCAAAGACAAAAGTGAGAAGTTTAAGCTGAAAGACATCAGATAGTCTGAGAAGTTCTAAAGACTTAAAGATTGGGGCAGAATGAGAACGAGCAGGCTGAGAAGAGATTATTCGAACTAGTTTCTTCTGAATTTTGTAGACTGGGTCTGTATAAGATGCAGTAGTATTACCCCACACAATAATACCATACTGGGCAAAAGACAAGAACAATGAATTATACAAGCAAAGTAACACATCTGGAGACAATAGGCTCTTAACCTTTGAGATAACACCACAAGTTCTTGCAAGTTTCTTAGACAACTCCTTCAGATGGAACTTCCAATTAAGATTTTCATCTAAGAGTAGTCCTAAAAATTTAACAAACTTTGCTCTCTGAATGGTCTTCTTTCCAATTTTAATTATTGGATTTTCATCTATTCTATTGTTTATTGAATGGAAGATCATGAAGTTTGTTTTTTCTACATTAAGAGATAATTTATTGGCATCAAGCCACTTTTTGACAGATCTGAGTTCAGTGTTTACAATCTTTACTAACTTATTTAAATTTTCACTCTCATAATAAATGTTAGTGTCATCAGCAAACAGGAAGAATTTAAGCCTTTTAGGTACATTAGGCAAGTCATTTATGTAAAGTAAGAAGAGAAGAGGACCTAATACTGACCCCTGTGGAACGCCACAAGAGATTTTGAGTAGGCCAGAGTTAGAACCATTTATGCTTACATACTGTTCACGCTCTGAAAGGTATGATTTAAACCAATCTAAAGCACAACCTCTAACACCATAGTGCTCCATCTTAGACAGTAGGATTTGATGATTGACAGTGTCAAAGGCTTTCTGAAGGTCAATAAATATACCACAACCAAATCTTTTATTATCTAAGCTGTGTCTTATTGTTTCAGTCAAGCTGACTAGAGCATGATCAATTGAATGATTTTCCTGGAAACCAAACTGAAGGTTATACAGAATCTTGTGAAATTCTAGGAATTTAAAAAGACGCTTGTACATTACTTTTTCAAAGATCTTGCTAAAAATAGAAAGTAAGGATATTGGGCGGTAGTTGGAAGTCAGCTGGTAATCACCCCTTTTTAATATAGTTATGACTTTGGCAACTTTGAGCTTGTCAGGAAACACTCCTGACTGAAATGACTGATTAATGATATCAGCTAGGAAAGGAGATAAGGAGGGGCCAAGAATTTTTAGTAGTTTGATTGGTATGCTGTTAGGACCAACAGACTTTGCAGGATTCAAGGCTGCAATAAGGTCTTTAACTTCATAATACGTGACTGGAGAAAGAAAGATTGAGTCTGGATTTCTGTCTGACATGTAGGCAAGAGGTGATTTAATGGTTTTGGGTATTTTAGCAGTAATATTTTCAGCAACATTAACAAAGTAATCATTAAAGATGTTTGACATCTGTATTGGATCAGAGGTGACATTACCATTGTTATCTTTGATCTTTTTAACTGAAAATGAGGTACAGTAAAAACCCGCGTATAAGAACCTGCAATTTTGCAAGTCAGCCTGATTAGGTTCTTATGTACTTAGTATTTAGTAGGAAATAAGGCTGTTCAGGTTCTTAAATTGGTTCTTATTTCATTCAGGGCTTCCAGGTATTTATTTTGTTCAGATTGAGACTTCAAGCCCATTATCCACTGTCAGTTGAGAGACACCTGTGTTCAAGAGGCCTTATCAAAACATCAGTTCATGGAAGAATCAGAAATTTTACAGAATGCAAGGAAAAGCTTTCAAAGCATCTTTAGAGCTCTTTGCAATTTGCACACATCACAGAATCAGTATGTATGAGCTCTATGACAAAGCAGCTAGAGTTTTGATTTAGTTTGATGATCTCCACGAATAAGAACCTATTTCAAATTTCAGGCTCAATGGGTTCTTACATATTGGGGGTCTAATGTCAGAATCTTCAGCCTGTAGGTTCTTAATCACTATGTTCTTATACGCGGGTTTTTACTGTAGAAGTTTTTACACTCATAATAGATTTGATACCTGACCATAGGAGTTTCATGTTTTGTTTATTGGTGAGAAAATAGTTTTGGAAGTAGGCGGTTTTACTGTTTTTCAATTCTAATACAACACGATTGCGAAACTTTTTATGTAATGATTTCTTGGCATCAGTGTTGTCTTTCCTTAGACTGCGGAAGATTTTATCACGTAATCTCATCATTTTCAAGATTCTGTCATTTATCCAAGGCCTAGCTTTTAATTTGATGGCTTCCTTATTTAGCTTTTTAATGGGAGCATGCTTCTCTGACAGTGAGTAAATCTCTTTTAAAAACTTACTAAATTTATAGTTTACATCTAACGTGTTATCATTGATAAAATCAAGGTTTATAGAGTTTAAATCTTCAAGGCAATTTCCCTCATTGAACTTAGTGAAATCACGTTTATAATGACTAGCATTTAACATATCAAGGCTTAAATTCTTGAGAATTAGAATTTGTGGAAAGTGATCAGAAATTTGGGTCAGGATGTTACCACTGGTAATATTGAATTCAACTGCATTTGTGAATATGTTATCAATTAGCGTAGATGTTTGATCAGAAATTCTAGTTGGGTGAAGAATGCATGACATGAAATTATTAGAGAAGAAATTATTGACAAAATCACAAGTTTGAGTATCTGAATTATAGTTGAGAAGGTTCACATTAAAGTCACCCATTATAAAAGCAAGTTTATTAGACTGAGTTACTTTTAACAAGATATCGTTGAGGTGAAATGTTAGGCTCTCTATATTAGAATTTGGATGTCGATAAACACAACAAAACAGCAAATTCTTCTCATTTTTGCGATCCACTTCAATCCAAACAGTTTCAAAATCACGTCATTACTAAAAGACGGAACACCCCGGAACAACCCAAGAACAACCTGAACAACCCAAGAACAAGCCAGGAACAGGCGGAACAACCCAAGAACAAGCCAAGAACAACGTAAGAACAGGCAGGACAACCCAAGAACGGCTGCTTGGGTAGAATAACTAATAAAATAAATAACATTCAGAGGCAGGGCTTCCTTTGTTCTTCCACGCCCACGAGGACCAACCTCCAAACTTTTCTGTCAGCGAGTGTATCACTCGTCCAAACAAAGCACAAAAAAGAGTTGAAAATAATGCGATTTACGGGGATTTTTCACGGATATTTCTTGAAAACAAAAAAATTACGAACGGTTTACGGGATTTTTAGGTAGTGATACGCCCAAGGGTCGGCGAGGCCAAGCGTGTTGTTGTTGTTGTTGTTTGTTGTTGTTTGTTGAGAGCCTCACAATAAAAAGATGTATCGTGCGCTTTCTTTACTACGTGCTTCTCACACCTCAGAAAGATGGGGGTGAGATAACAAGATAAGTAAAGCATTGCTACAAGAAACCTTGTGAGCATCGCAACGAATTTGTTGGAGATTCCAGTGCAAGAAAAGCTAACTTTGGAAACCTTGAATCACTCAATGGATAACCGTAGAAACTTTCGAGTATATAGCTATGAGATCACTTACATGAGAATTTCTCCTTCTTCTTTAAGCTCAAATGAGTAAAAACCAGATTCCATTGGGGGTTGTAGGGGCTGACGGTTTGCAGTTTCTAGCTGTTTTGGGCCAGTTTAACGGTTTTTTTGGCTGTAAGGATGACAGTTTTACAGTGCCTCTCTTTCTCGACGGTTTCCAAAAAATTTTTTCAAAAAATATGATTCGAGAAGTCAAATTATCACAAAATTGAACATAAAATTAATGAAAAATTGTCCACTTTGTTATGATTTATTATGGAATAATGATAATGATAACTGTCCAGTACAGCATAAATTGGTATGGTATAAATCGTCCAGGACGGTATACTTTAATCAAAGTATGGTACAGTACTGTATAATGGGGCATTGGATTAGCTTTCCCTTTTTTGTGTCATGAAAATGGTAGCAAAGCAGTTGTCTGCAACACAGAACAGAGGCAGTACAAGGAAAGCGTGGAAGCATGTTGTGACGGTTTTCGCTTAATTTTGAGGCGGTTTTACGGTTTTCTTAGATATTTGCAGTCTCAGGTGACCCCCTACAACCCCCACATCAACGACAGAGATTTAGGTTTGGGGCCTGGGCAGTCTAAACATAGTGTATTGTATTCCACTGAAATTGATGATGAAAATAATGGAAACTTGGTGAAGAGATGCTGGAATGAAACGGTGTATCACTTTATGTGGGCCTTCAAGAGAACTTCCCCAAAAAAATCAGTCAATCCATGTAGAAATTCAGAATAAGGGCTTTTTCTGGCATTTTCTTGGATTGTTCCGCCTGTTCTTACGTTGTTCTTGGCTTGTTCTTGGGTTGTTCCGCCTGTTCCTGGCTTGTTCTTGGGTTGTTCAGGTTGTTCTTGGGTTGTTCCGGGGTGTTCCGTCTTTTAGTAACGATGTTCAAAATCATCATTACTGCAGTCAAGATCCTTCCTTGGTGAGGCTGACAGATTGGATTTAACATACATCCCAACACCACCATTCTGGCTATGAGACCTAGTGAAGACAAAATCATACCCTGGAATTTCAACATTAGTTGCAATTGGATTCTCAAAAGAATCCCATGTTTCAGACACACCTATGACATCAAAACTTTGATTCAAGTTATTTGCTAGGCCAACCAGTTCATCAAGATGGAGGGAAAGGCTACGTATATTGGAATGAAAAATAGAAAGCTCCTTGTTTGAAGAAGATTTGTAAAAAGATTTGGACAGCTCTTGCAAAGAAAAGTAATGGGTGTCAATATGTTGTGGCATCTGCTCATCAATATCATAGTCACCTAGATTTGGCAGTTTTGTAAGCCTTGAACATACATCAAATGTTGGTATTGTGTCACTAAAAGAAGGGGTATCCAAAAGAAAGATGTTGGCAAAGACGTCATCAGACACACTACAAAAAGGGAACATTTCTTCACGTTCCTTTATTGAGCATTTAGCACATAACCATGGACTGTCCTTACCCTCCTTAAGTAAATTGTTGTATTCATTCACACTTGTCCCATTGCATTTAATATGACTCCAAAGGTTGCAACTCATGCAGAATAACCGTCTGAAATTCACATTCACATTTTTATGACAAAAAGTACATGGATCCTTGGGGGCTTTTGACTGATTTTCTGTTAGGCGGTCAGGCATTGGTGTTGTGATTATTTAAAAGAAATGAAGAACAGAACTGAAATAAATCCATGCAAATTTCAAAGGAAAACACAACTAGAGTTTGATAGTTCATGGTTCACATTCATAGTGATAACAGTTACTTCCCTCAGCTTTTGTCACTGGAAACTGTGTTAAAGAAAACTTCATTTTCAGCAGAAGAATTAGCAGCATCACCAGGCTCTTCGTTGGGAGTGGAATTCCATTGACCACCGCGGTGGCCATGCCAATCATTTCTTTTGTTGCGAATAACAAGACGATCAACCACAAAGAAGGCATCTTTCCCTTGATTTCTTGCTGCCTGCAAAGCAGGAATTTGGCTACGTCTGCCATCAAGTGTTCTCTGTGAAAAGTCACTGTAGAACTTCAAGCCGTCAGGTTTAACTTCCCTTGCCTTCTTAACAATCCTTTCCTTAACCTTCCATGAATCAATTTTCGCCACTATAGGTCTAGGCCCATTTGATCGTGTGCCATGCCAGCTATTCTGTTGTTTACCATCATCAGTAGATCGCTTTCCAATCCTGTGGGCACGTTCTATCTTGATCTCATCTTCAATCCCAAGTTTATTTTTAATTGCTTCTTTCACTTTAGATTCAGTGTCATCCCATGACTTTTCATCATCGTCCTCCGGGATCCCAAATATTTTGACGTTGTTTCGTCTGGACTGATTCTCCAGGTATTCGATATTACGGGCAAGATCTTCAACACCATCTTCGATATCCATTTCAATCTGTTTAGTCACTTGTCTAATTTTCATCAATTCACTCTCAGTTGACTTGAAAGTGTTATCAAAAGTGTCCAACCTGGCACTCACAAAGGAAATGGATGACTTAATCTCTTCATAGTCTTTTCTCAACGATCTGATTTCTCCTTTCACATCCTCCAGCATGATTTGCAGAGAGGAACGATAGGCCTTGTCCTGCACCTCGAGCATTTGTTTCACGAACCCAATCGTAGCAAATTCCTTATCCATAATTCATAAAACTGAAGGTGAACTGATTTTAATAAAAACTCATCACTAGTAATTAACGTGTTACACTCAGTAACTCACAAAACACTAAGAATCCAAGCGCCTCACAAACAGCGTGCGTGCGGCGGCCATCTTGGAAAACATTTTGATGTAATAATAGGTTTCATGTCTTTAGAAGTCCTCCAAATTTTCAAGAAATCTAGGCATTTTGACCAGAAGTCTTTGTTGGCACAAAGATTAGACTTTTAAACAAGAATCCTAACCTAAATATGTTCTCAAGAATTCTTCAGAATTCTCAAAAGCTCATTGGAATTCTTGTGCTGCGAAACAGAACTAACGTGTGCGAGGCATTTACTGCATGTAAGAACCTTTTAAGAACTTTGGAGGCTCAAATTTAGAAAAACAGCCATTTAAGTAAGAAACTATTCAGGCTGCCCAAGGAAAACCTGGGTTCTTTTATGCAGGTTTCTACAGTACTGCCAGTCAGAAACAGTTTTAATGACTTTGTTTCAACCTGCATACCTTGCATTTGGCATCTCTTTGTTGGCCATTGTTGTAACCATTTTCATTTCCATTAACATAGCAACAACAACGGCCAACCAAATGATAACACATGCAAGATACGCTGGTTGAGACAGACCATTCCTAAGCAGAGAAGTTCCTCAGCTAAGGAAACAAGTGCTTCTTAGCATGTTGCTAAACGTGGCCCTATAATTAAGTCTCCATATTGCAGCAAGCATATTGCAGCAATGATATAATCATAGAACTTCAACTTTCTTTAACTATCTTCTATATGTTCTTGCATATAAAGCATTGAATAGCTTTTCATTATTTGATACAGCCAAGGAGCAAGATTCAGGAACTTACATTACCTAGCAGAACTCCCTGTCAAGCATTACTAGGATATGACCCCTGGTTGTTTGTACCTCCATCATCAGTTTAGAAACATTCAAGCTCAACACTTGAGTACTTGATAGACAAATATGCTTGCACAAAATCAGTTACATTTATTTTCTCTGGCTCTGGCACCACTGCCTCCAGCTTGGTACGAACTCCTGCTGAAATAAAGTCTGTAGGGGCATCAAGAACTCCAGCTAATTCAGATACTGTTTTGAGATCATCCTCTTCCACAATGAAACCTTTAGACAGGAAGAATAAATATATCAGCTCAGTTTGTTAGTTACAATACAGAAACTTAGTTAATGTTTTGTTAATTGACATAGCTGTCATGGCTTTATTGTTGGCATTACAATACGTCTGAGTTTGCTGTTGATTGCCAAGTTCACGACTTAATACGTGTTATGTTATGTTTTGTTATGTTTAGTCATGCAAAGGGTGTCCCCAAAAAAGTCTAATTTGACATTGAGCCACTCTTATACAGGAAGTGGTTAATTTTTCAGTATCTATTTCTGATAAAGTTGCATAGGATGGCTTCAGCTTGAAGCTTAAACCTTTAAACCTTTGTCCATGTCAACAAGTCAATTGTAAAAACGTCTGCAAGATTTGAGAAAAAGTCTATTGTGTTGGACAGAAATGAACAACACTTATAAAAGCAGTTTCAAAGGTAGAGAACTTCATAAACAATGTCAGAAGTGACATTTACTTGCAATATTTACTGGATTTTATCCTTTGCAGAAAAAAGGAACATTGCTAGTTTCAAGGCAAACACTTTCCCCATTCATGTCCCAGAAATCAAACAATCACCTGTCAGATCCCTTCACCAGGGTCTCAAAGGTCTTAGTTGAATCATAACCTTGTTGGGGATACAAATCATCAATGTTCCAAGCAACGGTTATCCCCCGAAAAGGAAACCTGTGATTATGCGCAGAAAGCATGTTTGGTCTGTGGAAAGAATGCGGGCGGAGCATCCAACCACAATCCAAACAATGATTAGCAGGGAAACAAAGAGATTCTCGCGCATGGTAATAAGTTCCTCGGCTGTTGATCTGCTTTGAACATTACCAGCAAAACAAAGGCCTCACACAAAAGGGGCAGTCCTCGGTATCCTCAACAAAACCTATGAAAATCTCAAACCTTTAAAAATGGGATTCTCCTTGAATTTACAGCTCCTCTGCAGAAGCTGCTCAAACAAACACAATATTTTGGTACACCTCATGTTGTTGTTGTTACAGTCACAGTTATGATGCAATTATGCTATTCTAATTTACTATATGATATGACATATCCTACCAACCAAGAGAGACTTTTGCTTGTTGTTGCCTCCAATGACTTTTATAATGTACAGTCTGCCTCAGTTCAATTTAGATGTCAGTTGACATTGCAGTCATGTCTAGTTAATGATAAAGCATTTTAATTGGCGCTATTGGAGACATTTTCACCTGGCATCTAATTGGCAACAGACAGTATATCATATTAAGTTATCTCTACCTTGCCTTTCCATTCCATATCTTTCTGGAAATTCAAAAATATGATTAGGAACCCCATCAGCCATGAATGTATCATTCTGTGCACGAATCCTGTGGGTGTTCCACACTGTACATCGGAATTCATCTAATTGCTGCTGCATCAAAGGGATCATGATAAGAGTAAGGATAGATCTGAAAATGGATAAAGTGCATTTAGAAAGAGTGGCTCTTTTATGCTTCGATATTTTTCTTGTAATGAGGGGATGCATAATAAACAATTTTGATGAAGTATTTAAGTATGATATATGAACAAAACTGCTTCCTTTTATCAGAAAGGTTTTAACTGTACAGCCCTTTTCATTTCTTCCAACCACCCCTATTTAGCAAGTTTGTCCTCATTGTTCATTTGCGGAGATAACCAAAGGCAGTTTACTGCACCATGCTAGTGGACACCAATATCGACTACTGTAAGTATGTGAAAATTGCAATTACACACATTTTTATAAGAAACTAAGAATTTGGGCAAGGACTTTGAGTTATCAGATTTTGAATACAAAAAAGTTTCTTATAAGTTTCTTAATGTTCCATAACACCCTTCATTTTTACTATCTGTTCCGTTATGAACATGTCAAACAATGTTTTTTTTGAAGTTTTCCCCATGTTTTGACATTACTCAAGTACCTTCCATGTATATTCTATAGGAGAGGATGGAAAATAAAATAAATCTAAAATGTTTAGGATTTGTTTGTCAAAGAAGTGGTTTCTTAAGTTATATTTTCCCAGTCCGTGAGTTTCTTAATTTCTTTGCAATCTGAGAATTGAGTTTCTTACAAGCAGTTTCTTATAAAAATATGTTTAGTTGATGTATTACCTGTCACTAGGATCATGAGTGTTGTAATGACATTGCTCTTTCAACCAAACTAAACCAACTTTGAAAAATGTCTCCAGTCTGTCATGTAACTCTCTCCACCATCTCTCTATCTGCAAAAAGGAAGGTAAAGTTGTGGCTTTAACGATGGACAAGATAATCTTTGTTTACAATAGGAATTGATTTTGCAAAGCATGATATACATCAATTTGTCAATAACCCATTGTACCCCACTTGTCCATGTTCTAAAATATTTCATTGAAAAACATCTTACACAATATTTGTGATTCCAATAATGATGAAAGTAAGTAAAAAAGTAATTGAACCTGGTTTGATGGTGATGGTCCAAATATTATTGAATCTGTAGGGTCCTCTAAGTCTCCTTGTAGGCTTCTAAGGTATGAATGCATGGTGCTCATCACAGTCGTCTCAGTTCCCTTATCCAATCGTAAGTGGTTTGGTAATAATTTTGTTTCCATCAAAGACTCCAGATACCATTTACCTATAAACAATGGATCTGAATTTGTGTTCCAAACTTTCAACCACAAGAGTTTTCTGCTGGCAGTATCTATACATCCATAGGTTGCCAATGGAAATGTTGAGTTCTGGTACACTCAAAAAAATAAGGGTGCTAGATAGGGTGTTTGAAAAAACCTAGGGGTTGTTCAAGCTCTGAGAAACCTGCAAGGGTTTTTTGGAAAAACCGGCCAGTTGATGGGGTTTCTTCAATAACCCTAAGGTTTTTCTGACTCTTGAAAAGCCTCTTGGGGTTCTCCTCTTGTTCAGCATAACCATAAGGTTTTTCCAAATTCCTTTAAGGATGAAGGGTTCAAAGGTAACTGACTCAAAAGGTCAAAAGAACCCTTGGAGGTTTATTGTTCGCCATCTTGGTTCTTGCGAAAACCTTCAAAAGTTGCCTGGGATAATTCATGATTGCAAAGATTTTGCATTTCAGAGACTTTTCTTGATTTTCGGTTTTTTTTTCAAGTGGTAATGTTTAGAAAACTAAAAGCGGCAAATGATAGTGCGAGAGCGTGCGAGAGTTTGCATTTCCTCAATGTTGACGAGAACAGATAATTGGAAACGTTGCACCAACAAGATTGCAAGCTTTCCATTCGCTCTACAAGGCACAGAGCAGGAAACATAAATATACTGCGTTTTATTTTCAACGTTCTACTTGCATAACATCACATTGCTTTCCTTGGGACTTTATCCGGACATGTTGGGACGAGCATAAGCCATGTGACTGAAACAGCGCGAATTTCGAATTCGATCTGGAATTTTCGAATTCGATCAACTCTTCGATCTGGCGTCAGCACGAAATCTTTCCTTCTCTTCATCGTCTACTTTCGAGAGATAGCTGCCTTTCAAGAACTCACAAGAATGCCTTCAATACACAAGACAACGAAGAAGCAGATAAATTACAAGCAAGTTCCAACCAAAACATTGGTAAGCTTCTTCACATCATTACTTTTACTCCAAGTTATTCGCTGTGTCAAAATTTCACATCGACAACCACACAGACTTTTCGGACTTTTCTGTTTATGGCCTAGCTACAATCTCTTACAAAAGTGTTGGACCCCTATTGAAAAAATCGATTTTTTGTGCCCCCTCCCCCCGTTTCAATGTTGAATGAACTGCAAAGAGGGTTTTTTAACGCAGATCCAGGAAAAGAATGATTCGCTAAAGCAATCAACATTGAAATGGGGGGAGGGGGGACAAAATTTCTGAAAAACGTGGATTTTCATAGGGGTCCAACACTTTTGTAAGAGATTGTAGGTAGCATACCTCGTCGTCCTTGTCAAATTTTCTTCAGTCAACTGTTGCTTGATGGAGATTAGTACAAACATGAATGTAAAAAAAAAGAAAATAGCTTTGTTGTTCGTTCGTTTTTGTTACACAACAAACATTATGTTCATTTTCAAGTAGCCAACCAACTAGAAAGATGCTGTCTTGATTTTCAGTTCGACTTCTCAAGATGGCGAAACTTCTCTGATCTGTATGAATGGATAAAATTGAGGGGAAGTCTACTATCATGACATTGGCTGCAAAACAGAAACAAGGTAAACCATGAAGCGAATTTAGATTCTTTTATTGCATGTAAACTTTTTTTATATAAGCTTAAAAGTTGGCTTATGAGGTGAATTGAAACTCTTTCTTTGTAGAACCTCAAGCTTTATTCATCACAGCTTTCGCCTATGAATCTTTTTGGCCCTCGTTACCATTGTGCTTCCAGGTCGGCCTAGGTATAGGAATAGGATTTTGTAAAAGAACGGACCTGATACAACTTAGGAAACCATTTATTCTGTAAAAGGAAAGCATCAGCAAAGTTTTGCTTATTTTTATTTGTTTGCTGTATCACTCTATATGTTGGGCAATACCTGAAAATTATTGGAGAGGCTTTAAAAACTTTCATTTGTCCATTTTAATGTCCACAAGGGCAAAGGTAGGCACCATAGATTTATTTATTGAAACTTTGAGAAATCTTTGAAAAACATCGAGGTTTTAAGAAGCATTATTTTAAACCATATGGCAAGAGTTCTTTTACCAAAATAAACTTTCTCAAGTTCAAAATTTACAGTATTGAAGTCTATTAATTTTTTGACGATCTGAGAGGTGAATTTCATGCACAAATACCACCTGGATAAACAATGTTAAGAACTTCTCGTAATTTTCCGCTTAAATTTTTCTAGGTTCATCAAAATTTTGTTGGCTCTGTTACACTTCAGAGGACTTGCTTTGAGTGAAAATTTTACCAATACTTGTTTTGAGATTTGCTGGAGCAAAGGGATGCAGTTACTGACAAAATGCCTACTCTTCTGACAACAATCTTGATAAAAAAATTTTTTCTAAACTCTATTTGGAGTGTCCATAATCCCATTTCTTCAGACACTAGAAACTGAGAGACTGACGCAGTACCGAAAGTTTCTTAAAATCATCAAATTTTAGCACTGAAAGTCTTTTGATGGTTTGAGAGAATGTTCCTCGAATTAATTTTGTACTAATTGGTGGGGGATCTTCTTTTGCTTGGGGAAATTTCAAAGACATTGCATCCTCAGTTCTTTTGCAATCCGTGTTAAAAACTAAGACATGTTTAGTAATTTATGCTACAATTTCTTTTTAGAGGCTTGAAGAAAAAGACCAACGGAAGATCTGCATAGTTTCAAGGTGACAACACGTAAAAAAGACAGTTATCAATACTATAATGGAACAAGGTACTGCATATGTTGTAAAGAACAGCCGAAATCTTCGTGAATGAACTTTAGAAGTTGTCTTTGATTAGCTGAAGGCCTTGATTGACTTTCTTGAATATCAGAATACACTCATCTTTTTGGTGTAAAACCGTGGCATTCAACTTCATGATGAATTAAGACGCTCTGTGATAAAACTTTAAAAACATTCGCACCTAGAATTAAGAAACTCAGCTACAAAGCCCAGCCCAATAAAAAGACCAGTTTCTACAAAAATTTGTGTATTGACAGTACATACTTAGACTTTGTTCTTCCCGAGGGGTGTATCACTCTTCCGAAAAGATGTACAAGATTTCTTTAAACAGTAAGATTTTAAGGACTTTTTAACGGATTTTTCTGTAAAACAAAGTAATTTTTTGCCAAAGGGGTACGATATTTTTATACAGTGATATGCCCTCGGTTCTTCCCTTGTATGTAACTGATAAGTTATAATCAGTTGTAAATCAGAAAGGCATTGTTCGTAGCGTTTCGTGATTTAGCATTTGTAATGTTAATTGAGACTTGTAACAAATGTAGTACACATCAAGATCCAAAAATCTTCGGACAGTCAAACTTTGTGACAAAATTTTTTCTGCAAGGTTTTGCAAATTTCCAAACACTCGAGCACACTCTTGGTTATATTTTTGCTCATGACACTTCAGTTTGAATTGGTTAATACTAAATTAATTCTATACTTGTGAACTGAAGGATTTGTTAGTTAAGAACTAAATCCTTTTTTGTATGAAGTATGTATCGGAAACTTTTCAGTCCGAGATATTTTTGGATTTTCATGTAACCAACATTGGTAGATATAAAGTTTTGAGATACAGAACTTTTAATGAATTCAAGAGGCAAAGTTTTATTGAAAATTTTATGCAAAAATGTCTCTGTTCTTTTGTGACGGTTCTCAACAATATGTATTACGAATAAATGTTTTGCGTGCCTTAAAGTTTCTTCAAAGGACTTGTGCAGGGGCAGCTTACATCACACAAGAGTGCGAAAGAAAACCCAATATACACCCTTCGAAGAGTTCTTATCTTTAAAACCAATCAGAGTTCCATAAGGGGTTGTTTCAAACCCGATCAAAGGTGCTAATAGATGTAAACAGAAAAACCCTCGAAGGTTTATCAGCAGCGTACAAATACGTTACCCCTGGAGGTGGGTGAAAAAACCTTGTGATAGAGGTTTTCTGAGAAACCCCTCGCGTGGTTTTCTAAAAAACCCTTTCGGGGGGGGTTTTTCAGAAAACCTTTTGAAGAGGTTTTTTTGAAAACCCTTTGAAACGGGTTGTTTGGAAAACCCTTTAAAGAAGGTTTTCTAGGAAACCCTTTTGAAGGGGTTTTTTAGGAAACCCTTTTAAAGGGGTTTTTTAGGAAACCCTTTTGAAGGGGTTTTTTAGAAAACCCTTTGAAACAGGTTGTTTAGAAAACCCTTCAAGACGGTTCTTAGAAAAACCCTTTGAGAGGGTTTTTTATAAAACCTCCATGAAAGGGTTATTTCGAGCACCTCCAGGGGTAACGTATTTGTACGCTGCTGATAAACCTTTAAGGGTTTTTCTCAGCACCTTTATTTTTTTGAGTGTACCCCATCAATTTATCATGACCATCTAAGGAATACGTCCAGTTAGGGCCCATTGTAACAAAATGCCCCTTTGGTTTTCTCTTCTTGACCCCAGGCATTCGACGTGCTAGCCCTTGTGGATCAAGTTCAAACATGACTCCATGAATTAGGTCTCTTGGGACTTGTAGGTGGTACTTCTGTCGTATCTTCTGGGTCATTGCTCTATACCCAAGTAATGCACCTGGTCCTTCAAGTTCTTTCGCAACAGCTTCTCTGATATCGGCGACTGGTGTATTGCCATCAATATAACGAATATTGAAATAATTAAACCTTCGGTCGAGTGTTCTTATGCTCCAAAAGTAGCAGTCATAGTCCCTTTGCATATAGTCCAATATCTCATTACGTTGCAGGCGCTGTTCGACGTATTTCTTTAGGTCTGCACTCAATTGTTCGTTGTCTTTCCATTTAACGTTAGAGGCTGCCATCATCACTCAAAGGCACAGTCTGACAATCTGCTGGCTCTGCTTAACATACTGTCCTTGCTTGTTACCAGCACCGGAACAGCCATGGTCTTTGCAAGTTTCCCGCCTTTTTTTACAGTAGACATCCCATACATAAAATGCAGGCCTGCAGCATAGTTGCTGCAGAGCTTGAATAAGGCTGTGGTCTCTCATAGTTTCAAATAACAAACGAAGCTGCAATTGGACTGCCTTAGGGCTGTATTGGAGCTGCAGCGGAGCTGTTGCAAAGCTGTTGCAGAGGTGTATCAGGGCAGCAAATAAGAGCTACTGACAGTTGTAGCAAGGCTGCAATAAGGCTGCAGGTTATAATTAGAAGCAAATATGTACTAAAGCTGTCCCAAGGCTGTAAGTAGGCTGTGATAAAGCTGCAACAGAGCTTCAAATTGCCTGCACATAGGCTGCAGATAAAAGCAATACACAGGCTGCAGTCACAGGGAAACAATAAAATTGAATACGGCACGTTGAGGAAATCATTGCATTATTCTCGTATCTTATATGGTCAGATTTATCGAATTCGATTTGTCGAATTCGTCAGAATCTGACCACGTACATTAAAATCTAAAACTTTCAGACGATCAAACTTTCGGACAAAACTTTGTCCGAAAGTTCATTTGTCCGAAATCTGGTGATGTCCGAAAGTTTTTTCGTCCGAAAGTTTTAAATTTATTGAAAATAGAAAAACGCAAAGAAACATTACATAAAATGTCAATTAATCAATGTTTTGCCAGTAGTACTTAGGTTTCTTGAACTTTTTATATGAAAGTTTGGTTCCTTGAAGTTTTTTTGAAAAAAGTGCACATGCGGCAGCACCTTCTAATTTGGTTTACAGCTGGTTTTCCATTGTTTAATCTAACGAAAATTACATCCAAATGTCCTTGCAGATGTGATGATCACCATGTACCTAATGCAAGCTGGTATCTATGATAGAATCACAGTTAGTTTTGTCATATATTTTGGTATCAGGCTTGTTTTTTGATGTCGTGTTTGTCCGAAAGTTTTTTTGTCCAAAATTCCCGAAAAAGCTTCCTAAAGTTTTTTGTCCGAAGTTGTTTTTCCGAAACTTTTCCGTCTGAAAGTTTTCGATTTTAATGTAAAAGCAAAATCGGATGACTGATGCCATGGTGAGATTATCGAATTCGACTTGTGAAGAATCGGACCTGTTCTATTTCTTTTGATTTATCGAATGGCAAATGAATGAAATTTTCTCCTCGCCTACGTGATCTAATTTTCAAACGAGACGCAAGCAAAATGGAGTCCTCCCGGCCTAAGTTCAAGAAAAAAGAACAGAAGAGGCTTTCACTGCTAAATACGAGAGGGAGCGAATTGTTTGTAGCAGCCACCCCTTGCCCATTTTGTGCCATGTTTTCTTGTATTTTTGCTTTTTTAAGCACCAAACCGACTATTATTGTTGCTGAAGCAACCTTTTCGGCTATTGCTAACATTTGATTCAACGAATGTGAAGCAAAAACTGATTCGATTTATCGAATTCAACAAAATCTGACCGTGTAAGGGCAGCTTACGGACAACGAAACCCGGAAAACTTCCATAATGGTGTCCTTTTGTTCAAGAGGTGTATTGTATTGACATCTCTTTGCAAAGGTTCCATAAATAAAGAACACATTTGATAAACTTAGGTACTTGTGTTTTGAGAATACAACAGCTAAAACAATGATGTACTGTTTTAATACAACAGCCTTCAGCTACGAAATATTACAACTGTACAGTATTTTTAGATTTACATAGAGCTGTACAGTATTATATACAGTATTATGTACATGTTCTAAACTATCAGTTTTGAATACTCATAAATTTTTAGGAGTTTTTATAACAATTTGCACGTTTACTTCCTGTGCCCTTGCATACTGTATGTCAAGACAAAGTCTTTTAAGCCTTCCCAATGCTTAAGGACTTCCCTGTATTTCCATAACAGAAACAGATTATTTTCCCGTTGGCAATCTGAGAGTTTTTAAGCTGCCAGCTTTCCTACGGTATGATTATTGTATCATGTGACCCTTAGTACCCATTGTGACCTTTACTAACAAGCCGATATCAAATGTTTTTGTGGTAGACCAAACTACAGTATATTGCTTTGCCAAACGCATACGATTGCAACACAAACAGGTGGACCAAACCGACGCTGGTACGCTGATGGTCTTGGCCATAATTTGTGAAGACCCATCTCACAACAGTTTTGAATATACTGACTGTCCTGTGTAGAATTTTCATCAGGCTTTTGTGTGATGCAAAAAATGCACCATCATTGACATACACACACAAACACAATAAAATTGAGTTACTTCCATGTCCACAACCCTGCTTGTCATTTCCCTCGCATAGGCATGATATTTTCATTGCTTCTTCTTCAAGGGTCCTGTAAAATTTGAAAATAGAAACTGCAAGAAAGGCTCACAAAATCAAACATAAGCAATTAACATAATTTTAAGTGCAACAAGAACCTTAATGACCAGCATGATCCTTGATATGGTGAAGCATTGTTTGTGCCAAGAATAATTGAAGTTTAGTGGCAAGTGGTAATAAATTAACACAAAAAAGACTGAACACTTTTGAGAAAAATATGGGCCTTAAAAATTTTTATCGGTCGCTATGATGAGCTGGGGGAGGGGGAAACTCAAATCTTGGGTCGACAGGGACATGCTGCCCAACATTTAGGGATTTTTGGTCGATTTTCATACCAATTTCTAAAGGAGCATCAGGGAAAATATATATTGAACTTCAGAGAAATCAAGTTTCATTTCACTTTAAATGTTTACATATATATTCAAGGAAGATAAAGTTACAACAAATAGATTCGTAAGAACTAATGAGACAAACAGTTATATATATACATGTTGAAACCTACATTTACATACTTTCGAGACTCAGAACCCATCATCATGGGTGGCACATAACCTTTATTCTCAAAATGGAAGTTACCCACCCTCCAATGGACACACTATTATATGTCAGTATATATTTGTCTGTGAATCAATTTTCCATGCTTTCAAACATATAGCAGTGCTTTGAAACATGCTGCACCTGTTCTTCAAAAATATGAAAGCAATAAAGAGAGACAAACTATGTACCCTTGATAGTCTTACCAAGTTTCTTATTGTTACGTCTTTTTGCTGTCGCAATTTTGTTGGTAACAATTCTTCTCATTTCTTTGAGGGGGAGACTATTCCCTTTTTCTGAGGCAAATCTTGCTGTATAATCTAAAATAAGACATTGTCATAACTATGGGACAGATGATGATACAATGCTGGTGTAATGAACAGTCTCGTTTTGGAAATCATTCAAAATTACTCTGTAAAGTCCAGATTCAGATTCAGCACCCAAACTTTAGTCTCATTACAAATGTTCATGTTGCTAGTGGTAATGAAAATTTAGGACGATTGAAAGTTTAAAACCTACTAGGGATTTGACCATGAAAAGTTACCCAGGGTGTAAATTTTCACCCCAGCATGGGAAACTAATGCTTTCGTTGATTTTTGCTCATGGCCTGTGGTCAGAAACCTCCAAAACTCCATTTTCACGGACCAATCAAACGGTGAAAAAGCGTCAAAGACAACACAAATGTGTGAAGATTCTTGTGATAAATCTTCTCTCCAGGTGTTTAGGCATAAAGGGTTGGATGCCAGTTGAAACATATCCAGGTTTCAAGAACTTATGGTGTTTCCAATGGACAAAATCACCTAAGGCTTGTCGAGGCCAGTTTACATTACTTCAAGTTAGATGGTGAAACCTCGTGATAAAACCTCTTTTGAATTTTATAACTTATTTAGCACCATGAAGACTTCTGCCATGAATGCAAAATGTATCATAACTTATGACATATAACACAGAAACTTCCCCAGAGTAATATCATATGACCTGAAATGCGTAAACAAAACTCACTAGATCTTTTCAATTCACATAGAAACTGAAAGGGCATTGAATATTTATCAAAAGGTACTGTGGCGGACAGAAAATAGGAAGAACCATTGAAGACACACATTTTTGTCGCCTACCGGACTTTTGTACAACAATCATTATTGTTATCACCATAGCCTCTCAGCCTGAATTTCCATTGTTTGAGATTCAGTGCCTTGTTGGTCTGTATGTGAATTGGAAATGCTATAGCCCCTTGAAACCTGGAAATATTTTACCTGGCATCCAAAGTTTTATTCCCAAACATGTGGAGACTAGATTTCTTCAAACAAATTTGGGATATTTCCAGCAGTCTTTTATCCTGATTTTGTTTATGAAGGTAGGTAAAATTTCGAAATATCTGCAAACTTCTCTTTTATGGTTAAATCCATTATAAATCTTAACTTCATATCTTCATAAAATCAGCATCACAATCACCAGCAGTTTGAAAAAATGCAGCTGGACTAAAATGTGGGTGCTAAACCTGAATCTGGGCTTTCATACGAAGAATATGAAGGAACCATGATGGATCTCATCCTTGTGCCCAGTGACAATGAAGGCTTTCCATAAACTGAAACACATATTGACCCTGAGCCTGTCAGGCTATTGTGCAATTTGATTGGCTATCTTTGCAACAAAGGGAGTTTCTTCACTACAAAAATGGTATTCAGTGGTAAAGCCTAGTTTACGTCATTTTCGTGCAAACAACGTTTCATAAACAGCATGATCAGGAACTTGAACTTTGGTATCAATCCAATGAAAAGCAAGGAACTTGTTTGTCGTGATTCTGAAAAAGGTTGTGGCCAGGGCAGCATTAAAGAACTTTAAATGCTATAGATTGCTGAATTTGCAGAAAGTAATAGGAAAATGAACTGTCATACCAATGATGGCTTTAAGAATATTGGGATCCAATGCCCTGCCTTTTTCCATGGTTTTTCCTGACTTTGATCTGAGTCCCATGCCACCACAATGGGTTAATGTGTTGTCATCAAAGAAATTGTCAAGCAATAGGTTCATTAGTTGTCTGGGACAATCGCGGCAAGATGTATGGATGACACACAGTTCGTTTGATGGTATGTAAACATTGCTGTTAGGTACAAGCTCTTGTAACCCCTTCTTGTTTCTAAATGCATCCTAAAAAGTAAATTAGAAAATGTATATAGACAGTTTTACCAACATTTTTCTATAACAACAATTTTAAGAAACCAACTTGTAACTCAAGAAACAGAAAATTAAGAATTGACAAATGATTCTAGAAACTACTTCTGAATTTTTACTGCAGATCAATGTCATTTATCAAAATCAACCAAAGATAATTATGGCCTGTCAGAAGTTGGCAAACAAGATACTGCATGGTGTGCTAGCAGTGGCACTTAAGACAAGGGGACAGACGCGAAGCCTAAAAAATAATGTGCTGTAGAATTTTGGAAAATCCTACCTGATGAGACTCTGTCAAGTCCTTCATGTTTGAACTGGAATTTTGACCAGATGATGGCTCAAAGATTTCAACAATTCTTTTTAAAAAGTTTATGACTTCTGGTGAAGGTACTGTTAAAGAGTCAAAACAATATAATTGCAAAGAAACCATTGAAAGATGAGTCCTTTAATTCCAAGAGGGCAGGAGGGGTGATATTCAACACTGAGTGAGCAAGGATTCATCAATGACTTGTAAATACTGTAATAATTGTACTTGAAACTCCCCTCCCCCAAAGCCAGTTTTAAAACTCCAAAGGCAAATGGGCTGATTTTGTGTCTGTTTGAAGAGAATTTAGGATATTTTTAGCCTATAATAGAAATAACTCTGCAAAGACTGACACTTGCTGAACCACATTTTGGTAAGTGATCTACATCAACAGGAAATGACTTGTGGTGAATGAATTGAGCCACCTTTATATGCTTAAACTCCATTTAGTGATAAAAAAATATATAACAGCAAGTGTCATATGTGAGCTTGAGCTGTGAGCCGTTTAGCAGCCAGCTAATCCGACTATCTATCTGTCATAATTTACCCACATAGTCTCTAAAATTACTATCTAAAAAGGGGTGCTCTCTCCTCGATTAGCTTTGCTATTGAGAGAGTTCCTCCTTAAGAATTCCCCTTCATGCAAGTCCTCTAGTGCAGTGTCATTTGTCTTTGTTTTTATTATCTGTGTATTGTCTTTAATGTACTTATTATAATTGTTGTAAGTAGTTTAATATTAGAGTATTTGTATGTAGTGGAATTTAAAATCTATGAATGAACTTAACTGCAAGCAAATTTAATGATGATGTGATAAAACAAATTGTGATGTACATTAAAATGTGTTGAAATTTCCACTTGAGTTGTGTAGCTTGTGTAAATCACATCTTTCTTAGGCTGAGTGGCTCCAGGGGAAATTTTGATAATTCATTTTAATTTCACTGCAACTTTTTCATAGTTTGATTGTTTTTTAATTTTCCTGTGATGCAAAAATGAAATGGAAAAAATATAGAAAACAATTCTCTAGTTTCAAATTACAAAAAAATCATACCAGGATTAAAATCATGTGTATGACAAAAGCAAGCTTACTAAATTGATCTACTAAAGTTTCTCTGATGTCCATGCATGTCTGTCCTATTTTACTCTTAATTAAGTCTATTAGCGCAGGCTAGTTGAAACTGAAAGATTCACTGGCCACATTCCTTTGTCATTTAAAGTTTGACTGCGTCAGCATGTCTTCTTGGCCAGTGATCAAAATGGTTTGATATTCTATCATACAATATATACCTCATGCTGGGAGATTGTAATGGGGTATGGGCCTAAGTCAGAGTAGTGGAAACTAAAACATGAAATAGGGAATAATGGAACAATAACAATTGAGTTTCAACTGTTTCATTTCACCACAAATGAGTGACATGATTGCTCCAGGTTATGTCAACTGATCTGCCAGCCAAGCGCTAGGATTAAATACATCTCAAAAATTTTACCGAATGTCAAAATTTAACTACAGTAAGTCTAACTTTTCAGTGAAAGCTTGGAGCTTTATTGTCTTGTAAAATCTACGATACTGTCAATTTTATGCCTATACTATACTAATGACAACTCACTTGGGATTGAAACAAATCCACTGTTGGCAGAATCTACTCTTTCCAGATATTGGGAAGTCTGATGTGTTGATTCATGTGGTGTTGAAGACCTAGGTGGAGATTGTGATGTCTGATGTGGTGATCTAGGTGGTGTTGGAGACTTAGGCGGAGAGGGATGCAATGGAGAAACAGCCATTAAGTTTGCCATGTGACTTGAGTTGTTATCATAAAGTGTGTCCATTGACATATGCAAAGCTTTTGCGATGCCTGTTAAATACCGTTTTTCTGCTGGCATAAGCTCAGTAAGCTCAGCAGCATCTGTCTGATCTGGTACTTCTTGGTTTCTCTCATCCTGTCTCACTGATGTTTCTTCCATCACTGACACATCATTTCTGGTGAAAAATTGTTCGGCTTGAATTTTTGCAGCTTTAATTTGTGCTTCCTTCTTGGTTATCTCCACCTTTTTAGTGTTTTTCACTAGAGTTATAAGGATCGTAAGAATCATAAGAAAAATAATTATAAGATTTTATGAGGCTTATGATCAACTGAAAATACCAAAATGATAATTTTAAAATGTTTAACACTTGATCCTCTCTTGAAACGTGTGACATAAGGACTGTAAAGTACTTTGTTTTCTTTATTAGGCAATGTAAAATTAATTTTGCTAATTCCACCCAAAAGTTAGCCTTCCAAGTGTATTCCTGAGCAGAAATTTGCAGTACTTGATATTTATTTTGGCTGGAAAAGCCACCAGCTTGCAGATTTCCAAAATCTCAGATAGCTTTAGCAAAAACCCAGTGAAAATCTCAAGGAAAACTATATGTGACAAAGTGTGTCTCATTTCCATTTCTAAAAGAAATTATCAATGATGAATCATGGCTGATAGTGATGAAGACAGCTATATAGAGCCTCTAAGAAACTCGTATGAAATGTACTGAAAAATTGATGGTTCTAAGGAACTCTCAGTACTGGCCTGATTCTTGGTTTCTTTTAAAAATACAAGAAGACATCAGATGATTTGAAACACTGCACCTTTACCATTTGGCCACACCACCACATGGACATACAAGTGCGAGCGAAGAAAGCAGAAATTCATGAGAGAGACTTACAGTAACACATACACATGCTACATGCTGGATTCACTGATGCTGAAAAATATGCCTGGATACGATACCAAGCAAGATGGTTATTTAAAGGTGTTATACTACACATATTTTTTTATAAGAAACTGCTTATAAGAAGCTCAACTCTCAGATGGCCAAAAAATTAAGAAACTCCAGTACTGGGAAAATATAACTTAAGAAACTATTTATTTTTAACAAAGGAAGCCCTTAACATATTTTACCCTATTTCACTTGTTTCCTGTATCATATTACTCGCAATGTACTTGATGTCTAAACACTGGAAAGTTGTCAAAAAAACATTGTTTTGAAAAGTTCAGGAGGGTGCAGCAAGTGAACATGAAGATTGTTATGAAACCTTTAAGAAACTTGTAAGAAACTCTGAGCTCTCAAAATCTGATAATTTTAAGAAACTTTGAGTACTGGCCAAAATTCTTAGTTTCTTATAAAAAAATATGTACGTATGTGATGATGCATGTATAGAAGTGTGAGCCCCTGTTTTTCAGTGGATTTGGACCAATCACAAAACCCATCCTTGGGGGGTGGCACTGCCAGGCTAATGATTTTGAGAACAACAACTTTCATGTAATGAGAATAATTACCTTCTTTTGGCTGTTGTTTTGGCTTCTTTGTTTTTTCTACCTGCTTCCTTTGCTTCTTGCTAGACAACATTAACTTGAGAAGATGATCTTTATCACCTGAAATCCCAAAGAGAAATGAATTTATATGATCTTTGGAGGGAGAATACTGAGCTGCGTGCAGGCTACACAGTATATGATTCCTGGCTCTTCCCATGATTTGAATGGATTCTGGTGAGGAAAAATCCTCTTGGTATTCAATCTAATGTTTGAATGTATTCATATCATTTGTTGATTCTCCTGAGTTATGAGAAAAATCCATGTTTTGGGCTTTAGATAAGATGCATCATTGTCCAGCATTACTTTTGTGAGATGGATTCCAATTTTATGGAAATCTCATATCACTATTTCAAGTGCAATGTTTGTTGTTTGACACAAAAATTTATAACTTTCCATAGATGGCCTGGTGTACCTCTATGCATACATCAACAGGGATTAAATTGATAAGGAAAAGAGCATACTTGACACAGAGATAATCTTTGCCATGTAGTACTCATTGTCTCCTCTCCAGACTGCTGTGATTTGGTCTCCCTCCTGAAGATCCTCCAATGCTTTCCCTTTTGGTTTTTTTACCTCATTTTTTGTTAATACCTCCACAATTCCATCTTCAACAAACTCAACCAAGAAATGCGTATCTAAAAGGACACACATATCTGTATATAGAAAATTAGTTTGACAAGTTTGCCTGATCATAAAAAGTAGGCCTAATGATGAAAAACTATGCCGGCTCAATGGGGGGTGGCTGTCGGTGTGTCAACACGTTTATTCAACTTTTCGAATTTTGTAAAAGAAAGTTAAGCGAGCTTGCACCATTAACTATACCTCCACTCTCGCAGCAACTGCATCATAACGAACTGTTGCAGTTGCTGAAGCTGCTGTTAGTTTCTTGAAACTCGGAAAAAGCGAGTCTCTCTGCCTCTTCGTCAGTATCTTCTGGTGTGGACTAAAGGTTAAAATTACTTGCCTCTTCATGACCAACAAGTTCAAAATGTGACATACCTTCTTGGGTCAGCGGGTCCTCGTCTTCACCCAAATAGCCTTTGAGGTAGGCTGGTTTCTTTCTTTTACGGCTTTCTTCTTGACAGTTTTTACTCATGACAGCTTCACTATTTTTTCCTCCACTCTCCTTGTTCGCGTCCATGTTGATTCTGTGCGCAGGCAACGATGACCAAGTAAGAAAGACTACGAACATACGAAAATGGCGCGCTTTCCGCAAGATGCTGGCCGTTGATTGGTTATTTAGAAGTTCTCTGGCCTGATTGGCCCTTCAAACATGTCAATGTCAATCAAATTCCGACACTGACACGACAAAACACTGAGAGACCATGTCAATGTCAATCAAATCGTGAGGGGCCTGGGACTGTTTGTTGCTGTCTTATCGTTTCAAAATGGCGCTGAACTTCATTGACTTTTCCAAGCACGTAAATAAAGTAAAGTTTGATTCTGAAAAGAGGAAAAGTGATTTCAAAGTAATCGAAGCAGTTTCTGCTGAAAAAGTGGCACGCTTTAATTCAGTTGATGAGGTGTATTGTGATTCAAGAAGGCGGAGGCTTGCGTCTACAAGAGGAGAACGAAAAAATGAAGCTGCGAATGTGATGCTATTTGATACACAATCTGAGGAACTGGCAGAGGACGTAAACCCCACGGATGGATGCATGTCTTATGATAGTGATTCGAATGATGACAACGTTGAAGCTGCAGAAGGAATGAGTGAAGAGCAACAACAGATGTTGGAGGAGATAAATGGGCTGCTGAAGAAGGCTTTTAAACTTGAAGGAATGGAGTCATCGTTCAAAGGCAACGTCGAATTTGACACGGACAATCATGACGAGGAAGTTGAGCAGTGTTCTTACGTTCAGTTTCCCCAAGATTGTGACGCCAGTGCAGAGGACAGCCCTCAAAGGAAGGAAGAAAACATTGAAGAAGAGAAACTGAGAGAGCCCTTATACAAGGGAGCTATGTTAACCTTGGGGATCAGTTTTCTCCTGTTAGCTGCATTTACAATGAGGCACAAGCTCAGCTCTGAGGCTCTTGGGGACTTCATTGTTCTGCTAAATTTTCTGCTTCCATCGGATTCAAAGTTCCCAAAGTCTCTTTATCTGTTCAAAAAATTTTTTCACGATTGGAAGGCCTCAATAGTTTTCCATCATTATTGCAGTTACTGCCTGGTATATCTGGATGAAGATCATGGCAAATGCCCTAACCTTTTTTGCAACAAAGACCTCACAATTGATGGAGCAAAGGCCTTTTTCATTGAAGTACCAATTCCAGATCAACTTAAGACCCTTTTGGCAAGGCCTGGGTTTTATGGACATCTGAGTCATAGATTTAAAAGAGAAAAGGCACCAGGGGCAATAAATGATGTTTATGATGGGGTTTTATACAAAAGGAATTATAACATTTTATCCAATCAAGACAACATATCACTAACAATGAACACTGATGGGGTGCCTGTTTTTAAGAGTTCTAAAGTTTCAATCTGGCCTCTTTATTTCATAATCAATGAGCTGCCCTACAAAGAAAGAATAAAAAGAAAGAACATGCTTCTGGCAGGTCTGTGGTTTGGCCCAACAAAAGGTAGCATGGCAACATTTCTTCAGCCTTTTCACAAAAGCCTTGTAGATTTAGGACAAAAGGGTTGTAAGGTCTATTCACCAGAACGAGGAGAGTTTATATGCAAGGTACTGTTACTTGCCTGTACTTGTGACTTACCAGCAAAGTGCACAGTAATGAACACAACCCAATTTAATGGCTATTATGGCTGTCCATCATGCCTCCAGCCAGGGTTGACTGTAAAAACTGGCATGAGAGGGTCAGTGCATGCCTTTGAATTTCAAAGAGCAGATCCTAAAGGGCCTTGTAGGACAGCTACTGAAACTCTTGAACAAGCAAAAAAGGCATTAGATGAAGGCCAAGCTGAGAAAGGGGTGAAAGGCCCATCATGGCTTATGGGAATACCAAGTTTTGACTTTATTCGGGGAATGGCAATTGACTACATGCATGGGGCATGTTTAGGGGTGATGAAAATGCTGATGAAACTCTGGTTTCAAAATGACCATGCCAGAAATGCATATAGCATAGCTGATAGAACCACAGAAGTCAATGATAGGTTGTCATCCTTCAAGCCACCTTTTGAATTAAGTCGACTCTCAAAATCATTGGATCATTTTACGCAGTGGAAAGCTTCTGAGTATCGATCTTTTCTTTTGTTTTATGGCTTACCATTGTTATATGGTATACTGCCTGCTGCTTATTTTATACATTTTGCAGCCTTTTCAGAAGCTATATTCCTGCTGTCAAAAGAACAAATAACTGAAGCAGATGTACAGCAAGCTGATAGATTGCTACAGTATTTTTGTTTTATGTTTGATCAGCTATATGAACTAAGATACATGACTATAAATGTACACCAGTTGTTGCACATGACCCAGTGTGTTAGAGATCTTGGTCCATTGTGGGTATATTCCTGTTTTCATTTTGAAGACAAGAATGGCTTCTTGCTGAAATTATTTCATGGTACCCAGTCATTTCAGTTTCAAGTTGTATATGCTACATCAGTTATGAGACACTTGTTTAACTCTGAACATTTACTTGCTGCTTATTCAAATGGGAAAGTTGAGTTACTGTTCAAAAAGTTGATTGGCAAAACGCCTTTAACAATGCATAAGATTTCAAACAGCAGCTATCTAGTTGGTTCAGTTGAATTCAAAGAACTAAGTACTTCCCAGCATAAAGCACTTTGTGATTATTTAGGATATTTTATTGCAAAAGGATCACAAATGAAGTCATTTGCCCGGTTATTCAGAAATCATGAGCTCATACATTCACAGAGTTATACAAAGGTTGTTTCTCGTAACAGCTACACTATCAGTTACCAAACTGGAGACACTGTTTCATATGGGCAAGTGATATTTTATTTTGAGTTCATTCGCAATTGCAATGGTACTGGTGCATGCCTTTTTAATTGTCAATGTGAGGCAACGTACATGGCATTTATAACACCATTGGATCTTTGTGAATGGAGTGGACCATATCCTGTTACAGACTGGACCAGTGGTGTAACATGCAGAAACTTTGTTCCTGTGAAACGAGATGAATGCACAGTTCTGGTCATCCCATTAGAAAATATTATTACAAAGTGTGTTTTTATAGAGTACAAGGACCAGGAAAACAATTCTTTAAGCTTTTGCTGTTCCTTTCCTAACAGATTAGAGAGGGACTAACAATATAGTGTTGCCGGTCAAAAAAAAATTGTTTATTTCTATTGATTTAAAACAGAGACGTTTGTTCTTACTAACATTGGAGTGATTATACCCCCTCCTTCCAAGTATCCGCCACTGTCCCTCTCTAACTGCACATGGAAGAAACTTCAAAAGCTTGAAGTATTGATACACTAAGTTGTTGGTTTTATCAATATCCCTTTGTTTAAGGATGTTTCCAACAATATTTTTTTCATTAGACCTCTCTTTTTGGTTTACCAAATGAACGACTGGGGTGTGAAAATAATTGGGGGTTAGAAATTTTGCATTTTGACAAATTTTAACATCTCGCTCTTGAAAGATTGCCGTGTATTTTGATACCCCGCTCTAGACAAAGAAGGCGAAAAAGATACCCTGAGAAATGGCACATTCCTGTCAGGCAAATATACTAGGTACCCTCCCCCGGGCTCAAATGTTCCCCGACTCTTGATCTTTCCGAATCTTCCATACGAAAACTTTTCAAAAACTTCAAAAGTTTCCAGTGGGAATCTCTGTTAATACTTTCTGTGAAGGCTTCTTGGAAGCCTTTTAACCCAATAATAGTTGTTGGGCTATCAGACATGCCCTATTTTGGTTGTGGGGAAAGCCCCCCTAGCTAACTTTTGACTCCCAATAGTTGGAGAAACCAAATTTGGTGCGTTACACGTTTTTTTTTTATAAGAAACAGCTTATAAGAAACAGTAGGCTCAATTTTTCGAAAGTTAAGAAACAACCCTACTAGAATTTGAAAAGCTAAGAAACTTTTGTAATTTTCAGTTTTAATTTTCCCACTCATGCAAAACAGTTTCGACATTGAACACCTCTGTGTGAACCGCACACTCAAGAAATCTCTATTTATAAATTTGTTTTGACTTCAACTTCTCTGGGAGTTCAACGGGCTTGTCTGTTTACACATGATGACTTATTCTGATCCTGGTGTATATGTTTATTATGGATACAAAATTAGTTTATCCTTTAAAAGTGAGCTCTGAACCTAACTATTTACTATACCTTGAAAGGACGTTTGAAAGATTAATTATCTAAAAAATTAAGAAACATGTTAGAAACTTTTGGTAGCAAAATGGCCCAAAAAAATTAAGAAACAGCCTACAAGCCCCGGACCTTAGTTTCTTATAAAAAAAATACGTGTAATAGGCCAAAGCATGTACTTTTCAAAGATGTAAAAATCAAGACCTGAAATTTGCCATAATCATTGCTTTCATCAGCACTTTCCTTTGCGTGTCCAGAAAAGTCACCAAGATCCAGAAAAATGCGATAAAACCAATTTTTTTGCTCAATTTCCATCTAAACATTATGATTATGATATAACACGTTAAATGGCACTACTATGCAAAAGAAATTTGCAAAAGATTGCAACTTTGTTGCTTTCTTCGCGAAAATTCAGATTTGCGAATTCGTGATTTTCACAGAGTCAGTCCTGGAAAATGGTCTTCCTCTCCCTCATTTGTCAACATATTTCAATGAAATTTTATGAGTAGTTGTACAATAGGTAGCGGTAAAAAGTCAGCAAAGTTTCATTGCCATAAACCCTTCCTTGCGAGGTTATCAGGAAAAATCTAAACCAAAATTCGGGCCAAAATTGGGTTAAAGAAAATTTCTATTTAGAAAATTTGAATTTAAGAAACTCGATAGGAAACTTTTGGTAGCTGTACAAAAAATGTAAGAAACCGCTTTTCCACCCGGGCCTAGGTTTATTATATAAAAGATACGTGTATAGAATTGTGTCTCGGCACCGGCGAGGGATTACATTCAAACCGAAAACTTTCGGACCAAATTCCGGAAAACAAGTTCGGGCAAAAAACTCTCGCACGCTTTTTCGGGAATTTCGAACAAATAGCTTCCGAACCAAACATTATACCAAAATGCAAGCATGAATACCAAAATATATGTTGAAACTAATTGTAATTCTATAAAATATATCAACCTACAGTATATGTACGTAATCAGTTTTGCATGAAATTTTTGTAAGGTTAAGCGATGGTAAATTAAAAAGGTGCTGCCATACGTGAACTCTTTGCAATAAACTCTTCAAGGCACCAAACTATCAGATGGCAAAGTTCAAAGTTCAGTGTGAAAACAATGAACATCACTAGATTTCCGACAAAAATTTTGTCCGAAAGTTTGATCGTCCGAAAGTTTTCGATGTTAATGTACCTGTACCTTTTCCAAACTACCATAAAAGCTCTATTTAGCCCCCCTCGCTATTAAGCCCCCTCTCTAATAAGCCCCTCCCTTCTGAGTCAAAATTTGAAATAAGCCCCCCTCTCTATTAAGCCCGCCCACTTATATCCAATCCCAGGATTTAGCAAACATTTTCCACTTATTTAGCTAAACAAGCTTTCGTGTAAATTTCTATATGGTTCGGGATCAAAACTGTGTTGAATTTATGTATTTCACCCGTAAAATTGTATGTTGAGTCCGCAAAATATGGGGTATAAGAGCTGAAAAGCTACCAAATATATCCTTATCATTTGATTTTGTGAATAAGCCCCCCCTCTCTAATAAGCCCCCCTCTCTATTAAGCCCCCCTCTCGAGCGTCCAACATTAAATAAGCCCCCCGGGGGCTTAATAGAGCTTTTACGGTATGTTATTCGAAAGACATTAGGCTTGAAAGTACTGTTCATGTGGTGTACAAGAAACGTAAGAAAAATTTTTTGGATTGCCTAGAGAAATTGTTTCTATGATCAACCAGTACTCAAATTTTTCAGAGTTTTGCAGCCTGCGGCAGCTCTGCGCAGCCATGAAACCAGTGCGATCATTTTGCTTGTTGTAGCAGTTATGATCCGTGCAGCCTATTGCCGCTTTCTTGCAGCCGAAACTTCTGAACAGGATGCAGCTGCAACAAGGCTGCAAGGTAACAGCCTTAATATTGTTGCATTTATGATCCGTGCAGCCTTACTGCCACTTTCTTACAGCCGAAAATTCTGAAAAGGATGCAGCTGCAACAAGGCTGCTATGTAACAGCTTTGGTGCAGCCCAACGCTGGCATCGTTCAAAGCTGTCATGAGCTGTGCCTCGACTGCACAGCTTTGCTGCAGCCGTAACACAGCTCAAAACGAAAAATTGCAGCTCTGCAAGTTTGGTACGGGATAGCCTCGGCTTGGCATTGAAATTTGCCAGCTCTCGGCCAAAGGCATCCCCAGTATGGAAATGGCAGTTCTCGGCCACGTGAAAAAGTCAATGAATTAGAATCGAATTGAATTTGAACATCATTTCATTTCATTTTCAATTCATTTTATCTTTTGATTAAATTAGCTTACTTTAAATCTGGGTGTTATTTTTTCAAAGACTTCCTGTGACCGCAAATTTTCAGGGGAAAATTTCCTGTGAGGGGTTTCTAATGAGAACTTTGTTGAAAGTGTGGTTAATCCTCGAAAATGCAATGAAAGTCATGCTTTTTGGGCATAGAGGAAACAAGACGACAAACATAATTTAAAATACTTTTTACGATGTTTATGTTTGATAGTATCAGAAACAATCACCAGCTAATAGGTACCGTTGCATTTTCCTGAATAGGTCCCAATGTGTTTCTATCTGTGCATGCAATACCACTCTTCAGAGAAACTTTTCTTTTCCCGGCGCAAAGTCACAAACAAAAATTACAAGAACACACGTTCGTTTTCCAGGAATGGACTAAGCCCTGCAGTGCTTTACTGCATCAATGTCTCATGACAGAGTGAAACAAAACACCCCCAGTAATGACCGGGTAACAACCCTGCCAGACATCAAACGTACAGTGGGAAAATTATGAATCATCCATTTTCAGCGGGGATTGAAAATGTTGAGACGGGGAAATAAAGGTTTCGCCTATGATCAGTGATGAAACTTGTAGCTATAATTTTTGATGGGGAAACAAAAAATTCAACAGGGAAGCTACAGAAACTAGGCGGGGAGAGTGCTTTAAACTCAAACTTGTTGGGGAAACACATTCTCCTGGCGGGTCATCCTTGGTCATCCTTTTACCTTGGAGGGGCAGCGTTTCAGTGGGGTCATTACTGGGGGGTGTAACCAAGTCAGCAGGGGTTTGGAAGCATTTTCTTTGTTTTATGTCTTTGCCATATGTAGCTGTATTCTGGCAAAATGCCCGGTTCCTAAGGGTGTACATAAGCTTAAACTGGGTATGAAAGTGCATCTTTCATTAATATTTAATGATCATAGAATAAATAGAATACAAACAATGACCATAACTTTGTAGGATGGGGGCCGTTGGAACGTTGGAAGCATCTCAAACCAGGGGGAGTGGGACAATGATTCTTCAAGGAAAAACTTTCCATTAAGTTGAAGGGACACTTTCTGACAATGTAAAGGGAACTTCTTTTTTGGTTTTTTGCTAAATCTTGGAGGCACATGACCAGTGCCCCACGATCCCTATGGCTGTGTCTAGGATGTAGAATTACAAAATTGAATCAATTTATCATGAGGCTTTCTTCAGAACATAGTCACATTCAGACAGTAATTTCTGCTCAAGTTTTCCCTTCCCGTAACCCCTGTCCCAACCGTAGAAGTGGTTCCTACCAGAACATATATCATCTCCCCCCAGTACCCAGCCTTGCTTGCATCCAATAGGAACCTCGTTTTCATTTAGCAATGGCCAAAAATAAATCAAGATGGCAACATTTTGGCACCTGATGATTCTGGTAAATTTTCGGTATGATGATCAATAGAAACTACATGAAGTGATGTGATGAATTATTGACTTCCAAAATAACAAGTGTATACCAAGGAGACTAATCTATGCTGTTGCGAGTGAAGCACCATTGTGTTGTCAGAAAGTTCCACACAATGACATGGTATTTGTGCTTCTGATTTCTCAATACACTGTATTATACATGTTGACACGGATGAAGACTGACAGACATTCCTAGGCCTATCCATTGGCATTGCCATGGATGGAAGAGGAGTGCAGTGGGCAACACCTGCCACAAATATGAACTTGAATTTCAAAGATGGATAGTGAGTGCAGGTCTTACTCACATTAACAATTCTTTCCTGCCATTAACATTAACATTAACAAGAATTCATAAGAATATTTTTAGTTTCTTAAGAATTCTTGCTTAAAAAGATGGCTTCAGAGCCACTATTTCATCATGCCAAAAGAAAAGACCTTTCAAAGAAGTACTTCATGATTTACTACGGAAACTATATACATTTGCAAAATTGGTTTGATTTAAGATCTCTTCAGTGTGAATGGGGCATTGGTTTATTCCTGCGAGCATTTTATTCATTCAAAATTCATTTTCTTCCTGTGAAGTGGATGGAAATGTCAAATTCCTTTTTCATGGCTCAAAATTTCCTGGGACAAAAATGTCTTTCCTGTGATTTCCTGTGACCAATGGTCATGCGGTCACGGGGAAAATAACGCCCTGCTTTAAATAAAATAAAGAATTGAACAATAAAGAAAACATAGTGCTAAGATAGAAAAAGAATTAAATTAGAATTTGAAAAAAATAACTGAAAAATTAAAAACGTAAATTAACAATAAAAACATTTGAGTTAAAAAATGGCAGCTCTCGGCCACCATACATCACTGTACTTTAGATGGAGGGCCCATTGAAAATCAGCATTTGCTGAAGGGTTACCCTACTTAAAAATATGAAATCAAGTCAGTCAAATCAAATAACTTTCTTTTCTTAAGATAAAACAAACCATCAAAGGGGGGGGGGGGAAGTTACCTTTGAAAGTAACTGCTTTGAATCACTGTGTTCCTTTGGTACTGATACAGTGAGTACCTACTGGATGAGTCAAAAAGACAGCCAGCGTTTGAAAGGCTACTGCTCCCTGAGTATGTGAGCAATGACATTTTGCAAAATCTGACAGAATGGCTAACATGTTCAATTCTTTTTATAGATTTTCCTACATGAAATCGGCCACTCCATTCAGATTCTGTAAGTGATTTTCTAAAATGAATCCCTTTGAGAAACCTTAAAAAACATGCTAAGATTGCAAGCAAGGATCCCTAATGTGTTAACCTCACAGCGATGACTTTCAGCACCCTTAAGCACATGCTTTCCTTATAGCAGGTTGAAAAGTCCTTCCCCCAAGTGTGGATAACCTATTCATGGGGATTCTCTTCTCTCATGAGGACAAAATCTATCAACACATCCAAGAGTCATTATTGTTAGGGAGAAGAACAAAGGGAAATTGTGCTTGGTCTCCTTACTCGTTTTCGCAGGTTTTCAAAGAGGGCTTTCTACAGAAAATCTCATATTTTGACAGGAAGGAATTCCCCATTAAAGCTGGGTAAATTACTGAACCTAATTTGACATATCGGGGACAAAACAAGACAGTTTTCAATATCATTGCTTTGATATTTAGGGAGCAGGATTTTTTCAACAACAGGCCTTTTTATTGACTAACCTGGTATGTATGAGAACTCATGATTTTGTAAGTGAGCCTGATTTAGGTCCTTATCTATTGGGTATTTGTGGGAAATGAAGCTGTGGAGGCTCTTAAACTGGCTCTTAATTTATTCCGGAATTTCAAGTATCCTTTGGTTCAGATTCAAACATCATAGTTTAATCTATGGGGTAATTGTAAGCCTCCTAATTGTAAATCAATTATACTGTTTGCAATTAACTTAAACCACGACTCACATCAACTTAGGGCTATATGGAGTTGAGGGAGTAACACCCCTCCATCAGAAGCATTTAGCCTCCCTGTCCATAGAAAAATGCGAATCACTTCAGAGGTAAACTTGGGACAGTGAAGGTAGAACGGTGCACATTTCCCAAAAATTAGGGCCTGTCTGCTTGAGACATCGTCATGGACTCCATGTTTTGGGCCTGGCCCGCAGAGAGTTCCTCCTAAATGGATTAGGCCTTCCTAAGGGGCACACAGTACTTTGTTCTTCTTTACATTGATGAAATTACCTTGTTGGAATGATTAACTCTGGAAAATGATTGTAAATGGAAATGATTCAACATCAAAGCTAGGCAAGATTTCAACTCACAATAGTTTTGTCTTGGAGATGATGAATGCCAGCACATGCAATGTTCAACTCCAACAGATGGGAAACCCATTATGAAAAGTCTAGTTTTATCATATTGTGCATTTGTTGTTGACTGAACTCAAATTGGAATGATATACATAGTGGTGACATGCCATTTGGAAATAGAGGTCATTAGTGTGACGTCACGGCTCCTTAGCAATGGTGGTTCTGGTTCTAAACAAACATCAGGGCGCCTAGTTACCAGTTAGTCCAGCGATCAAACAAGATTGAAACTGTCTTTCAACGCTCAGATTTCAGTGATTCGCCTTAGCTTTCTCATAGAATTCAGTGGAAAGAGTGTCAAAGTAATGGTATCTTTCAAAACAAAGTAAAATTTACATGATGGTACAGTGTTTTGTTCCCAACTGCAATCATCAGTCAGAGAGTCATCAATGCAGCTTTTATCGATTTCCTAAAGAACAGCGAAGGTTAAAGCGGTGGACAACACTCATAAGGTAGGTAACTGGATGAATGATTTAGACTCTAAGTAGAAAATAGCAAAGCTTTAATGACTTGCAACATTTATTTTTTATTTTTTTTGTAGAAATCTACCTCATTATGATTCAAATCTTTTTGTTTAGGCCTATGTAGTCTAGGGTACTTCCAGTGTGCGAAACAAACCAGATTTGGTCCAAGTGTTATTATGCATGTAGTTTACTCAAAGATGGGAGACTTTTACTGGGGATTGCTGGTCTCTTTTACTAGGAATAAAACAACTTTGAGGGGCAAGGTCTAAGAGATGAGAGAGATTTTTAGGAATTTCAGGACTGGTCTTGTGAGAAGTTTCCCATTCAAAAAGCTTATCTATTCAACATCACAACTGGGATCTTTCATTCATATCTACTACAGGAGAGCAGACAGAGAGCCAAACACAAATTCTAGAGTGTGCAGCTGTCACTTTCGGGATGCTGACAAGAAAAATGACCCAGAGATTTTCAAAACCACCAAGCAAGTTTTACCATCTCATTCTTTGGATGAATCAGCAAAGGAACAAGCAGGACCATCTACTAGCAGTTCTGTTGATGTAATCATTTTACAAAGTGAACTCAGAACAGTTTCTGAAGAGCTTAGCACTTTAAAAAGGAAGCAAGAGTATGCAAAAAGGATCTATTCTGCACATAATTTAAAAGAGAATGTGCTTTGCATGGAAACAGGAATTCCTACAAAAAAGGTTTTTTGGATTATAGTGCACTATGCAAAGAGATTTGAAAATGATATCAATTATTATCTTGGCTGGAAAGTAGATGACATCAAATTTGAGGATCAAATTCTCATGCATTGATGAAGCTGAGGCAAAACTACACCAACCTACATTTAACTCAGTTGTTCTCTTGCAGTGAAGCAACTATTTCCAACATTTTCTTGACATTCCTTCATGTTCTGCATAGCTTTTTCTTCAATGACATGATGCAGAGGCTTCCTTCTAAAGAAAAAAAAAACAAGTTGATATCACCAGCATCATTTCTGCCATTTCCAAACTGCAGAATGATAATAGATTGTACTGATGTTGAAATTGCAGTGCCAAAACAAATGGATCTTCAGAGGGTGACCTATTCTTCTTACAGAGGAATGAATTCATTTAAAGTGTCAGTTGGTGTTTCACCCAATGCTGTGATAACATATGTCAGCAACCTGTACCCTGGTTCAACATCAGACAGAGTCATTGTTGAAAACAGTGGAATTTTGCACAATTTTAAGGCCGGTGATTTAATCCTTGCTGATAAAGGATTTCTTATAGCTGACATTCTCCCAGCTGGTGTGTCAATCAACATTCCACCTTTTTTGGAAAATGGGAAGTTTGAGAGTGAAGTGATTGCAACAAAAAAAATTGCAACCTGCAGAATTCATGTTGAGCGGGCAAATGCAAGGATGAAGGACTTCAAAATCCTATCATTCATTCCAGCAAAGCTGAGAAGCCATGCAGACAAAATTGTACAACTTGTTGCTGCATTGGTAAATTTTCAGTTTCCTCTTATAAAAGAATGCAATGAAGGGACAAAATTTGATTCAAATTTTGTTGACTGGTAACATTTTTAGGAGACACAGGACTTTGTGTAGCATTTCAAACATTATATGTTATGAACTGTGACAAATAAAGGACAAGTTCTTTTCATTCTTAAAGGTTTTGAGCCCATTTGTTTATCGCATTGCATTATTTCATAAATCACGATGATTATAGTTGATATTGTAGCTGTAGAAACTTGAAAGAAAACCTGACTACCCAAAACTAAGAACTTTAAAAGCAATGAATTTCTAACATTCTAAAAGGCAAGAAATAGGAACATTTTGTTAATGTATATCAGGTTTTACAAGGCTTCAATCATTGCTGGGAAAATATGGTCAAAGTAGAACTGCCTCAAAGTTTCCAAGTTCTTACTCCATGCCATATCTTTTGAGATTTTCAGGATTTTCATGTCCTTTTGGTCCAAATAACAAATTCTTCTATTTGCTAAATGTAGCTGTCCTTGAACCTGGTGCCAATAGGCATGATCTTTTCGCAATAAAGACCATCTTTACATTCCATCAGGAAACACTGCTTTTGCTGGAGTCCTTCATGCACTGTTTCATTCCTCAGGGAATAAGGACACTTAACTTTAAGGAGTGCATCTTCTCCTATCAGTCCGTCTGGTGAAGCTCCCAAAATCCCTGAATCATCAAGCCATGTGCCGGTTTTGCTAACTACCAACCTGGTGGTCATTGAAAAGCTGTTTACAGCATCTTTCTCATGCTTGGTACCCCACATGATGGATTTAACCCCACTCAGGTCATATTCCCCTAAAAGGCGCTTCATCAATGACTGAGCGGCCCTTTTTGCTTGTAAAACAGCACCAAAATTGCTTGCTGTCAACCTCCCTTTCCTTAGTTGACACAATATCTCATTTGTTTGTTGTACTAGATATCTGAGCAACAGTCACTATTGCTTGCTTGCAAGTTGTCATCTTTTCTTCAAAATATTTGGATCTCTCTGTTGCTTCCATTTTGATAAAGTCTCGGCTAGACAAAATGTCATGTACAATAGGCACAGGAATACGTTGTAGGTCCACCTGGGGCTCTGGGCTCAGTAGCCAACAAACACATGTAAAGTTGCCATATCCACTCAATTCATCGTAAAGCCACGCCCTGTCTTCATTATTAGGCTCACGAGAAAGTGGATTGCAAGACTTGGAGGCTGGAAACAGTTCATTGGCAGACTTTGGCTTCACTTCTGTTTGTTTTTTTCCTCCATTGGCATTCAACATCGGTTCTACTGACATTATGGATGCAGTGGATGAAAAGAGCAGCAGAATGGCTGCATTTCACTGCTCCTCTTGGACACTCACACTCAGTTGATTGGATCCCAAAGCTAGCATCAAGGTATATCTGTTGAAAAAGTAAAAGGGACCCAATTATTTTAACATGATCATTCAATTGAATTGCTTATACTGTTGTGTATCAACTTGATGCAATTATCAAGTTGCTGCCGCAATTTTTATGTCCCATTCCATTGATAAGCATTTTACATTGTTTCTGCTTTTCAACTAGTAACACAGCTCACCCAGTTGAGAAGACTAATTTGCACACACAACTGTACACGTTAAATTATGTCTTTATTGTATTTATCATGTGAATAATAACTGATTTTGAGAATTAAATTTGGTCTCTTTTCGTTCGGTTCATAACACTGGTGTTGTGAAAACTTAAAAGGGCCTAATCAACAAACACAAACTAACCGTGACTTTCTAAACTTTTTTCTTCATGCTGGCTTGCACTTCTCCTCGAACAACTCCATCAGCATACGAAAATGCCTGTATGTGATCTGATTTGTAATGATTTTCGCCTCTATTGATGGATTTTGGTTCATCGTGGAAGAAAGATAGAAGAGATGTTATCGTGAATGTGGCCATGTTCACTGTATCCAACGAGATGAAAGTTTGTTTAGAACCAGAACCACCGTTGCTAAGGGAATGTGATTTCATTACTAATGAGCTCTATACCTTTAGTGTCTCAATTCATCCTAGAATGTGCAAGATTGGATAACAATACAGTAAAAACCCGTGTATAAGAACCTAGTGATTAAGAACCTACAGGCTGAAAATTCTGACAGTAGACCCCCAATATATAAGAACCTATTCAGCCTGAAATTTGAAATAGGTTCTTATTCGTGGAGATCATCAAACTAAATCAAAACTCTAGTTGCTTTGTCATAGAGCTTATACATACTGATTCTGTGATGTGTGCAAATTGCAAAGAGCTCTAAAGATGCTTTGAAAGCTTTTCCTTGCATTCTGTAAAATTTCTGATTCTTCCATGAACTGATGTTTTGATAAGGCCTCATGAACACAGGTGTCTCTCAACAGACAGTGGATAACGGGCTTGAAGTCTCAATCTGAACAAAATAAATACCTGGAAGCCCTGAATGAAATAAGAACCAATTTAAGAACCTGAACAGCCTTATTTCCTACTAAATACTAAGTACATAAGAACCTAATCAGGCTGACTTGCAAAATTGCAGGTTCTTATACGCGGGTTTTTACTGTATTTTGAGACAGGTAATTATGATGCGCAACCTACTTTACTTCTAACAAACTAGCAATAACAATACAGTGGAAACCCGCATAAAAGAACCTGTTTTTATAAGAACCTTGAGGCTGAAATTTATCTTTTAAACCTTCTAAATAAGAAACCTCCAGAGGCTGAAACCAGGAGAGGTTCTTATGTGACAGGTATCATGTGTTCAGAATTCCTCAAATTCGAAGAATTCTTACATTCTCGTCAGGATTCTTTAGTTGTACAGAAGGCTGCATGATTTTTAATCAAGCCTTCTAACCTAAAACTGTTCTCATGAAGTCAAAAGAATTCTTCAAGATTCTTGTGCTGAAAAATTGCACTAATTTTTTGCAAGGTGTGTACTGTACATAAGAACCTTTTTAAGAACCTTGCAGGCTGGAATTTAGAATAATAGCCATTGGATTAAGAACCTATTTAGGCTGCCAACGAAAAAGCTAGGTTCTTTTATGCGGGTTTCTACTGTATTTAGGGATCGTCTCCAAATCATCATATAGCGTTTATACGAATTGATATATGTTCAATTGTATGCGTGAAGGTGTTATACAATTTAATTCATATAGCCACACAAGAGCTAAGCATTGTATACAAATTGTTTAATTTCTATACGAATTATGATACCAATTTGATACGAATTTGATAAGAGTTTGACAAGAACTGTGTATACGAATTGCTTATGTGATTTTGATTCCAATTGTGTTTACGAATTGCCTATGCGCTTTTGATAAGAATTGCATCCAAATCACATATGAATTGTATCCAAACTTATACAAATTCTGAAAGGTGACGATACGAATTAATTTGTATGTGGCTTATAGAACATTGTATCAATATTGTATGATGCTACAAAATTCCTATGCGAATTTAATACGAATATTTGGAGACGATCCCTTAGTAAATGCCACGTTTTGCGAAGTGAAAAGAAACTGCACCAACATGGAATGGAATGAAAATGGATGGTGGGCATTTCTGGTTATTTTTAACGTTACAAGACGCATTTTCCGCCTCCCCCTTCCCATCTCACAACCGCTCATTCTTGCAGTGTGGTCAGTCCTGTTGGCATTACATCACATAATCAATGTCCCATCCCCACCCACATCTAAAGACAATAACAAAATCAGACCATAGTCTTTTGAAAGACAAATACGTATTCAATGGTATTCTAAAGAATACGAGACAGCTTGATAAGGCTTTCTTCATGCCGCATCTGACGTGTTCATGGTTGTGTAATGAGACGGCAATGAGCCATATTCCGACATCTCCACATGCATTACCCCAGAACCACAGATATTGTAAGGCTTCGATTCTTTCAGAATATATTCCACTGTGCGGCAATAAAAATATCCTTGGCTATTGAAAAATCTTAAGTTTTGTCATCTAAAAGCCAAGAATATATCAATCTCAGATTATAACTGTGGCCTGGGACATGGTGCTCAGGTCAAATTGTCAAAGAAGTATCAAAGAAGAAGAGACATCAAAGGAGGCAAACCCATTTACAATCATATGCATGTCATTGACGTAAACCAGACTAATTTTCGTAAACGCATGAACAACTGCATTTCTGTGTCTCGTATGGGAACTTCCTTGTGCAACTTTCCAAGATACGTCCAACAATGTGGACAGAGAAATGAGAACCTCAAGGGACCTTACTTCAAAATATATGTTTTCATGGAGCTAAAAGGGTCAAGACTATCATTAAATCACAAAGACAAGTTATTCAAAGGTGGTCATGCGATACTGAACAATTGTTTAACCCACACATCATATCAATAAATAACATAAATCCATTTGTCCCCTAACTATTACCTAAGTACATTTGTAGAGCAAATTTCCACTTAGTTTAACTAACACTCTGATGACAACGTAAGTCAGAGAGGCCTTGCTGCGCTTAATCTTCTGGTTTTTTTTAATCCGAATCTCCTTACCATTTCTCATTGAAGTGGTGTGGATATTCATATAGGTTATTTGAGAGAATTCCTAATGAGGAGCAGTACTTCCCCTAGGAATACCAATTTCCAGAGAACAAGTTATTTGCCCACTTTCATGCACCCCAAGAAAGCAGTATGAAAGATAATATCTTAAATCAGCTGGTGTCGGATGAGTCTGTTGCCAGAGTCATATTTGCTACATCTGCATTAGGAATGGGGTGGATGCATCTTCAATAAGGGAAATAATCCACATTGGGCTCCCTCACCTTGGAGACCTATTTCTAAGAGAAACTGGTAGGGCTGGGAGGGATACATCTATGATGCATTATCTACTATTTGATGCATCATCCATTCGAGAAACTGGAACATTAAGTTTCTTAGAGAAAGGTATCAGCAACAAAGTGCAGCGCCAGAAAAGAGTTACTAGAAGTTATGAAAGCAGTGAGCCATTGTTACATGTCTTTTAAGCTGGATCTCCGCAAAGCAGAAAAATGTTGAGCCGCAAAAAGTAGAGCGTATTCCTACTGTTCGCGGCTCAACATTTTCAACAGCGAAGATTTGATTAGCCAATCAGATTGCTGGAAGCTTTTCTGCCTCAACATTTTGCCGCCTGATGGAGATCTGGCTTTAGGAATTGGGATGGATGCATCTTCCAAAAGGGAAATCATCTACATTGGGCTCCCTCACACCTTGGATATCTATTTCCAAGAAACTGGTAGGGCTGGGAGGGATACATCTATGATGCATCATCTACTCTATGGCGCAACATCTACTCTATCATGTATCATCCATTCGATAAATTGGAACATTACATTTTTAGAGAAAGGTATCAGTAAGTGCAACACCAGAAAAAGTTACTTGAAGTTGTGAAGGCAGTGAGCAATTGTTACATCTCCATTAGGAATGGGGGTGGATGCATCTTCCATAAGGGAAATCATCTACATTGGGCTCCCTCACACTTTCAAGATCCATTTCCAAGAAACTGGTAGGGTTGGGAAGGATGCATCTATGATGCATCATCTACTCTATGATGCATCATCCACTTGAGAAATTGGAACATTCATTTTTTTAGAGAAAGGTATCTGCGAGTAAGTGCAACGCCAGAAACGTTACTAGAAGTTATGAAGGCAGTGAGCAATTGTTACATCTCCTATAGGAATGGGGGTGGATGCATCTTCTATAAGGGGAATCATCTACATTGGGCTCCCTCACACCTTGGAGATCTATTTCCAAGAAAACAGCAGGGCAAGGAGCGATGCATCTATTATGCAGCATCTACTTTGTGATGCACCATCTACTCTATGATGCATCATCCATTCGAGAAATTGGAGCATTACATTTTTAGAGAGAGGTATCAGTGAGTAAGTGCAATGCCAGAAAAAGTCACTAGAAGTTATGAAGGCACTGAGCAATTGTTACATCTCCATCAGGAATGGGGGTGGATGCATCTTCCATAAGGGAAATGATCTACTTCGGGCCCCCTCACACCTTGGAGATCTATTTCTAAGAGACTGGTAGGGCTAGGAGAGATACATCTATGATGCAGCATCTTCTTTGTGAGGCATCATCCATTCGAGAAATAGCAACATTAAATCTTTTAGAGAAAGGTAACAGTGAGTAAGTGCCACGCCAGAAAAGGTTGCCAGAAGTTATGAAGGTAGTGAGCAATTGTTCATAAGTGCTGGGAAGGCTTATATCATAGCAGCGGCAAAGCAGCTCTGGGGCATTGAAAGCTTAGATTGTCATCCAACAGAAGTCGTTACTGACGATAGTTTCTTACAAAGCTTGTAGGAATTGTCACGGCAAGAAATGAGTACATTTCCCCTAGTTTCTTGCAAGGAAACAATAGTCATGCCTCCTCTACGAGGGAAAACCATTGTTTAACGAATGGCTCTGCACATAAATGGACCGGTGATTTTCCTCCATCATTGGGAGAATGGCAATGGGCTTCAGTGGGCAAGATTTTTTCATTTTGTGGCGTCAACACAAAGACCCAAGTTCAATTTGGAATCCACAGCCGCACAGAAGAGCCATTGGCGAACATTTTGAGGCCATGTGTGAAAGGAATACTGGCCGATGGACTGCAGAGCAAGGCAAGGTAGCCGAAGGAAGCAGCGATGGCCTACAGAAACCTGCAAACCTTGAAATCTCTGTTCTTTTGGAGTGGAAACCGGAACTGTTTGTATGATAAACATTGTTGTTGTTGGCCTTATCTAGACAAAGTTGGCAAATTTGGCAAACACTAAAGTAAAAAGAGAGGTACTTGTTGTTTTTATCAATTTTTCCCCGTTACCTGTGATTAAGAATACTTTGAGTGACAAAGCAAATGTTAACCCCGCCTTTAACGCTCTTTTGGAGGACTTGCGTAAAAGACATATTTCCAAAGTATTGTGAAAAGTGGGATATTCTTAATGACGAGGAGCAACAGAAAGTTCTAGAAATGGGACACTTCTTCTGCAGGATGCATCTACTTGTGAATTTTGCAGAAGAGGCCAATAAATTTTGAATAAAATTTGAAGAGGCTTGCTTGGAAGGCAAAAGTCAACATGCCCTTTCAAAAGCAGGAGAGTCCGGGACATGTAGGTTGATAAGAACTGCATGTAAGGCATTCCACCCAAGGGGTCACCAAGGTGCTGGTATGCCAAAGCTATTTGATGCATATCTCTCTGACTCTGATACGATGTTACTAAAGCACGGAACAAGCGGAACAAGCCAGTAACAAGCGGAACAACCAAGGAACAGGTCAGTAACAAGCGGAACAACCAAGGAACAAGCCAGTAACAAGTGGAACAAGCCAGGAACAGGCCAGTAACAAGCAGAACAAGCCAGTAATGCATTGAACAAAGCGTGGAATTAGCATTGGTACATGGCTGAACCCCAGGAGATTGCCGTTAACATTGCCACAACATTAAGAATAGGGCCGTCCATTCCAATGGAAATTTCGAAACACGTTGCGGTGTGAAATGAACAAGTAGTGGCAAATGGTAATAATATAATCAGAAAAAGACAGCAAGAAAGCAGGAATCACGCAGTGACGGCGCAAGCTCTGAAAAATCGGAAAAGTGGGGGGAGGGGTATTTACTTCCTATTTCCCAGCGAAAAGTTCGAAACAATGTTTTTTGAAGTTTTTCCAATGTTTAGGCATTACTCAAATACCTTCCAAGTGATATGATACATGAATGGTGTTAGGATGAGGTAAACTATGTTAAGGATTTCTTTTGCCAAAATGATCTAAAGTTATCTTTTCCCTGTAATGGAGTTTCTTAATTTTTTGGCGATCTGAGAGGTGAGTTTCTTATAAGCATTTTCTTATGCAAAATACGTGTATGCGACCTCAAGGGTTAGTTACATTTGAATACTTCAATTCTGGTTATCCGATATGCGCAAATCGTCGTGCTCTATCTCATCTTATCTTATGATAATGTTAAGTTGTTGTTTTTTTGTTCAAACCTTGCATCTTGCTATGGACGATGATATGTTAAAAATAGTAAGTGTACCCAAGGCCTACCTGGGAAGTGCCGGCCGCGCTCTAAGATATTTTTGACTTTGATTTCTACCAAGTCCATTCCGTCTTGATAAAGGATTATCAAGGATTTCTGATGGAGTTTGCTTGAAAACAAAAAGATTGGGAGTGAAAGGAGACTGTAAAATCAGAATAGCGAAGAAGTGCACGGTCAGTCAATGAAAGTAAAATGTTGGATTTTCTTTATCAAAATGAATAGTATCTTACGAGGGACGAATCATTTTCTAAATATCCCGTTCAACTTTGGCAAAAACCCTTCTCTTTTCAAGAAAAATCCACAAGTCGCTTTCTTACGTTATGTTTTCCAAGCGTTGGAGTTTCTTAACTTTATGGCGGTTTCTTCTAGCAAGAAAATACAGTACGGTTGCTTGTTGATTTCACACAGCAACAATTTTTGGAAATTTCCGATGGAATGGAAGGCCCTTGCAGCAATGTTAACGTTATCTCGAGGGGTTCAGCCATGTACCCATGCTAATTCAACACTTTGTTCAACGCGTTACTGGCTTGTTCCGCTTGTTACTGGCCTGTTCTTTGCTTCTTCCGCTTGTTACTGGCTTGTTCCGCTTGTTCCGTATTTTAGAAACGTTGGACTCTGATGAGAAAAATCAGTTAGTTACGATGGAGGGCAACAGGTTCAACATCAGTTTCGTTAATGGGGGGGGGGGCAGTCTTTTATGATCATGCCCATATGAAAGGCTTCATCATGCAACTCTCTGAAAGAAATAATTTGATGAAAGCTGTGTTTGAAAATGGAGAAAATTCCGTGTTCATTGCAGGAACCAGGGCTTTAGGGTTATTGGTAAGCTGATTACTGGCCCTCTCATGAGGTACATCTATGGGAGTGGTGGGAACATTTTAGATCTGAATTCTATCTTGCAACAGCTTCACCCTGCATTAAAAGATGTTGCCCAGAATGCATCACCAATACTGGAAGGAAAACCTGTCTTTAATGAGGAACTTGTTTGCATTAAGAAAGATGAAATCTACAAGTGCCTATTTACGCAACAAGATGAAGAGATGGCAATCCTTACACAGCAGGCATTGGAGCTGATATGTGCTGGGATGCTTTTCATCCTTGAGAGGCAAGCAGAAGAGCAATTAGAAGGTGGTTCTCTTTCAAGCCCATCTAAGGAACTGAAGATTCAAATCAGTGATGTTCCACAACACAACATGGCTTCAGAGCGTGATTTTGCTCTGTTTGACAACTTGCTAAGATTCCGCCCAAATGCAACAGTGCTTTGCATTGAAGCAATCATCTTGTGGGTGCACAATAAGCCTGTGAAATGGCTGCAGAGTTTGCCAGAGGATGTAAAAGACCAATACTTTAAGGAAGCAAGGGAAAACCATTCACTGATAAAGGGAAAGTTGAATGAGAGGAAACAGAAGATCTTCAAAGAAAGAAAAGAGAAACTTGAGCTCATTGCAGCTGAAAAGAAAGAAAGAGTAACTAAAGACTGTTGGAGAAAGCAGGAAATTATTGACAAAATTCTATCAATTCCAGGCAATCTTTGGAAATCAAGTAAAGCTATTGATGACAATATCATTCTTACTGAAAGCAGAGAACAAATAGAGGCCGTCCAGACTCAGTTGCTCTACCTGCGTCATGTCCTTGAAATAAAGGCCAAATATGCAGTTTTGTATCAGAAGACAAGCAAAGGGAAAATATTCAATCTTGAGGAGAAAGTTACACACTTAAAAGTGCTGATTAAAGAAAATGAACATGTAATCGTTGGGAATCAGCAAGCTAGCACCTCACTGGGAAAGAAGTTGCTAACAATTGATGAAAGGGAGTCCAGGTTTGAAACTGAAAAACTGAAGGTATTTGATAAAGTAAAGCATCAAAGGAAGAATTTGAAGTGTTATGTTTTGATCCAAGCATGCTTATATGGAGACACTTTCAGCATAAAATCCAAGAGTCTGCAGATGATTTTGCTGCCTGGTATGCAGGGACTGCTAAAGCAATAGATTCAAATAATGTGCAGAATCCAACAAAAACTATGTATGAATTGACGTATGACCAGGATGGTGATGATAAAATTGTTAGCACATTTAAAGAAGGGAGATCTCACTCAATTATGCAAGAGTTCTTATGACTAACACACATTCGAGAATTTGTCAGCTTTTGCAAATTGTCTAGAGATGCTGCTTGATCCAGGCTCTTTTTCAGAACAGCTAAAAGGTCTATGGGTGTGTAGAGTTTAAGCGGTGTTTGCATAGAGGTAGGAACCGGGGGCACTGGGGCACGTGCCCCCCAAGATTTTGCAATGAACAAAGAAGTGCACTGTTTATTTTCGGAAAATGTCCCTTTTTTCTGAAAACATAACGCATCTCGGTAAAAAGATCCTTGCTGCCTTTTTGAGTACAATGGTCTACTTTCACTATCTTCACAGGTATCCTAAAGAGTGCTGTTACTTGTCACAGCGTAAGCAAATTTCTTAGCATAGTTAATGATTAGATCATTTGTAGCCATAGCAACAGAAAAAATGCCCCCCATCCAGTTACCCCAAATTTAGTTTTGGAGCCACAGTTTACACCATGGCTACATTTACAATACCAAGAAATATGTGAAACAATCCCTTATCAGCCAGTTTTGTATAATTAATGCTAAATGGTTGTCATGACAACAAATTGGGGTTAAATAGCGAATGAATTACCCCCAGAATGTGCCCTTGAATACTTGATAGTTGTTCTGGTGGCTTCTTTTCTTTAACCATGCCATATTTTTGATTTCTTACAACTGAAACCCATTTTAGGATTATTTTCGTAGATAACCCGCATTGTTGTCATGGTGACTGGCATGTTTCCATGGCAATCAGTACCCCAAAATTTGACCCAAAGGAATTCTTATGCCATTGTTGACTTGAGTGCCAAGTGTCATTATCATACTATGTGTAGTCTTGAAGTTATGTCAATCTACGTTGATTTGCTTTACCCAATTTGAGCATTTTTGGTGCCATTCAGATTGCTGTTTTCGTATACAACTCTTAATGACTGGACTTCCGAATTTTTCCATGAAACCGGTTTACTAAAATACTTGTAACTTCTGATTGGGAAGGGTTATAACAAAACGGAAAACTGTTTTGAACTTCTCGTAGTTTTGTCTTTAATTTCAGCATATACAATTGGTTACTTCCAGCAACTAAAAAAATCACTTGAACAGCCTAGTAGGAGGGCTAATTATTCTTCAAGGGGATAAGAGTTTCTTCTAGGTGGTTTCTGAAATGCTAGGCTGTAATGTACCCATTCCCCTTAACTGATGATTTATATAAACAAAATATTAGACAAGAACTTACCCACATAGCTTCCTTTGTCAATGATTGTACTAAATCGACTCAGTTCCTCTCATTGCTTTTTATTGATTTCTTGCAACATTACAATCTGCGATCTTATTGCAGGACAGTTTTCACAAGTCCCCTCCTTGCTTTCTTTCCGATTTGTACTCTTGGAATATCTGTTGGAAGGAGCCTTGTCATGAAAGTGCTGCTTTTTTGGTTCTTTCCGTGCAATGGTTGGATTTCCCTTGCAGTTACAGGGAAGAGAATTGCCACCTGACTCAAAACCAGCTTCTGGTTTCCGTATGTATGAAAGGTCTTCTGTGGGTGTCAAGCTTAAATCTAATGATGTTGTGCTTTGTGTTGATGTTGGGCTTTGTTCTTTTTTATATTGATATAAGAGAAGTCTTCTGTGGGTGTTAAGGTGAATTCTGATGAAGATGATGAATTTTGAGTGCTTTTGTTCGTGTGTATGCGATTTGACTTTGGTGGTGGTACAGTGGCAGCCTTGGCATTTTTCACCGTAAAGATGGAAGATACTCTTTAAATCCCTTGAGTTGCTGCCAGAAATTCAGGATCAGTATCTTTGCCTTCCTCATCATCAAAATACCTGCTGTCATTGTCACTCTGGTCTTTTTCTATGGAATTCACCATACCCACTCCAGAGTCTTTCGACAGTTCCAGGTAGCACTTTTCCTTCTCCCTTACAATAGCAGCCTCATCTTCTTTCATTGTTTTCCCCCAGTCAATTTAGAAAGAACACACTTGTCATTTGCTATAATGAGAGCTGCGCTGATCGGTGTGCGAGGCACAAGAAGCAACATAACAATTACTGTACACTATCCTAACGATTTTAATCTGGCAAGTTTTTATTCAAGAGTAGGTAAAAGGACAGTTTTCTTTTTCATTCTTTTCTTTTTTTCATATTAATCTTATTTTTATGTTTCACATTATACTCAACCTGTCAGGGGACAATAAGGTGAATTTGACCTTTTTTAAGACCAGCCAAACAAATGTAATTAGGTGTGTTTTTTATGAGTATTTATTTATTGTGTATTGATTGATGCAATGATAGAATGATTTTCAGGAAATAACAGTTGACCTTGATGGTGGATGTGTATGAAAGAGAGAACTGTGCTCCATCTTCTGCAAAGATTCAAAATCTCTTGATTTGACTTTTTTCAACTGACCCTTCCATGGCATCACTCTCTTCATTTGAGTAGCTTTGAAGCAGAAAGGCCATACCATCCCCCCTGCAATCCACCATTAAATTGATATACTCTGGGTGCTCACCAGCTCTTTCAGCACAACCTTCAGTTTCCTGTGGATGACGTCTGACAATGAGGGTTCTAGTACAATATATTTTGCTGTTGACAAGGTCTGCATGTGGTCCTGAATGAATTCATATGCAAAGAATTCTTTACATTCATCATGGCCATAGTGCTCCAAAGCAGTGTCATCTACCTTGACAGGACAAGTGGCTTTTCTGTTTCCCTTCATATGGACTATGATTGAATCAAAACCCATTGGTGTAAATTCCTTTTGCATCCTTGAGAAATTAGCCAGGCAGGATCTGAGAGAATTCACCAGATCAGAACCAAGCAAGTTCAAATCTGCCTTGGATTCCTTGAGCGTCATGGCAGCTCAGTCCACCACATGCTTGTCCTCTTCCTCACCAGCATTGGCCTGCCCTTCCATCAGCCATCCTTGAACAAGTCTAGTCCCCTTGAACGTGATGTCCTTTTATATCCACGATATGTGCAGTGAGGTTTACTAACTTTGGTGTCAGGTTTCTTGTGGAGAAATTCATCATCTTCTCAAGCTCATTAATCACTCTTCTTTCCCAGATCAATATCTTCCAAAGAGGTGCTTGAGCTTTTGAAGTTCCATCAGTAAAGCAGTGATTGGCCTCATGATGTTAACAGCACCACCTACATACAAATGAGGTCTTGCCTAGTCATATGAAAGCCACTTACCTTAGATTAGCCAGACTTTTGAAAGGCTTTGACGTGCACTGGCAGCAGTTCAAGGAGTTTGACAAACTCAAAATACTGGAAGTTAGCAAAGTGAGTGGAACATGTTTGACTTGTAAAAAAATTTCTCCTCATCGGCTGCAGCTTGTACTTTTGCTTCAATGAACATTTTATCACGCCCAAGCAAAAGCCAAGCACTGCAGATTGACTCATGAGGTGCTTCATGAAGTTGTCAGACCCTCCATAGGTACCTTTAATAAGGTCTTTCAGTGCAAGATCTGGCAAGTGAGGGGAATCCCATATTTCGCAATTTCGCAAATTACAGTAAGCCAATACCATACCACAAACTAAATGATTGAATTTGCTGCAAGAGTCTATGCAGCTCCTTCCCAAAATCTTTGCAGGATACTGACCGTCACACAATGTTCCTTGCAACGATTGACACAGCAATTCATCATCCACCCAATATTTCTACATCATATGAGAATGCATAGGCCACGAGCATATATCACTTGATGGCTCTTTTCCTCTACTTTCAGAATATGTATGATATCAAGTTCAAAACGGTAGCTCATACCTAAAAAAGATGATCTGAAGTAAAGGTACTTAAATACATTATGAGTCTAAAATAATGTGATCCTGTTTTTTGAGAACAAAATGTATGTAAAACAGGTATCCTTCACAGCTGCTCTCAACAATGAATACCACTTGCCATATTTACATTTCAATGTGAAAACTCCCTTGTAGCTGCATTGTCCAATGCTAATGTGTTGCCCCTCATGTAAAGTTTCAAATTTCGAAACTGATTGTATCAAAGGTTTTAAGTGGAAATGTATAGCAACGCGTTGCAAAATTTCCTGCACCAGATGTATCCATCAACATACAGATCTGTCATGGTAGGGTACATACAGCCTGGTAAGGGTTATATGATACATTGTAGCAAGGATTTTACGAAGCTAGTGAAATTGCAAGATGAAGATCTTGGTCAACATTGGTTAATGCTGCAGTGATAACGCGCTATGAACCTAAGTTCTCACTGAAGGAGCAACAAGACACCATAAGTAAGTAAAAATTTCCCATTAAGGTGATGAAAAGGGCCTAAAAGATCACAAAAACTTAAAGGAAAAATAATCTAATTACAAGTGCACACTACAAACAAATTTACAAAACAAAACATAGATAAAAAACACCCCCAGTTTAAAAGTGGAGGGGATGGCATTAAAAGGTCAATACATGTTGCTCCATAATGAATTCCCAGAGGTGTCTATGAAAGAAAAGTTTTCACAAAAGAAAAACAATGTTTATTGCTGAAAAGTTGACAGTAAAGCTGCATTTTTGATATTGTTGATAGATGATTTCTGTTGAAGCTTTTAGAAATTTAATAATAAATACTGTATAAGGGCTGTTTTTCCGATTCTGAAGATCATTAAAGAACTTATCCTTGATCTTATGCTTGAAGCTGTTGAAATTATTAGAAGATGTTAGGCCTGACGGTAGACTGTTTCAAATCTTAGGTCCTATATTAGCTGAAAGACGTTCAACCTGCACAGTTCATCAATGTTTCACATGCACATCCACACGCCGTGTGTACAGTATCAAATGTATGAGATGCGGAAAATGATACACTGGAGAAACTTGCTGCCAGATCAGCAATCACTTTGGGAGCATTTCTGAGGAATGTTTAACACAAAATCCATCACTGCAGAAAAGGATGAAATTTCACTATGTATTTGGTTGGGGAAATTTTGGGGAACAAGCACATTTTCCATGATTTCCTAGGGGAAATGGAAATTTTCGTTTCCCTTACCTTTCCAAGAGAAACTTGCCCATTTCCCTTAGATTTCCATGCATGAACCATAAGGAAATTTTTGTATTTTTGCTGTGTACGACCTTGAAGAATGCACTGATGATTCTGACAGCAATGTATCAAGATATTTTAACCTTCCTTGCCATTAAAAACGGACATGTCCATCTTGACTTAAAGGCCTTATGCAGCCCAATTTCGGTCCTCAATTTTCCAATGATCTTAGATAGCTCACAATGTCATAAAAAGTTTGAGAAAGTTTGAAATAGAAATTATCAGTTTAAAAAAGGAAAATTGTGTGTCAAAGTTGAGTGTTTTCACAAGTAATCCATTCTATGAGTCAATAAATTTTAGTTTAGTTTATTTCATTTTGATTTCCTCTTTCCTTTATCCAAATTCTCCATAATTTTTCAACTGTGATTTGTGACATTTTCCTCTTTCAAGCATCATCAAGATTGTTCAAAAGTTTTGTCATGGTTCAGCGATGAGATTTCTGTTTCTTCTTTGCTTTATCCAGATTCTCCATAATTTATCAACTCTGCCGACACTCTCACTTATTCAAGTTTAACCCTATTGTGAATGTCAGAGTTCACTCAAACAGAACAGCAATTCTGTTTTTACATGAATACAGTACAGTATTCATGTTTTTTCCATCTTTCACAAACAGCACTCTTACCTTCAACCTGTGATTCGCAGTCTTTCAAAATCTGACATCACATTTGGATTACATAAACACATCCACATGGAGGTTCTCCCACTGAAAGCTTTGATGTCTAGCACAAACAATTTCTGCGTCCAAGGAAATTTGCAAAATCCCAGCAGCAATTACAAAACTAGTTTTGTGAGAAGCTTCCAGGACAGAATCTTGTCTCTTGAATGACAATTGGATAAAAAGCAAGAAATTATCAGGCAATTATTTGAAGGAAAAGAGTATAGGCTCAGCCCTACTGATTCAAAGATTCCTACGAGACCAGCAATGAAAGCGCAAAATCAAAGCAAAACAGACAAAGAAAACAAAGGTCCCATGATGAATAAGACACATGAAAGCAACGAGATTTCTGCAACTGCACCGATTGCCAGCAATGGTGGGGAAAACAACAGTATTATTCTTGAAGATTTCAGCCAACAAAAGAAAAAAAGAATAGAAACAAGGCTAAAGCTGACAACAACATCACCATGATATGTGAATCAAAAAACAACGTCAAAACTATGATGGAAGAAAATGGGAAATGAAAAGAAAAGAAACAAATGAAAATTCTCATTGTAGGTGATTCACAACTCGGAGAGCTAAACGCATAACAGATGTTGAATGATCACCACACTGCTGAGAAGCAATTCCAGCTGGTGAGGAAGAGAGTAGGCCGATGAAAGAAAACAAAACAGAAGGCTGGACAAGATCACTGAGGTAGCTCCCAAGTATAAGCAACATCATTATTTATGAACATCCGATTGAAGGCTCAAGTATGACCAAAAGCACACCAGAATGGAAAACATGGTTATCAACTGTGGAAAGGGGATATGTTCACAGCATTTTCGTCAAGCCAGATGTGAAGGCCAAGTGTTTGCTGTTCTTGTTAATAACTGATGTGCAAGCTTCTATGAAGAATGTCAAGTATATGATATGTGTTCACCTTAACCCTTTCCTCGCCAAGAATCACGAAAGCGGTTTGACCTTTTGTTCAACTGTGAAAACATGAAACCATTTCTGCGGCATCAGCCGCATGATCACATTATGTAATTTCAAACATCTCAAATCACATGATATAGTTACAATAACTACGTTTGTTTTACATCAAACAAAAGACAAAAGATCGAACTTCAAATTGAATCATCTTTTGTTATGGGTCATAATACAAAGTTTTTGTGTTATTGATATTTGAAATTCAAGTAATGACCAACCGTCAGCATCGCGCGTGCTTGTCATGGCTGCCCTGGACTTGTCCTATGATTCTGATAATTCTGACCCTGATGAAAGGGCATCTTCCGACACTTCTGTTGATGACTTCACAGATGAAGTTGCAAGACATTTTTTCAATGATTTCAGTGAGAATTCCGATGAAGAAGAGGAGTTTGCTGGTTTTCACTTTGAAATGCCCGATGAAGTGGAGTGGGCTGTTTTAGGCCAACCAAAGAGATCAGCTGATCAGAGTCAAAATCCTGTCCCAGACCTGGCCCCCAGGTTGATTTACAAGCTGAAATGAAAGCCTAGGTTTGATTGTGATACGTCCAGTGTTGTTTACTTGCTAGGTTGCATGGTATGTGGGATGCAGTATGTTGGTAGCACGTTATCCCCTTTTTGAACAAGGTTTGATAATTATAAGTTGCGTTGTAGGAGATTTGAGAAAGGGGAGATGGTTACTCAGACAGATTTTCATAGGCATTTTGAGTTAGCAGGTCATCATGGTTTCATGGAGGATGTTAAGGTTCAGGTTATTGATAGGATGTTTGGTGAGTCTAGAGTTTGGGAAGGTTTTTGGCAATTTAACCCTTTCTGTGGCAATGAAGCAGATCTGCTACAAAATAAACAGGCAGCCATTATTATTTGGCCTCGTTTTCAAATCACTTTTCACCTATCATGCATTGTAATGTTGAGCCTCCCTAACATGTTGCTAGGCGAATTTCAGCTCTCTGATGCAAGGGGGACCGCTCATAGGTGCTTCCATTTGTCATTTCTCTGGTAAGTTTTCACTTCCTGTATGGTCTGTTTTTTCCTGGATTTTCACAATAAGAAAATTTTTGATGATTCATATCCTAAATTCTTCATTCATTGATAACTATGTATATGGCAAATCCATTTCAGAGAACATGTAATTTTTCTTGCAAACAATTCATGAAAACATGTCTAGCATATATGCTACATTGGCACACAATTACCATGATAAACACGTTTCTAACATGGTATCCAGTTCTGAAAATATTATTGTACTATCACAAATAAGTACATGTATCATACCTTTGTCAACATTTAAGTTGTAAGTCTGCTTAGGGCTTCATTTCTTGTTGATTCATTTTGAGATCTTGAACCCTGGAAAAGGTGCGCATAGGATGATTTCAGGAAACACTGCACAGGTTGAACCCTCCTTGTAGGGTTACAGTGAACTCATAACATACTTGATTTAATTTTGACAAAATCTGTCCAAGCTCAAACAATTGTTTTCATAATTGAGAACAATAGAAGTCAGATGCGTAAAAATCAGTGATGTGTGTGATACTTTTGAGGGTTCAGACAACCACAGCAACAATGTGAAGACAATCCAGCTTCAGTTTCACACACAACTCATCAGGTTAGACCGAAAGAAGATGGTTGACTTGCACACTCAGTTGCCTCAGTTGTCTGTCATCGAGGCCCTAGATCAACTCAAATTTGCTATGCCGGATAACATCTCATTCGATTTTCAAAGATGCAAAGATTACGTCATTAATTGTGCAGAAAATGCACTGAAAAATTTTGAAAGCAGAGTCAGAAGGTAAAATCCAGTAGGCCTATCTAGGTAAAATGGTAAAATATAGATACGATTCCTGTTCCCTGTAAAAAAAACTGTGCAAGGAAACCGTGTTTATCTGAAGGGAGCTCTTTACTTTGTTTTAAAAGGGCGTGTAGTGTTTGGAGGGGCGTGGTTTCAAAAAGTTTTCCCATGTAACCCACTCAGCTAAAATGCTGGATCCGCCCCTGGAGGAAATGGATTCAGATGATACAGGGTTTGAACCTGACAATGATATTGAAGATTATGAAGAAGGTTTGGATGAAAACATTGAGGAAGAAAATGATGAGACTGCAGAGGATAAAATTGCACCTGCAATTCCTCCAAGCCCTTCAAAGCAGCATATTTTTCGCTGGAGGGAAAAAAGATATCCCAATAACACCTGGGAATTTCACAATGCATCAACAGGACAGCTTGGAAGTAAAATCCCCTGTTGAATATTTCAAGCTTTTCTGGACAGATGAGTTGAAAGAACTGATTGCAGACCAAGCAAATTTGTACAGCACGCACAAAAAAGGCTCCTCTGTGAACACAAATACAGAAGAAATAGAGCGGTTAGTTGGCATGCATATGAAAATGGGGGTAGTTCAGCTGCCTTCATACAATTATATTGGTCGCAGAAGATGAGGTACCCTCCCGTGGCAGATAGCATACCTATAAAGCAATTTGAAAAACTAAGAAGCTTCCTTTGCTTCGTGGACAATGCCACCAATGATCAGAAAAATGCTGACAAGCTTTTCAAGATTAGACCTGTCATAGAAAGTGTCAGACAACAATGTCTTCAAATCCCTCCAGAAGAAAGTCATTCAATTGACGAGCAAATCATCCCTGGTAAGACAAAATACAGTGGCATGAGGCAGTATAACCCAAAGAAACCAAAGAAGTGGGGTTTTAAAAATCTTGTGCAAGCTGGTGCCTCTGGTATCATGTATGATTTCTACACATACACTGGAAAGCAGGATCACAGTGAAAATGATACACCCTATAGCCATTTGCAGACGTCTGCACAAGTTGTTGCCCAACTTTGTGAAAACTTGCCCACACATGCCAACCACAAGCTGTATTTCGACAATTGGTTCACAAAATTGCAATTACCATCACTGACGTGTTTGCAATTACCATCACCGAAGCCTTCATTTCTTGCAATCATCGGTGATGGGAAAATTCAAATTAGAGCATCATCGGCATCCATCTGTGATAATATCCTGGCTCCAAATTCTACTTGCTGCTCCAGCAGCTGGCTCCAAATTTTCTGGTACTTGAAGAAAAAAGGAATTTTGTTATGTGGCACTGTTCATACTAATCACCTTGCAGGTTGCCCAATACTTTCAAATAAAAAGCTAAAAAAACTTGGTTGTGGTTCTTTAGATTCTAAATCTGACATGAACTCTGGTCTTATTGTTATGAAATGGATGGATAATGGGCCAGTACATGTTGCATCCAATTATCTTGGGATAGTTGGCCAGTACATTTCTCAGTCAAATTCTTGTCAGTTAGGAAACTGGAAAGCCAATGCTGATGATTGGCTTAAGTGCAACTCATACCCCAAAGAGTGACAAAGATTATCAGTACTTGCTGCAGCAACTGGGTAAGCTCCTTGACCTGACAAAAAAAGAAATGGAGTGATATGTTTGCAACAAGTTGGCAACAATGAGGAAAAAGCACCAAGTTTCTTCTAATCTTGGGATTACTACATAGCCCAAAGGATCAAAAGGTTGATGCTTGTGCCAACAAGAACTGCAGCAAGTCTTGATAACCCAACGACACACTACGCACAAAGTGCAAATGAACGCATCAAAAATCTTGTAAAACAGAGGGTAAACTACACAAACAAGGTTGGGTCAACATTTCTGTGTGATCTTCAACAATCCAACAAGCAGCAGGAATGAATCATGGGCAGAAGATTCCTTGGTTTGGGTGACTGCCAACTACGCAAAGAATTCAGTCATCATAGCCTTGACATGGACCAATGGAGGAAAATGGCAAAAGATCCTCACATAGCTTTTTCAACTAAGATGAAGACATGGTCTATCAAAAGACTCCCACAGTCATGTAAGGTAGCCACAGTTGAGGTGACAGGACCTCATGGGAGCAAAACCAGAAGGATGCTGTGTAATTTATATAAGTTAAAATGAGCTGAAACCACCTGAAACCACATGAAAAATATGTAAGCCACAACATTCAAAACGACTTGATTTCTGTAATGGCAAACCATATTTTGAAGAAAATTGTTGAAGATATAGGATTGTAGGTTGCTTCTCCATAATTGCAGTTGAGTGTGCAGATAGCAACAACAAAGAACAGCTTTCGATGTGCTTTTGATGGGTTGATAATGAATTGCAAGAGCATGAAGACTCCCCAGGATTCTACGAGGTACCAGATGTCAAATCAGATACAATAGAGTGTTTTCATGTGACGTCACAAGGATCGGAAACGAGGTTGGCGGCCATGTTGGTGTTCCATGCTGTTCAACATGGCGACTGACCGAACTGATACTGTCATGCAGAAAGACATGAAAAGTTGACTGGAAACAATCACATTGTCGGATTATGCGGAAAAGCTAGATCCGCATGTTAAAGAGAGATATAGAGAGAAAGTAGCAGTAATTGGTATTAACCCTGTGCTTATCTCAGAACAGAAACTCGATCCAAAATCCTTGCTGCCAGTGGAGGCCATTTTGGTCTTCGCCTTGTTTCTCGCTGCTCTTTCTCTTTCTTCCAGTCTTTTCTCTGCAGCTGACAATCAAACACAAAACCATGTCGATTACAGTTAATTGACAAGCCCTTTCACGCGAGAATAAGATAAAAATCCGGATAATTCCCCAATATATCTCATAAAACAAGTGAACGTTAGAGTGACAACGTAATGATTCTTCACTGCAACGTGTTATCGTGGAACACCAACATGGCGGACAGCAACGGTCGCTATGCATTTTGGTTATGTGATGAAAACGCTCTATTGTATAAGCAATAAAAGATGCTTTTTAAGACTTCAGTTATTGCTTTCTGGTTGCAAGAGGTCTACATTACAATGGTGTGGGCGATGTGCTGGGGTGGAAAGGTAGGGTGGCAACACCAGTCCAGGATATGGAGCCAAAGCCCATGCAACTCATTTCCATGCTCATTCCCTTAATCTTAGTGTGAAAGATACCACTGGTAACTGCAAAGTTTATCTGATTCATTGGCTAACACAAGGGAGATTGTAAAGCTTGTAAAGTGTTCCCCTAAACGTGACAAGATTTTAGGTGAGATCAAAGAAAACGTTGAAAAGGAAGGTGCATCTGAGGCTGCTGGGCTAATTAAGTTAAGCATTACAAGGTGGAAGGTCGAGGCTGCTGGTTTTCTTCATACCATTGATAACTACAGAGTGCCTTTCAGGGGCGGCGTGGCAAGAATTAAGGGCACGGGAAAAACTCGTCAAAAAGGGGCCCATGATGGCCTGACGTCCTTTTCTGTACATAGGAATCTTGTCCCTCCTTTTACAATTTTGTCAATGACTTGCCAATTTATGGTTCCACAGCAATGATCGACGCAAAAAATGGAAAAAATGGGTTAACCAACAAAACTAACTAGTACACTTTAAAATGTTCGCTAACATTAGTACTGATTTATGAAAAAGCTATGATGATGGATTCATCTTAACTAGAGTTTTTCCATTATTGATCGATGATCGAATAATTTTTTAGGCAATTTTCTAGCTTAAAAGGCCCTTACAAAAGTGAATCTATCGAAGAATGGTGTTTAAGGTTTTCACAGAACATCGTATGCTCCAAATCTTTGAGAAGATTGATACTTGAATGGCTTGACAGAAACTTACACGGATTGCACCACAGTTCTTCTTAACCTTCATTTCACCACGTTAGCAGCTTAGTAAGTGAGTTGTTAAATGTGAAATATGTTTTGGCACCCATGGTCAGTGACATGGCCAACGAAAATCAACTGGCAGAACATGAAAATAGGGGGTGCTAGGGGCAAAGCCCCTAGGAAAAATATTCGATGACACACCATTTACTTTGGCCTAGAATGCTTCTCCCGACCCCATGTTTGCTGGTCCCGAAAAGGAATTATTGACCATTCAGTGTTTTTCTGAATCAGCATACTTACAAAACTTTTTAAGCAAATACCTTTTCTTTGGCTTAGAATGCCTGCCTACCTGAGCCATATCGGAAGCCACGACGGTTCTGCAACTGCTATCTATGAATCAGTTTTTGTTGGAATCCTTGACGAATTTGCCAAGAGAAATCTTCAAAAACCCTAGCTTTACTTTGGCTTAGAGTTTCAGTTTCAGTTTTTCAGTTTCAGTTTTCATTGACAAATATAACTAAATACATGATACAAATATCTACAATTTAATTACCTAAATTAACTAAAACTATCAAAATACAAGACAATCAACTATATAGACAACTACAAAATACAACCACACCAGACACAGAAGATGAAAATAAAAAAAAAAAGGCACGATACTGAACAGAACATAGAATGAGCATAGGTTTCGGAAGCAACCAGCAAGGCGACATCCGAAACCCATGCTCATATGTATTTAGGTATATTTGTCTAAGGAGGAGCTCTCTAATAGTTAAACTAATCGAGAGAGAGCCCCCCCATCTAAAAACTAAAAACAAAGAAAAATTTATTCAAAATTGAACACAAGACCAGAAGATGTCTCCAAAGAGTGAGATAATTACAGAACATGTCTTCAATTAGATGTGGAATTAAAGACCATAACCATTCACAAGGAATTCTTTCAATTTTGACTTGAAAATGTTAAACGAAACTGACATTTTAATAAAAGTGGGTATGCCATTCCAAAGTTTAGCACCAAAATACTTGATAGACCTGAGACCATAGAAAAATGTATTTCTTATAGATTGAAAAATGTCACCTCTAGCTGCCTGACGAGTTTCATGACTGTGAACAGTGTTACTAAGCTGAAAATAGTTGTGAAAGTGAGAGGGGGAGAGACCATTGAGAGACCTGTACACAAATTTGAGTATGTCATGGTGAATCATGTCTTTTAGTTTTAGGATTTTTAAGGAAAAGAATATTGGTGTTGAGGGAGAGAAGAAAGGCTGAAAGGAAATAGACCGGAGCACTTTTTTTTGCAACATGAAGAGTGGTTCAAGATAAGTATCATAGGAGAGACCCCATGTTGATGAACCATAACTCAGAAAGGAGGAGAAAATGGAAAAGTAAAGATTTTTCAATATGTCAAGAGGAAGGAGATGTCTAATTTTAGAGAAAATCCCAGATGTCCTTGAGAGTTTCTTAGTAAGTTCAGAAATATGAAATTTCCAGGAGAGGTGCTGATCCATCAGTACACCTAGGAATTTGACATATCTAGATCTGGTAACAGAATTCTTACCAAATTTAATAGGGATATGCTCAGGCAATTTCTTTCTTGGGGAGTGAAATACAACATAGTTTGTTTTTTGAATATTCAATACTAATCCATTAACTTCAAGCCAGGATTTTACTTTTAGCAGTTCTTTATTTATTTTACATTGAAGCTTAGTAATATTTTCAGTTTCAAAATAAATATTTGTATCATCTGCAAACAAGAAGAAAGAAAGGAGTTTCGTTACATTGGGCAGGTCATTGATATAGATCAGAAATAGTAATGGGCCAAGCACAGATCCTTGAGGAACACCACAAGTAACTTTACCAAGACTAGAAGAATGATTATTAATTGAAACATACTGTAGTCTTCCAGTGAGATAAGACTCAAACCACTGCAGTGATGAGCCTCTTATTCCATAATGATCAAGTTTCTGTAGTAGGATGTTGTGGTTGACAGTATCAAAGGCTTTTTGCAGGTCAATAAAGATTCCACAGCCAACTCTATTAGAGTCTATAGTAGATTTTATTCTCTCACTTAGACTAATTAATGCATGATCAGTGGAGTGTCCAGTCCGAAATCCAAATTGCATTTGAAACAATATTTCATGAAGTTCAAGAAAATTATATAACCGTTCATGCATGATCTTTTCAAAGATCTTACTGAATACTGATAGCAGAGAGATGGGTCTGTAATTAGAATTCTTTGAGGCATCACCTTTTTTGAAAATAGGAATAACTTTCGCAATTTTTAGTTTATCAGGAAAGATACCAGTAAGGAATGACTCGTTAATGATTTGAGAGAGCTGTGTGGAAATGAGTGGGCCAAGCATTTTCAATAATTTGACTGGAATACTATTAGGCCCAGAAGATTTACTCTTCTTGAGTGACTGAATTACAGAAGAAACCTCATCAGGAACAGTGGGAGAAATGAAGAAACTGCTGTCATTGGCAGAAGCTAGATATCTAAGAGGAGAATTAGGATTTCTTGGGATTTTACCGGTAATTTTGCTGGCAACATTGATAAAATAGTCATTAAAGTTGTTAGCAATTGAGCTAGGATCAGTTATCTTACTACCATCATCATTAGTTAGGAATGGGATGGAATTTGTTTCTCCACTATTTGATTTCATTTTTATCACACTTCTGATTCCCTTCCAGAGCAATTTCATATTAGATTTGTTTTCTGTAAAGTAATTTTGAAAATAAGTTTTTTTATTGTTTCTTATCTCATTAACAACACGATTACGAAATTGTTTATAATGGGCATAAACTTCTGGGGACTCCGTTTGTTTGAACTGCTGGAATATTCTGTCTCTGATCCTCATCATGCGTTGGATATGGTTGTTAATCCATGGTTTGTTTCTTAGTTTCAATGCTTTTTTGTTTAATTTCATTTTTGGACAATGCTTATCAACAAGCTGATTCAGGTTAGTTAGGAATTCGTCAAATTTATGATTAACAGTAGAATCATCAGCATTTAAAAACGCAAAATCCATTTTTTGGTAATCATCAAGGAATCTGGCTTCATCAAATTTTTTGTAATTATAAACAAAATAGGAAGAGTTATCATAAATAGGGGCAGAGTTATTGAAAATAGAAAACTGAGGGAAGTGATCAGAAATTTGGACTAGGATATTTCCACTTATGACCTTACAGGATAAATCATTAGAAACAATGTTATCAATAAGAGTAGATGTAGAATCCGTTACCCTGGTTGGCTGAAGTATGAGTGGCTGAAAGTGGTTGGAAAACATAGTATTAATAAAGTCACTAGTCAGTGTGTGATTTTCGAAGTTGAGTAAATTTATGTTAAAGTCACCCATCATGATGGCAATCTTATTTTCATTGGCAATCTTGGACAGGGTTTCTTGCATATGGTCAAGAAAAGAATTAATGTCAGAACTAGGATGACGATAAGCACAGCAACATAGAATGTTCTTAGACTTAGCATTCTCAATCTCAATCCAGACTGACTCAAACTCACAGGTACTAGAACAAAGATCAAGCCTCTTATTAGCATCAAGGTTCGATCTCACATAAATACCAACACCACCAGCAGCACTCTGAGAAGGAGTATGGTGAAACTTGTATCCAGGAATGTCAATATTTGTGGAAATGGGTGAATCTACAGAATCCTTGATTTCAGTAAGACCAATGAGTTGGAAGTCAATACCAATGTTGCCCAGGAGAGTTAATAGTTCATCAAAATGAAGTGGAAGGCTCCTTATATTCATATGCAGGACTGAGAGATCCTTAGAAGAGGTTACCAAAGACTGCAGATCAGGGACATTGTAATAATTGCAGTTAATGTCTGGTTCAACATTCTCATCTATATCATAATCAGAAAGATTAGGTAGGTTTTGAAGTTTAGAGAGAATTTCTAGAGTTGGAAGAGAATCAACTATTGAAGGTAGATCAGTAACATTCGTTCCAAGCAGAATCTCATCAGTTACTAGGGTGAATGGAAGCATCAATGAGTTGTTAAAGATTGTACAGGAAAGGCAATCAACAGTTTTATCCTCCTTAAGAGATTCATATGAGGATTGTGAGATGTCATTGCATTTTATATGTATTTTATGTTTGCATTTGCTGCAAGTAATGGCTTTTTGATTTTTATGGACACGCTTTGAGCAGATGGTACATATTTTGTTATCGTTATGTAGAATGTTTTCACAAGAGTTAGGCTCAGATTCAAGATTAATTTTTTCAATGATTTGGTCAACTCTTTTAGCTGAGGAGAGCATCTATTTTCTGGTTAAGAAGAAAAAATAAATGAATAAATAAATAAAATATCAAAAAGAAACCACAAAATGACTATTTATAAGTTCAGGGACACTCCAGGGATGGCTACTTGCCAGCATATGATCAATGCCATACATATTATGGAATTTAGAACGAAATGTCAATACGACTTATACAACGTGTAATTCTTGTCACCTTTGTCTTTTTTGATCATCAACACTGCAGGATACTTCAGAAACCCACTCGCAATAGATTTGTTCTCAAGTAGAGACTTTCTCTCCAATAAGGCAGTGTTCCTTCTTGTTGTCAGTTTGGTTGAGAACATCTGTTCAACACGAACGCCAATTTTTGGGTGTTTCTTTTGGAGTTCAATAAATTCATATTTGACTTGTTCAGAATCCTTCCAGGAGTGAAACTTTACATATATATGTCTTGGGCCTTTTGGATTTGATGATTTGCCCCTGTGAGCTCTTTCAATCATAGGCTCAACAGCGTCACGATGAAGCTTGGTATGGCGGGTAATAACATTAATGAGATGCTCCTCAGTCTGCTCCCAACTTTCATTGTGTTCTTCTTTGATTCCCTTAAAAATAAGGGTTGAGCGCAGACCGCGGTTAATTTGGTCTTCAAGTGAGTCTTCTAGAGCTTTATTAGAGTCACGTAATGATGATATTTCAGATTTCAGGTCTTCAATTTCAGTGACGTTTCTTGTTGCTTTGGTCTCAGCCATATGAGCAATATCCCTGATTTGGTCAACATCAGCAATTAACTTATCAATTTTAGAGTTTATTTGAGATATGATATCATTTTTGTGACTTTCAAGCAGTTTCTTAAGCTCTTCGAGGGTTGCCATGACCGACAGAAACTTCAATTTTTGTGTTTTGTAATAATGGGCCTAGATCACGGTGAACAAAGTCAAGTCCGTGTGGGCCTAAGTCGTGGCGAACAAAGTCAATTAATTTCGAGTAAGGCTTACTTCAATCATTGTAACTTCACGAAATAGCAGCATGACGACGTGCAATCAATAGATATTTGATCGATGACACTAGATTAAAAAATTAATGGTTAATTTAATCGGCATGATCTGCAAGCAGGAAGCAGAGCCAAAATCACGCGTCCATCTCCATCGTAGCCTCGAATCCAAGGATGAGTGACTCTCCAAGTCACCTCCTAGCATTATTCAGAGGTATTCTGAATCTTCTACTACTTTCTCCTCTTTTTGAAAGAATCTCGAGACCCATCTTTCAACAGAAGTGGAATGGCGGGGGAATGACCGAGGTAAAAGAAGCTTATCCAATGTCATACCTCTCGTTGATATAAGAGCAAACCAAAATAGGACTTCTGAAAGTGATTTAACCCCTGCGATCATTGTCAAAATTTGCTCAACATTTCATATGTCCAAAAACCGTGGTTCAAAACATAATCGGAGGCCTCTGGTTTCAGCTTTCGCACAAACTTGAACTTCAAAGCCTTGTAACTTCAGGAATTTCTCACAGATTTGCAATATTTTTGTGTCAAAAATTAATCCAAAATCTTAAGGAAAGGGTTATTTAACCAAGTGCTCATTCAGCATATCGTTATTTTTTAGTATTTAACCCTTTAACGCCTGGTGTCCATTTAAATGGACATTTGCAAAAGCAACGCTGACGTCAGATACGTCATTCATAGCAAAAAGTCCATGGTTGACCTGTCTCCATAGTAACCTAAGGACTTCAAAATTTATAACAAGAACAGCAACAGCATGGTCATCTTCATTTTCAAGATGGCGTCTCACAGTAGAATTGCAGTGAGGTGAGTTGGGCGTCCTATTTTTTTTGTTTTGCCCTTCAGTCCTCCAAGTTTTTCAAAAAAGGAATAAGCATTGGTTGATTATTGACAAATATACATAAAAGATAGTAAGTAGGGGAGATATTTATGGTACAAAAGTGGATTTTCATGTGTTTTCGGTGTTTTGATCTGACGTCCAATTTAATGGACATTAGGCATTCACAGAAACATTTCTCGCAATTTCTTTGTAAATTTTCTTTGTCCTGTTGATATGATTTTTAGGTGCTGGTGTCATCAAAATGTAGAAGCGAATTGAGCTTTATAATACTATACTGCCACCCTCAAAGTACCATGATTATAAATCTTGTTTTTTCTTATTTGCAGGTCCTTTTATGGCAACAAATCAAAGGAAACAAGGAGGTTAGTTGAAGTTGTACCTCTGCCAGATGGTGGTGACAGTGATGAAGAAGAGTCTAGTTCTGACTATGATGAAGATGCAGACTATGTGAGTGACTCTGATGATGAGGATATTGAAAGTGGGAGTGAAATTGAAGACAACATGTTGGAAGAAATTTTGCAAGATACAGAAACAGAGGTACCAACAAAAAGAAAAAAGATACAAGTGGCAGATAATAAAATTCGTTGGAAGAATGACAAGAAATCAAAATTTAATGCACCTGCTGATTATGTTGCTGGTAAAGAAAGATTGAGAATGAAACCAAGTGCCCCACTCACAAGATTCTCTAGCCCAATGAGTTTCTATGAGCTTTTTGTCAATGACAGCATCATAGATCATATATATGAGCAAACAAAACTTTACAATGAATGGAGGAGACTGAATTCAAGCACAAGAACTGTGAAAGATATTGAAAAGAAAGAGATAAAGATTGTCATAGGAATTGTGTTACAGATGGGGATTGTCAAGTTACCAAACCGCCGTATGTACTGGACATCAGATACACGCAATGAGCTCATTGCTGGGGGTATGACACGTAACCGGTTTGAAGAGATAATGTCAGTTCTTCACTTCAATGACAATAACACCATGCCTGAAAAAAATAGTCCATTATTCAACAATTGTCACAAAATCCAGCCATTAATCGATCATTTCCGCAATGCTTTTCAGCAGCATGTTCTGCCAGAAACCCACATGGCAATAGATGAGCAAATGGTACCCTTCAAAGGCCATCATAACTTGAAGCGTTACCTGCCCAAAAAACCAAAGAAGTGGGGGTATAAGCTTTGGGCTCGTGCAGGTGTATCAGGCTATGTGTACAACTTTGAAGTTGAAGGAGGCCTTGGATCCAAAGGTGCCCCTGCAGGCTGTGATCCACCAGTTGAATGTGGTGAAAGTGATTTTGTGGTGTTACGCCTTACATCTGGTTTGGACCATTTCAAACATGAAGTGTATTTTGATAACTACTTCTCATCACCAGAGTTGCTAAGGTACTTGAAGGAAGAAAAGAAGATCTGGGCTGTTGCAACTTTGAAGGCACAGCGAAGTAGAAAGTGCCCAATCCCTTCAGAGAAAGCAATGCAAAAGAAAGGCCGTGGTTTTTCTCAAGAAGTTGTGGATACTACTGGATCAGTTGTAGTTACAGCATGGTATGACAACAAGAGAGTCCTTACTGTGTCCAACTATGCTGGAAAGGAGCCCCTTAGCGTATGCAAGCGTTATGATCGAAAAGCAAAGAAGAACATAGATGTTGAAAGACCATTTTCAGTTGAAGTCTACAATAAGTTCATGGGTGGCGTGGATAAGGCTGACATGCTGCTTTCACTATACCGCACCCGGTACAGATCTCGAAAATGGTACCATCGTATTGCATTTCATCTCTTCAGCTTAGCAGCTGTAAATGCATGGCTTTTGTATCAAGAAATGGGTGGAAATGAGCCACTGGTAAAGTTTTTGGGCAAGATTCGTTTCTCCCTGATCAAAGGTAGTGCCAAACCTATTGAGGATGTTGAAGAAACCATTCAACCTGGTGTATACCGCTCACTGAGAGCTAGTGATGTGCCAGAGGACATAAGATATGACAAGTATGAACATTGGCCTGTATTGATTGATGTGCCAAACTCCCAAAGGTGTAAGAACAAGGACTGCAAGAAAAAAACTAAATTTTATTGCTCTAAATGCCAAGTGCATTTGTGCATATCTAACAACACTTGTTTCAGACAATATCATGGGGTGAACTGTTGAGAGGATCAAATAATAATTGATGAAACTTGTATAAAATGATCATAATACATGGAATTTGTCTATCTGTAATCACTTCCACGTCATAGAGTTCACTCGAAAAGCTCTCCAATAAAGGGAAAATATGCAATAAAATTGGGCTTATTTTTCCCGTAAAGCCCTGATGTCCATTTGAATGGACACAAATTATCTTTTGAACGAAGGTGCCAACTTGCAATTAACAATACAATTCTTCCATTTTTAAGTATCAGTGGCAATTTGCCTGAAATTCGCTCAATTCTAATTGCATTTAGGCCTCCAGGCATTAAAGGGTTAATCAAACGTCGAACAATTTTTTTGAGACACCCTGTATAATTTTCTTCTAGCTTAGCTTTAGGGGGCCCATATCTGCATGATTTTCAGGGGCCACCGGGACAATTTCCCGGTGGGCCACGCCGCCCCTGGTGCCTTTGTATCTATGGGGAGCATTTTTTTCCTCAAAGCTTGAAGCAGAGCTTTGTGGAAGAACACTAGGTTGCCAAGCACAAATGGAGAGTTTTAATCATTTCTTTGGCCTTAGCATTAGACAAAGGATCTATGCCCATACAGACAATTTATCAAACACTTTGCAAAATGAGAAGCTGTCAGCCGTCAGTGGACAGAGAAACGCTGAACTAACCAAGTAGACACTTCAGAGCATACAAACTGATGGATGCTTTGGTGCCTTCTAGTGGGCATTTTGGCTACCTCAAATGTGAGTCTAAATCAGGGAAGGTTGGGCATAGGTTGAATCCAGAGGAGGGATGCTATCAGGGTTGCCATTTGGCCGTTTTCATGGCCAAATTTCTCGATTCTGGCCGCTTTGGAAGACCCTTGGCCGTCAAAGAATTTTTTGGCCGAGAAGGCAAAAGTTGGCCGGATTTTGGCCGTACGTAGAAAAATCACAAAAAAACAAAGAAATATAGTAGCTGTCAATAAAATGAGAACATGATATCAAAGTACATCTTTCAAACAAATCTAACAAAACTTAGAATCACTCAATCATATCTCAATAACGTTAACTTGTCATTTTCAAAACAACAAATCGTTCAAACATAGCTTAACAACGTAAGTCCGTCATCTCCAAAACTTTAAATCGTTCAACTTTAAATGTATCTTAATATCGTTAGTTCGTCATCTGCCATTCTCACCACATCCTCATCTTGCTCAGCATTTGCATTGGAGTACATGTTCTCGGAAGTGAAACGCTCGATCATATTGTTTGTGACTGTGAAATCCCTACAGCACTTTCCTTGAAATTGAAGATGGGTGTGAATCCGAACAATTGCATCGAGCATCTCAGAGCCAAGACGATTTCGCAATTTGGTTTTCACATTTGTTACAGTCGAAAAAACTCTTTCCACCACAGCATTGCTGACTGGTGTCGATAAACATGATAGTGCATACATTGCCAATTCACGGAAGGGGGTGCACCCTGATGGCGTTTTGTGCTGCAATATTCCTGACCAGAATTTGACTGTGTTTGTTGGGATCTTGCCATCAAATACAGACTCTTCAGTCCAACTAACATGCAATATTCTTCTGTACTGCTGCTCGATGACATTTTCATTGACAGCTCAAAGGTGTGGCATTGGAAGGTCTTTGAAGGCAACCCGTGACGTTTGGCTCAGGATCTTACTTGGTGTAAAGCTGCTGAGACCTTTAAAGATGGCAGCTGACTTGGGCAGACCTTTTTCCACTTGATTCAAAGCCTCTGCAAGCATATTGGCACATCTTTGTCGAATCTCATCTGCCTTTGCGGTAGCTTCGCTAGATTTGGCATTTGCAAATGAATTCAATTCATGCGTGAACTTCGCTCCCAGATCAACCTTGTCTATCGACAGCCTTTCTCCCCTTCTGTCAAGGAGTCTATCTTGCAAGATTTGTGATGCAACGTGAGCTCCTCGACCATTTCCTCTGGATCTGCATCCGTGGCTTGAAAAAACGAGTTTACTCACTCGAACTCTGTTACCACTGGAGAGACGAAATGAAAGTAGAGCAAGTTTATTGGATCTGACAACATTTCCAATATTTCCCTTGCTTTGCAGCGGCATGATGCATCTGTGTTTGGCAAGGCACATGCAAAGTAGGCCTTTAATTCTTGCCAATTCACGAGGATGTTGTATACTACCTTACCTCGAACAAGCCATCTTGTCAAAGAGGTCTTTTGGAATGGCAGGGGTGTTCCTTTGCGCTCTTCATTGGGATCCATCGTCCCGAAAAGGTCTTGGAATGCCTCCCTCCGTATCTTACTCTTGCTGAACCACTTGGGAATCTCAGTTAGGAGGTATCCAAGATTCTACGGCAGTTTTTCGAACGCCTTTTGTATGCACAGGGCAAGGGAGTGGCAGATGCATCTGTTTAGCTGGCAGCTAGGAGACTCAGCCCTTACTCTGGACCACACTGAGTCATATTCTCCTATCATTGCAGATGCTCCATCACTCCCGAAACCAATGCAATTTGACATCTCAAGACCCATCTCCGTCAATTTTGCTTTGAGATGTGGAAAAAGCTCTCTGCCCTTTGCCCCGACAACGGGAAGGAGGCCAACATAGTCCGTCGCAATGGTGGCTCTGGACACGTTGAAATAGCGAATCACCACACAGAGATGTTTGTCAGCAGAGACGTCAGTAGACTCGTCGATCAAGATCGAATACTTTCTTTCCAATGCATCATCCCTCAGGCTTTCGTGCAAGGCTGGAGAGATAACTTTTGTTATTAGCTTGCTACACTTTGTTCGGTGGAGCTTCAAGTGTTCAAGGTCACTTCCTTTTCCATTTTTTTTCATGAATTCTCCCAGATGGTCAACTGATACCGTGGAGCAATGACATGAAATAGCAACAGGAAGTTCTATCTCGAGCTTCTGCGTTTTCTCTTCTGGCTTTTGGGTTCGTTTAAATGGCATTGGTACAGTGTTCTTTGCTGAACTGACTCTGTTTGTGTGTGCCTTTGACTTTTCGTGATCTGTTAGGCGGGATGCTCTTGGAGCAACTTGGATGCGACAAAGCTTGCAGAAGGCATTTTCAGTGCCGTCTGCTGCTTTTGCCACCCAAACAAACTTTTCTTCCCATGATTTATTGTATTTTCGTCCGCTATCGTAGCTCCCTTTCCACTTACCAGACATGCTCTACATTGATTTTTCCATCCAATTCCAACTGACAACAAGCGCACAAAAATAGTTTTAAGTTTTAAAACACGAAACCCAAGAAAACTGTACACTTTACAATGGCTTCAACACCTTTTCATCGTTTCACCACCTGCCCTGTTATTTTCTGCGCTACGCGATGCATGCGCGGCTGAAAACTGAATTATTATTGGCTGCCAATGATTCCGGCTCGCTTTTAGGTCATGGGGATTATCGCAGTCACTCTTTAAAGTCAACAAGGTGTATTTCCCAAGGCGCGAAAAACAGTGGGATTCGACAGCCAATTTCTAAAGGCGTGAAAAACAACAGAAAAAGCGCGGCTAGGAATGTAATTCATAGCGAAAGTAAAGCTTCAAATGATGAGGAATTGTAAATGTCTTTTCAACGTAGATTTCAATGGGCAACGTTTGACATAAATCTTATGTAATATCAAATCAAAATGTGAAAAAATAATGCCTAGTCTAATATTCAAAATTTGAAAGTAGCGAAGAAATGAAGGATAAAAGCGTTGAAAATTTCTTTAACAAAGATCAGGACTGTATTTGATTGGCCCAATGAAAAATATCGTTGCAAGCAATTTGAACAATTATTGCAAAAAATTGTTCCAAAAAGTTGGCCGAAATTTGGCTGTTTGAGCAATTCATTTGGTTGGATTTGGCCGAAAATGCAACAACTTTGTTTGGCCGAATTTGGTCGCGAACCGCCAAAGTTTTGGCCGCTGACCGTTTCAGCCATCTGGCAACTCTGGATGCTAGGCCATCTTCCATACATCTTCCTATGATCTTGAGGTATCAGTCGGTTCATTGTTTCGGTATGACTCAGGTATCACATCATGATGCCACGTTTTTCATTCAGCCAATCAATAGCTGACACCTTCAAGGTATGTTCTTCCCCTTCTTTATTTTGGTTAGTTGATATTCTCCTATGAAAGCTGGGACATTCTAGTTTTGAATACAGACCTTCATAGCCTAACTCATCTGCTGCTCAAGTTTGTCTCTATACAGAATATGATGTGAAAATGCGTCAAACTGCATTTCCACCAGATGTCAAGGATACAAACCTTCACTCTACCAATGCGGAAAACTCAACTTAGGACCCTGGTCCTTTGACCAAACAGCGCCGAACTCGCCAATGCACTGGCTGCTATCAAGGACGTGCAACTCATTCTTGCTGAATACCTGGTCCAACTGAGGTGGGAACCAACACGTTCCCTTGTCAAAACCTGCTTCGCCAAGGAACTCTTTGCCTTTCAATTACTGTCCTTCAATCGGGAGAATACCGGGTGTCTCAAAAAAAGTATCCCCTTTTGACTGGAAATAGGAACGAAACGATAAGATATCATTACTCTCCGAGTGGACAGCTAAATTTATCAATCTTAAAGTTAGATCCACATACCTTGCATTTATAGATTGGCAACCAAACACTGGAGATACAAGCTTGCAAAGTCAAAATTTACAGTGCACCCAAAACCAGAGGTTTTGTGAAAGGGCCTAGCCATGATTTGCTATCACAGGCATGTTGCACAGGAATTTCGACTTTGACCTTTAGCTTTCTCCATTGAAAAGAATTATACCTTGAAATGCTTCAATTGTTCTACGAATGGTTATTCCTTTGAGGAATCAATCTGTGCATTGCATTCCACTCCAAGTGTCAAAGAAGGAGAAAAGGAACACATGCATTCTCATTTGGGAGATGTTGCACAACTTCATCCTTCTTACCACATTTTTGCTATGTTTGTTTAATCAGGGCGATTTTCACAAGCCTTTTTTATTCTTTTGAAAAGCGAAAAACTGAAAGTTAAAGTTTACAGGTGCTTTGGAAAAGATCCATAATACAAATAATGGCTAGGCCCTTTTACAAAACCTCTGGTTTTGGGTGCACTGTAAATTTTGTCTTTGCAAGCTTGTATCTCTGGTGTTTGGTGGACGATTCTTAAGTGCAAGGTATGTGAATCTAAGTTGAAGATTGATGAATTTAGCTAACTACTTGGAGAGTAATGATATCTTATCCCTTCGTTCCTATTTCCAGTCAAAAGAGGGTACTTTTTTTTGAGACACCCGGTATGTCATGTATTCAATTGGATAACAAAAGGAGAGAGGTAAATTCAATACTCAAAGAGCAATTAACAAGGATTGGAATCCCTTATATAAATAAGGACAAAATGAAACATAGTCACCTCGATCGCTGGGGATTACATCCAAATTTTGGAGGAAACCACCTTTTGACAAGAAATTTTATTGAATATTTAAAATCGCAACTTATAGAGGCCGTATAGAGAAGAATGTTCATGCGGATTCCAAGTATGGATTTGAAGAGCTAAAGGATGATACTTTTGAAGCAAACAATTTGTCAAACTCATTTATAATCAGCCCCGGGAGGCTTGGAAAAATAATTTATGGCTTACAGCAGGTGTTCTATGTAATAATTGGTAGTGATGCAAAATGCGAAGTAAAGTGGCAAAATAAAGACAGATAAAAGTGGAAATATAATAGAAATTGAGATATCGATCTGTGAAGTAAAACCCGAGAAGAAGAAACCAATCAAAGTAGTTGCCATCAATGTTTATCTTACAACATGCTTGATCCTGGTGAAGGGGAAAGGTTATGAAATGTTCAAGGAGACATGGTTCCCACTCATTATAAAGCATGCCAATGACTGTATTGTAACAAGAGATGTTAAAACTGCAAGAACACTTGAAAAAGAAAAAGTAAGTCCCGCTGATGATTCTAGAAAGCTTGAACTTGATTAACTGAATTTCCAATCAGATTTGATCGAGACTCTTCACATGCTAAGGAAAGTAGACTTTCTTGGACTCTTTGCCAACCTTCAAGGTAATCAGAATGAGGTGAAAAAGAACATAAAGTCACTAGAGCAACATTACGATGCTCTAGATAAAAAGATTAACAATAAATTTGAAGCAATGAAGACAGAAAAAGCCAGTCGAATGCGAAAGATACCACATAAGTCAATGATAAAAAGAATGAGCAAGATGAGCTAGTCAGGGCCCTTAAAACACAAAGTGATCTCTGATTAAGTGAAATTAAAGATAAAGATGAAAAGTTAAAGGCTGCATCTAACAAGAGCAAGACCCTGTCACAGCAAATCAAAGATAAAGATCAAATAATAGACAGGCTCCAGAAAATCATCAAAGACTTAAAGGAGCAACGCAACAATCAACTATTTGAATGCCAAGAAAAGGAAATGCAAAGAATGATCAAAGAACTCAACTCAAGTCAAAAGTAGGAAACACTCACAGAGAAATTGTAGGCCTAAATGAGGAAAGTAACGCTATTCAAAATGCAATAAGCAACCAGAAGGTGTTCCTTGACCAAGCATCTCCACCCAAAAAAGTTACGACTATTGTCCCTGATGTAACCCCAAAAGTTCCTTCACCACAGCCTAACTTTGATGTTGTCATGGTAGCATGATCAGTCCAAATTTTAAAGTTTCCTTAGAGGTTTTTCTGAGTGAAAATTTGGATTCCTCTAGCCATGAGGATTCAGGAACTGTTTTCCTTTTTCAAATCTGACAAGTAGAAGTGGAGATAATCCAGTTTTAGTTATGCACATTTTGCTATTTTGTGCGGACAAGGTATACATAGGACTCATAGAATAAAATAGTGTAATGTGGTGGAAGCTGCCAAATAAATGTTTTAGTCATAACTTCGTAATGCCTTGACCTATTGCAGCCAAACTTTGCATCCAACTTCAAGATGGCAAGTCTTTCAAAAAAATGGTATTTTTGGAATCATTGTTACCATAGCAACGATGTTTCCATGGCAACCAATATTGCGCATGTGCGACTAAGGCAAATCTCTTGTTAACTGATTTGTATCCAACTGTGATACTTTGATACATATGTACATCCCTAAAATGATCTGTTACCATGGCAACAACCTTTCCATAGCAACCAAAGATGTGTATGCTTTGTGCGTTGCTAAGATGAAAACGTTGTAAAGTGATTTTCCACAGATAATGTGCACACACTGTCATGCTGTCATGCCATACACATCTCTGTTGCCATGCATGCTTCTGTTGCTATGGTAAAATATTGCTTCTATGGTGACCAAACAGAAGAAAAACAAGAATGGGTGTCGTTTGAAAGCAACCATCAAATCTGAGGAATGAAATGCTAATAGAATTTACAAAGTCTCAAATGAACAATACACATATAACTATGCTTCCTTTACATAGGTGTGTACACTGCTGGAAACTCTCCAAACTACTCAACAAAAAGAACCACATATGATTCCCCCAAACAAGAAATACAAGTTTGTGAACATTCTGGAACCAAATCAATTTGAAGAAAGGGCAAAGGTCATAACCCATGATAGTACATGACAAATTTCTCATGTCCAACAAATATTGAGAAAAATTAGGCTTTTCTGATTTGATCTTATCTCATTTGTTTCATTGACTTGTACTTACTGTACTTCAACCAATAAACATTAGAAATGATAATGTCAAAAAGAAAGCAAACTTTTGGGGAATCAACAAGGTTAAACCACTTAATTTTCTTAGCTGCTAGCTTAATGCTTAATACTATGAAAGTGTGTTTGCTAATATCAGGTATGATCTACATAAACTGGGTGAGCCAGAAAAAGTTCCTACTTTTGAATGTTCATGGCACCAAGAGTGCTTCACAGATTTGAATTATTCAAATCATAGTTAAAAGCCAAAAGACTTAAAGTATTTTTTTGTGATTTTTCTTGCTGTCTTGCTAAATTGAAGTTTATAAAAATTTCTTGGTTGTAAAATGACTGAAAAAGGGTCTAAAACATTGATCAAATCATAAAGGACTCCTTTCATAGATCAGGAACCATAAAATTCTTATAGAGTTGAATTTAGCTATGCTAGTGCTCCTGAGACAGCAAGAAGCTCACAAAACAAAATACTTAAATGTTCTGGATCTTAACTAGAATTTGAATCATTCAAATCTGTGTAGGACTCTTGATGCTATGAATTTTCAACAGTGGGAACTTTTATAAATCCAGTATATACTTAAAAATCTTAGTGATGCAGTTCAGCTCTCATCTATCACTTTCAAGTCTCCATTAATGTAGTCTACTAAAAGCTCACAATGAAACACTCTTTCAGGTTCCTCCTCATCCCCGCTGCTCTAATCCTCATCCTTGCTCTCTGTACAGTCAACATCATATATAATTTCATACTGAGTGTAAATTGGGACAGCGCCTCTTTTGATAATCCTAGTGACTGTTCCTGTGTAAACAAGACGATTTCGTCGTTTCTTCCCAGCTTCTTTTATAAAGAATTCGTGCTCTACTCTCTTACCAACTAAAAACTCAGGGTGTGGAACACTTTCAAGACCTTTACACTTTCGCTTTGCTCTCTTTGAATCCCCCTTGATTGTATCTCTTCTCTTCCCCCCTAAGTTACTTGAACTGTCACTCTCCACATCAATATCCTCTTCCCCAAACTCTTCTTCCATCTCTTTTTCCTTCAGTCGCCTTCTCCTTTCTACATCAAGCTTTTCTTGCAATGCTTTTACTCTCACCTGATACAGCTCTTTCCTTTCCTTCTGGCTAAGAACAGTTGCTCCTGTTATCCTAGAAGTCTCTCTTTCATTGACATCTGCTAAGTATTCATAATGTGGTGATGACTCCAGTATCTCTCTCATGCTACTTCTCAACTCCTCACTGTTTTTGCCACTGATTTTAAACAAGTGACCCTTCTCCTTTGCAAAAAGCTTATCTGTGTTCAGAACAACTTTGTGGTAGCGTATTTGAGCCTCTAATGCCTTTCTCTTTTCACCCTCGCTTGCACATTTCTCCGAGAACAAATCCATCTCCTTCACACTTTTCCATTCATTCCCATACTGGCTTATCTCTGCAACAACTTTTGACTTTCTAACGACCGCCTTAACTTCCTTGTCTTTTCTTACTATTTGACACTGTTCAATTACTGCTTTCCTAGCTATCAAATGTTCCTTTAATTTAATTTTATTGCTCTCAATCTCTTCTTGGGCCCATTTCCTTGCCTCTTGAAAAACTTTTCCTTTCTTTTCATCAGCTATTCCTTCCAGAGATGTCTTGTTGGTCCTAACAATTAATGACGCATCTAAATATCCTGGTGTAGCATTGGGTCTGATCCTAACTTCCCTATCAACAAAGCCCATGTTAGATTCAGATGCTCTGTTTGTCATTGGGCAGTTCCTAACTATTTTCTTATCCTTGTCTGCTTTGGCATGTTCCCCCCCTTCCAGATACAGTTCAGCTTGGCGTTCAAATAAAATTTGGTGGTTTCTTAAAATGAGCTGTACAGCAACAATGGTCAAGGCATCAATCTCAGGATCAACAGAGGCTTCAAAAAGGGATTCCCACCCAGTCAAATGCATTGGGATATCAGGAAAGATGGATGCAGGATTTGTGATTAGCTCTGTGGCATCATTTGCATATCTTTCAAGAGCATTTTTCATCTCCAAGCAATACGGGACCATATCAAGGATGTTTGTGCATGCTTTGTCAAAGGCAGCTTGAAATGGACCTGTTATACAAGCCTTAATGATACCCAGGGCCCTTGCACCTGCTAGTGGGACTTTCATCTGGATTAGATCATACATCATCTTCACCATCTCTCCTGGATTTTCCCCTTTTATAAGCACTTCCAAAAATGACTTTATATCAAACCTATGATTCCACAATGCCGCACCGTTATGGTAAGTGATATGTGCCCTATTTCCTACTTCTCTTTCAAATAACGATTTCTTTGATAAAATTTGTGTGTTCTTTCTTGACTTTCCTCTCACACTACCCTCTTCATCTTCTTCTCCTCCTGCCAAAAATGCTTCAAATAAATCTGATCTGCCATACTTCTCTGACCCTTGCTGAAGGAATAATCTTGCTGCGGAAAGAATGGCACTGTATGTAGATGAATTGCCCCTTTTGTGAAATTGACTATAGGTTTCCTCCTCAAGACTGCACTTGTCAAAATCCACCAATCCTCGTTTACATGCATTGTCCCCTAAATTTATGATTATGTGTAAAAAACAATATCTTAAGCCTATCTCTTTCAAATTCGCCTCCCTAATCTCGCCAAACAACCTATTAAATTTCTTCATGACTTCACACCTATCACTCATGGTTCCTTTTATTGACAGCAAAAGATCTTTCATGTACTCCTGTTGGCTCTTTTCCCCAACCCTTGATAATACATCAGCTAACTTCTCTAGACTCTCTTTATTTGCACCTAATAAGACCTCGCTATTTTCCCTAGCCAAATGCTGTAATCCAATTGTTTTCATCCCTTCACTCGTACTTATAATTTTGTATTGTATTTCTTCTTTAACTTTGTTGTCCCATCATTTAACAAAAAATTAGCCACATCTCCCTGTTTTTCTTTCAAACTTGCTCTACCTGCATTCAAAAGGGCAATGAATTTGGCCTCATACATCAGTTTATTCATTGTTCCATATGCTGGTAACCGTTCAACTTTCATTCCACACAAATCTTCTGTGATGATCTTTATCGCTGGAGCAATGCTCCTGGTGCTAAGTTTCAGCTCGTGTAATTTCATTATGACATTCCTTATCACATCGATGTATCTCCCTTCTTCAAATGTTGCGACTTCACTTGCCTCAAATGTATCTATCAACTCTCTCATATCTCTGTTTTCCCTTTCAAGCTTTCGTATTCTCAGCCACTGCTCATCTATCTCATCATCTCGCTTCTCCAGTTTCTCCTTGTTTTCTCCATGCACATCTTTTGCTTTCCCCTTCCAATCAGAACATTTCTTCTCTAGACTCCTTTTCTTTCTCAATATTTCATTTAACTTCTCTTCCTGTTGACTAATTTCATTTAAAGCATTATCCTTTTCCTCCATTAACTTCTCCACTTTCTCCTTCAAATATTGCTCTGTTTTCTCACTAATTCTCAACTTCATTCTAATTTCCTTCATTACCTTCTTGTGCCTCCAATCCCTATGTTGAACTTTTTCATCCTTGTAGAATTTAACCTGCTTCTCAAGACTCTTCAGTTTCATAGATTGCTCAGCATATTTTACTTCTAATTCTTCCATCCTTTTATTAGCAGCACTCAACTCATTTTCATTTTCACTTTCATCTCTTATCCTTAAAATCTCATCATAATTTTCTTCTGCCTCTCCAGCCAGCCTTTCCATACCATCTAATGCATCATCATAACTTTCAATTACCCTCTGTGCTTCAACCAATCTTTCCCCTTCAATCTCTCGCATTCTCCTGTTCTCTTGTTCAAGTTCATTTATATATGAAATCAACTCTTCCCTCGACATTTCATGCTCTCCACCTCCTGTATCATTCCCCTCCTCAGCTCTTTGACCTGGCAAAAATGGTTCCTTCAGAAGCTCATTCCTCTTCTCTTCATTACCTTTCTTCTTTTTGTTTTTGATCAGAGCGGTTGCCCTACTATATAGCTTTTGAAGTCTCCTATAAAGATTTTTCCTGTCACAGGCATCAAATTCTGGATAAAGTCTAACAAACTCATCAATGGTAGCATTAATTGGGTTCGACTCATTTTTGAGAAAAAAATCATAGGCCACTTGTTTTGAAATCATTGTTGTGCTAAACAAGCCAGGTTTGAAATATGGCGAGCGAAAAGTTCGTACACTTTCTAGCCTGGCTTGACAGATCACAACTTTGATTATTAGCGTTTTTGTTTTCTTCTGTGGAGCAATGAAATCCTCTTCTCGTTTGACACAAATGATAATAAAGTCGCAAAGTAAAGTTCAAGTTCGAATCTTCGCAAATCAGCTGATTGCGATCAAGCCGCGTCTTCGACACAACCTCACTGCTCGTTTCTTCGTCTTTCGCTTGCTCGTCGTCGCTAAAATATAAAGTAAGAGTACTTCTTAGATAGATTCAAGGCTTGCGAATTTAATAAGAAGGGGTACTTTTTTCTTCGAAGACGATAAATGTAAAAAAAATCGAGATCTTACCTTCAAAGTCCGATCTTCGTAAGTTCTCCTCAACCGATTGAAAAGTGCCACATGTCAAAATGATCCAGAATGTTCCATCTACCTCGTTTTGATGTCCATTTGAGTGAGGCTAACGCGAGAGCCCGCGAAATCCCGTTTCAAAACGCGCGGTGGCGACTGCAAAACTTCCAAAGTTCACGGAAATGTATGGCCTAACGAAAATCGGGAAAAGGATTAGTTCCTGAGGTTGCAGCACTTAGATAATTGCAGATAATGTGAAGTGATGTATAAACTAATGCTTTTTAAAAGATTCTGCATCAAAACATACAAAATAGAAGTTATACGAGAGATTTAGAAACACCGACCCGATCAAATGGAAGAAAATCGTTTGTCGCGCGGTCCAGATCACATGACTGACCAAGCTATCATGGTGGGTGATTTTCATCTCAAGAGAATAAAGAATGATATACTCCTGAGACCTGAAGAAAGAATTGTTACAACAAAACCAGCCCCTACTCTGAAGGATGCCTTGAGTGTTCTCGAAAATTTCAAAGGCAGAGGAAGTTGCATTGTGATACATACAGGAACAAATGATCTGAAGTCAAAAGATGAAAAAGTGATTGTTGACCTTACAGGCAAATGTATTAATGAAGCTGTGAAGAAGGCTGAGAAGGTTGTGATAAGTACAATTATTCCTCCTTATGATGAGCTGGAATTAAATACTAAAGCCCAAATGGTTGATGCATTCATAACTCAGGCATTCTCAAACAAAGAGAGCATTATCATCAGTGACAACTGTAATCTAAATACAAGAATGGACAATGCTGGCAAGTTTTTCATTCTAGACAGACTCCACTTGAATGAACAGGGAACAAAAATATTTGCAAGTAACCTGAAGACAAGTGTTTGCAATGCATTAGGCATTGGTCCAAAGAGGCAAGAAATGGGATATAGAAAAGGAGGTTACAGAGGTAAAAATTTTGATAATAGTTACAACAGATCTCATAAGGGATACTATGGAAATTATAGAAGGGATTATCATAGGGAGTATTATGGAAATTATGGTAGAGACTATCAAGAAAACTTCAATGGTCGTTGTAATGAAGACTATTAAAACATTTAAACCCCTATCTGGCCACATTGGGCTGCTTACCCCCTTTTTTCTGTCTTTCCCCTTTTTTGTAAAGAATGAGGAAGGTTATCTTTAATAACTTTTTAGAAGTTGGTGTGTGGAACATTCATGGAATATTCCATGTCAAGTGTAACCACCTCAAAATGTCAATGTCTTCGATTTTATTGAAACTTTCTCAACTTGTTTACCTTGTTGAACTATGCATTTTGTGAAAATTGCAAAGATTTATCTCAAATGGTTTTGGAATTATAGACCATTGAGCTTTGACCTTTGCGGTGACTTCAGTTGACCCTGAAATGTGTAACTTCCCTCATATTTACCCTAAAAACTTGTTCTTTATGTCATATGAAAGGTTTTGAGCTGTAGAAACCATTGCAAACAAGCAAAATACCATTAAACATTGTTTTCGTGTAAATAAAGAAGTTTGTAAAGTTTGACCTTTGACCCCTGGTCAGCGGCAATTTTGAAAATCGTCAAATGTTCTGGAAGTGTTCATCTACCCATGTTTATCAACCTGGGTTAATTTCAGAGTGGGATTCCAATGGGTTTGATCACAGGATGATTTTGATTACAATGTAGTCAGCAGTTTTCATGTAGCATTCATGTGCAAGACATTGCCTTTTCAGTGGTACATGCCACTAAGAAACCAGGTTTGAAAATCAAGCTACTGGGTTGTTTCTGAACATCGTGAGAAAAGGTAAATCTAGTAACTGCTTTATCAGAAACGACTTTGGGGTAAAATCAACAATTGCAAGGACTTCGCTGAGTATTTACTATTATTTTCTGGCAAAATGTTCGGAAAAAGTTCAGCCTGCCATTCAGCAACCTTTCAGCAGCCTAAATCAATGTCTTGGGGCTAGGTTCTTACTGCCTTTATAAAACAACATCTTTCTTTCAAAGAGTAGCTCTTGTAATTACATAGTGCAGCAGCAAAGTTATAAAGCTTAGGGGTATGTTCCGGTCCATGTCCTGTTTCAAGTATTGAAGCAATTTACCAAGACCTTGACATCCTTGAGATTTGAGCAGATATAATCAGATGTTCTGCAAGAACCAGCCAATGCACAGGGCTTTGATCACCACATGAAAATTTCAACATTTCAGGGTCAATGGAGGTCACCACAAAGGTCAAAAGTTCAATGGTCCATGATTCCAAAACCATTTGAGATAAATCTTTGCAATTTTCTCAAAATGCATAGCTCAACAAGGTAAACAAGTTGAGAAACTTTCAATAAAATCAAAAACATTGACATCTTGAGGTGGTTACACTTGACATGGAATATCCCTCATGGGCTCTTTAGCAAAGTGAAGCAGACTAGGTACTGCAAATTTGATGAGCCAAAATTTCAAAGTGCCTTAAGGCGGGTTTCCACTTGTGTGAATGTGGTCGCACGACCCGTGTGATCGATCGACAGCAGTGGCGAGAGCCAGTCGCACGACTGCGCGACCAATGGCTTGAGCATGCGTATTAAGCAATTGTTGTAGAATAAAAGCAATCTGATTGGCTCTGTTCTGTTGGTCGCAGAAAAGTTGAAGTCAATCCAACTACCAAAATCAGTCGCGCGAACACCGAAGACTGGGAATCTTCTTCTGTAAAACGAACTACGCATGCCCAGACAACTGGTCGCGCGATCGTGCGACCAAATTCGCACAAGTGGAAACCCGCCTTTAAATACTTAGACAATTTATGCATTCAAGAAAGTCATTGCAAAGGAAGTGATACTGATAATTTACACATAAATGGATTTAAAATCCTTAATTTCAGCAGGCAAGTAAGTGCTAATAATAGGTAGGTATTTATATTTAACGTGGCTAGCCTGCGAAAGTCTGAGAGACTTATTTCCAGCAGGGGATACGGATGTTTTACCATCAGTCCGCTGCAGCTACCCACCGCAGCTACCAGATTTCCCTCACATGGCTCTGGTCAACCCGGGCTAGAGTTACGGACAGCGACCAAACTGTCCAGCGCAGGATTTGAACCTACGGCCGTTCTTACCTTTGGTTTACGAGTCAGGCGCCTTAACCACTCGGCCACGCGCTCTCTTATAGAGTAGATCCTTTAGAGGGCTACTTTTAATGTACCATGAATCTTTTTCAGGAGGTATTAAGATTGTGAACAGAGAGAGGCCTGATAAACTATGGATTAAGATTGATAAGCAATTTTTTGGGCTTGAAAATGATATTTTTATATGCTTTCTTTATTTAAGCCCTCACTCTTCCCCATACTTTAAGTCACTGACCTATGATGTGTTTACTGAAGTTGAAAATGAATGCTCTTATTACAGTATAAGACATTGGGAAAAATCTTGATAGCTGGTGATCTTAATGCAAGAACAAATAATGAACCTGATTTTGTTATGGACATAGATGATAGATTTTCTCCTATAACTGATATAGGATCTTAAAGAATGGATGATAATCTGCCTAGGAAAAATATGGATTTGCACAAGGTAGATTCCCATGGTGAGAGGGTACTAGAACTTTGGAAGTCCAACTATGTCAGGATCCTTAATGGCAGATGTAGAGGAGACAACACAGGTAGCTTTACATGTTTCCCGATTAGAGATGGAGAATTACCAAGTGTATTAGACTACATAATTGCAGACAGAGACTTGATGGACAGTATTGGAAGAATATATGTAGCCCCTCTTTCCAGTATATCAGACCACTGTCTTGTAAGGACAGAAATTTATACCCAGTCTCCTGTAGTGAAGCATAGCAAGGTAGCTGCAACTAAAAATACCACCATTAACCCAATTAACAGTAGATTTAAAATTGACAAGGTTTCATTACGCAAGTACCAGGTAGCCTTGAAATCCGAAGTAAACATGGGCAAGTTAAAGGGCATTGTTGAATCCTAGTTTAATGAGAACTCAACAGGTGTGGATCAGGCAGTATCTGAGATACAAAATATCACTTTGGAAACTGTGACTCAGGTCGTGACCCCTTGCAAAAAGAAGCAAATAAATAGAAACCAGAAAAATAAAATACCCTGGTTTAAGGATGAACGTCATGCAATGAAATCGAGGTTGAGTCAGGCAAGAGTGATGTTGAAGGCAAGACCCTACGAGAGGAATGTAATTGATAAATACATACATACTAGGAAGTTGTGCAAGAGATGCACAAGGAAGGCAGAGAAACAATATAAAGATGAGATGACCAATAAGCTATTAGAAATCGAAAATCAAGATCCGAAGGCGTTTTGGAAGCTGATAGATAATATGAGAAAATGGGGGGAAACGTCTAAGGATTCTACTGACACTATCCATCAATCTAAATGGCACAACCATTTTCCTAAGTTACTCAACAATAATAGTGGGAAATGTATAGCAAAGGACCAACAGAAACTTCTTGACGAATTGGAGAAGAAGCCCTGCTTTAGTAGAAGTGACTTCAGAATTTGCGAAGAAGAACTTACTTAGAAGCAATGTATTCAAGTTTTTTTGGAAATAAGATAAGATGACATGCACACCCATCAGCTTGTGTATCTGATTCAGTCCTCCAAAGAAAATGCCCTTGCCATTGCAACTGCTTCATCTGAAAAGCAACTACATGAAGCAAAACTGTGTGCCTTTGTGCTTGAACAGAAAAACTGGAAGGGTTGGCAGATTTGCATGCCAAGCTTGCCCAGAAGGAGGCCACCATCACCAAACTGTGACAAGCCGCCAACAATCAAAAGCGTTCCATCTACTCACCATCCCCCATGAATAACCCTGCCTCACACACCCCCACTATTATTCCAGAAACACCGATCCAAGCTTGCCTTTGCACCCCACTTGGCCGTAAAACTACCTTCAAATCCCTAGCCCTTGCAACATCTAGCCATGCCTTGATGAGACCCGCCCCTAACATGCATATGTGCATATGCTCCCCCCTAGACCCCTCCTTGAGCTAGAACCCTCTGTCCTCCCCAAATATCCCTGTGGCAAAATTATGGAACATAAAATATTGATAAATAAGTATCAAAACGAGGCCAGTAAATATCAGAAGGCAAAGCAGAGCGGTAGGTTCCCTACCAAAATGAACCCCCGCCTTAATCTCCACATAGCCCACCTCTCATACGAGAACAAAAGCAAATACTATGCCGCGGAGAGGGCCTTCAAAGAAGCTATCTCAGAGGTTATGGCAACTAACTTCAGTGAGCTCATAACAGAGCAACAAACTACGATAGAGGAAATTAAAAATGAGGCAATGATTGAATTTAACAATGCCCATCTGGTTGACATTTTGGAGCGGAATTCCACCAAGATGGCCACTGCCCACAAGTATGATACCACTACTACGAGCCCCCATGAGCAAACAAATCGCAGATCGAGCTGGACCCAAGGCCGAACGAAGGGTCAAAGAGGAGCCCCATACAACCGTAGGGGCAGAGGACGTGGAACACACCCTTGAAGAACTGTTTTGCACAATAAAGGGACGTATTTACATGGAACTATTTTCATAGACATTACAAGTTTCATATTTTTCTGTACCATAATTAGCACATTCATGCCATCGTATCCGTCTTCACTCGGTTTGCAGAGCCCATCCCGTCAACTTTCCCTTCACATTTCACCTAAAACAGTCAGCCCCCTATTCATATTTCTAGCCTTCCTTATATTTTTATCAATTTCTACGCATGATTTCCATGGTCATTGCATCCAGAACAATTTATAGGATTTATTATCCTTCAGTATTACATTGCTCTGCTTGTATTTTGTTGTTTAGTTGTATTCAGGTTTGCATCAATATGCATGCCAATTCAGTATCTCTTTGCTTACTTACTTTTAGAAACAGCAACTCTAAGCGGCCAAAAGGTACTCCCGAGAGCCCCCCTGGATCGCAAAAAAGCACGCAAGATATCCATATTGAAACGAATCCTTGGCCGTAATCACAAGATAAGTAAACCTCATAATAGCAACTCTAAGAATGCTACTCGCAAGGCTCTACACAGGGAAATTAGGGAGTTTGCCCTAATCGATAATATTCACAACTTGGGGCCCTATCGACCAACGGCACATGAGATTCACATTCTGAACAGAGGCCTCAGTTTTGTTCCAACACCTAACGAACAAAATGATTCTGACACTGGCCTCCTTTCTTTTCTCCAACTGAAAAAAAGAATGCTAACACAGTTTTATTTTTTTCGCTTGGGGAAAACACGCAACCCGCCCCCTTTAGAACCAAGAGCCGCTGGGAGCCACCTGAGCATAATTACAAGCCATTACACAATTTCCTTCAAAAAACCTAAAATGAAATTGTGAAAGTCTTTTCTAACAACGCTAAATCAACGGTTAATATGACATATGATGATTTCCTAAGAATCCAAAATCTCCAAAGCAACCATCCAATTGTCATCAAACCAGCAGACGAAGGAGGAAAAATTGTCCTCTGGCCTTCCGAAGCTTATACCTTGGAAGCTAACAGGCAACTAAGTGATGCAAAATGTTACAGAGAAATCAATTTTGATACCACACCGGAAGTTGCCGCCCAGGTTGAAACCTTCCTCACACACCTCAGTAATAAGAGATTACTTGACCCCAATGAAGACAACTTTTTATCCCCCACCTCCCCTGTCCACATCCCAGTTCTATGCCTTCTTCCCAAGATCCACGAGCCAACAAAGCCCGTACCAGGACGCCCCATCATATCAGGGTGTGGCTCCCCCACTGAAAATCTCTCGAAATATCTAGATCACTACTTGAAACCAATTGTACCAATTATCCCCTCTTATATACAGGATACAACTCATTTTTTACGAGAGTTAATGAAACACCGCCGATCTATCAAAAGTGACTCATTCCTTGTCACTATGGACGTTTCTTCCTCATACACAAACACACCCCATGATGAAGGTATCATGTACAACCTTCAGGCACTCACAATTTTATGGAGATCAACTGCCTTTACCAGCCAAATACTTGCAGCAAATGTTTGTGTTCATCCTGAAACATAACTACTTTACATTTAACAATCAATATTATCTCCAAACCCATGCCACAGCAATGGGAGCTACCTTTGCCCCCAATTATGCAAATACATTCATGGCCAACATCGAAGACATGTTAATGTCTCGCTACACGGGTGAGCCAAAACCAAAACCTTGGAAAAGATTCATCGATGACATATTTTTTATATGGGAGGGGGACAAAGACTCCCCCTTGAATTTTTTCAATACAGCCAATTCGGTTCATAACAGTATGAAATTTGAATTCTACTATTCTAAGACCAGCATCAACTTCCTAGACACTACAATACGATTTGACAAAACAAACAACCTTGAAAGCACGCTCTTTGTCAAAGAAAGTGATATCTGCACGCCCCTCCACAGTGACTCATATCACCCTGATAATTGTAAGAGGGGCATAATATACAGTCAAGCTCTCAGATATCGTAGAATAATCACTAACAAAAAAAACTCACAGCAGCAACCCCATCAGCAGGGATTGCCTCAGTCGTAAGAACAGCAACAATCTGTGCTCTTGGTGCAAAAAGCAGTAGGCCGTCTCAGCCGTCCAATGCTCCACAGGATCAGTTGCTGCAAAACCTTCTGAGCATACCTCCAGCCTCAGGTGATGTTGTCTCCACTGGACCAGGCTTTGAATGGCAGGCTGAATTATCTGCTGCCGGAATAAGGGAAAAGTTCCCAGCTGTTTCTGAACCTGTACTGCCAAGGTAATGGAGCGTATCGGTTCATTTTTAAATTAGCATGGCCTCAGGAAACTTTCCTAAAACAGAACAGGATCATCACATATATTGAGGCATTGGATCTCGTTGTTGATGCAATCAATGAGAGGTTCAACCAGCACAGCTTTATCTCTTGCTTACCTTGAACCTTGAATCTCATACTTTTCAGCCAAAGCTGCCATAGCGTCCAGCAGCAAATTCATTGCCGTTTTGTCATTTTGAATTTTCATCAGCTCTTCAGTGGCATCCAAGAACTCTGATGCTTTAAGAAAATCGAGCTCTTCTTCATGTAGCTGCTTTGTGCATACCTTTGCCTTTGACATGATGATTATCATAAACATTAGGCCAAAGATGAAATTGATGCTGAGAAGTGTTTTTTATGCCAATCCTTTTTATATTGGTTTGCATGTCTACTTCATTGGCAGTGTTCCCATGACTACTCCAACAACTTCACTACTTCATCATTCATGACCGGCAGTTAAAGTATGTGCAATGCATATGGAATGGTTTTGCTAGGGAAAATTTGTGTTGGAAAAAGTTCTAAAATGACAAATGATTGGAAATTTAAAGACAAGACAGCTTATCATGACTGAAACACTTCTTACGCAGTTGCTGCTGCAGAGCAATAAAGGTCTCTTTGGTGCCCAGCAAAATCTTTGATTGCCCTGCAAAATCCTTGATATGTGTCATTGGGGCGGGGGGAGGGGGGTGCTCCACACCCCCATGATCTTCGTTCCTGCTTGTAGCTGGCTCTCGGTGACTCTGGCTGGCTCGGGTGTGTTTTGGATGGCTCTGGGTGGCTGAGTGATTGTGCTGTTTAGTAATACCAAGCAATAATTGAAGAAGATTTCAGAAGTCAAGTCTATGCAAAAGATTTAATGGCATTAGCAAGTAGCATACCCAAACTCCTAGAGCAAGCCAGACTGCATTGCACAATAATGTTAAAAGGCAGGTTTTTAGCGTTAGTCAGAATGGTGCTCCAAGTTTCCAGAGGTAACTGAATTACTGGCAAACTCAACTCTTGTAGCTCTATTCCAGGTGGGTCTTGCACAATATAATAGTTCAATCCACATTATCTAAAGTTCATTTTATGCCTTGAAATATTACCACAAGTTGGCATTTTATGATGACCCAACTTTGTATTTAACATGATCAAGTGTGATGGAAGCTGTTAACCGAATGAGTCAACAGGCAGAAAAGAACAGACTGGAAGCATTCCAGCAGATTCATTTGACCTGAGGAATCTCATCACTACTTTACTTGGTTTCGCAGATTATTTTGATTCAATGAGACTCCACAGTTGTGACATTGAGATATTTCATTTTACTCAGAAATATCTTATAGTTAATAAATAAAGTCATTTTGCCTTGAATGAAATGAATAAGAAAATGATGATGCACTTATGTTGAAGTTCACTATCAAAGATTATTTCAAAGCTCATTGCAGATGGATTACACATGATCAAATACCTGGTTTGGAGACACCCTGTACACCAAAAAATGAAAACATCCTTTGAAGCAAAACCAACTAAAGAAATGTAATCAGTTTCATACACTTATCAAAGGAGTTCAATGTTAAATTATGTCAGGAGGGATTACAGTATAAGCTTGAAAGTTACAGTATCTCAGGAAATGTTATTTCCTTAATTCAAAATTATCTTGCTGATCAGGAACAACCAGTAGATAGCACTTTTGCCTTATCCACTGTGGTACAAACAGCATTGAGAAAGACACACCATCTGACATTGTAGATGGCATTGCTTTCATGTATCCCCTTTGAAGGATGCTTTAGAACACTTTTCAGAATTCGGAGAGAATAGAAAGCAATGAAATCAGTTTCATACGCTTATCAAAGAAGTTCAATAATGGAGTATGTCAGGAGGGATTACAGTATAACCTTGGAAGTTACGTTATCTCAGGAAATGTTATTTCCTTCATTCAAAATTCTCTTGCTGATCAGGAGCAACCAGTAGTTAGCACATTTGCCTTATCCACTGTGGTACAAACAGCATTGACAAAGACACACTATCTGACATGAAATTGATTCAGGAGCTCCCTTAATGATATGTGTCACATAAATTGCATTTCCTAAAACACATCTGCTATGCCATCTTTAGTTGTGCTCCTAGTGCTTCAAATTTTGTTGATTTTATTCACTGTGCTTCAAGAATCTGAAATTTAACATCTTCACTCTCCAAGCACCAGTATTAGGAAATGAGGTATCTATGTTTAAAGGTGATCTGAAGCGAAAATTTTTATTGATGCAGATGAATAGCACTGTTGAACGATGAAGAATGTCATTCAAATTTTTTTGATACTTTGTTTCATCTTCGAGTTATCCACTAATTTGTAAGATTGGCTGATGACGTCATTTTGTTTGCAAAAGGTATGAGAAAGTATACAAGGTTGACCATGTTTCCAAAGGGAAATAAAGTCATCGGTCTTTCCTTCAAATGAATGCTTTTCTGAAGGTCACATCAGTTGATGAAACAATTTTTATCACATTTATTCTGCACAGCTGAAAAGTCTCCTAAAACTGTAACCTGCCAAAGATCAGATACAGCTTCTTTCCATATAGAATCCTAATAATTTGCAAACAAAATGACGTCATCAACTGACACTTAAAATCATTGGATAACTTAAAAACGAAATGAGATATCAAAAAAATTTCAACAGGATTTCTTATCAATCGACAGGGCCCTTCGTTTGCATCAATAAAAATTTTCACTTCAGATCACCTTTAAGTATGTTTTAACCCTACTTTAACGAGGTGAGAAAAAAGTGATTTTCTACCGGGGGGTGCGTTTTTCGCCCCCCCCCTAATTATCTTTGCAACTATAATAGCTATGACAATGAAACTTGCACTGTGTCAGAATTAAACAAAGGAGAATCCAAAAATAGCTTCAATTAACTTTTAATCACGTGATTGGTTGCTAGGCAACCAAAAATGGGGCAAATTTTGGCGAAATTGAGCTATTAGGAGAAAAAGGTAGATTTACATTAATTAACTGGCTAAATTAGGCTAAAATCTATCCAGATACTTACTTGATAGTCTTAGTTTCAGATTTCATTCAGTTTTATATGAATATTTGTGGTTCTTAATTAATTAACTATATAAATAATGGCAATTCGATTGAATGCAAAATTGTTTCCTCAATGATAATGCTTAAACATTATGAATTTCGCATAATCTGGGTGAGATCCAATGGTTTTATGAATATGTCAAGTCATTACGTGATTTTTCATGTAAAAATTGTTAATTAATTAGAACTATGACGTCATAAAAATTTATAACGTCATAGAAATTATAAATTGCCAACGTCAGAAAACATAGATAAATTATATATCAAATGAAATTACTCATCGAGACAAATCGAATGGTATACATATTGATGAGATTCGACACAAAATGAAGAAACCAGAGCAGTTTCTGCGATTTTCTTTGTGACCACTCTCCAAATATGGGAATTTGGTGGTCACGTGGTGTAACAATAGGCATTGAAATTCTTATTTTCTAATTGCCATTTAAATTTTAGGAAAAGTCAGGAAGTTTCAGTGCCATAGCTATTATCGTTAAGGAGCTATTGAACAAAGTTTGGGAGGGGGGCGAAAAACGCCCCCCCCCCGGTTATAATAGGGTTAAAACTGATTTTGGATTGATTAACCCTTATTTCCATTGCTAACATCGACCAAATCTATCATTTTTAGGGACACACAGTATAATCCAGTTAAGGGAGCATTGAAAGCAAATTGTGTTCAACATGAGCATGTGGCACAAACATCAATTTTCACCTTCAGATGGTCAAAATGCGAATCACCACTCAAAGACAAACCACATTGAGGATGACACAGTAGCTACACTAGAGAAACACACAAGGAACTGCCAATCTTTCACCATACCAAGGCAAATGTGTTCCATATCACATTGCAGGAATTTTTATGTAGAAGAATGTCATCCCTTATCACTTGTTCCAAATGCGCTTTAATGACTACAAATGAGAAACCAATAACATTGGATGATCATAGGTTTCATTCCATTCTTCTAGAGTTTCGTTTGGCATCCAAGAGAGTCCTAGAAATCTTAAAAGCATTTGAAAAAGTCTTTGCAAATGAAATGTTGAATAAAAAAGAAAAGATAAGCTCTAAGCATGGGGTATGCAGGGAAATGAGAATCATGTGTGTCCAGCGCTCTTCTGACAGAATAGAAACTTTGTTTCCAGCAATGGAAAAATCCTGCAAGGAATCTGATGATCCTGCTTTGGCAGATAGCCACCTCATCTTGATAATTAACCCTATCAAGCCTGGGGGGCCGAATAAGCCCCCCTAGTGGGTTTCTGTCTGTAGATTTTTACCAAGTGCACTTACAACACTGAAACTTTCTGACTTTTAGTTTTTATCCTTGTTACGATGTAAAATTAATTTTTGAAAAAAATCAAATTCATTGCAGGGGGTAAACACGACCAGTTTTTAAGAGATGTATATGTAAAATTTTGAATAATTCATAATAAAATCTACAGCCAATGTGATAAAATGATGAAAAGATAGGAATACATACTACTTTTTGATGCTTTATCCAATGAATTAGCTAATTTTCAATTTGAACGTATGCTTTTGCGGATTTTGGCACCATGGATGCGCGCATTCTTTGCATTCCTGTGTGATGATGTCATTACTTTTTGTTAATTTTTCTTCACAGAGCAAATACTATTTAGACATAAAATACAGTGAAATTGGACTGATGTCCTTAATGCTTTTGGCTTTCGCACAATCAACGATTGAAAATTTTTAGTACTGAACCCTATTGACCTTGAAGATTGAATAATGTGACATCATAGAAAGGTCACGTGGCATATCTAAGAATAGATTTCATTTTTGGGTTCTTCATAAGTTGTTCTATACACATGCAAAGTTTCAAGGCTTTAGGATGTCCAGAACAGAAGTAAATTAGGGGGGCCGAATCAGCCACCCCCCAGGCTTCCTGGAGCATTAAATACCCTAGGCCTGATAGGGTTAAGGGATTTGCTGAGAAGTATTTAACAATGAGACCCCAACCATATGGCAAGTACTTCAACAGGGTAATTGTAAATAAAAGCAAAGCCTCAGTTCTCCAGAAACTCAAAAAACTGTAATCGTCAAAAACCAATAGCTCAATCAAAGAATTAACACTGGTATGTACTTAAAAAACTTAAAATCATGAACTTGTCTTGCTTCTTTGGTGAGCACTTCACCACTTTACCACTTGGTGCATTGATCTTCATTGATTTTTGAGGCTGCAACTTGATGCCACTGAATTGTCCCTTCATTAGATGTGATCTTTCATTTCTCTAACTTGCTTGGCATTGTGAAAGCATGGATCTTGTTGGAGTACTTTGATGCCAGCTTCAATAAATGACATTGCCATATTCATCCTCAGTATCAGCAAGACCTTTTGGACAATAAATGATCTTGGATGAATAAGTTGTGAACAGTGAGGATTGCAAAAATGAGATGCTCGATGGTTTCAGGTGGTAAAAGTATGACAGATCTCAAAACTCGCCAAAGGTTAGCAGTTATGCCTGACAAATTCTTTGAGGTTATCGTGACTCAACTATGGTGTTAATTGTAGATCCATCTGTCTTCAGTTGAGCCTGTTTGTGGATAAGGTTTCATGAGGTAAGGCTTCAAAGCAATGCCTTATGAGCCACAAGAACACATGGAACACTGCCATTTGTAAAGGGGTTTAGAAGCAGGAATTCAAAGCTTACCATCATTGAGTTTTTGAGAAAATGAACATCTCCTCGAGATTCCCCTTCTGAGGCTCTGCCATTGGTACCCACATCGGCATGAAGACACTCATATGCTGGACCAACAATGGCAAAGAGGACAATAGAGTTTGTATGCTTGTAATTGAAATTCTAATTGTCCACTGTGTCCTTTATAAGTGTATCTGTCAGTGTGTCTACTGTGTCTTGCAAATGTTTCTATGTCCTATTTTGTATTTGTTAGAGTGTTTGGGTATATTTCAATGTGCTGAGTTCTTAGATGTTTCAACACGTTTCTTGTATGCAAATGAGAACATTTGAATTGGCCAATAGGAGAGCACATGAGATTCTAGTACATGATGTCTCGAAAATTTCAGCAGTTCAGTTGTGCCACCTTTTGAGCCAGAAGCCATGAGAGAAATCTGTCATGCAGCAGAAGCTGACATACTTTTCCATACCATCCTTAAAACCATGTCTATGATGATCAATCAATTGGCAGAGAAAAGCAAACTGAGAAGAAAGTAGTGGCTATGATCTACATGCTGATGTTTGGGCAGTCACAAAAGGCAAACTAGTTCTGAAGGATCCTTGCAAATTAAAGACCCATGACTGACCAGCAGCCTTTGCGCACCTTTGTTTTTGTTTACAAAAATTGATGGACTGATAACAATTAACCTAATTTATCATTCATCAAGCGAGACCCACACAGAATTGTCAACATTGATAACTACCACGATGTAGTAAGTCTACCGTTCTTTCAACCGGCAAACGGTTATTCATCATGCTGCATGTAAGCACCTATAATGTCCTGAACACCATTGAACTGACACTAGATACAACAACAACGCAGTTATTGTACTGAAGGTTCAGGACGTAAGAAGATGCTTACTTGCAGCGTTCTCCTGGCTTCTTTGCTTGGACGGAAAACATGAAATCGCAAGGCAGAGAAGATTAAGAATCACCTCTAGATCTCGCTCCAGGATCGGCACAGCTCTGAAGTGGACATCGAAGGAATAACTACGGGGCTTTGTTTCTTGGATCTTTCGACGAAGAAGACCAACAGACCAGCTTAGATCCGTAAATTTTGGCCTATGAATCTCTTCCTTCTACGGGCGCCAGCTCATCCAAAACATGAGGTACAGTTCCTTCATTATTTCCTCGCAATTTGATTTTCAGGCTTTTAGATGCTATTCCTTGTTGAGTTTAATGTTTGATCGTAAAGGTAATTCAGTCTCCAATGTCTGTTTGTCTGCAAATAAGCAAGATTTCCTCTCCTTTTCTCGGGTTTCTTCCTGTCTACTTTGGCCTATAATTATTGCCTCCAATTTGCGTAGCTCTGACAATCCAGAGCGAAAATACATGCTTAAATGCATTGTTTATGGACTAAGGAAGCCATTGATATAATTTGTCGTCCATCTAAGTTATTTTAATCGAAGATTAACACGGATTACGAACACAGCTATTTTCTGTATACAGAAATTAATGGAAGCTGTGGGGAAGAGTATTCGGGGCCTGCAAAGGATGCTGGTCAGTCATGGGTCTTTAAGGGCCTGTTTATATGAAGTAAAAACTATCCCACCTTCCAGGCTGTGAGTTGTCAGGTGGGATGAAATCTGCGTTTGTTTATATGTACAATTTCATCTCACCTTCTAGCAATTTCATCCCACCTCCCAGGCCATGATTGCCGCGATAACGATTGTAATTGGAGCTTGGCGCCAGCAGGGATTAGTTTTCCTATTGTTTTTAATTTGGCGCGTGCACAAAACTGACGATTTCATTCCACCTCTCAGCTTTTCATCCCACCTTCCAGCGTTTATATAGGAAAATTTCATCCCACCTCAGTGAGATCCCACCTCTCATAGAGTGGGATCTCACCTAACTGGGATGGCTCCTTTCCCATATAAACGCAAGATTGAAATTACAAGGGATCGTATAGGAGGGTGGGATCTCACCTCTCAGCTTGCAGCCTGGAAGGTGGGATGATTTTCCCCATATAAACAGGCCCTAAGTTGTAAGCAAAGGTATCAGTGGAATAGGACTGTCAATGTTGAACAAAATTGGTGTAGCAGTCTCAGGATATGTATGTATGTATCATTTGCCACATAAAAAATACATACAAGCTACTATAATAAACATAAAAAAATAGATACAATACAATACTTTAGATTAAAACGTAAAAAGGAAAACACCCCTAATTTACAGTGGCAGGGATAGCATTAAAGGGTCAAGCTGACCTTATTTCCATAATGGTCCCCTTAGAGGTGCCGGTATAACAGAGAAAAGATAAAAAATAATAACATTGATCAATAAATATATAAATATATAAATGAATAAATAAATAAATAAGGAAAACAGGAAAGTACTGTAGTTGTTGTCAGCATATAACACGGTTTGTGCGACAGAAACATGGTTGGGAGAGATGAGGAAGGGTCTTAGTAGAAGATGTATAAGTCATCTTCCTCTTTTTGTATTGTTTGGAAATAATTTTCTTTGATCTTATGTTTGAATGTGTTTGGATTTTCAGCTAATTTTAAGGGCCTGTTCATATGGAGGCGAGCCAGCCCGCTTACCGGGCTGGAAATCTTTGCCGAGATCTCACCTCATCTCTAATTCCAATACAAAACTTGATTTCTGTTCATATGAGTAGGCGGGCTGGCCCGCTTAGTGAGATCTCACTGCTATGGTGGCGAGATCTTGGTAGGCGGGATGAAAATGTTCCCATATGAACACTCCATCCCGGCTACCAAGGCGAAAATGTCGCCATTGCTCATGCGCTGCGGCTCTAAACAATGGGCACATGTCTCATTTTTGACACGTGTCAAATTTCTGTCTCGGGAAGCGGGCTGGAATTTCTCCATATGAATACAAGCCGAAAACTGTCTCGCCTACCGGGCCAGCCCAGTAAGCGGGCTGGCTCGCCTCCATATGAACAGGCCCTAAGTCAGATGGAAGACTATTCCATATTTTCGGCCCGAGGTAAGATAAGCATTTTTGTCCAGCAGTACTTTTGCGAAGTGGAAATTCTAATTTAAACTTGGATCTTCGCGTTATTCGCCCTAGGTTGGCTGGATGGAATATTTCGGCACTGTAAGCTGGGCAGTTCCATTAAAAAACTTCCTTACATTAACACAAACACATTGATCCATCCTATTCTTTGTGGGGAGCCAATTTATAGCCTTAAATTCTGTGGCCCCAACATGGGCTGTATTTTTTAAATTCAGGTAAAAGCGAATGCATTTGTTTTGAGCAGCTTGGATGTTTTGGACAGCCTCTTGTTCAACATTGGGTACCACGAGGTGCATGCGTAATCAAAATGGGGTTGAATAAGGGTATTCAAAAGCAACCTTCGAAGGGAGCCATCTAGCAAGTTCTGTTTTCTGTACAAAAATTTTAGCTTGCCATTTATTTTTCCAAGCATCCTAGTTGCCATTGACTCCCCAGAGAGATTTTCATCCAGAATACATCCCAGATATGTGACCGTTGAATGTTGTTTGATCAATATGTCACCTCTCCTGATATCTAGCTGATATCTATCTAGCTCCTGATATGAGTTAGAGTTGCCTTTAAAAAGCTTCCACAATTTCCTTGTGGCTAAAAAGCATGCAGTTCGTCATAGCGCTGGCAAGTACCTCTCAGAGTATGCCTGCTCACAGGTGGGAAACTGGCCAGCACGCCGCTTAATGCCCCTACTAGCTTTGGAAACATTGCCCCTTTCATTGTCCCACTACATGTGTAACTCAATGCAAGGAGATGTGTCTGCCTTTTGCACATTGATTTTCTTAAGATGGCATATTCTTGACAAGGGAAGTGTTAGCAACCAAGCCAAAGGCATGGCAAATCTCTCTGTTCGAAGAGCTTGCATATGGTGGATGAACACTGTACAAGAGCATGTAACAGTTGCCTTTTTACAAATGCAAAGATCTGGAATACTTGACATTGTTAAATCACCTTGACAACCATCTGCCAACTGTTCTTTTGATCAATTCCATCATTCTCACAAATGGGAAAGCAATATTTTGACGCCATGTTTCAACACTGGGTGATTTTGTCAGCTTCAAAAATACACTGCTAGGACAAAGCACCTCTTGTTTGGCTGAGTAATTTCCTTTATTGGAAAGAGAAAGAACACCCTTTTTATGAAACCATTATGAATGATCTTAATGAACTGGATGAGTACCCTGCAGAGAATTCCATTCCCTTCTCAGAGCTCAGTCAAGTGTCAGGGATGATGGTGAAGTACTGGAAAGGAAAGCAAGAGCTCTTTATGGGAAAAATAGCATTGATGGAGTTGCCATCAGTGTTGTCCACCCCTAGAAACTCTTCATTCAGTCATGCAAAGCTAGCTGGACTGAAAGTATCTGAAATTAAGAGTCACCCACACAATGATTCTCAGGTCACAAGACCAAAAGGAAAGCAAACAACATGAATTATTGGCAAATGCCTCAACTTCATAGATACTGTTTTTGGATCCAAAATTATGCCTCTTGGTTTCCAGTTTCATTGGAAGAACCGACTCCAACAAAATCCATCAAAGCATCAATCAAGTTTCATATTGAGAAAGCTGAATATCACTTTTGGTCATTAAAAGTATCATTTATTTGAGGGTGTGCTGATCACTCTGTTTACATTTCTGCTCCTAACAAACAATATCTTCATGACACATTTGAAACCATTATAAAAACTGGATCACTTTTCTTTCTGTGGATGAAAGCTCTCAAGTGTCAATAAAAATCACTTCCCAAAAACTTGCAAGGCAAATTTGATATTCTAGCATGCAACGTAAGCATGTTAGATCACAAACTAACAGCAGTAACATTTGCTGCTTTTCAATGTCATACTTTGTGAGAAAGTTGTTGTTGTTTATTCTCCTAAGCTCACAGGCTCACAGACTTTCATTTCATTAGGGAAAGGAATTTGAATTGTGTAACATAACAAAACTAAAGGAAAAAAGAATTCTTCACAAGATGCCAATCAGGTAATAAACATTCTGAATTCTTCCTGAGGTAAAAGGGAACTACCCCTTAACGTCATTATCGTTTTTACTAGGAAGTTTAATTTTTTGTGGCTTGTCTACAAGGAAGGAAGGTACTTGTCTCTAGAAGGGCTCACAGCCTCACAAAATGTGACATAAATTGTTGCAAATTCATAATTTAACTGCAAAGAAACCAATGTGCACTTAAAGAATGAAAATATGAAGCAACAATTATTTTTCATCCTGGTTTTATTCATATTTTCTCTGTGGAGTCTGTGGTGAAAGGTAGCCGGAAAATTGGGGAATAACGAAAGGAAGTAACAATATTGATAGTAATGGGTGTCCGTGCTTTTCACTGATCCCTTTCATCTTCGTCTTTCAATCTCACAGAACGCTTGCCATTGCAAAAGAAGAGGAGGGCAAAGTAATAACACACTAATGGATACAATCTTTGCTTGATATGATTTGAATTGAATTCATGAGGCTACAGAGACCTGGAGATGGAAGAGGGTGTCCACAAAATGTGGCCTACATCATTTGGCCTACCATTTGGCCTACCTTTGGCTCACTGTTGGCTTAGCTTTGGCATACCTATGGCCCACTACTGGCCTACTTGTGGCCCACTGCTGGCCTCAGCCTTGCATTAGCAACACTTATGACCTATGGACTTGCAACGGTGCACTGTGTCACAGGCAGCAAAGCCAGTTACTCAAGGCAAAATCTTGACTTTCCAGTGCAGTTTGCAATTGTCAGCATGTTTGATTGAGGTAAAAGACGTTTTGCGAAGCGAAGGTTCCTAGGATTTCCAAGGGACTTAAAGCCTAAAATAATACCGAAAATTTTGCTAAGTCTGCATAAATCTAGCTACATGGAAAATACTGACATCAGTTGCTGGGGTCCAGCAACTAAAACATACCTTTTGACAAAAGTGAGTCGGAGACAAAATTAGTCAGCACATATGTTTTCAAGGCCATTTCGTTGCTTCACATCTGTAACAGTGTCTACAACAAAGTGTTTTTTGGCTAAGCGATCTGCTGATTTTGACTTTTATATCAACTGTTGGTTATCATATGTTCTTCCTAATAATTCTTTTTTGCTAAAAGAGTTTAATCAAAAGAAACTATTTTACAAAAGTGAGGTCAAGTGTCAGGTGCTGTAAAGAAGCTGTTGAGCTCAAAACTCACATCTAGTTTGAAAGTACCTTTTCCATGAATATGGTTCCTTGCACCAATTCATCGTTTCTCTGTTGTAACCCTTCCATTTGCTTTTTTAGGTCCCATAGTTCCTCTAGAAGTCTTACAAGAGAAGGAAAATATGTCATATGCAAAAGAAAACAAGAATAAGTATGGTAGGCCACATGTGCACCATATGCAAGCTAGGTAGGCCAGCAGTGAGCCAAAGGTAAGCCACTACCACTCTACTGTTATCTGTTGTCATCTTCCCCCATGTTTTTCTTCCATGTGCTTGAACAGAACCGAGTTTTTATCTTTCTTTTTGTATTTTTCTACATATTCATTGATCCTTTCTTTTAAACTTCTGGCTGATTCTCCGATGTACGATTCTCCACATGGTCCATCTTCTTCGCTTCCAAGGCATGATATCTGATATACTATGTCTCGAATTTTGCAGTTTGCCTCCAGATTCATTTTGCATACCTGGCAATCCGTTTCTTTGCATGTTCTGCTTTTGAATGGGTTAGAGTTCACAAGTCTTTCCTTTATTGATCTTCCTGCTCTACCGTTTTTATTCTCATTCCTGATTCTTTTAAGGTTCTTTGGCATTCTTTCGCTAGTTCTCCTTTTGGGGTTGCGTCAACGAATAGAACCGATTCATATCCTCCTTTTGTATACCATGTTGGTTTTTTGTTTATTGCTTATTTTCTCTTGCCCTCTTCTCCGTTTTTCCCAGAACTATCCTCTATACATCGGGCATTCTCCTTTCTGGTCCTTTTCTATGATCTTTTCAAACCTCCTTTTTGCTTTGTTATACACTTTAACGCGCTCTCGTTGGTAATATCCTGAAAACTGCATTCTTTTGATGAAATGCTTGATATGTTTCTGTCTTTCACTTTCTGGACATTGGAAGAGAGACATTCCTCATGATTCTGACCAGATCAGCTACTAGTATGTTGTTTTTGTTGTTGCAGATAAAGCTTATCTGTCATTGATGAGGTATTTATTGGCCATCGGTTTCATGTATTTTGGTGTTTCATTGAACCTTTTACTTCCACCATCTCTATCCATAACTCAAGATCTAAGACAGGCATTCTGTTATTGAAGTGATTCGTAAGCAATTTTGAAAGCATTCATTCCTTGAATTGGGTGGGTTATAAGTAACAACCAGAAGCCACTTTTGCCTTATAAGATTCATCTAAAGACAAATATTTTCTATTTGGCTGTCTTCTAAGCTGTTAATTCTTTTATTTTTGATTGAATTTCTTATGTAGACTAACAAACCATCCCCATGAGCATTTCTATCTTCCCAGTAAGGTGCTTTGTAGCCTGGTATTTGGAACTGACTTCTAGGAAATGGGTAACCAATCTTTGTTTCACTTAAGACAACAATGCCTAGTGAACTTGAAGTTATCAAATATTTGAGTTCACAGAATTTGTTTCTGATACTTTTTATGTTTAGATGAGCAGTTACAGGATGTTTTGGACATTTTGTGCGCATTTCTTTCAAAGGATGTTCTTTATCTTCCAATGAGCTCATTCCTGTTTTTGAGAAGTTTTAGATAATTTAAATCAATAACCTGCCTTTATGCAATCTCTCAACATAAATGATCCTTGATCATGATCAGTCTTTAAGCAAGTCTTGCAATGACCCTTTTATTTAAATTTAGCCCACTTTTATTAAGGCAGCCTCCACTAATGTTTTCATTATCAAGAGAGTTCATATTTGTTTCATCACAAACATTTTTGAATGCATTATTTAGTTGGTCAACATTGGTATTCAAGTTTTTGTTCTTTAACTGATGTATGACTGAAGACCAATAGATGGAACAATTGGGTAGCATGTTAGCCAGACCCAGATGAGCATGTTCAGCTTGATAAGTGTGACAGTCAAAGGCAATGACATTGGTAGATATGCAAGGAGTGCTAAAATTGCTGATGATGTTAAGAATGTTTGGATATCAGAGCAAAATTTCTAATTTCCCCAAAGATATTTTTATTGAAAAAATTGTAGGTGGGTAGGTAGGTGGGTATATATATTTAACGTGGCTAGCCTGCGAAAGTCTGAGAGACTTATTTCCAGCAGGGGCCACGGATGTTTTACCATCAGTCCGCCGCAGCTACCAGATTTCCCTCACATGGCTCTGGTCGACCCAAGCTAGAGTTATGGACAGGGACCAAACTGTCCAGCGCGGGATTTGAACCTCCAGCCTTTCTGACCTTTGGCTTACGAGTCAGACGCCTTAACCACTTAGCCACGCGCTCTCAAAACTATTGTCGTTTCCAGAGTGCTTGGCTTCAAAACTTCCAATTGCTGGCCTACTCTGCAATCCATGATTGTGCATTCCATGTTCTATGTGTTCTTTTTGGCCGAAGGATTGGATCAAAGATAGACCAACTTATGTAAAACCCCCTGACGGACTGGTCATCTACAAAGAGACACTTCAAAGCCTATCAAATCAACAGCCAGACACACAAACTGCTTTGGCGACTATGCAGGAATTTACAAGGGTCATGGAGAGAAAGATCAGGCCAGAAAGTGGAGAAAATAAAATAAGTTATCTCCATTTGTCAAGACAACGTTACTGTGTGCCCTCCAGGATGTTCCATTGCAAGGTCATCGGGATGAGTCCAACCAACAAAAAACCGACATAGTGGAAACTTTCAAACCCTCTTAGGTTTCCATGTTGATAGTGGCAATAAATTTCTACAGAATCATTTTGAGATAGCACCAAGGAGTGCCACATATTGCTCAAAGACAATCCAGAATGAGCTGGTTACTTTTGCTGGAGAAGTGGCTAATGATAAGATCATCGATGAGATCAAATCAAGCAAATTTTATTTGATCATGGCAGATGAAGTAGCTGCCTGCTCAAACAGGGAAAATATGCCTTTGGTGATTAGGTACTTGGATCTACAAAGTGAAATAGAAGAAAGATTTGTAAAGTATATCTGATGTGACAAGGTTACATCTGGTGGAGCCCTTAACGACAAGATAATTCTTTTCTTTTTAATTGATCTGCAATTGAACCTGAAAGATTGCCGAGGACAATGTTATGATGGAGCAGGGAACATGGCAGGGAAATATTGTTGTGTTGCTGCCCGTATTTTCATTTTCAATGAATTGGCTCTATACACACATTGTGCTTCTCAAAAGCTGAATCTTTGTGTTGCGGCCTTTTGCAAGCTGCAGAATGTCAGAGATATGATGGGCAACACCCAGATTATTGCCAAATTCTTCTACAAATCACCAAAACAACAACTGCTTGTTTTGAAAATGGCCCAACAATACTTTCCAACTTACATGCACAACAAGCTCACTGATGTTTGTCAAACAAGGTGGGTGCTTCCAGTAGACGGTTTGGCAAGGTTTTTTGACATATAAATTGCCAGTTGCTGATGCATTGTTTTGCATTTGTATCAAAGCAGATGGTGAATGGGACAACAGCATGTCTGATGCATATGGCTTGGCCATGGTGTGTACCAACTTTGATTTCATCATGTCATTCAGAATTGTCAGGATGTGCCTTGGATATACCAGGTCTGCAATGGTACAAGTTCAAGGTGCACAGATTGATATTTTGAAAGGGTTCAAGAAGTAAATGTTATGACTAAATCATTACAAACGACTTGAGATGCAATTGATATCTACCACTCTGAACAGTACTAGAAAGCTTGTGACGGTGCAAGCAAAGTGGATGCTGTAATAAAATGCCAGGGATTGGTGGAAAGCAGCAGCATAGTGCAAATGCACCTACTGATAACATCTTCAGCCATTACAAAGTCAATCTTGCAATTTCTTTCCTTGACCGCTTCTTGGAAAAGATCAAGGGAAGATTAAACAACAAAAATTGTGTTGCCATTAAAGCCATATTGATTGTTCTTTCTGTTACACTAAAACAATACAGGGTCACCAAGAATGTAGGTGAGAAGAGAAATTACCAAGATGCCTTTGTTGAGGAAGCAACCAGAAAAATGTTATTTGTTCAAGGATGGTGTAATAATTCAGACGTGGCTCAACCATCATCAACTTCTCTGAAAACATCAGAAAACTTTTCTGCCCATGGAGGACAAGTACTGATCCACAATTGGAAAAAAGAATGGAAGAGAGGTTTATTATATTTTTGCCACCAGTATCATGATGATATGCTTGACAAGTCACACATAACACCTAAAGTTGACAACTGGGAATCCACACGACTAAAATGCCCTGAAAAAGATGTGCAGCAGGCATTAATGTACGGAATTGTTGTCACTGCATAAAACAGCGTAATCACAGATTTGCAGGAATAAATAGGGTGTGGCTAGGGGTGTGGCTAAATTTTGACTTGAACTCCATTGCGAAGAACAAAAACATTCTATATTATTTCCAGGGACATTGTCAGTAAAATTTAGCCTAACTACAGCTACCACTGATTATGTATACATCTTGCAAGAACATATCAGACCTGACCTAAAGAAAATAAAGTAGCAAACCTGATAACTGGGAAGTTTTTGTCTTTTCCATCCTATGGAGTCAATCTAGTGTATCTGTCAATGTGTCTACTGCGTCTTGCAAATGTTTCTATGTGCTATTTTGTATTTGTTAGAGTGTTTGGATATGTTTCAATATGTTGAATTCTTAGATTTTTCAACACGTTTCTTTTGTATGAAAATGAGAACATTTGAATTGGCCAATAGGAGAGCACATTAGATTCTAGTACATGATGTCCCAAAATTTCAGCAGTTCAGTTGTGCCACCTTTTGAGCCAGAAGCCACGAGAGAAATCTGTCATGCAGCAGAAGCTGACATACTTTTCCATACCATCCTTAAAACCATGTCTATGATGATCAATCAAATGGCAGAGAAAAGCAAACTGAGAAGAGAGTAGTGGCTATGATCTACATGCTGATGTTTGGGCAGTCACAAAAGGCAAACTAGTTCTGAAAGATCTTTGCAAATTAAGTTGTAAGCAAAGGTATCAGTGGAATAGGGCTGTCAATGTTGAACAAAAGTGTAGCAGTCTCAGAATCTACACAGAAAGCTGCTAGCATTGAGAAAGTTGTGATGAACCTTCTGCAGGATGCCTAGGAAAGCAAGACATCTTGGTTGTAATAGTTGACTACCACATGAGCATCCAGACAAAACTGTGTCAGAAACGCCAAGAAAGGTCGTCTGTTGAGAGAATGGCAGCAGCTCTTCTTAAAAGGATTTCTGGTGTTTCTGCTATTCCCCAAACTGAACAAATTTGCAATCCATCTGTTGTTATCAAAGGTTTGCTATCAGCATTTGCTGCCGAGGGTTTTACGAAGATTTCAGGGACACATGCATCTCTAATAGACAGGGTTTTTTCTCAAAAAAATTGGCTCAGTGGCTAACCTCAAATTTTGTTTCACGTTTTTACTAAATCGACTATGGAGATTTCAAATCCAAGATGGGCCAAAAAAAATTTTGACTGGAAGTCAACATTTCTGATGACGTCATCAACTTCGAAAAATGTACTTTAAACCGCTCTGAATTTTTTCTCGTAACAGCTATTGCCAAACAAATTGCATATTTGAATAGCACACAGTTTGCACTTTCAAACGATGTATAGATTTACCATTTTTGCTCACTTTTGATTTGTGGGTATGACGTCATCATTCATTTATGACGTCATCATCGCTTATGAATAAGTAGCAATATCATGGGAAAATGAGCTTCAACATGTTCAAAACTGCGATAAAATACCTTCAGTAACAACAGAATATGGTTAGGTAAGGGATGTTAATGTTATGGAATCTTTTCATCATCATCACTCTGATCCTGGCTGGAAATGCCAAAAAATGAGCTCATCTGTCTCAAGGTGATCACCTTCATCTCCTACGATACAATATGATTTTCATTAATTCCAGTATTGTAGGTCTTGCTGTTGTCGGATGGTAGATGTCTCGGGCGCTGGATATGATGCAATTAAATTGTATCAAAAAGGGTTTCGGGTATGATGGAATTTTTGGTTTAAAATCTTTATCTGTTGATGGGGGCCCAATTCACAAAATGGGGCTCGAAGATTGAAGTCGGGTTCAAGTTTTTCCACTCGCGCAAACTTGTATTTCTTGAACTTTCGGGCTGAATTCAGAGAGGAGTTAAAAACCAAGAAATTTCAATAAAACGCAACGCGCTCCGTTACTCGGGTCCCATTTACAAATAAACACTCCAGAAGAAATTAAGCCGCCCAGAAAAGATTACAGTAGACAGAAAAAATAAACTTTAGAATGCATAGCAACTAATTAAACTCTGTTTAAAACCTGTGTCTCTGTACACTCTCGCCGTGCTATTTCTCATTTATTTATGAAAATAGAGAACTAGCTGAATCATAGCTTGTGGTCCAGATCATCACCAAGGAGATGGTCTAGAGCACAGGCTACTTTACAATAGGTCAAAGCAATGTCATTATGATAATTCTCTTTTTGTAGAAAAGCCAGTCTTGATCCAGTGGCAGAGATACAGATGGCTTTTTTTCGATGCTTTGTAAAGCCTTACTTTTGTCTGTACAAGTGTTTTGTCACTGTTTCTGTTGTAGAGTAATGTTTTCACAAATTTGGCTGCATTCGCGAGAATATCTTCAGAGATTTGCTGCCTCATCATCAAGAAATCTTATAGTTCCAGTGTTCTTCTTTAACTTTTTCAGAATTTTCATTTTGCCTACTCGAAACATTGCCGATGTTGTGTCGCAGCCAGTAACTATATGTCGGCTACATGTATGGATAGAAAATTTTTGGAAACATCTTCGCCGAGACAATCTACGACTTGTCCAATGTCTACGTACTTCTCGTGGTTGATATTGAAAGACCCTTTTCCTAGGAAGCACTATCAAAACAGATACATCAGTATCTTCTGCAACAACTACGATGGTTGTGTCGGCGAAGCAAGCATGGAGCATCGGGCACGCTTCAGCCTCTTCGTGGTTGCAATCAGGCATGTATGTCTTGGCATCTTTGGAGGGGGAGGGGGGGAGTCTTTAGTACCGGTACCAACTCATAAGGTACCAGGTTCCACCCAAATTGAAGGTTTCGGTACCAGCAATTTTGGGGAAGGAGCTATCATGAATATGACGTATTCTGAATGGAGGTCTACGTCAGTTCCTCGTGAGACCAATGGGCAAGACCAAACCACTCCTGAGCACGTCACCGTAGCATCTGTGTCACTGTCTACACTGTGAAAGCTAAAAATTTGTTCCAAAAATTCCAAAATCATCCAAGGACGAAATTGCTATTGGTACCGACTCATATAAGCTTGGTACCAGTACCCATACCTTTGGTACCAGGTTCCACCACATTTGCACAATGTTGCACCAGGTACCACCCCTCTGGTGCCATGGTACCGCTACCCTGTCACCCTCCTCTCTTTGGTTATCTCCTGGTGTTGCTGCAAGTCTCTCTTGCAGAAAAACGGGAGAGCAAAAAAAGGGAGAGAGACTTGCCGCAAGTTCAGTTATCAGGTTGAGAGAGTTATAGAGTTTTTGCCTACTTGTACCCCTCCAAGCTCCCGTGACAGCCAGTGCAGCAGAGTATTGGATCTGTTCTAACTTTCGTGTGAAGTGAAGGTGCATTTCAGGGTCATGTTTATGGTATATGATATCCCCATAATCTAAATGCGGTCGAACGTAAAGCTTGTAGATTTGCTCAAGAACTTCTCTACAAACGTATTTTGAAAGGCATTTTATCATACCAATCCCTCTGCGTGCTTTTAGGATTGCCTCTCTTATATGACTTTGGAAATCAAGTTTTGAGTCAAGAATCAGTCCTAGGTGCTTATGCTCATTCTTGGAAGCTATTGCATCATTTCCCAATCTGAGGTTTGGATGGTTCAGTTTTTGCCTTTTACAAGAAAAGATAACTTCCTCCATTTTATCAGCATTGAACTGCATTTTCCACTGCCACGCCCACAAATTTATTTTTTCAAGATCGCGATTCAACGCTCGCGCGGTAATATTTTCATCATCCACAGATGAGAATAGGGATGTGTCATCAGCATAAAGCTTAATTCCACATGTAACGTTGCTGACTATGTCATTTATGTATATAAGAAAGAACAGCGGACCAAGGACTGATCCTTGAGGTACCCCTGCAGAAATCGATTCCCATTTTGAGCTTTTCCCATTCAAAACTACGCGTTGTTTTCGGTCCTTTAAAAAGTTTTTAATAAGCTGGAGGATATTGCCAGATATACCATTGACTTCCAATTTATAGAGGAGACCATCGTGCCAAACCCTGTCAAAAGCCTTTGACAAATCCAGGAAGACTGCACGCATTTCTTTGCTAGGCACCTCCTCAAAGGCTCTGTAAATGTTGTGAGTTATCGCCAACAACTGATTTATTGTTGAATCTCCTGGCCGAAAACCTGATTGATGGTGAGACAAGAGGCCATTTTCATTAAGGTGGCTGTATATCGTATCAAAAAGAAGTTTTCCAAAAATTTTTCCAAAAATTGGCAACAGCGAAATTGGGCGATAGTTTTCCTTGCTCTGTCTATTACCCTTTTTGTGGACAGGGATTATGTTAGCCTTTTTCCATTGGGGGGGATAAACACCAGAGTCTAGGCATTTTTCAAAGATCAAACAAAGGGGCTCTACTATTGACTCGTCACACATCTTAATCATTGAAGAAGAAATATCGTCACATCCATGTGCCTTTTTCATGTCAAGGGACCTGATAAGTCTTAGAACCTTTTCCCTGTCGATTTCCATGTTTTGTAAACTCACTAGACCACGGGGTATAAATCTAGGAATTGTACTACCAGTAGCTACTGCACAGCATTGAGAAACAAAATAATCATTAAAGATGTTTGCTTTGGCCTCCACATTGGTAACAAATAAACTACCATTGATTAACGAAATGCCCTTGTGTTAGTTGCCTCCTCGGAGGAAACTTTCAAGTTTTCCCAAGTCTAGCCTTTTCTGCTGGCCCTACTTCAAGCTCGAAAAGTTGGACTTTGTGAGCAAAGTAATCAGAATCTTCTCTAATTACCAAAATTTGTTTCATGCTCCACAAGAAACTTTGACAAAGAAAAACATAGACAGAAGATAAATTTTTTATATCAATTGTTAAGCTTTGAAACCAAACCCCCTGAAACTAAAAAGCTTTGTGTCATCAAGATTGTGGCCACATGGTACAGCCATGCAGCCCTTGGCCATAAAACATGACCTGCAACCTGCATTATGCAACCTGCGTTATGCAGATTACACCAGCAGCCAGCACGCCGCTTAATGCCCCTACTAGCTTTGGAAACATTGCCCCTTTCATTGTCCCACTACATGTGTAACTCAATGCAAGGAGATGTGTCTGCCTTTTGCACATTGATTTTCTTAAGATGGCATATTCTTGACAAGGGAAGTGTTAGCAACCAAGCCAAAGGCATGGCAAATCTCTCTGTTCGAAGAGCTTGCATATGGTGGATGAACACTGTACAAGAGCATGTAACAGTTGCCTTTTTACAAATGCAAAGATCTGGAATACTTGACATTGTTAAATCACCTTGACAACCATCTGCCAACTGTTCTTTTGATCAATTCCATCATTCTCACAAATGGGAAAGCAATATTTTGACGCCATGTTTCAACACTGGGTGATTTTGTCAGCTTCAAAAATACACTGCTAGGACAAAGCACCTCTTGTTTGGCTGAGTAATTTCCTTTATTGGAAAGAGAAAGAACACCCTTTTTATGAAACCATTATGAATGATCTTAACGAACTGGATGAGTACCCTGCAGAGAATTCCATTCCCTTCTCAGAGCTCAGTCAAGTGTCAGGGATGATGGTGAAGTACTGGAAAGGAAAGCAAGAGCTCTTTATGGGAAAAATAGCATTGATGGAGTTGCCATCAGTGTTGTCCACCCCTAGAAACTCTTCATTCAGTCATGCAAAGCTAGCTGGACTGAAAGTATCTGAAATTAAGAGTCACCCACACAATGATTCTCAGGTCACAAGACCAAAAGGAAAGCAAACAACATGAATTATTGGCAAATGCCTCAACTTCAAAGATACTGTTTTTGGATCCAAAATTATGCCTCTTGGTTTCCAGTTTCATTGGAAGAACTGACTCCAACAAAATACATCAAAGCATCAATCAAGTTTCATATTGAGAAAGCTGAATATCACTTTTGGTCATTAAAAGTATCATTTATTTGAGGGTGTGCTGATCACTCTGTTTACGTTTCTACTCCTAACAAACAATATCTTCATGACACATTTGAAACCATTATAAAAACTGGATCACTTTTCTTTTCTGTGGATGAAAGCTCTCAAGTGTCAATAAAAATCACTTCCCAAAAACTTGCAAGGCAAATTTGATATCCTAGCATGCAACGTAAGCATGTTAGATCACAAAATAACAGCAGTAAAATTTGCTGCTTTTCAATGTCATACTTTGTGAGAAAGTTGTTGTTGTTTATTCTCCTAAGCTCACAGGCTCACAGACTTTCATTTCATTAGGGAAAGGAATTTGAATTGTGTAACATAACAAAACTAAAGGAAAAAAGAATTCTTCACAAGATGCCAATCAGGTAATAAACATTCTGAAGTCTTCCTGAGGTAAAAGGGAACTACCCCTTAACGTCATTATCGTTTTTACTAGGAAGTTTAATTTTTTGTGGCTTGTCTACAAGGAAGGAAGGTACTTGTCTCTAGAAGGGCTCACAGCCTCACAAAATGTGACATAAATTGTTGCAAATTCATAATTTAACTGCAAAGAAACCAATGTGCACTTAAAGAATGAAAATATGAAGCAACAATTATTTTTCATCCTGGTTTTATTCATATTTTCTCTGTGGAGTCTGTGGTGAAAGGTAGCCGGAAAATTGGGGAATAACGAAAGGAAGTAACAATATTGATGGTAATGGGTGTCTGTGCTTTTCACTGATCCCTTTCATCTTTGTCTTTCAATCTCATAGAACGCTTGCCATTGCAAAAGAAGAGGAGGGCAAAGTAATAACACACTAATGGATACAATCTTTGCTTGATATGATTTGATTTGAATTCATGAGGCTACAGAGACCTGGAGATGGAAGAGGGTGTCCACAAAATGTGGCCTACATCATTTGGCCTACCATTTGGCTTACCTTTGGCTCACTGTTGGCTTAGCTTTGGCATACCTATGGCCCACTACTGGCCTACTTGTGGCCCACTGCTGGCCTCAGCCTTGCATTAGCAACACTTATGACCTATGGACTTGCAACGGTGCACTGTGTCACAGGCAGCAAAGCCAGTTACTCAAGGCAAAATCTTGACTTTCCAGTGCAGTTTGCAATTGTCAGCATGTTTGATTGAGGTAAAAGACGCTTTGCGAAGCGAAGGTTCCTAGGATTTCCAAGGGACTTAAAGCCTAAAATAATACCGAAAATTTTGCTAAGTCTGCATAAATCTAGCTACATGGAAAATACTGACATCAGTTGCTGGGGTCCAGCAACTAAAACATACCTTTTGACAAAAGTGAGTCGGAGACAAAATTAGTCAGCACATATGTTTTCAAGGCCATTTCGTTGCTTCACATCTGTAACAGTGTCTACAACAAAGTGTTTTTTGGCCAAGCGATCTGCTGATTTTGACTTTTATTTCAACTGTTGGTTATCACATGTTCTTCCTAATAATTCTTTTTTGCTAAGAGTTTAATCAAAAGAAACTATTTTACAAAAGTGAGGTCAAGTGTCAGGTGCTGTAAAGAAGCTGTTGAGCTCAAAACTCACATCTAGTTTGAAAGTACCTTTTCCATGTATATGGTTCCTTGCACCAATTCATCGTTTCTCTGTTGTAACCCTTCCATTTGCTTTTTTAGGTCCCATAGTTCCTCTAGAAGTCTTACAAGAGAAGGAAAATATGTCATATGCAAAAGAAAACAAGAATAAGTATGGTAGGCCACATGTGCACCATATGCAAGCTAGAAAGGCCAGCAGTGAGCCAAAGGTAAGCCACTACCACTCTACTGTTATCAGTTGTCATCTTCCCCCATGTTTTTCTTCCATATGCTTGAACAGAACCGAGTTTTTATCTTTCTTTTTGTATTTTTCTACATATTCATTGATCCTTTCTTTTAAACTTCTGGCTGATTCTCCGATGTACGATTCTCCACATGGTCCATCTTCTTCGCTTCCAAGGCATGATATCTGATATACTATGTCTCGAATTTTGCAGTTTGCCTCCAGATTCATTTTGCATACCTGGCAATCCGTTTCTTTGAATGTTCTGCTTTTGAATGGGTTAGAGTTCACAAGTCTTTCCTTTATTGATCTTCCTGCTCTACCGTTTTTATTCTCATTCCTGATTCTTTTAAGGTTCTTTGGCATTCTTTCGCTAGTTCTCCTTTTGGGGTTGCGTCAACGAATAGAACCGATTCATATCCTCCTTTTGTATACCATGTTGGTTTTTTGTTTATTGCTTATTTTCTCTTGCCCTCTTCTCCGTTTTTCCCAGAACTATCCTCTATACATCGGGCATTCTCCTTTCTGGTCCTTTTCTATGATCTTTTCAAACCTCCTTTTTGCTTTGTTATACACTTTAACGCGCTCTCGTTGGTAATATCCTGAAAACTGCATTCTTTTAATGAAATGCTGGATATGTTTCTGTCTTTCACTTTCTGGACATTGGAAGAGAGACATTCCTCATGATTCTGACCAGATCAGCTACTAGTATGTTGTCCTTGTTGTTGCAGATAAAGCTTATCTGTCATTGATGAGGTATTTATTGGCCATCGGTTTCATGTAATGAGAAAACATAATTTGGTGTTTCATTGAACCGTTTACTTCCACCATCTCTATCCATAACTCAAGATCTAAGACAGGCATTCTGTTATTGAAATGATTCGTGAACAATTTTGAAAGCATTCATTCCTTGAATTGGGTGGGTTATAAGTAACAACCAGAAGCCACTTTTGCTTTATAAGATTCATCTAAAGACAAATATTTTCTATTTGGCTGTCTTCTAAGCTGTTAATTCTTTTATTTTTGATTGAATTTCTTATGTAGACTAACAAACCATCCCCATGAGCATTTCTATCTTCCCAGTAAGGTGCTTTGTAGCCTGGTATTTGGAACTGACTTCTAGGAAATGGGTAACCAATCTTTGTTTCACTTAAAACAACGATGCCTAGTGAACTTGAAGTTATCAAATATCTGAGTTCACAGAATTTGTTTCTGATACTTTTTATGTTTAGATGAGCAGTTACAGGATGTTTTGGACATTTTGTGCGCATTTCTTTCAAAGGATGTTCTTTATCTTCCAATGAGCTCATTCCTGTTTTTGAGAAGTTTTAGATAATTTAAATCAATAACCTGCCTTTATGCAATCTCTCAAGTTAAATGATCCTTGATCATGATCAGTCTTTAAGAAAGTCTTGCAATGACCCTTTTATTTAAATTTAGATTTAGATTTACTGCTCGATGAAGAGAACTCAGTCTACTATATGCCCTATGGTTTTGTCCTGGCACATCAGGAGTTGTAGCCTTTGCTCTATTTCTTCTCTTTCTCAGCCTGTCTTGTTCTCTTCTTAACAGCACTGCCTCTGCTTGCTCTTCTGGTGTTTGATTTTTCATCTGAGAATTTTTCCGCTCCCGATACTTATTTTGGTACTCAGCATGTCTTGCTTTGTATTCTACATATCTACCTTCGTTCTTCAGTTTCTCTCTTCTTTTTCTTTGCCTCTCTGCTGCACTAAGAGCTTTCTTACCATTGGGAGCCATTTTTAGAACAGATTTGCAACAGCAGTTTCTATGGTAACTGTGACTAAATGAAACAGAGGTTGAAAGGAGTTTTGTTTCCAATGGCCAAGGAAGGTTGTGACTCACGTGACAAAGTTGAGGGTGTTTTTTTTGACAAGACAATAAATTAAATTCATTCAATTTTTCATGTGCTAGCAGCAGCTGCTGATTATCAATTGATTTTGAAAAAATTGTGACATTGGCAGAAATGAGAAAACTATTTACACCCATTTTGTGACTCATGTGACTTTAGAATTAGGTACTTTTCAAAATCGTCGCGTATCAATAACAAGTACAATTTTTGAAATGTAAATGTGCAAAAATTTATCAGATGGTAGTAGCACTTTGGATGCATCAAATGAATAGAAAAGCTACTTTTATAAAAAAAAGAAATTAATGTTTTCTTAAAAAGTACTCAATATTCATTGCTTTGATATCCAATTATCCTTGTTGTTGATGTTGTTCCCAAAAATACCCGCAACCAATAAAAAAAAATTTTTTCATCAAATCACAAGGATACACTGTCAAATTAACTACAAAATTCATTTTTAGCAGTTTTTTATTTATTTCAGAAATTTCAGGTATGTGTCATTTCTATGAAATGGCTGTCAACATAGTCTGTAGATGCATCATCATATTCCATCCCTATCAACTTTAAAATTGTACCAAGAATATCTCTTTATCCAGTTAGTAAATGCAATGAATATTACTGTTTCCCTGGCTTCTTATGCTTTGAACTCGATGAGATGCCTCTACAGCTGAGCTGGATAAATGTAAGAAACAATGTCTCATTAACTGATATGACATTTCAGTTGAACAAAATGCCTCAGGGCTGATTTTCCTTTAGGAAATAGTTAACCAACCTTGTATACTTTCTCAACTATTTTGCAAACAAAGTTACGTCATCAGCCAGTCATACATATTAATGGATAAATCAAAAATGAAACAAGGCACCAATAAATTTAAAATGACATGCTTTGTCGTTAAAGACCCATTGCTAACCATGACCATTTGTTCACCAAATGAAAAGCAAGACAAAGCGAATTTAGGGCAAAAAGGACCTTCAGATAATACGAGAGTCAACTTTGGCACCACAAAACAAGGCACCAATAAATTTCAAATGACAGGCTTTGTCATTGAGCGGTGCTATTCACTTGGATCAATAAAAATGTGCTCTTCAGATCACCCATAACGACATAACTCCAATCAGCCTTTTATATGCATAGTGAACAATCAGGGACAAAGAGGGGTAATATATTCAGAGAGCAGGCATCAAGTTGATCTTTTGCGTGATCAATTTCTTCTCAGTTACCTGCTAGCTGGTTTTGGCCACAAGGCCATCATCAGAGCAACTGTGAATGTCTGCAGGTTTCCAATGGCCTCACAGCTACCCACATTTTCTTCTCCTGTCCCTGCTGCTCTTTGGCCATTGACTGCCTGACATCTGACCAATCCTCAACAACCTATTCGTGTTCTCATGACCCTCGTATTTCCACTCACATCATGGAGAAAGTGCTAACCGACAAATTCTGAATGTGGGTCTTTTTCAGTTTCAACGTTATGTGCAGAAGATAGCCGGAGCAGGCCTTACCCATTCTTGCTACTGTGCTTGCACAAATCTGCTTCTGGTATATCTTCACCTACGCAAATCAGATTTGATCTGCGCAGGAGCAAGAATGCGCAAGGCATGCTCTGGCTATCTTCCTCAATCATCATGAGATTCAAACTTCAAGCAGGACCATGCAATATTTACACTTCTGAATTAAGTCCAAAATGTTTTAAAGTTGCATGTGATATCAGGTTTTTATACGTTGAGTCATGGATTTGGGAAGCCCAATCTTCCATGCTTAATGGCTGCAACCATTGCCTGTTTGAAGGTTTTTTTTAGGAATGAATGGTAAGTAGTTTGAGCATCATTAAACAAGCAGACAACGTTGGCAATGGAAAGACGTCCTCGTCTGGCAGGAATTCAACTTTGATGGAAATGGACACTCCAGGCTGTGGTGTCTGCCATCCAGTTGTGAAAGCTAACAGGGCCTTAACTCTGGACTCATCATTGTCTTTGTCCACTGTCTTATTTCCATTTTCAATGCATTTAAGGTAGCAAACACTTATCCCCTTCAGCCATTCAGGAGGAGGAAGAGAAATCAAACACGTACAGTAAAGAACTTGAAATTAAGTATGATTACATTATTAATTTGGTTGAAGGTCTGATTAAAACCAGTTGAGCTGGAATTATAGCTTTTCCTTTGTACAAGGCTTTCCACAAAATATGGGGTAAAAGAATTGAAAAGCTATAACTTGCTCAAAAACAGTTTCCAGGGAGAGGTTTGAGAAAGCCAATTTTTTTCTCGTTTCTGCTCCTGATGTATGTTTGTAGATCTTTGATATCCTTTTTTATTTACACTAGCGGGTAAATACAGGAATTGCTCTGACCCAAATGTTCTCGTTTTTCTTCCGACGCCAAAGATTTCGTTAGTGATACAACCATCCGAAAAGAATTTGTGCAATCATGCTCTCTGTTTTGATTTTATCCTTCTTTGATGTTACTGTCATTGTAAGATGTTGCGTACCCCATGTGATGTAGTTGCTGAATGATTCTTGAGATGGGATTGATCTTTGATATCAACAGAACTGACTACAAGAATGAACCCTTCCAAGGCAAGGATCAGTCTTCTGATCTTGTAATGCCAACAGAGTAAGTGGCCTGTTTTTTTCATAAAAATTTGTTTCAAAGCATCAAAAGCTCTCCTTCAAAACAGAGTGTAGCGGAAAACAGGCTACATAGACACATTTTTCAATTAAAGTTTCTGAGACAAAACCCCATCCTGAGACCGCCAGAACATATGACTTTGTCCGACGGGGCTGTGCCGTTTTTAATGGTATTGATTTCGCCAATTTTTTCTAGGACATATTATCAAAAGAGAGCAAATTTTCTGGAGCATATCAGCTTTTAAAAAGCAGTGAAATGACCAGTTTTCATCACTACCAGTTGCCAGGATGCACTTTGCGTGGCCATCCCGCAAACAAAGCTTCCATTTCATGGTCCTAGAGTCTCTCCTCTCACTAAATAAATTAGAACATACATTCTCACTGTCAATTCGGATGCTGCAGTGACCTTCATCCCTTTCTTTGACATCCATGTGTAACAACGGGACAACATGTTTGATAGGACCATTTAGGCTTGAAGGAACCCACATTAGTTGACAGATTCCTTCTGCACTTCCTGGCCCAAAGTTCTGCTACATCAGCTTATAGCTTGAATAGGAGTGTATTCTAATACCAAAAGCACCAGAAATTATCATCATGTGAAGTATAGCTAACAAAAGAAAATCATTCATATTGAATTTCTACCAAAATTTGACATCTTTCCTGCTAGCATTGGAAGTGAACTCGTATGGGCAATCATTCGGCAACAGTTTCACAAGTTCTCTCAATAAAGCAGGTCTTCTCACATCACTTAAGCCTTCCAAAAACAGTTGGGATTGAGCTGGGTTCCAATGTTAATTTTGCAAAGCAACAAAAATATGAAATGGTTCTCCAGTAGATTCTTCCATAGGCTGAAACTCTACTGGAGCGCTCTCATAGTGGGGGGAGCAATAACCACCTTTCTGTTTCCTGTTATTATTGCTCTGTTTCTCTTCACAAACAGATAGGTTCTTGTAACTTACATTTGCAGTGGAGCGTAACAAGAGATGTTTGATTGACCCATCAGATACTGGTCACATATTTTCTTTAGTTTTATTGCATTCAAATGGAAATGCGATCAGAACTACACCCTAGTTGGGCTGGAATTATGGTTTTTTGTTTGTACATGGCTTTCCACAAAATTTGGGGCAAAAGAATTGAAAAGCTATAACATGTTCAAAAGTAGTTTCCAGGGAGAGGTTTGAGAAAGCCAATTTTTTTCTCGTTTCTGCTCCTGATGTATGTTTGTAGATCTTTGATATCCTTTTTTATTTACACTAGCGGGTAAATACAGGAATTGCTCTGACCCAAATGTTCTCGTTTTTCTTCCGACGCCAAAGATTTCGTTAGTGATACAACCATCCGAAAAGAATTTGTGCAATCATGCTCTCTGTTTTGATTTTATCCTTCTTTGATGTTACTGTCATTGTAAGATGTTGCGTACCCCATGTGATGTAGTTGCTGAATGATTCTTGAGATGGGATTGATCTTTGATATCAACAGAACTGACTACAAGAATGAACCCTTCCAAGGCAAGGATCAGTCTTCTGATCTTGTAATGCCAACAGAGTAAGTGGCCTGTTTTTTTCATAAAAATTTGTTTCAAAGCATCAAAAGCTCTCCTTCAAAACAGAGTGTAGCGGAAAACAGGCTACATAGACACATTTTTCAATTAAAGTTTCTGAGACAAAACCCCATCCTGAGACCGCCAGAACATATGACTTTGTCCGACGGGGCTGTGCCGTTTTTAATGGTATTGATTTCGCCAATTTTTTCTAGGACATATTAAGCAAAAGAGAGCAAATTTTCTGGAGCATATCAGCTTTTAAAAAGCAGTGAAATGACCAGTTTTCATCACTACCAGTTGCCAGGATGCACTTTGCGTGGCCATCCCGCAAACAAAGCTTCCATTTCATGGTCCTAGAGTCTCTCCTCTCACTAAATAAATTAGAACATACATTCTCACTGTCAATTCGGATGCTGCAGTGACCTTCATCCCTTTCTTTGACATCCATGTGTAACAACGGGACAACATGTTTCATAGGACCATTTAGGCTTGAAGGAACCCACATTAGTTGACAGATTCCTTCTGCACTTCCTGGCCCAAAGTTCTGCTACATCAGCTTATAGCTTGAATAGGAGTGTATTCTAATACCAAAAGCACCAGAAATTATCATCATGTGAAGTATAGCTAACAAAAGAAAATCATTCATATTGAATTTCTACCAAAATTTGACATCTTTCCTGCTAGCATTGGAAGTGAACTCGTATGGGCAATCATTCGGCAACAGTTTCACAAGTTCTCTCAATAAAGCAGGTCTTCTCACATCACTTAAGCCTTCCAAAAACAGTTGGGATTGAGCTGGGTTCCAATGTTAATTTTGCAAAGCAACAAAAATATGAAATGGTTCTCCAGTAGATTCTTCCATAGGCTGAAACTCTACTGGAGCGCTCTCATAGTAAAGGGAGCAATAACCACCTTTCTGTTTCCTGTTATTATTGCTCTGTTTCTCTTCACAAACAGATAGGTTCTTGTAACTTACATTTGCAGTGGAGCGTAACAAGAGATGTTTGATTGACCCATCAGATACTGGTCACATATTTTCTTTAGTTTTATTGCATTCAAATGGAAATGCGATCAGAACTACACCCTAGTTGGGCTGGAATTATGGTTTTTTGTTTGTACATGGCTTTCCACAAAATTTGGGGCAAAAGAATTGAAAAGCTATAACATGTTCAAAAGTAGTTTCCAGGGAGAGGTTTGAGAAAGCCAATTTTTTTCTCGTTTCTGCTCCTGATGTATGTTTGTAGATCTTTGATATCCTTTTTTATTTACACTAGCGGGTAAATACAGGAATTGCTCTGACCCAAATGTTCTCGTTTTTCTTCCGACGCCAAAGATTTCGTTAGTGATACAACCATCCGAAAAGAATTTGTGCAATCATGCTCTCTGTTTTGATTTTATCCTTCTTTGATGTTACTGTCATTGTAAGATGTTGCGTACCCCATGTGATGTAGTTGCTGAATGATTCTTGAGATGGGATTGATCTTTGATATCAACAGAACTGACTACAAGAATGAACCCTTCCAAGGCAAGGATCAGTCTTCTGATCTTGTAATGCCAACAGAGTAAGTGGCCTGTTTTTTTCATAAAAATTTGTTTCAAAGCATCAAAAGCTCTCCTTCAAAACAGAGTGTAGCGGAAAACAGGCTACATAGACACATTTTTCAATTAAAGTTTCTGAGACAAAACCCCATCCTGAGACCGCCAGAACATATGACTTTGTCCGACGGGGCTGTGCCGTTTTTAATGGTATTGATTTCGCCAATTTTTTCTAGGACATATTATCAAAAGAGAGCAAATTTTCTGGAGCATATCAGCTTTTAAAAAGCAGTGAAATGACCAGTTTTCATCACTACCAGTTGCCAGGATGCACTTTGCGTGGCCATCCCGCAAACAAAGCTTCCATTTCATGGTCCTAGAGTCTCTCCTCTCACTAAATAAATTAGAACATACATTCTCACTGTCAATTCGGATGCTGCAGTGACCTTCATCCCTTTCTTTGACATCCATGTGTAACAACGGGACAACATGTTTGATAGGACCATTTAGGCTTGAAGGAACCCACATTAGTTGACAGATTCCTTCTGCACTTCCTGGCCCAAAGTTCTGCTACATCAGCTTATAGCTTGAATAGGAGTGTATTCTAATACCAAAAGCACCAGAAATTATCATCATGTGAAGTATAGCTAACAAAAGAAAATCATTCATATTGAATTTCTACCAAAATTTGACATCTTTCCTGCTAGCATTGGAAGTGAACTCGTATGGGCAATCATTCGGCAACAGTTTCACAAGTTCTCTCAATAAAGCAGGTCTTCTCACATCACTTAAGCCTTCCAAAAACAGTTGGGATTGAGCTGGGTTCCAATGTTAATTTTGCAAAGCAACAAAAATATGAAATGGTTCTCCAGTAGATTCTTCCATAGGCTGAAACTCTACTGGAGCGCTCTCATAGTAAAGGGAGCAATAACCACCTTTCTGTTTCCTGTTATTATTGCTCTGTTTCTCTTCACAAACAGATAGGTTCTTGTAACTTACATTTGCAGTGGAGCGTAACAAGAGATGTTTGATTGACCCATCAGATACTGGTCACATATTTTCTTTAGTTTTATTGCATTCAAATGGAAATGCGATCAGAACTACACCCTAGTTGGGCTGGAATTATGGTTTTTTGTTTGTACATGGCTTTCCACAAAATTTGGGGCAAAAGAATTGAAAAGCTATAACATGTTCAAAAGTAGTTTCCAGGGAGAGGTTTGAGAAAGCCAATTTTTTTCTCGTTTCTGCTCCTGATGTATGTTTGTAGATCTTTGATATCCTTTTTTATTTACACTAGCGGGTAAATACAGGAATTGCTCTGACCCAAATGTTCTCGTTTTTCTTCCGACGCCAAAGATTTCGTTAGTGATACAACCATCCGAAAAGAATTTGTGCAATCATGCTCTCTGTTTTGATTTTATCCTTCTTTGATGTTACTGTCATTGTAAGATGTTGCGTACCCCATGTGATGTAGTTGCTGAATGATTCTTGAGATGGGATTGATCTTTGATATCAACAGAACTGACTACAAGAATGAACCCTTCCAAGGCAAGGATCAGTCTTCTGATCTTGTAATGCCAACAGAGTAAGTGGCCTGTTTTTTTCATAAAAATTTGTTTCAAAGCATCAAAAGCTCTCCTTCAAAACAGAGTGTAGCAGAAAACAGGCTACATAGACACATTTTTCAATTAAAGTTTCTGAGACAAAACCCCATCCTGAGACCGCCAGAACATATGACTTTGTCCGACGGGGCTGTGCCGTTTTTAATGGTATTGATTTCGCCAATTTTTTCTAGGACATATTATCAAAAGAGAGCAAATTTTCTGGAGCATATCAGCTTTTAAAAAGCAGTGAAATGACCAGTTTTCATCACTACCAGTTGCCAGGATGCACTTTGCGTGGCCATCCCGCAAACAAAGCTTCCATTTCATGGTCCTAGAGTCTCTCCTCTCACTAAATAAATTAGAACATACATTCTCACTGTCAATTCGGATGCTGCAGTGACCTTCATCCCTTTCTTTGACATCCATGTGTAACAACGGGACAACATGTTTCATAGGACCATTTAGGCTTGAAGGAACCCACATTAGTTGACAGATTCCTTCTGCACTTCCTGGCCCAAAGTTCTGCTACATCAGCTTATAGCTTGAATAGGAGTGTATTCTAATACCAAAAGCACCAGAAATTATCATCATGTGAAGTATAGCTAACAAAAGAAAATCATTCATATTGAATTTCTACCAAAATTTGACATCTTTCCTGCTAGCATTGGAAGTGAACTCGTATGGGCAATCATTCGGCAACAGTTTCACAAGTTCTCTCAATAAAGCAGGTCTTCTCACATCACTTAAGCCTTCCAAAAACAGTTGGGATTGAGCTGGGTTCCAATGTTAATTTTGCAAAGCAACAAAAATATGAAATGGTTCTCCAGTAGATTCTTCCATAGGCTGAAACTCTACTGGAGCGCTCTCATAGTAAAGAGAGCAATAACCACCTTTCTGTTTCCTGTTATTATTGCTCTGTTTCTCTTCACAAACAGATAGGATCTTGTAACTTACATTTGCAGTGGAGCGTAACAAGAGATGTTTGATTGACCCATCAGATACTGGTCACATATTTTCTTTAGTTTTATTGCATTCAAATGGAAATGCGATCAGAACTACACCCTAGTTGGGCTGGAATTATGGTTTTTTGTTTCTACATGGCTTTCCACAAAATTTGGGGCAAAAGAATTGAAAAGCTATAACATGTTCAAAAGTAGTTTCCAGGGAGAGGTTTGAGAAAGCCAATTTTTTTCTCGTTTCTGCTCCTGATGTATGTTTGTAGATCTTTGATATCCTTTTTTATTTACACTAGCGGGTAAATACAGGAATTGCTCTGAGCAAAATATTCTCGTTTTTTTTTTTTTTTTTTTTTATTCTCATAAAATTTACAAAGACAAACAACTACAATACAAAAGCTAAGGGAGCATGGAAATACATAACAACCCTAAGACCTACACTTAACATGGAGACACAAATATTACAACAAGTTACAAGGTATTAAGCTACAAAAATAATTAATTATAATTAATTAGAGTGGTGTTGCCTATCCTGCCCGTCACAATTTTGAGTAAATCCTCACAAGGAGTTTTCAAAGGAGAAAGCAAGTATACCTAGGTTCCTTGCTAACCTGCCAAGTTGTCACCCAGGCATGATGGGCAACACCACTCTAATCACAAAGAAGAGACAAATTTTACACAAAAGAGAGAAGAAAAAAAAAAAATTTACACGAGAGAATTAGAGCATAAGCATCAGATCCTCAGAAAGACCGCACGCACCCGCGCTATCCCCCCAAGGACCCAACACCCATGCTGGATTTAGTAACTTATTGGAACCGTTCCGAGGCCTGAATATATTTTAACGTTGCCTCAAGAATGTTTGTATTAGAATTAAAAGGTAACTTTTCGTGGCCATAAAGGAGTATTTGCAATAGTTCTTTGTTTGAAGGGTTTGATAGGCCGTGAGGACGCAATATTGCATTAACGCTGTCGAGAAGATCACGTCTGTGTATATCATAAGCACGGCAGAGCAGCAAAAAGTGCTCCGTATCCTCAATACCATCACTAATCAGGCACAAGGGATTTACTGTATCCCTAAAGTTATGTTTGAATTTGTGGAAATTTAGCTTACTGAGTCCAACGCGCAGCTGCGTTAAAATAGATAATCGTTTTGGGTCGTGAATGCCATATACCGATTTAGCGGGTGGACGAATGAGTCCTATTAGTTGTTTCTTGAAAACATTCACTGAGCGGGATTCTCGAATTTCAGGGTCAAGTTTTTCCCATTCCGACAAGCAGTTTGGGTAGAAAGTTGATTTGAATCTCTCTGTTCTCGCACGTATTTGCCCCGTTGTAGCTCGTCTGCGAAGACTGTAGTTTGACGCCTGACGTTGAGGTATAGGGATTCTTGTGTAATCCGGAGTTAAATGGTTGATAATCTTATAAAAGAGAACAAGACGTCTACTCCATCGACGGAGGTTGAGAGACTCCCAGCCAAGCTCATCATATATTTTTTCACGAGATGTGCCCTTCCAAGCGCCAGTTACTGCTAATGCAGCAGAATATTGAACAGCCTCAAGTTTCTCCATTTGATTTGTTAATTTAATACTATGACTAAATTCACACATTTTATGAGGGATGTGATATATAACGTCACCATAATCCAAGTGTGGCCGAACATACAGTTTGTACATTTCATTTAGGGTGTGTTGAGGTAAGTATTTTGAAAGGAATCTCAACATCCCTATTCCTTGTCTTGATTTCGAGATAATTGACTTTATGTGGCTAGTAAAGGACAAGTTAGAGTCTAGTATGATCCCAAGGTGCTTTTGTTCCTGGACGTTCTTTACAGGGACATCATTAAAAAATATGGGCGGGTGATTCATCGGAATTCTCTTTTTTGAAAAGGTCACCTCGACTGCTTGCTTGTTGGGGTCAGGATTAAAGGACATTCGCCAATTGTGCGCCCAAAGCTTAATAAGATTCAGATCATGGTTCATATCGAGGGCAGCTGTATATGGATCGTGAACAACTGTGAAGATCGACGTGTCATCGGCAAAAAGTTTCACATTACACCTTAAGCCATCTGTCAAGTCATTAATATAAACGAGAAACAAAAGAGGACCCAGGATAGAACCCTGGGGAACACCAGCTGAGATAGTACCCCACGTAGACATCTTACCATTCAAAACAGTACGCTGTTTTCTATCACTGAGAAAGCTTTGCATTAACATTAGTAGCTCATCAGAGACACCACATTGACGTAGTTTGTAAATAAGACCCTGGTGCCAGACCCTGTCAAAGGCCTTTGAAATGTCGAGATAAACCGAACGGACATCAAGTGTTGGATTGCAGTCAAATGCTGTAAATATAGAATTGACGATTGACAGTAACTGATTAACAGTCGAGTCTCCTGGACGAAAACCTGACTGATTTTGGTTTAATAAACCGTTTGTGTTCAGGTGGTGATAAAGCGAGTCAAAGATAAGCTTCTCTAGAATTTTACCGAAAATTGGAAGGAGAGAAATAGGACGATAGTTGTTCTTAAGACTCTTACTGTTCTTCTTATGGATGGGGACTACGTTGGCTTGTTTCCAAACATCGGGGAACACACCTTGGGTCAAACACGACTCAAATATTAATCTAAGGGGTAGAAGGAGTGCATCATCGCATATCTTTATCATTCGCACTGAGATATCGTCCCAGCCATGAGCTTTGTTTGGATTTAGAGATCGAATAATATTCAAGATCTTCTCATCAGAAATAGAAAAGCCAGTGAGCAGTGGAGCATTGGGCATTGATATCGGAGGAAGTTCACTACCAGTATCGATTGTGGTGCACTGTTGTATAAAGTAATCATTAAAAATTTCTGCCTTTGCAGTAAAATCCAACACAAACATATCGTTTTCTATCAGAGGAGGGATTATGGGTATTTTAGCTTTATTCAAGATTTTATTGATCAGGGACCAATAGAGTTTTTTACCTGTTTCAGGGTTCGAAAGTGTTTTTCCTATTTTCGTAAAGTATTTGTCCTTAGCATCCTCAATTAGTTTTGATCCATGAGCTATCATATTAGTAATGGCCTCCAGCCTATCCTCTGGCTGCCCATTCCTGGTGAAAGTCTTATAAGCCCTATTCTTTTTCCTGATGAAGTTTTTAATTGACTGTGTTATCCAGGGTGCCTGGCGAGACCTAACCGTGATTATTTTGTTAGGTATAAAATTCGAAAAGATATTTAGCAAGGTTTCATTCAGACTTTTGACTTGCTGATTAGGGCATGCAATGTCTAATAAGGTATCTTTCCAGGGAAACATTTCAATACTTTTTTTGATTGCAGTAGCGTTTGCACGATCATAAAACCAAATCCTGCGTCTATAAGGGGGTGGAGACAAATTCCTTACACTTAATTTACCACAGACAATCTGATGATGACAGTTCTCGTGTAAAGAGGGGTGGACACCAGATTCAAGGAATAGATTTGGCTGATCAGTAAAAATGACATCGATGCAAGATCTTGAGTTCCCAATAAAGTGCGTTGGTTCATTGATTAATTGATGGAGCCCAAGGTCAGAAGTAAATGGTTCGAAAAGTTTGCCCTCGTCATTTTCGATATCATCTTCCCACCAATTTGTAGAACGGCAGTTAAAATCACCAGTTAAAATGACACAGTAAGGATTTTCGCCAGACATCCTGGACAACATAAGTTCGAAATTATTCATGAAATCCTGGAATTCGACTTGGCTCTGACTGGGACTGCGGTAGAGGATTACAAAAAAGTATTTTTTCTTATCAAGCTGAACTTCACACACAATGCATTCAGGGAGGGTCGCCAGGTCTGGCCGACTCTTTGCTGGGAATGAATCTTTCATGTAGAGACCTACACCTCCCCTTCTTACATTATTTGGGTGGTTGCTTTTAAGAAAAGAGTAACCAGTCAGATCTAATTTGCTTTCATCTACAGTGCTATCAAGGTGGGTCTCAACAATACCTATCAAGTCGTAATTATAAACTGAGTTATACGCTTCAATTAGAGAGACACGTGTAAAATCGTGTGCACAAATACTATTTAGGTTCCAAGAACAAAAGTTGAAGGTGCTATGCTCTGGACCTGGGTTTGTCTCAATGTCACCACTTCTCAAAATTGTCTGATAAGTTGTCCATTGCAAGTGGAGCGTATGACATATTAAACATGTTGCATAGAAATAGGAATATCTGAAAACTAAGCATTTCAAAGTGCGGCGATTACAAGAACGAAGGAAGAAAACAGGAAAACGTTTCATTAACTCGATTAGTATGTAAAGTACAGCCTTTGCATGCGAGTACAAATGGACAAAGACGCGCAAGAAACAAGCATTTGGGTAAAACGAAAAATTTGCAGCAATCTGAACGATCATAGTGATTGGTAAAACAGGAACTGAGATTGCAACAAACATGCAACAGAACAGGCATAACTTGAAGATCGCGAGAAATATTGAAAAGGGTTGTACTTCGTGAAGAATATTTTGCTTGGTACTTATTGGAAAACGGAACGACGCTATTGCTGCTCTCCATTGATTTACATCAACCGGCATCGCAGAACTTTAATCTCCTCGACAGGGAAATAGTGCAACCTTGTAAGGCCAAGAATCTAAACGCGAATTTACTTTTCCTCTCTCGTGTAAACAAATACTCGAACAACATTAAACTAAGCAAGAAATGGAAATACAACAATGAATAACACTGAAAAATTTTTAACGCAAATGTCCTCAAGGGACACTCAGACGATACTCCTGGAAGTTGAAAACAATTCATTGGAGGAAGACAAGATTATCAGCGATTTGCCAATGTAGGGCTTGCAATGTGAGTCCACCTGGGAATTCTAAAATTGATTTGTGGATTGGTAACAAATAATTACAGCAAAGTAACATCCTCTAGAGGGGAGAAAATAAGGCCTCGCTAAAAACAACAACAGCATCCTCTCAAGAGGAATATATAAGACCTTGTTTTCTTCTTGTTTTCTTGCTTTCTTCTCGTTTTTCTTCCGACGCCAAAGATTTCGTTAGTGATACAACCATCCGAAAAGAATTTGTGAAATCATGCTCTCTGTTTTGATTTTATCCTTCTTTGATGTTACTGTCATTGTAAGATGTTGCGTACCCCATGTGATGTAGTTGCTGAATGATTCTTGAGATGGGATTGATCTTTGATATCAACAGAACTGACTACAAGAATGAACCCTTCCAAGGCAAGGATCAGTCTTCTGATCTTGTAATGCCAACGGAGTAAGTGGCCTGTTTTTTTCATAAAAATTTGTTTCAAAGCATCAAAAGCTCTCCTTCAAAACAGAGTGTAGCGGAAAACAGGCTACATAGACACATTTTTCAATTAAAGTTTCTGAGACAAAACCCCATCCTGAGACCGCCAGAACATATGACTTTGTCCAACGGGGCTGTGCCGTTTGTAATGGTATTGATTTCGCCAATTTTTTCTAGGACATATTATCAAAAGAGAGCAAATTTTCTGGAGCATATCAGCTTTTAAAAAGCAGTGAAATGACCAGTTTTCATCACTACCAGTTGCCAGGATGCACTTTGCGTGGCCATCCCGCAAACAAAGCTTCCATTTCATGGTCCTAGAGTCTCTCCTCTCACTAAATAAATTAGAACATACATTCTCACTGTCAATTCGGATGCTGCAGTGACCTTCATCCCTTTCTTTGACATCCATGTGTAACAACGGGACAACATGTTTCATAGGACCATTTAGGCTTGAAGGAACCCACATTAGTTGACAGATTCCTTCTGCACTTCCTGGCCCAAAGTTCTGCTACATCAGCTTATAGCTTGAATAGGAGTGTATTCTAATACCAAAAGCACCAGAAATTATCATCATGTGAAGTATAGCTAACAAAAGAAAATCATTCATATTGAATTTCTACCAAAATTTGACATCTTTCCTGCTAGCATTGGAAGTGAACTCGTATGGGCAATCATTCGGCAACAGTTTCACAAGTTCTCTCAATAAAGCAGGTCTTCTCACATCACTTAAGCCTTCCAAAAACAGTTGGGATTGAGCTGGGTTCCAATGTTAATTTTGCAAAGCAACAAAAATATGAAATGGTTCTCCAGTAGATTCTTCCATAGGCTGAAACTCTACTGGAGCGCTCTCATAGTAAAGGGAGCAATAACCACCTTTCTGTTTCCTGTTATTATTGCTCTGTTTCTCTTCACAAACAGATAGGTTCTTGTAACTTACATTTGCAGTGGAGCGTAACAAGAGATGTTTGATTGACCCATCAGATACTGGTCACATATTTTCTTTAGTTTTATTGCATTCAAATGGAAATGCGATCAGAACTACACCCTAGTTGGGCTGGAATTATGGTTTTTTGTTTGTACATGGCTTTCCACAAAATTTGGGGCAAAAGAATTGAAAAGCTATAACATGTTCAAAAGTAGTTTCCAGGGAGAGGTTTGAGAAAGCCAATTTTTTTCTCGTTTCTGCTCCTGATGTATGTTTGTAGATCTTTGATATCCTTTTTTATTTACACTAGCGGGTAAATACAGTAATTGCTCTGACCCAAATGTTCTCGTTTTTCTTCCGACGCCAAAGATTTCGTTAGTGATACAACCATCCGAAAAGAATTTGTGCAATCATGCTCTCTGTTTTGATTTTATCCTTCTTTGATGTTACTGTCATTGTAAGATGTTGCGTACCCCATGTGATGTAGTTGCTGAATGATTCTTGAGATGGGATTGATCTTTGATATCAACAGAACTGACTACAAGAATGAACCCTTCCAAGGCAAGGATCAGTCTTCTGATCTTGTAATGCCAACAGAGTAAGTGGCCTGTTTTTTTCATAAAAATTTGTTTCAAAGCATCAAAAGCTCTCCTTCAAAACAGAGTGTAGCGGAAAACAGGCTACATAGACACATTTTTCAATTAAAGTTTCTGAGACAAAACCCCATCCTGAGACCGCCAGGACATATGACTTTGTCCGACGGGGCTGTGCCGTTTTTAATGGTATTGATTTCGCCATTTTTTTCTAGGACATATTATCAAAAGAGAGCAAATTTTCTGGAGCATATCAGCTTTTAAAAAGCAGTGAAATGACCAGTTTTCATCACTACCAGTTGCCAGGATGCACTTTGCGTGGCCATCCCGCAAACAAAGCTTCCATTTCATGGTCCTAGAGTCTCTCCTCTCACTAAATAAATTAGAACATACATTCTCACTGTCAATTCGGATGCTGCAGTGACCTTCATCCCTTTCTTTGACATCCATGTGTAACAACGGGACAACATGTTTCATAGGACCATTTAGGCTTGAAGGAACCCACATTAGTTGACAGATTCCTTCTGCACTTCCTGGCCCAAAGTTCTGCTACATCAGCTTATAGCTTGAATAGGAGTGTATTCTAATACCAAAAGCACCAGAAATTATCATCATGTGAAGTATAGCTAACAAAAGAAAATCATTCATATTGAATTTCTACCAAAATTTGACATCTTTCCTGCTAGCATTGGAAGTGAACTCGTATGGGCAATCATTCGGCAACAGTTTCACAAGTTCTCTCAATAAAGCAGGTCTTCTCACATCACTTAAGCCTTCCAAAAACAGTTGGGATTGAGCTGGGTTCCAATGTTAATTTTGCAAAGCAACAAAAATATGAAATGGTTCTCCAGTAGATTCTTCCATAGGCTGAAACTCTACTGGAGCGCTCTCATAGTAAAGGGAGCAATAACCACCTTTCTGTTTCCTGTTATTATTGCTCTGTTTCTCTTCACAAACAGATAGGTTCTTGTAACTTACATTTGCAGTGGAGCGTAACAAGAGATGTTTGATTGACCCATCAGATACTGGTCACATATTTTCTTTAGTTTTATTGCATTCAAATGGAAATGCGATCAGAACTACACCCTAGTTGGGCTGGAATTATGGTTTTTTGTTTGTACATGGCTTTCCACAAAATTTGGGGCAAAAGAATTGAAAAGCTATAACATGTTCAAAAGTAGTTTCCAGGGAGAGGTTTGAGAAAGCCAATTTTTTTCTCGTTTCTGCTCCTGATGTATGTTTGTAGATCTTTGATATCCTTTTTACTTACACTAGCGGGTAAATACAGGAATTGCTCTGACCCAAATGTTCTCGTTTTTCTTCCGACGCCAAAGATTTCGTTAGTGATACAACCATCCGAAAAGAATTTGTGCAATCATGCTCTCTGTTTTGATTTTATCCTTCTTTGATGTTACTGTCATTGTAAGATGTTGCGTACCCCATGTGATGTAGTTGCTGAATGATTCTTGAGATGGGATTGATCTTTGATATCAACAGAACTGACTACAAGAATGAACCCTTCCAAGGCAAGGATCAGTCTTCTGATCTTGTAATGCCAACAGAGTAAGTGGCCTGTTTTTTTCATAAAAATTTGTTTCAAAGCATCAAAAGCTCTCCTTCAAAACAGAGTGTAGCGGAAAACAGGCTACATAGACACATTTTTCAATTAAAGTTTCTGTGACAAAACCCCATCCTGAGACCGCCAGAACATATGACTTTGTCCGACGGGGCTGTGCCGTTTTTAATGGTATTGATTTCGCCAATTTTTTCTAGGACATATTATCAAAAGAGAGCAATTTTCTGGAGCATATCAGCTTTTAAAAAGCAGTGAAATGACCAGTTTTCATCACTACCAGTTGCCAGGATGCACTTTGCGTGGCCATCCCGCAAACAAAGCTTCCATTTCATGGTCCTAGAGTCTCTCCTCTCACTAAATAAATTAGAACATACATTCTCACTGTCAATTCGGATGCTGCAGTGACCTTCATCCCTTTCTTTGACATCCATGTGTAACAACGGGACAACATGTTTGATAGGACCATTTAGGCTTTTTTTATATATATATATATCAAGCTAAAAACTTACTCTCTGGTCTCTAATAGACGTCCCCCCCCCCCCGCTTATTGATTTTTAGAAAATTTTCCACCCAGGACATTCTTATTCCAACCCCCCCGCTTATTAATTCTGGCAACAAGTTCCAAGCAAGACAAAAGCTACACAACAAAATTCTATGCACCCAACTAAGATTAAGACTTTCACGCGAAATCTGTGATGTCATTGCGTTGTATTTTTAAAGTCTTACCGTCACTATATAAAGAAAGTGTGAATCATTGACTGCCAATAATTCTTTCACTTGGTTTTCCCGAGGAAGGTCATCGGCTGCGCCTTGGCTTTTCTAAAAAAGGATCTGAATCGAACGATATTTTGATACATTTTTAGAATTTTCGAATGTGGACAATAGTATAGAATTTCCAACGTCACTGAAATATGAAGCCATTGCATTGTAATCTAATCTTGTGTGAAATGGTCTTAGAATTTACAAAACACGAGCAAATTCTGCAAAGTCGTTGCATCGATGGATCGAAAATTTATTCGCAGTGACAAGAAAAGATACTCAAATGAAGAGAAACTGGCTCTAGCCAAATTGGTGAAAAGTTGCAAGGAAGAATATGATGCAGAGGTTCAGCGAAATCAAGGAAAAACGAAGTATGACAGCAAAAGAAAAAGACATGTCCCGATCAAACCAACTACAGGGTACGTTGCCAAAGCTGTTCGCATGTTCTACTCTGATTTAGCTGACGTCCGTAACGATGATCCAGCATTTGAGAGAGCTATAAAGCTAGCTGCTCGTTCATATCAGGATATCGATATCTTACAAGATCCTTCTTCGTGCCCACCAAAGAAGGCAAGAGCGTCCGGCGGAGGTCGAAAGACAAAAGCTCCAGATGTTCGACAAGCATTGTTTGCCTGGTTTGTTGATGTGAGAGAAACACTGAAAGGACGTCTTCCTCGACGCCTTTTTAAACTGAAGGCCAACCAACTATACGAGCAGTGGCTTGAGCAGAATCCTGCAACTGAAAATGAAAGACTTAAGTTTAGTAACTGCTGGATCAAGGGCTGGGAAAAAGAATACGGAATAAGTTTAAGGAAGCCTAACAAACGTTTTTCGATCAAGAAAACCGACCTCATTGAACGCCTGCAGGATTACCTCAAAAACGTCTGGACACTTTGACGCTTCTTTATTCAAAAGTATGGTGTTGACCCCCCTATTATCAATGGCGACCAGATGCCGCTTCATCGCAACGAAAGCTCTCAGCAAAAAACACTCGCATTCAAGGGGGAGGATACATTTGTTAAAGAAAATTATATGCTCTCCCGGGAAAGGGTGACAGTCTTTACGCAAGTCACTAATAAAGAAAGCATCAAATTAGATCCGGAGTTTGTATTTAAAGGCAAAGGAACACGTACCAAAGTATCAGTTCCAGACTCTGTTAAGTACCAATGGTCTCCGAGTGGCTCTTATCGAATCGATCAAATGCTTGAAACTATCAGCCATCTTCCCAATCGCTACAATCCATTTACTCAGAAAGATTTCGCCATATACGTCTTAGACGATTATGCCGTACATCTCATTCCCGAGGTAAGAAAAGCCCTTTACCTAAGAGGTTACATTCTTGTTCTAATGGGAGGAGGCATAACTGGGTTTATTCAAGCAAATGATACCGACCTCCATCACCATCTCAAGAGAAGATATAGGCATGAGGAAATGGCGCTGATGTTAAAGAAATTGGAGGTTGATAAGAATAAAGTGCCTGCACCAAGTCGTGAGGAAATGATCAACTTGCTCCTTGCTGCTTGGAGAGAAACTGATGTAGATTTCGCTGCTGTGTTCAAAAAGCTTTTTGTGTCCAATGATCTGGATGGATCAGAGGACTTTCTAGTGTCTGATAAGCTCTTTTCCTTAATTGGCGATGATATGTTGGAATTCCGAAGGCAGCTACTGAGCTCTAAACTCCCTATCAACTTACAAGCGGTTATCAAAACACTCATCCCTCCAAAAGGAATCCGACGTAACAACATCGAAGGAATGGAGCTGCTTGACTACATGGAGGGTGACGCAATCTTTGAAGATCCAGCATCTGAAGCCGAGTCAGAAAACAGTGAGCAGTTTTCTAGCGACGACGAGGTGGACAGTGAAACAGAGATGGAAGCTGAAAACACTATTGAACAGGTTATTCCAACTGCTACGCAGGTGCCAGCAGTGCCAGCGGTGCCCACCATCAAATCACTTCAAAACATTTGCAGTGATCCTGATGTGAATAAAGACGCCAAATTTCTGGATGATCTCCAAAAGTTGTTCCAGGATAGGGAGACAAGTTTGATGTTCAAACCACACCTTAGTAAGATAAAGGCAGGCTTTTTTGAAGGAAGGCGCAGTTTGAAAAAAAGAATCCTCACGAAAACCAGGCAAGAGAATGACCATAGCAATTCAAATGAAGACAACGATAGTCTTTTAGAAATTGCTAGTGAAGACGATGGCAACATTTTTGATATGTTAGAGGACATGTAAAGACTAAAACTTAAAAACAAAACTGTTGTTGTGTTATTGCTATTGTGTTATGTTACTGTTAAAGCTTCCATTGCAAAAACGAAAATTTAGAAAATGAAATTTGTTCCAACCCCCCCGGCTATTAATTTCTGAGATTTTTTCCAACCCCCCTATTATTCCAGCCCCCCTGGCTATTAATTTTTGAGATTTTTTCCAACCCCCCCTACTATTCCAACCCCCCCGTCTATTAGAGACCAGAGAGTACAATACATATTACCTAATAACACTACCTACAAAATACTATACCCTACTACTAAAACAATACCATTTGGAGCGAAAAATAACGTCTACCAAATGGCAACATAAAACTAAAAACACGAACATAGCACTACACGTGACGGCATTGAAAGACAAAGATAGCACATAAACTACACGTAACTACTACAAAAAAGAAAGAACGTCTAACTAAGAGGGGAATTAATTGACCTAATTGGCCAAGGTTTGCTTTACCCATCCCGAGTCATGTGACCAAGCTCTTGGAAAATTTTAAGTATCATTCAACTGTTGTACTCATGGCACAACTTTTCATGACACGGAATATGTTGGAGAAATCAAAAGTTGATTTAACAAGAGACTGATCACTTGAATCGAAATGTTCGTAAACAAACCCTAGCCGATTTTGTCTATGGCTTTGTGGCGCATCGCAAAAGTTAGGAGTTTCTTTTAGGCTCGGCTTACCATTTAGGCTTGAAGGAACCCACATTAATTGACAGATTCCTTCTGCACTTCCTGGCCCAAAGTTCTCCTACATCAGCTTATAGCTTGAATAGGAGTGTATTCTAATACCAAAAGCACCAGAAATCATCATCATGTGAAGTATAGCTAACAAAAGAGAATCATTCACATTGATTTTCTACCAAAATTTGAAATTTTCCTGCCAACATTGGAAGTGAACTCGTATGGGCAATCATTTGGCAACAGTTTTAAAAGTTCCCTCAATAAAGCAGGTCTTCTCACATCACTTAAGCCTTCCAAAAACAGTTGGGATCGAGCTGGTCATTTTGCAATGATCATTTTGCAAAGCAACAAAAATATGAAATGGTTCTCCAGTAGATTCTTCCATAGGCTGAAACTCTACTGGAGGGCTCTCATAGAAAAGGGAGCAATAACCACCTTTCTGTTTCCTGTTATTGTTGCTCTGTTTCCCTTCACAAACAGATAGTTCTTGTAACTTACATTTGCAGTGGAGTGCAACAAGAGATGTTTGATTGACCTATCAGATACTGGTCACATATTTTCTTTAGTCTTATTGCGTTCAAATGGAAATGCGATCGAAAAATACACCCCAGTTGGGCTGGAATTATAGCTTTTCCTTTGTACAAGGCTTTCCACAAAATATGGGGAAAAAGAATTGAAAAGCTATAACTTGCTCAAAAATAGTTTCCAATGAGAGGTTTGAGAAGCCAATTTTTTTCTCGTTTTTGCTCCTGATGTATGTTTGTAGATCTTTGACATTCTTTTTTATTTACACTAGCGGGTAAATACAGGAATTGCTCCAACCCAAATATTCTCCTTTTTCTTCTGACGCCAAAGGTTTTGTTGGTGATATAAACATCCGAAAAGAATTGGTGCAATATGAGCTCTGTTTTGATTTTATCCTTCTTTGATGTTACTGCCATGGTAAGATGTTGCATACCCGATGTGATGCAGTTGCTGAATGATTCTTGAGATGGGATTGATCTTTGATATCAACAGAACTGACTGCAAGAATGAACCCTTCCAAGGCAAGGATCAGTCTTCTGACCTTGTAATGCCTATAGAGAAAGTGGCCTGTTTTTCATGAAAATTCGTTTGAAACCACTAAAGGTTCTCCTTCAAAACGGAGTATAGCGGAAAGCAGGGCTACATAGACATGTTTTTCAATTAAAGTTTCTTAGACGAAACCCCATTCTGAGACCGCCAGAACATATGACTTTTATCCGCCGGGGCTGTACCGTTTTTCAGGGTGTCGTTTTAACCTATTTTTTCTAGGACATGTTATCAAACGAGAGAAAATTTTCTGGAGCATATCAGCTTTTAAAAAGCAGTGAAATGACCAGTTTTCATCACTACCAGTTGCCAGGATGCACTTTGCGTGGCCATCCCGCAAACAAAGCTTCCATTTCATGGTCCTAGAGTCTCTCCTCTCACTAAATAAATTAGAACATACATTCTCACTGTCAATTCGGATGCTGCAGTGACCTTCATCCCTTTCTTTGACATCCATGTGTAACAACGGGACAACATGTTTGATAGGACCATTTAGGCTTGAAGGAACCCACATTAGTTGACAGATTCCTTCTGCACTTCCTGGCCCAAAGTTCTGCTACATCAGCTTATAGCTTGAATAGGAGTGTATTCTAATACCAAAAGCACCAGAAATTATCATCATGTGAAGTATAGCTAACAAAAGAAAATCATTCATATTGAATTTCTACCAAAATTTGAAATTTTCCCTCAAAAGAAAATTTCCCATGAAATGGCGTAGAGAATTAATTGCAATATCATTCTTGAATTTAGACTAAAGATGAAAGGCCTTTGTCGACAAAATTAAGTTTATGTTGGAAGCATTATCCTACAAAAAATATTTGAGTTAATGAAGGAATTCTAAAGAGCTCTAAGAAAATTATGAAAACTCTAAGCTCTAAGAAAATTATGAAAATTGAGAAAATTATGAAATCTAAGAAAAAATACCTCAACGTTTCTGGGAGTTTCCTAACCCGCCTTAGACCCCATGTGAGATATCATATTTTCTTAAAAGGAAAATAGTGCATCTTCCTAAAAACATACTATCCACATCGGAAATTACCTCCTCCCAATTAAATTCTAAATTCATTAAAATTTATTTTCTCATTTAATGATAAAGATTGGCTCTTGGTGCAAATATAATATGACAGTAAAATTTTCAGTCATACTTTCATCAAGAAGCAATTGTTGGCCTTACTAGCCTCAATAGATCAAATAACAGATGATGACCCCTCTTTCTCCAATAATATTCTTGATAGTAACAGCAATATGAATTGGAATCTGGTATTAAATTTGTCCAAAGGAGTACCCCTAGGCCTCCTTCAAGGGTTTAGCTTGCTTCGCTTGTCGCCCGGTTTTCCCATGGCCCCCTACAGTAAAAAAATTGTATCTTGGTCCTTGGGTGGGGCTTTAGCCCCTGCAAGCCTTTGGTTAAGCTGTCCTTGCTTTTGCCCTACACCTACGAACACAATTTATAAAATATAAGTTGTCAGTAAATCGATATGACAAATTAGAGTCAAGGCATTGTACATGTATTTGAAGGCTGTAGACTTGTCAGAAAGATATCTGATAAAATTATCTGGAGAAACAGGTTATGACTGATCTCTTTTACAACCGTACCGCAAAACTTACTAAAAATAAATGAAATGAATAAATATGATGATGATTATGATAATGGCGACATACCCATTAACATGAATACCTCAAGTTTGTCATTTCCCAGAGTTGACTGTCAGTGTTTTTACTTGCTTATATTGGTTGTTGTGCAATGCAAGACTGTGAAATGTTTTTGTGCTATTCATTTCTTGTGCAATGCAGGGCAACACCTTGTTATTGAAACCTAAACAATTGTCTGCTTCATTCTATTTAAACACATTACTGCAACCACTACAGTGCAGCACTTTTCTTTTCATGCGTGTCTGAAACCATTTAGATACATGAAATATTCCTTGAATTATTCACATTTCCTTGACGAAAACCAACGATGGAGTGGCAGGATGAGGAATCATCCACTAAATGGCCGCTGACTTACAGAATGATATATAGATCACAAGGTTTCTTATTCCTTATTTGTTGTGCAAATTAGCCTTTCTAGTCTATCAATATAGTACCTTGGCTCATACCAATGCTGCCAATTTTGGGTAAATTTTGATACTGAAAATGCTACCTTTGCAAAAGATGACTTACTGATTTGTACAATGAAAGGGTTTGAGATCTTAAATGCTTCTTAAATGCAAATATTTCTGAGGAAAAAGCTGCACCATCAAAACATCAGAGAAACCATAAATTTAGGCCATTTTGTGGCAGAAGAGGCAATTGTTTCCTGCAGCACTTACAAATTTGTCAAGTGAACACATCAGGTAAATGATAAAAGGCGCACGCATGCGCAACGCACATGAATTACAACATCAGCAACAAAAATGATGTAATCCATAATGGCTACCTCGTAGCAACGATATTAGTTTGTTTTTATGACAGAATTCTTCGAACATGGCAGCAGAATTAACACAGGTAGGCGAAGATTTTAATTTTGTATCATTGAAAGTATATTGTGAGGATAAAAGGAAAGTTAGTCGAAAGAAACATGCACTAGAAGTCCAAAATTCAGAAATATATCCTCCTGAGGGCCATGTAGCCTTTCACATTGGTGAAAAGAACAATGAAATAATGTTTGAAGATAATTTTGAATATGTTCAAAACACAGTTTTTTTTTGTTGGTGGTGCAAGCAGGCATGAAACATCAACATGGGGATTTGCAAGCCAGATTTATTTCTATAAGTTTGAATCTTCAGAAAATTATGTTTGGATCTCCAGAACAGGCTACCACGATAAGATAGTTGGAGCCCAAGTACCACCATGGTCTAGTCTAAAACACCACACCAATGGAACACCAATGAACACCAATGAACACCAATGGAACACCAATGAACACCAATGAACACCAGTGGAACACCAATGAACACCAATGAACACCAATGGAACACCAATGGAACACCAATGAACACCAATGGAACACCAATGATTTACCAATGGAATACAGAAAATTTTCGCTTTTTCTTACAGAAGTTTCTTAATTTGTCCCTCAAATTTTGAGTGAGCGAATTATGATGTCGTTTCCAATGCTCAAACAGAAAATGTTTCCTTGTTTGATAAGACATAAACTGGGAAGGTGCAGTGATGTCATTAAATCTTTCGAAGTCTTTGAACCGTTTCTGGGCTCTTTTCGAATCAGCTCAGGGCAGGTACTAGTTATCCGAGCAACATCATATCAAAAGAAAATATTTTAATCCATTTTGAAAAGAAATGAAAAGGTTAGAATAGGACAGTCGTATTCCGTTTGTTCCACAGAGATCAATTTCGCATTCAAAATTAACAAGGAATTTGCAACTGCACTTGATGTGCTCGACCTCGAGCACAACTGCGAAACACGGAACAGAACAAGGAAAGGGAAGGAATGAGACCAATGGCTTGCTGTATTTTAGCACCGTGCTACTGAAACGCAAAATCATGCTACTGAAAGACAAAATAATATCACTTTGAAGATGACGTATTTTCTCATCAGGTGCTGGTTAATTGGTGCACACGCAACTAATACAGTTACAATATATATCGAAAAGGCCAAAAAGTTGTTCGCTTATTCCATAAGATTTCCTTGTTGTTTTCATTCTTGAGTTACTTGTAAAATATTCAACATGTAAGAACTACATGATATTTTTTTGATTGGCGAACGTCAACAAAAGCAGTTTTTAGAGTCCTGTTTCTGTTTTCACAGGCCTATCTTCGCTAAAGAACTACCGGTCATCAAGTACCGGTACTTCTTTACATCAGTAAAGAAATACCGGTGTAAAACAGAAATATGAACCACACAAATTTTCGAATTGGAGAAGTTCTCCTTGAGAAAAAAAAGCCAAAGGACGATTCCGTGGAAATGTTTGAAATAGCAAGCTACGCCTGTACCAAAATAACCCTTTCACTCTTGTTTCATCCGGTTCTGATTTTAATATGCACAGAAATGAGGGCCCCAAGAAACTGTCACAGATGAGTCATGAGTACTGTATGGGCCAAAGAACAAACGTTTTAGATACATTGTAAACCATGGTTGGAAGTTTCCTGCTTCAGCTGAATTCAAAATGGTCAGCCCTGACTCGAATTGTATTTTGTTACACAAGCATAGGGGTTGGTGTCCCAACGGCGTCAGAAAATTTGCTTGTGTATTTGATGCATGTCCCCTGCAAGACCTTTTTAATCCTCCACAATTCTTCAAGATTGAACTTGCATTATGCAGAGTTTTAAATTAATCGCATTTATTTATATACCTACTTCGAGATCTAGTTAGCCACCTGGAAATTAATTTTGACAAAAGATTTAGGTAATATAGACGAGAAAATATAAGAATTTGATTAGATTGTTCACTAAATTTCAGCAACTTGCTAGCAGACTTGGACCCAAGTAGCTACACATACTGCCTTTCAATTTAGCACTCTGTTTAGATTAGTTTTTTTGTAAATCTTTAGGAGGAATTGTCTGTTTTAATTCATATTTATTTTCATTCAAGACTTTCCACATGTTTTCATCAAAAATCTTTTAGTATTCGGTGATTCCTATCCTTTAGCATTGGTGTTCACTCGTTTTCCACTGGTGTTCATTGGTGTTCCATTGGTGTTCATTGGTGTTCATTGGTGTTCCATTGGTGTTCATTGGTGTTCCATTGGTGTTCATTGGTGTTCATTGGTGTTCATTGGTGTTCATTGGTGTTCATTGGTGTTCCACTGGTGTTCATTGGTGTTCCACTGGTGTTCATTGGTGTTCATTGGTGTTCATTGGTGTTCCACTGGTGTTCATTGGTGTTCATTGGTGTTCATTGGTGTTCCATTGGTGTGGTGTTTTAGACTAGATCTACCACCATTGAGTGGATCAGCTGGATTTGCACTGTCAAATGGTGGTGTTCAACTAGTTTTATGGGGTGGACAGTCATTGCATGAATTGTCACCATGTAATGACTTAGTCATTTTGAAAGAAATACAGAGGGGTCAAAAAACAAAATTTCAAGCCACAACTTTCTTGCCATCTGATGAAGTTGCTGGGGAAGCTTTCCTTCAAAATGCAAAGTTGCAGAAAGGAGCCATTCCTTCTAAAAGATTTGGTCACTCATTCACCAAGATGGATGACCAAAGTGGTCTCATGTTTGGTGGTCTCAGTTGCCCATATTTCAATGAACTGCAAGTTAATGCCTCAAGTATGTTTCAAAAAGAATTGGTTTTGGGGGATGTTTTCATGCTCAAACTGTGTGTTGCTGATGGAGCTGAATGTTTTCCATTTTGGCAGAAGTTGACAAAAGAGCCCCTTGGTATTTTAAGCAGGGCATACCATACAACAACAAAGATGCTCAATAATTCATTTGCTGTAGTTGGGGGGCTCACCTACAAATCAGGGAAGCCAGCAACAAGGTTCAACCTCCAAGAGCTAGTGATGGTTTCATTAACAGCAGAATCAGTCATCACTTTATCAAAAACCAAACTGTCTGAGTCTGTAAAAGATGTTTATATTTCGGGACACTCAGCTGCTATACCCTCTGATGATAGTCATTTGCTATTCATCTATGGTGGCTATATTCCGGATTCTCCTGATATAGTCAAGTCAGTGCCACCATCGAGCTACCTTTATGTAATTGATATCAACAATGGCACTGTCTTGCAGAAAGCAGCACCATCTGAACATGCTGTAGCAGGAGCTTCCTTGTCTTTCTTGGAGAGAAATGTTTTATTAATATCTGGTGGTACTAAAAAGGCCTTCCTTCTTTACACAACTAAGCAGCTTGTTGCTGATGAGTGTGATTTGGGTGTGAACTGCCAGTTGGATAAAGTTACTGTTAACCCTATTTTATGGATTTTTTGTGATGGTAAATGTAACCGATGGCTACATCAGCTTTGTGCAGGGATTTCAGCTGCTCCAATAGGCAAGTTTATCTGCGAAGACTGTAAAACTAATCGCACAAAGAAGAGAAAGGTTTGATGTACTGTAATTAAACACTAGAAAGACATACGTACCATTATCTTAGTGCAAAATCCCATAGTTTTTAGTTGCTCCATGCTGGAAACCTCACAATATCCACACACATTGATGTTACTGTTTCAATCTTACTGATCAATACAGCTTTTAGATTGGCAAGTTCGCTTATTATGTCAGTCAGGACGATATCGAAAAACCGAGACCAAAAAGTCTGGTAGACTCTGAAATGTATGCAGTTGTGAAATTGAAAGAAAAGAAAATTTATCCATGGAATAGAAACATCAAAACTTTTCATTATTTGTGAAAAAAATTACCAGGAAAATTGATATTCTCAAATATTTTGATACTTGGAAAAAAACATGCACTTTGTAATTGCTAGTAAATTAATAACACAGTTCCTCTCTGTTAGATCGGATTGTCAGCAGATTTCAAAATATATGCAGAATCAAGAAAAATAATGCTTTTGCAGATTGATATGCAGCAAACGGCTTGATAAGTGAAAAACTAATGTGGTTTTTGGGGTACACCCCATGTGGGTTTTGTGGTACATTAGATACTTCCACTGAAAATAAGTTTGCAGCTATACTTTCTATCCATTACTGATTTATAATGATAACTTCTTCCCAAATATCACAATGATAGGTGCATCAGCTGTAATCTTTTGCGTGTTTTTGAGTGTGCGGTTTTTGGGGTACATATTGTGAAAAACAAGAAACTTTGTCACATCAGTACTCGGTCAATCCTAGGTAAAAAATAATAATACCCTACGGGAAGACCTCGTTTTCTGCAGCCCTTCATTGACACAAAACCATTTTTGAAAGCAACTAGTAGGAAGAAAATTATAACCACACACTTTTTTTGTGGCTTTTGGGGTACATGTACCTGTAGTATGGGCTTTGCGGAGAGTGCGGAAATTCTTCTGTTAGCTTTCAATGCTTTTTAATTGTGTGAAAAGGCACCTGCTCAAAATCATATTTTGGACTGTCTTGGGACAAATAGTTTGCTGCTTTTATTGTTGCATTATGCCAGCTGGGAATTCGAATGGGAGATTTACAGTTCCAAAGTTTCAAAGTTTCTTTTCTTTTACTAAAATAGCTCTCAGCTCCTTGTTCGACGTGACATGTAATGCAAAATTTTGTTCTTCGGCTTTGTGCAGCTTGAATTGAGTGGTAAAAAGTACGTACTTAGTATGTTCCCCCGAGACCTATTCCCTATTGGGTTCGATTTTCAGACTTTGATTTGAATGTGCTCAATGAGCAGAACTCATGTTCGTCATCTGTTGCTCATCCGGAGATTCCCCCTTCATGCGATAATGAAGGAAGGCGTAAAATCTCTCTGGTTTTGCCTTGAACATGAACATAGAATGTCAGAGCCCATAATTCCATTTTCAGGTTACTAATTTCTTCCGAAGACATGCCAAACTTTAAGTTGAAATGTCTAGCATTTCACTAGATTGATTAGAAATTGCTAGATTCAAAACTTTTTTCTCTGCGTTTAACCAAACGCCGGAACTTTTTTTTGGGACACCCGGTAGACATTAATCTATGTCAATGTCAAGGCTACCATGGGGCTGGCAATATGGCTCGGAAATGAAATGGGGCTTTCACAATAATTCTGTGAGAAAATCCGAAAGCATTGTATATTCACTGTAAGTCTCATGTCTTGGGTCTTGGCGATTCATCATCATGCAAATTGCTGATAGGAAATTACTTTGATAAATCAACTAGGATCTACGATGCATCCTTCTTGCTTCTTAACAGGTTGGCCACTGAGGACAATTGTCTTTGGTGCACAAAGCTGTGCAGTCTTTCCCTTTCACTGCTATGAGTTGTTCAGTGTCCACTTGCGCCAGAGAACCTATGTTCATCACATTGTCCAAACCTATACGGAAAATCGACAACAGTTGGTGTGATTGTAGTTAGTCTTCCGATCACTACGTCATTTGTTAGGTACTTGTTGTTCAGAGTGTAATTATTTATTTTCACCGGTTACTTTGAAATGTGTACAATGAAAGAACATCTTTTTTGTCAAAAGCAAAACACACACTTTTGACAACTCCTGTTTCTTTCTGCAAGGTGCAGTTCAAATATCTTGAAAAGCCATGTGTCTTTACAGGTGAAACCAAATGCAAATAGCACTGTATGGCTTCTTGATCTAAGAAATGAGAAGAATCATTTCACCAAGCAGGCTCTAACAAAGTGAGCATACAGTCAATCAACACCATGAGTAGAAAAGGCTGCTAACAGTTCCTGTCTTGAAAATGCATCAATTCTATAACCCCACAGAGGTTGGTGACAAACTTTCAGTTGCTATGAAACTTGAAAATCTCCTTTTGCCATAAAGGGCCCTGGCGATATGCTTGCAGCGATGTGGTGGACTTACAAGTCAAAATTGCCCTTTTCTTCATCTTAAGGTTCATTGGAAAGGATGCATTTCTTTTTGCCAGGCCTACATTGAATTGTTTCTGGCCTGTGTTGACGTTGCTAAGAGGGATTTCTTTGTAATCCTGCCTTGCAAGGGGTATGAGGTCTAAGTTGAAGTCCATGAGAAGCTGGCCTGCACCTTATTCTGAAATGTCTTCATTACCTTCATCTATGTCCACGTCATTATTAAACAAAGCATCATAATGTGTGCTGGTAGTAACGTTAGTAATGTTTACAGTGGTGATAGTTGTCAAGAATGAGGTCACTGCTACCAGAATGCTCGCAACAATGCTAGAGTTACATGGAGCTGCGGAGAAGAGATATAAAATTCTTGCTTATTTGCATTAATTCAGTGTTGATAAGTGTATGACATGTGAACTTTCCTTTGAGGTGGCTACTAGTTGAAACACTGACTTCAGTAATGTGTATAATTAAATTGTAAGTGTTTGGAGGATGATTTTAAAATGCAAAGGTATGTGCATTTGAGTGGAAGATCAACAAATATGCCTCAGAAGTCAAAAAGTCCCAATGTTTCCTTTCCATTTGAGTCAAAAGGGGGTAATTTTTTTGAGACACCCGGTATGTAAATTTTTTTCTATGTTAAGTTGTGGAGTTGCCATAGACTTGCTCTCCGTGGTATTCATCCTTGTAGTATAGTAAAGTAGTTTATAAGTAGCGTTAGATAGGTAACTTGTATCGTAAAATTTGATGGAATAAAAAAATATCCATCTCCAGAAATTTTTCATTCAAGAAATCAAACTTCACGCTTGAACAGGTCACATTTCTTTGCCTACAAATTATTCGTTTTATTCCAGTGATTTTCTCATCTGGAAATAGTTGCCCTGCTTTTCGTCCTATCTTTTCCTAATACATCCAGGTTCACCTATGGTTGCCCATAGTCTACTAAACTGACCTTTTTTCTGCTTCTTTTGTCAATTATCAACGTAACTGCTTTGAAAGCATTGTTTCTTAGTCTCTTGTTTGCATAATGTAACCTAATAACATAGACATAATTTCATGGATTATAGATACAAATAAAATCAAATTCACATTAGTGCAATGAACAAACAAGAAACATTTCTTTAATGACATAAGATAGAACATTATGCAGAAATATTGTGAGCCAAAGTTTTATAATTAGAAACAGGCCCAACTGTTTTGGGCTACTATGAGACAATACCATTGAGCAATAAGAAAATAAGCTTGAACTAGAAGCATAGGAATAGTGAAGAAAAACCTAGAAAGGCAAACTTTGTTAAAGTTTTTGTCCAGTTAAAGAGGGAACAGAGCTGTCCTCTCACGCATGTAGCGTAAATGCCACTGAAAGTAAAGGTTTCTTTCTACCTACAGCTTGTGCTTACCTGTACATCCACGATACAATCACATCAATGCTCAGGCCCCGTCCACACGTATACGTTTACGTTTTGTTAACGCATAGGATGTTCTCCGTCCAAACTGATCCACTGATTCGTTTCAGAGCGTTTTTGCCTGTCCACACGTAAACGCTAAAACGACCGAAAACGATTGTTGAACATTCACACAATCTCGTACCCACAAATGATTAAGAGGCTACGCATGGGCAAACTGCCCTTACGATGTTTTAGCGCCCATTCACATCATTTTGGCTGCCATCTCTTCAAGACACAACATTGGAGTAACATTGGCAGAAATAATGCCACCAAAAGCAAGTAGAAAGCAAGCAACTGGCGAAGCAGCGAAGAGTGATGCATATGTTTGGAGCGATGATGAAGTAGAGCTACTTTTGCAGGTAGCAAATGAATATAAGGTTTCCAAAGCAATGAAAAACGTTGATTGGGAATCGTGTCAGTCGAAGTACTCGGATATTTTTGATGCCTATCAAAAGCAATATCCAACGAAGGAAGAAGCTGAAAACATAGGGAAAGTATTTTCCCAAGGTAAGGACGAACTGTCAAAGAGCATTTTGACCACCAAGCCAAAGAATGTAAGGCTGAAATACAGGAGAGCTGTTGATTCAGGAAGAAGTGGCCATGGAAAGGTTGTGTTCCTCTGTATGGAGTTGTGTAAACAAAATCTGGGGTGGCTCTCCTGCGACAGACAAGATAAACACAGGAATAGAGACAACAGACCTCAGTCAGGAATCAAGTACTAGCCAAGCTGATGAAACTGATAGTCCTGCATCTCTTGAGTCAAGGTATACACCAGAGCCAGAGGCTAGTGATGACAATGAAGCAACACCAGGATGCAGTCATACTGGCCCAAGCATAAATGAAAGAAGAAATTTACTTGATGCACAGCTAAAGGGTCATAAGGAGGAGCGGCTGAAGAGAAAACTTCCTGCGGAATTGCAGATGGTGACCATTGCACAGGAAGAATTTACCTTCAAAAAGCAGTTAATGGATAGAATGGAACGTATGGACAAGGAGCATTTCAGTCATATGAACAGGCTCACTGCAAATTTGGAAAAACTGAGAGGATCCATAGCAGATCCTTTCAGATCCATGGCAGATACAGGATCCTTTGCTATGCTTAGACAAACCAGACTGCAATCCTCTGCTGTGCCACAATGTATACCCAATGCTGCTCAAAACTACACAAACATATATCCAAGTCAGTCAACACCAAACAGACGTTCAGCGAGGAACACATCTGACCGAAACAATGGTCATTTTTCTTACACACAGTCACTTTTTAGGAATGATGTTGATGAACCTTTTTAGAAACTTTACACAACTTACTGCATGTTTTTCTGTGTTTATACTTTACAAGCTAAAGTTTCTAGTTACAGTTGAGCGCTATTGAAGTTTTACAAACAAACCTTACTGTAAAGTAACTTTCAATGTGCTGGTGTCTGTGCATTTCTGTATACAATTTTCCAGTAAGGAGTGGGTGAAATTAAAGCAAGAGTTGTGTGAAAACGTCATATAATTAAGACAAACTGCTGTATGAGAAGATGAGCTAAAACAGCTGAATTTGTGTGAATCTTGTGAAAAAAAGTTTAAGTGGAACAAACAGCCAAATTTAAGTAAATTCCATAGTGACACACTATAATTCCAAACCTGAAAGCACAAGGTCCATAAGCAAATGCTGTCATGCAAGTGAACTTGTGTTCACAATGTGGTGGGTGATAGCATTGAAAGTGAGGCATTTCCTTTATGAAGAAACTTATGATTAAGTGGTGGATACAAAAAAATTGTGGAGAAAAAGGCAATATGCTTTGAAGGCAGGGAGCATAAAATTGTATCCACCACTCAATACGGCCAAATACCAATGTTTTGTATCCACTATTTAAGCATAATTCCTACTGGAGCCTCAGTATTAGTTAACGCCACACAAGGTACATACACAACCCTGGCACAACCCTGGAATAACAAACATGGCTAATCAAAATGCAAAAGATTTTTTTGAAACAGTAATTATTTCAAAAACAGTCAAAAAAGGTTTCATGCAAATAATAAAACCATGAAATTTTTTAGCCTGGGTACAGACAATACCCAAGGAAAGGTATATCCTGTGCAACACCACTAGTTTTGTTTATTGTATATGTCACATTTCATTTTAATAGCAGTTTGAATGGCCCATTCTCTGTGGCATCTGATTATCACCTGCCACAGGGAGCTTAAAGGTATTGTCTTGTTACTGTTTGCTTTGAAAACAAAGTGAAACTTGCGACTTAATCACTTGATAGCCATTCTCAATCTGATTGCTTCCTCGTTTCCCAGGAAAGAAATGTTATAGGCTGTTGAAACAATAAGTTTTCATTGTTATCATTATTACAAAATAAATGCTGAAGCACATACAACACAGAAATAACCATACAGCATTTTGCAGAATATACCTTCCTTGGGTCTAGCCTGAAGACAGGCTAGAAATTTTTCAAACTGGACTTGCTGAAGTCATTTTGCAAGTCATCATGGGTCAAAAAAGTGTGTAAGAATTCTTCTTATTCTTTTTGCTTCAGCCTCATTGCAGTCAGTTCTATAAGTATTTTGAAAAGCTTGTGGTTGAAACTGTTTGTCATAATCCATTGCTGTTTTTACATGTTCCTCGTTCATTCTTTCATTGTTTGACTCACATTAGTTTTGCAGAACAAAGCATGCACAGATAACATAAAGGAGATCTTTCAGGTTGATATCCATCGATCTCCGCAAAGCACCGAATCTGGCCTTCAGTCTCCCAAATGAGCATTCTATTACCATGCGTGATTGGCAAAGGGTCATGCCAAAGTATTGCTCCTGTTGGGTTGCACCCCCATTGGCATATTCCTTCATGACATATGGCATGAGAGGATAAGCAGGGTCCCCTAAGAGAAAACTGGGACTGGATCATCATCTGGCAGGATTTTTCTTTTACAAGGTGGGATTTTATCCTCCCTAAGAGAAGCATTCAAGCTGAAGTTCGTAAATACCCTTGCATCATGAACGCTTCCTGGCCACTTTACAACAATATCTATGAAACAGTACCCGTAATCACAAGCAGACTGAACGTTCAGAGAAAAACGACCCTTTCGGTTCATGTAATCTGTTGAGTTGATGGTTGGTTGCTTTATGTCGATATGTGTACCATCTATCGCTCCTCGACACTGAGGAAAGCCATGTGCCCGGTAGAATCCTTCAACAAGGCCCCGCACTCCTTCTTCAGTAGTTGGAAGCCTTATGTGTTTAGGACCAAGGTGTAATGTGATGGCTCTACACACTTTTCTGACAACTTTTGAAACAACTTGGCGCAAGATTCCAAAAGCATTAGCGGTTTTTCGAAGGCGGCCTTCGTCACTAAGGTAGTACAATGTGCAAGCTACCAGCCCCACAACATCAACAGGCAACGGCATGATTGTCGCCTTTCCTTGAATGTGTGGCTGCAATTCATCAGCAAGACGGTACAGTGAGTCCCGACTCATTCTAAAGTTTTCTTTCCACTCTTCTGCAAAGACGATCTCAGCCCTAAAGTTGTCCTACCATGCTGTTGCTCTTCCTGGTCATACCCAAAATCTACGAGGCTTTTGCTTCTGACGCAGTCATTTCACTGGCTTCCAGGAATCAAGAAGTGCAGTTGACCTCGTGAGGTTGATCCTTCTTCTTATGTAGTCTACATGTAAACTTATTACTGCAATGTTCGCTTGAGCACATGAAATCAAAGCAGAAATTACACCAAGCAAGGGAGCAGTGACCGAAGCAGGGCCCGCCATAACTATCATGGTTCTTGTTTTCATGTTCCTGTTACAATAGCCTCTTCTGACAAGAAAGAACCAAGGCTATGACGTCATCGTTTACAAAAGTATGCGTTTACGACCGTCCACACGAAGACGCGATAACAGTGTTTTCAAGAGTATCCACTTTGGAAAGCGTTTTCGAAAGTATGCTTTTAGGATCAACTGAAACGCCGTTTATGTGTGGACGCAAGGTGTAAACGCATAACAAAGTATGCATTTACGAACGTAAACGCATACGTGTGGACGGGGCCTCAGATCAATGAGCAGAGAAATGTAACACTAAAGATGCCAAAGAGTCAAGTTTCATATATGAACAGAGAGAAATATCCGAACCATGTCAATGTGCTTTTTTCATTGCAATGATAGAGTTAAAGGTCAAAATGGAGTCTTACTATCCCAACATTGCATCCTTTTTAATGTTGTATTTGTAGCGCATAACCTAGTTGATAGTTATGTTTTGAGTAAAAAAAAATCTTACAATGAAAGCTTTTCTCAATGTACATTTCTGTGCAATCTATAATTACTCTGGTGGTTGGGTATGTCTCCTTGAATGAATTTGGCATAGTTTCATAATTGCTGCTTTGGAAGGCCAAACGGGAAATCATGGTTGACAGGACCATTCAGGCTTGAAGGAACCCACATTAATTGAGAGACTCCTTATGCACTTTCAGGCCCAACTGTACAAATTTTCGTTTGCGGCGAACGCTGATTCATCGAATTATATGTTAGAGGCTCTCAAGTAAAATGGCTATCGTTGAGACTTCAACTTCATCATGCACATCTTGATCTTTTCTCTAACAACAACGTCTAACTGCTAATACTAAAGTGTCCATTATATATAGTTAAGTAATAAAGATAATAAAAATAACTGTCCAATCAGAATCAAGAATAACAGGAAATGGCACATACGTAAATTGTCTGTGCATATTCGCAGAAATTGCGTGGTAGATTTAAAATGCATATTCGCATAAATTTGGTGATATGTTTTGATGGCAGTTGGATACGACATCAAACAAAGTTTGTAAATTTGTAACTGCGAGTAAACAGGACGAAGAATTACTTACAATTTGCAAAGAATGGGAATCAAACTGTGGCAAGGCGCGCTGCTCTCACAGAGATTCTCACTCCATGAATCGTTTTTTGTTTTTTTTCAGAGCTTCTTTTCACACTAGCTGTGTGGGCACTTGCCACTTCGTTCCTTTCCCTTCTTTAGATCCATTGCTTTACCTTCCCAAACTATAGCCTCATTGTCACTTTTAATCAAGGAAACAGCTGATTGCTTTGTTTCTCAAGTCCTTGAATTTTTTCACATAAAAGCCAGCAAAAAGTGCCAGATAGGCAGACAAATTAATGTTTTTAGTTGCACTCATTAATTCCTCCTTGCCTCATAAATGAACATAAGGTGTTGCTCTTTGACATGAGACGTCATTTATGTTCGTTCTCCGCAAGCCAGTGGGGTTTCAAAATTCCTGGGACTGGATATACACCTGCAGCTGCACCAAGGATCAGGCGAACCTTTTCAATTCAATATCTCAAAAGGTGCCTCTGACAAAGGAAGGTACGCAAACCAATTTAGTAATTCGGTAATCTTTCTTGGTGATATTAGGAGCCTGATTTTGATCATAGCTAAGTAGTTTCTTGTGCATTTCAGGCTAATTCGTCTTGATTATACAACATCAAATATGCCAGAACAAATGAAAATATGGTGCACGAAAAGAAGATCTCCAGAATCAAACTTTTCAAACATTCAAAGTATCCCAGATAAGGATAATTCTAAAGCCATAACCTATAGAAAATTCTTTGATAGAGTCTCTATCAAAGCATCCAGGCACTTATTTAATTTTTGAGCCTCAAGGGGGGCTCTTATTCAAGCTGGGCGCTTATTTGATTTTCTTGATGTCAAAGCGATTCAAGCAAACACAGAAATGTAAGAGAAGGATTTTGGGAGGCACCCTTTTTAGGTTCTCCTAATTTGTTAAAAAAGATTCCTTGCTGTGAAGACTGACAAGGATGAAAACTAGAAAAAACTTTGTTTTTTATTCGTACTCTTTTTTGGTTAACTGCCTTCCCCATTCCTGCAAGACTAAAACTTACATCTCAGAAACTTGTTTCTAGTAAGCACCCATTTCTTAAGGTGGAGGTGGTGGGTGCTTATTCGAGGGGGTGCTTATTTAATAATTTTCTCAATAGGGTGGGCGCTTATTCAAGCGGGGCACTAATACAAGGGGGCAGTTATTCAAGGATTTACAGTATTACAAGATAGCGAAATACCAGAGGGCCTAGCCTGAATCGAAATTGTTGTGTCATAAATATTCTGATATTTTGCCGTGCCGCAAATCAAGACTCACAATCTCTATCAATTTTATTATTGGTCATATACCATGAAAGCCAGAAAAAAGTTCCTAATTTGGAGAATGCAGAGCAACAAATCACTTCACGGATTTGGATGATTCAAATTCTCTAAAGACAAAATACTGAGGTATTTGTGACTTTTTCTAGCCTTCTCACAAGCTCTGGAAACAATGGTAACAAGAATTTACAAAAATTGTCATGGATGGAAAATAGTTGAAAAAGGCCTAAAACAGCGTACATACTAAAACGAGGAACGAGCCAAAACCACCCACAACCAGCCAAAACCACCCAAAATCAGCCACAACCACCAACAATCACCCACAACCACCCACAACCAGCCAAAAATTTCCCACCCACAACCACCCACAACCAGCCAAAATTTCCCAAACTTCAGACCCAAAACCATAGAATTGTTAACATTTAGTACCATCCAAAGTTTTAAAATTTAGCATCAGATCAGTTATTTGGGAGCTAAAAGGCAATAAAATTCAATCAACAGCTCCTGGGTTGAGAAACGTATGAAAATAGGGTTCTTTCCCACGTAAAAATAGCTTCAAATTGAATGCTCCATTGCTTTCTGAGTTAGTAGTATTGCATCAATCATGGTTAATATCATTTCATCTTCTAACCTATCAAAAACCAAAACCTAAACCACTGACCTCACCCAGGGTGCATTCCATGTAAAACCCACGCCGAAGGTACACCAAGCCCTAAGCGTTTGTACGCCAGATATTTTAAGGGTTTGTACAACTTACATGATTCTTCAAGTTCCTTATACTTTGTTGATATCTCTCATGGCAAGTCCGCTGTCTCTTTCTGGGGACTGTCTTTTTCTCGTAGCAACTGGCCTAACACCAACATCCTCCACGTTCTTCTCGTCTGGTACTGACCGTGCTTCCTTTGACTCTTCTCGACAAGACCAACTCGCTTCTTCTGCTTCCTCTTTCTGGTATGAACTTGCTGAACTGTAGCTGTCGTCGGCAAAGCTGTCCATTACAAGCTGCGCTGAAGAAGGTACAAGAGGATAGGAAGGTACAAGAACAGAAGAACAGGTCTCAGCACAGCATCAGAATGAACTAGCAAGCTGAACGCTGACACAGCCACCCTAGACATTATAAGATGTTGTTGTGGTTGTAATGATCCACAGCTGTGGAGTGCCTAGGGTTGGTAGTTTATATACCTGTACTAGCTACTTTTTGCTAAGTTTTTTGGCAGAAATTTCCAGCATTCCCATCAATTGTTGCTTGTGCATTTAAGCTTTTAGGCTTTTAGATTAGCAACCAGGGATTTTCACTGCCCTCCAAAGATGTCAACCTGGTAAAACAGTTTAGTTTGGCATGAAATTTGTCAGATAAATCAAAAGCAGTGGCAGCACCAGCTCTAAAAAATCTGAAAGAAAGAGGGGGGATTTTGACATGATTTTTCAATCTAAGAGTATACCCAACTAATTTCATTCCATTTTTCCTTGACAGTTTTTCTGACTTTTGGAGTTTGACGGGGACAAGCCCCCCTAGCCCCCCATAGCGCCACCATTGATAAGAAATGCTTTATTAATGCAATTTCAAACAACACAAGACAGAGAAAATATACGTAGGTAAATTTGTCTGATGCCCAGTCTATTTTGAGCATGCACCCAAGGGGCATTTTCACGCACTTGAAAAAGAAAAAGTGTACAAGATTTTTGCAGAGGAAAAGGATTTAGGTGGATTTTCCTTGAAAACAAAAGGATTTTTGCTAACGGTGTACCAGACTTTTTGGAAATGAAATACCCCTTGTGTGCACCAAAATTACACTCATTTTTATATAAAAAAAAACTAAGATCCCTGGCTGCCAGGTCATTTGTCAATCAAAAAAGCTTGTGTGCAATTACAAAAGGTTCTTAGCTTTTCTATTTCAGGTAGGGTACTTTATCTAATTTCAAAAAAAGATCAAGCCCACATTTTTATAAGCTTCTTTTGATAGATGAGTGTACTAAAATTAGAACATAAGCCGTGGGGGGAGGGTTTACCTAGTTTGCCACTTTCACCTAGTGCCCTAGCCAGGACACCAAAAGCAGAAATTTTTACTAGACCAGGTCATTTCACTATGAGTCCCTCTTGAGCAAGGTTTACCGCAGAGATACAAGGGACTCATCACCATAAGTCTACATTCTTACTTTTTTTAGCCTAAATTCGAAGCGAGGCTGAGTATGAATATGAAGTAAAAGTCTGACCTTTATCTCTGACATCGATCAATTTGAAATCAGCATTCTTCATCTGCTTTTCTGGCATCAACTTTAGCCATAATGTACACATAATTTAGCTCAATGCAAGGCTTTACGATTGTCGTCGTCAAGGAGGTTTAAGTTTTAAGTGGAGGCTAAGAGCTGCCACACCCTTTGGTATAACAACCATATTCGGAATCAGCACCCCAAGTGGAAATTTTTCTTAGATTACATTTTTGTCAGGTAAAAATTTTATGTTTGGAGTTTTTTTTGACCTATTTTATCTAGAATCAGTTATCGTTTGGAGGGAAAAATCCTGGAACTTGGTTTTTTCAGAGCTGTTTGATGGGAACACCCATATACAAAGTCAAGTTCCCTCCCCCTCCCCCTCCCCCAGAAAGCAAAGGAAACAAAGTCTATGATGTGTATGTCTTTGCTTAATTTACAGACAGACATCAACCTGTGCCCTTTGCCGTTAATGAGCTCCTTTTTTGGATCCTTGATTCCAAGTATGAAGCTTTTGGCAAAATTAAGAAACATATTTGACCCACTTATACTGAAAGTTGCACAAAATCAGACTCCAAACACATCAGCTGGTCACTGGGTAACTTGAATGTTTCTTTCAGTCCAAAGAAATTTATGTGTTGATAGACCCATTAGCCCCTGGGGGTACGCATGCATACCTAGGATAGGGGTGCCCAGGTAACTTTTTGGGTCTAAGATTTGGGCAGAGCTTACTTTTTTGGGTGCAATCATTTGTAAAGTTATTTTTTTGGGTTTCTGAAATTTTACATTACATTTTTGGTCTCAAACATGGGGAAAGGTTAGAAAACATGTAGTCAAACGGGGGAAAAAGTGCACACTTTTCGAAAATTTTCCCTCTCCTTCCCAAAATTTGGGTTTTCAACAAAACATTGATGCAGTCACTTAGGGCCCCTAAGGCTACATAGAAACAGCATAAAAGTTAAGACTAATTGTCACTTGCAAAGTTTTACGAGTAAAAAAACGATGCACAGCTTTTCACCACGAAAAAGGAGAAAAACTGCACATTTTTGTCGAAAAAGTGCACTCCCACGGATAGGGATAAAAATGATTCCTTTTTCACTTCGTAGATGTGGTAAGTATATGTACACTTTAATTTGATAGAAACACCACATTTTCTTGCAAATACAATGATTCATAGCCATTTTTTACTAGATTGTGCAGCAATGAGAACGATGCAATCAATGTCATGGTTACGACCAAAATCGACGACAGTTTTCCTCTCGCAATTTTTCTGTTTGTTTGTCTCTTGGGTTCCTACACCTCATACTCCATCGGCAAACCAAGTTTTACATGGAATAAAGTTTGAAATGGAAGAAATGAGGTAATCTTGTTGAATGATTTGCTGTAACCAGTGTTAGGCAAAAATTAAAAATGTTGATTTTGTAAATTAAACATGCAGTTTTATGGTGGAAAGTCGCGAAAATAGCCACAACATCAAAATAAACATTACTAAGCATTGTCGATATCGTTGCCACTCGCCTTTCAAAACATTTCGAAATTCCTTAAAAGTTCTCATTTACCAATTGTCTTACAATGTATTTTACCACTCTTTCCCTCCCTCCGACCTTTGCCTCTTCAAAGTCATCTAAAAATCGTGTTTAACGCTATGCCTCGTCAAAGGGCTAGCTTTTGTATGTTTTCTTGGTAGCGCAGTTTTTCCCCCAAAATCAAAAACTTTGCGGGGAAAAATGCACATCTAGTTCCTGAAAGGGCATTTCGGAGGAGCATCAAAAATAGTCTTTTACAAATGACCTCACTCCTAACGTAATACAATGTTGTGATGATCTTGTTTGGAATGCGAAGAATGCCTGCGCTATTGAAAAGTTTCCAAGCAGCAATAAAATCTTGATATCGTGATGAAATCGAACTTCCTGTTTTGAATTGAGATTACAATAGAACAATGCATTATTTTGGGGAAATTTTCCAGGCCAATGATCATCGATCTTTCGTCTCTCAGGTGCATGGGTCACAGAACACAAAGCTCCTTCGCATTCCCTAGAAACTGGATGCGCATTATTTTGACCGAAAGTGTTCATGCGCAGTTTTTCCCCCACTTGACTATACTTTACAAACAAAACTTTAAATCAAGCAAAATCACAAAAAATTAAAATACTTCATTATCCTAAAAAGTTATGAGAAAGCTAAGGAGTTACTGTATTTTCCCAAAGCAAGCTCTAAGCTGCTAACTTTGACCTTTGGGTATGTTGGGTAAGGAAAATTATTTTTTAGATCAATTTTTATGCCAGAAATTATTTTTTTGGGTCAACACTTTGCACTACAACCTAAGCACTCCTATCCAAAACATACCTGATATCCCCTGGGTCATTAGCCAACAGATGATAGGGTCTATCAGACACAAGAGCAAAATCTTGTTTTAGGCTAAGAGAAACCAGAATGATGTAAATTTGGCTGCTTTATCATACAGAAAGATTGATATTCTACAGTAAGTTCTTATTTGTTAGGGGAAAAAGGTCACATGTTGAATCTCCTCTGATTTATCCTTTTTCTGTTATTTTTGGGCACCTGTGGGGCCAGATCCATAACGCGGAACTCGCGGAAATCGCGGAAACCGCGGAACAGGATTCTTCCGCGAGACTGAGTTCCGCGTTATTCACTGGCGTATTAGGCAAAAGTCCATAACGCGGAACTCGCGGAAATTTTTCAAGCACTGAAAATAACGTTATTCAAAAGCATCCTTGTGGATCTTAAGAAAACTTTTAGAAACAGTATATTTGAGTGATTTTAAGGGTTGGCCTGCTATGGGCCTAACATGGGTAAGTCATTTGGCTTAGGCCCATCGAGGTCAATGGTCTAACGACAACAAGGTTGATCTTGTGGCCGTAAATTCAGAAGTACTGACAGGCTGTCTCCCTTTAACTCATCACAGAAGGTTGTATGTATCGAATACGTAACCAAACATCCAAAATCCATCTGTTCTTCGTTAAAACATAGCTGAGGAAATTTTCGAAAAATTTCCGCGAGATTGAGTTCCGCGTTATTCACTGGCGTATTAGGCAAAAGTCCATAACGCGGAATTGAAAAACGCGGAAATTTTTCAAGCACTGAAAATCTATCGTTATTTATTCAAAAGCATCCTTCTAGATCTTCGGACAACTTTTAGAAACAGTATATTTGTGTGATTTTAAGGTTTGGCCTGCTATGGGCCTAACATGGGTAAGTCATTTGGCTTAGGCCCATCGAGGTCAATGGTCTGACGGTAGCAAGGTTGATCCTGTGGCCGTAACTTGATTTGATTTGATTTGATTTTAAATTGTTTAGGCACGGTACGGTGGCCACGTCAGTCAAAGGACTGATTTACAGTGGGCCGTGCAAATAAATACAAAGCTAACAAAAGCATACATAACTAAAAAACGCTATTTACAAAATTTTCTTATAATCAAATTAAAATGATGCTAACTATAACATGAAAGAGAGAATCAGCATTCGGTGTTGGCATTGTTGATACGTTTTTTGAATATTTCATAAGATTTTGATGATTTTACTTCAACCGAAAGATCGTTCCATAATTTAGCACCCTTATATGAAAAGCATTTCTGCCGAAAGCCGATTTGCGACGAGGAAGGCCAAATCTGTTTTTGTATTGCGAAGTTCTCTCTTGCATGCATCGGACAGCCTGACAAACATTTCTGTAAGGTAAATGGGAGCTTGGTTGTTTACCGATTTGTACACCATCTTCAAGGTTTCTGATTCGATAAGTTCATTGATGGTGGGCCAACCAAGTTTTTGATAATGGGTAGGCAGAAGCATCGTAAGCACTGTTTGTGACGATTCTCGCCGCCCTATTTTGGAGTTTTTGCAGCCTATTGATAGCATTGATGCCAGTAACTCCCCATACCGGGCAGCTGTATCTGAAGTATGGTTCCACCAAACTTCTGTACATTTTTTGTACAGTAACAATGGGCAGATACTTTTTGGAAAAACGTAACATCCCTAATCCACGTGAAACTTTTTTCGTCACTGCTGAAATTTGTTCGTCCCAGCTCAGATGTTTATCAACAATTACCCCAAGGTATTTTATATTTTCTACTATGGAAACATTCTCCTAGCCTACTACGAAAGAGGGCTTTGCTACAGGCGTACTGACAGGCTGCCTCCCTTTCACTCATCACAGAAGGTTGTATGTATCGAATATGTAACCAAACATCCAAAATCCAACGGTTTTTCGTGTTGTTTTTGGGATGAATTTTGGATGTTTGGTTACATATTCGATACATAAAACCATCTCTGATGAGTTAAAGGGAGACAGCCTGTCAGTACTTCTGAATTTACGGCCACAAGATCAACCTTGTTGTCGTTAGAACATTGACCTCGATGGGCCTAAGCCAAATGACTTACCCATGTTAGGCCCATAGCAGGCCAACCCTTAAAATCACTCAAATATACTGTTTCTAAAAGTTGTCCGAAGATCTAGAAGGATGCTTTTGAATAAATAACGATAGTTTTCAGTGCTTGAAAAATTTCCGCGTTTTTCAATTCCGCGTTATGGACTTTTGCCTAATACGCCAGTGAATAACGCGGAACTCAATCTCGCGGAAATTTTTCGAAAATTTCCTCAGCTATGTTTTAACGAAGAACAGATGGATTTTGGATGTTTGGCTACATATTCGATATATACAACCTTCTGTGATGAGTCAAAGGGAGACAGCCTTCTGAATTTCTGGAGACAGTACTTCTGAATTTACGGCCACAGGATCAACCTTGCTCCCGTCAGACCATTGACCTCGATGGGCCTAAGCCAAATAACTTACCTATGTTAGGCCCATAGCAGGCCAAACCTTAAAATCACACAAATATACTGTTTCTAAAAGTTGTCCGAAGATCTAGAAGGATGCTTTTGAATAAATAACGATAGATTTTCAGTGCTTGAAAAATTTCCGCGTTTTTCAATTCCGCGTTATGGACTTTTGCCTAATACGCCAGTGAATGACGCGGAACTCAATCTCGCGGAAATTTTTCGAAAATTTCCTCAGCTATGTTTTAACGAAGAACAGATGGATTTTGGATGTTTGGTTACACATTCGATACATACAACCTTCTGTGATGAGTTAAAGGGAGACAGCCTGTCAGTACTTCTGAATTTACGGCCACAAGATCAACCTTGTTGTCGTTAGGCCATTGACCTCGATGGGCCTAAGCCAAATGACTTACCCATGTTAGGCCAATAGCAGGCCAACCCTTAAAATCACTCAAATATACTGTTTCTAAAAGTTTTCCTAAGATCCAGAAGGATGCTTTTGAATAAATAACGATAGATTTTCAGTGCTTGAAAAATTTCCGCGTTTTTCAATTCCGCGTTATGGACTTTTGCCTAATACGCCAGTGAATAACGCGGAACTCAATCTCGCGGAAATTTTTCGAAAATTTCCTCAGCTATGTTTTAACGAAGAACAGATGGATTTTGGATGTTTGGTTACATATTCGATACATATAACCTTCTGTGATGAGTTAAAGGGAGACAGCCTTCTGAATTTCTGGAGACAGTACTTCTGAATTTACGGCCACAGGATCAACCTTGCTCCCGTCAGACCATTGACCTCGGTGGGCCTAAGCCAAATGACTTACCCATGTTAGGCCCATAGCAGGCCAAACCTTAAAATCACACAAATATACTGTTTCTAAAAGTTGTCCGAAGATCTAGAAGGATGCTTTTGAATAAATAACGATAGATTTTCAGTGCTTGAAAAATTTCCGCGTTTTTCAATTCCGCGTTATGGACTTTTGCCTAATACGCCAGTGAATAACGCGGAACTCAATCTCGCGGAAATTTTTCGAAAATTTCCTCAGCTATGTTTTAACGAAGAACAGATGGATTTTGGATGTTTGGTTACACATTCGATACATACAACCTTCTGTGATGAGTTAAAGGGAGACAGCCTGTCAGTACTTCTGAATTTACGGCCACAAGATCAACCTTGTTGTCGTTAGACCATTGACCTCGATGGGCCTAAGCCAAATGACTTACCCATGTTAGGCCCATAGCAGGCCAACCCTTAAAATCACTCAAATATACTGTTTCTAAAAGTTTTCCTAAGATCCAGAAGGATGCTTTTGAATAAATAACGATAGATTTTCAGTGCTTGAAAAATTTCCGCGTTTTTCAATTCCGCGTTATGGACTTTTGCCTAATACGCCAGTGAATAACGCGGAACTCAATCTCGCGGAAATTTTTCGAAAATTTCCTCAGCTATGTTTTAACGAAGAACAGATGGATTTTGGATGTTTGGTTACATATTCGATACATATAACCTTCTGTGATGAGTTAAAGGGAGACAGCCTTCTGAATTTCTGGAGACAGTACTTCTGAATTTACGGCCACAGGATCAACCTTGCTCCCGTCAGACCATTGACCTCGGTGGGCCTAAGCCAAATGACTTACCCATGTTAGGCCCATAGCAGGCCAAACCTTAAAATCACACAAATATACTGTTTCTAAAAGTTGTCCGAAGATCTAGAAGGATGCTTTTGAATAAATAACGATAGATTTTCAGTGCTTGAAAAATTTCCGCGTTTTTCAATTCCGCGTTATGGACTTTTGCCTAATACGCCAGTGAATAACGCGGAACTCAATCTCGCGGAAATTTTTCGAAAATTTCCTCAGCTATGTTTTAACGAAGAACAGATGGATTTTGGATGTTTGGTTACATATTCGATACATACAACCTTCTGTGATAAGTTAAAGGGAGACAGCCTGTCAGTACTTCTGAATTTACGGCCACAAGATCAACCTTGTTGTGGTTAGACCATTGACCTCGATGGGCCTAAGCCAAATGACTTACCCATGTTAGGCCCATAGCAGGCCAACCCTTAAAATCACTCAAATATACTGTTTCTAAAAGTTTTCCTAAGATCCAGAAGGATGCTTTTGAATAAATAACGATAGATTTTCAGTGCTTGAAAAATTTCCGCGTTTTTCAATTCCGCGTTATGGACTTTTGCCTAATACGCCAGTGAATAACGCGGAACTCAATCTCGCGGAAATTTTTCGAAAATTTCCTCAGCTATGTTTTAACGAAGAACAGATGGATTTTCGATGTTTGGTTACATATTCGATACATATAACCTTCTGTGATGAGTTAAAGGGAGACAGCCTTCTGAATTTCTGGAGACAGTACTTCTGAATTTACGGCCACAGGATCAACCTTGCTCCCGTCAGACCATTGACCTCGGTGGGCCTAAGCCAAATGACTTACCCATGTTAGGCCCATAGCAGGCCAAACCTTAAAATCACACAAATATACTGTTTCTAAAAGTTGTCCGAAGATCTAGAAGGATGCTTTTGAATAAATAACGATAGATTTTCAGTGCTTGAAAAATTTCCGCGTTTTTCAATTCCGCGTTATGGACTTTTGCCTAATACGCCAGTGAATAACGCGGAACTCAATCTCGCGGAAATTTTTCGAAAATTTCCTCAGCTATGTTTTAACGAAGAACAGATGGATTTTGGATGTTTGGTTACATATTCGATACATACAACCTTCTGTGATAAGTTAAAGGGAGACAGCCTGTCAGTACTTCTGAATTTACGGCCACAAGATCAACCTTGTTGTCGTTAGGCCATTGACCTCGATGGGCCTAAGCCAAATGACTTACCCATGTTAGGCCAATAGCAGGCCAACCCTTAAAATCACTCAAATATACTGTTTCTAAAAGTTTTCCTAAGATCCAGAAGGATGCTTTTGAATAAATAACGATAGATTTTCAGTGCTTGAAAAATTTCCGCGTTTTTCAATTCCGCGTTATGGACTTTTGCCTAATACGCCAGTGAATAACGCGGAACTCAATCTCGCGGAAATTTTTCGAAAATTTCCTCAGCTATGTTTTAACGAAGAACAGATGGATTTTGGATGTTTGGTTACATATTCGATACATATAACCTTCTGTGATGAGTTAAAGGGAGACAGCCTTCTGAATTTCTGGAGACAGTACTTCTGAATTTACGGCCACAGGATCAACCTTGCTCCCGTCAGACCATTGACCTCGGTGGGCCTAAGCCAAATGACTTACCCATGTTAGGCCCATAGCAGGCCAAACCTTAAAATCACACAAATATACTGTTTCTAAAAGTTGTCCGAAGATCTAGAAGGATGCTTTTGAATAAATAACGATAGATTTTCAGTGCTTGAAAAATTTCCGCGTTTTTCAATTCCGCGTTATGGACTTTTGCCTAATACGCCAGTGAATAACGCGGAACTCAATCTCGCGGAAATTTTTCGAAAATTTCCTCAGCTATGTTTTAACGAAGAACAGATGGATTTTGGATGTTTGGTTACATATTCGATACATACAACCTTCTGTGATGAGTTAAAGGGAGACAGCCTGTCAGTACTTCTGAATTTACGGCCAAAAGATCAACCTTGTTGTCGTTAGACCATTGACCTCAATGGGCCTTAGCCTGCGTGCAGACTTTACTATTGTGGAGGAGTTTAAGGGCGAAAAGGAAAAGGTAAAGTCTGCGCATTCACTCCAACTTTTCCGTTCCAGAGATAAATCCTATCCCCCGTGCTTATTGTATAAGGACAAAATCACGTTCGGTCTTTGATTTCGCAAAAGTATTGTTCTCGATAACCTTGCATCTGATTGGTTAGAACTAGGACAATAGGCTATTTGGATTTGCGTGCTATCGTCATAGTTCTAACCAATTAGATGCAAGGTTAGTGAGAACAATACTTTTTAGAAATCAAAGATCGAACGTGATTGGTCCTTATACAATGAAGACGGGGGATAAGATTTATCTCTGGAACGGAAAAGTTGGAGTGAATGCGCAGACTTTACCTTTTCCTTTCGCCCTTAAATTCCTCAACAATAGTAAAGTCTGCACGCAGGCTAGATGGGCCTAAGCCAAATGACTTACCCATGTTAGGCCCATAGCAGGCCAACCCTTAAAATCACTCAAATATACTGTTTCTAAAAGTTTTCCTAAGATCCAGAAGGATGCTTTTGAATAAATGACGTTATTTTCAGTGCTTGAAAAATTTCCGCGAGTTCCGCGTTATGGACTTTTGCCTAATACGCCAGTGAATAACGCGGAACTCAATCTCGCGGAAGAATCCTGTTCCGCGGTTTCCGCGATTTCCGCGTTATGGACCTGGCCCACCTGTGGTGTTCAGTATAGGCCTTGATGATATGACACATTATCAATAGTGTGAAACAAAATGAATTTCTTTGATTTGCATAGGACCAATCCAAATGGCAATTGCAGGTATAATGCATGCTCTTTGGCAATCACTGGCAAAGAAGAATCTTGTCATCTATTGAGAGCCCTTAATTCTGCTGAATTGTTCCTTCACTCAGACTTCTATGCTGGCCATCCTCATCTCAAAGCATTGCAGGGGACAGAGAGTGCTGGAGCACTTAGGTCAATGTTCCACCGATGTCTTACCCATGAATCAAGTGATCGTTCACTAAGTAGTTTGCAAGAGTTTGAGACCTGCATCCAAGATGAAGCTTTAAAGAACTGTGAGGATAGATGGAGTCCTTTCATTCGTATGATGGCTTTGTCAAGTGTTTTAGGCCTGCGCATAAATTCTTTTTATCCAGAAACAGGGGCATTGGGCCTCACAAGGCGATATCTTGAATTAAGCAATGCAGTTCTTGACCTACATGAGGAATCCTCTTTTTCAAGTGAGAATCAGCCTGTTAGTCTTTTGTGGTGTAAAGATGGTGGTTGTAAGAAAGATTTAAAGCCCTCTTTTGTGCCAAACCACGTTGTGCCCTTATTTTTTCTGGAAGGCGGTTTACCTTGAAGAAGCATCCCAAAGTTGACTCAGGGTAAAATATCCTTTGTCAAAAAATGTGACCCTGCGGAAAACCAAGAATTTGCTGATCCTGTTCCAGAAGATCCTCCTAGCGTCATCAATCATCTCTCTTCTGGACAAGGTCCTTCAAAGCAAGACTCCAAGCCATGGCAGATAAACAGAGTGGATGGAGCTTATGATGTTGGTCACTTTTACAAGGAAGTGGACTCTTTTTCAAAAACTGAAAAGTATGAAATTCTTCAAGATGTCTGGAAGCCTAACCAAGACTTTTCATTCCCTTCTTCGGTGCAATATGGTAGAAAGCGCAAATTTCAGTACCATTGGCTCAAATTCATCCTTGGTTAGTATATTCAAAAGTCCTGGACGGAGCCTTTTGTCTTCCTTGTCTTCTTTATGGTAGAAGAAATGATACAAATGCAAGCAAATTGGATCGATTAATGAAAAGCCCCTTGTCTGATTGGTCATCTGCCAAAGCAAAGTTTCATGCTCATGAAGAAAATTCTGAAGTTCATAAGACTGCTCTTTTGACCATGCAAACCGTAACTGGAGTCAAAACTAATAAAATCAAGCCAATTGACCAAATCCAAGACAAGATTCTAGATAAGAATATAACAGCCAACAGGAATAAATTAGCTCCAGTTGTCAAGACTATCATGTTATGTGCAAGACACAACATTCCACTGCGTGGACATCGAGATGACTCAAGCTACTATGACCAACATGACTGCGGAAATTTTCAGGCATTGCTAGGTTTTAGAGTGGACAGTAGTGATGAAGTCTTGCAAAACCATTTTGAGACAGCTCCACGGAATGCAACATACCGTTCAAAGACAACGCAAAATGACCTCATTTCTTGCTGTGCAGATGTCCTCAACCGGTAAATTATTGAAGAAATTAAAGTATGCAAATTTTATTCGATTTTAGCTGATGAAGTAACTGACTGTGCCAATAAAGAGCAGATGCCACTTGTCATTCGCTATCTTGGCAAAGACAACAAGATTCAAGAACCATGTATAAAATTTATTCATTGTAACACAGGAATCACCGGAGAAGCGTTGACAGAAAAGATTGTGAACTGTGTGACAAATGAAATGAGTTTGGATATTAAAGATTGCCGTGGTCAGTGCTACGATGGTGCTGCAAATATGCATGGGAAGAAATCTGGTGTTGCAACCCGCATTCTGAGAATGAATGAGTTGGCTTTGTACACACACTGTGCATCCCACAAACTTAATTTATGTGTTGCTGCATCTTGCCAAAATCAGAATGTTAAGAATATGATGGATAATATCCAAGTCATCTCAAAATTCTTCAATAATTCCCCAAAGCGTCAATCTCTTCTTGAAAAGATGGTTAAGGAGCATCTCCCAAATTATAGTCACACAAAGCTAATAGATGTATGCCGTACACGCTGGATTCTTCGTATTGATGGTCTGGCACGCTTTATGGAAATGTACGTCGCAATAACAGAAGCACCTTTCACCATCAGAGACAATGTCGACCGAACCTGGGATACCTCTGCTTCTGATGCATATGCCCTTTTCTCAATGTGCTGCAACTTCGACTTCATCATGACACTTGCCATAGTAAGAATGTGCCTTGGCTACATGAGAGCTACTACTGTGCAGTTGCAAGGAGCGCATATAGATATTATGAAAGGTATGAAGGAAGTAGATGTGATGATGAAATCACTCCGCACCACGCGAGACCTTATCAATGGCTACCATGCTCTTTGGTTTCAAAAAGCTTGCAGTATAGCTGAAATGGTAGATGCCCCTGTTAAAAGCCCAAGAGTCTGTGGAAAGCAGAGAAACAGAAGCAACGTCCCTTCAAATGATGTTTCAACTCATTACAGATTGAATGTGGCTATACCTTTCCTTGACCACCTTCTTCAGGAATCGTCTAGCAGGTTCACTGACAAAAACTGCATCGCCCTCAAAGACATTTCCATCGTTCCTGCAGTGATGAAGGAGCAATACAAGAGCTTGTCCCGAATAGGTGAAAAACGAGGATTTCAGGATGCTTCTGGATCAGAACTTTCATCACCTGATACAGCGGAGCAACTACCATCTGCCTCCACGGACGGTGAAGCCTCTGGAGATCTTCTAATTAAAAGTGAAAGGGCAGTCCAAATTCAAAGGAAAGACAAGCAGTGGAAGAAAGACTTTGAAGATTTCTGCAACCAATATGCCAACGACTTGCCAAACATCGGTCATGTATCCCACGAAGTTGATAATTGGGAATCTACTTAGGATTGACTGTCCTGAAGACAAAGTCCCTCAAAATATTGCTGAAACGATACAGAAAGTAAATCCTGTCTCCTTTCCAGACATCCATACGGTATTGAAAATTCTAGCTGTCTTGCCAGTCACGAGTTGCACATGCGAGCGGTCTGCATCTTCTATCAGGCTTTTAAAAGCGTACCTGAGAAGTACCATGACGCAAGAGAGACTTAATGGTTTGGCCACGTTGTATACCCAAAGGGACATAATTGTTGACATAGTAAAAGTTATCGATGAATTTGGAAGAAAACATCGCAGGAAAATGTCTTTTGTCAACATCCTCAATACCAACGTAAGCCTTGCACAGGACGATGACACAGTTTTATCACAGATCTATTAAAAATGAAAACTTTCAGACAATGAAATGAAACCAAGTTCTTTTCATTCTTATTATCTTCTTATGATATTCTTTTCAAACCATCCTTGCAGAGCCATTGTCTTGATCAACGGATGGGCAGTATCCTGATTAGCTGTTGTTATATAGAGCCCTCTTTGCAGTCATCCTCATCTTATTCAACGAATGGACAGTATCCTGATATGATATTCTTATGAAACCATCTTTGCAGTCATCTTGGTCTTTGGACAGTATCCTGACATGCCTTCCTCATAAAGCCCTCTTTGCAGTCATCTTGGTCTTATTCAACGAAAGGACAGTATCCTGATATGTTACTCTCATGAAACCATCTTTGCAGTCATTTTGGTCTTTGAACAGTATCCTGACATGCCTTCCTCATAGAGCCCTCTTTGCAGTCATCTTGGTCTTATTCAACGAAAGGACAGTATCCTGATATGTTCTTCTTATGAACCCCTCTTTGCAGTCATCTTGGTCTTTGAACAGTATCCTGACATGCCTTCCTCATAAAGCCCTCTTTGCAGTCATCATAGCCTTATTCAATGAAAGGACAGTATCCCCAGATGTTACTCTTATGAAACCCTCTTTGCAGTCATCTTGGTCTTTGAACGGTATCCTGATATGCCTTCCTCATAAAGCCCTCTTTGCAGTCATCTTGGTCGTAATCAACGAAAGGACAGTATCCTGATATGTCATTCTTATGAAACCATCTTTGCAGTCATCTTGGTCTTTGAACAGTATACTGATATGCCTTCCTCATAAAGCCCTCTTTGCAGCCATCTTGGTCTTATTCAACGAAAGGACAGTATCCTGATATGTTCTTCTTATGAAAGCCTCTTTGCAGTCATCTTGGTCTTTGAACAGTATCCTGATATGCCTTCCTCATAAAGCCCTCTTTGCAGTCATCTTGGTCTTAGTCAACGAAAGGACAGTATCCTGATATGTTACTCTCATGAAACCATCTTTGCAGTCATCTTGGTCTTTGGACGGTATCCTGGTAAGGCTTTCTCCTAAAGCCCTCTTTGCAGCCATCTTGGTCTTATTCAACGAAAGGACAGTATCCTGATATGTTATTCTGATGAAACCATCTTTGCAGTCATCTTGGTCTTTGAACAGTATCCTGATATGCCTTTCTCCTAAAGCCCTCTTTGCAGCCATCTTGGTCTTATTCAACGAAAGAACAATATCCTGATATGTTATTCTGATGAAACCCTCTTTGCAGTCATCTTGGTCTTTGGACAGTATCCTGATATGCCTTCCTCATAAAGCCCTCTTTGCAGTCATCTTGGTCTTATTCAACGAAAGGACAGTATCCTGATATGTTACTCTCATGAAACCATCTTTGCAGTCATCTTGGTTCTTGGTCTTATTCAACGAAAGGACAGTATCCTGAGATGTTACTCTTATCAAACCATCTTTGCAGTCATCTTGGTCTTATTCAACGAAAGGACAGTATCCTGATATGTTCTTCTTATGAAACCCTTTTTTTTAGTCATCTTGGTCCTTGAACAGCAGGCCCTTGAAATGCGCATTGACTTGCGTTGAGCGATGTGTGATGCACCGCCTGCGCAGCCCACCGCGCTTTTTGCAGTGGAAGCAAGATGGAAGTTGACATTTTCTTTGAAGAGCAGACTTGGTTTTGAGTTGGAATTTCAGAAGGTTAGTACCATTTGGAAATTATGAAACTTGATCTGAACTTATGTGATGCTACATTCTTTCAATTCATTTAACTCTTGGCCATTTAACAACATCATTTCATTTTTCATTTTCATTTCAATATATTAAGGAGGGTTGCCCTTCACCCAATTGGGTGGTTTTCAAGGCGCCCTCCACGTGAGAGCTTACAATACAATAAATAATCGGTTAAAACATTTAAAACTACTTACAATATATATACAAAACTAAAAAGTAAACCCTAATTTGCTAAATTAAAAGAAATGTACATAAACACCAATAGACTGGGAAAACCTCTCCAACGATCGAGCAGCCAGGGCACCCACTGTCCCCGCGCCCGACCCCCGCCAAACCGACAACGGAAACCCCAAGACAGATCTCCATCGCCGATCCAGCAGCGAATCAAGCACAGAGACCGCGGGCCGCGGCCAGCCACCCAACCGCAAGAAAAGTCCCCCAGTCTATTGAATGTTCTGTTTGAAGACGGCAAAGGAGGGTGCCTGTTTGATCTCAGCTGAGAGGTTGTTCCATAGTTTTGCACCTCGATAAGAAAAACATTTCTGCCCATTTGCGGATGTTTTCCTTGGCAGCCTCCAGTCTGTTTTCGTATTTCGAAGGTTGCGAGAGCTGCAGGCGGAGTTTCTTGTGAAAAGATCGCTCATGTACTGTGGAGCAAGCCCATTAATAGATTTATATACCATCAGTCTAGAATCCTGGTGAACAAGCTTGCGAACGGTTTTCCAACCAAGACTCTTGATGAGAGGCCTACTTGGAGCATCAAAGCTGCTGTTCGTTACAATTCTGGTGGCTCTGTTTTGAAGCTTTTGGAGCTGATCAATATCAGTAGTGCCACAACAACCCCATACAGAGCAGCAGTATCGAAAATGGGGCTCCACAATACTTGAGTACAATGTTTTCAAAGAATCAATTGGAAGAATATTCTTTGCATGTTTTAAAAATCCGATGGCTCGTGATGCTTTGGTGGATACCGTTTTAATGTGTTCTTTCCAATCTAGACCATTGTCAACGTAAACACCAAGGTATTTGGTCTTATTGACAACGTCCAATTCACTACCACGAATTTTAAGATGCAATTTTTCTGCAGCATTGTTTAGAGTTTGATGCTTTGGTTTGGTTGCAATTAACATAGATTGTGTTTTAGCAACTTTTAGTGAAAGCTTATTGCCCTTCAGCCATGAGTCTAAGTGCGCAAGATCTTCATTAATAGCTTCATTCAGCTGAGAAATATCTCTTGATTTTAAGCAAAGGCTAGTATCATCAGCATACATGGATACAGTTGAACCATGGACAGCACTAGGGAGATCATTGATGTATATCAAAAAAAGAAGTGGCCCCAGACAAGACCCTTGGGGTACTCCTATTTCAACGACCCCAGTTCTTGAATCGACCCCACCCACTCTGCAGAACTGTTTTCTGTTAGAGAGATAAGACTGAAACCAAGACGGTTCCCTTTGCTGAACACCGTAGTGTTCAAGCTTTTTGCAGAGAAGGTCGTGGTCGACTGTGTCAAATGCTTTTTTAAGATCAATGAAGACTGTACCCACCATCTGTCCAGTGTCCAACCCACTATACCAATCGTCGGTATTTTTAAGTAAGCAGGTCAATGTAGAATGAAGTTTTAAGAAGCCTGATTGACCAGGATGAATAAGTTTATTCTTAACCAGATACTCGTAAAGTTGATTAAAAACAAGTTTTTCAAAGAGCCTTGAGATGACAGGGAGAACTGAAATTGGGCGGTAGTTAGACCTTTCAGCCCTATCACCTTCCTTAAAAATTGGTGTGATGCGAGCATTTTTCCAACAGTCAGGAAACTGACTTGTCTCAAGAGAGGTGTTAAACATGAAAACTAATGCGTTTTCAATATAAGGAGTGGCTAGCTTTAAGAAATAGCTAGGTACGTTGTCACTTCCAAGGCTCTTAGATGTTTTTATCTTACCCATTGCATCTCTAATGTCCTGCACTACAATTGGTCTAAAGTTGAAGCGCTTATTATCAGGGTTCAGATTATATTTACCTGTAAGCATGGGGTTGGGGGCATCCTCAACCTTGCTAGCGAGATCCTTACCTACTGAGCAGAAATATTCATTCATAGTGTTAGAGATTTCCTGCCTATTTACAATTTCTCTTCCAGGTCCCTTCAAAAGATCTATGTTTGTGGATTTAGGTCTTTTATTTACTACCTGGTTGATCGTTTTCCAAGATTCCTTCATGTTTCCTTTAGCTTGAGCAAGTCTTTCCGAAAAATACTGCCTTTTCAACTCAAAATTTTGTTTTTTAATTTTGTTTCTAATTTGCCTATAGGAGCTCATAAGAAGTTGAGATTTGCTTTTAACAGCAGCTTTTTTAAGTTTATCCCTGCTTCGTATTAGCTGCTTTAGGCCAACATTCACCCATGGGCAGTACTTTTCAGAAACACGCAATGTCTTGATGGGAGCATGCTTGTCTATGATCAAAGAGAACAGGGTTGACCATTGTGTGACAAGCACATTAACATCATCTGTTTCACTAAATCCCCGCTCCCAACAAATGCCAGCAACATCAGCAAGGAATGCATCTTTGTCAAAGTTTTTCATAGATCTGGTTGTGACCACTTTATGGTCCTTCTTTAATGCCCCCTCAAACTTGCCGACACAAAAGACCATATAGTGATCACTAATAGAAACCTCGTGCACTCCAGATTCAATGATGTTTCTGGCAGATGTTGTAGCAACATGATCAATGATGGAAGATGAAGTAAGTGTGACCCTGGTTGGCTCTTCAATAAGTTGGTTTAGGCTAAAGAGCTCATAGAGACTGCAAATGTGCTTGGAATTATTCTCAGCAGGCTGGTCTGGGGCTGTTATTGTGAGATCACAGTTTGTGTCTCCGAGAAGAATAATTTCTTTGCCCTCCTTATCCAGATAGGAAAGAACATTTTCCATCTTACTGAAGGTACCAACGGGGTCACTTGGTGGCCTATACCAGGAAACGACAAGATAAGGCTTGCTCCTGGGTGGCTGGATATCTACACAAATTAACTCAAGACTGTCAGTGGGTACATCATCCCTGGGTTTGAATTTTACGGAGTCCCTAACGTAAAGAGAGACACCTCCACCATTGCAAGTCCTATCAAGGCGTTCCTGCTGGTAGCCAGCCACCGCAGTGAGTTCCTTAGGGTATTGAGGATCAAGCTTGGTCTCATTCAAAGCAAGGATATGAATACCTGAGCTCTGTAAAAACAATTGAAGCCCGTCAAAGTGCCCTCTAAGCCCATTTATATTCAGAGATGCAATGGTCAGGTCTTTCTTAGAACTCAATGGATGATGATAATAGCCTCTGCCTTCCCCTCCATTGACTGGATAGCTATGTATCCTTTCAAACACACTGTAGCTTGTTCAGAAGATTTTGGGCGAACCTGGCATTACCATGTTGATTTAGGTGAAGTCCTCTACGACCAAGCTGATCGTTCATAATGTTACTATTGTTTATAATGTCCAGTTTCAATGCAATTATCTTATCACAAACCTCCATCAGGATCTTGTTTGCCTTGGTGTTGTCTTTTCTGCGCATGGGAAGTGACAAAATGACTTTACATCCGTTAACGGTTTTCTCGATTTCAGCTTTAAGGTCCAGAATCCTTGAAATAAGTATGTCAGAATCCATTCCATTTTCCGTAGCATCATTTGTACCAATGTGGAGAATAACAGTGGTAGGCTCCTTTTTCAACAGAGGTAGTAAGTACGATCTCATGTCTTCCGTTGTGGCTCCAGAGAAAGGTCTTACTTTTACATTGTGTCTCGTTTGCAATTTAGCCTCTTCAATACCATTCAACATACTGTCGCCTGTAAAGCCCCGGCCAAACGACTCAACAAAGTTGAGTCAACAAAGTTGAGTGAAATGTTGAGTGAAAAGTTGAGTCGTTTGGCCACCTTGTTGAGCGTTGTTGAACGATGTTGAGCGTTGTTGAGCGAAGTTTGATCTTGGTCAAAAATGTTGAGTGAACAGGATTAAATTTCCATTGTTCTAACCTGTTGTTGAGCGATGTTGAGTCGTTTGGCCAGGCACTCAACAAAGTTGAATGCGCGCAAGCGCAGAAATGCTTGACCTTTGCCGCCAAAAGCACTGGCAGTGAGCTTCACCTTCATTAGTGACCTCTTTGATAGCTTGGATGGCAGCTATTTTACGTTCGCTAGTACCATGATTCCCAGGTAAAGCCATTTTCTCTGTATGCTTTCCACGCTTGCCTTAGGCCCAAAAGCAAAGTGGCAGAATTTAATTTCGATTTGCAAACTGCATTCCAGACTACTGATTGCGGCCAGCCTGAGTTCCAGACCCTTGGTTCCAAGCCCCGACCGCGTTCGCACTTCAAGATGTTGAGTCAAACGTTGAGTGAAAAGTTCAGTCGTTTTGCCACCCCCCACTCAACAACGCTCAACAACACTCAACATGACTCAACATTGTTCAATGAAATGTTGAGTGAAAAGTTGAGTCGTTTGGCCAGGCCTTAATAAGCACTGTCCCTGTTCTCCATTTATGAGTCGATTATATGTTTGTTTCCTCTGAGCTTGTATCTGAATTAGATGTATTTGACTTTGCTGTATGTTCTGTTTTACTGAAATCTTTCCTCTGAGAATCATTGCTGGACTTTTCTTATTCATTTTGTACTTTCCCATTGTTTCCTTTGTGCTTTGAATTATGCTGTTTCTTCTTTTTCTTGGCATTGTTTCCGTTTTTACACTGTTTTTCAACAGCCTTTTGTCCCATTTGAAATTGTTCATACCTTTGTCTTCTTTCTACTATACAAACTTTCCGTTGTTCTTCAAGGGATAGGCTGACTTCAGCATGGGTTTTGAAATCTGGATCCTCTGGGGGTTTTTGAATTGTCTCGAATTGACGATTACACTCATGAGATCTTTGATCAGAAGGCCCCGGAGCCGTACTCACCAGAGACTGATCTTTCATCACTTCAACAGTTCTTTCAAGTTCCTTTATCCGTGCAGCCTCGTCATCATCATCACCTTTTAATACTTCAATTGTATTCCGAAGCATGCGATTAAGTATTTTTTCCACCTCGTAACATATCTAGCTGATTGTTTACATTATCCACCATCTTCCCCATGACATCCAAGAAATTATTAAAATCATTTGATGAGGGCCATCTGTGCTCTTCTGGATTATGTGAACGGGAAGCAGGGATTTCAGTAAATCTATTCGTTGGGAAACCAAAGGAATCATGTTGATCAACGGCGTTTTCAATTCTATTCAGATCTTTCAAAGATGCTGTGGGCGACCCTCCATAAGGAGAGGAAGGGGACTTTAAAATTGATGCAGGATCTGTTAAGCCTCGACACGCATGACTTCTTGCAGGACTTCAAGAGCCTTCCATCGGGTATTTTACGGGTGTGCTGATTCCATCAAGAAACTGAAGAAATGAGTCCTTCTGGTGATCTTCAACGCTACTTTCCTCTTTGAAATGATCAATATCCATTTCGTTATCGGTTTGACAAGCAGCTGTATTGGTATTTTCATGAGTGCCCACGTTCCTGTATTTATCGTCGTTCACCCTGTATGAGATCTTTTCCTCCACTTGTACCGTGCGAAGGAGGTTCCTTTCCGTAGCGTGCTGTAACGCGATTTCTGTCATGGGCCTATTCCAACCGAAAGTTTTTTCGCATTCCCTAGCAATGTTTTCCAGATATTGACTGCTGTGTTTCTTCTTAACATTCTGTATTGCTTCCAATACCTTCGTAACCAAAGAGTCATCGTTTTGTGCGGTATTTACTTCAGAATCTGACATTTTATGCGAGCAGCTGTAAGACACCATCAGTTTGTAAGTTATGAGTGATTTACTTCAGCGGTAACTTAGGCCACTGCAACTTTCTTGTCACAACAAAGGACGCATTTCCTTAATTACTGGCAGGCCCATGCTTGCCCACGCAAGTGCATACTATGTTTCGTCAAGGAAACTCATAGACTTTGAGACTGTGTGAAAGGTTTTTTGAGCAAATTTGAGCAATTAAGAGAAATAAGGTATTTCCATGGGGTACTTGAGGTCTCTGGATTTCTTCCTACTTCTCTTCCTTCTTCAACCTCCCGGGCTCCTTTTTCAGTCTGTGGCGAGCATTCACTGCTGTTCTGGGAGAAATGCTGGGGGTGCTGTGAGGGTAGGTCCTTATTTAACGGGGTGGAGCTATCAAGAAAATCACTTTTGTCACTGGACGGACACTTTTTAACCTTGAAACTGTGAGAATAGACAAGGGCATTTTGTTTGTGCGCATAAAAGGATTGCTGGCTGTGCAAGTCAGCATGAAGCTAGACTTTGAAGGACAATCAACAATATGAGTTTCAGGCTTTTTCAGCCATTATTCCCATTTTTGCCTGCAAGAAATTTGGTTTTGGTAGGCGGTTTCAGGGCCATTTTGCAACCAAAAGTCTCCTTGTGAGTTTCCTATTTTGTTAATGGCCCTAGCATAGAGATGATACGCTTGTTTTGTAGGGGTTCCAAAAATCAAAGTTTGCAGGAAAATTACTGACCAATGGACTTACCAAACTTTGTATTTAAATACAAGTAAATTATGTAACCAAATATTTCTGCCAGCCATGTTTTGTAATGAAGTTTAGAATGATTTTTGTCTTTCAATTGACAGACAATGCATTGAGAACAAGCTGGATGTTAAAACTGGATTCTCAAAATATTACATCAAGAGACCAACTTGATGCATTCTAACAGATTCCCCTGGTGCAAAGACTGATGGATGCTATTCCTTAATTAATGCTATCATCATCAGAAAGGTGTTCTTGGTACTTAATGTTCAAAGACTCATCACTGACTAAATTTGTCAAATTTTTACGCTTTGTAAATATTTAAGCTGGAAATACTATCTGGGTGAATTATCAACAAACTCATCCTTAATGCATGCATGTTCTTCCTAGTTTTGCTCAAGAATTGGTCAATAAAATTTTCTCCTCTACTTTCATAACGTCTCTCCAACTGCACCATGCAGCATCTGTTCACCAGAGTGATATTTTTGATGAAAAATCATCATCATCTATATATTTATTAGTTCTGCTTCAGTTAGTGATCTTTGTATCAGTGGCCTATGGGGGGGGGGTACTCAGGTTTATCTAGGATAGGGGTGCACAGGTTACTAATACTTTCTGTGTCTAAAATTTAGGCAGAGCTTACTTCTTTGGGTACACCTGTATAGTTAGTTTTCTTTTATTCCTGAAATTCTGTGTTACTGTCTTAGGTCTTAAAAATTGGGAAAGGTAATAGAAACTACTTAATAATTTCAAATCAAATAACATTTACTAAAGTCAAAATGTTTAACCCTATTAGTACTGGGGGGGGGCGTTTTTCGTCAAATTTAATTGGCAATTAAATTTTTAACATTTCATTGTTCTAACTACGATCATGTGACCACAGCAATACCATATTTGGAGAGCAGTCAACAAAAAAAATTCTTAAAACCTCAATAGATTTTGTCTCGTTTGTCCGATTGATCTCAAACATACACCATTCGATTGCATTTGATGAGTAGTTTCATTTGATATATATATATTTCATGTTTGCTGACATCAGCAAAATTTAATATCTATGACGTCATTGACATTTATGACGTCATTGCTCTAATGAATAAATGTAAGACATGAAAAATTGTTGTCTTTTTGCTTCAACTTATTTATTTGATTACTTCTGAGTCCATATTTAGTTGATAAAAGGACAAGACTTAGAAATAACTGCAAAGAAAATTTGTACATGGAACAAAAAGCCAATTAGAAGCTAATTGTGCTAAGAATAGAAACTGAAAATATATAAAAAGTAAGTATTTTATATCTGCAGCATGTTTCCTACAATTTGAGATAAATTTGGAGAAAATTTGACTACAGAAAAATTAAATAGAATTTTTCTTGTTAAAAAGGTAAAAAATTGCCAATTTTCCTTTGTTTTTTGGTTGCCTAGCAACGAAACACGTGACTAATTAATTGTCATTGTTACATTTCAATAGCCAATTGTCTAAAGAACAATAGGAGTAAGTCTTATTGTTATATCTTTAGTGGTTTCGGAGAAAAAGAGGGGGGGCGATAAACGCCCCCCCCCAGTACAAAGTGAGTAGAAAATCGCCCAGTACTAATAGGGTTAAGTATTCTATAGATTATGAGGAATCTAAGAAGATGGGGTAATCTCCAACGGATCTAAGATACTGACTTCATGACCTCTGGTATGTTGGGCTGGAAAATATTATTTTTTCCATGAGTCTATTTTTATGCCAGAGATTGTATTTTTGAGTCATTGCTTTGCACTGCAGCCTGAGCACCCTTCTCCTAAATATACCTGAGTACCCCCTGGGATCAGTGGAATTCTGAAATGACATGAATTGATTTTTATCATCAATGAACTGATCTCTTTCATCAATAGCACGTTGGTTTAAGCCATGCCTATCTTTGCCAAATGACGTTAAAAGTTCTACAAGATGCTCTTTGCATGCAATCTCAGACCCGATAGTCAGAAAACTTGAAGGCCTAATGAGATGTCTTGAAGTTTGGCTAAAAGGTGAACTGTATCTTGGAAATACAACGTATTTGCAAAGTGTGGCATCATGTAGAAATCCCAGTCATTAAGAACGTTACCACCGTCTGATCTTCTGAATAATGACGTGTTGATAATCATTGGTTTCAAGAATGGCCATGCACCATCTGTACCATTGGAATAAACTTTAATGTTGCGTCTCTGAAGCCCAGTTTCTATGAAATGCCATCTTTGGTCAACATCATGATGCGAGTGTTTTGCATCAGTCCCCAAAACAAAAAGGATGAGTGAACGTGCTGCAACTGCAACTGACTTTGCAACAATACAATGTGCATAGGAAGCACAACTTTCTGTTTTGACTGCCTTTTCAATGTCATCAAAGGTTTGCAAAATGAATGCATTTCCATCAGGCACACCATTCCGAATGGGTAAACAAAATCCGATGTAACGGTCTGTTGATGCATCGTATTCAACACGCTGGAGAATTCTGGTATCATCTGTTTGAATATGTATGCCAGGTGGAGCTTTCCATTCCTTCAGATGCTGAACAAGGTCATCAAAGCGAAATTCTCCTTCTTTAATCTTCCTTGATAAACCTACATTGCGATGAATGGTTGACACAGAGGGCAAGGCATTTCCGAGGTTTTTCTGCAGCATCTCGTATCCAGCTTTCCCAATCAAGCAAAATAAAGATGGAGCAAATTTGTGAATGGTTTCGTCATGTCGAAAGCCTTGAGCATTCTTCTTGTTAGAATTTGAGGCTGCGTTTTGAAACATTTTGTTTGGTATCGGCTTTACACTGGAATTCTCATCGATACCAAAAATTTTTTTTATTGTTGTTCTTGCTACTTCATCTTTCTCAACAATATCTGAAAGTTTTCTTTCATCAAAATATTCATTTATCTTTGTCTGTGTTGTGAAGATTAGAACGCATCAGAATGCAATTAGAGTACATTGGGTCATATTGCAAGTTGGCAGTAATACCTCAAGAAATGAGGTCATAAGGTCTCTATGTACACGTGCACACGGGTCATAGGCTATAACAGATCACACTGGATTCATGTGATAGGAAATAGAGCTTGAAAACTCGGACCTCTCGGACGGAATTGTCCGACTTTTTCTTTGTCCAAACTATCGAATTTCTCCTATAAGGAAACTCGGATATGTTGGAACTCGAAAAAGCGGACTTCTCGGACGAAAAGGTCCGACTTTTCCTTGTGTCCAAATTATCGTATTTCTTCCATGAATTCCTCCAAATTATCGATTTTCGCCATGAGTTTCTCTAAGATATCGATTTTTTTCTTAAATTTTGGGACACAAATTACAAAAAGTTTCCTGGCTTTTTAAATTCAGAGGGTAGTTCTAAGTTTCGAAAATTCCGAAAGAAAAGATCGATACTCAGAAGCTTTCCACTGCGTAAAATGATCCAATGATTTTGAGAGTCGACTTAATTCAAAAGGTGGCTTGAAGGATGACAACCTATCATTGACTTCTGTGGTTCTATCAGCTATGCTATATGCATTTCTGGCATGGTCATTTTGAAACCAGAGTTTCATCAGCATTTTCATCACCCCTAAACATGCCCCATGCATGTAGTCAATTGCCATTCCCCGAATAAAGTCAAAACTTGGTATTCCCATAAGCCATGATGGGCCTTTCACCCCTTTCTCAGCTTGGCCTTCATCTAATGCCTTTTTTGCTTGTTCAAGAGTTTCAGTAGCTGTCCTACAAGGCCCTTTAGGATCTGCTCTTTGAAATTCAAAGGCATGCACTGACCCTCTCATGCCAGTTTTTACAGTCAACCCTGGCTGGAGGCATGATGGACAGCCATAATAGCCATTAAATTGGGTTGTGTTCATTACTGTGCACTTTGCTGGTAAGTCACAAGTACAGGCAAGTAACAGTACCTTGCATATAAACTCTCCTCGTTCTGGTGAATAGACCTTACAACCCTTTTGTCCTAAATCTACAAGGCTTTTGTGAAAAGGCTGAAGAAATGTTGCCATGCTACCTTTTGTTGGGCCAAACCACAGACCTGCCAGAAGCATGTTCTTTCTTTTTATTCTTTCTTTGTAGGGCAGCTCATTGATTATGAAATAAAGAGGCCAGATTGAAACTTTAGAACTCTTAAAAACAGGCACCCCATCAGTGTTCATTGTTAGTGATATGTTGTCTTGATTGGATAAAATGTTATAATTCCTTTTGTATAAAACCCCATCATAAACATCATTTATTGCCCCTGGTGCCTTTTCTCTTTTAAATCTATGACTCAGATGTCCATAAAACCCAGGCCTTGCCAAAAGGGTCTTAAGTTGATCTGGAATTGGTACTTCAATGAAAAAGGCCTTTGCTCCATCAATTGTGAGGTCTTTGTTGCAAAAAAGGTTAGGGCATTTGCCATGATCTTCATCCAGATATACCAGGCAGTAACTGCAATAATGATGGAAAACTATTGAGGCCTTCCAATCGTGAAAAAATTTTTTGAACAGATAAAGAGACTTTGGGAACTTTGAATCCGATGGAAGCAGAAAATTTAGCAGAGCAATGAAGTCCCCAAGAGCCTCAGAGCTGAGCTTGTGCCTCATTGTAAATGCAGCTAACAGGAGAAAACTGATCCCCAAGGTTAACATAGCTCCCTTGTATAAGGGCTCTCTCAGTTTCTCTTCTTCAATATTTTCTTCCTTCCTTTGAGGGCTGTCCTCTGCACTGGCGTCACAATCTTGGGGAAACTGAACGTAAGAACACTGCTCAACTTCCTCGTCATGATTGTCCGTGTCAAATTCGACGTTGCCTTTGAACGATGACTCCATTCCTTCAAGTTTAAAAGCCTTCTTCAGCAGCCCATTTATCTCCTCCAACATCTGTTGTTGCTCTTCACTCATTCCTTCTGCAGCTTCAACGTTGTCATCATTCGAATCACTATCATAAGACATGCATCCATCCATGGGGTTTACTTCCTCTGCCAGTTCCTCAGATTGTGTATCAAATAGCATCACATTCGCAGCTTCATTTTTTCGTTCTCCTCTTGTAGACGCAAGCCTCCGCCTTCTTGAATCACAATACACCTCATCAACTGAATTAAAGCGTGCCACTTTTTCAGCAGAAACTGCTTCGATTACTTTGAAATCACTTTTCCTCTTTTCAGAATCAAACTTTACTTTATTTACGTGCTTGGAAAAGTCAACGAAGTTCAGCGCCATTTTGAAACGATAAGACAGCAACAAACAGTCCCAGGCCCCTCACGATTTGATTGACATTGACATGGTCTCTCAGTGTTTTGTTGTGTCAGTGTCGGAATTTGATTGACATTGACATGTTTGAAGGGCCAATCAGGCCAGAGAACTTCTAAATAACCAATCAACGGCCAGCATCTTGCGGAAAGCGCGCCATTTTCGTATGTTCGTAGTCTTTCTTACTTGGTCATCGTTGCCTGCACACAGAATCAACATGGACGCGAACAAGGAGAGTGGAGGAAAAAATAGTGAAGCTGTCATGAGTAAAAACTGTCAAGAAGAAAGCCGTAAAAGAAAGAAACCAGCCTACCTCAAAGGCTATTTGGGTGAAGACGAGGACCCGCTGACCCAAGAAGGTATGTCACATTTTGAACTTGTTGGTCATGAAGAGGCAAGTAATTTTAACCTTTAGTCCACACCAGAAGATACTGACGAAGAGGCAGAGAGACTCGCTTTTTCCGAGTTTCAAGAAACTAACAGCAGCTTCAGCAACTGCAACAGTTCGTTATGATGCAGTTGCTGCGAGAGTGGAGGTATAGTTAATGGTGCAAGCTCGCTTAACTTTCTTTTACAAAATTCAAAAAGTTGAATAAACGTGTTGACACACCGACAGCCACCCCCCATTGAGCCGGCATAGTTTTTCATCATTAGGCCTACTTTTTATGATCAGGCAAACTTGTCAAACTAATTTTCTATATACAGATATGTGTGTCCTTTTAGATACGCATTTTTTGGTTGAGTTTGTTGAAGATGGAATTGTGGAGGTATTAACAAAAAATGAGGTAAAAAAACCAAAAGGGAAAGCATTGGAGGATCTTCAGGAGGGAGACCAAATCACAGCAGTCTGGAGAGGAGACAATGAGTACTACATGGCAAAGATTATCTCTGTGTCAAGTATGCTCTTTTCCTTATCAATTTAATCCCTGTTGATGTATGCATAGAGGTACACCAGGCCATCTATGGAAAGTTATAAATTTTTGTGTCAAACAACAAACATTGCACTTGAAATAGTGATATGAGATTTCCATAAAATTGGAATCCATCTCACAAAAGTAATGCTGGACAATGATGCATCTTATCTAAAGCCCAAAATATGGATTTTTCTCATAACTCAGGAGAATCAACAAATGATATGAATACATTCAAACATTAGATTGAATACCAAGAGGATTTTTCCTCACCAGAATCCATTCAAATCATGGGAAGAGCCAGGAATCATATACTGTGTAGCCTGCACGCAGCTCAGTATTCTCCCTCCAAAGATCATATAAGTTCATTTCTCTTTGGGATTTCAGGTGATAAAGATCATCTTCTCAAGTTAATGTTGTCTAGCAAGAAGCAAAGGAAGCAGGTAGAAAAAACAAAGAAGCCAAAACAACAGCCAAAAGAAGGTAATTATTCTCATTACATGAAAGTTGTTGTTCTCAAAATCATTAGCCTGGCAGTGCCACCCCCCAAGGATGGGTTTTGTGATTGGTCCAAATCCACTGAAAAACAGGGGCTCACACTTCTATACATGCATCATCACATACGTACATATTTTTTTATAAGAAACTAAGAATTTTGGCCAGTACTCAAAGTTTCTTAAAATTATCAGATTTTGAGAGCTCAGAGTTTCTTACAAGTTTCTTAAAGGTTTCATAACAATCTTCATGTTCACTTGCTGCACCCTCCTGAACTTTTCAAAACAATGTTTTTTTGACAACTTTCCAGTGTTTAGACATCAAGTACATTGCGAGTAATATGATACAGGAAACAAGTGAAATAGGGTAAAATATGTTAAGGGCTTCCTTTGTTAAAAATAAATAGTTTCTTAAGTTATATTTTCCCAGTACTGGAGTTTCTTAATTTTTTGGCCATCTGAGAGTTGAGCTTCTTATAAGCAGTTTCTTATAAAAAAATATGTGTAGTATAACACCTTTAAATAACCATCTTGCTTGGTATCGTATCCAGGCATATTTTTCAGCATCAGTGAATCCAGCATGTAGCATGTGTGTGTTACTGTAAGTCTCTCTCATGAATTTCTGCTTTCTTCGCTCGCACTTGTATGTCCATGTGGTGGTGTGGCCAAATGGTAAAGGTGCAGTGTTTCAAATCATCTGATGTCTTCTTGTATTTTTAAAAGAAACCAAGAATCAGGCCAGTACTGAGAGTTCCTTAGAACCATCAATTTTTCAGTACATTTCATACGAGTTTCTTAGAGGCTCTATATAGCTGTCTTCATCATTATCAGCCATGATTCATCATTGATAATTTCTTTTAGAAATGGAAATGAGACACACTTTGTCACATATAGTTTTCCTTGAGATTTTCACTGGGTTTTTGCTAAAGCTATCTGAGATTTTGGAAATCTGCAAGCTGGTGGCTTTTCCAGCCAAAATAAATATCAAGTACTGCAAATTTCTGCTCAGGAATACACTTGGAAGGCTAACTTTTGGGTGGAATTAGCAAAATTAATTTTACATTGCCTAATAAAGAAAACAAAGTACTTTACAGTCCTTATGTCACACGTTTCAAGAGAGGATCAAGTGTTAAACATTTTAAAATTATCATTTTGGTATTTTCAGTTGATCATAAGCCTCATAAAATCTTATAATTATTTTTCTTATGATTCTTACGATCCTTATAACTCTAGTGAAAAACACTAAAAAGGTGGAGATAACCAAGAAGGAAGCACAAATTAAAGCTGCAAAAATTCAAGCCGAACAATTTTTCATCAGAATGATGTGTCAGTGATGGAAGAAACATCAGTGAGACAGGATGAGAGAAACCAAGAAGTACCAGATCAGACAGATGCTGCTGAGCTTACTGAGCTTATGCCAGCAGAAAAACGGTATTCAACAGGCATCGCAAAAGCTTTGCATATGTCAATGGACACACTTTATGATAACAACTCAAGTCACATGGCAAACTTAATGGCTGTTTCTCCATTGCATCCCTCTCCGCCTAAGTCTCCAACACCACCTAGATCACCACATCAGACATCACAATCTCCACCTAGGTCTTCAACACCACATGAATCAACACATCAGACTTCCCAATATCTGGAAAGAGTAGATTCTGCCAACAGTGGATTTGTTTCAATCCCAAGTGAGTTGTCATTAGTATAGTATAGGCATAAAATTGACAGTATCGTAGATTTTACAAGACAATAAAGCTCCAAGCTTTCACTGAAAAGTTAGACTTACTGTAGTTAAATTTTGACATTCGGTAAAATTTTTGAGATGTATTTAATCCTAGCGCTTGGCTGGCAGATCAGTTGACATAACCTGGAGCAATCATGTCACTCATTTGTGGTGAAATGAAACAGTTGAAACTCAAGTGTTATTGTTCCATTATTCCCTATTTCATGTTTTAGTTTCCACTACTCTGACTTAGGCCCATACCCCATTACAATCTCCCAGCATGAGGTATATATTGTATGATAGAATATCAAACCATTTTGATCACTGGCCAAGAAGACATGCTGACGCAGTCAAACTTTAAATGACAAAGGAATGTGGCCAGTGAATCTTTCAGTTTCAACTAGCCTGCGCTAATAGACTTAATTAAGAGTAAAATAGGACAGACATGCATGGACATCAGAGAAACTTTAGTAGATCAATTTAGTAAGCTTGCTTTTGTCATACACATGATTTTAATCCTGGTATGATTTTTTTGTAATTTGAAACTAGAGAATTGTTTTCTATATTTTTTCCATTTCATTTTTGCATCACAGGAAAATTAAAAAACAATCAAACTATGAAAAAGTTGCAGTGAAATTAAAATGAATTATCAAAATTTCCCCTGGAGCCACTCAGCCTAAGAAAGATGTGATTTACACAAGCTACACAACTCAAGTGGAAATTTCAACACATTTTAATGTACATCACAATTTGTTTTATCACATCATCATTAAATTTGCTTGCAGTTAAGTTCATTCATAGATTTTAAATTCCACTACATACAAATACTCTAATATTAAACTACTTACAACGATTATAATAAGTACATTAAAGACAATACACAGAGAATAAAAACAAAGACAAATGACACTGCACTAGAGGACTTGCATGAAGGGGAATTCTTAAGGAGGAACTCTCTCAATAGCAAAGCTAATCGAGGAGAGAGCACCCCTTTTTAGATAGTAATTTTAGAGACTATGTGGGTAAATTATGACAGATAGATAGTCGGATTAGCTGGCTGCTAAACGGCTCACAGCTCAAGCTCACATATGACACTTGCTGTTATATATTTTTTTATCACTAAATGGAGTTTAAGCATATAAAGGTGGCTCAATTCATTCACCACAAGTCATTTCCTGTTGATGTAGATCACTTACCAAAATATGGTTCAGCAAGTGTCAGTCTTTGCAGAGTTATTTCTATTATAGGCTAAAAATATCCTAAATTCTCTTCAAACAGACACAAAATCAGCCCATTTGCCTTTGGAGTTTTAAAACTGGCTTTGGGGGAGGGGAGTTTCAAGTACAATTATTACAGTATTTACAAGTCATTGATGAATCCTTGCTCACTCAGTGTTGAATATCACCCCTCCTGCCCTCTTGGAATTAAAGGACTCATCTTTCAATGGTTTCTTTGCAATTATATTGTTTTGACTCTTTAACAGTACCTTCACCAGAAGTCATAAACTTTTTAAAAAGAATTGTTGAAATCTTTGAGCCATCATCTGGTCAAAATTCCAGTTCAAACATGAAGGACTTGACAGAGTCTCATCAGGTAGGATTTTCCAAAATTCTACAGCACATTATTTTTTAGGCTTCGCGTCTGTCCCCTTGTCTTAAGTGCCACTGCTAGCACACCATGCAGTATCTTGTTTGCCAACTTCTGACAGGCCATAATTATCTTTGGTTGATTTTGATAAATGACATTGATCTGCAGTAAAAATTCAGAAGTAGTTTCTAGAATCATTTGTCAATTCTTAATTTTCTGTTTCTTGAGTTACAAGTTGGTTTCTTAAAATTGTTGTTATAGAAAAATGTTGGTAAAACTGTCTATATACATTTTCTAATTTACTTTTTAGGATGCATTTAGAAACAAGAAGGGGTTACAAGAGCTTGTACCTAACAGCAATGTTTACATACCATCAAACGAACTGTGTGTCATCCATACATCTTGCCGCGATTGTCCCAGACAACTAATGAACCTATTGCTTGACAATTTCTTTGATGACAACACATTAACCCATTGTGGTGGCATGGGACTCAGATCAAAGTCAGGAAAAACCATGGAAAAAGGCAGGGCATTGGATCCCAATATTCTTAAAGCCATCATTGGTATGACAGTTCATTTTCCTATTACTTTCTGCAAATTCAGCAATCTATAGCATTTAAAGTTCTTTAATGCTGCCCTGGCCACAACCTTTTTCAGAATCACGACAAACAAGTTCCTTGCTTTTCATTGGATTGATACCAAAGTTCAAGTTCCTGATCATGCTGTTTATGAAACGTTGTTTGCACGAAAATGACGTAAACTAGGCTTTACCACTGAATACCATTTTTGTAGTGAAGAAACTCCCTTTGTTGCAAAGATAGCCAATCAAATTGCACAATAGCCTGACAGGCTCAGGGTCAATATGTGTTTCAGTTTATGGAAAGCCTTCATTGTCACTGGGCACAAGGATGAGATCCATCATGGTTCCTTCATATTCTTCGTATGAAAGCCCAGATTCAGGTTTAGCACCCACATTTTAGTCCAGCTGCATTTTTTCAAACTGCTGGTGATTGTGATGCTGATTTTATGAAGATATGAAGTTAAGATTTATAATGGATTTAACCATAAAAGAGAAGTTTGCAGATATTTCGAAATTTTACCTACCTTCATAAACAAAATCAGGATAAAAGACTGCTGGAAATATCCCAAATTTGTTTGAAGAAATCTAGTCTCCACATGTTTGGGAATAAAACTTTGGATGCCAGGTAAAATATTTCCAGGTTTCAAGGGGCTATAGCATTTCCAATTCACATACAGACCAACAAGGCACTGAATCTCAAACAATGGAAATTCAGGCTGAGAGGCTATGGTGATAACAATAATGATTGTTGTACAAAAGTCCGGTAGGCGACAAAAATGTGTGTCTTCAATGGTTCTTCCTATTTTCTGTCCGCCACAGTACCTTTTGATAAATATTCAATGCCCTTTCAGTTTCTATGTGAATTGAAAAGATCTAGTGAGTTTTGTTTACGCATTTCAGGTCATATGATATTACTCTGGGGAAGTTTCTGTGTTATATGTCATAAGTTATGATACATTTTGCATTCATGGCAGAAGTCTTCATGGTGCTAAATAAGTTATACAATTCAAAAGAGGTTTTATCACGAGGTTTCACCATCTAACTTGAAGTAATGTAAACTGGCCTCGACAAGCCTTAGGTGATTTTGTCCATTGGAAACACCATAAGTTCTTGAAACCTGGATATGTTTCAACTGGCATCCAACCCTTTATGCCTAAACACCTGGAGAGAAGATTTATCACAAGAATCTTCACACATTTCTGTTGTCTTTGACGCTTTTTCACCGTTTGATTGGTCCGTGAAAATGGAGTTTTGGAGGTTTCTGACCACAGGCCATGAGCAAAAATCAACGAAAGCATTAGTTTCCCATGCTGGGGTGAAAATTTACACCCTGGGTAACTTTTCATGGTCAAATCCCTAGTAGGTTTTAAACTTTCAATCGTCCTAAATTTTCATTACCACTAGCAACATGAACATTTGTAATGAGACTAAAGTTTGGGTGCTGAATCTGAATCTGGACTTTACAGAGTAATTTTGAATGATTTCCAAAACGAGACTGTTCATTACACCAGCATTGTATCATCATCTGTCCCATAGTTATGACAATGTCTTATTTTAGATTATACAGCAAGATTTGCCTCAGAAAAAGGGAATAGTCTCCCCCTCAAAGAAATGAGAAGAATTGTTACCAACAAAATTGCGACAGCAAAAAGACGTAACAATAAGAAACTTGGTAAGACTATCAAGGGTACATAGTTTGTCTCTCTTTATTGCTTTCATATTTTTGAAGAACAGGTGCAGCATGTTTCAAAGCACTGCTATATGTTTGAAAGCATGCAAAATTGATTCACAGACAAATATATACTGACATATAATAGTGTGTCCATTGGAGGGTGGGTAACTTCCATTTTGAGAATAAAGGTTATGTGCCACCCATGATGATGGGTTCTGAGTCTCGAAAGTATGTAAATGTAGGTTTCAACACGCATACACATAACTGTTTGTCTCATTAGTTCTTACGAATCTATTTGTTGTAACTTTATCTTCCTTGAATATATATGTAAACATTTAAAGTGAAATGAAACTTGATTTCTCTGAAGTTCAATATATATTTTCCCTGATGCTCCTTTAAAAATTGGTATGAAAATCGACCAAAAATCCCTAAATGTTGGGCAGCATGTCCCTGTCGACCCAAGATTTGAGTTTCCCCCTCCCCCAGCTCATCATAGCGACCGATAAAAATTTTTAAGGCCCATATTTTTCTCAAAAGTGTTCAGTCTTTTTTGTGTTAATTTATTACCACTTGCCACTAAACTTCAATTATTCTTGGCACAAACAATGCTTCACCATATCAAGGATCATGCTGGTCATTAAGGTTCTTGTTGCACTTAAAATTATGTTAATTGCTTATGTTTGATTTTGTGAGCCTTTCTTGCAGTTGCTATTTTCAAATTTTACAGGACCCTTGAAGAAGAAGCAATGAAAATATCATGCCTATGCGAGGGAAATGACAAGCAGGGTTGTGGACATGGAAGTAACTCAATTTTATTGTGTTTGTGTGTGTATGTCAATGATGGTGCATTTTTTGCATCACACAAAAGCCTGATGAAAATTCTACACAGGACAGTCAGTATATTCAAAACTGTTGTGAGATGGGTCTTCACAAATTATGGCCAAGACCATCAGCGTACCAGCGTCGGTTTGGTCCACCTGTTTGTATTGCAATCGTATGCGTTTGGCAAAGCAATATACTGTAGTTTGGTCTACCACAAAAACATTTGATATCGGCTTGTTAGTAAAGGTCACAATGGGTACTAAGGGTCACATGATACAATAATCATACCGTAGGAAAGCTTGCAGCTTAAAAACTCTCAGATTGCCAACGGGAAAATAATCTGTTTCTGTTATGGAAATACAGGGAAGTCCTTAAGCATTGGGAAGGCTTAAAAGACTTTGTCTTGACATACAGTATGCAAGGGCACAGGAAGTAAACGTGCAAATTGTTATAAAAACTCCTAAAAATCCATGAGTATTCAAAACTGATAGTTTAGAACATGTACATAATACTGTATATAATACTGTACAGCTCTATGTAAATCTAAAAATACTGTACAGTTGTAATATTTCGTAGCTGAAGGCTGTTGTATTAAAACAGTACATCATTGTTTTAGCTGTTGTATTCTCAAAACACAAGTACCTAAGTTTATCAAATGTGTTCTTTATTTATGGAACCTTTGCAAAGAGATGTCAATGCAATACACCTCTTGAACAAAAGGACACCATTATGGAAGTTTTCCGGGTTTCGTTGTCCGTAAGCTGCCCTTACACGGTCAGATTTTGTTGAATTCGATAAATCGAATCAGTTTTTGCTTCACATTCGTTGAATCAAATGTTAGCAATAGCCGAAAAGGTTGCTTCAGCAACAATAATAGTCGGTTTGGTGCTTAAAAAAGCAAAAATACAAGAAAACATGGCACAAAATGGGCAAGGGGTGGCTGCTACAAACAATTCGCTCCCTCTCGTATTTAGCAGTGAAAGCCTCTTCTGTTCTTTTTTCTTGAACTTAGGCCGGGAGGACTCCATTTTGCTTGCGTCTCGTTTGAAAATTAGATCACGTAGGCGAGGAGAAAATTTCATTCATTTGCCATTCGATAAATCAAAAGAAATAGAACAGGTCCGATTCTTCACAAGTCGAATTCGATAATCTCACCATGGCATCAGTCATCCGATTTTGCTTTTACATTAAAATCGAAAACTTTCAGACGGAAAAGTTTCGGAAAAACAACTTCGGACAAAAAACTTTAGGAAGCTTTTTCGGGAATTTCGGACAAAAAAACTTTCGGACAAACACGACATCAAAAAACAAGCCTGATACCAAAATATATGACAAAACTAACTGTGATTCTATCATAGATACCAGCTTGCATTAGGTACATGGTGATCATCACATCTGCAAGGACATTTGGATGTAATTTTCGTTAGATTAAACAATGGAAAACCAGCTGTAAACCAAATTAGAAGGTGCTGCCGCATGTGCACTTTTTTCAAAAAAACTTCAAGGAACCAAACTTTCATATAAAAAGTTCAAGAAACCTAAGTACTACTGGCAAAACATTGATTAATTGACATTTTATGTAATGTTTCTTTGCGTTTTTCTATTTTCAATAAATTTAAAACTTTAGTTTATCAAATGTGTTCTTTATTTATGGAACCTTTGCAAAGAGATGTCAATGATCAGAGGAATTTTGTAAAGGAGGAGCTCCCTCAATATGCAAGCTGATTGAGAAAGAAGTTGAAGTATTTAGGTGTTATTGAAACAGGTGCAAAAAGACCATATAAGGTTTGGTGTTATAAAGGGACCCATACACAAGGAAAACACAGAACATTCAGCACACCAAGCCCCCCCCCCCCCAGACACACGCCACCATCAAAAGACACGCTCAGATGACAGCAGAAGTCAGAGAGGCCCGAGGGCAGCAAACCCTATGCAGAAGAGGGATTGATTAGTAAATGGAAAGGTTCATGAAGTTCTATTGACAATATTTTTCAGTTCATTTTACTTGAAAATAAGCATTTTATTATGAAGATACTAATTGATTTAAATACTTACACAGATCATCAGCCATTTGATAGAATCTGCTGTTGCATTTGGTAACAGTAATGAGGTATGGACAACTGATCTATTTGCTATGTGTACCAACTCTTAGTGAAACTGATTCACAGTATTTGAACTATGAACTGTCATGAATGCCTACTTTTCAAGTTATTTACCACTTTTAATTAGGCCTATTTGTGCTACTTTTGAGTAGTAAATTGGAGATCAGATATAGGTTACATTATGTTTATGGTATTTTACGTATTGGTAGATTAGGGTATGGCTTTGCTAAAATTGATTAAAAACAGTATATATATACATCATTTCCATTTTATAGATGCTTGTAGCTAAGAGCTACCAACCTGTAGATTTGGCAAAGATAATGGAAAGCAGTGGAGGATATCAAATACAGGACCATGATATGCTCAGTGAAATTGAAACTTCCTCTGCAATTAAGGTAAAGTTTGCATTTCTATCATCCTGTTTTTCAGACATACAAATGTATATCTGTAGGCATTAATCAGGGTGTTTTCTATACAGCAGTGCAGAGGATACCCACAAATTATACATAGATGATTCAAGCTAATCACTGTAATGGAATCCAACTTCTATTTTCAGGATGATCTTGATGACATATATCTGATGTTTCCCATTGTGAGGGGCAAAACAACATCAAAAGGAAATATGGGATACTGGGCCCTTGCAGTAAGTATGATGTGCTTTGTTTTGACTGGATGGATTTCCATTTGTATAAAGTGGTATAAATTAACTCATCTTAAATTATCCCCAATGGCAGGGTAATGATACAATGTGTGTAAAGTGTGTGGTTATATTTGATGTGACCTTTGTTGAAGAATGATTTGAAGGATCATGGACCAATGGTAGTCAGATTCACGCATGTAACCCATAATTTGCAAGAATTTTCTGTTAAAGCTTATGGTCTAATCTTACTTCTACTAAATTTCCACTTTAGGTTGCATTTATAAGGAAATCTTCTGGCACTATGCTGATTCTTGATCCTTTGGGAGAAGAACAAATCACTGCAGCAAAGAAAATGGGGTACGTTGTTGTAGTTAACTCCTTGACTTACTCCTTGTTTACTGTCAACCCAGGTTTTCTAGCTCCCACGATACAGGTACTGCCACCAACTTCAGTGGCTCCTATTTCTGGGCTTCCTTTGATCTTTTCTCTCCCACAAATGATCATTTTTTATTCTCACGTTGTGCTAGGTTGGATTGATCATAGGCTATCGTTGTGTGAAATTGATTGTACTTTGGTTGATATGTACACTCTGTGGAATTGGAGACGCATTACTGATGAAGACGCAAGTCAAAATGTTTGCACAAAGCTATGTTTTTGAGTCTCTCTTTGTCTATATAAACTGCAGATGAATACCAATAATTTAACCATTGCATTGAATTGTACTGAAAAAGTATAGACTCAGAAACTACCACTTTTTGTAGACATTTCATTATAAGAAGCCTTCAGCAGTAATCATAAATATATACATTTATCCCTGCAGTATCTACTATTTTTTTGCAATAGCTGTACCTTACTTACTTTGAGTCATGTTCTGGGCAAAATTCTTGCTTCATGGTTTTGTCTTGATGCAACTTCCAACTCATGGAATTAATTGACTTGCGCTTTGATTCTTTGCAGCATAGATATGTTTACTAAATTTAAGCCCTTCACCTTTTAGATTCTATTTGGATCAAATGTTATGCTGCAAAATTCAGTGGGAGTTTATGGGAAATCAGCAGCATGAAGAGCAAAGCAAAGTATGTAGCTGACAAATTCACCGTCTTAGTTGAGAATGACAAAATTCTATGAAAACCGTTAGTGCGACCACTACAGCTATTTGAATAGTCTACAGTCATAACTGATAGCAGAACTAAGTCTCGTTTATTTATATATAATTGGACAATTTTTGATACATAAGTACAAGTTAGTAGAGCATGGAATCATTACTTTTCAGTTTCATAGAAATACACAAAGCAAATCAATTAAAACTTTAACTATGAATGCTATGTTTAAAATGAAAAGATAACTGTGCATTTCCATTTCAAACCTTCTTTTCAGGAAAGGCTACCAGTCCCAGGGGGACTCAGTGGGACAGGCATATACATTTTCCTTGTAAGTGAGAACATTGTTTTCTGATTCTTTCGCATTTTTACGATGTGTGGCCAAATATATTGTGTTGCAGATGCCAGATGTATATACAATGTTTTATCTGTTTGTACTATGTTGCATTCTATTCCTACCATGACTATCCCCAAAGGATTTGCAAGATTCTGGTGTCTAGAGTTAACTTGGGATCTCAGGAAAGGAGTATGTTACCAGGGAATCTGTTCGTTTTATCATCATGTTTTAATCTTTGATCAAACATTGAACAATTTTTTGGGAGACCTTATATTAACATCAGTTGAAGTTATGCTGTGTTTGATACTTAAAGGCCTGCTTTTGATACTGAAAATGAATTTGTTGCTCCAGATGGTATTATTTTACCTTTCTTAACAGTATGCATTGGCTATTGCAACACGGAATGCGTTCCCTTCGAAGGTAAGTACTGTATCATGAATAGATTTATCACAATACTCACCAAATTACTTGATTTGGTACAAGAGACAAATTCTAAGAATATCTCTTGCAGTAATGTGCAGTACTTGTCATTTTTAAATGTAGGAAGAACTCTTAAAAAGGAAAGATACAGGAAGAAAACTAAAGAGAATTATAGAAGTCCTCTGATTTATAAAAATTTGTCTTTTATTCCCACTTTAGGTAATTGACAGGATTAAAAATTTTTTATAGGGATATGTGACTGGGAATGAGTATCTGTTCTGATGGATCAGATTTTTGAAGCATATTTTTTTGCATGATCAATTGGCATGATCAGTTTGAGCTAGACAGATTTATTTGCATACCATCATGTCTCCTGTTAATAGTGGATGAACATGAGGTCTATTGATAATGATGTGATTTAGAATTAAGGTTCAGTATAAACCTGGTTGTCATAGGGTTTGATGTTATCACACCATTTTAAAGGCTTATCAGCTGAGTTTATTAATTTAAAATGTGTGCCAATGCTTTACACATGTTATTTATATTTATTTACAGATAAATGAGACAGATGCAAGGTTGTGGATCCTCAACACAATTCTAAGAGGAAGTTGCCATGAGGATCCTACCAGTGATGATGATGATGAAACACAATTTTCTCAAATATAGTTTGACTATTTATTTGCTGTAATTTATAGGCCAGGTGAAACATGCAGAAAATGCAGAAACATCATTTTCATCCAGAACAGGACAACAAGCTGTCATATTTGAAAACTGGATGGGGAGGAGCAAGGAGAGATGTGACCTCTCCTATTTTCAAGTATCGCAAATAAGGTTAACAAAACCTTATCATTTCATGGTAGATTACATACCACGTAAGGTTTACAGAAACAGTGATGCAAACTCTTTTGGGTTCACTTTTGTCCATGAAGATGTAGTGTTTGGCAGTTGTGGCAATCTTGATGCCTCTGTTGTTGATACCTTGATAGACTGGCAAAGATTTATCTTTTGATTGTGAAGAGGAAGAAGACACAGCTGGTGATGACACAGAAGCTGGAACTGATTGTCTCAATGATGAGACTTCCTCCACCTCCTCTGTTAATGAGATCATGCATTTTTGCCTTGGCTGCTCCTTGTCAAAATCTTTCTTTGGAAATAGATCTGATAGAAAGACAGGGAATGATGACAATGATTTGCTAGAAGAGTCCAAAAACAATGATAATGAGCGAGCTTTTAGCACATCGAAATTCTCTACTTCTCTGTTTAGCATTTTGAAAAAATGTTCTGGACAGTTGATTTTTACTCTTCAGTCCAATGAACTTACAATTCACTGCAACATAACTGATGGAAGGGATCTTTACGAAAAAAATTTTTTTGAAGGGGAAATGGTTTTGTTTTTGAAAAATTAGGCCTACCAGCCTTACCCATCTGGAAATAATTATCCCAGTGCACCAAATGACAAGAGGCATGTGCTTGATGGTACATCTGACATCACACTTAACGTTAAATGCTTTGTTTGCAAGTCCGACAAAGTTGCTAAAGCCAGATTTTGATTCATCATACACGGATGATGTATTTGGTGCTTATTTCAAAATCACATCCAGGATTCTTGGCTGAACTTTATGGTGGACAAGAGGAAGCAAATCAAAATCAGATGCATGCAGGTTTCATAAAGGTAAACTCAATTTTAAGGCAACTGGATTGCCTTTCTTCCTATATGGCTAAGTGGCTTGGGAGCACAAGAGGAAGGTTTGACAAAGTGACTGACTTCTCAGCCTTTTAGGCTTGGAAGGATAGCACAAATGCATTGATTACTTTGAGGACTTCCCCTTACCAACACCCTTGCTGTCAGCAACAACATCTAAGGCTCTGTTTATATGGAGAAAATAGCATCGGCTATCCGAGGCTATTTCTTGGTGAGGCTATTTTCAGCTTCTGTTTATATGGGAGAAAAATAGCCTCGGCTTGCTGGGGCTATCTTAATTTGGTACCAAATTTGACAATATGACAATGAAAATGATGGTCTGGGCTTACGCAGTATCTACAATTTTGTGTCAGTGAAGTGAGGCTATTCTTGCTTGTGTTTATATGAAAAAAATAGCCTCACCAAGCCGATATGTTGGCTCACTCAGATGAGATATCAGCAGTCAAAAATAACCTCACGTGGGTGATACTATTTGTAATACTCATATAAACGCAAAATAACAATTATTTTTCTCCATATAAACAGAGCCTAAATTTCCTCAAAAGGTGTTGGATGAAATTGCCCTCATTGAAAAAGGAGGAAATTGATAGAACCCTCAAAGCCAAGCCCAAGCAAGCTAAATCAACCAGAAAACGCCCCAATTGAAGCAGTGCTGAGGCAAGGCCCCTGCCTCCAAACAGAAAAAGACCAAGAAAGGGGAAAAGGCTTTCAATTGAAACCAAGACCATTTCGCCAAAAAAATCATTCCAAACCATTTCAAGGGCAGTATCAGATGATACTACTCTCCTCCCAGCACATTTACACTTACCGCACCAAGATGATAAAACCTGATGTTTGATTGAAAGTTTCAAACTCAAATTGGACTTTCTTTCAGAATTGCCAAATGACAAAGTTGAAAACTTTACATCCAACTTGCAGTATTTCATGAATGTAACATTTGTTGCCTTTCCTTCAACTTTAAAAAAACATCTGAGTTCCATTAACTTGTGCAATATCTGTGACATTTCACTCAAAATGCATATGCAGAGTAGCACAAACTTCTCTGGGTTGTGTGCCCTCAGTAACACAATTCATTGTCTTGAAGCTAAGCTGGGGGCTTTGCATCGAATAGCAGATAACACATGGCTTGATCAGTCACTGAACCTGGAAATTTCTAATCATTTAGAGAAAAGTTGATCAATTTCTGGTGATTACAGCATTGATGTGTGCAGCCCAAGTAACTGGTTATGGGTATTTGCTAATGAATAACAAACTCCTCTCCTTCGTTTGAAATGCAAACCCACACAATCTTACAGCTAGGTCACAGGCAATTATCAGTGACCTTATGTAGCTTCTATATGTGCTCCCTTTCAGATATTATTATACAATGCTACAGATCATTTTGTTGGTCTCCGGTTTTTAGAGGGGAACTTACTTGTGCTAAACCAGTGTAAAGGGTAACAAAGACTAAAGGGTAATTATGCCAAAGATAATGATTCAGTTCTTTCACAGACTCTGCTTCCCAATCCCCATCTTTGCCTGCAACTTGTGTGCAACAACACTAAGGAGGTTGCACAGTCTCTCCAAACACCTAAGGCAAGAAGAAAGAATATAATGAGAATATAAAAAGAAAACAACGTTTATCAATGTAGGTTAGAATAGCAGATTCCCAAGCAATCGTCAGCCAGATGTTGCAGTAGATGACAGTGACAAAATCACTCCAGTGAAGGAGATTTTGGTGCGTACTAAGGACCATGAACTGTTTTGAAAGTTTCCTTTATTAAGATTCAGGATTGCAGTCATTGTGGATGGAAATTTAAATGGCCTAGTCAACCTATGGTTTTTGGAAAGTATCCTTCTGGAAACTCAATGATAAGTTTTGGTATTTGATGCCTTGGGTGCAGGTAAGTGAAATGCCCTTGGTCCCAGAACCCCTTTCTACCATCAGCACAAGTTTCTGTTTTCATCCATTCTCATGCAGTGGGGAAATACCAAGCCAAGTTTTTTGAAGATTTGAAAAATAATGATAATGCTGAATGGTCAGGAGATGGTAGATTCGATTCTATGGGGCACAATGCCAAATACAGGGTGTATGCAATGTTCTGCAATAATATTTTGAGGCTGCTTCACTTTCAATTAATGCTGGAGGGTCTGAAAGAGCGCAGGGGAATTTGTTTATGAGGCTGGCGAACTTGAGGCAGGAGGGAAAAATCCTCGCTTGTTAGAGTAAGAAGCATTGTTGAGGTAATCCAAAAGAGTGGGCTTGCATGCAAACAACAATTTGCAATTTGCAAAAAAACATCTGAATTGCAGCAACAAGATTCGCCGTTGAAGAATAACATGGTGAACCAAAAATTGAAAGGGTTCCTCGCCACCAAAGAAGCAAACAAGTGAGTGCTGAATAAGGCAGTTACAGATCCAAGAAGAGGAGACGGGCGTTCACTCTCCGTGTGAAACATCTTTGTCCAAGTTTCTGGTTTCCGATACTGCTACCATCGAAATCTATCTACCTACATGTAATCAATGGCCCATTGTCACAGTAATGCACTTATACTGCGATCAATTGAAGAACTTAGAGCCAAGAGAAAACGTCGCGATCATGAGACTGTGGTGCTCCATGCTGACAAACATCATGGCCTAAGCGTTGAGGACGGCCGAGAGTCGATCAGCTTCCTCATGAATAGAGGGTTCGTCATCAACAAGCCAACACAAGCAGGCTATATCTCTCCTTTTGTCAAAGAAATATAGATGCTATAAGAGGCAGATGCAAAAAAAAACGAAGAATTTTCTTAGCACACTGAGGCCTTTCAGACTTAAGTTATCATCAGAGTGTGACTGACTAAAACGACAAAGATACTATATTTACATAAGCTGTAGTTTGACTAATTGACATTGGTACGTGTCCAAAGATTAAACTTGGTATCCTGTGGCGAAATATAAAATCATTTTAAAATGAGTCATGAGTTGAGAGTGGCATGTCCAGCCTGATGGAAGCCCGATGGAAGATACCTGATGGAAGGGATCTTTACCAAAAAATTTTTTGAAGGGGAAATGGTTTTGTTTTTGAAAAATTAGGCCTACCAGCCTTACCCATCTGGAAATAAAGATCCAAGTGCACCAAAACCCTTGCAGTTTCCCTTGCAAACTAAGTCAGCTCCTTCTATCCATAAGGTAATGCAGTTCCTTTTTACATTGAAGGCACTCCCAATATCTTAGAATTGGATGATGGCAAAGAATTTACAAATTCCCCTATCAAGCAACTCAGCAATGAAATTTGATCTTGCATCATACATGGAAGGTCATACACATCAAAGTACCAGAGTCAAGTCAATAACCTCAACAAGACAAGATGGTCAAGACCCACCTGTGAAAGCTTCACCAAAGTTTTGATGGGGAGGAGCAAGGAGAGATGTGACCTCTCCTATTTTCAAGTATCGCAAATAAGGTTAACAAAACCTTATCATTTCATGGTAGATTACATACCACGTAAGGTTTACAGAAACAGTGATGCAAACTCTATTGGGTTCACTTTTGTCCATGAAGATGTAGTGTTTGGCAGTTGTGGCAATCTTGATGCCTCTGTTGTTGATACCTTGATAGACTGGCAAAGATTTATCTTTTGATTGTGAAGAGGAAGAAGACACAGCTGGTGATGACACAGAAGCTGGAACTGATTGTCTCAATGATGAGACTTCCTCCACCTCCTCTGTTAATGAGATCATGCATTTTTGCCTTGGCTGCTCCTTGTCAAAATCTTTCTTTGGAAATAGATCTGATAGAAAGACAGGGAATGATGACAATGATTTGCTAGAAGAGTCCAAAAACAATGATAATGAGCGAGCTTTTAGCACATCGAAATTCTCTACTTCTCTGTTTAGCATTTTGAAAAAATGTTCTGGACAGTTGATTTTTACTCTTCAGTCCAATGAACTTACAATTCACTGCAACATAACTGATGGAAGGGATCTTTACGAAAAAAATTTTTTTGAAGGGGAAATGGTTTTGTTTTTGAAAAATTAGGCCTACCAGCCTTACCCATCTGGAAATAATTATCCCAGTGCACCAAATGACAAGAGGCATGTGCTTGATGGTACATCTGACATCACACTTAACGTTAAATGCTTTGTTTGCAAGTCCGACAAAGTTGCTAAAGCCAGATTTTGATTCATCATACACGGATCATGTATTTGGTGCTTATTTCAAAATCACATCCAGGATTCTTGGCTGAACTTTATGGTGGACAAGAGGAAGCAAATCAAAATCAGATGCATGCAGGTTTCATAAAGGTAAACTCAATTTTAAGGCAACTGGATTGCCTTTCTTCCTATATGGCTAAGTGGCTTGGGAGCACAAGAGGAAGGTTTGACAAAGTGACTGACTTCTCAGCCTTTTAGGCTTGGAAGGATAGCACAAATGCATTGATTACTTTGAGGACTTCCCCTTGCCAACACCCTAGCTGTCAGCAACAACATCTAAGGCTCTGTTTATATGGAGAAAATAGCATCGGCTATCCGAGGCTATTTCTTGGTGAGGCTATTTTCAGCTTCTGTTTATATGGGAGAAAAATAGCCTCGGCTTGCTGGGGCTATCTTAATTTGGTACCAAATTTGACAATATGACAATGAAAATGATGGTCTGGGCTTACGCAGTATCTACAATTTTGTGTCAGTGAAGTGAGGCTATTCTTGCTTGTGTTTATATGAAAAAAATAGCCTCACCAAGCCGATATATTGGCTCACTCAGATGAGATATCAGCAGTCAAAAATAACCTCACGTGGGTGATACTATTTGTAATACTCATATAAACGCAAAATAACAATTATTTTTCTCCATATAAACAGAGCCTAAATTTCCTCAAAAGGTGTTGGATGAAATTGCCCTCATTGAAAAAGGAGGAAATTGATAGAACCCTCAAAGCCAAGCCCAAGCAAGCTAAATCAACCAGAAAACGCCCCAATTGAAGCAGTGCTGAGGCAAGGCCCCTGCCTCCAAACAGAAAAAAGACCAAGAAAGGGGAAAAGGCTTTCAATTGAAACCAAGACCATTTCGCCAAAAAAATCATTCCAAACCATTTCAAGGGCAGTATCAGATGATACTACTCTCCTCCCAGCACATTTACACTTACCGCACCAAGATGATAAAACCTGATGTTTGATTGAAAGTTTCAAACTCAAATTGGACTTTCTTTCAGAATTGCCAAATGACAAAGTTGAAAACTTTACATCCAACTTGCAGTATTTCATGAATGTAACATTTGTTGCCTTTCCTTCAACTTTAAAAAAACATCTGAGTTCCATTAACTTGTGCAATATCTGTGACATTTCACTCAAAATGCATATGCAGAGTAGCACAAACTTCTCTGGGTTGTGTGCCCTCAGTAACACAATTCATTGTCTTGAAGCTAAGCTGGGGGCTTTGCATCGAATAGCAGATAACACATGGCTTGATCAGTCACTGAACCTGGAAATTTCTAATCATTTAGAGAAAAGTTGATCAATTTCTGGTGATTACAGCATTGATGTGTGCAGCCCAAGTAACTGGTTATGGGTATTTGCTAATGAATAACAAATTCCTCTCCTTCGTTTGAAATGCAAACCCACACAATCTTACAGCTAGGTCACAGGCAATTATCAGTGACCTTATGTAGGTTCTATATGTGCTCCCTTTCAGATATTATTATACAATGCTACAGATCATTTTGTTGGTCTCCGGTTTTTAGAGGGGAACTTACTTGTGCTAAACCAGTGTAAAGGGTAACAAAGACTAAAGGGTAATTATGCCAAAGATAATGATTCAGTTCTATCACAGACTCTGCTTCCCAATCCCCATCTTTGCCTGCAACTTGTGTGCAACAACACTAAGGAGGTTGCACAGTCTCTCCAAACACCTAAGGCAAGAACAGAATATAATGAGAATATAAAAAGAAAACAATGTTTATCAATGTAGGTTAGAATAGCAGATTCCCAAGCAATCGTCAGCCAGATGTTGCAGTAGATGACAGTGACAAAATCACTCCAGTGAAGGAGATTTTGGTGCGTACTAAGGACCATGAACTGTTTTGAAAGTTTCCTTTATTAAGATTCAGGATTGCAGTCATTGTGGATGGAAATTTAAATGGCCTAGTCAACCTATGGTTTTTGGAAAGTATCCTTCTGGAAACTCAATGATAAGTTTTGGTATTTGATGCCTTGGGTGCAGATAAGTGAAATGCCCTTGGTCCCAGAACCCCTTTCTACCATCAGCACAAGTTTCTGTTTTCATCCATTCTCATGCAGTGGGGAAATACCAAGCCAAGTTTTTTGAAGATTTGAAAAATAATGATAATGCTGAATGGTCAGGAGATGGTAGATTCGATTCTATGGGGCACAATGCCAAATACAGGGTGTATGCAATGTTCTGCAATAATATTTTGAGGCTGCTTCACTTTCAATTAATGCTGGAGGGTCTGAAAGAGCGCAGGGGAATTTGTTTATGAGGCTGGAAAACTTGAGGCAGGAGGGAAAAATCCTCGCTTGTTAGAGTAAGAAGCATTGTTGAGGTAATCCAAAAGAGTGGGCTTGCATGCAAACAACAATTTGCAATTTGCAAAAAAACATCTGAATTGCAGCAACAAGATTCGCCGTTGAAGAATAACATGGTGAACCAAAAATTGAAAGGGTTCCTCGCCACCAAAGAAGCAAACAAGTGAGTGCTGAATAAGGCAGTTACAGATCCAAGAAGAGGAGACGGGCGTTCACTCTCCGTGTGAAACATCTTTGTCCAAGTTTCTGGTTTCTGATACTGCTACCATCGAAATCTATCTACCTACATGTAATCAATGGCCCATTGTCACAGTAATGCACTTATACTGCGATCAATTGAAGAACTTAGAGCCAAGAGAAAACGTCGCGATCATGAGACTGTGGTGCTCCATGCTGACAAACATCATGGCCTAAGCGTTGAGGACGGCCGAGAGTCGATCAGCTTCCTCATGAATAGAGGGTTCGTCATCAACAAGCCAACACAAGCAGGCTATATCTCTCCTTTTGTCAAAGAAATATAGATGCTATAAGAGGCAGATGCAAAAAAAAACGAAGAATTTTCTTAGCACACTGAGGCCTTTCAGACTTAAGTTATCATCAGAGTGTGACTGACTAAAACGACAAAAATACTATATTTACATAAGCCGTAGTTTGACTAATTGACATTGGTACGTGTCCAAAGATTAAACTTGGTATCCTGTGGCGAAATATAAAATCATTTTAAAATGAGTCATGAGTTGAGAGTGGCATGTCCAGCCTGATGGAAGCCCGATGGAAGATACCTGATGGAAGGGATCTTTACCAAAAAATTTTTTGAAGGGGAAATGGTTTTGTTTTTGAAAAATTAGGCCTACCAGCCTTACCCATCTGGAAATAAAGATCCAAGTGCACCAAAACCCTTGCAGTTTCCCTTGCAAACTAAGTCAGCTCCTTCTATCCATAAGGTAATGCAGTTCCTTTTTACATTGAAGGCACTCCCAATATCTTAGAATTGGATGATGGCAAAGAATTTACAAATTCCCCTATCAAGCAACTCAGCAATGAAATTTGATCTTGCATCATACATGGAAGGTCATACACATCAAAGTACCAGAGTCAAGTCAATAACCTCAACAAGACAAGATGGTCAAGACCCACCTGTGAAAGCTTCACCAAAGTTTTGATGGGGAGGAGCAAGGAGAGATGTGACCTCTCCTATTTTCAAGTATCGCAAATAAGGTTAACAAAACCTTATCATTTCATGGTAGATTACATACCACGTAAGGTTTACAGAAACAGTGATGCAAACTCTATTGGGTTCACTTTTGTCCATGAAGATGTAGTGTTTGGCAGTTGTGGCAATCTTGATGCCTCTGTTGTTGATACCTTGATAGACTGGCAAAGATTTATCTTTTGATTGTGAAGAGGAAGAAGACACAGCTGGTGATGACACAGAAGCTGGAACTGATTGTCTCAATGATGAGACTTCCTCCACCTCCTCTGTTAATGAGATCATGCATTTTTGCCTTGGCTGCTCCTTGTCAAAATCTTTCTTTGGAAATAGATCTGATAGAAAGACAGGGAATGATGACAATGATTTGCTAGAAGAGTCCAAAAACAATGATAATGAGCGAGCTTTTAGCACATCGAAATTCTCTACTTCTCTGTTTAGCATTTTGAAAAAATGTTCTGGACAGTTGATTTTTACTCTTCAGTCCAATGAACTTACAATTCACTGCAACATAACTGATGGAAGGGATCTTTACGAAAAAAATTTTTTTGAAGGGGAAATGGTTTTGTTTTTGAAAAATTAGGCCTACCAGCCTTACCCATCTGGAAATAATTATCCCAGTGCACCAAATGACAAGAGGCATGTGCTTGATGGTACATCTGACATCACACTTAACGTTAAATGCTTTGTTTGCAAGTCCGACAAAGTTGCTAAAGCCAGATTTTGATTCATCATACACGGATCATGTATTTGGTGCTTATTTCAAAATCACATCCAGGATTCTTGGCTGAACTTTATGGTGGACAAGAGGAAGCAAATCAAAATCAGATGCATGCAGGTTTCATAAAGGTAAACTCAATTTTAAGGCAACTGGATTGCCTTTCTTCCTATATGGCTAAGTGGCTTGGGAGCACAAGAGGAAGGTTTGACAAAGTGACTGACTTCTCAGCCTTTTAGGCTTGGAAGGATAGCACAAATGCATTGATTACTTTGAGGACTTCCCCTTGCCAACACCCTAGCTGTCAGCAACAACATCTAAGGCTCTGTTTATATGGAGAAAATAGCATCGGCTATCCGAGGCTATTTCTTGGTGAGGCTATTTTCAGCTTCTGTTTATATGGGAGAAAAATAGCCTCGGCTTGCTGGGGCTATCTTAATTTGGTACCAAATTTGACAATATGACAATGAAAATGATGGTCTGGGCTTACGCAGTATCTACAATTTTGTGTCAGTGAAGTGAGGCTATTCTTGCTTGTGTTTATATGAAAAAAATAGCCTCACCAAGCCGATATATTGGCTCACTCAGATGAGATATCAGCAGTCAAAAATAACCTCACGTGGGTGATACTATTTGTAATACTCATATAAACGCAAAATAACAATTATTTTTCTCCATATAAACAGAGCCTAAATTTCCTCAAAAGGTGTTGGATGAAATTGCCCTCATTGAAAAAGGAGGAAATTGATAGAACCCTCAAAGCCAAGCCCAAGCAAGCTAAATCAACCAGAAAACGCCCCAATTGAAGCAGTGCTGAGGCAAGGCCCCTGCCTCCAAACAGAAAAAAGACCAAGAAAGGGGAAAAGGCTTTCAATTGAAACCAAGACCATTTCGCCAAAAAAATCATTCCAAACCATTTCAAGGGCAGTATCAGATGATACTACTCTCCTCCCAGCACATTTACACTTACCGCACCAAGATGATAAAACCTGATGTTTGATTGAAAGTTTCAAACTCAAATTGGACTTTCTTTCAGAATTGCCAAATGACAAAGTTGAAAACTTTACATCCAACTTGCAGTATTTCATGAATGTAACATTTGTTGCCTTTCCTTCAACTTTAAAAAAACATCTGAGTTCCATTAACTTGTGCAATATCTGTGACATTTCACTCAAAATGCATATGCAGAGTAGCACAAACTTCTCTGGGTTGTGTGCCCTCAGTAACACAATTCATTGTCTTGAAGCTAAGCTGGGGGCTTTGCATCGAATAGCAGATAACACATGGCTTGATCAGTCACTGAACCTGGAAATTTCTAATCATTTAGAGAAAAGTTGATCAATTTCTGGTGATTACAGCATTGATGTGTGCAGCCCAAGTAACTGGTTATGGGTATTTGCTAATGAATAACAAACTCCTCTCCTTCGTTTGAAATGCAAACCCACACAATCTTACAGCTAGGTCACAGGCAATTATCAGTGACCTTATGTAGGTTCTATATGTGCTCCCTTTCAGATATTATTATACAATGCTACAGATCATTTTGTTGGTCTCCGGTTTTTAGAGGGGAACTTACTTGTGCTAAACCAGTGTAAAGGGTAACAAAGACTAAAGGGTAATTATGCCAAAGATAATGATTCAGTTCTATCACAGACTCTGCTTCCCAATCCCCATCTTTGCCTGCAACTTGTGTGCAACAACACTAAGGAGGTTGCACAGTCTCTCCAAACACCTAAGGCAAGAACAGAATATAATGAGAATATAAAAAGAAAACAATGTTTATCAATGTAGGTTAGAATAGCAGATTCCCAAGCAATCGTCAGCCAGATGTTGCAGTAGATGACAGTGACAAAATCACTCCAGTGAAGGAGATTTTGGTGCGTACTAAGGACCATGAACTGTTTTGAAAGTTTCCTTTATTAAGATTCAGGATTGCAGTCATTGTGGATGGAAATTTAAATGGCCTAGTCAACCTATGGTTTTTGGAAAGTATCCTTCTGGAAACTCAATGATAAGTTTTGGTATTTGATGCCTTGGGTGCAGATAAGTGAAATGCCCTTGGTCCCAGAACCCCTTTCTACCATCAGCACAAGTTTCTGTTTTCATCCATTCTCATGCAGTGGGGAAATACCAAGCCAAGTTTTTTGAAAATTTGAAAAATAATGATAATGCTGAATGGTCAGGAGATGGTAGATTCGATTCTATGGGGCACAATGCCAAATACAGGGTGTATGCAATGTTCTGCAATAATATTTTGAGGCTGCTTCACTTTCAATTAATGCTGGAGGGTCTGAAAGAGCGCAGGGGAATTTGTTTATGAGGCTGGCAAACTTGAGGCAGGAGGGAAAAATCCTCGCTTGTTAGAGTAAGAAGCATTGTTGAGGTAATCCAAAAGAGTGGGCTTGCATGCAAACAACAATTTGCAATTTGCAAGAAAACATCTGAATTGCAGCAACAAGATTCGCCGTTGAAGAATAACATGGTGAACCAAAAATTGAAAGGGTTCCTCGCCACCAAAGAAGCAAACGAGTGAGTGCTGAATAAGGCAGTTACAGATCCAAGAAGAAGAGACGGGCGTTCACTCTCCGTGTGAAACATCTTTGTCCAAGTTTCTGGTTTCTGATACTGCTACCATCGAAATCTATCTACCTACATGTAATCAATGGCCCATTGTCACAGTAATGCACTTATACTGCGATCAATCGAAGAACTTAGAGCCAAGAGAAAACGTCGCGATCATGAGACTGTGGTGCTCCATGCTGACAAACATCATGGCCTAAGCGTTGAGGACGGCCGAGAGTCGATCAGCTTCCTCATGAATAGAGGGTTCGTCATCAACAAGCCAACACAAGCAGGCTATATCTCTCTTTTTGTCAAAGAAATATAGATGCTATAAGAGGCAGATGCAAAAAAAAACGAAGAATTTTCTTAGCACACTGAGGCCTTTCAGACTTAAGTTATCATCAGAGTGTGACGGACTAAAACGACAAAGATACTATATTTACATAAGCTGTAGTTTAAACTAATTGACATTGGTACGTGTCCAAAGATTAAACTTGGTATCCTGTGGCGAAATATAAAATCATTTTAAAATGAGTCATGAGTTGAGAGTGGCATGTCCAGCCTGATGGAAGCCTGATGGAAGATACCTGATGGAAGGGATCTTTACCAAAAAATTTTTTGAAGGGGAAATGGTTTTGTTTTTGAAAAATTAGGCCTACCAGCCTTACCCATCTGGAAATAAAGATCCAAGTGCACCAAAACCCTTGCAGTTTCCCTTGCAAACTAAGTCAGCTCCTTCTATCCATAAGGTAATGCAGTTCCTTTTTACATTGAAGGCACTCCCAATATCTTAGAATTGGATGATGGCAAAGAATTTACAAATTCCCCTATCAAGCAACTCAGCAATGAAATTTGATCTTGCATCATACATGGAAGGTCATACACATCAAAGTACCAGAGTCAAGTCAATAACCTCAACAAGACAAGATGGTCAAGACCCACCTGTGAAAGCTTCACCAAAGTTTTGATGGGGAGGAGCAAGGAGAGATGTGACCTCTCCTATTTTCAAGTATCGCAAATAAGGTTAACAAAACCTTATCATTTCATGGTAGATTACATACCACGTAAGGTTTACAGAAACAGTGATGCAAACTCTATTGGGTTCACTTTTGTCCATGAAGATGTAGTGTTTGGCAGTTGTGGCAATCTTGATGCCTCTGTTGTTGATACCTTGATAGACTGGCAAAGATTTATCTTTTGATTGTGAAGAGGAAGAAGACACAGCTGGTGATGACACAGAAGCTGGAACTGATTGTCTCAATGATGAGACTTCCTCCACCTCCTCTGTTAATGAGATCATGCATTTTTGCCTTGGCTGCTCCTTGTCAAAATCTTTCTTTGGAAATAGATCTGATAGAAAGACAGGGAATGATGACAATGATTTGCTAGAAGAGTCCAAAAACAATGATAATGAGCGAGCTTTTAGCACATCGAAATTCTCTACTTCTCTGTTTAGCATTTTGAAAAAATGTTCTGGACAGTTGATTTTTACTCTTCAGTCCAATGAACTTACAATTCACTGCAACATAACTGATGGAAGGGATCTTTACGAAAAAAATTTTTTTGAAGGGGAAATGGTTTTGTTTTTGAAAAATTAGGCCTACCAGCCTTACCCATCTGGAAATAATTATCCCAGTGCACCAAATGACAAGAGGCATGTGCTTGATGGTACATCTGACATCACACTTAACGTTAAATGCTTTGTTTGCAAGTCCGACAAAGTTGCTAAAGCCAGATTTTGATTCATCATACACGGATCATGTATTTGGTGCTTATTTCAAAATCACATCCAGGATTCTTGGCTGAACTTTATGGTGGACAAGAGGAAGCAAATCAAAATCAGATGCATGCAGGTTTCATAAAGGTAAACTCAATTTTAAGGCAACTGGATTGCCTTTCTTCCTATATGGCTAAGTGGCTTGGGAGCACAAGAGGAAGGTTTGACAAAGTGACTGACTTCTCAGCCTTTTAGGCTTGGAAGGATAGCACAAATGCATTGATTACTTTGAGGACTTCCCCTTGCCAACACCCTTGCTGTCAGCAACAACATCTAAGGCTCTGTTTATATGGAGAAAATAGCATCGGCTATCCGAGGCTATTTCTTGGTGAGGCTATTTTCAGCTTCTGTTTATATGGGAGAAAAATAGCCTGGGCTTGCTGGGGCTATCTTAATTTGGTACCAAATTTGACAATGTGACAATGAAAATGATGGTCTGGGCTTACGCAGTATCTACAATTTTGTGTCAGTGAAGTGAGGCTATTCTTGCTTGTGTTTATATGAAAAAAATAGCCTCACCAAGCCGATATATTGGCTCACTCAGATGAGATGTCAGCAGTCAAAAATAACCTCACGTGGGTGATACTATTTGTAATACTCATATAAACGCAAAATAACAATTATTTTTCTCCATATAAACAGAGCCTAAATTTCCTCAAAAGGTGTTGGATGAAATTGCCCTCATTGAAAAAGGAGGAAATTGATAGAACCCTCAAAGCCAAGCCCAAGCAAGCTAAATCAACCAGAAAACGCCCCAATGGAAGCAGTGCTGAGTCAAGGCCCCTGCCTCCAAACAGAAAAAGACCAAGAAAGGGGAAAAGGCTTTCAATTGAAACCAAGACCATTTCGCCAAAAAAATCATTCCAAACCATTTCAAGGGCAGTATCAGATTATACAACTCTCCTCCCAGCACATTTACACTTACCGCACCAAGATGATAAAACCTGATGTTTGATTGAAAGTTTCAAACTCAAATTGGACTTTCTTTCAGAATTGCCAAATGACAAAGTTGAAAACTTTACATCCAACTTGCAGTATTTCATGAATGTAACATTTGTTGCCTTTCCTTCAACTTTAAAAAAACATCTGAGTTCCATTAACTTGTGCAATATCTGTGACATTTCACTCAAAATGCATATGCAGAGTAGCACAAACTTCTCTGGGTTGTGTGCCCTCAGTAACACAATTCATTGTCTTGAAGCTAAGCTGGGGGCTTTGCATCGAATAGCAGATAACACATGGCTTGATCAGTCACTGAACCTGGAAATTTCTAATCATTTAGAGAAAAGTTGATCAATTTCTGGTGATTACAGCATTGATGTGTGCAGCCCAAGTAACTGGTTATGGGTATTTGCTAATGAATAACAAACTCCTCTCCTTCGTTTGAAATGCAAACCCACACAATCTTACAGCTAGGTCACAGGCAATTATCAGTGACCTTATGTAGGTTCTATATGTGCTCCCTTTCAGATATTATTATACAATGCTACAGATCATTTTGTTGGTCTCCGGTTTTTAGAGGGGAACTTACTTGTGCTAAACCAGTGTAAAGGGTAACAAAGACTAAAGGGTAATTATGCCAAAGATAATGATTCAGTTCTTTCACAGACTCTGCTTCCCAATCCCCATCTTTGCCTGCAACTTGTGTGCAACAACACTAAGGAGGTTGCACAGTCTCTCCAAACACCTAAGGCAAGAAGAAAGAATATAATGAGAATATAAAAAGAAAACAATGTTTATCAATGTAGGTTAGAATGGCATGGTCTATCAACCAGACCCTGGTCTGCTAGGACCTTGGACCCTAGGACTATAGGACCAGGACTCATACTGACCAGACCTTGTAGGAATTCCTATTGATCGCTACCGTAAAAGCTCTATTAAGCCCCTGGGAGGCTTATTTGATTTCAGAAACTTCAGAGGGGGGCTTATTCATGAAATCAAATGACAAGGATATATATAATAGTTTTTCAGTTTTTTTGCCCCAAGTTTTGCAGATTCAACATACAATTTACAGAGTCAAATACATAAATTTGACACATTCTCCATCCGAAACACTATCAAAACTAACATGCAAGCTTGTCTTGCAAAATATATGGAATGTCGTTGGTAATTTTGAGATTTGATATAAGAAGGGGGCATAATGGATTGATAGGGAGGAGGGCTTATTTAAATTCTCGGCTCAGAGGGGAAGGGCTTATTAGAAAGGGGGCTTAAAAGAGAGGGGGCTCAATGGAGCTTCAGTGGTTTTTGAGAATGGTCAGGGAAAGCACATGACTGAAGTGAAAAAGGAATTGCAATTTTCAGCATAGAGCTCAAATCTTTCAAATCTTAAAAAAGATGGGTGTGAAATTGTGTCAAATTTTTCCATGAATTGAATGATTTCAAAGAAACTTTGGGTAATTTGCTGTAAATCTGCCGTGGCAATTCTTTAATATCTTGATTATTTTCAAAATGGCGGCATTTTGATTATTTTTGTAAAAATCCATCAAAAATTTTGAGAAAATTAAAATCATCGTAACCCTTAAATTACGTGAGGAAAATTGACACGATCTTCAAGAATACCATAGTTTATGAAGGTCTACAATATGATTGCAAGCAGAAATTTGTAGCTCTTCTGGTTAGGGATTTAGAAATTTGATGACGTCACAACCTCAAAATCAATAAATGCCGCCATTTTAAAGCTAATCACGATATCAAAAAATTGCCACGGCAGATTTACAGCAAATTGCCCAAAGTTCCTTTCAAGCACTTTGATTCAAAGAAAAACGTAAAAGAATTTTACACCCGTCTTTTTAAAGATTTGAGCTCTATGCTGCAATTTTCTATTTCTTTGACTCGTTGAAAATAGTATGACATAATGTATTTGGTAGACTTACGATGTGATTCCCTGTATTTGTTGACTATCTGACATTTTGTTTTCTCCCATATATTTTCCTAATAATTGTCTTCCACATTTTTGAAGCTCTGGTTCCCAACATAATATTTGGTTACCTTGCCACATGTGGTGGCGTTGAGTAGAAAATGTTGGGTGTTTTGGCATTTTTCACCACTCCTATTTGTCCATGTCTGTTCCTTTCCAATGAGATTAGGAAGGTAATCCATTGGTGTCGGCAGGGAAGGACCAAGGGGGCTACAGCGCCCTCCCTTGGAAGCATCTAGCCCAAGCTCCAAAGGATTCCTGGTTTTCAAAATTGGGGAATTCAATCAAACTTTCTCTACTCGCAACACAGAATTCCAGCAGTCAGTGGAAAGTATTACAATTGAGTTTGCTCTTGGTACTTTTGAAATGAAATGCATTGACAATAATCTTGACCACTTTGTTCATTTTGCAAAGCGCGCTTAGCGTGAAGAAATTTCTTGTCGTGTATTCCATGGTGTATTCTAACAAAATCATCTGCCCTGTTTTGCCAAGTTTTTCTATTGTATATCGTTTGGCTTGTTGGGGTTCTATGATTCAGCTGAATTTCTGAACTGAAAATGTTATGTTGGGCTCGGATTTGTCAATGGTCTGGTTAATATGGGTCCTGGTCCTATGGTCCAAGGGTCCTAGGTCCTAGCAGACTAGGGTCTGGTTAATAGACCATGCCGGTTAGAATAGCAGATTCCCAAGCAATCGTCAGCCAGATGTTGCAGTAGATGACAGTGACAAAATCACTCCAGTGAAGGAGATTTTGGTGCGTACTAAGGACCATGAACTGTTTTGAAAGTTTCCTTTATTAAGATTCAGGATTGCAGTCATTGTGGATGGAAATTTAAATGGCCTAGTCAACCTATGGTTTTTGGAAAGTATCCTTCTGGAAACTCAATGATAAGTTTTGGTATTTGATGCCTTGGGTGCAGATAAGTGAAATGCCCTTGGTCCCAGAACCCCTTCCTACCATCAGCACAAGTTTCTGTTTTCATCCATTCTCATGCAGTGGGGAAATACCAAGCCAAGTTTTTTGAAGATTTGAAAAATAATGATAATGCTGAATGGTCAGGAGATGGTAGATTCGATTCTATGGGGCACAATGCCAAATACAGGGTGTATGCAATGTTCTGCAATAATATTTTGAGGCTGCTTCACTTTCAATTAATGCTGGAGGGTCTGAAAGAGCGCAGGGGAATTTGTTTATGAGGCTGGCAAACTTGAGGCAGGAGGGAAAAATCCTCGCTTGTTAGAGTAAGAAGCATTGTTGAGGTAATCCAAAAGAGTGGGCTTGCATGCAAACAACAATTTGCAATTTGCAAAAAAACATCTGAATTGCAGCAACAAGATTCGCCGTTGAAGAATAACATGGTGAACCAAAAATTGAAAGGGTTCCTTGCCACCAAAGAAGCAAACAAGTGAGTGCTGAATAAGGCAGTTACAGATCCAAGAAGAAGAGACGGGCGTTCACTCTCCGTGTGAAACATCTTTGTCCAAGTTTCTGGTTTCTGATACTGCTACCATCGAAATCTATCTACCTACATGTAATCAATGGCCCATTGTCACAGTAATGCACTTATACTGCGATCAATCGAAGAACTTAGAGCCAAGAGAAAACGTCGCGATCATGAGACTATGGTGCTCCATGCTGACAAACATCATGGCCTAATCGTTGAGGACGGCCGAGAGTCGATCAGCTTCCTCATGAATAGAGGGTTCGTCATCTACAAGCCAACACAAGCAGGCTATGTCTCTCTTTTTGTCAGAGAAACATAGATGCTATAAGAGGCAGATGCAAATAAAAACGAAGAATTTTCTTAGCACACTGAGGCCTTTCAGACTTAAGTTATCATCAGAGTGTGACTGACTAAAACGACAAAGATACTATATTTACATAAGCTGTAGTTTGACTAATTGACATTGGTACGTGTCCAAAGATTAAACTTGGTATCCTGTGGCGAAATATAAAATCATTTTAAAATGAGTCGTGAGTTGAGAGTGGCATGTCCAGCCTGATGGAAGCCTGATGGAAGATAACTGATGGAAGGGATCTTTACCAAAAAATTTTTTGAAGGGGAAATGGTTTTGTTTTTGAAAAATTAGGCCTACCAGCCTTACCCATCTGGAAATAAAGATCCAAGTGCACCAAAACCCTTGCAGTTTCCCTTGCAAACTAAGTCAGCTCCTTCTATCCATAAGGTAACGCAGTTCCTTTTTACATTGAAGGCACTCCCAATATCTTAGAATTGGATGATGGCAAAGAATTTACAAATTCCCCTATCAAGCAACTCAGCAATGAAATTTGATTTTGCATCATACATGGAAGGTCATACACATCAAAGTAGCAGAGTCAAGTCAATAACCTCAACAAGACAAGATGGTCAAGACCCACCTGTGAAAGCTTCACCAAAGTTTTGATGGGGAGGAGCAAGGAGAGATGTGACCTCTCCTATTTTCAAGTATCGCAAATAAGGTTAACAAAACCTTATCATTTCATGGTAGATTACATACCACTTAAGGTTTACAGAAACAGTGATGCAAACTCTATTGGGTTCACTTTTGTCCATGAAGATGTAGTGTTTGGCAGTTGTGGCAATCTTGATGCCTCTGTTGTTGATACCTTGATAGACTGGCAAAGATTTATCTTTTGATTGTGAAGAGGAAGAAGACACAGCTGGTGATGACACAGAAGCTGGAACTGATGGTGTCAATGATGAGACTTCCTCCACCTCCTCTGTTAATGAGATCATGCATTTTTGCCTTGGCTGCTCCTTGTCAAAATCTTTCTTTGGAAATAGATCTGATAGAAAGACAGGGAATGATGACAATGATTTGCTAGAAGAGTCCAAAAACAATGATAATGAGCGAGCTTTTAGCACATCGAAATTCTCTACTTCTCTGTTTAGCATTTTGAAAAAATGTTCTGGACAGTTGATTTTTACTCTTCAGTCCAATGAACTTACAATTCACCGCAACATAACTCATGGAAGGGATCTTTACGAAAAAAATTTTTTTGAAGGGGAAATGGTTTTGTTTTTGAAAAATTAGGCCTACCAGCCTTACCCATCTGGAAATAATTATCCCAGTGCACCAAATGACAAGAGGCATGTGCTTGATGGTACATCTGACATCACACTTAACGTTAAATGCTTTGTTTACAAGTCCGACAAAGTTGCTAAAGCCAGATTTTGATTCATCATACACGGATGATGTATTTGGTGCTTATTTCAAAATTATATCTAGGATTCTTGGCTGAACTTTATGGTGGACAAGAGGAAGCAAATCAAAATCAGATGCATGCAGGTTTCATAAAGGTAAACTCAATTTTAAGGCAACTGGATTGCCTTTCTTCCTATATGGCTAAGTGGCTTGGGAGCACAAGAGGAAGGTTTGACAAAGTGACTGACTTCTCAGCCTTTTAGGCTTGGAAGGATAGCACAAATGCATTGATTACTTTGAGGACTTCCCCTTGCCAACACCCTTGCTGTCAGCAACAACATCTAAGGCTCTGTTTATATGGAGAAAATAGCATCGGCTATCCGAGGCTATTTCTTGGTGAGGCTATTTTCAGCTTCTGTTTATATGGGAGAAAAATAGCCTCGGCTTGCTGGGGCTATCTTAATTTGGTACCAAATTTGACAATATGACAATGAAAATGATGGTCTGGGCTTACGCAGTATCTACAATTTTGTGTCAGTGAAGTGAGGCTATTCTTGCTTGTGTTTATATGAAAAAAATAGCCTCACCAAGCCAATATATTGGCTCACTCAGATGAGATGTCAGCAGTCAAAAATAACCTCACGTGGGTGATACTATTTGTAATACTCATATAAACGCAAAATAACAATTATTTTTCTCCATATAAACAGAGCCTAAATTTCCTCAAAAGGTGTTGGATGAAATTGCCCTCATTGAAAAAGGAGGAAACTGATAGAACCCTCAAAGCCAAGCCCAAGCAAGCTAAATCAACCAGAAAACGCCCCAATTGAAGCAGTGCTGAGGCAAGGCCCCTGCCTCCAAACAGAAAAAGACCAAGAAAGGGGAAAAGGCTTTCAATTGAAACCAAGACCATTTCGCCAAAAAAATCATTCCAAACCATTTCAAGGGCAGTATCAGATTATACAACTCTCCTCCCAGCACATTTACACTTACCGCACCAAGATGATAAAACCTGATGTTTGATTGAAAGTTTCAAACTCAAATTGGACTTTCTTTCAGAATTGCCAAATGACAAAGTTGAAAACTTTACATCCAACTTGCAGTATTTCATGAATGTAACATTTGTTGCCTTTCCTTCAACTTTAATAAAACATCTGAGTTCCATTAACTTGTGCAATATCTGTGACATTTCACTCAAAATGCATATGCAGAGTAGCACAAACTTCTCTGGGTTGTGTGCCCTCAGTAACACAATTCATTGTCTTGAAGCTAAGCTGGGGGCTTTGCATCGAATAGCAGATAACACATGGCTTGATCAGTCACTGAACCTGGAAATTTCTAATCATTTAGAGAAAAGTTGATCAATTTCTGGTGATTACAGCATTGATGTGTGCAGCCCAAGTAACTGGTTATGGGTATTTGCTAATGAGTAACAAACTCCTCTCCTTCGTTTGAAATGCAAACCCACACAATCTTACAGCTAGGTCACAGGCAATTATCAGTGACCTTATGTAGGTTCTATATGTGCTCCCTTTCAGATATTATTATACAATGCTACAGATCATTTTGTTGGTCTCCGGTTTTTAGAGGGGAACTTACTTGTGCTAAACCAGTGTAAAGGGTAACAAAGACTAAAGGGTAATTATGCCAAAGATAATGATTCAGTTCTTTCACAGACTCTGCTTCCCAATCCCCATCTTTGCCTGCAACTTGTGTGCAACAACACTAAGGAGGTTGCACAGTCTCTCCAAACACCTAAGGCAAGAAGAAAGAATATAATGAGAATATAAAAAGAAAACAATGTTTATCAATGTAGGTTAGAATGGCATGGTCTATCAACCAGACCCTGGTCTGCTAGGACCTTGGACCCTAGGACTATAGGACCAGGACTCATACTGACCAGACCTTGTAGGAATTCCTATTGATCGCTACCGTAAAAGCTCTATTAAGCCCCTGGGAGGCTTATTTGATTTCAGAAACTTCAGAGGGGGGCTTATTCATGAAATCAAATGACAAGGATATATATAATAGTTTTTCAGTTTTTTTGCCCCAAGTTTTGCAGATTCAACATACAATTTACAGAGTCAAATACATAAATTTGACACATTCTCCATCCGAAACACTATCAAAACTAACATGCAAGCTTGTCTTGCAAAATATATGGAATGTCGTTGGTAATTTTGAGATTTGATATAAGAAGGGGGCATAATGGATTGATAGGGAGGAGGGCTTATTTAAATTCTCGGCTCAGAGGGGAAGGGCTTATTAGAAAGGGGGCTTAAAAGAGAGGGGGCTCAATGGAGCTTCAGTGGTTTTTGAGAATGGTCAGGGAAAGCACATGACTGAAGTGAAAAAGGAATTGCAATTTTCAGCATAGAGCTCAAATCTTTCAAATCTTAAAAAAGATGGGTGTGAAATTGTGTCAAATTTTTCCATGAATTGAATGATTTCAAAGAAACTTTGGGTAATTTGCTGTAAATCTGCCGTGGCAATTCTTTAATATCTTGATTATTTTCAAAATGACGGCATTTTGATTATTTTTGTAAAAATCCATCAAAAATTTTGAGAAAATTAAAATCATCGTAACCCTTAAATTACGTGAGGAAAATTGACACGATCTTCAAGAATACCATAGTTTATGAAGGTCTACAATATGATTGCAAGCAGAAATTTGTAGCTCTTCTGGTTAGGGATTTAGAAATTTGATGACGTCACAACCTCAAAATCAATAAATGCCGCCATTTTAAAGCTAATCACGATATCAAAAAATTGCCACGGCAGATTTACAGCAAATTGCCCAAAGTTCCTTTCAAGCACTTTGATTCAAAGAAAAACGTAAAAGAATTTTACACCCGTCTTTTTAAAGATTTGAGCTCTATGCTGCAATTTTCTATTTCTTTGACTCGTTGAAAATAGTATGACATAATGTATTTGGTAGACTTACGATGTGATTCCCTGTATTTGTTGACTATCTGACATTTTGTTTTCTCCCATATATTTTCCTAAGAATTGTCTTCCACATTTTTGAAGCTCTGGTTCCCAACATAATATTTGGTTACCTTGCCACATGTGGTGGCGTTGAGTAGAAAATGTTGGGTGTTTTGGCATTTTTCACCACTCCTATTTGTCCATGTCTGTTCCTTTCCAATGAGATTAGGAAGGTAATCCATTGGTGTCGGCAGGGAAGGACCAAGGGGGCTACAGCGCCCTCCCTTGGAAGCATCTAGCCCAAGCTCCAAAGGATTCCTGGTTTTCAAAATTGGGGAATTCAATCAAACTTTCTCTACTCGCAACACAGAATTCCAGCAGTCAGTGGAAAGTATTACAATTGAGTTTGCTCTTGGTACTTTTGAAATGAAATGCATTGACAATAATCTTGACCACTTTGTTCATTTTGCAAAGCGCGCTTAGCGTGAAGAAATTTCTTGTCGTGTATTCCATGGTGTATTCTAACAAAATCATCTGCCCTGTTTTGCCAAGTTTTTCTATTGTATATCGTTTGGCTTGTTGGGGTTCTATGATTCAGCTGAATTTCTGAACTGAAAATGTTATGTTGGGCTCGGATTTGTCAATGGTCTGGTTAATATGGGTCCTGGTCCTATGGTCCAAGGGTCCTAGGTCCTAGCAGACTAGGGTCTGGTTAATAGACCATGCCGGTTAGAATAGCAGATTCCCAAGCAATCGTCAGCCAGATGTTGCAGTAGATGACAGTGACAAAATCACTCCAGTGAAGGAGATTTTGGTGCGTACTAAGGACCATGAACTGTTTTGAAAGTTTCCTTTATTAAGATTCAGGATTGCAGTCATTGTGGATGGAAATTTAAATGGCCTAGTCAACCTATGGTTTTTGGAAAGTATCCTTCTGGAAACTCAATGATAAGTTTTGGTATTTGATGCCTTGGGTGCAGATAAGTGAAATGCCCTTGGTCCCAGAACCCCTTCCTACCATCAGCACAAGTTTCTGTTTTCATCCATTCTCATGCAGTGGGGAAATACCAAGCCAAGTTTTTTGAAGATTTGAAAAATAATGATAATGCTGAATGGTCAGGAGATGGTAGATTCGATTCTATGGGGCACAATGCCAAATACAGGGTGTATGCAATGTTCTGCAATAATATTTTGAGGCTGCTTCACTTTCAATTAATGCTGGAGGGTCTGAAAGAGCGCAGGGGAATTTGTTTATGAGGCTGGCAAACTTGAGGCAGGAGGGAAAAATCCTCGCTTGTTGGGGTAAGAAGCATTGTTGAGGTAATCCAAAAGAGTGGGCTTGCATGCAAACAACAATTTGCAATTTGCAAAAAAACATCTGAATTGCAGCAACAAGATTCGCCGTTGAAGAATAACATGGTGAACCAAAAATTGAAAGGGTTCCTTGCCACCAAAGAAGCAAACAAGTGAGTGCTGAATAAGGCAGTTACAGATCCAAGAAGAAGAGACGGGCGTTCACTCTCCGTGTGAAACATCTTTGTCCAAGTTTCTGGTTTCTGATACTGCTACCATCGAAATCTATCTACCTACATGTAATCAATGGCCCATTGTCACAGTAATGCACTTATACTGCGATCAATCGAAGAACTTAGAGCCAAGAGAAAACGTCGCAATCATGAGACTATGGTGCTCCATGCTGACAAACATCATGGCCTAATCGTTGAGGACGGCCGAGAGTCGATCAGCTTCCTCATGAATAGAGGGTTCGTCATCTACAAGCCAACACAAGCAGGCTATGTCTCTCTTTTTGTCAGAGAAACATAGATGCTATAAGAGGCAGATGCAAATAAAAACGAAGAATTTTCTTAGCACACTGAGGCCTTTCAGACTTAAGTTATCATCAGAGTGTGACTGACTAAAACGACAAAGATACTATATTTACATAAGCTGTAGTTTGACTAATTGACATTGGTACGTGTCCAAAGATTAAACTTGGTATCCTGTGGCGAAATATAAAATCATTTTAAAATGAGTCATGAGTTGAGAGTGGCATGTCCAGCCTGATGGAAGCCTGATGGAAGATAACTGATGGAAGGGATCTTTACCAAAAAATTTTTTGAAGGGGAAATGGTTTTGTTTTTGAAAAATTAGGCCTACCAGCCTTACCCATCTGGAAATAAAGATCCAAGTGCACCAAAACCCTTGCAGTTTCCCTTGCAAACTAAGTCAGCTCCTTCTATCCATAAGGTAACGCAGTTCCTTTTTACATTGAAGGCACTCCCAATATCTTAGAATTGGATGATGGCAAAGAATTTACAAATTCCCCTATCAAGCAACTCAGCAATGAAATTTGATTTTGCATCATACATGGAAGGTCATACACATCAAAGTAGCAGAGTCAAGTCAATAACCTCAACAAGACAAGATGGTCAAGACCCACCTGTGAAAGCTTCACCAAAGTTTTGATGGGGAGGAGCAAGGAGAGATGTGACCTCTCCTATTTTCAAGTATCGCAAATAAGGTTAACAAAACCTTATCATTTCATGGTAGATTACATACCACTTAAGGTTTACAGAAACAGTGATGCAAACTCTATTGGGTTCACTTTTGTCCATGAAGATGTAGTGTTTGGCAGTTGTGGCAATCTTGATGCCTCTGTTGTTGATACCTTGATAGACTGGCAAAGATTTATCTTTTGATTGTGAAGAGGAAGAAGACACAGCTGGTGATGACACAGAAGCTGGAACTGATGGTGTCAATGATGAGACTTCCTCCACCTCCTCTGTTAATGAGATCATGCATTTTTGCCTTGGCTGCTCCTTGTCAAAATCTTTCTTTGGAAATAGATCTGATAGAAAGACAGGGAATGATGACAATGATTTGCTAGAAGAGTCCAAAAACAATGATAATGAGCGAGCTTTTAGCACATCGAAATTCTCTACTTCTCTGTTTAGCATTTTGAAAAAATGTTCTGGACAGTTGATTTTTACTCTTCAGTCCAATGAACTTACAATTCACCGCAACATAACTGATGGAAGGGATCTTTACGAAAAAAATTTTTTTGAAGGGGAAATGGTTTTGTTTTTGAAAAATTAGGCCTACCAGCCTTACCCATCTGGAAATAATTATCCCAGTGCACCAAATGACAAGAGGCATGTGCTTGATGGTACATCTGACATCACACTTAACGTTAAATGCTTTGTTTGCAAGTCCGACAAAGTTGCTAAAGCCAGATTTTGATTCATCATACACGGATGATGTATTTGGTGCTTATTTCAAAATTATATCCAGGATTCTTGGCTGAACTTTATGGTGGACAAGAGGAAGCAAATCAAAATCAGATGCATGCAGGTTTCATAAAGGTAAACTCAATTTTAAGGCAACTGGATTGCCTTTCTTCCTATATGGCTAAGTGGCTTGGGAGCACAAGAGGAAGGTTTGACAAAGTGACTGACTTCTCAGCCTTTTAGGCTTGGAAGGATAGCACAAATGCATTGATTACTTTGAGGACTTCCCCTTGCCAACACCCTTGCTGTCAGCAACAACATCTAAGGCTCTGTTTATATGGAGAAAATAGCATCGGCTATCCGAGGCTATTTCTTGGTGAGGCTATTTTCAGCTTCTGTTTATATGGGAGAAAAATAGCCTCGGCTTGCTGGGGCTATCTTAATTTGGTACCAAATTTGACAATATGACAATGCAAATGATGGTCTGGGCTTACGCAGTATCTACAATTTTGTGTCAGTGAAGTGAGGCTATTCTTGCTTGTGTTTATATGAAAAAAATAGCCTCACCAAGCCAATACATTGGCTCACTCAGATGAGATGTCAGCAGTCAAAAATAACCTCACGTGGGTGATACTATTTGTAATACTCATATAAACGCAAAATAACAATTATTTTTCTCCATATAAACAGAGCCTAAATTTCCTCAAAAGGTGTTGGATGAAATTGCCCTCATTGAAAAAGGAGGAAACTGATAGAACCCTCAAAGCCAAGCCCAAGCAAGCTAAATCAACCAGAAAACGCCCCAATTGAAGCAGTGCTGAGGCAAGGCCCCTGCCTCCAAACAGAAAAAGACCAAGAAAGGGGAAAAGGCTTTCAATTGAAACCAAGACCATTTCGCCAAAAAAATCATTCCAAACCATTTCAAGGGCAGTATCAGATGATACAACTCTCCTCCCAGCACATTTACACTTACCGCACCAAGATGATAAAACCTGATGTTTGATTGAAAGTTTCAAACTCAAATTGGACTTTCTTTCAGAATTGCCAAATGACAAAGTTGAAAACTTTACATCCAACTTGCAGTATTTCATGAATGTAACATTTGTTGCCTTTCCTTCAACTTTAATAAAACATCTGAGTTCCATTAACTTGTGCAATATCTGTGACATTTCACTCAAAATGCATATGCAGAGTAGCACAAACTTCTCTGGGTTGTGTGCCCTCAGTAACACAATTCATTGTCTTGAAGCTAAGCTGGGGGCTTTGCATCGAATAGCAGATAACACATGGCTTGATCAGTCACTGAACCTGGAAATTTCTAATCATTTAGAGAAAAGTTGATCAATTTCTGGTGGTTACAGCATCGATGTGTGCAGCCCAAGTAACTGGTTATGGGTATTTGCTAATGAGTAACAAACTCCTCTCCTTCGTTTGAAATGCAAACCCACACAATCTTACAGCTAGGTCACAGGCAATTATCAGTGACCTTATGTAGGTTCTATATGTGCTCCCTTTCAGATATTATTATACAATGCTACAGATCATTTTGTTGGTCTCCGGTTTTTAGAGGGGAACTTACTTGTGCTAAACCAGTGTAAAGGGTAACAAAGACTAAAGGGTAATTATGCCAAAGATAATGATTCAGTTCTTTCACAGACTCTGCTTCCCAATCCCCATCTTTGCCTGCAACTTGTGTGCAACAACACTAAGGAGGTTGCACAGTCTCTCCAAACACCTAAGGCAAGAAGAAAGAATATAATGAGAATATAAAAAGAAAACAATGTTTATCAATGTAGGTTAGAATGGCATGGTCTATCAACCAGACCCTGGTCTGCTAGGACCTTGGACCCTAGGACTATAGGACCAGGACTCATACTGACCAGACCTTGTAGGAATTCCTATTGATCGCTACCGTAAAAGCTCTATTAAGCCCCTGGGAGGCTTATTTGATTTCAGAAACTTCAGAGGGGGGCTTATTCATGAAATCAAATGACAAGGATATATATAATAGTTTTTCAGTTTTTTTGCCCCAAGTTTTGCAGATTCAACATACAATTTACAGAGTCAAATACATAAATTTGACACATTCTCCATCCGAAACACTATCAAAACTAACATGCAAGCTTGTCTTGCAAAATATATGGAATGTCGTTGGTAATTTTGAGATTTGATATAAGAAGGGGGCATAATGGATTGATAGGGAGGAGGGCTTATTTAAATTCTCGGCTCAGAGGGGAAGGGCTTATTAGAAAGGGGGCTTAAAAGAGAGGGGGCTCAATGGAGCTTCAGTGGTTTTTGAGAATGGTCAGGGAAAGCACATGACTGAAGTGAAAAAGGAATTGCAATTTTCAGCATAGAGCTCAAATCTTTCAAATCTTAAAAAAGATGGGTGTGAAATTGTGTCAAATTTTTCCATGAATTGAATGATTTCAAAGAAACTTTGGGTAATTTGCTGTAAATCTGCCGTGGCAATTCTTTAATATCTTGATTATTTTCAAAATGGCGGCATTTTGATTATTTTTGTAAAAATCCATCAAAAATTTTGAGAAAATTAAAATCATCGTAACCCTTAAATTACGTGAGGAAAATTGACACGATCTTCAAGAATACCATAGTTTATGAAGGTCTACAATATGATTGCAAGCAGAAATTTGTAGCTCTTCTGGTTAGGGATTTAGAAATTTGATGACGTCACAACCTCAAAATCAATAAATGCCGCCATTTTAAAGCTAATCACGATATCAAAAAATTGCCACGGCAGATTTACAGCAAATTGCCCAAAGTTCCTTTCAAGCACTTTGATTCAAAGAAAAACGTAAAAGAATTTTACACCCGTCTTTTTAAAGATTTGAGCTCTATGCTGCAATTTTCTATTTCTTTGACTCGTTGAAAATAGTATGACATAATGTATTTGGTAGACTTACGATGTGATTCCTTGTATTTGTTGACTATCTGACATTTTGTTTTCTCCCATATATTTTCCTAATAATTGTCTTCCACATTTTTGAAGCTCTGGTTCCCAACATAATATTTGGTTACCTTGCCACATGTGGTGGCGTTGAGTAGAAAATGTTGGGTGTTTTGGCATTTTTCACCACTCCTATTTGTCCATGTCTGTTCCTTTCCAATGAGATTAGGAAGGTAATCCATTGGTGTCGGCAGGGAAGGACCAAGGGGGCTACAGCGCCCTCCCTTGGAAGCATCTAGCCCAAGCTCCAAAGGATTCCTGGTTTTCAAAATTGGGGAATTCAATCAAACTTTCTCTATTCGCAACACAGAATTCCAGCAGTCAGTGGAAAGTATTACAATTGAGTTTGCTCTTGGTACTTTTGAAATGAAATGCATTGACAATAATCTTGACCACTTTGTTCATTTTGCAAAGCGCGCTTAGCGTGAAGAAATTTCTTGTCGTGTATTCCATGGTGTATTCTAACAAAATCATCTGCCCTGTTTTGCCAAGCTTTTCTATTGTATATCGTTTGGCTTGTTGGGGTTCTATGATTCAGCTGAATTTCTGAACTGAAAATGTTATGTTGGGCTCGGATTTGTCAATGGTCTGGTTAATATGGGTCCTGGTCCTATGGTCCAAGGGTCCTAGGTCCTAGCAGACTAGGGTCTGGTTAATAGACCATGCCGGTTAGAATAGCAGATTCCCAAGCAATCGTCAGCCAGATGTTGCAGTAGATGACAGTGACAAAATCACTCCAGTGAAGGAGATTTTGGTGCGTACTAAGGACCATGAACTGTTTTGAAAGTTTCCTTTATTAAGATTCAGGATTGCAGTCATTGTGGATGGAAATTTAAATGGCCTAGTCAACCTATGGTTTTTGGAAAGTATCCTTCTGGAAACTCAATGATGGGTTTTGGTATTTGATGCCTTGGGTGCAGATAAGTGAAATGCCCTTGGTCCCAGAACCCCTTTCTACCATCAGCACAAGTTTCTGTTTTCATCCATTCTCATGCAGTGGGGAAATACCAAGCCAAGTTTTTTGAAGATTTGAAAAATAATGATAATGCTGAATGGTCAGGAGATGGTAGATTCGATTCTATGGGGCACAATGCCAAATACAGGGTGTATGCAATGTTCTGCAATAATATTTTGAGGCTGCTTCACTTTCAATTAATGCTGGAGGGTCTGAAAGAGCGCAGGGGAATTTGTTTATGAGGCTGGCAAACTTGAGGCAGGAGGGAAAAATCCTCGCTTGTTAGAGTAAGAAGCATTGTTGAGGTAATCCAAAAGAGTGGGCTTGCATGCAAACAACAATTTGCAATTTGCAAAAAAACATCTGAATTGCAGCAACAAGATTCGCCGTTGAAGAATAACATGGTGAACCAAAAATTGAAAGGGTTCCTCGCCACCAAAGAAGCAAACAAGTGAGTGCTGAATAAGGCAGTTACAGATCCAAGAAGAAGAGACGGGCGTTCACTCTCCGTGTGAAACATCTTTGTCCAAGTTTCTGGTTTCTGATACTGCTACCATCGAAATCTATCTACCTACATGTAATCAATGGCCCATTGTCACAGTAATGCACTTATACTGCGATCAATCGAAGAACTTAGAGCCAAGAGAAAACGTCGCGATCATGAGACTGTGGTGCTCCATGCTGACAAACATCATGGCCTAATCGTTGAGGACGGCCGAGAGTCGATCAGCTTCCTCATGAATAGAGGGTTCGTCATCTACAAGCCAACACAAGCAGGCTATGTCTCTCTTTTTGTCAGAGAAACATAGATGCTATAAGAGGCAGATGCAAATAAAAACGAAGAATTTTCTTAGCACACTGAGGCCTTTCAGACTTAAGTTATCATCAGAGTGTGACTGACTAAAACGACAAAGATACTATATTTACATAAGCTGTAGTTTGACTAATTGACATTGGTACGTGTCCAAAGATTAAACTTGGTATCCTGTGGCGAAATATAAAATCATTTTAAAATGAGTCATGAGTTGAGAGTGGCATGTCCAGCCTGATGGAAGCCTGATGGAAGATAACTGATGGAAGGGATCTTTACCAAAAAATTTTTTGAAGGGGAAATGGTTTTGTTTTTGAAAAATTAGGCCTACCAGCCTTACCCATCTGGAAATAAAGATCCAAGTGCACCAAAACCCTTGCAGTTTCCCTTGCAAACTAAGTCAGCTCCTTCTATCCATAAGGTAACGCAGTTCCTTTTTACATTGAAGGCACTCCCAATATCTTAGAATTGGATGATGGCAAAGAATTTACAAATTCCCCTATCAAGCAACTCAGCAATGAAATTTGATTTTGCATCATACATGGAAGGTCATACACATCAAAGTAGCAGAGTCAAGTCAATAACCTCAACAAGACAAGATGGTCAAGACCCACCTGTGAAAGCTTCACCAAAGTTTTGATGGGGAGGAGCAAGGAGAGATGTGACCTCTCCTATTTTCAAGTATCGCAAATAAGGTTAACAAAACCTTATCATTTCATGGTAGATTACATACCACTTAAGGTTTACAGAAACAGTGATGCAAACTCTATTGGGTTCACTTTTGTCCATGAAGATGTAGTGTTTGGCAGTTGTGGCAATCTTGATGCCTCTGTTGTTGATACCTTGATAGACTGGCAAAGATTTATCTTTTGATTGTGAAGAGGAAGAAGACACAGCTGGTGATGACACAGAAGCTGGAACTGATGGTGTCAATGATGAGACTTCCTCCACCTCCTCTGTTAATGAGATCATGCATTTTTGCCTTGGCTGCTCCTTGTCAAAATCTTTCTTTGGAAATAGATCTGACAGAAAGACAGGGAATGATGACAATGATTTGCTAGAAGAGTCCAAAAACAATGATAATGAGCGAGCTTTTAGCACATCGAAATTCTCTACTTCTCTGTTTAGCATTTTGAAAAAAATGTTCTGGACAGTTGATTTTTACTCTTCAGTCCAATGAACTTACAATTCACCGCAACATAACTGATGGAAGGGATCTTTACGAAAAAAATTTTTTGAAGGGGAAATGGTTTTGTTTTTGAAAAATTAGGCCTACCAGCCTTACCCATCTGGAAATAATTATCCCAGTGCACCAAATGACAAGAGGCATGTGCTTGATGGTACATCTGACATCACACTTAACGTTAAATGCTTTGTTTGCAAGTCCGACAAAGTTGCTAAAGCCAGATTTTGATTCATCATACACGGATGATGTATTTGGTGCTTATTTCAAAATTATATCCAGGATTCTTGGCTGAACTTTATGGTGGACAAGAGGAAGCAAATCAAAATCAGATGCATGCAGGTTTCATAAAGGTAAACTCAATTTTAAGGCAACTGGATTGCCTTTCTTCCTATATGGCTAAGTGGCTTGGGAGCACAAGAGGAAGGTTTGACAAAGTGACTGACTTCTCAGCCTTTTAGGCTTGGAAGGATAGCACAAATGCATTGATTACTTTGAGGACTTCCCCTTGCCAACACCCTTGCTGTCAGCAACAACATCTAAGGCTCTGTTTATATGGAGAAAATAGCATCGGCTATCCGAGGCTATTTCTTGGTGAGGCTATTTTCAGCTTCTGTTTATATGGGAGAAAAATAGCCTCGGCTTGCTGGGGCTATCTTAATTTGGTACCAAATTTGACAATGTGACAATGAAAATGATGGTCTGGGCTTACGCAGTATCTACAATTTTGTGTCAGTGAAGTGAGGCTATCCTTGCTTGTGTTTATATGAGAAAAATAGCCTCACCAAGCCGATATATTGGCTCACTCAGATGAGATGTCAGCAGTCAAAAATAACCTCACGTGGGTGATGCTATTTGTAATACTCATATAAACGCAAAATAACAATTATTTTTCTCCATATAAACAGAGCCTAAATTTCCTTAAAAGGTGTTGGATGAAATTGCCCTCATTGAAAAAGAAGGAAATTGATAGAACCCTCAAAGCCAAGCCCAAGCAAGCTAAATCAACCAGAAAACGCCCCAATTGAAGCAGTGTTGAGGCAAGGCCCCTGCCTCCAAACAGAAAAAAGACCAAGAAAGGGGAAAAGGCTTTCAATTGAAACCAAGACCATTTCGCCAAAAAATCATTCCAAACCATTTCAAGGGCAGTATCAGATGATACTACTCTCCTCCCAGCACATTTACACTTACCGCACCAAGATGATAAAACCTGATGTTTGATTGAAAGTTTCAAACTCAAATTGGACTTTCTTTCAGAATTGCCAAATGACAAAGTTGAAAACTTTACATCCAACTTGCAGTATTTCATGAATGTAACATTTGTTGCCTTTCCTTCAACTTTAAAAAAACATCTGAGTTCCATTAACTTGTGCAATATCTGTGACATTTCACTCAAAATGCATATGCAGAGTAGCACAAACTTCTCTGGGTTGTGTGCCCTCAGTAACAGAATTCATTGTCTTGAAGCTAAGCTCGGGGCTTTGCATCGAATAGCAGATAACACATGGCTTGATCAGTCACTGAACCTGGAAATTTCTAATCATTTAGAGAAAAGTTGATCAATTTCTGGTGATTACAGCATTGATGTGTGCAGCCCAAGTAACTGGTTATGGGTATTTGCTAATGAATAACAAACTCCTCTCCTTCGTTTGAAATGCAAACCCACACAATCTTACAGCTAGGTCACAGGCAATTATCAGTGACCTTATGTAGGTTCTATATGTGCTCCCTTTCAGATATTATTATACAATGCTACAGATCCTTTTGTTGGTCTCCGGTTTTTAGAGGGGAACTTACTTGTGCTAAACAGTGTAAAGGGTAACAAAGACTAAAGGGTAATTATGCCAAAGATAATGATTCAGTTCTTTCACAGACTCTGCTTCCCAATCCCCATCTTTGCCTGCAACTTGTGTGCAACAACACTAAGGAGGTTGCACAGTCTCTCCAAGCACCTAAGGCAAGAAGAAAGAATATAATGAGAATATAAACAGAAAACAATGTTTATCAATGTAGGTTAGAATAGCAGATTCCCAAGCAATCGTCAGCCAGATGTTGCAGTAGATGACAGTGACAAAATCACTCCAGTGAAGGAGATTTTGGTGCGTACTAAGGACCATGAACTGTTTTGAAAGTTTCCTTTATTAAGATTCAGGATTGCAGTCATTGTGGATGGAAATTTAAATGGCCTAGTCAACCTATGGTTTTTGGAAAGTATCCTTCTGGAAACTCAATGATAAGTTTTGGTATTTGATGCCTTGGGTGCAGATAAGTGAAATGCCCTTGGTCCCAGAACCCCTTTCTACCATCAGCACAAGTTTCTGTTTTCATCCATTCTCATGCAGTGGGGAAATACCAAGCCAAGTTTTTTGAAGATTTGAAAAATAATGATAATGCTGAATGGTCAGGAGATGGTAGATTCGATTCTATGGGGCACAATGCCAAATACAGGGTGTATACAATGTTCTGCAATAATATTTTGAGGCTGCTTCACTTTCAATTAATGCTGGAGGGTCTGAAAGAGCGCAGGGGAATTTGTTTATGAGGCTGGCAAACTTGAGGCAGGAGGGAAAAATCCTCGCTTGTTAGAGTAAGAAGCATTGTTGAGGTAATCCAAAAGAGTGGGCTTGCATGCAAACAACAATTTGCAATTTGCAAAAAAACATCTGAATTGCAGCAACAAGATTCACCGTTGAAGAACAACATGGTGAACCAAAAATTGAAAGGGTTCCTCGCCACCAAAGAAGCAAACAAGTGAGTGCTGAATAAGGCAGTTACAGATCCAAGAAGAAGAGACGGGCGTTCACTCTCCGTGTGAAACATCTTTGTCCAAGTTTCTGGTTTCTGATACTGCTACCATCGAAATCTATCTACCTACATGTAATCAATGGCCCATTGTCACAGTAATGCACTTATGCTGCGATCAATCGAAGAACTTAGAGCCAAGAGAAAACGTCGCGATCATGAGACTGTGGTGCTCCATGCTGACAAACATCATGGCCTAATCGTTGAGGACGGCCGAGAGTCGATCAGCTTCCTCATGAATAGAGGGTTTGTCATCTACAAGCCAACACAAGCAGGCTATGTCTCTCTTTTTGTCAGAGAAACATAGATGCTATAAGAGGCAGATGCAAATAAAAACGAAGAATTTTCTTAGCACACTGAGGCCTTTCAGACTTAAGTTATCATCAGAGTGTGACTGACTAAAACGACAAAGATACTATATTTACATAAGCTGTAGTTTGACTAATTGACATTGGTACGTGTCCAAAGATTAAACTTGGTATCCTGTGGCGAAATATAAAATCATTTTAAAATGAGTCATGAGTTGAGAGTGGCATGTCCAGCCTGATGGAAGCCTGATGGAAGATAACTGATGGAAGGGATCTTTACCAAAAAATTTTTTGAAGGGGAAATGGTTTTGTTTTTGAAAAATTAGGCCTACCAGCCTTACCCATCTGGAAATAAAGATCCAAGTGCACCAAAACCCTTGCAGTTTCCCTTGCAAACTAAGTCAGCTCCTTCTATCCATAAGGTAATGCAGTTCCTTTTTACATTGAAGGCACTCCCAATATCTTAGAATTGGATGATGGCAAAGAATTTACAAATTCCCCTATCAAGCAACTCAGCAATGAAATTTGATTTTGCATCATACATGGAAGGTCATACACATCAAAGTAGCAGAGTCAAGTCAATAACCTCAACAAGACAAGATGGTCAAGACCCACCTGTGAAAGCTTCACCAAAGTTTTGATGGGGAGGAGCAAGGAGAGATGTGACCTCTCCTATTTTCAAGTATCGCAAATAAGGTTAACAAAACCTTATCATTTCATGGTAGATTACATACCACTTAAGGTTTACAGAAACAGTGATGCAAACTCTATTGGGTTCACTTTTGTCCATGAAGATGTAGTGTTTGGCAGTTGTGGCAATCTTGATGCCTCTGTTGTTGATACCTTGATAGACTGGCAAAGATTTATCTTTTGATTGTGAAGAGGAAGAAGACACAGCTGGTGATGACACAGAAGCTGGAACTGATGGTGTCAATGATGAGACTTCCTCCACCTCCTCTGTTAATGAGATCATGCATTTTTGCCTTGGCTGCTCCTTGTCAAAATCTTTCTTTGGAAATAGATCTGATAGAAAGACAGGGAATGATGACAATGATTTGCTAGAAGAGTCCAAAAACAATGATAATGAGCGAGCTTTTAGCACATCGAAATTCTCTACTTCTCTGTTTAGCATTTTGAAAAAATGTTCTGGACAGTTGATTTTTACTCTTCAGTCCAATGAACTTACAATTCACTGCAACATAACTGATGGAAGGGATCTTTACGAAAAAAATTTTTTTGAAGGGGAAATGGTTTTGTTTTTGAAAAATTAGGCCTACCAGCCTTACCCATCTGGAAATAATTATCCCAGTGCACCAAATGACAAGAGGCATGTGCTTGATGGTACATCTGACATCACACTTAACGTTAAATGCTTTGTTTGCAAGTCCGACAAAGTTGCTAAAGCCAGATTTTGATTCATCATACACGGATGATGTATTTGGTGCTTATTTCAAAATTATATCCAGGATTCTTGGCTGAACTTTATGGTGGACAAGAGGAAGCAAATCAAAATCAGATGCATGCAGGTTTCATAAAGGTAAACTCAATTTTAAGGCAACTGGATTGCCTTTCTTCCTATATGGCTAAGTGGCTTGGGAGCACAAGAGGAAGGTTTGACAAAGTGACTGACTTCTCAGCCTTTTAGGCTTGGAAGGATAGCACAAATGCATTGATTACTTTGAGGACTTCCCCTTGCCAACACCCTTGCTGTCAGCAACAACATCTAAGGCTCTGTTTATATGGAGAAAATAGCATCGGCTATCCGAGGCTATTTCTTGGTGAGGCTATTTTCAGCTTCTGTTTATATGGGAGAAAAATAGCCTCGGCTTGCTGGGGCTATCTTAATTTGGTACCAAATTTGACAATATGACAATGAAAATGATGGTCTGGGCTTACGCAGTATCTACAATTTTGTGTCAGTGAAGTGAGGCTATTCTTGCTTGTGTTTATATGAAAAAAATAGCCTCACCAAGCCGATATATTGGCTCACTCAGATGAGATGTCAGCAGTCAAAAATAACCTCACGTGGGTGATACTATTTGTAATACTCATATAAACGCAAAATAACAATTATTTTTCTCCATATAAACAGAGCCTAAATTTCCTCAAAAGGTGTTGGATGAAATTGCCCTCATTGAAAAAGGAGGAAATTGATAGAACCCTCAAAGCCAAGCCCAAGCAAGCTAAATCAACCAGAAAACGCCCCAATGGAAGCAGTGCTGAGGCAAGGCCCCTGCCTCCAAACAGAAAAAGACCAAGAAAGGGGAAAAGGCTTTCAATTGAAACCAAGACCATTTCGCCAAAAAAATCATTCCAAACCATTTCAAGGGCAGTATCAGATTATACAACTCTCCTCCCAGCACATTTACACTTACCGCACCAAGATGATAAAACCTGATGTTTGATTGAAAGTTTCAAACTCAAATTGGACTTTCTTTCAGAATTGCCAAATGACAAAGTTGAAAACTTTACATCCAACTTGCAGTATTTCATGAATGTAACATTTGTTGCCTTTCCTTCAACTTTAAAAAAACATCTGAGTTCCATTAACTTGTGCAATATCTGTGACATTTCACTCAAAATGCATATGCAGAGTAGCACAAACTTCTCTGGGTTGTGTGCCCTCAGTAACACAATTCATTGTCTTGAAGCTAAGCTGGGGGCTTTGCATCGAATAGCAGATAACACATGGCTTGATCAGTCACTGAACCTGGAAATTTCTAATCATTTAGAGAAAAGTTGATCAATTTCTGGTGATTACAGCATTGATGTGTGCAGCCCAAGTAACTGGTTATGGGTATTTGCTAATGAATAACAAACTCCTCTCCTTCGTTTGAAATGCAAACCCACACAATCTTACAGCTAGGTCACAGGCAATTATCAGTGACCTTATGTAGGTTCTATATGTGCTCCCTTTCAGATATTATTATACAATGCTACAGATCATTTTGTTGGTCTCCGGTTTTTAGAGGGGAACTTACTTGTGCTAAACCAGTGTAAAGGGTAACAAAGACTAAAGGGTAATTATGCCAAAGATAATGATTCAGTTCTTTCACAGACTCTGCTTCCCAATCCCCATCTTTGCCTGCAACTTGTGTGCAACAACACTAAGGAGGTTGCACAGTCTCTCCAAACACCTAAGGCAAGAAGAAAGAATATAATGAGAATATAAAAAGAAAACAATGTTTATCAATGTAGGTTAGAATGGCATGGTCTATCAACCAGACCCTGGTCTGCTAGGACCTTGGACCCTAGGACTATAGGACCAGGACTCATACTGACCAGACCTTGTAGGAATTCCTATTGATCGCTACCGTAAAAGCTCTATTAAGCCCCTGGGAGGCTTATTTGATTTCAGAAACTTCAGAGGGGGGCTTATTCATGAAATCAAATGACAAGGATATATATAATAGTTTTTCAGTTTTTTTGCCCCAAGTTTTGCAGATTCAACATACAATTTACAGAGTCAAATACATAAATTTGACACATTCTCCATCCGAAACACTATCAAAACTAACATGCAAGCTTGTCTTGCAAAATATATGGAATGTCGTTGGTAATTTTGAGATTTGATATAAGAAGGGGGCATAATGGATTGATAGGGAGGAGGGCTTATTTAAATTCTCGGCTCAGAGGGGAAGGGCTTATTAGAAAGGGGGCTTAAAAGAGAGGGGGCTCAATGGAGCTTCAGTGGTTTTTGAGAATGGTCAGGGAAAGCACATGACTGAAGTGAAAAAGGAATTGCAATTTTCAGCATAGAGCTCAAATCTTTCAAATCTTAAAAAAGATGGGTGTGAAATTGTGTCAAATTTTTCCATGAATTGAATGATTTCAAAGAAACTTTGGGTAATTTGCTGTAAATCTGCCGTGGCAATTCTTTAATATCTTGATTATTTTCAAAATGGCGGCATTTTGATTATTTTTGTAAAAATCCATCAAAAATTTTGAGAAAATTAAAATCATCGTAACCCTTAAATTACGTGAGGAAAATTGACACGATCTTCAAGAATACCATAGTTTATGAAGGTCTACAATATGATTGCAAGCAGAAATTTGTAGCTCTTCTGGTTAGGGATTTAGAAATTTGATGACGTCACAACCTCAAAATCAATAAATGCCGCCATTTTAAAGCTAATCACGATATCAAAAAATTGCCACGGCAGATTTACAGCAAATTGCCCAAAGTTCCTTTCAAGCACTTTGATTCAAAGAAAAACGTAAAAGAATTTTACACCCGTCTTTTTAAAGATTTGAGCTCTATGCTGCAATTTTCTATTTCTTTGACTCGTTGAAAATAGTATGACATAATGTATTTGGTAGACTTACGATGTGATTCCCTGTATTTGTTGACTATCTGACATTTTGTTTTCTCCCATATATTTTCCTAATAATTGTCTTCCACATTTTTGAAGCTCTGGTTCCCAACATAATATTTGGTTACCTTGCCACATGTGGTGGCGTTGAGTAGAAAATGTTGGGTGTTTTGGCATTTTTCACCACTCCTATTTGTCCATGTCTGTTCCTTTCCAATGAGATTAGGAAGGTAATCCATTGGTGTCGGCAGGGAAGGACCAAGGGGGCTACAGCGCCCTCCCTTGGAAGCATCTAGCCCAAGCTCCAAAGGATTCCTGGTTTTCAAAATTGGGGAATTCAATCAAACTTTCTCTACTCGCAACACAGAATTCCAGCAGTCAGTGGAAAGTATTACAATTGAGTTTGCTCTTGGTACTTTTGAAATGAAATGCATTGACAATAATCTTGACCACTTTGTTCATTTTGCAAAGCGCGCTTAGCGTGAAGAAATTTCTTGTCGTGTATTCCATGGTGTATTCTAACAAAATCATCTGCCCTGTTTTGCCAAGTTTTTCTATTGTATATCGTTTGGCTTGTTGGGGTTCTATGATTCAGCTGAATTTCTGAACTGAAAATGTTATGTTGGGCTCGGATTTGTCAATGGTCTGGTTAATATGGGTCCTGGTCCTATGGTCCAAGGGTCCTAGGTCCTAGCAGACTAGGGTCTGGTTAATAGACCATGCCGGTTAGAATAGCAGATTCCCAAGCAATCGTCAGCCAGATGTTGCAGTAGATGACAGTGACAAAATCACTCCAGTGAAGGAGATTTTGGTGCGTACTAAGGACCATGAACTGTTTTGAAAGTTTCCTTTATTAAGATTCAGGATTGCAGTCATTGTGGATGGAAATTTAAATGGCCTAGTCAACCTATGGTTTTTGGAAAGTATCCTTCTGGAAACTCAATGATAAGTTTTGGTATTTGATGCCTTGGGTGCAGATAAGTGAAATGCCCTTGGTCCCAGAACCCCTTCCTACCATCAGCACAAGTTTCTGTTTTCATCCATTCTCATGCAGTGGGGAAATACCAAGCCAAGTTTTTTGAAGATTTGAAAAATAATGATAATGCTGAATGGTCAGGAGATGGTAGATTCGATTCTATGGGGCACAATGCCAAATACAGGGTGTATGCAATGTCCTGCAATAATATTTTGAGGCTGCTTCACTTTCAATTAATGCTGGAGGGTCTGAAAGAGCGCAGGGGAATTTGTTTATGAGGCTGGCAAACTTGAGGCAGGAGGGAAAAATCCTCGCTTGTTAGAGTAAGAAGCATTGTTGAGGTAATCCAAAAGAGTGGGCTTGCATGCAAACAACAATTTGCAATTTGCAAAAAAACATCTGAATTGCAGCAACAAGATTCGCCGTTGAAGAATAACATGGTGAACCAAAAATTGAAAGGGTTCCTTGCCACCAAAGAAGCAAACAAGTGAGTGCTGAATAAGGCAGTTACAGATCCAAGAAGAAGAGACGGGCGTTCACTCTCCGTGTGAAACATCTTTGTCCAAGTTTCTGGTTTCTGATACTGCTACCATCGAAATCTATCTACCTACATGTAATCAATGGCCCATTGTCACAGTAATGCACTTATACTGCGATCAATCGAAGAACTTAGAGCCAAGAGAAAACGTCGCGATCATGAGACTATGGTGCTCCATGCTGACAAACATCATGGCCTAATCGTTGAGGACGGCCGAGAGTCGATCAGCTTCCTCATGAATAGAGGGTTCGTCATCTACAAGCCAACACAAGCAGGCTATGTCTCTCTTTTTGTCAGAGAAACATAGATGCTATAAGAGGCAGATGCAAATAAAAACGAAGAATTTTCTTAGCACACTGAGGCCTTTCAGACTTAAGTTATCATCAGAGTGTGACTGACTAAAACGACAAAGATACTATATTTACATAAGCTGTAGTTTGACTAATTGACATTGGTACGTGTCCAAAGATTAAACTTGGTATCCTGTGGCGAAATATAAAATCATTTTAAAATGAGTCGTGAGTTGAGAGTGGCATGTCCAGCCTGATGGAAGCCTGATGGAAGATAACTGATGGAAGGGATCTTTACCAAAAAATTTTTTGAAGGGGAAATGGTTTTGTTTTTGAAAAATTAGGCCTACCAGCCTTACCCATCTGGAAATAAAGATCCAAGTGCACCAAAACCCTTGCAGTTTCCCTTGCAAACTAAGTCAGCTCCTTCTATCCATAAGGTAACGCAGTTCCTTTTTACATTGAAGGCACTCCCAATATCTTAGAATTGGATGATGGCAAAGAATTTACAAATTCCCCTATCAAGCAACTCAGCAATGAAATTTGATTTTGCATCATACATGGAAGGTCATACACATCAAAGTAGCAGAGTCAAGTCAATAACCTCAACAAGACAAGATGGTCAAGACCCACCTGTGAAAGCTTCACCAAGGTTTTGATGGGGAGGAGCAAGGAGAGATGTGACCTCTCCTATTTTCAAGTATCGCAAATAAGGTTAACAAAACCTTATCATTTCATGGTAGATTACATACCACTTAAGGTTTACAGAAACAGTGATGCAAACTCTATTGGGTTCACTTTTGTCCATGAAGATGTAGTGTTTGGCAGTTGTGGCAATCTTGATGCCTCTGTTGTTGATACCTTGATAGACTGGCAAAGATTTATCTTTTGATTGTGAAGAGGAAGAAGACACAGCTGGTGATGACACAGAAGCTGGAACTGATGGTGTCAATGATGAGACTTCCTCCACCTCCTCTGTTAATGAGATCATGCATTTTTGCCTTGGCTGCTCCTTGTCAAAATCTTTCTTTGGAAATAGATCTGATAGAAAGACAGGGAATGATGACAATGATTTGCTAGAAGAGTCCAAAAACAATGATAATGAGCGAGCTTTTAGCACATCGAAATTCTCTACTTCTCTGTTTAGCATTTTGAAAAAATGTTCTGGACAGTTGATTTTTACTCTTCAGTCCAATGAACTTACAATTCACCGCAACATAACTCATGGAAGGGATCTTTACGAAAAAAATTTTTTTGAAGGGGAAATGGTTTTGTTTTTGAAAAATTAGGCCTACCAGCCTTACCCATCTGGAAATAATTATCCCAGTGCACCAAATGACAAGAGGCATGTGCTTGATGGTACATCTGACATCACACTTAACGTTAAATGCTTTGTTTACAAGTCCGACAAAGTTGCTAAAGCCAGATTTTGATTCATCATACACGGATGATGTATTTGGTGCTTATTTCAAAATTATATCTAGGATTCTTGGCTGAACTTTATGGTGGACAAGAGGAAGCAAATCAAAATCAGATGCATGCAGGTTTCATAAAGGTAAACTCAATTTTAAGGCAACTGGATTGCCTTTCTTCCTATATGGCTAAGTGGCTTGGGAGCACAAGAGGAAGGTTTGACAAAGTGACTGACTTCTCAGCCTTTTAGGCTTGGAAGGATAGCACAAATGCATTGATTACTTTGAGGACTTCCCCTTGCCAACACCCTTGCTGTCAGCAACAACATCTAAGGCTCTGTTTATATGGAGAAAATAGCATCGGCTATCCGAGGCTATTTCTTGGTGAGGCTATTTTCAGCTTCTGTTTATATGGGAGAAAAATAGCCTCGGCTTGCTGGGGCTATCTTAATTTGGTACCAAATTTGACAATATGACAATGAAAATGATGGTCTGGGCTTACGCAGTATCTACAATTTTGTGTCAGTGAAGTGAGGCTATTCTTGCTTGTGTTTATATGAAAAAAATAGCCTCACCAAGCCAATATATTGGCTCACTCAGATGAGATGTCAGCAGTCAAAAATAACCTCACGTGGGTGATACTATTTGTAATACTCATATAAACGCAAAATAACAATTATTTTTCTCCATATAAACAGAGCCTAAATTTCCTCAAAAGGTGTTGGATGAAATTGCCCTCATTGAAAAAGGAGGAAACTGATAGAACCCTCAAAGCCAAGCCCAAGCAAGCTAAATCAACCAGAAAACGCCCCAATTGAAGCAGTGCTGAGGCAAGGCCCCTGCCTCCAAACAGAAAAAGACCAAGAAAGGGGAAAAGGCTTTCAATTGAAACCAAGACCATTTCGCCAAAAAAATCATTCCAAACCATTTCAAGGGCAGTATCAGATTATACAACTCTCCTCCCAGCACATTTACACTTACCGCACCAAGATGATAAAACCTGATGTTTGATTGAAAGTTTCAAACTCAAATTGGACTTTCTTTCAGAATTGCCAAATGACAAAGTTGAAAACTTTACATCCAACTTGCAGTATTTCATGAATGTAACATTTGTTGCCTTTCCTTCAACTTTAATAAAACATCTGAGTTCCATTAACTTGTGCAATATCTGTGACATTTCACTCAAAATGCATATGCAGAGTAGCACAAACTTCTCTGGGTTGTGTGCCCTCAGTAACACAATTCATTGTCTTGAAGCTAAGCTGGGGGCTTTGCATCGAATAGCAGATAACACATGGCTTGATCAGTCACTGAACCTGGAAATTTCTAATCATTTAGAGAAAAGTTGATCAATTTCTGGTGATTACAGCATTGATGTGTGCAGCCCAAGTAACTGGTTATGGGTATTTGCTAATGAGTAACAAACTCCTCTCCTTCGTTTGAAATGCAAACCCACACAATCTTACAGCTAGGTCACAGGCAATTATCAGTGACCTTATGTAGGTTCTATATGTGCTCCCTTTCAGATATTATTATACAATGCTACAGATCATTTTGTTGGTCTCCGGTTTTTAGAGGGGAACTTACTTGTGCTAAACCAGTGTAAAGGGTAACAAAGACTAAAGGGTAATTATGCCAAAGATAATGATTCAGTTCTTTCACAGACTCTGCTTCCCAATCCCCATCTTTGCCTGCAACTTGTGTGCAACAACACTAAGGAGGTTGCACAGTCTCTCCAAACACCTAAGGCAAGAAGAAAGAATATAATGAGAATATAAAAAGAAAACAATGTTTATCAATGTAGGTTAGAATGGCATGGTCTATCAACCAGACCCTGGTCTGCTAGGACCTTGGACCCTAGGACTATAGGACCAGGACTCATACTGACCAGACCTTGTAGGAATTCCTATTGATCGCTACCGTAAAAGCTCTATTAAGCCCCTGGGAGGCTTATTTGATTTCAGAAACTTCAGAGGGGGGCTTATTCATGAAATCAAATGACAAGGATATATATAATAGTTTTTCAGTTTTTTTGCCCCAAGTTTTGCAGATTCAACATACAATTTACAGAGTCAAATACATAAATTTGACACATTCTCCATCCGAAACACTATCAAAACTAACATGCAAGCTTGTCTTGCAAAATATATGGAATGTCGTTGGTAATTTTGAGATTTGATATAAGAAGGGGGCATAATGGATTGATAGGGAGGAGGGCTTATTTAAATTCTCGGCTCAGAGGGGAAGGGCTTATTAGAAAGGGGGCTTAAAAGAGAGGGGGCTCAATGGAGCTTCAGTGGTTTTTGAGAATGGTCAGGGAAAGCACATGACTGAAGTGAAAAAGGAATTGCAATTTTCAGCATAGAGCTCAAATCTTTCAAATCTTAAAAAAGATGGGTGTGAAATTGTGTCAAATTTTTCCATGAATTGAATGATTTCAAAGAAACTTTGGGTAATTTGCTGTAAATCTGCCGTGGCAATTCTTTAATATCTTGATTATTTTCAAAATGGCGGCATTTTGATTATTTTTGTAAAAATCCATCAAAAATTTTGAGAAAATTAAAATCATCGTAACCCTTAAATTACGTGAGGAAAATTGACACGATCTTCAAGAATACCATAGTTTATGAAGGTCTACAATATGATTGCAAGCAGAAATTTGTAGCTCTTCTGGTTAGGGATTTAGAAATTTGATGACGTCACAACCTCAAAATCAATAAATGCCGCCATTTTAAAGCTAATCACGATATCAAAAAATTGCCACGGCAGATTTACAGCAAATTGCCCAAAGTTCCTTTCAAGCACTTTGATTCAAAGAAAAACGTAAAAGAATTTTACACCCGTCTTTTTAAAGATTTGAGCTCTATGCTGCAATTTTCTATTTCTTTGACTCGTTGAAAATAGTATGACATAATGTATTTGGTAGACTTACGATGTGATTCCTTGTATTTGTTGACTATCTGACATTTTGTTTTCTCCCATATGTTTTCCTAATAATTGTCTTCCACATTTTTGAAGCTCTGGTTCCCAACGTAATATTTGGTTACCTTGCCACATGTGGTGGCGTTGAGTAGAAAATGTTGGGTGTTTTGGCATTTTTCACCACTCCTATTTGTCCATGTCTGTTCCTTTCCAATGAGATTAGGAAGGTAATCCATTGGTGTCGGCAGGGAAGGACCAAGGGGGCTACAGCGCCCTCCCTTGGAAGCATCTAGCCCAAGCTCCAAAGGATTCCTGGTTTTCAAAATTGGGGAATTCAATCAAACTTTCTCTATTCGCAACACAGAATTCCAGCAGTCAGTGGAAAGTATTACAATTGAGTTTGCTCTTGGTACTTTTGAAATGAAATGCATTGACAATAATCTTGACCACTTTGTTCATTTTGCAAAGCGCGCTTAGCGTGAAGAAATTTCTTGTCGTGTATTCCATGGTGTATTCTAACAAAATCATCTGCCCTGTTTTGCCAAGTTTTTCTATTGTATATCGTTTGGCTTGTTGGGGTTCTATGATTCAGCTGAATTTCTGAACTGAAAATGTTATGTTGGGCTCGGATTTGTCAATGGTCTGGTTAATATGGGTCCTGGTCCTATGGTCCAAGGGTCCTAGGTCCTAGCAGACTAGGGTCTGGTTAATAGACCATGCCGGTTAGAATAGCAGATTCCCAAGCAATCGTCAGCCAGATGTTGCAGTAGATGACAGTGACAAAATCACTCCAGTGAAGGAGATTTTGGTGCGTACTAAGGACCATGAACTGTTTTGAAAGTTTCCTTTATTAAGATTCAGGATTGCAGTCATTGTGGATGGAAATTTAAATGGCCTAGTCAACCTATGGTTTTTGGAAAGTATCCTTCTGGAAACTCAATGATAAGTTTTGGTATTTGATGCCTTGGGTGCAGATAAGTGAAATGCCCTTGGTCCCAGAACCCCTTCCTACCATCAGCACAAGTTTCTGTTTTCATCCATTCTCATGCAGTGGGGAAATACCAAGCCAAGTTTTTTGAAGATTTGAAAAATAATGATAATGCTGAATGGTCAGGAGATGGTAGATTCGATTCTATGGGGCACAATGCCAAATACAGGGTGTATGCAATGTTCTGCAATAATATTTTGAGGCTGCTTCACTTTCAATTAATGCTGGAGGGTCTGAAAGAGCGCAGGGGAATTTGTTTATGAGGCTGGCAAACTTGAGGCAGGAGGGAAAAATCCTCGCTTGTTAGAGTAAGAAGCATTGTTGAGGTAATCCAAAAGAGTGGGCTTGCATGCAAACAACAATTTGCAATTTGCAAAAAAACATCTGAATTGCAGCAACAAGATTCGCCTTTGAAGAATAACATGGTGAACCAAAAATTGAAAGGGTTCCTCGCCACCAAAGAAGCAAACAAGTGAGTGCTGAATAAGGCAGTTACAGATCCAAGAAGAAGAGACGGGCGTTCACTCTCCGTGTGAAACATCTTTGTCCAAGTTTCTGGTTTCTGATACTGCTACCATCGAAATCTATCTACCTACATGTAATCAATGGCCCATTGTCACAGTAATGCACTTATACTGCGATCAATCGAAGAACTTAGAGCCAAGAGAAAACGTCGCGATCATGAGACTGTGGTGCTCCATGCTGACAAACATCATGGCCTAATCGTTGAGGACGGCCGAGAGTCGATCAGCTTCCTCATGAATAGAGGGTTCGTCATCTACAAGCCAACACAAGCAGGCTATGTCTCTCTTTTTGTCAGAGAAACATAGATGCTATAAGAGGCAGATGCAAATAAAAACGAAGAATTTTCTTAGCACACTGAGGCCTTTCAGACTTAAGTTATCATCAGAGTGTGACTGACTAAAACGACAAAGATACTATATTTACATAAGCTGTAGTTTGACTAATTGACATTGGTACGTGTCCAAAGATTAAACTTGGTATCCTGTGGCGAAATATAAAATCATTTTAAAATGAGTCATGAGTTGAGAGTGGCATGTCCAGCCTGATGGAAGCCTGATGGAAGATAACTGATGGAAGGGATCTTTACCAAAAAATTTTTTGAAGGGGAAATGGTTTTGTTTTTGAAAAATTAGGCCTACCAGCCTTACCCATCTGGAAATAAAGATCCAAGTGCACCAAAACCCTTGCAGTTTCCCTTGCAAACTAAGTCAGCTCCTTCTATCCATAAGGTACTGCAGTTCCTTTTTACATTGAAGGCACTCCCAATATCTTAGAATTGGATGATGGCAAAGAATTTACAAATTCCCCTATCAAGCAACTCAGCAATGAAATTTGATCTTGCATCATACATGGAAGGTCATACACATCAAAGTACCAAAGTCAAGTCAATAACCTCAACAAGACAAGATGGTCAAGACCCACCTGTGAAAGCTTCACCAAAGTTTTGATGGGGAGGAGCAAGGAGAGATGTGACCTCTCCTATTTTCAAGTATCGCAAATAAGGTTAACAAAACCTTATCATTTCATGGTAGATTACATACCACTTAAGGTTTACAGAAACAGTGATGCAAACTCTATTGGGTTCATTTTTGTCCATGAAGATGTAGTGTTTGGCAGTTGTGGCAATCTTGATGCCTCTGTTGTTGATACCTTGATAGACTGGCAAAGATTTATCTTTTGATTGTGAAGAGGAAGAAGACACAGCTGGTGATGACACAGAAGCTGGAACTGATGGTGTCAATGATGAGACTTCCTCCACCTCCTCTGTTAATGAGATCATGCATTTTTGCCTTGGCTGCTCCTTGTCAAAATCTTTCTTTGGAAATAGATCTGACAGAAAGACAGGGAATGATGACAATGATTTGCTAGAAGAGTCCAAAAACAATGATAATGAGCGAGCTTTTAGCACATCGAAATTCTCTACTTCTCTGTTTAGCATTTTGAAAAAATGTTCTGGACAGTTGATTTTTACTCTTCAGTCCAATGAACTTACAATTCACCGCAACATAACTGATGGAAGGGATCTTTACGAAAAAAATTTTTTGAAGGGGAAATGGTTTTGTTTTTGAAAAATTAGGCCTACCAGCCTTACCCATCTGGAAATAATTATCCCAGTGCACCAAATGACAAGAGGCATGTGCTTGATGGTACATCTGACATCACACTTAACGTTAAATGCTTTGTTTGCAAGTCCGACAAAGTTGCTAAAGCCAGATTTTGATTCATCATACACGGATGATGTATTTGGTGCTTATTTCAAAATTATATCCAGGATTCTTGGCTGAACTTTATGGTGGACAAGAGGAAGCAAATCAAAATCAGATGCATGCAGGTTTCATAAAGGTAAACTCAATTTTAAGGCAACTGGATTGCCTTTCTTCCTATATGGCTAAGTGGCTTGGGAGCACAAGAGGAAGGTTTGACAAAGTGACTGACTTCTCAGCCTTTTAGGCTTGGAAGGATAGCACAAATGCATTGATTACTTTGAGGACTTCCCCTTGCCAACACCCTTGCTGTCAGCAACAACATCTAAGGCTCTGTTTATATGGAGGAAATAGCATCGGCTATCCGAGGCTATTTCTTGGTGAGGCTATTTTCAGCTTCTGTTTATATGGGAGAAAAATAGCCTCGGCTTGCTGGGGCTATCTTAATTTGGTACCAAATTTGACAATATGACAATGAAAATGATGGTCTGGGCTTACGCAGTATCTACAATTTTGTGTCAGTGAAGTGAGGCTATTCTTGCTTGTGTTTATATGAAAAAAATAGCCTCACCAAGCCAATATATTGGCTCACTCAGATGAGATGTCAGCAGTCAAAAATAACCTCACGTGGGTGATACTATTTGTAATACTCATATAAACGCAAAATAACAATTATTTTTCTCCATATAAACAGAGCCTAAATTTCCTCAAAAGGTGTTGGATGAAATTGCCCTCATTGAAAAAGGAGGAAACTGATAGAACCCTCAAAGCCAAGCCCAAGCAAGCTAAATCAACCAGAAAACGCCCCAATTGAAGCAGTGCTGAGGCAAGGCCCCTGCCTCCAAACAGAAAAAGACCAAGAAAGGGGAAAAGGCTTTCAATTGAAACCAAGACCATTTCGCCAAAAAAATCATTCCAAACCATTTCAAGGGCAGTATCAGATGATACAACTCTCCTCCCAGCACATTTACACTTACCGCACCAAGATGATAAAACCTGATGTTTGATTGAAAGTTTCAAACTCAAATTGGACTTTCTTTCAGAATTGCCAAATGACAAAGTTGAAAACTTTACATCCAACTTGCAGTATTTCATGAATGTAACATTTGTTGCCTTTCCTTCAACTTTAATAAAACATCTGAGTTCCATTAACTTGTGCAATATCTGTGACATTTCACTCAAAATGCATATGCAGAGTAGCACAAACTTCTCTGGGTTGTGTGCCCTCAGTAACACAATTCATTGTCTTGAAGCTAAGCTGGGGGCTTTGCATCGAATAGCAGATAACACATGGCTTGATCAGTCACTGAACCTGGAAATTTCTAATCATTTAGAGAAAAGTTGATCAATTTCTGGTGATTACAGCATTGATGTGTGCAGCCCAAGTAACTGGTTATGGGTATTTGCTAATGAGTAACAAACTCCTCTCCTTCGTTTGAAATGCAAACCCACACAATCTTACAGCTAGGTCACAGGCAATTATCAGTGACCTTATGTAGGTTCTATATGTGCTCCCTTTCAGATATTATTATACAATGCTACAGATCATTTTGTTGGTCTCCGGTTTTTAGAGGGGAACTTACTTGTGCTAAACCAGTGTAAAGGGTAACAAAGACTAAAGGGTAATTATGCCAAAGATAATGATTCAGTTCTTTCACAGACTCTGCTTCCCAATCCCCATCTTTGCCTGCAACTTGTGTGCAACAACACTAAGGAGGTTGCACAGTCTCTCCAAACACCTAAGGCAAGAAGAAAGAATATAATGAGAATATAAAAAGAAAACAATGTTTATCAATGTAGGTTAGAATGGCATGGTCTATCAACCAGACCCTGGTCTGCTAGGACCTTGGACCCTAGGACTATAGGACCAGGACTCATACTGACCAGACCTTGTAGGAATTCCTATTGATCGCTACCGTAAAAGCTCTATTAAGCCCCTGGGAGGCTTATTTGATTTCAGAAACTTCAGAGGGGGGCTTATTCATGAAATCAAATGACAAGGATATATATAATAGTTTTTCAGTTTTTTTGCCCCAAGTTTTGCAGATTCAACATACAATTTACAGAGTCAAATACATAAATTTGACACATTCTCCATCCGAAACACTATCAAAACTAACATGCAAGCTTGTCTTGCAAAATATATGGAATGTCGTTGGTAATTTTGAGATTTGATATAAGAAGGGGGCATAATGGATTGATAGGGAGGAGGGCTTATTTAAATTCTCGGCTCAGAGGGGAAGGGCTTATTAGAAAGGGGGCTTAAAAGAGAGGGGGCTCAATGGAGCTTCAGTGGTTTTTGAGAATGGTCAGGGAAAGCACATGACTGAAGTGAAAAAGGAATTGCAATTTTCAGCATAGAGCTCAAATCTTTCAAATCTTAAAAAAGATGGGTGTGAAATTGTGTCAAATTTTTCCATGAATTGAATGATTTCAAAGAAACTTTGGGTAATTTGCTGTAAATCTGCCGTGGCAATTCTTTAATATCTTGATTATTTTCAAAATGGCGGCATTTTGATTATTTTTGTAAAAATCCATCAAAAATTTTGAGAAAATTAAAATCATCGTAACCCTTAAATTACGCGAGGAAAATTGACACGATCTTCAAGAATACCATAGTTTATGAAGGTCTACAATATGATTGCAAGCAGAAATTTGTAGCTCTTCTGGTTAGGGATTTAGAAATTTGATGACGTCACAACCTCAAAATCAATAAATGCCGCCATTTTAAAGCTAATCACGATATCAAAAAATTGCCACGGCAGATTTACAGCAAATTGCCCAAAGTTCCTTTCAAGCACTTTGATTCAAAGAAAAACGTAAAAGAATTTTACACCCGTCTTTTTAAAGATTTGAGCTCTATGCTGCAATTTTCTATTTCTTTGACTCGTTGAAAATAGTATGACATAATGTATTTGGTAGACTTACGATGTGATTCCTTGTATTTGTTGACTATCTGACATTTTGTTTTCTCCCATATATTTTCCTAATAATTGTCTTCCACATTTTTGAAGCTCTGGTTCCCAACATAATATTTGGTTACCTTGCCACATGTGGTGGCGTTGAGTAGAAAATGTTGGGTGTTTTGGCATTTTTCACCACTCCTATTTGTCCATGTCTGTTCCTTTCCAATGAGATTAGGAAGGTAATCCATTGGTGTCGGCAGGGAAGGACCAAGGGGGCTACAGCGCCCTCCCTTGGAAGCATCTAGCCCAAGCTCCAAAGGATTCCTGGTTTTCAAAATTGGGGAATTCAATCAAACTTTCTCTATTCGCAACACAGAATTCCAGCAGTCAGTGGAAAGTATTACAATTGAGTTTGCTCTTGGTACTTTTGAAATGAAATGCATTGACAATAATCTTGACCACTTTGTTCATTTTGCAAAGCGCGCTTAGCGTGAAGAAATTTCTTGTCGTGTATTCCATGGTGTATTCTAACAAAATCATCTGCCCTGTTTTGCCAAGTTTTTCTATTGTATATCGTTTGGCTTGTTGGGGTTCTATGATTCAGCTGAATTTCTGAACTGAAAATGTCATGTTGGGCTCGGATTTGTCAATGGTCTGGTTAATATGGGTCCTGGTCCTATGGTCCAAGGGTCCTAGGTCCTAGCAGACTAGGGTCTGGTTAATAGACCATGCCGGTTAGAATAGCAGATTCCCAAGCAATCGTCAGCCAGATGTTGCAGTAGATGACAGTGACAAAATCACTCCAGTGAAGGAGATTTTGGTGCGTACTAAGGACCATGAACTGTTTTGAAAGTTTCCTTTATTAAGATTCAGGATTGCAGTCATTGTGGATGGAAATTTAAATGGCCTAGTCAACCTATGGTTTTTGGAAAGTATCCTTCTGGAAACTCAATGATGGGTTTTGGTATTTGATGCCTTGGGTGCAGATAAGTGAAATGCCCTTGGTCCCAGAACCCCTTTCTACCATCAGCACAAGTTTCTGTTTTCATCCATTCTCATGCAGTGGGGAAATACCAAGCCAAGTTTTTTGAAGATTTGAAAAATAATGATAATGCTGAATGGTCAGGAGATGGTAGATTCGATTCTATGGGGCACAATGCCAAATACAGGGTGTATGCAATGTTCTGCAATAATATTTTGAGGCTGCTTCACTTTCAATTAATGCTGGAGGGTCTGAAAGAGCGCAGGGGAATTTGTTTATGAGGCTGGCAAACTTGAGGCAGGAGGGAAAAATCCTCGCTTGTTAGAGTAAGAAGCATTGTTGAGGTAATCCAAAAGAGTGGGCTTGCATGCAAACAACAATTTGCAATTTGCAAAAAAACATCTGAATTGCAGCAACAAGATTCGCCTTTGAAGAATAACATGGTGAACCAAAAATTGAAAGGGTTCCTCGCCACCAAAGAAGCAAACAAGTGAGTGCTGAATAAGGCAGTTACAGATCCAAGAAGAAGAGACGGGCGTTCACTCTCCGTGTGAAACATCTTTGTCCAAGTTTCTGGTTTCTGATACTGCTACCATCGAAATCTATCTACCTACATGTAATCAATGGCCCATTGTCACAGTAATGCACTTATACTGCGATCAATCGAAGAACTTAGAGCCAAGAGAAAACGTCGCGATCATGAGACTGTGGTGCTCCATGCTGACAAACATCATGGCCTAATCGTTGAGGACGGCCGAGAGTCGATCAGCTTCCTCATGAATAGAGGGTTCGTCATCTACAAGCCAACACAAGCAGGCTATGTCTCTCTTTTTGTCAGAGAAACATAGATGCTATAAGAGGCAGATGCAAATAAAAACGAAGAATTTTCTTAGCACACTGAGGCCTTTCAGACTTAAGTTATCATCAGAGTGTGACTGACTAAAACGACAAAGATACTATATTTACATAAGCTGTAGTTTGACTAATTGACATTGGTACGTGTCCAAAGATTAAACTTGGTATCCTGTGGCGAAATATAAAATCATTTTAAAATGAGTCATGAGTTGAGAGTGGCATGTCCAGCCTGATGGAAGACTGATGGAAGATAACTGATGGAAGGGATCTTTACCAAAAAATTTTTTGAAGGGGAAATGGTTTTGTTTTTGAAAAATTAGGCCTACCAGCCTTACCCATCTGGAAATAAAGATCCAAGTGCACCAAAACCCTTGCAGTTTCCCTTGCAAACTAAGTCAGCTCCTTCTATCCATAAGGTACTGCAGTTCCTTTTTACATTGAAGGCACTCCCAATATCTTAGAATTGGATGATGGCAAAGAATTTACAAATTCCCCTATCAAGCAACTCAGCAATGAAATTTGATCTTGCATCATACATGGAAGGTCATACACATCAAAGTACCAAAGTCAAGTCAATAACCTCAACAAGACAAGATGGTCAAGACCCACCTGTGAAAGCTTCACCAAAGTTTTGATGGGGAGGAGCAAGGAGAGATGTGACCTCTCCTATTTTCAAGTATCGCAAATAAGGTTAACAAAACCTTATCATTTCATGGTAGATTACATACCACTTAAGGTTTACAGAAACAGTGATGCAAACTCTATTGGGTTCATTTTTGTCCATGAAGATGTAGTGTTTGGCAGTTGTGGCAATCTTGATGCCTCTGTTGTTGATACCTTGATAGACTGGCAAAGATTTATCTTTTGATTGTGAAGAGGAAGAAGACACAGCTGGTGATGACACAGAAGCTGGAACTGATGGTGTCAATGATGAGACTTCCTCCACCTCCTCTGTTAATGAGATCATGCATTTTTGCCTTGGCTGCTCCTTGTCAAAATCTTTCTTTGGAAATAGATCTGACAGAAAGACAGGGAATGATGACAATGATTTGCTAGAAGAGTCCAAAAACAATGATAATGAGCGAGCTTTTAGCACATCGAAATTCTCTACTTCTCTGTTTAGCATTTTGAAAAAATGTTCTGGACAGTTGATTTTTACTCTTCAGTCCAATGAACTTACAATTCACCGCAACATAACTGATGGAAGGGATCTTTACGAAAAAAATTTTTTGAAGGGGAAATGGTTTTGTTTTTGAAAAATTAGGCCTACCAGCCTTACCCATCTGGAAATAATTATCCCAGTGCACCAAATGACAAGAGGCATGTGCTTGATGGTACATCTGACATCACACTTAACGTTAAATGCTTTGTTTGCAAGTCCGACAAAGTTGCTAAAGCCAGATTTTGATTCATCATACACGGATGATGTATTTGGTGCTTATTTCAAAATTATATCCAGGATTCTTGGCTGAACTTTATGGTGGACAAGAGGAAGCAAATCAAAATCAGATGCATGCAGGTTTCATAAAGGTAAACTCAATTTTAAGGCAACTGGATTGCCTTTCTTCCTATATGGCTAAGTGGCTTGGGAGCACAAGAGGAAGGTTTGACAAAGTGACTGACTTCTCAGCCTTTTAGGCTTGGAAGGATAGCACAAATGCATTGATTACTTTGAGGACTTCCCCTTGCCAACACCCTTGCTGTCAGCAACAACATCTAAGGCTCTGTTTATATGGAGGAAATAGCATCGGCTATCCGAGGCTATTTCTTGGTGAGGCTATTTTCAGCTTCTGTTTATATGGGAGAAAAATAGCCTCGGCTTGCTGGGGCTATCTTAATTTGGTACCAAATTTGACAATATGACAATGAAAATGATGGTCTGGGCTTACGCAGTATCTACAATTTTGTGTCAGTGAAGTGAGGCTATTCTTGCTTGTGTTTATATGAAAAAAATAGCCTCACCAAGCCAATATATTGGCTCACTCAGATGAGATGTCAGCAGTCAAAAATAACCTCACGTGGGTGATACTATTTGTAATACTCATATAAACGCAAAATAACAATTATTTTTCTCCATATAAACAGAGCCTAAATTTCCTCAAAAGGTGTTGGATGAAATTGCCCTCATTGAAAAAGGAGGAAACTGATAGAACCCTCAAAGCCAAGCCCAAGCAAGCTAAATCAACCAGAAAACGCCCCAATTGAAGCAGTGCTGAGGCAAGGCCCCTGCCTCCAAACAGAAAAAGACCAAGAAAGGGGAAAAGGCTTTCAATTGAAACCAAGACCATTTCGCCAAAAAAATCATTCCAAACCATTTCAAGGGCAGTATCAGATGATACAACTCTCCTCCCAGCACATTTACACTTACCGCACCAAGATGATAAAACCTGATGTTTGATTGAAAGTTTCAAACTCAAATTGGACTTTCTTTCAGAATTGCCAAATGACAAAGTTGAAAACTTTACATCCAACTTGCAGTATTTCATGAATGTAACATTTGTTGCCTTTCCTTCAACTTTAATAAAACATCTGAGTTCCATTAACTTGTGCAATATCTGTGACATTTCACTCAAAATGCATATGCAGAGTAGCACAAACTTCTCTGGGTTGTGTGCCCTCAGTAACACAATTCATTGTCTTGAAGCTAAGCTGGGGGCTTTGCATCGAATAGCAGATAACACATGGCTTGATCAGTCACTGAACCTGGAAATTTCTAATCATTTAGAGAAAAGTTGATCAATTTCTGGTGATTACAGCATTGATGTGTGCAGCCCAAGTAACTGGTTATGGGTATTTGCTAATGAGTAACAAACTCCTCTCCTTCGTTTGAAATGCAAACCCACACAATCTTACAGCTAGGTCACAGGCAATTATCAGTGACCTTATGTAGGTTCTATATGTGCTCCCTTTCAGATATTATTATACAATGCTACAGATCATTTTGTTGGTCTCCGGTTTTTAGAGGGGAACTTACTTGTGCTAAACCAGTGTAAAGGGTAACAAAGACTAAAGGGTAATTATGCCAAAGATAATGATTCAGTTCTTTCACAGACTCTGCTTCCCAATCCCCATCTTTGCCTGCAACTTGTGTGCAACAACACTAAGGAGGTTGCACAGTCTCTCCAAACACCTAAGGCAAGAAGAAAGAATATAATGAGAATATAAAAAGAAAACAATGTTTATCAATGTAGGTTAGAATGGCATGGTCTATCAACCAGACCCTGGTCTGCTAGGACCTTGGACCCTAGGACTATAGGACCAGGACTCATACTGACCAGACCTTGTAGGAATTCCTATTGATCGCTACCGTAAAAGCTCTATTAAGCCCCTGGGAGGCTTATTTGATTTCAGAAACTTCAGAGGGGGGCTTATTCATGAAATCAAATGACAAGGATATATATAATAGTTTTTCAGTTTTTTTGCCCCAAGTTTTGCAGATTCAACATACAATTTACAGAGTCAAATACATAAATTTGACACATTCTCCATCCGAAACACTATCAAAACTAACATGCAAGCTTGTCTTGCAAAATATATGGAATGTCGTTGGTAATTTTGAGATTTGATATAAGAAGGGGGCATAATGGATTGATAGGGAGGAGGGCTTATTTAAATTCTCGGCTCAGAGGGGAAGGGCTTATTAGAAAGGGGGCTTAAAAGAGAGGGGGCTCAATGGAGCTTCAGTGGTTTTTGAGAATGGTCAGGGAAAGCACATGACTGAAGTGAAAAAGGAATTGCAATTTTCAGCATAGAGCTCAAATCTTTCAAATCTTAAAAAAGATGGGTGTGAAATTGTGTCAAATTTTTCCATGAATTGAATGATTTCAAAGAAACTTTGGGTAATTTGCTGTAAATCTGCCGTGGCAATTCTTTAATATCTTGATTATTTTCAAAATGGCGGCATTTTGATTATTTTTGTAAAAATCCATCAAAAATTTTGAGAAAATTAAAATCATCGTAACCCTTAAATTACGTGAGGAAAATTGACACGATCTTCAAGAATACCATAGTTTATGAAGGTCTACAATATGATTGCAAGCAGAAATTTGTAGCTCTTCTGGTTAGGGATTTAGAAATTTGATGACGTCACAACCTCAAAATCAATAAATGCCGCCATTTTAAAGCTAATCACGATATCAAAAAATTGCCACGGCAGATTTACAGCAAATTGCCCAAAGTTCCTTTCAAGCACTTTGATTCAAAGAAAAACGTAAAAGAATTTTACACCCGTCTTTTTAAAGATTTGAGCTCTATGCTGCAATTTTCTATTTCTTTGACTCGTTGAAAATAGTATGACATAATGTATTTGGTAGACTTACGATGTGATTCCTTGTATTTGTTGACTATCTGACATTTTGTTTTCTCCCATATATTTTCCTAATAATTGTCTTCCACATTTTTGAAGCTCTGGTTCCCAACATAATATTTGGTTACCTTGCCACATGTGGTGGCGTTGAGTAGAAAATGTTGGGTGTTTTGGCATTTTTCACCACTCCTATTTGTCCATGTCTGTTCCTTTCCAATGAGATTAGGAAGGTAATCCATTGGTGTCGGCAGGGAAGGACCAAGGGGGCTACAGCGCCCTCCCTTGGAAGCATCTAGCCCAAGCTCCAAAGGATTCCTGGTTTTCAAAATTGGGGAATTCAATCAAACTTTCTCTATTCGCAACACAGAATTCCAGCAGTCAGTGGAAAGTATTACAATTGAGTTTGCTCTTGGTACTTTTGAAATGAAATGCATTGACAATAATCTTGACCACTTTGTTCATTTTGCAAAGCGCGCTTAGCGTGAAGAAATTTCTTGTCGTGTATTCCATGGTGTATTCTAACAAAATCATCTGCCCTGTTTTGCCAAGTTTTTCTATTGTATATCGTTTGGCTTGTTGGGGTTCTATGATTCAGCTGAATTTCTGAACTGAAAATGTTATGTTGGGCTCGGATTTGTCAATGGTCTGGTTAATATGGGTCCTGGTCCTATGGTCCAAGGGTCCTAGGTCCTAGCAGACTAGGGTCTGGTTAATAGACCATGCCGGTTAGAATAGCAGATTCCCAAGCAATCGTCAGCCAGATGTTGCAGTAGATGACAGTGACAAAATCACTCCAGTGAAGGAGATTTTGGTGCGTACTAAGGACCATGAACTGTTTTGAAAGTTTCCTTTATTAAGATTCAGGATTGCAGTCATTGTGGATGGAAATTTAAATGGCCTAGTCAACCTATGGTTTTTGGAAAGTATCCTTCTGGAAACTCAATGATGGGTTTTGGTATTTGATGCCTTGGGTGCAGATAAGTGAAATGCCCTTGGTCCCAGAACCCCTTTCTACCATCAGCACAAGTTTCTGTTTTCATCCATTCTCATGCAGTGGGGAAATACCAAGCCAAGTTTTTTGAAGATTTGAAAAATAATGATAATGCTGAATGGTCAGGAGATGGTAGATTCGATTCTATGGGGCACAATGCCAAATACAGGGTGTATGCAATGTTCTGCAATAATATTTTGAGGCTGCTTCACTTTCAATTAATGCTGGAGGGTCTGAAAGAGCGCAGGGGAATTTGTTTATGAGGCTGGCAAACTTGAGGCAGGAGGGAAAAATCCTCGCTTGTTAGAGTAAGAAGCATTGTTGAGGTAATCCAAAAGAGTGGGCTTGCATGCAAACAACAATTTGCAATTTGCAAAAAAACATCTGAATTGCAGCAACAAGATTCGCCTTTGAAGAATAACATGGTGAACCAAAAATTGAAAGGGTTCCTCGCCACCAAAGAAGCAAACAAGTGAGTGCTGAATAAGGCAGTTACAGATCCAAGAAGAAGAGACGGGCGTTCACTCTCCGTGTGAAACATCTTTGTCCAAGTTTCTGGTTTCTGATACTGCTACCATCGAAATCTATCTACCTACATGTAATCAATGGCCCATTGTCACAGTAATGCACTTATACTGCGATCAATCGAAGAACTTAGAGCCAAGAGAAAACGTCGCGATCATGAGACTGTGGTGCTCCATGCTGACAAACATCATGGCCTAATCGTTGAGGACGGCCGAGAGTCGATCAGCTTCCTCATGAATAGAGGGTTCGTCATCTACAAGCCAACACAAGCAGGCTATGTCTCTCTTTTTGTCAGAGAAACATAGATGCTATAAGAGGCAGATGCAAATAAAAACGAAGAATTTTCTTAGCACACTGAGGCCTTTCAGACTTAAGTTATCATCAGAGTGTGACTGACTAAAACGACAAAGATACTATATTTACATAAGCTGTAGTTTGACTAATTGACATTGGTACGTGTCCAAAGATTAAACTTGGTATCCTGTGGCGAAATATAAAATCATTTTAAAATGAGTCATGAGTTGAGAGTGGCATGTCCAGCCTGATGGAAGACTGATGGAAGATAACTGATGGAAGGGATCTTTACCAAAAAATTTTTTGAAGGGGAAATGGTTTTGTTTTTGAAAAATTAGGCCTACCAGCCTTACCCATCTGGAAATAAAGATCCAAGTGCACCAAAACCCTTGCAGTTTCCCTTGCAAACTAAGTCAGCTCCTTCTATCCATAAGGTACTGCAGTTCCTTTTTACATTGAAGGCACTCCCAATATCTTAGAATTGGATGATGGCAAAGAATTTACAAATTCCCCTATCAAGCAACTCAGCAATGAAATTTGATCTTGCATCATACATGGAAGGTCATACACATCAAAGTACCAAAGTCAAGTCAATAACCTCAACAAGACAAGATGGTCAAGACCCACCTGTGAAAGCTTCACCAAAGTTTTGATGGGGAGGAGCAAGGAGAGATGTGACCTCTCCTATTTTCAAGTATCGCAAATAAGGTTAACAAAACCTTATCATTTCATGGTAGATTACATACCACTTAAGGTTTACAGAAACAGTGATGCAAACTCTATTGGGTTCACTTTTGTCCATGAAGATGTAGTGTTTGGCAGTTGTGGCAATCTTGATGCCTCTGTTGTTGATACCTTGATAGACTGGCAAAGATTTATCTTTTGATTGTGAAGAGGAAGAAGACACAGCTGGTGATGACACAGAAGCTGGAACTGATGGTGTCAATGATGAGACTTCCTCCACCTCCTCTGTTAATGAGATCATGCATTTTTGCCTTGGCTGCTCCTTGTCAAAATCTTTCTTTGGAAATAGATCTGACAGAAAGACAGGGAATGATGACAATGATTTGCTAGAAGAGTCCAAAAACAATGATAATGAGCGAGCTTTTAGCACATCGAAATTCTCTACTTCTCTGTTTAGCATTTTGAAAAAATGTTCTGGACAGTTGATTTTTACTCTTCAGTCCAATGAACTTACAATTCACCGCAACATAACTGATGGAAGGGATCTTTACGAAAAAAATTTTTTGAAGGGGAAATGGTTTTGTTTTTGAAAAATTAGGCCTACCAGCCTTACCCATCTGGAAATAATTATCCCAGTGCACCAAATGACAAGAGGCATGTGCTTGATGGTACATCTGACATCACACTTAACGTTAAATGCTTTGTTTGCAAGTCCGACAAAGTTGCTAAAGCCAGATTTTGATTCATCATACACGGATGATGTATTTGGTGCTTATTTCAAAATTATATCCAGGATTCTTGGCTGAACTTTATGGTGGACAAGAGGAAGCAAATCAAAATCAGATGCATGCAGGTTTCATAAAGGTAAACTCAATTTTAAGGCAACTGGATTGCCTTTCTTCCTATATGGCTAAGTGGCTTGGGAGCACAAGAGGAAGGTTTGACAAAGTGACTGACTTCTCAGCCTTTTAGGCTTGGAAGGATAGCACAAATGCATTGATTACTTTGAGGACTTCCTCTTGCCAACACCCTTGCTGTCAGCAACAACATCTAATGCTCTGTTTATATGGAGAAAATAGCATCGGCTATCCGAGGCTATTTCTTGGTGAGGCTATTTTCAGCTTCTGTTTATATGGGAGAAAAATAGCCTCGGCTTGCTGGGGCTATCTTAATTTGGTACCAAATTTGACAATGTGACAATGAAAATGATGGTCTGGGCTTACGCAGTATCTACAATTTTGTGTCAGTGAAGTGAGGCTATCCTTGCTTGTGTTTATATGAGAAAAATAGCCTCACCAAGCCGATATATTGGCTCACTCAGATGAGATGTCAGCAGTCAAAAATAACCTCACGTGGGTGATGCTATTTGTAATACTCATATAAACGCAAAATAACAATTATTTTTCTCCATATAAACAGAGCCTAAATTTCCTTAAAAGGTGTTGGATGAAATTGCCCTCATTGAAAAAGAAGGAAATTGATAGAACCCTCAAAGCCAAGCCCAAGCAAGCTAAATCAACCAGAAAACGCCCCAATTGAAGCAGTGTTGAGGCAAGGCCCCTGCCTCCAAACAGAAAAAAGACCAAGAAAGGGGAAAAGGCTTTCAATTGAAACCAAGACCATTTCGCCAAAAAATCATTCCAAACCATTTCAAGGGCAGTATCAGATGATACTACTCTCCTCCCAGCACATTTACACTTACCGCACCAAGATGATAAAACCTGATGTTTGATTGAAAGTTTCAAACTCAAATTGGACTTTCTTTCAGAATTGCCAAATGACAAAGTTGAAAACTTTACATCCAACTTGCAGTATTTCATGAATGTAACATTTGTTGCCTTTCCTTCAACTTTAAAAAAACATCTGAGTTCCATTAACTTGTGCAATATCTGTGACATTTCACTCAAAATGCATATGCAGAGTAGCACAAACTTCTCTGGGTTGTGTGCCCTCAGTAACAGAATTCATTGTCTTGAAGCTAAGCTCGGGGCTTTGCATCGAATAGCAGATAACACATGGCTTGATCAGTCACTGAACCTGGAAATTTCTAATCATTTAGAGAAAAGTTGATCAATTTCTGGTGATTACAGCATTGATGTGTGCAGCCCAAGTAACTGGTTATGGGTATTTGCTAATGAATAACAAACTCCTCTCCTTCGTTTGAAATGCAAACCCACACAATCTTACAGCTAGGTCACAGGCAATTATCAGTGACCTTATGTAGGTTCTATATGTGCTCCCTTTCAGATATTATTATACAATGCTACAGATCCTTTTGTTGGTCTCCGGTTTTTAGAGGGGAACTTACTTGTGCTAAACAGTGTAAAGGGTAACAAAGACTAAAGGGTAATTATGCCAAAGATAATGATTCAGTTCTTTCACAGACTCTGCTTCCCAATCCCCATCTTTGCCTGCAACTTGTGTGCAACAACACTAAGGAGGTTGCACAGTCTCTCCAAGCACCTAAGGCAAGAAGAAAGAATATAATGAGAATATAAACAGAAAACAATGTTTATCAATGTAGGTTAGAATAGCAGATTCCCAAGCAATCGTCAGCCAGATGTTGCAGTAGATGACAGTGACAAAATCACTCCAGTGAAGGAGATTTTGGTGCGTACTAAGGACCATGAACTGTTTTGAAAGTTTCCTTTATTAAGATTCAGGATTGCAGTCATTGTGGATGGAAATTTAAATGGCCTAGTCAACCTATGGTTTTTGGAAAGTATCCTTCTGGAAACTCAATGATAAGTTTTGGTATCTGATGCCTTGGGTGCAGATAAGTGAAATGCCCTTGGTCCCAGAACCCCTTTCTACCATCAGCACAAGTTTCTGTTTTCATCCATTCTCATGCAGTGGGGAAATACCAAGCCAAGTTTTTTGAAGATTTGAAAAATAATGATAATGCTGAATGGTCAGGAGATGGTAGATTCGATTCTATGGGGCACAATGCCAAATACAGGGTGTATACAATGTTCTGCAATAATATTTTGAGGCTGCTTCACTTTCAATTAATGCTGGAGGGTCTGAAAGAGCGCAGGGGAATTTGTTTATGAGGCTGGCAAACTTGAGGCAGGAGGGAAAAATCCTCGCTTGTTAGAGTAAGAAGCATTGTTGAGGTAATCCAAAAGAGTGGGCTTGCATGCAAACAACAATTTGCAATTTGCAAAATAACATCTGAATTGCAGCAACAAGATTCACCGTTGAAGAACAACATGGTGAACCAAAAATTGAAAGGGTTCCTCGCCACCAAAGAAGCAAACAAGTGAGTGCTGAATAAGGCAGTTACAGATCCAAGAAGAAGAGACGGGCGTTCACTCTCCGTGTGAAACATCTTTGTCCAAGTTTCTGGTTTCTGATACTGCTACCATCGAAATCTATCTACCTACATGTAATCAATGGCCCATTGTCACAGTAATGCACTTATACTGCGATCAATCGAAGAACTTAGAGCCAAGAGAAAACGTCGCGATCATGAGACTGTGGTGCTCCATGCTGACAAACATCATGGCCTAATCGTTGAGGACGGCCGAGAGTCGATCAGCTTCCTCATGAATAGAGGGTTTGTCATCTACAAGCCAACACAAGCAGGCTATGTCTCTCTTTTTGTCAGAGAAACATAGATGCTATAAGAGGCAGATGCAAATAAAAACGAAGAATTTTCTTAGCACACTGAGGCCTTTCAGACTTAAGTTATCATCAGAGTGTGACTGACTAAAACGACAAAGATACTATATTTACATAAGCTGTAGTTTGACTAATTGACATTGGTACGTGTCCAAAGATTAAACTTGGTATCCTGTGGCGAAATATAAAATCATTTTAAAATGAGTCATGAGTTGAGAGTGGCATGTCCAGCCTGATGGAAGCCTGATGGAAGATAACTGATGGAAGGGATCTTTACCAAAAAATTTTTTGAAGGGGAAATGGTTTTGTTTTTGAAAAATTAGGCCTACCAGCCTTACCCATCTGGAAATAAAGATCCAAGTGCACCAAAACCCTTGCAGTTTCCCTTGCAAACTAAGTCAGCTCCTTCTATCCATAAGGTACTGCAGTTCCTTTTTACATTGAAGGCACTCCCAATATCTTAGAATTGGATGATGGCAAAGAATTTACAAATTCCCCTATCAAGCAACTCAGCAATGAAATTTGATCTTGCATCATACATGGAAGGTCATACACATCAAAGTACCAGAGTCAAGTCAATAACCTCAACATGACAAGATGGTCAAGACCCACCTGTGAAAGCTTCACCAAAGTTTTGATGGGGAGGAGCAAGGAGAGATGTGACCTCTCCTATTTTCAAGTATCGCAAATAAGGTTAACAAAACCTTATCATTTCATGGTAGATTACATACCACTTAAGGTTTACAGAAACAGTGATGCAAACTCTATTGGGTTCACTTTTGTCCATGAAGATGTAGTGTTTGGCAGTTGTGGCAATCTTGATGCCTCTGTTGTTGATACCTTGATAGACTGGCAAAGATTTATCTTTTGATTGTGAAGAGGAAGAAGACACAGCTGGTGATGACACAGAAGCTGGAACTGATGGTGTCAATGATGAGACTTCCTCCACCTCCTCTGTTAATGAGATCATGCATTTTTGCCTTGGCTGCTCCTTGTCAAAATCTTTCTTTGGAAATAGATCTGACAGAAAGACAGGGAATGATGACAATGATTTGCTAGAAGAGTCCAAAAACAATGATAATGAGCGAGCTTTTAGCACATCGAAATTCTCTACTTCTCTGTTTAGCATTTTGAAAAAATGTTCTGGACAGTTGATTTTTACTCTTCAGTCCAATGAACTTACAATTCACCGCAACATAACTGATGGAAGGGATCTTTACGAAAAAAATTTTTTTGAAGGGGAAATGGTTTTGTTTTTGAAAAATTAGGCCTACCAGCCTTACCCATCTGGAAATAATTATCCCAGTGCACCAAATGACAAGAGGCATGTGCTTGATGGTACATCTGACATCACACTTAACGTTAAATGCTTTGTTTGCAAGTCCGACAAAGTTGCTAAAGCCAGATTTTGATTCATCATACACGGATGATGTATTTGGTGCTTATTTCAAAATTATATCCAGGATTCTTGGCTGAACTTTATGGTGGACAAGAGGAAGCAAATCAAAATCAGATGCATGCAGGTTTCATAAAGGTAAACTCAATTTTAAGGCAACTGGATTGCCTTTCTTCCTATATGGCTAAGTGGCTTGGGAGCACAAGAGGAAGGTTTGACAAAGTGACTGACTTCTCAGCCTTTTAGGCTTGGAAGGATAGCACAAATGCATTGATTACTTTGAGGACTTCCCCTTGCGAACACCCTTGCTGTCAGCAACAACATCTAAGGCTCTGTTTATATGGAGAAAATAGCATCGGCTATCCGAGGCTATTTCTTGGTGAGGCTATTTTCAGCTTCTGTTTATATGGGAGAAAAATAGCCTCGGCTTGCTGGGGCTATCTTAATTTGGTACCAAAGTTGACAATGTGACAATGAAAATGATGGTCTGGGCTTACGCAGTATCTACAATTTTGTGTCAGTGAAGTGAGGCTATCCTTGCTTGTGTTTATATGAGAAAAATAGCCTCACCAAGCCGATATATTGGCTCACTCAGATGAGATGTCAGCAGTCAAAAATAACCTCACGTGGGTGATGCTATTTGTAATACTCATATAAACGCAAAATAACAATTATTTTTCTCCATATAAACAGAGCCTAAATTTCCTTAAAAGGTGTTGGATGAAATTGCCCTCATTGAAAAAGAAGGAAATTGATAGAACCCTCAAAGCCAAGCCCAAGCAAGCTAAATCAACCAGAAAACGCCCCAATTGAAGCAGTGTTGAGGCAAGGCCCCTGCCTCCAAACAGAAAAAAGACCAAGAAAGGGGAAAAGGCTTTCAATTGAAACCAAGACCATTTCGCCAAAAAATCATTCCAAACCATTTCAAGGGCAGTATCAGATGATACTACTCTCCTCCCAGCACATTTACACTTACCGCACCAAGATGATAAAACCTGATGTTTGATTGAAAGTTTCAAACTCAAATTGGACTTTCTTTCAGAATTGCCAAATGACAAAGTTGAAAACTTTACATCCAACTTGCAGTATTTCATGAATGTAACATTTGTTGCCTTTCCTTCAACTTTAAAAAAACATCTGAGTTCCATTAACTTGTGCAATATCTGTGACATTTCACTCAAAATGCATATGCAGAGTAGCACAAACTTCTCTGGGTTGTGTGCCCTCAGTAACAGAATTCATTGTCTTGAAGCTAAGCTCGGGGCTTTGCATCGAATAGCAGATAACACATGGCTTGATCAGTCACTGAACCTGGAAATTTCTAATCATTTAGAGAAAAGTTGATCAATTTCTGGTGATTACAGCATTGATGTGTGCAGCCCAAGTAACTGGTTATGGGTATTTGCTAATGAATAACAAACTCCTCTCCTTCGTTTGAAATGCAAACCCACACAATCTTACAGCTAGGTCACAGGCAATTATCAGTGACCTTATGTAGGTTCTATATGTGCTCCCTTTCAGATATTATTATACAATGCTACAGATCCTTTTGTTGGTCTCCGGTTTTTAGAGGGGAACTTTCTTGTGCTAAACAGTGTAAAGGGTAACAAAGACTAAAGGGTAATTATGCCAAAGATAATGATTCAGTTCTTTCACAGACTCTGCTTCCCAATCCCCATCTTTGCCTGCAACTTGTGTGCAACAACACTAAGGAGGTTGCACAGTCTCTCCAAGCACCTAAGGCAAGAAGAAAGAATATAATGAGAATATAAACAGAAAACAATGTTTATCAATGTAGGTTAGAATAGCAGATTCCCAAGCAATCGTCAGCCAGATGTTGCAGTAGATGACAGTGACAAAATCACTCCAGTGAAGGAGATTTTGGTGCGTACTAAGGACCATGAACTGTTTTGAAAGTTTCCTTTATTAAGATTCAGGATTGCAGTCATTGTGGATGGAAATTTAAATGGCCTAGTCAACCTATGGTTTTTGGAAAGTATCCTTCTGGAAACTCAATGATAAGTTTTGGTATCTGATGCCTTGGGTGCAGATAAGTGAAATGCCCTTGGTCCCAGAACCCCTTTCTACCATCAGCACAAGTTTCTGTTTTCATCCATTCTCATGCAGTGGGGAAATACCAAGCCAAGTTTTTTGAAGATTTGAAAAATAATGATAATGCTGAATGGTCAGGAGATGGTAGATTCGATTCTATGGGGCACAATGCCAAATACAGGGTGTATACAATGTTCTGCAATAATATTTTGAGGCTGCTTCACTTTCAATTAATGCTGGAGGGTCTGAAAGAGCGCAGGGGAATTTGTTTATGAGGCTGGCAAACTTGAGGCAGGAGGGAAAAATCCTCGCTTGTTAGAGTAAGAAGCATTGTTGAGGTAATCCAAAAGAGTGGGCTTGCATGCAAACAACAATTTGCAATTTGCAAAATAACATCTGAATTGCAGCAACAAGATTCACCGTTGAAGAACAACATGGTGAACCAAAAATTGAAAGGGTTCCTCGCCACCAAAGAAGCAAACAAGTGAGTGCTGAATAAGGCAGTTACAGATCCAAGAAGAAGAGACGGGCGTTCACTCTCCGTGTGAAACATCTTTGTCCAAGTTTCTGGTTTCTGATACTGCTACCATCGAAATCTATCTACCTACATGTAATCAATGGCCCATTGTCACAGTAATGCACTTATACTGCGATCAATCGAAGAACTTAGAGCCAAGAGAAAACGTCGCGATCATGAGACTGTGGTGCTCCATGCTGACAAACATCATGGCCTAATCGTTGAGGACGGCCGAGAGTCGATCAGCTTCCTCATGAATAGAGGGTTTGTCATCTACAAGCCAACACAAGCAGGCTATGTCTCTCTTTTTGTCAGAGAAACATAGATGCTATAAGAGGCAGATGCAAATAAAAACGAAGAATTTTCTTAGCACACTGAGGCCTTTCAGACTTAAGTTATCATCAGAGTGTGACTGACTAAAACGACAAAGATACTATATTTACATAAGCTGTAGTTTGACTAATTGACATTGGTACGTGTCCAAAGATTAAACTTGGTATCCTGTGGCGAAATATAAAATCATTTTAAAATGAGTCATGAGTTGAGAGTGGCATGTCCAGCCTGATGGAAGCCTGATGGAAGATAACTGATGGAAGGGATCTTTACCAAAAAATTTTTTGAAGGGGAAATGGTTTTGTTTTTGAAAAATTAGGCCTACCAGCCTTACCCATCTGGAAATAAAGATCCAAGTGCACCAAAACCCTTGCAGTTTCCCTTGCAAACTAAGTCAGCTCCTTCTATCCATAAGGTACTGCAGTTCCTTTTTACATTGAAGGCACTCCCAATATCTTAGAATTGGATGATGGCAAAGAATTTACAAATTCCCCTATCAAGCAACTCAGCAATGAAATTTGATCTTGCATCATACATGGAAGGTCATACACATCAAAGTACCAGAGTCAAGTCAATAACCTCAACATGACAAGATGGTCAAGACCCACCTGTGAAAGCTTCACCAAAGTTTTGATGGGGAGGAGCAAGGAGAGATGTGACCTCTCCTATTTTCAAGTATCGCAAATAAGGTTAACAAAACCTTATCATTTCATGGTAGATTACATACCACTTAAGGTTTACAGAAACAGTGATGCAAACTCTATTGGGTTCACTTTTGTCCATGAAGATGTAGTGTTTGGCAGTTGTGGCAATCTTGATGCCTCTGTTGTTGATACCTTGATAGACTGGCAAAGATTTATCTTTTGATTGTGAAGAGGAAGAAGACACAGCTGGTGATGACACAGAAGCTGGAACTGATGGTGTCAATGATGAGACTTCCTCCACCTCCTCTGTTAATGAGATCATGCATTTTTGCCTTGGCTGCTCCTTGTCAAAATCTTTCTTTGGAAATAGATCTGACAGAAAGACAGGGAATGATGACAATGATTTGCTAGAAGAGTCCAAAAACAATGATAATGAGCGAGCTTTTAGCACATCGAAATTCTCTACTTCTCTGTTTAGCATTTTGAAAAAATGTTCTGGACAGTTGATTTTTACTCTTCAGTCCAATGAACTTACAATTCACCGCAACATAACTGATGGAAGGGATCTTTACGAAAAAAATTTTTTTGAAGGGGAAATGGTTTTGTTTTTGAAAAATTAGGCCTACCAGCCTTACCCATCTGGAAATAATTATCCCAGTGCACCAAATGACAAGAGGCATGTGCTTGATGGTACATCTGACATCACACTTAACGTTAAATGCTTTGTTTGCAAGTCCGACAAAGTTGCTAAAGCCAGATTTTGATTCATCATACACGGATGATGTATTTGGTGCTTATTTCAAAATTATATCCAGGATTCTTGGCTGAACTTTATGGTGGACAAGAGGAAGCAAATCAAAATCAGATGCATGCAGGTTTCATAAAGGTAAACTCAATTTTAAGGCAACTGGATTGCCTTTCTTCCTATATGGCTAAGTGGCTTGGGAGCACAAGAGGAAGGTTTGACAAAGTGACTGACTTCTCAGCCTTTTAGGCTTGGAAGGATAGCACAAATGCATTGATTACTTTGAGGACTTCCCCTTGCGAACACCCTTGCTGTCAGCAACAACATCTAAGGCTCTGTTTATATGGAGAAAATAGCATCGGCTATCCGAGGCTATTTCTTGGTGAGGCTATTTTCAGCTTCTGTTTATATGGGAGAAAAATAGCCTCGGCTTGCTGGGGCTATCTTAATTTGGTACCAAATTTGACAATGTGACAATGAAAATGATGGTCTGGGCTTACGCAGTATCTACAATTTTGTGTCAGTGAAGTGAGGCTATCCTTGCTTGTGTTTATATGAGAAAAATAGCCTCACCAAGCCGATATATTGGCTCACTCAGATGAGATGTCAGCAGTCAAAAATAACCTCACGTGGGTGATGCTATTTGTAATACTCATATAAACGCAAAATAACAATTATTTTTCTCCATATAAACAGAGCCTAAATTTCCTCAAAAGGTGTTGGATGAAATTGCCCTCATTGAAAAAGAAGGAAATTGATAGAACCCTCAAAGCCAAGCCCAAGCAAGCTAAATCAACCAGAAAACGCCCCAATTGAAGCAGTGTTGAGGCAAGGCCCCTGCCTCCAAACAGAAAAAAGACCAAGAAAGGGGAAAAGGCTTTCAATTGAAACCAAGACCATTTCGCCAAAAAATCATTCCAAACCATTTCAAGGGCAGTATCAGATGATACTACTCTCCTCCCAGCACATTTACACTTACCGCACCAAGATGATAAAACCTGATGTTTGATTGAAAGTTTCAAACTCAAATTGGACTTTCTTTCAGAATTGCCAAATGACAAAGTTGAAAACTTTACATCCAACTTGCAGTATTTCATGAATGTAACATTTGTTGCCTTTCCTTCAACTTTAAAAAAACATCTGAGTTCCATTAACTTGTGCAATATCTGTGACATTTCACTCAAAATGCATATGCAGAGTAGCACAAACTTCTCTGGGTTGTGTGCCCTCAGTAACACAATTCATTGTCTTGAAGCTAAGCTGGGGGCTTTGCATCGAATAGCAGATAACACATGGCTTGATCAGTCACTGAACCTGGAAATTTCTAATCATTTAGAGAAAAGTTGATCAATTTCTGGTGATTACAGCATTGATGTGTGCAGCCCAAGTAACTGGTTATGGGTATTTGCTAATGAATAACAAACTCCTCTCCTTCGTTTGAAATGCAAACCCACACAATCTTACAGCTAGGTCACAGGCAATTATCAGTGACCTTATGTAGGTTCTATATGTGCTCCCTTTCAGATATTATTATACAATGCTACAGATCATTTTGTTGGTCTCCGGTTTTTAGAGGGGAACTTACTTGTGCTAAACAGTGTAAAGGGTAACAAAGACTAAAGGGTAATTATGCCAAAGATAATGATTCAGTTCTTTCACAGACTCTGCTTCCCAATCCCCATCTTTGCCTGCAACTTGTGTGCAACAACACTAAGGAGGTTGCACAGTCTCTCCAAGCACCTAAGGCAAGAAGAAAGAATATAATGAGAATATAAAAAGAAAACAATGTTTATCAATGTAGGTTAGAATAGCAGATTCCCAAGCAATCGTCAGCCAGATGTTGCAGTAGATGACAGTGACAAAATCACTCCAGTGAAGGAGATTTTGGTGCGTACTAAGGACCATGAACTGTTTTGAAAGTTTCCTTTATTAAGATTCAGGATTGCAGTCATTGTGGATGGAAATTTAAATGGCCTAGTCAACCTATGGTTTTTGGAAAGTATCCTTCTGGAAACTCAATGATAAGTTTTGGTATTTGATGCCTTGGGTGCAGATAAGTGAAATGCCCTTGGTCCCAGAACCCCTTTCTACCATCAGCACAAGTTTCTGTTTTCATCCATTCTCATGCAGTGGGGAAATACCAAGCCAAGTTTTTTGAAGATTTGAAAAATAATGATAATGCTGAATGGTCAGGAGATGGTAGATTCGATTCTATGGGGCACAATGCCAAATACAGGGTGTATACAATGTTCTGCAATAATATTTTGAGGCTGCTTCACTTTCAATTAATGCTGGAGGGTCTGAAAGAGCGCAGGGGAATTTGTTTATGAGGCTGGCAAACTTGAGGCAGGAGGGAAAAATCCTCGCTTGTTAGAGTAAGAAGCATTGTTGAGGTAATCCAAAAGAGTGGGCTTGCATGCAAACAACAATTTGCAATTTGCAAAAAAACATCTGAATTGCAGCAACAAGATTCGCCGTTGAAGAATAACATGGTGAACCAAAAATTGAAAGGGTTCCTCGCCACCAAAGAAGCAAACAAGTGAGTGCTGAATAAGGCAGTTACAGATCCAAGAAGAAGAGACGGGCGTTCACTCTCCGTGTGAAACATCTTTGTCGAAGTTTCTGGTTTCTGATACTGCTACCATCGAAATCTATCTACCTACATGTAATCAATGGCCCATTGTCACAGTAATGCACTTATACTGCGATCAATCGAAGAACTTAGAGCCAAGAGAAAACGTCGCGATCATGAGACTGTGGTGCTCCATGCTGACAAACATCATGGCCTAATCGTTGAGGACGGCCGAGAGTCGATCAGCTTCCTCATGAATAGAGGGTTCGTCATCAACAAGCCAACACAAGCAGGCTATATCTCTCTTTTTGTCAAAGAAACATAGATGCTATAAGAGGCAGATGCAAAAAAAAAAACGAAAAATTTTCTTAGCACACTGAGGCCTTTCAGACTTAAGTTATCATCAGAGTGTGACTGACTAAAACGACAAAGATACTATATTTACGTAAGCTGTAGTTTGACTATTTGACATTAGTACGTGTCCAAAGATTAAACTTGGTATCCTGTGGCGAAATATAAAATCATTTTAAAATGAGTCATGAGTTTAGAGTGGCATGTCCAGCCTGATGGATACCTGATGGAAGGGATCTTTACCAAAAAATTTTTTGAAGGGGAAATGGTTTTGTTTTTGAAAAATTAGGCCTACCAGCCTTACCCATCTGGGAACAAAGATCCAAGTGCACCAAAACCCTTGCAGTTTCCCTTGCAAACTAAGTCAGCTCCTTCTATCCATGAGGTAACGCAGTTCCTTTTTACATTGAAGGCACTCCCAATATCTTAGAATTGGATGATGGCAAAGAATTTACAAATTCCCTTATCAAGCAACTCAGCAATGAAATTTGATTTTGCATCATACATGGAAGGTCATACACATCAAAGTACCAGAGTCAAGTCAATAACCTCAACAAGACAAGATGGTCAAGACCCACCTGTGAAAGCTTCACCAAAGTTTTGATGGGGAGGAGCAAGGAGAGATGTGACCTCTCCTATTTTCAAGTATCGCAAATAAGGTTAACAAAACCTTATCATTTCATGGTAGATTACATACCACTTAAGGCTTACAGAAACAGTGATGCAAACTCTATTGGGTTCACTTTTGTCCATGAAGATGTAGTGTTTGGCAGTTGTGGCAATTTTGATGCCCCTGTTGTTGATACCTTGATAGACTGGCAAAGATTTACCTTTTGATTGTGAAGAGGAAGAAGACACAGCTGGTGATGACACAGAAGCTGGAACTGATTGTCTCAATGATGAGACTTCCTCCACCTCCTCTGTTAATGAGATCATGCATTTTTGCCTTGGCTGCTCCTTGTCAAAATCTTTCTTTGGAAATAGATATGATAGAAAGACAGGGAATGATGACAATGATTTGCTAGAAGAGTCCAAAAACAATGATAATGAGCGAGCTTTTAGCACATCGAAATTCTCTACTTCTCTGTTTAGCATTTTGAGAAAATGTTCTGGACAGTTGATTTTAACTCTTCAGTCCAATGAACTTACAATTCACCGCAACATACCTGATGGAAGGGATCTTTACGAAAAAAATTTTTTTGAAGGGGAAATGGTTTTGTTTTTGAAAAATTAGGCCTACCAGCCTTACCCATCTGGAAATAATTATCCAAGTGCACTAAATGACAAGAGGCATGTGCTTGATGGTACATCTGACATCACACTTAACGTTCAATGCTTTGTTTGCAAGTCCGACAAAGTTGCTAAAGCCAGATTTTGATTCATCATACACGGATGATGTATTTGGTGCTTATTTCAAAATTATATCCAGGATTCTTGGCTGAACTTTATGGTGGACAAGAGGAAGCAAATCAAAATGAGATGCATGCAGGTTTCATAAAGGTAAACTCAATTTTAAGGCAACTGGATTGCCTTTCTTCCTATATGGCTAAGTGGCTTGGGAGCACAAGAGGAAGGTTTGACAAAGTGACTGACTTCTCAGCCTTTTAGGCTTGGAAGGATAGCACAAATGCATTGATTACTTTGAGGACTTCCCCTTGCGAACACCCTTGCTGTCAGCAACAACATCTAAGGCTCTGTTTATATGGAGAAAATAGCATCGGCTATCCGAGGCTATTTCTTGGTGAGGCTATTTTCAGCTTCTGTTTATATGGGAGAAAAATAGCCTCGGCTTGCTGGGGCTATCTTAATTTGGTACCAAATTTGACAATGTGACAATGAAAATGATGGTCTGGGCTTACGCAGTATCTACAATTTTGTGTCAGTGAAGTGAGGCTATCCTTGCTTGTGTTTATATGAGAAAAATAGCCTCACCAAGCCGATATATTGGCTCACTCAGATGAGATGTCAGCAGTCAAAAATAACCTCACGTGGGTGATGCTATTTGTAATACTCATATAAACGCAAAATAACAATTATTTTTCTCCATATAAACAGAGCCTAAATTTCCTCAAAAGGTGTTGGATGAAATTGCCCTCATTGAAAAAGAAGGAAATTGATAGAACCCTCAAGGCCAAGCCCAAGCAAGCTAAATCAACCAGAAAACGCCCCAATTGAAGCAGTGTTGAGGCAAGGCCCCTGCCTCCAAACAGAAAAAGACCAAGAAAGGGGAAAAGGCTTTCAATTGAAACCAAGACCATTTCGCCAAAAAAATCATTCCAAACCATTTCAAGGGCAGTATCAGATGATACTACTCTCCTCCCAGCACATTTACACTTACCGCACCAAGATGATAAAACCTGATGTTTGATTGAAAGTTTCAAACTCAAATTGGACTTTCTTTCAGAATTGCCAAATGACAAAGTTGAAAACTTTACATCCAACTTGCAGTATTTCATGAATGTAACATTTGTTGCCTTTCCTTCAACTTTAAAAAAACATCTGAGTTCCATTAACTTGTGCAATATCTGTGACATTTCACTCAAAATGCATATGCAGAGTAGCACAAACTTCTCTGGGTTGTGTGCCCTCAGTAACACAATTCATTGTCTTGAAGCTAAGCTCGGGGCTTTGCATCGAATAGCAGATAACACATGGCTTGATCAGTCACTGAACCTGGAAATTTCTAATCATTTAGAGAAAAGTTGATCAATTTCTGGTGATTACAGCATTGATGTGTGCAGCCCAAGTAACTGGTTATGGGTATTTGCTAATGAATAACAAACTCCTCTCCTTCGTTTGAAATGCAAACCCACACAATCTTACAGCTAGGTCACAGGCAATTATCAGTGACCTTATGTAGGTTCTATATGTGCTCCCTTTCAGATATTATTATACAATGCTACAGATCATTTTGTTGGTATCCGGTTTTTAGAGGGGAACTTACTTGTGCTAAACCAGTGTAAAGGGTAACAAAGACTAAATAGTCCAGCAGTTTGGTGCAAAAAAACTGACGGATTGTGGGTTTTGTGGTAAAAGCATGAAACTTGGCACACAGGTAGCATTTTTCGAGCTTAAAAAATCTGGATATGGACCCACTCAAAATAATTCAAAATGGCGGCAAAATTCAAGATGGCGGCCAGAAGGCTCAAAAATGTCATTAATATGGCGCAAACTTGCGTGTTTTGTGATATTATAATGAAAATTAGTATCCCTATGGCACTTTTCAAGCTTAACTAATCTAGATATGGACACACCCAAAATGATTCAAAATGGCAGCAAAAATTCAAGATGACGGCAAAGGGGACTAAAAATGCCTTCATATCTTTGTGTTTATGTGTTTTTCTGAAAATTGGTACAAATTAGCATAAACAAATATTTAATATCATGCAATACAAAGATAGGCGTAGGTAGGAAAAGAAAACGGTTGGTGGCCATCGCAAAAACATCATTGATACCAAGATTACATCTTGTTACGCATAACAGAATCAAAGTCTCATAAAGCTGTCCAATGCTCAAGTTTGAAACCTTCAAGTTTCAATCGGTAAAAATCCAAAATAACAAGTGTTAATAACGATCACATTCACCACCGCAACCACAGAGTGCCATGCATGACATCTCAGCTCTAACGCATTTGCATCTGCCTCTACAGCCCTTTTCTGCTTTGCAGCCACACCTCAGCAGTTCCTGGCATGTCGCTGAAGCTTGTGGAAGGACCGTCCAAAATGGTTCCCACATATCTCTGGAGTTCTTGGTCCAACCCCATTCACTGGGACACGGAATCTCTTGAGTAGGAACTAAGCATTGTCCCCAAATGTGACCACTTTGGTAGGCTGCCCTCTTGGTATGTTGCAGTAAAGCAGCGGAAGTTGGTGGAATCATCTCAATGGACCTCCCCTTTTGAGTAAAAAGATGTTTTCTGGCATCATTAACATTTTGGCATGTACTCGTTCTGTCATACAGCAACACAACGTATCGTTCAAGGACAGGCATCGATGCATCAATTTCACAAGGTGCTGGAATCTTACTGATGGTTGCAAATGCAGATGTAGCCTCGTCGAAAGATTTCCAAGTTTCCCATGCGGTTTTCTTTCCTTTTGCTGCAAATGCCGACGTTTGATCACATCCTGTGGATGCATGGAATCCCTGTAGAGCTCGTGCCTTGTTTTTTCCAAGTGATATTGAAATCTTATCAACTGCCAGGTGCCTCAATTGCTTTCCGACACCAATTGAGACCCTAAGCTCATCCACGTCAATGTCTTGCACCATAGAAACAGCCAATACAACAACATCTGTATCAACTGTTTGTATCATTATCTTGCTGTAGCCTTGCTTTGCAGCATCTGCAGCATGTAGGAGCAACCTGGTGTCCGCCTCTTCATGGTTACATGGAGACAGACCTGATGTGTCTCTTGGTGTGTTGCTTAGGGCTGCCAATCCTCTTGTTGTCACGATCTGCTTGTCTCGATATTCATCAGAAGCAAGTAGCTTTTCAGCTAAATAGCCAAAGAGCTCAGCCTTGTTGCTATCAATGCGGAGAAATGCCTGCCAGTTGCTTGGTAGTCTGGTTTCAGGATCAACACGTCACCGTACCCCCCTGCCTCTCTTGCTTCGTGTCATTTCTTTCAGGCTATGAGCAAAGTATTCGTCCCAGACTATATCAATTCTGGACAGACTTTTGATTTTGCGGTTGATGTAAGGCAAGAAAACTTGTTCTGCATATTCCTTGAATGTCTTAGCAGCACCTGGTTTAAGCATGTTGATGATAGCTGCTCCATCTAAAAGTAGAACATCGACTTCTGGTGATTCTTCTCGCACAGGGGCTAGATCTTCCAAGATTGGGAGCAATTGTGACTTACTTCCCATACGCAGGCTCCCGAATTTTGACAAGGATGGCGGATAGCTTTGGTTTTCATGACGGAAGAAAGAATCAAGGTCACCATCACGGACTTGGCAGGACACGTATGACTGTGAGAACAAAGTGCAGTTTTGCTTCAATGTGGCGATCTGCTGTTTTTGGAGAGATTTTGTTTTCACCTGTGGGCAGCTGAACAGTGCTAGCTTGTTCTGTTTGATGGGAGCTGACAAAGGCACAATGCATTTATCAAGTCGATCGGATACGAAGCTATTGAAGAGTTTTTTGCCAAGGCTTTCAATGGTTCGAACGCTTTCTGCAATGGCCTTGTCTGCTATGTCATGTGTATCCAGTACCAACAAATCGTCGCTACTTTCTTTGAAGGGATTACCCATCTCTTCAATGGTTTCACAGAGGTTTTCAACTTGTTTCATAAATCGCTCTTGTACTGCTTTGAATTGCTCATGGTGTCGAACGTCTAACCTTATGTTGTTGACGTGCTTTATTTGCTCTTGAGAAGCTTCAAACTCTCCAATGACACGTGCCATTTCGGGGCCAGAGATCATCCAGCGTAACAGCTGCGTTGTGTTTTCAGTGAGACCAACTGCTCCACCATCTCCTTTCACGCACTTATTATTCTGCTCATGAGCTTGGTCAATCGGTATAGCGGAGAAAGCATGATGTGTTTTATGAACCACAAAGTTGCCTTTTCTGAACTCGTCAGCCAAAGCCGGCAGATGGTTGTCGAGGGAAATCATGTCACGAATATGAATCGGCACCCAGCGTGCATAATTAGTATGGTCCAATGCAAAGAACCAGGGAACAAGCTCGGTTAGGGCATCTTTGTAGAGCTGGAAATTTCCCTCGCGCAAAGATCTGACAAATATCAAAACATTCAGCTGAAACTTTAACGTGATTGACCAGTACTGGAACTGAACATTGTTGGCCTCTTTCTTAGCACGCCAGGCATCAAAGTCGAGGAGAGTAGATTCTTCGCTCACGCTAGCCAAGTATCTCTGATGTGCTTTGTGCATAAGGATATGGAGGGCACAGGCTGTTACCTACAATGAGAATTGTGCAGTTAAACAAAATGCATCAATAAAACGTGTTGTTAGAATTGCTATGTTTTAACTGTTTTTGAAATACCTTGCTAAGGCTTTTTTTTAAATTGATCAGCAAAACCATTATCAAATTGCTTGCTAAAACCTTATGAACTCGAGCTTTAGCAAGCCATGAGATAACAGTTAAAGAAAACTGCACAAGATAACTATCTTGAATCAAGATAACAAGGTGAACAATTGAAGAAGAAAGACGACGGTACAGGTCGGTAATATTCTGGCAAGCATTGTTATCTTTTGCTTAGAGTTAGGAAAAGTTGATCCATGATCGCCAAGCTTGAAGAATGAAATCACCGTAAATCTTTTTTTTGAGTTTCAAAAAGCTGTGTAACCTATTAATAACCGATTCAATAACCGATTAATTTTTTCTCAAAGTGTGTCACATGCAAAAATGTAAAAGAATATCAAGGTGTGACTTAAGCTCCTAGTTATTGGTTGAATGGTCAAATGGCTCATTTTCTTTAATCGATTAATCTTTGTCCCTCGAAAATAGATACTTCATTCTGGCTCACAAACTAGTTAAAATAAAATCCTTTTATTACATGTACCTGGTGGGCATGTCTGGTTCGGGTGATGTGTGAAGCTTTGTGGAAAGAATCAGCCGTCCCAGTTGTTGCTATCCCAGCATGTACGAGAGCACTTGACCATCCACTTTCATCTAGCCATTTTCCAAGAGCTTTCAAGGCTGTCAATTCGATGTGTAGACCTCCAAGCATCACTACGTACTGGTCTTCACCATGGGTCTCAGGCCACGTCCACTGAATTCCTTTTGCAAGAGCATAGAGCGGTTGATCACAAGCAAGCACTGGTGACTGACCTGGATTTAGAAAATTGATAGCATCTCTCACTACATTCATTGAATGACGTATCATTGCTGGTGACTTTGACTCCTCTTGAAAAAGTGGCAGCAGAGAACTTATTCTCGGGAGACTTCTCTTGATTAGCATGAAAGGCTGACCAGGATATTTGCATATTGTCAGACGTGTTATCCCTGATCACAGTTCTTACATGATCCAACCATCTGAAAAAAACAAAAACACAAATGAAAACCTAATTCTTGTTCATATTCTGGGATGCTAAATACAGAATGATTCCAAAGTAAAGCGTTCATTGTGCACGCACGTATAAACTTGTTCAGCCGTCAGTAAGAATGGATTTCATCTTCAAGCTTTAAAAACTAATTCTTTTTACTGCAGTTATTACCCATTAATTCAAAAGTCCGGTTGCTACAGAAATCCTCAAGTTTAAACAAATCTTACACCCTCACAAAAATATGGTCATCAACCAAAAATATGTGCAACGCCGAACTTTGACTGAAAATTTAGTCTCCAAAATAAATTGATCGTTACCTGTATTCACCATGAAATGCTTCTGCAATCAAACGGCCATCACCAACCAGAGGGTGTACAACTTTGGGCACGAATATATCCCCCTTGTGAAGGATCAGTGGAGGGATGATTCCATAGGCATCTGGAAGCTTTCCAGTGAATTTTCCTTTTGACCTAGAAGCGTCAAATTCTATTTCACAACGCTTTTTACCGCTGCCATCTATAGCGGGATGCTGAAACAAAGAAATCCCTGTCCCATGCAGAGATCCTTGAGCTGTAGTGGAACTGGGATTATGGTCTATGTTATCCACTGCTCCCATTGTGAAGACATCATGTCGAAGATTGGGTGGGCAAACTACTTTTTCAGCTTCAAACCTGGCAAAAACTTCATCCACCATTTGCGATGAAATACCCAGTACTCTGTCATACGATATTGAAAGACCAAGATCATCCAGTTTGTCTACAAGCTGCCGTTTCCTTGTCTTAGCATGTAATAGGAGACCTAAGTACAGAGGTAGGGGTGATTCATGATCTATGTTGTGATGAATGGCAGTCTTTCCTTTCCGACGTCGTGCAGAACAATTGAACTTTATCAACTGTGAAATGCTAAGCGTTGCCTGAGCTTCATAAGGGTTAGATTGGCTTTCAATGTTGGGTTGGAACAATATCATAGCTACCAATGTTGCGAGAGAAACAGGTATGGAATCTTGCTGACACTGCTTATCAAATTTTCCATTGTAAGTAGACGAAGGTGCATTGAAAATATCACGACGAATAATTTTCACTGCTCGAGAAAGTATCATTGCTTCATCATCATAGTCAGGCATGCACACTTGCTGGAGCGCAATCGAAACATCATCCTTGAAAGCCAATAGAACATCACGAGATGGCTTCTGAGCTTGCACGTCTGGAAGGTTTGTCAGATCTGTTCTTTAGCTCAGTACTATGAATTCTGTCCGAAGCTGGAACACCAAGATTCTCCAAGCGACTTTTGTACAGCCTTCCAAGATCTGCAAGCTTGAAAACTGGTTTCACTTCAGAGTTTGCTTGAGTTTCTTCCATAAAAGACGTTAGTTCAGCCAGAGCTATGCCCTCGAGCCGCTCATTGCTCGCATTGGTCGTTTCACTTCCTGTTTGTCGGCTGGCTCTGTTGTAAAGCGAAACAAGGCACTTGACATGGTAAACTGCTTCCTGGGATATCAGATCTCCAGCACTAAGCTTGGCAAGGAGCAGTGTGTCTTGCAAGTCTGTTGCACACTTTCTCACTCTTGAATCGATGTTAAAGGTCGATGTCACATGCAAGACACCAGATGCAATACCGCAAAAGAAACACTTGTCTTGAAAAGATGCATTTGCTGCGGCCCCACTATTCTTTCTCGTCATTTTTGTCCCGTTATCAGCATCATTCTGGGTTTGGGATTTCCTCTTTTCCGCTCTCTTCAATTTCGTGTTATTAAATTTGTTATAGCATCCTTTATGCCATTTGGCGTTGTGAATGACAACTTCTCTGCTAGGCCATTCTTTTCACTTAAGAGGTCGTCATCAATTGGCATTGGCAAGCACTGCAATTCGTGAAATCGTTGTATATTATCAGCAAGTGTTTTGTACCATGTTCCCCTTTCGATGTCTGAGCGTTTTGATTGTGCTGGACACTGCAAACCATCTTCCGTATCCTCATTGCAAAGAAAACATTTTGACCAGTCTATCAGGGTTTTTCTTGATGATGCTTCTTGTGTTTCATTCTGGTGGGTTATTATTTGAAATTTGCTCATTATGCTCCATGTAGAAGGAGCAATGATGAAGACTTTAAGAACAAAAACATCTGTAGAACATTTTGTTAGAAGCACATGTTTAGGCCATAAGTGACCAAGGCACGTGCTTTTCAATCCAGAATGAGGCTCGTTCGTTCGTCATCTTATTTTATATCGATCAATTTTAATCTAGCTTACCATATACAAAAATATAAGTATGCTAATCTAAATCGATAATAACAAAAAGTAAAAAATGCGAATAATTTCATAAATATTTTCTATTGTTTCATAATAGATAATTTTCTTATAATTCAGATGAATATTGGCAAGCATTGCATTTGCAGTTAGGCCCATCCCATTGTTTTATCAAACGCTTAAAAGAATTTAAGTTGTTGGTGGATTTTATTTCGTTTGGCAATGCATTCCAGATTTGCGGTCCTAATGATCGAAGGCTATTTGAACCAAATGTGACTTGATTTGGTCTATGATGCTGCAAGTCATATGGATTTCGTGATGAATATCTAGAAGATTTTATTTTGAAAATATCATTCATGAAAGGCGGGTTTAGATGTTTCAAAGTCTTGAAAATTTCTATACAGAGAACTCTTAGACGGGAAACATGCATAGTACATCTTTCCGACTTCTCAAGTAATTCGCTATAAGAGGAACGGTGATCATTGTACAAAAATCTAAGAGCACGTTCTTGAATCTTTTCAATTTTTTGCAAAGACTTAGCCGAGGAAAAGTACCATACTAGCGGGCAATAATTGAAATTGGAGTATACAAAACTTTGTACAAGAATTTCCCTTTCACTAAAGCTAATGAATTGCTTGAGTCTTTTTAGCACATTAAGTTGTGACGCAGCTTTTCGACAAAGCTCAGAGATATGTTGTTCAAAATTTAGCTTGTAATCTAGTTGAATACCTAACAATTTGACTGTTTCTTCAGACTTAGTCATTTTGCCTTGGATGCTGATGTTCTCTCCGCAGGTATTTGTTTTATCCTTCTTGATAAGGAGTGCGTGGAACTTTTCAGGGTTGGCAATCATTTGATTTTGTTTTAGCCAAGTCAAGGCAACTCCAGCCTCTTCCTCCAGTACCCCAATCAAATCTGATAAGGTCTTGGAAAAATAGGCCAGAGTATTATCGTCGGCATAATTATGTAGTGTTGCTTGTTTGATAAACAAAAAGAGATCATTTATGTAAACATTAAACAGAATAGGGCCCAAGACAGAGCCTTGAGGTACCCCTGATAGAATAGTTTGAAAACAGCTATACGTGTTATTGATTCTCACAGACTGTTTCCGCCGTTTCAGGTAAGAGTAGATAAGGACAAGGGCGTTTTCTTCCAACCCATAGGCATGTAGTTTGGCTATTAGCAGATCATGTGGAATACAATCGAAGGCCTTAGATAGATCCATCAGGATGGCCCCTACAATGTTATCACTATCAAGTTTAGCTTTCCATTCTTCGATCATTCTTATCAAGACATGTTGTGTACCATATGCTTTTCTGTAAGCAGCTATAAAAATTGAAAGGGTCTCATCTAGGTATGGGATGAGTTGGTTTTTCAAAATCTTTTCATAGATTTTTGAAAAGACATTTAGAATACTCACTGGACAAAAGTTTCTTTCAACTGTTCGATTAGGCTCCCCTTTATCTAAAGGGCAAACCGCGGCTCGTTTTCCATTATTTGGAAACCTATGGGTACGTATCTTGTAAAAAAGATAAAAGCACATTATGTATATTATTGCATTCAAAGTTGTTTCAAGAAATAAAAATTAGAGCCAACTGCAGCTCGTATGTATGACCAAATTCTGTAACCAATCAATATAAGTTCTTTCAAATTTACAGTGGATTTTAGATGCAAGAAGATGCAAGAACAAGTCAATGCCATCTAAGTCTAGCCCTTGAATAAAATCCATCCCTGATCTTAAATCCTCTGTCACACTCACACAAGTCTTACGGTTGCTATGAATATAATCATAGCATCACTTTCATCAGTTGCTTCTGATCACCACAAGAGACGGTCATGAAACCCATTGTTTTCACAAAGGCATTTGTACATTTTTTGATAAAAATTTTGATTGAGTTACATTGGAGATTCTATTATTAATGTACACATTTGAAAATTCTACAAATTTATTGAAATATTGTTAGATTCAGATTCGTTTTTAGAATAGCTAAGGCTCAGTGGATGACCTTCCCCTGCACAAAAGCAAATGAATGAATTATTGGCAGCCAATAATTTGTGCTTTCTTTATATAGCGTCAGTAAGATATTAGAAACATTATCCTGTGGTCCATCAACCCTTTCTGATGGTCCATCCCAATCTATTCTTTAAGTTGATATATCCATGCCAGAAATGATTCTTTCCTGAGTTGGCGAATGGTTAAATTGTCCTTCCCAAAGCTGCAGATGTTTTTGTTTGATTCTTTCCGATATGATGGTTGTGATAACCTCCAAAGGACAACACTATTGCTCTTTATCATTGGTAGGTAGACGCATTCAAGACTTCCTGCTCATCGATGATATTCAAATAACCCTGATCTTTCAAGAAGCAGAACAGATGATAAGAGGACAACAAGTAGCCACGAAAAGCTCCCTTCAAAACCTCTCAATACACTGATTATGGCAGCTCTTCCCCTTGAAGGACCCCTCATTGGGTTATTAAACATATGATATGCAACAACTATGTTTTCTGCCCCCTTGTCCTCTCTAACCTGAGAGGGCAGGCCATGTTCTTAAACAGCATTTTGGAAGTGTTGGTATGGTGGATGCTTTGTTTAAGGAGGTGATTTCACAGATTTTGATAACATGAAAGCTCATTCCCTTCAACACTCTGGTCAAATGTCATGTCCTGCTGGTGTACATTGGTAACCTGCTTGACTCTAATGATAACCTGCTGGTCTCTGAAAACCTGCATGACCTTGATAACCAATGGGAACTTGATATGACATGCTTTATGGTTGAGCTGGACTTCCCACTAGCAATGGCAATACCCTCATCAGTAGCAACCCATAGAAAGAATCGGATAAGGTTTGTTTACACCCATTTCAAGTCATGTGATGAACTCTTGATAAAATTTCCTTTGATTTCTCTGACATTTTTTGTACCGTGCAAAGTTGTGCCATGAATGCAAAGCACAGTGATCCAGAGCATGGAATAAATGTCAAAACACAAAGCCTCTCAAATGCAAAAACTGTTAAGCTCATCTTAAAGAGGACACTCTGAGCTATTCAGAACCAAAATCCGTACTTAAATCGGACCAACGAGTGCAGAGAAGTTGCAGTTTGAAGTTGACCAAAATTGTTAGGTCATGTTTTTGTTTACATTTCCGGTCTATCACTTTTGAAATGGACCTAAACCAAATATTTCAAATTTTCATTTCTCCAGTTGTATTCATCCGATTTCGATAAACTTTTTTTTAGATTAAACCTCAATGTCTGCACAATTAAACAACGAATGAGTTTTATGAATTTACGTCGATTTATGTCTTTATTTGGCACACATTTTTCAAGGAGTGTTTTTAGCAGTAAAACGGCACGAGACCCGTAAAATTCTTCTTTCCTAGTGCAAACAAAAAAAGTGAGGAAAAAAGAGTCTTAGAAACTCATTTCCCACTAAACTTTAGGTATCGATGAAGATTTCTGCCAAAGGGTTCGTTCAGATTCGTTCAGGTAAAAGTTTTATAGCAGATATAAAAAATTGTGTCATTTAGGCCCATTTGTGGTATTTTCTGTGCTTTTCCATTATGGAATGTGCATTTTGTTTCTAGGTGCTTCTACTGCATAATTTTTGGTTTTCATTGCACGGTTTAAATAGCAAAGGTTTAAATTGTAAAAAATTAGGAATTATTTCATTATTTAAGAAGCACATTAAGATTTCAGTGACTTGAATCGTACATGGGTTTAATTTGGGTTTGGAAAACCAAGCTTGACGTCTATGACTTTTGGGATACAGAGCTCCAGCTGGAAGTACAACTTCAGTGTGGTGAGTGGCAGAAGGATTTCAGTTATGATTAAGTCCAAGAATTTGTCGGAGATTTTGACACCCAATCCTTGAGTACAAATTATGTTTCCAGTAACATTTTTCACTGCGAAACCCCTGAAGTATTTTTAATTCGAAACCCCTGAAGTATTTTTGTTTAACACAAAACAAAGCATTGCTAAGACTCATTGCCTAACAGCAAAGTCACATAAGAAGAATAGTATCAGAATTCTAGTAGAACTTTACCTCAATAAATAATGACCCCCTAGTGCCAGAAAATTCACAATAAAATCATAAAAGTTTACCCCGTTCCCTGAATGTTCTGACAAAAACTACCATGAATGCCAATATGACCAGATATTGGAGCATCCCTTCCCCTTGCTTTTTGGTCTATGAATTAAATTTCTGTTTCACAAGTCATCAAAGAGGAGCAGTCTTAGTTTGATTTATAAGAGATCTCGGAAGTCTCAAATTGTTGCTTCATGACATGTTGGGGGCAGTCACAAAAACTATATGGTTATCATAAATCGTTTGAATTTATAGTGACTACGTAGGCTTTGTGTTTATCACATCAATTTTTCTTTAGTTTTTGTGCCTGCTGTTAATAAATATAAAATTCCAAGAAAATTCACATTTATTTTCGGTTAACGTTGAAGCTGATTACAGGGTCGCACAGGCTGAAAAACATCGTCTGAAAACTATCTGCAACTGACAAGATTAAAACTACAACTTAAAAAGCAAACCTTTTTGATAAAAATCAAACTTAGAGTTTGTGGAACAAGTTCATAGGAAACTTTGGAAAAAGTAATTGCCACAAACGCAACAAAAATTGTTGTCATCAAATGTCAATGGCATCTTTGTCTGGATGTTCATCAAATTTGTACCAGCCTTAGTCGAAGCTAGACTGAATGCATTGTGAAGTGTCAAGTTCAGGGTTGTAAGAGTAAGGTTATCTTTGTACCAAACAAAGGAGAAGATCTTGTTCCAAACATAAACAAATGAACTATAGTAAATAGATCGAATGGTGAGGTTGGACTAGGGCCTAGTATACCCAAAGTCATAGATAATGCTAGTCGGCTTGATTTTCATAAACCACGTTGGACCTACTTAAATCTTAATTTGCTTGTTAAATAATGAAATAATTCCTCTTTTTATTCACAATTTAAACCTTTGCTATTACAACCGTGCAATAAAAACCAAAAATTATGCAGTAGAAGCACCTAGAAACAAAATGCACATTCCATAACAGAAAATAACAAAAAATACCACAAATGGGCCTAAATGACACAATTTTCTATATCTGCTATAAAACTTTTACCTGAACGAATCTGAACGAACCCTTTGGCAGAAATCTTCATCGATACCTAAAGTTTAGTGGGAAATGAGTTTCTAAGACTCTTTTTTCCTCACTTTTTTTGTTTGCACTAGGAAAGAAGAATTTTACGGGTCTCGTGCTGTTTTACTGCTAAAAACACTCCTTGAAAAATGTGTGCCAAATAAAGACATAAATCAACGTAAATTCATAAAAATCATACGTTGTTTATTTGTGCAGACATTGAGGTTTAATCTAAAAAAAAGTTTATCGAAATCGGATGAATACAACTGGAGAAATGAAAATTTGAAATATTTGGTTTAGGTCCATTTCAAAAGTGATAGACCGGAAATGTAAACAAAAACATGACCTAACAATTTTGGTCAACTTCAAACTGCAACTTCTCTGCACTCGTTGGTCCGATTTAAATACGGATTTTGGTTCTGAATAGCTCAGAGTGTCCTCTTTAAGATGAGCTTAACGGTTTTTGCATTTGAAAGGTTTTTTGTTTTGACATTTATTCCATGATTTCTAAAGAGCTGGATCACAGTGCAAAGGGTGGGATGATACTAAAACTTCCCAAGAGTATGGTCACATGACTTGAAATGGGTAAAACAAACCTTAGCTGATTAGGTCTATTGCTGAACTTTACAAAATAAAATTTTATGAATCAATTTTAATAGCCCATTTTTATGAATCAAATTCGTTACATCTCTGAAGATTTGCATGTATACTAAAGAAGAATTCTTTGTTAACGACTCATTTTATTTGCAGGAACAATAAAATACAATAAACTCAAAGCGATTATGGACAACACCAGACATATTAAAGGTGTCTTCAGATACTCAAACAAGCTGCTGGGAGGCATATCACTCAACCTTAAACCAATGACATCCCAAAATGATACATTTCCCTTGACTTCGAAAAAAATGCAGGTAGTTAGCTACCCTCAGTTCAAGATCTTGCACATGCATGTATAGATTATGTCACTCTCAGATCATTGCTTTTGACTTTATATGCAAGTATGTATGACAGGTTTACAGTAGAACAAGGTCTGTATGAGTCTGCATCATATTTACTTTGCTTTCTAGACACACCTTAGCAATTGGTCATTTCAATGAGAATGCAAAGTGGGAAACTCAGAGAAGATTAACTGATAGCGAGGAGCATTTCAAAGTCACATTTCCAAAGTATAAGTTAGGGGAAGAAGCTGTAAAACATGTTTTGGCACCACCAACACATGGTTAGAATAGCTTTTGTTCTGTCTACACCAACTAAAATTGCTCACTCTCAAATAGAGTCATAACATTGTGTTTTGGTGATGTATCAGTTTCTTTCCCCAATGATGAAAATATCCATAAATCATATTATCTCATGTTATTCTCATTGGGGACTGGCTGTGTACATTTGAAGGACTTCTGATTGTTTGATGTCAAGATGGTTTGATCAATTCATTACACCACTTCATCAAATGATATGCAACGGAAATATAAGATGATGTGTTCAATCTCTCCAATCTTGAAAGGAAGACAGTCATGGAAAGTTACGAATCAATGGCTCCAAAGCCACTGACCTCACAATATGAAAACAAAGCAACAAGAGAAGAGGCAGTTGAAAAGATTAAGAGACAGAAAGTGATGCAAAGAGCTTTGTATCCATCTGGTAAGAACTTTTGTTTTGTTGATTGCAAGTTTTTATCACAAATATTCTACTGTCAATATTGCCTTGCTGCTTCTAGATGTTAAGTTTAGTTGAAACATGATTGGTTAACAGCCAGTTAATGGTGTACTGTTTTTAGCAGTCAGCATTAGCCACTTTACCCAGTCTACCCATTTCACACTTGTGTTGTACATGTGAACTGAACTTACTTTTAACTATACTTCATCTTCACTCAATCTTTACTTCTTTCGTTATCTGCTCACTTCCACCTTTGTTACTTCTCATTGTCAGGGCCTAATATTTACCGTTATCTATCCTATTGTAATAGCCTCACTTTCATGTAACATGCTTCTTATCTAAACGAGACTACTGTAATCCGCCATCTTGATTCTTCTAAAGTACACGCCTCCAGTTTTTGTCTGTTTTACTGAATCGAATTCTGACTGAATCCAAAGCATAACATGGTGTCAGGTGTGTATTTGCTTTATCAAATTAAAGTTTAATCTGTGCTTAACGCTTGGAAACGATAATGGAGCGTCTCAAACCGCCTGGACCCTTGTCTTTTGAAGGCAATGTGGCACAGACTTGGAAGACATGGAGCAAAGCTTTTGATTTCTACCTTGTCGCAACAGAATCTGATACAAAGTCAGACAAGATTAAGACCTCCATTTTACTCACTTGTATAGGAGAACGAGGCAGGGAAATATATGAAACTTTCGAGTTTACAAATGATGGTGATTCACTCAAGTTAAAGCCTGTTCTCGACCAGTTTGAAGCATATTGTAACCCAAGGTCCAACACAACTATTAACAGACACAAGTTCTTTACTTATCGCCAAATCGAAGGACAGACTTTCAATAATTTTGTAACAGAACTCAGAACTTTGTCTGCTGAATGTGAGTTTGATAACTTGCGTGACTCACTCATAAAAGACATGATAATTTGTGGAGTCTCTGACCGTGCCCTCAGGGAGAGGATGCTGAGGGAGCCTAAAATTGATCTCAAAAAAGCCATAGAACTTGGCCAAGCTGCGGAACAAACAAAGCAACATGCAAAGCAGCTGACTACTCAAGTTGACCGATCACTCAACAAAATCAGTCATTCTAAAAGAAAGGGGAGAAAGCAATCAATTGCTGGAGCTGCATCTAATGAAACCGAGGACAAATATTTCAAAGGAAAACAATCAGAAATGATCAAACACTGCAAGTTTTGTGCAGGCAGCCATGCACGTGGACGCTGTCCAGCTTATGGTAAAAAATGCAATCGATGTAACCGTATCAATCATTATGCTAAATGTTGCACCAAAAGAGTTCAAGAAATTGAAGAAGAAAGTTGTGATGAATCTCCTGACTCTTCATCTGATACTGAATTTTACATTGGTTCAGTAACTGCAACTGAGAAAGATTCTGAAACTGTTCCTGATTTTGAAGAGCCACTCAAGATAGACTCAGTTGATGATGAAAGTCTCAGTCAATGGTCAGTTAATTTAGAAACTGCTGGTGAAGATATATGCTACAAAATTGACACTGGTGCTCAGGTAAACGTACTGCCAAAAAAGATGTTTGACAAGCTTACCCCTCGTCCTAAGTTGAAGAATACTTCTGTCAAACTCTCTGCGTATAATGATACCAGTATACCCGTTGCTGGAAAGTCAATATTACCTTTGATGCACAAAGGCAAGATGCATCATGTTCTTTTCATTGTCGTAAGCTCAGACACAACTCCTATCATTGGTCTGAATACCTCAGAGAGACTTAACTTAATTCAGCGCGTGTTGAAAATCAACAAAAGTGACTCATTCAATCCAGATCAAATTCCAAAGGAATATTTTGATTGTTTTGGAGAAGTTGGAATCTTGAAGAATACTTATCACATTGAGCTCAAAGACGATGTGAAACCAGTGGTTGTATGTATGTATGTATGTATAATTTTGCCATCAAAGTAAATATATAACTATTAATAAAAGAAAAGAAATCTAATTACAATGTCTACAATTTGAAATAATTACAGGCAAAAATTACATATCTTATTAATAACCTAATTTAAAAACACCCCATGGTAAAAGATGGCAGGGATAGCATTAAAAGGTCAATGCAACCTTGTTTCCATAATGGTCCCTCCAGGAGTGCTATTCAAAAGGAAAATGAAAGAAAAGCATTTTTGTTATTGTTGAAGGATAATTTCTGTTACAGCTTTTAGGAATTCAATAATATATATAAGGACTATTTTCTCGCTTCTGAAGATCATTAAAGAATTTGTCCTTGATCTTATGCTTGAAGCTGTTGACATTGTTTGAAGATTTGAGGTCCGACTGTAGGCTGTTCCAAATTTTGGGTCCTATATAAGAGAGACCATTTTGCCCCATGTTAGTCTTTCGGAACGGTAGATTTAGTTTGTTTTTAGATCTGCGAGTGATCCTGCCCTGGCCAACTGGTGAGAACATCTCTGACATATAGGAAGGGGCTGAATTATTAAAAAACTTGAAAACATTTGTAGCAGTGCATTGCTCAAATCTCTCTTTTGTGGGGAGCCAATTTATATCTTTGAATTCTTTGATTCCTACGTGTGCTCTATTATTCAGATTCAAGCAGAACCTGATACATTTATTTTGCGCTGTTTGAATCTTTTTGGTTAATCTTTTAGTAAGCATTGGAAACCAAGCACTGCATGCATAGTCAAAGTGTGGCTGAATCAGTGCATTTGCAAGTAACCTACGGAGAGAGAAGTCAAGAAAGTTTTGCTTTCTGTAGAGGAACCTTGTACCTCCACGTAAAGTCCCGTATGCGCTAAAAGACCCATTAAAGAAAGAGCTTGATAGAATGGAAAAGCTTGGAGTCATAGAGAAAGTTGAAAAATCCACCGATTGGGTCAATGGGTTGGTTGTTGTTACAAAACCCAATGGAAAATTGCGGGTATGCCTTGATCCACGACCACTGAATCTAGCAATTAAAAGGCATCATTATCGCCTCCCAACTGCGGAAGAGATTATATCACAAATGAATGGTGCTCGTTTCTTCACAAAGCTTGATGCTAGTAATGGATACTGGCAAATTCCAGTTGATAGTGAAAGCTCTGATCTACTCACCTTTGCTACTACCTTTGGACGCTACAAATTTACAAGAATGCCATATGGAATCCATTCAGCAAGTGAAATCTTTCAGCTAGAGATTTCCAAAATCATTGAAGGCATAAACGGCGTAGCGAATTCACAGGACGATATAATAATTTGGGCTGATACAAAGGAAGCCCACGATGCACGTGTTACACAAGTACTCACACGCATCAGAGACAGTGGCCTAAAGCTCAACAAAGCTAAATGTGTCTTTGGGGCAACCGAACTAACCTTCTTAGGCCATATCATCTCTGCCGAAGGTGTAAAACCCGACCCCCGAAAGGTAGAGGCCATCACAAACATGCCTATCCCCACTAACAAGACCGAGTTGCAGCGATTCTTGGGGATGGTCAATTACCTTGGGAAGTTCATTCCCAGACTTTCTGATGAAACTGCATCGCTTCGAGAACTCTTGAAGAAAGATGTCGAATTTCTAATGCAGAAACCTCAGAAAGACGCATTTAAACGGCTGCAATCATTAATCACCACCGTGCCCATCCTCCAGTATTATGATCCAAACTTGCCCACACGACTTCGCACTGATTCCAGTCTTATTGGCTTGGGAGCCATGATAGAACAACAGCTCAATGGAGAATGGCACCCAATTGCTTTTGCATCAAGATGTCTAGAGAAATCTGAACAAAACTATGCTTCCATTGAACGTGAAACCTTATCAGTAGTTTTTGGATGTGAAAAGTTCCATGAGTATATCTATGGACGAGAATTTATTGTTCAGAATGATCACAAGCCTCTGAAAACAATATTTTCCAGAAGCATAACATCCTGTCCACCTCGCATACAACGCTTCTTTCTTCGTTTGCAAAAGTACAACTTTGTTCTTGAATATTCACCAGGAAAAACAATGAAAGTTGCTGACACACTCAGTCGTGCATACACCCCAGAAGGGGAGAGCAAGATGGAAATTGCTGAACCAGACATGACACATTACGTTCATTCAGTCATACACAATTTGCCTATCAGTGACTCAATGTTGCACCGTCTTCAGTCTGAAACTGCAAGTGACCCAACTTTGCAGAAACTGAGAGAATATACCATCAATGGTTGGCCTTCAAAACCAGACGTAGATCCTTCTCTCATGCCATACTACCAACATCGTGATGACATTGTTTACAATTATGATCTACTACTTAAAGGTCAGCGTATAATCATTCCATCCAATATGCGCTCAGAAATCAAATCTACAATTCATCAAGGTCATCAAGGACAAGACAAGTGCATTGTACGTGCTAGAAATTCTGTCTTCTGGCCAGGCATCAACCATGAAATTGTTGAACTAGTATCACAATGTTCTGAATGTCTCAATCATCGCAACCGGCATCAAAAAGAAACTCTACTGCCCCATGATATCCCAAAAACACCATGGACAAAAGTAGCCTGTGACCTATTTACAATTTATGGCAAAGATTACCTATTAATCGTTGACTATCATTCAAAATATTTTGAAGTAGCCCCCCTGGAGAAACCAGCAGATGCGCCAAGTGTCATAAGGGCCACAAAGAAGATATTCAGCCGCCATGGGATACCAAAATCAGTTTTCTCAGACAACGGCCCACAGTTTGTTGCCAATGAATACAAGCAGTTTGCAAAAACATGGGATTTTGACCACACTGACACGTCAAGTCCACACTTTCCCCAGAGTAATGGACTGGTTGAAAGGACAATTCAAACAGTGAAACGCACTCTTAAGAAAGCCCATGAATCAGGTCAAGATGTCTACCTTGCATTACTCGCACTGAACACCACCCCTTCTCCTGATGGAAAGTCTGCAGCATTCAAAATGTTCAACAGAAATCCACGCACAACACTACCATCCATTGTTCCGAACAAATCACGTCAAGTTCTGAAAGATCTCAAGTCAAAGCACTACCATAACAGACGCGCAAAGGATCTTTCTGATCTGGAGCCAGGAACAATCGTACGAATGCGAATCGACACAGATTCTTCGTGGAAAGAAAGTGGAAAGATCGTTGAAAAATGCCAACAACCTCGATCTTACCTTGTCTTAAATTCAAAAGGCAATCTCGTAAGACGCAATCGACGACATTTGATGCCAACTTCGTCTGAAGCTTTCCAGGTGCAACCAAACTACGACCACCTTCACCTTGCTGCACCAAATGAAGCCATTGCTGAACTGCCCCCCACCCCAACACACACCAACATTCAGCCACCACCAGGTGTTGAAGCGGAACAAACCCAAGCCTCAACCGCCACCACGACGAGATCCGGATGTCAAAGTCGCCGTCCTGCTCGATATGCTGATTATGTGACATGATATGAAGTGAACACAGCAAACTTTATATTTACAAACATGGACACGTCGAAAAAACTTATGTTTATTAAATTAATCTAGAAAAGGGGGATGTTGTACATGTGAACTGAACTTACTTTTAACTATACTTCATCTTCACTCAATCTTTACTTCTTTCGTTATCTGCTCACTTCCACCTTTGTTACTTCTCATTGTCAGGGCCTAATATTTACCGTTATCTATCCTATTGTAATAGCCTCACTTTCATGTAACATGCTTCTTATCTAAACGAGACTACTGTAATCCGCCATCTTGATTCTTCTAAAGTACACGCCTCCAGTTTTTGTCTGTTTTACTGAATCAAATTCTGACTGAATCCAAAGCATAACAACTTGCAGACCCTATTGCAAGGAAAGGAAGGAAGGGCAACCAGATATCAAAATGATCTGACTGGCCGTTTAGTCCAGTAAACGGAAGGCAAATTTTAGTCGAACCTGGAAAAAACTGCAACAGAATTTTTTTTCATGGCAAACCATTCTACATCTTCTACTAAATAGCATATGAAAAGTCTAAGAAAATCCAAACATCGGACGACTATGCAATTAGATGTATTTTACAGGGTAATCCACGTCGTTCCATCTTTTACGATATAGTTTTGAAGAGGAACCAAGGCATATCGTTTTCACAAATTTGTATTGAAAGTGCCCAACGTATAAAATGCAGACCATTGGAAAGTTGGACCTTTCGTGTTGTTCTTCTGTAAAGATTCCGAAAAAAATTGCATTTCGAACGAACATAATGCAGAGATCTCAATTGTTTAGCTTGCTCTAGACGTTTTGGATATCAAATAGCACTACTGAAACTATCAGTTCTCTCAAATATAATTTTTGTTATAATTCTTCGTTTCAATCTCGATCCACTGGACTAAGATGAAGAAGCTACACCAAAAAATTATTCAAGGGGAAAATGCTGCTGCAAAGGCTTGGATTGATTTAATGGGGAACGGGGACGGATCCAGCCTGAAGTTGAAGGAGGGGCAGCTGGCAGAGAGGGCGCCTCAATTTCGGTAGAAAGTAGGCGCCCCGAAGGCGCACGAAAGTGTCGGACTCCTGATTGAGAAAATTCATTAGTTTTCTACTAAAGAAATGTCTTGATTTGCATTTTTGCTCGACATTGTAGAAACTGCCTACCAACCCCTGTAAATTTCATCTGAGAGCGTAGCCTACGAGGAGACCCATTATTCAAAAGAAGAGAGGGTCCAAAACAAAGAGCAAAAAATTGCTATTACGGTTTCCAGATTTCTGGAACTTGATTTATGTGACCTGTGTTAAGACACATTTCGCACATTATTTGAATAGAGGATTAAAATGATTTACACTAATTATTCGGGCGACCGTAGCAAGTTAGTGCTCTTTCTTCTTTTGATTAAGGGATTTGTTCATAGGCCATTGGAAGCATGTTTCCTCCCAATTTAAAGCCAAAACCACTCGCTCATGTAATTCGCACTGTCAACGTACCCCAACGCCAAAGGCTAACCCTAAAAGAATAATATCTCCAATCATCCCATGTTCCAGTAGTCCGCACTTTATATAATACCGGATTTCAATACCCTTTTATGAAATTGACAAGTTTTGTTTCTGCTTCGCAACTGTCGTGTATAACATGGAACAGAGAGGATTATTCTTTAAAAGTATGTCGAATTTGGTGGTCTTGCGATGCTCTGATTTTCTTAGACCCTTAGCATGTTAACTAGCACTGTTTAAGCTATTAGATCCCGCAAAAGTCATTTCTGTTGCAATTTGTTCTAGGTCAAACCCTAGGTTTACTGGACTAGTTCAAAACATTAAAAGACAAAATTTCAATGAGTAATTCCAAGCACCATTTATGAAACTGACTTACAGTGCCTGTCTTTGTAAGCAACAACCTAGAGAGGATCTCTTCACACATAGAGTAAGATTCCTCAGTGTGTTTCTGCAGTGTAGTAGAGTAACAAAGTATTACTTCATACATACAACCCTGAACTGTGTAAATTCAAGCTTACTCATTCTCATTAGCATGTTTCTTTGTACTTCTTTCCTTCTCGTGTTTTCAGAAGAGGTGCCGCTAACAACAAAACCTCCCTGTTGACCACAGCCTTGAAATTCTCAGTTTCAGGGAGGCAACTCTCATCACCACCTACGAAAACCACTTTCCCAATAGCTTTGTGAACTTCATCACAACAGCGGTATTCCCATAGAAGTAGAAGCACTAGAATGCGTGGTCTATTGTTTGGCTTTTGTTTGGTGTGTAATATGCATGGAGAGCAAAGATGGTAGCAACACGTTGCCAAAAGATTTTTGTAAACAAAAGACCCCTAGTGGGAAGACTTACGCCGTTCTTCAGTTTTGGTGCTGCTGGCTTGCAAAGAGGCAATAAAACAAGTCATAGTTAAGTAAGTAGTGCCATAAGTTGTTTATACTAACCGATTATGAACCATTTTTAGTCGATTTATGCATTAATATCGACCCCTAGAACGTGGCAACGTATGCCAAAGTTTATCGGATCAACCAACTTGAAATTAATTTTGACGTGCTTTACTGGCAATAGACTGCCAATTCTTATGCTTTTGTCATGTTTTTACGCATTTTTACTGTCACATATCCTTCTGCTTTTGTCATTTGCATCTTTTTGAGGAAGTTTGGAGCTTTGATGAAGGTAGAATTGGAGGAAACTCAAGCGCCCAGCCCAGACCTGCAAAATTTCTCAAAATTTAGTGCTAGGCCCAGCCTTTCATGTGTATTGCAGATCAACCTCAACCAGAATTTGTAGATAATCGAAATTTTCTTCATTACCTTCTAATAATGGTTGTCCAATTAAACAGTTCTGTCAGCGTGAAGCACCAGAAGCATGTCAAATTGATGAAGATTTGAAGCTAGTCAGGTGATTCTCCACCCTACCTAGAAGACCAGACTACCCTCCTCAAGCCAACCTTGATATGTTTTCGTAGCCAAAGATCCTAAACTTATCCTAACATCTGAAATTTTTACAATCTATGTACAAAGCCCTGGGAGGAGGTAACTCCAGTCTAAAGGATGAAGGGGATGTGCCACCCAGCATTTTAGGGGAAGACCCATATTTAAGGATTTTTGGTGAATTTCCATTACCATTTTTTTATTTTGGGAGACAAAGCATGTTGAACATCGCAGAAATCAAGTTTCAATTCACTTTAAATGCAGAATATGAAGGTAAAGTTGCAACCAGCCACCTTTCATAGCTATATGTAACGATAAAAATCCAATGTTACAAAAACTACCTTCAAACCGTTACAAAAAAATGCTACCTTAAATATAAACAGTTTTCAATCGTAAGACAAAAAGCTATTCATTTCTAGTGGAAAATTTAAATTCTGAGACCCATATTTAAGGACCTTTGAGGTTCCAAACCCATCCTTGTGGGTGGCACATACCAGTTGCTCCATTTATGGAAGTTACCTTCCCTTGGGGTACAAAGCTGTGACTAGATGGCATTTCCTCCATCAGTCGGGAGCGAACCGGGTTAATTGACTGCCGCCCAGCATTCGGCTTTACCTCATACATATCCTAAACCTATCCTAAAATATAAAAATTACAGTATTTACACCTATATATACAAAGCTGTGACCAGATGGCATTTCCAGACGGATGATGCAATGTAATAATTAAGAAAATAACAGTGGAACGTGTGGCGACGTATTGATAGCAAAACGATTGAAATACTTATCAAAATATACTTTAACGCCATAGAAGGAAGAACTAAACATATCAGGCCATGCCCTTCATCAGTAGTAATATCAATAAAGTTACTCTGCAGAAATGTCATCTTCCGTTGGCGCTAAGGCAGGCGGGACGGATCCTTCCCATATTCAATCGTCCTGCAGAGTTCTCTTTAGGTTAATTAATACAATGCCAGTGATACCATAAGTCACACTGTGTTCATTGAACACTGTACTCAGCAATTTCATTCTCATTCAGCTCCTCTAATTCGCAACATACCTTATCGCACATTGGACGGTAGCAAATTTCCCTCTGTTTTAAAAGAATATGCCATATACATGTGCCTTAAAAAATACAACAGCATTTCGTTCCAGCTCTGCCCAGTGTACTTTGTGGTACACTACTTGCTGGACAAAGGCTTCACCATCAACATCCACACAACAAAGTATCTCAACTGAGGTCCAACCAGAGCTCCCTGAGTTATGACTTGGCTGTAATGCTTGTGGGCTCTTTTAGTGAATTTTCCTTGGGGCCCAACTTCCAAAAGTCAAGCTTTACTGCACCATCTATGACAGTTTTGCTCCTGACCTCCTAGGGACACTTGTACTTGTAAGGGACACAATTTTCTTCACAGCAAATGCAAGTGAATATGTTTTCTGGCATTGCCCTTATGAATGAGGAAGTGTGCCGTGACTAGCAACCGACCCAGATTCCAAAACTTCCCACTGCAGTGTTCTTTGCAACAGCTTCGCAGAGGCCCTTATCACGTCTTCTTCGTGTTTCCTTTGCAGCATGCAGAGTTTGCTGTAGGTATCTTTGTATGAATATTGTAAAAAAAGTTGTTACTGTTGTAGAACACAAGTTTTTAACCCATTGTTAGCTGCACCCAAAAACTTGGTTCTGGTAAGCATGGATTTTGGGAAGTTACTGGGAAGTAGACTCAGGCACAGGAAAGAAAAAGCAAGCGATTTCCTTTTGTGATGCTGAAGTGTTTTCGCGAAGACAATGTAGAGGAAGACACCTGTGACATCTTGAAATTTTTGTAAATAGGGGTCTCCGTAAATGATTTGATGACTGGCAGACGTTTTTTTGGGTGGCACCTCAATGGGATAAACTCAAAGAATGGCTAAAGCTTCCAGTAAAGCATCTCTCAAAAATGCAATGCCAGTAAAACTTAATCTGGATCATACCAGCAAAACTGGTTATGCCAAATTCTAACCTTTCTGTCAAAATTGCAAGGTCAAGAGATGATTATAAGGAACCAAAATGGGATAAAGGCAAGACTGGACAGCATCAAAAACGAAGTAGCCAGTCTCTGTGACGAAGTTACTGTGCTTGGTAAAGAGCAAAAAGAACAGAGATTCAATGGAGGGTTTGAAGGATGTTGTAGTCAGGCAGTATGACAGCATTCAATGTCTTCAGTTTGAACAGATGCGCCAGGAGCACTACAGTCTGAAAACATCCTTTTGCATTTTTGGCATTGAGGAAGAGGAATCGAAAGAAATTGAGGATAAAACAATCAGCATGATCAAGGATGAGATCAAGGTCAAAGTCAACAAGAATGATTTCAAAATTGTTCAGAGGGTAGGATAGTTTCAGGACAATGGCAAGCCACAAGCCATACTAGTTAAATATATGTCGCACAAAACCAAAGCAAAGGTCCTGAAAGACAAGAAAATGGTGAAAAACATTACGATTTATGAAGATCTTGCTGGTGGTGTGAAAAGATTGCTTGATGAGTTGACTTGAAAGGCTTAAACCATTAAGCACATAATTTCATATGTTAGTAACTTGTAGCTTCTCAACTTTCATTGTTTTTCAGGTCACTTCTTGAAGACATCAAAGTCCAACAGAAGAGAAATTGAAAGATTTTGAACTTACAGTCATATTGATGGAACTAAAAATAGTCATGGATGCCACCAGGAATCAGGCCTGGTTAGACACGAAGTAAACTCACATCTCAAATGACACCGAATGAGACATCAAACCAAAAACAAGACAGAATTCCAAAATAAACGCAATACCTTCTAAAAAACATCCAAATAACCTCTCACAAGATCTTTTCTGAAAATTCAGAAAAACACATGTCTTCAAAGGGGTTAGTCATTAGGTCCCCTTTTGAAAATAGGGGGCCTTTGCAGTGTCCTCGCACTTGTAAGCTGAAGTATTCTTCCAAGCTTGTGACATTCACGTTGTAGACTTCTATCTTCTGTGTTACTGACTCCAGCATTGTGTCACTTATCCTGTTTTCTTGCCTGGCGGTTTCTCACCAATGAGATCAAGCAGTGTTGTTGAGGCATATGAACTCCCTGCACCAATGTCCAAGAGTGCACAACATGTCACTCTGTTTACTTTGATCACAAAAAACACGATGCACAGCTGTCTCTCTATTCTTCACTTCATGATCCGCAAGCAGGATTGGTTGTTGCGTCTGGTCGCACATTGATGTATTATGCCTCCCATTACATTTTTGGTGTGTGAACTTGCTATAGCATTCTGTATGATCTTTGCTCCCAGTGCAATTGAAGGAAAGTCTCTGTGTACTGAGGTGTTTCTTCCTGTCAGTCATGCCTTTGCTTTTGTCAAATTCTGCTGATATTTGCTGTGCATGGTGCTTACTTTCTTCATCTGATTGGGTTGGGTTCCTTTCAACCCAGAGTCGTTCTTGTCCAGAGTCATTGCTGCAAGGCCATTCACTTCTTTCAGCTTCCTAATCGTTTCAAAAGTTTGGATACTGGTGACCCATTTCTCAAAGGAGTCAAGAATTTTGCTGCTTGCATTTTGGGTATGCGGGCAGCTACATGATGTTCTGGATATGTACGTTCACCACCTCATTGGGTCTCGCATATCTCATTTTCAGGATCTGTATTCCTTCAGCCTTCAGTGGTAATTAGTAGTTTATCAGTTGTTAAGTGGACCTTGGGCACCGGAGCTTCTTCAAGGTTGGAAAATTGTGTCTTCTTTGCACTGCCAGATTGGCTGATTCATCTTGAAGTGACTCCAGAATCTCTGCCAGCCAATATGTGTTCCTTAAAAAAATTAGATATTGCAAGTGTTGGTAGCTTGACCCCTTCCCATGTTTTTAATCAATCTTTTGCATGATTTTGCAATTCGCCTCTCGAATTTCTCTTCACATCCATCTTTGCCTCTTAGAGTTGAAGAACTGTGGTCACATGATTAGAGTTAGAACAATGATATGTTAACACTGCAAGTCACAATGTTTGGTGCTTAAATTAATAGCCCTTTTAGTCCCCCCCCCTGTACTAATAGGGTTATCCCAACCTCATACAGCATTCTTATTCAAGACTTTCTTTGTCAACCCTATCAAGCCGGATTCCTGTGTGATGATGTCATCACTTTTTATTAATCTTATTTTCACAGAGCAAATACTGTTTAGACATAGAATGCAATGAATTTAAACTGATGTCCTTAATGCTTTTCGTTTTCTCACAATCAACAGTTGAAAAGTTTTAGTACTGAACCTTATTGACTTTGAAAATTGAACAATGTGACGTCATGGGAAGGTCACGTGATATATCTAAAAATAGATTTCATTCTTGGGTTCACCATATGATGTTCTATACACATGCAAAGTTTCAAGGCTCTAGGCTCTCCAGAACAGAAATAAATCAAGGGGGCTGAATCAGCCCCCTCTCCTAGGCTTCCTAGAGCATCAAATACCCTAGGCCTGATAGGGTTAAGGAAGTTGCAATTGAAGGTCTTGTTGAAGAGAAGTCTATCGGATGAGCCAGAAAAAAATTCCCAGTTGAAACCTCATGGCATTCAGAGCAATTCACAGATTTGAATGATTCAAATTCTAGTTATAAGCCAAAAGAAGGAAATATTTTTATGATTCTTCTCGCTGTCTTGCCAGCACTAGGACGATCACAAAATTTGACTTTACAAAAATTCCATGGTTGAAAAATGACTGAAAAATGCCCCAAAACATTGATCAAATTGTAAGGACTCTCCTGACACAGTACAATATGTAATGGACATTTTACCTCTCTCAAGGTGTTATGCCACATCAGTTTTAAAAAAAACTAAACTTTTCAGTCCTATGGCAATAAATGTGCAGTGGATATCGCTCACCCATCAACAATTGCATTTTCTTTATTGGTCTGTATGAGGTTGGTAGAAATGGTGTCAATGATTTTATAATTCCACAGACGCTCTATAACACTGATGCGTGATCTTCCATCTTTCATGAGAAGATAGCCTCTGCCTTTGTAAACTGCGTCTTTGAGCGCAAGAATGCTGGTAAGTTTTACAGAAGTCCTTGTGGAAGAATTTCATGCAACAGGAATCCCTTGTCAGCTAAAATGAAGTCACCAGCCTGAAAGATAAGTAAACGGTTGAAGTTTGGTACAACTGGAAGTTGATCGAACTTGACTTAAGATAACAAGCTGAGGGTCAGCCTTATCTTTTGTTAGATTTTCTGTTTAGGAAGTTCTTAAAACGTTTTACATTAAAATTGACCTGAGAAAATTTCTGTCAGCGTATGCTTTGCAGGAGCTCCAAAGGGGTGTGAACTATTTATTGGTAACAGACGATCAAAACTTTTGAGTATCTTAAATTTCCATCCTAGTATGTCACTGGGATCAACATTTTGGAATATTTTGGTATATTTATTTGGGGAGGGGGGAATATGACTAGGTCAGTATTTATCCTACAAAGCAGCTGTATTAGTAAAACTTTTGTATTAGGCTCCTACTAAGACACGGAACGCGAAACGAAACGCGAAATGAAACAGAATGGCGGAACGGAATAGCGGAATACTAAAATGCGGAATAAAATTACTAAAAGGCAAAACGAAATTACTAAAATGGGAAACTGACTTCTTGACAAAGAAGAAATCAGTGAATGAACTAATAGATTACTAAAATGCAGAACGATTACTAAAAGGCGAAATGGCAGGTCAAGCCACGTTCTCATTTGCTGCTCATATAAAAACGCAACATGACATGTAGCATGAGGATGCTTCAAGCCTTTTTGTGTTGGGTTTCAGTGGGTACAAGCAATAATTTCATTTTTGGGTGTATGTAGTTTATTTCTCATGGGAGTATGGGCCAGGAACAAATTCAAAGCCACTACTGTAATATCAAATCATGGAAAGAAAGCAATTAGAGCTAATTAATTCTAATGGAATTTATGATAAAATTTTGAAGAACCAGGCACTCTGGTGTTCTAAATTCCTCAACTCCCCCTCTCAGGACCTGAGTTGGAGTTGCGGCAAAGGACTTTCAGTCCTTAACTGTAAAAGAATGCAGGAAACCATCCCTTCACAGATGGTTTCCAAGGTCATCGTCTCAAAGAGAGAATAAGCAAGACAAAAGATTATGGCATCTGGAGTGATTTGGGCAGAGATTTCTCAATGTAGGTAATTTGCAGCAAAATTTGCACTTAGTGAAAATGAGATTTCCAGCACTTTCCTTTAATTTTTAACCAAACAAACAATTTCCTGTAGCTCCAGAGCATGTAATCATGTAGCTCCAGAGTATGTTAACAATGGCCGCCTTTAAAATTTTCCAATGCATTAATCTTTCTATAAGAATCTATTGGCAACAAACTTGAGATCAAAGTTCAAAAATCAAGAAACCAACTGGCTTTAAAAAGCTGAGGAGTCAGCAATTTGCAGCTTTAATTGCTAAAGAGAAAACGGTGTCAGTTTTTTTCATCCAGCATTTTCCAATCTTCTGCCGTGGTAGTGGCTGCCATGCCCTGGCAGGAATTGAACTTCTTCCTCCGTTCCATGTTTTATCCAGACAGTAGAGGAGAATGAGGCTTGCTTTCCTCTTTCTTGGTTCGTTCTCCAATTTAATAATTATCATTTTACTGACTGCTCCGTTGTCAAGAAGTCCGTTTCGCATTTTAGTAATTACGTTTCGCATTTTAGTAATTTGTTCCGTATTTTAGTATTCCGCTGTTCCGTTCGACCGTTCTGCTTCATTTCGTGCTTCGTTTCGCGTTCCGTGTTTTAGTAGGAGCCTTGTATTATTAGTAGAATACAAACTCTTGCATTATTAGTAGAATACAACCAACCAAAATCGTTTGGAAATAGCTCAAATTGACAGCATCCTCTGAAATACTGCAAAGACCGGGTACTTGCAACAATGAGATACCTGTACCTACATGCAATTGATTTAGAACTCCACATTTATCAGTTACCAAGTTGTAACTTGCATTGCCTGGAAATCCATCACTTACTTAAGTTATTGGCTCATTTGGAGCAACACCAGTTAGAAATGTTGGAATTAGATTACGGTTATAGCTGATGTAAGATGCTGCTGCAGCATCCACGTCTCTTCTAAGTTTAGTTATCTTGAACTCTTTACAGTCATTAGTTATCCTGCTGTTTGCGAAGCTTGCAAAGGATTTTGCAAACAAAACAATCATAAGACATCATCAATACGCTGAGTGAAATTTGCTATTATCAATGAAAAATCTAGCAATGGTCCTGATACACTCTGTAATAAATTTGTACCTGAATTTGTGACTCTTTGCTATAGGGACTGTTTAATCAAAATACAACCGCCTTGAAGTGATGCAATTTCATTATCAAAATAATTCAATAGCTAGTGACTAAATACAGTACATAGCCTACTGTACGTTGGGGTCTACATGTAGGCTCTGCCCTAATTAGTGACCCTCCACAACACTATGTGTTTAAGCTGCATTGGCAATGTTGATAAAATAAATCTTAAACAATGAAGATTTCCATACACCTTTTGGAATTTTTATCTAATGAAACGTCGAGACAAGGACCAAGGTATCACTGCAGCTAAAGCCATGGCGAAACGACAGGACTTGCACTGCACACTGACTGAACATTGCTCACCGTGTGCAATGTGTGAACACATGAAAAAGTTTAGGGGTGGCAACACAACTACGTTAAAGTAAACAACTTTCAGACCATCAAATTTTCAGACAAAATCTTGTCTGAAAATTCATTTGTCGGAGCCCTGGTGATCTCCAAAGGTTTTCTCATCCAAAAGTTTTAAATTTCATGGAAAATAGAAAGAGAACAAAGAAGCGTAACATAAAATGTTAATTAATCAATGTTTTGCCAGTAGCACTTAAGTTTCTTGAATATTTTATCAAAAAGTTTGGTTCCTTGAAGGGTTTCTTGAAAATAGTTCCCGAATAGCAACATTTTTATATTTTGTTTACAGCTGGTTTAACAATTGTTCAATTTAGCAAAAATTATATTCACATGTCCTTGTAGATGTGATGATCACCATGTACCTTCTGTAAGTAGATATTTCATGATAGAATCACAATCAGTTTTAACATCTTTTTGGTATCGTGCTTTCTATTTAATGTAGCATTTGTCCCAAAGACATTTGGTCCGAAATTCCTGAAAAAGCGTCCAAAAGTTTTTTGTCCAAAGTTCTTTTGCCGAACTTTTTGGTCCGAAAGTCCTTGCTTTTAGTGTAAATATTGCTCAGTGAACATTCTCCTCAATAAAATAGGCCTGATTTTGGGGGTCTGGAATTTAGTTTTAGGAGCTTGAGGCAAACTGACCACAGGGGATGGAAACGCAAAATCTGCTGGCAAAATTTTGACATTAATAATTGTGGATTTTAAGAGAAAAGGTTGAAGATCCATTTGGCCTGCTTCTAGCCTCATCAACATCATCGCATTCTTCTTCTCTGTGATCGCTTTGGTGATCACAACTGCAATTGATATTGTCAGAGGAATCCTCATTACTGCCTGAATATCTCTCCCTGCTGTTCATGAAACTAATTTATGATGATGACTCCAGTTCTTCCCTGCAATCATGTAGTAAGTCTGCGGAAATGAAATGGTGCCGGCAATGAAAATATGGTCCACTGTTGCATTTGCAATGCGCTTGCACAAACTGGACAATGTTCAGTGGGGTGGCAAAATGATGCAACACTTTGCACTGGACATTTGTCCAGTGCATGTTCAGTGCAAATGTCCAGTAGTTTTGCCAGGGCTTAATTGGCAGAAAAAACATGTACTTTATCAGAGATTAGCATTCAACTAGCTAAATTGCTCCATTCATTCAGGAATCCTGAAAGCATGTTTTTAAGGGGGAGCTATACATAAAATCACTCCTTATGGCCAAATTTTCAGCCCTCAGTGCAGCCAATGTCCTAAGACATGCATTCGATCTGTATCTCATTTTGAAGGGGAATATATTAGCTTTCAAGTGGGTAAAATAATTAAAAAGTTCCCCCCCCCCAAAATGGGGGAACTGCTGGGTTGAAGTCAGGGACTTTGCGGATTACCATTTATGGTTGCTAGTTGCCCCACCAGCTTTTTTCAATCAATTGCCGTCATAGAGGCATGAAATTTGGCAGAAATAATGCTTAAGTGATGAGGAATGCCCCTATGTGGCATTTTAAAAAAATTCCATTTAGTTGCTATGGTAACAACCAATGACAAAGGCAGTTTCAATGAGTATGATTTTCACAAAAAACCTGAGCACATTTTCCAAAACTGGCTCAAAGGGGCATTCCTAGATGCATAAGAAGTATTTCTACCAAATCTCATGCTGATACCTTCAAAGGTTATTAAAATAATCATATGGGGCAATTACCTGGTACCGAAATTGCCATTTTGAGAAAATTGCGATTAAAGTTTATCAATTGTTCTGACAAAGTTACTCATCTGGTAAGCTTCATTCTGTTCAATTTCTATCTCTATTCTGTCTTTTCTGGTCAGTCCTCCTCTTTTTTGAAACTGATGGTCCTTGATCCTCCTCATTAAATGCCCCTGCCCCATATGTCATCCCTTCTAGCCTTTTTAGCTGTTCTTCTTCTTGTAGCTTTGCTTGACGAATTACTTGTCTGGCTCTTTTAAACTTTTTTTCAGTCTTGCAGATGACTTTGCAATCCTTCTTTTGTTCTTTTTGCTGCTACCTTCCTCTGTATGACTACCACTTGGAATACTCAGGCTTTCCATTATATCGTGCTTTCCAGTGGCACCAATATTGAACTGCAATACTGCAGAGCCTGTTGCAATTTCAACAACCTTCATTCCTTTATTTCTGTTCTTTGGACATCGTATCCAAATCAGGGAGTTGAACGACTCATTCACATTTTGGGAAAAACCTGGCATGCATCTTTTCAGCAACTTGATAGTGCTCAGTCGATCAAAAAGAGGAAGCAAAAATTCCAGGAAAACTTCATCAAGATGGTATGGCTTACTCACAAATCTTGCATCTTTGTAGTCTTTGTTGTTCTTGTATGCACACCAGGAGTTTGAAGGACAAAACTGGTGTCGTTCTCTGTCATCTTCTAGCTTTATGCTGTGATAAAGAACTGCCTTTATACTTCTCTGCATCTTCTCAACTGCTTGTTGTATTTCCTCTTTTGACTTTGCTTCCCTGTCAACAGAGCTCCTAATGGCATTGCCATAATACTTCTGAAGCCTGTCTATCACTGGTCTTGTAAGCCTGCCTTGCTTTCCTCCAACAGCATTTCCATCTGGCGGTTTCCCACCAGCCTTTTGCAAGCCAATTAAATTTTTTCCCATCCTTTTTTGGATGTGACCAATACAGTCAAGCTTTTTGACACTGTTACACTCAGCAATTCCACTTTCATGCTCATCTTTCCAGCGCTTGTATGCTGCAGATTTCAACCACTTTTGGTACTCTGATGATTTCTTGTCCATCAATTCATATTTCTTACAGTCTTCACATACCCCATAAGTGTCCCAAACTTCAGAACACGCTTTACTGTCTCCATCACATACCATTTCTGTATAACGAAAGTTATGTTTTGACAAGGAACGTCCCCAAATTATCTTTGCGGCTTCTTTCTCCATTGTAGAGCTTGAACCTTCAAAATTCCTTTGACACTCTCCGTGACTCGCATGATTTTCTTTCCACTCTTGGTATTTCTCAGGATCTACTTTCAATTTCTCAGCAGCTTTACATTTGTCACATGACTTAGAAATAATTGCATAGTCCAGCACTTCCCCTGTTTCTACTGCAATTACCACCCCTATGCCATAACTTGCAGTGAAACCTCGCTTGCTCCAAGTGCCATCAAATGACACTGCAATATTAATTGTGTCAACATCATTTGCACCTAGGCTTTCTCTCACACCCTTAGCTGAATCACTGAGTGATTTGCTTACTACAGAATTAGTAACATCACAAATTGCAGTTCTGTGTTGCTGATATGCTCGACAACTTGGTGGTGGCGGCATGTTGATAATTTCACACATTGTAGATAGTGCTTCTCGTCCAATTCCAATCTCTCCAGCAGCAAATACAGCTCTGCGATTTATATCAAATGATGCTTTCTTCCCTTTCAAATCTTTCCCTGTTGCCATGCTAACTTTGGTGCCACAGGTCAAGCATTGAAAGTCTAGGTGACCATTTAGACCTGCACGTTTTGGAACATCCTCTGATAACGTCATATCTGCCTCCTCACAAACATTTCGGTGAAACTCTTCCATTGCTCTCCATTGCTCTTCAGATATTCTTGACATATACAAGTCTATATCCATCTACATCATCTTTCTCTTGGTTATTATGACAATGAGTTTCTGGGGTTGTTTTAGCTGCATTAGTAATTTTCCTAAAGGATGCAGAGATCTCACTTTCATCAGTATCTAAATTTGTTGACTCGGCTTCTGCAATGTTTACTTCACCAGAAATATTTTGTGCTGGTCTATCATTAGGCCTAGTTTTTTCCACTTCTTCCGTGGTCTTTTCCTTTGACAGTTTGCCCTTGAAAATCCGTTTCTTGGTGTTGCAATTTCTCCTAACTCGATATTTCTTTCCTTGCCTTTCTCATTTGGGCATTTTCTCCCACTTGTTTGATTTAAAATCGTACGAGACTGGCTCAGAGCATTCAGCAAGTAGGAGAGACTTTCACTTCACTTTGTTTCACTGCAAGGTGCAAACTTCTGGGAAAGTTCCCGTATTAGACACAGGGAAGCAAGGTGAAAAGCACAGGGAAGCAAGGAACAGCTATGAAATTAGGTTGGCAGCCAATTTTGGACACTGGGAATGGGAAAGGGGGGCACTTAAAAATATTTTTAATTTGGTTGCCATGGTAACAAACAATGAGTCCTTAGACCACTCCCAGTAAAAGCACTTTTTTACAGAGTTTTACGAAAAATATGGCAATGGAGATTGTTTAGATGCAAAGTCAACTCCTTAACCTACCAAAACATTCTGAAAAAAAAAAATGCCAAAAAATTTCAAAAAAGGGCAAATTGTGATGTATAGCTCCCCCTTAAGAGATATATCAACCCTCTCACATATTGTATTGTCTTTGATGGATATTCCATAAAACAATAAGGAAAACAAATGGAACAAACAAATAAAAATTACCTTCAGCCTTCTCACAAAACAAAATAAGCACCAACAAATGAACAAGCCAACAAAACATTCTGATAATTGCTACTTCATGTCATTCACAGTTTCTCTTTAATGCCTTCCAAAGGCATTTCTTTTGCAGTAAGCTGTGGTAACAAATGTCCCCACTATAAGAACCACACCTGGAAAATGCCAGGAGTACCTCATTTATAGGAACCTAGTCAGATTGAATTTGAAAATGCGAGTAGCAGCAAAATGAGTGAGTCATACCAGCAACATTGTGTAACAGAAATATTCCTTGAAAGGGAATTCTTATGCTGTTTGAACTTGATTCGCTTGTTCAGAGCTGTGTGTGCGAGCCAATGAAGCTAAATTCTTTGCCCTTCATTGGCTAGCTCTGTAATGCGGCTTGCAGCCTGCCGCAGATCATCACAGGACATGTTCTATGGACTATGGTACTGCCTTGCAAAGATCGTGAAAATAGCTAGGCCTTCACGTGGTCCACAGCCCTTGACTTTCCCGCCACCGCGCAAGGCATCATGCTATGCCAAAATGCATCATGTCATGCAGAAATGCATCATGTAATGACAATTATCATACAAAAATTTAAAACATCACACGAAATGACTCATGTCATCAAGAATTTGAAAGGTCATCAGCAACGGGGGTAATGTCATACAAAATGTTAAACACCATATAGATAACGGGAGCTAATGTCATGCGAAATGATAGAGACCATATGAAATTCAAAACGTCATACGGAATGAAAGATATCATATGGAATTCAAAACGTCATAAAGAATTTTAATTACCATATAAAATTTGAAAAACGCCATACGAAATGAGAAGGCCATATAAAATTCAAAGACCACCTAAAATTAATTAGTTTGACCATAAAATGGACAAACATCATACAGAATGTAGAGAATTGCCATAAAAACGACAAGAACATATAAAAAGATCGATTGTAAAAAAGACGCAAAAAACAACGCTCCATAAGTAGCAGTGGATTGTAGTGATGCTGAACATCGAGCTTCTTCAGGAGTGCATGGTGACAGTGGTTGGATTTCTTCAATCATTTCAACAAATGATTCATGCTCCTCTTCCTGTATGCCTATTACACATGGCACAGCGGCAACATTACTGAAAATGTCATCTTGCAAATCGATAGCCATCTTTCTTCTTTTGTTATGTGGGTCTTTGCGTTGACCCAGCATTGCTTCTTCTCGGTGTTGTACCAGTTTGTGTTTTGTTGGTTGGCAGCCACAGTCACAGGCATTTCCTTCCTTTGGCATCTCGTACTCATCACAATCGCACGCCACTTGAAAGCACCTCTTTCGCTTTTCACCCCGTCGATCAACTCCCATCATAAATCGTGTCAGCAACAAAAATTGCAGCACTATATCTTTCAACTTGTTATTCAGAAACAATGGGAAAGAAGCGAACAGACGACCAAACTGCGACGTGAACACGCTTGTGGGAAGGGAAACAAAGAGATCTGGAAAAGCGCGGAAACTTCGTCCAAAGACAAAAATCACACTAAACTGCCTCCTCCGCAGAGGTCTATGTAAAATGCAGATAACCTCAGGGAGAAATAGCCACTTTTGGTGTGATTTTACAAATAAAAGGAAAGTAATGACATTATTAAGGCATGTTAAGCAACCAATGTGAGAGCTTCTCAAAAGCATACCCATAAATGGCACAACCCTGTATCACCGAGTACTGGAGTTACCGGGCCTTTTAGAAACAGTGTTACAAGAGAGAGGCTGATTCCTGTTCAACGTGTTTTATGTACCATGGTACACACACCCTGTTTTGAAGAAGTATATCTTCACATAAGAAACCAATCATGGCTGTCTTTGTGCCATGAGTTTCTTAAAGGCAGGACTCTACTGTATGATGTCTTCATACCCATGTAGTGGTTTATGTTCCTGTCCAGTTAGCAACTTCATCAAGCCAGGCAGGATTCCACTCAGATAAAAATGTGGTCCCACAATGTGGTTTCCGGTATTTTGTTGCTCACTCAGTCAATAACAGAGGCTGCATTGTTAACATTTCTCTTGTCATGGCCTCAATAGGAAAATTAACATCAGCTAGGGTTGTCTGGCAAACATTTGGGCATTCCACGTTATCTTGATCTTCGAGGTTGTCACGAGCTTTTCCATCTTGGATGTCATCTTGTTGTGACTTCATGGCATGTCAAGCAGTACCAGTCAACCTAAATATTTCCTCCATAAGAAAAGGCTGACGTATGGGACAATGATCAGTCTGATTAAACAGTTATTATGAAAGGCATGCCAGCATCCACCTTGCCTTATTCATGGCTCAGTTTTGTCATATCTCCATATGCATTCAGGAAGGTCACAGCATTTATCAACCTGTGGAAGGAATTTGGTGTGGAACGAAAGAGGGAGGCATTGACCAGGACTTTTCTCCTCACCCCATAAACCTCCATCAATTGTACACTTACCTTCACCAAAAAACTCTGCTTTCCTGCAAATCAATGTTTCTAGAATCCCAGAAGCTTTTAGCTTCAAGGTGTTAAGCTGTTTTGATGAGGAGTAACATTTAGATGGTGTCAATGCACTTTGAAAGTTATGCTGCTCACCTTTGGATGCAAATGTTGTCTTGGCCTTTTGCATGAGTAGCTCCACTGAAAATATGACTTTGCCTGTGCCCACAGTATACAATGGACATTCTTAATGCAAAACGTTTCAAATAGTACGACATTCTCTCTGATTATACGAAAGATGCCAGGTCTATTTCTTTGGCAGTAGAGAACTGTGAGAAATTGCTTATTTAATGGTGTTGAATTTTTAGGGACTCATTGCTAGAGGCATGCTTATCTTGACATGTGATCTGCATGGTCCTAACCGAGTTACACGCCTACTTATCTCTTATCTTTTGAAAACCGAACTCCAACTGAAGGGAAATAATTTGAAACACATAATATGAACTTGAATTTGAACCTCGAGACTGAAATATTTGAATAGAATATTATTGCATTTTAAACGAAGAATTGACAGTCCTTGAATTAGAGCCTTCACAATAAAGAATTTTTTATGTTTATGTCAACCTGTGGAAATCTATTCACAACCTAAGAGATGAGCCTAACCAGCGCAATGAGTCTGAGAAATGGTGGATCACTTCAGACTTCTTCTTAATATGAACGTTTGAGAGCCAGATGAGTAGGGTGTTGTCATAGTGACACCATTTTAAAAATAAAACATGATAAATGCTCTGAAGACAGAATCAAAGTACTCAAGGTATTTGTTAGATTTGAATACAACAGAGTACCGGGTGAGTCAGAAAAAACGTGGGGCGTTTGGCGGACTGTGACATTGCATTTAGCCACCCAATTGTTGTGAACAAAATATTTCCGTGTAGCCAAGAGTCTAACTTAGATCCTAAACCTTTCCCCGTCGAAATCGGTCATTTGATGCATTTTCTAAAAACCTATCTTCTTCGTAAGACCTTGTATGGGAGTCTTGCAAACTGGTGAAATCTTTTGCCAAGCTCCTTCCGCATTTTATTTTGGCAAAAGTTACAGCTACACATGGTATCATCAAGGGGGAATGAAATAGTTAGGATATAGTATTTTCTCCCCTGGGATATCTGATCATAACTTGTCCTGCGTGGAGAAAATGTTTGAAAGACATTAATAATGCGTACTCCTTTTTGCAAAGAGGTTTCTTTCAAGTAGACGAACGCTCTGTAAATCGCAATGACACTTTTCCCACAGCTTTCTGCAGAGTCGTGCAGAAGGACCCAAAGGACAAGGAATTCAAACACTGAGTCTGTGTATTTGGTTTTTTCTGCATGATCTTAGCGACCTACTAAGCGGCCTAGTATGAACAAGGCTGAACTTTTCAGTATCCCCTGATAATACTACGTGTACCTACAACTCTGGTCAGGCTAAAATGCTGAATGGGGCTTGGTCAAAGATTTCATCAGTTTTCAAGATTACCCTACAAGGTCTTACGAAGATAGTCTTTTTTAAAACTCATTTTAAGGGACCAATTTTAATGAGGACAGGTTCATGATCTAAGTTAGAATGTTGGCTGCTTGGAAAAATTGACCTCACAACGATCGAGTGACTCAATGCGCCGCCACAGCCCGACAAACGCCCCACGTTTTTTCTGACTCACCTGGTATGTTGCTAGAACCACTGCCATATTCCAAATCTCTGCAATGGGCAAGAGCATGTTAGTACGGCAGACCTTATAAGGGTCCAGCCACCACATATTAGTTCAAGTAATAATGTTGATCTCCACTGCTTTGGCTTGTCAGCAAGTTTACTTCCTTCAAAATTGGATTCGTCGATATATTTCACAACTGGGTGGTACATGCTTGCAATGTTCTCCTGTGCACTCATACACTCAGTTTGCTAAACTGAGTTCGAGCCCAACGATAATTCACATCAAAGATTGCGTTTGTCCGGCTTTGCAACCATACGAATTAGGTGGCTACATACCACAGCCTGTGGCAGACCAATTAAACACTCTTTACTTTTTAGTAAGTTTTTAGGACCTGTCTTTATCTGAAAAATAAGAAATGCACCTTCCCTGCAATTTTGACAAGGTGCCATGCATATCACGTGTTCAAAAAGCGTACAAGATTCTTTCTGAACAAAAGCATTTGTACAAATCCTTGGTGAATTTTCTTCAAAACAAAAGGATTCTTGGCAAAGGTGCACCATATTTTTGTGGGTGCAATATGACCCTTGAATTGTAAGTTACTAAGTCTTGCCCTTAAATAATTTATCCCATTGGTCCCATTTGAAGGCTTTGTTTGAAGGCTTTCTACCGGGTGTCCCAAAAAAAAGTATCCGGATTTAGTCGACCCTAGCGATAAGAACATAGCGTGAATCAAATCGAAATGATTTTCAAAACATACCTCGATAGCCAACTTGAACATAGATACCTCGTTTGTTGAATTCGGTGCACTGAGAGTGAGATATCCATCTTCAAAGGACAAACTTGCCTCCACCTCCAAACCAGAGCTTTGGCGCTTTGGCCTAAGCGAATTCTTGAAGCTCTGTAATAAAATCAACGAAATCTGAGGACGGCACAACAGATGGGTTTTACAAAATACAGTTTATGTGAGACCTATTGTCAAGGGAGCTCCGAAATCAGCTCCATTCATCTCAATATCGACGATTTATTTTACAAATACTATTCACCGGTGATTGAGCATCAATACACTTTTGAAATCGTCGAATCATTCCTTGAAAAGAATTGCTTATTAGATCTCTCGGGGGCCACCACAGGAAGGTCTGGAGATCTTTTGGGGGCCAAAAGATATCTCCTCTCTTGATGATGACCCACCCGGGAAATCAGCTTCAAAGACACGCGATGATCAACCTGATCTCGAGAGGTCTGATAACAAATTCTTTTCAAGGAATGATTCGATGATGTCAAAAGTGTGTTGATGCTCAAGGGAGCACTTCACCGGTAAATAGTAAGTGTTAAATAAATTGTCGATATTGAGATGAATGAAGCTGATTTCGGGGCTCCCTTGACGATAGGTCTCACATGAACTGTATCATAGAAAACACATCTGTTGTGCCGTCTTCAAATTTTGTTGATTTCATTCACAGAGCTTCAAGAATTTGCTTAGGCCAAAGCGCCAAAGCTCTGGTTTGGAGGTGGAGGCAAATTTGCCCTTTGAAGGTTGATATCTTCACTCTCAGTGCACCGAATTCAACAAACAAGGTATCTATGGTCAAGTTAGCTATCAAGGTATGTTTTGAAAATCATTTCGGATTGATTCACGCTATATTCTTATCGCTAGGATCGACCAAATCCAGATACTTTTTTTTGGGACACCCGGTAAAGATCAAAGTGCATCCTAACAACTGTGCAACAATGCTCTTGGAAGTTGTCATTTCTAAAAATGATGCTATACATTCAAAGCAGCAAAGGAAAATGGTTGTGAATGGGATGTAGAAGTAATGCATAGAATGGATGCCAACAATGATGAAATGCCTCCTTGACCTTAGTGCATATCAAAGTCCATCCACCATATCTGACTGCAAGCATATGTGACATCCTCCATTGCTTTGGCTTGCCAGCTAGCTTGCTGTGGGGAAATATTCTCTCATAATGAACTTGAAAAAGGTATGATATTTGATCATTAAATCTTCCTTTGAGTTCAAAGAAATCTTGTGAGTTCGGAGGAATGTGCCAAGGTCTGATCATGGGAGCAACATATTCTATGTGGGAAGGCATCCTGACTGAATGAGATCATGAAGCTGTTAAGTCTTGTGCATGGTCATAGTCTTTGTGACGTATAGCATCTTCTGTTAATGAGAATGCTGCCACGTCAGTATTCTGTTCAAAGGTACAAGATTTGTGTACTGCCTGCTGATAAGGTTGCACTGGCCAGTCTTCTGAAAAACTTGCAGGATTTCTTTTCTCATATTCCTTTCTTACTCTCCTCCGCGAGGTTTCTTTAATGTTTTTCTTTATTAGTTCCGCTATTCTGTGGTCCATGGTTCCGTGGTCCGTAATTTTGCGAAGGGAAAAGGGAAGAAAGGAAACTTCTGCCACTCAGGTGTCGTTTCAACGCACAGCTAAGTCGTTTCAGTGCACATGACCAGTTCTCTTCGCTTCTATTGGTTGGTTAAGGATAAGAAGCCACAATAGTACGCAATAAGCCATTCTTTTTCACGTCAAAGTTTTGCTTTGGTTGTTGGAGAGTTCTAAGAAGAGTGACAGCCGAAACAAATATCTGCACTGGCCTCCGCTGCAAACCAAGATGGCGGAAGGACCGGCAAGTGGTGCTAGCTTTGGTTAGGTGAGTTCATTTTGCTTTAAAAGCGACATAAAAGTGAAATCGCTGGTTATTTCACTTCCGTAGAAACTCATCAGTTAATTTTTTTTCAGAAGCCAAGAAAATCGTAGATAAAGCAAGGTAACGGTGCCTAGTGGCCTAAACGAAGCAGCAGCCCACCGAGCTTGATCTTGAGCAGCTACCGCTTGAACACAACTAAAAATCAAAACACTCCTGAGCCTTTCACGATATTTAGATGCCAAAACTACAGGAAGCACCTGTTATTTCTATGTAAGTGCATGTTTACCCATGTAAGGTAGCACCAATCACTGAAAAACTGTTTTAAATCAACTTGCGTGTTGACATGACGTCATGACACATCCAGTAGAACCCCCAGGATGACACCATCTTGGGAGGGCTTTTTGGCAGAGGTTTCCTTTCCTCTGTTTGGCAGAGATGATGTAGATTGGTCATCAGTCAGTCTCTGTGATCCAACAATGAAGGTGCTTCCTTGAGCTAGTCACGCATGGTGTTAGCATATGCCTGTGATAAACTTGTTATTTCTCTTAGACTATTAGACTAGAGGCTAGAGGGGGAGTAGCCAAACAAGATGAATTTTGGAACCTTTGAATATAAGAACATAGCAGATATTCTGGAACCATTCAAAACAGCTTTTTAAAGTGAGCTTGTAGCAAAGCAGTAGCTAAAATCAGAGATTGAAGTGAATTGGGCCTTCAAATTCTTGAATGTTGCCAGCAACATAATCTCTAACTGCATGAAGCACTTTTCAGTTAGCTCTAACTTAATACCTCCCATTTGTGCAATGAGAACGATGCCTTCATCGAACCATAAAGCATCTCAAATATACTTTTGCATTAATGGACAGGCCAAGAGAGCATCTTCTTGGAACAACAAGTTGTAAAATACACCCAGTTCTAAGCTTCACCAAATTGTAGTCTCTTCGCTTTCTTGACCCATTGATCCCCTATGATTAATACTTCCCCAAATTTTTGAGACAGGCAGCGATTGTCAAAATGGCTCACAGCTGCATCAGGTATCATCACAAGTCGCCCATTCAAAGATAATAGTGCAGTAAATGCAAGAAGCAGGCTAATGTCATGTATTTTGACCCTCGACCCCTATATTTTGAAAACGCCCCCCCCCCCCCCTAATCGCCCAAGCAAGATCCGGATTTGTATTCTACGCAAAAAGTTGAGTTAGGAGAAGTTAGTCTGGTAAATTGTATGCTCGGGTGATAATGCTCCCCCTCTGGCCTCTGGTCTATTATAAGTATGTGACACAGCTGTTATTTGTGATCGAGGTTCCATGTATTTTGGCTGGTGTTTAGTGTGAATCATTGTGTAGTTGTCTATTACATTGATCACAAGCCCATGCTTCTCGAGTTTCTATCTCAACTCCTTGTCAACTACAGAAGAGTTTTGTGCTGCAAGTTGACTTATTTCATTGGAGACAGCCCTACTGGAAACACTGTGCCTGATCATACATTCTGTGTCAAGACCCTCTTAGGAGATATGATTTAGTTTCAAGTAACTACCATGTTATTTCTGCAAGAGAGGATATTTTTTACTTTCAGGAAACACATGCGTGATAGATACTGATACAACATTGCATTTATTGTTTCCTTTAGTGGTGCGTCATTAGCTGCTGGCGACTGAAGCACCATATTACTGACAGAAAAGTCAGGATCGCAGTACACGGGATGAAAACCATGTCCATGGCCTCTCCTAAAAGAAGACTTTCATGGCCAGAAGAGGCATAAAGCATGAAATCTGGAGCCTCCTCGTTCAGGTGCAACTGAAGCACAAATGATGGCAACAAGTTATCAAGACTAGCACCAGACTGCGCTCTTGCAAAAGAGGGTTGGTCTCCCATAAAACTAGCAGCATGAGCTGCAGATGAAACCGACTGAGCGGAGTATGATGCAGACTGAGCTGCTACAAGTTTGTTATCGTAGTGTGATTTTTTTCTCGCTGCTCATAAATGATTTGATTATGTCGTCAGAGTCAATGATTGCTGTTGTGATGGAGCTCACCTGGATTTGAAGCCACTGAAATTCAGGGCTAGTTACCTCTTTTCGCTTCCTTGTGCAAAGCTGGGGCACGTCGTTGGGCTTCTGCGTGGTGGATTCTTCTTCATTTTCTTCCTCTACTGTCTGTAAAAGGCGTTTTTCTTCTTCTGCGTTCATCGTGGAAAAGCGTAGTGGTGTTTTTAAAGCGGATGGACACATGCGCTCAGAAATACTGAGATGGAATACAGGCGCTGGTGCTTATATGCCATTATGGGACTGTTGTTATTTGTTTCTTTAAATGGAGGTTGGATCATGTAATCGGAGGCAATCTCCTATGAGAAAGTAATAAACTGTGCAAGCACATTGAGCCTTGATGCAGAGAAGAGGCGAGGAAGAAATAAAAATTGGAGGAGCCTCGGCGAAAAATACCTAATAGCAATAGGATAGTTTTGCTGCAAGAGGTCTTCTATTGAACTTGGGATTGGTACTTAATTGTCGGTAGAGACCAATGATATGCTAAAAGATCAGGTTCTTTCCACTCTTCTCTACAAACGTGGAAAAGGAAAACACAAGATTCATTCTGCAGTGATTACTTTTCTCCTACATGATTTTTCGACGATTGACTTGCTATTTCACCAGGATAGCATAGTTCATTCAACTCGTCAGGGTGAGACGTGCCAACTACCCTCTTGAACAGCGTCTGATTGGGATACTTCTCTTCCTACATTACATAGTATTTTTCCCACCATTTAAGTGATCTGATAAATCACCGGTATGTTTACAGGAAATCGCAGTGTCTACAAAACACGTTCCAAACATCGTGTTTTGACAGAACCCTGCTTAGTCCTATCCGAGGGGCACTGACCCTAAATAACGACTTTCTTCTCCCTAGCAGTAGGAGTGTTGCATTTTCATTGCAAGTTAAATACCGGGGATTGAAAATCCTCTCTTATTTGTTTGAAAATTGACGTCTTGTAATCCTTGAGGGAGATGAAACACCCATTGCTTATTGTTCGGTGTGAATAGAGTCCTTACGATTTGATCAATGTTTTAGGCCCTTTTCCCATCATTTTGCAACCATGAATTTTTCATAACTTGAATTTACCAATGCTTCTAGTGCTGGTAGGACCACGAGAAAAATCACCAAAAATTTTGATCTTTCGGCTTTTAACTACAATTTGGATGATTCAAATCCATGAAGTGGTCTGGGTGCTATGAATTTTCAAAAGTGGGAACTTCTTTCTGACTCACCCAGTATGGATTTCATAAAATGAAATCAAAAATTTTCAGACTAAACACCAGATGCTGAATGCCTTTATGACTGACTGTTAATTACACAACATCTTTATACATCATAACAGGTGCCCCATAAAAGTTCTGGCTTTTGATTGAAAGCAGAGAAAGTAGCTGGGAATCTGGCAGTTTGTAATCATTCTAGTTACATGGTAGACGTTTCAACTAGCAATTTGACATAACATAAGAAGCAATTAGCAATCTGAAAATGGACTTGAGCTCTAACGTTTAATGTTCATGACCTAGGCAAAGCTAGAGAAGAGGTTGTGCATCTTGCCCTTCGTTATTGCAGTGAGGGAGGAATCTGTGGACGAGCAACTCAAAACTAGGTTCACACTTTTGTTTTTTGACTTGTCATGCAGAAATGAAATATATAGATCAAAATACATATTAATTCAATGTTTCAAGAGATACAAACTTTGTTTTGATCATAGTGTGTGAAGTGACAGCTAGGTTACCATGGAGACAAGTCAAAAACTACCGGGTGTCTCAAAAAAATACCCCCTTTTGACTGATATTATAAGATATCATTACTCTCCGAGAAGTTACCTAAATTTATCAATCTTCAACTTAGATTCACATACCTTGCATTTAACAATCGTTCACCAAACACCAGAGATACAAGCTTGGAAAGGCAAAATTTACAGTGCACCCAAAACCAGAGGTTTCGTAAAAGGGCCTAGCCACGATTTGTATTATGGATCTTTTCCAAAGCACCTGTAAACTTTAATTTTCAGTTTTTCGCTTTTGAAAAGAATAAAAAAGAATCGTGGAAATCACCCTGACTAAACAAATATAACAAAATGTGGTAAAAATGATGAAGTCGTGCAACATCTCCCAAATGAGCATGCATGCGTTCCTTTTCTTCTTCTTTGACACTTAGAGTGGAATGCAATGCATGGCTCGATTCCTCAAAGGAATAACTATTTGTAGAACAATTGAAGCATTTCAAGGTATAATTCTTTTCAATGGAGAAAGCTAAAGGTCACAGTCGAAATTCCCGTGCAACATGCCTGTGATAGCAAATCATGGCTAAGCCCTTTTACAAAACCTCTGGTTTTGGGTGCACCATAAATTTTGACTTTGCAAGCTTGTATCTCCAGTGTTTGGTGGCCAATTTTTAAATGCAAGGTATGTGGATCTAAGTTGAAGATTGATAAATTTAGCTGTCTACTCGGAGAGTAATGATATCTTATCGTTTCGTTCATATTTCCAGTCAAAAGGGGGTACTTTTTTTGAGACAGCCGGTAGAATGTCAAACTCGTTATAATGTTACTGCTGTTGATACAAAGTTAAACTTACTAAATCTCATAGGTTTTCTGCATTTGCAGTAACTTTTGTAAACAAAAATGTAGGAGGGGGGAGAGGCGAATTGGATAGGGTCAGCTCTACTTTCAAATGAAATTTGATTGGCACGAAACATATCCCAACAAAAGCTGTAATTGGCAAGTCAATCATGCGCAAAGCAACTTAATGCACAAGTTAAGTTGGCATTAATGAATGTTAGAGAGTTGTTTGCAAAGTGAAGGCTGGAAAGAGGAAATTGGGATTTTTTTTATCTTGCCCATCTCATTCCATGTATTCTTATGAACGACAAAAATACCACATTACTGTAGCTTAAGGGAAGAATAAGCTATAAAGGGTAGGTTTTGAATGTCAGTTATTGCTATCTGGCGGATCATATTGACGTACAGGATTATGTCTAAATAGATATGACAATGTTAAAGTAATATAAACAAAGTTTTTCTAACTGGTCCAGATTTAGGGAAATACCCATTTCTTTAGCGTAACCTTCTCCACACATTGAAAAAGTTATTTTAACTCAAACAAAGATGGTACTAGATGCAGCAAACCTATACGAAAGAAATTTTGAAGGCTGTTTTAGCTACCATACAACTAATGTTTTGAACTTTGTAGTGAGGACCCAGTGACCAGTGACCTTGTGTCTTTCCTTGCTACAATGTCACAGTATTTGTATCAAATTGTTGTTTTTTCTAAATTTTAGATTGATAAAGAAAAATGTTATGAATCAGTTTACCATCTATTCCATGCTTGCCATTGAGACAAAAAGTTTCAAAAAGACAAAACAGTTGTCCATAACCTGGCTCTAAAGCCTGGTTTCCATATAGTCGCTGCAGTTGCTGGAATCGCCAGGATCGCTGCAAAATGGGCTCAGCGACCCCAGCGACTTTATGGAAACAAGCTGACTTATTTTGCTGGCGACCCTCAGCGACCCTCAGCAACTCTGGCGACCCAGTCGCTGGGATCGCTGAAGTTCTATCTCAGCGACCCTCAGCGACCCACGGTTGAGTGCATTCAAGGAATCCTTTTAAAGGAAACATACCAGCGACCCACAGCGACTGTCTGCGATTGCTAGAAATAATAACACGCATGCCCAGTAGTCGAATTTCAAAAGTGTGGCCATGGATACCAGCGGAATTAGCGACTAAATGGAAACAGGTTGTTGTTGGAGTGGCTAGGGTCGCTGAACTTATTTTGCAGCGATCCTGACGACTCAAGCAACCTCAGTGACTTCATTGAAACCAGGCTTAATACACATCTGCAAGATGTGAAAGATTAGTTGCAACGTCTTTCTTTGTGTTGGAATGATCTTTGGACATATTTCAACTTTTGGCGAAAAATAAAATTGCAGGAAATTGCATCTAAAGTTTATATGGTTTTGATATGCAGATAGAATCAACTTTCTGAGTCCAGAATCCTGGTTGGCATTGAGGTCCTTCTCTGTGTTCTACATGATCTGCATGACCTCTCTTTTTATTCATGATTGCCCTCCTCCTTTTCTTTGGCCTTTCAGTGCTGTTGTCTGGTCCCGCGATCTTTATCCTCCTTTTGGCAAAATATCTCCTAGGAGTGACCCCTGTGTTCCCCAGGAGTGACTCCAGCTTCTTCTAAAATCCTAAGAATGGTTTTGTAGCCATCATTGAACTGTCTAATAGAAATGTTAGTAGCAAGCTGAACAGTACTCAGTTTTGAGTGGCTAATTTTTGGGGCACAATGCCAAATTATGCTATTAAATGATTTCTTATGATTTTGGGTGCCACCATGTCAACAAGCATCCAGCAAAATATCACTTGAGAGTGCATCAAAGATGCCTCCCACCACTTCAGCAACTGCTGAAGGGACTCACCACTTCAGCTACTGCTGAAGGGAGTGAATGTGAATGATAATAGCTATTTGTCCAAAGGCAGCATCTCTCTAAAATCCACACCAAGACTCTTCACCAGTTGGACAAAAGTGATGGACAAAGTTCTCATCGGTTGACCGGCAGTGGTTCCAAATTGCCATCATAGCATCTTTCATATTCAACATGCTATCAGTATTTTCAGTTATTGCTTTGCCACAGTACACTTGCAAACTATCAATGACTTTGTCATCAAGTTTAGTCTTTCCCAGGCTCTTCAATGATTGCAGATGACTTCCGATGCACTTCTGGATATTTCCAACAAACACATTCCAGTTTTGTGATGACTTTCTTGCCATGAATGTGTGAAATTGTGAAATTGGAGGATTAAAATAAAGAATTAGATTTTCTCACCTCAGATAATAGAAAACTAAAAAAATCAATTTCACTTTTAGATAAAAGTCTAGCAGATGTGATAAAAGCGGTGGGCTCTATCAAGGAAGCAACTATTGGTAGCAAAGCTGAATTGAGTAGCCCATTTCTAATTTAGGAAAAAAGCATGAAGACAAATTACAAATCTATAACAATGACTTGAAAGAAGAAATGAAAAAAGACATAACAAACATCAAAGAATCATTTGAGAAAGATTTTCTGGACTTACAGATTCATTTAAAAGAGAATGATACATTTGGAGGAGAAATTTGATAACTTACCAACTACTACACCACAAGATATGATGCCTGATGACACCCAAATTTTCAAAACTGGCTTGAATTTCCGTACATACTAAAGTAAGGAATGACCCACAACAACCTGCAACCACCCACAACGATCCACAACGACCTGCAACCACCTACAACGATCCACAATGACCTGCAACCACCCACAATGATCCACAATGACCTACACAGTGATCCACAACGACCCACAATGATCCACAACAACCCACAAACCCACACAATGACCCAAAATGACTCACAACAACCCACAGTGACTGATACAAACATCTACAACAACCCACAATGACCCACAGTGACCTACAATGACTAAATAAAAGCGGCCAATTTATTCCTATAAAAGAGACCATTAAATGAATGTGACAAGCAGTCTAAAATTTTTTACAAAACAAAACAACACCATACAAGAAAAATTTTCATATTATCTTTGTCATTGATGCAAATTCCTAGATGTCCAGGATAGGCGCAGAGGACGGCTAGCACCCTTCGAGGCCTTGTAGAACCCACATGTGTTTCTTTCATAAGAAACATACCTGATGCTACGGAAAGGAAGGAATGATGGAGAAGTCCCTCTTCAATGAGTCTTTCAACTGATATAACTCTCTGGATAAAGTGTCCAAAGTGTGGTTAGGTAGTTATCTTCAGAGGTTTCTAGACAATGAAGGATGTTTTCCGAAGGTCCATAAGGGTGTCCACTGAGTAGTGAAAAAGAATAGTCTTGTCCCAACATTTTCCTGGCAGGTTCACCTCCTGGACCACATCCTTGTTTGCTCCTTATTTTTTTGTGGCTGGAACACCACAGCAGACTGTTTTACTTAAGTTCCTTAATTTCTTATGAAAATTTCCGCTTTGTGAATGCGGAGTTGTTTCTTAATTCATTTTTGGTAATAGAATGCATGGTAATAGAGTTTCTTAGATTCATTGTAACATAGTTTCATCTAAACCAGTTTCTTGTATCAAATTTGTGCATCATCTACACTGAGCAAAACCTATGACTGTCTACAAATTTTGTCAAGATGAAAATGTGAAAACATAATGAAAATGGACACTTTGTTCTTTGCCATAAAATGTAGACCACAGGTACTGGAGGAAGAATTGAAGAAAGTCAAAAAATTGAAAGTGGGTACCAAATAATGGAATTCAGGCTAACAATCATTGCCATTGATGGTAAAATCCCTTTGTTGTTGATCGTTGTGGGTCGTTGTTGATCATTGTGGGCAGTTGTGGATCATTGTGTAGGTCATTGCAGGTGGTTGTGGGTTGTTGTGGATCATTGTGGATCGTTGTGGATCATTGTGGATTGTTGTGGGTCATTGCAGGTCATTGTGGGTCATTCCTCACTTTAGTAAATACCCTTGAATTTCATGTTTTTAACTTGTAAGGTCTCACCATGTATATGTCTTCCAACTGATTCCATTCAAAACGGTCTCTCCCGAGCCACCTCTAAGCAAATCAATTTGAAGGTTTTTTTTAATTAGATTAATGAACAAGTGCAACCACGCTTACAACATTGAATTTTATATGTATAAATGCATATGTATGTACAAATACAACACATCTCACCATATGAAATAGCAATACAATCTTTGCAGTCGAAAATTTCTTAGCCAGAGAACATTCTCACCAATTTAGATGAAAAATTAACACACAAAAAAGCCATCATATGGTGGAGCAGTTAAATTTCGCACACACACACACACGCCCACCACAACTGGAAGCACAGTCATGCAATTACCAACCACAGCAGCAAGAAATTGAGACTGGACCAAAATCATTAATAGTCCTTATGGACTCAAACAGAAGATTTATTGACAAGGATAGATTATGGCCTCAATGTGAAATAATACTACCGGGTGTCCCAAAAAAAAGTATGAGGATACCATTACCACTAGGTTATTGAGGATACCATTACAGTTGCATCATGTTAGTTATGGATATTGAATAAGAATAGAATGATGTCACTCATTGATTCCCCATTGATTTGATAAAAATGTTTTGTTGTCATCAAAGTCTGAGTCAGAGGCAATTAATCACTTGCAACCAAGCAATTTAACCATGATATTGATTTGCTAATCATGTGGCATGTTCTTTCCACAGGAGCAGTAGCTCTTACATACCAACTATTTGTAATCCCCCTGACACAGATATGTTAGCCTTCTTGTGGGTGACAGCCTCTTGATACAGCCATGCAGTCCTTGGCCATAAAACATGACCTGCAACCTGTATTATGCAACCTGTGTTATGCAGATTACACCAGCCACGCAAGAAGCTGAAAAACTGGTAAGGTCTTCCTTGTGTGGAATTTTTGACTTTCCTTGTCAGGTTGAGATTCTTTCCTGGCAAAGTAGGAACATTTCTGGTAGTACGAATAAGTTGTACAACTGTATGTATCTGTGTTTATGGAAAACACATCAGGCTGAGTTGAGGGCTAGGCCTAAAGCTAGGTGGCCTAGGCCTAAGGGAAGTCTTGCAATTCGACCTTGGAACACCAAACGTCAATTTTCAGGTTTTGGGTTCAATTGGTTTCTCTGCTTCAGAATGTGCATTGCCTTACTAGGCCATGCCATTTAAATGCTAGATTCACATCGTGATGTGATTAGTTTTTTTTTAGTTCTCGAGCAGCAATTGCTGTTGCTCCTTGGTCAAGTCTACAAGAATATATTTTAGGCCTACTAGGTCAAGTCTACAAGAACACTTTTTTGGTCAAGTCTACAAGAATATTTTGAGATTATATAACTGATTACCTTTGCTGTCAGATTCTGACCAAAATTCTTTTTCCCTGAACTAAATGAGAAGAATCTAAGCATAGACATATTTCTGCGATAAAAGATACAGTAGCAATGTAGAGACAATGTTAAACATTGTGTTCCCAGACATTGCTTGGTATGGTTAGGTTGTCTGATCCATGTTAAAAGGAAATCTGCTGGTCAGATCTGCCCAAGTTAAAGGAATTGAGTCCATATAAATAGTTGAGCGTTAACGCTGTCCTGAATTTTTGCTGACAAACCGCTGACGGCTCTTTGTCATCGCACAATAGTGATAAAGTCATTAGCAGTGAAGACCAAAGACTTCTTAATCCATGCATTATCCTGAGGATTTTCTTTGGTTTAATTTCAATAGGGATTTAATGACAACGTTTGTTTCATAATTGAAAAGAAGTTGATATTGGTCATGAGAGCGCTATTTATACGGATTCAATGCCTTTAAATCTGCTGGTCAGAGGGTTACAAGTGGCATGAGAAACCTTTATGTGATATGGGTAGTTTAACGCAACTACAACAAGTCTTTCATATTTTCTTTACTTTCAGGTAAACCAGTGGTTTGAAATGGTGTGCTTTTTTGAGATGCCAGATTTGATATTGTTCATGGTTGTTGCATTCCTTGACCATGAAGACATCATATCTGTCAAGCAAGTCTGCCAAAAAAACATATTGCTTGGTAAGGTCTGCAATAAGCAAGCAAGGAACACTGTATGACATGAGACGCTGCATGATCTTGAGATATGTTCAAAAAGATTTTCCCCAAGTTTCAAATACTATAACTAGGATTGACCTCCATGGCAGCTCACTGCCACACTTAACATCAGAATTTTGCAACAGAGAGAAACTTTGACAGCAATGAAATTTGGGTATTGCCATGACTTGGAAGTTGCATCTCTGGAATGTTTTTTTTCAAAAAAGGCATCTGCATCTTAGCTTTATTAGCATTGCAGGACAAAGAATCAGTGATAATGCAAGTATTACTTGTTATATGTATTTGTATGTGGATTTTGTAACAAGCAATGTAGCATGCTAGGCATTTAGTTGGGATAGCTCTAGCCCTCTCCTAGGAATTGATTCATTCATTCTTATTATCTCATGCATACCAAGTCAGAATAAATTCATACCCATATGGACAGAGCAGAAACTGCGCACGCATGCGCAAAAACTCGTACCTTTGAGTCCCCTTAGCACCCTGCAACAGATTCCAAAATTAGGCAACACTTGATATTTTCTTCCTAGGACCTAAAACTCTTGATTTATCATTTCAAAAAGCTTATCTGTCCCAACACTTCCTTATCTCAGATTGGTCGATGACGTCATTTTAGGCAGTTTCTGCTCTGTCACCCATGTATGCTTTAGGTGAAATGTTTCTTAGCCCTAAGATTTAAGACAATGTAATTTATGATTCATTTGTCCCAAATCTTAAAGGGAGTACAAAGACCAGCGGCCTTTGCCATCGTTTATTTTTTGTTTTTGTGAATTTGGTACAGTCAGTTATTCTGGAAGCTGTGCAGAGCTGGCCGTTAACTTTGCGCAAAGCATGCTGGCATTCGTACTCACCTTAATGTACTTGTATTGCTCTCTGATAGTTGCCAAACAGTATTCATTGTCCATAAGTGTTTTTCATTGATCCATTTTTCAGAAACTTACTGTGTCAGGTTGTAAACTTCTCAAAAGGTTTAAAAAACTTGCAGCTTAAGTTATACATTTTCTGATGCAACCTTCTAAATTTGTAAGCCAGGGGCTGGGATTTTTCGTCAAGTCTACCCAGTGGGGCCCAGTGTTAGCCAAGGTATGTTTCAAACTTGAAAGTGACCTAAGTGAAATTTTTATTGGTGCAAATTATTGGCAATTTCATCTTTATTTAATCCACTGATTTAAGTATCAGCTGATGACATCATTTTATTTGCAAGTAAATCATGGAAATATAAGTGCATCTGATCTTTGAAAGGTTATAGTTGAAGGAAACATTTCAGCTGAGCTGAATAAAGTATGAAAGTATACTGAATACTCTCGATGAATATTTTTCATCTGGTTAAAAATCAATTTGACTTTTACCCTGAGATTGATCTCTTTTACCCTGAGATTGATCTAAATTCAAAATTGACAAACATGTTGCACGGTTACCAGACCATAGCTGTGGATGCATTCACTAATTCTCATCTAACATTTTGCAAGAAATTTTTAATAGTCAAAAGTGACAAAACACTCTAAATTGGAGGGATAATTTCATCACTTGCCACTGAAAATTTCTGAGTTAGTTTTACTATTTGGGGCAGAAGTAAGGGCATAGTCCCTGTGACTGCTAAGATGTATTCCTTGACATTGGAATTTGTTCTCCAATGGCCCCAAAACTGCAACTAGCAGCTGTTCTGGTCTCAGGGATGCCATGAGAAGCCACAAATATTTCGAAGAAATTAATACCATCATCGTGCAGTCTTGGAGAGAAGGAACAGTCTTGAAAAAATAACTAGATACTGCAACACAGGCAGTCGTTTTGAGTTGAACACGATAGACATCCCACGTATACAAATGTGAACATGATCCTCAAATTCTTTCCCTTAATGTACAAAGGGAGATGTCACTACAGTAAATTATGTGCTACCCACAGTGCATTATCTTCAGGCATCAAAATACCAGGCTATGACTGTATTTCTGAAAACCCAATGATCTCAAGATTCCTGCAAGGAATTTATCATAAACATCCACCCATACCAAAATATACAGATATCTGGGTTTTAAAGCCCTGGCAAAACGACTGGACATTTGGGCTGGACATTGACTGAACATTGCTCACTGTGTCCAGCGTGTGAACACATGAAAGATGTTTGGGGGTGGCAAAACGACTAAACATTATCCAGTGAACGTTTCCTCTGCGATAAAGTGCGCGTGACCTTGGGGTCTGGAATTTAGATTCAGGAGCGTGAGGGGGATTGAAACAAAATCTGCCGCCAAAATTTTGACATCAACAATCATGGATTTAACCCTATCAGGCCTAGGGTATTTGATGCTCTAGGAAGCCTAGGGGGCTGATTTGGCCCCCCTAATTTACTTCTGTTCTGGACAACGTAGAGCCTTGAAACTTTGGATGTGTATGGAACAACTTATGATGAACCCAAAGATGAAATCTATTCTTAGATATGTCACGTGACCTTTCCATGATGTCACATTATTCAATTTTCAAAGCCAATAGTGTTCAGTACTAAAAATTTTCAATCGTGGATTGTCAGAAAACAAAAAGCATTAAGGACATCAGTCTAATTTCACTGTATTCCATGTCTAAATAGTATTTGCTCCGTGAAGAAAAATTAACAAAAAGTGATGATGTCACCACTCAGGAATGCAAAGAATGCGTGCATGCGTATTGCCAAAATCCGCAAAACCATACGTTCAAATTAAACATTACCTAATTCATTGGATAGAGCATCAAAAGTAGTATGCATTCCTATCTTTTCATCATTTTATCACATTAGCTGTAGATTTTATTAGGAATTATTCAAAATTTTACACATAAATCTCTTGAAAACTGGTCGCGTTTACCCCCTGGAAGGAATTTGATTTTTCAAAAAATTAATTTTACATCGTAACAAGGATAAAAACTAAAAGTCAGAAAGTTTCAATGTTGTAAGTGCACTTGGTAAAAATCTACAGACAAAGAACCATTAGGGGGGGGCTGATTCAGCCCCCCCCCCTAGGCTTGATAGGGTTAAGAGATAAGTTGAACATCGATTAGGCATGCTGCTTGTCCCACCAACATCATCGTAGTCTTATTCTCTGCGATCGCTTTGGTCAGAGCCTGCATCAGAGCTGCGATTGATCTCGTCAGAGGAATCCGCGTTACTGGTTACTGCCTGAATACTTTTCCCTGCTGTTCATGGAACTAATTGATGCTGATGACTCCATTCTTCCCAGTAATCACGATACTCTCCTTGAAGAATCTAAGTCTGCGGAAATAAAATGGTGCCAGTGCCAAAGATATGGTCTGCTGTTGCATTTGCAATGCGCTTGCGCAAACTGGAAAATGTCCAGTGAGGTGGCAAAACGACTGAACATTTTCTTTTAACAAAAGAAATTTAATCTTGTCCACTGAACATTTTTGACTGCCTTCAAAATCGACTGAAGAACTGAAGGTAAATGTGAAGTTGCGTTTTTCAGCGCCAAGCGCTGGGATCGCAGAAATAGAGCAGACCTAATCGAATCCCCGACCCCTTGTCATGACGCTCAAGTGGTGGGGCCCTACCTGGACTCGAACCCACTCCGCCTGACTACTCTGGCTGCAATGTCAGAGGAATACACCACTGCACCACAACACCTCCACAACTCTCAACATCGCTGGACACAACTGAACAAGATTGGACAAGGTGGCAAAACGATGCAACATTTTGCACTGGACATTTGTCCAGTGCACGTTCAGTGCAAATTTCCAGTCGTTTTGCCAGGGCTTAACATTGTACTTTACTATTCTGAAGAGCAAAAAGACAACAAGGAGTTAAACATGACGGAGCGAACTCAAAAAGTGATGCTTCTACTCATGATACTAGTTTCACAGCAAAGACATACCCATACAACATGAGTTGGAGTAACAGCAGGTGAACTGCTAAAACAAGCAAGAAAAACAGGATGCAAAAAAATTGAACTCACAGTTTACCCTTGTAGCACTAGTGAGTCAGCAACAACTAAAACAAATAGAACCAAAGTGTCCCTGCTGAAAAACATGGAGATGAGGACACAAAGAAACATCTTTGTCCTTAAGCCGGTTTTCCACTAGGCGGAATTTTCCGCGCGCAGCGGAGCGGCTATTGTAATTGCATTGTTTATTTCTAACAATGGTCACGTCTGGTCGCTCCGCTACACGCGTATTTGAAAGTCGGATTGACTTCAACTTTTCCGCCGCGTCCTATGGCGCCAACCAATCAAATCGCTCGAAGGCTCTGACACATGACATCAGTATTCCACGAGAGGGGGAAAGCCACGGCGATTGACGAAAAACAGCTCTAAAAATATTTTTAAAAATTCTTGGTCATTGAATTTCTTGGAAATTGAACATCTTTGTTAGTACGCGTGCATTGTTTTAGAAACAACGGCCGCTCCGCTGCGCACAGAAAAATCCGTCTAGTGGAAAACTGGCTTTAGAGCCCAGAAGACCCCACACACCACTACAAACAACAACAACAGAAGATTCAGGAGATGAATCAACCACATCATCATCACATCCTACCAAATACCCCAGCGAGAACAACCCATGGAACATCCAACAATTACCACCAATGAGAAGATACCAGACCACCTCTTTGAAGACCTGAGCAGCCACCTGCAAGTACAATCATACTACCAATTGATAGTGGCAATTTTTAACGTAAACCCCTTCATGTCGCCCAAGCTCAATTTATGTATTGAAAACTAAACTTTAGACATCTAACAGCAGTCTGAATTTTAATAAAAACCTGGTTTATTAAAATTAGCAAGGTTTTGCAAGGAATTGGGAAGCAGATGGGGAGTAACATTTGATGACTGCCTCTATGTCTATGAAACAGAGACATGGGTTCAAAGTACAACTGGTAACAGGGGTTTTTGACCCTGAAGAATGAAGAAGTCTCCTAATTACTCTGAATAATAAATTCACCGCATTGGATTTTGGAGAGGAACATGTATTCGCTTTCTCTACTATTTACTCCTTCGAATGAAATGTGCATTTATCATCTTTGCACAGGTGGAATATCTAGCAAAAATTACCGGTGCAGAGGTGCAATTGAGGTTAAAGAGCCCATAGGCTGGGAAGAATATTCTTATCGATCATGTCCACTAAAAAGAGGGAAGCTATAGTTCAATATGTTGCCCCTGAAGAATGAAGAAGTCTCCTAATTATTCTGAATAATAAATTCACCACATTGGATTTTGGAGGGGAACATGTCTTCGCTTTCTCTACTATTTACTCCTTTGAATCAAATGCTGGGAAGGATATTCTTATCGATCATGTCCACTAAAAAGAGGGAAGCTATAGTCCAATATGTTGTGGTGTAACGGAGTGCTGCTTGTAATAATGTGCTGCGTGTGCTGCTTATGGCAATAATAAATTTTAGAATTTATAAGGTATTTGACCGTCAAAACTTTCCAACCACAGTCATTGGTCACAGTCAAATCCCTTATTAAGTTTCAATTTTTTTTCCTCACAAAATTAAAGTGGCTAACCCTAAGATCATGAAAATTTGCCAATTAGCCTAAATTAGAGAGCTGAATGCCACTATGGGGTAAGAGATTTCATTTTACATATGCTAAAGAAATTTTGAACATTCTAAAAAAGGTTGCTTGGTTTAGAAGGTGCATTTTAGATGTAGGCCTAACACTAAGACCAGGGCCTGATGTAGATGGGATGTAAAGCAGTCATAAAACGTACTGTCCATTTCAGGCAAACACTAGTTGATACCTGCAACGGGAAAGTTCATGCTGATTTTAACTGTCATTACTGTGAAACTTTGTAGCTATGTCTCCACCCAAAACTGGGGTCACCAATAAGGGGATAGGTTTTGGTGCATACTAAAGATCATCAACTGCTGAAAACTTATGCAAGATTCCGTAACTTGAAGCAACACTGAAAACGTTTGAGCAGAATGCAGTTAGTTCTTACTGGGCATAGGGATCATGCTCAGTTATTTTATCCCTCAATGAAGAAGCCATAAGATGCCACTGTACTTTCAGAAATGGCAGGAAGTTTGCATTGGTCCTGCATTTTAAGTAAGTAAGGCATTTTCTTTTTGTCCTGTTGCCAGATCTGAATCCCATTCTGCATCAATTGGAGTATGCCTTTTCTTCATTTCCAAGAATTTTGATACATCAAACCCACTGATAAGAGTCTCTACTGAAAGAACTTGATAGCCTGCGAAAAGGAGAAGAATAACCCCTGATGGCTTGTGCAGTGAACATGACTGATTCAAAAACTCTTGCACTAATTTGTGCACCTTTGTTGATGACTAACACATCAAGTGATGACTGTACATCCTTGTTGGTATTATTTTCCTCCAATCGTCTCTTTCCCCTCACGACAAGTTCCAATTCCAGTAAAAGTGGATCCTTTTGGCATTGTCGAACAGGTTACTTGAAATCCGTTAGTTTTTCCCTTGTCTTCACTTCTCTCTTTCTTTGCTATTGCCTCCTTTTCTGCATTCTTGCGTTTCATTCTCATGTTTATCACTCCGTATGTCAGGAAAGTTGTTTGCCTTGTCAGATTCCTTGTCATCTGGTCCACTGTTGATATCCTTCTTGTCTCAATGTATGTACAAAAATGGGTTTGATTGCGAAGTTCTTACCATGATGTTGGTTTATTGGTAAATTTAGAAACTTTTGGTTCTACTAAAATGTCAGTTCCAATTTCTTTGATTCATGATTAAATGCGCCAGAAAGAAACTTCACTTTCTTTCTCTCCTTCTTGTCACAATTGTATGCAAGTGCTTCATTGTCTGTGTCTAAACAAGTGCAGTGGTACCAAAAATGACCAATATGGCACATTATCCATTGTATTTAATTGCTTCCAACGACTTAATTTTGTTGCTTGCATGCAGCAGGTTCCTGCCTATAAAAACCACTTTTCAATTTGAAGCCTCAGAAAGTTTCTTACTTATACAGACCTTCCGATGATCAGGGTCAAAGTTTCTTATAAATAGTTTCTTACCATCAACTCAAACCAAATCATGGTATGTAACAGCAGCGTGCATGCATGCATATTGAACACTACTTGTAATATTGTACAATACATATTGTATAGTTCAATGTTTTGATATCAATAAACTGCTTCATGCATTTAAGATAAATGTTTCATTGCCAATCTAAGGAAATATCTTTTCATTTTTTTGGCATTTATGAAGCATTTTTTTGCATTTAGGAAGATGCAATGACAAATCTAAAAATAAGAAACATCATAATTTCAGACCTAGAATTACTTCTCATCAAAGGAGCCCTTTGTGAAGACAATGAGACCTGTTTCTTATGGAGAGGGGTTTCTTATACACTGGAACCTGCTGTATAGCATAGTCTTTTTCGGGTCATTGCTTTATGTTTTCAGCCTTGCAAATACATTCTATGTGTTGATAAATCCTTCTGGTGTTACATTTTTGCTTTGATTTTTCGCATGGAAGGTGTTCCTTGATTGGTTTTGGCAACTGATGGCAAGTTTTGATGGGTTTAATTGTAACTTGTGGTAACTTTTCGCTCCCTGATGAGCAAGTTAGTAGAGTAGAACTAACTTGCTGCACCTTCTCACAGTTTTTCCTCCACATGAAGTACAGAGCTTGTGGGTTCATTCTGTTTCCGGTTTTGAAACATGATTTTCTTACTTCTTCCCAGAACTCAAAATGCCATCCATGTTTAGTAATCGACTTTATGGGCCATTTGACTAACAAAGACCCCACATACCTCACTATTTTGGCCTGCGATGTCAAGGTATATGTCATTCAATTTCACCCTGGAGAAATTGAATAACGCTGACCCCACGAACATCTGTTCCAAATTTTCGAAAGTTTTCTTATGATAAGGTTTGCCTGACGTCTTGATCGAAATTCAAAGGCAACAAATTGCAATAAACTCTTTATCAACAATTTACTTTAAACAATTCATTCATTATAAATACGATGTCATCAAAATGGATGATGCCATGGAAATGTAAGCAAATATCGAAAGGTTATGTGTCAAATGAAAACTCTCTCAAAGACCAATCGATTGGTACCAATTTTGGTACATTTTGATTAAAACCAGATAACTATATTTTCTTTATAATCCATGACACTATACCGGAAGTGCATGGTCTACGTTCTACCGGGTGTCCCAAAAAAAAGTTCCGGCGTTTGGTTAAACGCAGAGAAAAAAGTTTTGAATCTGGCAATTTCTAATCAATCTAGTGAAATGCTAGACATTTCAACTTAAAGTTTGGCATATCTTAGGAAGAAATTAGTAACCTGAAAATGGAATTATGGGCTCTGACATTCCATGTTCATGTTCAAGGCAAAACCAGAGAGACTTTACGCCTTCCTTCATTATTGCATAAAGGGGGAATCTCCGGATGAGCAACAGACGACGAACATGAGTTCTGCTCATTGAGTACATTCAAATCAAAGTCTGAAAATCGAACCCAATTGGGAATAGGTCTCGGGGGAACATACTAAGTTCGTACTTTTTACCACTCAATTCGAGCTGCGCAAACTATTTGTCCCAAGACAGTCCAAAATACGATTTCGAGCAGGTGCCTTTTCACACAATTAAAAAGCATTGAAAGCTAACAGAAGAATTTCTGCACTCTCCGCAAATTCCATACTAACTGGGGAAAATGGCCTTTACTTTGAATGTGCTCCAGTGAGTAGAAACTTTGCCCCTTTTCGAGGTAATGAATGCATTGTCAATTCAGTGTATGTGTTGGTCTTTGAGGGAGTCCCCTTTTACCACCATGAGGCAATGAGGCAGGATGCCGTACAAATCTCTCTGGTTTTGTCTTGAGCATGAACATGAAATGTTAGAGCTCATGATTCCATTTTCAGATGACTAACTTCTTCCCACGATATGCCAAACTTTAAGTTGAAATTTCTAGCATGTAGCTAGAATGAATAGAAATCGTTAGGCTCAAACACTTTTTCTCTGTGTTCCATCAAACGTCGGAACTTTTTTTTGGGACACCCGGTACACATTAAATAAACTAAAATAGATACAACAATAAAGTTAAATCTACAAACAACATTCATAACTAAATTGTTGATTATTTCTATGATTTCCTGACTCAGATATTGTCGCCTTAAATTTGGTACGCACTACAGTTGAGCTTGTCCTCAATGACATCAGTGCTACATTTTGTGCAAGTTAAATTTTCCAGAGGTATTAAGAGACTGGCTTTTTTCCTGAATGAGATTTTCTTGTTGGCTCTGCATTACTTCAACTCATTCTCCTTCCATTAGTCACTCTAAACAAATGATAATTAAATGAATTTTCTCCTAACTGGACCACAATAGCATCACTGCTAGCCCAAACTGCTTGCCCTATCCGCCTTAGGCCCCGTCCACACGTATACGTTTACATTTTGTAAACGCATAGAATGTTCTCTGTCCACACTGATCCACTGATCCGTTTCAGATCGTTTTTGCCTGTCCACACGTAAACGCTAAAACGACCGAAAACGACTGTTGAACATGCACACAATCTCATACCCACAAATGATTAAGAGGCTATGCATGCGCAAACTGCCCTTACAATGTTTTAGCGCCCATTCGCATCATTTGGGCTGCCATCCCTTCCAGACACAACATTGGAGTAACATTGGCAGAAATAATGCCACCAAAAGCAAGTAAAAAGCAAACAACTGGCGAAGCAGCAAAGAGTGATGCATATGTTTGGAGTGATGATGAAGTAGAGCTACTTTTGCAGGTAACAAACGAATATAAGGTTTCCAAAGCAATGAAAAACGTCGATTGGGAATCGTGTCAGTCGAAGTACTCGGATATTTTTTATGCCTATCAAAAGCAATATCCAACGAAGGAAGAAGCTGAAAACATAGGGAAAGTATTTTAGTATACGAACTGTCAAAGAGCATTTTGACCACCAAGTTAAAGAATGTAAGGCTGAAATACAGGAGAGCTGTTGATTCAGGAAGAAGAAGTGGCCATGGAAGGGTTGTGTTCCTCTATATGGAGTTGTGTGAACAAATCTGGGGTGGCTCTCCTGCGACAGACAAGATAAACACAGGAATAGAGACGACGGACCTCAGTCAGGAATCAAGTAGTAGCCAAGCTGATGAAACTGACAGTCCTGCATCTCTTGAGTCAAGGTATACACCAGAGCCAGAGGCAAGTGTGACAATGAAGCAACACCAGGATGCAGTCATACTGGCCCAAGCATAAATGAAAGGAGAAATTTACTTGATGCACAGCTAAAGGGTCATAAGAAGGAGCGGCTGAAGAGAAAACTTCCTGCGGAATTGCAGATGGTGACCATTGCACAGGAAAAAATTACCTTCAAAAAGCAGTTAATGGATAGAATGGAACATATGGACAAGGAGCATTTCAGTCATATGAACAGGCTCACTGCAAATTTGGAAAAACTGACAGGATCCATGGAAGGTGGCTTTGCTATGCTTAGACAAACCATGTAAATATCAGCTATTGGTTGTAATGTCATCGTGGAGCGTAGCTGCTCCATCCATGCAGTTTTTTCCAGAAATAAAGTAAATAAACCTAGTTTACTTTCAAATCATGCCAATGTCTCTTTTACTTGTTTTGTTAGCATTCCTTAACAAACAATAACAAGTCTTATCTTTACACAAAGACATGTTTATAGAATGCCACTCTTTTTCAAGTAAAGTGAAGCTAGGATTCAGTCTGGTACTCTGGAATTCAAGTTCATTGATTTCTTGTTACTAGTTTGTTTGTGCAAATAATTATCAAAATATAAATTAATCATTCTCACCTTGAGTCTTTTTTGTCTTGTTTCTATGTCTGCAAATTGAGTTTTTGCTTCTGCAAGTCAAACAGCACCTGAACTTGGGCCAATCATAATGAAAGTGTGATGGCTTATAACGACAACAGCATTTGACGCACCACCACAGTAAACAACAGGAGAAACTGAAGCACACTTAAAGAAAGAAAGTATGGGTAAGAAGTAAAAGGACTGGGGACAATACATTCTGTTGATTTCCTCTAAGGCCTCTTTTAATAGAAATACATTTACAAGGAAGTAGCCAATACATAAGCATCAGCCATCCATATTTCAATGCTAGTTTGCATCTGTCATTTCAGGGAAAAGCAGTTTCTTGTCTGCTATTGCTCGAAAATTATGATCAAGGGTGCTGTTTTGCTCTTCCTACATTACCCTTTGCTTTTATTTCAAATGTTGTTTTTTCAGAAATCTTTCAGTCTTATCTTGTCTGCATAGCTTTTCATTGTTGCTTTCCCAACTAAATCATTTTCCTGAGCTTCTCTGTGTCTTTGAGATTTACTTTTCTTGATTAATCAAGTAGTTTCTCCCTAACGACCCTATCATATAACAGTTCTTAGGGTGCAATCTTGGTGGTTGTATGTGGATTGGACCTATAACTTAGTAAAAAGTTCCAAGTTGCTGTTTCCAATTTCTATACTCTGTACACACAGCTCTGATTCCTTTTCCTAAAATTGATTTCACTGAAATAGCTGAAAGATCTTTTCAATACCACCGAAGTCTTAACTTGATCACCTAAACTCTTTGTTTCAAGAACACTTTATGATATTATATTTGGGGAGACAATGCTTCCACTCTTTAGGAATTTTACTCCATGTTTGCAAGCTTCACTTCAATTTCTCTTTCTGTTGTCCATTCACCACCATGATTTCTAATTTCAGTTATGGTTTTGATTTTATGCCAACTTTTCTACTCTCCTTGGCTTCCGCTCTCATTTTTCTATTCTTTTATAGCCTTTTGCATCTTTGTGTGGTTCTAAAAGCATCTTTATTCACCCCAATTGTGTCAACTGCATGTTTTCGTAAAAAGGCCATTTCTTTCCCCCTGGACTCTGCTGAAGTTGATGAAAGATGTTCCAGTATGTTGCTGCCCTTCATATGTAGCCTGCATTCAATGTATCCAGGTGTGACATTTTAGCAAATTTTGAAAGAGAAGGAGTGATGGCTTGCCATAAACAGCTCTTCATTGATTATTCATAAGATGTATGTCACCTGACATAGCCCAATGTTTGTAATAGGATCTAACTGCAAGGACTTTGAAAACCAGTCAAGGTCTGTTGTATCTATCTACACATATGCGCTGTTTTAGAAATGGTGGCGGCACTACATAACAATATGTATCTTTTGAAATACAGCCATTTATGTTTCAATGTTGGTTTGCCCCCATCATTTCCCTGCAGGGAAAAGCAGTACCTTGACTGTTATCAGTCAACTATTATGATCAAAGGTGCCATCTGCCGTATCAAAAACTGTCCAGCAATCCAGCTGTGTTATTCAGCTTTGATCTCTTCCAGGACAAATTGGGCAAGTCCACTTCTCTATTCACCACACTCATGGGTACCTCACATTCTCTGTTTGTCAATGGAACATTCCTTACATCATCTTTGCTCTTTTCATTGTTATCAAATTCTCCAAATGACAGGTAATCAGATGCTTGCCTCTAAAACAAAATCAGTCAGTTCTGGAGAAGAAACTGCATTGCCATGACAGTGAAAATATCTAACTTAGAATCACTGGTGGTGTCAAACAAAGCAGCATTGGCTTTACTCTCTTGAATTGGCATATCTGCAAAAATTAACTTTGGATGATTTAACAGCTCAGATGCATCGTCAATGAATTCTTGCATTGGGGCTCTTAGTTTAGTACAATACGGAATTATCTAAAAAAATATCGAAAGGGACCAGTCATAGTTGTTGTTGGTTGTTCCTTAAGAATCCCTAATGCTCTTGCTTCTGCTAGTAGGATTTTGATTTTCATGAGATTCTCTAATGAGCTTCTCTAATGATTGCTCCTCTTGGCATCGTCCTTGTAGTGTTGCATAGTAGTTAAAGTACAGTAGAAGGTAGCATATATTGTAATACTTTATATTGATATAAAAAAAAGCAAGTACACGTACTTTAACTTCAACGCCACTACTGACCATTTTGCTCAACTTTGTATGAGAAACGCGTATTTTGTTATGAGAAACGTCTCACAAGAAACTGCACTCTCAGATTGCCAAAAGAATAAGAAACTCCAGTGCTGGCAAAAATATCTTAAGAAACTATTTATTTTGATAAGGGAAATTCTTAAAGATTTTGACTTTACTTTCACTTGTTTCCTGTATCAAATTACTCGAAAGGCAGTTAAGTTATATCTAAACATTGGAGAGACTTCAAAAAAGCTTTCTTTGAAATGTTCACGAGGAAACATGCAGTAAACATTAAGGCTGTTATGGAACAAAATGTTGAGCATGACGTACGGCAATAGTTTCAGTACGCTCGATACGTTTAGTGCATTTAAATCGTGACATTTTAGTTAAACTGATATGTAAAGTTATATTTGTTTACTCTTATGGAACCTTTAAGAAACTCGTAAGAAACGCTGAGTACTCAAATTCTGATAATTTTAAGAAACTTTCAGTACTGGCCGAAATTCTTAGTTTCTTATGAAGAAAATACGTGTAAATTCTTAATTTCTTATAAAAATATATGTATCACGTTCAATGTAAGTTGTGGTTTATTCCTGCTAGTTTCTAAAAAAGCATTGAGTTCCTAATATTTAGGCAGAATGTCGTAAATAATGTCTTAGATCACATCTTGAGGACGCCAAAGATAAGACCCTTTAAATATTCTTTCCTTTTGATGGTAGAATATTGTTCATTTCTTGACAGGAACCATAATAAATGCAGGTACGTTGATGTGCACAGCAATGGAAAATACCGGGGAATCCCCCGCAACTTGCATTGCCCTTCTGACGCCTTTTTTACCAAAGTTTTAGTTTTCCACTGAGAAAGGGGAAACTTAGGTCTTTGACACAGTGTCTAGGTTTAGGAGTGTTCCAAATGGAGATATTGCATTATTTTGTGATTCCGTCATTTCGTTCCGTCGTTTTGTGATTCCGTGGTTTACAGACTGCCTTTTCTTCTTCAGGTGTATCAACCTTTGGATCATGCCTCTATTTTCTTTGCCCAGCTCTCATCTGTTTGACAATAGCTTTAAGCTCCTTGATTTTTTCTTTGTGCTTTTGCTTTCTTCGTTTCCAATTTCTCAATTCATACTTTGCAATGTCCCTCACTTTGTCACATGGTTCTTTGGATAAACTTTCATACGCCTTCGTTAGATCATCTATTTCCATATTCAACCAGGCAAGCTCTTCACCTTTTGTCAAGGTAATGTTATCATACCTCCTTTGGGAAATTTTTGTCACTTGATCCAGTTTTCCCAATGTCCCATTATATGGTCAGTTTACATGAGGTGGGCCAGCATACCAAGTGGACCAGCTAACTCAGGTGAGATGGTTTTCACTGGTGTTTACATGAGATTCATTCTATCCAATTCATGCGAGCTCGCTTCTGTTTTGTGTGTTGAAAAAAATATTTTAACGCCAGGCTGCAAAAGATCCTCACAACCAATCTACTTGGCACCTCATGGACTTCAGTTTACAACGTACAGTCATTGGTATTTATTAAGTATGAGTAACAAAGAGACAGTTACACAATACCTAACATAGGTAGGTTGTGACAACTGAAAAGTACCTTGTGACCATGCTAGGACTTGACCTAGGAATTTTCTAGCCCTGCACCTCTGCAAACATGAAACAAAGAGATATCTTTATCCTAGGGTTATTTCAATGCTCAAATTATTTTTTACGAATATCCTTGGCAATGGCACACCTATTCTGCAGCAATCAGGTTTGGTTTACAAAGAGATGTTACATGCATCTGATTGAAGACATTGAAATATATTTAATTTTGTAAAATTGATCTGTAGTTAGACATAAAAGAGTGAGAACCAATTAATGGCAGAACACATTTCAGCCCAAATATTTTCATACACTATATCAAAACTAATGATGCTGCAATTATTTCCTACTCCAGTTTCCATGCATACTGAAGCATCCAACAATGATTTGAGCCCAATAAAGAGGGGTTCCTGTAAACCGTGGAACAACATAACAACTAATAACAAGCTATCAAATTACAGTATCGAGTCGTCTGTTCAAACAGGTGTATCAACCAGACCACTGTGAATACGGAATGGACTGACCAGTGGATCTAGGGAATAGCGGAGCTCGCGAATATTCTGTTTCTTTAGAAAGCAAAGAATGAAACAAGCAAGCTCATCAATTTTTTCCTCTGTATCCCTTGTTTCATGTGAATGTGTAAGTAGAAGATGGAAAGAATGGTTCCCTGTTTCAAAATCCTTTTTCTTGGAGCTTTTTTAATTTGTAGTTTTCTTCTCCTGGGCCACTTTAAATATTTTTAATCTGACCCTTTGGATCGTGTACTCTGTAGACCTGCTGCAAGTCTATTTCATCAATCAAACAAAAATTGGGAAAAGGAAAAATCGGGAAAGGGACCTTTCAGATAGACTTATTACAGATGACGGAACTTGTTTTGGACACCCGGTATTAGTTATGTTATGGTGCCAAATGCTCTATTGGTTATGGTAACTATTATCGAGCCATTAAACTGTTTTGTTATTTTGCCAAGAACTCTCTCTTATGGTAAAACTATTGTTGGGAAGCCAAGGAATGTTGCCTATACCCGTACGTGCAAAAGTTGTTGTTCCTGTGTCGGGAAAATATTGTAAGAAGACAGGGAACCATTCTTTCCATCTTCTACTTACACATTTACACAAAACAAGGGATACAGAGGAAAAAATTGATGAGCTTGCTTGGTACTTTGCTTTCCAAAGAAACAGAAAATTTGCGAGCTCCGCTATCTCCTAGATCCACTGATCAGTCCATTCCGTACTCATGGTGGTCCAGTTGATACACCCATTTGGACAGACAACTTGATACTGCAATTTGATAGCTTGTTATTAGTTTTTATGTCATTATTAGTCGTTATTTCATTCCACGGTTTACAGGAACCCCAATAAAGAGAATGAAAACATCAGTGTCAGGACTTCAGATCACAAAACTGTTGTAGTTTGGTGTTGCATGTTTGGTGCAAAGCAATAACATAGTGTCAGCTTCCTTGTGATCGTAGAGAAGCTCTTGACTCTCATGAATACTTAGCTGTTGCTCCATATCAACATTAATTTGATGAAAGGAATTTCTGTATGTGAAATACAACCATATGTCAATACAACTCTGTTAAATCACCATTAATAGCAAAGAAATGGCAGTAGAAGGAGATTAAACTCATGACTTCAAAACAAACATAGAAAAAAGGAACATGGTCAGTCAAAGTCACATAAGGTAAATTAGCATAAGCTTGATATTAACATAAGTCCGGAAAATCTTGCAAAGCTGGAAGTCTCATCATCTGCCCATTTAGTCCTAGTCATAAGTTCTTGCAAGGGTCACAACACTTTGATTGTAATTTATCCAATTTCTCAACTTTAATTTCTTGTTTGACGAAGAGGCCAACCCCACCAACATTTCCATGCTCAGGGGTATGGGATGGAAAATGCATCCTGGAAGCAAGGAGCTATACGAGTTAAAGTTTTCCTTGTTTGTTTCAGTGAGACACATACAGCCAAAAGCTAAGAAGGCTGATAAGTTCAGTTGAATGTTTGTTCAAACTCCAAACATTTAGACGGAAGATTGAAAATTAGCAGCTTTCTCTGGCCTTTACTTTGCATATTCAATCAATGGTATAATATTTTTCTTCAGTTGAGTCTATGATATTTTTGAGGTAAATCTGTAAATCATGGTTATCTATCAAATCATTGAGGTTGGATTTATCTGAACCCAAACAAAACATTAAGTTCATAATTAGTTAATGAGTGAAAAGGAAGATTAGATAGTGCTAAAGAAATTATTTCATGTTGGGCGATCAGCTAATGGTGGATGTTAATAGACTGGCTTAGCGTTGAGGGCGACTTAGACTTGTAGCCTTGGAATATGAAAAGGGAAGCTATATGGCATTTGGCTTGGAGTCATTGCAAGATACGGTCAGAACATAGGTTGGCCATACATTGCCGACATGCTCGGCCAGTTCATTGCTCCAGGTGCAAAGTTAGCACTTCTCAATTGTTGATTTGCCTATGTTATCTGGAATGTGCTCATGTGTCAATTGTTGTGTTTTAGGTCTTGGACTGGTTGTGATTTCTTCTGGGGTCTTGGCCGATTGTTCCTTTTCAAAGTCATTCTTTCGTCTGTTTGGAGAAGGCTTGGATTTTATGTTTATAGCAAGGAGCACAGAGCCGTGATCATTGAGGTGCAAACCGTCATGACAACATTTTGGCTGATGGAGGTTTACATGTTTGATCATGCCAAAACTTAGTTCCTTCCCAATTTTTTCCAGCTCTTCGTTAATTGTTTTTATATCTGACTCATAGGCCTTTCTTCCAGGTCTTGTTTCACGGTAGATGATTTCCAACAAAATCAGTTTGGTTGCTGGGAAACGCTCCTTCGTCTTGTTAATGAGAGCTTTCAGTTGTGCTAAAATTTCATCCGGCAAAGATGTTTGTAGGTTGTTTGTTCCCACATGGCATTATTCGTAAATTTGGCACCTTTAGAGTCAAAATAGTGTTCTCAATTTGTTTGAATGTACCACCCCTGATTGTTTTAATGAAAGTGTTTCCATGTTGGTCTAATTTGCTTGGAACGAGTCCTTGTATAATTGAGTCACCATGTAGTAGTATATGTTTATTGCCAATATTGATATCCTTTATTGACCTTGGGTACCTTTCTCATTTTGTTCCATGTTTCAATAGCTTGCTGATGAATGACGTCATCCTCATCGTGGGATTCTATCTGAGGAATGTCAGCATTGACGTTGTTTGGATCATTGCTGTGTGTGGGTGCGAATTATGTGGTCTGTGTATTGGCTGTCACGCTGACAGGGAGTTTGAATGATTATTCTTGAATGTGTGCTTTAACAGCTTCTGACAGGCTGTTCATTTTTTTGACTGAAATTGCAGATTTTATTGTTTGTTTTGTTTTGAAGAGCTCCAAAAGATTGGCCTAGGTTTTGAAGTTCTCCATAATAGCAGCGTTGTCCTTTACGATACTTGTCAGCTGGTTGGTCGCTAGTCTTCCTTCAGTTTTGCCACTGGCGATTCAATTGTTGTAGTTGGCAAGGAATTTAGATAATTTGCTTTTACTGAGGAGAAACCTTGTTGTAAATCAGAAAGGTCTCATGCTTAAAACCGAGATCTTTCGTTTTCTGATCAGCAGGGTTGTCGGTATTCTGTTCAATTTCACCTTTGGTGCCATCTGGTTGGGCTGGCGTTTTGTTGGAAATTTCTTCAAGCTTTTCAATTAACCCTATTAGTACTGGGCAATTTTTTACTTCCATTGTACTGTGGGGCCACCCTCTTTTTCTCCGAAACCACTAGATATATAAACAAAAGACTTACTCCTATTGTTCTTTAGACAATTAGCTAACAAAGGCAAATTTTATAAATAATAGAAGCTTGTTTTGTTTACATATGACGTCATTCAATTTCATCATCCAATCAATAAGCTCCATTTTTATGGCGTCATCTGGTGAAAATGGCGGAGGGAGGGGCTAGCTGTGGACAAAAACCACCCCCTTGCTTTTTCTTCACCACGAAAATATACTTTCACAAAAATTCTAGATATTTTAAACCTGAATTGACAGATAAATGTTACATACTTGGTTGCTTTCACTAACTGCAGCGTTTTTTACTCTGCTCATGATCGTCTGCTTTTGACCCGCCTTTTTTGGACTCCTTCACCACCCACCGATGACTAGGCCCCAACATGACAAGTTGCGCAACTCCACGAGAAATTATCCTACAGCCTCGGATCTTTGGCACAAAATGTAAGAAATGCGCAACCCCTCTCTTTGTTCCAATCGATTTAATGTTTGATGGTATCACATTCCAGATATATGGGCTCCTGTACTGAAGACTGTTCCTCCCTATCTCTTTTTTGTATCTTGGTATTTTGAATGTGAAAGGGTCCCGTACCGCATAGTCTTGTTGTATATTTTTTTCAAATGGTTCTTGAAGTGATTGGTCTGCTTTGTTGAAGTAAATCTTATGCATCCATTTTATAATGCTGCGCTTGTAAATGCAAGAGAGGGGTTGCCAGTTTGCATGAGTCAGACTGACATCATCAGGATAGCCTCTAGGCAAGTTAAAATCTGTCTGGCAGCTCTTGAATGAATTGTTTCAAGTCTCTGGAACAAAGCTACTGAGCAGTTTCCCCAGACTGATAAACAATAAGTGATCCCTGAAATGACTGTTCTATAATGAATTTCTTCAAGGACATTTGTTGGTAAGAACTTCATCCTCTTTAACCCCAATCCTTATGGCCTTTTTTCGAGCTACCATTTATGGTGGGGGGGTTCTTTCCACCCCCCCCCCCCTCTGAAAACTACCTTAGACTCCTCAGAATCCAATACAACTTGGCACAGTTACAGATCAAGTCATTTCTAGCTTGTAACGCAATTTGGGTGTGGCTGCCACACCTTATGACGTCACAGTGATGTCATGAAGTTGAAAATCAGTGAAAATCAGGCTTCCAAGTTAAATTTGAATTTAAAGAAGGTTTGGCACGATCATTTTGCAGTTTTTGGTTCACTTTAGCCACAAATTTGATGTTAAAACATAATTTCTTAGAAATTAATGATTTTAGAGTGATATTTTGGCAGAAATTAGCCAATTTGTATGACGTCATTTGTGCAATTAATTTGTTCTCTGTAAAAATAGACAAAAATAAGCTGCAAAGTGGTTATACCCCATTACAAACGTATCATTGGAGTCTTCTCAATTAAAAATTTCGACAAAATTAAAAAAATTTGCTAATTAGCCCAAAATGGCGGCTATTATGATGTCATCATCAAAAAATGCTGACATCACCAAATTCCAGAAATTCCGGTATCAAATCATAGCTCTCCGTTTACTGATTCATTTGGTGTATAATACTTCATAATATGATCAAACCTTTCCATTGAAATCATCAAAAACAATGATTTGTTTGCTACCTGCTTCCAAATATGGGCATGTCACGTGACCTGTGAGCTCTATTGTTTGAAATTTTTTTGATCAAAATGTGGCAAATAGATAATTAGTAAAAGTCAGGTAGGTTTGGGGGACATAGTTGCTGTCTTTGAAAAACACGGCAAGAAAAACCTTGAGGGGGGTGGAAAACACCCCCCCCATGTGGATTAGGGTTAATGCTCGTAGCTTTGATGCATGTCGCATGCTGGTAAGACATGGAAAGAGAATTTATGGAGACGTATCAGAGATTTTGAAGTAAAAGTGGAGGTTTACAAACAGCTTTGTACCATATTTGAGCAAACAGATCAGAAAATGTTTGAACACTTCTTAGAAATTGCAGAAGGCTAGCTAGCAAAAACAAAAATCACAGAGGACTTCACAGACCACTTCACAGTATATTCTGGAAACGCGGAGGAGTGGGGATACTAAGCAAGAATAGGTCTTGGAATAAACACAAACATGTTTTGTTAAGCGTTCCATAGAGTTTTCAAGTACACATACTTGAAAGATAATGGCAACAATCAAGTAGATTTTTGCCTTTTCAATCTTTGCAAGTTCCATCAAGATAAAACATTTGAGCAGCTTAATTGAATTGTTTGTTGTTTCCCTACGGATGGACTTGCTTCAGGTCAATGGTACGGGATTCCCAATTCTCTTTCTTTTGTAGGCCATGTTGCCACAAACATATTTCCAGGTACTGGTCTTAGCTGCGACCAATCACCAACAATGCTGACTTGGAGTGCACCAAATAGCAAATCTTTTACCCTAATGGAGCTCACTATTTCATGAAGAAAATTCTGGCCTCGGCCGCTGGTCATAGAGATCTCATCCCACACCACTGTGTCAAATGCATTCGTCTTCTCTGTAACAAAAGTATTGCTGGTAGCCTTAGAAATCAGCTTTCCAAAAGGAGCATCTGCCATACGGATGATGAATGGCCAGTTTTAGGAGCAATCCTCAAGGACTCATTTGTTTTGTATACATCACATGCAACTCCAGATGAGTACACTACTCAAACATTTTGCTCTGTTTTCTGCAATGACTGGAAAATTCTGTTCACTGTCAAGATTTCCCCGTTCCAGCTTATCCAGGAATCATGAAGTTGTGTCCCTTCCTTGCCAAGGAAACACAGTTGAATTGCTAAACTTTCTTCAGCACATTCCTTCTCTTGTTCTATTGTTTTTTGAGATTCCTGAATTGTTTCTTCACTGTTTCACCTGAAATGGAAATGACAATGGATGATTTACCAAAACTGAAAGATGAAAGTTTGACGCTTCAGTCTTCAAATACCAGTTTCTGTTTAAACATGTATCTTAATGATAAATCTTTTGCTACCAACGGTTTGCAATGGTTTCTTATGTTTCTAATGTCAAAAGTCTACCCGAATTTACAAGTTTTCTTTGGAAGACTCCCAAATTACCAGAATGAATGACAACAATTGCACTGAAAACAATTTCAAAACAGTTACTATTGCTGTATAGAGTGCAAGCATTTTTCAGTGGAAATTACGTTTTCTCATCCTTTGTCATTCCTTAAGTTTCAAAGAAGAGATTTTTACCATTTCCATTAGCCGTTCCTTTCGAAGGTGTCCCCTCAACTGTACTAGACCTAGGGTATTTGATGCTCTAGGAAGACCATGGGGGCTGATTCAGCCGCCTAATTTATTTCAGTTCTGCACAACCTAGAGCCATAAAGCTTTGTATGTGTATAGAACAGCATATGATGAGCCCAAAAATTAATCTAGTTTTACATGTATCGCATGACCTTTCCATGATGTCACATTCCTCAATTTTAAAGTCAATGGGGTTCAGTACTAAAAACCTTTAAATCGTTGATTGTATAAGTTTTTTGCATCTTTCAGTGTCTCTGATGCTCAGCCAATTCCAATAGATGAGGTGACAGCATTGTTCTTCATTGCAAACTTGTCTCAACGCCAATATCAGTTGTGCAGAAATTTACTCATGAAATATGGCATCAAGGCTCTAAGTCCACGCAATGACATTGACACTTATAAGAAAACATTTTTCCCCAAAGTTAAAATTGACAGTTTGTTGTCTTCAGTTGATGTTGGTGAGCTATTCCATTCCACTCTGTGCAGCATAATTGAGTCAGGACCTTTGGGGGCACAAATTTGCAGCTCTCCCTCAGGATACTGACATAAAGTTTGTGCTTAAAGAAACGCCACCAGCTATCTGGTGATGAAATTGATGATAGCTTGACAGGATCTTCAATGATATATTCATAATTTGGCCTCACAGTGAAGTTGAATTGTTACAATTCCTAAATCGCAAAATACAATGCATCCCACAATCCCATTCGAGATGGAATGCTCAAAAAACCAAGTGCATTTCCTCAATACAACTATATTCATAAACAAGGAACAAAACCTAGAGAGCACTTCATATGTGAAACCCACGGACATTTGCTCCTCATTACACAAACAATCATTCCACCCAGAAACTTGCAAACAAAGCATAATTTACAGCCAAGCGCTTAGGTATTGCCGCATCATAAGCGACAATGAAACTTTGAGAACAATTCGATATGATGCGACGATATCTAAGCACTTGGCCCCAAACGTTCTTCTCGCAACTGCATCAAGGTTGAAGGTCACTAAGATCAACGTCATACGTCATATCCCTTCGCACCCACTGGATTTCACTAAATTCAAACCAAACTCCTGTATAACCTAATGATTACAAATGAAGTCTAGTATTCGTTTTGTCAAACAAACCAAGCCAACAATGTGTTTGCATCCAACGGCATCCAAATTAGATTTGAATTGTGTTTTGTCCAAAGGATTAACCAAAAATTGAATGATCACAAGAGTTTTTGGCCTGGTTTCCTTACACTGTTCCTGCAATAATTATATCAATCAAGGCAAAAGTGTCTTTGGAGGGTTTTTCTCAAATCCCAAGATTTTTCCCAAGGCGTTTTTGCCATAATAAAATCCCAATGAAAATCCCATCACACTTGAAAATTCCCAAGATCTTGGGATAAAATCCCAAGTATGGCAACACTGTGCGGAGGAGACTTATCTTTTTGTTTCAGTTAAGAAGGTACACGTGTCAGTAGGTTCACTATCACCAAGCATTGTCTTTATGATGCTGATGTAGTTGTATTTGCCTTTGCCTTAAGGCGCACTGCAAAGCATGGAAAGGCCTAAGCTTAGGAAAAAGGAGTTTCCAACATCAAACTAGCATAGCTTTATCCCCTGCACGAAAATGAATAATGGCTTTCAGAGGCAATTTGTTCAAATGCCCTTTCAGAGAAATTTTAGGTTTGGTTGACATACTCAACCTTAATTTGTTCATTCTTTTATTGTTTGTAATGAAATGTGCAGTTTGAGTGCCCTAAGGGTCCTTATGACGAAGGATGTTCCCTTGAAAAATAACAATAAAAACCTACTGCAAAGGAGCAAATAAAGTAATTTTTCTGTTCCAGTTATGTGGGAGCATGTCGTACAAAAGTTAAAGCCATCCAGCATTGTTTATGTGATGGCTGTGCCGCGATGTTTGCTTACCCCTGCTGTTAGTCAGCAAGGCGCAGAAAGAGCTAAAATTAAGGGGAATAATGGCTAACCTTAAAACCAGCATAATTTTGTCCCCTGTATGATCCTGAAAACTGTAAAAGCTCTATGAAGCCCCCCTCTCTAATAAGCCCCTCCCCTTTGAGTCAAAATTTGAAATAAGCCCCCCTCTCTATTAAGCCTCCCTCCACTCACACATAATTCTACAACTTACCAAACATTGTCCATTTATTTAGCTACATAACCTTGGATGTTAATTTTAGTATGGTTTGGGATAAAAACTGTGTCAAATTTATGTATTTGATCCGTAAAATTGTATGTTGATTCCACGAGATATGGGGTAAAAGAACTGAAAAGCTACCAAATATATCCTTGTCAGTTGATTTTATGAATAAGCCCCCCTCTCTAATAAGCCCCCTCTGGAAGATCCAAAATCAAATAAGCCCCCTAGGGGCTTAATGGAGCTTTTACCGTAACTGCTTTGTCAAACTTTCTCCTTGAATGTGTTATTTCAAGGAAATCTAGGTTTGGTAGATATATTCAGCCTTAATTTTTTATTCTCAACTGCAAACTTCAAAATTGTGACTTTTCAGTGCCCATTTGCCTAAAATCAGTGCATTTATGAAAAAAATGGAAGGAAAAACAATTGGATGGCTGGAGAGGCAAATATTCATTCCTGTATGAGGCAACATGAAGCTCTATCAATTGAAGCAATCAGAATTAAAATTGGATGACCCTGGGCTGATCTATCGGCAAATGAAGTTGCCGGCATAGAGTCAACAATGTAAATATTTAGTGAAAATTACACAAAAAGCATACAATGTCAACTTCATCAAATATTGGAGGTGAATATCTCTGGAGTCAGACGTCCAAAAGTTTCTTTTTTGCTTTGTTTTGATCCTCAAGATGTCCCCTTTCACATTATGCATTGTGATGATGTTCTGTCATGGGCCATGACAACCCACAAAGCACAAGGTAAGACAATGGATAAAGTTGTTGTATCATTGTCTGGTACATTTGCACATAAGCGTACTGGAAGAAAAAGATCTAGGGGGGTTGTCCGACACAAAACCCATTGTTTGCCAAAATTTTTGCCCAACTAAGGACAAAAATTTGCCCCGATGGGGCTGATTTTTTAAAATTCCTCCAAAGTTGGGGGGCTACCGCCCCCCCGGCCCCCCTCGTACGCTTATGCATTTGCATTTGGGTTGGGATAGGAGGAACCAAAGTAGGACACACCATAGCTGATGCTTGCTGGTTTATGAAGCATTTGCAAAAGCACTTGAATGTTTTTTCTTGGACAGATTTTTGCCAGATATCCCAGACTGAACCAAAGAATACTCCGAAAGCCCTTCAGAAGTCTTAGTTGCACAAGTAATCATTCCCAAAGATGAGGGAAGACACTGTCAGAAAGTGGATAATGAATTGAACATTCAAAGCAAACTTGGTGAATCTTGGATGGAGATAGCTGACATCAACAGCACCATGTCCAACAAGCGAAAACGTCTCTGGCAAAGTGAAGTCATTCAGTCCAAAATTGATGGTGGGCAACATAAAAACAACGTTGAAGGATCATTTCATCAATCCATTTAGCTTGGTATCCAGCTATCCCGTTGAAGAAAATGTCAGCAGATGCTTGTTGAGTATGGAGGTTAGGGGAAAAGGCTAGATGGAGGTATTTAAAGAGAGGTTAACAAAGCATGAAGACTTCCTTTGGTCCTAGCAAGAAAGAGCCACTGACAACCTGCAAATATTCATCAGTTAAGACTAGGCTGAGGATTCAAGAAAAGTAAAAAGAGCTCACATTTTAAAGAGACATTCTTGGCAAGAGGTATCCCGAGATACTGTATTCGAGATGTCATGACTACTTTAATTGTGACTTGTGCTCGTCAATGCAAAATGAAACTGCTATGCGAGTCAAGGGTGCTTGTACCCCAGGGATTTCTGTTATTCTCCTGATGATGCGGTGCTGCCAGGTTAATTTTGTAATCTGAAGAAGCATCTGAAAAAAACACTTCAAAACCACTTTGCATATTGCCAGGAATGTGGCAGTTGGAATGAGGATTTCTGCATTTGCTGTGATATATATCGGGAGGGAAAATCATACAGATAATTGGAGAAAGAGATGTGATATCAGGGATTTAAATCATTCATTTCAGTTTCCGAGAGACTCAGCTACTAACTGCAGAGCAAATTCATCCAAGAACTGTTACATTTTTTAGCACAATGATGCAGCAAACTGGTTTTCTTCCACCTGTCAATGTCCAAGCTGATCAAGGCACAAACATATGTAGAACGAGACTAATCACCAGCGTAATCACTACAGTTCCAGGCAGTGATACTCCAATATTTTTTGCGTATCTTGGTCAACCTGTTGTAAAAGACCACAGAGGAAATTATGTCCAAGGGCGGTTTTGATTTACGTAAGTGGAAAATGAACAACCCAGGCCTCCTTGAAAGCAATGGAAAGTAAATCTGCTATGGAGGGGTCTAAAAACCAGGCTACGCAAGTAAGCGAGGATGAGGATGAGCAATTCACAAAGTATTACATAGGGCTACCACAAGCTACCACATAGTGACAGAAACGCAAAGGTAATATGTGTAAATTTGAATACTGACACGGCTAAACTGTTTTTCAATTTGATTCAAATCAAATAATTAGTAAAGAAATTACCGCCAACGAAACAATCGTTGCTAAGAGTTGCGCGAAAAGTCCTGAATCATTTAGCCTTTTTGAGTTTGTTTACGGTGAATCTAAAGGCCTTATTTCAACAATTATGTGTTGAAAAGGTAGGTTGGAACAAAGAGCCCAAAGGTAAGAACAAAGAGCAACATGAGGCCTCGTTGTCAATTTTTAAGGAAATTGATGGAATCCAAATTGAAAGACAACCATTCGACAAAGGTAAGGAAATTTCAAGGGTAGAAATTCACGCATTTTCTGACGCCAGCGAAAATACCTTTGCTACAGTTGTGTATCTTCGAGTTGTGTATGAAATGGAGGAGTTAAGCATAAGTCTTTTAGCATCGGAAGCAAAGGTCAACCCCTTAAAAGGCAAACAATTCCTCATTTGAAATTATCGGGAGCACAGTTAATGGCCAAATTGGTAGCTTCTGTTTGTTCTACATTGATGGAAGAGTTCGGACATAGGCTCCCTTGAAACTTTTACTCAGTAGATTCAATCACAATGCTTTGCTGGATCAAAAATGGCCATGTGTACAATTTGTTCCCAATTGCGTTTTAGACATTTTAACGTTGTCATGAAGTGGTGAGTGGTTCTATTGTCCAGGTCCACAAAATCCAGCAGATTTGCCATCAAGAGGTAAGTTGGGACCTAGCCTACCCAACAACCTCTTCTGGTGGAAGGGTCCTGAGTTCCTTAAAGCATAGCGATCTTACTGGTGAGGCCAAAAACAGAAGATGAGCTCGGAAGTAAGGACACTACGGAGGAGAAAGTAAGATACGAGCCAATAGTAACACACTCCATGATAAGTGCTGCAACAAAACCGCAGCTAAGCTATGTCTTTGAAATGTCACAATGTTGTTCCAAGGGTAAGTTATTGCGTACACTTGCATGGGTCCTACGTTTCATCAAAAATTTGAAATTTGTTGTTATCAAGAAGCCGCTAAATCTCAAAGGACAGGTAAGTGCAACCAAAACTGAAGATGTGGAAAAGATGCTGATACAATCGGCTCAAGGTGACACTTTTGGGTAAGAAATAGAATACTTGCAAAGTAACAAAGGTGTAAAACCTCCAATTTATGTCATGCAATTCAAATTGTTTTTGGACGAGGATAAGTTGCTGAGGTGGAGAACCAGAATAAACAAAGCCTCAGTAGTTGAGTCAGGTAAGCAGCTCATACTATTGCTGATAACGATTTTTCAGAATTAGTTGCACAGGATTGCCATCAAAGAATATTTCACAATTGTAGGCAAGAAACTTTTGAATCTGTTATGTAAGTCTTATTGGCTACCAAAGGGTAGAGAGATTGTAAAAAAGCTTGTTTGTTGTTGTTTTCTTTGTAGAAAGCTCGAAGGTTTGCCCTTTAAGACAATTATCTGTTGACGAGGGTCCACCCTTTGGAAATACCGGGGTTGACTTTGCTGGTCTTCTAATTTTGTCAAACAAATCAAATAAGTCAAGTAAGTATTACATGTGTTTGTTTACTTGCATGTCAGCATGGGCAATACATTTAGAGCTTGTAGGGTCATTATCGGTAGAAGCCTTCTTGCGAGCCTTTCCTCAATTTGTAGGACGCAGAAGTTTGCCAGCAAAAATGTTTGGCTAAAACGCAACAACGTACAAGTCCGCAGCAAAAGAGGTAAGGAAGTTGTTGAGAACTCCAAGGTAGTTTGAAGACCTTGCATTGCAAGGAGTGAAATGGCAATTAGCTGCCTTGGACGAGCTAATTGAGACCAACAATATGCACCAGTTAATTGATGAGCCTACGAATGTAAGGGGAGAAGGAATGTCTTGTATTGATCTAATCATAACAGACCAACCTAATATCTTTGTAGAATCAGGCGTGCATCCCTCTTTAGACGAACATTGCCAACACCAGATTGTCTATGGCAAACTTAACATAAGTATACAACCGCCACCACCCTACCATCGAACTATTTGGGAATATTCTAGGTCAAATGATAGAGCAATAATAGATACTATTGCATCCATTGATTGGTTATCTAAATTCAGTGAAATGGGACCTGAAGAAATGACCACGGCATTCACAAATGAGATATATTCTATCGTGTCTGCGTATATCCCAAATAAAGTAATCAAGTTTAATGACAAGGACCCACCTTGGATTACAAATGCCGTGAAAACTGCAATAAAACGTAAGAAGAGGTTATACAAGAACTTTATACGAAGGGGTAGAAGTCAAGAGGACTGGGAAGTGTTTAAAAGGGCGCGGAACGACTCATCTAAATTGGTAACTGATGCAAAAGAGACTTATTATTCAAATTTAGGCCGTAAACTTTCTGATCCAACACAAGGGGTAAAAGCATACTGGGCTGTACTAAATAGGCTAGTCAATAAAAAGAAAGTGATGAATATTCCTCCTCTGCTCGAAAATGGATTATTTGTCACCAATATTGAACAGAAAGCCACGATTCTAAACGACTACTTTGTTCAACAATGCTCTGAATTAGCTACTGGGAGCACTCTCCCCACTTTTCAACCCAGGTGCAGAGTTCTTCTTGAAAAGGTTGACATAGACAGAGAAAAAGTTTTGAAGTTGATTCGATCATTGGATTCAAAGAAAGCGCACGGCTGTGATGATATTTCGATTGCTATGCTTAAGATCTGCGATGCTTCAATAGTAGAGCCACTTTGCCTGATTTTTGAAAAATGTTTGGAAACAGGAATTTATCCATCCGTATGGAAAAAAGCTAATATTGTTCCCATCCACAAGAAAGAGAGTAGGCAAAAAAAAAGAATTATCGACCAATCTCTTTGCTGCCAATTTTTGGAAAAATTTTTGAGAAACTCTTATTTGATACACTCTACTGTCATCTATGTGATAACAACCTGTTAACCCAAAACCAATCAGGCTTTCGTCCAGGAGACTCGACAATAAATCAGCTACTGGCTATAACACACAAGATCTATTTAAGCTTTGAAGCATCTCCAAGCAGGGAAACGCGCGCTGTTTTCTTGGACCTTTCAAAGGCTTTCGACAGGGTGTGGCACGATGGTCTATTGTACAAACTGGAATGCAATGGTATTTCTGGAAACGTTATGATCTTGATTCGAAACTTTTTAAGTGACCGAAAACAGCGTGTTCTGTTAAACGGAAAAAGCTCACAATGGGCATCTATATCTGCAGGGGTACCCCAGGGATCAGTACTCGGCCCTTTGTTTTTTCTAGTGTACATCAATGACCTTGTTGAAAATGTTGATAGCGATGTAAAAATGTTTGCTGACGACACTTCACTCTTTTCTGTTGTTTATGATGAGGCAACAACTGCGCAACAACTAAATAGGGATTTGGGAAGGGTACGTTTATGGGCATGGCAATGGAAAATGGAATTCAATGCCACCAAAACTGAAGAAGTAATTTTTTCCACCAAAAGGATAAAGCCCCATCATCCTAATCTCTTCCTTGGTGACACTGAAGTTGAAAGGAAGTCGGAACACAAGCACTTGGGGCTGATATTGGACTCTAAACTGAATTTCGAAAGCCATATTCGTGAAGCAATTATGAAGGCAAGAAGGGGTATTGGCATCATACGGTACCTTTCAAGATATGTATCAAGGGACGTTCTTGACCAAGTTTACAAATTGTATGTAAGACCTCACCTGGACTATGGGGACATAATCTATCATAGATTTGATCCAAATATGTCTTTGGACCTGACGAGAAAACTTGAACAAACACAGTACTCTGCGGCACTTGCAGTGACTGGTGCTTGGAGAGGCACCAATAGGCAAAGACTTTATGAGGAACTGGGATGGGAAAACCTTTATGAGAGACAGTGGTATAGACGTTTATGTCATTTTTACAACCTAAAAATGTCATCGACTCCGCAGTATCTATTTGAAGAAATTCCCCCTGAGCGCGATATTTCTTACAATCTCAGACATGCGCGGGCTTATGATCCAATTATTCCAAGAACTGTTCGCTTTTCAAATACCTACTTCCAAAACGTCCTTTACGAATGGAATTTGCTCGATTATGAGATAAAAAATTTGGCTTCCCTTGGTGAATTTAAAAGGAAAGTTTTGGCCATAATTAGACCATCGAGGAATCCGATATTCAATGTCGATAATATCACTGGTATTAAACGATTGACAAAACTTCGTGTCAAATTTAGTAATCTAAATGAGCATAAATTTCGGCACAATTTTGATTGTTTAAGCCCAATTTGCGACTGCGGTAAAGCAAATGAGGATAATGAACATTTTCTCCTGCACTGCCCTTTGTATGACATTATACGGCAAGATCTTTTTGGTCAACTCGACAACATTCTTGATTTCAACGTTTCCGACATGAACTCCAAATCGCTCTGTAATTTACTTCTTTTCGGAAAACCTGACTTAGATGTGAGTGTGAACAAATTGATTATAGAGGAAACACTTCGTTTTATCGAAAATACGAAACAATTGTAGATTCAGTACAATTAGTTGAAATGCAGCAACATACATCTTGTAATTGTATTTATATTTCTTTCTTTTGTTTGTTTCTTGTATTTGTCAGTCGTATTTGTTTTTTTTCTATATTTGTGTTGCCATGTAAATAAACTAAGTTATATTGTAAGTGCCACTTGTGTTTGATTGTAAATAGAAACCAATTTATATTGTAAGTGCCATTCATAGTGGAAACTCAATGACCTTGTGTCTTTTTCCGCTATGATTGGCACAGTTGAATTAATTATATTACTTGTAGTTTTTTAAATCTGATAGAAAAAAAATGGCAATTCATCACAAAAACAAGTCCATGGGAAGGAGGGGCATGTGAAAGAATGGTAAGAAGCGTCAAATGATGCATTGTAAAGGTAGAATGCCATGCAATGTTAGACTTTAACGAGATGAACACAATCTTAGTAGAAATCGAAGGAGTTATTAATTCCAGGCCTATTACTTATATACATGGTGATAGTCAAGGGATCTCGTACCCCCTTACCCCTTCTCATCTTGTAAATGGCAGGAACTTTTCACATCTTCCTCACAGCAGGTATTACAAGGTGGTAAGCACCTATGAAACATTGTCAAAACATGCGAAACATAATCGTTTACTTTTAGGCCATTTCAAAAAGAGGTGGAAAATGAGTTTCTTCTTGGCTTGATGGAAGCGGGCAAGCCAAAAAGACATGCCAAGGAGCCAGTTATAGTTATTGGAGATGTTGTTATTCTAAAAGATGAGTAGACTGTTTCCAGGCACAGATGACAGTGTAAGGTCAGCAATGGTCCTTATTGCAAACATGAAGGATAAATTTGGTACCAAGGTATTGTGTCGCCCTTTGAAGTTACTTGTACCATTAGAAGTCAGCAAGCAAAGTCCATTGCAGCAAGCGCCAGCACAGCCGGCCTCACAGCTAGTTCCCACTAATGTAGTCCCTAAAGAGCAAGAGCACATGCGCACAACTGGATCAAAGCGCAATGCAGCAGTAATCACAGAAATGTTGCAAAGAGATGAACTTGAAAGACTTTGATAAACAAACTTATCGATGTACTGTTAAGCCTAGTTTCCATATGATTGCAACAGTCGGCCATTTGGATATACAAGTCTTCAAAATAACGCTCTAATGCAGATTTTATCGTAAGGTGATGAAAAATTTCCCGATGAACTAAACAAAAATGTGCTCCTGCTAACTCTACAATTTATCCACAAATCTGGTTGATTTAATTAGATTACATTGTAATCCCTTAATGGATACATAAAAAAAACAGTCGGCGACGCGTCGCCGAGGCAGGCTCGGGGTCATTTTGGGGACAGTTCAGTTAAATGGAAACATTTTTGAATTGATGTCTCCAACGTCGCCAATCAGACGGGGACAGCGCTGGGACGCATCAAAAGAGTTGAGATGAGCTCAAAGCCTGGTTTCCATATGATTGTAACAGTGATCGTTTCCATATGTCGCCGATTGATCGGGGACACGCCGCTGATGTGTCGCAGTTGGTCGCCAACTGTTATGATCATATGGAAAGCAGGCTTTATGTTGTACTAATATGCTGCTTGAACAATAGTTCATCGTAGATTACGTTTGATCTCTTGTGAATCAAACTGGGGGAGAGTGTTAAGGAGACAATACAACCCATCCCTTTTGTAGGGCCTGTCACGCCACCCTTCATGTTGTCTCTTACGCTCGTTTCCAGCTCTCGATAAAGACCTATGCCATCACACGTGTGATGAGTCAGTTCAGTTTTCAGTTAACAGAGTTGAAGTAAAGTTGTGAGTTGAGACATCACAAATTATAAAGATGGGTTAGATCAGTTTTGTAAAAAGTTTATATTGTTTTGTTTGGTACATAAAAAAAGGAGTGAAATGCACAAGATGTTGTTCTTCATGTTCATGGGATCTACAAATTTAAAAGAGAGTTGATTGAAATGAGGGAGTCCTTGAGAAAGATGGATGAAGAGGTGCTAAAAGTTATGTATGAAAAGGATCAAGACGCCGCAATCAAAAAGGAAATGGAAGAGGCAACTGTCTACAAACAAAAACTTTTGATTGCTGTGTCAAATATCAAGGATCAATTCCTCTGATGAAAAATAACTCTCATGAGTTTGTCGAATTCTAGATCGAGGAGCATTAATTCTCATGAGTGTTTTATCAGCTGCGAGTAACAGTTCTGGTACTCAAGTCAAAGTGAAGTTGCCTAAACTGGAAATCAGAAAATTTTCTGGACACATGTACAGTAGCGTCCCGCATATAAGAAACATGAATTTAAGAAACACCACACCTTGATTTTCCAAATAATACCCCCTCTTATAAGAAACTAGTCCAGGTCTGAAAAAGAGTTGTTTCTTATTCAGAAACTATCTATGTATTAGAAATTTGAAAAACATGACAATTTCAGCTTTTCAGTTGAATCAGACTGATCCTATCCAGATGAAACCAATAATTTTGGGTGCAAATTAAGCAAAAAGTACCTTCCTTGAATTTGTCGCTTTTCTTGGCAGTGAAAATTTACAAATGCAAATCAAACTGTGTTTTATATAACAATCATGCAGGTTGTGTCTGAGTAGTTCATTGAAAGTACATAACTTTTCTAATAAGAAACTTAAGAAACTTTACCCTGATTGGAACTTTATATCCCTTTTCATAAGAAATACATCAGACCTCGAATTGAAAATGTTGTTTCTTATATGCGGGACACTACTGTATGCCAGAATTCTGGGCAGCATTAAGTTGTGCTGTTTACCACAATGACGATTCAGCAGATGTCGACATGTTGAAATATCCTTGTGGGTACCTCAGCAGTTCTGCCTGATCGCTGATAGAAGGGACCTAAAACACCACACAAGTGGAACACAAGTGAACACAAATGAACACAAATGAACACAAGTGGAACACAAATGGACACACGTAGAACACAATTGAGCACAAGTAGAGCACAAATGTTGGTGTAAAAAACGGGAAAATTTCTTCAAATTTCAAGAATTTATACCAAAATTGCTACCTTTTTCCAAAAAGAATTCTAAGAGGTATCTTTCCTCAGCAGAAAAGGCAGGGAAGTACAGTGGAAGTACGAGGGGCATTTTAATCATTCAATAAAGCGTGCAACTTTTTTAGTACGAAAGGACGTCTATGGTTTTTCATGGATTTTTCTTGATGACAAAAGGAGTTTACCAAAGCGCCCACGAGATTATTTTGGAGTCAGAGAGAGAAGAATGAATGCTACTTTCCTTGTATTCTTTTGCTGCAAGGTCGAAATACCAAATTGAATTGGTTACTAGGGAAGTGAACGACTAACAACGTTGTCTAGCTTCTTTCTACCCGGGGCATGGAAAGATTTTTCATTTTACAATATATTCTTTACGCATAATTTGTTCTTTCAACGAAACAAACTATATTTGGATGTCTAGCTTGGCTATTCAAGTGCCAAGAATGGGCTTAAAATCTTTTCAATCATTTCAAATGAAAGAAATGCTAGTACGGATGGTTCCCCCGCCCAGTTATGCTCAATTTAGGCATTCGTTCCCCTCTCTCTCATTCTCCCAAATAATCTGGTACGCCTTTTGTTATAAAGAAAAATCCATGAAAAATCGTAGCAGTCCTTTTGTACTGAAACAGTTGTTGGGTTGTACGGACAATAATATTTTTATATTATTAGAGAGTAAATTAGATTTGTTTTTAAACCCCTCCGGATGAGGAACTCTTTATTGGGGGATTACGTAATCTGTCTGTCTCGTTTAGTGGATTACGTCATCCACGTGTCTTGTTTTCAGACGACTGTGTGAGTTGTGAATAAAGATGGCCTAAACCATGAAGATGAAATGATGTTGATGTTTTAAGACCGCGTACTTCTTAACTAAGTGCCCTACACAGTTGCAGGCTTTATTAAATGAGTAAAATGCCCCTCGTACTTCCCTGCCTTTTTTGCTGAGAGAATATTCCTCTTGAGATTCTTTTTGGAGAAAGGTAGCAATTTTGGAATAAATTCTTGAAATTTGAAGAAATTTTCCCGTTTTTTACATCAACATTTGTGTTCTACTTGTGTTCCATTGTGTTCTGTGTGTGTTCATATGTGTTCCACTTTGGTTATTTGTGTTCCACTTGTGTTCATTTGTGTTCCACTTGTGTTCATTTGTGTTCACTTGTGTTCCACTTGTGTTCATTTGTGTTCACTTGTGTTCCACTTGTGTTCATTTGTGTTCACTTGTGTTCCACTTGTGTGGTGTTTTAGATTAGATCGATAGAAGGAGTTCTTACTACAGAATGGTGATACCCGAATGTAATTGAAAGATCAACTTGTCCCGGTTTTTGAAGGAAGAAATGTCAGCAGATTACATCACTTGGTTGACCAACTTGAACTTCATCATGATGGTTTCCAAACATTTGCAAATTCATTCCAAACATTTGCAAATTCATGGACAAGGCTTAAATGCTTTAATCAACTTAGAGGAGAATAAACATTGACCGTTTTTCTGTTTACTTGTGTCACCCAAGTTTTCATTCTGGCCTTGAATAACAACAAAAACTTTGGCGACATTGGTTGAATTTAAATACATGCAAAATTCATTCCACTTTGGGTAAATTTCAATATCTAGGCCCTGCCTTTGCGAACGTGCAGCTTCAAATTACTGAAAATGCTTCTAAGAAAGTGCGAGTTATGGAAACCAAACAAGTGAAAAGAAACATATTTGTTGAGAAGCAAGAGAGTAAGAGCCCAATAAAATTGCAGTGACTCTCTCAATCTGGCCCAGGGATTGCTTTCTTCAATTCGAACACAGAAAGCTCAATCCAGGATGTTGACCGTTTGCCATTTGCCCTTTGTCCAACTACACCAGTAGACATTGCATCAAAATTTGAATCCTTAGTCCAAGGAAACTTCACTGTTGAAGGAAAGCTATCATGGAATAGGGAGGAAAGAGAAGTTCTTGTTGGCTCAAATCACACCAGAAGGAGAGTAAGAGATGCCATCACTGCCGATGATAGTGGCAACATATCAATTTCAACATGGGAAGATCTCAATGATAAAACTGATTTTACAGTACAAAAATGCTAGAAAATTAACAGAAACATATGATGCCAAAAATGTGGAAAGGATACTTCTTAGATATATTTAACTCTCTGATCATTTTTCTGCATTGGCTGCATTTCAAAAATGGGGGCTACACATCTACGACACATTTTTAGATAATGCCGTGCAAACTAAGCACAAAATAACGCATTTCCACCTCTTTCTGCAACCAAGTTCTAGACTACAGCCACATCTCAAAAGTTCTTTTCGTGCATCAGAGGCCTGTGGTATTATAATCCATTTTGGCATCTATTTATCATAGGAACCTTTGGACCAACCCCATTCACGTGGTGATGGAAGATGGGTACAGGGGACAAGCAGCGATTCAAAATGATAATTTGGACTGAGACTCTCTTTGTGTCTTAAAATAATTCATCTAACATTGGAGGTATATCATTTCTTGGTGAAAAGCACCTTCCAGCAATCATTAACATCTTTGCATGGGCTTGAAGGATCATACATGATTATGACAAATTGCTGAAGTACAGGCATCACCTGCTGTAACTTATCCCAAGTCTAGGGCACTTCTGACCTTCTCAGAAGCATTTGTCACTTCATCAAATGATTGCCATGCAGCCCAGACAGTCCTTTCAAGTTTTGCAATTGATGATGTCTGGTCAAAACCTGATTGCCATTGCAGCATCTTTTGCGTGTAAAAGAAATCTTGTATCTGCCTCCTAGTGGGCTATTAGAGATCATCGGCCCTGGCCCCCCATCCCTGGTTCTGGCACCATGGCCCTCGTCCCCCGGCGGCCCCCATATTTATAGGTGTTTTAAAAATTTTGTATCTGTCTGCTTGTTCCTGAATTTAAACTGATCTACATAATCGCCATTTCATCCAAAAATTGTATTTCAAGAGCTTAAGAAACTCCTTTCAAGTAAAGTGAGAGAACTTTGAGGGACTGAGCGGTCATCTGAGCCTCGCAAAACAAGTTGAGTATGATTTCCTAAACAAACCTCAGATGTGTACACACACTGATTCGCAATACGATCATGCGCCTTCGCACCATACACTCATGCGCCTTCGCACTGAAAATCCTTAAGAGAACGACGAGGTGTCACATTTATTTCCATACAGATACATTCTTTCATACATTATGGTATTTACTAAACAGTGCCTTGAATTGAATAGATGAACCACAAACTATTCAACATTATCCTTCACTATCGACCCTTGGAGAGAGCAGTTTCAGTGGGTGTCAGGACACCAAAGTGAATAAAGGTTGCAGAAAAGTGTACATCGAAACGGAGTAGTACTCAGTACAAAACCAGATGAGAATACTCTTTGAAGTTGCCTTAAATCGGCGAGATGTCCCTCCTTGACCTTTGCTGATATTCCACGAATTTTTGAAACCACTACGAAAGGCATTACATGTTGAAGTAACACATAGTAATACATCGTACAACCTTTTTCACGGACTTCTTTTTGGAGTGGCTGGAAACAGGCTATAAGAAGCATGTGAATACAGGCTGTAACTGGCTTTTGATCAAATGGAAAAAGCTACTTCAATAAAGTTCTTTGAGTTTCCCCATTTCTTGCTAATGGTGACCTTGCCATTGACAAGTTTAGTTTCTTCGAAAGAGTTCCTTACAACCAGTTTATTTTGCCTCTTCAAAACAGAGGAAAACGGAATATTCAGGGTGAAGGCGCATGAGTGCATGGTGTGAAGGCGCATGATCATATGGCGAATCAGTGTGTGTACACATTTGCGGTTTGTTTAGGAAATCATACTCAATTTGTTTTGCAAGGCTCAGATAACCGCTATTTTGGTTGGGGGGGGGCGAAAAAGCCCCCCTACCTAATTCTTGACAGGTAATGGTTAGAGCGACCAAATTTGGTTTGCTAAAAGCCTTAGGCACGTACTTTCTGTAAATATAAAAATTAACCTAAAAATAGCCATCAATTTCGCTCACATCAGCATTTTCCTCTGTGTGGTCAAGAAAAGCGGTAAAATTGGCCAAAATCAGGAAAATCACGATAAAATTAAAATTGGAGCACATTTCTATCCAAACATGATACTTGTGATGGAATGCATCAAATAACACTACATTACAAAAGAAATTTGCAAAATATTCCACTTCTGCTCCTTTTTACGCGATAATTGATATTTGAGAATTGGCAATTTTTCCTGCGTCAGTCCCAGAAAATTGTCTCCCGCTCCCTCATTTTTCAAAATATTTCAATGAAACTTTTTGAGAAGTTGCAAAATAAGTAGTTGCAAAAAGTCGAGAAGTTTCACGGCTATAAAATTCTTTCTGGCAAAGTTATTTAAGAAAATCTACTAAGGGGGGCAAATTTGCCCCCCCCCCCCAACCAAAATAGGGCTAAAGCTATTTTCTTTATAAACATCCCAACAACGTCCAATCAGCTCACAGTTTCCAGCTACTTACACGGGCACAACAAATAGATGCTGTCAGCATAATCTTGCATTGTTGTAGGGCAACCAACCGGTTTCAACATGCTCACTATTGCTAACCTATCTAGGATGAGTACATCTGCACTTTTTGGTTCCCCTGGACTTGAAACAAAATCTTCAAGGCAAACAGTCAGATCAGATTTTGACCCAAAATTGCAAATTTCCTTGCAGAAAAGGGAGTGTGGATAACTTTTATTTTCATGACTGAAAAACTTATCAAGATTGCCATCACGGGTAAAATCAGTTCCTGTTATCTATTTGATGCTAACTTCAGACGTAGCTTGTTTGCCTTGATTGGTTCAGAAACTGACTTGTTTCTCTTTTAGAGCCTGAGCCTTTCTTTGACAAATTCCTTTTACAACTTTTGTCTTAAGGTTACAACAGTTTTCAATTGTAGTTGCAACTGTTTGTGCGCAATATCTCTTGTATCAAGAACCAGAAGAAACAAAAGTTCCACGTCTGACCCTTGCAAACTGACCCATTTTCAATTGGCTATTTAACAAAGAGTTGACATGGGGTAATGGACCACAGCACACCCAAACTTCAGGGTTTCAAGAATTTTGGGGGTCATTATGATGTCATAAATGGGAGTCAAAGGAAAAATAATTTTTTAACCTGACGCTATGTTTTGAATTGATGCTCATTGGCTACTCAACCAATTTTAGAACTGAAAGAACATTTCAACAGAACAACCATCTGGGAGTTATTTGCCACCACTTGGGGTACGATATTGCCCCTGGGGTTTTGTGAGGGGGTCTCAAAAATGGGGTAACATTTTTGTCTGCTCCTTTCTGCATGTTGGCTCCAATGTTAGTCCCACTACAACACTTGATCCTTGTCAACTTGTTGCATCAACGGTTGCTCTGAAGTGAAAGTTTGTGGGAGAACAACATTGAAGATAGGGAATTCATTCTCACAATGCCTAACGAAGTTGTATTCAGTTGACGAATGCAAATTTTGTGAGTGGGCAAAGAACAAAAATGGCCAACAGCTGTTTTTCTGTCTGCAATGAAAATGGAAGGGGCAGGAATGGATAAGTTTCAGAACAAAACTTGATCTATCAGCAAGTGCTTTAACTGCCACAGATAACAGGGCTGCCACAAAAATTTGAAAGTTTTCTGGAGTGGAAAGAGCAAAATTCTGACCAATTGCCAAAGCAAAATAGGAAATGTACAAGCGAAAATCTCTCTCAGACACAAGCACATACGTAGACCCAAATGTCTTGAAAAAAGCAAGGAAGCAGCTAGTCAGCAAGGAAACAGGAATAAGACGGCAAAGGAGACATCCAAAGTTTCAAAAACAGTGAAGGTATATGAAATTAACTGATTGTTTAACTAAAACTCCTTAACTAAAAACTTTTTAACTAAAATTTACTAAAACTCCAGCGCTAACACAAAGCTAACACGAGTTTAACACAAATGTTCATATGGAATAATAGGAGATGATCGATCCCCCTCATGATGCTAGTGGTTTTTGAATAGCTGGCCGCTAGCCTCTAGCCACAGCCCTTTGGCCTGAAACCTGTGTTTACCAACCTGCAAGTCTGCATTTATCAAGCTGCAAACCAGCCTTTGACGCTTGTCGAGAATTTTACACACTACGTATGCGCTCATAGTCTCCAATGTGATATCAACTGCCTGGTCCACATATCCCAAAATGCGAGGCATAGGGACAGGTCCAGGGAGCGCCGAAGGCGCGGAAGCGAAACGCCCAGTGAGCCTTATGTCGCGATGTGTGATGCACATTCAAACGAGGTTACGCTCTTCCTCGCAAAAGTTTTGGAAATTTTTCACGAGAAGAAAATCACAGCTCTGTGGTAGGAAAAGTGGAGTTTCTTTAACATAAGTACCTGTGAGTATGCGATTTCTTTTCACAAATTTAATCCATTGAATATACAACTGCTTTGACTCCTTGCTTTAGCGTTTTTAGCTTTACAAACTTGAAATTTTGATACATTTACGGAAAGCGCTCTGGGCCTAGGCCAGGCCACAGCCGCAGCTTCTTTGGGGCGCACTTCAATTTATTCAAAGGGAAAATTAAAGAAAATTCTAATTTGCTAATATTTAGATAAAATAGATATTCAAGAAGGTATGTGCAAATTTATTTTTTGAGATATTCTGAGATATGATGTTTAGGGCAGTTTTAGTGGTGCCCGGTCGTTTCTTGGTTTCGTCTTGTATGGCAGATTAGGCCCATCTTGGGTTAATAACATCTTTTCATTTGGCAAAACTGTCAATAACCCCAGGGGGGTACTCAGGTATATTTAGGATAGGGTTGCTCAGGCTGGAGTGCAAAGCATCAATCCAAAAAAATAATTTCTGGCATAAAAGTAGGCCTAAGCTAAAAAAGATTTTTTCTGATCTAACCTGCTAACATACTGTACCCAAACATCATGAAGTTGGCACCTTAAATCTATGGAAAAGTGCCCCAACTGATTAGCCCTAACTAACTCGACTTCTCATGCTGTTAGGATTTTCAAGTATTCTGACTTTAGCAATGTTACTTGATTTTAGATTTTGTTTGTAGGATCGGCCAGGTCGAAAACACTGACACCACTGACACCACTGACACCACTGACACTAACCATGTGTCAGTGCTGTCAGTGTTTTCGAATTTGATATAGGTGCAAAATCGAAAACACTGACACTACTGACAAACAAATTTTTTCTTATTTCCAAACGTGGTGGCACTGTTTCATCGTTCTATTGACAAAAGATACTGTTTTTCGTTACTCCGGTCAATTTCATATCATGTCAGTGTTTTTCAGTACAGTGTTTTCGAATTTGATATAGGTGCAAAATCGAAAACACTGACACTATGGACAAACAAAATTTTTCTTATTTCCAAACGTGGTGGCACTGCTTCATCGTTCTATTGACAAAAGATACTGTTTTTCGTTACTCCGGTCAATTTCATATCATGTCAGTGTTTTTCAGTACAGTGTTTTCGAATTTGGTACAGGTGAAAAATCGAAAACACTGACACTACTGACAAACAAAATTTTTCTTATTTCCAAACGTGGTGGCACTGTTTCATCTTTCTATTGACAAAAGATACTGTTTTTCGTTACTCCGGTCAATTTCATATCATGTCAGTGTTTTTCAGTACAGTGTTTTCGGATTTGGTACAGGTGAAAAATCGAAAACACTGACACCACTGACAAACAAAATTTTTCTTATTTCCAAACGTGGTGGCACTGTTTCATCGTTCTATTGACAAAAGATACTGTTTTTCATTACTCCGGTCAATTTCATATCATGTCAGTGTTTTTCAGTACAGTGTTTTCGAATTTGGTACAGGTGCAAAATCGAAAACACTGACACTACTGACAAACAAAATTTTTCTTATTTCCAAACGTGGTGGCACTGTTTCATCTTTCCATTGACAAAAGATACTGTTTTTCGTTACTCCGGTCAATTTCATATCATGTCAGTGTTTTTCAGTACAGTGTTTTCGAATTTGATATAGGTGCAAAATCGAAAACACTGACACTATTGACAAACAAAATTTTTCTTATTTCCAAACGTGGTGGCACTGCTTCATCGTTCTATTGACAAAAGATACTGTTTTTCGTTACTCCGGTCAATTTCATATCATGTCAGTGTTTTTCAGTACAGTGTTTTCGAATTTGGTACAGGTGAAAAATCGAAAACACTGACACCACTGACAAACAAAATTTTTCTTATTTCCAAACGTGGTGGCACTGTTTCATCGTTCTATTGACAAAAGATACTGTTTTTCATTACTCCGGTCAATTTCATATCATGTCAGTGTTTTTCAGTACAGTGTTTTCGAATTTGGTACAGGTGAAAAATCGAAAACACTGACACCACTGACAAACAAAATTTTTCTTATTTCCAAACGTGGTGGCACTGTTTCATCGTTCCATCGACAAAAGATACTGTTTTTCATTACTCCGGTCAATTTCATATCATGTCAGTGTTTTTCAGTACAGTGTTTTCGAATTTGGTACAGGTGAAAAATCGAAAACACTGACACCACTGACAAACGAAATTTTTCTTATTTCCAAACGTGGTGGCACTGTTTCATCGTTCTATTGACAAAAGATACTGTTTTTCATTACTCCGGTCAATTTCATATCATGTCAGTGTTTTTCAGTACAGTGTTTTCGAATTTGTACAGGTGAAAAATCGAAAACACTGACACTACTGACAAACAAAATTTTTCTTATTTCCAAACGTGGTGGCACTGTTTCATTGTTCTATTGACAAAAGATACTGTTTTTCGTTACTCCGGTCAATTTCATATCATGTCAGTGTTTTTCAGTACAGTGTTTTCGAATTTGGTACAGGTGAAAAATCGAAAACACTGACACTACTGACAAACAAAATTTTTCTTATTTCCAAACGTGGTGGCACTGTTTCATCGTTCTATTGACAAAAGATACTGTTTTTCGTTACTCCGGTCAATTTCATATCATGTCAGTGTTTTTCAGTACAGTGTTTTCGAATTTGGTACAGGTGAAAAATCGAAAACACTGACACCACTGACAAACAAAATTTTTCTTATTTCCAAACGTGGTGGCACTGTTTCATCGTTCTATTGACAAAAGATACTGTTTTTCATTACTCCGGTCAATTTCATATCATGTCAGTGTTTTTCAGTACAGTGTTTTCGAATTTGGTACAGGTGAAAAATCAAAAACACTGACACTACTGACAAACAAAATTTTTCTTATTTCCAAACGTGGTGGCACTGTTTCATCGTTCTATTGACAAAAGATACTGTTTTTCGTTACTCCGGTCAATTTCATATCATGTCAGTGTTTTTCAGTACAGTGTTTTCGAATTTGGTACAGGTGAAAAATCGAAAACACTGACACCACTGAGAAACAAAATTTTTCTTATTTCCAAACGTGGTGGCACTGTTTCATCGTTCTATTGACAAAAGATACTGTTTTTCGTTACTCCGGTCAATTTCATATCATGTCAGTGTTTTTCAGTACAGTGTTTTCGAATTTGGTACAGGTGAAAAATCGAAAACACTGACACCACCGACTTGAAAAAATCATCCTGTTTGTGACGGTGTGGAATATCGAGTCACATGAATTTGCTTTGTCATTGCTCTTTTGGCATGCATTAAACTATACCATGCCATTTTCAAAGCATACTTGGCATCTATTTTCAATGAAATGATATGCTTTTGTCACGTTGTTTGATACCATTCTAATTCATATTTCAATGCTAATCATTGTAAAGAGAGAATGTCGTGCCTGGCACCTTGACTTGTCACAAAAGGTCAAACCCAAATTAGGCAATGAAACTTGCACGCAAAGTAGAATCGTGTTCTCTTTTGTTCAACTTCCCAAATGGTCGAGAAGAAGCGACAACCAAGAACAACAATTCTGTAAACAGACACTGTTGCAGGTAAGAAAAGTTTCTGTATCTTAACGTTGAGGTAACAGGAGCCAAAATGCAGAGAAGCTGGTTATTAACCTTTTGCATGATACTGTTCAATGGTGGAAAGAGAAACTATTGCTTGGTTTATTCTAGGCCTAAAAATCTACAACAAAGCAAATATAAGAAGACCTTGCAGAGGGCTTCGGTAACATGGGATGCTTATTAACAGACTCGTTGCCTTCAAAGCCTTGTCAAAAGTGTCCAGTAGTTTGGAAATATTTGCTGAAAACCACTTTTTAAGGCAGCACCTTATTGACTATCTAATTTTACTAGTGAGTAACAAGAATATCCATCGAAATGACGACTTGGAATTATGAATACGAGTGAATACGAAACTTCATACGAAACCGCGCTGGATTTTGTACTTGGTCAAGATAGAACAGGGCGTAATTCATGCCATTTTGAAGCCCTTCTTGGTTTTTTCTGATCTACTTTTCGTTGCAAAACACAAGATCTTTAATTTCAAGGAAGTTGTCGAAAGAAATTCATTTATGATCGAAATGCGAAAAATTCCTATGTTCGAAGAATGTACAAAACATTTCATCAGAGAAAAATAATTGCAATTGTGGATAAATTTTTAATTTTTAATAAATAAGTTCTTCCGGTTTTAAAAAAGGCTTTGTAATACACCTTTTCAATTATTTCATTTATATTATTTCGGCCTCGTTTTGGAAAAAGTTGAAAATTTCTTCATACAAAATTTCTGACCACGGATTTGGAGTCTGCACTCCAAGTTTAGTCTACCGGCAAATTTTTATTTTACTACCTAGAGTTTGTGGTTTTGATTTTCTGGCGAAAATAAATTTGAGAATTTATATAAAAGGGATATGACCGTGAAAATCGTTTGGGGTGTAACTTTACACCCTCAGTCATTTTCACTGTCAGATTCCTTATAAATTTCTAATTTGTTATCCTCACAAAATGAAAATCGCCAACACTCAGATTACGAAAATTTGTAGTTAGACTAAAATTTGGATGCTGAACGTGAATATGGGGTCAAATATTTCATATGACGCAAGCTGAAGAAATTCCCAAAAAAATCCAAAACGAGGCTTCTTAGTTGAAAAGGTGTATTGGTTGACGTACACTTATCGGCTTTGATAGTTTGATAGTAACTGGAACATCATTTGGGAACCGCAGCTTGATGATAAATCTTAGGGCGAGTACGACGACAAAAAACATGTTCTTTTGCATATTTCAATGATGCTATATTGACAAATCCATTTTAGTAATAAAATAAAGATGACAAGTCCATTTTAATTATTGACAGAAGACAAGTCCATGATGACAAAATCGAGTGGCTAAGCCATAATAATTATTTAGAACGTTTCGAACCTTCCTAGGTCCATCCTCAGCAAGTAACTGGGTGGAAACAACGATTAAATACTAGACGAGCTACACGTTAGTGGGACTTGGGAATAGTCCAAAAAAGGGCAAAATGGCCATAGAAAGAAAGGCTGTGTGCAAACCAGGGGAGAAAAACAATTAAGGAAACCAGTAATACCAGTAATACTGGTGGAAAAACGGAGACAAACAACTCAGAACAGTACCAGGGGGATTGAGGATCCTTGCCATGCCTTGTACTATGGGAAAACAACCCGTAATTTAGTTACCCGCTGCAGAGAGCACTTGGGAATCAACAAAGCAGGTCAAAAGATCAAAAGTAACTGTTCCGCCATTGGGGACCACATTTCTAAGTCCGGCCACAATGGATCCCTTGATGATTTTCATATTCTCAGCAAAACTGAGAATTCTTTTGACCTACTTATTCACGAAAGTCTTTTAATCCTTCGGGACCATCCTTCCCTTAATTCACAGCAATCCTCAATCCCCCTGGTACTGTTCTGAGTTGTTTGTCTCCGTTTTTCCACCAGTATTACTGGTATTACTGGTTTCCTTAATTGTTTTTCTCCCCTGGTTTGCACACAGCCTTTCTTTCTATGGCCATTTTGCCCTTTTTTGGACTATTCCCAAGTCCCACTAACGTGTAGCTCGTCTAGTATTTAATCGTTGTTTCCACCCAGTTACTTGCTGAGGATGGACCTAGGAAGGTTCGAAACGTTCTAAATAATTATTATGGCTTAGCCACTCGATTTTGTCATCATGGACTTGTCTTCTGTCAATAATTAAAATGGACTTGTCATCTTTATTTTATTACTAAAATGGATTTGTCAATATAGCATCATTGAAATATGCAAAAGAACATGTTTTTTGTCGTCGTACTCGCCCTAAGATTGATAGTAACTGAAATCTTTTTGAATTTCTATGGTGGCGATTGTTGTTGTGTTGATTTGTTTTATTCATGGAAAGGATTGAAAGATAATTCCCTTGCTATTCCTGGATGAAAGGTGTGCAGGAAGGGGGGGGGGAACCTGCGTGCAGACTAGGGGGCATCAGAAGGAAAAAGAATAGCCCAGACTTTGCTTGATGTATGTGCCACCCCCAGGGGGGGGTACTCTATAACTTTCAATACGGGGAGGTCCATGCCAATATTTGGGGTCTAAAATTTTACGTTAAATCAATATTTGGGGTCTGTGAATTACAACATGGACAAAAATTCAATATTTGGGGTCCAAAAATCTGAAAGAAGGAACAATCATGGAATTTCATGCGGGTCTCCACAATGTTAGACTCAATATTTGGGGTCCCCAAAACATTAAGTATAATATTTAGGGGTCAGCAAAGAAATAGTGGCATGGACCCCCCCCGTATTGAAAGTTAGGGAGTACCCCCCTGGGGTGCCACCTTAAGGCAGAGACATTTATATCACCATTTTCAGGTGCCTGCACATGTGAGTGTATGGAAAAGTGACGCCTTGAACGGGGATCTGCTGGGATTTAGGGAGTAAAAATGGGGTTCACATATTGCCACTTTCACAAGAAGCCTTTTTCGAGGAGAAATAGAGATATAAGCTTTGCTAGGAGGAGAAATGCATTCCTTCCTCAATTATGAATGAAGTGGCATTGCCAATGAGTTGATAACGTTCATTATTGGTTTCAGTACCAAAATAATCATTGTCATGCGACCACTGTAGAGGAGCTACATTTTTACTTGCCTCGGTAGGCTTCAACGTAGATTTTGAGGCCTTTTCTGGATATCTTCCCCCCCCCGCATGTTAACTTTTGAAAAATTTTCCGACCCCCCGCTCTTATTCCAACCCCCTTTTATTAACTTTTGGAAAAATGAAATGATAGGAAACATAATTTCTGAATAAACGCAAAAGAACTCAAGAAGTGCATTCAACAGAACCAGGGTTCATCAGTGAATGTATCAGTAACATCACTGTTCACATAAATATATAAAAGATACGTGCCCCCCCGATCGTTCCAACCCCCTCCCCCGATTATTGTTATATCGAACCATTTCCAACCCCTCCAATTATTCTCACCCCATCCGCTTATTCGGTACTCGAGAGTAGTTGCTGAGTTAGTGTACGAGAAAGTCAACATCTTCTCTCGTGTTGACGTGTGTAACATTTTCCATTTTAGATGTTCCGCTTTCCGCAACTGCCACCTGAAGCCAAACAGTTCCCCACCGTTGGCCATTGCAATGGTATGCCATGTTTTCGATTCAAAGAATTCACAAGGGTTTCATGGATCGGAAGTGGAGGGTATGGGAAAGTATACAACAATAAGGAGGTTGTGGTAAAAATACTAGCAGATGCTGAACAGTCAGACGTTTTGAAAGAAGCGAAATTCCTTCATCGGCTCAATCATGTAAATATTGTCGACTTTGTCGCAATTTGCCCCTTGAAAAAAGCAATAATGCTAGAGTATATGGCTTTTGACATGAAAGAGTTTGGAGGAAATAGTTCCGTTTCTAGCGTAGATGATTTACTTGAGGAGCTGCATAGATGTAAATTTGAGGGGTTCGAGCATCTTTCCATGTGTGTTGCCCAACAAATTGTTGATGGTCTCCGGTATCTCCACAGCGAAGGTGTTGCCCACCGAGACCTAAAGCCAGGCAATGTTCTCATAGGAAATAAACATCTGAAAGGATTGTCACTGGAAGATAAGGAACGAGCCTGGAAAAGCAAACCGTGCCTAGCTAAGCTCACTGACTTCGGTGAGAGCTGGGGGAAAATCAGCCAGACATCACAAGCCGCATGTTCTCACACCCTTAACATCTACAGGGGCACCCCGGCCTTCATGGCACCAGAGGTAATTGATCCATTTAAGAGGCCAACTGAGATGAGAGAAGACCAACTAAAGAAAGCTGATATTTGGAGCTTAGGGATGGTTTTCTTTTGCTTGACGAATCCAAGCTATAAAATTCCCTATTACAAAGAGATAAGGTCTTCTAAAATGATGGGGGATTGGCAAAATGTTCTGAAAAGAAACATAAGTAGAGGTTTGGTACCAGAAGCCGACCCTGCATACAGTCCGCAAAGATTCTCTGTGTGGCTTCCAATTCATAATGCATTCTTGAGGTGTATAAAGAAAGAGGCAAATGACCGACCCTCACTCCAGGATGTCAAAGACATTCTCCAGTCGAAAATACAGCAAGTTACGTACTCATTATCTTGTCACCAAGGGTCTGCTTTAGAAGAAGCTAGTTTTAAGAATGCAGTGGAAGAAGGGAAAAATTTGTCGAATTTCACTGCCCCTACCAATGATGGTACAAATGCATGTGCATTTTTGAGTCTAAAGATTACAGAGTTGCTACTAGGGAAAAGTTTTCTCAACTGGGATGAATTATCTTCAACAATTAGCAATATCATACGAAACTTTCCGACTAAACTGAATGAAATTCGTGACAAAGAGCAAATCTATGAAGTTGAGGGAGCTTATGCAGAAATGCTGCATGGAGGATTGGTGCTTCCACTTTCTCTTGACGTCAAATATGAGTGGGAAAAGGTTTTCTCAGATGCTGGTAAGAAGCAATTTGTACAGTGCCTCGAGTCTGATGCAATATATATCATGACTGTTCAGCCGTATTCTTTTGTTGTAGGCAGGTCTGGACATAGCATTTTCGTGGTAGACACTCATGTCATTGGAGACAGCCTAGGTGGTAATGGCAATGGTGTCATTGTGGTCTTTTCAAGTTGTGCTGACGCTGCTAAATGGGTCTGGCAACGGTTATTTGATAGCAAAGTAAGAGACCAATTTATGCAGTTGATTAAAGTAACCATCGAAGAAAGGAACAACGCAGAAGGAACAGTCCAAGGACAATATGATCTTTTCCAAGATAGCATAGCAGGAACAGCCTCAAGACAACACAATATATCCAAAGAATGCGCTCAAGGAAGAGCCCCAGGACAATATGATCTTTCCCAAAACAGCAAAACAGGAACAGCCTCGAGACAGCATAATACATTCAGAGAAAGTACAGAAAAAACACTTCCAGAACGATATGATCTTTCCCAAGACAGCATAGCTGGAACAGCCTCAAGACAGCATAATATGTCCCAAGAAAGCATATCGAAAGCATTCCCAAAGCAACGTAACCTATCCCAAGGCAGCATATCAGAGAAAAATCAACGTGCGGAAACAGCCACAAGACCAGCAGAACAGAGGACAAAGGCCTTTCAAGAAGAGTTTGCCACCGGGGCCATGTGGGATTCTGAACGCACTGAAACGTTTGGTCCATATAACATACCTTATATTCCATCCGTTTCAAGAAACCTTACAAAGGTTGAGCTATTTGCCTTGGTCAAGTCAAAGATAACTAGAGCTGAAAGGATCCCACAGGCTTGCAGAAAGCAGGCAGTATTCCTTATCAACAGCAGCCAGCTTAAAGCAGCAGACGATGTGCAAAGCGATCTCAATGGAACCTTTGAAAAATGTATGGAGGTTCGTATTTACACAGTTCAAGCTTATTTAAGTGATAAAGAAAAGGCCATTGTAAAAGCTATTTCTAGAAAGCGCATGGAGAAGCTAGGAAACAACCAGATGTACCTCAAATTACATCGCAAAGAAAATAAATTTGGTTTGATAAGGAACATTTCATACTTCTTTGATGACAAAGGACGTATCCTGAACGATACTGTTGTCTTGCAATATCTTGTGAATAAGGAAGTTTGTGGAGATGTTCTAGAAGTCACCTACAAGGTTAGGAGCCATGGCAATGCTAACCCACAGTCTTACAGTTCTGGTTTCTTTCCAATAAAGAAAAGCACCTTAGATGATATGCGGAGGCAAAGTTCAGAGAAGCGTAAAGCAAGTGAAATCTACTCAAAATCAACAGATGCAGGAGAGGCGCTTGACTATGGTGACTTGCCCAGATCGAAGAAGCAGATAATTGATTTGATTGGAAAGGCAGACCAGAAAACAACGCAAGTCAACGAGGTTGAATCACTGCTAGCTTACAATGCGGAACTGGGCGAGGATGCCATTATGTGGCACCACAGCGACATACCGTTTGATTGTTGGGTTCTAGGCACCGAGAGAATCGCAGATAATCTTTGCAAAGCATCTTCCGGGCTTCCAATTTCAATCGACCCTACGTTCAATCATGCATCATTTGAGGTGACTCCACTGACATATCGACATCAACTCATTGAAGCCAGGAGCAAGAATGTGGGGGGAAGTTGGGTTAGCGCCGTTATTTTAGGCCCAACAATCATTCACCATGGAAAAGATGAATCCACTTTTGATATCGCATTAAGGCAAGTATCGATGAAAGCAGACCTCATGCATGCAAAGATTGGGGTGATCACTGATGGGGAACAAGCACTAATCAACGCGATCAAAAGAAATTTTCTGTCGGCCGTGCCCCTCCGCTGTACTGCACATTTTAAAAGAAACTGTGAGGATTTCCTTAAATCTATTGGAATCGAGGGGAACATTAAGCAAGAGCCTTTTCTAACAATCCTGTTTGGATCAGATGGAATCGTTGATGCAAAAAATAAGAAAGATTTGACAAGGATGCTTGATAATGCGACACCACTGTTTAACGAATTGGAAAGGGAAGCGTTAAATCTAAGTGAGGATTGCCGAGTACAGTTCTCTGCGTACATCAGAGAAAGAGAAAAAACGGTTTTGCGCAAGCTCATCCAGTCTGCAAGGATCAAAAGTGGAATGCATTGTGACAAAGATGGATATCCAGATAGGGTTTACACACATCAATCTGAAACCTGCAATTCTATGCTTTCAGCTCAGAAAAAGGCAATTGGCTATGGCAAAAAGACCGACATTTCCAAGATGCTATTCATAACAGATGTATGGCAGAAAGTAGTGGCTGCACAAGATGCTGAGATTGAGAAGGCACTTTTTGGTCAAAGTGAAAAGTTTCGGCTGTGCCACAATGCCCAATACTTACAGGTGTCTGTAGAAGACTGGTTTAGTTGGGATACACAAACAAGGAAAAGGTACGTGCATTTCTAGCTACAAGTCCTCATTTTCACATTGATCTGTAGTTTAAACTCTGCGCAATAATTTCCTGTCGTGAAAGGTAGAATGTTTAACATAATTGTTTCAAAATGAAAAACTGTTTCAATGTCCTATCGGTCCAGAGTTTGTCCATATGTTGAGCTGTGGGAGCCACATTCCCGCTCTCTAGAGGAAGAAAAGAAGAGTGTTGTGTATTGTTTACAGGTTTCTATCATTTGATTGATCATCTGCACCATTTGAAAATGATGGCTAAATACCGTGACTCTGTTGACGAAGTGAAGAGAGTATTGATCTCCAATACTTGGAAATTTTCATTCTTTCCATGGTAAGATACCTATTTCCTGCTATCTTTGCATTTAAATAACTAACATTCATTATTGAGGGTTTTTCAGATATAGAAGTTGGTTTAGAATCTTTGTCCTTTTAAAATTATAGCATTCTGGCCATCATTTCAGTATCAACGATGCAAGGGAGCATAAAATGATTGATCACGGAAAAAGACAAGTCCAAATTCCAACGACAATGCCAATTGGATGTCTGTCACTGAAACTGGCTGACGAACTGCCAATCTTATTCTATGCGAACCTTCTTGAAGAAAAAGCGCTCAATCTCTTGAATTGTCCAAATGCAATTGTACAATCTCCAACGACATCTGGTGATCAAGAAGGCAACTCCTATTTAGTGGCAGGATCAAAGAAGCCATACAAAGTGAAAGTTGGAAATGGAAGGCTGTTTTGTGACTGCAGCAGCTTCAGGTAATGCTAATTTGGAAGGTGGCATTTATCCTTGCTCGTGCAAATTCGAAAAATGGTCACATTCCTCCATAATGGTACCCCCCGCGACCCCAACCTTAAAGATTCCATAACAAGTTTCATGTTCACTACCTGTGCCCCGTGAACACTTAGAACAAAGTGTCTTGAAGCCTCTCTAATGTTTAGACATTACTCAAGTACCTGATGAGTAATATGACAAAGGAAACAAGTGACCCGTATAAAGTAGAACTGTGCCAAGAATTTGGTTTATCAAAATACATTGTGCTTTCAGTTATATTTTCCCAATAATGAAGAGTTTTTTAATTTTTTGGTAATCTGAGAATTGAGTTTCTTGTACTATGAGCAGTTTTTTACAAACCAAAAATAGGTATAGCTAAAAAGTCCATTCAAGTATAGTATATTGCAAGATCATTTTGTTGCTTCAAGCTTCGTAGCAAAGTCTGATATTTTTTATCTATGGTCACTGATGCATTTAGGGCTGTTTTAGAGGAACTGACAATGCCACGTAAATCTCATCTCCAGGGGAAGTTAAGGTTGAAACGTTGCTGTGAATTCCCTGAGAAGAATAGCGATAACAAGGAAATTCAGGTGGGGGGCAAAGAAGATATCAGGAGAATGGTCACCATCAATTATCATCAGTGAAAGATATGTGCTCCGTAAACCAGCGGTGTTGCAAAAAACATTCCCAAAACAGCATCTAACTTCTTGAAAAACCACTTGCAGATAGCATGACGGCAATGAAGCATCAAACCTCGGGACAAATGTCTGTAAATGGAAAAGTGCCTCCTCCTTTGGCCCTTGTACAGTAAATACTTTAGTACTGCAATCCCCGGACACTTATCAAATCAATCTGAAAGTTGCTACAGACAATTCAAGAGCCAAATCACCTAAGCATAAAAAATTTTGAAGAATAATTCAGAAATAAGCAGAACTTTGTTTAACGTTTCTGCAACTCTACTGCAGAAGATTAACATCGAAATGTTTAACAAACTTCTAACATGTTTCTGAATTATTGTTTAAAAATTGCTAGAAATTGCTTTGTGTTGTAGCTTCTTATTCTAGGCAAGGTTACGGTTTCTCAGAAATCAATAATGCATGTTTTCCCACTTTCAAAGCATTTGCTAGCTTTTGAGCCAGGAGTCATCAGCGCCCTTGCTACACCCCTAACCTGACTCGAAGAACGATAGCTTTCAGAAATTGAAGCTTTCATTAGAGTTGTGGAGAAGGATGCTCTCCCCAGCAGCGGATCTATAGGATACATCATTGTTGTATGGAAACTGTCGCTAACAATAATATTTTCAGTTTGAAAAGCTCATGATTACTCTTGTTTAGATCTGTGAGGATTTGTAGCCATTCTGTGGCTATAGCAGAGAAGTTGAGGGTACTGAAAGACCTTGTGCAAGGAGTAAGAAGTGCACACAGAGCAGCTGTCACCTATCCAAGTGCAGCAGGTGGTGCTGGAAGAAAAGGGAAGCTTAGCAGAAAATCCAGGCAGTATGCAGTGAAAACAACTGATGGTAATGGGAACACTACTTCGATTTCGCAGCAAGCCCCGTTTACAAAGATTTGGCATAACAACGAGCCTCTGATCATACAGCGTGTTGCAGACATTCCAGAAGAAAAAAGTCGATGTGGATACTGCGGTAACGATTTTCCAAGAGGAAGGCTGTCATACATTCCATTTGATGTCGCAATTGCCCACAAAGAGCGGTGGGAATACTTGAACAGACAGCGCAAATCAGATGACGATCCATTTTACCTACCCTCGCCACATGGTAAGATGACAACGCGATATTACTGCGTCAGGAGGGCATGCGTAACAAAGAGATTTCCGTACTTCACAAAAGATCTCGTCGAAGTTGGAGAGAATGTGAACATCAGCCAAAGTCACAAGAATCTTTTAAAAGAGGAGCTCGACATAGAGTTGTGAGGAAAGCACCCTATTCTGAAAGCCTGAACACCCAAGGCAAGAGGCTAAATGAAATGTTTTAAGACAGATTTTCAGTAGGCACTCCAGCTATATGAATATGTATCAAAAGTCAATACTCTGCAGTATGAATGAAAAAAGGCTGCTGGTCGAAACATTTTAATTTCTTTGAAACGAAAGCTCGAACATAAGTGAGATAATGATTTCCTGAATGCCCACTTCCTTTGCTTTTATTAAGACTTAAAGCGTAAACGTTGGTCAAAATGAGGTAGTGTCTCTTTTAGGCAATGCCATTGCCTCTTTATAGACGAAGGAAACTAAGAAATTGCTAAAACAAACATTTCAGCCCATGTGAGACAGGTTTTAATCCAGCGCTGCTTTATTTACAACAGGTTACTTACTGCTTGCTTTATAACTTCCTGTGTGATGTGAAGAAAGGAGAATGTCCGTCTTAGCTACATCAAACAATACCGTTGGAATAATAGTTAGAAAACTTCCACCTAATTTTGTCCTATACTTACGGCCAGGTCTATAACGCGGACCACGTGGACCCCGCGGACCTTCTCGACAAACATGACTTTCAGGTCCGCGAAATGTGGTCCGCGTTTTAGAATTTCCCTATAGAGCGAAATTCTAAAACGCGGATCTTAATTTCACGGACTTTTTCCAATGTCCGCGAGATTTTGTCCGCGTTATAGAGCTTCGCTATAGGGTGAAATTCTAAAACGCGGACCTTCATCTCGCAAACTTTCTTGTAGGTCCACGAAATTTGGTCCTCGTTTTAGAATTTTGCTATAGGGAGAAATTCTAAAGCACGGACCTAAATTCGCGGACTTTTTAGTACATTTTGAAACTTAGCATTTCGAAATAAAATCTCATTTAAAATCGAACCATTAGAAGTAACAAGAAATAGAATCCGAGGAAACATTAACGTAGAGAAAACTTACGTAAGTATCTCGTTCCAAGAAGTTTATACTGCTGTTTTAGCAATTTTTAGCAACTTTCTGCAAAACGTTAACTGTCCTTGTCTTGTCTGGTCTCGTCCCTTTTACAAAGTTATTGCACGACAACTTGTCAGTCCGCAGTATGCAAGAAGACGGATTCTCCGTGTCAAATTGATGTCATTATACCTGAACTTGAAATCACGAAATTATTGTCACGTCATCTTAAGAATGCTTCCAACACAGGAAATCCTTTTCGTAAAGGACTGTGATATGAAAGCAATGATTTCCCCAGTATCGGTAGATAAGATCCAATCCCTACTTTTTCATAGACATAGGAACCGGGAGGGCACTGGGGCACGTCCTCCCCAAGATTTTGCAACAAACAAAGACGTATTATGTATTTTATGTGTTCATATATATTCATATTTGATTTGTTTAGGGAGGGTTGCCCTTCAACCGAAGTTGTTTTTCAAGGGGCCCTTTCAAGTGCCCTTTTTATTTTCAGAAAATGCCGCATGGCTTCAAGGACAGGAGCAAAGCTTTTTACCGGTGTAATAGAATTCCTTGTCAGATTTTTTCGCACACTTTAATTGCATGATCATTGATTGTAGATTGTTAGTTGGACTTGCTACAAGTCTATCTTTTGGTCATAAAAACAAGAGAAGGAAAAAGAAAAAAAAGGAAAAAGAAAAAAAGGAGAGTAGGAAAGATAGACTTGCAACTCTTGTGCACCCAATCGAGGCTACATTCAAATTTTTCTATTCACCGGACAACATATTCCTTCTCTCCTCAGTATTCCTTTTTCAATATCCTGTTCTTATGACCAAAAGATAGACTTGTAGCAAGTCCAATTGTTAGTCTAAATTCACAAACAGAAGCCAGACTAGTCATAAAGAAAAACAAAAGGTTGTCCTTGCACAAGGAACAGGATGTTAGAAACTCCCATAAAAGTATAACTCGAGAAACTATCTACTTTACTAAAAGAGATTAATGACTTTATTTTCAATTTTCTGCTTCATGATATTACTCGGAAGGTACTTGAATAATGCCTAAACACCGGAAAGGCTTCAAAACTTTGTTTTGAAGTGTTGAGGAGGGCATGGGTAGGGAAAAAGAAGGTAGGTATGGATCATGCAAGAAACTGCAAGAAACTCGAATGCCGACAGTCTGATACATCCAAGAAATTTTCAGTCCCAGCTCAGCTTTTACGTGCGTGGGAAAGCCTACATTCGGTTCCAGACCCATCAAAAGTAAACGACATTCCCATCGATTATTTCGGGTCTTGTACCCCGATCGAAACCCAATGGGCCCATAAAATTCGACGGGCGTTGATCGACTAAGGATGACAGATTTTGTAGAAATCGTAGTGGAAATCGTCTAAAACATGCAGCAGAAAAGCTCTGAAGGAGTCCGCAAAATTAGGTCTGTGCTTTAGAATTTTGCCCTATAGCAAAATTCTAAAACGAGGACCAAATATCGCGGACCTACAAGAAAGTCCACGAGACGAAGGTCCGCGTTTTAGAATTTCACCCTATAGCGAAATTCTATAACGCGGACAAAATCTCGCGGACATTGGAAGAAGTCCGCGAAATTAAGGTCCGCGTTTTAGACGGACCTGAAAGTCATGTTTGTCGAGAAGGTCCGCGGGGTCCGCGTGGTCCGCGAGGTCCGCGTTATAGACCTGGCCCTATACTTACTTTTTCATTAGTGCACATTCCCTGGAGGCCTATTTTGCAAGGGCTGTGCATCAAGTGAAATGTGAGTTATTGAGATGACTTATGCATCAAAAGATCACTTTCTCATTTATGTCTAACCTTCGTTCCACAGAAATTAATTTTTTTCCACCAGCAGCCTATTTTTGATTCACCCTTTAAATCATCATACTGGGTGAGTCACAGAATGTACACCATGCCTGAAAAGCCGTACAATGAAACCATACACCACATCTAAAAACAACTCGTTTGTCTGGTTGAGAATTCAACACAAATAGGTTGATTTAATAACCTGATTTTATAGGGTAGTAATACATTCAAAGTTAAGAGAAAAATCGGAAACGATTGCACTCCAACCTCGGTAAGGAGACAGACTGTAAATGATACAATTCGGTGGCAATTTTTTTTTGCCGAGCTTGCCGTACGATTTTAAGACAGTGGATACATTTTTTGTAATTCACCCAGCATAGCAAATTGAAGGAGTGCTCCATTTGGGCAACAGCATCAACTGTGACAATATTGAGATATTATGACAGATTCTTCCAGAGGACTGATAACTTAAACATAGTTTTGTAGCAAGGATAGGAAGTAAAGGTATTTCCTCAAAGTAGTTGTTCCCAGGTGGCGTATTGGTAAGCGAGAATTAATGTTATGTTACTTTTAAATATATAGCCACTCAAACTGGATGGACAATTTTCTGTTGGAATTGCAGCCTGTAAATTAATGGAATTGCCGCTGCTAAAAGAAGCTATATCAATTCTATGTCATTAAATAGTAATAAGGAACAATTTAGGGAAAAGCCAAACACTGATTTTCTTCTTAACACTGAGGCCCCCTAAGGGGTCTCGGGCTCCGAGTCTCCTGGGCGTTTTTTAATGGGCTCCGGGCTCCCAAAGACAAAATTGCTGTGCTCCAGGGCTCCATTGCATGCTCTTCTGGGCTCCAGGGGCTCTATTTCTTAAAATTCGAGAAAATTGCCATGGGATTTGTCTGGGCTCCAGGGCTCCAAGCTTTCAAAATGATGGGCTCCAGAGCTCCAGCGACCCCCCCTTTGGGGGCCTCAACACTTACATGAACAGAAATGTTGACAGGTAGGAAAAGATAATAGATTTGCAGTTATTTCAACGGTGCAAGCTATTTTTCTAAACAAACAATACAACGGTGGCAAATGAAGGACTCTGGTGGTTTAGATAAAAAGTTGATCGAAGCTACAAGTCCTTTTTCGTGAATAAGGAGATATCGCATAATTCTGCGACTCACAACGAGAGCTTCGGTACAAGTAAATCATAAAAGTTTGTTGAAGGTACCAAATGTCCCAACATGAAACTTTAGTATGACGTGCGAAAAGTTGCACATGTCGTTGCTGTAGCTATTGGGTAACTGGTAGGTTTAAGGATACTTGGTACACTCTGAGATCCGTTTCTAAACTTGTCCGTTTTTAAAGTAAGTTAAATGGGACCATAAGGCACCAAAAGAATGCCTTTAACCCCTTTTTACATTAACCCAGGCTATTGGAAAGGCACCCTGTCAAAAATTCATGGTTTAAACTTTATATTTTATGAAATGTTGAATTTATATTTTGAGTTATATTAATCACATTACAAATAGTAGTGGTTCTTTCACTTGCTGTTGTTGAATCAATGATACAACACCATAAAATTTTGTAGTTCTTTCATTTGCTCCTGCAGATATCATTCACTGAAGCTGTTTGAAAAGAGCGCTTCCCCCCAAAATTCTCCAAATTTAAGGTCATTTTAAGGAGAATAATCAATATGATCACAACGTACAACTTTATCCTTAATTGAAGCTTGATGGGTGGAGGAGAACCAGCCTTTCATCAAGTACATATAGTTTTTGCAAGTGTTTTCGACATTACACCTGCACCAAATTAGAAAACACTGTACTGAAAAACACTGACATGATATGAAATTGACCGGAGTAACGAAAAACAGTATCTTTTGTCAATAGAACGATGAAACAGTGCCACCACCTTTGGAAATAAGAAAAATTTTGTTTGTCAGTAGTGTCAGTGTTTTCGATTTTTCACCTGTACCAAATTCGAAAACACTGTACTGAAAAACACTGACATGATATGAAATTGACCGGAGTAACGAAAAACAGTATCTTTTGTCAATAGAACGATGAAACAGTGCCACCACGTTTGGAAATAAGAAAAATTTTGTTTGTCAGTAGTGTCAGTGTTTTTGATTTTTCACCTGTACCAAATTCGAAAACACTGTACTGAAAAACACTGACATGATATGAAATTGACCGGAGTAATGAAAAACAGTATCTTTGTCAATAGAACGATGAAACAGTGCCACCACGTTTGGAAATAAGAAAAATTTTATTTGTCAGTAGTGTCAGTGTTTTCGATTTTTCACCTGTACCAAATTCGAAAACACTGTACTGAAAAACACTGACATGATATGAAATTGACCGGAGTAACGAAAAACAGTATCTTTTGTCAATAGAACGATGAAACAGTGCCACCACGTTTGGAAATAAGAAAAATTTTGTTTCTCAGTGGTGTCAGTGTTTTCGATTTTTCACCTGTACCAAATTCGAAAACACTGTACTGAAAAACACTGACATGATATGAAATTGACCGGAGTAACGAAAAACAGTATCTTTTGTCAATAGAACGATGAAACAGTGCCACCACGTTTGGAAATAAGAAAAATTTTGTTTGTCAGTAGTGTCAGTGTTTTCGATTTTTCACCTGTACCAAATTCGAAAACACTGTACTGAAAAACACTGACATGATATGAAATTGACCGGAGTAATGAAAAACAGTATCTTTTGTCAATAGAACGATGAAACAGTGCCACCACGTTTGGAAATAAGAAAAATTTTGTTTGTCAGTGGTGTCAGTGTTTTCGATTTTTCACCTGTACCAAATTCGAAAACACTGTACTGAAAAACACTGACATGATATGAAATTGACCGGAGTAACGAAAAACAGTATCTTTTGTCAATAGAACGATGAAACAGTGCCACCACCTTTGGAAATAAGAAAAATTTTGTTTGTCAGTAGTGTCAGTGTTTTCGATTTTTCACCTGTACCAAATTCGAAAACACCGTACTGAAAAACACTGACATGATATGAAATTGACCGGAGTAACGAAAAACAGTATCTTTTGTCAATAGAACGATGAAGCAGTGTTACCACGTTTGGAAATAAGAAAAATTTTGTTTGTCAGTAGTGTCAGTGTTTTCGATTTTTCACCTGTACCAAATTCGAAAACACTGTACTGAAAAACACTGACATGATATGAAATTGACCGGAGTAACGAAAAACAGTATCTTTTGTCAATAGAACGATGAAGCAGTGCCACCACGTTTGGAAATAAGAAAAATTTTGTTTGTCAATAGTGTCAGTGTTTTCGATTTTGCACCTATATCAAATTCGAAAACACTGTACTGAAAAACACTGACATGATATGAAATTGACCGGAGTAACGAAAAACAGTATCTTTTGTCAATAGAACGATGAAACAGTGCCACCACGTTTGGAAATAAGAAAAAATTTGTTTGTCAGTAGTGTCAGTGTTTTCGATTTTGCACCTATATCAAATTCGAAAACACTGACAGCACTGACACATGGTTAGTGTCAGTGGTGTCAGTAGTGTCAGTGTTTTCGACCTGGCCTGTAGGATCTGCTTTCTTCAATTTTCTTACTTTAACCCATATTGGATACCCAAAAAGTAATGCAGAACTAAAGGAACCAAAAAATAAATTGTGCAAATGATTGACCCAAAAAAGTAAGCTCTGTCCAAATTTTAGACCCAAAAAAGTAACCCGAGCAACCCTATCCAAGATACACCCAAGTAACCCCCCCCCCCCCTGGGTTATTAACTTGTAGTCTGGTGTGATCTCAACTGGTTTTAGCTACACAGTTATATACATTATTCTGCTTTGATAGGAACAGTATATAACAAGTATCTTGCTGTAATAGGTCTTTCAATTTTCATTCATTTTCAGAATCCCGATGTGTCAAGCTATGGAATCTATGTGAGACTTGGCTTTTATTACCTGTCAACCTTCACTTAGCTACTTGTTGCTTTGCAAGAACATATTCCTTTTGAAACTGTTGCAAAGAGACCAAACAATGCCTGCATCATATTATTTAATTCAGATTTTTTAATTCAGACTGTAAGCTAACTGCTTTAAATTTGTAATTTTGCTTGTTGAAAGTAAGAATCAATGAAAATAGAACATGCTGTAATATGTAACAGGCAACAGATTAGTAATTTTTGCAAACAATGCTCTGTTTAATTTGATATTATGCTAATTTGTAGAGAAAGGGAAACATTTACTGTATGCATGTGCCATCTTTTACATACTAACAATTAAACACAATAAAGCACAGATTGCAAAGTTATTACCTCAGATTGTTGCCATTTTATACTCAAAATCAACATTAGAAAATGTTTGTATCTAATTTACAACTGAGTGCCAAAGAAGCCGGGTCGATGGAGAATGATCAAAGGGTTGAAAATGGTTCAATACAATCATAATCAAGGGACTGAAACAATTAGAGGTGGTTGGAAAAATTGAATGTTCACTTTCACAAGAATTAAAGAGAATCGACATAGTTAAAAGCTGGCCCGGGCCAGGTCAAAAATATGACCTTTTGTACTTGACAACTTAGACACATCCGGTTTCAGTGTGTAGCTGAAGAAACAAAGGATTTGTGGGCGTTTCTCTTGCCTATTTATAGCGGCTACAAGATATAGCTATGTCTGTTCCCTTTAATAAGGAGGTTGGAATGAAAATTTCAGGAGGAAAATTTCTAAAGAAGGAATAACTGGGGGCAATTGATTATTGGGTACTCAAGTCAGTAATCAGGTATGGACCCCCATTCTCCCCTTGGGTAAGCCACTGGCCAGCAACAGAACAGAAGGTGCACACTGAGCCTATAAGAGTCTGTTTGGGGGTAGATCAAAGGGCCTTCATCAAGAAACTTCTCATTGGAATCTCAACTCTCAGTTCACCAAAAACATATGGGACTCTAGTACTCTGGGAAAGTACAACTTGGGAGATTGTTTGTTTTGATACAGGAAATCCTTGCTATATTCTAGCTTTATTTTCACTTATATTACTTTTGACTAGTATTTAAACATATGAAAAGCTTGAAAACTTTGTTAAAAAGCACAAGTAGTAAACATGAAGATTGTTATGGATCTTTTAAGAAACTTTCAGTACTGACCCAAATTCTTAGTTTCTTATAAAAATATGTGAAACCCTCTTAACAGAGAAATGTTACATGTCTTTTATAAGAAACTGGTTTATAAGAAAGTAGTACTAAGATGGCCAAAATTTTGAGAAACTCTAGTACTACTGTATATCTGAGAAATATTCAGAAAATTTTCAAAGTTAAAAGCATGGATATTGTAGCAAATATAGCATTGAACCTTTATTCTTGAGTAAAATTAACTAACCATTTGTTTTTTCAACATAACAGAACACTGTTTATACTTATATGATGTTTTAAATGCTAAGAAACATATCTGAAGCACTGCTAGCAATCACATTGATAATTTTGCATTCACAACATAAGAAACCAATTAAGAAACTTTTAGTATTAAAATGGACAAAAGTTAATGCAAAATTGAGAAACTCTTAGTACTATAGCCTGATCCTAGTTTCTTATAAAAACCTGTGATGATTTTGTGGCATAAGCTTTCAGAACATTAAAAATGGACAAACATAGCCAGCCTGTCTTAAGTTGTGGCTAGGTCATTGTCTCTCAAAAAGTTGCAGACAAAATATTCTTAATTTAAAGGATGGATGGGTATGATGGGTATATATAATTGTCAGGCCCACCCTGAACTTTAGAGGATGGAAATCTGACACCTTATACCTTAAGCAACAAACAATAATGTAACTCCTTTTTTGTTGTCATAGCCAATTCATCCTGAAGCCTCCACTTTATTTGTTTTCAATTACTACCTCTCTAGCATTCAAATAATATGCCTGAGCTACAGTTTTGACAAAATGTTCCAGGAATTGATACATCTCTCTGTAAAAAGTTTTCAAATGCTTAATCTTCAGCCAGTCATCAATTTCAGATCAAGTCCACATGTGATGTGCATGATAACATAACATAAAATAACATAAGCATCATCCTACTCCTGCTAGCATTCCTTTGAGGAAATTGGTATACATCAAGTCCTCAAATGCAGTCCTGTGCATATAAATTGCTGCAGTTGGGGAAAACCAGAGATTAGCTCAGTTCTTCAGCATTTCCAGATTTACTCTCTTCAGTTAGTCAAAAATCATCAACTTGATTCATGATTGAATCCATGATTCTGTTTCCGTGTTCACTCAATAGAAAATGAATTAGACCTTGCCATCTTCCCTCATTTGGACATCAACTGAGCAGATCAGATTTCAGCTCTAAACGTCCAACAGGGAAAGCTTTCCGATACTTGAACTAGAAGTGTAGGCCAAGTCGTTACCAAATTTCACCTTATCTCCCAAGTAAGACTTGATGGCAGGTAGTTATTGATGCTCCAAGCAAGTTCCTATAAACCATAACAGCTCTTTTCCGCAATTTCATCTGTAAGTTAACTCTTTCTGTTCAACTTTAATGAATCCTTCCCTTCCATCGTTCCAATCGCAGCAAGAACGCCATTGTTTGTAGGACGCAATTTGGTAGCCTCGTTTGGAAATCATGCATCACAGCTCAATCTTCAAACATTAGCGCGTTTCGCCTCCCGCGCCTTCGGCGCTCCCTGGACAGGTCTTTAAGCGTGCTAAGTTGTTCTTAGTTGTGCGAAATTGAACAAAGGACATTAAGCACATACTTCATGCATCCAATGCTTCAGTCAAACATAGCAAGAGCATCTTCAAATGAAAGTGCAACATGAGCTTTGAGCATCTTTCATAGAAATTCAATTATGTTCAATGTTCACATAACTTTCTCCATTTTCCCATCATTGCTTCACAAATTCTCCTCCATTTATCAATTGCTTCTTATGACTGAGTGGTATACAAAATATGACACATGTTGCAAACATAGAAGAAACATATAACGCTGCCATAAATCCATAATGCCAAGTGAAATTTAACTATGCACGTTTTTTATAAAGCACTTGGAGAAGGCAACAGTACTAAGAGTTCTAATAAAAATACTAAAAGTTCTAATAAATAGCGTTCTGCTATGTTCAAAAAAGGTTAGTTAACATTACCTTGAAGGTACAACAATGTATTCGTTATAATATCCATACTTTAAACTTTCAAAAGTTTCTTAATACTCCTCATACATAGTACTAGAATTTCTTAAAATATTGGGCATCTGAGTACTACAGTACCTGCCAAAGTTCCATTTCCCTGTGTCTGCTGTGCAACAGCCAACATGAGAGGGCATGTTCTATCTACCAGACCCCCTGGACCATTTGACCATGCTGCAGACCCCTGGCCGCCAAGGTATTGTGCTTTCTATGGTGTATCTTCCAGAAAAATTGATGATGAGTAACATGAAATTATGCTGAATAAAGTTTTGCTGTCTTCTCAGTTATGCATCATAACCCTTTTGTTCGAAGAGATAAGAGGAAATCACGAGGATTAACAACGATAGAACTTCAATGTTTACGACACAAGCAACAATACAGCAGAGTGAGGGGCATTTCACTCATTGAAACATGATACCAGATTCCTTCAAAAGGTTTCTGATGGATTTTTTATGGATTTTTCCTGAAAGCAAGAGGATTCGTGACAAAGGCGTTCAACAGTTTGGAAGTGAAGTGCCCCTTGCTGCAGCAGGAAACTGAGTTTTGGCCTGAAGATTTACCGCACCAAACTGAAGCCGAAATCAAAAGTTCACGTCAATTTGTTGCATACAAGAACAATGCCATGTCTACCCAAAGTTCACCTCGAAAAGAATGGATACAAGCTGCTCTGTTTCGCTGTATGTGGAGTAATTCAAGTATTCTGCACCACCCAATTTTCGTCAAGAGAAGTTGCTGTGACACAGCTACAGGGGGCGGGGGGTTTTGACTGAATTTCAGGTAGGGGTATGCCGCCCACAGTTTCAAAATGTAACCGTTGGCTAGATCAATTTTTGTGAAAAGGATCCCCTTGGCTAGACTAATTTCTCCATCAAAACTGCCCTGAGTTGGCATTTTCTAGATAAAACTTGCCAAATTTTGTCTGGATTCCATCTTCACCAAGAAGTGCTTGCCTGCATGTTTAGTCAAGCTCATCATATTTTTTCAACTTGAGATAACAAAAATAGGTATGTGCTTTTATTCTATGATTCAAAGAGGACAATGAAATGTGAAGACTCATTCTACCAAAAAAGGAAAAGATCTACACATACATCTACTAAGCCTGATGACCCTCCTGAATGCGACTTATATTATGATGAACTTGGAGAAGAAGATCATTCCAATGATGATGATGATGAGACCCATGATCCTTACTCAGATCTTGGTAGTAGCCCCAAGTCAGGCACATTAAATGCTGACGTTCATGATCTTTTAAACCAATCAAGCAAGAAGGTTGAGAACACTGACTCAATGTTGACTCATACTGCATTCACACTGACACAGTTAAACCAGCTTCATCCAAACCAGGTTAAATTTCAACCAATGAAATGACTGGATTTGTTAGATTGACCAATCAGAAGGCCCTATTTGAAAACCTGGTTTAGTTGAAGCTGGTTCAACTTGCAGTTTGAATGGGGGATCAGATTGAAGAGGATCTTCTGCGTGAGGCAGACGCTGCCAATGCAGTCAGGGATAAGCTGGCTACCATAATCTCGGGTCTGTGGGGTCAAAAACTAGCACCAGAAAAAAGCAAAGGCTTGACTCAATAAGTTCTTCCAGCCAAAACATTGTGACCTGTTTGTCCCTAAATGTAAGATGGATATCTGGTCTGACAAAATTGATGCAATGGCCAGACAATTTGACACGCCATGTATGAGAAAGCAAGTTCGTAGGGATGAAGTAAAGCCAAAGTTGGATAGTCTTGCTAAACTTGCTAATGATTTCTTTGTAAATGCTAAATTACTATTAGGATCTGAGAATGATCTCAATAAAAGAATCACAAATGCAACAGCCACGAACACTGCCTTGACGAAAAGTTCTAAAGCGAAATTTTCATCACTCCCACCATGGGATGAAGGGCCATAGAGGTGGAGGAGCCAGGGTAAGACAGTAAGTAGCAAATACCTCTCTGAATCAGAACAGCCAAAACTAGGTAAAGCAGTAAGTTGCACATTTGATTTAAACTTGCATTTCAATATCGAAAATTTTTTAGATCCGTTGGCTCAGCAATGTTTTATGGGTCATTTATCTAGATTACTCATTGCAGGAACACTTGGAAAAACTTTTACAAGGAGTGTTGCCATGTGCACTGCCTGAGTTTGCTCCTTTTGGCATTATCTATATGGATGATATGAATGTTATGAAAGTTGTCTATCAATATTGCTATCAATTGTTTTCTATCCTTTGCATCTCTATAGGAAAATTACATTTGATTACATTTGATTTGCTCTGGCTTTTTTTGCAGCTGCTACAGGGTGTCTCAAAAAAATTGTTCGACATTTGATTAAATACTAAAAAATAGCGATACGCTGAATGGACCTTTAGTCAAGTCGCCCTTTTCCTGAGATTTTAAATTAATTTTTGACACAAGAATCTTGCAAATCCGTTAAAAATTCATGGGGTTACAAGCTTTTGAAGTTCAAGTTTGTGCGAAAGCTGAAACCAGAGGCCTCAAAATGGCATTTTTGGTAAACGTCCCATAGGCCGTCATTTCTGTTATTTCTCAATTGTTTCAGGGCGAACCAAATGGGATTCAAACAGGTTTGTTGAAAACCTAACTGTCAAGCATATGGATGCTTTGAGGAAACAGATTCAGTCTTTCGCCGATTATGTTTTGAACCATTGTTTTTGGACTTACGCAATGTTAGGAAATTTTCAGAATGATCGCAAGAAATAATTTACTTTAGAAGTCCTATTTGGTTTGCTCTGATATCAACGAGAGCTATGACGTTGGATAAGCTTCTCTTACCTCTGTCTTCAAGCTTTTTGCAATACAAGTAATCTGGGGGGTCTCTGGTTTCAGCTATCGCATATTTCTGACCTTCGAGAGCTCTTAGCTCAGTGAATTTTCGACCGATTTGCACGATTTTAGTCTCTAAAATTATTTCATAATCTTAGGAACAAGGTTATCTTTCCATGAGCATGTTCATGTTGTCCTTATTTTTTAATGTTTAATCAAACGTCGAACAATTTTTTTGAGACACCCTGTATAGTGTATGGATTCTAAGGTTCTCTAATGCCCAAAGTCATTGGTCTTTTATTCCACATTCTTGCAATGTTCTTTCCAGAGTCACCTGAAACCAATTTGCACCCTGGGACTGCCCATGCATCAGCACATTGATTATTGCAACGGTTCCTCTTGTTAGCCTTGATTCTCTCATTGGTTTGCCTTTCTCCATACAGCTCTTTGCATTTCCTTCTTAACATAGATAGCTCTTCCCCAACTTCAAACTTACTCCTCTGTTTGCCCCCTCTCTGATTTTTAGAATCACTGAAACTGCAACTTTGATCAAGATAACATGTAACTCCTTTTTCTTTTGCAACTGTATTCTCCTGGGAGCTTTCTGCTCCTGCACTAAACTTTACTTTTTTCATACCACGTTAAACCTTACTCTCATTTCTTCTACTTAACTCAACATCCTCATCATTTGCAATCCTTTTCTTGCTGATGCTTCTCTTCTAAAACATCTGAACTTCCAATATGCCTCCTCTTGATTCCACCAACACATTCAAAACTTTCACTAAACACAATTCTATCTCCTCTATCCAAAATCACCTACACCTACCTACGCCAGGACTAAGTTTCCTTTCACTATCACTACAATGTTATGACTACATGCAAAATGCTTGAGTGCCCGGTCAAAGTGCCAGATAGGATGATGATGCTCTGTTGCTATAAGTAATTACAAGCCATTTGACTTTTGTGAGATCCCTCACAAGTTGGGATTAAAACATAAATTGTTAATTGTCAATTTACAGTCACATGACTCATTTTGGGCCATTTGTAAACACCGGCATTGGAATACTGGCATCGGCATTGGAATTGGCATTGGAATTGGCATCGATATCGTACCTGTGCAAAAAGACATGCAAAAACTGATCAGGGGGTTACATTGTGCCGTCAATTAACTTCCTGCCGAGTAAACTGCCAAGCTCAGGCCCAGAAATTTTCTTCACAAAGTCAACAAAGTCAACAGCTCAGTTGATTGGGGACAAAATGAGCTGGACTGGTAATGACAAGGACAGCCGTGGAAAAACCCGGGGAAAACCAAGGCCCTTATTTGTAAAGACAAGAATGACAGCCTCTCCAATACTAAAGCATAATTTTGTGCAAATAGTTCAAAGTAAATCCGAGCTAAAGTCCACTCAGCATGACATTTAGGAACTAAGGAGGGCAGTTTGAGGAAAAACAGGATATGTACAGTCCTATGCAAGCTTTTTTCTCTGAAAATATCTTTTTTAACTCTTTGTAAGAAACTAAACTTTCGTTCAGATCACCAGTACATTAGAGACCTCAGTTGTTCCCCCGTTGTCTCATAACTGTTAGAAAATGGAGGGACATTTCACTCATTCGAAAAAGCGTATGAGACTTCTTCAAAGCATAGGGATTTTTAAAGACTTTTGATGGACTTTCCTTGAGAACAAAATGACTTTTGCCAAAAGGTGAACGAGACCTTTGAGAATGAAATGCCCCTCGGCCAAAATCATTCAAGAATCTTGTTATTTCAGTCAAGGGAACCTCTAAAATTATTTCTCTGCATTTTCACATTGTTTCACAAATGGCACATTGTGTAAACATCAAGGGATGTGTAAATATCAAGGGATCCTTATGAAATTTGAGTATTTAAATATTAAGAACTTTTAGAAAGTTGCAGAAAGATCGTGGACTTCAAACATGTTTCTTATGTCAGGTTATCCTCAACTGTCCTCGCGTGTCCAACAGTTAGTTTGTTCCAGCCAAGCCTTGATTTATTGACTTTGCTTACAAAGGCAGAAGGCTGATGGAAGAAATATTTTTTAGCTGAGTTGATAGATTTCCCTGAACAAATGCAATTGGCAGTACAGTGCAAATAAATTGAGTAACGCGCAATCACACAACCCCCTGATCAGCTTTGCATGCCTTGTTGCACATGTGCAATGCCAATGCCATTTCCAATGCCGATGCCAATATTCCAATGCCGGTGTTTACAAATGGCCCTCATTTTGGTCATTAAAATGATCAGTAATCATTTTGGTCATGTTTTTATTTCCCAGTAATGTTTCTTGGAATTTGTGTGAACCGTAATGTTAAAGTTACCAACTGTAAACATATGGTTTTTGGTAGGTTCTAACTAGGGCTGTCCAAATGAAAGATTATGACTATTCGAATGTTCGGTGCTAATTTTACCGAATGTTCGGTTATTCGGCGAATAGGGGTGTGGCTAGGGTGTGGTCCTGCCTGAACAATTTAAAATCTTCGTATGATGGCAAATATCAATCTGTGCACAGCAAAATTGTCAGGAAAGGGCCTGCACCTGGTCCAGCTGCAGTCCTGTGGCCTGCCAAGGTACCACAACTGACTGAAGCTTGCTTTATCAAACTGCAGACGTCACTTAGGAAATCCTCAACGCAGTTTCGCCCTATAGCAATACAATCAAGTAAGGCAGAGAAATACAACAGGCAAACAACATTTCATTGTTTTACAAAATAATGTGCCTCCCACTGCCCTTTGTCTCACTTTCTACCCATTGTCTGGACAAGGAAATTTGATCTATTCGATCAGTCACACTATTCACAATATTCGCTATGTCAATCTATTCGGTTTCTTTGACTGATCATTCGCATTCCAACCAGTCGACTGGTCATACTATCCGAATAATTGATCTATTCGACTTGTCATACTATCCGAATACTCGCATTATTCGGACTATTCGGTTGGCAGCGAATAATCGTTTCGCTTCACTGCTATTCGAATAGTGATCAGATAACCGAATAGCGATTATTCGACCTTCGGTGGACAGGCCTAGTTCTAACACCTCACCGCTTTCAATCTAGGCTGAATATCTGGAAAGTGTACATTGGAAGTGTGCATCAGAGTTCATTTTCAATAACTGTGTTGTCACTGTTTGAAAATATTCAAAAAAGTAGATTTGTGGTATAAAAATTATGCGGGGTTTATAACCCTTTTGCAAAGATTGATTTGCTTACAGCAAGCCGCCATCTTTGAAAATTGTATGATCTGATTGGTCAATCTCCAAATTAGAACAAATTATGTGGACTATTGAAGACAAATTTTTGCCATGTTCGTTAGGCCCTAAAAGCTATATGTTTTGATAGCTTCATGGAAGGTGACATATTTAATGAAAATTCCTTTACATCAAGAAGTGAGTTGATTGAGTCAACTGTTTTAGGATTAGAGAGATTTTGCGGAACTGCTCAGTATGTTTATTTGGTTAAACAAGATACTTGAAACTTTCGTAGAGAAGGGCCATCAAAAGGCCCAGCTGTAGGCCATAATGAAACTTCTTTAGCAATGTTGTCTGTAACTTTTCCTAGGTTTAAGGCTGCAGCTGGTAAGTTTCTTGCTTGTCTAGTCACCCTTGGACTGATGCAGATAATGCGCACACCTTCTGTCAACTCATGGCTCATTTTTGGCCAGGTCGAAAACTCGGAGATGTCGGAGATCTCGGAGAATTATCTCCGAGTTATTCATCTCTGAGTCTTCGTGTTGGCCCTATATGCATAACTCGAAAACTCGGAGATGTTTGGAAATCTTTTCGAGACTTCTCTAAATTGTCTATTTCACACTGTTTAAGCCTTTATTCACTAACAGCATGTAAAAGGATTAGTTTCGTGGTGTAAAACCGGCTTCTCCAAGTTTTTTATCTCCCAGTTTTCACGTTGGCCCTATATGCATAATTCAAAAACTCGGAGATGTTTGGAAATCTTTTTGAAACTTCTCTAAATTGTCTATTTCACACTGTTTAAGCCTTTATTCACTAAAAGCATGTAAAAGGACTAGTTTCGTGGTGTAAAGCCGGTTTCTCCGAGATTTTTATCTCCGAGTTTTCGTGTTGGCCCTATATGCATAACTCGAAAACTCGGAGATGTTTGGAAATCTTTTCGAAACTTCTCTAAATTGTCTATTTCGCACTGTTTAAGCCTTTATTCACTAACAGCATGTAAAAGGATTAGTTTTGTGGTGTAAAACCGGTTTCTCCGAGTTTTTATCTCAGAGTTTTCGTGTTGGCCCTATATGCATCACTCAAGAACTCGGAGATGTTTGGCAATCTTTTTGAACTCCTCTAAATTGTCTGTTTCACACTGTTTAAGCCTCTATTCACGAACAACTTGGTGTGCAAATTTAGACAAAAACATGGCCATTCCTTCAAGAAAGTTTTTCAAATGCGTTACCGAAACTTTATATCGTTCTATAAAAAGAACCTGCCCGATGCTACACATTCCTTAACAAATGGCCCATCTCTTTGTTCTTTCCTAAAACCACAAAAGCTGATACCGTTCAAACCAAAATTGCGAAAAGGAATACCCATGCCAATAGCATGCCCCATACACGTCAAAATATACAGTAAACCCCTAGCCTATGACGCAGTATCCCAGAACCATTGAACATGATGAAAATGAAATATTTGCAGCAAAAAGTCCATCCCAGTCTTTAGTTCGAATTATTCATTATCATTCAGTTAAAATTAGCGGTCAAAATTGCAACCTTCTGACATCAAACACGTCTATCAAGTGCGTTATTGGTGAACTTGAAACAAATAAGATACTTGCTCTCTTGTGCTCTTAAAATTAAACAGAAAAAACAAAGCCTCTTTCTGGCATCATTTTGCTTACCTGCTTGACAAATATGTCTTTTAATTATTGCTTTCTGCTGCCCTCATTACGGTATATGAAATTATAAACGTTGCAGTAGATATTGTTGTTACAATTCAATCTCGTAATGCTGCTTCTTTGTATATGTCATCCTATCTCCAATATCTGCATGTGCTCCATTTTACTCGAATCTCTGACTGTCAAACTTAGTGAAACAAATGCTTAAAAAGTATGAAAGAGACAATTTAGAGAAGTTTCGAAAAGATTTCCAAACATCTCCGAGTTTTCGAGTTATGCTTATAGGGCCAAAACGAAAACTCGGAGATGAAAAACTCGGAGATGCCGGTTTTACACCACGAAACTAATCCTTTTACATGCTGTTAGTGAATAAAGGCTTAAACAGTGTGAAATGGACAATTTAGAGAAGTTTCGAAAAGATTTCCAAACATCTCCGAGTTTTCGAGTTATGCATATAGGGCCAACACGAAAACTCGGAGATGAATAACTCGGAGATAATTCTCCGAGATCTCCGACATCTCCGAGTTTTCGACCTGGCCCTCATTTTTTGTTACAAAAATCAAGATGGCTCTTAAGTTGCAGTTTCAAAACATCCACAAGTATAGGTGTAATGGCCTTCTCTTGTTCAATATCTATTATTTTTGTGCGCTGGTCTAGGTACCCTTTTGTTGCTGTTGTTGTTGCTGCTGTTGTTTCTGCTGTGGTTGTAAGCTGCCTGCTGGGAGAAAACGTTGGTTCAACTGCTGGCAGGGGAGGCAAGAGTTTGGGGTGAAATGATTAAGGGTGGTTTGTGGTTTGGGGACATTGGGAGCGAGGGTGCAGTCCTTCGCAGCCGGACTGGCTACAAACGTAGTAATGCCTGCAGGGCAAGAAAGCACATTGATGTCCTTGATTGAAGTTGCTACATTTTTTGCGGCAAGTGTAAAACACAGGTTTACAGGTTGACAGGTTTAACAGGCTCACAGGTTCCAGGTTGACAGGTCACCAGGTTGACAGGTTACCAGGTTTACAGGTTACAAGCTTGACCGAGAAGAGCGCCCATTGTAAAAAAGTGAATGCTCCAACAAGAGTTTAGCTCAATTTACTGTAAAGATACACATCCATAGCTGCAGATCTATTTGGCCCAGTTAAGTGATTTATCATTAGCAGCTTGATACCAAATTTGTGATTGTAGAGTAGCCACCCTAAACATCGGTGGTAAGATGTGGCATTATGTATCAAACATAAATAAGATACTAATGCCTTCCCTGTGCCAGGCAATTTATCAATAACTTTTTTCATGTAAATATTAAATACAATCGTCCAGCTTTGGTTACCCCCTATCTTCTTTTTCAGAGCCTGGTTGCTTGATAGCTTGATAATAGGATTTTCGCCCTAGGGCAAATGAAAGGACGCCTCTTCACGAGGGCTCCTAGACCATGGAGATTTTCTGGCAAGAGTTTGGAAAGCTAAAAAAATTCACCGCTTTGGATACTTGTCACAAAACTGCTGGGGATTTCCAGGGTGAAGCCACCTTCCGGGGGAGGGGATGCGTTGGTGCTTTGCAGTGGCAGGTTCATGGGCTGTAGTGTGAATGACAAATGTTGCCCCAAAGTCTCTAGGTCATCGATTCAAAAAGACTGCTGAGGTGTTGGTCCATTTTTGGCTGGTCTCTGTGTCGCTGCCAACGTGATATGCGTTACTTGTTTAAGAATCTCATTGGTGCCTTCTTCAAACTGTCATTCACCACTCTTTTCACGAAATTGGTAATTTTTGTTGTTAGGCAAGTCACAAAAGATGATGCTGCGTTACTGCTGCCCAGGGAGGGGGGCCAGATCTTGAGGAGGACAAAGTGTTCTCGCTTTTAAATTCACCGATTGTGGAAGTATAGGTGGCACATTTGCTGGTTGACTTTCTTGAATTACTTGTGATGACCCTGGCTGATTCCCTACTTGGGGAGGTGCTGCTGGCTGTGCAAGCTGTTCATTCAGTCTGGATGTTCGTTTGCTAGCTTGCTTCAAGGTTATGGCCCCGTGTCTCACCACTTCATCCTTTAACATCTTTAAACTTTGTCTTTAAACCCTTATCAATATCAACTGGGATCAGTTGTGAAATGGTGGCTTCTGCAATTCCTCAACTGATATGTTATTTGCTGTGTTTGGCTTTTGTTTTATCTTCCTTAACGGGTTTGTTAGTGCTTCTTCAGCTTCGCTGTCGATGCAGGTCCACATCAGCCATCTTGAAGCTGCATTTTTTCCAACCTGCGTTATAAAATAAATGATGTATGTATGTATGTATGTATGTATGTATGTATGTATGTATGTATGTATGTATGTATGTATGTTTTGTATGACCGTACTTGTGAGGACGCCAACTGTAATACACATCCACACTGTGGGCACCAGCAATATTTGTGGGGACATACATCTTGGCCCACAACGTTTTTGGTCAAAAATCTTTCAAAATTGCTATTATTACCTAATTATGCTTAAGTTTACATCATGCTATATGATCCCACAACGAGAGTGTAAAAAATGTAAGCATGAAGTTGTGGGGACAAGTGTATGCTCATGTTGGTTTCAAAACCCATTACTTGTGGGAACAAATATACACACCAAAACATTAATCATATTTATGTCAGGTAAACTAGGTTTCTTTCATGTAATTCTATAAAATACAATGTTCAATAAATGAGCATAGGCCAAAATGAGACTTAAAAATACATAATCAATAGACAAGGCTATGATTTCTACAACATTCATATTTTGTAAGAAACCACTTATAGGAAAATTTAGAAACTCTGCTTGAAACGATCAGAGGTCAATTCAAAGTCAAGAAAGTGTTTTAAATTTTTGTTATGAGTTGCAAAATGTTTTATAGAAAGTGTATCACAAACCCAAATTATAATAAAGTATAATTTCTATTCATGATTTTGCTCTTTCTTATAAATCTTCGTTCAAGAAGCGGTCCTTAGTAAATTTTGATGAAGTGTGGACTTCTATTTTAAGAATAATTAGGAAGCTCTCCAAGAAATTCTTACGGTCGGAATAGTGCCTCACGTTCAGAGATTCTACTGCAAAAATTACAGTAATGTTTCTCATCAAAATGAGCGTTGAATATCTGAAATTTAAACTTTGGTTTTTCAGCATAACTTGCTACCCGGATCCTTAACCTACTGATAGAATTTCAACAGCAGTTCAATTGAAGATAATCGAACAATGTGAATAGTATCTACCTGGAATGTTGTTTGCTTTTTGAGTGTCTCGATCCTCCTGGATCAACTGAAAATATTCAATTTTAAAATGAGCGTCACTTATTTACGTTTCTCCGAAGATCAGTCTTGGGCCATAACTTTCAGCCAATGTTTCTCGAACTAGTCAGAATGAATGGCAACATAAACTAAATGCATCAAGTTGATAATATGCCTAGACTATAACTAAGCCCTACCTCTTAATAAGGCAAACCTCTTAACTTTGCTTTTGTTTTGTCAAACATATAAATTTTGCATTGTTGTGCCAAAGAAGACGGCACCCTCATGAAATTGAAACTTTCTCTGCTGGAAGGAATCACAAGAACCAGTCGAGTATAAAGCCAAGTTTGCTGCATGCTTTCAAACAGCAACTGGTGAGGATCAGCAGCTGCTCTCTACGGCTCTGTACCCCAACACGTCCTTCAAATGACAAAGGCGCTGACTGCTTTTTGTTTGATATAATCACTTCCTCCTATGTGCACAGAAGAATTTTTACGGTTCATGGACGGCAATGGATGACAACTTCAGCTGACGTAAATCTTGAAAGCAGAAAACATGAGTCTGTTTTTCCACTGACACCATTGGCTGAAACCATCACATGTTCACTACCTTAAATAATTTTAAAGACCACAACAATTAATAATGCTTCAATGAGACTATCAGAAGAACTTTCACTTAAACGTATCAATGAAAGGCTAACTTTAACTTCTGCGGCAGCATGGACTAAATGGATATCTTTATCCCCAACATATAATTTCAATTTGCGACATTAGTTTGGATTTCATGTACTACCAACAGGTTTTCTGAAAATCTCAACAAATACACAAAAAGGACCACCATCTCAAAGAATGAAAAGTTTAAAGCATGGAATGACCCAGTGAAACTGGATAAATAAAGCTCCATCAATGGCATGCCTAGCATATGCTTAAAGATGCTTGGATATTTTGTATTGCTAATACAGCTTGGGGTGGGATAACATACGGATATCATACTCAAAAGTTTACACAATTTTGAACACATGGAATGCCATCATAACTGCAAGTGGTACCAATAAATTTTGGGCTTACCTGTTTCCAGGTTCAACTTTTATATATGTTCCAATTTATCTCATATCACACATCATTCCAGTATTGCAATCAATTCTACAAGCCATGCTCTTTATTCAAAGATAACCTGTCCTAACCAACTTCATGTCCAAATGCTTCTGTGACACCACAGAACACCTCTTCTGTGGTAAGAACGACTCATATTTCAACAAGCATGGCGAGAAACAAGGAAGTTGACAAGTAAATAAAGACATACCAATGGCTCAGTAACTGATGATGAATAATCACGCACACTATCTTACTTTTTCATCTGTTTCTGTATTTTAACAATATGGTTTCGCACATAGTCCTTTATAACTTTCCATGTACGATCTTTTAAAATCGGGTTCTTCTCAACACAGTATTCGACATCTGCCTTCCCGGGATTCTTGCATCTTTTGATGAAGCTATCAAAATGACTCAGCACGGCATTGGATTCTGCTTTGGTCCAGGGCTTTTTCTTCACTTTTTGCTTGACAGACGCTGCTTGATTCGCTAAAAAAATAATGAACCTTTAGAATTGTGAGGAACTGTAATCTCCGATGATCTTAGTTGCAACCATAACATCAGTGAATTTAATGTACCCTTCAGTAACATAACTACACCCACTAAAACAACGGACCAAAACCACAACAACAACAACAACTACCTAGACGACGAAGACAACGACAACAACAAACCACAACAGACCACAACAGCAATAACAGCAACAACAACAACAACAATCACACACGTAAGGAGACGCAAGACAAAAGACAAAGACCTAAACATCTTGAAAAAGAAACAGTTATCAACCTCGCTACTGCCGACCTCACTAATGACGAAAAACTACTACCCTCACGTGGACTCAACTTTTGCCTAACACCTAACAGCATCAACTGGAACGAACTCAACGAACACTTAAAAGACTTCAAACGCAGACTTGGACTTAAACACTTTTTCCAGGACAAAAACGAAGAAGACAACACAGAAACAGACGGCAACGACGAGAACGAAGTTACATGCGAGGTAACAGACACATACAAAAAGACTAGCAGCTGGACACCACCTAAAAAACTTGACCCTGCACTAGACTCATACATCCACAACATAGAACGCGACAAAACAAACATGCAACCCACCAAAATCTCCAAAAGTTTGACCACACAAGAACGGGACGCGCTACAAAACCTCACAAGACGCACGGACGTCGTAATCGAGCCAATGAGCAAAGGATCGGGGACAGTGGGTATGGACAAAAATTCTACGTTGACAAATGCAACCAGCAACTTACTAACACTAAATTCTACACCAGCAACTTACTAACACACTAAATTCTACAAAAACACGACGATGACATCAGCAACAAGGTTACTAGGACTGTCACATGATACTTAGCACAAATGAAACAAAAACGAAGAAATAGACAAAGACACATACAGTTACTTCCTTCCAAAAGATCCTAGATGTCCTAGATTCTACATCCTTCCCAAAATCCACAAAAATAGACCGGCACCACCTGGCATGCCTATTGTCTTAGCTAATGGCCATCTCATTGAACGCAGTTTTGAATATGTCAGTAACAATGTCAATCCGCTCATTAACGTCCTTCATCAAGGACGCTGTAGACTTCATCAACAAACTTTCTTCACTCGGTAATCTCCTTAACAACTCTCTCCTTGTCTCTCTGGACGTCTCATCACTCTATACAAATATCCCTTACTCTGAAGGCATCCAGGCTGCCAGGGAACAAGTTAACAAACGCACAACACACGAGACCACCTACAGAAACCATATGCGACCTCATCAACATCATCTTAAAGAACAACAATTTGAGTTTCATGGACAATTTTTCCTACAGAGGCATGGTAATTCCATGGTCACTAGAATGACTCATCTGCAAACCTATTTATAGGGTCCCTTGAAGCTACCACCCTAGAAAACGCACCATATAAGCCTCTTGTGTGGTGGCGTTTTATTGACGATGGACACACGGACAAGACAAACTCACAGACTTCATCACCACACCTAAACATTTACATCCTACCATCAAATTTACCTACAAAACCTCCTCCACATCCATTAACTTCCTAGACGTCGCTCTTACGCTACAACAACACCTCCATCAACCTTTACATTAAACCGAAAGACACGCACCAGTACCTCCTCAGCTCCTCCGCACATTCCAGTCATACCAAACAATCCATACCCTACAGCCTAGCATTACGACTACGACGTATCTGCTTTAACGACACGACTTGAAAGAAAAGCACCAACGAACTACTAACCTACCTTACGAACAGAAGATACAAATGAAAACACGTAGGCAATGAAATACAGAAAGCCTCTGCTACTACCAGACAAGACAGCCCAAAAACAAAACAGAAACGACACAACAACAGAACACCGTTTGTGGTTACTTGTCTACCACAAGTTACTGACATACTCAAACAAAACTACCACACCCTACAAGACACTGACAATTGCAAGAAGGCTTTAACCTTAACCTCCACGATCATTTGGCTCGCGCCAAATTAAAAAGTGGTGCAACCAATGCTCCACAAGGTTCACACAAATGCAACTCACGACGCCACTACAACACATGCTCACATATATTGGGCGGGGATGACATAGTCACTTTTACTAACACCAACGAGACGTTTACCATAAAACAGTGACTTTTCTGCAGCTCCACTAACGTAATCTGTGCCATACAGTGTAAAAAATGCATACAAAATGGAAACAACAATTGCTTTCAAGACCACATCACGGGCCTATCAATCGCTAGTTCTTAGCCAAAACAACAGATTAAATCCCAGAGAAGAGAACGATGTAAATTCAACAGCGATCATACCATATTGCGACTTCTTCGTCTGTCTAACCTGACTGCCTGCTACAAAAACTATCGCATGCCAGTACATATAAACTTCTACAATGGGATTCTAAATATGTCAACCAATCATAATACAGAATTTTACATCTGCGTAACATCAATCATACCCTTATGCAATACCTTTGTCCATTTTGTTTGGCAATTTTACAACTCTAATTTTCCCACAGTTAAGTATAATAAACGAATTAGCGCTTGTAAAGTTATCTAATATCTGAGTCCATTGCTCTTTCAAACATGAAGAGAAAGGCGCCTAACTAATAGGTTAAATACGTCAACGCTGAAAACCCAACAAACTCCCCTCCTTGACTCATGCTGAGTCAAGCAAAAAACGGGTTTTCCACTGGGAGTCCTTGGCAGCTGCGCGCTTCGGTCTGGCGCTGGGCTCTTCCTCATTTCTCCCTTGTTCTTCATTCGCGTCCTTGTTAAATTCCTTTCCTTTCCCACCATTCTCATGTCTCTCTTTTGAAAGTTCAAAAGGAAAAAGTTTCTGTAAGGGTCTACTTAAAATTTCAGGCAGGCTTACCTCTACCACATGTACGAACCTTGGCACCACGTACAAACCCATCCTTTCCATCAATTAGTTCCACAACTTGTCCCATTCTCCACGCATTCCTTTTCACATTGTCTTCCTTTATCAGTACTACATCACCTGTGCTGACATCTAATGCCTGATCTGTATGGTTCTTGTGAAATTCTCTAAGCTCAGTCAAGTATTCATGCTTCCAACGACCTGAAAAATGATTCAGTTTCTTGATTAAATACCAAAAACGCTTTGTATAATTTGCAACAGGTTCATCTAAATCATATTCATCAAATTGCAAATCATCTGCTAACTGAGATAACCTTCTTCCGTATATCAAATGAGATGGAGTAAGAGGGTGTATTCCTACTTCATCATAAACATATGTGATTGGGCGTGAATTTAATGTTCCCTCTACTTCCACCAACACCGTACTCAACTCATCAAAAGTTAGCCGAGCGTTACCGATCACTTTTTTGAGGCATCTTTTCACGCTGCCCACCATTCTTTCATAGTACCCGCCCCACCACGGACTCTTCTCTAAATTGAAACGCCAAGTTATCCTTCGCTCCTGCAAAAAAGAAAGTACAGTATGGTCACGTGCAAGTTTGTCTAAAAACTTATGCGTAAACTTGAATGTCTTTGCATTATCCGAATTTATCAATGATGGCGTACCTCTTCGAGATGTAAATCGCCTTAAGCTTCTAATGAAAGTCGGACCTGACAAATCTTCAACCAAATCAAGATGCAAAGCTCTTGATGTGCAACAAGTGTAAAGAACTATGTAGCACTTCTCCATCTTACCATTTTTGCTTTTGTAGTACAGCGGTCCAGCAAAGTCCACTCCAACATTTGTGAAGGGTGGTACCTGTTCTACGCGAAATTCTGGCAAAGGGGCAACTGGTGGAACACCATAAGACTTACCATGAGTTCTTTTACATTTGCTACAATTTCCTATGACCTTCTTAACATACTGACGACCCTTTGTTGTCCAAAATCTAGTCCTGTACTCTGTGAGCGTAGCTTTCAAGCCATCATGCTTGATCCTACGATGACAGTCTTCTATCACCAGCTGAGTGAACCGATACTCACCTGGCAAAATGATTGGATACTTTGATTCCAATTCTAAGCCCGAATTGCCTAACCTTCCCTTACGACGAAGTATCTTACCATCTTCAAAAATTCCAAGTTGTATCACAAGGTTCTTGTATTTGGCCTGTTTTTGCAGCTCTTCTTGGGCTTCTTTGATCCAAAGTTTTTCTGCTTCAAATATTTCTTGCGCATCCTGCTTACCTGTCTTTGGTTCATTTCCAGTTTTTCTTGCTTTGACGTTGTTAATAAAACGCAAGACCAATGCAGTTACTCTGAGTAACTTACCAAGAGAATCAAGCCTTTCAATGTCAACAATTTGAGAAATACCTTGCAAATTCTGTTCTGTTGTTATCATTGCACTTACCACTTTCTTCTTTTCAGAACGTACCTCATCAGAATCTTGCACAGGGAAATGACTAGGCCAATGCTCTTTACTCATTGACAACCAATGTGGGCCCTCCCTCCAGAGTCTGCTGTCCCTTAGAACACTGGCTGACACACCTCTTGAGCCTAGATCCGCAGGGTTACAGACACCTACACAATGACCCCATTCCTCCTTTTTGGTGATCTTCAAAATCTCGTTTACTCTATGCTGTACGAATTGTCGCCATTCACCTTGATTATTGATCCAAAATAGGGCGGTCTTACTGTCTAACCTTGTTGGGGATACGAACAGGCTAAGTTGCGAGCCTCGAGGAATCCCCCAAATAGGGCTCCAGATCGCATGCGTGGTAGCGATTTATGTCAATGATGTAATATGCAAATTAGCTTTACGGTTGAGAATAGGAGAAGAAAACAATAGCAAAGTTACGCATGACAGTGTGAGCCCCACCGCTGATTCGCTCTCAACAAAACTGAATCACAATCGGTCAAAACAATAGGGTCAGCACTTCATCTCCCTAACAAAACCAATACTTACAGCCATCAATCTTGACCTGTGGAGTCAAAGCATTATAAACGGTTTGCATGAGAGTAGACAAAATTCTAGCTGACATGAGTTCTAGCCTAGGTATACTCAACTCTTTAAGTGGAGCAACTCGAGTTTTGGCACAAATTAGCCTGGAATGCATACCTTCTTCTGTCTCATAGACTAAGTACACCATCGCACAGTAAGCCTTCTTACTGGCGTCCGAAAACCCATGCAAATAACAATTCTTTATCTCACCTGCGTTCTTCTTGTATAGACATCTGGGCAAGGATATCATACCGACTGAATTCAGATCACTTACCAGTGCTTTCCATCTATTTTGCATTTGTTCTGGTAGCTCATCATCCCATCCAAGTTTCATAGTGCAGAGCTCTTGAAAAAGAACCTTTGCACTAACAATAATAGGACTTACCAGACCAAGAGGATCAAACAGTTTGGCAATCATGCTAAGTATGGAACGCTTTGTTATTCTTGCCTCAGGATCAAACTTTCCTACCTTGGTTAAATCAAACTCAAATTGGTCTGCAATCATATCCCAGGTTATACCTAGTACCTTTGTTTTTGAATCTGAATTTTCTGCTCCAAGCACTTCTTTGACATATGTATCATCACTTTGCTCACACTTACCAGATTTCCCTTCCTCTGTTTTACATTTGAATTCTTCTGCAAGAGTCTGGTCATTTGTCTTCCATTTCCTCAAATTAAACCCTCCTTCCTTCATTCTAATTTTTGCAGTCTCATACAACTCCTTACCTTCTTCCACATCTTTGCAACCTAACACAAGGTCATCTACGTAAAAGCTTCTGGATAATTTTGCAGAAAATTCTGGGTCAATTTCCTCATACTTACTCAGATGATAACGCAGGACGCCATTTAAAAGAAACGGCGAACAAGTGACTCCAAAAACACACCTGGTAAAGTGGAACACCTTAATCTTTGGATCAGTAGCATGCACATCATCTACCCAGAGAAACCGCAAACAATCCCTGTCCTGTTTACTCACCTCAACATTCAGAAATGCCTTCTCAATATCTGCTGTAATTGCAATGTTATTCTCTCTGAAGCGCACCATAATGTCAAAAAGAAGTGGATTAAGTGGCGGCCCCGCATGCAAACAATTATTCAATGATATACCTGATCTTTTTGCTTTGGCTGATGCGTCATAAACCACTCGCAATTTTGTTGTTTCAGCTTCACTGCGAATTACAGCTTGATGTGGCAAATATGTGACTTTGTCTGATGTTTCCAGCTCTGTGACTTCTTCTATGATGTTTGCGTTCAATTGATCTTTGATTATCTGATCATAACTTTCCAAAAGTTCTGGATTTTCTCTGAGCCTTCTCAACTGTCCCTTCAACCTGCTCAAACTAAGAGAATAATTAGTGGGGAGGGGTTTGTGCCCCATTTTCCAGGGCAACCTGACTGAATACCTTACTCCATTATGTTCTATGGAATCCAAGAATTCTTCATGTACCTCATCTGTGCTTCTAATTCCAAGTGTTTCAAGGTCCCATAATTTCGCAACCTCCTGTTCCAGTTCCTGTCTGGGATCCTGTTGCATCAAATTCACATTTTGAAAATCATGAGATGAAGTATAAGACCCCGTTTACACGGTACCGGATGAGTATTCGTACGGATGAAAATTAGTACGCATAATTGCGTTTACACGGTACCGTACTAAAATTAGTCCACTTAGCCTTCCCGTTTACACGAGACATGTTTCATGACGGATGTCACGTGACAAATGTGCGCATTAGCAATTGCGCAGCTTTTTAAGAAAGTGCGCCAAAAGGAGCACAACAACAAAGCGCGCTCAAACCAAGCCTTCTCTGCCTTGTGGACGACTTCGCCTGTAACTTCAGTGCAATTTAAGGAAATCTACAATGTCAAAGCAGACAACTAACGCTGGAAAAGCTCCCTCCAAGAGTGCGGAGAAAGATTTCACATGGACTGACGAAGAAACAGCGTTGTTGGTTCAAGTCATCATCGACTATAAAGCAGCCAAGATTTCCAAAGGCCTAGACTGGGAGACGATAAAAAACAAATATGAAGAGATCACCAAAAACTTCATCGAGAGGTACCCAAGATCTGAGGGTGGAGTGCGTACCGAAGAATTCCCGAATACGATGGACCCTTCGATCTTCACCAAAGACAGAGTAGCCCCCAAAATCAAACGCATCAAGACCAGTTTTAGAAAGGCAGTAGACAGCGGTCGCCGAAGTGGTGGAGGAAGGATTGTCATGGCACTTTACGACGAATGCTACGAAATTTGGGCTGGGTCTCCTGCTGTCGAAAGCATACAAGAAGGCATTGAAAGCTCTTCAAGTGACTACAGCTCAGCAACATGTGACCTACAAACGGAACAGTCATCAAGTTACTGTGAGTCACAATCACCAACTGAAAGTGAAGAGAACGAGGAACTTGATGAAGGAGAAGCAGAAGAGCCCTGCCCCTTCAAGAAGCCCTCATCAAGAAAGAATATGGCAGAGGCAAGAAGAAGTCTTTTGTCAAATCTGAGGGAGAAAAAGGATGGAAAGCTGACTAAGAGACTATCGACAGATGCTCAGCTTTTGGATACTGCCAAACAGGAAATCGCCTTGAAAAAAAGGGCAATGGAAATGATTGAAGAAGCAGACAAAAAACACGAGGAAACCATGCAAAAATTTTCTGAGAGCATGAACACTTTAACTGCAGTAATTGGAAATGGCTTCATGATGCTTCAGGGTCTCCTGCAACAACCAACCTTTTACCAAGAAGCACAGCCTACAAATTTCTTTCAAAATCAAAACCATCGCGGACAACGAAACACATCAGCTGGCTTTGAACAGAGAGACCAACCCAGCTATCAAAGATTCTTAGACGAAGACAACTTTTGATACTAAGAAACATTTATAACATAACAGATTGTGATATAAAGAAACTAAGCGTTAAATATAACACGATGCAACAAAACTAATGAAATGAAGAAACTCTGAATAATTAGCAAAAGTAAAGTGAGCCATAGTTATGCAAATACAAAACTGCTGATCTCTATTCTGAGTCATGCAATCTGCACCTGAAAAAATGTTGGTATGGTCAGCTTTGCTATGATAAAAGAATGGCAGGTCTTTCAAAAGAAGATTTGATACCAGGGTGAAGCCGAGTTTGAAACACGTTTTTGAAGCATTGCTTTTTCCACCATTCTTTCCAAAAACCATGGAATCACAGTTTCAGATGCTAAGGAGCTATGGAAGCATTTTGGTTGTCATTTGGAATACCAAAATTAAGAATTAAGAAAGTTTCAACAGAACAGTTGGTAGGAAATCTGTCACATTTTCAATAAATTTGTCAACAACCTAACACCATGAAATCTAAGTTTCTTATCAAATTTATGTAGTAGCATACGGTACCTTTTTATAAGAAACTAAGAATTTGAGCCAGCACTAAAAGTTTCTCAAAATTTCAGAATTTGAATACAAGGAGTTTGTTAACAGCATCATGACTATTGTTTACCTCATGAGGTAACCTTTATGAGCATTTAAAATAAAAGCTTTTGAAGCCTTTTTGTGATGTTCAGATGTTATTCAAATCTGCTGATCGTTACGATACAGGAAAGTTAGCACAAAGTAAAAAGATTCTAGAAATTTCCTTGAAGAAATTGAAACAAAGTTTTAATAAATGTAAATTCTCCTAGCATTGGACTTTCTAAATCTTTTGGCTATCTGAGAGCTGAGTTTCTTATAAACATGGTTTGTTGTAAAAACTATGTGCATTAGCTGTTAAACTAAATTCAAACTAAAAGCTATTAAACTCAATTTTATAACATTAAATACACTGTTAGTTGAAATAGTTAACAAAAATGTTTCGAATGTTTTTGCCACTGGCCTCATCATTATTACCAAGGGAATATCGGTTCCCAATCAACGCTGGCTGCACTTCTTTATCATACTGTACTGATGCTGTAATGTTTTCTTCAAAGAGTTTCTCATTCTTCAACTCACAATAGTTATTCAAAACAAAACAGGCATAGATGACATAAGGCAAATGAAACGTGTTGATGTCCATTTCACGCTTAAGGGCACCAAATCTGGCCTTCAGTCTCCCGAAGGCACACTCTATCACCATCCTTGCTGATGATAGGCGCCATCCAAAAAACTCTTCCTTTATATTACTACCCCCACCAGGAAACTCCTTCATGAGAAAAGGTAGAAGAGGGTATGCCAGATCACCCAGAATGCAGACTGGGACAGGATCTTCATCTTCCAAAATTTTCTTTGAGCATGGTGGAATTGTTCCTTCTCTTAACATTGCATTGATTTTAGAATTTGCAAAAATCCTTGCATCATGGACACTGCCTGGCCACTTCACTACAACATCAACAAAACAGTATTTGTAGTCGCATGTTGCTTGAATGTTCAAAGAGTAGCGATTTTTTCGGTTCATGAAATCTGTTGGGTTTTTGCTTGGTTTCTTGATAAATACGTGAGTGCCATCGACAGCACCAATACATTGTGGGAACCCATGCCTCTCCTCAAATTTTGAAGCAGAATGCTGCACCTCTTCTATTGTAGTGGGAAGTCTTATATACTTTGGTCCCAGATGCACAGTAATTACATATGCCACCTTTCGTACAATTATAGATACAGCTGCTCTAGATATCCCAAACGCATTTGCAACTTTTCTGTATCGCCCTTCGTCTGCCAGGTAGTAAAGTGTGACAGCCAGCTGCTTTTCAACCGAAATTGGAACACGCATGTTTGTTGTTTGCTTCTCAAGGAAAGGCCTGACTTCTTCACAAAGTTCAAAGAAACTATCTCTGGACATTCGAAAGTTTTCCCGCCATTCCTCTGGAAGCATAACACCAGTGACGAAGTTCTTCCACCAAACACCTGTCCGTCCAGGTCTCTGCCAAAATCGGCGCTCTGTTCTTTTTCTGCGATTTTTGGTTGCCTTCGCCATCCTGTAGAGTCTTCTAGAACTGTTCTCGATGACCGACATCAAATGCGATCTTCTTCTTGCATGCATGTTTGTTGCTAATACGGCAAAGAGAGCATTCAAACTGGCTGCTCCAGCAAGTGCATTTAACAACATAATTAATGCAAGGATTATGCTTCTTTTTCTTGTATTCATTGTTGGTTTTCTATCGATCATTCGCGTTCAAACTGTCAAACAATTTCTCACGGATAGAATGTTGAAGATTTTCGGCGCCAAGTCTGAGCACAGCCGATGCCATCATTAGTGTGCCTCGTATTGCATGAAAACCACCCTCGTTGTGAATCGATACTAAAATTGGCACTGCAAAAGCGTTTACACGGTGCCGTACGAATTTTCATCCGGCTTAGTTTCAAATTAGTACGCTTTCGTAGGTGGACGAAATTTAGTACGGATAGCCGTACTAATTTTTGTGCGGATAGGGAGGTCTCGTGTGAACGGGAAGGCTATCCGCACGAATATTCATCCGTACGAATATTCATCCGGTACCGTGTAAACGGCGTCTAAACTGCAATATTGACTGAAGTATTATCAGAATGTAACTTCTTACCCTTTATAGGTCCAGATAAAACCCAGCCAAGTTTGGTGCTTACAGCCACTGGTGCTCCTGGCTCCCCTCGTATTATGCTCCCATCTTGAAAGTTCCAAAACCAATCTATTCCAATAAGAATATCAACTTCCAGTGTCTCCTGAAATCTAGAAACATCTGAAAACCACAGATTAGTGAGATGTTTAAAATCAGTTTTCAAAGTTTCAACATGCTCATTGGGAATATCTGAAATTTCATCAACAACATAGGCATGAATTTTCACTTTATTTTCTCCTTTCACTGATTCAAGCTCTAACTCAACCACATCTCTCATTCTGTCATCCACTTTCTGGGACCCAAAGGTCTTAATTCCCAGTCTTTCCTGCTTAATGGGCTCTATTCCTAAGCGCTCAACCATACCCTGGGTAACAAAGGTCCTGTGACTACCTGTATCAAACAGTACACGCGCTTTGACATCCTTTACCTGCCCTTTTACTACTGCCAATGCAGTCTGCAACACTGCTCTTCCCCCAGAATCTATGCTACCTACACAAGAAGTGGTGTTAGCGTTATTTGCAGTGTTGTCAGGGGGTAGGGGCGCACTAGGCATAGGCGACATCGTGCTTTCACAAATAGAAACATGGTGCTTCTGGTTACAGTTTCTACACAAAGCCCTAGAATGGCACTGAAAGGCCCTGTGTCCCTTCTTCAAACAATTTAAGCAGCGTCCAAACTTAAAAACAAGCTTCTTACGCTCCTCCTTGTTGCTGACTTTGCTGCAGTTTATTTCATCGTGTTCTTCATTGCAAAAGACACAGCTCTTCGTTCTTACTGTCCCGCCATCTTGTTTGGCAAACAATGCACTTGCTACATGTTGCTCTCGAATTTCCAATTCTTCGCGAAACGCATTCAACATGTCCATCATTCCCCATTCTTCGTGGTTTCTAGTTCCGCGTATCATATTCAATCGAACTGCTTCTGGAATTTTCTTCATCAGCGCCGATACCACGATACTTGAATAGGAAGTTTCTTCTATGCCCAAAGCTTCTAATCCTCGATAATGTGTTTCAATCTTGTCATACAGTTCTCGCATTCGTGACACATTTTTCTCACTGTAAACTGTCTGAGCAAATAGGAGTTCATTTAAATGTGCATTCTTTATGGTAGATGGTTTGGCAAATCTTTGCTCCAATAAATCCAAGGCCTTCTTGTAATGCTTTTCGGTAAGAGAAAACCCTGCTATCACTTTCTTGGCCGGCTCTTCTAAATAATGCTTCAAATAAGTAAACTTGTCTACATCTGAAAGTTCTTCGTTGTCATGAATCGCACTTTGATAGCTATCCCAAAACTCCTGCCAATCTTGGGGGCGTCCAGTAAACTTCTTCAACTCTAACTTCGGTAACTTTGCGCGAACACGACGTGTTGTAGACGAAGCTTCACTGTTCAGGCTGTCTTGCGAGTAAATCGATTCTTTCGAGTTTTGTCTGGTTAGTCCAATTCTTGCAATATTCGGTTCTTCAGGTTTAAAACGGTCTTCCAGTTTTAGCAACGCTAAATCAATTTTTTCTTTCATCGCTCCAGATTCCGAAATTTCTTGAGCACATCCCGTTCCATCTTGGTCACTATCACTGACCAAATCCAAGATTTCGTCATCTAGATTCTTCAAAATATCCCGTTTTTCGCGTAGTTGAATCTCAATTTGCTTCAATTTTATAGCATCTTCCGAATTGTCATTTATCTGCCCGATTAATGTTCCTATGTATGCTCGATATCCTCCTCTAATGTTTCGTTTCTTCTTTAGTTCTGCCATTTCCTTCTAACTGTTGCTTGACTTCATGTGGCTACGGTGGACCAGATTTCAAGACCACATCACGGGCCTATCAATCGCTAGTTCTTAGCCAAAACAACAGATTAAATCCCAGAGAAGAGAACGATGTAAATTCAACAGCGATCATACCATATTGCGACTTCTTCGTCTGTCTAACCTGACTGCCTGCTACAAAAACTATCGCATGCCAGTACATATAAACTTCTACAATGGGATTCTAAATATGTCAACCAATCATAATACAGAATTTTACATCTGCGTAACATCAATCATACCCTTATGCAATACCTTTGTCCATTTTGTTTGGCAATTTTACAACTCTAATTTTCCCACAGTTAAGTATAATAAACGAATTAGCGCTTGTAAAGTTATCTAATATCTGAGTCCATTGCTCTTTCAAACATGAAGAGAAAGGCGCCTAACTAATAGGTTAAATACGTCAACGCTGAAAACCCAACAATTGCCAATACATCGGACAGACTGGAAGCCCATTACGAGACAGACTTGTAGAACAAACGAACGAACGAACGAACGAACGAACGAACGAATGAATGAACACCGCAGAGATACAATTAACAGAAAAACCGACAAATTCGGGGACACTTCTGTAAACCCGGAAACTCTGTCAATTACCTACAGGTACTGCCACTGGTACAAATACACAACGAACGTGAGAGCATTAGACGAGCCAAAGAGCAATACTTCATTGGCTTAGCTAACACTCTCACACTAAACGGCATGAATATCCTCTACTTATCCCTTTATTTCGTATTCTACATTATCATTACTATTCTACCTGTAACATAACATACTGCAATCATCAGAATGTCACTTTCCTCCTCCAAGATTATTATGGTTGCGCAACACAAACTAATCTCTCACATCCACCAACATTCACCCCTGCGACGTAGCACACCTTAGCCAATCTTGTTACAATTAACAATTTTTCAAATTATTGTACATTTGTGATTACATTTGTTTAGCTTTAAAGAAACCTCGTATGCCGAGGCAAAATATCAGCTTGCATGTATATAATCAACATTTAACGTAAAAAACAGTCGTTGACTTTCTTCTTGCGTCGTTTTGCAATGTTCCTGCATTCATATTTTACTAGTTTCTCTTTGCTGCAAGCATCTCAAAATTTTTCTCTCGTTTCTTACGGCTAAGAGTTGAATAACCTTAATTTCTTTTGACCAGTTATCTGCCTTGGCTCAGTTGCTTTGTTGTCGTTTGTGCGTATTGTATCTTGGTTTCGTAGTTTTGTTCCTTGTTTTTTGTATATTTAAATTAATTGGATTTGTAAGTGCCATCCATAGTGAAGACCCGGTGACTTTATGTCTTTTTTCACTATGGATGGCACAGTGTAATATAACCCTATATATTGTAATTTTTAATCTTGATAAAAAAAAAAAAAAAAAAAAGCAAGATCCAAAGATCCGTGACTAAGGATCCGACGCGCAGCCTGCCACCGTGGCTTTTTCTCTTTACAATTTAGTGAAAGGGTTGCCTGATGAGAGGGTTGTCCGTTATAACTCAAATGCAACTAAACCTCCAGACATTTCTGTGAATTTAAAAGTAGCAGGCTAATTGTAAAAATCTCTTACCATTCACAGGGCTTTCATCAGTACGTATGGAATCATCTTGTTCAAATGCCTGAGCAGTAGTCATATCCTCAGAACAGTTGCTATCACTCTCATCTTCGCTTTCAGACTGTTCCAAAGGCAGCTCTATAAAAAAATCAATGGTTAAATTCAGATGTTAGCCAACAAGGTACCGGGTGTCTCAATAAACACGCACGGCGTTTGAAAAAATCCAGATCCCTGAATATCAAAGCAATGATATTCAAAACTGACTTGTTTTATCCCCGATATCTAAAATTAGGTTCAGTAATTTTCCTGGCTTAATCGGTCATTCCTTCCCGTCGAAATAGGAGATTTCCTGCAGAAAGCCCCTTTCGAAAACCTGCAAAAATGAGCGAAAACAGCAAGCAAAGTTTCCCTTTGTTCTCCTTCCTAGCAATAATGACTCCTGGATGTGCTCATTTATTTTGTCATCATAGGAGAATGGACCCCCCTGAACAAGGTACTCACACTCGGGGGAAGACTTTTCAACCCGCTAAAACGAAAGCACGTGTTAAAGAGTGCTGACAGTGATCGCTGTTGGGTAAACGCATTAGGGACTTTTGCTTGCAATTTTAGCACGTTTTTTTAAGGTTTCTCAAAGGGACTCATTTTAGAAAATAGCCTATAGAATCTGAACGGAGTGAATGATTTTAGTTAGAAAAATTTCTAAAAATGCTTGAACACGTTAGCTATTTAATCAAATATTGCAACATATCATTGCTTATACATTCAGGGATCAGTAGCCTTTCAAACGCCGGGCGTTTTTTGACTCATCCAGTAGAATTACACAATCGAAAAAAGGTAACTACCCACAGGAAGCCCAGGCAGTTAGTTAACTGAACAATGATACATTTACAATCTTAAAATCGTTAATTGTCTGCTACCTTAGTGTGTTATTTGTTGCACTTCTCTACGGCTGTACTTCTGCACTTCACTGCATAATTGTTCAAATACGAGCGAGAATTTGATACACAAGAACTTGCTGGTATTCTATAATGTAGGTAAACAAGGAGCGAAACTAATCTTCAAGCCAAATTCAATAAAATGTTTTGTCCTCGCTCGTAATCCGGCATCCATGCTCCAAATTTGCAACGCAACATATCAAAATGTCCCTCAATCATCAAACTATACTTTCCAATACTTTCTTTCTTCATCTGCAGTGCCTGACATACAAAATTTGCAGCTTCTTGTTGCACGTCTCGTCAGATCTGGATTCTCCCCACGCTCCAGCCATCGAATGGTCCCAGAGGGACTGAATTTCGAATGTTTTTGTCTGCCTGCCTTGCTTTGCCTTCCACAGAATGTACACAGGGATCCCCCGATCCATCTGTTGATCGATTCAAACCAACAACTGCGCTCTGTGGTATGGCAGGGGGTCCCTGTTTACATTCTGTGAAAAGCTAAGCGAGGTTGGCTGACGAAAACATTCGAAATTTGCTCGCTTTGGGACCGTTTGACGGCGGGAGCATAGTGAGAAACGTGATCTGACGAGACATACATCAAAACGTTGCATATTGTTGCATTTCAAACGTGCAGATGTAAAAACAAAGTATTGGAAAGTATAGTTTGATGATTGAGGAACATTGTGATATGTTGCGTTGTGAATTTGAAGCATGGATACCGGATTACGAGCGAGGACAAAACAGTTTATCAAATTTGGCTTGAAGATAAGTTTCACTCCTTGTTTACCTACATTAGAATACCAGCAAGTTACTTTGTATCGAACTTTCACATTCGAAAAATTATGAAGTGTAGTGCAGAAGTCAATGAAACACAACACAGCTGTGGAGAAGTGAAGCAAATAATACACAAAGGTAGTATACAATTAACTATTTTAAGATTGTAAACTGATCATTTTTCAGCTGCCTAACTGCCTGGGCTTCCTGTGACTAACCCATGAAAACTTTACACCATTCTCAACACCACTGCAGTCCAGCCAATGATACATATTGGCAAAACGCAGTAGTGACATTAAGTCCAATTAACAATGTTTCTCATCTGGGATATTTTCAAATATTAATAACATGTCCGACATATAGGATGGGGCTTAATTGTTAAAGAATTGAAAACATTTGTGGCAGTACATTGTTCAAATCTATCTTTAGTAGGGAGCCAAGTTGAATTTTTATCTTCTTGGATTCCTGTGTCTTCATTGTTTCAATTAAAATAGAAACTGATAAATCTATTTTGAGCGGTTTGAATTTTTTTGGTTAATCTTTTATTAATCAATGGAAACCGAGCACTGCACGCATGGTCAAAGTGGGGTTGGATACGCGACCACTTCAAACAGTTCGTAAAAAATTGCAATGAAAATCTCTAATCATTTAACTAAAAATGCATTCTAGTATAGATGACTTTCTAGATCGGAACGTGGCTGTAAAAAACTCTGGACACACAATTGTGTTGAAATAGTTGATTATATGTAAAGTACACATAGGTCTTCCTACACTCATTTCACCAGTCGGAAAGGCTTTGAAAAGAAAATTATAAACTTACCCTTTAATGTAATTTCATCCAGTTTTTTACCAGCCCATTTGCCAGCACTTCCTTGATCCACTGCCAACAACAGACGACTCACCTTGGACAACTCAATTGTGCTTTCATGAAGGCGATAGAAATCCTTATGCACGCTGAGGTCATGCCCCATGTGCCTTGCTAGCCAGTTCATCTCCCTTTCATCAAGGTCGACGATCTGACTAACCGTTGCGACATACTTTCTCAATCTGGTGCTCTTTATGGCAGACGGGCTCTTTACTCCACACCTTTGCACAACAGCAGAAAGACAATCATGTCCTCTTAGGAACTTTAACGAGTCCCTGGTAGGTGCAGCAAAGATATATTTATTCTCTCTGTTAACTCCAGCAGCTCCTCTATAATGTATAAGGGAGAGTATTGCCTTCACCATTTCAGCTGTAAGAATTATTGGCACCTTTCGTCCTCTTTTGCCTCTGATGTTTACAACATCCAGCCTGAAACATTCAAATTCCATAGTGTTCAAATTCGTTTAATTGTGTAACAAACCTTTACTGTAACAACAAGAAACAAAAGGTCTTTTAGCTATCCTAAAAAAGAATCTGACTCAATCGGTAACTTGATATATTTTGTTGAATTTCGAATGGTGACAGAAGAGTCAATCAAAGCTCTCAGATAGAAATACACAGAAATATCGCCCAATCCAGATTCTTTTGTAGAATAGCTAAAAGATCCATCCAGTATATCAACCCCATTATTGTTGCAAAGGTAACTATGTAATTGCTACAAAGGAGCCGTTTCTCATGGCATGGCTAGGCTAAATGTTCGAAATCTGTCTGCTGCAGAAACCAAACAGAAGTGACTAATAAAAGACTGGTCAGGCATCAATGTTTCACCGGTAAAGGATGGGTTGAAGAACCTTTGTCAGGTTATCGTAATCTATTAGACGAACAGCATTTGCATTGTTTCTGTCGAGAAGGAAGACAGTGAATTCTAAACAACTCCCAAGCGTGGGACTAGTACTTCAGGAAGGGTCGCATTAGTGGTTTACAAAGCAAAAGGATCAGGTGGGGAAGAGGTAGCCATGCGATCTTGAACAGTAAACTTCTATTTATAAACCCATTTTGCTATGGAAATAGCATGGTTTCCCAGTGGAGATACACCACTTCCATTAAGTGGCCTCTTTTTTGAAATTTATCAAATGTTCTTCCTACTACTTTCATATGAAAATGTCGAGCCTAGATTTGGATTCCGCACCAAACTTTTGTCTGGCTACATGTTTTCAAACTGCTGGCGCTTGTGATCTTGATTTTATGACAATGTAAAGGCTTACAAATTATAAGGATCAATTATGCCGTCAAAAAATCGTTAGGGGAGAAACTTTACGCCATCAATCCTTTGTCATGGTCAAATCCCTTATGGATTTTCATCGCCATAACTATACGTCATTATAAAAATTACAACCAATAGCTGCATAAAAACTTGTACTTGGACTAAAGTCTGGGTGCTGAATCCGAATCTCACCTCTAAAACTTCGTATGAAAGAATCCTGAATAATTTCCGAAATGAGGCATTAATTGAAGTGTTGTCTTAGGGGGGGGGGGGTAAGAACACGTTACACGAGAGAGGAAGATAAATCAGAGACATTAAAAACGTAATATGTGTTAAATCCAAAATCAATAAGGCAATCTTTTATCTATTCTGCATTACCTCGCTATAAAAATATGGCATATATGATCCAACAAGAAACAAAACTTTGGAAGTGAACTAAAATAACACCTTTTAAGATCCAAAGATAATACCAATAAAACATAATACCTTGAAAGTTCCTTAAAACAGTAGATAACGGGGTTGATTTCTTCATTTCCAAGGCACTTTAAATATTGCCTTTCAAACAATCGATTCGGAATCACTTTAAGATAATGTTGTCCAAACTTCAAACTCCATTAAAACAAGCAAAAGTTTAGTCTTTGGATCCAATCGAATTTCCGCAGATCAAAACCAACTTTCAAGACGTATTGCATTTGCTGGTATAATAATGCAAACTTTGATGACATTTATGTGGGAGTTCAGTCATGTTTACCAATATCATGTCAAAATGAAATCGTTAAATTGTATGTTGAACCAAAGAATGATGAAACTCGTTTCAAACTTTGACATCTGCTGGACAAAAGGCTTTTCAGTTACATTCAATTATATAATTCATTTAATTCGTGTCAGTTATTCGTGTCAGATTAAATTGTCGCAATTTCACGATTTAGTGGAGCTATAAAGTTCGAATAACCTCCAAAGAAAAAATGAACTACTTCAAAACAGGTACTCCAAATGTTTCCCAAAACCTCGAGGTGATTTGGACCTTAATACCAAATTTGAACAAAAAATAAAAAAGCATAGCCAAGATCGTTGCAAATATTTTTATCGCTTATGCATGAGGCTCACCTTTTGCACAATTCTTTTTCCAATGGAGGCAGGGAATCAAAAACTTCTGCTAGCTGAAACTCCTGCCATTTTGGCCTGTTTACAAATTCCTCGATGGTCAGTTTGGTGCCCTCATTTCCTCTCCTCTTATTGAATGTGATGAGGCGTGCAGCAGTTGTCTCCGCAAGAATGCGCCATTCTTGTAGCCCTGGGTTTGCCTTCAGACGTGCTATCATTTGTGGGATTTCATTGGAAATGTATTGTCTTAGTTTCAACAAATCTTCGGTTAGAGGCAACACATCTGGTTTTCTGAAACTTTTGTCCCCCAATGACCTCAATGCTGCAGATACGATCTTATTTTTCCATTCCAGATCAAACAGCTGTAAGAAACTATTAGCATTTTCTAAAATCGCTGTGTTTCTTTCTCTTAATGCTTGTCCACGCAGCAAAATAGCAACCTTCTTTAAATCATATCCAATGTTTAAAGCCAATCCTGGCTTTTTCAAGGAAGAATTTGTATCAAGACTTGCCTCAGTGTACCCGGCAAGTGATTTTGTAGCATCCACAATCAGGTCAAAATGGATTGTACTGACAAATGAGGCAATATCCTTCGAATCATCAACAACACGTTCTTGCAGCTCTAGAAGAAGTCTTCCTAGAGTTCTCATTCTTTGTGAGATATATTGTGTTTTCGTTGCATTACCTTTTTCGAGAAGTGAGCTACTAACCATCATTATAAGTCGGTCAGACTTGACCACTCTTGACACCTCATCACACTTCATGCTACTTAAAACGGCAGACCTTAGTCCTGGGGAACATCCATCTGGAACTTGGCTTGGGTAAAGTAACATCTCACTTTCAAATTGCAGCCTTCGGTGCACAACGGGAGAATCACCACTATCATCGCTTTTTTCATTGTTAAACGGACACTGACGTACATGCCTCCATAATTCATTTTGACGTATAAATGCCAAACAATGTATGCATGGCTTGAACATTGAAGCAGCAACATCCTCTCCAGGTCCGGGTCGTCTATAAACTTTTAACTCTCCTCCGGTCTTCAAGATTTTCAGATTATGGTAAAAGTTTCCTTTATACCTTAACCTGTCAAGCTCCATGGATCTTTTCTTGTCATTGCCAGGTAACTTTGTATCAATAGCCAGAATTTTTGCAACTTCGGACTCAGATTTATGGACAGTCATTAAGTGCCTTCCGATCTTTAAGCAGCTTTGGTTACAAAAATAGCAGACATGTGATTTGTTGTATAGTCTGTCTCCATGTTCGTTGCGTTCCATGACTGGTACGGTGATGACTTAAAGAGGAGATAAATATTCGATAATTTTCTCAACAGAAATCCCCCCCCCCAAAACTTAGTCTGTTCCTTCAATCATTGCGGCATTCCCATGCATCAATCCTATATAAATGCCAAAAACAACTTCAACTTAAATTTTGATTTTAGAATTTTTGGCACTGCCTTTCAAAAAATGATGTCACAGCTTTCTTCCTGGAATAAGAGAAGTACTTGCCAGAAGAGATGCATCCTACGTTTACCAGTATTTCTTTGATGAATAGATCATTTCGACAATTAAAACGGATACTGGGGAGAGCGATTGTTCTGGTAAATGGCTGTCACAAGCTGGCCGAGTTGGTTTTAGGACTTATTCAAACGGTTATCCATGCTAAATGCAGATCTACGTATAAGTTGACTATACTGGCAATTTTTTGTTCTTTTGAGCCTCTATTTCGGCGCTGTAAACAGCAAAGTTTGCTTCGAGTTTTGGCCCTTCACAGCAACTTCACGAGTTTAAGTCCTTCACATAACACTTTTGAACCATTTTTCACGCTTTTTCCGAATCAATCTTGACTTCTTTTCAACAGTTAGATTCAGAAAAATTTGATTGATTTGAAAAAGTTGAATTCTGTCTTGCGCCAATTTACCATCGACTTTGACGAGGATATTCAAAAGCAAAAACTTCAGTTGCATTCCTCACACTGCCAAATCGAAATCAGCCTAAGGTATATCGCAAATTCTTCAACTGCATCATGCATTTCACGTTGTGAAGGGCCAGTTAACTTGAAGCAACTGTTTGCAGCGTCAAGATAAAGGCTGAAAAGAAACACAATTGCAAGTATATTATACAATCAGCTCACATGTAGGTAGATGTGCATGGACAACTGTTTGAATGAATCCTAAAAACGGCTCCAGTGCTGAATTTTGATGCAGTAGCAATGTTCGCCACAGCCCTCTCAGCTCAATGTTTACTTTCATTTCAACGGCTCACCCCGTGGCAGCCATATACCAGAGCTGCATCCGCCATTTACCAGAAGAAATAGCTCTCCCCAATCTCCGAATTTGATTGTCAAAATGGTCTATTTGTCAATCTTTAGTCTTTACAAACATTTTACTGTATGGAATCTTATGCAGCTACAATGCATAGCGCATTTTCTGCAACTAAGTCTCGACTTCTTAGTTGGTTATTAAGCTTTTCATTGTCATCAAAACTTCTGCACTATTGTTGGAAAACAAATGTAATTTTTTAGCACATCCAGTAAAACTCTTATCAAAATATTAAAACAATACATTATTCCTGGACTACTCTACATTAAGAAAAACCTACCTGGCTTTGCTAAGTTGCTGACTTTCTCACTTGGTTTCTCAGTTGCGTCTGAATGTGACAAAACCTTACCAGAAGAATCTGTGGAAGGGGAGATAGAGAGTCTTGTATGTAACTTCCTAATACTTGTAATCTAATTGTTCTAGCTGGATTACATTCAATTTTTCCAAAAGTAAAACAATCATTAAGGTAAAAAAGACTTCCTTTTTTTCTAAACAGAAACATGTTTCTTGGTTCAAGTTTCTTTAGTTTCTAATGTTCTTCCTGGAAGGACTAGAAAAATTAGCTACAACAAATGGGGTACGGAGCGATGAGTTAAATGAAAACTGGATACGTACCCTTTTCTTTCTTCTAGGTCATCATCGGAATAATCTATGACTATGACGTCACTTGAAGGGGGGCTTCTCGGCTAAATTTCGAGTAGGGGTGTACCACCCACAGTTTTAAAATGGCACCGTTGGCTAGACAGATATTTGTGAAAATGAAAAGGACACCCTTGGCTAGACTAATTTCTACATAAAAAGTGTCATGAGTTGACGTTTTCTAGACAAAACTAGCCAAATTTTCGCGTTCTTTGGACCAAAACAATACAAAGTTGGGTTTCATTACAGGAATTACCGAAATTTGACAGTTCTTTGGCCAAAATTTGCAAGAAGCATACCCTTGCCCAGATTAAAATCGAAAAGCCTATTTCCAATTTCTATCAACATCTTAAAAACATCTGTTGTCCTACTTCAAATCACCATTAAATTGTAATAGATGTGAAACCAACATTTTCAGATACTTCTTTAGGAATAAGAGATTTTGCTGAAAAGAATATTTATGAGCCCGGACAACTGTTCCAGAACTTGCTGCTAGGAGAGATTGGCTGCAGCACGTACCTTTGCTGTACTCTTTGTATCCATCCATTTTTTGATCGACATTATTGTTCCTTGCATAAACAAAAGCAACACAAAGATGCGCCGAAGGTAGAAAAAACCCATCTCGTTCAAGATTCACTTCTTTCCAAAAATTTCCAAAGTTCCAAATGTGTTAAACGTTTCGAATATTCCCACTGATCTCTAAACACATTAACTCTGAGCCCTCCATCAGTTATGTTATACTTTTTGCAGCATGCTACGAAAGGGCACAGTGCCAAACACGAAATCCCCCTCGATAGTGACTATTGTTGCCACTAAGATTTATTCTGTGATATGACGGATAAAATTTGTGAAGCTTTGTTGGTCGGAAACAATTACTAATTAACGCAAGGAAAACGGCACCAAGATGCCGTGAGAAGAAAAAACGCATGCCAAAGATCGGCTATTACTAAAAGCAGGAACGGGGAATATTGCTGAGGAATCGTGGGGAATGCCGGGGAATCACGAGGAATGTCGGGGAATCATGGGGAATAGTGAGGAATACGCGAGGAATAGCGGGGAATCACGGTGAATGTCGAGGAATATCGGGGAATAGTGGGGAATACGCGAGGAATAGCGGGGAATCACGGGGAATGTCGAGGAATATCAGGGAATATCGCGAGGAATGGCGGGGAATCACGGGGAATCGCAAGGAATCGTGGGGAATATTGAGAGAAATAGCTGGGAATTGCGGGGAATCATGGGGAATTTCTCGAGGAACAGCGGGAAATCACGGGGAACCACGAGGAATCGTGGGGAATGTAAGGGGATAGCGTAGAATACCGAGGAATCTTCTTCTTTCTCCTGAATTAAAGCATTCCAAAGTAATTATTTAGAAGAACCTTAACTCAGTACCAACAGCAGTAGTAGTTCAGAGTAACAGATAAGACTGAGGAAGCTTCGCAAGAATATATGTGCAGATATTTTGTTATCATTTTTAGTATGCTCTTGCATGCTTAGACAACAGCAATTATCACCCTTTTACAAACATTGGATGTAGGCAAGCTCGATGTTTGAAAGACAAATAATTTCATGAATATTTGCATGAGATCTATTCTATCCGCTCAGGAATGCAAATTAGTCAAAAGAATACACACGATAGAGTGTCCACAGGTTTGCAAATGCCAAGGTAGTTTCTGGTAGATGCTGTTACTTCTTCACATTATGGATTAGCTATCAAATGCAATGATGTTCCGTTCGCCAAGCTTGCCAGCGTGTATGAAATCGGCAGCAAGGAGAAATTCTGCTGATGATTTGAATTGATTCACGTATTTTGAAGTCAAAGATTTATCAGTTATCAGTAACTCCTACCATGTTTTGAACTTTGAATCCAAATTATAGCGTGAAAGCTCTATTTTGCCCTCTCTATATCAAACCCCCTTCTGTAAGAAACCCCCCCCCCCCTCTCTCTGCCAAATCCTACATAAGGACCCCTCTGTATGAAGTCCCCAATTGTATCAAATTCAATCGGCTTCCAACGACTTTCCATTTTTGTAGCTAAACAAGTTTGTATGTTAATTATGATATGGTTAAGGACAATCGAATTTATTTATTTGACTTGTAAAATTAAATGTTAAATCCGCAAAATATGGGGTAAACAAACTGGCAAGCCATTCTATAGCCATTATATCAATGCTTCTAATTTGATTTTGTGAAAAAGCCCCATCTCTTGTAAGCCCTCCTGCATTTTCGGAAATTAAACAAGCCCCCCAGGAAATTTACCGTAGAGCCACGGCGGTAAATTCACAATGCAAAACTCTAAGGTAAATTCCGCTATGGGGTTTCTTTAGTTCCCGACAATCCAAAAGGGGTCTTAAAAGAGATGGGGCTTATTCACAAAATTAAAGTACAAGCATCAACATAATGGCTTGTCATTGGTCATGTACATAAATTCGAGACTGTTTTGTCCTGAAGAACATCAAAATTAACATCTAGACTTGTTTAGCTAAACAAGTGCAAAATCGTTGGTAGCCGCTAGAATTTGATATAATTGGGGACCTCAAAGAGAGGGGTGCTTATTTAGAATTTGGCTAAGCGGGGAGGGGCTTATTAAAAAAGGGAACTTGATATAGAGGGGGCAAATCTAATAATAATAATAATAATAATAATAATATAATTGCTTTATTTAACGTTGGCTTCTCATCTAGCTAATTACATAGCTAATTAATGCCAACCATAGAGCTTTACGGTATAATTTGGATTCAAAGTTCAAAACAAGGTATAACTTACTGATGACTGATAAATCTGTGACTTCTAAATACGTGAATCAATTTAATTCATCTGCAAAACTTCTCCTCGCTGCCGATTTCATACACGTTGGCAAGCTTGGCAAACGGAACATCAATACATGTGATCGCTAATCCATTATGTGAAACAGTAACGACATCTGCCAGAAACTACTGTGGCATTTGCAAACCTGTAGACTTTCTATCATTCCGTGATTCAAAACATCAAGCGCCCCTGCACCCAATGTTTGTAAACGGGTGATGATTGCTGTTGTTGAAGCATGCAAGGATATACTGAAGTGATAACAAAATATTTGCACATATATTCTTGCAAAGTTTCCTCAGTCTTATCTGTTACTCTGAATTACTACTGCTGTTGCTACTGAGCTAAAGTTTTCCTAAAGAATTACTTATGCTTTAGAATTATTTCTCTCTCCGAAGGTTACTTGCAAATGCACTGATTCAACCCCACTTTGACTATGCATGCAGTGCTTGGTTTCCAATGCTTACTAAAAGATTAACCAAAAAGATTCAAACAGCGCAAAATAAATGTATCAGGTTCTGCTTGAATCTGAATAATAGAGCACACGTAGGAATCAAAGAATTCAAAGATATAAATTGGCTCCCCACAAAAGAGAGATTTGAGCAATGCACTGCTACAAATGTTTTCACGTTTTTTAATAATTCAGCCCCTTCCTATATGTCGGAGATGTTCTCACCAGTTGGCCAGGGCAGGATCACTCGCAGATCTAAAAACAAACTAAATCTACCGTTCCGAAAGACTAACATGGGGCAAAATGGCCTCTCTTATATAGGACCCAAAATTTGGAACAGCCTACAGTCGGACCTCAAATCTTCAAACAATGTCAACAGCTTCAAGCATAAGATCAAGGACAAATTCTTTGATGATCTTCAGAAGCGAGAAAATAGTCCTTATATATATTATTGAATTCCTAAAAGCTGTAACAGAAATTATCCTTCAACAATAACAAAAATGTTTTTCTTTCATTTTCCTTTTGAATAGCACTCCTGGAGGGACCATTATGGAAACAAGGTTGCATGGACCTTTTAATGCTATCCCTGCCATCTTTTACCATGGGGTGTTTTTAAATTAGGTTATTAATAAGATATGTAATTTTTGCCTGTAATTATTTCAAATTGTAGACATTGTAATTAGATTTCTTTTCTTTTATAAATAGTTATACCGGGTGTCCCAAAAAAAAGTATCCGGATTTGGTCGATCCTAGTGATAAGAATATAGCGTGAATCAATCCGAAATGATTTTCAAAACATACCTTGATAGCCAACTTGAACATAGATACCTCGTTTGTTGAATTCGGTGCACTGAGAGTGAAGATATCAATCTTCAAAGGACAAATTTGCCTCCACCTCCAAACCAGAGCTTTGGCGCTTTGGCCTAAGCAAATTCTTGAAGCTCTCTGAATGAAATCAACAAAATTTGAAGACGGCACAACAGATGTGTTTTCCATAATACAGTTCATGTGAGACTCATCGTCAAGGGAACCCCGAAATCAGCTTCATTCATCTTAATATCGACAATTTATTTAACACTTACTATTTACCGGTGAAGTACTCCCTTGAGCATCAACACACTTTTGACATCGTCGAATTATTCCTTGAAAAGAATTTGTTATCAGACCTCTCGAGATCAGGTTGATCATCGCGTATCTTCGAAACTGATTTCCCGGGTGGGTCATCATCAAGAGAGGAGATATCTTTTGGCCCCCAAAAGATCTCCAGACCTTCCTGTCGTGGCCCCCGAGAGATCTAATAAACAATTCTTTTCAAGGAATGATTCGACGATTTCAAAAGTGTATTGATGCTCAATCACCGGTGAATAGCATTTGTAAAATAAATCGTCGATATTGAGATGAATGAAGCTGATTTCGGAGCTCCCTTGACAATAGGTCTCACATAAACTGTATTTTGTAAAACCCATCTGTTGTGCCGTCCTCAGATTTTGTTGATTTTATTTACAGAGCTTCAAGAATTCGCTTAGGCCAAAGCGCCAAAGCTCTGGTTTGGAGGTGGAGGCAAATTTGTCCTTTGAAGATTGATATCTTCACTCTCAGTGCACCTAATTCAACAAACGAGGTATCTATGTTCAAGTTGGCTATCAAGGTATGTTTTGAAAATCATTTCGGATTGATTCACGCTATATTCTTATCGCTAGGTTCGACCAAATCCGGATACTTTTTTTGGGACACCCGGTATATTTACTTTGATGGCAAAATTATACATACATACATACATACATACATATGCTTTAATTCGAGGAAACGAAGAAACGTCCTCGATTTTCCACGTTATCACCCTACGTTCCCCGCGATTCCCTGCGATATTCCACGGGATTCCCCATGATTCCCTGCGATATTCCCCATAATTTCTCAACATTCCTCGCGATTCCCCGATATTTCCCGTAACTCCCAGTGATATTCCCCGTGATTCCTCGCGATTCCCCATGATTCCCCGCGATTCCTCGCGATATTCCCCATGATTCCCCATGATTCCTCGTTATTCCCCGCCATTCTTCGCGTATTCTCCACTATTCCCCGATATTACTCGACATTCCCCGTGATTCCCCGCTATTCCTCGCGTATTCCTCACTATTCCCTATGATTCCCCGACATTCCCCGTGATTCCTCGTGATTCCCCGGCATTCCCCACGATTCCCCAGCAATATTCCCCGTTCCTGCTTTTAGTAATAGCCCCAAAGATCAGACATGACAAACGCAAAGTCAGATTGCTATGAAAGTAAGTTTGATAGCATTATCCTCATTCACGCAACAGGAGTCACGGCTCCTGGACGTGGAGGAGCTTCTTTCCAACGGAAAACATATCAGTAGTTTCACAGGATTAACTCAGATTAACTACGCCATAAAACTATTCACTTTGGTAAAATGTACCATTGATTGGCGTATTCACCCCCCCCCCCTCCCCCCGGCATATGAAATCAAAACCCAGTATCCATTTTTAACAATAAGCATCTAATAAAGAAATACGGAAACTTTTCGGTGAAACTTTGAGCCCAACAGAACTCGTCAATGCTAATCTGTCAAAAAACGTATCGGTAGCAGCGGCAGAGGCCACGTAATTTATTTGCCCTTTTCATGTCAAATTAAGATACTGTTAATTATATAATCTGTAACTCATGATTGGCAATGTCGAACGTAAAATGAAAGTAACTCATGACTGGTAACTAGTAATATAAGAAGTAACTCGTAAAATACATGTAACTCGTAACTCATAATATAAAAAGTAACTCGTAAAATACATGTAACTCGTAACTCGTAACTCATAATATAAAAAGTACCTCGTAAAATAAAAGGAACTCGTAACTTGTAACTCATGGAATAAAATGCAACTCGTACTATATAATTTCAACTCGTAACTCGTAACTCGTAACTCGTAACTCATGGATTAGAAATCCACTTTAAACACAGACTGGCTCCTGGTGAAAGAAGGAGTCGCAGTTAAATACCAAAAGTACCGGATCTTGGGAAGTGATAGTACCATGACACCAAGGTACGTTGATGAAAGCCTCAACATCAAAGCACAACTCATAAATGGAACACTGCAGGAAATGTTAACAAAGAAGCCAGCCAAGTCTATAATGCATGTGAAAGAATCATGAAATAAGTTCAACCAAAATGTGTATGCATCTGGAAGGTTTAAGACCATATTTAGGAGAACAAAGTCCTTGTTGCCCTCCTCTTGCCCTCCATGTTACTCCGCATTCTCCACATTTCTTATGATAGCCCTCCACATTACTCAGCATCCTCCAAGGTTACTCCATGATAGCCCTTCATGTTACTCATGATAGCCCTTCACTTTACTGCGCCGCATCAACATTACTCCCACCCCCCAACATTACTCAGAGATAACCCTCCACATACAGCCAGGTCAGAACTCAGGTGACCCAGGCAAATATCTATCACATCAAAAATGATATTCCTTGGTAAAAGAAGTCACAAGTATCCTTTGTCTTTCAAAATAAGGCCTCTTCTAGAATGTAGAGGAATATTAAAAGGAATATAACTGCTCTCACAAAGGAATATCTAAATGATAGCAGCAAACATCATTTTTGAATTGATCGATATTCACCCAAGTAACCTGAGCTGCCTGAGGTTCTGACCTGGCCCTCTACATATATCATGATAGCCCTCCACAATACTCTGGCTAGCCCTCCACAATACTTTGCACCCACCAGAGTTACTCATGATAGCCTCCACTGTTACTCAAGAAAGCTCCCCACCTTATTGTGCACCAGCCACATTACCCATGATAGCCATCTACTTTAGTCCGCACCCTCCAAATTACTCATGATAGCACTCCAAAGTTACTCATGATATCTCACCACATCATTCTGCACCCTCCACAATCATCTGCACCCTCCACATTACGGTTGATGATCTTTAGTATGCACCAAAACCTATCTCCTTCACAGCAGCAATTTTTAGACCAACACCGCAACCCAATTCACGATGCAACAGTGACGACAACAAACGACAGTTTATCGGTTGCCCTGTCGCACGATCGCATCATTGAAGAAACATACAAACGATCGTGTTGTAATAAAATACATACACTCAACTTATGCTTGTGCTATCATTCAACTATAGTTGTTAGCTATGGTTCGAGGATTCAATGTGACAAGAATTTCAAGGGATGTCCTCTGGGGTGGGGACTCACATCCACAATGAATTTTGGTAGAGAGTTTCCAATTGCGAAACATTTTTGCCATAGACGTAGGAACCGGGGGGCAATGGGGGCACGTGCCCCCCAAAGATTTTGCAATAAACAAAGAAGTGCCCTTTTTTCAGAAAGTGCCCCTTTTTTCTAAAGGAAGAAGTGCCCTCGATGCGTCGTGCCCCCCAAGTTTGAGATGCTTCCTACGAAAATCATCCATGATTAGAGACACCCCCCAGTAGCGACCCCGCAGGACATTAAACGTGCGTACAGCTGGGGAAATTATCTAACTTTACATTTTCAGCGGAGACTGAAAATATCCAGGGAAAAATCTAGCCTTTTGGCCATTATCTGTGATTGAAATTGTATAATTTTTGATGGGGAAAAAAATTCAAAGGGAAGCAATAGAAACAAGGCGTGAGAGTGACTTAAACTTGACATCTTGGCAGGGAAACACATTTTCCTGGCGGGTCATCCTCTTACCAAGGCGAGGCAGCGTTTCAGCGGGTTCATTGCAGGTGTTTGGAAAGTCTTGGCTAAAAAACCACCTCTATGGCCTCTATAGGTGGCTGATACACATCGGTATACCCGGAAAATTTCAGGCCACTGCTTTTTTAGCATCTAGGGAGCGGTCATTTTTAATCCTGGGTACCGGGGCGGAGGATTTTTCGCAGAGGTATGAAACTTTTCTCCATTATTTTGCGGGGGTACGAAAATTTTAAGAGCAATTCTTATGGGTTACAAAACTATTTTTCTTGAAAAAATTTTGAATGAAGTCACCGATCAAAGATTGAAAGAAAAGTTAACAGATGTCTGGAAATGATGAATCACTTGACCAGTATATACAAAAATCGCCTGGGACAACTTGCTATCTGTCCATACTTCTATGCAGGACTTCTGGATGGGGTACTAAACCATTTTGCTGAAAGGTGATGGGGTACGAAAAACTTTTTCTATGTTCAAGATGCACAGTGGGGCTCTGGTACTGGGCAATATGACTTTTGTACAGCGTTTCAAACAAAGCATAAAGGGCGCGTTCTTTAGGGCTAAAATGGCTCAAAAATGACATTTATGAGGGTTTCAGACCTCTAAAGCAATCACATCACGTGAAAATTTTACATTTTAGATCATCTTTAGGCCACCACGTTTGCTTCAAGCACCTGCAAATAGAGTGCCTTTTAGCAATTTGATATTATTTTGATGTATAAAGTACAAAGAGTTCTGCGTCGATACGAAGAAGAAGCTACTGACATCGTTCAATGGAAATGCACGATCATGGATCTATCTGACGCCAACTGTCCATGGGGTGTTAGAGCATGCATGGGAGCTGGTGGAAGCAAATGAAGAAAAAGGACTAATGGCCTACACAGAATCGTCTCTTGAATGTAACAACAAAATATTGCGACTCATGCGGGTAGCTCTGAGCAGAAAAACCAACCAGATGTAAAATCTGACTGATTGTTTAAATCGCTTGTGGATAAGATCGGATATTCATGTATGTGATGCAGTCCACCGAAAAAAATCCATAAAGAGGGTAGACACAGTAAAAAGCAATATCAGTAATGATTTTCAAGGACCACTCATTTCCAAGGCAGATTATTACATAAGAGATCTTTTGCTGGAATAGCTTTTTGTATCATATAGATGTAATGACTTATGAGTTTTTAAAATCTTGCTTCGCTATTTTCTTGGATATCACCAATCACTCTGTGCTGCACGCTCTTTGCAGAAAATACGCAAAAATCACCAACTAATCCAAATAATAGAGTAATATCACCTTAAAATAGTGTATCTTATGCACCTTGATCGTATTGCAATCATCTAAATAAATATAGAACCATGTCAAATTTATCCTTTATTTGAAAAGGCTTTAATCCACATCAACTGGACATGAAAACAACGGAAATTTGGACTAAATGGAACATGGAAAATTTTTTTGTGAGATTTCCTGAACGGTCCTGAACGAAAACTAATTTCAGGCTGTTAGGAAGCATGTTGAACTAACAGAAAAACATAGTGGGACCTGTGGCCTATGACGGCCTTATAAACTTTTCCTTCTCCTAATAATTGGTTCTCGTATTTTTTCCTCAATAACTTGAGTATTAACACTCAGCACATCAAAAAATCGATAAAAATTTAAAAATTTTAAATTATGCTATCAACTTGGCCTGATAATATTTCTAGAATGACATAGTAAGATACACAAATCGATTTTAATGGTTATTTGCAACCCTTTTTGACAACATAGACTCTGCCTTTTCCCCACTTTTCCCTGTCATTTGTTAAAATCTTGATGTCAAAATAATAGCGCCACAGATGCCTAACTTTAAATGGCCATAGCGTCCGCTGTGTACATGGTAGCTATTTCATCTAAAAAGCACTTTGTCCTGCATTCAATGCAGATTACGAGTAACCTGCATTAAAAAAGTTAAGAGAAAAAAGTTTTTTTTACAAAAGTCATATTGGAGCCCCACTGTGAGATGGGGTGTGAAATTTTCTCTAATTGTGCGAAATTATCCTCCGCCCTGGTACCCAGGATTAAAAATGACCACTCCCTTACACAAGGGGGTCATCACTTTTTTGGGGAAATTATGAAAGGGGAGTGACTTTCTATGAGTTCAAGACAGAATCTGAGAAAAGAGTTGTCCATTTTGAGGACAAATGTGTGGATCTTGCAAGATGTAGTCGAAAATAGCATAGATCAGCATTTAATCAGGAGTACACATTTTTCAGGGAAGGCCTGATGGGACAGTTGGTTGTTTGAAGAGCCCTTGGAACCTCAGACGGTACAAGCAGATTATCTGACAAGAATTTTGTTTCTCAACGTACCACATTGTGTGAAAAATTTTTTGCACCAGGCATCACTAAGTCAAAAATAAGGAGAAAGCTGAATGGTTGATCATCATTTTGTAACGAAAGTTATTATGGTATGGTAAAACTGCATCAGTCTGTGTCTGTGTCTGCAACATTTTCACGCAAACAGACTTCAAAACAAGAATCTCTCAACTGAAAGCCTTTGAACCAAGAGTCGCACTGTTAAAATCACGAAATATTCGAATTGACAATTTGGCATCTGATCGGTTTACCCAACGTTCCCTCATGCCACTGCACCACACAGAATGACCAAGTCCATAGGATTCTAGACAACCTGTGGTCTCTTCCGTTTCTTCATACATGTCCCTTGACAATCAAACAATACGGGCTGCTTTATGTGCCTTATGCCCTTTTCAAGGCAAATACAATAATGTTCTTCTGATTGTCAACCGGAATGAAATGAATGTCAATCCGTTGTTTGAAAATTGGCCAGAATTTGCCATTTCGCCAAATCAATAACTTCCGCATTGGCAATAACGAACTGTTGCCCAAAAACGAGAACGAAAATTCCCTGGAAACGATCGTTGACAGATTGTCGGAAGTGCAATCGTCAGAAGGATGTTGCGAGGGATAACAGTGACAAATCACTGCTGCGAAGGAGATAGGTTTCGGTGCATACTAAAGATCATCAACCCCACATTACTGTGCAGATGCTACCTTCATAAAGCTTAAAACCTTCTTTCCTGTCACAGAAAACTTCTCAGCTCCTTCACCCATGAAAGCACTTGCAGCACCTAGTATTACAAAGGTGGACAAATCATGAACAATAGATTCATGACCACTTTTGCTAACCCTTGTGTTACTTGCAGAGTTAATCACAACAATGTCAGTATTGCAGTATTCTTTTATAGCTTCAGCCTGCATTGCACAATAAAAAAATGTTTATGGTTTGAAATTCCACCATGATGATTCAAGTCTTGTACTAAACTTCTCATTGAGCACTGCAGGCCTAGAAATCAAAATTTTTGACAGACAACTGAGGGCTTCTGAGACTAAAAGGGAAGAAATTTGGCAAAATCTAATTCCATTTATGCAAATTCTAGCATTGTTTCATTAATACCATATTCAAGAATCCAACTGAATGCCAACAATCCTTAGCAATCATCTGAAGACTCCATTGCAAAAAAATCAACAAGATCTCGCATATTTTCTTATGTATTGCCTCATCCTAGTTGCCAAGGAGAATTTCAGCTTTCTTTTTGCAGCTAGACCCTTAACTTCGAATTCTCTTGACAAAAACTCTTCTTCTATGCAATTGGCTGTGCTGTACCGAGTGTGCTAAATTGCGTGGGTCGCGTGGGTTGCGTGGGTCGCGTGGGTTGGAAAAGCTGCGTGGGTCGTGGGTCGTGGGACGTGGGTAACTTTGCGTGGGTCGTGGGTAAATTTACGTGGGTCGTGGGTCCTTTTTACCGATAATTTTACGTGAGTAATCTTGCGTGGGTCAAATTTCTTGCGTGGGTACGTGAGTGGCACATTTTGCGTGGGTTGCCCTTTTGCGTGAGTCTTATATCAGCATAACAGCTTTCATTGTCCATTCAAAGCTCGCTACTTTGTGCATGGCTTCTAGTCGTTGATGCTTCTGCGCTTGTTTATGAATCTAAAAACCTTATACTAATTCTAATTACTTAGCTTGTGTTCATGAATGAGAAACAAAGCTGAAGGAACAAAGCTATGAGCTATAAAGTAAGAAGACATTCATTTGAAGCCCACGAGTTCTTCTTTCTTGTGGAAAGACAGTGTCCTCAAAGTTACATGAGCTGTGTAAAGCATTTAGGGTAAGGAGGGATAATTAGGGCCTATAGTGCAATTTGGGTCTATTTGCATTTTGCTATTAAAATGATCGTGATCGTAGGTTAAAAATTCGATTCATGGCTTAGTTGGTGATGAAATATATACGTTGAGGAGTTGTTCAAGTTGTTTCGAAGAATCATTTGGGCTGGGACTCACTCTCCGAACATGGTTTTGCGTAAAAGAGCCAATGATATACGAATTGTTGGTTCCAATCTCTCCTGAATGAGATTTTGTATTACTGATAGCTGTTGTGTTTGATTAATGTTTTATTGATAATTCTTCTGTGCAGTTCCACATCTTATTGATTCTTTGAGCTACAGTAGTTGTCATTATATTTTTAAAAGTAAAGTTTGGCCTTTTTACAGTTATAAAGTTTAGTTTTTTTGTTGTTGCTTGTTCGTTTGCTAGAAGAGATCAGAATAGGGTCTGAGTTGCATGATGTTTTCCACTAAAATGGTCTTGGCACTTGAAAAGCACTTGCATGGAAATGCATTGGGAGCGTATCACAACTGAGCAAACCACATTGTGCAAGAACTACTAGGCTTGTAAAGATCACAAATTGCGCACCATCAGTCTCATTTTGGCCTTCTTGATATCGTTCTCACTCCTTCTATGATAAGAAATCTACAAACCATTTTATCTGAAGAGCTAGAAGAGTCAGCCTAATCATTCATCTCAAAAGCATGATGGTGAGCCTTTATGTTAAAAAATTGTTTCCTCAGATTAAAATATTTCATCATAAATCTCTTCAGTAGAAGAAGCAGTCAGTGACATCTAACTGTCCTTAGGACAAGCCTTACCAAAAGTGGATTTTTGGTGGCTTGAGAATGGTTTGTCATGAAAAAGTAAGAACGTTCTTCTTGGAACATCGTCTCAATTTTGGATCACTTAAGAAAAAATTTCGACCTTTTTAAATCTGTGCCATAAATTCAGCTTTATAATTATTGTACCTGCAAATATTGTGCAAATACTTTAGCCCATAGTTTATGGTATCGACTACATAGATTATTCAATGGTTGCCTTATCATCGTCTTATTCATGCTTTGTTCGCTGAACTTTGCTTGAAGCGGACAGAAATTTGTTTTTGTTGTTGTTTAACCCTGCCATGTCATCGGAATGTCTCACTGCTTTAAATTCTGCACTGTTAAAGATTTCAGTGCCCCTCCATACCCATGATAACACTTTATTTTAAGAAACTGCTTGAGAACATGGCGCTGCAATGAGTTCAGAAGCCTCAATATCTAGAAGTAATGCACAAAGTAGCGAGCTTTGAATGGATAATGAAAGCTGTTATGCTGCTATAAGACTCACGCAAAAAGGGCAACCCACGCAAAATGTGCCACTCACATACCCACGCAAGAAATTTGACCCACGCAAGATTACTCACGCAAAATCATCGGTAAAAAGGACCCACGACCCACGTAAATTTACCCACGACCCACGCAAAGTTACCCACATCCCACGACCCACGACCCACGACCCACGCAGCTTTTCCAACCCACGCGACCCACACAACCCACGCAATTTAGCACACTCTGCTGTACCACAAGATGTTCAATTCTGCTTGAAAATACACATAGTATGGTCAATGTCACTAAAAGAAGGAACACCCCAGAACACGGCAAGTGTAAAAAGCAGGTTTGCAGGTTGGTAAAACACAGGCTTGTTGGTTGTTAAAACGCAGGTTTCAGGCCAAAGGGCTGTGGCTGGAGGTTAGGGGCCGGGTATAGAAAAGCCACTAGCATTATGACTTCCTCGTCATTTGTTTGGTGGATTGAAATGTTAGGAACGAAGGATCAGCTTTTGGTAGATCGATCGTCTCCTATCATTCAACATGAATAGAAAACATTGATAACCACATCTATGTTGTTTCTTTTGCTGTAACCCGTTCCTTGGAAGGTACTTGGGTGTGTTGAAAGTGGTTGTCTGGAAAAGTGGGAGTTGGGTAATGGGAGTGGGGAGTGGGGAGTCAGTAATGAGGAAGAGGTAACAGGAGTTAGCATTAGCTCACTCTTGAAAGTTTTCAATTAAAGCAGTGGATTATGGCATGGCTTAAAGCAGTGGATTACGGAGCCAACTAGGGAAACCATTCACACCTCTACGCTGATCGCCCACTTTGCAGTTAGCAATACCAACAACATTGTTGAATCTTGGTGTCATAAAAATTGCCATCAGCGACCATTATTTACCATATTATGCTATCAGGAAATTTCAAGGTGGTTCAAAGCGACAACACAAAGTCATCAAAGCCGGGCAAATGAATCATTTTGATGAAAACGCTTTCCTGCAGGACCTGACCCTTATTGATTGGAAAACTCATCTAAGATCTTCAGCTGACATAACTACAATTGTAAATACAATCACTTCTTTGATATCTGGGGTAATACAGATAGCCCCTCTTGGGTAATACAGATACCAAAGTATGCCCCTCTTGTAGAATGATGAGTGTTGGAAAGGTAAACCCCCTGGATCTCAGAGGATCTCAAAAATCTTTTAAAAGCAAGAGACAGAATCGGCTGGTGTAAAATGCAGGTCAAATTTTTGCAGGTCACTGCGAGGGCCAAGGGCTCATAGGCTGCATAAAGGAATTCTGTTGTGTATGAGATACTGAGAGCTGCTAGTGTGCTGACGTATTACTTATTTTGTATGTATTTGTTAATTGCAGGATACGCAAAAGATAAGACGGTGGCAAAATGATTCTTTTATTTCTCAGAAAGCTCACAAAACTGTGTAATAATGTCTCTCCCTTTGGTGTTAAACAGTGAATGCAATCCTAGCCCCGCTTTTGTCGTTATACACACGTTGTTGCACCGTGAGAGATGGTGATCAAATTCCTTTGTTCACGTTACACAAATGACAATACCTTGACATGGAAGAAAGCCGCTCCAACCCCACGGTACTCTGCACAGAAATCAAACGACTGATCAAAGAATTCGGATCAAAGAATTGGTGCTATAATTCTCAATACCTCAAATAACTTTAGCGATTTACTCAATACCACATTGATAATTCTGCATTCAAAAATAAGAAACCAATTAAGAAACTTTTAGTACTAAAATGGACAAAATTTCATCTTAGATTTAGAAACTTTTAGTACTATGGCCTGATCCTAGTTTCTTATAAAAAACGTGTATTTAAGAAACATTTAAGGATTCTTGGGATTTCATGCAGATTTCAAGGAGAGCTCCAGGGGTTTCCGGATTTCAAAGAATTTCTTAAGGATTTCCAGATTTTTTCCCGCATTTCCAGTTAATGTGTAGGAGATCTTTGAAGTGTAATGCCCCTCGCATTTTGACCAGGCTTTGACCAAACAAACAGAACTTTAGTCGCTTATAAACCAAAAATCAAAAGGGAATGGGGTCAAGGGTATGCTTTCAGCAATTTTCTGAAAATGTATTGTCTGAAAGATTATTAGGTAAATGACTTCGCTTAGTCATTGGGGGCACATCTAGCCACTTCACTTTGACACATTACATGTCAACACACTAGCGGCTCTCAGTATCTCATACACAACAGAATTCCTTTATGCAGCCTATGAGCCCTCGGCCCTCGCAGTGACCTGTCACAGTGACCTGCAAAAATTTGACCTGCATTTTACACCAGCCGGAGACAGAATTAAATCTGCTGCTGTAAAAAAATCTGAGATGTTAATGTCAGCTCATAGACAGCTGAGAAATACAGCAACTAAGATTAATAGAGAAGCCAATATGGCCTACATTTTGGACAAATTGCAGGCTTCTCAAGGTGACCTAAAGAAAACTTGGGCAACTATAGACAAACTTGTTAATAAACGATCTAAAACTACAAATATCACAGCTCTTGAAGCTGACGGGCAGACCATTGACAACCGTGTTGGTATGGCTATCTCAATTAATGACTTTTTGCCCCGCACCGAAGCGGGGCTTAGTAGTACTCCATGCATGAAGAATATATATGGTGAGACCATCTCAATGCATCAGAAAAAACCTGTTTTTTTTCTTGTTTCTGGTTAAACCAATTTTTTACCTCAGATTGGAAAGAGGCTGTGATCACCGAAGTGGACAAAATGGCGGATGCCGATCACTGCCACTAGCTGATAGCATTGTCAAGCTGCAGAAAAGATAGGAAGCCAAAGGGAGAAATATTGATGTAGATTCGCGTGTGATCTTACTTCACTTGAGCCCCAATGGCCTCCATATTTAGAGGCGAAGTCAACACCAAAAAAGGCCTACCAGACCCCAGGTATTTATTTATGAAGAAATCAACAACTTTATTTTCTTCACCATTCCTGCAGTGCAATATGGTATTTTTGGTTTAGGACCCAATCCGGGCATTTAGTATTTACTATTGCTAGTTCAGTAACATCAGGGTCAAGTTATGTAATGATATTCCTGATACACAGAACGACCTTCCAAATGGTGATTATGACCCAACAAAAGCCACCTTTTCGTTTATACCTATTGAATCTAAACAAGTTCTTAACAACCAAATTCTAAGAATGTAGATAGGCAGGTTGCCAAAAATTTACATGGAAAAGTCACTTGGATACATGTGTTTCTGCACTACCTGGAACAACGAGAAAAGTTAAACTTTGAGAAGGAAAAGCAAAGATCCTTGAAGGAGGCGGCGGCAGAAATTGCCAGGCCAGGTCAAAAGTGCAGACAACGCGGGAAAAGATGCAATGTTTCTGAATTGCGAGAAATAATGTTCATTGAATCAAATTCTCGGTAAGAAACCCTCTCGGGATTCGAGATTCGAAAGCAAGGTGCACTGCAGGGATACCAGGGACTGATTGTCATAAGTCTAGTCATTCAAGTCTTTTGGAACAAACCATTCAAAAGACTGAATGCGCACAGTTAAAGTTCAGTCAATGGAATCGTCACAGCTGTTGAGGAATTCATTTTTGCTGTTCACATTCACACTCACATTCAGTCCTTTGGGTTGTCATGGTCTAGTCTGGTACCAAGGGTAAATCTTGTTGAGGTTCAAGTATTCAAAAACTTGGACAAGACAGCCATGGCTCAAGCTCATCTCAATGATGATATGGAAAGTGAATTCTCGGACAGTGGAGATTCAGAAAACAGTGATGTGAGTGAATTAGAAGAATTTGATGGCTTGTTTGGATCATCTGATGAAAACCCATTGGATTGGTGAAAACCCAGCCTTCGTCACAGACCATGCAAACAGGAAAGTTCCTTTTGTATGTTCTGTGACACAGGCTAGTGAAAACCACTACTTACAATGTCTTTATGTCTCTTGCAAAGTGTGCTTTCAGAAAAAGATTTTTGAGAAGCCTGCCAATAGAATTTCATACTTATATTTGAGCCTTTCCTATTGTTATTTTCAAATGCCTGAACATGATTCCTTGTATTTGTTCAACGTTTTATGATATAAATTTGAAGGATTTGTTTTCAATGTAGGCCAGGAAGTCAAATAGACAAGGGGACAACCACCAACAGTACAGCCTAGGGAAGTTTGAGCTGAAAGCGCCGCTGGAGAAGATGTAAGAAATCCAGATGTGCAAGTCGCTGTAGGCGATTCTTGGAGTCCATTTGACTTTTTCAAACTAGTTTTGAAAACTTCCTGACAAGGAAATGCAACATTGAATGTCTCATTTCTAAAAATAATTGAATATGTTAGCTATTCAATCAGATATTGCAAAATATAATTGCTTACATACTAAGGGAGCAGTAGCCTTGCCAATGTTGGGTGATTTTTTTACTCATCCGGTAGAATTTCACTATAGGGCGGGATTCTAAAACCTGGACCTTCATCTCACGGACATTTTTGTAGGGCCAGGTTGAAAATGCGGAAAAAGACGAAAAAGGTTGTGAAATGCGAGAAATCATGTTTATTGAATCAAAATATGGGTAAGAAACCACTTTGACAAACCAAAGATTCCATCATGAAGGCAAAAAAGAAATTTCTGCATTTTCCGCGTTTTCGTTTGCCTATAAGTTATTTTCGAAAACGCGGAAATTCGTTTTCATTTAAAGTTTATTCGTATCTATTGACAAGTAAGACGTCAAGCTTTGACTGGTGATAAATTCTGTACCAAAGAAGGAATTCGTAGCTCAATAGAAAACTTTTGGATCGTAAGATACAAATTCAGTGGGCCTAAGTGGCCTAAGTGGAATTTGAGGGACAGGTTGTTCATAATTTCATGATCATATCCCACTCTGATGCAGTGACAAAATTACAGCATGTTGTTTCGCCATACTGAAGCATTTAAATAGACTCGGAGCCTCTTGTTTTGTGAAACTTTATTTTTTCCGCGTTTTCGTTTTGGCTATAGGCCCTGGTGGAATCGGTGTACGCCATCCGCCAAAGACTTACGCCAGTTTCTTTTGTTCTCTGGTCATTTCTATTGTTTATAGTGACTCTGTCCGCCAAAGATCTTTGGCGGAAGGGGGTCCGATTCCATACTGGGCTATAGGTGATTTTCAAAAACGTGGAAGTTTCTTTTTATATCAGTTTTATCAGCAGCTTTTTGTAGCTATTGACAAGTAGGATGTCAAGCTTTGTCTGGTAATAAATTCTGTACCAAAATGACAAAAAAAATTGTGGGTCAAAAGATAAAATTCAATGGGCCTACGTAATCTTAGGGGAACTTGAGGGGTACTTTGTTTATAAATTCCTGATCGTTTCTTATTCTGATGTGATGTGCGAAACACAGCATGTTGTTTTGCCATGAGGATCTTGTTTGGTAAAATCGAATTCCACTCGAATTCCCTCGAATTCCACTTAGGCCACTTAGGCCCACTGAATTTTTATCTTACGATTCAAAAGTTTTCTATCGAGCTACGAAGTCTATTTTGGTATGGAATTTATCACCAGACAAAGCTTGACGTCTTACTTGTCAATAGCTACGAAAAGCTGCTGATAAACTGATATAAAAAGAAATTTCCGCGTTTTCGAAAAATCACCTATAGCCAAAACGAAAACGCGGAGAAAATAAAGTTTTACAAAACAAGAGGCTCCGAGTCTATTTAAATGCTTCAGTATGGCGAAATAACATGCTGTAATTCTGTCACTGCATCAGAGTGGGATATGATCATGAAATTATGAACAACCTGTCCCTCGAATTCCACTAAGGCCACTTAGGCCCACTGAATTTTTATCTTACGATCCAAAAGTTTTCCATTGAGCTACGAATTCCTTTTTGGTACAGAATTTATCACCAGTCAAAGCTTGACGTCTTATTGGTCAATAGATACAAAGAGCTGCTGATAAAACTTGAAATGAAAACAAATTTCCGTGTTTTCCGCGTTTTCGAAAATAGCTTATAGCCAAAACGAAAACGCGGAAAATGCGGAAATTTCTTTTTTGTCTTCCTAATGGAAGCTTTGGTTTGTCAAAGTGGTTTCTCACCCATATTTTGATTCAATAAACATGATTTCTCACATTTCACAACCTTTTCGTCTTTTTCTGCATTTTCGACCTGGCCCATTTTTGTAGGTCGGCAAAATTTGGTCCTCCTTTTAAAACCTTGCAAATTCAAAACCTAATTTTACGGACTCATTTACAGCTTTTCTGCTGCATTTTAAAATTGGTTTCCACTCCTATTTCTACAGTCTGTCATCCGTAGTCAACCAAGGCCAATCAAGATTTTTGGGCCCGTCCTAGATTTTCTAATAGATAACACACCCCTTGAAAATTGAACTGATTATACCTACCTTGGCAATGTCTTATTTTAGAAAACAGGTAGTGAACCTGGGGATTTATTTTAATAACTGCCGTTTGTATTTTCCAGTGTGTATTTAATGTTTGCTTAGTGTAAGAGTACAAGTCCAATGTCCACTGCACAACGTGGAGGTGAAAATTTTCAGGTCAAAAAGGTCTTTGCGCACTTTTGATAGATTTTTCTTGGAAACTAACGGATTTTTACCTGAGGGGTACGGGATTTTAGGGGACTGAAATGCCTCTCCCTCAAAATTGTCTCCAAACAGTTGCTGTTACTATTGCACAAATTCCAATTGCGTTTACCTCAAAGTGATGACTTTCAGCACACTTTAGCACGTGCTTTAGTTTGGCGGGTTGAAAAGTCTCATCCCTAGTGTGAATAACTTATTCAGGGGGATTCCATGAGGACAAAATACATGAGCACACCCTAAAGTCATTATTGCTAGGAAGGAGAACAAAGGGACGTTTGCTTGCTGTTTTCGCTCGTTTTTGCACGTTTTTGAATGGGGCTTTCTGCAGAAAACCTCCTACTTCAATGGCAAGGAATGACCGATTGAAGCCGGGTAAATTACTGAATCTAATTTGACATATCGGGGATAAAAGAAGACAGTTTTCAATGTCATTGCTTTGACATTGAGGGATCAATATTTTTTCGAATGCAAGACATCTTCATTGACTCACCCAGTATTGCTACCATAATCTACAAAAGTCTGCAACGCTTGTTAAAATCAGGGTTATACTTTTGGCAAGCTGAATGCAGGGATGTTTTTAGTCTAGTTGAATGAAAGAATATGATCACTCACACGTTATGCAGTGAAGATTTTCCTTTAGACTTCCTTTCACAATGGTCTCGCCCATTTTGTCTTCATTTAGCTTCATGCAATTGTTTGAAAACAATTCACTTATGTTAACGGCATCCTCCTCTGAATAGGCAGCAAACTTTTTCATGGCAGGAACATAGAGTTGTCCCATGGTGTTAAAACAACGTGAACTTTTTTCACCATATTAGTCAATATTTCAAAATTCTCCACTTAACCCTATCTATACCTTTCTGCTTTAACTTTGAAGTCATGACAGAAGCAAATGAGGCATCTTCAATGAATGTAGAATTTATAAGCAACCGACTTGTTGTAGGAACAACATTTGAAAAAGCTTTCAATGAAAACTTGCCGTGCTAAGCCCATCAACAAAGCAAAAACACAGTAATCTGTAGAAAGAAAACTGTTAACTCCTATAAATAAAATGAACAACAACCAAAATAAGATTGCAACTAGATAGAAAACTGCTAAATCCTGCAAGAGAAGAACGAGTTTATCTTAGACCTTGAAAGAAAAGGCATTGGCACATGTTGATTGATCTTACAGTCGACTCCAGTTATAGGTTTATCTTAGACCTTGAAAGAAAAGGCATTGGCACATGTTGATTGATCTTACAGTCGACTCCGGTTATAGTTACACCGAATGTTTCCAAGAAAAATGTGACTTTAAGCGGAGTGTGACTTTAAGCGGAGTTACCCAAAATAGCTGTATAAACACTAGAAGATTGCTTTTTATAGCCTAATTTGGATGTATGAAGTCTTTGGAAGGACTTTGACTGCAATAAATAATGTTTCTATCTTTTTCTTTCAAAGAAGACTTCATAAGCCCGTTTGTAACCGATAATTGCTCAAAACATTCGTACATGAGACTAACCACATGAAACATTCTTACATGGAAAAAAACCCTTGCTTCCTCCTGCTTCCTACAAAAAATCCTTGTGATTCTTTGACACATTGCTAAGGGCACTAGGCTGTTGCATCAATTGAAGTACATCTCCCAAAACTGTAATAATGTAAGTAATATGAACATTTCATCAACATTTTTCCCTAATGTGACTGCAGAAAGAGTATTTTGTTGTTTGGGAAGGAGAAAAGTAGTGATTATAAGTGGGGTGTGACAAAAAGCGGAATGACTGTAACAGGAGTTCATTTGTAAGGATCTGACCACAACTGAATTTGGGAAACAGAAATATGGTGATAATAACCGGAGGATGACTATGAGCGGAGTCAACTGTACTTGCTCAATGAGTATCTTTTTGATATGTAGCATATCCAGGTTCAAGGTTTTGCGTATTTCTTCCAGTTGGGGTTCTTCTGATGACTGTATTGAAAACTTTGGACATGTCCATCCGGATGATACAGGCATTGTATTTTGCTGAGGTGACTTCTTTCTCTGCCAATGGTTTGAGGGCAAAAACCTGTTCCGTTTGATGTAGATCTTCCTTGGTGGTAAGCGGATTGACTTGGTGGAACATGTTTCATAATTTTATTCAATGCTTTTTCCATCATGCACAGGACAAGGATTTTCCTGATGGTGGCAAGCAGTTCAATGGCCGTAAATTGGCGACAAATTAAAGTCGCTTAGCAAGGGTAAATTCATGGGAGACATTGTAATGAGGGGTCTTGCCCCAAAGGAAATTTTTTGAGGACACACCTTTTAATTTGGCTTAGAAGGCCCCTCTTGATATCATGTTTCCCATTGCCAGAATGGAAACTTTAACAACTTTTTAATATTTCATACGAATTTTCACCATTTTCAGGAAAATTGTTGAGTTATTCACTCCATAGTTTGGTTGATAATGCACCCCTTGGTTGATTCTTTGCTAATACAAAAATGGAAACCACAATAACCATGTGACAATTGTATTTGCCACTCATTCATATCCCTTTTGCTGAAGATAGAAGCATTGGCAATGGGATTTTTATCACCCAGGAGCAGGTAAGTACTGCAAGCAACAAGAAAACAGCCTCATCTTGTGCCTTGTTCTTATTGGATTGTTTCTATTCAAGAGAGGAACAACTCTATGAGCATGAGTGTATGTAATGGAAAAACTCCAGTGAACAAAAGAATACTGGATGCAGTCTTGAGTAAGTACTTATTAAAAAGATAGACAAGAAGGTAAGGCTGAGCTGATTACAACTTCTCTAGAATAACATTGAATTCATTCAGTCCATATGAATAGCCCATTCATGACAAATATGAACCATCTTCCCAATCATCAAACAAATGTTTGCATTTGACAGGTGGAAATTCCCCCGGATATTGCTGCGTCTTGTTTGGTAACAGAGCAACAAGTTGCTACCAAATCCGGAGGATCAACTACAAGATTTTGGCTGAAGATCTGACTAATAACGAACATAGGTATTCTTTGACTTGGACAGGTTGACAAAACTGAGCTTTGTCAGATTTAAAACCGCCATGGAGATATGTTTTATTTTGCGTTCTTTTCATATTATTTAAGTGAGAACAAATGCACTGAGTACAAAGTTTAAAAGCTGGGGAACATTCTGATGCAAAGGACTGGATGTTTGATGCAAAATTTGCCAAAATAGAACAAGGGCAAAACTGTTGTAAGATTTTTGCGGGTAAACAAGCTTCAATCCTTGTTTTTATTACACTTACCATACAACAGAACAAACACAGGCAATGATGTCGCATCATTGCAGTACAACAACAGCAACAGGATGAATATTGTCATGCTGTGATACTGAGGCAAGAACAAAGACACAGAGATAAACTGTCAACCGTTCAACGATATGAATTTCATTTTACTTCAATTAAAAGAACAAATAGTGTTACCTATTTTGCAGTTAGGAAAACAACACAGCATAAATTGCCTCAGTTAAAGCTAGGCCCCACAATATACGCGATTGGGCCTTCTTTGGTCTAGCCTTCGTGTAGACCCCCCTTCCGAAAGAAGAAAGGGTCTATGAATTAATGCGTGAAAGCTTCCTACAGCTGGTTCTGAGATTCTGGAACTTAATTCATGCGAGAGCGCTAATTTTGCACAATTGAAAAACCTGCAAGCAAACCAATATGGCCGCCCAATCAGGTGTAGCAGCAAGTAATGAAACAAAATTTGCAGAAACATTGGACATTGCATGTAAGTTGTTGCAAGTCGAGATATTTAATGAGGAACGGGGGAAGGCTTTATGATGGGTTTTCAAGGGAAGATATTTTTTTAATCCCTAATTTTCCAGGCGATTCCGATCATTGCATTGGTGCTCTAATAATTCGACTGACTTCAGTAGATTTTCATTTTCAGTAGATTGTAGATCGATTCTTCTCTTTATGGACTCTCCTGCTTTCTTTAGGAAGATATTTCTCTTTTCACGAGAGACCTTTGGTGCATCACTGTTCATCACAGTTCCAATTTCCTTCTTTTAGTTAACAGAAGGCTCCTTTTTATTCAGTATGCTTGTTTCAGAAGATTTTTCTGTGAGCCATGCACATTTGCTGTAGCTTTTTACTATCTTCCATTGCTGTTTCGTTGAGGCAATCTCCATGGGGTACAATCCCAAAAACATACACCTTGTTTAAATTTGTGTTTCTTGTGCTAGTTCTGCGATATTTTTGGGAACAGTTTGTGAAGAATCATTTCCTCCTACTCATTGATGCTGCAGTGCAGTATGATTGTTTCAGGATTTATTTTCATTGTAGGGGTGACATGGCTCTTCATATCATCTATGTTCGCTTCAGGGAAGATATAGACATTAACACTTTCCTGCTGATCAATTGCTTCTTTCATTTTGAAGCTTTTTATGTTCTTTTCTATCAAATCTCCAAGCAACACGGTAGTAGGATTCGTATATTTGCGTGACTCCTCTTGGTTTTTGACGGCGCTTTGTTGCTCTCTGTTCAAAAGGACTGCCTCTTTGCTTAGGCTAGGTTCTCCATCATCAATTCTCTCCCTTTGCATTCCTTCATCATTGTGTGTTCTTGGGTTGTTGGTTGAAAGCGGACTGAACCTGTTGTAAAGTGCAGGGTATTCTCTCATGCTTAGTATACTAGAAGAGGGCATGGCTGAGTGGTTAAGGCGTCTGAGTTGCTTAAGCCAAAGGTCAGAACGGATGTAGGTTCAAATCCCGCGCTGGGCAGTTTGGGTCGCTGTCCATAACTCTAGCCCAGGTTAACCAGAGCCATGTGAGGGAAATCTGGTAGCTGCGGCGGGGAGCTGCAGAGGACTGATGGTAAAACATCTGTGGCCCCCAAATATGTCAATTCTCCGGGGGTGATGGTTCTTTGCCGCTCGAGTAAAAATTTGTTTTATGTGTCTTGAATTTTAGGCATTTGTCTTCTCCTGTTGACAGTGAAGTTATCAAGGGTTAGCCTTGTTCCCATAGGAGCTCAATTTTCAACTTGACTTTGGTTGCTATGGGTGACAATGCCTACCTTGTAAGCATCTTTTAAACTGTGTCCATTACCAGAATGTTCATGTATTTTATTAAATTTTGAGGAGTCTTTGAGAGAAGAAATCTGTCTGTTTTTCACTGATATTTCTTGCTTCAAAAATTCAACTTCCTTTTTCAAGCGTGTTATCAATGGATCGATAGAGTGGGATGATGGTTGTAAGCTGCAATTGGGTTGGGTCAAGCTAGCAACTTTCAATTCCAAAATTTGTATTCTTTCACTGAGGTTTGTTAATTCAGGATTATCATGCTTTACATTGCACTCACCCATTTTGTTCTCATCGCAATGTTCCAGCACAGCAGCTGCAGTGGCACCCTTTCATGCCGCCCCCAAGGAATAGGTTTCCTTTTTGTTGATTAGGCCACGCCTGACCATCTCATTCAACTGCAGTTCCAAGTCAATTGGCACTCAACTTTCATCTTCAAGGTATTTCTTTATTGCAGCCAGGTTGCACTTCTTTCTCTTCTTCTCTTTTATATTCTTAAAAACCCTGTGCTAACCAGCAGCCTTTGTGCGAAAGAGGAAAAAACAACATTGTACAAGGTGACACGTACAAGGAATGTAGGTTGGAATGACTCCTTTGAAACTGAAGAAATTGAAATATCGAATTTGGACTGTACGGCTTTGTCTAAGTTGACAGACCATTCATTAAAAACTTGCTGCAGTGATTTGTTTCATTATCAGAAAGAAAAGCTTGTTCTCATGCATCCAGTTCACTGGAAGCAATGAATTGAAAACAAGTGACCATGAGGCAAAGTAGCAAGTCCGGTAGGGATTCCTGTTAGCCTACAAGATGTTGGGATTCCTTTGTTTTCTAGGGGACTGGAAATTATTCACAAAGATCTATGGGATTTTGATGGTCCCTGAAAATGCATTGTGGGATAGCTGACAACCACAAAGGCCCATGGTTAGCACAGGGTCTTTAATTGCATCTCCAATACAGTCGTCAGCCCGTTTTGACATTTTATCGCAGCTGTTACATTTCACGTCTTGCTTGTGTCGACTCTTAAGGCTAAACTGTCTCAACACTGGTGTAGTCATTGTCAGTGAAAGCATGCAGCGCTGGAAGTGCTTTGGAATGGAACCACCTATGTTACTAAAGATAGCCTCCACATCCAAAATTCTCTTTTACTTCCACGATCATCTGTCAATGTAGATGTTGAACATATCTTATTTTTGTTACATTCAATTAAAAATTCACAATACATGGTTACTTACTATACCTATACCTAATGCTAAGCTGCTACGAAGATGATACTCCTTGATACCCCAAGGAGCAAAACATTTTGTCTACCCAGGGATCATAACGTAAAACAGAGATAAGAAAAAGACACAGAGCTACAACTACAAGTTAAGGATTCTAGCAACCAAATAATTGCGAGTGAAGATTTGAAAAGTTTGGAACCACGAAAGGTAGTGTAAAAAAATCTATTTGGTTGCAAGCTTCTTTAAGACATTACATAATTACTGAAAACAGACACATACAGAAGGGATTTCGGTGCTCTTTTCAGGGATCCAATTACCTTCAACCAAAGCGTTCTGTCTCAGAAATGTACTTAATGGTTAAATTTAAGATTATTTTGTTGGCGTCCAAAGCCAAATTTTTCTTTCTGTACAGAAGAAGTTGCAACATATTGATATATGCACTCTCAGAATGTCCACAAGCTTTGAGTGCATCGTTGACACCGGCAAGAAGATTGCATCTCTGCTGCCTGAAAGAATGCAGAGCAGAAAAAAGTGTTGGTATCTTCTATTCCATCATTAACTGGGCACATTGGATTCATTGTATCTTTAAAATTATGTTTGAATTTGTGGAAATTTAATTGGCTTAGCCCCATCTTTAACTGAGTTAAATATGCAATCCCTCTTGGATTATGAATACCATACGGAATTAGCAGGACGTCTAATTTGAGAAAATAAGTTTCTTTAGGACACTAACAAAAGAGGATTCTCTTATTTCAGGATCAAGTTTATTCCATTCAGTCAGATTGAGGGTTTGGGTTTATGTTTGCTACACAATAACACTTTTTGTCTGCTTCCTCTTGCTTAGAAGATAGCATATCTCTACTTCAACTGCACATACATCTCCACATCTTCATGACTAAACACATTGCCTCAACTGTTACATAAATGGTCCTGTTTCTGATTTCATCTCTAAAATGTTTGTGTGACTCCAGGCACTTAGCAACATTTCATTAGCTCTATTTTGTTCATTGGGTAAGCCAAATACTTCTTGAGCAGCTCAGGCTTCTTGTTACTCACACATTTCAAGCTACACCTCTGCTCCCATCCTTTTCCTTGCCATACTTTTTATATAATACTTTACTTGTGCATGGTAATTCAAGCAGCTTTAAATATAGCTGCTATCAAAAGAAGCCATGCATTAAAGTAAAGAAAAACACAAATAATTCATTTTAAGACGTTAAAAATTGTCAATATCCAGTAAAACGTCATACTGTATCAAAATCTGCCTAGGACTAAAGTTACAAAAATTTTACAAAAAGTTAGAAAGTTACATCAATAAAATGTTCCTTCAATGCTTTTTAGAAATGAATGTGATACTTCCAGCCACCAAATCTTTGATCTTTTTTCCATTGTAAAAATTTCCTCTTTTTCCCCTTTCAGAAATTTCAGCATCATCAAGTTGGTACCATTACACCTTGTTCCTTTCCCGTGTTCAAGAAGGATCGTAGCAGTAAAGTGCCACCTTTTAAGAAACTCGTTTCACAGGAAGAATCTGATTGGTTTCTTATGTTACAATATACTTATCCAAAACGGGGTGTGTATACCGTGGTATGGAAACGTTGTTATCTTCCAAACAGTTATCAAGATTGTTAAGAAAAATTTTTTAAATAATAAAAATCTAAAAATTTAAGTAAAAGGATGTTATATAACTAATAATAATAAAAGGAATGCTTGAGTCAATCCTTATCTTTTTTTGAAGGTCTGTTCAATGTTCTCTTCATTGTTCTGACCTTAGTTATGGCTTTATTATCTTATTTACACTGGTGCTAAATTCATGCGTCACTGTGTCGCTGTAACCCTGATTTATTTTGGATAAAGCCAATTGGCACAAACTTCTAGAACACACCATGGAGATCTTTAATGATACATTATTTTCATTTTCGATGGGTGCAGGATGCCTTTAAAGCAATAGATCCTTTGTTTATTGCCAACTGTGTGGCTCAGATTGAGTAATGCATCTACCAGGTGTCTCAAAAAAGTACCCCCTTTTGACTGAACAAGGGAACGAAACGATAAGATATTGCGACTTTTTGAGTCCATAGGCATATTTGTCAATCTTCAACTTCATTGCACACACCTTGCATTTTAAAATTGTCCTCCGGACACAGGAGACGGCAAATTGACCTGCAAAGTATGTTCATTGCTATCATAGATCTATTACTGCAGTACTCAATTAAAAATATAAGTTAAAATGGTTATGGTTATGGTTAAGAGCTGCTCCATTTTTCATTTGAAAATGAAATCTGCACATTGAATCAATGATTTGTCTCTGACAATGTTGAGAATGGACTGTCTCTGACAATGTTGGCAATGTCGAGAACGGTTGTCACTTGAGGCTTGCAGAACTGTAGCAAGGCTAATTTTTTTAAATTTTGAATAAGCATGTTGACATCAAGCTACCACATTACATCACCCAGCAAAAGCATAACAGCAGAGGTTCAGGTATAAACACTCCAAAATTTGCTCCGATTTCAAAGGTGAGGGACGTTTATAAGTATTCATTTTATCCAAGGACAATCATAGAATGGAGCTCGATTCCACATGAAATTAGAAAATTGAAAAATGTAAACAGTTTCTTCAAGGATAGATGTGCACAGGTTGTTAGTGTTTGAATGTAGCTTAGTAATTGCTTTTTGTGTGGTGGCTTGTCATTCAATTTGCTCATATAATTTCCTTTTGCTGCTATATAGTTTGCGGTATTTATTTATTTACCAACATATTTATTGATTTATTTATTGTTCTTCTTCGCATAAAAGTATACTTGTTTCCCGCTTGAGATCTTTTCACTCCTCATGCATACCCATCAAGCAAGATCCCTTTGAAATGATTTGCATGGACTGACCTCATTCATTTCTAGAGACAGCTATGAGACGGAAGAGGTTTGCATGCTTCAATGGCTAGATATTAACATTATATCTAGTTTTGTCACAAAGATTGCCGAGAAACAGAGACTGTGCTCAGCTGAAACCATTTGCCACATTTTGAATCAGTCCTGGATTTTACCTTGGTATTAGCCAGGTAGTTTGGTGTTCAAATGACAAAGCGAACTGCCGATCCAAAAATTATAATGTTCATTATTTAATTCAAAAGAGAACACTATAATTCACTTTTTGTCAGAACAGAATGAATTGATTTTTGTCTGGAAGAGTGGCAAAGGTGGCGTAAACAAGTTGCATTCCACCACGCAACAGCCAATCGTCATCCCTGCCATTCAGTTGTTGTTCCCCGCTTGGCTAAAAGTTGACTGCACTGTTGCCTGCTGCACACGGCTGTAAGCCTCGATCACACCAGTGACCTCAAGTTACCTCCTTTCGTTTAGCTTGTATTTGTTTTATTGATCAATCAGGAACCGGGGGCATTACAGCATTTAGTTGCAAGTTTTGGGACACTCGGTGTATTCAGTTTCAGTTTGTTGAGGTAGTCACTACTTTTTACTTTTGACTAGTTTTAACTGTGGTTGTTCATAGCCAAAAGTGATGAGTTATTTTCATTAATTTTGCTCATTAAGTCTCTATTTATAATGCAGGCATCTTGCCACATAGCAGGCTTTCCTGCGAACATTTCGTGGGCAATGTATTCAACGCATTCTGTATATTCACATACGTCTGGGGTTACCAGGTGATTCTTTACATATTGGATATCAGCTGATTGGACTGGTGTGATAGATTCTCAGCGTTGTGCATTTCCAGTTGGAAAAAAAATGAATCTGGTCAGCCACTTACAGTTTCATGACGCAATCTTCTAATGTAATGTGTATTCCAATGTTCTTTAACAAAATCACACTCTTGCTACAGCAGTCCACTGAAGCCATACCAAAAGCAAGCCTTGCTCAATTGGGAAGAAAGGTCTATTTCACCTTTTAATTCCACATAGTCAGGGCGCTGAGGGGCAAAAACCGTACGTCAACCCACAAACTGGGTGGCAAATATATATAGTTTATTACCTGGGTAACATAAATCCACCTGTTGGACACTTCGCATTTTCTTGTGGAGCCATCCCAACATGATTTTTATCCAAAGTGTTCACGATGGTCATCCAGGAGACCGGCACCATTTTATCGATTGCATGACAAAGGACACCGCTATGATTACGAGGTCAAAGAATAATGGCTGCCAGATTATCATGACAACAAGGACGCATTGTTTTGTTTATTTTGATCGATCTGGGACGAAATGGCCTAAAAAGATTGTGCAAAATGTCGTATTCTTAAGTCTTCAATTAACGTGGAACTGAAACTGACTGTATCACCAAAGAAAACAAAAAGCAGCAACACTACCAAAAGTAGAGAAACAGGGGAGAATGCTGAGAGTGCTTTCAGGCGGTGTATTGTCCACTACACAAAATTTGACACAGAAAAACAATTAAGTGAATTCACCGAAGTTTCATGGAAAAAAGTCAAGGAAGCAAAGTAGGTATTTCTCATGTTTCAAGTTGACTCGTTAAATTCCTTCAAACTATTCTAAGAAATGCCCTGCATTTAAAATTGTAACACTAGAAATTTTGATTCATAGACATACCTTACCACCTAGGTATTGCTACTGTATTCCTATCTTCCATTTCGTTTTATGCCTGTGTTTTCAATTTCCTTTTTTGTTTGTTTTCTATTAACTCCTATAGTGCATGCTTAGTAAAGAAAGTATTTTCATTTTCAGCCGCATACAGAAGTCGGATGATGTTACAATTATGCTCAAAAAGTGTGGCTATCACCGAAAGATATGGCTATCACCGTAAGTGTTACTTCAATTTTACGCACAAGAAAATGTTGGCATCGATCAAAAGCAAGTCAAGCAACGAGGAAGCGACTGGAATCAAGCGTGTGACTAGTAGAAAGAGAGACAGACATGGTAAGTTTACTTATAAATCCTTGAAAGTTGCAGGGTAAGTGAAGTTTCGATATGACTGTTTTATCGTACAACGGGAGATCTCTGAAGGGGTATCGCCCTGGTTGAGGGCAAACGCGTTTTGACCGATTTTAACTCTCTTGCATTTGTTGCTGAATAAGAGGCGTTTGGGCCTAGTTAAAACCAAAAAGTTTTCAAAAATATTTTGGTGACTCCATTTGCTTAACATTTCCCTGTTTGTGTTTCTTAAAACTCTGTCCACAAACAGAGGGAGAAGTGCACAAAGAAGCTCACCTAAGATGTAACTTTAAGCATCCACCATTTTTCCTTTCACATTTCGTTGCACAATTTTCTTTTTGCTTGGTTTCTTGACGTTGTTAAAACTTTCACAGCAAACAAATGGCCTCTTGCCAAGCTCCACTTGTCCAGAATAAGTACTTCATGTAAATTCAGAGATATGGCATCCGCTTCCGCCACGACGGGCTACTTTTTGCACCCCGTCTGATTGGCCTAAAGTTGCCCTGGTTGAGGGTACTGTGGTATCTTCCGGTTCTTGAACAAAATCTGCATTGTCAACGCATGACAGGCGACTACTATTTGCTGTAAAAGGACATGTTATGGGGCAAAAACAGGTTTGTTCTATCAGTGGACTGTAAAACTATTTTTTTAATCATAAATTGATTTAAGCATTGTTCAGTTCACCGAAGGAGGAAAACTTGATGTCAGCTTGCTTGAAAAGTCTTTGAACAAAAGCGACAACAAAGGTCAATGTTTAGGATAACGAAACACAGCAAAAACAATCAGAAAACATTTGATAACAACAACTCTTTAATCGTTGATATGCTGCTAATTTTCGCATCAAGTTATCGTTAATTTACCTCAAACCATGTGAAAATTTGGATACCCTCAACCAAGGCGACATTGGAAATTTAAGCCCTCTCGACCACTCTGTTCTCGAGTAGCTCGCTCTTAAAGACAGCATCACCAATGACAAATATATTCTGTATCAACAACAGTGAAGAGTTTACGAAGGTGTTCATGGTAAGTTTCGTTCTGAAAATTTTTTCGTTCAACAGGAATGTTCTACCAACGTGAAATACCCTCAATCAGGGCGACACCCCTCTAGTTGATGTAAGGCTTTTTTGTGTGACATTGCAACAAAATACTGTGATTCCCGTAATGAGAAATTATATTGAAAATATTCAAGTTACATTCAAGTAGTTTTTTCCTTTGCAGGCAAGGTTATCGCAGATTATGAACGTTGCATATGTCACTCCAAAAAACGGCAAAAAGTGGCAGTGGATAGGAGCGGTTGGAGAATTGCGTGACAGGGGTTGGAGCAACTGCACTGCAAGAGGCTGCTATTTTTTCGAAACTACAAGCCACAACTGTTGGCTGATGTAGCAGGAGTTGACTGGAAGGTGATAAATGCAAAGGAGCTCCATTGTCACAGGACATGCTACCAAGTTTATACGAAGATAAGGCCAGTGGAAAAGGAAAAGGACCATGAAAACGAGACAGTTTTTTTCGGATTTGATCGAATACATTGAACAGCATGTTTTCAAAGACTATACAACTGTTGGTATTCCGCAGTTGTATGATGTCTATTTGGTGTTAATGCAAATATCAGATCAGTCAAGTACTGCAAAGCCAAGTGACGCCAAGGATATTTAGCCACTTTGGAGAAAGAATTGGCACAAGGTGTCCAAAGTCTGGTGGGTACTTTATCTACGACAAAAACGTGGCAACTGGTGAGATAATTGAAGTCGGCAAGAGAATTAAGGCCAAAGCACACAACCTCCAAGAGTCACTAACACAGAAAGTAAAAGATGTAGCACAAGCCATTCGGAAAGTAATCCAAGCAGCAGAAAATACCTTCCCTATGTGGCCACCAAATGAAGATCAGCTGCTCAAGGCAGAAACAGCTCTTCCACAGTTGCTGAAGAAATTCTTAAATGTGCTTCTCACAAAAAGAGACAAACCATCACAACGTAAACAAAAGAAGATACAATCTCTGGGTCAGGAATGGCAATATACTGCATCAAAAATGGCAAGGATCGCACAATCAAACATGTCTTGTTATCCCTGTGTACAAAACGGAGAACTGGTTCAAAGCAGTTGATAAAATGGCTCAATAACTTTGGTCATTGCATTTCGTATGATGAAACTGGCTTTCTGGAAACAAGCCTAGCTGTTGACCAGACTAAGAATAAGATGCTGAAGAGTTTTGTCCCAAAGATTTTGCAACCTTCAACGTTTTTTACATTTGTATGGGACAATAATGATGTAAATCCCGAATCCCTTACTGGCGTGAGTATGCACTGTACAAACGGCATAGTAGTGCAGCTTGTCAACAAAGATGCAAATCTATCGTATACATGTTATTCATTTGATACACCCCCGCACTGGAAAAGGGCCAGAGCTTTTGAAGGAATGCAAATCATCATTGATCCAGTCTTTGCAAAGGAACGTCAGAACCCTGAAAAAGTTGATGCTGTCTTGAAGCCATTTGGTCACCTGGAAGAGCAATCACAACAAACTGATATTTTATGTGTTCTTTTAGGGTACCTCGCACCTGAAGTGGATGCCCTATTTTCAAATCAAGAGGAGGCTGATACTAAAGTCATCCTGTGTTGCAAGCACGCAGAGGATTCTGGTCATCAAAATATTTCTTAACTACTGGATTGTCTACTGGATACGCGTAACTACTGGATTTGTCTTTTCTATCATGTCATCCTGAGTATCCTGAAATTTAATAAAACAAAACCATGAAACTGCTCGTCGTGACACTTGCGATAAAATTCATGTTCTGGCTGCGATTTCCTAAGCATATTCCAATCTACAGTATATACTACGCAGAGAGGAAGAACTTAAATGTATATGTCCAAGTTCGTACAAAAGCATCCAAACGTATTTTAGATATTGGTGCGATTCAAGAAAACATAGGTTCTTCCGTATCGGATGCCTTGCCAGCACTTCATACCTTCATAGGCAATGACTACACAAGTGCATTTTTTTGGAATGGGAAAGGTGAAGGCTTTCAAGGCACCGAAAAGTTGTGAACTCTTTCAATACACATTCGGTATGGTAGGTGAAGAATTGGCATTTGATGAAGATTTGCTTCCAGCAATTGAAGAGTTTGTTTGCAAGCTATATGGGTTGAAGAATGTATCAAGTGTGAACGAAGCAAGGTACACTAAGTTCTGCACATCAGCAAAGAAAGTACCATAGCCACAACATCTTCCTCCGACCAAATATGAATTGCCTGACGTCCAATGTGAAACAGATCCTAGTATGTATCTGTATGTATTCGTTTAGCGCATTAACTGTCTTTTTTGCTTGTTTGTTTCCTGTTTCATTTGTATGTATTTGTCAGTAATTTAGTTTAGTGTTTCATGTAATGACCCTTTGGGATAGTCATGGGTTCTTGCTTCCCGGGGTCAGCATCCTTGTTATGTAGTCCAGTAGTTTGTAAGTATAGTCTTAGGTACCTCGTCTGTAAATTTTTTATATTGTATAAAAAAAATGAATTGCTCCAACATTGCAAAAGAGTTTTGTATGTAACTGCAGTTGTCAATAGAGCATTAGAGGCAAACATTGACAATCCTTCACCTGACGGGCATGGTTGGAGAATTGATAGAGATGCTGGAATGGAAATACAATGGATGACACAAAAACCTGCCCCTGATTCCATAGTAGAGCTTGTGTCACGCAACTGCAAAATATCTAAAAGCAGCAATCAATCATGTGTCTGTTTGGCTTATGGTTTGAAGTTTACAGACATTTGCAATTGTTCCAGTTGCAACAATGAAGCTATCGAAGAAGAGTACAGTGATGATGAAAATGACTCTGACAGCGAATTTTCTGATTAATTGTATTGATTGCCATGTTGTAGGAAACATATCCTTGTCTTGAATCTGGAGATACTTACTTTCTTGAAGCAGACAATTGATCAATTGATTGATTCATTGGTTGATTGATTGTGCTCAGTACAAAATTAAATATAGTTGCAAGGAGTTCCTCCCATTCCGACATCCTGCACTGTCCCCTAACTTGTTCCAAGTTAATGCTTATTTTGCTCATTTTGCTTGAAATGCTTATTTTCTGAAAAGTTTTTGCCTCCTTGCTTGATTGCCGCTATGTGGAGGAGCTTTCACATTTGCCATACCTACAAGAAAACTGCAAGGTTTTATGTTTTTCTTGCGAAATTACTCAACTCCTGTGAGGAAACTCATTGTATTCCTCAAGAAACATTTCACAGTTTTGCAGAAATCTTCCAAAGTTGCATATTGTTCCCTAACCTGTCACCCTGCATTTTCTCCAACCTGCCAACCTAGCAACCTGTCAACCTGGAACCTGTTAAACCTGTCAACCTGTGTTTCACACTTCACTGCAAAAAATGATAAAATTTCAACACATTTTTGGTTGGGGATATTTTGGGGAAACGGACTAATTTCCGATAATTTCCCAAAGGGGAAATGGAAATTTCCGTTTCCCTTAAATTTCCCATAGAAACATGTTCATTTACGTTAAATTTCCATCCAAGAACTATGGGGAAATTTCGATATTTTTTGTTGTGCTTGCTGATTTACACATTTTCAATTCCAAGACTTACCAGCAGCATATACTACACAGCCATGAGATGTCATGATGTCATGGGTCTAGGGTAAATGTCCATGACCAAACCTCTTTGAAAAGATGGGCAAAACTATTTCAAATATGATTGATGTCAAAATATACTGGATCTTCATGAAGCAGAAGAATAGTTTTAATGAACGTAGTCAGTGATTTTGCTGTTCCCTGAAACTCAATGTTTTTTTTTACTCATAATAAATTAAAGTTAAACTCAATTTCATTAATACTGTACCGCTCTTGGTGTAAGAAGACACAAGGTCATCTGGCCTACACCAAGAACGGCACTTACAATATTCAAATACAAATTCAGACATAAAGGAAACGAAGCAAAGATTAAGGGAAAGAAAGGGACTGGCAATTCCACACCAAACTCAACACATGCTATGGGTCTAACTCATATATCACAGGTCTAATATCAGTTTTGCACCATCACATCGAAACTGATGGTACAATGACGATGGACGTAAAGCACTATTGGAGCATTTGAATGGTTTGGTGTGGAACTGTCTAGAAGATAGGAAGGAGAGCTGCTAGATAATTGCATTATGCCAAATCTATTTAATGCTGATCCACAGATACTAGCATGCCACCCAAGCGATAGGACAAAGAAAACCCGTCCCCTCACCTAGGCAACATGCCAGCACCCAGAATCAATTTAACCTGTTTGTTTTTTTTTTGATGTACTCAATCGTTGCTTCAATTATGATCCTGTTGTCAATCATATTCATATTGGGACTGCCATAAAGAAGCAATTTGCACAAGGTTTCTGAATCCAGGTTTGCGATATCAATACTGGACACCTCAGTGACGGTGCCAAAGAGATCCTTTCGCAATTGGTTAAAGCGGGGGCAATGCAGGAGATAGTGCTCATTGTCCTCGTTTGCCGCACCACAATCACATATAGGCCTAAGGCACTCAAAATTGTTATGAAATTTGTGCACATTTAGATCACTGAATTGTACGCGAAGCTTGGTTATATTTCTAATACCCTTTAAGTCAGATCAGTGGCGTCGCCAGCTCTGAAGAATCTGAGAGAAATGGGGGGGGGGGATTTTGGCGTAGTTTTTCAATCTAAACGAATACCCAACTAATTTTATGCCATTTTTCATTGACAGTTTTTGCCGACTTTTGAGAATTGGGGGGACGAATCCCCCCAGTCCCCCCCCCCCGTGGCGCCGCCACTGAGTCAGATACTTCATAAATAGTATTTCTGACCGGTCTTATTAACACCATCAGTTTCCGTTTAAATTCAGCAATGGTTTTAGAAGCGTGTATTTCAGTTGGTAGTTTCTTCTATTCATGTAACGTGTTATGAAAATAGGACTTGGAAAAGCGATCGGTTCTGGCTCTATTTTGGGCATAGGCTTGAGGATTACACAGATCATAAGATATCTGCCGCTCAGGAGGAATTACAGTAAATCCCCGCATATAAGAACCTACCAAAATAAGAACCTAGAGGCTGTTTTTCCTGAATTATGCACCTTGCAATTAAGAACCTGTTTCAGTCTGATGAAATACGGGTTCTTATTGCAGGGGTAGCAAAGTTGATCTTTGATTTTTGTTACTCACTTAATTTTTGCCACAGTTGCCTGTTAAATGTTGATGCTCCTCCCCAATTAGGTATAGGTCCATAAAAACCCTTCAAACACAAGCAATAGTGCTGAAAATCTTTTTTATGACTCTGAAAAGGCCTACACAAGTCACTCTTCAAATAAGAACATATCTACCCTGATATTAGTCATAGTGTCTTTGAAATAAGAACCTATTTCAGCCTGGCTCTCAAAAAAGTAGGTTCTTATATGCTGGGATTTACTGTAGAGAAAAAAATGCTGGGTACTGTGTCAACTTTAGCTTGAAGAAATGGCATAGTCTTCTATACCATCGTCTCTGGTACAAAGATTCCCAACCAAGTTCATCGTAAAGCTTTTGCTTACTTGTACCTCTCCATGCCCCAGTCACAGCCAAAGATGCTGCATACTGCGTTTGTTCAAGACGCTTTGTGATAACTGATGACAAGTCAGGGTCATACCCATGGTAAACCATATCACCGTAATCAAGGTGGGGGCGTACATACAGTTTGTACATTTGATCAAGTACATCCCTTGATACGTATTGTGACAGGTGTCTTATCAACCCAATCCCCCGCCTGGCTTTCAAGATAGCTTCATTCACATGACTTTTAAAGTTCAATTTGGAGTCAAGAATCATTCCAAGATGTTTGTACTCTGTTTTGCTTGTAATTTCTTCATTTCCAAGTCTCAAAGGAGGGTGCACTAGGCGCAACTTTTTAATGGAAAAAAGTACCTCTTCCGTCTTGTCAGCATTGAAGTGCATTTTCCATTGCCACGCCCACAGGGAAATTTTTTCTAGATCCCTATTCATATTTTGGGCAGAAACTCAATGTAGATACCGGTTGGTGAAGGGCATTTGTTTGTTATACATAGCCATGCTGCCACAGGGCACATTGTTCGTAGGCAGCTTTGCCAAATAGATTTTTGCTAATTTCTCTATTGCGATTTTGGACATCTGTAGTTTTTTTACTTCCATTTCTACGTTTTCTGGATCAAGGCAAAATTTGCAAAATCTCTTTTGTGTGGTGATGCAATCTGGCTTTGACAGAATTTTTTTCAACGGCATGCCGCATTTCTCTGCGGTTTTCGTGCTGACGCCACTGTGGTAGGCTGTGTGTAGCAGGTTGGACAAAGCTTAGCTCCTGCTCTGCATTAAAGATGCTCTGAATAGACTCTGTTCTGGCAACTCCACATTTATATTTTACAGCAAACAAGCTCGTTAGGTTAGCTACAGAGAGGTTTCAAATGAAATTCTGTTTAAAAGAAGAGAATTGTTGATTGGCTTGTTTCAATTGACTAGTCACATTGGAAATGGTGGCATGGCATAGGTTATATGAACGATATACAGTATGGTAATGAAAATTGTATCTTCTCTTGTTTCCACTTTCAACAGAATTCTGCAAAACTGTGTCTCTTTTAGCACGTTCATTTTTTAAATCTACTAATGCTTTTCTTAAAACTCTTGAATATGTAAATTATCTTATCTCCTGTAGACAACTATTCAACATTTCTTACCCATATACCAACAGTAGGTGGTACAACATTTCCTACCCAAGAGAGGCACTGAGATTCTTTCTGGGCAGGGGATTCTCATTTAGAAGTTCATTTTGGTTTTTCGTTTGTTTTCAATTTGTTTTGAGTGGGGTTGTCAGGATTTCTGGCCACTGAAAGCTAATTTAGGCCCCCACTGTCTATGCCACATCCAGGCATGGGACCCCTAGTTTAACAAGCAAAGGCTCCAAATCTTTGATTGGCTGACGCACAGACACACCCTAAAAATTTTCACACCTTGAAAGCCAATGCCGTTCGAGAATTGGTGATCACATGACCAGAAACACCCCTTTTGGCCGGTTTTTACCCCTTCCCCTCTAAAAAAGCCCGGTGTAAAATTTGTTGCAAAATTTTCGAAATATTTTTTCTCATACGTGTTCAGCAAGCCTGCGAGCACATTTTCCTCACGAACTTTCCTGATATTCCAAATATTCATGAAATTACGCCATGTTGAAATCAATGCAAGCGTTTTCACTGTCTAAACATAGGCTAAAAACATGGGAAGAAGCAAATATTTTGCAGATAAACAGTAAATTTGACATTCAAGAACTGCTAAACACGTACGAGAAAAAATATTTCCAAAATTTTGCAACAGATTCTACACCGGGCTTTTTTAGAGAGAAGGGGTAAAAACCGGCCAAAAGGGGTGTTTCTCATCATGTGATCACAAGTTCTCAAACGGCATTGGCTTTCAAGGTGTGAAAATTTTAGGGTGTGTCTGTGCGTCAGCCCATCAAAGATTTTTAGCCTTTGCTAGTTTAACATCCCTTCCAAAGGACAATGAGATGAGTTGTGAGCTTAACTTCAGTTACCTGACAAAAACTGAATAAGCCAATCAGCCACTCACCTTTAATCCTACCCAATCTCATACCTAACTACCCGGACTGGGTAGATCTCATAAATTTGGAACCAAAGACATACTGTATACCTTTTCTGGGACCCACTGCATATGAAATGCAGAGATTGATAACTTCAACAAAAAAAACTAAAAGCATAACTCTTCAAAGGCATATGAAATTTGCAAAGCATGAAATAAATCTCACCCTAACCTTTGAAAAAGCTTTGTTGCACACAGTTTCCCTGCACAGTCATGATCAGTATGCTGTCCATAGGATGAAGAAACATTATCCATTTATGTTTACTTCCATAGTTTGCAAAAATGAATATTTTTGCGAATGTAAAGAAGGTTGTACGAATGGGCCTGAACAAAACATGATCAGAAGCTCAATTGGGCCTTCCTGGGAAGCCTCTTCTTGTTTAACCCTATTTTGGTTGAGAGCAAATTTGCCCCCCCCCCCTAGTACATTTTTAAAATAACTCTACCTGGAAGAATTTTATAGCCATAACACTTCTTGACTTTTTGCAGCTACTTATTGCGCAACTACTCAGAAAGTTTTATCAAAGTATTTTAAAGAATGAGGGGGCCAGAGATAATTTCCTGGACTGACCCAGGAAAAAATCGCAAATTTTCAAATGTCCATTATCGCAAAAAAAGGAGCAGAAGTGGAATATTTTGCACATTTCTTGGCAGTGTAGTGTTCTTTGATGCATTCTATCACAAGTATCATTTTTTGATGAAAAATATGCTCAAAAAACTTAATTTTATCGCAATTTTCCTCATTTTGACCAATTTTGCTGCTTTTCTTGACCACACAAAGGAAAATGCTGATATCAGCAAAAATGATGTCTATTTTTAGGTCAATGTTTACATTGACAGAAAGTACATGCCTGAGGCTTCTAGCACAACAAATTTGGTTGCTCGACCTGTTACCAGTCAAGAGTTGGGTAGGGGGGCTTTTATTGCCCCCAACCAAAATAGGACTAGTCAAATAGCCCAACCACTATTCAAGACCGTTCAGTTGTTCAAATACTTGTAGCTTAATTAAATGAGTACTCACCACTTCTGGTACAGAAAAGTACTCTTGCTTTCAGCACTTTCTGACGAGTCAATCAATGAACTGCTAACATAACTTGCAGCATATCCTCCTTGCTCTGAATTGCATGAGACAACCTGTGCTGTGCAATGTTTACATTGTGTTTTATCTAGCTCCTTTAAAATCCACATTAAGGAAACGAGAGACATTTGTTTTAAAAGCACTTCCAAAGTGCATACTTGCAATTCATTCATTTACTACTTTAGCCAAAAAGTTCATATTTCGCCTTTGGCTTATCCTTATTCGTGAATGAAACTATCAAATTGTTCTAAAGTGAATAACCTGAGTTAAAAGATGAGATCGCATAGGTTTATAAATAGCCTATTGTGTTTGGTAATCTTGCTTGTGGTGAAAGAAAGGAAGGCCAAAGAAAATGCAGGAATAAGGCCTTTCTTTGTCCTGTTTTCATATAAGCGCCACATATCTTTGAAATATCTTTTTTCCAGAGATGGTGATGAGAGTTCTGTTCTGAGTATATGGCAAGCGGATGCCGCCATAGTCAGAAAAACCCACTTTTTCTCAGATAAACTGGGTTTTTCTACTTTTTCTGAAACTCCCTTTTTCTGGAGAAAACCCACTTTATCTGATAAACCCACTTTTTCTGACAGATAAAGTTGGTTAATCTGAAAACCCACTTTTTCTACTGATAAAGTGGGTTTTTCTCAGATAAAGTGGGTTTTTCTCAGATAAAGATTTTATAACTTGGGCCTCATATGCTAGATTTATGGGACTTATGCACGTTTCTCTGTTGCTCCGCTCCCTAACAGAGTAGAGAGGGTATCAGTGGCAACAGCTGATTCCCTGCTTCAAAGAACAGTCATCGGATGCCCATTTTAACTGGGAAAAACACACTTTATCTGAGAAAACCCACTTTATCTTAGAAAAACCCACTTTATCTGAAAAAAAACCCACTTTATCTGAGAAAAAACCAGTTTTTCTGAGAAAAAGTGGGTTTTTCTGACTATGGTGGCATCCACTTGCCATATGAGTATGCAACATTGTACGTCAAGAATGTACTGCCTTTTCAGGTAAGCAAGGTGATACAGAGACGGACAATGAAGAATGTGACGATGGTGTTGATTGGGCATTTTGTGATTCATGCAGGAAATTGTATCACTTAACATGTGCAAAGAACAAGTGGCCTCACAATGTTCCTGATACTTCAAAAGATGAACAATGGCTTGCTGTTAAGGAATATAGCTCAGACTTCTTTTTACTGTGTTTTGTTTAACTGCTAAGCTATTTTCATAGTTTTATGACTAAGTTTCCTTCAACTGCTGAGCAATATACACATTTTTGGCAGGAAGCTTAGATTTTGACCAGGAACTGAAAATTCCTTGAAATGATCAAGTTTTGAATAACGAGAATTCCTTATGAAAAGGATCTATATATTTCCTTCACATTTAACATTACTTCCAAGTTATAGAATGCCCTGGTCTTCAGCGTTCTGAAAGATCTGTTTCTAATAAAAAATATATGTGAAGCTTTAATCAGTTTTTATATCAACTGTTTTTGTTTTGTATTCATTTCAGAGTTGTTTAAATCAATTTATGATCCAAAGTCTACTTGAGCTTGTGCTGCAGCCAGGGACCACACATGCATTGGGCTGGCAGAGGCGAAAGTCCACCCCCCCCCCAATTTTTTTGAAGACATGAGTTGCAGATTGAAAAACTGATATTTGGTGATGATTAAGTACCTTGTTTTCATGTTTTTTGTAAGAAGTTACATGTTTCAGGTCAGAAGAATCTCAATTCAATTCAATTCAATTCAATTTTATTCGTAGAATACAACAGCCTAATACAATGTAAGATAAAAATATATGTATTCTACACGACCCAAGAGAAGCAGAGCTTATCTGGCTTGGGCCGTAAATTAAAAAGAAAAAAAAATCTCTAAAAGCCTATAAGAAAGTGAAAAATAAGATTACATCATAACACGAAGCAAGGGATACAACGATAAGATATATTTTTGTTAGTAAGGGGTGTTACTGGTTTGTAAGCCTTAATCAAGAGTTTTTTATGATTAATTTTGATAAGTGGATATGATGCTTTCTTTAAGTTTTTTACTGAAGTTTTTCTGTTTTGAGATTGACTTTAAGGCAGGAGGAAGGTTATTCCACATGCGAGCACCAACGTTTTGTACGGTGCAGTTACGCCACTTTTTGTTAGATTTAAATATTTTATAATCTGATTTTTGCCTGGTCTCGTATTTGTGAGAGTTTTCATTAGTTTTGAAGTAGTTTTTAAATACTTCAGGTAATCTTTCTTTGCTAAAATGAACTTGATGCATGATTTTTAAAATTTTTATGCTCATATACACATAACATAGCATCCTTGATGTCTAATTGCCTTGGCATTGGTCTCAACTGAAAGAATTTTATGTTGTCCCAAAGTGATACTGTAAATGTTGTTGATTTTCACTTGTAAATGTTAGGATTGGCTTCAATTATCTACATGCAGCCTACCTGAATGAGAAACGACTTCTTTCAACAGTAAATGTGAAGACTGTTATCACCCCATCCTGGAAAGGAGTTTTCTGACATTCAAAGGGGCATTGCCTCAAACATTTTTCTTGGGGGCAAGCCCTTGGACCCTTATTTTTTACCCTTCAATCGGAAGTCAGGCCCTCCACTTCTAAACTGTTGTATAGGGTTGTGCCATCCCTGACCGTAGCATGAGAATACATAGACTGTAACAAAATCCACCTTTCAAGATAACGTGCACAAGAGCAAAAGTCCTTTCTTGTCAGAGAATCATTGTCAGAGGTGCATTTTTGGGTCCAAAATCTTGCTCTTGGTACAAAGTGTAGTGTGGAGGCAAATTTTCGTTTTCATACTTGTCTTCATTTCAACATTATGGCGATTTGAATAATTCAAATTCAAAAGGCCTTTGACCATGAAATTAAAGTTATGACAAAATTTGTCCAAGCATCTGATTTCACGGTCAAACCTCTCATGAATTCAAGTTCTTTAAATCACCATAATTTCCAAACAAAAACAGATGTGAAAGTGAAGGTTTGTTTCTATGCTGAATTTCGTAGGCATGGCAAGATTTTAGACTCAAAAATGCAAACTCCGCTTTCACGCCTCTTACCTTGAAAAGGTGGATTATTTCATTTTTGTTCAAATTTTGTGTGATTTTGCTACTGAGACTTCTGTGAGTAGCTACCAAGAAGAAGCTTCAACGAGAGATTCGATGAGGCCTAAACGGAATTTGCTGTACATGCATTTAGTGTCATAGTCAGTGTAAATCTGTTTGAGGACCACATTGATGGACAAGTATCTCCAAAAAACTGCAACCATTTGCCAAAAGTATCTCCAACAGGTTTTGTCTTTTCAAACAGCAAATGGAACAACATGGAAAATAAAACACCAAATCTCATGTAATAGCATAAACGTTCATTTCTTGTCATGCAATTCACGCAAAGTAACTTCTAATAGTAGCACCTACATTGGTCAAACCAGAATGCAGAACTGGTAAATCGTCATGCAATTTTCCAAAACACGTTTTTTGAATGGGCAAACGCGAATAACTCGCTTAAAGAAGCCATTTTCAAAGTCTTTGTTTTCATGACTCTTAGAGACACTAAACTTTATTGCACTTTGAAAGCCAGCTATTCAAAGCTGGACATGCCACCCTCAACTCGTGACTCATTTCAATGTGATTTTATATTTTGCCACAGAATACCAAGTTTAATCCTTGGATACATACCTTTGTCAAATGGTCATCCTATAGCTTATGTAAATATAATATATTTGTTATTTTAGTCGGTCACACTCTGATTATAACTAAAGTTTGAAAGGCCTCAGTGTGCTAAGAAAAGTTTTGTTTTTTTTTGCATCTGCCTTTTTTTAGTATGCATATTGGCGGACAAGAAGGTATGTTGAGCTAACATAAGGAGTTAATAAGTTGTTTGATTTTGATGTGTTTTCATTTTTTCACCAACCTAGCTTACCACATCGGTTCTGATAGGGGAGTAGGGAATCGATGGATGATGGATCAGTGGATCATGGATCAGTGAATATGAGAATCAGCAGACTGTTGATCATAGATTGGTTGATCATGGATCATAATTTGGTGCACCATGCATGATTTAACCTATTTAACATATGGATCAAGTCTTCAAACTTATGGGTAAAAGAACCAAGTGAAAATAGCTATGATTTTTATTCTAGTTTGCTTTGGCCAATTTACAATAATTCTGTAACATCAAGATGTTTGAAACAGGCCTAAAATGCTTGATCAAAATGATTAACAGTCTCATCAAGGCAGCACCCAAGAAACGTGCATGTTCCTCACGAGCTAAGAACCAAATCTGCATTGTAATTTAAGATCACATTTCTTTCAACAATGCCTTTTGGCATAAAAACATTGAACTCAACTGTTCTGTCGATTATGATGATGACTATTATTATTATAACTTTATTAAAGTATCATAGACCTTTAGCAGTGATACTAATTGGGGACGCTATCTGTCCTAATTTACAATTGTAAAAGATATCATGAACAAAACAGAATGAGATAGTCTGATGTCTAAATAAGAAAAAGAAAAACGTGCTAATTAAAAATTGTATCATGTATGAAACGTCCATTTATTCAGTACAACATTTACATTGTCCATTGCAGCTATCCGTAACCAAGCTTGTTAGATCCAACTTTTTCAAGCTTGTACGAAAAGAATTTAAACTAGGTTCTTCTCTGTCACACATACTTAATTTAGACCAAAGTTGAGGCCCAAAGTATCTAACAGAATGTTTACCGTTCACATGTCATTACGCTGTGCCAGTTTCCTTAGGTCAATTTTGGCGTAGATTCCCATATTTTGTGTTGTTTTTGAGTTTTGGCACAATGCATGCTCAGGTAAGGTGCAGTCAAAACAATAGATTGCACAAATTTGAGTAAAGTAGATGTTTCTTGTTGTGCATTGTGATGATTAATGATATATTTTCAAAAATTTTAAGAAAGGCTACAAGTTCAAAGTCGGAAAAGTGTCATCTCATCACATTTGAATGTAACACAATGAAAACTAAAAATCAGCCTTACCTCTTCAAGGTAAACTAGAAATAACCTTCACTGGTTGATATTGTTGTAAGACATGTAAAATTTGTTGATTCATTTGCAAAACTGCGCTGCATGCCCCAGTCACAGAACTCAGCAGTGGAAATATAGCAGCAAATTGAAGCTGAAGACATGGAAGCACCCTGAAAAACTTCCAAGCATTAATCTATTGCATTGAAAAGGTTAAATCATGCGTGCTCCATCAAATTATGATGTACGATCCATTGATTCCCTACTCCCGTTTTCATAGTCTGTTCAGCTCCATTTATTGCGTTTTTCTTGTCTTGATAAGGTACATTTATCAAAAATAGTTAACTGATTTTCTGATACCATCAAATACTGTGGAATTCAGGAACATTTGACATGCTGGATCATTTTGAAAAAGCATTAACTGGCCTATCAAAGTTCCACAGGATTGACAGAGAAAACGTGTGGCAGTGAACATTTCATTTTATAAGGAAGTGCAGAATTTCAAACGACCCCTCAGAATAAAGTTTGCAGGTGTGGCAAAGGGCATTGATGCTGGCCGCTGGCATCCCTAGTGTCAAAGGTGGGATGTTTGAGTGCAATGGCAAATTAAATGACATGTTTTTTGCAATGAACAGCCTTGACTAAAACTTGGTCATTACAAGCTAATTGGAAAAGCAATTGCTCACTCCATAGCCAATAGAGGGATTGGTTTGTACTTCTGATCTCACCTTTTTATCTGAAGAGGTGAGAAAATACTGCCACTTAGATCAAACCAGAAGGACTGCATGGGAATAATGACTTTCAAAGACATACCTTGACTCAATAATCCAACAGCTGGCCTGGTTTGTCAAGAAAAGTGGGAATAAGTCACTTCGGAGTTTCGGGGTGGCGTTGGAGTCTGGAAACGGGTCGGGGTAACTTTTGTGTGTTGTTGTTGTTCTGAAACAGAACGTATGCACGTTTGCACATTCTGCATGAAAAGTAGGGAAGCAACCAAAAGGCTGCAACACGTGAAGGTAAGTTTATCTTATATTTGCTGAATTTTCGAACCCTCATCACACATTAGTACCATGTAAAACAGTGTGCAACCCCAGGAAGGTGACTACTTCAGAAATAACGTGCAGATACGTTAGGCCAAACTTCACATTATTGCTGCTCCGGTCAGGCCTGGTCCCGTTGAAATCAACAATGGTTCGTAAAGTTATTTTGTCAAGTGATCATACACATCGTAAGACCTTCTTGATGCAACTTTGACAATATTTTTCAGACTGCCTAAAGCTCTGCATACAAAGTGATGGCTATTTTTCTTACTTTCAGATGCGAATTTGTGCTTTTGTTCACTGTAGCAAAAGCACCTATCAGTTGAAGAAATGGCAAAGGACAGTTTGTGAGACTCACTCCACACCGCACAAAGATTGCCCATGTGCTCCACCATTTGCACTTTTCCCATTTCCAACTGAGCTTGCTTACCCTGAGAGCCGCAGTGAGTGGATCAAAGCAGTAAATAGGAAAGGTCCACTAACTGGTAAAAACTGGAAGCCAAGTGAGGACTCTTGAATTTGCTCAAGTCATTTTGTTGATGGTAAGCCCACTGAAATATATCCAAATCCATCTATGAACCTTAAACCACACCAAGACAACAACGTCATCCCCAGACCAAAGCGACGTCCCCCCCCCCCCCTCACGGCCACGGACAAAAACAGTTTTTTTTAGATAAGTCAACAACAGAAAATGAAAGGTCAATAGACACAAATGATGCATCATCCTTTTCTCCAAAAGCTGATACCACAAACAAAAGAAATAGTAGTGTTTTGGAGCATGATTATCTTTACCACTGCAAGTGCAAAGAAAACTGTGATTGCTTCAGCTGTAAAGAGAAACAAGCAACAATCAATCATTTATGATTTCTACTTGATGAAGCTACATTCAAATTAAATGAACTGTCAAAAATTAAGGAAAAAAAGAATCCTCTTTCTGTGAGGTTTCTTAAGACTGATTCCTAGGTTAAGATTTACACTGGCTTACCATCAAAACCAACTTTTGAAGACCTTTGTAGCTATTTGCAGAAAAGATCAAAGAAGATGCAGTATTGGTCTGGAGCAAAGAAATGAAATGTCTGTCATCCAAGGTCCCAAGAAAATTCAAGAAGTCCCCAAAGAAACGTGGACCTATGAGAAAGCTGTGCTTCAGGGATGAATGGCTACTCACTTTGTTGAAACTACGAGAAGGAATCTCAAATTCCTTCTTTGCTTTCAGATATTTTTGACGTAAGCTCTGGTGTTGTCTCTCAGATTTTTAACACATGGCTGAAATTCTTGTCAAGGGAGCTCAAACCCTTAATATTTTGGCCAGAATAGTTGGTTTTGATGGTAAGCAGAGACCTTCAGAGGTTTCTAGACAATGAAGGATGTTTTCCGAAGGTCCATAAGGGTTTCAAGCATAGTCTTCTCCTAGCATTTTCCTGGCAGGTTCACCTCCTGGACCACATCCTTGCTTGCTTCTTATTTTTTTGGGGCTGGAACACCATGGCAGACTGTTTTACTTAAGTTCCTTAATTTCTTATGAAAATTTCCGCTTTGTGAATGAGGACTTGTTTCTTAATTCATTTTGGTAATAGAATGCCTAGTACTAGAGTTTCTTAGATTTATTGTAATGTAGTTTCATATAAACCAGTTTCTTGTATGATGTGCATCATCTACATTGCGCAAAACCTATGACTGTCTACAAATTTTGTCAAGATGAAAATGTCAAAACATAATGAAAATGGACTCTTTGTTCTTTGCCATAAAATGAAGACCACAGGTACAGGAGGAAGAATTGTAGTCCAGTCAATGTATCAAAATACCTCAAACTAATTGCAAAAGAATTTCTTTTTCCACTAATGTGTTGTTCTAAACATGATTTTAAACATATAAAAAATGTACATCAATATCTAACGAGGAACACGGAAAACGGGGGTGTCAAAATTTGAGACCGGGATACTAGACATCTGCGGAGGAGCTATCGTCTAGTTTCTTCTAATAAGCCAACAAAACAATCCAATTATGACTGAAAATGAAAGGAAATCTCTGGTCTTCTTCAATTCTAAGTCTCTCAAATTTTTGGATTCCCTTTGAAGGTCACGTGACTCATCGACGCCTTGCCATATACGGAAAAAACTTCCCAAAAATAAAGTGAATATAACTTATCATCTGTTACAATACAACATAAATATCAAGTCAAACGATTGGTCCATTTTTTAAACATCCTCAAGTTCAACTATATCATCGATATGGATGTCAGCAGCATTTGAGCAGCTTGTTCCATGACACTCCCCACATGCTGTAGAACACTGCAGATTATTCTTTCGACATGTACACCTTCTTGTATCACAGCTTGCTTTGCATGAACATTTTACCACCTCTAAAAGCTTTGCTGGTGCCGCGGGCAGCGATGTTGTTATAGGAAATAGTTTCCCGTTCTTGTTTGTCCATCCCCAGTCCTCAGGATTGTGACGACTGTCGTTTCCTATCCAGTTTTGCACCTGGACATAAACCCGAAGACTGTGAAACTTCGCAGCATTGGATGTCGGTGGCAATTGATGTAGTTCGACGGCGCTTGCCTTTGATGATACCTTTTCATGAAATCTGCGATATCTAAGGGAATTCAATCCTTCTCCTGTGTTTCCGTTGTAGAGAACCAGGAGTGCATTTTCACCTGCTTGAATTACATCATCCTTCGTTGCATTTTCGTCAAGGAAGATCCTTGCTTGTCGTGTAAATCTGTCATTTGTCAACCTCTTCAGAGCATTTGACTTACCAACTCCAAACAGTCGAGACGTCGTATCGCAACCAGATATTGCATGAACAACTGGGAGTAACTTACATGTGTCTAAACCTAATCTGTTCTTAGTGCTTTTGATATCCCAGATTCGTTGCTTTTTGCCCGTTGACTTTACTTCCGAATGAAAGTACAAATCACACCCATCCATGTCTCCATGAAAACACAGAAGAACCAGTAAGTCGGTGTCTTCACCAATAACAACAGTTGGCTTCGAGGCAGTACAACTGACTGCCGTCTGTACAATAAGAAGATCAGCATCTCCATTAGCCTGAACTGTTGAGCATCCCACTTGATTCAGCTTCTCACTTAAGTGATTGATGAAACGTTGCTTATTTATGCCATTAGCTAAAAACTGATCTTTTCTTGATTGCAAAATCATTTCTCCGTTGAATCGTACTTCTGGACCTACACGACCACCATATCGACGAATGTGGGTGTTGTCTTTGGTGCTAGGACCCTCTTCATAGCCATCAAATACCACTGTTACGTCGAGATATTTCTTTCTAACATAATCAGTGTAGATCTTGCATATAGCATCAAATGATGCCCCTCTTGGCCACGGCACTCGCTGCAAAAGGGACCCACCATCTAAGACATATTTGACATTTCCCAATGTGCCATCAAAACCACACTCTCCAAGATTCCACATTGCTTCTCCTAATGAAGCCTTGTTTGCAGCTCTCAAGAGCACAGATGATTCAAAGATCGCTGATGGATAACTGCAAAGCTCATACTCAAAGATAACAGACGGATCTTCAAACATCCCTCTTGCTGCTGCAACAAGTCGTTGGAATAAAAGTTGTGGATCCACTTGAATAGATTCACCTTGCATTTTCACTGTTGATTTTGTACTTTGTGCGACGGCTTGGTCTTTCTTCTTGAATGTGAAATCAGCAGGATTTTTCTCCACCATTTTTGCCAGAATCATATCACCAACTTCCTTTGCACGATCAGCATTGACAATTGAGTCTGCAACGATGCCAGTAGCGATACTCCGCAGTGAAGTGTCACTTGCAAAAGGATCTCTTTCTTGCAAGAAAAGCAACAGCGCTCTTGTATCTTTTTCATCTCTTTTAACTCTAGCTAGAAGAACATCTTTGTGTTGTTCACTTGTTTCATATGCTGTTCCTGCAAACTCCTGCATTGCACTATTGATTTTAGTGCATGCAGGCATTGAAAGCAGCCACGATACACGTTGTGCCTCGCCCATTCCGGTTCCTCGTGTCAATCCGCCAGTTGACTTGACATTCTTCATAAGCACTTGTTCAATGACAAGATCTGAAGATAGTCCAGCCCAATAGCGATTACTCCTCCTGATGACATGAAATCCGGCAATGAACTTCTCATAAATATCTGGAAACGTTGTTTGTAACTCCAACATCTGTTGCAGGTACAGATAAGCAGACTTGGCATACAAGTTATGACCAGCAGCAGCAAAGTATGGTAACATTTCACAGACAGATGCAAGATGAAGTTTCCAATCACCAGTGCGCTCTGCCTTCAATGATTTTCTCAGAATATCAATCATTTCCATGTATTGAATCCATAGACGGGATGTACGAGCGACTTTCAATGAATCGATTACTTGAACAAGCTTATCGTTGATATCATCAATGATTTCTTCTTGGCAAGCACTTTCCACTGTTATTTCCTTGGCAATCAAACTGTCATACAAATGAACCGATTTACTTGAATCGAAGGGAAAACCGTTGAAGTCGGATTTCATGTGGCTCTCTTGCTCTTCCTCTGAAGGTATTTCCATAGAAGAGAGGACTTCGAATGACTGGCTTGGGGTATCATCTATTTGCATGTTATCTGAACCATCAGTTTGATCCTGGAAAACTTCAGCTGCCAAAGGCTCATTTTGCTCTTCTGAAGCAAGGGGATCAATGCCAAATGCTTTTGAAACAATGATTGCATTTAGTGCTGAATCCATCAAGAAATGCCCTCGAACTGCTCTTGAATACGCTTTACCACTCAGTATGTGGGTGACTGTGTTTGCACCGTAAACAACTTCTAAAGCTTCCTGTAGCCCAGAACCTCCCATTAAGTAGCCAATGCAGCCAAGGAAACTCATTTGCATATGGAATGTACCCAAGCGAAGAATTATGTTCTTTAAGACACTTCCTTCAGGCTCATTGGATTGAATCATGAGTGCTTTCCACCACAGTGGTTGGTCAAATGTAAGAATTGGGGTACAGCCTTGACGCTTTGCTTCTTCGCAAACATACATCATTGTTGAGTATACGCATGACGTATCTGATGGATTCATATCAATCATAGGCAAGAATTTAATTGATGCTTTCCCTGGATGTTCTCCAACGTGAACTGCTTGCATCATTCCAGACCAACCGGGTCGACATGTCTTCAGTGGCCACACTATCTTCCAAAGCAAATTGATCTTCCAATCTTTGTCCTTTACCTCAAGCTCTGGTAGCTTGTGGTATGTAAAGGAATTGCAAACCACATTTGATTTGTAAAAGTGAATCTTTATCCTTCCCTGCAGGGCCAAATCTGCTGCTCTCCTATTTATGCGAGGTATAGTGTAGGATCTGCTATCCCCTGGTGTTATGGCTTGAATAATCCCCATGCCGTGAAAAGTGCTCATTCCGTCAAGGGTTCTTGTATTATGGTCCACGTTGTCCGCTACAAATTGGGAAAACTGCCCGTCAAGCAAGGGAGATACCTCTTTCCCTAAACAATCTGCAGCACTCTTCTCGAACCGTTTGACCTCGCTGTAAGATGAAGAAAATCCATGGCTATTCAATGAGTCAATTAAGAACTTTGATCCAAAATGATGATGCATTTGTACACCAATTCCTATTTGGAGGGGAGCAATTAAAACCCTTGGCCTTGCAGCTTGAATGATTGCTTGCCCTATCGATGCAACTTTCCTCTCTGGATTCTTTTCTACAAAAATCTTCTTCAGAAAGAGCTGCAATCCTTCAGGAACATAACTCAAATTTATTTCCAAAGACTGAATTTCTTCAGATGTGGGGTATGTTGTCTTAGTTGCATTCATGCTTTTTATTTCATTCTTGATCAAGGTTGCTGCAGTCGCAATGATGCGTAATTGCTCCTTATGACTATCATGATGCTTTGGTTGTTCATAGAACTTGTGCAAAACGGACGAGGCAGCACTCCTGAAAGTGACCACATTTGCCTTACCATTTATTTCTGTGATGAGAACTTCTTTGCCCAAGTATTCTAGGATTTTTTGTTTCAAATGAACGGGGGTGTAGCATTCATCTCCACAGTATTCCCTCATCTTTGTTACCAGGTCGTTGATTGTTATCTGTTCATCATCATTTTCCTCTAAGTAGGACGCTACCTTTAGAAAAGCATCGTTTCTGGTTGAATCTACTGGCCTTCCACGTGATTTCTTTGAAATGGATCCTTCCAAAGTCTGGAAAGCTTTAGGGATATCTTTCCCAGTTCTAAAATTGACGTTGCACTGTTGGTGGTATGATGCATCAGAGGCATGAAGGCCTGGAGAAAACTCCAGCCTTCCCTTTACCTCCGCTGCCCAAGCATCATTGCGGCTCAAACATATTTCTGCAATTTTTGCTTGAAAATCTTTTGTCCTGACAGGATAGTACTCGTATTCGAAACCTTTTCTTTTACCATATATGGCAGGCTGCCCACAAAAGAAGCAATCACGAGCAAAGGAGACAGGAGACACTTGAGAACGAAGGGAACGAGAAGTTTCTTGGCTTGCAGCTTTAAGTGCATTTTTATCCCGTTTAATCAAAAGTTTGTTTGTGTATTGCTGTCGGCATTCTTTATGCACTCTGTCCCCAACATTTGGATCAATGCTGTCTCCCCTTTCTTTACTGGCTTGCAACAAACCTTGGCAGCCTTTTTCACCCAATACAGATGCCGCCTTAGTGTCTTCAATGTACGTTTTGCAGATGACGCAAAGATCCATGGCTACAATGTAAAACTCTTGTTAATCAAGGGGCTTAGAGCACTTTTGATTCTTTTTTCGAGCAAGCATGAGCTTTGTGATTGCAGAAATTTCTATTAAAATACATCACTACAAAAGTGAATCGCAGTCAGGAGTGGAGTTAGACCCTACGTTCTTAGTCTAACCTGTCGGAAAATTTCGGAAGCACCCTTTTAGATTAGCACATATCTTTTCATAAGAAACTCTTTATCAACGACTCAACCCTAGGGTCACTAAATAATTAAAAAACGTTGGTACTAAACTCAATTACATAAACAGCTGTTCCTTTTAGCACATGACATTCTTAGAATCAGGGACGTAGGAAGCATCTCAAACTTGGAGGGGCACGACGCTTCGATGGCACTTTTTTCCTTAAGAAAAAAGGGGCGGTTTCTAAACATAAAAAGGGCACTTCTTTGTTCATAGCAAAATCTTGGGAGGGCACGTGCCCCCAGTGCCCCCCCCCCCCCGGTTCCTACATCTACGCTTAGAATACTGTCTTGATCTCCCAAGAAGTCCTTCTCCTAAAGAACTCTTGATCAATTTTAATCTCCAGAAAGGAACTCACAACAAACTTTTGAGTACTGGATCAAATTCTTAGTTTACTATAAAAGAGATGTGTACAATTCTTGTAGACGCTCTTTTGCAAAGTCGGGCAATGGCCACCCCTTCACACTCTTGTGGATCCATCCCTGATTGCAATTGTCTCCTTTCTTTGTTCTTATAAATAGTAAATCATTTCTCTCTGTCTTCTCCCTATCACGTTTGAATTGATATTCACTTCTTCTAGAAATTAACGGAGCTCCAAACATGTGTTGACACTGACTGAGACCCATAAGTTGATATTAGTCAATCCAACAATCATTAACCCGTATTTTGACCATTCTTGGTAACATCATTAGAAATTCATATCATTATACAAATATACAAATATCAACTCTTCCATTTCGAGGATAAACTATTTTTTCGTTGAGTTTACCTGTCCAGTTTTGAGCATCATTTATTGAACTGGCTGCTGATCTTTGCAAGGCTTGAAAACAAGTATCTTTGCGGTAAAATAGTCATTTACTTACAATTCTTTCGCTACACATTTACAATTTGACATTTTCAGAAAGAAATTTGAGCCTCTTCGATGAAACCAATATGTGCCAACCGTGGCTTCAGTGAAGAACAAAGGTAAGGGGATATCCCCTTTGATGAAAGGAGATTCCCCGAGTAAGCGAACTTTGGGGGCTGAAAACTGGGGGTTCCTCGCAGTTTATGGATGTAGATTTTTGATATGTTATTTGCATAGCCATCCTCTATCGAACTGTCAAAAAATAAATTCTTTTGCAATTATTTTGAGGTCAAGCGGTGAAATGACGTATATTGACTGGACTATTGAAGGAAGTCAAAAAATTGAAAGTGGGTACCAAATAATGGAATTCAGGCTAACAATCATTGCCATTGATGGTAAAATCCTTTTGTTGTTGATCGTTGTGGGTCGTTGTTGGTCATTGTGGGCAGTTGTGGATCATTGTGTAGGTCATTGGAGGTGGTTGTGGGTTGTTGTGGATCATTGTGGATCGTTGTGGATCATTGTTGATTGTTGTGGGTCATTGCAGGTCATTCCTCACTTTAGTAAATACCTTTCAGTTCAACTTTGTAGATTTCTGACATTTTGTCCCTAGTAGGAGCAACTCCTGTATAATCCACAAAATGGCATCTACAGTACGGGGGACAGTGGGTTAAATAATTTCTTAGTTTCTTATGAAGTTGAATAAATCTTCAAATTAAAGTTAGAAAATATTTGAGTGATTCGTATGATGGCTTAAGGGTAGGTCATGTATCAATAACCTTGCAATAAAGTCTTTCTCAAATGAAATGTTAGGTGACAATGTTTGTGAATGATAGCAAGGGAGCTGCCTTGGCATCATTGTAAATATCACCTGACATTTGATTTGACATGGACAACAGGGGGGAATTTGGTTCTGAGCCAATCAGCGACTTTGTTTACGTCGGAAGCAGCCAATCATATTGCTTCATTGAACAATAGGAACAATAGAGGCCTTGACGTCACAGACGACCATGAAGATTGTAAACAAACCTCCTCGCAGCTTCTCGCTCCAAAACCACCGACACTAAAATCGACATGATGCACTATATTTTAGGGTCCCACAAAGAGTATCATGGCTTCTTCACATTATGTACGAGTTAATCTAAATTCTTACCGAGAACATTTTTATTATCTGCCCCAAGAGAGAAAAAAACACCAACGAAAAATTTGCCATTTTCAACACTTAGGCCCACAGTCGCGCCATTGTCGCGCCTCAGGTGGCGGTGGCCATTCCGAAACGCGTGGTCCTTGTTTCAGAAAGAAGCAGAAGCGTACAATGGAACTTTCCACTATTTACATGACAGAAGAAATTTGATATCATTTTTGGATTGTTCTATTTTGGGATCCATGGATTTTACAACTGCTGCGCATGCGATCGAACAAGAAAGAGAAGGACAGGTTGCCTTTTCACCGAAAGAGCGCGGACTGGCCTCACTCATGTCCTTCACTCATTGGAACCAACTAAATAACAGTAAAGGATAAAGCGTAGTTAGTACGGAAACAACAAGTTGCAATCAACGAGCCGGAGATGCTGCTGCTCTCCACGAAAAGATCTTTTTTCGTAGTTCTTCGACACATTGGTCATTTGCATGGCGGTCATTTGTGAGGCCCAGTGACTCCATCTCTTCGTTTTCAACAAACGGAAACTCGTCCTCGTCTTCATTCTCCTCATCATCTGATGGGCCCATGGGTTCATTGTGGTCAACTGCGAATACCGCATCATTGCAGCTTTTGGAAGGTTTTTCAATTTTGGCCGCCAGGTTCTCTTTGCAAATCTTGCAAACACTGATGTCGGGGAGCAAACATTCAATGTGGAAAGAATGGCCACATCCTCTGAACAGGCGCCACATAGGACTCTGAACACAACAGCCAACAGGTTTGTCACACTTCCTGTTGATAGAATCATATTTTCAGGAATAAAAGTAACGAAAGGCTTCACTCCATTCAGTTTTGCAGTAGAAAATGAAACCACAACAGCGCTAATGTGGGCAAGGCCTTTGACTTAGCCTAATAAAAATTGAATGCCTTTGGAGTTACCAATATTAACCCTCCCCCCAGGGCCAAGAGCTTTCACAAATGGCCTGTCTGCATGCTGTCCCTTGTGCATGTATCTTTTTTGTGAGGAATACTGAAGGAAGCTCAACTGTCAGATTCCCAAAACATTTAGCAACTCAAAACAAAGGAAATCCTTTACATCTAGTTACTTATTTTCACTTGTTTCCTGTATCAGCTTACCATGGAAGGTATTTGAGGAATATGAAAACCTTGAAAAAGCTTCAAAACTACACAGTGAAATGTCCAGGCAAACACAGATAGTAAATACAAGGATTGTCGTAGAACCTTTAGAAACTTGTAAGAAAGTCTGGCAATTTAAGAAACTTCCAGCACAGGTTTAAATTCTTGGTTTCTCACAAAAGAGAATTGTATGTAGGTGCAAAACCTGCACTCCACTTCCTCCGGTCAGTTCTTCAACTCATCAAAAAGAAAATTGACCAAAATTGGGTCTTGTTTCTCATTTTCATTAAACTTATAAAACAGGGTATTAGGGTAAAACACCCAATCCCCATATCTTGTCTGACTGGCATTAACTTTAAGCATTGACAAATCTGGAGAGTAGAGAGGAATTTTTTTAGATTGAGATGTACTGTTGCCTCATCCACACACTGAATCAAATACTGTATGAATTCATGATTAAATTTCTTGCGATTGCCACCATTGGTTGATGAGAATATGTGCTTAGTTCTGCATAAAACTAGACAAGAACTGCATAATGTTTCTCAAACTTGAAGCATTCAAAGAATATGAGATGCTTAGTCCCTCAAATACCAAAACAACTACTGAATACATTTTTGTATTCAGTATCTAGTTTTATAAAGAGTCTCTATCTATCTCTTGTTCAGAACTGAATTGACTAATTTGCTCTGTGGCTCAGTTGTGCTAGATGTAACTCAACATTGCGCCCATACTTGTTTTATCTATGTAAATCATTCAAAGGCAGTAAATTAAAATTTCTGTGAAATTGTAATTTGTGAAAATAAAACAAGGTTTAGATTACTGCATGCCTTTATACCATGTATCAGGAATTTTTATGGCTAAAGAGATCTGAAATTTACTTGTCTGGGTTAGGTTGTGTGTCTTCTCCAGGGAAAAAACCAACTGGAAGAATATTGCATTTCTGTAGTTCATCTCCAAACAATGTTGGTAGCTTCCATTTCTCTACTGCCCTTTTCTTTTTCCCCTTTGTTTCTTGCATTCTAACAGCCAGGTTGGGACACTGCAGAATTTTTTGAAATTTGCTGACCAGCCACTCTGATGCTTTACATTTCAGAAACTGAATCTTCCTTGGGCTGTAGCTGAATTTTCTTTTGGGTTCGCACCAAATTTTGAACGAATCAAGCTCATGCTTGCAAGCATCCAATTTGCGAGCTTTCAGTTGGACTTGATTTGCAGCATCACAGTTCCTTGTCCTTGCTCTCAATCGGGAATGATAATTTTCCACAGGGTATTCATCAAATGCATTTATGGCTTTCATCATTCTGTCATACATTGGATGATTGGTTTCTTTCAGGTTTTGATGCATCGAAACTGCAACCAGGAGAGCTTTGTCATAGTGCCTTCTTTCAAACTGCATCATCATCACCCAGCATCTAAACACAGACTCAAAGAATTGCTCACAAAAGTTGCTTTTGAAGACAACAGAATATAGGCTCAACACCAGAGGGCAATAGTTATCAAGCAGGTTCAGGAGGCAGAGATATTCTATGCTCTTACACTGTGTAAACACCTGCATTATCAGATCTCTGATCAAACACCATCCTCCATACATCACTTCAAGAAGGAGAGAAATCCTCCAAGGCTGAGGTTTATTGGCCAGCTTTGCCCTCTTGCCAAACAAGAAAGAATAAAGCTCACGAAAGATATTCAGAAAACTTCGAACAACACATTCCCTAGCATTGAGAGAAACATGCAGGGGTCCTATAAATGGAACAATATTCTGAACAACTGGCCAATCAAGAGGTGGAGAATACACTATCTGCCTCACATAAAATTGGGCAGGCCAGTCACCAATAAAAGGGACATCAAATTCACTTAAGTAAGAAGCAAGGCCATTTTCAAGCATATATTGCAATGCTTTCAGGAAGTCCGAATATGAATTTAATGGGAGTTCAATACAATCCACCAGCTTGCAATGCTTCATAGATCTCATGTCTTGTATTTCAGAATGCTGATAGTCATGTGTGAGAAGCCTTCTCCTTTCAGACTCTGGATTGAAATACTTAGCTGTAATCCAGTCAGGCATTTGTTCTGCATATGTTCTTGATAATGTTGGTAGTGACTTTGTGAGGACTTCATTTAGCTTTGCTGGATTGGCTGGAATTATGTCATTTGCACTGGTGTTAGCTTTATGCTCAATTGCTTCAACATTTGGAAAAACTTTTAGTAACAAAGTTGCCATGTGTATTGTTTGTGTCTGCTGCTGTTTACTGGTACGGTGCATTGTATGTATATTATGGTAGTCATCTATAAAGATTACTACCAACTGCCTTTTGTTTTGTGCATCATTTAGAAAGTTCACTACTGATTCAAGGTGAGAATCTGATGATGCTTTTGATGCAGACTTCACTGTTCTTGGATGGGCAGCGATTCCAAGGTTTTTCAGTGAGGTAAGACCATGCTCTGAAATCCCATGTTCAGTTAATGTTCTTGCTAAGGCAATCTGGAACCAGTTATTTTTCTGTGATAACCCATACAATAGCATGTAAATAATGACAACAGTTCTACTCCTGTTCAACTTTCTTCTATCACTGGACTGCCTTTCAGTAACCATTGATTCATAAATAGAGCTGAACAAGTTGATTGCACCAGCTTCATGGCAAATTTTTTCCATCTTATCTGGATTCATTTCTGGCTGAGCTGAGTTACCAAAGAGTTGATAACATTTCTGACTTAACTTTGCTACCTCACTTTTCATATCAAATGGTATGGTTGTTGCTTTTAAAAGCAGATGTTGATACTCTTCTCTGCCAAGAACAATAATATCTTGATCTGTTTGTGATGCAGATTCTACTTTTTCATTGTGAATTGGCATTAAGCGTTCTTGGGACATTGATTCACCTTCAGAACTGCACCAATACTTCTGACTTGGGGAGCTCAGTGTGATTGTGCTCTCTGTGGATTGACTATATGTTGGCTCTGATGATGACACATTTTCTGTTGACTGACTACCTCACTGTGATCCAGCTCTTTAGAAATCATGGAATTAATACCAAAAAATGAAAATTCGAGTATGAGCTATTTGATAATTTTATCATATAGAAGAGACATGGTACTATTGGACAAAACAAAAATTTTTCAAATCGTAGTTGCGAGTCCAGAGTTACGATTTTTTAAAGTTGGCCTACGATGCCAAGTTTTGTTTACATTACTATTTCCGGCCTAATGTTTGTGGCATCGATGAAAACATACAAATTGAAATTACTATATATCCTCAACGAGAAGGCCGATTTTCAAAAACTTTTTTATATTTTACAGATACATATCTACTCTTTTCGAAAATGCAAGTTAAATTATTAAAACCTCACGCTGAAATAGACTTTTTTTAAAAATTGAGTCTGGCATTTTAAGGCTCAAAAACAGTGGAAAACATCTGAATTTTGTCTTTTATAATGTAAACAAAGAATCTAACTATATCAAACTCTTAGCAAAAATATTGGAATTAAATTTGATGTGTTGGGAACATCTTTGCCAAAGGATTCGTACAGATTCATGCAGAAAAAATTTCCACGGCACTTTGAAGATTCTTGGCCCTATTCGGGTTTAATGTTCATTAATTTACGTAAGTGATAATGTTGGGAATGGTGATGAAATTTTTATGAGAAAGTCTTTGGTCCGGTCCCAAAAACTTGAAAATTACTTGCCATGGGCATGATAAAAGCAGGAAATCTACTTCTTTGCATCAACTTATCATCTAATCTCTTTGGGAGTAGGGCTGACTTTTGATGGTTGTTCCAAATTACCGAAATAAGGGAATAAATTAAAAAAAATGAAACTTGTAAAATTCAAAATTATACTACATGGTATTAACAAACATACTTTGAAATTCATAATAAAACAAATTGCAGCAAAATCGGACTTCTAGATGCAGAGATATGACATGTTGAAGTTGGAAGAAATTGATCAAATCGGTCAATGCAATTTCCGGTCGAAATTCACATTGTTGGCAGAATTTTCATAGCTTTAAGGCAGAATTTTATCCACTTTCCGAGCTCCAATTGCGGCCAGTTTTGTTTCGTTTTGTAGGTTGTTGTCTTTATTTAACTACTAACTATTCATTCATACAATTTGTTGAAGGATAGTTTGTATTTTTCATGTTTCTTAGACTATGCTGTATCTCCAAAAAGCTGAAGAATTCTGACTTTGAGGCTAAAAACAAAAAGCGGGCGGAAAAGGGCGGAAATGTCACCTATCCCGTATGGAAGTGTTATTTCAAATGGACATTAGTGCCAAAGGATTCGTGCAAATTTGTACAGATAGGAGAGCAATGCGATTTTGAAAGATATCACTCTGGCTACTTGATTTTAGTGAAAAGTCAGTGCTTTTTCATAATTTTGCATCTTCTTTGCAATAATCCCATTCTAAGTGTTTTTACACCATCCTTGCTACTTCAAACTAATCTAATTTATTTTTCTCCATTATTCTTATGAGCTTTAACCTACAACAAAACTATTTTTTGAGTCCGATTTCCTCGCTAAATCGTCAAGCATGATCGTACATAGATTGTACAATAGCCTCTGCCTTTGTCAAAGGACGCTCCTCAATTCTCTTTTGGTGATTTGCCTTACAAGTATGGAGATGACTGGTGAAGATGTAACAAGCATGGTCAAAAAATGTTGCGAGTGTTGTTTTGGATAGAAGTTTGCCTTACCCTACATCCTGCACCACTTCTGAAACTTTGGGAGTCCGCTCTCGGACCAGACGGCCATTGGCTTTCCTTCTAGAAAATAAAAAAACACCCCCGAATATGTGCCAACATTTGGTGCACTGAGGGACTCATCTGTACCCAAGGGAAGTCATTTCCTCATCAGTCATCTCCGAAGCCATAAGCATCCTTGTAGAGTGAAAATGCCAATGGAAAATTGAGGAGCATCCGTTGATAGAGGAAGAGGCAATCATACAATCTATGTACAATAATGCTTGACAATTTAGTAAGGAAATCGGACTCAAAATATAGTTTTGTTGCAGGTTAAAGCTCATAAGAATAATGGAGAAAGATGAATAAGATTAGTTCAAAGTAGCAAGGATGGTGTAAAAACATTTAGGATGGAATCATTACGAAGGCAATTCAAATTATGAAAAAGGACCGATTTTCACTAAAATCAAGTAGCCAGAGTGATATCTTTCAAAATTGCATTGCTCTCTTATCTGTACGAATTTGTACGAATCCTTTTGCTCAAATGTCCATTTGAAATACCACTTCCATAAGCGATAGATGCCATTTCCGCCCTTTTCCGCCCTTTTTTTGTTTTTAGCTTCAAAGTCAGAATTCTTCAGCTTTTTGGAGATGTAGTACTGGAAAGAACATAGTTTAATACACATGAAAAATATGAAATATCCTTCATCAAATTGTACGAATGAATAGTTAGTAGTTGAATAAAGACAACAACCTACAAAACAAAACAAAAATGGCCGCAATCGGAGTTCGGGAAGTGGATAAAATTCTGCCTTAAAGTTATGAAAATTCTGCCAACAATGTGAATTTCGACCGGAAATTGCACTGACCTTTGACCTAATCAATTTCTTCCAACTTCAAAATGTCATATCTCTGCATCTAGAAGTCCGATTTTGCTGAAATTTGTTTTATTATGAATGTCAAAGTATGCTTGTCAATACCAGGTAGTAGAATTTTGAATTTTACAAGTTTCATTTTTCTCTATTTATTCCGTTGCCTGGATCACTGTGTACCTGACTGAAATGACTGAATTGTACTTCCTTGACTGAACTGACTGTCTGATGATGCTGTGGGCAGTCTATATTGATTAGAATCAGATTGCGTGTCTTCACTATATTTGGCCAGCACATTGTCAAGCTAAGGAAAGGGAGAATTCACTGCTATTTTCAAGGCCATTAAAATTTCATAACATTGTAGGTTACAATGAATGATGACCAAATAATGCAAAGAACTTTGTATTTTGAAATTTTGCAATTTGAATGAAACAAAATGTCCAAGCTCTGGTTAACTTTTATTTAGTGGCAAAATCTTGGGGTATAGGAGTACTAAACATGCCTCTCATTTCCATGAATATATACACATTTTTTTTAAATAAGAAACTAGGATCAGGCCATAGTACTAAAAGTTTCTTAACCCAACATGAAATTTTTTTCCATTTTAGTACTAAAAGTTTCTTAATTGGTTTCTTATTTTTTGAATGCATAAATTATCAATGTGGTCGCTAACACTGCTGCTGTTTTGTTTTTTGACATTTAAAACATCATTATGTTGAAAACACCAATGGTCAATGAAAATGGTTAATGAATATTGCTCAAGCATAAAGGTTCAACAATATATTTGCTATAAATATCGATGCTTTTAACTTTTAAAAGTTTCTTGGAAGCTCATCCCAGAAATTTGGGGCTAGGGGTTTTGAGCTTTTGCCTGTTTGGTGTGTATATCTTTGGCACTGTTTTGCTATTTTCATTCATAGTGTCCCCAGATCATGTCTTCCTTTCAAATTCTGTATGTGCAAATATTTTCCAAATTTCGAAATAACCTAGAACAGGGTGTTATGGGAGAAGTTCATGCAAAGATGTTAACTCTTTGACAAACAAAGCACTTGCAGCTATATGATTTCATGTTCAATTTTGGTGCATTAGAAATTCACAGAGCATGTTGTTTCCAAAAGTGCTCTGCTCTTGGCCATTCCAGTAATGAAATGTTTGAAATAATCTAAAACTTGCATGAAAAAGAACACGTATTTTTCTTGCAAGAAACTACGACTTTGGGCCAGTACTGAAAGTTTCTTGAAATTATCAGATGTTCAGTATTCATAGTTCCAACGTTTCATAGCAGTCTTCCTCGTTCACTTACAAATCCCTCGTGAACATAAAACAAAGTTTTTTGAAGTATTTCCAATGTTTAGATATTTTTCAGAGTTTCTTATAAAAATACGTGCACATATGATACTGTGGAACAACAGGATGCTAAACATGTTTTTTATCTTAGGGTAAATGAAGTGACAATTTAGTACCTTTTCAAGTGCTTCTAAATCCTCAAGTTTCCTGGTAAAGTCTCGTCTTCTTCCGCATGTCTTCAGACAATTTAAACAAATTGATGGGTTGATTGTTTTTCTACTGCTGACATTTCTCAATTTATCAAAGGCCTTCAGTATTGCTCCTAATCGTTGTGTCTTCAAGTTTATTGTGCGTGAGTCAACGTTGTCCAGTGACCACACTTTGTGCAGAGGATTACCACAGCATTTGAATCTCGGCATCTTCGAAATCCTTGGAACATTTTCAGACGTTAGGCATATTTTCCTTCAACTCATTCAAAGATTAACTGTGGCAACAAAAAGGAGGAAGCGAAACACTATGGCGTCACACTGATGATGCGATGAAATTTCAAGCCAAATTTTCTTACAGGGGACAAAGGAAGTTGGGCCTATTCCCGCCTGTTCTCTTTATGGTAAAGATTGTAATTTCTTCGGAAATAAAAATCGTAACACAAGAAGGAAAGGCTATTTGTTAGCGAATTTTTCCCATCCTCTTCAAGAACTAAGTTAAAACATAGCCTTCGCGGCAAGAGCCACGTTTCGAAATGGCCATCGCCGACTGTGGGCCTAAGCAAAAAGGGTTGAAAATGGCAAATTTTTCGTTGGTGTTTTTTTCTCTCTTGGGGCAGATAATAAAAATGTTCTCGGTAAGAATTTAGATTAACTCGTACATAATGTGAAGAAGCCATGATACTCTTTGTGGGACCCTAAAATATAGTGCATCATGTCGATTTTAGTGTCGGTGGTTTTGGAGCGAGAAGCTGCGAGGAGGTTTGTTTACAATCTTCATGGTCGTCTGTGACGTCAAGGCCTCTATTGTTCCTATTGTTCAATGAAGCAATATGATTGGCTGTTTCCGACGTAAACAAAGTTGCTGATTGGCTCAGAACCAAATTCCCCCCTGTTGACATGGACTTTATACCCAGGGTTGATGGTTTCATAACATATCAGATTTGTATCTATCGCAAAATGATTTTGGAACTTTAATATTTCTGCAGTCCTGTCACCTGCAGTAATTCATCCAACATTTTTCATAAAGTTCCCTTGAATGTTTCTTTTTGTCCCTGTTTGGAGCAATTATAGTCGAAAAGATTACTTTATCTTTTTGAAAAAGTAAAAAATGTTGAGTTCAAAGACAGTGCTACACATCACCACTCAATGGTTGCATTTGGCTGTAATAAGGATTGACTCCTTGAAAATTTTACCATTACACCGTCTGTTGTGGTAACTAAGATTGTTTGTGTTTTGAGTTACTTCATGGGTGATTTTGAATGGACATTTACAGTAGTTTCTACCTGTCCTGAGGTTCTGCAACCATCAATTCCTTTGATATGGATGTAAGCTCTGAGGCAACAAACTGGGTGAAAAAAAATCTGCTGCAGCCTGCAGTTTATTCCATCTCTCTTCATCAAAAGTTACCCGTTCTAAGTAGTATCCATGTCTGGTATAAGCAAAGAAATCACACCATAGTAACTTTGTCACACCCATCTGATGTTGCATTTGGCTATAATAAGGATGAGTCCTTGAAAGTTGTACAATTTCATCCTCTTTTGTGGTAAGATAACCAAGATTGGATTGACTTAGGTAAAAAAGAGACCTATCCAGGATTAACTCATGTTGCTTTGTCAAGAAAAAGGCTCCACCTATGCTTGGCATTAAAATGGTCATTAGGACGGACTTAAAACCACAGGCATAGCGTTCCTGGCTTGATTTGACATGATTTGCAGAATGCGCCTATAGCAATTAAGTGAATTTTGTATGCCCAAAAAAGTAAATTATCAAATCAACATTTTGTAGAATGTCACATAGCCCTAGCCTGTGTTCCACCCCAAGTGGTGAGGAACACAGGATACGTAACACAAACTTGACTTGATAAAGCAAGGTAGCAATGGCAAACATCTTTTGAACCACCCTTTAATCATTTACATATATGAAAAATGGCTCAAACTAGTTGGGTAAAACCCAAACCTTTCAGCATTTCTTGATATCAGCATTTCGATTGGGTGTCCTAGAGAAAGTGCAGCAGATTTGGTCACCCCTGGTATGTTAGAACCAGAAGTCACCAGAATATGATCACAGCTTCACATAAATTGAGGATATCAATCCCAACTCAAACACTCGCTCTCCGATAGTTTGGATCAAGAATAACAAGGTCAAAGGTTAACAAAATGCTCTTCAGCTGTTGACTGAAACTGCAAATTTTGAGGCATTTGATAAATAAATGCAAAATGGAATAGTTTCCTCAACCACCAACCTCTGCTTACATCAATGATTGACCCTATTAGACTTACTCCAATTGTTATTTAGACAATTGGCTATTAAAATAAAACAATGACAATTAACTAATCATGTGTTTCATTGCTAGGCAACCAAAAAACAAAGGAAAATTGGCAATTCTTTGCCTCCTTAACAAGAAAAATTCTATTTAATTTACCACTCATCCAATTTTCTCCAAATCTATCTCAAATTGTAGGAAGCATGTTGCAGATTTGAAATACATACTTTTGAGATATTTCCGGTTTCTACTTTTAGCACCATTAGCTTTTAATTAGCTTTTTGTTCCATGTACAGATTTTCTTTGCAGTTGTTTCTAAGTCTTGTCCTTTTACCTAGTAAATATAGACTCAGAAGTAATCAAGTAAATAAGTTGAAGCAAAAAAGACAACAAATTTCATATCTTACATTTATTCATTAGAGCAATGACATCATACATGTCAATGATGTCAAAGATATTAAATTTTGGTGATGTCAGCAAATATTAAATGCACATATATCAAATGAAAGTAATCATCAAAAGCAATCAAATGATGCATGTTTGAGATCACTCGAACAAACGAGGCAGAATCTATGGAGGTTTGAAGAATTTTTTGTGATCGCTCTCCAAATATGGTATTACTGTGGTCATGTGATCAGAGTTAGAACAATGAAATGTCAAGAATTTCATTTCCAATTAAATTTTACTAAAAGTCACAAAGTTTGGTGGTTAAATTACAGGCCGTTTTAGTTCAATGTAGAAAAGCCCCCCCCCCCCCTCCCAGTACTAATAGGGTTAATTTACCACAACGATCACTGAAACAGTAGATCTGAGAAAATCTTAACTTTTTAAGCACCTACAGAGCACAACAATTTCACTAATGTGGCTACTTTCATCTTTGCTTAGGTTTTTAAGCAAGCAAAGAAGATGAAAATTACCATGTACACCAGGATGGATGTCACTTAATCCTGTAATCACCCAAGCTTGCTTGACTTTACAGCAGTGTACATAGGGCCTAAGATCATTAAATGACTTAGTTATAGAAATTATGACATTACATGGACTCCCAGCTGTAAAGTTCTCCAAAGGTTATAACAGCAGAAGTGAGGAAGAGGAAAGGCTTAACGTAACACCACAACGTTTTGTTCTAGATTTACTTTCGGTGCATTTCAGTGACCTTTTCAGAAATCTCAAATATGAGGCTGTCGAGAGCACAATAGTGGGGCCTGGAAACTAACTTATGTGAGCATATGCGATATTGTGAATGACAGTGTGTACATTTAGGAGCCAAAATTAGACCAAAATGGCAGCGGGGAGAGACGCTGAAAAGCAACACCAAGAAATTTTTGAGAGGTGGCTGAATATGGGGCGCCATGTGTGTCTTTATTCTAATTGCATTTTTTTCCTGGTGTATTTGTAATATTTTCATGTCTATTCAAGTATATCCTTTGTCAACTGCATACATCAATTACAATACACAAATTTGAATGCTGTTCTAATAATTATTTATTGCTTGTACAAAAAAATTTTCCAGCATAGGAAAAATATCCTTTCTAATAATGTTTGAATCATTTTTCCTTTACTTTCAAATATCCTTGGTCTTTTCACAAATATTCTTGCCAACCTCACAATTATCCATTGCAATTGAAAATTTTCATGCTGTATGTAAATTAGATCTCTCAAGCGAGGCACTTTTCGGTTACGAGGCAGCGGTACACATGTCATGTTTTATTCTTTCTTTCGTTCTGGCGGGTCTGGCAAAGAAAATGGCAGGAAATCAGAGAAATGAAATCGAGAGAATTGTCCAAACAATTGCTGCTAATTCCAGAAACATCCTGAGAAGCTATTTGAATAGGACAGCTCCGACTGGTAGTGGCAATAGCCAGTCAACTTTAGATACATTTGTAAAAAGTGAGCAAGGTAGTTCATCAAACTCCTCATTTAGGCCAAATGTGCCTACCACAACAACTGCTGGTATGGTAGGAAGCATTGGAACAGAGCTGACACGAAGGTTTCCAACTCTAGCTAGCAGGCGGCCAGCAGGATCAATACCATACAGGGCTAGCAATCCTTTTTCTGCCAATGTGACCTGCAGAGTAAGGCAGTCAACATCAACCTCCAACCAACCAAAAGCTAAAAGACAAAGGCAGGCATACAAGCACAACAAAGAAGAGAAGCCTATTTTTAAGAGCGCGTGGCCGAGTGGTTAAGGCGTCTGACTCGTAAGCCAAAGGTCAGGGCGGCCGTAGGTTCAAATCCCGCGCTGGACACTTTGGTCGCTGTCCGTAACTCTAGCCCGGGTCGACCAGTGCCATGTGAGGGAAATCTGGTAGCTGTGGCGGGTAGCTGCGGCGGACTGATGGAAAAACATCCGTGGCCCCTGCTGGAAATAAGTCTTTCAGACTTTCGCAGGCTAGCCACGTTAAATATAATACCTACCTACCTACCTAAGGACATTATCCTCATACCAGACCCAAGTGTCACAGAGGTGCCAACTCACAGCAAGAGACTTGCTCTAGAGGTAAAAAAACTTGTTGTTCATCAATACCCTATCTCAAAGTCCTGGGATGGCACCATGCTCATTGAACAGGTCAGGAAATGTTTTCCTGTTCTACAAGCCAATGATAGTGAAAGAGAACCACTGCCATTTGAATTTCTAAAGGCCTGTTATGGCCAACTGATTGAGATCAACCTGCAAGATGGTGCGGAATTGACAGGGGAAATCTTATTAAGAATGTCAGGGCAAGGGGCAGTTTATGTGTGATCTTTGGTGCAAATAGAGGAGAAGGAAGTAGTGGTAGATATTCCAGATGAAGGCACAGTACAAGATGATGTAATTGCTCAGGCTCTATGTGATGATGATGATGAGGCCTTTTTGTCTGGTTTGCCATTTGAAGTAGATCCAGCAACTGATGACAAGCCAAAACCAGTTGAAATTGCTGACATTACATTTCACTCAGCTTTGCAAAAAGGCAAAGAAAAACTTGGAGATCTCATTGTAAGTGACAGACCATTCATCCTATATGTCACTAGAAGAAATATATGGAGGAATTCACTTGATTCACTCAAAGATGTTGAAGTTAGTGAGCTTGCAGGAGGTCTGATAGTGGTATTCGTTGGAGAAGAGGGGGTTGACGATGGAGGACTTACCAGGGAATTTTTCTCAGTCTTATGGCAACGTAGTCAGGATTGTCCACTATCAGTTGGCACCATTCCATATTTGACTTTACGAAAAAATGCAGTGGCTCTTGATGAGCAAGAGTACAAAATATTTGGTCAACTGGTTGCAATGGCTCTTCTCAATGGAGGAAATGGACCGAAATTCTTCTCAGAATCATTTGCAAAGCATTTGCTTGACCCATCAAGTGATTACTTTGCAATTGAAGACATTCCTGATGAGACACTGAAACTTAAAGTACAGAATGTTAAAGAGAGCAGTACAGCAGAAGGGCTTAAAGAGGCTATTTCACATCTAGAAGATGAATGTGTTGCTATTGGGTATCAAAAGATGTTAAATCCACCTTTGAAAGATAAAGAATTGTTAGTGAAAGCAATTGCACGGCATGCTGTTACGTCTGCAGACAGAGAGATCAAGAGTTTTCTTTATGGCCTGCAGTTGGGGGATGTGCTGTCAACTCTTAGAAAGTATCCAAAGGAAGCTCTTGAAGAGCTTACAGGGGTTCAGAAAGCGGTTACTGCTCATGAATTGAAAAGACTTTTCAAAACAGACCTTTCGGAGCCAGGGTCAAACAAGAGAAATCATGAGGATGATATTTTGTATAATTGGGCTAATTTCATACAAAGAATAGAGCGTGGAAGAGTGAATTACACAAAGCTTGTAAACTGGGACACAACTGATGAAGATGACCAAGTGGCAAAAGGAGTGCTGAATGTTGCAGACTTGCTTCAGTTTGCCACAGGAGCAAGGGCGATCCCCTCCAGTGGTTTTCCAAGAACCCCAGAACTAATTTTTGACCACAGTGCAGAAGAAGGGAGAAGAATAACAGCGAATACATGTACCATTGGCTTCACTATACCAGTCAATAAAAGATATCTGTGCAGTCTTGAAGATTTCACTCAGAACACACATCTGTGCCTACATTTGGTATGGTATAAGCATATTTATAACCTATAAATGCTGTGGAATCATTTGACAGAAGATTTCATCCACATATTATTTTGTTTTAAAAGCTAAACCTATGGAAAATGGTTTTAATATTCACTATCGTTTCCAATTTACTTTATTTAAGATTCAAGGCTCTTAGTAGTTCAAGTTTCCATGTACAGCACAGGCTTCATATAGACACATACATTCACATGGTTTTCCTGCCTAAGAATTCTCAAAGAATAGTTTTAATTCCTTATTGATGCCTTATATCATGATATGAATGAACTCTTGAAAATTCTTAGGAAATCTTGAGAAGTCTTGTCAGGAAAAAGCCCTCATCATCAGTAGGGCAAATAGGTTTTGATTTTTTGCATGACACTTGGGATTATCAAATGCAGGTAATTACAAGACCTGTACTTATATCTAAGACCATTGATGCAATAACTATGATTTTTTCCATGTTTGAAATGGGGGGGGGCGTCTAATATTAAAGTACGGGATAAAGAAATTGCCCCACTTAATATAAAACCTCACGATTCATAAAGTTTTAGATGGAATATAAAATTATTTTCAACGGAGCCATTTTATAGTTAATGCATGTTGACAGAATGGTGTGAGAGAGAAAATCTTTCAGTGATCTGGTTTAAGATTTAGAAAATTGATGACATCACATCTTCAGATGAGCAGAAATATGAAATACCCTGTAACTTTGAAAAACATTTTGATAGCTGAGAAGTCCTATAGTAGACTTATAGCATGGACCATTGCGGACACCTTATTTTGATCTCAATGTTTCTTCAACATTATTCAATGCTACTTCTTCGTTAGACTTATGACCATGAGTCTCTTGTTTCCCTGTGCTCTTTGACTTGATGATGGCGCTTTGGTTAACAGAAACTCGCAATGTTACTCTGAAAAAACTGGCCCTCTCAAACTCCATGATTCCTAGAGTGCCAATCAGATGCAAGATTTGTAAGTTCTTATTGTTATGGTGTAGATGTGATAGAATTTTCTATTCAATTGAAGAATTGAAAACACTCCCATGGGGTTGAGATTTGAAGCCGTGATTTCTTCATAATTCCATTGTTGACTGCAGAAAATGGGGCCTGCTTTTTCACTGTTTCATTATGAATCCCTGTTGAGCAAGGTTTACCGCAGGGATACAAGGGACCAATCGTCATAAGTCTACTTCTTCATTTCTCTGGAGAGCTAATGATTGCAGTAGCCTTGAATAAGAATAAAGTAGCAGTATCGTATAAACATTTTGTTCAAGATAAAGGTGTTCACAATGCTTCATACTCATAGCAAAGTATATAGCTGAAGTTTCTTGCAAGCCATTCAATTCATAAAATGGTCACATAATTTTACTCCAATCCAATGATTTAGAACCAAATGCTGGTTCCAGTGCCTCAACAGTCTGCCATGCCTCTCAGGAATCCTTATCAGTGTGAAGAATCCTTGCACATTTCAAGAATTTTAAATTCCTCTAGCAGTGCATGTTTTAAAAACTTCTCAAAGCCATCTTGCCTAAGAAGAGGCAGCAAAAAAGGATGCCATTTCAAAACGGTTTTTACATGTTTTCTTCATTTTCCAAAGTATATGAGCTAAGCTGTGCTATCAAGAATGCATTTTCACCAAAAGTCACACAAACTTATCATAACAGAAGGTGCTTCATTCAAACTCTGATTTACTTCATTGCATTCATATTGCAACTTTATCGTCTGTAGCAAAGATAGATATCAATGTTTGGTTTATTGCTAGTTTTGTTCTTTCAATCTATTTTTTAAGTTTACAGTAGCACTTGTACTAACTTACAAAGACCAATACTGGGTTAGTCAGAAAATTTATCAGTTTGAAAAGTGGTAAAGAAAAGGCAACGCAATTTGTAACATTTTAATTCATCTTCTGACTGAAGCTGCAATGCGATTTGTGAGGCTTTTGCTCATAATTTTAGGTGCTTTTTCTGTACTGAGATCCGGTTTTAACAAAAAGTACCTTTTCTCAATTTGCCCCAAAACACCCAAAGATGGGCTCTGCTCTTCACTATCATGTATGGTAGATTTGACTTTTGATGCTCAGAATGAACAATATGAAAAAGCAACAGTTTTTGTCATCTTAAAGAGAGTACAAAGACCAGCAGCCTTTGCCATCATTTGTTTTAGTTTTTGTGAATTTCGTACAGTCAGTTTTTCTGGAAAGAGCAGCTCGCTAAATTAACGCACAGCATGCTGGTGTTTGAACTCCATTTAGGGACATTCCATGTCAAGTGTAACCAAAAAAATGCAAAATCAAAAGTGATCAGCTGGGAATTCTTTGAAATTTCCCAGATTTGCTGATATATCTTAAAAATGAAATTTGCAAAAAAAATTTTTCAATGTGGTCAAACGGTTAAGGTGTTACGGAAGGTCAAAGTTTTGACCTTTGCGGCAATACGCGAACCCCCATATTTTTGTAATTTCTTCTGTGTTTATCCTATAGTGATGATATTGGTGTCAAATGAGAGCTTTGAACCTGTAGAATTCAATTATTGCATCTAAAAACACATAAAATGTAAAATAAATGCTGTAAAATTTGCTCCAACACTTTGACCTTTGACCCTGACCGGGCAGCAATTCCAAAATTCAATTTTTTTTTGTAAAAGTGCAGATACACATATTTTGCATCTTCTGTGAAAGTTATGGAGTGGGGTCATATTGGGTTTGGCAGCTAGCCTTCTTCAAACATCAATGGGTCAAGAAGTTTGAATATCAATTTACAGCATTTTGAAGCTTAAGTACCTATTATAATCATTTCAACAGTGAACTTCTAAAGCACGCTGATACAATGCTTTTCTAATCAATCACTACTGTTTTGTAAGTGTAGTTGTAGTGCAGCTGATGCTTTTGCTTCATCTTCAGATGACGATGTATATGTGCGACCTGTCACAGTCTTTGGATCTAGGGTGATAAGAATATCACTGGAATCAACCAAAAGCAAATCCTGTTGCCGTGGATAGACATATGAAGGACTGGGGCCATGCGGATGTAAAAAGTTAACCAAGACCTCTTTTCTTTCAGCATCAACCTGGTTTACATGAGCAAGCCACCACATTCCATCATATTCTACTGCAACATATCCTCTAATTGCCCCCAGCTCTAACTCTTTAACAATTCCTTGTTGTGCTGTGGTCACAAATCTTGACTCTTCACTGTCACTGTAGGTCCTAACCTCCAATGTTGATGTGTCAATTGGGATAAAACTATGCAATTTTCGAGTCCCTGCTATTGTCTTTGCTTGTAAAAATCGAGAGCGAAGAAATTCCTCCTCTATGTTCCAATCATCTCCTGTCACAAATTTGGCATTGATACCATGCAGGTTTGATCGAATAAACTCGAACAGCTTCTGTGGTGTTAAAATTTGGTCATGATATGGGCGCTGAAGGCTGGCCTTTGTTGCTTCCCGTTTAATTGTGCCTCCGATACCATCAGATGGCCCCTTTCCGTGGCTCGTTGCGAAAAAATGCCACTCTGCTAGAACTCCAAAATCATTTTGATGAAAGCAAAGGTTTATGAAGTTTTTTAAATTTTTGTATTGTCCACCACAGCCGTCGGAGAAATACATTACTTTCTGAACGCATTTAAAATTAGCTTTGAGATGATCGATAAGGTGTTTCTGAAAGAGGTAAACCGCAACGGTGTCGTGGGTATTACAATCAGAAACAAGAACAAAATTTCCATGCTTTAAGCCATCAGCCTCTTGGTAATAATACACAAATGGGTGAATTGTAGCCATGCTGTTATTCCAATGAAATGACTGTGCCTCGTCTTGCACAACAAAGGAATAATTTTCGGAAAAGTCCCCAATCACTAAAAATTCTCCAGGCGAAAGATTCTCTTTCACATCATTTAGGTAGCGAGCTTGTTGTTTAGCGATGAAGTCATGCCGCTTTAGGGTCTCAAGCTTTTCAACAAAAAGATCTAAGAAATCTTCCACTGGCTTGATCATTGTTTCAAGGTTGGATCGATCTGTGGATGTCCATTGGCTAAATTGGATCTCATCCATACCCATCTCTTCGTAGCATCTCTCCAGGATTTCTTTCAGGGGCTCTTTACCTGGACAAAATTCACATGTTCCTAGATGGCAAGACGGAAGAGTTGGGTTGCACATAGTCATTGCCAAAGCATGACTATAACACTTTAGTGGCACTTCCTCGTTTGCTGTCACTTTTTCCATTTTTGAACCAGCCATCATCAATTTTACATTGTTATGTATGGTGCAAACGCACACAGAATGTGTACCACTAGAGCCAGCTAAGACACATTCTTTTGGGCGGAGCATTGCAAATTTTGAGAATCCAATTTGCTTTTCAGGGTTGGCAGCCTTAAATTGCTGGTAAACTTCTTTCAGGTTCCCCAGCACAAGTCTCTTTTGGACTTTCTTCTTTTCTCCATTCTCAAGAATTGTTACGCAGTCCTTCTTCCCTGGCATCATTCTGCTAACATCTTCCATGTAATAAAAGTCTCGCACTGATGCAGCTGTATCTGGCTCCAGTCCTTTACCTACTTTTGGGTTGGGAGTGGATAGAATGCCTTTTTCAATTGCTAGGTGCTTAGCATGTGTGGCCATTCTTTGGGAGCACCTAAACTCTTCCATTATCTTTCTTCGACTCCACGTCTTTGCAAATATTGTCAAGATAGTAATTTTCTGGCTCCTACTTGTTGTGCTGTGGTACTTCTCAATCAATGAAGTAAGCACTCTTTGCATAGGATGACTTTCATCATCTGATGGGGATTCATCTTCGATTTTCTGCTGTATTGATGGCCCACATACAGCATCAATCTTTTGTGACAAGGCATCTTGTATTCTTTGCTTTTTCTTGGAAATATATGATCCTTCATTTTGGGCTCTGTACTTCTTGAATGGACTGGTTCCTATTAGTTCTAGAGATGTATTAAGGGAACTCAGTTCAACCTCTGGTGATGTAAATGACTGATCATGCATAAACGAATCATCAAGACCTTGTTCTTCACTTTGTTCATCACTTGTTGATTGAATTGCATCTTCAGGAGGAAGGTTTCCTAACCTTTTTCGGCAGTTGGTGCAAATCTTTTCTCCAATGGATACCAATGATGGATAATCACGGGCTTGAATATCTGTAATGTGTCTCAAATCCTTTGTTCTCTTACTTTTGTGCTCCTTAAAAGGGTCACAGCAATATTTCTGGCGTTTCTTGAAGAGAGCTAAGCTCTCATTTGATGCAGCCATCTGATGGTTTAAATTTGCGATGAAAAGAAATAAGCCTGGTTGAACAGTGAGCACTGAACAAATGGTGAACATTCAGCTATGATCTGCTGTTATATTACAACATGGAATTGTAAATATTCAAGAACACAGCTGTGATGATATAGCGTGAGAATAACTGTGGCCTGAGAATAGCAAGTTATGACTAAGTGACAAATTTTTGTAGGAAAAATACATCAAGCTCGAATTTTTTAATGAAGCTTCCTCAATAAGTCTCTTGTGTGAATGTGTGACTGTGGAAGCCCTAACATACGAAACAGTACAAAAGCCAGCTAATCAATTAAAGTTTCCTTCAGAAGGCACTCTGTCCACTCCAAATTTAAAATTAGGTACAGGAGTGGAGCCAGATACAGATGTATCAGTGAGAAACTTTAATAAGGAAGAAGAAAATCCAAAGGAGACTTGTACTAAGAAACCTGAAAAAAGTTTACCAACAGTTCAAAGCTACCAACACAGAAGGTTGGGTTCTCGGAATTTTCAATGTTCCATTGAAAAGAATGCATGTTGGCTGGATCCAGTGGTGCACATTCTGTGTGCACCATACATGACACATAAAATTTGATGAAGGCTGTTTCAAAATGGAAGTTGAGACAGCACCTGAGGAAGTGCCACGTATACGCATTATAGCTCTTGCAATGACTATGGCAACTGAGGACTTCACTGAAGAATGCTAGCTTGTTCTTAAAGACAAGGCACAGCCATTATGAACCACATTGTCTACATCAGAAAAAACATGGATACTCTTCTCATCATTCTAACAGCAATAATCAAAAGTTACAAAAAGTCCATATTGAACTAAACATTCTTATCACCTTTGATCCAAAGACTGTGACAGGTAACATATGTACATGGCAAGTGATGATGCAGCAATTGTATCACTTACATTGCAACAACATTTACTAAGCAACAGTGATTGATTAGTTGGCTTCAGTTTGCTGATGAATTTCACAGTTAAAATGATCATAGAGGTACTAAAGCTTCAAAATGCTGTAAATTGATATGCCAACTTCTTGACTCCTTGATGTTTGAGGAAGGCTAGCTGCCAAACCCAATATGACCCCACTCCATAACTTTCACAGAAGATGCAAAATATGTGTATCTGCACTTTTACAAAAAAAATTGAATTCTGGAATTGCTGCCCGGTCAGGGTCAAAGGTCAAAGTGTTGGAGCAAATTTTACAGCATTTATTTTACATTTTATGTGTTTTTAGATGCAATAATTGAATTCTACAGGTTCAAAGCTCTCATTTGACACCAATATCATCACTATAGGATAAACACAGAAGAAATTACAAAAATATGGGGGTTCGCGTATTGCCACAAAGGTCAAAACTTTGACCTTCCGTAACACCTTAACCATTTGACCAAATTGAAAAATTTTTTTTGCAAATTTCATCTTAAATATATATCAGCAGCTCTTGCAAGTTTCAGACATATCTGTGAGGTTGACACTTCCTAGGTGGTTACACTTGACATGGAATGTCCCTTTAAAGGCTGAAAAGTTCATCAAATTGAGCCACTCTCATTTATAGTCTTAGCCAAAGCCTGTAGGAGGTAGTTATCTGGAATTCTTCATTTGAGATTAAAGGGTCTGTTTCATCCAGCATGCCGTGCACGTGCCATCTCTTGGTTTTCCTTTGTTGTCGCCGTTTTCATGGACCATGAAAATTGCGACAACAATGGCCAACCACGGGACGGTACGTGCAAGGAACGCTGGATGAAACAGACCCTTTACAATTGTGCACTGGTTCTCAACGTCAAGCTAACAACTTTCAGACTTACAACAGAGTTGTAATTTTACAAATCGTTTTTATATTTTTTGTAGACCATAAATATTAAGTATGATTATGGAAACAGTAGATTAAGTTTTCTGTCTCACCCCATTTATGATATGATTTAGATGTGGTGGAAAGCTTTTTATCATTGCTAGATATTGCACATTTTTAGGTCACGTTCTTTTAAAATGTTTTGTTTCGTTGATGAAGAGCTTGTGGATTAAGCCGGATCTCCACTTGGCGGAAAAATGTCGAGGCGGAAAAATTTCCGGCAATCTAATAATTGGCTACGCGAATTGTCGCCACGGAAAATATCGAGCCGCGAATAGTAGGAATACGTTCTACTTTTCGCGGCTCGACATTTTTCCGCCTAGTGGAGATCCGGCTTTATGAGAGGATGTGTACTATGGGAGCCCTGCCCTTAAGGCAAGATAAGTAGTTACATCTAGTTTGTTCATGTTCAAGAGATAGAGGTCTCCTTGTTTGTCTCTTTCTTGTTTGTCCTTTGAGATTGCTGTTTTCCGTTTACCACAGTTACGACAGTCCAGATACCAAAATCATTCCATCTTAAAGGTTATTTAAATGAAATTGATCTGTTAATATGTTTTTGCAACGGATGAAAAGGTGAATTCCATTTTCCCCGTCGTCTGAGAGAGGGTCTATCTGTGTGGTCAGATACAAATACTGGTTCTCGGTAAGCGCAATTTCAGATCTAGGAACAACAACATCATACTGATCATCTTCTTCGGGAACTGGTCCATCCAGATCAACGCCATATGTTTGGATTTCTTCAACAGAGAGAATCGCATCGATTGCCTCGTCGTTTCCAACATCATTTCTAAAGATTCCTTGTATCCATAGCTGCATAGGTGTCATGTTATTTTCAGTGCTCAAAGGGTGATTGTTCCACTGGTGACGAAACTCTGAAAGGGACCTTTGCAACCTTGGCAAAAATACGTAATGTAGAGCGTAAATGTCTAGCTCGTCCAAGGGATCAACTAAATGTTGGTGCTCCATGTGAGAAAATATATCTGCAAATTGAGATAAAACGCCAATGTAAACGTCTCGATGTAGTCTTTCAACCCTTTGATTGTGTACGGAACTGCCTGTGATCATGCTGCCACGCCCAGTTCCACGTTGTTCCAACATTAACTTTGCAACCTCTAAGTTTTCTAGTCCATGGTCGCTTCTAACGCGTGATGGTAGTCCAAATTCGTCTACAGCAGCCAAAAATTGATTAAGCACTGTTTCTGCACGGTTGTCTAAAGCACAGTGAAGGTAAGGAATTAACCTGGAGAATCCATCTATGCAAGCGTGAATGACAAATCTGTATGCGATCAGTTTATGATTTCCATCAATGTGCCACAGCGCGTTGGGCCCTGCAACAGGATATTTTCGACGGTAAATAGCAGCTCTCCACCTCAGGGCAGTGCCCAAGGGATCTAACCATCTAAGCATAGTTCTTACTCGCTCTCGCGTTACAAAGATACCCCTTGCACGCAAAGCTCCGATCATGCGTGTTTGCCCTATGTTTGGGGTAATGCTTCGTATCTGCTGCATAGTTGCAGCAAGAACATCATCAGGGACTGTAGTCACGCTATCTGAAATACCATAAAGCTGTTTCCTACGATACAACGTTGCTCGTGAAATTCCAAGAATGTTTGCAATTTTCTGCCATGAGAAATGTAGTCCCCTTAAGAATTCTATTTGATCTTTGCCAACATCGATAAAAGGTCTTCCTGGAACATCCCTTCTGTGAACACTGGACACATACGGCTGACCACTATCTGTCAATTCTATGCCCGGTGCTTCATTTATAGCCACAAGAACCTGCTGTAGGTTTCTGGAAAGACGATCCATATCTGAAAGGAATTCATGGCATGCGTTTGTCTGGTCATTCTGTAGATTGCACCACTCTATGATAATCTTTAATGTTCCTAATGCATCTTCTACTCTTCCACTAAATTCTTCCTTTTTGCAATCGAAAAGAATACCACTGTACTGTATATTAGCCAATGCTAAATCTAAGGCTTGGAAAAACTGACCCAGCTCTTCCCGCTCAGCTCTTCTCTGTCTACTCATGGTAGTTATATGACTAGCCACAGACTTCTTAGGTCTCCCTCAAATCTCAGCAGAAACCAAAAGAAACGAAAAGCGCCAAAAATTTCAAAACGAGACTATAGATAGCCTCGCTTGAGAGATCTAATTTACATACAGCATGAAAATTTTCAATTGCCATGGATAATTGTGAGGTTGGCAAGAATATTTGTAAAAAGACCAAGGATATTTGAAAGTAAAGAAAAACTGCTTCAAATATTATTAGAAAGGATGTTTTTCCTGTATTGGAAGATTTTTTTGTATAAGGCAATAAATAATGATTAGAACAGCATTCAAATTTGTGTATTGTAATTAATATATGCAGTTGACAAAGGATTTACTTCAATAGACATGAAAATATTACAAATACACCAGGAAAAAAATGCAATTAGAATAAAGACACACATGGCGCCCCATAGGCTGAACGAGTTAGGCAAATCTGGGAAGACCTCATTGTTAGGTTCGGAGGAACATGAGGAAATGAAGAGGTCGTTGAACGGCAGAGGAGGCATAATAGGTACTGCAGGGCCGTAGGAAGTAACTGCTGATGGGCAGAGGAAACTGTCCTTAAAAGATAGAGAGCAAGTTAAAAGCAAGTTAGGGCTCCCAGCACTGGTCAGTAACTCCCAGTTCGATGAGAATGACGGTGTTGGTCACTTATATGACTTCATTTATTAGGGTCACTTATATGACTTCATTAATTTTCAGTGTTTCTTTCATTGTTACACCTGTGATGATGTCACCAGTTACTTCAGTGACTCCCAGTTTTCCAGTTTGTCCTGCGCAGTCGCCATTTTGAATAAATCTGAGAGTGAGGTTGGTTTTTAAGGAGCATACTGGTCTGGCAATGGCCATAATGGTTGGGGTGTCATATTGGTCTGGACTAATATGACGCCAGGGTCATATTGGTCCAAAAGGTCATTTTTGTCGGGAACATCAACACCTCAAGGTAGGTTACTTGTCTTTTTATTACTGGGGGGGGGGTTGCCTAACAAGTGAGAGATTATATGTATGCTTCAATGTCCTCTGTTTCCAAAGCTCAACATTTGTGTATTGTAGAGTACATTTTTGTTGAACTTGGCAACCTGCCCCCTCCCCTCTTGAATCTGACACCTTATTGGTGCATCTCTCTAATAAGTTCTACTTTTATTTTAATCTGAAGGATGTGTTACTAGTGCATTTACCATTAAATTCTTGATAATTAGTTTTCCTCATAGATCACCATGGATATGTTGTTGATGTTATGAAAGTTACTACCAGCAATGCACGGAAAGACTATTTTGATGTATCTATTTTGAAGTATCACCAAGCGAGTTTGCTGTTAGCAGAATAACGATAAAGTCAAATCCATTAACTGACAGGTCAATGTTTTTACATCATCTAAAATCTTCTGAACTGACTACATTCAAATACATAGTTCCAGGAAAGATGGGCATTGGTTTTTACAACTCCTTCAGGGGCTCTACATTTCTCAATGGAGCTTCACGTGTTCAAATTGATGTTCAAATAAGGCCCAAGTGGCAAGTTAATTGCACTGAAGAAGTTTACTTGTAAGATTTTTTAGAGGTTGAACCTCATTTTTCTTATAGGCCATTTATGGCATACAGGGAAACACTATCACAAGTTATAGAAACCTGTAGGCGATGTGACTTATGGAAACTTTGAGTTAACATTCCAAATCATGAAAAGTGTCTTGATAGCATACTTACATGCATTCATGTATGTATCAACATTGCATTGCACAGCTCTCTGAATTCTCCTTTAATAAATAATTTTCCACTGTTGTTTGTACAGAAGTTTAAAATAGAACATGTCATTAACTTCTTCATTGTCTACCCTTTTCAAGGACTATTGGATATGAACGCTCCAGATTTCTGTGTAGAAAGGAGGACTTGTGGCAGTCCTTAAGGGATCTTACAAGTCTAGAGCTATATCCTCATAAGGAATACTATGCAGAACATATGTACATTGATTCAAAAATGTGTTATTTCAGTACATGTAAGACAGTTTCTCTTTTTATTCATATCAAATATTAGGATACAATGGTACATTCCATTATGCATTCTACTACATTCTATTAGATTAACTATGCAGCACTCCAGGGAGAATGCCACAAGGAGCAAGGGGAAATGACAACCCCATGGCCATTAACATAAAAATGACCTTTAGCACTGACAACGGCTACCTCTTCTTGCACACGTTTTTGTTGCTTAATTGTTTTGTGTAAGACCTATTTACAGTTTAAGACTACGTTTTTGTCAACAACTTTTCTTGGAGTAACAAAATAGAACCCTAGCGCTCTACCTGATTTACTCTCTTGGAGGTTATATCAACTTTCTTTGTAGATTCCGAATTTTGATGCTGTTTTTTTTATTTCTGTGCCATTTTGCTATGACGTCACAATGAAATCTATGGAAATTCTCGGAAGTTCCAGTTGTTCTGCCGAAAAGGGATGTGACACGAAAATTGTTTTACTCAGCTGGATTTTACATCAATCTATTTACAATTCATTTCTATGATTAGTTTGCAGAATAACGAAACCTTGCAAAAACTATTGCTTCAGGGAAAATGGTAGTAGAGAGCTTTAAGTCCAAAGAAAAGTTTAAGACCAGCACTTATTTTTAGTTTGAAGCAACAAAAATTGCATAGTTATTTGAATTGATTTTGAACATTTCCTTTACTATTTGAATTATCGAATATCAAAGGCTCTTACATCAAAATCACACAATGTTTTCACCCTTTGCCATTCATGGTCTTAAGCTTTTGGCCAAAGCTTTGAGCTGAAGGCTATCTACTACAAATTTCCCTAAAGCAATGTTTTTCGCAAGGTTTCAACATTTTGGAAACTAATCATAGAAATGAATTGTGCATAGATTGATGTAACATCCAGCTGAGTAACACAATTTTCGGGTCACACCCCTTTTTGGCAGAACAACTGCAATTTCCGGAAATTGCCATCAATTTAATTGTGACGTCATAGCAAAATGGCGCAGAAATTTAACAGCATCAAAATTCAGAATCTACATAGAAAGTTGTCCTAGACCAACTCCAAGAGAGTAAATCAGGCAGAGATCCATGTTTCCATTTCGTTACCCCAAGAAAAGTTGTTGGCAAAAATGTGGTCTTAAACTTTTGGCCACGACTGCATTGGTGAACCAAACTGCCAGTGGGTTTTCTATTCCTTTTGTTTCCATTTGAATGGGTTGAGCAAAATCAGGCATGCCTTAACTATTCACGAGTGTATGAACGGTATCAAATTGCACTATCTGTAGCACAAAGCCTATTGATGCAATGTTTTTGAGGAGATTACTGGCGCTTGCAGAGAAAATATGGAACAAGACAAATTTGCAGGAGTTGCTGAGGACTGGACGTTTTAAACAAAATTTGAAGACATTTAAATGCAAATTGAAGTCAAATCAATCCTTGAGCCATTGGTAAGGGAATCATTTAGCTGTAGAATACAAACTAAGCCCTTTTGGGGCAACAAATGAGTTTTAATCAGTAGGAAGTTTAGGCCCTGCTCGCATTTCTGGCAGAAATCGCTGAAAATCATATGCAGCTTTGAGGTGTAATTGAAGGGACAGTGCTTGGGTTGTTGCTTAGGGCAACATCCATAATCGTTGAGATTTTTATCCTTACATCTCATTTGCAATGACTTTCATTGATTTTGAACAAATGTCAATATAACATTATGTGATCGGAAAATGAACATATTTTTCCAGGCATGCTACAAACTGTAGAGAAGCATCCCTTCTGCTAAGTTATCAAAGAACATTCCATGTACTTATCGTAACTTAGTAGCCACTTCAATTTTTGTGGGGGTTCTCAAGAATTCTCTTCGAACAGTGGAATTTGGTATCACATGGTTGGAAAGGGACTAATTGATTGGCTAGATACTGTGAAATTGGATGATTTCCATGTGCTTCAGCAACCAGTTAGGATTTGAGCTGTATGCTAGCTTCCCCAGTAACTGAAAGAAATGAATATGTAATGGCTATTGCTGCCAAATGTGTTATTCCCGGTTGTGATGAAACTGCTCAGCTAAAGTAGTTGTATAGGAATAAATCATGAGGACGTAGAGGCACTGTAGGTTGGAAGAACACATTGTTTCTTTTAACTTTTTACAGGTACGATGAGATTGGGGATCTGTTTGAAAAAAGCAAATTTGTAAATATCATTTTAATGGCTGGTATAATTTCAACGATAAGCTTACAAGTAGCCTCAAAGAACACTCTAATAAGGTCCCACAAAGATACTTATTTGTAGACAATCAACCTGATAATAACATTCCCATTCAAGTTCAGTTGATACCTATGTCTTCCTTCAACTTTTTGAGTCAGACCAAATTGCAAAAAATCCTTGATTGCCTCAACATACATGAAGTAAAAAACATGAAAACTTGTGGACCTTTAAATATGCTAGTTAAGTCATATCTTGAAGACTGTTTGGCATAGGTTATTGATGGAGCATTTTGTTGTTGGCATAGAACTTGAGGGCAAACATCATTCAGCCTCATTCACAACTTGTTTTGGGTACTTACTCAAAATGAGGAGCTCAATTGCTCCCCATCAATCTGATTTTGATACAATCATAAATGAGCTTTGTCCAACATATTTAAATGTAAGGAAGGTTCAAGTCATCTAACTAGGCTTCTTCAAAGCTTTGGATACCACGCTAGCGAACCTATACGCACTACCGTGGTGGATACGCCTTACAGAGGCGGGGTATTATGCTTGATGTGGTGGATACGCCATACGGAGGCGGGGTATTATGCTAACGTGGTGGGGTATTATGCTTGATGTGGTGGATACGCCTTACGGAGGCGGGGTATTATGCTAACGTGGTGGGGTATTATGCTTGTTGTGGTGGATATGCCATACGGAGGCGGGGTATTATGCTAACGTGGTGGGGTATTATGCTTGATGTGGTGGATACGCCATACAGAGGCGGAGCATAATGCCCCACCACGTAAGCATAATGCCCCCGGGGGGGGGTACTTCACTATAAATTCATACGGGGGTGTGCGCCGCAAGGATTTTTGTTACGACCCAATCCCAGAAATTTGGTCCGATATTGATACCCAATCCCAGAATATATGTCAGATATTGATACCCAATCGAAGAAATAACAAAAACAATTTGACGTCAAACGGCTAAGGGATTGAGGGCTGGGAGCGAGTATTTTGGTTCCAAGTGGCCATTGGAACGAGGTTCTGATCTGAGGACGTTTTTCAACACAAAAATACTTGAAATCAGTTCACCTGAAACTGATCACGTGTTGCTCGAAAATTTATAAAGAATTTGAGCATAACAGTAAACCCCAATCCCAGAAAATTCCGAGTGAAAGTACACCCCAATCACAGAAATTTTCCAGTAAAAGGATACCCCAATCCCAGAATTTTCAGGCCAAAAACTACCCAAAACTGGCGCACATCCCCGTCTTACCCATAGTGAAGTACCCCCCCCCCCCCGGGATAATACCCCGCCTCTGTATGGCATATCCACCACATCAAGCATAATACCCCACCACGTTAGCATAATACCCCGCCTCTGTATGGCGTATCCACCACATCAAGCATAATACCCCACCACGTTAGCATAATACCCCACCTCCGTATGGCGTATCCACCACATCAAGCACAGTACCCCGCCTCTGTATGGCGTATCCACCACAGTAGTGCGTATAGGTTCGCTAGCGTGGATACACCAAAAAGCTTTTTACAATAGAGATACTTGCGCATTTTATTGCTATGTGCGTCAGAAAAATGTTTGTCATGTATCAGTTTAATTGAAAGAAAACTGCTTTGAAGGTCCTTTCATTTCAGATTTCAGCGTTAGTGTTGAGTCATTGTGCATTCCTTCTGCATTGCTGCTATGTGATATTATCTTAACAGGAAATAAGAGATCCACATCCTCATGCTTTAAAGAAGAGCATTGCTTTTCAAATTCATTGCCATCAATTCCATCAGGCAAAAGATGAGTTACTGTCAAATAATCATCCCATTATAGAATTTAGTTTCTAATGATGTCCCTTTGTCAAGAAGCAAAAGTCTGATGACTCTTTTGAACAGGGCTGGTCTTACCTTCTCCTATCCTAAAGACTCAAAGGATGGCAAAATCTTCCGCAAGTTGTGGAACACAATTGGTATTTGATCTGCATTGGAAGATTGCAAATCAAATATGCACTGGATTGAATGTGACAACCTTGAGACGATGCTGAAATCAACGACCATCTGAAATGCAGAAAGGCTCACACATTTTATGACATCTCAGTTGGAATATAACTCGGAGTCATTTGTTGTTCTTCATGTTCTTCTTCAAGAAACCACCTGTTCATATGCTTGATCCAACAGTGTTCCATGTTACTGAAGAACAAAATTTCATGCATAGCAAGTTTCTTGACAGTTGCATTCGAAAATTTGTTGAGCTTCATGAGTCTTTCAATAGTGACAATGTTGTGTCAGCCTTGTCTCAGGGTCAGTCAAGAGATAAGAGAACAGTGCAATTTCCATTAATAGATAAATCAACTGTACCACCAGAGAGAATTTAGAATCTTGGGGAGGTGAGACCTAAACCTAAAACAGTCCATTTGGGGATGGAGAGACTTTGCTCATCAAATATTTTGATGTAAAGAAAGTACTTGATTTGACTCCCAATAACTGTACCTTGAATGCACCTTCTTACATGCCATGTGTTGCAAGATCACCACTAATTTTTGCATCAGAAACTTTCAATGGGTGCTTGATATCTGCAAATTTTGATGAAGGCACAGCCTCCTCCATCGTATACTCTTACATGGGGTTTTGTTGAAGAAGCAGGTGAGACAACTAGCTGCAAAGCATGCTTAATAAGGCAGTTGAGAAGTTAAGGCAATCGTTACCCTTGAGAGTCACCTCATAGAGCTCACCACGGTGCAAGTTAGCCATGACTCTTGATCTATGAGCATTGTTTATGCTAATTTGGGTGATGAGGAAGTCGCAAAAATCAGTGAACATCTGTTGCCATTCACTTGTTGAACCTTGCTCTTACCTTCTTAGTTCTAACTGCTTAAAGTGAATATGACACAATAAGTTTTATTGTCTAACTTTATGCATTCGACATGCTTATTTCTTCAGAAGATGGGGTTGAGCAGCCCCCCCCCCACTTTGCTCCAAAAAGTGGCAGCAATTCTGCATGGTCAGACCATTGAGTACCAGACCTCTGTGACGTAAAGTGTTTGTGGAAATGACAACACCACACAATGTTTATGCATGAAACCATTACGAAACCTTGATAAGCAGTCAGGTTAGGATTGTTTTTTCACCCTTTTAACCAATTAAAACTAAGGAATTCCACTCCTTCCTGGTTTCTTGGATGCTTCAACTGCTAAATTTACAATGCATTCAAATTTTCTTTTCTCTCGTCAGGCTGGATATCATGACACGATGTCTACACCAACATTGGCACAGCTAACTAACTCAAGGGTTTGAAATAACAATTAATGATAGTCCATGTTAAAATACTTCAGACATTTATGGCTTATAAAGGGTTGAATGTTGGTATTTTACGGGATGATCTACACTCTGGAGAAGAAAGCTTGACCAGACTCATGATATGGGTGTTTGGAAAACTAAGACCCCGAAAACGAAGACCTAAGACCTCAAAAGCGAAGACCTCAAAAACGAAGACCTCGAAAGCTAAGACCTCGAAAACAAAGACCTCGAAAACGAAGGCCCCAAAATTGTTTAAAGCGATGTTTTCCATGGGTTCCATGAGCCGCTCTAATGGGTCACATGTACTTTTTCGTACTCCTGGCCAAGGGTATAGTTTTCGCAAATTTTTTTCAAGAAAAGGTCAAAATTTGCTAATTCATGTCCAGAAACATGCAATTTTAGCGATATCGATTGCGAAGAAAATTTTAGTTCAGAAATGGCAAATGCCAACTCATTGCTAAATCTTATCTAAAATTTTATCAAGAGTCCCCCTCACCCATATAGAACCAGGTTCATAGAAACGACAGAAGTGTCTTTAAATGGCCCGGGGGGGTACTTGCATAGGGAAGTGACGGAGGTGTGTGGCAAACCGCTCAATACCTTGTACCCTGTCGCATAAAAAATTGCTCAAAAGTATACCCTGTCGCATAACAGTTTTGCAAAATCCATTGTTTCATGAGAACTCTAAAGGGTGTCCTTGCACATGATACCCTGTCGCATAATTTTCTTATCAATTGTAATACCCTGTCACATAATTTTCATCAAAAAAGGACACCCTGTCGCATAATTTTTACTGCAAAAGGACACCCTGTTGAGCGGGATATCCCGTCTGGTCAAGTATGGGAGTACCCCCCCTGGGTTAAATGGCCAACTGATTGAAGGATGTCCTCCGTTTTTGCACTGTAAAACAATTAGTTAAGAACAGACGTTTCCAAGGACGCCATCCAAATGTGCATATTCGCAGAAACAGGGGTTTTGGAAGGACGCTCGAGACCAAATATCACAAAACCGAAGACCACGAAAAGAAAGACCACAAGAGATGAAGACCAGGAACACGAAAACTGCTGAACTGGGGGCAGGTTGATTGAAAAAGAACTGAAAACAAACTTAACCCTCAGATCGCCAGAAAAAGAAGAAACTCCAGAAAATCAAAATCTTGGCAGAGATATAATATATTATGTATCTATAATGTTGTATATTAACGATATTTTCAAGCAGGGGCTGTGAAAGTTTTGGAACTTGAACACACATCAAGATGAAATAAAAGTTATATCTTTTATTTAAGTTATATGTCTCAATGCTGTGTTCATCATGCAGGGAAGAAGTAAATTGAAATAGCTAGTGATGGCCCATCATTGTGATGACTATTTTCTTACTTTTTAGGTTACACTTTCATGTAAATGTTTTCTATAAATTTTGAAGTAGGGTGCCGAAAATTATTCTGTCATCTCTGTCATTAAAAATTCTGTCATCCCTGTCCCCAGAAAAAGGATTTGAAAAATATTTCTGCTCGATAAACTGACCCGAAGACATATCAACATTAAAAAGTTTTCTCCCAGCTACAGTCTCTTCGGTGTATCGGTGTATGCGCGGAATCGTTTTTGAGGTCTTCGTTTTCGAGGTCTTCGTTTTCGTGGTCTTAGCTTTCGAGGTCTTCGTTTTCGAGGTCTTTGTTTTTGAGGTCGTAGCTTTCGAGGTCTTCGTTTTCAAGGTCTTTGTTTTCAAGGTCTTAGCTTTCGAGGTCTTTGTTTTCGGGGTCTTAGTTTTCCAAACACCCCTCATGATATCCATGATTTTACATGTTTCTCAATCCTCCTAGCGTGATGAGACACCAAACTACTAGGCTTGTCCTTGATTTAGTCTGGTATCGCTAAATAACAAAGGTCGATGCTTACCAAGGCAAAGTATCTGTAGTATCAGCATATCTTTGGACATCATAGAACTTTGAAAAATACGATTACAGCGAGTAAATTTGTTCCAGTCGAGTGCCAACCAGATAGAATGGACATGGCCTAAAACCAGGCCCTCTCTTTTGAAGCATAGCCATAGTTAACCAAGCAATGGCCACCATCACTCCCTACAACCTGTCCACTTGAGACGCTGTACAACAAATGTTTGAAGTCTCTCTTTGACCGACGCTGTCCATTTGTACTGTGTTTGCAATGATTTGAAACTTGAAATCATGAGGAAATGAAGAGAGCAGTTGCGATGAGAGGATAAACTCATTCCTATTGTACTCTCATTGTGTTCTCTGAGTCATGCTAACATGCAGAATCCAATATCCCTGTGGTTAAATATGATCGCACTTCTTTCATCAAAGAAGGCGTTAATCAGGTGCCAATTTGTGGAATTCTGGTGTGCAGAAGACATCAATTAGTTGCCAAAATAGCGTGAGAACACAAGTTCCATGGGATTTGAATCATATGAGTTTGGAGGTTTTCTGTAGAGCAACTATGAAACCCGAAAACCGTTGTGACTACAACACTATTATTTGATATTGAAGTATCTCCAGTCTGTCTACCCAAACACTTTACATCACAAGTCTAAAAACTCTACCCATATCCCTGGACACTTTTTGTGAAGAAACATGATTTTCAAATGGCTGTATCTAGAAGACGGTTTAGTTTTGGAAAGTTTCAGCATACTCAAATTCGAAATCAGTATACTCAAATTCATCAATAAAAATTTTTGCATCATATTCACTTTAACAGCGTCCCAGCATATGGCTGAAACCTCCAATTTGCTGATCATTTCTGGAGTCATTTCTGTCTCCAGCTCATACATGCCTTTCTGGTACCTTCGCCTGTTCTTGTTCATACATTTTCTTTCAGTTATTTTTAAGCACCTCACAAGTCACGCTACAGAATGGTTTCACCCAATATCAGGGCTCATCAGTGCAGCTTGACAGTAAGAGGACTTTCACCGACCATTGGATGCCGTTGTCAAGTTGCTTGATGAAAAGCTTGTGGGAAGGTGGAAGTGTGAAGCTTAAGGAACACACGGCAAGTGTAAAACACAGGTTGACAGGTTGACAGGTTTAACAGGTTTACAGGTTCCAGGTTGACAGGTCACCAGGTTGACAGGTTACCAGGTTTACAGGTTGACAGGTTACAGGTTGACAGATTACAGGTTGACAGGTTTACTGGTTGAAAATTCTACAAGTTCACCTATCAGACTTTGGAACATCAAATAATTTGACAAAGGTATGAAATGGTGAAAACAAATGGAAAGCAAAATTGGAAAGCAACAAAACTTGGCCAAGTAATTAATTACAGTCAATTATAATCATGGAACAGCAACAATTGCCATCATCAGCAGCAGCCACATGCATTTGATGGAGATTGGCACAGACAGTTTTAAATGAAACAATTTGAAAACTTTGATAATAAATTTTAAGACATCTACTAATACCCCTTTCATTCAAAATATGACCTCTCTTAAAAAAATCTGCCATACCACCAAAATCTTGAGAGGCTCTAACACTGAAAAATGTTTTAATTTGTCCGTGAATCGGAAATGCGATTCCACTTGTTTCTTTATTTTAAGACACAATACAATTCAATCAGGTAAGACAAAGGAGTGATCCCCCTTGCAATTGATTAAATATCTGGTGTAAGAAACGTTTGGAACTGAATCTTTGTATTGATCTAAAGTCCATGTGTTATTCTCACTGCAGAAATTTGACCGTTATATTGATGTTTTATTCTAAGCTTGTAACAAGGTAAAATTAGCTTTTCAAATTTGATACTCAAGTCAAGAAAATTGCCAGGTCCTAAGCTTTTATTTCAAAATTGCTCTCATTTCCTGCAAAGAAACTCATTGTACTCCTCAAGAAACATTTCATAGTTGTGCAGAAATCTTCCAAAATTGCATATTGTACTCTAACCTGTCAACCTGCATTTTCTCCAACCTGTAACCTGTCAACCTGTAAACCTGGTAACCTGTCAACCTGGTGACCTGTCAACCTGGAACCTGTAAACCTGTTAAACCTGTCAACCTGTAAACCTGTGTTTTACACTTGCCGAAGGAACACATGCGTCTTTGTAAGACAAGTCTTTGTAGATATCAGGCTCTGGATAAAAAACTTTGACAGTAAATCAGGCTACGCTTCCAAACAATCATGCTCTTTCTCACAATGGACACTCTAGGTTTTGTGGAAGCGCACGTTACCAGTTAGACAATGGTTTAACCGCCGTTAATACAACCAGAGTAAATAAGTTCCCATCTACGCAGTTTTGAGCAATGACTGCCCCCATGCCCAGTCCAGTTACCTTGTTAGCACTGGGCAGCAGATCGGGTTTCTTCCTGTTATAAAATTTGATACCTTGATATTGGTCAAGAATTTCAGATCGAGTAGATTTGCTTCACAATTCCCCACCCTTCACCCTCCCTCTTCTGATCTTACTTTCTTCTTCATATTCCCTCCTTTTCTCACAGTTTCCTCCACTGTGGGATGGGTGTGTTGGCTGGAATTTGTGTTTTCCCTGTTTCAAGCACCGCCCATAAAGGTTTGCATTGTTCAGGCAGTTAAGGGCCAATGCACTGTCACCCACTTCCTGATTAGTACTGATTATTAAATGAAATTTAAAATGCAGCATGTTGCAAAATCAAAATCAACCCTCCCTTTTGCGGTAAACATTATGAACAAATGTTGTCATATTTCAGGCAATGAGCTCTGTCATTTGGCTGTTTGCAAGAAATGAATCAAGGAACTGATGAGCACTCCATGATATCATGAAGGTGTACTTCTCTTGGGGCACGTTTCTGTACACATGATGTGGAGCTCAGTTTCTCCATAGCCAGACTCGTACCATCTATAGCCATGCATATTTGCTGGTGGGCGGTCGGACTTTTTTCCGGGTTTCGGGTTCAGGTCTCGGGTTTCGGGTTCAAGGTTTCGGGTTTCGGGTTTTGTAAATTGCTGGTGTTTTTTAAATCCATGACTATGTTGAAGAGGGGTTTAAGAACGCTGTGAGTACAAGTATGACAATGTATGTGTTGTGTTGATTTGTTGTGTTGCATTTGTATTTTAATGCATGATTTGCCGCAAACATTGATGCGTTGTACACATTTTTTTATAAGAAACTGGTATATAAGAAACCAGCACTAAGATGGCCAAAATTTTAAGAAACTCTATGTCTGAGAAGTACTGAGAAACTTTTCAAAGTTAAAAGCAAGCATGGATATTATAGCAAATAGATCGTTGAACCTTCATTCTTGAGCTATTTTATCTAGTGCTTTCAACGTAACAGAACACTGTTTATTCCTTTATGATGTTTTAAATGGCAAGAAACACATCTGCCACAGTGTTAGCGACCACATTGATAATTCTGCATTCAAAAAATAAGAAACCAATTAAGAAACTTTTGGTACCAAAATGGACAAAATTTCATGTCAAATTAAGAAACTTTAGTACTATGGCCTGATCCAAGTTTCTTATGAAAAAACGTGTACTTTAACTTATAAAACAAAATTATCTTTGACTTAATCATTCATCATTGCAGACTAAGTCCAGTTGAATAGGCCAATGTAACTTTTTCAAACGTAGATGTAGAAAAGCAAGAACTTGTAGATATGCTAATTCAACTTTATTCACTTATTAATGTACAGCACAGCTGAGACCACGCAGTTATACATAAAAAAGTTGGGTGTATAAGTGCAGAAATTAAGATCTTTGGAAAGCTTCGTGACAGTTTCGTAATTCATTACTGTACCAAGAAGGTAAGTTATACTTCGAGAAATAACAACCAGATGACACATAATGAGTAAAGGAATGGTAGCGTTAATACATTCTAACAATTTGTCATGTCCAATGCAGCTACAGTTAAATATCTTAAAAGTTACGTGATTATTGTTTGAGTAACATGAACCTTCGTAATGATTGGAGCTCTCTTTGAATGGTGTGAGCGTTCTTACAGTGGCCTATGGAGCTCTCTTTGAAAACTGACTTTGAACCCGAAACCCGAAACCTTGAACCCAAAACCCGAAACCTTGAACCCGAGACCTAAACCCGAAACCCGGAAAAAAGTCCGACCGGCTGGTGGGTCTCTCTGGGAAATTCAATATCGTTTACTTCAACAAGATCATGTTGAAGACTAGTGTACTGGATGTTATCAAGGGCTTCTTTTAGCGACTCCCTGAACCTTCAGCTGCATTGGCATGTCAGCATTATCCTTACAAGATGAATTCTAAATTCTCAGCTCTTATGTAGTTCTTCCGGCACCACCATGACTCCAGAGACACCATGCACGTAGTGGAAAGTAAACTGTTGAGACCATTCTCCAGCAAATCTTTTTGCATAATTGCTATTTTGGTCCTTGATGGCAATGGATAAGGATCCTGCCACATAATCCTGGGTGCCTTCCTTCTGTCCTGGTCTGGGTCCTTGTGGGCATGTCAGCTTACATTCATGGATTTCAAGCCTGGCACACTGTGATCAAAACATGGAGAAAAGTCAAATTACAAAGCCTTACAAATGCAAAAATTAATGCTGTCATGAAAAGGATACATTAAGCCATTTAGAACAAAATCCGTGTGGAAATTGGACTAATGAATTTGGAGAAATTGCAATTTGGAGTTGAATAAAACTTTTAGCCATTGTTTCTGTTTACATCTCAGTGTATCGCATTTCATATGGGCTGAAGCCAAATGTTTGAATTCCTAAGTATTCGAATATTTGAATTTGTCCATAAGCATTTGTCCAATCTCAATAAACGGTTTTTTCATTTAAGCCTCAATGTCGAAGCAATTGAACAATGTAACAATTCAGTGTAATTATATCAATTTATATGCTCATTTCATACATATTTGCCATGGTGTCTTTTTACCTGTAAAACAGCACATCACGCCTCATTTTTTTCCTTTCTGGTCCAAACAAAAAAGTGAGGAAAACAGTCTTAAAAATTCATTTCCCACTGAACTTTAGGTTTTGATGAAGATTTCTGGCAAATGATATTTACAAGTTCGCACAGGTAACAGTTTTACAGCTCTTTTAAAATGACACGCCATTTACGCCCAAATGCTCTTTTTTCAATGGTTTCCATTGCTACGATGTGTATTATGTTACTAAGTAGTTCTAACCGTGTGATTTTCGTTTCTAATAGCACAATTGTAGCTGAGTGTGGCTGCATAGTTTTAAATCTAAATCAAATGAAGAATTGCACCTACATTTGAAGTGAATTACTTGCATTTGACAGGGGCCTAGCGTAGTTTTGGACTAGGCATTCCATATCAATTACTTTGACGATTCAAAGCTCAAGTTTAAGTGGATCTATCAACTACAATTCAGTTGGAAATGTCTCGAATAATAGCTTCTTCTTGGTTTGGAACATGGACAATCTCACAGGTCTGACTTGTTGCTTCAATGCATTTCGTGTAGCATGGGCAATTGCTGGTGCAGATGTGATGAGTATCCAGACAAAGATGTTGTAAATATTCGGTTACAAGCTTCAGTTACAAGTTACAAAAGTCATTACAGTTTGTTGCATCATTGCATGCCTCTCAAGACTTCTTGTCACAAAATATTGGAAGTTTAAGGAGGCTCTTTACTTTATTCTTTCGACAGTACAAAATGTTACTACTGTTTTTCCCAATTCCATGGGTAATGATGACAAAATGGGACAGAAAATTGCATCTGCAGCAGCTCTAAGGAACAACATGCCAGATACAGAAAAAACAGCATACAAATATGGAGCTGCCGTAGAAAAGGAGGTTGAAATTGAGGATCTTGACGAAGAGGGCAAAGATATGGTATCAAGGTCATTAAGGAAGAAAATTTACGACCTGGTAAGACATTTTTTCCATAATTGTACCCACTGTAATATTATGCAGGGTGATCCAACTTTGACCATTTGGCAGTCCATGTATCTTGAAGGCTTAGCCTGCCACAATGTGCAATAAACATATATGCACCATAGTACATAATTTCTGTGGTTAAAAGACTTGTCAGCATTTAGCGTTTATTTGGTAGCATTTATTTGCAATCTTTCACAACATAAGGCTAGGATAAATCTCTTTCCAACTCTTCCCTCAACAATCGGTCTTCAAATAATTTCTCCGCCTCTTAGAAGTGCTGCTCTTTAGTTCACATCACATAGCTGCACTTGATTTCAGCCCCTCCTCCTGGTTGATCCCTTCCAAATCTTGTGCGGGCTGTTTAAAACCTTTGATAAAATACACGATCAATGGTACGGTGGACTGTTCCTCCATAATTGCATGTGATTCCATCAACCAACATTTACTCTTCTACCAATAAAGAATGCAACATAGATTACCAGGAACCCCTTCCTACCTGCTTTCCAACATCCCTCACTTTCTGTGGAGGACGTTTTGAATCTCCTTCTCTTATGTTTTTGTCCAACAATTCAGCTGACACATCTTCTGGCATCATCACCTTCATTGCAGAAAGGCCTCTTGCGTTAGCTTCTTCTCGTAAAACAAGCATAGAAAAACGCTTTCATGAGGACAAATTTTGAAAAAAATGATGACCTTTAATTGACCATAACACTGCTTCTTCCCTCCACAAATTCCCTCCGAAAGCTTGAGCAGCAGCCATGACCATACTCAAATTATGTAAAATCTTTGAACTGTAGTAGATGTGCTTATATTTCTTCAGCTGCTTGACCAATTATCTTGAACCAATGAATGAACGAAAAGTAGTACCCTAATGATAACTCCTGTGCTGGCCTGTTTCATGACGTTCACTTGAAAAAAATTAATGACACTTGGAACAAAACACTTTTTGTAATGGAGAAGAAGAATAGTTTTTTGGAATGCAATAGTATGTAGAAATTAAGGCTATTAAAACAAATCAAATTAGCACCCGCAACAAAGATGTTTCAAAACAAGTGATTATTGAAATGAGTTCTTTTGTAACTTAGTGAGAAGCTTATGACAATGCAGCTATAAATAACTCTTTGAATTTGAAATTGTTGATTAGCTTCACAGTGACTTTAAGCATGCTTTGGAACATAGGATGAGTTACAAAAGGGTTATGGGAATGATTGTAACCAATGAAATTGATTGAAAATTCAGTTATTGTTCAGTTGTAAAAATTCATCAGATGGTTCGCTCATGGCTTCAAATACTTGATCTTCTCTTCTTATGTGCCATCTACTTGTTGTAGGTAGCCTGCTATGAATTTCCTCCGGTTCTCTCTATCCTGGGCTTTTCTCACAAGCCATCCATAATGCTTTTGTCCCACCCAATCTCTGATGTTGTCTGTCCACATAGATCTCGGACTTCCTCTGGGTCATTTTGATATGGTATTCGACCTTCCAATATGACACAATGTAAGTTGTTCCTCCTTATGAAGTTTCCTTGACATGATTAACTCCATGCTGTTTCTTTCCTCTCCTATTCTTTCCAGTACTGTATCATTTTTCGTGTGGCTTTGCCACAAAATCATCTGTATTTTCGCCAAACCCACATCTCCAAGGTGCTAATCTTATCGATCATGTTCTTAGATATAGTCCAAGTTTCTGCATCGTAGAAACTTCAACTATAAAAAAGTCTCAATCAAATGCAGGAAAATCAAAGAATGGACACGCAAAATTTCAGGAAGAATGTGCCTGCCTCAACCATGACATATTCACCAAAGAAGGAACCATTCGGTTTAAGTTGGGATGAGTCAGTTGGTTTAAAGGAAGAACAGGATATTCAGAGCTGTAAGCTTGTGGTCTTCTTCACCGTCAATCATACATTTCCACAGCTTGTATCAAATTTTCTGTAGACAATTTTAGGAAGAACAGAACGCAGAGCGAAAATGTTTCACATGAGCCTGAAGATGACCTTGATTTGAGACTCTTTGAAAGCGAGAAGATATTGACATGAATGCCACATCTGATTAATACACAAAGGAGCTGGTGAATTTTATCAGAAAATCACGAGAAGCATTAGAGAATCTAAAATGGGAATAACTGTCAGCTGATTCGAAGCTAGAACTAACAAACCTTGCAGGAGCACTGGGGAAGATTGTAAATTTAGTGACATACAAAGATGGCCAAAGAGTCAAGATAAGGATCTAAAATCATTAGGCAATACGGACCTGAAGAATTGGCTTTCAGATCGTAATCCTGTCCCGATCAATTTTCTGTATGGGTGCTCTGGTGTTAATGAAGAAACAGAGAGTAATAAGAAGACAATGGCACTCGTATACGCAATTGAAGAAGAAATCTTCTCTTGGTAACACCATTTGCTTTTCAAAGAAATTTGATCTCATACAACTTGACAAATTCAAAAACAGCTTTAAAACTGAACTGCAACTGGGAAAGCTCTGGTGGGTATACAACCATCAACAAAGTCATCACTGCACCATGTCCTCCGAATGAATACCCAAGAAATGATGTCGAAAGCACTATCAACAACAACCAAAAAATTGGAAAGCATTCAGGAAAGATAAGAAGGCTAAAAAGTGCCAATTAGTATTTGCACGACCATTGGCCCTATTGTGCCAAGACCGGAGAGAAATCTCCAAGATGACGAAAGCCTGATGCCAAATAATTGGTTAGATGCTGGGCTTTTAGCGGGAACAATGAAGAAAGTGGAAACATAAGAACAAGAATGCCTGACAGAATTCAGACTTTACTGTGGAGCCTTCATAAAAGAGGGCTTTAAAAACGTAGAGGAAGAGCAGCGACAGAATGGCAGTATGCATGACTAGTTGGACATCGGCATAACAAATGACCGAAGAGATGCAACTGTCTGTAGCAAATGGTGCCACGCCCATCCTCAAGCAGTAGAGAATCAGCTAAGCCCTCGCTGTAAGCATAATCATAGTCATTATGATAGTGGTTTCGATGTATATTATCAAACACCTTCCATGCATCCACAAAGCCCTCCATTAGTGTCAGTGGGAGAACCACTGATGGAAAATCCTGATGGCTACCAGGCTGTAAATCACGTGCTGAACCATGTTCACAAACTTGCCTCTGTTGGTTATGACAGGAAATGGACCTCCTTACACTCTGATGGGGTCCCTTACGTATATGCATCAAATTTACATGATAATCTTTACCTCTGTAATATTTGTTCCAAAGAAGTACGAAAGAAGGACAGAGAAGAACATTTGGTGACATTGTTCTGGAACCGGGCCTTGGACATATTGAAATGAACATGGGTAAAAAGTTGCTGAAAGTGTGCTGGGAACCTGTCTTGTCAACGCTGGCAAAAGGCCGAGGTTTCTGGACACCAAGAGCCCAAGATACGTTCAAAAATGGAGTTGACCATCATCAATTGCGACAGGTTCTGGGGGCGTCACTGCAGGCTTTACGTTCCAAGCTGTTTTTACCATTTGTAACAGAATGCTTGTCAAAATTGATAGCCCCTACCGGAGAAGGGTACCAGAGATGGGTGCACGATGAGGTGAAGGATGACACTTATGTATCATGTAACATTTTCATACTTGTTAGCACTCCATCTCTACACTGAGGCCAGACGAAAAAATCACAGCAGAAGAATGATGGCTGCCAGGCTGGTCGTTGCCCCTTTGTTCTTTGTTGGACACAACCCAAAGTGCAGTATCCTCCATTACTCAAAGCTCGCATGGAATCAACAGAATGTTTTTCAGTGAATGGTGTCCAAAGTAGAGGGCAAGGCGCTGACCTGATCCACAAAGAAACAAATCGGCTTGTAAAGTCCTTTGCACCCTGGAATGCCTATAGAGGAAACATGGCTGCACATTTGTAGGAAAGGATCTGCTTTATGAGCAATGAAGAATTCTGCTCTAGCGGGATCTGGATTTAGCAAGGAAGATTCTGCAAAACGCCCCAAGAAATTTTGTTCAGAAGCAATGATGTCAAGGAAACTGTTCAGAGCAAATAGTTTTATTGCAAGCAACCTAAGAAACAAACCGGCAATGAAACAAACTGGCAAACCAGCAGTGGGACACATCTAGACTATGAACTTTGTGACATTAAAACAAAGGCAATCAAAAACTATGAAGCTTACAAAGTCAGATATCCTAAGTCAGGGATGTATGGACAACCAAAATTGCCACCACTGTTCATCATACCAGCTGATAGGGAGCATCCAAAGCAAAACAAGTTGAAATTAAAGCATTGATCCGGGAAATCTTAAAAGAAATCCTGGACCGTGACATTGCAAAAAGTTACATTAACAATTTCAACAAAAAGGAGAAGAAACTTAAACATGCAGATGGTGTTGAACTTTTTTATGAACTGAAAACATCTCTGGGAGAACAAATAGCAAATGTCAAAATTGAACTTGAACACAATGAATAATATATTTAAACAAAATATTTTAAATGAGCTGAGGCGAGAAAAACAACTTTTAGATTAGAAGGCTTTTCAAATTCATGTTCTTTGTTCGTTGAGTGTGTCTAAAGCCTGGTTCAGAGTAGGTGTTTTGGGTCGTTTACGGCTGTTTAGAAAGACCCACAAGTCAAAGACTAAGAGTTTGATTCTGTTGTCTTTTGGTTCTTTCTGAACGATTCCAATGACCCACAAGACCTGGTGTGAACTAGGCGTAACATTTTCAATTTGACTAAAATTTGACTTGTGCCCCAAAATCCCCAAAGTTGGCAAAAAGTGTCAAAGAAAAATGCCATAAAATTAGCTGAGTATACCTTTAGATTGAAAAATCACGTCAAAATCCCCCCACTTCTCTAGGATTTTCAGAGCTGGTGCTGCCAATGATGCAATGATATAGCATTATTAATGTGTGTGAGCGTAGTCATGCAGCATATGTCGCTTGCAAAAGAAATGCTTTTCGCCCTACTTTCCAAAATTCTTCTTGCCACTTGAATCTTTTTTGTAGTATATTCCATAACAAGCTGCATGGACCAAGTAGCTACAATTTTTGGCACATTGCACCCAATGGCTGTCAATATCAGCATTGCTGACGTATCCAACTTTGCAAATTTGGCAGATATTAGGGTCTACCACCATTCTTTTTCTGGTGACTGTATCGCAAGATGGGCCAGGTATGCTTGTTGCCCTGGCTTTTATTGGGGTTACATGTTCATCAAGACCTTCATTGAAAGCCTGGGTGTTTGAGGCGATGGTTGAAGAACTGTGAGAATCATCTTCCAGGTCAAGCCCTGCACAAATATAGCTTTTGGCCTTTCCTTTTTTCTACGTTGGATACAATTTTAACAATACCTTCCACTTTGTTATTGCCCGTATCTCCTAGGCTTTTTTATTAGAAATGTTGACCTATAGTGATAAGCATCGGCCCTATCCTTTGCTTCTCTTGGCTCTTTGCTGATGTGTCCATCACTAATGAAATTCCTTGATTCCTTTCCAGATCTCTAAAAAAAGTAGAGATGAGACACATTGTTATAAGAACTATTTTGTTATAGGATTTGGGCCAGTACTGAAAGGGCCAGGTGAATAAAGCGGACCCCACAGACCTTGCCATTTTGGTCCACTATATCAAGGTCTGCGATATTCAATTCCACCCAGGAGAAACTGAATGATGTGGACCTCATGATTTGGCAGACCCTAAAAGTGAAAATTGAATTCCTCCTTTTGAGGAGCAAATGGTTAATACTGCTGTCCTTCTTTCATATGAAATCTGTGTTTAACGGTATCGCAAAGCATTTCAAACGTCTTTTAACCCTATTCCTGTAGGTGGGGGGGGGGGGGGTCGGAATTTTTTCCCCACAGTGAATAATGCCTGTAATTCAATAAATGTTTGGATAATTGCAAAGTTATTGATGAAATACGTCACATGTAGTTGAAATATTAGTACTATGTGGACTTTATCTCAGTTTTAACCACATTTTTAGCATGTTTTCAATGACATCATGATTCAGTCACACATGACAAAAATGGACTTAACTCCCCTAAAGACAGCTGATGAGGCTAAATTTCTAGCTTATCTTAGTCCTCTTTCTATTAGCTTTCGAATGCTATACCACACAACAGAATTAAACAAAAATTTATTTTTCCAAAGATTGGGTCACATGAGTAATTACATCATATTTATGTCACGTGTCAAAACAATTTTTTCTTCTAACCATAATAATGAGGACCGATAAATTTTAGTCACATATCTATGAGGATTTATCAATAAAAAATTGCCTTGTATATCAAAACTTTAAAAGTTTTGAGGGTGGGGAAACCCCCCCCCCCCCTACAGGAAGGCTAGCTACCGTGTGACCCTACATTAATAGGGTTAATAAATAAGTTCAACTTTACCTCTCAATCAAAATTCGAAGAAAACAAGTTGCAACATCTTAGGCTCGCTAGTGCAAATAAGTTTTCCTGCAGAAAAAATGATTTGGAAGTGAATTATACCCTCTTAGATGACTAGCAACTGTTAATCTTCCTTTCGAGCAGAATAAGTACTCTGGCATGATTGAAGCAGGGTATGTGATATTAAGGTCAGCGTTGTTCAGTTACACCCAGCAGAACTGAATAACACAGACCTTGTGATTTTTTCATGGACCTTAGTAGCAAAAATAGGCATATGCCTCTACGATGACACATACGGTCTGGATAAAACTATTTACTTTGCACTGTATTAATCATATGATATTTCGTCATGGAGGTGATCAGCATATTTTTATTAAGAAGTAAGAAATACCTCTAATTTCATACCAACCTTCATGTTTCCTTTCGTTTTTTAGCACTTTTACGGATGTTTCAGATATCAGTAGATTACCACATGTGTTTTGAGTCCAATTTCCCACAAATTTTGGTCCCTCTGACGCAAAAGTTGTGCTTCGAGTCTGCGGAGGAGCATTATGCTTGACCTCTAAAGGCAGACCGAGATGCAACGAGGACTTGTCATGGCGACTTTAGGGCAATCACACAATCCCTGCTCAAACAAGTCATCGAGGAAATTTAGGCCACAAAGGGCTTGTTTCAGCAATTGGTCATTGAAGAATGATCAACGAAAGATGAAAAACAAAGATAGGTAGGTAGGAAGGTATTTATATTTAACGTGGCTAGCCCACGTCTGAGGGACTTATTTCCAGCAGGGGCCACGGATGTTTTACCATCAGTCCGCCGCAGGTACCAGCCGCAGGTACCAGATTTCCTTCACATGGCTCTGGTTGACCCGGGCTAGAGTTACGGACAGCGACCAAACTGTCCAGCGCGGGATTTGAACCTACGGCCGTTCTGACTTTTGGTTTACGAGTCAGACGCCTTAACCACTTGGCCACGCACTCATGGTCAATTTTTGCTTGCAATAGACCATTTGCCAATTAGGAAAAAGGGACTGAGGCGAGCGCAGCCAATTCCGACAGCTCTAGTAACAGTGGGAAACCTGGGGAATCCTCTCCACTTCAGTGAAACAAGTAAGCCACGCTGAGCGGTCTAGTCGCTGAGGAAGCTTGAAAATTTTGCTGTTTATTTCCCCTCCCAAGAGTTGTTTGGTACTTTTCTACTATGTTAAGTGTTTTCCCCAGATTCTCGAGCCATTTTCTCATTATTTCAATCACTTTGGAGTGTACTTCGAGGCTCTTTAATTCAACGTATTTTGATACCATTTGCATTCAACTTTTTAAAGAAGATTCGAAGGAAAATCCATGAAATTCGTAGATCAACCAGGAAACCTAAATGTGCTTCAATCAAGTGTCACTTTTGGCTTATTCTTTTTGCCTTTCTCGTCTGAAAATCAACTGTGCAAGGGATAAGTGTTAAATTGCTCCTCTATTACCAGACGTCTTTATACTTTGTTGACAAAATCTTTTGGGTGTCAGGGGGTGCACTAGGTACTAAAACTGTTGAATCGTTCTTGTCAACCATTGAGGGAGGAGATCTGAGAACTTGGGTTCTTGTAAACCTTGAAACGACCTAATGACTAATGGCCAGCTCTGAAAAAATCCAAAAAAAAGTGGGGGAGGGGATTTTGACATAATTTTTCAGTCTAAAGGTGGACCCAACTTATCAATATGAAATTGTTCTTTGAAAATGTTTGCCAAACTTTGGGATCTGGGAGGATAAGTCCCCTAATCCCCCCTTCATGGTGCCACCACTGTTTCATGGTAGTTTTTACACATGGAGGTACTGTACATGACTTGTGGATGGACAGGGATACACCGCTCCAAACCTACTCACATCAAACTATCAAAATGAGCCTTTGTGGCCACTTATATAATTAATTTTGGTGGAAACCACTTGAAATTATTTTTTCTGTTTTGGCCAAACCCACCCATCTCTAAGGATAATCTGCCAAACAGGACCCTTGCTTTCAAAATTTTTGGCCCAAATGCCACCCTCATGGGCTTACTTGCCCATAACCTCAACATGTCATACTGTATATATCCCCAGAGTTTTTGCTTTACTGGCTGACATCGTTGTGGAAGGGACCTCTTGCACAAGTGGACAGATACATTACATCATGAGTTACAGGAATGTCCACTGACTCGATTGTTGATTGTTGATCCTGTGCAATATGTAGTAGAACTTCCTTGTAGGACATGGACCATCAATGGACATCTTCTCAGAATAATCACAACTGGTCCTGGAAAACTGAAAAAAGGAAACCTCAAATTTACAACTAGCTCTGAATTAAGGGGACAGTAAGAAAAGCAGTGGGAACAAAATTCTTAAACATATCAGAAATTGTCTTCAGTTTCTGCGATGGTTCTTCATGTTTCATTCATTGGTGTGGGATCTCCTGTCCTTTGTGAACAACGTTCGGGGCCAACAACATCTAGATTTTGTTTTATACCTTCTTTACTTTAAAGTTACTTTAACTTTCAAGCATCCTTCTCTTCTTGAATTAACTAGAGTGACAATTGATACCACTTGAATAACTCTTGAATATGCATTCTGGCCTAAAGATCTACTGTACTTTCGAAAAATCACATTCAGCTTGCTTTCTCAAAAGAGACTTTTACTGCGGGTGTTTGGAAAACTAAGACCCCGAAAACGAAGAACTAAGACCTCGAAAACAAAGACCTCGAAAGCTAAGACCTCGAAAACAAAGACCTCGAAAACGAAGACCTCGAAAACGAAGACCTCAAAAGCTAAGACCACGAAAACGAAGACCTCGAAAGCGATTCCGCGCATACACCGATACACCGAAGAGACTGAGAGCAAACTTTTTAATGTTGATATGTCTTTGGGTCAGTTTATCGAGCAGAAATATTTTTCAAATCCTTTTTCTGGGGACAAGGATGATAGGATTTTTAATGACAGAGATGACAGAATAATTTTCGGCACCCTATTTCAAAATTTATAGAAAACATTTACATGAAAGTGAGCCATCACTAGCTATTTCAATTAACTTCTTCCCTGCATGATGAACACAGCATTGAGATATATAACTTAAATAAAAGATATAATTTTTATTTCATCTTGATGTGTGTTCGAGTTCCAAAAATTTCACAGCCCCTGCTTGAATATATCGTTAATATATAACATTATACAGGGTGTCTCAAAAAAACTGTTCGATGTTTGATTAAATATTGAAAAATAACGACAACATTAACAGGCTCATGCAAAGACAACCCGGTTACTAAGATTATGAAATAATTTTAGAGACTAAAATCGTGCAAATCGGTTGAAAATTCACTGAGTTACAAGCTCTCGAAGATCAAAAATATGCGATAGCCGAAACCAGAGACCCCCCAGATTACTTGTATTGCAAAAAGCTCGAAGACGGAAGTAAGAGAAGCTTATCCAATGTCATACATCTCGTTGATATCAGAGCAAACCAAATACGACTTCTAAAGTAAATTATTTTGTGCGATCATTTTCAAAATTCCTTAACATTACATAGGTCCAAAAACAGTGGTTCGAAACAAAATCGGCGAGAGACTGAATCTGTTTCCTCAAAGCATCCATATGCTTGACAGTCAGGTTATCGAATACCTGCTTGAATCCCACTTGGTTCACCCTGAAACAATTGAGAAATAACAGAAACGACGGCCTATGGGACTTTCACCAAAGATGCCATCTCGAGGCCTCTGGTTTCAGCTTTCGTACAAACTTGAACTTCAAAAGCTTGTAACCCCATGAATTTTTATCGGATTTGCAAGATTCTTGTGTCAAAAATTAATTTCATATCTCAGGACAAGGGTGACTTGACCAAAGGTCCATTCAGCGTATCGTTATTTTTTAGTATTTTATCAAACGTCGAACAATTTTTTTGAGACACCCTGTAGATATGTGGTGTGTTATAGCTCTGCCAAGATTTTGATTTTCTGGAGTTTCTTCTTTTTCTGGCGATCTGAGGGTTAAGTTTGTTTTCAGTTCTTTTTCAATCAACCTGCCCCCAGTTCAGCAGTTTTCGTGTTCCTGGTCTTCATCTCTTGTGGTCTTTCTTTTTGTGGTCTTCGGTTTTGTGATATTTGGTCTCGAGCGTCCTTCCAAAACCCCTGTTTTTGCGAATATGCACATTTGGATGGCGTCCTTGGAAACGTCTGCAATTAACTAATTGTTTTACAGTGCAAAAACGAAGGACATCCTTCAATCAGTTGGCCATTTAACCCAGGGGGGGTACTCCCATACTTGACCAGACGGGATGTGCCGCTCAACAGGGTGTCCTTTTGCGGTAAAAATTATGCGCAGGGTGTCCTTTTTTGATAAAAATTATGCGACAGGGTATTACAATTGATAAGAAAATTATGCGACAGGGTATCATGTGGAAGGACACCCTTTAGAGTTCTCATGAAACAATGGATTTTTGCAAAACTTTTATGCGACAGGGTATACTTTTGAGCAATTTTTTATGCGACAGGGTACAGGGTATTGAGCGGTTTGCCACACCCCCCGTCACTTCCCTATTCAAGTACCTCCCAGGCCATTTAAAAGACGTTTCTATGAACCTGGGTTCTACATGGGTGAGGGGGATTCTTGATAAAATTTTAGATAAGATTTAGCAATGAGTTGGCATTTGCCATTTCTCAACTAAAATTTTCTTCGCAATCGATATCGCTAAAATTGCATATTTCTGGACATGAATTAGCAAATTTTGACCTTTTCTTGAAAAAAATTTGCGAAAATTATACCCTTGGCCAGGAGAAAGACGGCCTATGGGACTTTCACCAAAGATGCCATCTCGAGGCCTCTGGTTTCAGCTTTCGTACAAACTTGAACTTCAAAAGCTTGTAACCCCATGAATTTTTATCGGATTTGCAAGATTCTTGTGTCAAAAATTAATTTCATATCTCAGGACAAGGGTGACTTGACCAAAGGTCCATTCAGCGTATCGTTATTTTTTAGTATTTTATCAAACGTCGAACAATTTTTTTGAGACACCCTGTAGATATGTGGTGTGTTATAGCTCTGCCAAGATTTTGATTTTCTGGAGTTTCTTCTTTTTCTGGCGATCTGAGGGTTAAGTTTGTTTTCAGTTCTTTTTCAATCAACCTGCCCCCAGTTCAGCAGTTTTCGTGTTCCTGGTCTTCATCTCTTGTGGTCTTTCTTTTTGTGGTCTTCGGTTTTGTGATATTTGGTCTCGAGCGTCCTTCCAAAACCCCTGTTTTTGCGAATATGCACATTTGGATGGCGTCCTTGGAAACGTCTGCAATTAACTAATTGTTTTACAGTGCAAAAACGAAGGACATCCTTCAATCAGTTGGCCATTTAACCCAGGGGGGGTACTCCCATACTTGACCAGACGGGATGTGCCGCTCAACAGGGTGTCCTTTTGCGGTAAAAATTATGCGCAGGGTGTCCTTTTTTGATAAAAATTATGCGACAGGGTATTACAATTGATAAGAAAATTATGCGACAGGGTATCATGTGGAAGGACACCCTTTAGAGTTCTCATGAAACAATGGATTTTTGCAAAACTTTTATGCGACAGGGTATACTTTTGAGCAATTTTTTATGCGACAGGGTACAGGGTATTGAGCGGTTTGCCACACCCCCCGTCACTTCCCTATTCAAGTACCTCCCAGGCCATTTAAAAGACGTTTCTATGAACCTGGGTTCTACATGGGTGAGGGGGATTCTTGATAAAATTTTAGATAAGATTTAGCAATGAGTTGGCATTTGCCATTTCTCAACTAAAATTTTCTTCGCAATCGATATCGCTAAAATTGCATATTTCTGGACATGAATTAGCAAATTTTGACCTTTTCTTGAAAAAAATTTGCGAAAATTATACCCTTGGCCAGGAGTACGAAAAAGTACATGGGACCCATTAGAGCGGCTCATGGAACCCATGGAAACCATCGTTTTAAACAACTTTGGGGTCTTCGTTTTCGAGGTCTTCGTTTTCGAGGTCTTAGCTTTCAAGGTCTTTGTTTTCGAGGTCTTCGTTTTCGAGGTCTTAGGTCTTCGTTTTCGGGGTCTTAGTTTTCCAAACACCCGTTTTACTGCTGGGTCTAAAACAGATGCAAAGATCAAGACCAAAAAGGGCCTAACTAAAAATAAGCACGAACGTCAAAGAGGCCTAAATCAAAGATCAATGTTTGGCACTCCTTCATAATAGAGAGCACCGAGAGTAGAGTTGATTTAATAATCACAAGAGAATATCAATTAACGACATAAGTATGCTGGGTAGACAAACCTTGGCTAGATTTGTTTTCCTCTCTTGCTGCCACTCAATTTTCCATTCCCTCATTCAAATTTCACCTTGTGCCCCTGTGGGCTTCATGCGCATATGCAATGCAAATTTCCCCTATCTTGGAAAAGTTAACAATGGAGTTTAGTGCCTTCCTGTCCCTAGGGAATCGGCCTATTGTCATCAGCACAGGTTGGAATTTCAAGATCACAAGGCAAAAAGCTCAAGATTATGGAACATCACAAAAAGCATCACAACATTGGAATAAATATCGCAGTGATGGCCAGAAAATCGAGAACATTGGACAATTTATTGTTTGGTAAATATCTCCAAATCTAGCCACAGCCTTTTCATCTAAACTGCTGAAAATTGTCTCCAAGATCCAAGCCACAGTCTGAACCAGTTGAGCCATTGGGAAAATAGAGGATCATACTTATTCTTTTTATTGAAGTGGTCTACACAAGGATACCAGACTAAGAACTTTGGTCTGCCAAAGTAAGCCCTCCTAGTGCTCAAAATCTTTGATATAAACAAGCAATCAAATCATTTTTGAGGAGAAAGATACCCTGTCTATTTGTTTTAATTGCAAGCCTATTTGAATCTTCTGAACCACATTAGCTAGGAAATTGCAACGTTGTCAGATTTTGGTTCAAAATTGTTGAAGAAAAATCTATTGAATTTCTTTGTAATTTGCTCTAAATCTATTGGCAGCCTTTTCAGGCGACTTTTTGTATCAATCAAAATTTTATTTGGCTATCAGAAAATCGTAACGGTACTGCCGTAAAAATAGGGGATGGTACTGTAGAAATTAAACGCCTACACCATTTTTGTTTGTTTACAATCTAGCTGCTGCAAACAATGGAGAGCAACGACAACAGACTAAGGCTGGGTCAAGGTTATACCCCTGTGGTTTTTCCATGTTAGCATAGCGTACTTGATGCTTTTTTTAGGTTTGAGGGGGGCAGTATGACTGCCTGTAACTTGATCTTCCAAGGGGTTGAGTATTAATGGGGGCAAAGTTCTCCTTGTTTGCATGTATGCTGTATTTCTGTGGTATGAACTTTGAAGCTGAGGTTTTCCAAAGAATTTTTCCTTTTTCAATCTCGTTTACAGAAGTATTCTGTCACCCGATGGGTATGCTATTTGTGGCAAGTTGGCTGTATTAAGCAAAATTAATTTTGAAAATTCTATCCAAAACTGAAGGGTAAGCATGACATGACTGCATCCAGAAAGTATTACTTGCTACACAGGTGGCGGAGAATGGTTCAGTAATACTTGCACGATTCAGTAATACATAAAAATGTATTAAAATCTAGCCATACCTGCCAGTTAACTATGTTAATTTTCTCTGGAATCCTCCATTGGTTTCACAGACTCCTATCTGCACTTCATATTTAGGCCCATATTAGCTCCAGCTTGTGTTGTGTTGTTGCAGTTGTATTGGATATTCAGTGTGGAGAAGAAAAAATATGAAAGGTCTGCAGGTTCACGATTGGCATCACGGCTAGCCACATTTTCTTCTCACTTCCCCGCCGCTCCTCAGCCACTGACTGGCTGCCAAAGTACATCTGACCAATCCTCAACAACCCCTTCGTCTTCTCATGACCCTCATATTTCCACTCGTATCACGCAGAAAGTGCTAAACGAGAAATTGTGAACGTGGGTCTGCTTCATTTTCAATCTCTTGGTGATCAAGGAAAATAGCCGGAGCACGTATTGTGCAGTCTTGCTAATGCGCAGATCAAATCGGAAAGGCGCAGGCGCAGGTATGCCATATCTGCTTCTGCCATATCTGGTTTTCGAAAAATTGATGGGCTTAAAAAGTTAATTCTGGAATTTAGTACTGAATACAACAAATTTGTATCAAATTGCATGAACCAAATAAATTCTATGACTTAGAGCCCCTCCCACTGCATCCTGGTGCCAAAGCGCTTGTACAGATTCGTGACCATAAAAGTTTTCTGACCGTTTAAAGTTTTTCGGTGGCCGCTTTTATGTCCTTCATTCTATCGCACATTTTGAACAAATCTTAGCACATAGGCCCTCTAAGTGAATTTACAAAGACCAAACATCATTCATGTGGTCGAGAAGCAAGAAAAGCAACATTCATACCAGCTTACAAAGTGCACAGTTGCGTAAAATTGATGATTCACAAGTTTTTTGATTCTTATTTTGACGAGGAATAAGCAAAAATGTTATTTTTTTGCAAAAAGTCAATCTAAAGGGGTGCAAATAGTCTACAAGCAAAGAAATTAATTGAGTTGTGCTGTAAAAATCACATTCTAGCAAGGAAACGCATAAAAATTCAGAACTGAACATTTTTTCGTCAAAAATCCTTCAAAAATGCATAAAAATGTAGGTACCACCTGAAAAATTTGAATGACTGTAGCTTTGCTATGGGCACAAATTTGTACAAGCCCTTTGACAAAAAGGTGCAGGGGAAGTGGCTTTAAATCATATAACTTATTTGGTTCATGCAATTTGATACAATTTTTTCTATTCAGCGTTGAATTTCAAAATTAACCTTTTAAGCCCCTGGATTTCTCGAAAACCCGCCAATTGCTTTCAAAAGAATCAAAAGTGAAGACATTATAGCATATTTTGAAATTATTTCAAAGTACATGAATAGCAGTTTATGTGAGACAAAAGTTAAAGGTCTAATATCACCATTTTCGATAAGTTGTAATGTGGACGTCCTCTGACAGCGGAATTCGATAACATCACTCAAATCGCAATATTTTGCCTACAAGTGCCCCTAAAAGCCCTCCAAAGTTGCGAATTTGCGGAAATTTTTCAAAATTACCACGCAGAGAAAAGAAGAAAGGTAACGAGCACTGCAACGTCACGGCAGGAACGCATGAAAGAATCACAGCACAGGCCCGCACAGGCCTTCATTGAAAACACTACAAGATTGCATCTTGTTTCTTCCTGCAAATCTGTTTTTTCAGCCATGCCTGAGGGATGTATGGTTTACGGTTGCAGCAATTACCTATGACAAAGAGTTAGATATTTCAGTGCATAAACTGGCTTCTTCGGAGATGACAAGCCTGAAGCGAAGAAACGAAGGAAGAAGTGGACGGAACTTACACAGAGAGAGAAGGCAAAATGAACCGAATAGAAGCACTCCGTCATTTGCGCGAAGCATTTCTTTTTCATACAAGAAGAGATCGATACAGTGTGCCTCTGTTCCCGGGATGGAGTTATCATACAGAAGATGTTTGATATCAGATGACATCGGGGTTAAAAGCTAGCCTAAAAGTCGCGCTAAAGGTATAGGATAATCACATAGGCCAGGTGAAAGCTTTCCCTTCAAAACAAGAACCGTTTCCCTAAAGACTATATCTGGCGTTCCACAGAGAAGAGAGAATTCTCCGGGGTAACATTGAAAGCTGAAGGAAACAATAATCATGTATGAATAGCTCAAAGAATCTTCTTTCGAATGGTGTCAAATGTTAATATATCTTACACTAAAATTTGCGGTTATTATGGGCGTGCAGTCAGCAGGTCATGATCTTGTGCAATCTGGCTTTCGATCATGAGAGTTCCCAAGGACAAGAGTGTTGACGATTTATCAATGAAAATTTTCATAGGAATTGCAACTCATACATTGAGTTTAGTGATGTCTTATCATCTGTAGAAGTGCTTTTGAGGAGGGCAAAGCGGAACATTGGGAAGCGTTGAGGAACTCTGTGCCCACTCTGTGCCGTTTCGTAGAGGCATAAATTTTGGCTTGTTCTTGGAGAACCCGTGGTGAATCTTATTATTTGGCCGCAAAATCAGCATTGCCGCTGCAAACTGAGGTAAGAGCCTTCATATTAAAATCAGTTGTGGGTTTCTTGTCATTTTAGTATGCTTTAGTCATTTGTTTATCCATTCCTCGTTGGCAACAGTTTCATCTTGACATAGATCTTTTATGCGGAAGGCTGGGTCTAAACACAATGTGAAGTTTGCCGTACTACGGTCATTGCTCACTGTTGCTGCCTGGTCTTTTTCTTCAGCAACATATTCTTCGACGTTGTAGCAGAACACCACGCATCTTTTGATTTCCAAGATGATTCAGACAAAGTTTGCGATATTTTTGAAGATCTAGTTCGTTTGTTCCCACGGTTTATCCACACGCTTCAAAATTCCTCAATAAAGCATTTGATATTTGAGCGTTGCGTGGTTCCTGCTGTTACGTCACAAACATTCGACCCAGTCTCTTTCTTTGCGCGGTAATTTTTCAGACCACCCCACCTCTCAGGGGCTTTTAGGGGCACTTCTTGTCAAAATATCACGATTTGAGTGATGGTATCGAATTCAGCGATGATAGAATGTCCCAGGGATGGAAAATATTTTTCTCTTTCTGGGACCGCAATCAGAAAATGAAAAATTTTCCGTATGCTAAGAGGAAATAGAGGCAACTGCTAGTTAAAGAACTGGCCACTTGGTATTCAAAGTAGGGTTTGGAGAAATGAAATTTTCAGCATAAATAATAGAATAGTCCATGATATGGTTCAGGAGGAATCAATTTAAGAGATGATTGGAAATTAAAAGAAAAGACTATGACATAGAAATTAAACTTTTCTGAAGTTTGCTTTTTGGTTTTGTTTGGAATTTTGAATTCCCATAAAGTTTTGTCTCCAACCCTAGGCTTTCAAGCATTTGAAAAGATTTTCAAATCAAACCTCATGAATTGAACAGAAGTCTGAACAATAATTATGCAATTTCAAGTCATAAGTGAGAAAATTTAGTTAAAACAAAGTTCCAAAGCATGTGAAGTGCCTTTTCAGAAAACTATGCATTAAAAGGACCCTTTTCTTAGGAAATGATCTCAAACAACATAGACAAGCTTTCTTTCCTTGATCTTCCAGACTAACTAAAAACGCTCAGCCAATTTAGTGCATATGGAATAAAGGCATACTACAGTACACTGCAGGCATTGCACATTAACATGACAAATGTTCCCAAGAATTCTTCACATTTTGATAAGAAGTCTGGGGAGATATGAAAGATTGCCTAATATTTTTCTGGAACAGATTCTGTCAAAAGGCATTTTAGTGGCACTTTAAGGAGCTAAGAGTTTTCTGAAGAATTCTTTAGAACTCCCAGGCAAGAAAAACACTGTGCTACTGGCTGTATGGTACCTGTTGCAGCACATCTTTAAAACCGTGATTTACTAAGTATTTCATTCACTGATTTACTTTGTCTCATATTTTTATGTTAATTCTTTCTTTCTAGAATTTTAGTAAATTGCACTGCACCTTCTTAGGTCTGATGTTTTTCTTTCTGGGAGCCAAAATATTTTCTGGGACCAATCGTCCCGTGGTCCGATACTTTTTCCACCCCTGGAATGTCCATATTACAAATTTTCAGAAATGGTGATATTAGACCTTTAAGAACTTCAGACTTTCCTAGATGGAGAAATGAAGATTTAAAAACTGCCCTCAAAACAACACTATTCCGGAAACAGTAATGTAAACAAACAAACAAATTAGGCTAAAGTTCAAAAATCAATAACTTGACGATCCATTGACCGATTTGAAATATCTTTTTTTCATATTGACCCCCAGGGTGTGCTTAATAAAGATGGTGTAAAAACAATTTGATATTCAAAACTTCATTTATTCCAATTTCTTCCCTGGCCTGGATCACAGTGCGAGGGCTTGAGGCTCCAAGGCTTGACATATAGAATACTTGTTGTTAGGTGGTTCTATGGTTTACAGGAACCCATTCTTATTCTTAGTATTTCGAACCATGTGCTGTACATTGCTGTGCTCATGAGTAAAGATGTGTCCTGTATTGCATAAGATATTACCTTGCTGCATATAACCTTGTCTCATTGCACGTTGTAGTTATGCCAAATATCTCCCTTATGCACATGTTAGTTCATTAAAAGGTGGCAACATGGTTTTAACTTTGTACAAGACCCAAGGGAATGTGAAGAGATGTAACTGAAAAGAATCTTTACGGCAGAGTCGCTGGAAGGAGCTGAAAAACATAGTGATGAGGGGAGAATGAAATCACACTTTGATAGGTGTCCGAAAATGGTGAATCTTTTATTTTGAAGCTTCACCTTTGCATGTCCTTTTGACAAGAAACACATCTCTGGTATATGACATTTGTGAAGAGGTTTTCTGTCATATTAGACTTTCTCCATGGGGTAACTTAAGAACCTTAAACAAGCAACCATATGCTTCTGATGGGCACTGCAACTTCTATTGCAACTGTTTTATCATGAATTTCTTTCTACTTTATTCAAATTATTTTCATTGGCTAATGCCATAACAGTCGTACTGGAATTGAGTATTTTTGATCTCCAATGTTAATTTTAGTTCTGAAATATTGATGTTTGTTTTGCCTCGCAGAATACATGGCCTTGGCCAAAAAGCAAAGCAACTTAGGAAAAACTCATTGAGAGGACTATTTCTTTCTACTCTATTCAAATTATCTTCATTGTCTAATGCCATAATTGTTGTGCTGGAATTGAGTATTTTTGTTCTCCAATATTAAAGCCTTACTGTCGCTATACAAAGAAAGCACAAATTATTGGCTGCCAATAATTCATTCGTTTGGTTTTCGTGCAGAGGAAGGTCATCCGCTGAGCCTTAGCTATTCGAAAAGAGAATCTGGATCGAACGATATTTTATACATTTTGTAGAATTTTTGAATGTGCATAATAGTGATAGAATCTCCAATGTCACTCAATCGAACTTTTTATATAAAAATGTACAAATATCTCTGCGAAAACAATGGATTTCATGACCGTCTCTTGTGGTGATCAAAAGCAACTGATAAAAGCGAGGCTATGACTATATTTATAGCGACAGTAAGACTTTAATTTTAGTTCTGAAATGTTGATATTTGTTTTGCCTCACAGAACACAGGGCCTTGGCCAAAGAGCAAAGCGACTTAGGAAAAACTCACTTCGCTGAGTTCGTCTTGCAAAGGGAGCAAATAGGTCTCAGTGAATTAATAGATTCAGCCTGGGAAATGGAGCCGCCCAAGGAGCCGCCAAACACCAAGGTGCTTCAAGAATGCATTATTATACAGAAATCCTTGGAAGAACAGTGCATAGAGGGATGCTATGTTCATGGTTTAAGTGCGCGGTTGAGGGAGGTACTGAAAAATAACGATGTGAATTGTTTTGGATTTGCTGCCGCCATTTGAGAGTTGGTATAAGGGGAGAGGAAAATACCAAAACGTGATTACAGTTAGACCTGCAAACAGTGATTTTCTAAGTTTGCGAATCCTGCCACGACAAGCTATGTACAGGTGGGGGCAGAGCTGACAGAGGTTACTTTCCTGAACAACTTCAGACGCACACCAAAAATTCTGCTCTGAAAAGATTTTCTCCTCTAGCCTGCGGGCCAAACGTTGTATCTTGCCAACCCCAGGTCACACTGCCAATCTGTTTGATTGAGATACCCCAATGGTTGCAACTAGCAAAGAGCCTATTGAGCTTGTTGGAAAGTGTGTGGCTGTAGGCAAAAAGGAGACTGAGATAACGAATGTTTGATGGAACATTTTCAGCTTTAACAACCAAATGTCCAAGCAGGACCAATTAGATTTATTGGCCTAAGCTTGCTGCTTTGTGCAGCTAGTAATGCTTGGCTAAGAGGAAGACTGAGAAGAATAGTAGCCTGAGAGAACTGTTACCTTTCAACTTGCTGATGGCATTTAACGCATACACTAAGGCTGTATTCACACGATACCAGATTCATTTCATATGCATTGATCTAATCAGATATGAAAAGTTGCACTGTTCACATGATATCAGATTTTTTCCATATCATTTTGGTCCTGCTCACATGGCTTCCCTCCATTCAGCACTGTGACCCTAAACCCATTGTTTTGTTGGTTCTGCATGGTAGTGTTTCTGTTGGTTTAGCTGCTTAAATGTTTTTCAATCAACATGGTGAGCGTGAAGAGAAATTCAAAGGGAATAGAGGATGCATTTGTCTGGATAAGCAACAGAATTTGATCCAGCTTGAATATCTTAAAAGTGTTTGCACTGTCCATTTAAGGGGAAAGAATAAAATTGAAATATGACATACGAGATAAATGTGAAGTCTATTAGCGGAAGGATACCCAAATGTCAACTATGAAATCAAAATTGATGAAGAGTATCCCAAATCTTTATTGTGGACACCATAACGAAAGGAAGGATTGCAGCAAAGGTAAAAAAACAGAAGAATCCCAAGAAAGTGGTTGATATGGGGAAAAGGAGTGGAGGGAGGATTGTCATGACATGCATGACCACACAGGTGGGCAAATAGAGAACAGGAAACAATCATGGCATTCTACTCACTGTTTGTCAAATTTGCCTGGCAGCAATCAAAGAGATAGAACACGCATTATACATCATTCATTTACAAAGAGATATTTTTTAAATATCCAGTATGCACGCTGATGTGGTTGGGATCAAGTACAAAGGGCTTCAAGAAATATGTTTCTTTGGAGCACTATACCGTAATTAGACAAGCAATTGTCCTTTTAGCTATCATTTATCTTACTATGTGTGCAGGTATTTGTGGAGCTGCAATTTAGTTGTAAGTTAATAAGTACAATTTTTAGAAAGTTATCTTTAGCTTGAAAGTGTAGGAAGTTTATTGTCTCATGTAAACTGTCATGTGTAGCCCTCAACATTTATGGGCATTCATCTCATACACAGGTCTGACATGAAGTCATAAAAATACTCAACTTAGTGCAAAAATAATCTTCACTTCAAAATCCATCTAGGATCGCGTACTCTAACAACAACGATATGCGACTACTTTCCTGTTGACAATAGATTTATTTATCACAGAACACAGTAGGGGATTAGGCGAGGTGTTGTTAACCCTAAGCTGAAAATACATAGGACATATGTATCTATGTGGCTCTTATTCAAAGGTTAGAAATCACCTCCTTACACTCTCCCTACTAACAGAATGTCGTCCCTGACATAGAAGAAACATAAAAGGTTCCTTCAAGACCTTCGTCTTGTACAAAGTTTTGTAAAGCATCTTCTTCGGTCTTTGCTATAACGAATCAAAAACTCTGTAGTTCTTTAATTGATTGAGGAGATTGACTCCTAGCAAACTGACAAAATGTTTTTCACTAAACTATTAACTTCCAGAAACAAATCAAATTCAAGTCTGATCTGTGACGTCACATCTGACTTGCAGAATCCTGTAGACAATATTTTGATTGAAAGTTCTCTCTATCGTGACAACAGTTGTTACATGATTTTTTTATCAATGTAAAATATTACAATGTATGCTACATTCAACTATACTTTAACTACTATGCAACACTACAAGGACGCTGCCAAGAGAAGCAAAAGACAATGTCTACCCCAAAAGATTACACAGCAGTTGTAATCAAATACAGCAGTTACATGATTACACAGCAGTTGTAATCAAATACAGCAGTTGCATGATTACACGGCAGTTGTAATCAAATACAAAACGTGTAGCAAAAGTCAACTGTTGGTCAGTGTCAGTTCTTTAAATAGGCATCACTATTTCTGTAAAATTCCACAAAGTACTTTCATAGTAGTAGAAGTAGAGAGCATTTGCATCAATGTTTTGTTCTTGCAATGAAATATAAACAAAACAAGCGATAAATAGTTAAATGTAAATGGATCTTTGAAAAACGAACTGCTGTGGTACAAAGTTTTGTATCGGCTGGCGACACGACGGCGTGATGAATGGCATCTGTGGATGCACAAACTGAGTCATTACTGGATTAGTCATTGGAATACAAACACTGAGTCAGTACTGGATTAGTCATTGGAATACAAACACTCATGGATTGATTATCGACGAATGGTCTATTATTTACGGCAGGTGTAATCTGCATAACGCAGGTTGCATAATACAGGTTGCAGGTCATGTTTTATGGCCAAGGGCTGCATGGCTGTACCAAGAGGCTGTCACCCACAAGAAGGCTAACATTTCTGTGTCAAGGGGGTTGCAAATTGTTGGTATGTAAGAACTACTGTTCCTGTTGAAAGAACATGCCACAGGATTAGCAGATCAATATCATGAATTAAATCGCTTGGTTGCAAGTGATTAATTGCCTCTGACTCAGATTTTGATGACAACAAAACATTGTTATCAAATCAGTGGGGAATCAATGAGTAACATTCTAATGAAATTCAATATGCATAACTAACATGATGCAATTGTAAGGGCATCCTAAATAACCTTGTGGATTTTCAAGAATATGTTATGTTTGTTCAAGGGGAATTTAATGGGAATTTCACTCATTTGTCAAGATGTTTTCAGAGCAAAGGATTTTTATGATTTTTGATGGATTTTCTCAAACCAAAGGGAGTTTTGCCAGAGGTGTACGAGATATTTTGGGAATCAATGAAATGCCCTTGTGTTAGTTGCTTCCTTGGAGGAAACATTCAAGTTTTCCAAGTCTGCCCTTTTCTGTTGGTCCTACTTCAAGCTCGAAAACATGGACTTTGTGAGCAAAATCTGAATTCTCTCTTAATTACCGAAATTTGTTTCATGCTCCACAAGAAACTTTGACAAGAGAACATCAATTTTTGATATCCATCGTTAGCTTTGAAACCAAACCCCCTGAAACTAAAAAGCTTTGAGTCATCAAGAAGGTGGCCCCATGGTACAGCCATGCAGCCCTTGGCCATAAAACATGACCTGCAACCTATATTATGCAACCTGCGTTATGCAGATTACACCAGCCGTATTATTTACAGTATTCAAAGGCGAAGCTTGCACCGAGTATGCTTGTCCTGGCCCATAGCATGATAAACGGTTCAGTGCTTGATGTAAACGAACTGGTCTTCCTGAATGTGTGATAGGTTCTTCCGCTGCGTTACTAATCAGAAGCCCTTCGCTTACGACAATTTCTTGAACGCTCGATAATGGCGATGGTGGTGTTAATGGTGCTGATTCACAATTTTCGATTGGACTTCCTTCAGTTCTGTTCTCTGGCTGTTCATCCTCAAGAAGCTCTGCGTTTTTGTTAGGTAAAACATCGTTTTCTGCTTGAATGATGGGCATATTGTATCAATTTCAGCTTCTGTTGATGAACAGTTTGTGTGCCCACTGATGCCATTCATCTCGCTGCTGTGTCGCCTGCCGATACAGAACTTTGTACCAGAGCAGTTGGTTTTTCAAAGACCCATTTACATTTAACTATTTATCATTTGTTTTGTTTAAATTTCATTGCAAGAAAAAAAACATTGATGCAAGTGCTCTCTACTTCTACTACTATGAAGTTTGTGGAATTTTACCGAAATAGTGATGCCTATTTAAAGAACTGACACTGACCAACAGTTGAGTGTTGCTACACGTTTCGCATTTGATTACAACTGCAGTGTAATCATGCAACAACTGCTGTCGTTTTCAATCAAACATTGTCCACATTGATTGTCCACATTGATTCTGCAAGTCAGATGTGACGTCACAGATCAGACTTGAATTTGATTCGTTTCTGGAAGTTCACAGTTTAGTGAAAAACATTTTTTTTTTACTAGGAGTCAATCTCCTCAATCAATTAAAGAGCTACGGAGTTTTTGATTCGTTATAGCGAAGACCGAAGAAGATGCTTTACAAAACTTTGTACAAGACGAAGATCTTGAAGGAACCGCTTATTTTTATTCTACCTCAGGGACAACATTCTTTTAGTAGGGGAGAGCGTAAGGACGTGATTTCTAACAATTGAATAAGAGCTACGTTGATATTGTCCTATGTATTTTAAGCTTAGGGTTAACAACACCTCGACTTATCCCCCCTACTGTGTTCTATGATAAATAAATCTATTGTCAACAGGTGTGTAGTCGCATATTGTTGTTGTTAGAGCACGCGATCGTAGATGGATTTTGATGTGAAGATGAGCTTTGCACTTAACTAGGGCACTGCAACCGAAGATGGCCACATTCACCACATTTAAAACAATGGTGGAACGAATCTCCCCAACCTTTGCTGATACAATCACGGCAGCCTCTAGGACGGTAACCAGTGCTCCGATAATTGTAACAAACATGCCCCCTTCCTTGAGCTTGGTTTTGAAATCGAGGAGGTGTATGGGCAACCTGATGACTCCCATCTAAGCTACGTTTTATATCCACAAGATTCGTTTAATGTTTGTTGATTTTTCGCAAAGAGTTGTTTTCTTTCATTCTCATTACCCCCAGCCTGCTTTTGGCGGGTTGACAGGGAATCTTGGGACTGCTCCTTTTCAGTGACGCTTGCAGCATATGCTTTTGCCACACGTTGGCACTCTGCTAAAAAACGATCTTCACTTTTCTTTCTGCTTGTTTTGTGGCAAGTTCATTCAGATTTTTCATTAAGGCTTCATCCGTGAGACCAGGAGGCTGCAAAAATGGGTGAAAATTGGTGACAAGATTTTCATCTCACAGGCCAGTCTCCATCGTTTTGAGGAATGTGTTTTGAACCAGTTATTGGCTGTCACCATAACCCTTGGACACCCCAGAGTCAATTTGATGTATTAACAAGACGTATGTAAGCTTGTCTGCTTGTGTAGGCTCCACTATTTGGCCTGAAATTTTAAATTCGCGACGCAAAATTGATGCTGTTGCAGCCAACCTTTGCTTCTCAATTTAAGCTGATTTTTCAGACGCTGAAGTGGCCACTGTATCCCCCGCAACTTTGTTTCTTGCCCCCTCTAACTGCTCTAACGCTGATCTCAGCTGGGCTTCGTGTTGCGCTTTCAGTTCTTGAAGGGCATTTTGAAGCCTTGCCAACTCCTCCTCCTCCTCAGTTTTCCCAAGAGGTGCTGGTTTATTTGTTAAATATGCAACTAAATTGCGGAGAAATAAATCTGAATCCGTTACATCGGGATCAGTCAAAATTTTATCAATGTATTTTCTAACTATTCTGACTGTTTCAAGTCTAGAGGGGTGTCGCCCTAATTGAGGGTATTCTACATTGGTCGAACATTCCTGCTGAACGAACAAATTTTCAGAACGAAACATAACATGAACACCTTCGTAAACTCTTCAGTGTTGTTGATATGAAATATATTTGTCATTGGTGATGTTGTCTTTAAGAGCGAGCTACTCGAGAACATAGTGCTCAAGAGGGCCGAAATTTCCAACGTCGCCCTGATTGAGGGTATCCAAAATTTACATGGTTTCAGGTAAATTTAAGATAACTTGATGCGAAAATTAGCAGCATATCAACGATTAAAGAGTTTTTGTTGTTATGAAATGTTTTCTGATTGTGTTTGCTCCTAAACGCTCACCTTTGTTGTCGCTTTCGTTCAAAGACTTTTCAAGCAAGCTGACATTACGTTTTCCTCCTTCGGTGAACTGAACGATGCTTAAATCAATTTATGATAAAAAAAGTTATTTTCTACAGTCCAATGATAGAACAAACCTGTTTTTGCACCGTAACATGTCCTTTTACAGCAAATAGTATTCGCCTGTCATGCGTTGGCAGCGCAGATTTCGTTCAAGAACCGGAAACCGAAAGATACCACAGTACCCTCAATCAGGGCGACTTTAGGCCAATCAGACGGCGTGCAAAAAGAAGCCCGTCGTGGCGGAAGCGGATGTCATATCTCTGAAGTTGCATGAAGTACTTTCTCTGGACAAGCGGAGCTTGGCGAGAGGCCATTTGTTTGTTGTGAAAGTTTTAACAACGTCAAGAAACCAAGCAAAAAGAAAATGGTGCATCGAAACATGAAAGGAAAAATGGCGGATACTTACAGTTACGTCTCAGGTGAGCTTCGTTGTGCACTTTTCCGTCTGTTTGTGGACGGAATTTTAAGAAACACAAACAAGAAAAAACTTAGCAAATGGAGTCACCAAAATATTTTCGCCCGCTTTTTCGTTTCAAATAGACCCAAACTCCTGTTGTTCAGCAACAAACGCAAGACAGTTAAAATCGGGCAAAACGCGTTTACCCTCAATCAGGGCGATACCCCTCTACTTTTATCCTTAACACCGTCAGAAATCTTCATATACGATAGAAGTTTTCTCAACTGCTCAGGTGTTTGTTGGCATAACAAAGAGTCAAACTGCAACTGCAGTGTTTCGAGTTCAGATTCAGACATCGTAAATCATGAAAAACATGCAAAATTTGTTTAGAATTACTTCCTCAACACAGCAGGATATCAGTAAAAATGCTTTAAACAAAGGCTCTAGACTTCTTCAGAGTATTGACCTTGTGAAAAGGATGAGTTTGGGGAAGGATTGTCTCAAAGCAAAGTAGATGAATTCCTTTCATCTAGGTGAACCATCAGTTGAATCATTAAGACACCCAAGAAGATGTCAGAAGATCCTGCCACCAGAGTCAAAATAGAAATCCCCTAATTACTTTTATGTTTATCACACATAAAAGGGAGTCCCTAATTTAAGATTCAAGAACCAAGAACCAGAACCAAGAACCAAGAACCAAACCACCCTAATTCAAGAACCGGAATTTAAGAACCAAGTTTAGACACCCTAATTTAAGAACCGGAATTTAAGAACCAAGTTTAGACACCCTAATTTAAGAACCGGAATTTAAGAACCAAGTTTAGACACCCTAATTTAAGAACTGGAATTTAAGAACCTAGTTTAGACACCCTAATTTAAGAACAAGAACTTAAGAACCAAGTTTAGACACCCTAATTTAAGAACCGGAATTTAAGAACCAAGTTTAGACACCCTAATTTAAGAACCGGAATTTAAGAACCAAGTTTAGACACCCTAATTTAAGAACAAGAACTTAAGAACCAAGTTTAGACACCCTTATTTAAGAACCGGAATTTAATAACCAAGTTTAGACACCCTAATTTAAGAACCGGAATTTAAGAACCAAGTTTAGATGCCCTAATTTAAGAACCGGAATTTAAGAACCAAGTTTAGACACCCTAATTTAAGAACCGGAATTTAAGAACCAAGTTTAGACACCCTAATTTAAGAACCGGAATTTAAGAACCAAGTTTAGACACCCTAATTTAAGAACCGGAATTTAAGAACCAAGTTTAGATGCCCTAATTTAAGAACCAGAATTTAAGAACCAAGTTTAGGGACCCTAATTTAAGAACCGGAATTTAAGAACCAAGTTTAGACGCCCTAATTTAAGAACCGGAATTTAAGAACCAAGTTTAGGTGCCCTAATTCAAGCACCAGAATTTAAGAACCAAGTTTAGGCGCCCCAATTTAAGAACCGGAATTTAAGAACCAAGGCACCCTAATTTAAGAACCAGAATTTAAGAACCAAGTTTAGACGCCCTAATTTAAGGGACTGAGTGGCCTCACTGGAATTCATTTCAAATTGGTTGAAATAACACTTTGTTGCAATCTCTTGATCGTATCCCATTTTCATGCACTTTGCGACCAGACTAAAAGTTAACTTTTGCAGTATTTGTTATTTGATTATCTATCTATTCTATTTTTCATTAATTTTGTTATTTGTTAATTTCCTATTTCGTTATTAGGTAATTAACTCCGTTTCTTATTCAACAAAAGGAAAAATGAATTGAATTTTTCATTGTCGTGTTTGGCACGCGAAAATCACCACAATTAGATATGCCTGGCTTTTCTGGAGAAACCTCAATTTTCTGAAGAAAAAACCTGGTTTATCTCAGATAATCCTAGAAACCAAGTTTTTCTCGGATAAACTTAGCATTTCTCCAGATAAATCACTGGATAAACTAGGTTTTTCACCAGAAAGCAAGAAGGCTGTTTTTTCTGACTAAAAGCGGGCTCATCAGAAAAACCAAGTCTTTCTGCAGATAACCTAGGATTTTCTCCAGAGTGCAAGACTGCGTTTTATCTAACTGAATGTGAGGTCGTCATCGGAAGAACTATGCTTATCCGCAGCTTTACGTATCGAAACTTTACAAGCTCAGATCATAATCGGACAACAAATGTTTCATGCAGTACTAAAGTGAAACTTTGGGGCGGGGGGGGGGGGGGGTTAAGTTCAGCACCTACACTTTTTATCTCACACCGCCTACCACAGCAGAGAGACCTTTCAAAATATAGGTGGTCTTGAGATTCATACGAAGCATGTCCTGCAGATGATCAAGGGGCGTATCACTTTCCATAAATCCTGTACACCTTTGGCAAAAGATCCTTTGTTTTCAAGAAAAATCCATGAAAAATCTCTAAAAATTCTATTGTTTTCAAAAAACTCTCTTACACTTTTCTGGAAGAGTGTATGGTACACAAAAATCACACAATAAGATAAACCTGTAAACCTAGTTTTTCCGGTGAAAAACCTGGTTTATCTGAGCAGATAATCCTAAGTTATCTGTGAAAAACTAGGTTTCACAAGAAACAATCACTTCGAGATAAACAAGGTTTTCCTGAATGAAAGCAAGGCTCATCAGACAAATAAGGTTTTTTAAAACTACTGTATGCTTTTCTAGAGAAAACGATCCAGAAAAACTTGGTTTTCAAAAACTAGCATTTTCTGGAGAAAACCAGGTTTTTCTCCGATAAACCAGGTTTATATGGAGAAAAACTAGGTTTATCTGAGAAAAACCTGGTTTATCTAATTGTGGTGATTTTGGGGTGCCATAGTCGTGATGTCTATGGCACGCCATTTGCACAAAAATGACATAATATAGGATTATGTCATATAAACTAGGACTCAGTTCAGTGTTCATTTTAAAATTCACAACATACAAGTTTCAATATAAAATACATTAAATACAAGAATACAGATATATATATAAAAGGAAAAAAAAAACAATACAAACACCTAAATTAATCTAAGAAAGAGAAACCTGTATGTGGGGAATTCCTTAAAGGAGGAGCTCTCTCAATAGATAAACTAATCGAGGAGAGAGCACCCCCTAAAACCTGGTCTATGTGCACATAAACTAGTATTATGTTATATAAACTATGATTATGTACATAATCCTTGTTTATGTGCACATAATCTTAGTTTATGTAACATAATCCTAAATTATGTCATTTTTGTGCAAATGACATTCCATAGATGTCCTGTTTTGTTCACTTTCACTTTCATAAGCATAAAAGGGTTTACACAAAGTTCAGGAATTTTGGTTCTGAACTTGGTTCTTAAATTATAAACTTGGTTCTTAAATTCTGGTTCTTAAATTAGGGTGTCTAAACTTGGTTCTTAAATTCTGCTTCTTAAATTAGGGTGTCTAAACTTGGTTCTTAAATTCTGGTTCTTAAATTAGGGTGTCTAAACTTGGTTCGTAAATTCTGGTTCTTAAATTAGGGTGTCTAAACTTGGTTCTTCAATTCCGGTTCTCAAATTAGGGTGTCCAAACTTGGTTCTTAAATTCTGGTTCTTAAATTAGGGTGTCTAAACTTGGTTCTTAAATTCCGGTTCTTGAATTAGGGTGTCTAAGCTTGGTTCTTAAATTCTGGTTCTTAAATTAGGGTAGTTTGGTTCTTGGTTCTTGGTTCTGGTTCTTGGTTCTTGAATCTTAAATTAGGGACTCCCCACATAAAACATAAACAAAGTCTTGGCTCTGAAATCAAATCACAAACTTCACTGCCACTTCCGTGTTAAGATAAAATAAATATGATTCAGTTTGCTGTCATTAAAAATCACACGCACATAACCTCTCTCCAGTTAGAGAAAATCACTGCCTGCCGTTGGAATGCAGCAGGAGAATGTTGAAGCAGAAACAAAACGAAACAACCTGGAGATAAAACTGTAAATTAGCTGTAAGTCTTTGGAAAAAGGCGACATCAGAGCTCTGCTGTTGGACTGGTCTGGCAGTTGGTCTTGGCATGATGAGTAGGACTTCTTGCACACTGGCCACCATAGTGCAGCCCTTGACATTTATGGGTATTCATCTCATGCACAGGTCCGACATGAAGTCATAAAAATTCTCAACTTAGTGCAAAGCTCCTCTTCACTTCAAAATCCATCTACGATCACATGCTCCATCAACAACGATCTGCGACTACACTCCTGTCGACAATAGATTTATTTATCATAGAACACAGTAGGAGATTAGGTGAGGTGTTGTTAAGCCTAGAATACATAGGACAATACCTATGTGGCTCTTATTCAAAGGTTAGAAATCACGTCCGTACACATGCAACTGAACATCCAATCTGGAACACCCTGATGAAATACCTAAACTTTATGATATTATTTAAACGGTATGAAATTCTGTTCAGTGTCGAACAAAAAATGGGTGAATTCATTAAAGGAAAGATCAAGGGATGTTTACATGAACTTGACAAGGAAGTAAACGGTAAGATTAAAACGCGTCAGGAGGAGAAAATATTTTTGAGAAATGTTTTCCTTCTTCAGGACAACCAATATCATTGTTTCATGTTTTCTCTTCTCAATCAAAATCAAAAGACTAGAAAACAAATGAAAATAATGATGCTCAGCCAAACCGTAAGAGAAGTATCATGCATCTTTGTTTCTTGTGAACTAGTGTTAAGGAGGATAAGATGAAAATAGATAGCAAGAGCATGAATAAACCGTGAAGTAGTTTTCAGATGTTTATCATACAGACAAGATCTTTGGCGCCAGAGAAAAAACAAGAATATTCGGCTCAGAGCAATTCCTTTATTTACCAGCTAGGAAATTTTGCATATTTTCCCACAAGAGAGGGTGGCTTCTGATTTATTTCAACAGTAGGTCACTATCCAGCAGCTTTTCTTGAAACCATCAGATGCCCAAAATAAGTTGTCTTTTGCAACAAGAGAGGAAGGTGCAGAGGAGTTTGCTGTTGTGGTTATAGCCATGGGGCTGCGCAAGGTTCTTCTGAACCCCAAGGGGATGCTGCAATTGCCCAATGAATTGCTGGGGAGCGAGTTACAACCACTGCTTTAAATGCCAGATAGAGCCTTCACTATTTTACCTCATGAAATGGACATTGGCACCTTCTGCGGTGAGAGTTCATGTCTAAGTGACCACAAGAAATTTGATTTGCTTTGCAACCACTGGAAACCACATGCAAGGTATGTTTTCCCTCCAACTTGTATGATAATGAAGATTCACAGAGTCTCTTGGCTTGCCAATTTGGATATTTTTGGCAGTGCCTTTAGTATTAACTTTGTTTTTGTTGCACACAATTGTTTTTTTTACAGTCAATCTAAAAAATTACAATACATATTACAACTACACTACTTACAAAATACTATACCCTACTACTACTACAATACCATTTGGAGCAAAAAACAATGACTACCTCATGGTAACATAAAACAGGAAACATGAACATAGCACTACACGTAACCGCGAGAAGGAGAGAATGGAAGGAAATGGAAGGAAACGGGACAATTTCTTGGGATGATATAAGGATTCTTTAATCAAGACGTTCTGTCTTGAGGATATACGTAATAGTCAAAGTTAGAATTGATCTGTTTGCCTCATAAGACAGACTCTGATCACTGTACAAAAGAAGTTGCAAAAAGCTGTTGCTCCAGACAGAATGCCCACTATTTTGTAGTACAGCATTAACATCAGTGAGAAGATTACATCTGTGTTCTTTATAAGAGTCGCAAAGCAGCAAGAAGTGTTCCGTATCCTCTACACCATCATTGATTGGACACATTGGATTTATTGTGTCTCTAAAATTGTGTCTAAATTTGTGGAAATTGAGTTTGCTCAGTCCGACCCTGAGTTGAGTTAAATATGCAACCCCTTTTGGATTATGAATACCATATACAGAGTTTGCAGGTGGCCTTATTTGTGAAGACAGTTTCTTCTTAAAAATGCCAACAGTGGGTGATGCTCTGATCTCAGGATCAAGTTTGTTCCATTCCAATAAACGGTGAGGATAAAAACTGGCTTTGAATCTTTCCGTTCTTGCCCTTATTTTCCCCACAACGGACCTATTTCTAATAGGATAGCTAGTTTCATTGAGAGGTGGAATAGGGTCTCTCGTGTAATCAGGTGTTAACTCGTTGACAAATTTGTAGAAAAGAATGAGCCGTCTACTCCATCTTCTTAAACTTAAGGGTTCCCATCCTAATTCATTGTACAATCTTTCCCGAGAAGTGCCTCTCCATGTTCCTGTTACTGCCAATGCAGCAGCATACTGTACTGATTCAAGTTTCTCCATCCAATGATTTCCCAAGCTACTTATATTGTCCTCTTTTTGCGGTATGTGATAGATGACATCACCATAATCCAGATGGGGCCTAACATATAGCTTATACAATTCATTCAAGGTATTTCTGGAAAGATATTTGGACAAAAATCGTAGCATACCAATTGCTTTTCACGACTTACTTATCGCTGCCTGTATATGAGCAGAGAAAGAAAGTTTAGGGTCTAATATTACTCCTAGGTGCTTCTGTTGATCAACTTTCATCACTGGTGCATCATTAAATAAGACTGGGGGGGGGGGGGGTGGTCGGTCTTAGCAGTTTTCTTTGAAAAGATTAATTCCACAGCTTGCTTCCTTGGGTCTGGGTTGAAAGACATCCTCCACTTATATGCCCATAGTCTAATGAGATCCAGATCATGACAAGAGTTGTCATAATGCTAGACCAGCTTTACAAGTGTCCATTCAAAGCTTCGTCCAAGGGCCTTCAGAAATTTAGAGACCATGATCAAAGTCCCCAGTGCAATGTACAGCCACAGTAAGAGCAGTGTACTTATGCCAAAGAATGGGACAGAATGTGCTTCCAATCAATGTTCAGGTCAACAGAGCCATAAACGAGCAAGTTCTCAAGAATTGGGAAAAATTAAAGCCAATTGTTGAGGCAGTTCTTGGTGGGCAACAGAATATTCCTCTTGGGGGCCATAGAGATTATTCAAATCACTGTGAGGATGAGAAGGTGAATCCTGGAAACTGTCAAGAAATTTTGAAATTCCTTGCTCAATGTGGACAGAACACTGTGTTGGAGGGACACATTGCAAATACTTCTACAACAGCAACATATCAGTCCAAAATCACTCAAAGTGAGATAGGCAGCGTTTGTGGTGAGCTTATTTTGTTGAGATTGACAACTGTGATTATCATGTAAGATAACCGGTAGGCACTAAATCGGAAGGCGCTTCAGGCTAGCCTTGTAAAAATGCCCGAGGCAGACAAAGCTTGACTTGGCCATTTTTGATGAAATTTCTCAGCGGGTCTAAGACAGTGCCTCCCATTTGGTTGCCATTCAGAGATAATCCCAAATTTGAACAGAGTATTGTTACATTCCTGGCTGTATTTTCGATAACATTTCCAAGCCTTTTCAAACCATAGGAATGGAAACAATCAATGGGTTTCATTTAAAAAAATTATTCCAGCGATTCATATCAACTAAAGCGTTTCTCACTTTTGGCCGTCAATGCACATGGGAGCAAAGGAATAATGGGCTTAACTGAGCAATTACAGTGATCTTCATTGTTCACATTCAGACAGGTGGAACAAGCAACTTTGCTTGCAGTCAAGAGGTTTTTGCGGAAGTGGCAGTAATTCAACGGCAAGAGAAAGTTGCAAAACTTGTATGTCCTCATCAATTTTCTTTTAAACTCAGTTTTGCACGTAAATGCAAGTTCAGTGATGTGAATAGAGCAGTGCGAGTGATGCTGAGGAGGAGGACAAATCATGACAAATCTAAGACGTAAAGACTTGGGAACATTCTCTGATACACAAGTATCTGATCATGAATGATTAACGAGCACCTAACAGTGAATGACATTTAGTGCCTGCCAAGATAATTGGGGCCTTTGTGAGATATTGACCTACAGACCATCTTCAATGCTTCTGTTTCTGTGACATCTCTGACCATTGGCCACCCCAACTCCCTGATGATCTTTATTGCATGTGCAAAATGTCTTTCAAAGTCACTAATGGAGAACTACTTGATTTTATTACTAATGGAGAACTACTGCACGTGGTGACACATGAAACCGGAGTCTTCAGCTTGCAGTAAAGGAAAGAAACTAAGCGGAGCTTTTCATCGAGGAACATTCGCTAAGCAATGGTGTCTCACCCATCCCTTCAATGTTCGACGATGAGGTAAAGAGCAAAACAAAGAATTGCATGGGAAGGTTAAGATTTTTTTTCAGGCACATCTCTGAGCCACATGCAAAATGAGGTTGTCCTGTTCTTTGCACTTTTGGTCAACTTTACCAAGTATTGAGCAATGATCCTTCTGAGAAGTTACAACACATTACCTTATTGTAGAGTCTTTCAGCCACGGAGGAGGCTGGGGAAGAGCAAGGCCTTCCTAAGGAAGAGTTTTTGATGTGGATGATCCAGCAAGCTTTCAAATCGAGAGACTGGGGCATTTCAAATTTCTGAGAACGCCTTGCAGTCAAACCTCTGTACATGCTGACGAAATCACAGCCCTTTATGTTTCAAACCTGTCCCAAAGACAGTATGAAATGTGTGAAAACTTACTTGTTAAGCATACCTAATGAAATTGATGCATCCAAGGAAACTTTGTATCCTACAGTCTTTGTTGACACCACTGCCTGTTTGATTCAACACTATAAGCCATTCTCTCCAGCAAGTCGCTCTTGGATCATTTGAACCAAGTGCTAGCTGATTCATCTGTAGGGATCAGATTGAAAGCCAGCCTTGATGGATCAGGCTCCCATAACAAGCACCATCAGTTCTTGGGTGATCCAATCATTAGGCTGCTTTGGGGCCAGGTCGAAAACTCTGACGTCTCGGACATCTCGGACTCCTGCGGCCAAATTGTCCGAGTTTTCCAGGTCCGAGTTTTCCTTTTATCCTTATGTATGTTCCAACTTGAAAACTCGGACCTCTCGGACGAAGTTGTCCGACTTTTTCTTTGTCCGAACAATCGAATTTCTCCTATGCGCTAGAAGAAAACTCGGACATGTTGGAACTCAAAAAAGTGGACTTCTCGGACGAAAAGGTCCAAATTTCCTTTATGTCCAAATTACTGAATTTCTTAGCTTTTTTGAAAAGCGAAATTCTGTTTCGTCATTTTACTTTCCGATTACTTATTACAATTGATGATATAATAAATAAAACTCTCAAAATAAGTAAGGTCAATTCCTATCTGACTGCTTGAAGAAAATAGATGCGAAAAGTCTACCATGCTTTAGGAGAAAATTCGGAAATGTCGGACATAATCATTTCACAGAGGCACAGGTAGTGAACTTGAAGATTGTTATTGAACCTTTAAGAGCCTCGTAAGAAACTCTGAATACCCAAAATCTGATAACTTTATGAAACTCTCACTTGCATATCTTATGTCTCTTTTTGGTTTGATAATGCAAAGAAGCTTCAAGAATCAGTATGAATCTGAATCTTATCATCCATGAATCTGAAAAATGGTTTTCGCTGAATTACAGGGCTAAACAGCTTTTCCTTATCTTCTTTCTAATGTAAAAGGTCATAAGACAATGTATTTCGCTTTCAACTTCGTTACATACAGAGCACGGTCGATCATTTACTTTCTTTTCGTGAAAGTTAAAAGGGTTAAGAAACTCTCTTCAATAAGAACTGGGTCCATAGAAAGCTGCAAAGTCTAGAGCCACATTTTTTATGCAAAATGAGCGTATTGAGATGCCAAAACGGGTTCAGCGGAGGTTGTGAAAGTTGTCGTCTCCGGTCATTTGCGATCGCCCCTTTGATACTTCCACGTTTAATTGCATTTAGATATCTACTTATTGCCAGAATAGTCAAATTTTTTCATGCCCAATACCATGTCTAGCATAAAACTTTGAAACCATAAGTTTGGCATAAGTTCTGGGTGTGAGTTGTTTTGGTCACTGACGAGTACTCCTACCCTAGTTTAGTTTAGATAGCCCTACACAGGAAATGAATGATAAGAGCTGTGGTCAACTGGAAATGTATCCTTATTCAAATTTTTGATTTAAAAATGGTATAGAATTCTGTAATGGAAGTGAAGCTCAAACATTTGGTTAATCAGAAATATTCGGTGGGGCATACAGAGATGAAGGACAGCCCCCCCGGGATAATACAATGTGAATTTGATGGTAGTTGTTAAGAAGTTTTCTGTACACAAACTCGGATGATTCAAGAAACTTGAAACTTTTAACGCAAAGCAAACAAAGTTTCTTAATCAAAGTTTCAAAGTTTCTCAACTTGAAAACGGGCTCAGCTGGAAACGTTGTGATTCCGAAAACTCTGATCAAGGTACAATTGATTTTATCCTTGAATGTTTATTTTAACCCTATAGTGGTTGGGCTATTTGATAGTACTATTTTGGTTGTGGGGGGGCAAAAAAGCCCCCCTACCTAACTCTTTACTGGTAATAGGTAGAGCGACCAAGTTTGGTGTGCTAAAAGCCTCAGGCATGTACTTTCTGTAAATATAGAAATTAACTTAAAAATAGCCGTCATTTTTGCTTACGTCAGCATTTTCCTTTGTGTGGTCAAGAAAAGCGGCAAAATTGGCCAAAATCAGGAAAATCGAGATAAAATTAAATTTGGAGCATATTTTCCATCCAAACATGGTATTTATGATGGGGTGCGTCGGGTGGCGCAGCGTTGGGGGGGGGGATTTGCAAAATATTTCACTTCTGCTCCTTTTGTCGCGATAATTGAGATTTGAGAATTTGCGATTTTTCCTGGGTCAGTCCCAGAAAATTGTCTCCCGCCCCCTCATTTTTCAAAATATTTCAATGAAACTTTTTGAGAAGTTGTGCAATAAGTAGTTGCAAAAAGTCAAGAAGTTTCATGGCTATAAAATTCTTCCTCGCAGAGTTATTTAAAAAAACCTACTAGGGGGGAGGGCAAATTTGCCCCCCCCCCCAACCAAAGTAGGGTTAAAGATTCTTAAAGGGTGTGCTCCATGACGCACCTCTGAGCAACGCGTCACTTCCGTGAAAAGTAGTGAAGAATGTTATGATACAGTGAATAAAGGCTTTCTGTACGGTCATCCTAAACTTATAAGAAACGGTAAGCTCAATTTTTTTAACTTAGAACTACCCTCTGAATTGAACAGCCAGGAAACTTTTTGTAATTTGCAAAGTGTCCCAAAATTTAAGAAAAAAATCGATATCTTAGAGAAATTCATGGAGAAAATTGATGATTTGGAGAAATTCATGGAAGAAATACGATAATTTGGATACAAGGAAAAGTCCGACCTTTTCATCCGAGAAGTCCGCTTTTTCGAGTTCCAACATCTCCAAGTTTTCTTCTAGTGCATAGGAGAAATTCAATTGTTCGGACAAAGGAAAAGTCAGACCATTTCGTCCGAAAGGTCCGAGTTTTCAAGTTTGAACATAGGGCTAAAAGGAAAAGTCGGACCTGGAAAACTCGGACAACTTGGTCCGAGAAGTCCGAGATGTCCGAGTTTTCGACCTGGCCGCTGTTTTAGCAAGAAGACGCGAGTCAGAAAGAAGCCAACATAATTCCTTTGTTTGAGGATGTAAATTACAAAGCGAAATTGGCCAGGTCGAAAACGCGGAAAACGCGGAAAAAGACGAAAAGGTTGTGAAATGCGAGAAATCATGTTTATTGAATCAAAATATAGGTAAGAAACCACTTCGACAAACCAAAGCTTCCATCAGGAAGACAAAAAAGAAATTTCCGCATTTTCCGCGTTTTCGTTTTGGCTATAAGTTATTTTCGAAAACGCGGAAAACGCGGAAATTCGTTTTCATTTCAAGTTTTATCGGCAGCTTTTCGTATCTATTGACAAGTAAGACGTCAAGCTTTGACTGGTGATAAATTCTGTACCAAAATAGACTTCGTAGCTCAATAGAAAACTTTTGGATCGTAAGATAAAAATTCAGTGGGCCTAAGTGGCCTCAGTGGAATTCGAGGGACAGGTTGTTCATAATTTCATGATCATATCCCACTCTGATGCAGTGACAGAATTACAGCATGTTATTTCGCCATACTGAAGCATTTAAATAGACTCGGAGCCTCTTGTTTTGTAAAACTTTATTTTTTCCGCGTTTTCCGCGTTTTCGTTTTGGCTATAGGTGATTTTCGAAAACGCGGAAAACGCGGAAATTCGTTTTCATTTCAAGTGTTATCAGCAGCTTTTCGTAGCTATTGACAAGTAAGACGTCAAGCTTTGTCTGGTGATAAATTCCGTACCAAAATAGACTTCGTAGCTCAATAGAAAACTTTTGGATCGTAAGATAAAAATTCAGTGGGCCTAAGTGGCCTCAGTGGAATTCGAGGGACAGGTTGTTCATAATTTCATGATCATATCCCACTCTGATGCAGTGACAGAATTACAGCATGTTATTTCGCCATACTGAAGCATTTAAATAGACTCGGAGCCTCTTGTTTTGTAAAACTTTATTTTTTCCGCGTTTTCCGCGTTTTCGTTTTGGCTATAAGAGATTTTCGAAAACGCGGAAAACGTGGAAATTTCTTTTTATATCAGTTTTATCAGCAGCTTTTCGTAGCTATTGACAAGTAGGACGTCAAGCTTTGTCTGGTAATAAATTCTGTACCAAAATGACCAAAAAAAATTTTGAGTCAAAAGATAAAATTCAATGGGCCTACGTAATCTAAGGGGAACTCGAGAGGTACTTTGTTTATAAATTCTTGATCGTATCCCATTCTGATGTGATGTGCGAAATACAGCATGTTGTTTTGCCATGAGGATCTTGTTTGGGAAAATCGAATTCCACTCGAATTCCCTCGAATTACACTAAGGCCACTTAGGCCCACTGAATTTTTATCTTACGATCCAAAAGTTTTCTATTGAGCTACGAAGTCTATCTTGGTACGGAATTTATCACCAGACAAAGCTTGACGTCTTACTTGTCAATAGCTACGAAAAGCTGCTGATAACACTTGAAATGAAAACGAATTTCCGCGTTTTCCGCGTTTTCGAAAATCACCTATAGCCAAAACGAAAACGAGGAAAACGCGGAAAAAATAAAGTTTTACAAAACAAGAGGCTCCGAGTCTATTTAAATGCTTCAGTATGGCGAAATAACATGCTGTAATTCCGTCACTGCATCAGAGTGGGATATGATCATGAAATTATGAACAACCTGTCCCTCGAATTCCACTAAGGCCACTTAGGCCCACTGAATTTTTATCTTACGATCCAAAAGTTTTCTATTGAGCTACGAAGTCTATTTTGGTACAGAATTTATCACCAGTCAAAGCTTGACGTCTTACTTGTCAATAGATACGAAAAGCTGCTGATAAAACTTGAAATGAAAACGAATTTCCGCGTTTTCCGCGTTTTCGAAAATAACTTATAGCCAAAAAGAAAACGCGGAAAATGCGGAAATTTCTTTTTTGTCTTCCTGATGGAAGCTTTGGTTTGTCGAAGTGGTTTCTTACCTATATTTTGATTCAATAAACATGATTTCTCGCATTTCACAACCTTTTCGTCTTTTTCCGCGTTTTCCGCGTTTTCCGCGTTTTCGACCTGGCCAGCGAAATCAACTTCAAAACTTTTGTGAGTCTCAAGAGACTTATTGTACGTTCTCCTCTGAAACTGGCAACCTGAAAAGTATACTTTTGAAGGCCGCACTGCAAAAATAGGATGGTGGAAAGGGAAGCAAAATGCAATATGAGCACATTCACAAATGATGGAAATGCGACAATGCAAACTGTTCCCAGGGAACTTGCCTGTCTGTGACCAGCTTTCTGGGAGGGAAAAGGCTGGAAGATTAGCATGCTCTCAAAACATAAAAAAGTACCTACGTTTTCAAAGACGTCCGCGTCTTGCTGCTACAAGAGCTTATTGACTCTGGCGGCAGGATCTTCTGACATCTTCTTGGGTGTCTTAATGATTCAACTGATGGTTCACCTAGATAAAAGGAATTCATCTACTTTGCTTTGAGACAATCCTTCCCCAAACTCATCCTTTTCACAAGGTCAATGCTCTGAAGGAGTCTACAGCCTTTGTTTAAAGCATTTTTACTGATATACTGCTGGTATTGATGCTTCGAACATCACATACAAAGTGCCACATTCACCTGTAAAGGTGATTAGCAATGGTCCTACAGCACAAGCATTAATTTGACGCATTGTTCTCTATTGTTTTAAGAATGATTACATCTCCCAATCAGCAGGTGAATCCTACGGCCCTGGTAAGACATTGTGTATCGAATTGACAAAGAGTTAAAATATGCAAGGATCAGAGCAAGAATTGCACCTCCAAAAGTTTACACTTGCAGTACCTTCTGCTGTATGCCTTTGAATATAAAGATATGCTAAAACTTCATCCTTCTCGGAGAGCACACCTTTCGGAATGACATACAGAAGAAGATTTGTATGCTGTGCTTCTGCTGGAAAGTTGTCATCAGGTTCAACATCTGGTTTGGCTAGTCCCGACAGTCCCAATTTAATTGTACACCAGCAGCCCTTAAAATAATACATATGTGGGATTCCTCTGACGGATTTCAGAGTAAGATCTCTGAAATGACACTTTGTTAGTAACCCTCTTGACATGGAGTGATTCCATAAGTTATGGGATTATAGCTGTTTTTCAAATGTTTGATGTATATTTGAAACAGTCTAGACCAGATGATGACTACCATTCAACACAAAACCTATATTGTTTCATTCCTGATATGTCAAATTAGGTTCAGTAACTTACCCAGCATTTATCGGTCATTCCTTCCTGTCGAAAATGGGAGACTTTCAGCAGATAGCCCCTTTGGAAAACCTGCAAAAACGAGTGAAGACAGCAAAATTTCCCTTTGCTTTACTATGTTCCTTGGGTAAACTCACTGTGGCACATTGATGGACACCATTCCCTTATACGCAGGGGCATTGTTGTACATGGCTGTATAGATGGAAAAAGCCGACGTATCATATTCCTGCGTGCAAGTAACAATAATCTTTCAGCTACCGTTTTGAAATTGTTTGAAGATGCGATTCAAAGAGATGGGGGCTTCTGGCCTTCTCGCATGGTAGGCCAAAATTTCAACCGGTCAGAAGGAGCTCATTAATTATTCATGAATAACGAGTACAAACCGAAAAACGAAACCGAGAAAGAGAGCATAAATTCTCGGAAAGTAAAGACGATACATTCTCGGAAAGTGACGGATTCTATCAATGCTTTCTTGGTGATGATGATGTCATAGCACATCATGTGATCTGCAGGAAACTTAGCCTTCGCCACAGTAACCATGGCTTGGCTGAAGGTGTTGAACCATGATTTGCTACTCTCTTGCAGCAAATTCTCGCAGCAAAAAATCTATTGTGTAAGAACTTCGTAATCTTTCATAAATTTTAATTGTAAAATTTATAAAAATAATTGACAACTGCTTTTTAAACAGACTACGAAGACAAAATCGTAAACAAAGACGACATTTTTCTGCATTTACCAACAATGTAAAAGTTTCACAACTCTGAAATGACCCAGATCTCTAAAATTTCAAGCAGTTAGATTTATTAACGATGGTACAGTGGGTACTCTATAAACCCCAATACATGTGCTCATTTGATAAGGTATCCTATCCTTAAACTAGGACAACAATATATATATATTGCCACAGTAGAAAACCAGAAAATGTCTTCAAAATAGATTTCTATGAGCTCCGTCTAAGGAGCAAAAATACCCCTATCATGAAACTTCTACCAAGTTGGCAATGAACCCAAAAAGGATGATGACATCATACATAAAGGGGGATGTCATGTCATGCAATCCTTGCACTGCTGCGGGTTTCTATCGTATCACCAACGTGGTAATGAAAGAAGTAAGATCCAATTACCCACTAACAATTGATACCTCTTTGGTATTGCGCAAAGTCCAGACAACGAAACCAAGAATAAAAATATCGTTTGCATCAAGTGATGCAATTTTGCTAGATTTAGACCAGCCAGAACATCTATAAAACAGCCCGCACGGCTCAAGATGACCATCAGTTGGAGAGCTAATCTCCAAATGGCATCAGTAGCAAGTACATCTGCTCCTGCATCGTGGTCCAATTTTTTCGTGGACAAAAGCAACATGCATTCGGGAGAAGTGGCGACAAAAACAGACGTGGAAGAGCTTATCAGGGAATATTCTTTGAAAACAACGACCACTTTTGCTGTATGGAGAACTGAGAAAAAGAACTTTGGAAGTACAGGTACAATGTATGATAGTCTTACCGTATTTTTCCTTTAACATTCGGACCACATCGGGTCTGCATCGAAGCCGAATTGAAAAAATCAATCCCATTTTTTTAATTGCATGATTCTCATCGAGGAAGTGAACTGACTACATGAAATAACAGAGATTTTCGAAAGTAAAACATTTTTCGTTTACATGCGCTTCATTTGAAATATCTCTGGCAGAAAAATCTCGTTCCTGGTTATGGCCAAAGAGTAGGTCAGTCATATAGAATATCATTGATATTGGTACAGTAAAGTCCCACCTTTAAGAAACCCGCTTTTTGAACTCAGCCTATTGTTCTCCCCTGATTACTCTATTGTTTTCCAATTTTTCTTGCAAAGGTACAGGGCCGGAGTTTCTTATAAAGTAGTTTCTTAAATGTGGGACTTAACTGTATTGCATTAACTTAGCATCTTTTGTTGAAATCTAGGTTATTTTTGAAACGCAGAGTACTCGATATTAATGACATCATTTCAAGTAAAATAAAGTCTTGGACTCAACCACGTAGGAACGTAGGAACCAACGTAGGAACCAGGGTCATTCCATATAATTTGAACAAATGCATGTCAAATCATGTTTGAGAAACGTCTTCAAACTTATTTCATGTAATTGTTACCTAGAGGAAAGGTCAAATGTCAAAGTTCAGCTCCATATCTTAAACGGTTAATTTTCTATGGCAGGTTGAAGTTTTTGATGACGGCTCAATCAAAGATGAAGTGGCACTTTCAACGATTTCTAATTTCACCTAAAACACTCTGCAACAAAGTCTGATCAGTGAAAAGCATTGTAAATGCAGCAAATAATGAGGAGAAAAATTCATCTGCAAATTGAAGATTCCACTTTTGTGCAGATGCTCGTCAAAATCCTGACATGGTAATGAAAAATTCTGAATTAATCCATTTTGGAAGGATGTTTCATTGGTTTTCCTGCTTCAACGGCATGGGCAAATTAACTACAAATGATAATCTTGATTTATCATATTGTTTATAGTACGAATAAAATATGAAAAATCTTCTACGAGTTTCCACTCCAGAAATAACTAGGTATGGAAATTGGACAAAACGCATATTTGTGCAGTTTTAGCTGATTTGAAAAAAATTTTTTGCAAATTTTGGTATGAATGATCTCAAATTGATTTGTCATAAGTTGATATACCGGGTGAGCCAGAAAAAAGTTCCCACTTTAAAAAATTCATAGCACCATGGGTATATCACAGATTTGAATGATTCAAATTTCAGTTAAGAGCCGAAAGAATGAAGTATTTTTGTGATTTTTCTCGCCGTCTTACCAGCACTAGAAGTATTGGTAAATTTAACTTTACAAAAATTTCATGGTTGCAAAATGACTGAAAAATGGCCTAAAACATCGATCAAATCGTAAGGATTCTATTCAAATAGAACAATAGGCAATGGGCCTTTCACCACTCTCAAGAGTTACAAGACGTAGGTATTCAAACAAATACTATGGATTTTAAATCCCATAGCAATAAGTGTACCGAGGATAGCTCTCAACCGTGAGAAATTGCATTTTCTCCATTGTTCTGTTCGAGGAGTCCTTTATGATTTGATCAATGTTTTTGGCCCTTTTTCAGTCATTTTGCAACCATGGTATTTTTTAAAAGTTAAATTTACCCACATTTCTAGTGATCGTAAGGTAGCCAGAAAAATCATAAAAAATACCTCGATCTTTTGGCTTTTAACTAGAATTCGAATCGTTCAGATCTGTAAAGTACTCTTGATGCTATGAATTTTCATAAGTGGGAACTTTTTTCTGGCTCACCCGGTATACCAACTGAAGTTTGCCAAGAAGCAATGTCGTCAATTGATTCCACTTGCTAATCAGTGATTTCGCCTTTTGAAAATATTTCAGACACCAAAATGGCTGATATGGGTGATCTTCAGTGGCTTCAAAAAGTACCGGTCAGTAATGTCAGAGTCCTGAGAATTTTTCAATGAATAATATACTCTATTATCTTCTGTTGAAAAGAATTTCGTGTCTCAAATGGACTTATAACCCATGCATTAAAATATTTCAAATTCCCTTTTTCTTCCAAAAGTAGTAATATTGAGGAAGCTCTCTTCAACATGAGCAAACTTAAAATCTCATTCATTTGATTATGATGAAAGCAACATCATTGTTCACCTTCGATGGTTAGAAGACTGAGATCTATCCTAAATCCTAAATTCAAGGTCACTGTGAAACTCTTTTGTTTGTGGGGGGAGGGTATATATGTTATAAGCTGAGACTTTGATATCAATGATATCCATGTTTAAGGCTGAGACTGCGTTCACACGATGCCGGCACATTTTGAAAACGGTGAAAAATGGGGCGACTTCAAATTTTGAGCCAGAGTTCACACGATACCGGAACAATTTGAAAATGGCAGGAGCTTAGACGGCAAAAACTGGATGCAACACTTTGATGCCAAGAAGCGTACTTACACCCTAAAAGTCGATCAGTCTCGTTCCAAAAGTGTCTAAAAATGTTCTGTTTTCATCATTTTCAGGTGTTTACACAATGCCATTTCCAAAATGTGTCGGTTAGAGTTCCGTTTTCAAAATCTACCGTTTTCAAAATCTGCCGGCAAAGAGTGTGCAGTTTTTGACGTGTGAACGGGAGGCCTATCCGTCAAATTTTTCACCGTTTTCAAAATGTGCCGGCATCGTGTGAACGCAGTCTGAGGCTTTACCAGCAGAATTGTCAGATGCACCTAATGCATCATTCCCATACAAAATCCAGTTTGATGAGTTCTTATAGCAAATGGATTACTTGATGATAGTTACATTACATATTTACCCCCCCCCCCCTCTTTCAACGAATTCATGATGACCCTGTATTTAGGATATATAACAGTTTTCTAAACATTGAAGGTGTGCTATGCTTTTGCTTTTATCATAATCAACGATGATTTTATGAGATTTTAAGTTTGCTCTTGCTGAAGAGAGTTTCCCTAATATCACTATTTTCGGAAGAAAAAGACATGAAATATTTTAATGCATGGGTTATAATTCTATTTGAGACACGAAATTCTTTTCAACAGAAGATAATAGAGTATATTATTCATTGAAAAATTCTCAGGACTCTGACATTACTGACCGGTACTTTTTGAAGCCACTGAAGATCACCCATATCAGCCATTTTGGTGTCTGAAATATTTTCAAAAGGCGAAATCACTGATTAGCAAGTGGAATCAATTGACGACATTGCTTCTTGGCAAACTTCAGTTGGTATATATCAACTTATGACAAATCAATTTGAGATCATTCATACCAAAATTTGCAAAAAATTTTTTTTCAAATCAGCTAAAACTGCACAAATATGCGTTTTGTCCAATTTCCATACCTAGTTATTTCTGGAGTGGAAACTCGTAGAAGAGTTTTCATATTTTATTCGTACTATAAACAACATGATAAATCAAGATTATCATTTGTAGTTAATTTGCCCATGCCGTTGAAGCAGGAAAACCAATGAAACATCCTTCCAAAATGGATTAATTCAGAATTTTTCATTACCATGTCAGGATTTTGACGAGCATCTGCACAAAAGTGGAATCTTCAATTTGCAGATGAATTTTTCTCCTCATTATTTGCTGCATTTACAATGCTTTTCACTGATCAGACTTTGTTGCAGAGTGTTTTAGGTGAGATTAGAAATCGTTGAAAGTGCCACTTCATCTTTGATTGAGCCATCATCAAAAACTTCAACCTGCCATAGAAAGTTAACCGTTTAAGATATGGAGCTGAAATTTGAAATTTGACCTTTCCTCTAGGTAACAATTACATGAAAAAAGTTTGAAGACGTTTCTCAAACATGACTTGACATGCATTTGTTCAAATTACATGGAATGTCCCACCAACGTACCGCTTTGAACATGAGACCTTTATCACGTTTCACAACATATGGAAAATTTTTTCGTCACTATTTTTCCATTACGGTGACAATGCGGTAACCATAGTACTTCTAAATTTTAGATGTTAATGTCGATGGAAAGCAGAAAATTTTGTGGAATGGCGATACTCCATATATCTCGTTAAACAGCAAGCTGTACAAATGTCAACATGGGGATATTCAACATAAGCACAGTAAAAAGGATGAAACAAGTGTAAGTAATAATAAAAATTTAATTCACAAATACCTTATCTCAAGTTGTAAATAGTGAACTGCTTTCTAAAAAATCTTGAATTATGAAACCAGTTAACACTTCTACGTTATCTCGAGAAAGGAATACACAATGCAGTTTGCTACACAGTTACCTGCTGTTCAATGCAAAGTATTGGTGACAGTACTACACACATACAAGAAGAAAGAGCTATAAATTTGTATCGCAATGCGAAAAAGGATGAAAGCATTCTCGTAATTCTTTATACTTATCGTCTTGTAGACACCTGAACATGGGTTTAAACGAAAGTACATTAAGGTACAAGCAACAAAAAAATTTGGATGCCAGGCTGAAATCAAGATTCGGGAGGTTGCGGAGTTTCCAGATTTCTCGGTAAGCACGTTCTTTCACTTACAAAATGTTCAAAAACTGTTACAATATGGGTAGAATATGGTGATGGCAAAAGTATATGCAGGCTTATGGTGCCGCTCTGTCCTAGACAGCACCTAAATGGATGTCAACTCTATGCAGATCTTAATTCAAATGATGTGAACCGTTCGCCATCTTTACAAAATAATGATGCTGGCCAACCTGAACTGACGTTTTTCAACATCCTTGTCGTTACATACATAAACTTATGCACAACTAGAGGTCCATCCCTTTTCCTGGAAACCTTTCAACCCGTGACTTCATATTGAAATTTTGCAGGTTGAGAAAAACACGGAACACTTCAGGAAGGCAGCATCGTCAAGTATCAGGAAAAATCTTCAGGAAGGCAGAAAAGACTTTACCAGAAAGTTTCACGTCACTCTCGCAAAACTAGAGGACCACAACCATATTGTTGGCAAGGTAAGAAAACGTTTCCTAAGATCCTTTCTGAAAGGCACAACATGATTTAAAATATGATAAAATTTTCAGGCTAGATTACAGCGAAAAGAAGAGAACGACTTAGTGATGATGATACTGGTTTAAAACTAGGAGCTGAGAATTTGAAGTGATTTCTGTGAACTGTGGACATCGATGGGACCGTGCTGCCTGTAGTGAACAAGATAAATCAAATGTCTGGTTAATTACATAGGTGCACCACGTTGCTAATTAATGAAAATTTCATCTCTTAGGCAGCAGGAGCATTTCAGCCCATGGACAAGCTTCTCGCAGAAGAGATCGGAAATCTTGTAGTGCAAGGAGTACATGATGGATACGAGGCTCAAAGACATCTCCGTAGGTTCGTTGCCGAAAAATTCCCCGCTGCATCAGTTGATAAGGATAACAAGCGGCTTTATCCTGGTATTGACCAAATAAGGAGCTCCATGTACGTTGCACAGACAAGGAATATGCTGTCAAAGAATGATCAAGAAAACTTGCTACTCAAGGTATTAACATTTGCTTTGAACAGTATCCTAATACACTGATCTTTTCTGGATTGAAATGATATGTAGAATTTGGTCCAATTGTGATTACGTGAACTGGCGCTAAACCAGTTGCGATGAATCATGTTTATATATTCTAGTGATATAAGAATCCCTTTTTTTCTAAACTGAAGCAAGTGCTTTAAGGACAGTGAGTGCGATCATCGGAAATAAAGCGTTTTGATTTTTAACTCAGGTTCTTCTAGTTCATTGGCGTCAAAGTTCTTGTGCCAGTTTGGAATTGGGGGTGTGTCAATTGTATTTGAAAATCAGCAAAATTGATCACAGATAATGCCTGGTGGAACCAATCTCAAGTAGCTTCTTAATAATGCCATGTAGAATTCGAAATCATATGCTATTGACGTCTTAAAGTATACCGATTGGCCCAAAAGCAACTTCACGAGCAAGGTCACACTTTGCTTCTTCAAATTAAAAGCAATTGTCACATGTTTTATCAGCACCTCCAAAGGTAACTGACCTTTCGAACTAAATGCTGATAGAAACGTTTTGTTGGCAAAGTTTGCTCCTAGTAAGGAGGATGGGATGTCACTCGTGAAGTTGTGTTTGGGTCATCCGGGATCATGCATATTTCAATAAAATGATAGCACTTTAATCATCATATTGTCTTCCTCAGGTAGAAGTCTGGAAAAATCAATACCCAAATGATCGATTTCACTGCCAAGCTCGTCAAGTAAATGAAAAGAACGAAGAAACGAGTACATTCATGTTCGTTTGCCAAACAAGTTCACAGATTGGAATGCTACAGCGATATGGTGAAATTTGTCTTATGGACGCTACTTACAAGACAATGCGTTATGCTATGCCTCTTTTCTTCTTATGTGTTCGTACCAATGTCAACTACGAAATTGTGGCAGCATTCATCATCCAGAATGAGACAACAGCAGAAATGGAGAAAGCACTATCTATAATCCGAGACTGGAACAAAAACTGGACGCCTAACTATTTCATGTGTGATTGCGACGAGAAGGAGATAAATGCCATTGAAACAACCTTCGTAGATCACGACTGCTTCGTTTACCTCTGCGATTTCCATCGTGAACAGGCATGGACTCGCTGGGTCAATAAAGCGGAACATGGAGTCTCACGTGTGAAGGATGAAGTTCTTTGTCGTTTGAGGAGGCTTGCCAAGGCAGACACTGAAGCAAAGTACAAACAAGCATTGTATCAGCTTAGATCATCGACCATATGGAAGGAGCATGAGAAACTTCGATTATGGATGGAGGGAACATGGCTTCCTCAATTCAAGGTAAGTCACAGTCGATAATTCTTTCACATGCTACTTGCCTTCAACGGGTCTTCTTTTCTGTTAGAGAAATGAAAAAGAACATTACATCGTCCACGAGCAGCGGAGAATGATAACATCGCAGTAAATGAGAAAAATGCCCAGTAACCTGAACTGCAAACACAAACTCCTCAGCGAGATTTGTCCTCCAGAAGCTTCCTATGTTTAGCATCATTATTATTATCTCATTATCATCATGAAACTTTCCGGTAAAGACACTGCACTGCATGGTAGGAAGAAATCGCCGTTCTGATGACGCTAAATGGCTTTCTTTTTCCTTTTTCAGCGCTGGGTTTGGGCATACCGAGCCAATACCTTCCAGGTCTTAGTTAAGACGAACAATGGCATAGAGCGGCAAAATAAGCTGCTGAAGCATAACTATTTGCGAAGGAAACGAAAGCTAACAATCTCACAGTTATGCACAATCTTGGTGGAGGATTTCATTCCAGGCTGCTTTAAAAAGTAAGTTTAAAATGAACTATACATCTTCAACAAAATGTAAGTACTAAGCTCCTATCTGTTTTTCAGGGTACAAGCTGTTGTATAATGTTATCAGTTACATTAAATTTCCAGAATTTCAGGTATCAGCTATCTACACAGACATGGAACCAACAGCATTTTCTATTCAACAGCCGACAAAATCTAAACAAAGAAAACAATGACAAGAGCCTAAAATGCTTTCTGGCGTTATTCTAGCAAAGGTTGTAAGATTAACTTGAAAAGAAAAACAGACTTTCCATCGTTACTGTGAGAGACTCTATCAAAATAAAGGTCTGCTGCCTGAAGATGGATTCCAATCGTCGATCTAGGGTAATCACCATACAGGAAAGATGGCAGATGAAATTTGTTTCACTTACTCATTCATATGATATTTGCCTTGCAGGTATGCTGATATGAATCTCCAGTACTCGTCAGTGTTCCGATCATATTCGTCCGTTGTTCCACATTATCTACACAATCGTCCAAGGTCCTTTGTGGTGCATTGTATGGAGAAACTCGACTCTGCCACAAATATTCCCGCAAGCTACGTTCGTGAAGTATCAACGGGTATAGTGGAGGTCAAAAGCAGCAGGCTTCCACAGTGTAAAGTTTATGAAGTTAAGTTTGGAGACAAAACGTTCCCACGATGCGAATGTGAAGATTGGCAACAGAAATACCTGCCATGCAAGCATATGTTCGCTGCAATTGTGCATCCACCAAGTTATGCTTTTCAGTTCCTCGGCACTAAGTACCTGAATTCTCCCTTTTTCACGCTGGATGAGTCGATAATAAAGCCATTTGAAGCCCCGACGGCCATGAGCACATCAGACCTCACTGCAGAACTTGAGAAAGAGTTGCCATCAACGTCTTTACCAATGGAAATGGATGCAGAATCAGAGCCATCTACCAATCCAGCTGACTTGCCACTTCCATCAAAAGGTGTTCATTTGACAACGGCTGCTGATTGTAGAGATCTGCTACATCAGATACGTGGACTGACATACCTCATAGCAGACGCCAACATTATTTCACAGCTTGAGGATAAATTGTCAGGAATTCTTGTTGACCTCAAATCTGCAGCAGATAAAGAGAATGGCTTCATTCTTGAAGAGAAAGCTCAGAAACCTAAAAAGAAAGCAAAATTTCCATCAAAAGCAAGGGGTAGAATACCAACTGCCTCCTTGCCTTCTGAAGGCAACAAAAAGATGAAAAAGAGACGATACGGGCAAGGTTTTGAAAGAATGGTTGCTTCAAGGAACTTTAAGATCGAAGAGGATAGACATGGTAAGTAACATTACAATAATGATATATAAAGTGAACTGGTGGCCTGGTGAATTTAGCACAGCTTTATGCAACGTACTGCAGGATTATCACCTTTGAAAACTAGCAAATAATTACATCAGCAAGGGGTAACTGGCAGACGTAAATTGAAACTGAAATGGCATTAAACCTAACTGAACCTAATTTGGTTGAAATTGCGTTGTCTCCTTCTCTCAGTTATCAAAAACATCGGAGGAAATTGCTATTACTTGCAAGCATTTTGAACTCTTAGCTCCAGTTTAATAGCATAAAAGCCACCAATTTCTGCAATTTAGCTGAAGTTCAGCAGCTTTTGATGAATGCGGTCTGCTGAAACTTGCAAAATAAAAAAAAAAACGGATTCTATGGGAAGAGGTTTAGCGTTCATCGCCCCCAATAAGATTAATGTAGCTATTGACAGCAGGCAATCAGCAGAATTCTTCATACAACATCTTCTTACCATTAATGGTTAAATAATTTCATTTGATATATACTATTCACAATAATTTTTCATGGCAGGATTCTTGCTAATGATTCTGATTTGAAATTGCTGCACTTATTATACTTTACTATGGATTGTTACTTTTGGCACATTATGAGTGTAACCTAATGGTACAACGCTTAACCTGATTACATGTAAAACTTTTCAACATTCTGCCCAATTTAGGTAAAAGACCTAAAACAACACAGAAACTTCCTGGTGCAAAGAGAATGATGCATACTGAGGTAAGCTGAGCCTTCCTTTTGCAAATGTTAGACGATTCTTCATATTTGGTAATAATGGTATATAAATCACAAAATCATATATCCAAGTGAGATGAAGATGTTACGTTAGGAATATAAATGTGCCTGCAAAATGGTAACCAGGAAATTATTCGGAAAATTCATTTCATAATTTTTGAAAGCTCATCACATCTCAACTTTAACCTAGCTGAGCTGTTGGTAGCAATATTTGTCCACCTTCATTTATTATGACAGTGGAGGGACAAGATGCACAGTCATGCCAAATTTAGGATTTAAGGCAAAATATCTCCTTACCTTGACTCCCTTTCATGTACTGTAGTTCACTCTGTCCAGTAACCCAGATCTAAAAATACAAGAGTCTAATAAAATATTTTGAATTACTGCAATAAAAAAGTTTCACTTCTATGGTATTTCGAACGAGTTCATTCAATATATCAGTGAATTAATGTATGCAACATTTAATGTTGACAGCTGATATTGAAATACTGTATATAAGTTCCCCTTTTCTCATAAGCTTTTATCCATAATTTTTCCCTCTCTACTTTGATCCATGTCTTTAGCTTTTCTATCAGCATTGCAATTAAAATCAACAAAATTTTTAAGTTTATATTTTTCAAATTAATTTTGCAGGAGCCACTTGAGACAGAAATTGTAATGCCAGAACTTCAGCCAACTGAAGAGAAGGATGAGTATGAGTCTGGTGAAGAAGAAGAAAGAATTTATGTTGACAGTGGAGATGAAGGGGAAAATAATACCACATGGCTCAGGATCGGACAAGTTGATCTCAAATGTCACGAAAAGAGTATTCTTCGATCTGATGACATGTGGCTCAACGATAAACACATCAATGCAGCACAATACCTCCTCCAGCAGCAATTTCCATTGATCCAGGGCTTCCAAGACACAATCCTGCAGAAACGCAACGGCTTCAGTGTTGAATCTGGTGAATTCATTCAAATCATCAACATGGCTGAAAGTCACTGGGTTACCTTGTCAACACTGGGTCTACAGCAGCAAGGAACCATCCGCATGTATGACAGCATGAAGGCCAAAGGCATTTCATCTGAGGTTCAGCAAATCATAGCCTCACTTCTTTGTACAACAAAGCCAATTGTCACAGTGAAGAAGGAACAGGTACAACAGCAACCTGACTCAAGCAACTGTGGCCCATTCGCAATTGCCTTTGCAACACATGAGTGCTTTGGTCAAGATCCACGCCGTGCTGTTTTTGATGTAGCCAGAATGAGACCACATCTTTTACAGTGTTTTGAGGCAAAGAAGATGACACCATTCCCCACTGTTGAAATTTGCACCACAATCCATTTGAGCGAGCTGGAAGTATTCAGAGTTTATTGCTGCTGTCGTATGCCATTAACCCAGGAGGATGAACTGCAAACCTGCAATGTGTGTAGTGAAAGGTTCCATGCTGCATGCCAGCTAAATGCAGATAAACACTGGATGGATCAAGGTGAGGACACCAATGTTTGGTTTTGCAATGAATGCTGGAAACTAGTAGAAAAGAAAGGTTTTGTTATCACTGGAATCAAAGAGCATCATAAATATTGAATGGCATTTACTAACTGTTGTTGTACTATCATGGACAAGGGCTACAGGAAAATTTGCCAAGTTTCAGGAAGAAATATGAAAACATCTCCCACCCCCCCCCCCCCCATAGTCAATGTTGGTACCGTAAAAGCTCTATTAAGCCCCCCCTCTCTATTAAGCCCCCCTCTCTAATAAGCCCCTCCTCTCTGAGTCAAAATTTGAAATAAGCCCCCCCCACTTATACAAAATTCTAGAATTTACAAATTTTTCCGTTTATTTAGCTATACAATCTTACATGTTAATTTTAGTATGATATGGGATAAAAAGTGAGTCGAATCTGTGTATTTGAGTCGGAAAATTGTCTGTTGAATCCGCAAAATATGGAATAAAGGAACTGAAAAGCTACCAAATATATCCTTTTCGCTTGATTTTGTGAATAAGCCCCCCCTCTCTAATAAGCCCCCCTCTCTATTAAGCCCCCCCTCTGGAAAGTCCAAAATTAAATAAGCCCCCCGGGGGCTTAATAGAGCTTTTACGGTATTTGTGGCTGCCTAAAATGAATACTGTAGACAGCTATAAAGATCAGGCCTTTTCCTGAGGAAAGTTGCACGAGAGTGCCAGAACGCTCGCGTAATTTCGTTTGCGCGAGCGATCGCTCAGGTAAAGATTCACAAGCACTGTTTATTCCTTGGAAAAGCAAGTTACAATGAATCTCGATATTATTTGTCAAATGAGAATGAATTGTTAGAACACTAAATGTTAGTCTTTTCAATCATATGGTAAGCACGGATAGGATACCATCGTTTTTTCGTCTTGTCTCATCATGATGAATCTTTACTTTCTATCTTCTGTTTCTGGAGTGTATTTGGTCTTACTATTTATCAACTCTGAACATCGGGCAGGGAATTTCCTTGGATCCTTCTTTAATTTAGACCACAATTTTATTTGCCGTCATTCAGTTAAGATACGGTAAACAGTACAACGCTCTCATATCGAAGAGCTTTAAATGGGAAGAAAGGTTTTGCATTCAATGATAAACGTAAAGGATCGATGCACGTTGATTGATGAAATGACGAATTTGATGTCTGGCAATCATATTTGTACCATCGATGAGCCTTCTGCTACAATGTTGATTCCTCATTTGCGGTTTCTTTGAGGATGATTCCTTGTCTTCTTGAAAGACTTAAAATTTCTTCCGAAAGTTGGTTCCCTTCTTTTAGTATTTTAGGCCCCGTTCACGATGTTGAAATTCTTTAAATTATATTTGCGTTGCTCTTAGAACCAATGTTTAATTAAATCATCTCCCCTACCAATCCCAGTAAGATACTTTCCAGCTTTAACTCTGAGCTTATAATGTAGTTATCCTAATATCAGGTTTCTATCGCATGTTTATACTATATACTGTATTTCTTTTTCCCGAAAAAGATGTTTTCTTGAAGTATGATCATTTCCACCTGAGGTCAAATCCATTAATGCCGTTTTTCATAACTTAACAGAAGATTTGTTCATTGATCAAGGAGAATCTTATCCTATTGTAATTCACAAGAAATTGTTGAGAGCGATTTGCCCTAAAATTGGCAATTTTGCGAGAGCGATAAAGAGCTCGCGTGATCATGTTTGCGCGAGTGCTGACGCGATCGCGAGCGATCGCTCGCGTAAAACGAAAAGGCCTGAAAGATGTCATAAAACATTGTAAAACATTGATTTGGAAGAAAGGATGACTTTTACCAGGCAGTTGTGAAAAGAAATCCTATGATTTTTCTAGGACCAATTACACACTGTACCAGCCTGTTTGCCTCCAAAAGTAAATTGATTTATATGATTATAAAAAAGAGTTTCTGTCTGAAAATCCACTAAAGAAAACTGTGAATTAAAATTGACAAACTTTTTAATGCTCTCCCAACATCCAGTTCAATAATTCAGCATTATATTGTGGAAAATTATTTCCAAAGGAGAAAACATTTACAAATTCTTATCCAGTTTGCAATTGCTGTTTCCAAATGAATATCAAATTCTGAACAAAACTCTGCCCATAAAAGTAACCCTGCAAGTTGTTGTTTCCATGAAACCTGTTTTAGAAGGCAGAACACAACTTGTATGCCTGCACATATATAGAGTATTTAGTGTTCATTATAAGAAACTTGTGTCTTGTAAGAAAATAAGTGTACCTTGATGTTTGAAATTTATAGGCCAACCTGCCAATTATTATATGATTTATCTTTCATGTAGTCATCAAATAGTTTGATTTTCACGAGTTCCCTAATGGGTTTAAGTCTTATCTAGATTTAAGATTCAGGGATTAGTAAATAAACCATAATATGCAGTATCTTTGAGCCTATTTGGGTATTGTTTATAACTATCATTATCAATAAGAAGTAAGCAGTTGGCTGGTTATCATTAAAACCTTTAGCACACAAAGAACCTTTTGTAACAGGCATGACTGGTAGTATATTCATCTGGTAAAGATTGTGTTATTTTAAACATCTGAATATGACTATATATCTTGGAGACTTTCATCTCCACGCTATTTTCATTAATGGAGCGCTTACAGATCTGCCTTTCTGCTTTAACCTGAAGCAAAAATCCTTATTGTTTCAAATCAACAGAACTGTTGAATGATAATAGATCCTACTTAAAGTTTTTGATTTCATTTCATCTTGAAGATATCCACAGACTTCAGGTACTGATGATGTCATTTTGCTTGCAAATTACTTCTAGAGGGTTTTGAAAATATAGCCGTATCTTATCTTTGGAATTTGAATTCAACAGATTTTTGAAATGCATGCTAATTGAAACAAGTTTTTCAATTCTGTTTATCTTTAGAGCATAGTCAACCTTGCATACTGTCTTCATTTTGCACAAACGCAATGATATCATGAGCTGATCCTATAAAATAGTTGATAACACACAAACAAAACAAGGCATCAAAAACTTGATAAGTATCATCAATCATTTTGCTACTAATACGTCGCCACACGCTGGAAACAAGGACCATTATGGAAACAAGGTTGCATTGACCTTTTAATGCTATCCCTGCCATCTTTTACCATGGGGTGTTTTAAATTAGGTTATAAATAAGATATGTAATTTTGCCTGTAATCATTTCAAATTGTAGACATTGTAATTAGATTTCTTTTCTTTTATAAATAGTTATATATTTACTTTGATGGCAAAATTATACATACATACATACATACATGCACTGTTATTTGAATTGCATCATTCAATAGTGCTATTCACTGGCAACAATAAAAACTTTCATGTCAGATCACTTTGAAAGAATTTGTATTTGCTGACACCATTCAACTTGTGCATTGCAAAATCTAGCGATATCTTAGTGTTAGAAAAAGGTTTCAAGTGTGAATTCAACATTATTTACGGGCACACATTTCTTAATTTGCCAGTGCAATCCTTGTTGACTTCAAAAACTTTAACAAGCAGGGTCTACTGGGGTTAAATGGGTAGGCAGGGGTGGGTATCGTTGCTTGCTGGAAAAGAGTAGATGCAGAACAGGTAAATCAACATTAACTATGTCAACGAGAAGGATAGTTTGAGCAGTTCCAGCTGGAGCCAAACTCTAAAGATTTTGGCAAAATTTATCTAGATTTTTCCCCACTTTTACCCAAAGCTGGCCCATTTTACCGACCCTATCTCTCTGTTCTAAATTTGGACTGCATCTACTCTCGTTCACAACAGCCTACTTACTAGTCTATAAGTATGGTTTTTTGATCCATTAAAAGCAACCAATTCTTTTTTAACCTTTTCAAAAGTACAATACCATATGGAAACGATTCAAATATCTTCATATAATAAGAACTCCGAGTACCCTTCACAGCTACCAAACTCTGCGTGGGGGGCCTAACTAGGGAGGCCAAGACAATCTTTGTGATTGAGTGATTGCTCGTTTAGGCCCAAAATAACTTTGTTGCAGTTGAATCATGAAAATATCAGTGAGATCTACAATAAGATATAAATGAATAATATACCTTCCTTTCCCTGATCTTTGCTGGACTTGCATGCTTGCACGATACGAAGAAGTTTGTCTCAAAGTTGTGGTAGAGCGCCCGCCATTGTACTGTTCTCCTCGCAACTCGTCGGATCGCGAGAACGATGTTTCTCGTGTGCGAATTTTATGAATATTAAATGAGCTCCTTCTGACCGGTTGAAATTTTGGCCTACCTTCTCGCATAAGAGTAGATTTTGGAGTTGAGAATACTGCAATTTGTGATGCAATGGTAGTTCAAAATGGAGCAGGTAGAGGAAGTTTTGTGTGTGGGTCCTCAACAAGAAACCAAAGAATCGAGAGACTTTGGTGGGACGTTTTTAGATGTGTTTGTCACATTTATCATTATACATTTTATGCAATGGAACAATCGGGCCTGCTTGATGTTGAAAATACAGTGCATCTGTTTGCTCTTCAAAGTGTTTTCACTCCTAGAATTAATTATGCATTGAATGAATGGATGGCTTGTCATAACAACCATCCACTATCTACAGAGCATGGCTGCACACCAAATGAGATATGGCTACGTGGAATGGCAAATCCAGCAAACCCCCTTGCAAATGGTTGTTTAGATGACAATCCCACCAACCTTGCACATTATGGCGAAGACCCAGGAGGTCCCTCTCCTTTTGAGCAAACAGACAATAATGTCGTTGTAGAGCCTGCTCAGTTAACCATAACCAATGCTGCCACAGAGTTTGCACGTGCTATGCAGAATTTTACAGATACAACAAGGATTTCATCAAATTTTGGCATAGACATATATGTTGAAGCGTTGGAATTCATAAACCATACACTACAGCAAGAAATTAACCAATGAACAGAAACATTTAACACAACACTGCCATGTGGCAACATAACACATTTATCAAATAAAAGCAGCAACATCTACAGGGTGTTTCAGAAAAAAAAACACAACCCTCTTTCATTTGATATTCTTCAGGAAATGATAAGATTTGAATCAATTTGAGGCATAGCATCTGAAAGTTCAGTCTATCTTCTTTCCAATGATATCCAGATTGTATGGATTAACTGAATGTTTCTTTGCTTAATGGAAGTTTTTAGTATGGCCTATTTTAGATGCCGGAAAGTGATCAGGAATGTATACAGCGATAATCCACCATTCTAAGAGCACAATTCATCATTATCAACAAATTCATCTCTTGAGATTGAAATTATCTTTTTCCCCCTCAAGGCATCACCGCAAGTGCTTCTAGGCCTGAAATATGTTGAAAATTTTTTTTCCATACTTTTGGCTGGAGAAAGGGGTATTTTGCTTTTGTGGCATGCTGCATTTGAAAATGGCCATACTCAAATTTTGTCAATTTTTTGAGATTTTAAATTATTGTTGGGTTACATCTTTTCTGAAACACCCTTTATTTTGTAAATAATCCTTGGCATGCCATATAGGATAACTCAAGTATAATCAGGAGGGTATTGGTGGGCAACAAGAAAACCATTTAAGGAAATTGTAAATATCTTGAGCAAAAAATGCTCCTCTGGGAATTCTCAAATTTCTGCACTCAAACAATGTAAGTATAATTCATGTCATGTCTCTGAAGCTGAAATTTGTCCTTATAGGATCAGGGTTTCTTAAAAGTGTCCTAAAGCAAAATTTTTATCTATACAAAATGATCAACACTGTCCAATGATAAGGAATCCTCTTAAATTTCTTTGATATCTCATTTCGTTTTCATGTTATGCACTGTTTTCAAGCATCAGCAGATGACGTCATTTTGTTTGAAAGATGGAAATAAATGTGTATCTGATCTTTGAAAGGTTGCGGTTGAAGGAACCATTTCAACTGAGCTTGATGAAGTAATAAATATTGTCTCATGAATCGATACATGGTTTAGAAAGGCATTCAAATTGAAGAAAACTTCTTCAAGTCCATTTCCCTTTGGAAATATAGTAAATCTTGTAGGCTTTCTTTACTTTTTACCAACAAAATGACATCATCAGTCAATCATACAAAACAGTGGATAACTCTAAAATGAAACAAGGTATCAAAAAAATTTCTAATAACATTCTTATCATTCAACTGTGCTATTCATTTGCATCAATAAAACTGTTCACTTCAGATCACCTTTAATCAATAGCCTAAGGTAAGTTTGTGACAGGCCGCTTCTCGCATTTCTGTTATTTCCACATAGTTGTAAACTGTGTGCCTCAGAAAGATCATATGCTCAGAATCACGATGTGACTTGCCAAAAAAATAGTCAAATTCTTTAGGGGGGACGCACTTAACATATTTTGCAGATGGGATGTACACTCCTTCCTGGGTATTGTCTTTGCCTTGTTTTGCTAAATGCTTGGTATGAAAAGCATTTTTCTAGAGCCGGTTGTTGGGGCAAGGTGTTTTTGTCATTTCAATGGTGTATTTTTTATGTTTTGGATTGGAGTATACATACTTCTTGCCGATATTTTCTAAAGCTGATATCACTTAGGGGGAATAGTTCTAAAGCCAGGTGAAGTAATCATTTCTTGAAGTGCACATCCCTCTAGAAGCCATAAGTGAAGTCAAGTGCCCCCCTCCTAGACTTCAGCATTAAACCTAAAGTTTGCATGTTCCAAAACATTAGGCATACAGGATATACAGTAGTTTTGATCTGTAATTAGCGCATTTAATTTGAAAAACAGTCCCTAAATACTGTACTCTGCTCTCTAAATAAAGTGATGTGGATAGTATAACAATCACAAATACCGTAAAAGCTCTATTAGCCCTTCCCCCTCTAATAAGCCCCTCCCCTCTGAGCACAAATATTTCAAATCAGTCTCCCTTAACCCCCCCCCCCCCATTTATATTATCTAAAAATTACCAGAGATTTTCCATTTACTTTCCTATGTTTGCATATTTATTTTGATGTGTTTGGGACAAACACTGTGCCAAATTTATGCATTTGACTCACAAAACTGTCTGTTGAATCCGCAAAATATGGAGTAAAAGAAGAGATGAGCTATTACTTGTACCCATCTCATTTGATTATAAGCCCTCCCTCTCTAATAAGCCCCCTCTCTCTTGAGCCCCCTTTGTAGTACCCAAATTAAATGAGCCCCCCCCCAGGGGCTTACAGCCTTTACAGTAATCAGACAGCTACACACCACCTGTAGCACAGTGGGCTGTGTTCAGAGGAAAGAGGAAAGTGAATAATTCTCACAATAGTCACAGATTTGCTGATGTTGTAAATGGCAATAGACTTGGTATTTGAAGATATTCCATCTTGTGATCGCTTCCATTTCCTTTAGGAAATGAAAACCAGCAAAAGAACAGTAATACCCAATACCCATCTGAAAACATAGATTTGAGGTAAAAATTGGATAAAGGATAAAGGATAAAGGATAAAGGGTGCATGTAGATTTAACTGATTCCAAAGGCTGCAAGCAACTAACTTAATTCAATTTTCAATGCAAAAGATAAATTACAACTGCCAGAAAAAATCACTATAAGAGGCTACTACTTGGAAACTGGATGGACCAAGCAGCCAATCTCATTAGGAGGAACGTGTAAAAGCTTTCATTAACAAAAACAAGAAGTGTAATTGTTTCACATTGCCTCCTCTCAGACCACTGTACCCTATCATAATGCACAATAAACACAAACCATCTCAAGAGTAAAATGGGAGGGCTGTGAGTAAAATGAGTAATTTTGAAGGGTGGACAATGGCAGATCGTGGAGTTGCAATATCAACATGACAGTTATCAAATCTGCCATATCTTGAGAAACTATGTGAATCAAGAATCAATTTTTACCTGACTCATTTTATCTCAACTAACCTATTTTGACCCTCTGTAGATACTAATGAAACAAGACAGGTTAAGGTATGCAAATGTGCACTTCTCACATCTTACCAAAATATGTGTTGCAGAAAGCATAGTCATATACATTGAAAAGTGTTTCATCTGGAGGCAGGTCAATATGCAATGTGCCCCTTGGTAGGTAAAGAGTGTTACTGCATGTGCTGGACTTTGGAAAGAAGTTTGGAGTGGGTTGAGACTTTGGCTCTTCTTGACCATCTGGTAGTTGCACATGACTGAATGTTGCTTCAGTAAACACTATGGAAGGTTGGCATCCAAAGCCAAGAATGGGCTCCTCACTGGCACCTGTGACAAATGAGAGTATACCTTCCATTGTAGTAACACGCCTTCCAGCAGCCACTTCTCTCATATATTTGACAAGTTTACCATAAAATGCCTTTTCAAATACGAGGCTGTTACTTCCCTCCTCCGAAAAGCTGGGCTTGAGATGATACAACAGCATCTTGACTGTTAGGACTTTGGGTGTTGATCTAAATAGATGCAGCATCATTGGAAACCTTCTTGTGAAAAGTCGGATTGCCAGTGTGTCCAGGCCTTCATGCAACTTCTTGATACACTAAGACACACTGGGACTGTCATTGAAGAATATCTCAGTTAAAACATCTTCTTGCAAGTAATTTGGCAATGGCCCATTCTGCAACATGGAAATAGCTATTAACTGACCAACATAAAAGTAATCAGTGGCCAAGTGCTCCTTCAATCCATGCTCAAAGTATTTTGAATAGATTGCTCTCTGGCACAACTGGAGCCATTCTTTTCTTGGGCCACCACTGTCCACTGCTTGTTCTCCATAGAACTGCACTTGGAACGTCATGCGAGGATCTGTAATATCTTTAAGCTCTTGTTGTACTCAGGACATTTTCCCTGTCCACAGTAATGTAAGTATTGTCTCCAGCCAGCTCCAGAGAAGGGTCAGTTGCATCTAACTGACGACCTGCAACAATGTTTGCTTGCATGTATCTTAAAATTTCAGTAGGCTCTTGCAGATTTGATGGACATTCATTAAGAATCTTAATGAAGACTGAGCTTGATGCAGCGGAGGCTACTGAATTGTTTCCTGGCAAATCTATCATTCTGTTGTCTTCTTCAAAAGAATCCAACCGTGAAGGTCTGGTATCAGGGTTGGAGCTCACTGTGCACTCCCCTGTTTGAGCTTTTGGATCATGGGAATATCCATCAAAGGCTCCCATCAACAGAACATCATCATCAATATCTTCCTGATCTATGAGGAATTGATACTCTTCCTTCATCCTTATATACAGCTGACCTTGTCCAGCTAGCTTTTTAACAACATTGTAATTGTACTCAGTCCCCCTGCCCAACTGAAGGACAGATATTTTCTTTTGTGTGACTTTAATAAACTCGAAGTCATGTTTGCCTATCATAGAGTACTTAGAATCTAATGCTGACACAAGCTTTCCTCTGATTTTATCCTCATTATCTTTCTCATCTAAAGTCACCATACCCCTCTCTAAAATCATGTCTCTTGATAGAGTATTGCTATCATCGGATGAATCTTCACTCGTAGCACAAGACGATATGAGAGCAAACTCGAATGGTCTGCTGACTGCTGAGTTACCCTCCTTACTTCTGGCCTTTGCATTCTTTTGTTGACCAGCTTTGGGGGCTGCTCTAAGACGTTCATTTTTATTCAGTCGTCTGTACAGTCCTGCAGAAGAGCTAGTTTCCATCATTGACCGGGCATGAGATAAAGTTTCCGATATGACAATGATAGATGGCGATGGCAATGCTTCCCTTGAGTTTGTCCAACTTCTTGCTCCGTCTGCAGAAGCAGGCCTCCTCGAGGAGGATGAGGATCTGGGCCTAACGTCCCTTTGATGGGTTTCACTGCCATTCTCCTCGGCAGTATCATCATCTTTTACGGATGGAAGCATGTCTGATGCTTGCTTCAGTAAGTTTGCTTCTTATGCTATTGTTTTCTCGCATCGTCTTCTGCCGTTTCTTTCCATTTTGCTCTGTTCTTCCTTTCGGCGGGCAGACTGCACAAGGGCAACGCATGCATGTGTTCATGTTTACGTCAACAATTGTTTGATACCTCGGCAAGCAGTAAAAACCGGACCACACCGGACCTCAGAGGATGTCATCACTTAATCCTCAACCCCTCCCCCTTGTCAGCTGAAATTTTAAATGCCCTGTATGTTCAAAAGATATAAAAAGATTCTGAAAAGTCCAACGGTAAAATTATGTATAGGTAGCTAAAGATTCTCTCAAGACATTTAGTTAGAAGAAATATGACATACAATTTTACACCCACCATTTTTTCATTATTCCCCGATTTAGATTTGGATGATTTGGAACAGCTTGGACAAGGAAAATTGTCTGCCTGCAGACTTAAGTGCTTAAACCTTTCTAAAAATAAAGTGGCAGGGCCGTAGGAGCGTTTTTCAGATTGCAGGGACACCAATTCACGGCAAAGGTATGAAGCCGTTGTGGGTCCGGGGGCTCGCCCCTGGAAAAAGTTTCGAGTTGCGCCCATTTTTCTTTTGGCAATGCCCTTCTGTGAATGCTGAAAAGTAATTTTATGGTCGGAGGTCTGCAGGTGCAATAGGAAATTTATGAATCCAAATGTATTTCAAGCAGGCAAGCTGAAACTAAACTACGACACAAGAATACTTGGTCAAAAGCATTGCAAGCTTTCCTACCTTAGATGCGTGTGATTTAGATTGTCAAAGTCTTGGTACTTTCCTTGTCACCAAACAAAACGCTTCTGATGTCAACTGGGCTGAACTTTATAAAATCATACTTTCTTGCATCGGAGTCTAAACGAGTTCTTTTGTTGCTGTTGATCTAAGATTGACTCGCAATACACACTTCAATTTTCTACGTTATACATCATGAATGAAAAAAAATGCATCTTTTGGAAATTATTGGGGGGGGGGGGCGGCGGGCCCGACCGGCCGCATAGCTGCTACGGGCCTGGTGGCAGATTCCCTGTTCCACGAGTAGACTTGGATTGTTTGTATTGTTATTATTGAGGAGCCACTGTCAAATCTGAGGCAAAATTCATCTTAGTAAAACAAATGCAGGAAAAGCCTCTTATCTAGCCTACGTGCAGACCCTACTGGTTCTCTAGAGAAGCTCCCCGAAAATTAACCAGTCGAGTCTGCACACAGGCTGATCTTTATCAAGTTCCCATTGAATTCTCCTTGTTGAAGCTATACTACATTCATTCATTCAATTCATTCATTCTAGCCTTCCCTTCCAACCCCAGGGGGTACATGACTTATGGACTGACACGCAAAAAACTATCTTGACACTTTCCGCCAAACCCACCCATGTGTAAGGAAAATCTATGGGAAATAGTACCCTTATAGAGAGAATTTTGAGCCTAAAAATCCATCCATATGGGCGGCACATACCCGTAACGTCAACATGTTATGTACCCGCCGTGGGCCTTACAATATTTGAAATTGGTCGCAACAAGTCACAACAAATAAATCTCAAGGCCTGCAGATGGTCTGGTTTTTACTGTAAGGTCTGTTCCCGCTGCAGTTTGGGGACTGGGAATTAAACATTGCCGAATCGAATTGAACAAATCGACATTAAATTGAACAAATCAACATTAAATTGAATAAATTGACATTAAATTGAATAAATCGACATTAAATTGAATCAATGAACATTAAATTGAATGAAAGAACATTAAATTGAACAAATCAACATTAAATTGAACAAATCAACACTAAATTGAACGAATCAACTTTAAATTGAATGAATCAGTTTTAAATTGAATGAATCAACTTTCATATGAATGAATCAATCAGTTTTAAATTGAATGAATCAACTTTAAATTGAATGAATCAGTTTTAAATTGAATGAATGAACATCAAATTGAATGAAAGAACATTAAATTGAACAAATCAACATTAAATTGAACAAATCAACACTAAATTGAACGAATCAACTTTAAATTGAATGAATCAGTTTTGAATTGAATGAATCAACTTTAAATTGTGAATGAATCAATCAGTTTTAAATTGAATGAATCAACTTTAAATTGAATGAATCAGTTTTAAATTGAATGAATGAACACTAAATTGAATGAAAGAACATTAAATTGAACAAATCAACATTAAATTGAACAAATCAACACTAAATTGAATGCAATTCAACATTAAAATTGAACACATATAAACATTAAATTGAATGACATGAAGTATTGAATATTGCTACACAGAGTGTGCTAAATTGCGTGGGTTGCGTGGGTCGCGTGGGTTGGAAAAGCTGCGTGGGTCGTGGGTCGTGGGTCGTGGGACGTGGGTAACTTTGCGTGGGTCGTGGGTAAATTTACGTGGGTCGTGGGTCCTTTTTACCGATAATTTTGCGTGAGTAATCTTGCGTGGGTCAAATTTCTTGCGTGGGTACGTGAGTGGCACATTTTGCGTGGGTTGCCCTCTTTGCGTGAGTCTTATAGCAGCATAACAGCTTTCATCATCCATTCAAAGCTCGCTACTTTGTGCATGGCTTCTAGTCGTTGATGCTTCTGCGCTTGTTTATGAATCTAAAAACCTTATACCAATTCTAATTACTTAGCTTGTGTTCATGAATGAGAAAGAAAGCTGAAGGAACAAAGCTATAAGCTATAAAGTAAGAAGACATTCATTTGAAGTCCACGAGTTCTTCTTTCTTGTGGAAAGACAGTGTCCTCAAAGTTACATGAGCTGTGTAAAGCATTTAGGGTAAGGAGGGATAATTAGGGCCTATAGTGCAATTTGGGTCTATTTGCATTTTGCTATTAAAATGATCGTAGGTTAAAAATTCGATTCATGGCTTAGTTGGTGATGAAATATATACGTTGAGGAGTTGTTCAAGTTGTTTCGAAGAATCATTTGGGCTGGGACTCACTCTCCGAACATGCTTTTGCGTAAAAGAGCCAATGATATACGAATTGTTGGTTCCAATCTCTCCTGAATGAGATTTTGTATTACTGATAGCTGTTGTGTTTGATTAATGTTTTATTGATAATTCTTCTGTGCAGTTCCACATCTTATTGATTCTTTGAGCTACAGTAGTTGTCATTATATTTTTAAAAGTAAAGTTTGGCCTTTTTACAGTTATAAAGTTTAGTTTTTTTGTTATGTTGCTTGTTCGTTTGCTAGAAGAGATCAGAATATGGTCTGAGTTGCATGATGTTTTCCACTAAAATGGTCTTGGCACTTGAAAAGCACTTGCATGGAAATGCATTGGGAGCGTATCACAACTGAGCAAACCACATTGTGCAAGAACTACTAGGCTTGTAAAGATCACAAATTGCGCACCATCAGTCTCATTTTGGCCTTCTTGATATCGTTCTCACTCTTTCTATGATAAGAAATCTGCTACAAACCATTTTATCTGAAGACCTAGAAGAGTCAGCCTAATCATTCGTCTCAAAAGCATGATGGTGAGCCTTTATGTTAAAAAATTGTTTCCTCAGATTAAAATATTTCATCATAAATCTCTTCAGTAGAAGAAGCAGTCAGTGACATCTAACTGTTGTTAGGACAAGCCTTACCAAAAGTGGATTTTTGGTGGCTTGAGAATGGTTTGTCATGAAAAAGTAAGAACGTTCTTCTTGGAACATCGTCTCAATTTTGGATCACTTAAGAAAAAATTTCGAGCTTTTTAAATCTGTGCCATAAATTCAGCTTTATAATTATTGTACCTGCAAATATTGTGCAAATACTTTAGCCCATAGTTTATGGTATCGACTATATAGATTATTCAATGGTTGCCTTATCATCGTCTTATTCATGCTTCGTTCGCTGAACTTTGCTTGAAGCGGACAGAAATTTGTTTTTGTTGTCGTTTAACCCTGCCATGTCATCGGAATGTCTCACTGCTTTAAATTCTGCACTGTTAAAGATTTCAGTGCCCCTCTATACCCATGATAACACTTTATTTTAAGAAACTGCTTGAGAACATGGCGCTGCAATGAGTTCAGAAGCCTCGGTATCTAGAAGTAATGCACAAAGTAGCGAGCTTTGAATGGATAATGAAAGCTGTTATGCTGCTATAAGACTCACGCAAAAAGGGCAACCCACGCAAAATGTGCCACTCACGTACCCACGCAAGAAATTTGACCCACGCAAGATTACTCACGCAAAATTATCGGTAAAAAGGACCCACGACCCACGTAAATTTACCCACGACCCACGCAAAGTTACCCACGTCCCACGACCCACGACCCACGACCCACGCAGCTTTTCCAACCCACGCGACCCACGCAACCCACGCAATTTAGCACACTCTGCTACACATGGGCAGGCATAAATAACTCAAGATACTGGAGTTGCTGGGTAACATTGGCATTAGAAAACTAAAGCCAGGTGCAGACATTGAGAGTATTCTTGGCAAAGGTGTCTTTCACAATTTAGTAGAAGAAGTACAAAGGCAAATGTGCAAATATGTTATCATACAGATTTTTAAGGAATTATAGAAAATTAAATCATTGATTGTGTAAATGAAAAATAGGGAGATGTAATTGAAATTAAACAAATAAGAAAGTGAGACCAAAGGACATGATCTATCTATTGGGGATTAAGTATTGGAAAGGCTTAAAAAAACTTCGCATAGTGGACACAGGACGTACCATAACAGTTCTATTAAACCCACAAATGGCTTATTTAATTTCAGAGGCTCCAGATGTGCACTTAAAAGGGAGGGGTGCTTGTTAGAGAGGGGGGCTCATTCATAAGGTCCAATGACAAAGATGTGAGCTTTTCAATTCTTTTACCAGGCATAGCGTGGAACACCTCATGAATCAATTATGAACTTGATAGCTAAGTAAATGGAAGAGATTTTTCTCAAAATATAGCAAAAGTGCTGCCACTCTCTGTTCAATACTTTACAATACTTCTTCCAATACTTTCCTTACTTAGTGAAAATATTCTTTACTGACTTTTTCCTCCATCGCATTATTCACCACTGCATCGCTCTAAGACTCCCAGATATTTGTATCGTTCCTCATCATTTAATGCCTTAATGAAATCATCATCCGGCAGCTTTATTCCATTTTAATTTGACATTTTCTCTCTTTCATTACCACCACTCCGACTTAGACTTATTCTGTAATCATTATGCAGCCTTGAAGTATATTGCTGTTTCTTAAAACAAGTTGCAATGCAGTCAGTGCAAACCTGTCATTTAGTTTCTTGTTGCTTTGTTTGAATGCCTCGCAAAATACAGTGGATTTACAGTGGATCTTGCCTTTAAGGTTAATTACGTAGTTTGAAGAACTTGTCCATTCATTGTGCCCAGAATTAGCACAAGGGCTGGTGAATTTCCCCATTTTAACAATATCAAAGCTTCTACATAAGCAACGTTTGGCTCGACCGGTCATGCTGGCAGTGCTCAGCATGAGTAACAATTTTTAGAGATATGAACATTTTTTCAAGCAGCAAAAAATTTTTTCATGCAAAAAAGTTTTATGAAAATCATAAAATTGATAGCGCTGTACACCACATAGTCTTTGCTTCCATGTTGATGGATACCTTGCTCTCCTGCGTTAACTCTTGCTGGATTTGGAGAGCAAGACCTATCACAGGATTTCTATATTAACTCTGTAGCTTTTACTTTGCAGTTATAGTCTATTTTTTCTGCTTCCCATACTGGTTCCCTATATTACATCATGCTGATCTGAGAATGTGGGACCTGAATCATCACAGTAATGAACCTAGCAACAATTTCATTGGCTAGGGCTGATGTTACACATTCAACTCCAAGTAACGGGCTATTTCTAGAAAAAGAGTTGTGTTGAAACGATGACAAAACAAACTTTGTCTAATGGTGGTTTGTGGTTTGAGCCAGAACGGGGAGATATTAAGAGCTCTTTCTGAAGCTGTTCTTTACTTAGCCAAGTAGGAACTTCCTTTTAGGGGTCATTATGAATCTAATGCAAGCTCAAATAAGGGCAACCACAGAGAGCTCTTAGAATGCTTGGCAAAATCTGATTTTGCATTTGAGCGCCATTTTCGTGGGAGGCTTCCTGATTCTGAAAGGGTTTCTAAGGGAGGAGCTTTTACTGGTGTTTCTGAAGATATTCAAAATGATCTGATTGAATACCGGGTGAGCCAGAAAAAAGTTTCCACTTTTGAAAATTTATAACACCAAGACTACTACACGGATTTGAATCATACAAATTGTAATTAAAAGTCGAAAGATCAAAGTATTTTTGTGATTTTTTTCGCTGTCCTACCAGCACTACAAATATTGGTAAATTCAACTTTATAAAAATTTGATTGTTGCAAAATCACGGAAAAGGGCCTAAAACATTGATCAAATCGTAAGGATTCTATTCAAATTGAACAATAGGCCATGGGCGTTTCACCTCCTTCAAGAGTTATAAGACATCAATTTTCAAACAAATATGAAAGATTTTCAATGCCAAGGAAATTAATGCCTAGAGGATATCTCTCACCCGTGAGAAGTTACATTTCCTTCATTATTCTGTTCTAGAGGTCATTTATGAATTGATCGATGTTTTGGGCCATTTTTCAGAAATCAATCAACCATGAAATTTTTGTAAAGTTGAATTTACCTATATTTGTAGTGCTGGTAGGACAGCGAGAAAAATCACAAAAATACTTTGATCTTTCGGCTTCTAACTAGAATTTGAATGACTCAAATCCATGGAGTAGCCTTGGTGTTATGAATTTTCAAAAGTGGGAACTTTTTTCTGGCTCACCCGGTAGATATGATAAAATTCAGGAATTCAGGATGAAATTGACAAGGAAATCCAGGAATGGACCTTCCTTACCATTCAGGCTGATGAAACAACAAAAGAACAACTAAGTGCAATCATTTGCCTGAATAGAGATGGGGAAACAGTGGAAAGGCTCTTAAAATTTATCAATGTAAGTCAAGATAGGTCTGCAGCAGCAATCACTGCCATTGTCAAGGAAATCCTTAACATGCATGGAGAGTCACTGAAAGAGAAGCTTTTCATGCAGCCATACAATGGTGCAACTGTGATGTCTGAATATTGATGTTGTTCAGACCTTTCTTAGCCAGGACTATCCTTTTGCCTACATCTTTCATTGCGCCGCTCAACAAGATTAAACCTCGTCTTGTGTCAATTTGCATCCAGAATCTTCCATGCCCAAGTCTTGTCACATGACATTGAAATTCCAGGTCCTGGGGAAACGAGGTGGTACTACCACTCCCATATCATTGGTCTTATTTTAAAAAAATATGAGCCACTGGTAAATGTTTTGGAGGAGATCAGAGATAAGCCACAAAGCTGGGATGATGCTACTGTGATGCCAGCCACTGGGCTATTGCAATACCTGAATAGCTGTTTTGCTTTTTGCTGTGTCTGTTTAAAGCATTCAACTATCTCATACATCATTCTGCAAAACAGATCCACTGATTTCTCCCTTGATGCTGGAAAAGCGAAGGGTTTTACCACTTTCCTTATTGAGCTACGCTCAGATCCGGATCTTAAGCAAGTGTATCTCAATTCCTAGCTGCTTATAAAAAAATATTCAGCTGACTGAATTTTATCAATGATAGAATACCTTAAAGGTCCTACAAATTTCTAGGCACTAAATGTGGGCACAAAACACTGGGCACGGGCAAAAACACGTGACACGGTCACGAAGCACTAGGCTTAATTACTAAGCACTAGGCACGGGGAGAAAGCACAAGGCAAGGACACAAAGCACGTGGCACTGCCACAAAGCACGAGGCACTGACACAAAGCATGGGGCACAAAAGCATGGGAATTAGACATCCTCTACCATTGTAAAAGAAACTGAACATGAATGAGCCTAGATAGTTTCTTGTAAAGAATTTAACCCTGAAAAATAAAAGCCTTGGTTACTTGTTATGTTCAGCTCTTCAAAATGTAAGAGAAGGAGCAATGAGAACGAGGAAAAAGGGGGATCATACAGCATACTAACAAATGGTAAGGCACATGAATTTAATCAAACCTTGATTGTAACTCATATTTATTTACTTACTTTTAAAGGGAATATAAGCATACATAAGTGGCTCCGAGCCACAGGGCTGAAACTGTCAATCAAATTTTAACCAATCACAAGAAGCTATTTAGTATTTCAGGTGATCACTTTCATTGCAGCCCGCACGCAACGGGCAAACAGTTGGCCAAGGAATCTCATTGGGCCTAAACGTATCTTGGGACAGGGTACTCATCACCAAAGCTAACATAACGGAATCTATGGACAAAGGACCAGTATTCCAGAAGGAATGCTGATAATAAAGCGCATAAAGCAGCCAGGCCTAATTTTCAATACAAGATCGATCGCCACATTGATGAGAATGGCAAACAAAGAACTCATACGATTGAGGAAGTAAAGCTAAATTACCTGTTATTCTTTTTATTATTCTATGACTTCAGAAGTTTGGAAGTTGGGAAGAGTTAATCTGGCCCTTCGGGAAGACAAAGTGCACAACAAAATCAACATTCTCGTCCCACCACAGATTTGCAGAGCTCACTTTCACGTGCACAGATACGAAGCGATAGTTATGCACATGCTCTGACGTATCTATTTATAGACAGCGCCTGATATATGCTTCTATTCCCTTTAATACTTACTTTTGTTGGAGTTCTTTCAGCGATAGGTTACAAATTTTCCTTGCATCTCTGCACTTTAGCCATCTAATGGCATGTTTCTGTCATTTGCCTAATTACACCAGTCCACCTTACACCAGGAATATCTTCTTCGCAAAGCTTTACACTGAGATAATCCATACGGTTTTAAGCGGCTGGTGTAATCTGCATAACGCAGGTTGCATAATGCAGGTTGCAGGTCATGCTTTATGGTCAAGGGCTGCATGGCTGTACCATGGGACCACCTTCTTGATGACACAAAGCTTTTTAGTTTCAGGGGGTTTGGTTTCAAAGCTTAACAATTGCTATAAAAAATTTATCTTCTGTCTATGTTTTTCTTTGTCAAAGTTTCTTGTGGAGCATGAAAAAATTAGAGAAGATTCTGATTACTTTGCTCACAAAGTCCAACTTTTTGAGCTTGAAGTAGAGCCAGCAGAAAAAGGGTAGACTTGGGAAAACTTGAAAGTTTCCTCCGAGGAAGCAGCTAACGCAAGGGCATTTCATTGATTCCCAAAAAAGTTGTACACCTCGGGCAAAAATTCTTTTGGTTTTGAGAAAGTCCATCAAAATCTTAAAAGTCCTTGGCTCTGAAAAAATCTTGACGAATGATTGAAATTCCCATGAAAGTCCCCTGGAACAAACATAACATTTTCATGAAAATCCAAAAGGTTAGTAAAGGATACCCTTACAATTGCATCATGTTAGTTATGGATATTGAATATGAATAGAATGATGTCACTCATTGATTCGCTATTGATTTGATAACAATGTTTAGTTGTCATCCAAGTCTAAGTCAGAGGCAATTAATCACTTGCAACTAAGCGATTTGATTCATGATATTGATTTGCTAATCCTGTGGTATGTTCTTTCCACAGGAACAGTAGCTCTTACGTACCAACTATTTGTAATCCCCCTGACACAGAAATGTTAGCCTTCTTGTGGGTGACAGCCTCTTGGCACAGCCATGCAGCCCTTGGCTATAAAACCTGACCTGCAACCTGTACTATGCAACCTGCGTTATGCAGATTACACCAGCCGCCGTTTTAAGCACAAATGAAAAATGTTGACAGTTACCATCTACATGATTAGCTACAAAATGACCACTTATTATCAAAACAAACCAAGTGATAGACATATCCAGCATTTAAAATCTTTTTTTTTTATTCATGTAAAATTTTACAATGAATCTTACATTAAACTATACATTTCTAATTACTATGCGATACTACAGGGACGATACCATGGGGAGCGAAATACAATGACTACCCCATGACCAATATAAAAGCACATGCAATGTTAAACTAAAATACAACAATACAATGAATGAATTAATGTCTAATGGATACTATACTAAACTAAACTATATTCCGTCCCACATTAGATGTAAGTTCAGGGTTGGAATAGTCTAACAAGGACAACTCATTACATGTAATGAGTTTTATTTTGATGGAATGTCTAATGTAAATCAAATGTCAGACATCTAATGTGAGGCGGAATTTACAAGGCATACGAAACATTTACTCTAACGGATTTAAAATCTTTGGCTCGCCTAAGCTTTGTCAGGTGTTGTTTCCATGAAAGTAATGCAGGTAACAGTTCCATCATTACAAAAACCAGTTCAACTACACCTTTCCTTAGCGTAATAATTTATTCTGTTTTTAATAAGAGGAATGTCATGAAGAATAGCAAGGCAACGGTTTGGAGAATGCAAGTGCCTCAATCCTTAGCGTGGAAAAAGGCTGTTCCTGTTAGGGCATCTTTAGGAAGTAAGAGAGCCACTGGGAAAAAGGCAAAAATTTCAGATGCCTCAGGCAAAGCCAAAAGTGAGAGGAAAAGCTCACATGGGGATGAAGAGTTTCTTGTGAAAAAGAACATGAGGAGGATATGAAACTGCCCCTATTTGCAAAAGAGAAAGATGAAAATGCTTTGTATGGGTGCCTGGTTGCATCTCAGTTGAGAAAGCTTCCAGAAAAGAAGCATGGTGAGCGAGCCAAAGTACCCTTGTGTTCATCACAAAATAAAGAATTTTTCAGATATTCAGCAATACAATATTTTGGTGATCTTTGGGGTTTCTTGTGAAGAAAACCTCCACTTTCAATGACAGAGGTTGACTGATCTGAAAGAACTGCAGCACCTTGCAAAGTTTTCCTGTTTGGCCCATATTTGTGTATTTTGATGTTTCACAACCATGATATTTTCACTAGGCCACTTTTTCAGTATTTCATTATTTCACCGAATAAAGTTAGCCGTTTGAATCATCTTGAGAGGATGTGGTGGCAACTTGGCTTCTCATTTGCTGTGCCATAAATCAGGCACTTAATCATTTGGCAAGCTTTCCTTCTCAGTCTCAGTCAATGGTAACTTTCCCAGATGCTGCCTGTTTTGATGAACAAAAGGACTATGCATGCATATTGTACAGTTCATTGTATGGACATGTACATGTACATGCATTTATGCATGCATGTGTTATAATTGCCACATTTCATAAAAAAGTTTTGTTCAGTGTAATCCTAGTTTGTGCATATGATTTCATACATTCCCTCTCCTGACTTTGCTGACACATTCCACTCCCCATCACAGATTTCTTTCATGCTGTTAAGGTTCAGCTGCAAACTGCATTCAGCCGATTAAAGTTCATCACGTTCAGCCGATGATGTTCTTGTATCATTTTCATTTAGCTGTTTAGCTTGCCCTTCATGAGTTTGATTATCCTTTTGACTTGTTCATCTCTGCTGTATTTCAATTCGTTGAACACGGTTGATGAAAAATAACATACCTCAGTTTGAGGTTCAAGGTTCAAACATAATCGTAACTCTGTGCGCAGCAGTAATCTGTTATTTATGCAGACAACGGAGGAGACGACTTAAAAACAGGATGATACTCGCGATGGCGGATTTCCTCCCCTTTCCTTTGGACAAAAGCCATCCATCAGAAAAGAAGCAATGTAAGTTTGCAGTAAGGTGCATCATTTTTATTGTAAAGTAATAATTTTCCAGAATTACATTTTTTCTTGATTTCAAGAAACAAGACATACCTAGTAGGGTAGATATGAGTCATTGCTGTTTCAGGCCCAATTGGCCGCGGCTGCCTTGCATGCCATGCCATCAATCATTCAAGAGAAACTTTTAGTGAATTGCAAATTATTTGATCCTCAAATATCTGCTGCAGAAAAGCACGTTTTAGGTATTTGAACGATATTTGTGTACGTTTTGTAGAAGTTTTGAATGTGAACAATGGTGAGGCTTTAGTCAATTATTGACTATGATATAGCTAATGAAAAAAATATTGCTTGATCCAGATACCGTTTCAGAATATCTGAAAAGTCCACTGGGTGCTGAAAAGTGACCTGTTAAGTGAAATTTTGATTGATGCAAATAAATTACACTGTTGAAAGAAAGATGGAAACTTCTGCTTAACTTTTTTTACTAGCATGATGTCTTGGAAATACACTGTATAATGTAGTGCTAACTGTATATATACCGTATACGTATATACTACATAGCTAAAAAACTTGTCAGTGAAAGATTACAATTACAAAAAACTTTGCAGCTTTAGCAACGTAAATGATATACATTCTTTAGCAACTTGATGTATGGAAAGGCATGACAACTGAGAAATGTTTTTCTGAATTGATTTGCCTGTAGAAGCACAGTAAACCTTGCATGTTTTCGTAATGTTTTGCAAACTAGATGACGCCATAGTCAATCCTAAACGACAGTGGATAATTTGAAAATGAAACAAGGTCTCAAAACATGTCACAGACGTTATCATGCGGCAGTTTTATTTATTTGCAAAATGAAATTGTCACTTCAGGCCACAGAGCTTTTACAGTATTCAATATTTATATCAAATTAAAACATAAAGTTTTCTATTGTTTTTCTTCTATTTCTTGTTTTTGCATTCATTGCAGAGCCACTGAATACCTCTTTGGGTGAAAACCTCAACTGGCACACGCTCACACATTCTGTGGAACCACTGGTTACATCCACTGCACTCAGCCATGTGTCTGTAGAAATCAAAATGTGGAATTTTTAAAGAAGGTGACTTCATTAAGGTTCTCTTCAAGCAGCAGAATTTCAATTTGTTGATTCTTTAGCTTCTTGTCCTTACCTTCTACATATGCCAATTGCTTTTTTATTCTTTGATGCTGTTTGGTGATAATGCATTTTTCAATGTGTTTACACATTAATATTTGTTTTACAGCCTGAAGCAATAAAGTTAAGGGTAAAAAGTAAGTTGCTTCAAAATAAATATGATCTTAGATTGATAAGTTGTACCTTATGGATACACATGACTGCCACAGTTCTTGGAATGTGTTTTGGAAATCGCAGCCAGAATATAAATTTTATTGCAAGTGTCATGACAAACGGCTTCATTTTACTAACCCTCAGGATGACATGATAGAAAAGACTGAGCAAGTTGTAATTTTTCGACGAATCCAAGTAATATTTCATTGGTAATGACAAATCCAAGCTGAAAATTTTGACACATCCATGTTAGTGACAATCCAGTAGTTAAGATAATATAAATTAATTAAGACATGATCAGGTAAATAATTTCAGAACGTTTCGGCACTCAAACTCGTGCCATCCTCAGCTAATAAAACAAAATTCTTGCCACAGTTCTTTATGAATCAGATTGTTGCAATTTAAGATTTGCTCACCTTGAGACTTACTTTGTGAAAAAAACACTTTATGATCTCAGTTTGTAGAAAGTGAAGCAACCCTAATTTTTCAGGAATGGGTTAAAGCTTGCATGACTGTAGATCATTAAATTGTAAATTTCCTTTCTACTAAAGTATTAGAAGCTGAATAACTGACCTGCAAGAAATAGCATTATCTGAAGGAACCCAGCACATATGGCAGTTACAGTGTAATTGCAAGTCAATTTCTTTCTGCCTGCATTTTCTCCCATTCTTTTCTGTTGATTGAAATTCATCCAATTTGTTTGCAGCCAAAGCATGCAGAAGGTGATGCCTCATTAATGACTGATCAAAAGATGCTTCTGTTGGATATCTTTTATGCATGGCATAATATAACATAAAGGCTACAGCATAGATGCCACAGTCCACTCCATTGGTTTGTTGCTGCACAGGGAGTACCTTGATTTTCAGAGATGGTGTTGAAGAATGCATTATAGAGCATATCTGCTGTTTCACTTTATCTGCAATTCTTCCTCTAAACAAACTGTCCATGTAATAAATTTCACCTGGTTTACATTCATAAGTGGAGACAGCAATCCAATGGAAGTTGTCATTGTGCAGTATTTGCAGGAATGGCTTACTGCGATAGATGCTGAAGGATAACTTCGCACCTAGAATTGGATCTTGCAGCCCACCCATTTCTGGATACTGCCGCTGAATCATCCCTTGAAAGACATGTATGACAGTATCATCTAGCATTTCGTTATCTGAGATGGACTTTAAGTCTCTTGTCGTCAAGTGTTGCCGCAGTGTAAATTTGACAATTTCAGATTCAGTTTCGTCATTTTCTTCATCATCGGAAGATATTATATGTTCATGGTTACTTGGGTTGTCTTGGAACTCCTTGCACCCCAGCATGTGGTCTTCCGTTGTAAGTACTACTTTCTCTTCCAAATTTTGTGAATCATCTGTTTGGTCTTGCGGACAAATTTTTAGTTTAGGTGACTTTTGAAATTTTTTTTGTTTTTCTCACCAACTCTTCCAGCGAAAGGGCATTTCCTTTTTCTTAAATGTAAGCTTTTCATTTTGACATTCTCTCGTTTTCATTTGAATTCCTTGAATGCTGTTGGTCGTAAGAGGATTCCCTTTTCTTTAGGCAGTTGGCTATACAGACCTTCTCTAAGCACGGATAATTGTTTGCTCAATTCAGCTAGCATTTCTGGCCTGTCTTCTATCAGGAAAGTTAGTCTCCTTATATCGCTTAGAACATCACGGATTCCTTGACCAGTTGAATAATGCTCTTGTGATTCCTTTTCGTCGGTAGTTGTATTTTGGTTGGTATCTATAGGAACAGTTTTTACATCTTCTGAGATATCAAAAGTAAGGTCAACTTCGCTTTCATCTCCTGTGGGTATACTTGCAGAATGTTCATTGACAGTTGTCTCCGTATTATTAGCGATAGCTGTTTGCACGACAGGAAAATCAAACGTTTCATCAAGAATTAGGAAGACTGCATTCCTGTAAGCTGTTGGTAAGGCTTCCCATGACCAAGCTTGATAGTATTCGAAAATGGCAAAAAATGTTTGCACGGGTAGGCAGATCTACACCAGTCGTAACAACTACAGTGAGGCATGGATCCCTCGTCTCCAAAACGTAAGCGATGGGGTTCCAATGCAACCGGGTTACTACTCTTAATATGAAACTCGCTATTACCAATAATTTTGATTGATCCCTGACGAATGGACTTGGCTGCAGATAATCTTTCCATACAATGTCGTACCATGCTGTGTGGTCGATTTTGCAGAAATGCTGGAATCTCTTGCGCGTACCTTCGATAGCTTGAATTGAACTTCAAGTTCATTTCGCGGTATCTAAACGAATGAGAAGGATGACTTAATTAGCAACCAAAACAAGCTAATTGTGCAAAACTACGAAGCTGACAAGAATAAACATTTGAACATGCTTGTCTTTGTTTGTGCATCGTAATCTGAGTTCTTTCATTGCAGTTCAGCGCTTTTCTATAAAGCCAAATTTTCCCTTTCCCTAACCTTTCTACATGATAACATATTACATTTTCAGGAGTAAAACACCAGCTTCTGCAACCACTCAAAGACAAACCATTTCATTGTCCTGTATGCAGCCCACCTACCCCCATGGACCCACCAGCCAGCACCAAATGCAACACGCCCTGGATGCCCGCCCAGATGATCTCTCAATGTAACTGCAGCCTAGCTTCCGCACCGAGGAGAGAACATCAAAGTTCATGGCAATCCCTTCACAACTCAAGTTTTAATGATACTTACTTGTCATATTTCTCAACAAGAAAATCTTGAATGAGTATGGACAACATTCCTGTCACAGATGTTCGACTGTGTTTCTGTAGGTACTGGTATTTGAATGATTCGTTCTGTCGTTCTGTTCCGTTGTTGGTATTGCAGTTTAAAAGGAGCCTGTCTTGGCGGTATGGCCAAATCCATCTCTGAAAAGATTATAAAGGGCTTTCTAAGATTTTAAGATTGCACCAAAAAGTAATAATGCATTATGATCATAAAGCTGTTTTCCTGAATTTTTTAGAGTGCTGGTAGGCTTTTAGGTTCATATACTTGCCATCAGCTTTACATTATGTAGGATCAGGGCCGCTGACAGGGGAGGGTCTGGAGTCTCCTTTATACAATAATTCGGAAAATCCTTCATCAATGTGAAGAACGTGACCAAAGTAGTAAAGTGTGCCTCGATTGTTTCATTTTAACCTTTGGGGGCTCTGTGTAGTATGCTTTTAGTGTCTACAGAATTGGGATTTTCAACTTCATTAGTGCAACTGCGTATATTTCTACAGTGATGGCAGCTTTTGTAGTTTTTTTCATTTGTGTGTATCAGATCCAAAGTTTATTCCGCAGTAAGTCATGGTACGATATTTGATCAGTTTAGAATTGAAAATAGACATCCAAAGATGGATTGAAACAGTGTCAGTACATTTCATGTTGGTTCAACGTTGCTATTGAATTGTTCATGTTTAATGATATTACAGGTGCAAACACAAAAAGTTTACCTTTTTAATGCTTAGCCAGCATCGTTCAATATATTCTACTAATCCAGCATATTTCATGTCCTTCTAGTAAACAGACAACTTTAGGGCTTCAATCGCCTTTTCACTGCAGTTCACTGACATGGATCGTGCAATGCGTTGCAGCTTTGCCAGAACGTCATCCTTTACCTCCCTACAGCCATTCGAAGTTTTTGATAGCCATCTCTCCCACGCTTGTTCACGATGAAAATCGCATATGAACACGGTGCAGTCTGTCAATGAAAAGACGAATATGGATAGGCTGTAGGGCCACAATCTAAATCCCATAGGATAGGAAATTGGGAGAAGTAGTGCGATACATACATACATACTGAAAAAAGATGATTCTATTGCTTAAGTATCGTATCGTACATGCAACAGGAAACAGTGAATAGCAATATTTTGGTAATTGTTCTGCTTTGAATAACACTGTAACCTTGCTCATTGAAAAGTCACCTTTTTGGGTTCAGCTCTGGTCGCACTAAATGTCATTTTTCCCACTAGCGTCTTAACTCGATTGTAGGAACCGGTTTGTTTTCTCCGACAGTTTACCAGGTTAAGCCTGCCTAAGTTGGGATTCGAGTTCGGTTTCAGACCCTTACATTCGGTAAGAAGTGCAACGATCCAGCCAAGTTCCCCAGAAATGTTTTGAAATGATTAAAAACATAGAAAGATCAGTACATTTTATATACCTTTGTAATTTCTTTCAATAGCGTTTATTTCTTTGTTGCTATAGTCGGTCATAAGGTATTTTGGTTCGAAGTCAGGATTCCATTTTTTCGAAATTCCAATTGCCTCATCGATGCTTTCAGTGTCCTCATTCTCTAGCACAAAGGCCCCCACTACTTGATAATCAACATTAGTCTTTACGACCAGAAAAAATAACGGCAGTGTGTAACAGGTGGTTCGATACGTTGCATCTAAAAAGGCAATTTCATTCCCATAGCGTGACAGCAATCTTCGTTGCTCTGCAGATTGATACACAAATAAGAAACTTCCTCCGTTCTCTTGAAGAAGCTTAATCTCCATATCATCATCATCTTCATCGAAATCTTCTTCAGCTGAATCGGAACCATTTTCGTCACTTATCTTAACTGCTGTTGGGCGATAGAAAATGCGGCTGTTTGGCTGTTCTTCCTTCCATTGCTTTACCTTCTCGATTAAACATTCTTGGTCTATCATTGAGTGTCGCATCTTTCTCTTCGCGTGTACCATATGGGATCGAATGATTCTCGGATTTGGATAATATCTGCGGTTGCTGGTCGGAGGAACATTGGTACCACCAAATATCTCATGCTTGACAGTGATCTTCAATTGTCGTCTCATCTCATTTACCGTGGAAACACCCTCCTTGACAAACATTTCAATCTTTTTGACGAGTAAAGGATCAATTTCTTGTGAAATTCCAGCGTGCTGAAAAGAGAGGTACTTTAAATATAACCCAGAAAATGAAATTATAATCACAAACATCTTTTATTGATCATGCCCCTAGCTATGAATCTTAAATTGCGAAAAACTTGAATTACTGATCAGCTTCTGTTCATGGTTTCACGTGGGTTACATTTTTTGAGATATCCCTAATAATCAAACCTTAGTACACGGAAAATGAAAGATCAACAACATAAAAGTAATAGACGAAGAAGTTGAAGCAGGGGTTATAGCAAATCAAATTGGTGTGTTCTTGGCAGTCTTTAAGCCATTGCCTGTAGGGAAATATATGTTGACAAAAATAGTTACAAATTCGTCTTGTGATGCCAAGCTGAAGTTGATTGTGGATGCTACCTGTATTTGATGAAACTTCAATGATTTATATTTGTGAAGAAAGGTAGAGCATCATGGTTCCAAAGATTTTCTACAGAAATTTCACCAACCTCTCCGACAGAATGTCCACTATGCATTGTAATATCTGGTAGAGTGAGTAAAAACTTCCTTTGAAACTCATCTACTGACTGATTCCCTATTTCTTGTTTTAATGACTTTGATGCCTGTGACCTCCTCCATGCTGTATTAACAGCAATCTGCAAATAATAAAAGTACAGGCTAAGGAGTAAAAGATATTTTGGGTACATGCTGTAAAGTTACTTACAAAACACCAATGGTCATTTCTTCATATGTCCTCCAAATGTGTACCTATTCTGATTTGCAGCCCTACAGGGTGTCTCAACAAAATGTTCGACATTTTATTAGCCCTGTCCCTAAGATTTTAAAATAGTTTTGGAGACCAAAATCTTACGAATCGCTTGAAAATTCACTGAGTTACGAGATTTCAAGAATGGAAAATATGTGACAGTTGAAACCAGTTACCCCTACATTACCTGTAATGCACAAAAACTCGAAAAGCGAGGCAAAAGAAGGTTGTCCACCCGAGTTGGTAATTTCCATATGTAGAGCAACGGATACGCACAGCCCATAAGGATGGTTTCAAACTGCAAATATCCCTAAATATGGATCCCAAAATGTAACTGTTCCATTAGAAATAGGTAGCTTTTTGAATCGCAACAAACTTTTCGAAGTATTTATTCTTATCGTTGGATTTCTTGGTCTTAGTTTTGAAAATTGGTATGAATTAAACTTATCTGCCATCAATACATCTTTACAGTGAAATGAAACTTGATCCCTGGGAATTTCAACAGGCTTTGCCCCCCTAAAATCCTTTGAAATGGGTGTGAAAATCGACCGAAAATCCTCAAGTATGGGTCTTCACCTAAGATGTTGGACGACAAGTCCCCGTCATCCCAAGATCCCACGGGGGATTATCCAATGTTAAACCCATCGTCATACCCAGTGTCATAAAAATCAGAGCAAACTAAATAGGACTTCAAAAAGAGTGATTTATTCCGGGTTTATTCCTTTTCATTATTGTCAAAATTTGTGTAAGATTACATGTATCTAAAAACAGTAGTTTAAAACATAATCTAAGAGAGACGGAATCTTTAGGCTTGAAAGTTAGGTTATCGTGAACCTTTTCAAATCCCATTTGGTTCGCCCTTTGAAACAAATGAGAAATGACAGAAACAGTGGCGCATACTACTTTCACCACAAATGATATTTAGAGGCCTCATGTTTCACCTTTAGGGCAATTTTGAGCTTCAAATGCTTGTAGCTTGGTGAATTTTAGCGGATTTGGAAGATTCTTGTGTCAAAAAAAAATTTTACTTCAAAATCGCAAGAAAAAGGGTTACCTAACCAATTGCCCATTCATTATATCGTTCTTTTGAATGACCGATCAATCAAACGTCAAACAATTTTTTTCTATTACCTTGTGGTGTAGGAATCCAACAATCTCTTTCAATGTCACAGTTGCAGGGCAATTGAACTTTTTTGATGTTTGTAGGAAAGTTTTCTTCTGTCGGTAATGATGATCCTGCTACAAAATTAAATATTAAATTATATTGATTGTAAAGTCAACATTCACTGCCACATTAGATAACACTGCTGTAGTGCAAAAAGTTTCTGAAATTCTGATGGGCGGCCCATCAAATTTTGGAGTGGGGACAAAGTTAAAAATCCATTAAAAATTCTTTAAAGAGAACAATGCACATTGTAGCTTCTCATAATTCTTCCGTTTTTGATGTTGTGATTGTTCAACAAGGCATTATATTGTTTGGTGACTGTAATTCTGAAATGCTCAAATTGAAGCCATTTGTAAGATTTGTTTATTTATCCAAGCTGATATTTAGATTCTTGTGTGGATACTTTGATACATGAAAAGATATTGCCAGATTGAAGTTTTTAAGCAACCAATTATTGTTTAAGCAGCAAGTATATCACCATCATTTGCTTACTGTGTGTGTATTTTGTTGCATCTTTCTTTTTTCCTTGATGCTTGTGTTTCTATAAACACCATGTTGGCAATCAAAGTGTTTTCTGTTCACAATCATGAAAGGAGTTCCAGTAAACGAGACATCATTGTCATTCCATTTGATATCATGCTTTTTACTGAAGAAGTCTAAAAAAGTGGATATGACAATCATAAGCAAATGTCATGCCAATGGCAATCACAGGTTCTGCCATTAGCCTGTATGGAGATAGCCACCTCTAATTGCTAGAATTTGCCTTTCTACCTTATTGTGTACATCCAGCAACTTCAAACTAACAAAAATAATTGTTTGGAGCAATAGGCAAACCTTTAGTACATCAGACTTTTTAATCAGTTCAATGGTTCCACTTTAAAGGATTAAATATTTCATCAATATGAAACAAAGATATTCATCACCATCATCATCATCAAGATGTTAAATGTTTGTCATCTTCGGAGGATCTAAAATTTATTGTGGTACAATTTTGAATATACATGAATACATCTGGCAATGGCTATGACAGTTAACTATTCAAGATGGAAAAGAATCAGCCAAAAGCTCTAACCACTAACCTGTTTCACCAAATCCTTTCTTTGAAGAAAATGTTGCATAACGAACAGTGTATTTGAGCTCATGCTTCTTTAGAATGTCCATTGCTTCTTGGACAGTTTTGGTGATGAAGCTTCTTTTTTCATTGCTTTCATTTGGTTCTGGTGGAAATCAAGTTTTATTAAGCACCTAATTGTTTACGAAGAAGGATTCTGACTAAATAGTCCAAGGGGACTCTCTTTATAAATGTACAACCAGAAATACAAATGATTGAATCATCATAGCCCCTAGACTAGACATCCAGCTGGCCATTGAAATATAACTCTTGACTATTGATTGATGATCCCCTCAATATTAAAAAGAGTCTGACATTTTTCTGTTGAATCCAGGTGACAAATTGCAAAAAAACTTATTATGCAGTATGGTTCCATTTTTAAGAGAGGGGAACCCCAAATGGCTAATTCTAGTACTAGTACAAAGATGGCCAAACTTTTAGGAAGCTCATTTACTATGTTTAAGAACCATTGAGAAACTTTTAAAAGTAAAATGAAAAGTTAAGTTTGTATATTATGTGATGTTTCAAATTATCAAAAGTTGAATGCAAGAATATTATAGCAAAGACATTGTTGAACCTTTATTATTGAGTAATATTAACTAACTGTTTATGTTTTGAACACTGGTTATACCTGCAGGAGTGCTCTATCCATGCCTTCAAAAATTGAGAAACAAATTGAGAAGCTTTTAGTACTAAAATGGACAAATTTTCATGCTTGATTAAGAAATTTTTAGTGCTATTGCCTGATTCAAGTTTCTGATCCTTATAAAAACATGGACTGACAGAGTATTCAAAATATGAGTCTGCGTCAACGAAAAAATACACTTTGAAGATTTAGAGATATGACTAATGAATCGTTCTTGCAAAAAATAGAAAAGGAAATTTTACCTCATTTTATACGCATCCTTCCCTTGGCATTTCTTGTCATGCATCATGTCCAGGGGGGGTACATGACCTGCAGATGGATGGGGGTCTGCCGCCCGGTTTTCAGAAAGCTACCCTCTTCTAATTACTGAGAGTTGCCGCCATAGCCACTTTTATGATGAATTTTGGTGTAAGACTACCCATTTTTGACAATTTTTTGCCAATGTCTGGAAAACACACCCATGCTTAAGGAAAATCTGCCGAAAAGGGACCCTTGTTTAGAGAATGTTGGACCCAAACTGCACATACCCGTACCCTCGACATGTTCCCCCCGGCATCATGTACAATTTTGTCTCCCAAACTTAGGCCTAGTTTATACGTCGTGCCATTGCCATGCCGAACCAAATACAATTTGGTTCGACTCAAGCTCGGCAAATGTTCTGATTGATTTATGCGTGCCGTTCTGTTGCCGCGCCGTCAAATGTAAGTTGAACTGCTCTAGCTCTGCGCAGTGATTAGTTTGGTTTGGTACTGGGTACAAGTGTCCTGGGAACGAGGTTTTTAAGGCGCGCAAATTTAGTAATTCAGCTTTTAAAAATGGCTCCTGTTCCTACGAGAAATAGGAGTTCTATCATTCTGAAAATCATCAATTCAAAGCGCAAAAGGCGTAAAGAACAACAAGGTAATGATCATTGCTGGCCTAATTCTTCTTGCAAGGCAACAAATAAACACTGCAGACAGATTTCGTTCATGCAGACGATTGCTGAGGAACCATGGATGGTGGGACAATGTATGGTCTTCATATAGTAATAAACGATTCAAAAATTGTTTCCGTGTTTCTAGACAAACCTTCCTTTATCTTCTGGAACATTTACGGAATGACTTGGAAAAGGTTTCATTGACTGAGGACCCGATACCACCAGAATGCAGATTAGCTATTTGTCTTTTTAGGCTTGGAAGAGGTGATTATTATCACACCATATCAGAACTTACGGGACTTGGTACTGCGACTGTTTGTAATATCACCCTTGAAGTCTCAAAAGCTATTGTCAAGGAACTTTGGGATGAAACTGTGGTAAAGCATTTTCCTAAAACGCAACAGGATTTTGAAGATAAAATGGCTCTCATGGATGAGGAATGGCAGTTCCCCTATGCTTTTGGAGCAGTTGATGGCTGCCATTTGCCAATAAAATGTCCCCCTGGGGGATCAGAAGCAGCAAAGGAATATCATAACTTTAAGAATTTTTATTCCGTGGTGCTCATGGCTATTGTCGATCCAAAGAAACGGTTCATCTGGGGTAGCGTTGGCTTCCCAGGCAACTCCCACGACTCCACAATTTTCAAATCAACCAAAATTTACACTGAGATTGTTGAGGATGGGATCATACCTTCAATTGCACAGAAAGAAAGCAAAACCAATGTTTATCCAATGATTTTGGGTGATGGAGCTTTCCCATTCAGACCCTGGCTCATGAAGCCATTTTCAAATGCAAAACTATCACGGTCTGAAAGATGCTTTAACTACCGTTTGAGCAGGGCCAGAATGGTAGTTGAAGGTGCATTTGGTCTGTTGAAAGGGCGGTGGAGGATTCTTTACAGGAAATGCGAGAGCAAGAAAGATTCTGTAAAGTGGTTTGCCCTTGCCTGCATCGTATTGCACAATATTTGCATTGATCACAATGATGTTGCACAAAGAAACTGGGATCTCAGTAACGATTGTCAGACAAATGGAAGAAGGCCACATCAGTTAGTACGAGATATTTTGCAAATGAGCCAGTGCAGAAATATTCCAGACAACTCTCATCAAGCTGGAAAAATTCGCAATGCATTAAAGACGAAATTCTGGCATGAAAGGATGGGACGTTCACCAGTTCAACATTAATTCTATTCTAACCATTGAATGCTGCCTTTACGGGGAATTCACCTAGCCGTTTTAAATCTTTCCTTGTTTTGAGGTGGCATTTTAAGAAAGTAATGGCATACATCTAAATACTACCAGTGAACCTCTGTACTGTTCTGATAGATAGATTGTCTTGTGATGCCTCCCATTTGGTAATTGGAATTTTGTTACAAAGTTTTATTGCAATTACTTTCAAATAATGATGTCCCCACCACTAGCAGAAATTCACTTGAGTAGGGTTTAAAAGCTTTGAAAATAGGCAAAATTTTTTATGGACAAAAATGTATATCTGAGACAGAGCATTTTGGGAAAGAATTATTGTGTGAAATCTTTAACAGCCCACACAAACTCTTAGCATGTTAGAGAAAATTGCTATTTTTGTGGAAGTATGTTTACTCCTGGACTGGAAATTTCCAAATAGTTGCTCCTCAACTTTCTTCTGAAAATTAGGAGCAGTTATCCCACAATTCCTTGAAATTCAACCATACACTTCTCTGTGTGCTAAACTGAGACCTGATTGATGAAAAAAATGTCTGGATTTCTGTTCATTCCCACCCTACCCATCACAGTGGATCGCCTATTGCTCAGGCACTGAGAACTTGCCATGTTCTTGTTAATTGTATATTTTAAAATGCCATGAGGCCACAAAAATTAACTGTCAGATGTCCAGAGTGGGAATGCTCTGTGAGCAATACACAGGGTATCCAACCTGGAATGGCAGGTTAGGAATTGAACAAGTCATTTTATGCATTTTTTAAAGTCTCCCAACATCAGAAGTAGATGGCAAAATTTGTAAAAGTATGCTAAAGGACTGCGTTTAATCATAAGGCATTTCTGATACTTTTGAGAAACAAAAGAAATTTATGGATGTTGAAACCAAACACAACATCTTGTTAAAAAATAATAAAGTTTATTATAGTTGTAGCCTTAGGTTCAGTTTACATTCAGTAATGTTTCTGTTGAATGAAAGTGTATATGATACAGTTCACAAGTTAAAGTATTGCTTCTCTCCTGATTCGGGGCCCTCATCTATGTTCATGTTCCTTTCATATGGACTATATTCGTACTTCTGGTTACTGGCTCTCCATAGTGATGATGTGGGTATTCCAAATCCTTCCATCTGCAAATCTGATCCAGTTGTTCTTTTGGGAGTGCTATTAAACGATGGACCAAAAAATTGCCTTGAAGATGATGGATTACTAGAATAACTTCCAGCCATCCCTGCTGTGTTTACTGCTGCATCATTTCCATAAAACCCATCACTGTTTTGCTGTTGGCTTTGAGGACTGCTAAACATGATTTTAAATAATTGCACCTCATGCTCTCTTGCAGCCTTGTTTTCTCTTTCGAAGAAGTCAATCATTTGAGTTGTAGTGTCACTTTCTTTCATAATATCTTTAAGTCCTTCCAAAATCTCAACAGACTGGCCTTTGTCCAATTTTCTTTTTCTTGCCTGCTTCCCATTTCTAGTTGGCACAAAAAGATCCTTTTCCTTCACTTTCTCATTCAACTGTTTGATGTCTTGATCAGCATTTTCCCAAGCATTATCTTTTTGCTGACTACTGGAAGAAGAGGATGGTTCAATGGCTTGATCTGGTTGTGAACTGTCTCTGGACTTCACCACTGGAAAAAGCCTTGTGAACCATACTCCATACTCATGCTCATCTTGAAAGCGTTTGATTCCACTACTTGACTTAATAGTGAGTGCAGCTGACTTACAAATTGCAATCAGTTTCTTGAACTTATTCCTTGTCTGGTCTATCGTGAAATCAAAAGCTTCACCTCTCTCCCCCCTTTGTTCTGTAACTTTCTTTATTACTTTAGCATATACCAGTGCATTCTTTCCATTTGGAATATTGGTGAAAATCAACTTCTTGGTAAATTCCTCATCTCCAGTTATGCAATCTATTAAGTCTTGCAATAAATCCTCACTCCAAGCAGCCTTTCGTCCACTCTTACATGGCTTTTTCACCTCTGAAACCTTTCCTGCTTTCTTGTGGCTACTTTATGTCGTTGCAGTGCTGCTTAAAGCATTAAGCTCTTCATCGCCATCATAAATAGCTCTATTCATATCCTGTAAAATGTCATTGACCCTCCTCTTGCAAGAACTCGCACCTTTCGACGGCCTAAGTACTCATCTTGCAGGAGGCTGCAGGTCATCCTCGTCATAATCTTCTCCACTGCTGCTTTGAAGTGATACTTCATCCTCACTCATGCCGTGATCTTCTTCGCGTCCCATCATATTTCCCTTCTCTTCGTTTGAAGTGAAGAAGTGAAGGCCAATGAAGCAGGCACTCTGAAGCCACTTTTATCAGTACCATGTGAAATTTTGTTAACTGCGCATGTGCACAAATCGATAAACTGCGGACCAACTCTCAAAATGAGGCCGTTGTATGACTACATATGGTTCGGCACGGCAGGGAGTCTGACGTGTAAAATAGAGTCGCGCCAGAGTCGAGCCAACGGCAGATTTTGCCGAGCCAATTGCAGTGGCACGGCAACTTCTTAGAGTTTGATTTAGACGTCGCACTTTCACCGTGCTAGTGTCAAACTTATTTCATTCTATTTGGTTCGGCACAGCCGTAGCACGACGTATAAACTAGGCCTTAGCAATTACATTGAGTTTATAAAATGTTACCTGCTCCAAACACATTTGTTTTATAAAAGTTATGATCCAGTTCTGCAAGTTCTGCACAAGCTCAAAAAAGTAGTTTTCCCGTTATGTTATAAAATAAACTTTGTACAGTCCCTCACAAAAAATCCTTTGTTCTGGAAAGGAGTTTCCATACCTGTCGTATCTCGATGGTGTGCAGCAGGTCGAGCAGGAAACTTCGTCAAGGTTTCTTCTTGGGCGTTTGGCAGTTCCGTAGACATGTCACATCGCTCAAGCTGGTCATCAGGACTGGAATCAGGGTCGTGCATCTTGTTTGCTATGCTTCGGACGCGAGTGAGACTCCAGTTAAAATTCATGCACAAGCGGAAGGCTTGTAGATTCCCGCGCTTATTTGGATAAGTCAAAATTTACCCGCCAAATTGAGCAATGATATATAGCCTCGATGTCAAATTCTAAATATGCAAACTCTGAGAAGAGGCGTTAATTATTTCATCATAAATTATGAGCTATATTTGGAACCTCAAACTGAGGTATGTTATTTTTCGTCAACCGTTGAATACATGGGGGAGACTCTATTTAACTATAGTCCCGGGAAGCCTATTTGATTTAAGACACTCCAGAGGGAGCTTATTAGAGAGGGGGGACTTAGGCCCCGTTTACACGATACCGTTTTCATTTCATATCGGATTGGTTTCATATCGGATTGGCCTTCTGTTTACACGATACCGTTTTCATTCTATGTCGGATTGGCCTCCTGTTTACATGAGAACGCACCAATCCGATATGCTTCATGCTGTTTTCGCGTTTTCAAATCAAAACTTTCTGAAAGTGTCATGAAACCAATCCCATATCGTGTAAACGGTCGAATCCGATATCAACTCAGTACGGAACCTCATCATCAATTCTACTAGACTCGAATCCATTAGGGGAGCGACGTTTCTAAAACACGGAACAAGCCAGTAACAAGCGGAACAAGCAAGGAACAGGTCAGTAACAAGCGGAACAACCAAGGAACAGGCTAGTAACAAGCGGAACAAACCAGTAACACATTGAACAAAGCGTGGAATTAGCATGGGTACATGACTGAACCCCACAAGATAATAAGAAGAAAAGGGCTATTTTGAATACGTTGCGGTATAAAATGAACAAGTAACAAGCAACAAGGAATCACGCAGTGGCAGTGACAAGGAAAAGTGGGGGAAAGTGAAAAATAGGAACAGTGACGTAATTTTGCAACCTAAAGGTATGCCCAACTGATTTTATGCACATTTTGATAAGTTTTGTGGAAGTAAAATGGATTGATAAAATAGACACGTCCCCGCTGCCAGATGAATCACCTGCGAAGCAACATTGACCTTGGAATAGACTGTGCTATTATTATGTGTGAAGAATGAGCACATTACGTGATGGGCAGATTTCTGCATAGGAAGGAAGGAGGGGAGGAGGGAAGACCTAACTGATTGCCTTTTTGCCTAACTGATATACCGCTACAAATACAACTAGTCTGGTCCGACAACTGTTGTTGTTGCTGTTGTGTTATCGTCGGAAAATTTTGTTTTTGGGCCCCCCTAGCAGTCATGGCTGGCATCGGCCTGAAAGATTTTGCAAGAATATTTCACACAGAGTGGAAATTGAAGAGCGAAAAAATTTATCAAGAAAAAAACTCTAAAGACAAATGATGGAGATAGGGGCAATCTAAAAAATAGCCTAATTGTATTCCTACACATCTTATGATCTCAAGAGATTGTCAAAACAATGGACAAATGATGGCAGGCGGCCCTCTTTTGCTCTTTTTGTAAGCTGGGCGTTATAAGACATAATCAGGGCCCTGGGAAATCTAGATATAGTCTATTGTATTCCATTATTGTATTTGATGATCTCCAGAGATTACATCAAAACAAATGATGGTAGGCGCTCCATTTTTAAACTTGCCCCTACATATCCGTCATTTGTCTGTAAAAAGAGAATTTTCTGAGTGGAAATCAGGCTTTACGTTATATTTTTCCCAGTGCGAGAGTTTCTTAACTTTATGACGATGTGTTTCTCTCCAGTTTCTTGCAACAAAAAAGATACGGTTACTTGTTCATTTCACACCGCAACGATTTTTGGAAATTTCCGTTTGAATGGACGGCCCTTGCGGCAATGTTAACGGTATCTCGTGGGGTTCAGCCATGTACTCATGCTGATTCCACGCTTTGTTCAATGCGTTACTGGCTTGTTCCACTTGTTACTGTCCTGTTCCTGGCTTGTTCCGCTTGTTACTGGCCTGTTCCTTGGTTGTTCCGCTTGTTACTGACCTGTTCCTTGCTTGTTCCACTTGTTACTGGCTTGTTCCGCTTATTCCGTGTTTTAGAAACGTCGATTAGGGGAGCTGCGCAGAATGCAAGGCGAGGCGGTATCGTGCAAGGCGAAACGGTATCGTGTAAACAGAACCCCAATCCGCTACGAAATGAAAACGGCATCGTGCAAAACTTTTCTTATCGGATTGCCTTACCCAATCCGATATGAAATGAAAACGGTATCGTGTAAACGGGGCCTTATTCACAAAATCAAATGACAAACATTTGTTATGGATGTAACATACTGAAAAATTGGTCGTTCTGTGGAATACTCTGTAAAATGTAATCACAAAGAGATTACTGCATCCTGTGATCATGCAGTAATATGTCAAAGAATACCCTTAACATTAACTTAAACATTTGCATCATTTCATGTAATCTCAGTAATTAGCCTACGAGCAGAGTCATCACCTAGAGGAAAATGAAGTCTGAGAAAAATACAGCAAAGCTAATCAAGGCCATCAAATTATGTTAACCATCGATTCAAATAATGTGTGAAGTGCTTCTACACAAAGGTAGTATGAATTAAGTTTCAGACCACTGGAAATTGCTGTAGCAGGTTATTGCTCTTTGCTTTGTACTCCTTTTCTTCTTTTGGACACGAAAGTGGCTGCTTGTCAGCTGTCTCTAAAGAATACTCAATGTGCTCCAGCCTCAAAGGTTTGATTGCCAAGGGAACACAACACTACACAATGTAGCACTGAATACAGCATGGGTAAATCCATCCAAACAGAACAGTGACATTTTATAAGTTTCCATTCCAAAGTCTAGTTCAACTATGAAACTCTCTTTGTAACATAGCACTATTTTAATGCTAGGTCACACAGTGCTTGTAACCATACATACAATACAGTAAAAACCCGCACATAAGAACCTAACATTTTGAACTCAGCCTGTTTAGGTTCTTATGCTATGAGGTACATCCCGTAATCAGGGTGTAGCTTCTTGACGTAAGGTTCAAAACAAATGCCAGAAAACAAAGGATAGTTGAAGGTGAACATGATGGCAACATGGCTAGCTATGCAAAGCTCTACTTTGAAAAACATAGTCCTTTAGTCCTGAATTTTCTCATCTCCTGACCCATCCACAGTCATCAGACAACCAGCTTTTCCTAAGAGCTTGGTGAAGAATTCCTTGTCTTCCCTTAGGTCCTGCCATGAGTCCACCCAGTCATCAAAACTCTTCTCATCCTGGCTGAATTTATTTCCCAATGAATAACATAATGAAATTTTATAAATATACACTTAGTTAAGAACCTGGTTAAAATATCAGGCTCAAATGGTTCTCGTTTATCGGGTACAAAATATACCATTTCAGGCTGTAGGTTCTTAACAAACGAAGGTTCTTATGTGCGGGTCTTTACTGTACAGCAAAGGGTAATCATAGGACATAGCATGGTAATCAACCTTGACTGAGGAATACCAAAGATGCTGGTGGACTATGCCCCTGTAATCCCATCTGAGTCATAAAGAAATTCAAAAAACATTTTGACTGCAGTACACATAAAGGCAAATCAAAATCTACCATACCATACTGAATACATGCATTGAAAACTTGTTACTAGTCTTAAACTGTCAATGAAGTATCATGGGAACTGGGCCTCATCATCACAGCCCTCATAGTTCTTGTCCTCATTTATTTCATTTATGATCCAGAGACAAAGATCACCAGTAGCAACGCCTGGCGTTTGAAAAAATCCTGCTCCCTGAATATCAAAGCAATGACATTGAAAGCCATCTTATTTATCCCCAATAAATCAAATTAGGATCAGTGATTTACCAAATCCATTAGCAAAATCCATAATATAAGATCTCTTACACTCCACTCCAAATAATCAGTTCCTTGTTTGCTATTGAGTTGAAGATTCATTGGCAATTTCTCAATATTCCCAGAGCTTTCTAACATCTGTAATGAATTTCAACGGTCTCATAGAACTTCCTCAGTCATGAAACATCATCTTCTTGTGTGATTGATAACAAATTCCCCAAACCATTAGTGTTTGCTGGCAGTATGACTGACTTTTTTCCACATGTGTCCTTTAAAACTTCTACAGCTTCAGAATAACGTGTAGATGCTGATTCTAAGCCAGCTATAGTTGCTTTTGCTTGACCATCCAACAATCCGTTCAAATAATTAAACTTCACAACAAGGCCAAGATTCTGGATTGCATCAACAGCACTTTCAAAACAGTCCCAGAATTTCTGACATTCACATATGTTTCCATTAAATTATTTCATTTCAAGCTTTTGTAGCCTTACTCCTATCCGCCATCTGCTCACTTTGTGATGGGAATGGAGTAGCAGGCAGCATTCTTTGTATAAAAGGGCTGCTCATCATGGCCGCAACTAGACTTTTTCAGCAGTCAGAGCTTCATCTGTTACTACAACAAGAAGATGGGGATCACACATCCTGGTACGTATCACATCTTTCTTGGCTTACCAATTTTATGATGGACATTTGAAGATTGGTCGCAAAGCTGATATGCTTCAAATCAAAAACAGGATAATTTTGATCATGATGCTAGCCTAAGCAGGGCAGGAGACTTTGACGTTTCAGATGCTTTTGTTTTCCTTCCATACTGCTTTGATATTTGTTTCCATTTTGTTCAAATATTGCTGTCGGTGGGTGGAGCATAGTGGATTACAACAGGATTCCTTCGGTTGGAAGCCACAATGAATTAGAGTATTGACAAATTTTCTCATCCAAAGAAAGCAAATTTCCAAAAATACAATTCTGCCTAGAATGTTGAACAACAAAGATGGTGGGCTTCTACTGCTATGATTCATAAGCGGTGGAAGTAATCTAACAGCCTGTTTTAGCATTGCTGGAGGTTCGATATCAACAAGGCAGAGTGTATGCATAGATGCCGGGTCTTGATCAAACTCCCTGACATCCATTATCATTCAGACATTGACTTAAATGAATTTTTGCCGAAAGCTGAATTGACAATTGTTTCTGATATCCTTTTGTCTTCCTTCAATTACATTTCTGACAGGACAATATCGTCAGGTGTGAAAACCCTATCTTTCTCTCCAACAAGTTCTTGATTGTCAAAGGGGCCTTGCAATATGGGTAGACACCGGCCAGGTCGAAAACTTGGACGCCTCAGACCTCTCTGACCACATTGTCCGACTTTTTCTTTGTCCGAACTATAAAATTTCTCCTATGCACTAGAAAAAACTTGGACAAGTTGGAACTCGAAAAACCGGACTTCTCGGACGAAAAGGTCCAACTTTTCCTTCTGTCCAAATTATCGCATTTCTTCCATGAATTCCTCCAAATTATCGATTTTCTCCATGAATTTCTCTAAGATATCGATTTTTTTCTTAAATTTTGGGACACTTTGCAAATTACAAAAAGTTTCCTGGCTGTTTAAATTCAGAGGGTAGTTCTAAGTTTCAAAAATTGAGCTTAACGTTTCTTATAAGTTTAGAATGACCGTACAGAATTCTTCATTCACTGAATCATAACATTCTTCACTACTTTTCACAGAAGTGACGCGTTGCTCACAGATGCGTCATGGAATACACCCTTTAAGAATCTGTAAAATAAATATTCAAGAATAAAGTTAATCGTACCTTGATCAGAGTTTTCGGAATCACAACGTTTCCAGCTGAGCCCGTTATCAAGTTGAGAACTTTGAAACTTTGATGAAGAAACTTTGTTACTTTGCGTTAAAAGTTTCAAGCTTCTTGAATCACCCAAGTTTGTGTGCTGAAAACTTCTTAAGAACTGGTTGGGGATACAAACAGGCTAAGTTGCGAGCCTCGAGGAATCCCCCAAATAAGGCTCCAGATCGCATGCGTGGTAGTGATTTATATCAATGACGTAATATGCAAATTAGCTTGACGGTTTAGAACAGGGGAAGAAAACAATGGCAAAGTTGAGCATGACAGTGTGAGCCCCACCATTGATTCGCTCTCAACAAAGCTGAATCACAATCGGTCAAAACAACAGGGTCAGCACTTCATCTCCCCAACAATGTCATCAAATTCATTTTGTATTAATCCAAGGGGGGTGTCCTTCATCTCTCTATGCTTTAGTGAATATCCAAATGTTTGAGCTTCACTTCCATTACAGAATTCTATGCTATTTTTAAATCAACAATTTGAATAATACATTTCCAGTTGACCACAGCTCTTATCACTCATTTCCTGTGTAGGGCTATCTAAAGCCCCGGTCAAACGTGTCAAACATTTCACCGCACAATTTTCAACATTGACATTCTGAGAAAGTTTCATTCGTTTGACCACCTTCTTCGGTGGTGAAAATCTTGTTCGAAAATGTTCGAAATGTTCAAACTAAACTAGGGTAGGAGTACTCGTCAGTGACCAAAACAACTCACACCCAGGACTTGTGTCTAACTTATGGTTTCAAAGTTTTATGCTAGACATTGTCTTCTCTGTCAAGAGCTTCATCTTAGTGCAAAACTTGTGTTACTGTCATTTGTTGCTTGTGCTTTCTGCCATATCTGTCCAATACATTATCAATATTCACATTGATGTCATTGATTGATAACAAGTGTTGCCAAACCATTGAGTCGTTTCCTTAGATAGACTTATTACGTTGAGTCCTAATAATCACTACCACCCACCCACCCCTTGCTCCTACTAGGACTCATTTGCCACAATATCTTGTGGTACCAATCACAGAGCTTATTTGTTATCACATGACCTAGTTTCCTGGTCATATGATATTTTTCTTGCTACAGATTGGTTTATTTTCAGTCAGTGCCAAGTGAAGGCTAGAAATTATATTTTCCAGGCCACTGATTGGCTTGGTGGCCAAAGATTCACAAAGCTGCAAGGCCGAAGGCCACACACTAGGCTTTGAGCATGAATGCTCCACAACAACCAAAGATGTAGGAACCGGGGACAGTGGGGACACCAGTGGTTTAACTGCAGGATTTGGCAGTAAACTAAGAAAAGACTTTTTTATGTTTAGAAAATGCCCCTCCTTATTAAGAAAAAGTGCCCTTAAAATGGTGTGCCCTCCCAAATTTGACATGCTTCCTACTTCCCTGACAACAACAATCTTCTGTAAGCGAATTAGTTCCATCCCCACAATGTTGAAACAGTCTCCTTTGCTTGAACATAACAGTCCAAAACGGCGTCAAAATCTTCACGCCATTTCTCTCTAACCCAGACCTCAAATTCAGACCATTGAAAGCCGTTGTGGCACGAAAGCATTCATCAATGTTTGTCATTTCTCGTTTGTTTTCACTGCAATGGAAAACTCCAGCAGACATGAATGCTTTGTGGGAATTTTGCAAAGTGATGATATTATCAAAATTAACGAACAGCAGCTGCTCTGATGAAAGTTAAAAAATTCAAGGGATGAAATAATGCTCAAGGAACAAGGGGAAAACTGGCCAACGACAGGTCTGAACATCACTTATTTTGAAACAGTTCTTTTGAAGAAAAACTTGAGATTAACTCGAGATGGTTCTTTCTAAAACTAAACCCAGTGAAGAAATGTCTGGAGCAGTTTTGTTCACTAGAATTTTGTTCACTAAGATTTTGGAGGTGGTGGATTTTCTTCCTTCTTCATTGACCAAAAATATAGGATTGTTTGTGTAGCAGTTGCATTTTTGTTTTTGTCAGGAGCCAGATCTTCAATCTGTTGATAAAGAAGATATGCAATAAAAGAAAACTTCATCTGTCAAAGTAAAATACCTGATGTAAAATATGTTTCCTCAGTACCCTTAGTCTTCTATAACCAACAAAATTGCATTGCTTCCATCTTACCTAATTGGTGCCTCAGTTTTGCTCCGACTTTTTGAAAGTTATTTTTAAACGATTTTCTTCTGGCCTGCAGTATTGGCAATTATGTATTGATGAAATAAGGAGACCAACAGCCAGTCCTAAGCAGTTTGAGTGCGATAACACAAACTGCTTGGAAAACATTTTGACACAAGAGAGTGGGTCAATGCCAAAATTTTGATCAAATCACGGCCAAACGATGTCAGTCTAGGTGTGTCATTGCCACTTAAAGACAAATGATGGAGATATAAGGCAACTTAAATCCGGGGCCTGGGCAATCTAAAAATCGTCTATTGTATTCCTATGTATTTTGTGATCTCAAAAGATTGTTAAAACAATGGAACAAATGATGGCAGGCCGGCCATCTTTAGCTCTTTTTGTAAGCTAGGCGTTATAATAGTCCAGGAAATAAGTGAAAAGATCGTGCACTTTTGGATACCAGCATGAGACTTGGCACAGACATAGAACTTTGTCTACTGATCAAATTCTGATATAGAAGCAATTTCAAAAATGGCCCGTTGTCATGGTAACCAACTGACAATGTATTCTTTAAAAGTCCCTTCGTTACGTCAATCTTAAAGTTCTAATTTTGAAAGTTAGATTGTTTTTGAAACAATTTATGCTTGCAGTTGATTAAGTAACGGGAAAAAGTATTTTCAACCGTTTTAGAAAACGTAGTTGCCATAGAAACCACAACATTCGTGACGAAATGTACCGTTTTGCTTAGATTTTCATACCCTTGATTACATTATTTCGGAAAAAGTCTAATAACACAACTTTGATGAAACTTCAACATTTTCAGATATTTTCCAACATGGTAGGGTTGCCATGGCAACAAAATCTTTTCATCAGACTGCCTTCAATGGAAACTAAGAACGACTGAACAAGGCACTATGTCATAGAATCCGTATTTTGTCTTCAAATTTGATAGCTACGTGAACTTTTGTTAAAAGTTTCTAAAGATTGGTAACGTCATTGTTTTGTGCATCTTGTAAAGATTTCAATTTATGGCGATTTTGCCCATGTTTGGAATTATTCCCAATTCCCTTTAGCGTGTATCTTAATTAGTATTTATTGCAATTTCACCCAGTCAATTTGCTGAGGATGGACCTAGGAAGGTTCGAAACGTTCTACTAATATGGCTTAGCCACTCGATTTTTGTCATTTACTCATTAACTTTAATTTTAACATGGACTTGTCAACTTAATTATCATTGGACGCTACTTACTATCAAAACATGGATTTGTCAAAATGAAAATGAAACTGAAATGATTTAAATATGAAGCAACCAACAACATGATGTTTTTTATCGCTGTACTTGCCCTGAGATTTCAATTTCCACTTGAGAAAAAAAGCGCCAAAACGCACATAACGATAGGCCTTGTCCACTCTTTGAAAATGGACAAAACGTCGAAGGCTGCTCCTGCTGAAGAAGCTTCAACTTTTTAAAGCTATTACCCTTGGAAGACCGAAAGGCAAATAAAAAGTACAAGAAGTGGTTTTCGTTCGTCAGCTATATCAAGCAAGATAAGAAAAGGAATAATTTACTCTGCTGGTCAGTGAGACAATGACATGAGACTCTTTGACAAAGAATTTTTTTAAATTTTCAGAACTGTTTCTCGTCAATCGCCGCGGCTTTTCCCTGCCGTGGAATGCTGTAGTCATGTGTTAGAGCTTTCGAGCGATTTGATTAGTTGGCGCCATAGGACGCGGCGGAAAAGTTAAAGTAAATCCGACTTTCAAATACGCGCGTAGCGGAGCGACTAGAAGTGATCATTGTTAGAAATAAACAATGCAAATACAGCAGCCGCTCCGCTGCGGGCGGAAAAATCCGCCTAGTGGAACACCGGCTTAAAGATGTATACAGCAAGCAAGTAGGCTCTTTGCACTTGCAACTTGTCTTCCATCATGCCTAGCTTTAGCAGTGCAAGACTTCTTGACGAGTTTTGATGAATCCCGCATCTGCATCCAATATTGCTCATATCGACCTTGTCCACTTGCTATTCCCAGCATGTAGGGTCCGGTAGCTGGATGCTTGTTTGCATTTGTTGCCACACAAAGCCGGCTTGGAATGCCCTCGCTTTGCATGTTGTTGCAAAGAATCCTCTGTAGGATAGGCTTTCAACTTCTCCGTCTTTCATTGTGAGCAACTAATTTAGTTATTCGTTAACCTCAGGGAAAGAGCGCAAAGGTAAAATGTGATTCAATTTGACTGATGTTGTCTGACATGTTAGATATCTAACTCATAGTTGACTATGTCTGATAACTGACAATGATGCATGAAATTTCTGTTGTATCTACTGCCTAGAAACTCTTCATAGCGCTTTATACAGGGCAAACGTAGATAAATATTGAGGCCCCCTATAGGATCTCGGGCTCCGAATCTCTAGGGCATATTTAAATGGGCTTCGGGCTCCCAAAGGCAAAAGTGCCGTGTTCCAAGGCTCCAGTGCAAGGATCCAGAGGCTCCATTTCTTAAGGTTCGAGAAAACCACCATGGGAATTGTTTGGGCTCTAGGGATCCAAGCCTTCAAAATGATGAGCTCCAAGGCTTCAGCGGCTCCCCCTTTGGAGGCCTCAATATTCAAGGTGTGCCTTACCACTGGATTGCTCTTGCACATGCAAGGTCTGGATCCGATATCATCCAACGTCGAAGTTCATTGCTGTTTTCAGTTGAACTAAGCCTTCCCCAGTAGGTCTACTTAATCACTGAGTACTTGGGGATATGTGCCTGCAAATAGGTTCAGTTTTCGGCTGAAAATGTCGGAACAGGATTATGCCTTATGTGTCATTGTTCGGCACATGTCTTGCCGAACACTTCGGCAGTGCTCGGCAGCACACCCACAATGCAGAGAAGGAATTAGAGTCGGATTTCTGTAAGATTCTGTGGGACTTCTCCATTCAAACGGATAAGAAACTGAATCACAACAAACCAGATACTATAACTGTGAAAGATAAAGTAAATAAAACATGTCTCATCATTGATCCATCGTGACCCTTTGACTATCGTAAAGTAGTGAAAGAAGAAGAGCAATTATCGAACTATGACGAACTCAAATACGAACTTACAAGAATTTGGAGCATGAAGAAGGTAACTATCGTACCCATAGTAATGGGAGCTCTCGGTACAGTGACAGAAAGGATAGATTCTTGGATAGAACAGATTGGCATAGACTGTCTAGTTGCACTGCTGCAGAAAGGATGCCTCCTTGGATCAGCTAGGATCATAAGAAAAGTAATGAAAAGCTAAGGATAAGAAGAAGAAGACTATTTATGATAGACATGGCTACAGGCAGTAGCCCGCTGTAACATCCACCAGGAACATGAATGTACCTGAGAACAAACCGATAATAATACACCAGCTTTCGAATGCTTGAAAAGAGGCGCAGAGAATAGGTGAAAACGAAAGTACTCGAAGATTACTGATAAAAATTGAAGATTTTTGGTCAGAAGTGAAGTTTCGGGTTTTGGCTCTTTTACTTGCGGGTCTTCGGATTTTCCTAATTTGGGTCCAGGTTTGCGGGTTCTACTACCACCCAAAGCCCCCCTTGTTGTTGTCAAGAAATGCAGTATGGCTGAGTATCAAGAAAAGGCATGGATCCATTCTGATCTGCAATTGCAAGAAAGGATGCCAGGCAATATGCAAGTGCAAAAAGGCCAATTCGCAGTGTACACCTGTTTGCTCCCGTGATCTCAAATTTCTCAATGAAAATGCGTTTACAAGATAGGCCAAGCAGTGGCATTATCAATCTCAAGAAACTTTTGACAAAACTTCACGTAGCTGTCAAACTAGAGGACAAAATACGGACCCTAGGAAATTATGCCTTTCTTTCAGTCGTTCTTAGTTTCCATTGTAGGCAGTCTGATGAAAAGATTTTGTTGCCATGGCAACCCTACCATGTTGGAAAATATCTGAAAATGTTGAAGTTTCATCAAAGTTGTGTTATTAGACTTTTTCCGAAATAATGTAATCGAGTGTATGAAAATCTAAGCAAAACGGTCCATTTCGTCACGAATGTTGTGGTTTCTATGGCAACTACGTTTTCTAAAACGGTTGAAAATACTTTTTCCCGTTACTTAATCAACTGCAAGCATAAATTGTTTCAAAAACAATCTAACTTTCAAAATTAGAACTTTAAGATTGACGTAACGAAGGGACTTTTAAAGAATGCATTGTCAGTTGGTTACCATGACAACGGGCCATTTTTGAAGTTGCTTCTATATCAAAATTTAATCAGAAGACAAGGTTCTATGTCTGTGCCAAGTCTCATGCTGGTATCCAAAAGTGCACAATTATGGCAAAAACCGGCACTTATTTCCTGGACTATAAGGAATAATGTAAGGAAACTTAAATCAGGGCCCTGGGAAATCTAGATATACTCCATTGTATTCCATTATTGTATTTGATGATGTCCAGAGATTATATCAGAGCAATTGTACAAATGATGGCATGCGCCCAAGTTTTGTTCTATTTTTAAACTTGCTGCTATACATCTGTCATTTGTCTTTAATGAATTTCTGGTGTGAGCGAAGGGGTGGCTGGGTGGTAGGCGATTAAGGCGACTCAACGTATTAAGTCTACTCCTTAGATAGGTTTTCATCAGGCAAATGGAAGAAGTGGATTGTTCACCTGTACAACTAGTGACAGGAAGAACAACAAGGATCTTCAAAGAAGTGTAAATGTTTGGAAAGGACATCTTGTTGATTGATTGAATGGTCTGAGCAATGGTGGTTGGAATGTCATCTTCAGGCTTGTTAATCCAAAGGGATTCCCAGTTGTCAACTTTATGTGAAATAGTAGATGGGCTTGGCAGATCCTAGTTGTGCTGCTTACAGAAATCAAGGAAATCTCTCTTCCACTGTTTATTAACAGGTTGAATTTGAAGTCCTCGGTCATCATGTCTGATTTTATCTAAGTCTGGGAGCCATGCCAGATGGGTTGTCATGTCCAGTAAGTTCATTGATGTCTTGATTTCCTAGAAATCTTGCCTTCTGGGAACGCTAGTTGGTGGTGCCACTTTGTGCCTAATGTAAAGAATTTCTTGCACTGTACTCTGAAAATGCTTCAGATCAGGGATATCCCTTTGCAGGCAACAAGGTTCCTGTCTGTAAATCTTAATGAGATCTCTTGCAAAAGATTGTCATGGAATGTAATTGGCACATTCATCTTGTAATAGCCTTTTGGAATATCAGCAGGAACTTCTCCTCTACAATTTGCTTTTGGCAGATCCTTGGGGCCTTGACTACAGCATCTACTTTGTCTGCAATTTTGCATGTGTCTTGAAACCATACTTCATGATAACCATTTATGAGGTTTCTTGCTGTCGTTAATGATTTTGTCATCGTTTCGACCTCCTGCAATCCTTTGATGATGTTGATGTTTGCTCCTTGAAGACGGTTGCATTTCTCATCACACACAAAGTTGAAATAGGATTAAAGGATGAGCCAATATCACAAGAGTGCATTGCACAGTGGGGCAAGATTATGACATTCGCTGAAAAATCGACCAGCTCACTTCAGTTTCAAATATACCTCATTTGAAAGAGCAGTATTTGCTGACCAAGAAAACATTTGAATAGATCCCATATCTGTAATCAAACAATTATGCCGAATTTTTTAAGGGAGGTGTTCCAAGAAGACTGTAAGACAGGCAAATTTTGTGTGAGCATGTATACAGCATACGGCCATTTTCAATCATTAATAGAGTCAAAGCTTTTGTACCAATTTCGATGAAATTTAAAGATAATATTCTACCACCATTCTCAGATGCATGGCCAATTTTTCAGTTTCTTACTTCACTTAATTCCCATTTAGAAAAAATTGCCTCTAAGCTTTATCATATTTTTGGCAAAACTTTTGAACTAACATATAGTTGGCTTTACAAATAGTTGAGTAAGTAGCTATCACACAGTGTCGGACATTAGGTTTATAGCTGAAAGTGACCACCTGATGTCCCTAGTCCAGTGATAGAAATCTGTATTTGTGGGAATTTGCGGAATTTTTTACATCAAAATTTTTGTCAGAGTACTCTGCACAGAATTTGGCAGCGTTCTTTATAGCAGTCCAGGGTACACTCTTTCAAAGGCTAAATAAAGGAAGTACTTAGACCTGCTGCTTCATGCTGAGCTAACAAGATACAGAAGACAGTTGGAAATGTTTTACAAAGATAATAGACAGCACTGGGATAGGGGTCCTAAGGGGGGTTTAGATGAGAAATGACATAGTTCAACAGAACAATATCCAACACCAGAAACAGCGAAGAACGAAGTTTTTTTGGATTTCTTTCATCTTTGTCAGAGATGTGTTGTTTTTAAGCGCTAGGTAAACAAGTTACTGTATCATTTTCATTGAATAAACAATTAGCACCTCGCTGTTGTTTCCAGTCAATTCTATATTGAACTTTAGTGTTCGTAAAACACTCTGCCACCAAGAGTTTTTGGCTAACATTTTGAAGAATAAAAGTGTCCCTAGCGAATAGCTCAAAAGTTTCCATTTCCTTTTCATTAAGTTTTTATCTTGAAACAGATAAAAAACAAGCTTATTAACATGGATAGCTTGCAATGTAAGGACGTTCTGGAAGTATACAAAGAAGCAAAATTCGATAAATATACTAAGCCAACCATTGAAGAGTTTAAGAACAAACTGAGAGAGCGTATTATTAAAAATTCACCGAGTATTTCTTTCAATGAAGATTCTTTTTCATCTATTTGTGTAAAATTACACCGTCGCTGCAATTACCATCTTGACAAGGTTGTGCGGAAGAAAAGGTCTTTTGATGAAACTGAAACGTGGTTGCATCTAGATGACATTTTGCATGGTACTGTTAATACTAACTCGGTAAATACCAAGGCGGAGAATGTTGAGCCTTGTGGAACTAAGTATCGGAAAACTCTCTCAGAACTTGGAAAGCGACAGCAATATCGAAGAACTGATGAAATTATAAGCTTGATCCAAGCAGTGGCGAATGAGAATGGAGTAACAGTTAACTGCCTTCTTGGCCATGTATTAAAAAGATTGAACTACCACAGTAACAACAAAATTGCTACCGTAGGAGCGGCAATGATTCAATCTGAAAATAGTTCAGAACAAGCAGATGCCCAGCTAAGCCTACCAGTTGCATCATTTATTCAGTTAAATAATGATATGGGAAGATCTAAGTACCAAAATCTTAGCAATACCCTTAAAGATAATGGGCATTCAATTTTGCCACCTTGGAAAACTCTAAGGAAGTATCAGCTAGAATTAACACCAGCTGTTGAAGTTTTGGAGAAACCCGTGTTTGGAGTCCAAGTAGACTATGTATCTGCCTTACGAAGAACAATCGAGCGCACACTGGAAGTTACGAAGCCTGAATCACTTCCACCAACAAATAGTGTGCTAATTGCAAATTTCAAGGATGGGCTTGATGGAAGTGGAAGTCATCCTATATATAATCAACTTGATAATGCTCACACACATAACATTATCATGTATATGTTCTGCCAGCTCAGTCTGACCAAAGAGAATGGCGAAGAAGTTTGGAGGGAGCATTCACCAAACTCCCCAAGAGCGATGAAACCTCTGTTTCTTTTACTTGGAAAAGAGTGTCGAGAGAATGTTAAATGTGTTTCACAGATAGTAAATGATCGCTCACAGTTAAAATCTGAGCCCATGGAGATCCATGTCCACGGGAGATATTATAAGGTACAAGTAAGCTGTTCTATGAGCATGATCGATGGGAAAATGAGATCATTGCTTTCTGGTCTCGGAGGAGCGTATTGTTCGTTGTGCACAATGACGAAGGAAGAAGCATCAGGAATGTCAGATAAAGGTATTGAAGTTATTACAGAAGGCATGGAAATAGACAGAAATGTGGATGATACCGTAAGAATCTGGGAGGAACAATCCGAGACCACAGAAGATGGGGGCAGAAAAATAAAGAGGAGGGTAGGAGACTACCAGGTACGAAAGGGTGTTACCAATGAGCCATTAGTCAAGGAGGATATTTCATTTGTCAGTCCTTTGCATGCCCTCCTAAGAACTTTTGACTTTTGCATGAAACTGATCAACTTTCTAAGGGCAGGTATTTTCAAGTGGAGTGAATCCAAAATCGCACTGGGACAAAGTTACGAATCTTTGATTAAGGCTAGGAGTGAAGTTCAGAAACAAATTAAGATGGCAACTGGGATTTTAGTTGATGCCCCAGATGCAACTGGTCACGGAGGTAGCTCTACAACTGGAAATGTGTGTCGCTCACTTTTAGAAAACCATAGAGATGTACTGTGCAGTCTCGTGCCTGCTTCCTTCCAAGCACCTATGCATGAAGTGCTGTTAAGAATATGGGTGATTCTCAAAATATACAGCAGTAATTATGAAGTTTGTGTCGATGAGTTCTCGGCATTCTGCATTGACACTTACGTAATGATCATTTCGGAATTCAAAAATCCAACAGGAAAATCATGGATTCACATCAGCCCCACATTGCATGCCCTTTTAGCACACTCAGGTGAACTGATCTCTGCCAATGATGGTAAGGGTTTAAAAGATAAGTCAGAAGAAGGAGTTGAACACTGCAACAAGTTCCTCCGCTTTTACAGAAGGGCATTAGCTAGAAAGTGTTCGCAAGTCACAAACCTGAAAGACTGCTATTCCAGACTATGGCTTCAGTCTGATCCAGGGATAAGATATGCTTGCCCCCCACGACCTTGCTGTCGTTGTAAGAGTTTACTACATAGAACTGTGTCCTGTCCTGACAAAGAGACTGTTACAGTAGCCCCAGAGAGAAAAGCAGATATATACATGCAACAGCTATTGTACTAATGATTGACAGTCAAAAAGCATTAAATTTCCGTAATAAAGAATTTGATTGTGTTTAAAAAAATGGCCCAAGTGATATATAAATGATATTCAGCAAACGAAAACATATTTAAGGTTGGTATTTGTAGGTAAATTGCACTGCACTCTTTTAAATGTGATATGAACAATGTAGCCAGAATTCACATGTCCTAGAACCCATGCCCTACAGTCATTTTTGCTCGCGGAACGAAGTGACGCGAGTTTGTGAGATGGGATGGGAAATTTCCCGTAGACATTTTTTCCTTTTATATCAGGACCCATACTGCTTTGCGAAAGTTTTGAACAAAGAGTCTTTTCAACTCTGCTGTCTGCGGAATACCATACTGGAAAAACCAGACCGTATGACTCTGAGACCCCAGTAACCCTTAGGACCCATCAGGACCGAGTTTAAAAGGATCCTTAACATTAAGGGGTCATCTCCTCTTAATAATGGCAGTGTTTCAAGATACTATATGCTAATCAGGCTGTTTCTGCTATAATTTTTCAAATTTAGCGCCAATACCGTTCACTTCAGCATGGGGTGAATACCGTTTCTATGGTGTATACCCTTGAACAGATGTGACACCAGTACAGATAAAAACATTTTATTCTTTGAATTGCTGAGCATGCAGTGGCAGCGCCAGCTCTGACAAATCCATAGCTAGGCTTTTCAGGTAGGCTTTTCTGCGCAATCAGTCAGATATGCTTTTCCTACTCTTGAATATTTAATGGAAAAAGAACAGAGAGAAAACAACGATAAATACTTGGATGATAATTGAATCCGTGTTAAAAACAACAAGAGAAACATTGGCCTACCTTTTTAAAACTGCCAGTAGTTGAGATATCTGCAAGGAAACTGTCTTGTTATCTGATGCCATCTTAGGGAATGACTCCTTTTAAACTCTCTACTTGAGGTCCTAGAGGTCGTATTAGTCTCAGGGCCATAGGGTCTGGTTTTTCCGGTATGCCCTGCGGAATTTATTGCACACAGCACTTTTCATGCCTCTGTTGTCTGGCTTGTCTGAAGTGGAATCAAAACCAGTCATAGCAAGTTTGTCCAGTTTCAATCCAGTCACGTACTAAAATAGACTATTGTAATTCTTTTCTTCAAAAAGAAAAGAAATCAATGAATGAATGTTTTTCCTGTCTGCCCGCTCATCGGCCTTAGAACAGATTTCAGAAAGAAAACAATCATGCAGCAACTGAAATTTGGAATCCATGAGAACCAAGGCGCACTATGGGAGACGATGGGGTGGATATTGGAGGTGCAGATGAACCCCTCCAAATTTGAACTGTTATGGGGGCATATGGCTAAAAACTACTCTCACATTCAGCAATGCCATGCTCTTTGTTTACTCTCAGTGAAAGTTTACAATGTTGACACCCCCGGTCAAGTGTCCCCGTACATTCTACCCCGGTGAATTCCCCGCTGGAAAAATATGACTTCGTTTTAAGACCACTAGGACCCTGGTCAACATCTGACCTCTCACCGGGGCACTTAGACGGGGGTTTACTTTGGGTTGAATAAAACGTAAATCTGGAACAGAAACGAAACCAAATCCGTTCGTCTGGTAATTCCATTCAGCCTCTGTGAAGGAGAATGAAACATCTAAATCACACTAAACATAGCAAGAGTGAGATTTGAAGGCGGAGGTCTGCAAACACTGGAACCTGATAGGAATATTTCATCGTGATGACTTCAAGAGCGCCAAGGGGAGTTACACTTTCAAGGAATATTTCACATCTCCGGCAAAGATCCTTTTGTTTTGGAGAAAAATCCACCAAAAATCCGTAAAAATCCTGTTATTCTGGAAACGTTACGTACGATTTTTTCGTTCGAATTTTTAACGCCTTGCACAAAAACCATTGGAACTATTCATGTGTGCCAACTCGAACTGCTCATCCACAGCAACAGGAATCTTAGTTGAAATTGACGCAAAATATCACTGCACCGGCACCGTGTTGCCCTGGCCTAACATCTTACCTTGTGTGGCTGGATAGCAATGCCTACAGTTACATTTTGTAATGAACTAAATGATAACAAAATCGGATATCCCAGTTACGTTCCGCGAGCTACCCATAGGTTCACCTTTGATTTTGGAGTCTTTTGGCAACTTAGACTTGCAAATTTCTTAAATGTATCTCAGACTAACTTTCAAGATGAGAATATGCATGTCAGGTCCATTCAAGCCGAATTTCATAATCCCCTGTTGAAACGCCCCACTGTGCATTGGAGTATCGTGCTAGGGAGACATGGTGTTTGCTTCAAGTTTAGATACAACAGGATCATCAAGGTTTTCAGGCACATTATATCTTACTTCAATTGGCTCTTTTGACAATGTCATGGATGGAAATGAGATTTTGGACTGGTTACTGGCGTGGGAGGTTGATGTTGCTTGCTTTTCTACCAGTACTTTTTTTACCAATACTTCTAGTGCTGCTAGGACAGCGAGAAATATCACAAAAATACTTTGATCTGTCGGCTTTTAACTACAAATAAGACACAGATTGAATTGAATCTTAGTTTCATGTGGGAACGATTATGAGGCAGATCAAGCATGGCTGATGTGAACAACAAACAAAAACAAATGTTTCTCAGGTGGCGTCGAACAAGTGACATAGGAAGGCAGGAATGAGCGAAGTTAGTCAGTGAATGAAGTCTGTAAGGCAGTACTAAAACCAATAAGCGAGGGAGATGAACTTTTTGAATAACATTGTCAGTCTTGCGGTAAAATGATTCCCCTCCTTTTAAAGGATTGCCATCAAAATTTGACTGACTTCTGCTAGTCTTGTAAGTCAGCCTGGATCCACCCCTATTGGGTGCACTTTGGCAACATTGTCGGGCAGTAAGAAACAGTGAAAATTTAAAAAAATTGTTGCTCAAGTGTTCCTGTGGAGATTTCATCTTGCCTCTCTACTTTAAATGCTTTATTTTGGGGTCAAATGTGAAGATACTTTAGAGAGAATTTGAGAATCACTTCAGCAACGATAACCAAGCACTTTCACCATAAGGTATAAAAATTGGCTTTCAATCATCTTCTGGGATTTTGATGGTTATCTGCTACCGTCAAGGCTGAAATGTCAATTCATGAGGAGATACCCTGCTACGACCCTCTCTTCCTTTCTATGCCACTGCTTTGCACTGCAAAAAATGGTGAAATTTCCCCATGTTTTTTGGTTGGAAATTTTGGGGAAACGGACACTTTCCTAACAGTTTCCTACGAGGGAAATGGAAATTTCTGTTTCCCTTCAATTTCCCAGAGAAAACTGTCCGTTTCCCCTAAATTTCCATTCAAAAACTATAGGGAAATTTAGGTATTTCTTGCTGTGTTGAATGCTTTGAATTCCAATGACGTATTTTCTCTTAGCAGTACCTTGTTATTTGTTGTACTTTTAGTAAGTTAAAACCTCCCTTTGCCTTGATCTCCACAGGATAGGTAATCTGCATACAGATGGAGTTTATGAGAACTGCTTACTCCCAGCTTGCCAGCTTGGGATGATGAATGAAGCTCAAATCTCACTTTTGTAGCATTTGGGTCACTATCATATGAACTTGTGCAGAGGGGAGAGTATAGGTCACCATACCTCCTGTTTTGAATGGCCTTTGAGATATTGGCTGAAAGCTGTGGTAAGGAAATGATAATAGGCGAGGTAATGATAGGAGAGATAATGTTCTTACAAAAGGCACTATTACCTTGGTTTGCCATAATGGGGGCATTTAAATCTGCAGGGGGCATAGTTGCTTGCAAAAGTGGGGCACAGGTTGCAGGCTGTGGATGTTTGGATGACGCTGAGTGAAATGGTATGCCAAGAGAAGCCTGGGAGAGCTGCGACTGTAGCAAGGCAATTTGATCTACCATGGTAGGAAGTGCTGCCAATAAGTCGTCTTGTTTGGGGATGTCCTTCTCTTCCTACGCTTCTGAAGATGAGCTTTCCCTACTTGCGACATTGTTGGCTACATGATGGACCATAGAAGAGCTTGGACCGGCCAGGCGGAAAGCACAGTGTTGTCGGAGAGGTTGGAGATGTCGAAGATGTCAGAGACGTTGGAGAAAATCTCAGAGATGTCGGAGAAAATCTCTGAGAAAATCTCAGAGATGTCGGAGATGTCGGAGAAAATCTCGGAGTGATCGGAGAAAATCTCAGAGATGTCATAACTTCTCGTAATTCTATCTGAGATGTTCAATATTTTCAGAGGATTTTTCATAAGACCTAAAGAAACCGTTGTAATTGCTCAGCTGGTTGATGACAAATGAAATGTTTTCAAGCAAACAGTAGTTTAGGAATGTCCACAACATATTATCAAGCAAAATTCTGTTTACGATATAAAAATTTGATGATGTCACATTCTTAAACGAGTAGAAATATTTGAATACTCTGTAAATTGGAAAAACGTTCAAAATCTCTGGAGAGTGCTAAGGTATGATTATACAGTAGGCAAGTAGATAAAGGCTCTTTCAAGCTGAAAGAAATAGATCACAGAATTTTACACCCAACCTTTTGTGCTGATTCAAAGACTTGCTCCTACCTATGTTGTAGAATTTACGATTATGTAATTGCCTCGTTTAGGACTATGTTGATACTTCCCCCCAAGCTTAATTAAAATAAGAGAAAGACCATTTGAAGGGTGAAACCAAATCAGGAATTGGGAATTGGAAGGTATACATCAGCCCATAACTGCCTGAAAAAATTCACATCTTTACGGTCAGTGATTGGATGGTAAGAATTACCGGCAGGCAACCAATGCACCTGTCCCACAGGCTGACAGTCTGTGGAAAAGAAGTAAAAAGGCAGTAGGAAAATAAGCGGGCTGGGAGGGAGGGGAAGATAAACTAACAAGTATCCGAGATTGTAATAACTTTGCAAGGCCTATTTACTTCTGTTGAACAACAAAGCATAACTTTCGCCCTTGCGGTTTTGATAGAGCATGTGCTGAAGAAACCAGATTAAACCAGTTTAATGCTGCCCCGCAGTGGGAAGACGCTCTGTGCATGGGGGAGTATTAACTACGGTTAAAAGACTCTAACCGACATTTAATACTTCCCCCAAAGCATAATCAAAATAAGATAAAGACCATTTGAAGGGTGAAACCAAATCAGGAATTGGGCGGTAGTGCATCAGCCAATAACTGCCTGAAAAAATTCACATCTTTACGGTCGGTGATTGGATGATAAGAATTACCGGCAACAGAACACCCGGTTAATTGAGTCAGCAATTAATTCAGATGAAGAGTTAACTGATGTCATGAAATTCCATTACTTATTCTCGTTACTTGATGGGCCAACAAAAGATGTTGTGGCTGGACTTACACGTACGAATAGGAATTACATAGAAGCGATAGATTTGCTGCATGAACGATTCGGAACCAAACAACAAATTATATCCATGCATGTAGATTCATTGTACAGATTGCCAGCTGTAAAAGCTGCCAGTGACGTGGCAGGACTTTGCGCCTTATTTGATAAAACGGAGGTGATTATTCCAAGTTTGGGAACTATTGGAATAGATACTAAACCTTATGGAATCTTCTTGATTCATACTTTGATGGGCAAACTGCCTGAAGAATTTAGGATAATTATTACGCGTGACTTGGATTCTGACAATGAAATTTTAGACGCCAAATTCGGGTTTAGCACCAAAACTTTAGTCTAACCCTAAGTTTTCATGTTGCTAGCGGTCGTAATGCTAATTTTATGGCGTTGTTAAGTTTGAAAATCTATGAAGGATTAGACCATGAAATGACTCGGGGTGTAAAGTTTCACCCCGAACGACTTTTCACGGTCAAATCCCTTATAAATCTTTGAACTTTACATCGTCATAAAATCAACATCACAATTCTCAGCAGTTTAAAAACATGTAACCAGACTAAAGTTTGGGTGCTAAATCCGAATCTGGGCTCAAAATTTTCATATTAACAATAGGAAGAGATTTTGACAAATTTCTAAAACGAGGCTGCTTAATTAAAGTGCTGTATTGTGATGTGCATTCACGCTGTGGGCATTTTATTGCAAGCGCCCATTCTCAAAACGTCCCTTGTAACAAAACCCATGTCTTCATCAGAGGAGAAGCCAAAAAGGACAGCCTTTGTAGATTTCATTATGATCCTTACAAACAAAACAGAAAACAGCATACAATTTGTTTATAGCTAACAAAACAAATGATATTTCTTCCTTGCATTCCGGGAGGCATCACTGCAATTTTAGGCCTAAATTTTCTCCGACATCTCCGAGATTTTCTCCGAGATTTTATCCAACATCTCCGAGATTTTCTCCGACATCTCCAACATCTCCGACAACTCCGTGTTTTTCCGCCTGGCCAGCTTGGACCAGCTTGGGTTAGAAGAGCAGGATAGACGAGCTTGGGTTAGGGTTGGGGGTGATGACTAGATGGGGTGTGATTTTTGTTATGAAGATGGGCAAATGTAGCATTTTGGCATAATTCAGGCACCTAAAGGTAGTCAACCCCTTTGGGATAAAATTTTTTGTTACTGAAGATATCCAGTGCAAATTTTTGGTGCAGGTAGAAAACTATGTTGTATGCTCAAACGTGGGAAAATTTCTTTGAAATATGCAAATTAGCCAAAATGGCAGCTATAACAATACAGAAAAACCTCAAAATTATCTATTTCATCATCTACCAAGTGTCCAAAAAAGGTAACAGAATTGATCAAGGCTATTGCTAAGAATTTAGCTCAAATCAATTGGGAATAATCTTAAAGCTATTCCTCTATATGACTTGGGCCCCGTTCACACTACTCCGTTTTTGTACAAAAACGGAGAGAAAACCTCCGTTTTTGTGAAAGTGTTCACACTTAAACCGAGGTTTTCGAAAACGCTGTCTAAAGTGGATATCCACAAAAACGGAGGTTTCTGAAAACGCATTTGATCAATGTGAACGCACAAAAACGAAGGTTTTTGAAAACGCTACAACAACAGGAACACATATATGCGCGCCAAAATTGATTTTGTTGTCGTGAAAATGGAGGGCCAAGGTATTCTCGAAGCTTTGCTGCCAATTTTCTTCTCCAAATTATTAACAGCTGTTGGATGTCTTAGTAGTATTCTGGCATCAATGTCAGCTTTAAAGCACTTGCACAGAGTCAGAAGAAGAAGATGCAGCTTGCGACTTACAATGCAGAGCAGTGTAAGGCCTTATGCCCTTGCCAGAAGAAAAAGAAAATTGTTGAAACAACGAAGGTTCTGGATACGTCCTAGTCGCACAAGCTTGTGGTGGCAGAACCTAATTGCAGGTAAAATGATTGATGAGGAATGAAAGAGAATTTTCGATTGTCGAGAGGAAACTTCATGCTTCTTTGTGGAGAGCTTAGGCCATATTTAGAAAAACAGACAACAAAGTTTTGAGTGCCAGTTAGCGTAGAAATTCAAGTCGCTGTTTTGCTGTATTACCTATCAGATCAAGCTCATTATGGGGAAATAGCAAACACTTTTGGGCTAGCTAAGTCAACCATATCAACAATAATTCGTTATGCTGCATTTTGTGTTGCTAATATTTTGGGACCACAGTACATAAAACTTCCCTCTACAGAACAAGAAGTTAAGCATCTTACAACAAAATTTTTTGAGAGGTTTGGATTTCCCCAGTGCCTGGGTGCAATAGACTGCACACATATGAGCACAAAGAAGCCACGAGACAATCCCACAGACTATATCAACAGGAAGTCATATCACAGTTTGAATGTTCAAGCCACATGTGATTACATGTTCTGTTTTAGTGATGTTGTTGTCCAGTGGCCTGGCAGTGTGCACGATGCCAGGATATTTGCAAACTCAGAGCTCAACAATCGATTGAAGACAGGTGATATTCCCTCTTGCCCTTGCACGCTTACCCCCGGTGGTACACAAGTACCTGTTGTAATATTGGGAGATCCAGCATACCCATTATTACCCTCCCTGATGAAGGAGTACTCAAATGGAGGATCAACCAAACAAGAGCAATACTTTGGTTTAAAATTATGCAAAGCCAGGATGGTAATTGAATGCTCATTTGGCAGGTTGAAGGCCAGGTTTCCAATTCTCAAGAGAACAATGGATATTAATCTAGATGACCTCCCCTACATAATATATGCTTGTTTCACCCTCCACAATTTCTGTGAAATGCATGGGGAAACAATGACAACTGATAAAGTGACAGATGCAGTTGACTATGACAAGTGCTTTCAACCTGTACCAGACAGATTTAAAAATTGCACTGAAGTCAATGAGAGTGCAGGAAGAACAATCAGACGTGCATTTGCAGAATAGTTTGATCCATGATTTCTCAAAAGTTATTGCATGTTATTTTAAGATGGGCAGTGAATGGTTGAAAGAGCCAGTGGTGGTGCCAGAACAGACGGAATAGAGGTGACAAAGCGAGTAAAATTCCTCTTGAGAATTGAACATTTGTTGCAGTGACCATGTATCTCTTCACGACAATATGTATTTGACAACTAAAGACTGCAAAAGATTTTCAAATTTTTGAATGCAAAAAATAGCTTTCAGACAATTTTTGGGTAAAAACGAGAAATTTCCTTTTATTTCGTCTGGCTGTACACATTGGTGTTTCCAGTGTTAGTCAAGAATTCTGCACGCCTATGCGTTGTGTCCCTTAAGCCTTCATATGTTCCTTGCACCACCATGGCCATGTTATACAGTGCACGCCTTGCATACATTAGAATAGATTTCCTGCCTGAGACTTTTTTCAGAAAAATTTGCATCTTTTAAGACAGCTCAAGAATTCTTACCAAAATTTCAAAATTTTTTGTACAATGTATGCAAGGACAGCCACTGTAAACTTTCTTTTAAAATTTGTTTTTTCTGTCATGTGAAGGATCTCCTGATTCATAGTTTAGTCATTGTAGTTTAGTCATTGAAACGCTTCAGTTGTTTTTCTTCAAGATGCATATATTGAATATTTTTAAGTCAATATATTTATGAGGATTATTGCACACATAACAGATATACTTTATGAATTAGTTAAATTTCTAGATTTCAAGATGCCATGTTACCTCAGTTGGAATCTTTCCAGTTTTAATCGTTAATTTTCTCAAGCAACCAAAAGATGTTTGGACACTGCCATCTTCACATATGTTTGACAGTATTGTGAATCCAAGTTCTGTTGTCACTTCTTTTTATGTCTTAATAACTATTTCTGAAGCTCCCTTTACAGAAATGAGCCAATTCTGCAATAACAGTTTAATTTGGATCGGGAACTAAGATAGGCTGATCACATGTTTCCTTAATGTTCTAGATACTCTTTCTGATTTCAAAAGTTTCTTTCATGCTAACAAGTACTTCATGAGTTAAGTATAGTTTCTTAAATGACACATGACAAAATAAACTAAACATATCCTCACTTTTATTCATTTTCAAAGTGTTTAAAATTCACAATCATTTTGATCTTCATAGTCAAATGTCTCTAGATGGCTACCTGGAAACTTATGGTGTGATACCAGATTGGAAAGTTTGCAGAATGCGCGGGCGATCTCTCCAACGTCGAAATTGCTTGCGCGGCTGTATTTGTGTCACTAAACAATAGCTCTATTGTTTCCTTTTGTTGTTTTACAAAAATTTTGCGGCTGGAACCGCGGCTGAAATTTAAAGTGCGCGACAGAGAAATCGGCCGCGCAAGGCAAACTTTCCAATCTGGGTGTGATATATTTCGTTGAGGCATAGCCCATGTGCTGTTCATTGCTTGGGATGGCCCCATTCCTGACATATGCTGTTGGCGTTGGGGTGGTGCTGCTGGGTGCCATTGCGAAACTGGTTGATGAGGTTGTAGTGTTGAAAGAAAACCACCAAGAAGACTGAATGCTTCTGTTATTGAACTGCTAAGCTGATTAACGTTGTTTGATAAAACTTTCATAGTTTCCTTGTATTCCTCATCCATCTCTTTTTGCTGATTAAGAAATTCTCTTTTCAATTCCATATCTTCCTTGACACATTCCAGAATTTGCATGTCATGGCTGGCCCTCTTTACAAGTTTCTTCTTTTTGTGATTTAGTAAGGAATCATCTAAGAGAGCTCTTCTCTTCTTCTTTTCTTCTTCTTTCTCCTCACTTGATGTAGTTGCAGTGGATGAGATTGATGAAAGATTTTTGGCGGTATCTAAAAGACTTGAGCCTTCTTGTAGTGATTCATTGGCATTGCGTTCTTGGCAATGTTGCTCCTCATCACTGGTACTTTCAGGGTCTCCTTGAATACTTCCTAGACTCAAAGTAGAAGTATCAATACCGGTATCTATCTTGTTGGTTGCTGGAGAGCCACCTCAGATGCTCTCACATTGATCAAAGTACAACAGTACCACTCTACCTTGGCCACTTCTCCTTCCTGTGTCTACTGCACTCCTGTATTTACTTCGAATTGCCTTTAGTTTGGTTGAAACTTTCTCTCTGGTTATTTCAATCGAATCATGAGGGTAATCTTTATCAATGGCATCAGGATTTGACTGTTGATACGATGACAAATGTTGTGCAAGCCTTTCAGCGATATCGTTATATTTGGATTGCACTGACTCCCAGCTGACTCCTTGCACTAATTTCTGGGCTTTGTAATCAATAGCAATGTTAAGGAGGAGCTCCACTTCATCATCTGTCCATATGAATGTTTCTTCTCCACCTGTCGTTTTCCTTGTTGGTGGCATAGTAAAATTCATAAATAAAAGAGCAACTTTAGGCTGATTAGCAAGAGCTTTGACTGATCTTGCATGTTTGTTTGCTGAATTGAATAGTGTTTTGGCGCCAAAAAGTTTGGCCTCGTGTTGATGATGAGTTTCACAAAAACGAAGCAGTGTGAACGCACAAAAACGGAGGTTTTTCTCCCCGTTTTTGTACAAAAACGGAGCAGTGTGAATGGGTAGCTTCGATCAACAGAAACGGATACTAACAAAAATGGAGCAATGTGAAAGCACAAAAACGGAGGTTTTCCTCTTCGTTTTTGTACAAAAACGGAGCAGTGTGAATGGGTAGCTTTGATCAACAAAAACGGATACTAACAAAAACGAAGTAGTGTGAACAGGGCCTTGGAGATGAAGGCAAATGTGAGACAAGGTATCTATCTTCAAGTTGACTATTCCTGTACCCGGTGAGTCAGAAAAACATAGGGCATTTGGCGGACTGTGACGCCTCATTTAGCCATCCGATTGTTGTGAACTAAATTTTTCTGTGCAGCGAAGAGCCTAACTTAGATCATAAACCTTTTCCAATTGAAATCGGCCATTTGATGCATTTGTTAAAAAACATCCTTGTATGGGAGTCTTCCAAACTGGTGAAATCTTTAGCGAAGCCCCTTCAGCATTTTAGCCTTGCCAAAGTTGCAGGTACATGTGGTATTATCAGGGGATACTGAAATAACTAGACATGGGTCACATTAGGTTGCTTGGGTCATTGCAGTAGTGCAGAGAGACCCAAATGACAAAGACTCGGAGCATGAGTCCTTTATCTTTTGGGTCTTTCTGCACAACTCTGACGACTCAAGAGACCTAGTGTGGACCAGGCTTTAGGAAAAAGTGTTGTCTGCAAGGAGTCCCATTTCGATTTACAGAGCGCTGATCTGCTTGAAAGACCTCTTCGCAAGACAAAGAAGTGGGCATCATTAATGTCTTTCAAACATATTCTTCACGCAGGGCAAGTTATGATAGACATCCCAAGAGAGAAAATGCAATCTCCTAGCTATTTCATTCTCCCTTGACAATGCCAAGTGTACCTGTAACTGTTGCCAAGGTAAAACGCGGAAGGGGCTTGGCAAAAGATTTTGCCACTTTGCAAGATTCCCATACGAGGCCTTACGAAAGAAAATCTTTTTTAACAAATGCATCAAATGACCGATTTTGATGGGGAAAAGTTTACGATCTAAGTTAGACTCTTGGCTGCATGGAAACATTTAGTTCACAACAATTGGGTGGCAAAATTTGACGTCACAGCCCGCCAAACGCCCCACGTTTTTTCTGACTCACCCGGTATAGTTAACTTGAAGATAGATACCTTGTTTCACATTTGCCTTCATTCTCCAAGTCAGAGATCTTAGTCTTTTGGCATAAACTACAAAGGCGCTGTTTTGGGGAATCTCCTCAAGGACAGGCATAGCGTATAAGTTGTGAACAAGGATCTATGTGCTCAAGTATGCCTTTCAATAGACTTGTAAAAACCTAAAACTGACAAATGTAACAATGAACATAATCTCCAAGGAATATCTTTCTTCATTCAAGATGCTTTCTTCATTCAGCACGGCAGCAGGACATAGTCAGCAACAACACAAATTTATTGCAAACACAACTCATCTCTGACAACTTAGCAATAGAGCAACTTCTTTCAAAAATAAAATCTAATTACTTATGCTTGATAACTGAGAGTTCTCTAGCTTTTCTTAGACTCGGCTTTCAACATGCGTTCATCTGGTTTGTTTTCGTCTCACCCAAAAAGATGCTACATCCCATGTAAGTTTAGTTTTTAAAACCTAATACAGAGTTTAAATGGTTGCCTAATAAAATTGCGGCTGGTTTAATCTGCATAACACAGGTTTGCATAATGCAGGTTGCAGGTCATGTTTTATGGCCAAGGGCTGCATGGGGCCACCTTCTTGATGACACTAAGCTGTTTAGTTTCAGGGGTTTGGTTTCAAACCTTAACAATTGATATAAAAAATTTATCTTCTGTCTATGTTTTTCTTTGTCAAAGTTTCTTGTGGAGCATGAAACAAATTTCGGTAATTAGAGAAGATTCTGATTACTTTGCTCACAAAGTCCAACTTTTCGAGCTTGAACTAGGGCCAGAACTTTGTGACAAACTAAGGTCCAGCATCCCAGGAGGCAGAATTGTTCCACCATGAGGACCTTGCACCATTGGACCAAGCTCTGTCTGTTCAAGCAGTGTCAGTTTGTCAAAACTGGGTTCCTTGTGCAAAGGAGATGTGGCATGATCCACATACTCTGCAGGTGCAGCTTGTCCTTTTGTGTCAGTCAAATAAATTGGGTAATTGGTTATGTCATTTGTCTTGTTGATGTTGCTTCGTAGATTGCGGAGACAACCTTTCAGTTCTGATGCTTATTATCCTCTGCCAACTCTGACCTGACATTTGGCTCCATGCTACAACAAAATGTGAGAATGTTTGACTTTGGGCTAAAAATGAGGTAGCTTTTCTTGATGTCTTTTCAAGAAATTTCAACAGAAGTTTGCATCTTGAATCAAATTTTGTAAACTATAATACCCACCAGACAAGAATGCAAAGCAATCATTGTTATAGTCTGTTTCAAAAGATGTCCATGTTGAATGGTTTGCTACCTTTACACTGGAATGTTTAGCCATTCACCATAAATTCAGTATGCTCAGTAGTATATTTCACTGCTATTTCATGCTGAAAGTTAAATCCTAATAGATTTTGAATAGCACTTCAGATTTGGTCATGAATACTGCGCAAAGTCCAGTGTGAGCGTCAACAAACTCAAACAGTGGAAGAAATAAAGTCAGCATGAGGTATACTCACTCGGTTGTACCACTACAGTTTCCTGGATTCTGCAGAGTGCACATTGACAGGAACTTCATACTTGACCTTCATTTTTGGAGAGTTTGTGGTAAACACAACCATTACATTAGGCCATATCCTGCAGTTTGCTACAGCAGAGTGTGCCCAGGGTGGGAAAAAATTGATTTTCGAGTTTTTGATTTTGAGCCTGAAAACGTTATTTTTCAGTAGCATATCTCTTATAGTACAAGGTGCAAAAAACCAGACGTCAAAATATCCATGCATTCCGGAGATACAGCACTTCAAAGTTGTGAGTTTCACAAAACTTAATTGGACAACTTCTTGCAGCAGCTTTTTGTCCAAAAAAGTGCACATCTAAAGTTCTATCACTGAATCGCTGCCCCTCATGCTACAACGATGGCAATAGGCTTATTCAAAAGCTGACGAAATAAGCTTTCCAACTATCATCAAACAAATTTGATACTGACACAGAAATAATTTGAATATTGTGAGCATACTTGTGATACAGAAAATTTTACTTATCTTTCCCATCTTCTGTAACAACTCATTACATTTTATAGATGTCAAAGGATGCGCGGCATTGCGCAGATGTACGGTTGCTTTCTTGCTATTTCATGCACTTTGAGGGAGTAGAAAATGCTAATTTCGCTTCAGGGGGGATAAGGGCAAAAAGGTTGGGAATATTTTGAAGGAGGGTGCTTCTGGGCATCAAAATTGCTGCTGTTGCTCTTATATGGTCTGTTCATCTTGCAGTTATCTGTTGGAAGATTTTTTCGATACGATGATGCTTTCCTTGATACACTAGCAGCCTTAGCTCATCTCAAATTTGAATCAAAAAAGGGGGTTGATGGGCAGGGGGTCAGAGGTGCAGGGGGGCCTGATGATGAATGCAATGTTGTTTGAAACATAAAAAATGGGAGATACCGCTCTATTATGAATCTTGGTGTTTTATTCTGCTATTGTCAACGTTGTATCACACAAACCTCTGCATTTCAGAAGAAACCATTCACATGTACGTTGATGCAACCTTCAGCTCGTCCTCAGTTTCAAAATTGTTCTCAGTAATAACAAACTCAGTTTTTTACAAACCAGTTCACAAGTTTTTCTTTCTTCATTATGACTATCTTGAATGATAATATTGAAGCATCCTGGTCTTTGAACCATTTACGTAATAAAGAACATTCTTCGAAAATAAAGATATCTAGTATGGAAAGAAGGACATGCAACAACAACACATTCCCATGAGGCTATTCGGTCCCAGACCTCGTAAGTGTAAGTTGTTTTCACGCAAGCTCATTGTGCTGCTGACTCTTGATGCACTCTTACAGCCTTCTCGGAAAATCCCAGCAATGAATTTAGCATAGTATTATTTTGTCAAAAACGCCCAAATAAGAAAATTGGCCCCAGGCCCCCCATATTTCGGAATATTGTAAAATACCACTAATACCATATCCTCCTTTAAAAAACCTTTCTAACGAGCCCTCAACCATATTTTTATTGGTTTTCTTTCTTGCGCTATGAATTTATTCTCGAAATCGGTGATCTGGGCACACTGCGTACAGGAGCCAGTGAAGAGCCTGTGCTTGGTTTTGAGTTGGATCCAAACTTGGAATTTGTTATTCCACAGGAGCAGCTGTAGAGGATTTCCTTGCTGAGTCCAGTGATGGGAACAATGTTTACAAAACAATTGCAAATGTTCTACCATCTTCGCTTACATGCAGCAATGTACTAACTCTACCAAGGCCTACAGTTGCACATCCAGCTCAAAGGCCCTCACACTAAGATATTTGCTTTAGCCAAGAATATTTTAGGATTCAATGACGTAGACTATGTTTAATACTGAAGGGTTATACAGTAACTAGGTATTATGACTGCTTGAAAACTGTTATTGAATTATTTTTAAAGCAGGGACAGCAGAAAGAAACTATAACAGCAAATTGCTCTCGACCATTTCCAGTGAGTTTAAGCTCTATGTTAGTGGCTGGTTTGGCTTGGTTTAGTTTGGCATACCAATTTGATGCAAGATCAGCTGCAATAATATGTAAGTTGGAGCTAGTATTAAAATATTTTTGATAGATTTTTTCCTTCCTATTTGAATTTCACAACAATTTGTAAGAATTCTTTGATTTAAGAATTCTCATTGAACTGTGAAGAATCCTTAAAAATGCAGGTAGGTAGGTAGGTGTTTACATTTAACGTGGCTAGCCTGCGAAAGTTTGAGAGACTTATTTCCAGCAGGGGCCACGGATGTTTTACCATCAGTCCGCCGCAGCTACCCGCCGCAACTACCAGATTTCCCTCATGTGGCTTGGTCGACCCAGGCTAGAGTTACGGACAGCGACCAAACTGTCCAGTGCGGGATTTGAACCTACAGCCGTTCTGACCTTTGGCTTACGAGTCAGATGCCTTAACCCTATTAGTACTGGGCGATTTTTTACTAACTTTGTACCGGGGGGGCGTTTTTCGCCCCCCCCTCTTTTTCTCCGAAACTACAAGAGATATAACAATAAGACTTACTCATATTGCTCTTTAGACAATTGGCAATTAAAATGTAAGAATGACAATTAATTTGTCACTTGTCTCGTTGCTAGGTAACCAAAAAACAAAGGAAAATTGGCAATTTTTACCTTCTTAGCAAGAAAAATTCTATTCAACTTGCTTCTCATCCAATTTTCTCCAGGTTTGTCTCAAATTGTAGGAAACATGTTGCAGATTTAAAATACATACTTATGAGATAATTCCAGTTTCTATTTTTAGCACAATTAGCTTTTAATTAGCTTTTTGTTCCATGTACAGATTTTCTTAGCAGTTACTTCCAAGTCTCGTCCTTTTATCTAGTAAATATTGACTCAGAAGTAATAAAATAAACAAGTTGAAGCAAAAAAGACAACAATTTTTCATTTCTTACATTTATTCATTAGAGCAATGATGTCATAAATGTCAATGACGTCACCGATATTAAATTTTGTTGATGTCAGCAAAGATGAAGGGTATACATATCAAATAAAAGTACTCATCAAAAGCAATCGAATGATGCATGTTTGAGATCAATCGGACAAACGAGGAAGAATCTATGGAGGTTTTAAGAATTTTTTTGTTGAGTGCTCTCCAAATATGGCATTACTGTGGTCACGTGATCAGAGTTAGAACAATGAAATGTCAAAAATTTAATTGCCAATTCAATTTGACTAAAAGTGACTAAAAGTTTGGTGGTTAAATTACAGGCCGTTTTAGTGCAATGTAGAAAAGTGTCGTAGGGGGGGGGGGCAAAAAACGCCCCCTAGTACTAATGGGGTTAACCCTATTTCACATGGGGTACTTTTTTGATATTTTGGCATGGGGGGGGGTCGAAACTACAAAAGATACAACAATGAAACTTTCCTCCATTGTTCTTTGGACAATAAGCTTTCCAAATGTAACAATGGTAATTAATTAATCACGTGATTTGTTGCTAGGCAACCAAAAAAACAGAGGAAAACTGGCGAAATTATAGCTGCTTCGCAAGAAAAATTCTATCTAATTGAATACTCAACCGATTTTAATGAGAAAAGTCTTAAATGATAGGAAATACATTGTACAATTAAAATATGAACTTTGAAGCAATCTGAAGTATCTATTTATAGACCAATTAGCGCTTAATTACCTCTTTATTCCTTTCTACTCATTGTCACTACAGTTTTCCGTAGTTTTCTTGCTATTTCTGACATAGATCGACTTAATATGCATGAAACAAACAAGGTTAAGCTAAATTGCAACCAAAATCTTAATTAATATATTAATTTATTTGATAAATGACGTCATCAATATAAATGACATCATAGATGTTAAATTTTGCTGATGTCAGCAAATTAGCAAAGATTATATATCAAGTGAAAGCTCTCATCAAGAGCAATCGAATGATACATGTTTCAAGTAATTCAGACGAGAAACAAAGAAATTATGGATGTTCAAAGCTGTTTTTTGTCAACTACTCTCCAAATATGGTGCTATTGTGGTCACGTGATCAAATCTAGAACAATGAGGCATTTAAATTTTGATTGCCAATTAAATTTGAGTAAAAGTCACAAAGGTTTGGTCATCATACCTTGTGTCGTTTTGGCGCAGTGTAGAAAAGTTTGGTTGGGGGGGGGCGAAAAACGCCACCCCCCTCATGTGAAAAAGGGTTAACCACTCGGCCACACGCTCTCTAAGGATTTGTAGCAGCTACCACCCCAGATGGGAATTCATAGGAATTCCTTTTAATCCTTGAGAATTCTGATCCTTTTCATGTGCGTGAAGCCTGTGAACGGGTGGAAGGGAGCTTATTTACAGACTCATACACAAAGCTAAGCAATTTTAACTCAACAAGATCATGGAGCTTTAACCCTATTTGACCAGGGTGATTTGAAACACTCAATGCCTGGGGGGGGGCCGATTCCGCCCCCCTGTTTATCTTTGCTGTTGCTTGAGATATGGCAACCAAATTTGGCACAAAGGTTGGTTATTATTTAAACAATGAATTTTTGAAACAATAGTTTAATTAGCATTGTTGTTGTTGTTGCTAGAGCACAATTAACATTATGATGTCATATGACATCATAAAAATGAAAGTGTGTTAAAAGGTCGTAAAACTTTACTTTTTGCAAAGAAATGAAATATATAGATCAAAATAGATGTAAATTCATAGTTTGGACTTAATTGGACCAATCAAAAAAGGATTAAGAGAGATACAATGTATATTTTTCACAGAGTGTGGGATGAAAACTTGGTTACCATGGAGACAAGGCTAAAAATAGAACACCAGAATTGTTACAGTTTGATTGCTATATGATAGAAAGTTAAACTTGCTAAATCTCAGAGGCATTCAGCAAACACAGAAAAACATATAAATGAAAATGTACGAGGGGGGGGGGGCGGAATCCGCACCCCCCAGGTCAGATAGGGTTAAGATCTTTAAATCGCCAAAAAAAATGGATTAGAAGGGAAATAAGATGTTCAAATGGCATAGCCCTCACAACCCTTTTACAATCAGAACCTTAGAGATTGAATCTTTTTCAGGGATGCAGCAAGCCATCACCTCTCCATTCACTTTCTTTATAATGTTGATATGTTTGATTGCAGCTCGCTCTGTTAGAATTTTGTATTGCTGACCTTACAAGTCATTTGGCAATAGTCTCTATGCAAGTACCTGTATGATGATACTTTTTGCATTCATGGCAAAATCTTTCTTGGTTCAGAATAAGTTTTAACCCTAATCCATATGGGCTTTTTTCAAGCTACCATTTTTCCATTTATGGGGGGGGGGTCTTTCCACCCCCCCCCCCTCTGAAAACTGCCTTGTCCTTATCAGAATTCAACACAACTAGGCACTGTTACAGATCAGGTAGGTTTTAGCATGTAGCATAATTTGGGTGTGGCTGCCACACCTTATGACATCACAGTGGCATCATGAAGTTGAAAATTGGGCTTCTAAGTTAAATTTGAATTTAAAAAGGTTTTGCATGAACATTTTGCAGGTTTTTGTTCACCTTAGCCACAAATTTGATATGAAAATATCATTTCATTGAAATTAATGATTTTGGAGTGATATTTTGGCAGAAATTAGCCAATTTGAAGGACGTAATTTGTGCAATTAATTTGTTCTCTGTATGAATAGACAAAAAGAAGCTGCACAGTGGTAATACTACGTTACAAATGTATCATTGGAGTCTTTGCAATTGAAAATTTTGGAAAAAACAACAACTTTGCTGATTAGCCCAAAATTGCATCAATTATGACATCATTATCAAAAAATGCTGACATCATCAAATTCCAGAAATTCTGGTATCAAGTAAAGTTCTTCCTTTACTGATTCATTTGGTGTATAATACTTCATAATTTGATCAAATCTTTCTATTGAAATCATCACAAACAATGATTTGTTTGCTACTTGCTTCCAAATATGGGCATATCACGTGACCAGTCAGATCTATTGTTTGAAAATTGTTTGGTCACAAGTGGCGAATGGATGATTAGTAAGGGTCAGAGAGGTTTGGGAGGACATAGTTGATGTACAGGGTATCTCAGAAAAATTGTTTGCCATTTGATTAAACATTCAAAAATAAGGACAACATAAACAGGCTCATGGAAAGATAACCGTTTTCCTGAGATTATCAAATAATTTTAGAGACTAAAATTGTGTGAATCGGTTGAAAATTCACTGAGTTACAAGCTCTCAAAGATAAAAAATATGCGATAGCTGAAACCAGAGATTACTTGTATTGCAAAAAGCTCGAATAAGGAGGTAATAGAAGCTTATCCAATGTCATACCTCTTGTTGATATCAGAGCAAACCAAATAGGACTTCTAAAGTAAATTATTTCTTGTGATCATTCTCAAAATGTCTTAACTTTGCGCAAGTCTAAAAACAGTGGTTCAAATTATAATCGGCGAGAGACTGAATCTGTTTCCTCAAATCATCCATATGCTTGACAGTTAGGTTATCAAAAACTTGTTTGAATCCCACTGGGTTCACCCTGAAACAATTGAGAAACAACGGAAACGATGGCCTATGGGGCTTTTACCAAAAATGCCATTTCGGGGCCTCTGGTTTCAGCTTTCGCACAAACTGGAACTTCAAGAGCTTGCAATCCCTTGAATTTTTAGTGGATTTGCAAGATTCTTTTATCAAAAATTATTTAAAATCTCAGGAAAAGGGTGACTTGACCAATGGTCCATTTGGCGTATCGTTGTTTTTTAGCCTTTAATCAAACGTCAAACAATTTTTTTTGAGACAACAGGTATTTTAAAAACATGGCAAGAAAAGCCTTGAAGGGGTGTGGAAACATGTGGATTAGGATTAAACATTTAACAAAATTTTTTCTCAAGAGGTGTTACTGCCAGACTTACAGTGATGCAAACGAGCCTCAACAAGACTTAGCCAAGTTAGCCAATGATCTTTGAGAGCTTGTGAGAGCTCTTATGAGAGATTTTAGAGCTGTAAGTATCAAATTTTTATATTTTTGAGGTGGAAGGGCTACTTTCATTAACAAGGCCTAGGCATTTTTGAAATCTTCGATCTTTTTTTTATCTGTAAATGATCTTAGCCCTTGCAAGAAGCAAACAATTTTTCGTGTAATTTTTATTTTTTGGGTTGCTGGTTTCTGAATTTTGGACATTCTTTTCGAACATATGCAATGCTGCTAGAATCAAGAAATGGACTGACCATTTGAGCACCTTAATGTCTATCTTTACTCTACCATGGCAGTATTTGTATCAAAATAATTGATAAAAAACTTTTATATGTTTTGCTAAAAGTCAGATTTTTAGGATGTGGCCACTCTTAGGCGTTGCTCAAATCATTGTAGCGGGAGGGGGTGATTTGGGGAAGATCTTGTGATCTCTAGGGATGTAGCCTTGCTGGCATGTACAGTACAGGGTAACAGCAGGCAGGGACTGTAGACCCTGTATTGGACATTACCAAATCACCCGCATTAATCCCCAACTCTGTGAGAGATATCACCACAATACCTTTTTCATCTTCATTGCCCCCTCCCCACCTCCCTACCATTGATTAAGGACATGGTAGAGGTTGTAGAGGTACATGTCACTTGATAGCACATTTATTACTCAATTGATAGTGTATATATCACTGTAGTTTGTACTGTAAATTGTTTTTTAGATTTAATTCTACAAATATGTGAACAACAGCCATGTCAGTGACAGAAATGCAGATTTTCAATTACGTTAAGGAAAATTTAAAAGGTACGAGCTCTGGTGAACTGACAGCAAGATTTGTAGAAAAGTATCCTGAGCATGACAGTGGAGATGGAAAAGCCTTGTATAAGAGAATGATAAGGGTGTATGACAAAATAAAAAAATGGAAACAGCAGAGTCAAAAAAAGATAAATGGAATGAATTTAATCAAAGCAGAGGTGGAAGTTTTTCAAACTGAGCCAACACCAAGATCTTCAACCACATGGCAAAATGATTCACCAAATACAGCATCTAATAATGAAATTCAAAATCTATAGAATCATGTTTCTCACCTGAAGGATGAGAATAGTCAGTTAAAGAAAGAATGCGAGCTACTGTCAAGTAATGTTGGTGTAATATATAAAGAATATGAAGAAGCAGCGGCAGAGCTAGAGAGGTTAAAGAATGAGGCCGAAAAGAGCTATGACAGGGCACTATCTGCCAAAAATGATGAGGTCATAGCTTGTCAAGATCAGCTACAAAAAATTGAGCTAGAGCATCAAATGGCAATTGAAAAGCTCTAGGCTGCTGAAAAAAAGCTCAGTAAATTCAATCCACGTAATGCCATGAGGAGGGAAGAAAGACAAAAGATAAAGATAAAGGAGCTCAAAGCACAGATTATGGAGGACAGAATGCAGCTACAAAATGTCAATGAAGACCTTAAGCAGCAAATTGAAACTGTCGGAAAAGAGAGAGACCGAATCAGAGCAAAGATTGAAACTGAAAGAGCAAAGGTAGAAAAGCTTGAGAAGCAAAAAGAAGCATATCAAAAAAAGTGCTAATATTTCAAGAGCCAAATCAAAAGGAAGACTGAAGCTTTACAAATCCAAAAGACCAAAGCAGGAGAAGAAGTAGATCGGCAATGGCTTAGAATGAGACATTTAGAGGGCTGGAATACTGAGCTCCAACAATTGTTGGACAGTTGTGAAAAAAAATGAAATTCAAACATTTGAAGATGGAGAGTATGTGCTTCCTATACGAGAAGTTGTAATGAATCTTGTTAAAATGAATATTGGCCATAGAAACATTGTTCCAGCGATTTGGATTGTTATTGAGAAATTGACATCACAGAAGTTGGGCAGATTGCCTTCCTATGGAACAATTAATACAATCGTTCATGAAGCAAAGTGTCTTGCCTTACTTCAGGCAGGAAAAGAAATGCTTTCGGATAAAGATGGTAAAGAACCAGCAGCTATTCTAATGGAAGATGCAACAAGCAAACGCCGTAAAACATACAATGCTGTAGTCATTAGTACAAGCAAAGGGCTAAAAAATGTTAGTTTGCCAAATCTTGCCCAAGAAAATGCAGAGACACTTGTCGATATCACCAAGGAGACATTCAATGAAATTGCAAATGTACTGGGCAGGGTAGACGGAAATGATGAAATGGAAATTGCCAGACAGCTGTACAGCTCAATAAAGGGCACAATGTCTGACAGCTGTGAAGTTATGAAAAAATTCAATAGGTTAATGTCAGAAGAGTTCAGTCAGATGTCAAGAGATGCAGTCAACGATGCATCCAAAGTCCGAAACCACTATTGCTTTCTTCATGTTATCATTAATCTTGGGGATGATGCCTGTGCAAATAGTCTGGTAGACATCGATAAATGCTGTTATCCTGGTGATGTATTTGAGAATCTGCATTCAAAGGCATCCTCTACAACCTACTCAGCAATCATGCTAGCGGCAAGAATGTTCCACCAGTTGGGATCAGAAAAATATGGCAGGGCTGATATGTTTGAAGCATTTCTGGGCATGACTGGATGTAACAAAGCTGAGACCCCAAACACATCTGAAGCAGCTGCACACAGTAAGTCCAGAGAAGGGACACAGATTGCCGCCAAAACCTCATATTTTGAGCGAGAAGTTGGAAATTGTGCCCATATCACGTTCCACAATGGAAATGCGTTGTGGTATCATAAGGAAGAGATCATCAAATTCCTAGACATCCACAGAGCAGATAACTCATTAACAGAGACAATGAAAACGCTTGAGAACTTGTTGAAAATGAAAGTTCCACTCGCTGGTGCAAGAGCTTTGGGAATAATCAAATGCTGTATCACCGGGCCATTTCAACATTCCTTTGACCAAATTTGTCAAAACATCTACGAAATGGTTCCCTATACTATCAAAGTGTGTGACAGCATTCAACAATTTTTGATTGATAAGCAAGGGATAAGTTAAAGAAACAAGCCATTCGCTCAAAATCTGAAGTATTGATGCAATCTTACAGGCATATACGTAATAAAGTTAACAAAATGAATGAAGAACTTAAGCGTCACTATTTCACTCATAAAATTGCTTCTTGTGAGGGTGACTTAAAACGAACATGGCAAACTATCAATAATGTCCTAAACAAGAAATCTAAAACTACTAACATTGCATCGCTAAATATAGATGGAAAACACATCTCAACGAATGCTGACATTGCAGGATCTATGAATAGTTTCTTCTGCACTATTGGAGAGACTCTCAGTGATAAGATTGCCCAAACAAGAAACCCTCTACTTGAGAATGACTACGAGGTGAATACACAAAAAAACTAATTTTCAGTTTCATGTTATTGACGAGCTGCAGCTAGGAAAAGTATTTGGCAAATTGAAAACCTCAAAAGGAAGTGGTACTGACGGTATTGCTAGCTGCTTTCTGAAGATGGCACTTCCAGTGATCTCGGAATCACTATGTGACATATTCAATTTTTCAATTGCTACTGGCTGTTTTCCAGATAGCTGGAAAATCGCTAGAGTAGCTCCCATTTTTAAAAGCGGTCAACCTGACGACCGATCTAACTACAGACCTATATCTGGGCTCCCTGTTTTAGCCAGGGTCTTTGAGAAGCTCTTTTATAACCAACTGTACGATTACTTGGATAAAAACAAACTTCTGTTTCTAAATCAGTCTGGCTTTAGAGCTCTTCATTCTGCTGTCACTTGCCTGGATAACACAGATGACTGGTATGTGAACATGGACAATGGTAGATATACCGCTAATATTTTTATTGATCTCAAAAAGGCATTTGATACCGTAGATCATGATATTTTACTTGCAAAATTGCGAAAGTATGGTGTTGATAATCTAGCATTTGCTTGGTTCTCATCCTATTTAACAAACAGAAAGCAATATTGCAGAGTTAATGGGGTTTCTTCAAAAACCGAAGACATCAAATGTGGTGTCCCACAGGGCTCCTGCCTCGGTCCTCTTTTGTTTCTGATCTATATCAATGACCTTCCTTTTTCTCTTAAGAAAGGTAAAGTGACGATGTACGCAGATGATACTAGTATTTCCTACTCTTCTAAGAATATGGAAGATATCAATCAAACGCTAAGTAGTGAACTGGGCCATTTGAAGCAATGGCTACAAGGCAATAAACTTTCTTTAAATGTCCTCAAAACCCAAGCTCTAGTTGTGGGTTCCAAACCCAACATTAAGGAAATTACTGAAAATGTTGTTGATACTCTGCAGTTTCTCATTGGTGACGCTCAAGTTGAAAATGTAGACCAGACAAAATATCTTGGAGTAATAATCGACAAGAACCTAAATTGGGCCGAGCATATCAAGAGTGTCCGTACTAGAGTTTCTCGTGGAATAGGGTTTCTGAAATATTCCAGAAAGTTTTTACCTCGAAATACCCTGAGTAAGATGTATAGGGGGATCGTAGAGCCTCATTTTCGATACTGCTGTTCCGTATGGGGCAACTGTGGGGTGACCAGACTGCAGACCCTTCAAAAGCTGCAGAATCGAGCAGCTAGGATTGTTACGAGAAGTAACTTTGATTCATCTGCCAAGCCATTAATACACAATCTAAAATGGCCAACTATAAGTGATATCATAAGAAGTGAAACTGCCACAATCATGTACAAATCGCTAAATGGTCTTGCTCCGGAATATCTTTCCAAAAGGTTCGTCAAGAATTCTACTCGAAATATCAGGCAACTGCGAAATACTGAAACTGATCTTATGTTGCCTTTGAGGAAAACAAGCAATGGGCAAAGAGGTATATCTTTTCGTGGATCTAAACTATGGAATCAGCTTGATTATGACATAAAAAATGCACCCTCCCTTGCCACGTTTAAAAGAAGATTAAAAGAACATTAATATTTGCATTTAGTTTATTTTTATTTTTTATTTTTCAATTGTTTGCCACGGCCCCCTGAAAAGCAGTCCTTTGGGACTGACGGGGCTACCGTGTTTAAAAAAGTAAAAATACAAAAATACAAATTGATGCATCAACTTTACTGGAGAACCCCATTTCTATCTTTCAAAACATCCCAATGTCATCAACGAAATACACAGATTCCCTGTTTGCAAATACAAATGACCCAGAAATGGATAGTTTGACGATCATGGCTTTGCAGCTGGTCCTAAAAAACATGCTGATCAAATTTGAAAGATATTGCAAGAACTATTTACCAGAAGGGGAATTTGTTAATGCAGCCCAAAAAGAAAGAGAAGAGCTAAGAAACTGCCCCCTCACAAACCGTGCATGCGAGTCTGTCATGGCTGCCCTTGACCAGTATGTCAAGGCAAAGCCAAACACAACACCTGGATTCTTGGAATCAATGATAATGCTAAAATCATTAGATCTGGAGGCGGTTGGAAAGTTGTCCATAGATGAGAAGAAAAAGCAGTGGAAAGTTGCAAAGTCTTATGCAGTGGAAAACATTGAAAGAAACAAAGAGAAGCTTGATCAGTTGTTAAAAACCCGAAAGGCAATTCTAAAGATGAAGCAACAAAAGCAAAGTGACAAAAAACCGAAGCAATTGTCTATCGATCCAATGTTGTTGCAGAAATCTCTCAGTATGGAGGTGAGTGGAAAACTGCAAAAACCGTTGATAATGAGCTTGCTAAGCTAGAAACTGATTCCATGAAGAGAAAGGCCCTTGAAACTCAACTGAAATACCAGAAACATATTCTGCGGCTGCAAGAAGTACTTCCTGCTGGTAAGAAGGGGTTGTTGCAAGTTTCCAATAATACGATCAAAGAAATGGAAGCAAATCTGAAAGAGATACTAACAATATCACCAAATGATAAAGAGTTATCAGATTTTGATGCAGATGAAATTAGGATAACTGGCAAGAGTGTGTTAAGCGCAGAGGAGAGAGAGCAGCTATTCAAAGAAAGAATCTCAGTCCTGGAAAAGAGGTTAATTGCACAAAGAGAAAAAATCATGCAGGCTCAGGCCGGGAGTGAAAGTGAAGGTGTTATGCAAATAGGAAAGGAGAAGGTTGGTGCTAAAAGGAAAGTAGCTGAGTCTAGTGCCTCAAACAAGAAGATCTGTAAAGCAAAGATACCAGATCCAGTGTTTCTTGTTGGTAAAAGAGTTGAACACTCTTTTCCATTACAGAAACCAGGGAGGAAACGAAGGTCCAGGACGATCTTCACAGGAACTGTTCTAGACATTGCCAAAGAATCAAATGATCCCCTTTATACACGATATTGAATAAGATATGATGTTGACAGTACTGCTGACCCAGATAACGATGACTCCGATGATGAAGAAATAGAAACTGACTTTCAGTATGATTTGATGGTGGACTATGTCAATGGGGACCTAAAAATAATTGAGTAAAACTTTTTAGGAACTGAATTTGATTCATGATGCGTGTGAATCAAAAAGGGTTGAGCCTAGATTTGCTTGTCATTGAAACAGACAACCCAAATTTCATTGTTGCTATGCAAGTATTGGTTTCTCTGGAGACATGATTTCATCAAAAAGTACTTGTCTTCAGAGATCATACATATTTAAAAAGTTGAAAAAGCAGTTTAAATTTTCAGTAAACAAAAATGTATAGTCATAGATGCCAGACAACAAATTGTTGCCAAGTAACAAATTGTTGCCAAGCAACAGAAAAGTTTCCATAGCAACAACATCTTAATTTAACATTTTCAGTTTTGGCTCGTTGACTTGCTATTGAAAACTGCTATTTTTGTCTATCCTTGTTGCTATGCAATTATAAATCATTTATTGTGCTGTTGCTATGCAACCATTAGTTTCCATAGCAACATAATCTCCCATGTCAGATGAATTCCCCATACTGTGAGTTGTATCTGCAACTTTCGATTCATTGACAAAGTTGAAAACTGCTCAACATTGAATGCTTGAATGCGCAATTGTGGTTGCCTAGCAACAAATGGTTTCCATAGTCACAACGTTTTTAAAATTACATTTTCAGTTAGTGCATGTCAACTTTAGTCTAAGTACCAATTTTCATCATGAAATTTGAAATAGTGTTGGAGTTACAGGCAAAACTACAAAATTAAACTGATACTGTTAGCATTTTGTACCATTTTTACCCCTGCTTCTACCATGGTAGAAGCAGGGGTAGAAGCATTTTCCACTTGGTTGAGTTGTTGTCCGAAGCTTAAGCTGTCCTAACATCCTAACATCATATGTGGTTATTACGCAGTCTGCTCAACCCATGATACCAATGACGAGCTCTTATTAAATCAACAGAGGAAAAAAAGAAAAAAACCCAGAAGGGGAAAAAAGATAAAAAATAAGATGAAAAAGTTTACAATACTATACAATAACATACGTGGAATAAAAAGCAAAGAACAAAGTCTTAAAGATATCATAGATGCTAAGAAACCAACAATAGTTTGTATCGTAGAGACACATTTAAAAGGCGAAGAACAATGCTACATAGACGGATATAATGTGATGAGTCTAAATAGAAATTCTGAAGGAGGAGGAATAATTATAGCAATACGAGAAGAATTTAAAAACATTACAAAAATTGTAGAAACTGAAGAGAAAGATGGGGAAATGATGTGGATTAAAATTGACAATGGAAAAATAAAGATCAGAATCGGAGTAATATATGGACGCCAGGAAAGTAGAACAACCACCAGAGCGTTGGAAAGCTTTTACGAAAAGATAAAAAAACAAATCCAAATAAGTAAAGTGAATGACGATCATCTAATGATAATTGGGGACTTAAATTGCAAGATAGGAAAAGAAATCAATGGCAGCACAGAAGAAATCTTAAAAGGTGGAAAACTCTTACTCTTCTACTATACATCTAATTACATTAAAATTCCAGAATTTTGTCAAATTTTGCGAACTTTGTTTTCTTATAACTTTTGATTCCTGTAGGCTAGGAAGAAAATTTAAAAAGTATCCTGTCCCTCATTTCATGCTCTTTCCAGAAATGTAACAATGTAGGGCCTACAACCCATGTAAAATTTTGGCCTGATCATCCTATCTATTGCATAATTCATTTGTTGAGCTCTGGTTATTACGCAGTACTGTTCAGATATCTTTCTTGCCAAGACAACGATCCTTCTCCACTAAGAAAATGTTGAAATTATCCTCTGTTCTTTGGAATCAATTGGCATCAAATGAGGATCTGTTGTGTGCTCTGCCAATTGACACAGACTGCAATACACGTGATGGCTTTTGACGATGTTGTTGACTGTTTTATCATCCAAAAATTTTGGTTTTTCGCCTCCGTAGGCATTCATGGCTGGTATCAGCCCTGAGTTATTTTTCCCTAGAAATCACAACGAATGGAAACATTCAACGTTTTATCATACAATGAAAACAAAATCAGATTTAGCCTTGCCAATTGAATTGTCAAATGGAACTCTCACAACAATTTTTGTCTTTACCAGGAAGATATCACTGGTTAATGAAATGACGTTATTTTGCGTCCTGTTACAAATCAAAAATACAACAAAGAGTGAATTAGTTAATAAATATCAAATGAGCTGTCCGATTAATTACCTCAAATAACATTTTCAAATGTTTCAATTCTTAAGTACCAAATACTTGCTTCCATACCCTGTTCTTTCCTCTCAATTTACTAATGAGAAATGCTTAACTTTTCTTACTTAACATGAATTAAAAAACAATTTATCAACTAATTCCAAAAAAAGGTTTACTTTTTATGTTTACTAATGTAAGAAGAGGAAATTTTCCAGGAACAAAGAATTCATTCATTCAAAATTCCATAAGTCTTGGAAACCGTCCCCATAGCGTATCACTTTGAAAAGTCTCCAATGGGTATCAAATCATTGAAATAATTACATTTTTATAATGCAATTTAGTATTATACATACATAAACATAATAACAATTTAGTTATGATTTTCTGTGTTTCAGATATTGTCATCATAGAAAAAATGTGGACTCAACTTATTTCATATTTTGATACCGAGATCAAAATCAAACAAATGAACAAGTTCCGCTGTCATGGTAACATCCAATGCAAAATGTAACATTGAGATAAAAAACGAATTACAATATCAAAGGACACATTCAGTAAGATGAGCCCCATACCAAAGGGTAGAAATGGACACTATGAAATGGAAGTGATACTCAATGGACACTAAAATCAGAATATTGAATCCTATGTCTGGTCAGTCCTCTTATATGGCTGTGAATGCTGGAGCATTTCCATTACCTCAGAGAAGAAAATTGGAAGCTAGAGAAATCTGGTTTTTAAGCAGACTGATGAGAATATACCGGGTGACCCAAAAAAAACTTCACGAGCTAGATCGCCTATGTCTCCTTGACAGCAAACGTTATGAAGACAAGCAAGGTGTCGCCATTTAGCTGAAAAGCTCCGCTATCTTTTGAGATGTTGCTTGGCCAGTTTAAGATATGTGTACTGTGCGAAAAAACAGTTTCAACAATGTGGAAATTCATTCATTTTAAGGACCATTCCCTCGCTTTCCTTTCCATTTTTTGGAAAGTGTGACAAAACTTGAATTCAAACCTTGCTTTGGAGCATGAAATTTCAATGAGGAATTCAGGTCACTCATTTTGCAAACAAAAAATTTCCCCAGATGACTTCTAATGCATCGCTATTTCGAGTTTTCACAGAATGTTTACTGTAAAATGATGGCGATTATTTCACTCAAAATGAGGAATCCTGGATTCAAAATTTTCATTGAATCTGGTTTTTCGGATGGTAATCATTGCTCAAAATGACCATGCAACATCTCAAAAGATAGCTAAGCCTTTCAATTAAACGATGATGGAAAGTATTTGGCAATAGCTTTTGCTTTCAGGGAGCTAGTTGTGATCTAGCTCGTGAAGTTTTTTAGGTCACCCGGTATTGGAAAGAAAAAACGATCAACAAAGAAGTGTTACATCTGGCAAGAGTTGAACACTCACTTATAAAAACAATCAGCAAAAGACAAATAAAATTTCTTGGCCATATAGACAGACTAGAAAACTTGTGCTTGGTGGGAAAGTCTTGGAGTACAGAGCCATGATCATCATGCCTGCACCAGGCCTGACACTTGAGGAAGCTATGTTTTCTGTGAATTCAGAAGGCCACAACAAAGACAAAGTGCAATGTTCACAGTATGGAAATGGCCATCCTGAAGATCATTACATAGAACGAGCCCAAGTTGCAGGTCGTGTAATGGTTTGGTTGGGGCTAATGGGCAATGGAAATGTACTTTGACCTCACTTCATTCAAGGAAATCTCAACCAACGAGAGTACTTATGAATTGTGAGGTACAATGTGGTTCAGGAGGATCTGCAAAACTAGGCAGTGGAAAGGGAGTGTCTTTGGAGGCAACAAGATGGTACCCTTGCCAACACAGTAGAGCAGCCATTCAGTATCTGTAAGATTAATTTCCTGGAAAATAAATAATCCAAAGAAGAGATGTACCGCAACCCCAGCGGTCACCAGGCCTTTCTTTTCTATATTTCTTTGTCAGGGGATATTTGAAACAAATGATTTGGAGTGCAAGTCAAGATCAGCATTAAAAAAACATCAAACAGTTAAATGCATCTATGGTAAGGTAATGCACAGCTCTTCCAAGACAAATGTCTGCCAATCCATTTCATTCATTTACAGACAGAGCAAATAGATGCATTGCTGCAAATTGATGTTATTTCAAACAGTCATCGCTGCTTATTTGCACACAAAGGAGGGTATGTTTCAAGTTAATTTGCCTATTTATTCTTAAATGTCCTGAAGTCCATGGACAGGCTGTTGAAGCTGGTGTTTTCCCAGTCCTAATTTCAACAAACATTTCCCTGTCAGCATTAACAGAAAATTTCTTTCCTTTTTTTGTTTTGCATATAAAAACATCCATTAAACAGAAAGGTGAGAAATTGTGGTTTCTTTGTGGGTTTTTTATATTTGTAGTAGATTCGCTTGCTGAACCAATGCAGTGTGAACTGTCTTGTCTCCCTATGTTCACTTTTGACAAAGATTGGAAAATTAAGTCATAGGTCTTAGAACATCAGGTAAGATCAGTGTGGTCCATGAAGGCCTTCTTTTAATTCATGATATTGTTGTGTTCTCACTTTTCACAGCAACCTTTGAATTGAATTTAATGTCCAAATTCGTCTCCTATTGCCTGCAGAGTTGTTTATCAATTATTGACCACAATCATCATTGTCAAAGACCACAGATGAAGAACTGGAGGAATGATCTTGCTTATTTTCATTGTTGATGCAAAAAAGGCTGGGAGGTGAATTCCTGTTCTCATCAAGGAGCTAAAACAATATGAGTACATACCATACCTTTTATCATTCATTATACAACCTCGCAAAGTAGACCCAGGTGCTGTCAAACAACATTTACTTAATAGCAAGAAGGACCAAAGAAATAGAGCTGAATCAATTGCGAAGCTGCCTTCAAGACCAACAACAACTTTAGTTGCAGAGAAGAGATCATTATCTAACGTTAAGAAACTCAGTACATGTAGTGAAATATATAAACTTGGCTATATAAGGGCTGAATTCTTTGTTTCACAATATTCTTCGTTTGAAGGGACTGAGTTTGTTAAACGGCCTGTCTTGGTAACCTGTGTAATTTCCACTTGGAGAGGGATACCTTTACTGTACAGCCCAGGCACAATACGAGGGAATTAAAACCCTGTTGCCAGCACCAAGTGGACCATGCCTCCACATCACGAATTGTCCTTGTGCCGCATGCTCAATCCTGATACATGATTTTCTCACCCTGCAACATTTGTTAAAGATCAGATGCACAAAGTTCTTTGGTGGGAGAACATAACTTATATTTTCTTGAATGCAAAATACTGGATTGCCAGCCCAGACAAGATCATAAAATCACAAGGAAAATGAAGGCTGCAAGGGAACTATTCCAAACCCGATGCAAGTGACACAAGTGATTATCAAAGATGTTCCAAATCCAAAGGCTTTATCATTTTTTATAATTCCACAATAGATCTAAAGCTGTACATTGTACAACATATCCAAAACTAAATCTACAAAGATTACATAGCAAAACAACAACAACAAGTTCGGGGATAATTAATCGTAACTTAAAGTAATCAGTTATTGCTTATAAACCTGAAGGTGCATGGGTTAGGCTGAGTTGGGGAAGGATGTTAAAAAACAACATGGATGTAGGATATTGGGTGAGAAAGAAGTTGAGGATTGAGATTCATGAAAATCAATTGGGGAAGATTTTTAGAACCTAAATGTTTGGTCCTTGGGAAGAGATTATAACATTTTAGTAGGAAATTTGATTTTTGGGCTTTGTGCAGGGTGTATTCAAAAATAGAATGTATTATGTATTAAATTTGGTTATTGCTACAAAGTTTACAAAGTCTATTTTCCCTTGGAATAATTTTTCTGTTGTATCTGCAATTTTCAATCTCTTGGTCATGATCGCTGGTTTGTAACTTGGTGATCAAAACTCTTTCAGTACGAGTATGTGATGAAGTAAGATATGGCTCAAAGGAAGTGTCTTCCTTAATGCCTGGGCCAGGTCAATAAGGCGGAACGCCCAAATTCCACGGAGCTGCGGAATTTAAATTCTGAGATAAGGTGTTCACCATTATTGATTTTTGCATAAAACCAAAATGATAATCTTCAAAGGAAAAAGATTATTTCTTCTAGATGGGCAGAAGTAAAGTCCTGATAATGTTGTTCTTCCTAAAGCTTAATTTAGGTTATGATATGTTTGGGGTGAAGAACATCAAAGGAAACAAAATTGAAACTGTTGCCTTAAAACGGATTTGTGAAGTTTCAAAAAGTTCTGGGAAATGCATTTCCGTATTATTGATTTTGCCTTATAATTTTGGCCTTGGGCGTTCTGCGTTATTGACCTGGCCTTAATGTCTGTGAAGAATTTACCTTTGCCTGTTCTTGAATTCAGGACGTCCATAATTTAGTATAAGGCAATCTCATCGTATGTTTTATTTGATGTTTTGTCATCTTTAAAATATTAGGTGAAGTAGTTGAGGTTTCAGTATTACTGAGACATGTAGTGAATTTCATTTTGCTATCTAATTCTTCATTGCAATTAATGCTCGATACACTTATAATTGCTTTGAAGCATGCTTTTAATGTGTTGCAGGGAGGAAATATATCTACCGTCTATAGTGGTTTTTAAAGGATACGTTCCAAGTTCACCCCCAGACTAAGTTATTGGTCGTTCTGTTTACTCCAAGAACATGTTTACAAATTGGTAGCTGAGCTTTTTCAATGAGGTTAAAATCCCATATTTTTATTTGATTTTTTTATAATTTATTTGATCTGAGCAATGTTTTATGGTGATTTGTTCCCAGAGACATTGCCATTTTGTTGTAATTTGATGTTATGAACAATTGGATTTGTCTGATGGCAGATTTCATCATCATTTATGTTTGGCTAGTTTGTGGTTGTTGGTACGATGCCCTTTCCTGTTTGTATCTCAGGGCAGCAATCCAAAGAAGACACAATGGTGACGCCTTATACATATTTATATTCCTGCACTATTTACATAGGCCTATCAACTATCCGGTTTCTCTACTTTACGACAGTTCCAAGTGAGTTACATCCCACCCCTCCACTGGGCTACGCCAGGGAGTGGCACTCTTTTCTTACATGTCTTGCGTCCTGAAGCTCCTTTTGTAACTGAACTACAAAGTCCTGTGTGTGATCTATTACGCCCACGTGCATTTCCGTTATTGCCTTATTTGGCATAATGACCTTGGCCTATGACCTATGCACATCATGTGCACACATTGTTTCCGAATGAGGTTGACCTATGACCCTGCACATATCACATGCTACTCTGTTTTCCTTTGATGTGCACGAGAGGGTTTCTAAGGGTTTCTTATGATGCTAAATTGAACCTAAACTTCACAACAGTAATTTGTCTATTTTTTTCATAGCCAATGTTGTATCATTACTACGCAGAGTGGCAGCTCTAAAAACTCATAGCAAACCTTCTGTAGCCTCAATTAAGACGGGTATTACCCAGTCTGCCTCAAGACAGCTGGTTGACTTTGATAAATACTAAGCTCTGGAAAAAGTGGATAGCCTTAAAATGATCAGCAGAGAAGAAAAAGATGAGAAGGCAGACTATTACGCAACTTAAACAATAAATGTTATCTCTCTTAGGAGACAAGGAACATGATCAAATCTTAAACTCATTATTGAAGGTTGATAAAGCTTGGTTTCCATACTCTCCAATGCAGAGGTTCTGGTTCCTCAAAATGCCTGGCAGAGCGAAACTACTGTGAAGGAGCGCGCGAGAAGAAAGAAAGAAAGGGAACCTCTGCCACAAAGGTTGTGGTTTGACGTACATGTGCTATTTTCTCCAAAACTATTGGTCCAGCAAGAACAACAGTACAAAAAAAGAAGGATCTGGTATTGTGTTACGTTACAATCGAAGAATAAGAGCGAAAAACACTGCCAGTTCTGACAAATTGCGCTCCAAATATAGCGGCAAACCCCCGGCTTGCAAAATGAATGGTTTATGTTGTCATGTTCATTGTTGACAACAAGACAACAAAGCAAAGTGATCTCGACAAGATGGCGGATTGTGAAAAGACAGAGGAAACTGCGAGTGTTTGCAGGGATCTTTTTGGTAAAAATGAACAAGGTAAATATACCAAAGCATAATGATAATACTAAGATGGTTAGGGGCTTCCAGATATCAAATTATTTTGTAATTGTGCGTGAAACTAACACAGTTTTAAGAAAAGAAATACAATTTTCAACCGGAACAGAGGGTACAGTAGTGCAGCGACTATCTCGAACTTCGTGAAGAATCGGCTCAATTTTCTGCTATTCTGACGATTTCTCGGATGTGATTCCTTTGAAAATGAAACTCCTGCTTCTTTTCATAAACAGCGTGAATGCTGGTCCAGTTGAAATCATAATAGACGAAAATTTTCCAATATCGTGCCCCTTGCAAAGCTTTGAATGGGGCTGTTCCATTTGCGACCAAGATTGTATAATATGATCGAATTTTAGTTAGAGAAGGAGCTGAATTTTAAAGAAATTTTCAATGAAGGGATGTTACTAACAAGCTTTACAATTTCAGATGATGTATGCCAAGGAGACAAGCATGACCTCACACCATCAAGGGTTAAAAGACAGCCACTTGCAAAGCGTGTCAAGGGTAAGATTGATGACCAAGAGAAAGCTTCCAGAAACAGACAAGAAACTGCAAGCAATGCTACAGAAGTTACTGATGGTATGGCTTCAATTGTTATTAAAGGCTCAAACAAGTTTTTCAAAGATAGGCATGAGGCATTTACAAACAGATTAAGGAATTCATTTATGGAACAAGAAGGGGCAGAAGTTACCCAAAGTGAAATACTAACTGTTTTAGAGCCAGGTAATTCTAGTTCAGACAAACGGGTTGCAACGAGAGCTGTATCAACAACATTTCCTGGATCTTTGTTGAGTAGAAGGCGAATGGTGTTTAAGGATTTGAGAAAAATCCAGTCACTGGACACTTCCTCTTGTAGTTCTTCCATTATGCCACCAGGGTCTGAAATTCAGCAATGCAAAGATAAAATCAAATTATCAAGTGGCATGGTAGACAGTTGGCGGAAGGAGCTAGATATCCTCTACAAAGAGAGAGACGTAAACATAGATCTTTTAAAAGCAACAATGCAAATGTATGGCAATGGGGTTGATAAGTTTGCAAAACTGCACGAGGAGTTGGATGCTTTGTATGAAATGGAGATAAAGGTTCTGTCAGATAAAAAAAGTTGTGAAGTCTTGCCTCAATCTGTAAAGGAGAGACTCAGCAATGAACTTGCTTTCATGGCTAAGCGGGTCAATCTTGGAATGCGAAGCCCTAATGAGCAAATTGAGTTCCTCCTGTCTGATAAAAACATTGCTGATCTTCGTGATGATTTTCAAACTGAATGCCCTACTCTATGGGATGTTATGAGGTCCCTCTTTCCAGCTGATGGTGAAGGAAACACAAAGAAAAAAGAAATGAGCTTTGCTCATGCTTTAAGTACATTGATTAGCTTGAAGGACAGAAGCTTACGAAATGATGTAAAATTGTGCTTTTCCCTCCTTTTGCAATCATTTGGTGTAAGGTGTCGACTGATGAATTTCCTATGCAAGATGTCTTTGACCTATAGTTGGGAAACATTGGGAAAATATTTGGATGCATTTATGGAGAATAAATTACTTCATATATGCAAAAAAGCATCAATTGATGTTCCAATCATATTACTTATGGACAACATTAATGTATACAGAGGAAACAAGAAGTACCACCGCTTATTTGCAACATTTGGTCCTACGATGTGGAATTTCACAGGACGTGGGATATTTCCCCCAAATACCGAAGGAATTGAACATCTTTTTAGTGATTCCCACACTGCAAGTGAAAGCCAGAGAGATATTCTAAATCTGTTGGCTGAAGATCTAATGATTTATAGCAATGATGCTCATCTTGAAATATGGAATGACTCGAAAGACAAGTTTTTACTGCAAGGTCTTGACTCCTGTTTAAATAGGTTTCCAAGGTCTTTAGACTTGACAAGTGCAAATGAGAAAGGTTTTGATGAATGGCTTAAAAAATTCAAACCTGATAGAAAGAATGATAATTACGAGATCACCATGAAAGATGATTTTAGTTCCCACTTGTCAACAGGAGTTCAAAAAAAGTTTGACGTCAGTGTCCTGCCTTTGTCTCTTTAAAACAACAGTACTGTAGCAGGGGCTGGTGCCATTTTGCAAGATTTCAATTTCATGAATATTCTCAGCTAAAGCTACGTGATAGTCAAATATATGTGATGCTAAGATATTACGCAAAAAATAAAAAACATGTGGAACCTATTTTACATGATGCATCTAAACTAATATAATGATGTAGAGGACATATGGAAAGAACTCTGGTAGAGCTTTCGAGCCATATGCCCTCCGTTAAGTGGTTAGTAGAATGAGAATATTGACATTAATGTAGATATGAGAAATTCTAAATACATTGTTGAAATCACTTTTGGTAACAGGGAAAAAAACGATAAAACTACCCAAAAAAGGGCCTAGCAGAGGGAAGAGAGGAAATAAAAAATAATGCAGAGAAGCACCGGAGGAGAAATTGTGAACCAATGAGCTTTTGATTTTTAATAATTCTGTAGTAATAGTTGCTTGTACCGTTTTCCGAAAATCTTTTTTGTTGGAGAAGTCCTAATATCCTTTGGAGTGTTGTTCCAAATTTCTACACCAAAATTTGTTATAAGTCTACGTTTGTAATTAGTTCTGGCTACTGGGAGAGCAAAGTTTCCAGAAGTTGCTTGTCTTGTCTGAAGGTGATGTTTTTCACGAATCAGTTGGAAAATATCACTGAAAAATTTTTCACAGTTTCCTTTTGAGATGTCATACATGAATTTTGCACATTCTAGCTTATAAGTGTCATGCAGGTTTAATGAGTTTAGTGCCTTGAATAGTGGATTGCTGCGTTCATTTCGTTGTTTGAAGAACAATAATCTAGCTGCCTTTTTTTGGTTTTTGCTTAAAGGATCTAATGAGTTTTGGTACGCTCCTCCCCAGTTAATGATGCCATAGTTAATGTGTGGAGAAATAAAGGCATCATAGATGTTTAGCAGGATGTTGTTTGGAGCAAAGTGCCTCATTTTAGCTAAGATGCCGATGCTTTTTGCCACTTTAGTGTTAACATGTAGAATATGCTGTTTCCAAGTAAGTTTATTATCAATTAACACTCCAAGATATTTTACGCAATCAGATTCGTTTAGGTGGTAACCATTTATACTTAGTTGGATTTTTTAGGCACTTTTTTCTGTCTTGGCTTGATTATCATGAAATTTGATTTATTTGTATTTGGAGTTAATTTATTTCCTACTAGCCAATCTTGGATACTTCCAAGCTCAACGTTGACGACCTCTTCTAGAGTATTGATATTTTTATGCGAATAGAAGAGGCTTGTATCGTCTGCAAAAAGGTAAAAATTCATCATTTTAGATGCTTTTGGGATATCATTAATGTACAACAGGAAGAGGAGAGGGCCTAAGACGCTCCCTTGTGGTACACCATGTTTGATTGTCCTGTCTACGGACGAGTGTTCTAACAGAGGAGCCCAGGAGCCTTGAGCCCGTAGAGCCCAGGCACTCTAGAGCCTAAGAGTCTTGAGCCCAGGAGCCTTGAGCCCCTAGAGCCTAGGAGCCTTAGAGCCCAGGAGCCTAACAGCAGTAGCGGCCAAAGGGTGTCAGGAGCCCAGAGGCAAGTTGCCTTTCCATAACTAGAGGTAGGTCAAATTTCTTTTTACATTCTCAGGACAAATTTAAAACAAGATTTGCGGGTTAGAAAATGAAAGAAAAACAAGAAAAGACCCAAGACTCAAATCTTGATGCAGCCGATAGGCCTAAATGGGCCTAAGTAGATGAAAATAAGAAATTCCCCCCTTAATTTTCAACATGACATTCCCTATATTTCTCATTCTGATTAATGTGGATGAGAAATAATAATTCAAATATGTAAAAAAACATCTATTTACAGAAAATTCTACTCCCCCGCAGTCGTTTACCTTCTTTAAATCAATGAAATTGTCATGTTTTGGAATTTTGCATGATCAATGCCTGGACCCGCGCGACCCCCGACCCCTCAGTCTTTGCCAATCCCTAAAATGGTATTCACAATAGATTACCCCTTTTTACCTCTAACTTGTCCGAATATTCCCCCATAACATTTATTTTTGAATTTTGAATTGGAAGGAACTTGAAAAATGAGGTGCACCCCAAAGGTAGGCATCTTCCCAATAAGCCGCTGTCTGTCAGATGATATAGCATATTTTGTTAAACGAACTAGGAACCCCAAAGAAGTGAAAGGCAAAGTTCCTTTTAGTTGAGAGAGCACCCAGCTACAGAACTGAAATCCGACTGCGTTTTCCTGCGAGTAATGTTCATTTTCTAACCCGCAAATGTTGTTTTAAATTTGTCCTGTCGTAAAAAGAAATTTGACCTACCTCTAGTTATGGAAAGGCAACTTGCCTCTGGGCTCCTGACACCCTTTGGCCGCTACGGCTGTTAGGCTCCTGGGCTCTAAGGCTCCTAGGCTCTAGGGGCTCAAGGCTCCTGGGCTCAAGGCTCTTAGGCTCTAGGGCTTCTGGGCTCTACGGGCTCAAGGCTCCTGGGCTCCAGGCTCCTGGGCTCCTCTGTTAGAACACTCTCTACGGACAGCTCGCCACCAACAAAGACACGTTGGCTCCGTTCGTTTAGGTAAGAACGAAACCAGTCTAGGGGAATACCTCTTATTCCATAGTGTTCTAATTTGTTTATTAGTATGTTATGATTTACTGTATCAAAGGCCTTGGCAAAGTCGAGAAAGATACAACAGGAGAATTCTCCCTTTTCGATAGATTCAACGAGTTTTATGCAAACATCAAGTATAGCAAGTGAGGTTGACTTATTTTTTTGGAAACCAAATTGATGCGTGTAAAGCACTGTATTTTTGTTGAGAAAGCCGATTAAGCGGGAATACATTAATTTTTCGAAGATCTTGTTGAACAGGGAGAGCAAAGATATAGGTCGATAATTTGAAACTTCGTTTTTAGCTTTTGCTTTGAAGATTGGTATGACTTTAGCGTATTTTAACGCTTTTGGGTAGTAACCAGTGCTAAAAGAGAGATTTATCAAAGTGGTTAGCGGTTTAGCTATGTGGTTTTGAACCAACTTTATTAGTTTTACTGGGATATCATATGAATCGGCAGCTTTGGTTTCATCTAGGTTTCGTAATTGATCAAGTACTTCAGCAGATAGTACGGGAGAAATCATGAAGCTATTTGAAACAGCATCTTTTAAGTAATCACTGTATTGTTTTTTTGGATTTCCAAGCTTATCGACAAGGTTTTGAGCAATGCTTGTAAAATATTCATTAAATCTATTTGCCACTTGTTTTTGATCGTTCACCAGGACGCCGTTGTTTTTTATAATGATTTCACTTGATGCAGTCTTCTTTGATTTGTTTAACAGCTCATTTATACCTTTCCAGATCTTTTTAGAATTGTTCTTGAAAGTTTCAAAGTAAGATTTGTAATGATTTCTCTTGCTTCTTCTTATTAAATGGTTTAATGTATCTCTGTAAAATTTATATTGCGGATACCAGTAATGGCATCTAGGATATTGCCTTGAAAGTGTTCGTATCTTGAATCCAGACTTGAAAGTCCCAGAAGTCCATCAGGATCAAGTCCGTCTTGCTTACGTCGTTTATGAAACCAGACTCGTCAAGGTTTTTATAATCCCTTTTTAAGATTTTTGATTTATGGTTCTTACTTATTTCTTTATGCATCAGAACGAAGTTAGGCATATGATCAGTAACCTTGGTGATTAGGTTGCCACTTACACCGTCGATGTCCAACGAATTAACGAATATGTTATCTATTAATGCCGGCTTATGGTGATCGGAATACCTAGTAGGCTGTAAGGTAACAGGTTGGTAGAAATTTGAGAACATGAGATTTACGAATTCTTCTGCCACTTTGATCTTATCAGTTCGCAGTAGGTCTAGGTTGAAATCACCAGATATTGTCACGTGTTTGTTTTCTTTTGACAACTTTTTCAATACAGGGTTCAAGTATTCAAAGAAATTTGAAGAGTTTCTGCGGGGGTGGTTGTAAATGACACCAAATACTGTGTTTTCAATTTCTATCCAGAAGGCTTCAAATTCACAGTTTTCATCTTTGAAAGTCTTATTAAGGTCCTCACGTATGTAAGTATTCAAAGAAATTTGAAGAGTTTCTGCGGGGGTGGTTGTAAATGACACCAAATACTGTGTTTTCAATTTCTATCCAGAAGGCTTCAAATTCACAGTTTTCATCTTTGAAAGTCTTATTAAGGTCCTCACGTATGTCAAATTTAATGTTATCATTTATGGGGAAACCACATCCACTACATTTGCCACTGCCTGTTATTCCTTTATAAACATGGTATCCTGGTAAAGGTAAAGTTTTAAACTGGTCATTGTTTGATTTAGTGTGCCATGTCTCAGACAGAGCTATTACGTCAAATTTGAATTCAAGGGTGGCTAATAGAGTTTCGAGATTTTCCTTGTTGCAGAGCAAGGATTGTACATTTGTATGAATCACGCTAAGCGTGGGTTTAGCCTTCAACTGAAGATTTTTGAATAGTTTGTGGAATGCATGAGTAGTATAGTAGTCGAAATTAGAATGAAATTTGGCATAGGTATCAATGTCGTTTTCGAATAGATTGTCGTGTTCCTTCAAGTCTAGCTTACTAAGGTTTAACCTGCCGAGGGGACGATAGTCAGTTGACCCTGTACTGTTCACCTGACAGCTACAAGAATAGTTCGAATTGAAACTTAATGCCAGTAACTGATTGTTGTCAAGATCAAAGAACGGAAATTTGAGTTGCCAGCAAGCTAAGCAACACCATTCATTGATAATCTTAGAAGTATTCGCAAATTGCCAAAATTGGAGACGGGAACTCCTTCTGTGTATCAAGGAATTACAGTCACCACAAGGTATTGACTTTTTAATATCTCGTACCATCCTGTGGCAAACACTACATTTTCGATTCATGCTGTTAGCTGGTGACGTAAGTCTATCACGTAACGCTATGTTTTCCTTTGTCTGGATAACTATGGTATTTCTAAATTGATTTTCGGGGAGAGTTTGGAATGGCAGGGCTTCCCTAAGGCAAATCCTACATATCCAATTGCAATTTGGGTTTTGTACGTGAAACTGAAAACTTGCTTTACCAAGAAAAGAGCATTCAAAATGATACCATGAACTGCATAAATCACAACAGATTGAATCGTGATCATCCGGCACAAATTTCGAGCATTTTGGGCAATTTAGATTTTCGCTATTTGGTGGAGTCATGTTGTTAGCTTACAAAGACGACGAAAGCATTGAGGGGAGTAACTATGAGTACGTAAAGAGAATCTTACCAAGAATAAAATATAGTGTCCATTTTCTTAGTTCTTCAAACGATTTTAGAGTCAATTTCTTCGATGTCGGAAATTTTGGTCACATCTGAATGATCATTTTTCTTCGCGTAGACATTGCCATTTCTTGTCCAGAAGTATTCCCAGTTTTGCTGCGCGGCCTTCAACCTGACAAGTCTGAATAGATTCTTATTTTGCTGTGTCAGGGACTCGTTGATAAAGATCTTGTTTGATTTTTGGTGATCTGCAGCATGAAATCCTAATGTACCGACTGTTTTGCCTTTGAGGTTTCTTCTTTGCGACATGACTCTTTCCTTTATCTTTCGGTTTAAGAATTTGGCGATGATAATTGGGTCTCCCTTTGCTTTAATAACTCTATGGCAGGCTACGAAGTCTTTTTCAGTGATATCTACTCCTATTTCCTTGATGATTTTCGTGACTATCTGCTCTGGATTCTCGCTTTCAGAAGGGGGCACTCCGCTAACTTCGATGTTTGAGTTTGCAAGCATGTTTGACATTCCATGCAAACAGCCTCCCACATACTTACCATATGACTCTGCCAATAAGGTTTTCTCATTGAAGCAGGCTAGGACTCATTGTGAATATGTACGGTTGCTTGATGATCACAAAAAAATATGATAGATTTCAAGAAGCAACTTGATAATGCAGAAAAGAGACTAAAAACAAACAAAGCAGACAAGAAAGAAGTAGGAACTGATAACGTTAGTGAAGGTGCCATAGATGAAATAAGTGATGATGAAGATATTCGCTTGGGTGTTGAAGAGCTAGAAGAGAATGAAGAGAATGGTCTTAAAGAGATTCAACAGCTGCTTGAACAAGATAAGGAATTTTGTTTTCCAGAGGAATGTGACAATGAGACTGGCAAAGATACAGAAATATTGGGATCTTCTACCTTAGCTGCAAAGAAAAAATTGTTTGATTATGAAGATAAAATTTTCTTCTCTACATACAATAAGTTACAGAGTAAACTTTGGAAGTACCATGACAAGGGTCAAATAGATATGAATGTTGAATACCTTAAAACAAAACAAGAAACACTGTTAACATGTAGAGACCATTTACAGAGAACACTTCTTCACTTTGCTATAGAGCAAGATAATTTGCCTTTTGCAGAATGTTTGATGTCAGCAGGACTTAATCCTAACGCAGCTGAACAGTGTGGGGCAACACCATTAACAATAGCTGTAGCTGCTGGAAGTTTAAAACTTTGCAAACTTCTCGTAGCAAATTTTGTGGCTTCAAATTTTGTGGGGAAGTCTTTTGTCATGTTGCAAATTTTGTGGCAAAGTGGCCATTGGCATTCCGAAGGCTGCTGCAGCAAAATTGCTGCATCAATTTGTCAGGCAAGAGTGGCAAAGGGATTGAGCTAGATAGCTGGGTAGAGAGCTGTGTTGTGACGGCTGGTGTAATCTGCATAACGCAGGTTGCATAATACAGGTCAAAGGTCATGCTTTATGGCCAAGGGCTGCATGGCTGTACCAAGAGGCTGTCACCCACAAGAAGGCTAACATTTCTGTGTCAGGGGGATTACAAATAGTTGGTATGTAAGAGCTACTGTTCCTGTGGAAAGAACATGCCACAGGATTAGCAAATCAATATCATGAATTAAATCTCTTGGTTGCAAGTGATTAATTGCCTCTGACTCAGATTTTGATGACAACAAAACATTGTTATCAAATCAATGGGGAATTAATGAGTGACATCATTCTATTCATGTTCAATATCCATAACTAACATGATGCAATTGTAATGGTATCCTCAACAACCTTGTGGATTTTCATGACAATGTTATGTTTGTTTGAGGGGAATTTCGTGGGAATTTCACTCATTTGTCAAGATTTTTTCAGAGCAAAGGATTTTAAGATTTTGATGGATTTTCTCAAAACCAAAGGAATTTTTGCCAGAGGTGTACAAACTCTTTTCGAAATCAATGAAATGCCCTTGTGTTAGTTGCTTCCTCGGAGAAAACTTTCAAGTTTTCCAAAGTCAACCCTTTTCTGCTGGCCCTACCTCAAGCTCGAAAAGTTGGACTTTGTGAGCAAAGTAATCTGAATCTTCCCTTATTACCAAAATTTGTTTCATGCTCCACAAGAAACTTTGACAAAGCATATCATAGGATAGAACATAAAGTTTTTATATCAATTGTTAAGCTTTGAAACGAAACCCCCCTGAAACTAAAAAGCTTAGTGTCATCAAGAAGGTGGCCCCATGGTAAAGCCATGCAGCCCTTGGCCATAAAACATGACCTGCAACCTGCATTATGCAACCTGCGTTATGCAGATTACACCAGCCTGTGTTGTGAAGGCAACAAAGAATTACGTCTCTGGTCATGCAACTGTAAAAACTTGCACAATAGACCAGAGGGTGAAAGGGGAGCACCACCACCCGAGCGGAGAATTCATGAGACCAAGCTTTCCTAGATCAGTTTTTTGCGTAGATTCCGAATTTGGGTGTTGATCACGTGTTTTGGGGGGCTTTTCCGAGATACAGGGGGTCTAAAGTCCCATTTTGGGACAAATTGCTATAAATTCGCTTTCTTCATTAAATGTCAGTGAAATACCGACAGATCAGATCTCTGATGATATTTATCATTCTTGACTATTATTTAGAAGTGAATGTTCATATTCCGAATTCAGGGGGGCAGCACAACGCTTAGGGGCCTTATTAAGGGGGAAGTGCGAAGTACTAAAAAATTCCTTCACACTGTTTAGTAATAAAAGATGTTCACATACCATTTCATTTGCCTAAAGATTATTCATCATCATCCTCATCTTCATCATAAGATGTATCCATGTCCCTTCCTAAATCTTGTCCTTCTATGAGTTCGTCAGTGTCAACAAGTAGTTCTGAAATGTCTTCTGGATATGGCTCGGAAATCCAATCGACAGAAAAGTCAGCTTTCCAACCGTGATTGCTTGGGTCTCCCTGCTCTATCATAGGTAGAGAAGCTTGTCTCCAAATACGTGCGATGTAATTTGATCGTTTGATGTGCCTTACAAGGCTGTCTTTGCATGGCGGTAGCAAAGAAAGATCTGTGATTTTTTGATCTCTCGAAAAATTTCTCCAAAAAATCTTCCGTCGAACATCATCAACAGATGATAATCTCTTCTCTCCATACAACGCACACGTAAACTTCTCAATACCCTCGATTACATTATTCGTTGGGTTATTTGATGTCCCCAGCTCTGCGAAAGTTGCGACGAATTCTTCCGAGCCTTGCATGAGCTTCCAACAGGGCTTCTTGCCTTTTTTAAAAAATGATGATATATAGTCATTTCCACTAAACGCATGCAAGCCAAGTAGGGCTTCTCTTTGAGGGGTCGATAAGTCACAAGCAGCTAGATCTAGGATCTTTCTGTTTTTACCTGCTCCGCTGTCAATGAATACTTGGAGATTAGGTACGTGGCTAGCAAGCAAGATCACTGGGATGTCAATATCTCCCGAACAAGAACGCAAAACGCAAATTGTCTCTCGTCCTTCATTTTGTTGCAGAGCATGATGTAAAAAGAAGCAAACTTTAGTATCTGCCTCCTCGTGGTTGGATCTTAGATCATCAACAGTCGACACACCAAAGCGAGTAATCTTTAGACAACTATCTTTGCGAGAAAAATAGATCTCTCTGTCTCCAAGGAGACTCCTACTACTGACCCAGACCTCTTCAACCAACTCAAACAACCGCTCTTTATTCTGCCCATTGCTGAGGAATGCAACAAAATTGGGAGGAATCTTTATGTCTGGAGTTTTGATGAAGAAATGGTCACCTTCACCTCTCAGAGCTCTTTCTGCATTCTTGATGGATCCATCGGCATATGTGTCACAAGCAATATACACACGATTATATTGTCTCGGTATTTCATTCAGCAACTTCATGCCAAGCTGTCTGAAGGTGTGCGGTATTTTGACCGTAGATCGAATGGTGGCTACCAAATCAACAACATAGCAGGTTGCATCGTCGACATACTCAATATCTGTAACTGTGGAGGCCAGTGCTGCTTTGAGAAGTGTGCTCTTAGCAGTCTTTCTTCGCATTCCATCGGCTGTTGCTAATGAAAGTGGCACTAGTGCGAGAGGAAATGATAGAGCTTTGTCTATGTCAATCATCGATTTCTCCTTGTATGACGTAGCCACAAGGATTCCCAAAATGTCTCTTTGGACAGTAACATCTTTGGATTTTCCTTTGGCGGTGACCTTTGTCTTCCTTTCATTGTTGCCAAAATTTCGCCATGGAACTCTTTTAATCGGGTCAAAAAAAGCAACACTTGACTCATCATTTGCACCAAGTCGATGGTTGAATTCTTGATAACGAATTTTCCCTCTTTCTTCTGTGGAAAGGAGGGAGCTTGATGCTTCTTCAGATAATGGTCGGCCAGATGCCAAGTTGAAAAGCTTCTGATGATCCATGTTTTTGTCGAAAGGATCGATGAAGTCTTCCTTCATAACCTGCATCAACTTGGTGACTGTCTCCTCCGATTTTCTTATTTCTCGCTGTCGCAAGCACTTTCGAGGGTCTGACGAAACCTTGTCAAGATCAGCAAGTGACAGAAGAGTCACTTCTCCTTGCACTTTATCCTTAAGGGTGCTTGGTACTTCATTGACAAATGATTCACAAAAGAGTCGGTCTGTAGCTTCAGCAAAACACTCATGAACCATCCAACTTCTGTTGTAATGCTTTCCTGTTAAGATGCCGTTAATGCCTCCTGATGTACAAAGCCCCGCTTGATACACTACATCTTCGAAGCCACTGCCCGAGACAAATTTTCCGATTCTGCCAAAAAATTCCATGATTCCATGAAAATCACCCAAGTGAATGATGACATTTTTGAACTCTTCGGGACTGTTCCATACAACATGGTAAAACATTTGGGCAGCTCCTGCATCAACGGTTATGTGGGTGTAAGTCAACAGTTATTCTTGTGCACTTTGAGTTTGGTATGCCTTTTGCCTGTATCACCCAACCAACAAAGCGAGCCACGGTTTGTGTCGGCATACTTGAAACTTTCCTCATCAACCTCCACAGCAAGAGGGGCCAGGTCGAAGACGCGGAAATCGCGGAAATCGCGGAAAATATAATCTTTACTCAAAACGAGATAAAAAGGGATTAATAGCCAAAGACGTCTTTTATTTTTCGGAATAACGGATGCAACAGGCAAACGACTTTTAGACAAAGAATTCCGCGTTTTCTTTTCCGCGCTTTCGAGTAGAGACCAATGAAAACTTGAAAACGCGGAAAGAAAAACGCGGAAATCAAATTTTTCATTTGTTTGCACAATGTTCCTAAATAAAGTGAGAAGGCTCTGCTACACTTCTTGATTCGTCTCTATGAAATTAGGGCCTAATTTCCCCTTGTCCAAAAGCTTAACACAGTTACGAGATGCGCCTCTTTCCAAGTTAAATTGAGTTCATAGAACAAGATGCTACATCATATGCTTCCATATGCGACGGAGTGTTATAAGGAAATCAAAAACATTTTGGAGCATAGAATTTCCGCGTTTTCTTTTCCGCGCTTTCGAGTAGAGGCCAATGAAAACTCTAAAACGCGGAAAGAAAAACGCGGAAATCAAATTTTTCATTTGCTTGCACAATGTTCCTAAATAAAGTGAGAAGGCTCTGCTACACTTCTTGATTCGTCTCTAAATGAATGAAATTAGGGCCTAATTTCCCCTTGTCCAAAAGTTTAACACAGTTACGAGATGCGCCTCTTTCCAAGTTAAATTGAGTTCATAGAACCAGATGCCACATCATATGCTTCCATATGCGACGGAGTGTTATAAGGAAATCAAAAACATTTTGGAGCATAGAATTTCCGCGTTTTCTTTTCCGCGCTTTCGAGTAGAGACCAATGAAAACTCGAAAACGCGGAAAGAAAAACGCGGAAATCAAATTTTTCATTTGTTTGCACAATGTTCCTAAATAAAGTGAGAAGGCTCTGCTACACTTCTTGATTCGTCTCTAAATGAATGAAATTAGGGCCTAATTTCCCCTTGTCCAAAAGCTTAACACAGTTACGAGATGCGCCTCTTTCCAAGTTAAATTGAGTTCATAGAACCAGATGCTACATCATATGCTTCCATATGCGACGGAGTGTTATAACGAAATCAAAAACATTTTGGAGCATATAATTTCCGCGTTTTCTTTTCCGCGCTTTCGAGTAGAGACCAATGAAAACTCGAAAACGCGGAAAGAAAAACGCGGAAATCAAATTTTTCATTTGTTTGCACAATGTTCCTAAATAAAGTGAGAAGGCTCTGCTACACTTCTTGATTCGTCTCTAAATGAATGACATTAGGGCCTAATTTCCCCTTGTCCAAAAGTTTAACACAGTTACGAGATGTGCCTCTTTCCAAGTTAAATTGAGTTCATAGAACCAGATGCTACATCATATGCTTCCATATGCGACGGAGTGTTATAAGGAAATCAAAAACATTTTGGAGCATAGGATTTCCGCGTTTTCTTTTCCGCGCTTTCGAGTAGAGACCAATGAAAACTCAAAAACGCGGAAAGAAAAACGCGGAAATCAAATTTTTCATTTGTTTGCACAATGTTCCTAAATAAAGTGAGAAGGCTCTGCTACACTTCTTGATTCGTCTCTAAATGAATGACATTAGGGCCTAATTTCCCCTTGTCCAATAGTTTAACACAGTTACGAGATGCGCCTCTTTCCAAGTTAAATTGAGTTCATAGAACCAGATGCTACATCATAGGCTTCCATATGCGACGGAGTGTTATAAGGAAATCAAAAACATTTTGGAGCATAGAATTTCCGCGTTTTCTTTTCCGCGCTTTCGAGTAGAGACCAATGAAAACTCGAAAACGCGGAAAGAAAAACGCGGAAATCAAATTTTTCATTTGTTTGCACAGTGTTCCTAAATAAAGTGAGAAGGCTCTGCTACACTTCTTGATTCGTCTCTAAATGAATGAAATTAGGGCCTAATTTCCCCTTGTCCAAAAGTTTAACACAGTTACGAGATGCGCCTCTTTCCAAGTTAAATTGAGTTCATAGAACCAGATGCTACATCATATGCTTCCATATGCGACGGAGTGTTATAAGGAAATCAAAAACATTTTGGAGCATAGAATTTCCGCGTTTTCTTTTCCGCGCTTTCGAGTAGAGACCAATGAAAACTCGAAAACGCGGAAAGAAAAACGCGGAAATCAAATTTTTCATTTGTTTGCACAATGTTCCTAAATAAAGTGAGAAGGCTCTGCTACACTTCTTGATTCGTCTCTAAATGAATGACATTAGGGCCTAATTTCCCCTTGTCCAAAAGTTTAACACAGTTACGAGATGTGCCTCTTTCCAAGTTAAATTGAGTTCATAGAACCAGATGCTACATCATATGCTTCCATATGCGACGGAGTGTTATAAGGAAATCAAAAACATTTTGGAGCATAGAATTTCCGCGTTTTCTTTTCCGCGCTTTCGAGTAGAGACCAATGAAAACTCGAAAACGCGGAAAGAAAAAAGCGGAAATCAAATTTTTCATTTGTTTGCACAATGTTCCTAAATAAAGTGAGAAGGCTCTGCTACACTTCTTGATTCGTCTCTAAATGAATGACATTAGGGCCTAATTTCCCCTTGTCCAAAAGTTTAACACAGTTACGAGATGCGCCTCTTTCCAAGTTAAATTGAGTTCATAGAACCAGATGCTACATCATATGCTTCCATATGCGACGGAGTGTTATAAGGAAATCAAAAACATTTTGGAGCATAGAATTTCCGCGTTTTCTTTTCCGCGCTTTCGAGTAGAGACCAATGAAAACTCGAAAACGCGGAAAGAAAAACGCGGAAATCAAATTTTTCATTTGTTTGCACAATGTTCCTAAATAAAGTGAGAAGGCTCTGCTACACTTCTTGATTCGTCTCTAAATGAATGAAATTAGGGCCTAATTTCCCCTTGTCCAAACGTTTAACACAGTTTCGAGGAATGCCTCTTTCCAAGTTAAATTGAGTTCATAGAACCAGATGCTACATCATATGCTACCATATGCGACTGAGTGTTATAAGGAAATCAAAAACATCTTGGAGCATAGAATTTCCGCGTTTTTCTTTCCGCGTTTTCGAGTTTTCATTGGTCTCTACTCGAAAGCGCGGAAAAGAAAACGCGGAATTCTTTGTCTAAAAGTCGTTTGCCTGGTGCATCCGTTATTCCGAAAAATAAAAGACGTCTTTGGCTATTAATCCCTTTTTATCTCGTTTTGAGTAAAGATTATATTTTCCGCGATTTCCGCGATTTCCGCGTTTTCGACCTGGCCCAGCAAGAGGAGCCTATCCGCATGGACTTGATTTGTATTTCCTACCTCTTCGACAACACCACCAAAGGGGGCTGGGTTCTTGTGAGGCATTATTTTCCTCTGCGACAAACTGATTGGTTGATAGGACACAGCTCGTCGACCCGACCTGGGAATGTCAGCTAGCACTTCCAGTTCAACGCTCTGGTTCAATTCTTCTTGGTATGCGATACCATGCGTCGTATGTAGACTTCCTTGGGAATTTTCTTTTTTGACATCGAAATTGTCCCACCAAAAGAATGTAAGCACGCTGTCAATGCCATTTCCAGGAACCAGTGGCAATGGAGTTTGAAGAGCTCTCAAATGCTGTGCTACTTCTGCTTGAGCTGTTTCAATCAAACGAACTTGGTCGTAGTTACACGAATGACCGAATCGCCCAAGAATTTCGATAGGTTTTTTCAATCCAGTCAAGCTATGCAGTCCAGCACCTAACAATGCATGTTTTTCCGTCAGAAAGTGTCCTCGCGAAACAGCATGAACAAGATCGTGAGCAAACGATTCGATATATCTCTGAACCTTTTCACCAGGTGTATGATGGGTAGCATTAAGTAGATTTGTTAAAAATTCCGTTACACTCTCAGGAGGCTGTCTTTCTTTCCAAGCAAGCGCTTCAGCTGTTGGGGGCCAAGGTAGATCCAGAGCTTGCTTTATCATATCTACAATATCACCTCGCAAGAGCTGTGCGGCTGTCCTCGTAATGAACCCTTTCCTGTCCTTCATAAGGCTGGTGACTGTAGTATTTAAGGGTGCCTCCTTGCTTATAACGATTTGAGCTTCACGGCAAGACACAGTGAGAAAAAGAATACTATCACCGAACTTAGCTTCTAACCTCTTTTTAACTTTTGAGCGTAGTCTGCTGTCCTCTTTGTTGAAACCAAACAATTCGGTTAACGCTTTCATTGAGACGGATTGGTTTCCACCTATAACATGATTTGTTACATATGAACAGACAGAATCAAAGTCAGTTGCACACTGTTCATTTGCCTCAAGTACTTCGTCAGTGGCATCTCGTACTGCGGTAGAAGCAAGGGCAGCCGATTGTTTACTACAAATGACTGTATACTTATTGTAGCACTTTGTATGAATTTTGCATTCTTTGGCAATGAGATCAATTCATGAAATTTCAGCGAGCATATATTCATCCTCCCTCAACGCTGCAGCTTGTTGCAGAGTTCGGCATGATGAAAAGGTTTGTACGAGTTTCAATGGTTGCTTCTTCCCTTTGACTTTAATGGGCCTAGATGATTTGCATATCATACAGATATTCGGGAACAAGATGTTCGATGCTTGCTTTGATCGCTGTTTTCTCTTCAAAGGAGATGCCTTCTTGCTTATTTTCTTCCCCTTTTGTGTTTTGTTGGCAAAGACAGATACCGCCTTTGTGAAATTCTGGTAACACTGGCGATGCACAAAGTGTTCACCAGGAATAAATTCATCTGGGATGGATCTGATTTGCCTCTCATGATGATAGGCACCACCGAGCTGCAGTCTAACATTCTTACTTTGCACCAAGCGTCCATAACTTTTGTCCGTTAAAGGTCGAAGGTTCTCATCTTCAAGGACTAAATGATTGTAATGAACAACGCATCCTCTTTTCCTGTTCGCCATATGTTCTTAGCACTTTCATAGTTTACTCTTACTTTTGATATCAGAACGTTGAAAAGGAAGGTGAATTTGAAACCAATGGAAATGTAGCTGCAGGGACATTCGATAGGAATCAAAACCTTTGCACTTTCACACGCTCGATCGCATTCAATGTGGGCAGCTAATTATTTTTTATGGCTGTGAAATACATTCAAATTACATTCTTAGGTAACTATCATTAAACAGATAGAAGCATGAGTCAGTTGAAGTACTTTTCATAAAGATTGGCCTTTGGACCTCGTTTCCTTTGTTGCTTTTAGCAATAAAACTATATACAGCATGTGAAAGTCTCCATGAAAATCACTACACACGTCAGAGAAACCCAGACCTGTTAGCCATTTCTAAGAGCCATTTCCCAAAGAAAGAGCCACTTCCCAATGAAACCATTATACAGTATGCCTTAGTAACGAAAAATCAGCTTTTTTAACGCAAGATTTCAATGTAATCCTTCGTTTTCACGCCATTCCTAAACTCTGCAATGGCCCCCCTAAGTTTGGAATAGCCCCCCCTGAATTATATGAACATTCGCTTCCAGATAACAGTCAAGAATGATAGATATCGTCAGAGAACTGATCTATCTGTACTTCACTGACATTTAATGAAGAAAGCGAATTTATAGCAATTTGCCCCAAAGTGGGACTTTAGACCCCCTGTATCTCGGAAAAGCCCCCTAGAATACGTGATCAACACCCAAATTCGGAATCTACGCAAGAAACTGATCTAGAAGAACTTGGTCTCATAAATTCTCCGCTCGGGTGGTGGTGCTCCCCTTTCACCCTTTGGTCTACAAGGCTTGGTGGATCAATTGATGTAATTAGCATGATCAAAGATGCTTACAGAGGCAAAGAGGCATTTGATGACCATACTACAACAAGGCACTCTGTATCAAGTCCATTGCCAGACCAATTGAAGGGTGCCTGGTTTTGTGTAAACAAGCAGCTATTCACCCCAACAGTTGCCAAAAATACTGAAGTCACAGGAATGTGTTCCACAGAAACTGTTCCCCAAAGTCTCTTAGATGTAGAGCAGAAAAATCTATTTGATGCCAATGAAAGGTCATGTCATTCTGATATTAAATCTGCCGGTTGCTCACTCAAATGCGTTCTTTTATCGTGATAATGTAAAGAGTTCCAACAGCTAATTTTTAATATCAATGATCTGTAGCCAGAATGGTAAATAACCAAACTTAAGCAATTTGTGAAAAATATAATGGCATATTTCACACCTGGAATCAGAAGGAGATGGCATTTCTGATGGCAAACTTACTGTAGATTACCATTTTGATTAGATCCTAAAGAAGTTAAACTGCATTCCTAAATGAGAAACCCATTCGGAGCTCAATCAACTCTCTGTGGCTAAATTTCCCTCTATCATTTTGCAAAAACTTCCTTTGCACTTCCTAATGCTTTCCAATGCAGAATGAAAGAGGGAATCTCTGCACAGGAGAGTAGGCTTTAGTTTTGAAATAATGCTTTGATTGTATTATCCATGATGATTGATGCATGCATTAAGGCAATCTCTAAAATGGAAATCTGTCTCCACAATTTTTGGCATTTTTGCACAATTATGTGCAGCCCTTTTGCAAAGTACAGGCCTTTCATGTACTAACATGGCTTATCCTGTTCAAGAATTTTTAATTCCTTAGAATTTCGAGCATGCTTTCAATTTCCTAGAATTCTTGTTGAAAATGTTTGCAATCTGTGACTAAAGGATCGCTATTAGAGATCACCGGCCCCGGCCCCCCGGCCCCGGTCCTGGCACCATGGCCCTTGTCCCCCGGCCCCCATATTTATAGGCGTTTTTAAAATTTTGTAACTGTCTGCTTGTTCCCGAATTTCAACTAATCTGTATAATCGCCATTTCATCCAAAAATTGTATTTCAAGAGCTTTGGAAACTCCTTTCAAGTAAAGTGAGAGAACTTTGAGGGGCCGAGCGGTTATCTGAGCCTTGCAAAATGAGTTGATTATGATTTCCTAAACAAACCGCAAATGTGTATGCACACTGATTCGCAATACGATCATGCGCCTTCGCACCATGCACTCATGCGCCTTCGCCCTGAAAATTCCGTTTTCCTGTTTTGAAAAGAGGCAGAATGAATTGGTTGTAAGGAACTCTTTCAAAGAAATTAAACTTGCCAATGGCGAGGTCACCATTAGCAAGAAATGGAGAACCTGTTACAATTTTGTGTCGGCTACTCTACAAATCAACGTTGGTGAAATATCAACGAAGGTCATGGAGCGAGATTTCGCTGATTTAAGGCAAGAGAAATCCCCGGCGGGTGCATACAATATAAATTTTTATCTGGCACGCGTGTCCATGGTTTCTCTGAGAAAGGGGTAAATTTTCAGGAAATGTCTAGGACCTAGATTTGAGAAAAAAGGGGTCTTTTTACAGAGCTTGTCAGAGAAAACTAAAAAAGGGCATGCATTTTCCTGTCAAAATTTGCAACATCATTCATGATTCATATAATGTTTTTTTCATTAAAATACCTGCCATAATGATTTTTGTGACGAAAATTTCCATAAAAATTTAGATACATTTACTAAAATGCATATATGATTCTTCAGGATTGTATTTAATCTTTATCTTCATTCACAAACCGTCAAATTCAAGTTAAAGTTTTAATTTTAAAGTTCCAAAACATCATACGAATCCCAGCTAACAACAACAACAAAATAATATATAACAGTATGCAAAGAGATGAAACTAATTTTAGCGGAATTTTTAAGTTGGGAATTTCTTAATTATGCAAGCATCCAACATCCCCTAAAGTTGTAACATCTTCAGTTCATTTGGTAACTGTTGTGTCAATGATATTTAAACAAAGATAATGTCAAATGATATTACTGTACCTAGCATTGTCTTTGGTAATATTAATGCGATGTATCGTTGTTCTATGATTTATGAAGCATTGAAAACCACATGAAAAAATTGAGCAAAAAACTGGAAACATCTTGAGCCTGTAGAGCCTAGGCCTTGACTAGGCCTCTTTACTTACTCATCATTGACTTTGTTTGACGACCTTCCTGGAATTTATTCTGATTCTTCTATATTGGAAAGTCAATCCTCTCCGTTGTGTTTTAATGCTTTCGCAATGTTTCGCAACCGTTACATTTCACAAATTCACTTGACTCTAAAACAGCTACTGTAAGCATAAACGATATTGGCCTAAAGTATCCTTTTGCTTTGGCGGATTTGGCGGGAAAATATCTAGAGTTGTTGTTGTTGCTGAAGGTAAAAAGAAAATGGTTGCTGTGAAAACAAAGAAACACATTGGAAGTTGGAAGACGGCTTCTTACTCTTTGGTAACAACTAGCATTGCTAAGATTGTACAGTTGTAACAGTTGTTTGTAACAGAAACTAATACAACTTTGGTTTAGAATGATAGCACCTATTATGATATGAAAGAAAGGCTGCCAAAAGATTGGCCTAAAATGAGAAAAGACCATGATTTGATTGGCAAGAAGCGGGTAAGATCATTGACGCACATTTATTTCATCTATTCTGCTTTACCTTATGCTTTACAATAACATTTTTGTTACAAGCTGCCTACAGAGAGAAAGCTTTATCTACTACTATATTTGAGTGATTGCAGATTGAAAATATGGATCATATAAAGACCAGATCTGACATTTTTGACTGTGATCTAACTGCCCCCCCTCCTCATTCCCCACCTCACTGACCATGTTGGAACCCTGGCCAAACTAAGTCAGCTCCGTGGCTGATGCTTCATACATATCTGTAGATTCACTTCACTACCTGTAGCAAGGCACCCAAAATGGCAGCAGCTATCAAATCATTTGGTTTGGTAATTATCATTTTGACTGCAATCTCATTCATATAAAATCATGGATTCTGTTCTGTTCAAGTATTTTCAGTCCAAAATATGTGACTTCTTATCATATGAACATTAAAGTACTTGTGCAAGATATTTTTGTTGCATGTGTAATGCGAAATACTATAGATTGGTTGTTGTATAAGGAAAACAAGGATACACATTATGTAAATTTTGCTTGATCAGAGTTTTTGAAAAAAGGACCCTTTTTCATCAACAATTCTCAGAGATAGGGGTCTATTTTGACTCTTGAAAAGTCAGAGAAAAGGGTCATTTTTTAAATCTTTGGACAAGCGTGCCAGTACTTGTGGTACCCAATTGCACCCGCTGGGAAGAAATCATCATCATCATTATCATTATTATTATTTATACACGAATACCTCTTCAGCTGGTACAATGTTTACAATCTTCAGCTAGCACGAAAACCTAGTACAATGTTTCTATAATAATAAAAAAATGGAGTATTACCTAAAGAAAATTGGCTGTTCTTCCAGAAGGTCGTGTTTTGGTGCATTTTTTCTCGGCATTCTCAGCTCCTCAGGTGCGCTTTTAGTCCTTTTTTGAAGCGCCCGAGTGTTAAGATTTCTCTGATATTAGCTGGGATATCGTTCCAAGCCTTTATTGCAGAGTATTAAAATCCTTTTTTGGCATGTTTAGTTCTAAGCCTTGGGATCTGCAGATCCTTACAATTCATTGTTATATAATTTGAATACGCGAATCTATATTGGTACTTATTCCAAAGGCTATCCAGGCTCAACTTGTTCAGAATCTTATATGCCATAACAGAACGATCAAATCGAGTAAGATTTTCAACACTTAGCCAATTAGATGACCATTCGTCCTTTATGCGTGCCTTTTCTGTTATGGAATGAGCGCTGTCATGCAGACGTTGGAGGTATCTAATTTTGCTTTTCATACATTCCCCCAAATAAAATTTGCATAGCGAAGATGACATTCACTACACAATTCCTATTGTGGTACGATATTTTTTTAACTTTTTAAGGCAGACATTCAAAACATTAAAAATGTCTATTCACACTGGAAAGCGACCAAAGAATATTCTCACCTGCACAGGTAAAAGAGCAATGAAATGCAACGTGTAATACAACGTGAAATACTCCTGTAATGCAACAAATTTTGAAATGTTACGGTCCGTGTAATGCGATGTAAGATTGAACATACGGAGTAAGGCAACAGTAATGCTACATACTGTGTAAAGCTACATGTAATACTACACATGTAATGATCCATGTAATGCTCCATGTAATGCAACATTATATGAAATGTTACAGACCATGTAATGCGACGTAGCATTGAATATACGAAGTAATGCAACAGTAATGCAACATACTGTACAATACAACAAGTAATACAACACTACGTAATGCTCCATGAAATGCTCCAAATCATGTAATGCTTCAAGTCACGTAATGATCCATGAAATTCTCCGAACTGTGAAATGTGACAATTAACAATGAGGCCAGGTTCATCAAGGGCTTCCAGGGTACTTATTTGGGGGAAATATGGCGAAAGATATAAAGATTAAGTCAATGTTCCATACTTTGCCTCTCATCAGCAGATAAATAACCAATGGAATAACAGTGTTCATACAAAATTTCTTTGATCATGACTCAAACATACTAAACAAATACTTTCATCATTATGTGTTATAGGATGTTTCTTCAGAGCAAAATACGTATGTTAAAATTCCTCTTGCCTATGGTCCTGTTGGGATATGTGTCATTTGCTGCCACTAATTTGATAATGTTGAAATATTTATAGTTCCATCAAACTTGCTAAAGTAGTACAAAATTGGACAATTGGACAATGACTTTTGATAAGTAAAGTGTGTTAGGAATGGACGGTTTTCCATTATCCAAAGAGACCTAAATTTAGTGCCGGGCAACACAATGAAATTGTTTTAGAACTCTATCAGTTTGTTGCTTTGCAACTTTGCGAATTTGTAGTTTGTAAGTAGGAAGCTAGAGATTTTTCTGTCAATCTGAGATAAGATGATACCAACCAATGCTCTTTTTGTTTGGAAATAGTTCTTGTACTCTAAATTTAAACATTGGTCGGAAAACGCAGCTTTATTATGAACTTTAATATTATTATCACAAAGAGCATTTTGAGGATCATTTCAGAAGACGAACAAAAACAGACATCAGTGTAGAGTCAACATTCCAATATTAATGACAAAAATCCATGCTTTAAGGGACGTTTAGACAAGCTGTCTCGAATTAACATCATTTGTATCTAAACATGGATTTGTCTCATTAATGTGGGAATGTTGACTACACTGATTTGTCTGCTTGTTTTCCTCTTCTGAAATGATCCTCAAAATGATTGTTGTGTTTTGCGAAAAATTCAAAAAGTGCTCTCAGAACTCAGCAAAATGATTGTCCATTTGTCCATTTTTGCTACAAATCGAAAGTTGACCTCATTCATGCTTGCAAGTTAAACCGAGTTAAACCAGCTTTAAACTGAACCAGGTTATGGAATATTCTTTTCTAATTTGACACTAATTGGCCAATCAATCAAAATGAATGTAACAGGTTGAAATTTAACTTGGCTCAGATAAAGCTGATTTATATAACTTTGTTAGTGTGGAAGGGCCGCCTGCCAATGTTAGTTTCTTATAAGATATAAGTTTATGATCAAGTATTTCTAGGTCTGTTTTTAGTCTATTTGGAAACTGCAATAGTGCACTCCCTGCAATAGTTCAACTTGCTCTTTGCATTCGATGAGTTTTTTGCAATGACCAACAGCTGGCTGAACCAACAATAAGACCAACAGCAGCTTATGTTCTGTTTAACATTGTGTCTTGTATCTTTTGTCCATGATTCTAAAACAAAATATCAAAAGTAGTTAGAGTCAAGTTAGCTGTGTTATGTTTTGATGCCATTTGATACGACAAAATTTACGTTGTTTCCAAGTGAAAGAAGTTCTCTGGCGGAAAGTTTATGTAAAAAACTGTTAAACAGCATCGAGTCGAGGGGTGTATCACTTCTCCGAAAAGGCGTAGAAGACGGATCTTGCTTGAAAGCAAAATTTTTGCCGAAGGTGTACCAGATTTTACAACGCCCCACGAACAGTTTTGTTGTGAAATGCGAATGATATCGGCACACAAAAAATCCTGGAAAACATTCAAAATTGCAGATCCAAAGGCTCATCTGAGGGGCATAGACTTTTGGGAAAATCCTTTTGTTTTGAAGAAAAACTCCATCAAAAGTCTGTAAAATCTGAACTATAACTTGTTCTGAAGAAATGATTTAAGTTGCAACTTGTCTTTTCTGTAATGCCATGCGAGAAACACATAATTTCATCCTCTAGCTTAAAAGTCCTTTGAAGTACAGCTTTTGGAATGATAAATTCTTGGTTCCCTTACCTTCGATATCAGCATTGTCCTGCCATCCCAAACTTTGAAACTCAGCTGCTCCGTGTATGTCTCTATTTTCTCTAAAATTCTCCAGATCAACGACGGTTGAAAGTTTTCCGTTACGAAAGTTTGGCGTTTTTCAAATTTAGCGCTTTTTGTCAATCACCATAAAACCCATAATTCCCCTGAATCCGTTGGCCCCAAGGGCATGCTTATCCTGTTATTGAGACAATAGCGAAACCATTCATAATAGCGTTCAGTTGAAGTCCCTCGGTAGTCGCTAATGTTGTCTTTAATAAGGGTGCTCAAAATGCGATCAGAGCGGTTTTCGTTAGACGTTTTGTTTATTTTAATTTTGCATGACACGGAAAACAAATGAATTGCGATGGTGGTCTCTCATGGCGCTGAAGAACAACTGATGGAGCATGGCTAGATAATGTATTTACAACGACATAAAAGCTCTCAGTTTTTGTCATCGCAACACGTTTTATATTTGAAAATGAAATTAAAACTCGCTAGAGGCCATGACCAGTTAAAGGTGTTTGTTCCACTGTGCATCAAATCAAATCATATTCAAATTTTTCGAATACTGGCATAAAGTCGAAGAACGTAGGTTTTGGTATATTGGCAGGAAACCGTTCGTAACTTTATAATAATTCGGAGGACGAAGAGTGCGACGATAGAGATTATTTTCATTTCTTAAACTAGTTGTTTGACAAGTCCATGTTCATGGCCGGCAATCGAAGAACACTTTTTAACAAATCAAAAAACAAATCGAAAAACACTGTTCATGATGAAGTCGACCTGTGATAAAAGAAATCTAAACACATATTGATTTTGATAAGAAACTCTGTATAAGATTCTCGCTTTTACTCCAGGAAATCCAAATACATTTTCCCTTTTCATCCATCATGAAATTTTCAAAAAGAAGGCACTGGAGTGAACCCTTCACCGCCCCTCACTATGTGGATACAAGGAAGAAACCCTTTGGAAGTTTTCAGGAAGGTTTAAGAATGTTATATGTGACAAACGTTTTATTGTATAAATCAGCCTTCACACTTTTCATAGAAGCTCTTGTTTTTGTCTCCAAAAATCCCTGAAATCCTCTAGAAATCTGTTGGCTCTCCAAGAGATCTTTGGAAATCCTGGAAATTGAGACATGTTATGCTACGATTACTTGACATGGTCGTGTATCAAACTTTTTGTTGCATTGCAAATATGGTGCATTTCATGATTGAGACATGTGATGTTATAAATGCAGGAAATCTTACAGTGTATTACATACCTTGTTGCATTACTTGCTGCATTACGCATTGTAGAGCGTTACATTACTGACACAAGTAATACTACAATTCCATGAAATTATACAGCTTATTACAGATTTTGTTGCATTACACAATGTGGATGGAGTATTACATTCCTGAGACTTGTAATGCTACAATTCCATGAAATAATACAGCGCATTACACATTTTGTTGCATTACATAATCTGTAGCATTACATCCTGAGACTTGTAATGCTACAATTCCATGAAATGATACAGCGTATTACACATTTTGTTGCATTACACAATCTGTAGCATTACATCCTGAGACTTGTAATACTACAATTCCATGAAATGATACAGCGTATTACACATTTTGTTGCATTACACAATCTGTAGCATTACATCACTGATGCATGTAATGTTACAATTCCATGAAATGATGCACCGTATTACACATTTTGTTGCATTACACAATCTGTAGCATTACATCCTGAGACTTGTAATGCTACGATTCCATGAAATGATACAGCGTATTACACATTTTGTTGCATTATACAATGTGGAGTATTACATCACTGATGCATGTAATGTTACAATTCCATGAAATGATGCAGCGTATTACACATTCTGTCACATTACATAATATGAAGCATTACATGCCAGTTTTACCTGTGCTGGTTTTGTACTGAGTACTACTCGGTTTCGATGTACACTTTACTGCAACCTTTATTCATTTTGGTGTCCTGTCACCCACTCTGAAACTGTCCTTGTGAAGATGTTGAATAGTTTGCGGTTCATCTATTCAATTCAAGGCACTGTTTAGTAAATACTGTAATGTATCGAAGAATGTATCAATATGGAAAGAAATGTGACACCCTCATCGATCTATTAAGGATTTTCAATGCCAAGGCGCATGAGTGTATGGTGCGAAGGCGCATGATTGTATTGCGAATCAGTGTGTATACACATTTGCGGTTTGTTTAGGAAATCATACTCAACTTGTTTTGCAAGGCTCAGATAACCGCTCGGCCCCTCGAAGTTCTCTCACTTTACTTGAAAGGAGTTTCCAAAGCTCTTGAAATACAATTTTTGGATGAAATGGCGATTATACAGATTAGTTGAAATTCGGGAACAAGCAGACAGTTACAAAATTTTAAAAACACCTATGAATATGGGGGCCGGGGGACGAGGGCCATGGTGCCAGAGCCGGGGCTGGGGGGCCGGTGATCTCTAATAGCCCTAAAGGATCCTCATCAAAATGTTAACAATTATCAAAAGTTCTTGAGAGATCCGGTCATGTTAATGTGTACAAGGCCTTTACTGTACGAAAATAAGTTTCCATTCAATTCCTATCTTTACCATCCCCCTGGATCACCACTATTTGCTCATTACTATTAGGGGTAATAATCCTTGGAGCTTTTATATAGTACTTACTATGTACAAAGTTACTGGGAATGTGCATAATCTCTGTGACCAGCCCCTGGACATTCACCAACAAAATTTGCCCCTGGGCATTTTTTCAAGGAATTTTGTTGACTTCTGCATTGTCTGGGGGGGGGGTAGTTAGGGTAGGAATTGAACAAGACATTTTATGCTTGAAAAGCCAAAACAGCTTGTGCCATAATAATATAATTTGCATATCAATCTGTTTCATTTTTTGAGCTTGTCCTGTTCATGACAGAGTATATTTTTCAAGTTTGTAGAAATTCTCTATATTCCCATGCTCTATGTAGACAGCATAATCTGTGTGGTCCTTCCTCCTTCTTTGATGGTCCCTTGCTTGTTTTGGCTTAAAGACTTCAGTGAGAAAGCCATCAAAAATTAATTGGAACAAAAGTTTTTGAATGACTGCCTTTCTTTCTTGACAGGCCATTCTAATTTTTTTGCTATTCCAAAGTTTTCTGCTTTGTGTAAACCTTTAACCTGTAAATCTGTTGAGGCAGATCCCACTAAAGAGAAGGAGCAGTGGCATTGTTATTTTGTTGTGAATTGCCCTCATACTTCTGAAGCATTTCAGTATCTCTTTGGCATGGTCAAAAATTGGTTTCCAGGCTTGTTTCCTTATTTGTACACACATCACAGTTCTTCTCACATGCTTGGACTGTTTCATCAAAATGGGACAAAATCCATTTATCCCTGCAAGAAAGCCTCTGGCTAAAGAAACTGGTTATAATGTTCAAGTTATCAATCTTGTATAGCTGCTCATCAGCCTTGTTAATCGTAGCGATATTTTGAAGATGGAAACTCCTGCTCTCAAAGGAAAACAGTACAATTGATTCTGCAGGTTCACCATCTCTGGCAGCACAACCTATTTCTTGGTAATAATCTTCTAGAGTGGCTGGCATGTCTAAATGTAAAATAAATCTGACATCAGCTTTGTTGATGCCCATTCCAAAAGTTTTTGTACAGCAGGCAACTTTTGCAACACCCTGCCTCCATCAGGAGTGGATCCAGGATAGAATCTGACCGAAGCATGAGCCGGGTCTGGGGGCGGGGCCCTTGGAAATTTTTGGACCACGCCCTAAAGTTCTCTAGGAAACGCCCACTTTACAACACTGGTTACCATGCCCATGATCTCGATAAAACATAAAATGTATCGGTTGATGCCTTTCGCGAAAAGAAATAGTTTCTAATTGAATTCATTTCCTTGAATTTCTTGAAAGAAAAAGCTATTATAAACAGATGCCAAAAAGAGAGTTGGATGAAACAAATCTTTACGCAAAAAAATCTTATATCTGCTTTGGATGTCCCATCCCCTCTATTGCAACATTCATTCCCTTTGAGGGTGAAATTTGAAAACTTTTCAGGCCCTTTGCGTTCTTCCTGTCATCTTCCACGTTTGAATGGCCAGCATTTCTTACCATTGTCACTATTCTGAATGTTGATAAAAGAAAAGATGATGTTCTAAGATCTTTGATAAAAGGCCAAAGTGGCCTTCTGTTCTCAGACAATGATTAGTTCTCGGAATGACGCACAGCATGCATCACTCACTTCCTTCTTGAATGGATCTCCTATTGCTCTTGGTAGCTTTAGGCTCTGTGAGTTTTGATTGGCTTGCTACGGTAAAGCCTTCCTGTGATTGGCTTGCAACCCTCAAGCCCTCTTCTGATTGGCTTGCTACCGTCAGTTTTGAATGTGACAGTAGCTCCCGCCAATTTCCTGCAACCTTCAGATACAAATGCTGATTGGCCAGCAATGCGGTGAGCAGCAGAACCGTAGCCCCATGGCCAAGGGCGGCGGCACGGCAAGAGGCAAGCGTGTAGCAGAGAGAGCATAGGCGAGGCATTGTATGAAGCCTCGGCCTTTGCGATGGGTCGCCAAACAGAACACTGTATTTGCGTGGGCTTTCTCAAGGACAAGAGACAAGATTCGAACTTTGAGAAACCAACAATTTCTTAATTTACCCATTCACTCAAACTAAAGCTAGCAAATACATGCAATTTTTTATAAGTTTTGATCGAATATAGTTAACGAATCTAAATTTTTTACCGTGATTTATCTTTTTCCTATTTGCGTAATTTTTAAATTCTGACTTGACAATCTGACAGTAGCAGCAGCTACCGTTGCAACCGTCTGGACCCGCCTCTGTCCATTTTGATTCACTTTGCCTCCTTTCAGTATTATCAAGGTCTCCATCGATAAATACATCATTTATTCCTGCATTCTTTAATGCATGTGCTGCATCTTTTGTTGTTGTACGTTTATTGCAATAAACAATGCCACTGGATTCTTTAAACTTTCCAGTGACAATATTTACCATCTGAGCAATTGGCTTCATTGCCCTTTTGATAACACAGATTGACAGATTTGGCCTATAAAATGACATCTTTGTGATGGTTGGCTTATCAAGATTTACAGATTCAGTTATCACTTTAACTGTATGCTTAGATGCACTACCTGAGAGGGCAGTTACTGGAATCCCAAGTTGATGTTTCAAAAATCCAAGTTGTGAGTATGCTGCTCTGAAGCTTCCCGCCCAGAAGTCAACACAATGGGCTTCATCTACAAAGACATTGTTCAGTCTCCCCTGACTTTTAAGAGTGTTGATGCATTGCTTGAGTCTTGCTCCCTGCAGCCATTTTGGGCTTGTAAACAACAACGCCATTGTTGTTTCCTTGTTTGCCTTGTTTCCTTGTTTTAAAATTGCATTATTGACGTATAAATGCCTCAACAGATTTGCACCAAAATATCTCGTCGATCTCTTGGAAGTTCAGGAAAGCTGCAGAGCACTGAGATCAAATAAGGAAAATAGACTGAAGCTACCAATGACCAGAACTAAAACACTTGGCACCAGAGCTTTTACATATGCTGCTCCTACAGTATGGAACTCTTTACCGGTCGACATAAAAAACACAAAATGCATAAAAGCCTTCAAGATTCTCCTGAAAACACACTATTTTGAAATAGCATATAATTAATTTTGGACAAGGGTTGAGTATATACGTAGAAATAAACATCCGTGATTTTTATCTTATTTTTTTCATACTTATTCTTAATTCAGATTTTTAAATTGTAAATAGGACTTCAACTGTAAAGCGCAACCGAGTATCATTTTGTATTGTGGCGCTATACAAAATTTTGCATTATTATTATTATTATTATTATTATTATTATTATTATTATTATCATTATTATTACCAGTACCAGTACCAGTACCAGTACCAGTCAACAAGAAGTGTCAGAGAATGATCATGAGGAAATTCAGTATGAAGTTAAAAGAGATGAAAATGGACGTATCGAGGGACAATTCGTTAACAACAATGTAATAAATTTATCACAGCGTACACTTAGTCAGCATGAAATTTCAGTTTTGTCCAAGGGACTTAAGTTTGTAGCGACTCCAAAAGAAATTGATTATTCACAGGTTAAGATTGATTTAGAAAATTTCGGCAGAAGGTTGCGACTTAAATGGTACTTTAAAGAAAATGAAGATTTTTCCGAAGTGCCAGCGTTTAGACCCAAAAGCAAATTCAACCCAAGGAATAAGGACGTAGCAATTGAAGTATTTCTATCTAAATTAGAAGATGAGCTTGTGAAAATATCACCAGAAGGTTGTAATTATAGTAATTTGACTAGAGAAGAAAAAGTAGCTTTAAATAATCTTAGATCGGATCACACAATTATTATTAAGGAAGCGGATAAGGGTTCGGGTGTCGTAGTTTGGGATAGGGAGGATTATATTTTAGAGGCGAAAAACCAGCTTATGGATCCTGGGGTTTATCAGAAACTCGACAATGACCCTTCAACTCTGGTACAACGTGTCATCAATGATGCAATAAGCAACATTGAGGAGCAAGGGGACATTGATGAGAAAACTCTGGAATATTTTATGGTTAACAATCCAAAGCTGGGGGTAGGTTCTATCTTTTACCTAAAATCCACAAAAGACTCAGTAGTGTCCCAGGGAGACCGGTTATTTCTAATTCGGGCTGTTTCACAGAAAATATTTCAGCATTTTTGGACCATCATCTCCAGCCTCTGGCTAAAAAGGTCCGTTCGTATGTCAAAGATACCAACGATTTTCTACAAAAGCTTGCCAACGTAGAGAACATTCCTCAGGATGCTATTCTGTGTACTATTGATGTGGTCGGTCTATATCCTAGTATACCTCATGACGAAGGACTGGAAGCTCTGCGTACTGCTCTTAATTCTAGGGAGAATCAGTCGGTTTCCACAGATACGTTAGTGGAATTGGCTGATTTAGTGCTAAGTAATAATTTTTTCGAGTTTATGATGACTTTTTTAAGCAACTTAGGGGGACAGCTATTAGGACCAAATGTGCACCATCGTATGCTATTTTATTTTTGGCGGCTTTGGAAGAAAAACTTCTTGAACAATCGCAATATAAGCCTTGGTTATGGTGGCGTTATATTGATGATGTATTTCTGGTTTGGGCACACGGGGAGGAAAAACTATTAGAATTTGTAGACTTTCTTAATTCCGCTCACCACTCCATAAAGTTCACCGTTGAATATTCCAAGGAAACGGTGAATTTTCTGGATGTTTAGGTTATAAAGCAGGGTAACAAAGTAGTCACAGACAGACCTTTATACGAAACCGACTGATATTCATCAGCTTCTTCATCGCTCTTCGTGTCATCCAGGTCATACGAAAAAGGGTATTCCTTATGGGCAAGCCCTTCGTATCCGTCGTGTCTGCTCAGAAGACTCTTTTTTTGAAAAACGATTGGGAAATTTGGAGAATTTTCTTTTTGATCGGGGGTACAATGGGGGTGAAATACAGGGACAGTTTGATAGGGCCAGGGGTTTGGATCGTAATACTCTTCTTGATTGGAACCAAAAGAACCAGGATGATACGAAGACACCCCTGGTTTTAACATACCATCCAGCATTTCATAGGGTTTACGGAATTTTGCAAACATGCCTTAATGCACTTTTTGTTGATACTGAACATCAACAACTTTTCAAGGAAAAAATTTTTGTTTCGTTCAGAAGGGCCAAAAATTTCAAGGATACTCTGGTTCGGGCCAAAGTTTACCAACCAACAGATGAACAAGCTGAAAAGGGCACTTTTAAATGTAATGACCAGAGAAGCTGTCAAATTTGTGCACTTATTGTGGAAGGGGGGACATTTCGGAAATTTAATGACTCGCGATCTTTTACAATCTCCTCTGGTGCTTATCATTGCAACTCAGAAAATGTGGTCTACTTGTTGCAATGTGATTGCTGCAACAAAAAATATGTGGGCAGCACTAAAACCAAATTTCGCCAACGATTCAATGTATACAAGTCATACTTTCGTACTTATGCACGCAAACACAATGAGGGCAGTCTTGGCAGGGGTAAAGCGGTACCACAGGCGGGTTTCTTTGGGCATTTCTTTAGCGAAGGTCATCAGGGTGTTTTTTCGGTTAGCATAAAAATCATTGATGGGGCTTCAGATGTTTACTCATTTCAAAGGAAGGAGTTATTTTGGCAATACAAATTGGAAACATTTGCACCCAAGGGCCTAAATGAGAGGGCGGCTGATATTGAATTGGATATGTTTGCCTGTGGAACCGCCTAAATCCGGTCACTACATTTTAATAAGTCTTTCGCTTTCTCTTGGGGCATGCTTCCTTCCGTATTTCGTGTCAGGGTGCACGTGGTGTCAGGGTGGAATTCCTTGTCTTGCCATCTAGGGATCTAGCAATTTAAGCAAATCCCAGGAGGATCGTTAGGGGGCATGCTTCTGGTTTGGCTTGAGACTTCACGTACAAAGAGCTTCCATTCTGATGCCGCAAACATAAAAATTAAAGTAAGGGAATTGGCTACAAAAAATATTTTTTTGAAATTGAAAGTTTTGGCTTTACAACTAATACTTTAGTGGTCTGGGTGTTTTGTTTGGTATGTTTTTTAGGGGGGACTCGGGGGAATTTTACCACGATTTTATGGAAGTGTTATTTTGTAAGTTTTAGGGTATAAATACTTGGCTGTTCTGTGGATTGTAAACACTGATGAAGATTTGAATATCGAAACGTTTGATTTTAAACAGTCTTGTTTTTATTTATATTTTTCTGTTTAATTTGATGGTGGTTCAGTTTTAATAATTTATTATTATTATTATTATTATTATTATTATTATTATTATTATTATTATTATTATTATTATTATTATTATTATTATTATTATTATTATTATTATTATTATTTGCGAGTTCACTCCTAAAGTTCATAGTCTGGAGGAATTGTTCATCAAACGTCAAGCTGCAACAAGCAGCCTCAGACACTCAATACTTTTCTTAGTATCCCAGCTGTTCCAAGGAGGGCTGACTTCTGGATGCAGTGAATATCACCTGATAATCCCAAACTCTTCAAATGTTCTTTCAACTTTTTGGGAATGGAGCCAAGGGCCCCAACCACTATTGGAATCACTTTTGCTTTAACATTCCATAATCTCATTATTTCCAGCTTTAGTTCACTGTATTTGCTGATCTTCTCCCATTCTTTGTCTGCAATATTTTGGTCAGCAGGAATGGCTACATCAATGACAATGCATTCTTTTTCTTCCCAATCGACGATGACAATGTCCGGTCTTCTGTGCTCTGTGACTCGATCAGTTTGGATGGAGAAATCCCACAAGAGTTTGTATCTCTTGTTTTCTACAACAGGACTTGGCTGATGTTGATACCATTTGTCTGTATGCTCCAGGTCATATTTCTTGCATAAGAGCCAATGGATGAAGCACGCAACTTTGTCATGTCTACGCTTATACTCCTTTTGGGCAAGTTTTTTGCAGCCACTAACAATGTGCGTGACATTCTCGGCCGCACCGCCACACAATCTACATGTATCATTTTCCTGTAAGTGGTAAATTCTTGCCTTTACAGAGTTTGTATTCAGCGCTTGTTCCTGAGCTGCCAGTATTAGAGATTCTGTTTCACGTTTCAATTCCCCTTTGCACAGCCAATTGAATGACTCATTTGTTTTGATATCATCAGTATCTTTTGCAAACTGCCCATGCAGTTTCTTTTCTTTCCAAGATGAAAGCTTTTCCGTCTCCTTTCTCTTCTTAAATTCTAATTTTGATTCGTTCTCCGTTGGCAGCTTCAGCTCTTTCCTTGCAAACTTTAACAATTCTTCCTGGTTCTGCGACAAATACATGGCAATGCTTCGCCTTTCTTCTTCAACACAGTCTTCTATCGAACATATTCCTCGACCTCCTAGCTTCCTTGGCAGATAAAGTCTATCGACATCGCTCTTCGGGTGAAATCCACCATGCATGGTTAGTAATTTTCTTGTTTTACGATCAAACTGTCGCTGCTCCTCCTTTGTCCAGTCAACAATTGCAGCACTGTATCGTACAGATGCTACTGCCCAACAGTTAATTGCCTTGACCAAATTTCCTGCATTCAACTTGGATTTCAGCAACTCCTTCAATCTATCATAATATGAAGTACGTATTCTCTCTTTCATTTCTACATGCAACACTTGATCTATTTCCAGTACACCTAGGTACTTATATCCACCTTCATCAACACACTCAATTTTATCACCAGACTGAAGCTCTATTCCATCACATGTTACCAATTTACCTCGCTTTAAATTCAAAACTGCACACTTAGCAATGCCAAACTCCATCCCAATATCAGAGCAACACGTCTCAACTGTCTTAACTAATGAATCAATTTCATTCATTGATTTCCCGAACAATTTAAGGTCATCCATAAAGAGCATGTGGTTAATAGTTAAACTCTGCTTATCAACTTTATAGCCCATCTTGACATTCTTTAATACATGTGAAATTGGTATTAACGCTATTACAAACAGAAGTGGTGAGAATGAATCGCCTTGAAATATTCCTCTTTTAATGTTGACAGTTCCAAGATTTTCTTGGTCGTGGTAGAGTCGTGTCTTCCACAAAGGCATACTATTTTGGATCAGTTGTTTGATGTTATCAGCTATGCCAAACATTGATAAAGTCTCCAGTATCCACGAATGCGGAACCATGTCATATGCTTTCTTGAAATCAACCCATGCCATGGCAAGATTGGTTTTCCTTCTTTTGCTATTTTTGAGTATCGCTTTATCTAGCATTAGATGGTCTTTTGTGCCTCTGGTTTTCTTTTTACATCCTTTTTGTTCTATCGGGAGGAGGTCATTATCTTCCAGGTGTTTGTACACTTTTTCTGCAAATATCCCTGATAGCATTTTCCATAGTAGATTTAGACAAGCAATAGGTCTATAATTTGAGGCTTCTGCTCCCTTCGATGGATCTTTTAATAGTAAGGTCGTACGTCCTGCTACTAGCCAACTTGGAACGTTTCCTGTCAGAACGCAATCGTTGAGATTGGATACTAACCTATTATTATTATCATTATTATTATTATTATTATTATTATTATTATTATTGTTATCATTATCATTATCATTATCATTATCATTATCATTATCATTATCATTATTATTATTATGTAAACTAAAACCTCATTCAAATTAACAGAAAAAAAAGATAAAAACACACACTGTTAAGATTTGACGTTTCGATTAAAAATCTTCATCAGCCTAACTTTGCAAACAAGCAACAGAGCATTTATAACCTAAGTTAAGATACAATAAAGAAGAGCCAAACAATTAAATCTATACCAAGCCTGACAAGAACGCCCAACTCCCATAGAAATAAAAGCTCAAACAGGAATATTAAAAGTGAAAGTTTTGAAAGTAAATAATCCCAGTGGGTAAACCAATAACCTACCGAACCCCGGAGAGACCCAAAAACCCACCCTTCCAATCCTAACTAACATGGAAATAAAAGCCCAAACGGGAATTTTAAAGTAAAAGTTTTGAAAGTAAATAATCCCAGTGGGTAAACCAATAACCTACCGAACCCCTGAGAGACCAAAAAACCCACCCTTCCAAGCCTGACTTACAAAGAAATAAAAGCCCAAACGGGAATTAAAAGTTAAAGGTTCTGATAGTAAAAAACCTAAATGGGTAAACCAATAACCGACCAAACCCCTGAGAGACCCAAAAAACCACCCTGATTTACATAAAAGTAAAAGCCCAAACAGGAATGTAAAGTATAAAGTTTTAAAGAATAAATAATCCCAGTTGGTAAACCAATAACTGACCGAACCCCCACGAGACCCAAAAACCCACCCTTTGAACCGAAAATACCTTCATCAAAATCCCCTAGGAGAAGTCTGGACACACCGAGGAGGCAAACAAGAATGAGTGGGAAAAGCCCCACGGTCCTCCCCATAACCTTTCCATAACTCGCTATTTGCTGAGTAAGGAATGGCCTGATAGGGGATTCCACCCTAACACCACGTGTATACGCACACGAAGCTACAGAAGAAAACCGCAAAACCACGCCCACCACGCACATCCACCGGATACAAATGCAACAGCAGGAATTAGGCCATCCCGCACGCAAACATGTCCAACTCCACATCTGCAGCCCTTTCATTAAGTCCCCTTGGCAAAAATGTTCCCAACCTACATTGCCAAAACAATTCCTTTCGACGCAGTGAAAATACGTTTTCTGCCCCATCGATGATTTTTATAGTAACATCAAATTTCCCGTTGTGACCCGCTTCGAAAAAATGGCTAAAAAAGTTCGCCTGCGGAATTATTTTGCCCCTGTCCAGTGTACCCTGGTCACGTCTGCGTGCGTATGACCTAAAATAAGATTTGTAAACATTAAATCTTTGCCAAAACTTGGTTTTAGTGCTACCCACATACTTTTTGGGGCAGCATTCACACTGCAACAAGTAAACAACATTTTCTGAATTGCAGTTGTACCTACCCGAAAAAATAGTAAAAGATCTGTTTTCATCAGAATTTTCAAAACTGTTCCCTTCTTTGATCAAACCACAAATCTGACAACTTTTCCTGCCATTGCATTTGTAACAGCCCTTAACCGACAAACCTCCATCATCCGAATTAGGTAATTTCGCCCTAACCAGTTTGTCTTTAAGGTTCTTCGCCCTACGAAATGACAAAAATATTTTGTTTTGGAACAACTTCTTATGTTCCGGACCCGCCAAGAGAATGTTCGAAATATCCCTCAAAATATCATAAACCCTATTAAGAGCTGGATGGTACGTAAGTACTAGCGGTATCCTACCGTCACTCTGGTCTTTACTTTGCCTATCAAGAAGCTCCAAACGATCCAAAGAACGAACTTTATCAATTTGCTGATCAACCTCTCCTTCCTTATATCCCCTATTAAAAAGCCACCCCCTAAGTTCTCCCACCCGCTTATCAAAAAACTGATCTTCCGAACAGATTCTCCTAATTCTTAAAGCCTGGCTATAAGGAATACCCCTCTTAGTATGACCAGGGTGACAGGAGGAGTGGTGCAACAGTTGATGGGTGTCTGTCGGCTTTGTAAACAAATCTGTAATGATTTCCTTGCCCTCTTTGACCACCCGAACATCGAGAAAACTCACCGTCTCCTCAGACCATTCTGCTGTGAATTTAATTGAATGGTGAGCTTGATTCAAAGCATCAATAAACTCCCTAAGCCTATCTTCTCCGTGCCGCCAAATTAAAAATATGTCGTCGATGTACCGCCACCATATCCAAGGTTTGTATTGCACATCAGACAATAGCTTTTGTTCAAGCGCTGCCATGAAAAGAATCGCATACGAAGGGGCAAATTTAGTGCCTATAGCTGTACCTTGTCGCTGTTGGTAAAATTCACCATTAAACTCGAAACAGTTGTTTTTGAGAACAATGCGCGCCAACTCAGTTAACGACTCCGTGGAGACTGTTTTGTCTTCTCGATGTTCGAGTGCCCCCCTCAGTGCCTCCAGCCCCTCCCCGTGCGGAATGTTTGGGTACAACCCCACTACATCAACCGTACATAAAATGGCGTCCTCGGGAATTTCGCCTAGTTCAGAAGGTTTCTTAAGAAAATGGTTCGTATCCTTAATGTACGATGTTACTGTTTTAGCCAGGGGTTGTAAATGGTAGTCCAAAAATTCCGAAATATTCTCTGTAAAATAACCACAATTAGAGATAACTGGTCTCCCAGGAACGCCATTTAACCTTTTATGAATTTTCGGTAGGAGATAAAAACGACCCAGCCCGGGATTATTAATCATAAGATAATCAAGAGTTGAGTCGTCTATATCTCCCTTATCCTTAATAGTTTCTAGAGCGTCAGAAATAATGCCCTGAAGTCTTTCCGAAGGATCGCCATCAAGTTTTTCATACACAGTGCGATCCCCTAATTGGCTGTTTGCCTCTTTTACGTAGTCTTCCCTGTCCCAAACAACCACTCCCGATCCCTTATCTGCCTCCTTGATGATGATCGATCTGTCCGACCCCAGTCCATTTAATGCCGCTCGCTCCTCCCTACTGATATTGCTAAAGTTACTGCCATTTGCAGATATATTCATGATTTCTTCTTCAAGCTTGCTAAGATATACCTCAATGGCAATATCTTTATTTCGAGGATTAAATTTACTTTTTGGCCTAAATGCTGGGTATTCCGAAAACTCTTCTGACTCCCTAAAATGCCACTTCAAACGGAGGCGTCTACCGAAATTTTCCAAATCAATCTTAATCTGTGATTGATCCAATTCTTTTGGTGTAACAACAAATTTAAGCCCTTTGGATAAGACCGAAATTTCCGAATCACTTAAAGCCCTATTTGAAAGATTTATTACTTTGTCATTAACAAACCGTCCAGAAATACGATCATTAGGAATATTAGAATTGGCAACGTCCGGCGTTTCAGCATCTGTAGTCCACTGTTCTTCAATGTTCGGCCTAGTGTATCCAGTATTCGACAACTCTCCAACTGTTCGTACTGGCACTGCATTCCATGGTAATTCATTCGATATCGTCTCTCGCTCCCCTGCATTTAAAACTCTGTTGATTCCTTCCAAGTATATAGTTTGGTTCTCCAGTATTTCATCGTTGGAAATATTACAGTTTGCAATGTCAGACGATCCAGCATCCCTCGGCAACTGTTCTTCGATGTTCCACACAGGGTATTCAATATTCGACGCTTCCCCTGCTGTTCTTACTGGTATTGCATTCCGTGGTGTTTCATTCGATATCGTTTCTCGCTCCCCTGCAGTTAGAACTCTGTTGATTTCTTCCAAGCCCATAGCTAGGCTCTCCAGTTTTTCATCAAATGCATCCATAAGTAAATCCAAGTCAAGGATTTTGATGAAGGTATTTGCGGTTCAAAGGGTGGGTTTTTGGGTCTCGTGGGGGTTCGGTCAGTTATTGGTTTACCAACTGGGATTATTTATTCTTTAAAACTTTATACTTTAAATTCCTGTTTGGGCTTTTACTTTTATGTAAATCAGGGTGGTTTTTCGGGTCTCTCAGGGGTTTGGTCGGTTATTGGTTTACCCATTTAGGTTTTTTACTATCAGAACCTTTAACTTTTAATTCCCGTTTGGGCTTTTATTTCTATGTAAGTCAGGCTTGGAAGGGTGGGTTTTTTGGTCTCTCAGGGGTTCGGTAGGTTATTGGTTTACCCACTGGGATCATTTATTTTCAAAACTTTTACTTTAAAATTCCCGTTTGGGCTTTTATTTCCATGTTAGTTAGGATTGGAAGGGTGGGTTTTTGGGTCTCTCCGGGGTTCGGTAGGTTATTGGTTTACCCACTGGGATTATTTACTTTCAAAACTTTCACTTTTAATATTCCCGTTTGGGCTTTTATTTCTATGGGAGTTGGGCGTTCTTGTCAGGCTTGGTATAGATTTAATTGTTTGGCTCTTCTTTATTGTATCTTAATTTAGGTTATAAATGCTCGGTTGCTTGTTTGCAAAGTTAGGCTGATGAAGATTTTTAATCGAAACGTCAAATCTTAACAGTGTGTGTTTTTTTTATTATTATTATTATTATTATTATTGTTATGTGAAATATTTCTTCAATTTGTTGGTTGTTTAGAGATGAGTTGATGAAATATGAAGTGACATACTTGTCCCTTAATGTTTTGACCTGCTCTTCCATTAAAGACTTGAGTGGCTCAACTACAATGTGAATGCCTCCTTGGAGCAGAGCAACAACTGAATAAATGATACTCTCACCACCTCCAGTGGGCAATAGGGCAATACTATCTTTTCCACACAAAATGTTATCAATTATTTCTCTCTGACCTTGTCGAAAACTTTCAAAACCAAAAATCTTTTGCAAAATGAATAATGGTTTCTCCTTGAGATCTAAGCAGTGCAATTGGTCAGCTGAAAAAGTTGGTATGATAGGTTTCATCTGGATGTCAGCAACAAGCTCTGGGTGTGGTGAATTTATCTGTAGGAACAAAATAGTAAATCTTGTAAGATACATAGAAAAATATGAAGTGAACTCAAGAATAAGATAGCATGATTACAGTACTTCAATAAGTTTGTAATTTCATCATTACTCAATTTCAGAACATGTGTGATTATAGCTGCATGATATCAAGTTTGTGTTATATGACCTGGGAAATCTGAAGCAGCAAACTTGTTTCTTAGCTTTTTACGCCAGATAAGCCTTGTTTCTCGGTTTTTCCAAAGTTGATCATACCGTTCATTATATAAGGCATTTCTCATGAAAATTGATTTACTGCACCTGCAGACTCTATATATAACCTTTATTAATATGAAAGAATTCATCAATTCACTCTGAGATTGCTACTACAGGAACTCTGCAGAAGAGGACAGCTGTCAATATCTCCCAAAAAGGCATAAATAAAGGAGAAATTGAATAAAGTATCAGCTTATAAAAGTAATGCCAATGCAAGTTTGATTATTGTTTCCTGCACCACATGTGAAATTTAATAGGCCGATAGGAAGGGAACTTACCGTCCTTGTGAAATTGGCTTCTAAGTGTATCTTTGATGAGGTTTTCCATGCATTGTATGCTATGTGCAGGTTTGCACTCTTAACTTCAATTGTACATGGATGGCTCCTGTCTTCAAGTTGACACAGCTCTCCTTTATGGTCCAGATACAAACAAAAATATTTTGCAGCCTCTTTCTCTCGTTTTGCGTAGAAGGTCATTCGATCACCACCACTACTACTTACGAGACACTTAACATAGTCCACCGTTCCCTCTGAGTGTCTTGCCTCTGAAAACGTAGTTAAATTAATAAGAGTCTCTGAGCTGACCAATCTGCGTGGTAGCCTTTTAGCTTTTAACAGAAGGTCTTCCGATAAAATTGTGGCATGCACAACCCTCATGTGGTGATCTAGACCTCTGCAACTAACGTCGAAAAATTCAGCTTCATCGGAGGCTGAAGTTATCGTTTCTTCATTAACTATTACATACTCCAAGCTTTCGGTGTGCTTTACACAAATCGGACAACACATCATCCCTTTTCTCCATTTCTTCAACATAAGACCGCTACTCCAGTTCGACAATCAATCAGTTGCACTGCTAGCACATCTTCCTTCCGCCATCGTAGACTGAAAGTTCGCAAATGCAAGGAAGAAAAAATCCTCTCTTTCAAGTTGAGGCTTCAATTTGGAAACCCCGGATTTCTTCTGCGTTGGGCGTGGCAGATGGCAGAGGTTCTCTTTTCTTTTCTCGTTTTTCATTTTTTCATGAACCTCTGCGTAGGAGAGTATGGTTTCCATATGATTGCTTCAATCGTCCCAGTCACCTCAGTCTTCTGAAATTGTAATCAGGCGATTCAAACGATTATATGGAAACATTTTGCCAACGATTGCTTGCGATCACTAGCGATCCAGGCGACCCAGACAATTGCAATCGTTTGGATAGAAATGAGGTCTATCCGGATTATCCGGGACCATCATAAAGTTTTTTATGGAAACAAGTTCATATGATTGGGCCGACTTGGAGGATTCAAGTCAATCCCAAGATGCAATGTTTCACTTTGCTAAGTCTCAAAATCAAAATGTCTGACAACGTGGAATTTTCGACTGCACTATTTATGGAAGAAGTCCAGACGTACAAATGTTTGTACGACAAGTTTAAAAAGCAATATAACAACAAGCTCTTGTACGAGAGTATGACACATCCCAAGCTCTTCTCTCTTCTGAAGTATCCTCCTCACCCAGAATCTATGCCTCCTTGGCTCTTTCCTTTGGCTCTGTCTCTTCAGGATTGCAATCACAATCAACAAACAAGCTGTGAGTTGCCCCCTTTGATTTACTGCAGCCACTTCGTAAGAAGCTGATTTGGCGCCAAATTTGTTTTCTACATTTGGCGCAAAAAAATTGTTCTTGTTCATTCATATGTGAACGATCGGGATGATTCTATGGAAACATGGACGCACAATGATCATTCAGATCGTCTCGATCGTTTCAAATTTTTGTACGATCGATGGGACAATTGCCAACGATTGAAATGATCGTATGGAAACCAGGCTGAAGACATAGAGAGATTATAAGAAGGCTGTGGTTTTAAGATCAACTAACCATGTTGTTCCCCCCTTCAGCCTCCCTGTTTTCTTCAGAAATCAAATGGTGGGCCACTACCCCTATCCTCCTGGTCCATATGGATTCCCAGCACAGCATGTAAACCCTTACAATGGTGGGGTCCCAGGACAGCATCGTGGGGTCAGTAGAGGTAGATTTTGTGATTACGGTTGCTCACCCAGGCATACTGCCTACTATTGTTACAAACGAAGAGCTGGTGCACACACTTACAGAAGGTCCAAACCATATAACAATGAAAATTGACATTTCTTATTTTGACTCCTTTCTCATTTCTCTTTTCTTAAATTCAACTCTTTCTTTTATTTTTCCTTTTCTGCCTGTTTGTGGCTTCTTCCCTAAGAACATTCAAGGTGTCTTGGCAGTCTTGATGCCTTGCGCTCTGTCGTTAGATCTGGGACTGGTATGAGAGCATCAACACATTTTCTTTCAGTTTTACTTATGGTACCAACAGGGTCAAATTTCAATCAATAGAATGTGCTTTGCCCGTTCCCATTGCCTACATCTGGAAGAAATTTGAAGAGTGGTTTCTTTTCGTAATTTGTGTTTTGGTCAGCTTTGACATGTTCATCTGACACTGATTACAAGGTCGGGAGATAAGATTTAGACAAAATTTGTTATGAAATCTCTTATATTGTTTTTCTCAAATAATGAACAAGAGGATCCTCTAGGTCTGCTATGGACAGGTTTCTGAGGGAACGGGGCAAATCTTCTCACATAACTGATTTGGCTCCATTGTAAAGCAAAACAAAGAATGATAGGTATTCACTTGTAATTGATTCCTTTCAAAGTTTTCTAGTAATTCTTCAATCTTTGGCCAATTTTGAGCGTTTCTCTCCTCTTCTTAGTCACCAGGAGGACCTGGTTGAGGGGGGTAACCCACTTTTTGTTGGGAAAGCACCTAAAATTGTTCCCCTTTGTCCTTACTCTTAGGCTGAAGGCTGGCAGTTCTACGGGGGTGGTAATTTGGTGACTACCATGATAATTTGGTGCAGTTCTACGGGGTTGCCCTCCAGTCAGGTCACCCACAAGCCATTATGTTATTTATTTGATGTAGAGAATGGGAATGCTAAGGCAGGGGCAAAAGATTTCATTTTTAGAGACCCAAGTTATCAAGTGGCAAAGAAACTACATAAGAATTATGATGCATGGGAATGTCCTACGAGGCTATTATAAGTGTGATAAATAAAACTTGGATAAATAAAACATGACGTATGAATATATGATTGTGTGCGCCCATTTGGAGGGTCTTTTCAAGGGAAGTCATACAGATCAGATTACCCCCCCCCCCCAAGAAAATTCTTCCTGGATAGCAAATATTGTGACCACTTTGAAGAGTTAATTTCAAGCACAATCATAGAACGAGTCACAAATGGTTCCTCTTCCATATGGGGTAAAAAAGACCAATGCATGCTGCCACGCCTTGTTATGCCTATAAAGATACAGCCCTGCAAACCAAGGATGTGCCACAATGAGAGGTTCCTCAACCTTTGGTGCTGAAGTCAACCAACTTGTTTTGACCCAGTTACGGATTTGTGTTGATGTGTTAAAAAAGATTTCTTCCAGACAAAAGGGCTGGTGTAATCTGCATAATGCAGGTTACATAATGCAGGTTGCAGGTTATGTTTTATGGCCAAGGGCAGTATGGGTATACCAAGGGGCTGTCACCCACAGAACGCTGTAACATGTCTGTGTCAGGAGGATTGCAAATTGTTGGTATTTAAGAGCTACTGGTCCTTTAAAAAGAACATGGCACTGGCTTAAAAATCAATATCATATTGAATTAATTCGCTTAGTTGTAAGTGATCTCTGACTCAGATTTTGATAGCCACAAACCATCGTCACCGAATCAGTGGGGAATCAATGAAGTGACATGATTCTATGCACATCCAATACCAGTGGCGGCTGGTGCTAAAATTTTATGGTGGGGCAAACATAAGGAAGTTAGTCAACATGGATAATGCAAATTTCAGGACAGTAAAACCCTTAAGCACCTGACTAACTTCTAAATTTCTGTATAATATGAAGAATATCCAGCTTTTTCAAACAGCATGTATGGACATCCTATGAAAATGGAAAATTTTTATAACTTTTTCTGAAACAACGACCTCTGATTCTTAAACAGGGATAATCTTATGCAAAAACCAGCAACAAACAAATCTAACAATAAGTGTTTGCAAACTTACATCTTGAGTACTGTTATTGAACAATGTGTCACTATCCTATGATATCAGGTATTGAAGCACTTTTCACACAGAAACAGAGAAGTGTAAAATATTTTTGTGCAGATAGCTTATCTGTACAAAAAATTTGCTCTCCTCTCTTTCAGCTGTGCAAATTTATCAATTACTAATTTATTAAAGTCAGGCATCTCTCTGATCAACTTCTTCTCCATGGATAACATCCCTAAAGCATTTAGCCTGTCATCAGTCATTGTATTTCGCAAAAATGTTTTCACCCGCTTCAAGGTAGAAAAGCAGCGTTCTGCTTCACAAGAGGTCATTGGTATTGTTATTAAGATATTGAGTAGTCTAACAGTTTCACTGAATGTAGCAATAAGATCATTTTCATAGAAAAGCTGTAGAAGTGGCACAGCTCCACTGCAATGGTAGGAATCTTGTCTCCCATAAATAACTGTTAGCTCTGATTGTAGCTTCAATTTCTCCAACATTGGGTATGCATCAACAGTTGCAGTCAAAATTTCAGCTGGGAACTCTTTGTGATATGTTGAAAACAACTCACTGTGAAACAATTGTGATGCAATAAGGTGCCCAGAAAACTCAAACCTGAAGGAGCAATGAGATATGATGATGTCACAAACTTCTTGCAGATAACGTGCCTTTTCTGTATCTGAGCTTTCATTTCTTCTTCTTTTGTCAGTGTCGTGAGAATCAATGGGCAGTCACAAAAGCATTCATGCTTCTCTCTATAAAAATTGGATCAACTTGTCTTTTCTGCAACTGAGCATACAAAATGTCAACATGTGACATTACTCTTTGAAAAAATTCTAGCATGACAAGAAACTCTCTGTCTTTCAAGAAATTCAGCAGTCCATTAGCTTCTCTTATTGTTGTCTGATCTCCAGTCCAAGTTTCAACTATATCTTCAAGGCATTCTGTGAATGCTGCCTTGTGTGTACAAATTGTGTTCACCAATCTGCTTCCAAAGTTCCACCTTGTCTGAGAAGACCTAGGGACTCTTCTAGATACACTTTTATCAAGATATGCTGTTCTCTTGGGGGAACGGGAGAAAAAGGAGGAAAAACCATTAAGATTGGCAAAAAACAGCTTAACTTTTGCAATTCTACTGACTGCCTGCTGCAAGACAAGATTCAACTGATGGGCATAACAGTGCACATAGTATGCATTTTGGTACTTGTTTTGCACTATAGTCTTGACACCTCTCTGATCTCCTCTCATTACAGAAGCACCATCATAACACTGAGCAACAAGTTTATGTTGATCATCATTGTTTGGGAGAACATGCTCCAAACAAGAAATGATATTTTCTGATAAGTTCTGAGCATTTGCTTCAGCAATGCTGGAAAATGACCAAAATCTTTCAAACACTTTGCCTTCAAGAACATATCTGAACACAACCACATTTTGGGACTGATAAGAAACGTCAGTGGTATCATCTGATATGACAGACAAGAACATGGCATCATTGACCTCATTTTTGATTTTCCATGTGGTAACATCATACATGATATCAAGAAGTTCATTTTGAATTGTTTTGGACGTTCCTTTGAAAATTGTGGCAGAGTCCAAATGTTTAGACAATACAGAATCCAAAGCGGCAGTAAAGTTTACCAAGCCTAGAAAAACTCCTGGGTTATCAGAGCTGCTGCTCTCATCGTGGCCTCTCAGTGCCAACTCAAATGCTCCACAAAATTTTATGCAATCAATAATTCTAGAGAGAATATAGCGATTCTTTTCCACACCTTCGTTGTGCCTTACCAGCGATGCGCGGTATGCTTCGCTCAAGTGCTGTTCCACATTTGTCTTCCCCAACAATGCAAGTTTTAAGCAATTATCAACGTGAACAACACATTTTTCGTGCTTTTTCACCTTTTCCGACAAGTGCTTCCAATCGTCTACGCCAACTGTTGTCCATGTTTTTTGTCGTTTCTTTCCCCCAAAGAGAAGACAGGGAAAGCAGTACACTTCGTTGGTTTCGTTGCAGCCAGTGATCCAGTCATGCTTTGTATACCAGTGGGAAGTAAATCTCCTGTTCGAATTTGATCGAATGTCTGGTCTTTCAGGCCCAAGTTCCTTGATTTCAAGTCTTTCTGCAAAAGATATCTTGGCCGGATCGCGAGCTTGAAGGCTTTTCACCCTGTTCATTTCATGTTTAGGCCCGTTGTTGCTGAAAATCTATCGCTCATAAAGCATTGCATTGGATCCCTGTGTTCTGTTTAAAAAGAGCAAATCGAATTTTGCCCCAATTTCAGCGTGTAATCTTTTGTTTTCCTCTGCCTAAAGTGCAAACTGCGCAAGCTCAGTAGGCTCGAAATGGGGCGAAAGAAGATTTGCCCAGTTTCGAAGAGTTGCTGAGAACGTAGGCGGGATATTCTTGCGGAGGAGAAGGTAAACGACGAGACAGGACCCGCACTCATGGCTGAAGGGCATTCAGATGCCTTTTATTTCAACTTATGAATCACGCATTTATGAATGGATACAAGTAAAACAGAATATAGTCAAATCATACACAGAGAATTAAAGACCTATTTCTTGAGAAAATTTGGTGGGGTTATGCCCCTGTTGCCCTTATGCACGAGCCGCCACTGTCCAATACGCATACTTAACATGATGCAACTGTAATGGTGTCCTCAATAAGCTTCTGTATTGTCAAGAATAATGTAATGTTGGTCTGAGAGGAATTCCACTCTTTCGAAAAAGCATACAATTTTTTTTCAGAACAAAGAGTTTTTCGCATTTTTGATGGATTTTTATTAAAAGCAAAAGGATATGTTGTCACTGTACAAAATTTTATGGGAATGATTGAATTGCCCTTTGTGCTAGTTGCTCCCTCAGAACAAACTTCCAAGTCTGCATTTTTCTGTTAGTCCTACCCTTAAGTTCAAAATCATGGTTTTTATGAACAAAATAATACGAGCTTCTGTGAATTATCGAATTTAGCCCAAGCTCCATAAAACACTTTGACACACATTATATCATAGAACATCAATCCTTGATGTCCAAGGTTAAATTTTGAGACGGAATTTGATCTCAGATCTGAAATGTGCCAAATTTGTAGATCTCCTAGCCTACTACTTGACAAGAACCATTCAATGGCTTTAGTACCTAGCACACTAGCCTGCGTCACAGACCCAATTCCAAAAGGAGAAGAATAGGGTCTGCGTACAATGGATCGATCTCGTGCTCTCGTGACTTTAATTTATTCCGTAGACTGGGCACTAGACAGCGAGTGTCATGCATAATTAGTGCATCATTTTGCGAGCGAGAGGAAAAGTAATGGCCGACATTCTTTGTACTGAAACGTTTACGGTGTTCTATGGAAACTTACGATGAATTCTTTGATTGATACATGCATTTTGTGTACATAATAATGATAGTCTACATAAATTACATTCAAGGATCCTTGAATATAATTTATGCAAAGAACACAGGATCGCTCCATTGTGCGCAGACCCTATCCTTCTCCTTTTGGAATTGGGTCTGCGACGCAGGCTACTAGCACACCCCCTGACACCAAAATGTTACGCATCATCAAGAAGATGGCCCCTTGCTACAGCCATGCAGCCCTTGGCCATAAGACATAACCTGCAACCTGCATTGCAACCTGTGTTTTGCATATCACACCAGCCGTCTAACTGTCCACTTTTGCAGCCTAAAGCCCCGTTTACACTACACCAACTAACCTGTGTTCGCCCCGGGTTAGAACTAACCCAGGTTCGACCCAGTTTTGTTTACACTGCCTTTTACACATGTAAAAGTGTAGACACGAACCTGGGGCGAACCTGGGTTTCTTGATTCATCGCATGCGCATAGCGGATGTTACAATTCAGATTCCTGGAAGCAAAATGTCAAAAGGAAGTCAGCTTTGGGGAATCCATTTCATGAGGCAAATCTGTCTCTTGAAATTAATTTTTTTCTCAAAAATAGGCCGCTTTTGTGTACAGCCATCAAGCTGTTGCTGAATTCTTTCAGCAGCCCCTGGGGGGGGGGGGTACTTGACCTAAACTTGTACGGGGATGTGCCCACGAAAAAAAATTTTTTCACCCTGCTCCAGAATTTTGCCTTCAAATGATACCATTTTCTACATAAAATCGGTGAAAAGTATACTCAAAAATACAAAAATTGGACTAAAGAACAACCCGTTGTAACAAAATTTCCTCTTTTGACATGTTTTGACAACCTGCTCCAGAAAATTTGCCTTCTTTTGATACCCTGTTCTAGAAAAAATAGGCGAAAACGATACCCTGAAAAAAGGCACATCCCCGTCGGACAAATATACTAAGTACCCCCCGGGCATCAGCCCAAATGTTGATCAGTTCCATTACCTCCTCGTCATCCCATGTCGACCCTCGGTCAGTTTTACCTTGGCTGTTGTTCATGGTTAAAAGTGTTCAAAAAACAAAACAGGAGAATTCACGGTAAATGCTGTGCTGGTTGGCCTCTCACAAATTGGCGCGTTATTTGCGAATGCGCATGCGTCCTACTCATCCTAACCGAGGTTTGCCCCAGGTTTGCGTTTACACTACATATCGTGAATGCTAACCCAGGTTCGCCCCAGGTCGAACCCACCTCCAAAGGTGGGTTAGCTTAACCCGGGAAGAAGCCAGGTTAGTTGCGTTTACACTACAAAAATCTAACCTACAATCAGTTGCAAGATTGTTGAGCCATTGAGGAAAAATAAGGTTTTTTGGGCCCCGCCTCCCCCCATTGCAATGTTGATTGGAAACAAACGTGACTTTTCTGTTGGCAACTAACGATTTACAACTTTTATGACTGATTTCAACATTGCAAAGGGGGGAGGGGGGCACAGTGGCTAAAAAACCTTATTTTTTAGAATGGCTCAACAATTTTGCAACTGGTTGTCTGAAAGCGCAAAAATTTCAAAGCTGTATTACTCCGACAGTTTTTGTACTATGGTCTTCTAATCTGGTCAGCATTTAGGACCTAACAGGGTCTGTAAGGCAACAAACTGCAAAGGTTGTAATACAATAAATGCCTTGTTTGGGAGCTTTTGAAAAAACTGCATTTTGTATTGATATCATACCTATTTTCTGCTTTATGCGATCGAGAAGCTCGCTGTGCCAATGGAAATCGAGACATAACAAATGTAGACATACTCCTAAAAAATAAGATTGTTTAAACAATCTTTATCATTTTCGATGCAAAATTAGAAACTTTTCTATCATCAAGTTGGCACGATTTTCCTGTGAGGTTATAGCCCTTTTTTAAAATTGTCGCCTTTGCTCGTCTCAGAGAACCCTAATCAGACATCTACTGCACTCACACTGACACAATTAAATCAGCTTTACTTAAACCAGTTTTAATTTCAACAAATCAAATGACTAGATTTGAAGGATTGACCAATCAGAAGGCCCAATTCGAAAGCTTGGTTTATTAATTTAAGCTGGATTGAATTGCAGTGTGAATAGGGCATTGGCCTTTGGTGTTTGTACCCAGCTTAAAACGTGCCAAGGGCCGGTAGAAGCGTTAAGAGATACGTCGGCAGATGGCTTTAAGGCTTCCGACAAAAATTTGTTTATGCATGCAAACTTCGGTTTAGCAGTTAGCGAAGTCCCTCGAGAGTGAACGTTTCCTTTAAAGATGCCCGCGAAGTTAGGTATCATTACAGAGAGCCAGAATGGTTTTCAAGAAAAGATACGACGAAGCTCTTCGCAAGACTGTCAAGGAGTTAAGGCGCCATTCAGGATGCAAACTAGCTGACATATGCGAAGCAACAGGTCTGTCTCTAGCAACGGTGAAAAGGATCCTGAAGGAGCCAGAGCAGAGCATTGCTAGGAGAGAGCAACGAAAGCGGCGAGGGAGGCCTCGATTATTCAACAAGCGAGACAAGAGAAACTTGATAAATCAAGTGAAGAAATTCAGAAGGGAGGACTACGGTGGCCACTTTACTTTGAAAGACCTGAGAAATGCTGTTGGACTCGATCACATTCCTATCTGGACTATTCGGAGGGCGCTACGCAGAAATGGAATTGCTTTCTGTGTTGCGAGGAGAAAGTGTAAGTTTCTTAATGTTTGAGTCTTAGTTCCAGTCTCCCAAGCTTCATGATTCATTGATTAGGGTAGGAAAATGTTGAGTCATTGCCATTCTAACTCACTTTGACAAGGATTTATGGTTGAATAATCGCCGAAAACTTTTTTTCTTTGTCATAAGTGGTAAATCGAGTAACTCCATAAGTTTTCCTATTTTTTTTAGGTATCCTGACGAACAAAGACTTGAAGTTGTGATGCAAATTTGCAAAGGACATGATGAAGAAGTACAGCCCTGACATTTGGTCAAATGGAATCATGTTCTATTTGGATGGGAAATCTTTCGAGCACAAGAGAAACCCCCTTGCAAGCATCAAATCTCCGAGGACCAGTGTCTGGCGAGCCGTTGATGAGGGTCTCACGAAGGGTTGCACAGCAAGAGCATCTAAGTGTGGAAAGTTCAACTGATCGTCTGCATTTCGCATGGACGAGGAGTTTGCGAAATTGAGCAGTATGAGAAGATGAACGGTGATTATTTTGCTTCATTTGTGACACGACGTTTTCCAAAGCATATCATGGAAAATTTCAAGAATGACGAGAAATTGTGGAGTCAGGACGGAGATCCATCACAAAATTGCAAGTCAGCCTGTGAAGCATGGAAAGCGCTAGGGGCAACACTGCTGAAAATTCCTCCAAGAAGTCCCGATTTGAATCCAATAGAAAGCATCTTCCACTTGGCTACAAGAGAACTCAACAAAGGAACTGTCGACAAGAAAATTTCACGTGAGACTTTTGAACAATTTTCTTTTCGTGTAAAGAGAACTTTACGTAACATCCCAGTTGATGTTATTAACAAAACCATAGAGTCTGTAAGTAAAAGATTACCGAAAATTGTAGCTAGTGGTGGTCAACGTTTGAAATATTAAACTTAAGTTATTGGTGAAGCCATAGGGTCTGAAGAAGGTTATGCCGTTAGTTTCCAAATTTCACTGAGCGTTTTGTCATAGGCAAAACACCTTTTTCAACTAAGCGGTCTCGTTTTGGAATCTTAAAAAATTTCTCTAGCTTGCAACATATGAAAATTCCTGACCCCGTATTCACATTAAGCACCCTAATTTTAGTCTGATTGCAAATTTTCATGATCTTACTGTTAGCGACCTTGAGGAAAACAAATTGGAAAATTTATAAGGGGTTTGACCGTGAATTCTCAAATCTATTATTGCCAAAAAATGGAAATTGCATACTGAAGTAATATGAAAATTTGCAACTAGACTAAACTTAGGATGCTGAATCCAATCCGTTGTCGGAAATTTCGTGTCAAGATATTTCTAAAATTTCCGAAACGAGGCCGTCAGTTGAAAAAGGTGTATTCTCCGCAGTTTATCTTTAGGGGCACAGACCGTGCATTTTCCCTCGTTTCACTCCCATTGGCTTCTCCATGATGTTGAGCTGTGTGAGGAAACTTCAACTTATGATTGTACAATTATTTACAAGTGCTGATTGTCTTTGATATCTAACAAAGTATGACGTATGTGCATAGTCCGATTTATGATAAAGGCCTATTGAATTGGTTTGTTCAAACCAGTCGTTCTCTCTTTTGTTGTTCTACCGTTACGATTATTGGGGAAATTTTTTGTGAGATTCACTGGAGCGTTGAAACGATACTCACAAGCTTCTTGCATTGCAAATAATGGCATATTAAATCGGAAAAAAATTTTTTTAATGACATTTGATGCTAAAAGGATACAAAATATGTCTCTCTTGCTAATTCCTACCAAACTTTTAATGATAGTTGCCAATTTTGATTCTGCGGACAGAAAACACGTTCGGAGGTCGGATTTTACCGTTAAAAATCAAGATTCACTTTGTTTTGAAAATAGAAAAGGTGGCCTTCGATAAGATTCTGCGAATATGCGCCTTTGCGCTGGAAAATGTAGCCGTTTTTTGTCAGGTTAAAGTGAAAATCAGATCAATACATCTTTTACCATGGCATTGGGCATACTAGCCAGAATCTAAATTAATTTCATTCGCATTTAAAAAAAGTTTTGTCATGACCCGTGCAAGTGAGTACCGATGAGCCTCGATTTCACATTGTCACAGGTGTAGACATTTCAAATTGTGGTTTGAAACTTGCCTCGTTTCAGCAAACCAATGAAGGGTTTGCTGTAGTTGTGTTTTCTTTGGCCTTGCACACATCTATTGTAGCAAAATAAGATGAGTTTTCTTGACGGAAGATGTCTGTAAAACGAATTATCCTAGCAACGTTTGTGTAGTTCAATGCGACACGAATAAAGACATTGTCATCGATGCACATGAATGGCCAAGCAAACGGTTGCAAGATCAATGCATGGCAATTCATGTGCATCTTCGAAAAAGCAAGTCAATCAGCATGTCTGTGAAAGGCGATGTTACGAAGGCTGATTCTGTTGTTCGAATTCAAGCACAAATTCTGCAAAGCAACGGCCGCATGGGACAATCTCTCTACGCAGGCTTTCAGAAATCACTTTCCAAAAATGGAACAATCTCCATCTTACCTCCATCATACGAGTGTTTACTTGATTGATTGCACCACCCTTTACAAAGACGACTGGCATGTCTGCAGTGGCGACGATAGGCACATCATTCTTTACCTCTATGTCTCGTTGACAAAAATTTTTGGGGGCAGGGAGGTGGGTGATGTCACCCTCTAAAAGCACCAAGAATGTTTCCCAAGAAATAAGCGTTGGATTCCAGCGGAAATCATTCGAAAACACAAGCTCTGCTTCATTCACACCAACCCAAGCAAAGGTACCATGCGCAGGATTCAAGAAGCACTTGTAGATGAGTTTGAGAGGCTGAAGAATAAACGATTTTCCGCAGTTGGCTGGCCCATGTACGTATATGTTGCGGAATTTGCCACGCCCAAGTTGAAGCAAGTCAAAAATTGCCTTTGCAAATGCTGGCACGTCGATACCGTTCTGACTTACAACCTCAACAGCACAACCAAGCCAGCTTTTCTCACAACCCGTTGCACACTCTCGAAGAAGCTCTTCACGTAAGATAGCAAGCCAACTTTTGCACTGCCTTAGAAGGATTTCCGTCGACTCAGCCAACTCTTTTGCAAGTGAAAGGGCGTTGTTGACACACTTAGAGCCCCGGTTGGCGATGAACTTCGTTAAAGTGCAATTTCCTTGAAGTTGGAGTCGAGATGCCAAAGACATGACCTCAATTCGACTCTTCAACTTCTTCTCCTGAATGATGATCAACAAGTTGAAGTCAGTCATACGATCCCGCTTTCTCTTGAGACTACTACGCCCCTTTTTGCATCTGCTTGCCGTCGCCCGATCGGTGGCTTGTTGAAGGGCTGTCATTTCAGGGTGGTTTGGCGATGTCTTATAGTCATTATCGTGCTTTGTTACGTACCGGAATGCTGAGTAGTACGTATCCCCTTCCTTTGCTTCAGAAAAATTTACATTAATGCCATGTTGGTCACAAATGGCTTGCCGAACTTTCGCAAATCTCATCCTACGGGATAACTTCACGGCAACGTGATAATGATGGCCTTCGACGTCATGAGCCTCAAGAGATACAACCCATTGAACTGTCTGCACACCTCTACATTCGAAACAATTTACAATTATTTTTGCGAACTCTGCACGATCAGGAAACTTTTCCAAGTCGACTTGGCTGTAGGTGACGAGATAAACGAGACGTTGTCCTGCCATTTTGAAGTTGATGTCAAAGAATTTAATTCGAGATTTTAAATCTCGCGCTTTATATCCCAATAAAACTATTTGAAAAGACTCTTTCAAATGACATTGAAGGGAAATTCAATTAATATTTTGAACATGAACTGCATTATTTTTTACTTAAGAGACAGGAAAATTTGATTTTTTTTTAGTGCGATAAAGCACTTTTTCCTGTTAATTTTCTCCCTTCTTACTAATATTTGCTATTCCCAAAAGAAAATGTGCAATAGACAATATTCTACAAAAAGTTTTTTCCTCTTCTAGTCATAAACGTGATGGAAAAGTTCCCTGGTCCTCTCACTACACTTGGTGGCAGCATTCGTTGGATGTAAGCACATACCGCATGTATTTCTGATAGTGAACTTTGCATTGATAATGATGAGGGGAGTTAAATTTAAGAGAAAATCGTCGTAAATCGAAAGTATTCACATGAGATACCCTTTTTTCGACGTTATACGCTGGCATAAGGTGTTTAGAGAAGCTGTGGATGATTTTGGGTATTTTGCGTGAATTAGGTGGTGCCACGCCCCCTTTCTATTTGAGGGGCAAAACATATCAATTTTAAGCAAAATCGCCCAGTTTTCATATGTATCCAAATGCTACATTATTGCCGGAAAACGAGCCAAACAGCATGCATGCCTGAATCTAACTCAACTCTACATGATCTCGAAATTAGACTGAAAAATCATAATGCATTGGTGAATTAGACGCATTTAATGTTTGACCATTTTCAGACAATCAGTTGCAAAATTGTTGAGCCATTGAGGAAAAATAAGGTTTTTTGCCCCCCCCCCTCCCCCCATTGCAATGTTGATTGGAAACAAACGTGACTTTTCTGTTGGCAACTAACGATTTACAACTTTTATGACTGATTTCAACATTGCAAAGGGGGGAGGGGGGGCACAGTGGCTAAAAAGCCTTATTTTTTAGAATAGCTCAACAATTTGGCAACTGCTTGTAGGTGAGTTCTAACCCGGGGCGAACCCAGGTTAGTTGGTGTAGTGTAAACGGGGCTTAACTGTCCACCCTTGACAGGTCTCATGGAATACTGTTCTGAATTTGAAGATTGCTGACCTTTCATTGGAAAAAGCCAGAATCATATTAAAGACTTTTTTGCAAAGTTCCTTGAGCTTTATGCTACTTCAAGTGAACTATACAGTACAAACTTACTTATAGAGTAGATGTAAAAACAATGAACAAAAACTTTGCAAAAACCTCTGATCAAATTTGTGCTTTGTTGAAAAGATCAGCCTCTCACTTACTCACCTGGATCCAAAAATGTATTGCTGTGTTCCTATTATTTGTTGTTGCAGACATTTTGTAAAACATCTTGTGGAGAGCAAAGTTAGCAAACATGTGAAAAACAATTGCCTATGTTTCTTCACAGAAAAGGTCATTATTTTACCAATAATTTTGTTGACTGTAATCCCCGAACCAAAATTTCCTTCCACTGAGTGACATGCTTGCATATTTTTATCCATTTATATTTTCAGGTTTCCTTCACAAAGAGCTTGAATGAGATTATCAGCGGCAGATCATAATCACCATACCAATTTGAAGCAGGCAAAATATGCAATGGGCAATTTGCTTTTCACAAGAAAATGGTCAAAAGAGGTCGCTGGATCCCAGTCAAATTTAGGGAAAAGAAGAACTATAGCTATCCCAAGTTTGTTGTGTAATATGATCGACAAGTGAATGTGTGATACCTTGAAAATGACCAGGAAAGTAGACCTTGATGAGAGGGATCCAAGAAGAGCATATTCAGTAACAAAGCTTCCTCCCCAGTCAATAAAAGAGGTTGCAATTAAAGCAAAGAAACAATTTTGAAAAGGCAAATACATCTTTCATGGCATGTTGGTGTTGTGCTATGATCCATGCATTTTAACTTCATGTCATACAGCCATGCTTTACACACATTGAGGCTATAAATGAAATTCCAGCCTCGCTTTGCCATTCATAGTGTGAGACCATCAAGTACAGTCAATCCAAGCGAGAGCACTGACAATTGGCTGTGTGCTCAGCACCACAAAATGGATTCCGCCAATAATTCTGATGAACTGGGGATCAAATTTTTGTTTGACCAATCCATTGAAGTAGCAGCCGCCACAAGACCTGCAAATTTTGGAGATTTGTTTGCAGATATTCTTAAGAAATTCTGATTTGCTGCGTCCAATACTTCCATTGTTGCTTTCAGGCCCTTGTACCATTTGATTTTGGTTTGGGAGCAGATCAAAATTAAAGGACCCTTTTCTACACAATGTTCTAAAATCCATTGCAGGGCATGCTTACAAGAATCAAATAGCTTTGGAGGCTTTAGATCGCCGATAGCAGCACCAACACCGCCAGCTTCATCCGCAAATCATTGTGGGCCCAGCATCCATGGCAGTGATGACACAATACCACTATCTGAGGCAAATTCTGACACCAAAGTTGCCCCAAATGTCACATCGTTGACCCCAAGGTGCAGAATACCATTCAGGATGCTTGATTCTCCACCATCTGATGAAGGTTATAAAAATGGAATGCTTTTTAAGGTTACGGTAAACGTTTTTGACACAAAATTTGGTTTTCGCTCCCTAAAAGCCGAACTATTGACGGAATCTAGGTAAATTATACATCATTCGATGCACAAGAAAGTGGGGATTCTAACCATATTAAAATTATTGCAAATGCTGTAAAATGATATTTTCCAGGCAAATTTATTGCTTAAAAGAGTGTACGACCTTCAAAAGCTATTTTGTACCCTTGCGCTTGAGGTAACAGAATCTGACTTACATCAACAGGAAGTGCAGATCCAGAGCGTCAGAATGCCTTCGGACGCTCGGACAATGTCCGCAGGAAATTTTGAATTTGGACAAAACTCACAAGAAATTCCTATGGGAAATTCACTGTCTGTAAATTACATATTCTGTCTTTGTGGTGATTTCCCAAGAAAGTTTTGAAGAATGCGTAGTGATAGCCATCTCGCTGAATGCTAACTTATTAAAAGAGGCTATCGTCTGTCCTTTTGTATCACCATTCGAGGCAGGAAAGTGATGAAATGTAATTGTTCTCGTTAACAATGGCCAGACATTCAGGACAATATTCTTCCGCTTGGCATAACGGAAAAACCAGATCCAGGACCAGTCGGACCGGACCCTAACTGACCAGACCCTGCAGAATGCCCATTTCATTTCTAATTTTCCAGATAAATGATAGGGCATATTGATAATGGGCTACCTGCTTTTCGTACACAGTGGAGCCTACTCCTTGGTTCCTAGAATCCTCCTTTAGGTGTAAACTGTAAAGTTGTATCGTCCTAAAATGTAGAAAGCTAAATCGTAGTAGGTTTACTTGGTAGTAGGTTGTAGTAGGTTTGCTTTGTATTCAATTTTGGCATTTTGTGTTATATGAATCTTTCTCTGAATGTCAATGTGAATCTTGTCATGGGAAAATGAAGTAAGCCAAAGGGCCTTGCTACACTAGGTTATCGTGACTTTCCACTGGAATTTTGCCTGTTGATTAGATGACCAGGGGATGATCAGTGTACCTGAACGTGCATTCTTGCAGTTAATGTGGTATTCACAGCTTAGCTATTTCTGTTCAGCGATGATTAATGCATTGGTCTTGTCTTCATCTGAATTGAAACTTCTGCGCCACCATTACAAACTTAAGGACGGCAAGCAATCCTAGGGGTCTGGTCCGTTAGGGTCCGGTCCTATTGGTCTTGGGTCTGGTTATTCCGTTATGCCCTTCCGCTTGCCTTCCTTCCGAATCTTGTTTGGATCTTGAAGTGAAACGAAATTCTAATCAGGAACTCAGAATTCTTCCAGTGAAGTTGTCTCGTCTTTTAGCTGTGCTACTTGTATCAGCAATGTATTTGACGGTAAGATTGTTTACTGTACTTCAGAATAACATTTTCTGCATTGAAGCTGTATAATGCGGTGTATCAGTTGCTGGAATCCTTGTTGTCAATATCCGACTAACCGACTCAACGAATTGAAATATCCAAGTTGATAATCTGATACCTGAAACTTTTTCACGAAAAGAGTACTTTCATCGTCAAATACATCTTAAACTTAAACATTCAAAAACAATGCTTTGTTTATAAAGTAGACAATTCGTTTAAATCATTATGATATTTTATATTCTATTTTTGCATACGCGTGCAGTACTTGCTAAAATTTCTCCCAAAAAACTTCTCTCATGAAAGTTCTTCCTAAAATCTGAAAACTACATTCTCTCTTCTACCATCAGTGAAAGGGTCAATATGTCCGCGAAAAAGTCATACCGCAGCAAAACACTGAGGGTGAAATGTGGCTACTGTTTTATAGGTATAAAGAACGAAAATTTAACGAATCATTGCAGAAATGTACACCAACTACCACCAAGAACTAAGGGAGAAGTATCCATCGAAGATGCATTTTCTAGATCAAAAGACGAAAGCAAAAGAGCAAGGTTAGAAGATTCAGATGATGCTGCTGATGAAGGTGCTGTTGTGCTCGCAACAAGTAAAGTTATTAGTGATGAAGCCACGGAAATAGCTCAAGTGCATGAGAGTGACTGCCAGGAATCCCCGGAACCGTCCGAAGATGACAAGACGAAGGCTGAAGGAACTCCCATCGACAACAGAAATAACGAGGAATTTAGAGCAAACGCCATTGACATAATGGTAGGGCATTTTGAGGAACTGAAGAAAGAACTAGTAGGATCTACACAGCATCAACTACAAGACATTTCAAAGCGCTTGACAAATTTGACGGATGATATAAATGTAATAAAGAAGTCAATGGAGCCAACAACTTCACAAAACCAAAAACAAGAACAAGCAACTGCTGAAAGTGACTTTGAAGGAGATATGCTTTTGACTTGCAGATCAATTCACAGCATAGTGAAACTATTTCCAGAGCTAGAATATGTAGAAGAAGATGGATGCTTGTACTGTCGCATTTGTTGTCCTGGCATGAGCGGTAATCAGCCTGCGTCACGTGGTGCTACAGTACTTGGCACTTTTAACTATGATCCAAACAATGGCCTAGCCTTCAGCATGAATGAGACCTTGCCATTGCAATTTCGCCATTTGAAAAGTCATTTGAAAGATCATTTGAAAGATCAAGGACACAAGGCCAATGTGGAAACAAAGCAGAAGCAGGACGAAGACAGAGTCAAATTCCAGTTCAGAAACCAATCCATTGGAATGCGACTTGCAAGGTTCTGCTACACTGGCTACAAAAAGGGCCGATCTTATGCAGATTATGAAGATGAAATACTTCAAGCTGTAAAAAATGGCCTTGACGTTGGTGATATCAATCATAGTAAGGATTTCCCAATGCAATTTCGCCCATTTGTTGCAGCAGAGATTCACTCACGAACAACTTCATTTATGATAACAAGGAGCAAGAAGACGGGGCTCCTCCCACCATTGAATATTTGTGCAGACAAAGGAACAAATTTCCATCGGACTCGCCAGTTCATCACTGTTGTTACTGTTGTTCCTGATTCTGATGAAGTGCTTCAAGTAATTTACATCGGGCAGCCTGTTGTCGAAAACCATGATGGGAATGGGATTGCAGCTAGCATAAAAAGTGGTCTTGATCTTTTCAAGATACATCCAACTCAGATTGAAGGAGCAAGCTTTGACGGCCAGTACTTCCATCTTTCAGTACCACAGCATCTTGCAAGCCAGTATGGTTTAAACGCCAGCACATTCATAAGCACTTGGGACCCAATGCACAGAGCCGGTCTGGTGGATGCTGCGATACGAAAAGATGAAACTTTTTGCTGGCTTATCACGGTCCAAATGACCTGTCAATCAATCTTCAAAAAATTCAACTGGGGAAAGAACTATGAACTCCTGGTCAAAGCTTGCAAGATATTAGACACACCAATGGCAAGTCTTAAAAACTTTAGCGAGACACGCTTTGCGAACTATGCCCGTCGTGTTTTTATCAATTTGAGGAAAGACTACAGACCTGTCACTCTGAGCTTGAAAAAGTTATCTCTCTCGTTAAAAGATGGAAATTCGCAGGAAAAAGAAAAAGCAAGAGATGCAGACGATATGTTGAATCAAATTGGAAACATCAGGTTCTGTCTGTCGCTTTCTGGCATTACTGATCTTTATGACCGCTTTGGCTGCCTAGTAAACATTTGTCAGACCGTCAATATTTTACCCCACGAGCGGTATGATAAGTTATTGAAAGTTGTGCAAGGATTTGATGAGATGGCTAGGGCTATCGACCATTCATCATGTAATGATTCTGCTCAAGAATCACCTAGCCTGTTAGACGAAGAAGAAATGGCAGAGAAGCAGCTATGCTCCTGGCAAAACTATCACAAAGATCTCAAAAAGGTTCAAGATTCAGGAAAATATATGGGTGTGGTAATCGATCAAGAGCAATATACAAGTCAGTTCCCCTCTGAAAGCAACGATGTTATTGTGGAGGTGAAAAGAAATTTGCTGTCTTTGGCTTCACGTTTGTTTAAAGATCTGAGGAATAGCATTTACAAGAGAGAGACAATAACTGTCGTAGAGAATATAAGAATTATCTGCGACTTGAAAAGTCTTGCTGTTCAGATACATGTGAGAGGAGCTGTGGTCACTGGCTTTACAAATGGTAGAAGGTTTCTTAAGGCTGTCCGAGCAATGACAAGCTCCGTTGAAGATGTTTCTGATGTAGATATACTGGAGAACTTCAAAAAGCTTGTTGGAGTTTTAGATAGGATGACACGTGGCAAGAATCTCAAAAGAGTTACAAGTCTAGGCTTACTGAAAGAAATCTTAAGCAGCAATAATAATCTCAGCGAGGGTATCGAGCTATCCTTGCACTGCATATGCTGCGCGGCAGTGAAAGTATCCGTAGAGTCCATCGTAGAATCGATGATTTCTGTTTACGAGAATCACTTCGATAGCAAGAGACAATTAACAGAGGAACACGCCCTTGAAGAGATGCAAATCGCTCAGAACGGACCACAACTTGCAAAGGCAGATGCGTTGCTCAAAGCTGCGATGGACAGGTATTGGAAAAGCAAAGCTGGTACGAATGCGTGGCATTTTGTTCGCAGTGGAACCAGTATAAGAGACTTCTGTTCGAACCAAAGCAAAGTAGTGGCGCGAAAACTACGCCAAGCATCAAAACTACCCTTCATGGGATAATCCTTGCTTTCTATGGCAGTAAAATGATTGACAAATATGATAATGTTATGTAGCATCAAGATATTGAGTCTCTAGCCTACTTCCAGGTCAACATCGTATTCCGAATCAAGGAACCAAACTGATTTCCAAAGAGCCTAATGAAGCAAACTGATATGAATTGAGGCCCCCTGTTCTCACTCAAACGTGTCCGCACACAAATGTACTTTTCTTTAAGGGTATGATGTGATTAAGAGACGAAAAGACTATCTCTATTTACACAACGTGTATTTCAGTTTACTATAATTGCTAAAGTTCGTCTAAAAATTTTCATCCAGGCGTTTGATTCAATGTTTGATCGCTTTTCATTTTGATCGATTCAGTTGTTGTGATGAACTGACAGGAAATAATTTAGCAAAAAGTTTTCGTCCGCAGGAAATAAAAAATTTTCTGACGCTCTGTGCAGATCCTAAGCTTTTAAAGTGTGTCTGGGATTTTTCAAATTCCTTTTTCCTTTGAAACTACATGCTGTCAAAAATTAGCAAATGATTTTTCTGCCCTCTCGCAGTTGTATTTGGCTATAAAAGACGGACCAGGACACATACAAAAAATTTGGGACACACTTTCCAAGCTCCAAGTCTGTCCTGGTCATGTGCAAATTTTCGAGCCATTCGATTGGGTCAAAGGGTACAAAATAGCTTTTTCGTACCTGTACCTCATGGATTTGTGAGTCCTGAGAAAAATGGTTTTTACTGTTCTGCAGTCGTAAAGTACCCAACGGGACCATATAAACCACACTAATCCGGATCAACTCATTTGGGCTTAAAAATCAATTAGAGTCCTCAAATAATTACCCGATAAACACAAGCATACAAGAACGCGCAATGCTATTTCACACAAACCACAAGGACTTACGGATTATCGGCTTAACAGGTCAAGCATTTAGGTATGGATTTTGAAGACCACAAACAAAAAACTTTGATTATGAAATTGTGGAAGACTTTGTTTACATGAAATTTCCTCCATTTTCAAAACTTCTGTTGGCTTCAAGCAAGGTATCATTGTGTGCCTTGAAAGTTCGGCTAACAGAATCTGAAAAAATTGAAAAATGGATATTTTCACCCAGAAAACGTTTACCGTAACCTTAAGAGAAAATAACTCGGAGGTATGCACAAAAACGTTTCAAATCAAGGAACGGTGTGAGGCAAGTTTTAGTCTATAGTATTTCTAAAGTGTTCAGTATCAATACAACGTACCGCTCATCCAGCTGAGAATTTGTTGTAATGCCACTGTATGTATACCAAGTGCACCAGAAAAGTTCAGGCGTTAGGAAGATCATAAAACTTAGAGCAGTTGGTGGAATAGGATGAATGATGCTTTGCTGGACAGTGGTCTAAAATTTTGTGAAACGAACATACATACTTATTTGTATCTCTAGCATTTTGACTTGGTGAAAATTTTGAAAACTTCCATTGATTTGGCACATTGTACACTGTATCATTGCATTTGTGAATCATGCAAAGACATATGCCTGATAGTGAATTAGCGCTTTGTAAGTTACTTACAATTTCACTGACCTGCATTGAAACATCCACAGTTCAATTCTTACTAACCTTTCAAACTTCGTTTCACACTAATAATGCCTAGTAATATGCAACTCCACTAAAGAATTGGTTTCATGGAAGGACTGATATTTTTCAGTTGCAGGGAACCAACCAGCTGAGGAAAAAAGGCAAGTACTGTTGTAATTTGACAACCATGTGGGTTTAGTGCTGGTCATTGTCCATCAAGCTGCTAAGCTCTAAATCAGCCAAAATATAGGCTTTGATTTTTTTGCAAATCCATCTGAGATACTGGAAGATCAAGAAAAGATTCTTGTTGTCATTTATGGCATGGGGGCATAAAGGGGTATCACCCTGATGGAGGGTAAACTCATTTTGACCGAATTTAACTGTCTTGCGTTTGTTGCTGAATAACAGGAGTTTGGGTCTAGTTGAAACGAAAAAGGGGGCAAAATTATTTTGGTGACTCCATTTGCTAAATTTTTTCTTGTTGGTGTTTCTTTAAATTCCGTCCACAGACAGGGAAAAGTGCACAACGAAGCTCACCTGAGACTTAACTGTAAGTATCTACCATTTTTCCTTTCAAGTTTCGCTGCACAATTTTCCTTTGCTTGGTTTCTTGACGTTGTTAGAACTTTCACAACAAACAAATGGCCTCTCGCCAAGCTCCGCTTGTCCAGATTAAGTACTTCATGCAACTTCAGAGATATGAAATCATCCACTTCCGCCACAACATGCTTCTTTTTGCACGCCATCTGATTGGCCTAAAGTCGCCCTGATTGAGGTACTGTGGTATCTTTCGGTTTCCAGTTCTTGAACGAAATCTGCGCTGCCAACGCATGACAAGCGAATACTGTTTGCTAGGTGGAAAAGGAAAAGGTGGAAAACGTTTTGCCAGCTCAGTTCTGATGCTTGTGGCGAGTTCCTGTTTAAGCCCACATAAAGAGTCTGCAACTACTTTTTCTACAGTTTGAACTAACGAAGCTTGGGGGTCGTCACATTTATCAACATTACCTGTGCCAGCAGTAGTGGTGTTTTGTTGCTTAGGTTTCAAAACTTTGTGAGTGGCATCGCTTTGTTGAAAATTTTGGGATGCTGGCTGATTATGAAAACGGAGTTTACAATTTACCTGAAAACACCGAGAACATACATGTCTAAAGCCTTTCGAACACTTATTATTGGCCCACTCACAATTTGCCTTATAAATTTGTTAAAATACAAACAAATCTTAGGGGTACCTGAGTTTCAATTGCGGTAGTTTGATTCCTCAGGACCAAGTTCTCTGTGACTAGCAAAAAGGGCATCAGCGTTCCACAGTGAACGGTATCCTCAACAGACTGGTAACGTTTGGCTGCTTCAATGGCACTGGATATGTTTTTCATTTCTCAGAAGGTGCTTGGCGATTGAAGGTTTTAGCTTCATGGTAAAGGCATCAATGATTTCCAAATCACCACTGGAAGATCAATGAATTCCAGGGAGAAGTTCTTCCAAGGAATTCTAGGTTTCCAGAAAATGATGGCTGAAATCGGCAACAGGTTCATTTGTTGTTGCATCATGGAATAATAGGTCGCGAAAATTGCGGATCTGTTGATCTTTTGGCACACCACCTTATTTCCGTAGGATGTCAAGGCATTGCTGATGGTGTTCAATCAGTTCTTCTGAGGAAGCTTTTCCCAAAAGCTGCAAAGAATGAGTTGCTTCAAAACTGCAGACGATGTCGTAAGCACGGGAACCACGGTGGCATTGTTATTTTCAACATGTGAGCCAGTGCAGTGGTGCCACGCCAGATGATGAAAGTACATGAGTAAGTTGCTCTATAAACCAATCCAGGTTTTCCTTTCCAGTGAACTTGGGAAGGGTCGGCTGAGGAAGACGTAGAGGAGAGCTGAGAATCAAATCCATTGAGTTGAGAATCAAATCCTTCTTGAGATATCTTTTCTCAAAGGTCGAAAATTGATGGTTTCGGAAAAACAGACTTAAAATGCGCGAAAGATTATACTTTACAATTAGTTATGACCAGTGATTTCACTTAGTGGAAAATCATCCAGTGTCTTTATCTAGAGGCCCAAGGAATCAAATTAGAATGATCCAGCCTCATAGGTGACTCCTTCAAGTTCACGAAGGGCTTCTTCTTTCCTTGTGCGCACAATTTGCATTGCCTGGCGATGTCTCTTTTCCTTAGCAGTGGCTTGGGTTTTGGCCTTTTGCAAGCGCTTGCTGTCCTTTTTTGAAAAATATACCTTGTGTGCACTCCACCAGGTATTGAAAGTTTTTCCATTATATCTTTTCTGCATTCTGCTCCATCGTGGAAGTGGCAAACAGCTGAGGCAGCAGCAAAGCGGACCACTTTAGCTCCATGATGCTTAAGCTTTGGGCAACGCACCCAAACCATTGAGTTGAGACACTCATTTGGGTTCTGAGTGGTGCCACGAATGCACCTCTCCAGAGGCTTTGCATCATTGAGTGTCATGAAAGTTGGCCTCAAAAGTTCACGGAATACCTCCGGCAAACATTCATCATCATTATATGTGGCTTTCCCAGATGTTGCCATTTACACCAAGAATCCTTTTCAGCAGGACAGAATCTGTGTTGTTAAGCAGGATCTTGATGTGCCACACTATGGTTAAGAACTGCTATAATGTTCTTTTTCATGGTGTAAATAGCAATATCTACTTCCCTGTCAGTGGGAGTCAACTTCTTCAGAGTATTCTGACGTATCGCTAAGCCATAATATTTTTGAAGTTTTTTATCTTTGTATCAGTGAGCCTTCCCCGGCCTCCAATTGGTTTTCCATCTGCAAGTTTTTCTTTTGTCCTTGCTTTCAAATTGAAAAGGTGCTTCCCCATTCTCTTTTGGACGTGACCAACGCAATCCAATTTTATTACTTTCAATCCTTCATAAACATTTTCAACAGTGTTGAAGGCTTTACTATCTCCATCAGACACCATCCACTTGTAGTGCAAATTGTGCAGTTCAATGGATCTGTTCCAAAGGATGGAAGCTCCTTCCGCCTCGAGCTCCCATTAAAATTTATGTCACACTCATCATTGGCCAAATGCTCTCTTCTCCATTCATTGAACTTCTCAAGATCCCCTTCACATTGTGACTCTTTGAGGGCGCACTTTGACAAGCTTTTGACAATACAGTGTAGTCTAGAACTTCACCAGTGTCCACAGAAATGGCAAAGAATACCCCTGTTAAAGAGGTAAAACCTCGCTTTGCCCAGGTTCCATCAAAGCTAACAGCTGCATCCATAGTCTTATCATCATCAACTTCTTGGTTCTCATCAAGGATAATTTTTCGCAGCCTCAGACCTGCGCTTAACAGTTCTTCCTTTGCGTGATTTTCCACTATGCAACGGATACTATCTACTTGTTTGTAGTATGCATTTGTTGACAAACAAGGCATGTTCATAATTGCACAGAACGATGAAAGTCCTTCATATCCAGTTCCAGATTCAAGAGAATGATATACTGCTTGTTTATTCACATCAAAGGATTTGCCTCTGCTTTTGATGTTGCATGATGTTTGGAGTGAAGTGCTCTCATCACAGGCACTGCATACAAGAGAAAGGTTTGACTTCAATCCTGCCAGCTGGTTCTCTCCAAGAATAACATTTGCTATGGAAGAAACAAAAAGAAATTTTCAATATGAAACAAAGCTTTTGAGACTCATTTTTTACAAATTTGATCGTTAAAAAAGTTGATGTGCCAGGTGGTTAGTTCAACAATGGAAATACAAATGCGTATTTGAAATACAAACAAGGAAATGCATATGGAGATCTCATGATCACTGAGTAACATTCAATATCCTCTGAAATATTTTCTTGGAAACACAATTTAAAGTTTCAGAAAATTGCCAGGGTGCATTTCATGCACTCAGGCCAAAAAATATTTGCTATTTGCATGATATTTACATAAAATGCACCCTGGGAAAATCGCACTAACAATTTTCTCACCTTTGTCACACTTGTGTGCCACAGAGAGTGATGAAGACAGATTTTCCAAGTCTATAAGTCTGTAATCCGTCTGTTCACTTGTTCCAAATGATTCATCGTTCGAGCTATTCAATGATTCATCTATTGAACGGTGCAGTTTCATCTTCTTCGCGGATGAACTGAGTGGCTATTTGTCACTGTCCTCAGAGTTTGACCCACAAGGTTTTTCATGCGAGGTGCCAGGCATTGCTCGATCAAAAAATTCTCTTTCTTCTGACAGAGTCTTTTCCTCAGTTTTTTTGCTTTCTATTGCATCCGCCAAATCCTTTACCCTTCCTTTCTGGTCTGTAACAGCTTCTATCCCTTTTCCCACCCATTTTGCAACGATATTTTAACGATTTTTGCACATACCTATGTCCACAGACAAACCAAACAATCTCTGCTGCTCTCCCTCACCTTCAAATCTATCCCAGGGTGCAATTGGCTGTGCCTAGAGCATATTCTAATCCACATGCGTCTGCCATTTCCTTCAGGACGGTTCCTGGGATTCCATCTTTGTATAACCAGTCGTCTTGTTCCCATTCGACGCTTTCTTTCCATTGAAAGTCCTTCTTTGGTCTGTGCCAGTTGAATGACCATACTGCGTTTGAAGCTCCTGGCCTAAATGTCTTAACACCTGGCATGTCAGCTAATTCTAGGTTTGAGAGTCTTGCCCCGTACATTAATTGTGGTTCATAGTGTTTGAAGAATGATTCAGGTTCGGTCATCTTGTATCTTTCCGTTGTCTCATTCCATATCGTGTGGGGATACTTTCCGCTTACCGATGCGCTTGGTGTGAATTGTGGATTCACTGGTTTGAATTTTCCAGTGAGGTAGTCTTTGTCTTCCCAAACCATTAGTACCAATTCGTTGTGTGCCATGAAGTCGATGCTGTGAAGGTAGTCTATGCCCTTAGTTGGTTTCAGTTGTGTAATCGTAAAGTTGTAGCTTTTCTTGTGTACATTCGTGAGGCAGTATCTGTACCAGTCGTTCATTATTTTTCTTTCTTCATCGTGGAATCTTTGAGGTCCTGTTTTGTCTGAAAAGAGACCCAGTACCGTTTGCTTTGGATTGCTACTGTTGTCCCAGTGTTTTGAATTTTGAACCCAGCACCATGGTACTTCGTCTTGGAATGCATTGAAGTTCCAACATATTGATTGAGCGTTGCTGGTTTCTAACGTTAATGTTCTATATTGAGTTATTGACATTTTGTGTTGTCCTCTATGAGCTTTGTCACTGCTGTAATCGTACGCGGGTTTTCTAAGGTTCCTAGTGTGGAAGCGTTTGTTTCTGCTGAATTTCATCCTTCTACGATGGCGTTCGTACCTTCGGATATAACGTAGTTTGTGAGTTCTTGCAAGTATTTCGACCAGTAACTTTTTTCTTCTGCGACCTTCTTCATCGGTGGTACGTTGCGAGAGATCCACTTTGTTGTCATGTCTTTCAGTTCTTTCGTGCCATATCGTCCGTGGTTGTTGTTGTACATGTGATAGATTCTTTTGTTCCACGGAATGTTCTCACCCAATCGATATCGAGGAATTCTCATTGTTGCACTTTGTATCATTGCTCTCGCTTCCACTGGCGTTGGATTGTGCGTTTCCCATTGTAATTCAGGTCCACGTGTCGTTGGTTTCGATAATAGTGGCATTATTCTCATTGTTCTCCATATACTCCATGGGAGCAGCCAATGGACGTCGTCGTCACCTTCCGCTGCCATCATCCTTGGGATGTTGCTCTTCAAGGGTGCATAAGCAGGTAGCTTTGAATCTGTCAAGGTTAATTTACCGTCTTTCATTGCATCGCTATTGTATGGGAATTCGAAGTAATAGTTCCTTAGACTGTTTTGCAACAATTTGCCTAATTGCATTGTTGATTCTCCGATGTTTGCTATTTCCGGTGCGACGTCTTCCATGGCAATCTTCCTTAATTGATTCATGTAATCTTTGTATGTTCTTTTCCTCAATCTTGGAGGATGCGTCATATCTTGTAGATTGTAGTAATTGTTGTTGCCATAGTAAGGTCGCATCCATGTTGGATGTTTTCTGTAATATTGGATCCTATTTCTGATGTCCTCCCTTGATGTCGATGGTATCCATTGTGGCGCTTCGTGTGGATAATCTGCTCTTTGACCCAGGCGTTCAAATGGAACTTCTGGTTTGATTAATCCACTTACGGGATGAGGCGGATACAATTCTTCTGCCTCGCCCTCATTTATGTCATTCAGGTCGTATAATATGTCATTTAACATTATTATTTGATCTTCTACTTCCCTATAACCTCTGCTTCCTGGTTGTTTTTTAGCTTAACTAGGTTCCAAATGTTTTTTCTTATTTCATGTTGTGTCCATTCTTGCATGCGCCATTTTTTGTCTTCCATCATTGCAAACCAGGCTCCTGGTTCTATGAACTCATCGTGTTCTGTGAAAGGTGGTTTGAAAAATGACCTACGCCATGGATATCTGCCTCTTTCCATGTATCGCTGCGCATCATTTCCACCTGGTATTTTGTGGTACCTTCTGTGCGGCCACTGTTGCGTCCTGTTCGCTCTAGGCATGACTCAAAAATGACACGTTTTTAACGTCGTTCAAAATTTATAATATTTTCTACGTCTATATCTACTATTAAACCAGCCTCGTTTACGAAGTCTATATTGTGCTCCTAAGAATGGATTCCAATGTCTCATTGGCTTTCTTCGCCATCTTCATCGCCACATGTACCTAGTCCTTCGTCTGAAAGATCTTCTTCGTGGATGGAAGTGGCGTCTTCGTCTGTAGTACCTTCGTCGTTGATACCACGTTCTTGTTGGTAGTCCTAGGACGTTGTGCAGTCGAATCTGATGTTTCTCTCGTCAAGTTCTACTTTCCTTGGTCCAAATTCGGGGTCGATTTCTCTTTCCGGATGCCAGAAGGTGCTTTCAATCAATGTCGTTTGGCCACCAATCAGGACGTTTGCAAATTCTATTGCTTTTACTAGTCCGAAGCCACTCAGGACTAATGTCATTATTTCCGTTGGAATGGTGCACTTGAATAACCTTTCTGTGTCTACCTTTAGTTCTATTTCTAGGAAGTCCCCGATCTGTGCTCCGATGAACTTTGCTAAGTCAACGGCTCCGATTACCAATTGCTGTACGTTGTGTGCCTCTCCTCTCTCAACGTCGTCTGCAGCTTGGATGAGCTTTGGCATGTTGTCGCTCATCCTTTTGGTCCATTTCATGTCCGGATTGAACCCATCGTATCCTTCATTTGTGCATTGTTTGACAATGTTGGCATGGTGATTTGCAAGGTCGAAGTTTTGGATTACCATGGTATCCGTTTTCTCATCGTTGAGTAGGTACGCCTCCATTGATGACGTGTTAAACCAGCCATTTTTCCTTATTTTGTCTTTCCAGGCTGCTATGCTCACTGCGAATAAATCTTTCACGTCGATTCGTGTTGGATTGTCTTGAAAGTTTTCTGCGACTTCCTTTGCGACTTTGAATGCGTTGTGTATGCAGTTCGATGTATGATTTCCTTGTAGCATTGTTTTCATTATTTTCATGGCTCGGGCGTGTCCTGAGATCCAATCTTCAAACGTGGTTGCGGAATCACACTCGAAGCAGTAGTCTTGTGGTTGTCTTTGCATGCAGAGTGCAGTTGATAATGGACAAGGTGGTGACCCTCCTGTGAAGAATTGTTTGCTTAGCTGCCTCTTCCAGAATGCATATTGTCCACATTGATCAGCTTTTTCTGCTTTGTTTGCACAGTGTCTAATGATGTCTGCCATTTCATCCTTGTAGTGCTTGCGATCTGTTTGATCGTACTTTTCGGCATACACCCTGAGTGCCTCGTTGAAGCTTTCTTCGTAGTATGTTGCTGGTGCTAGGTTCGTGCCCAGGGATTGTAGATCGAATTTGGTGCATAGTTGTTCTACTCTTGGCCTGGCCAAGGAGTCTTTCCTTATCTTAGAAAATGACATTGTTTTCTTTTCTTTCTAGACGTCCTTTCCCTGAGCTCTCTGATCGCAGACTGATAAATGCCCAAAGCATTACAGCATTTATTGCTTCTGTGGAGGGTGGGTGGGTCATTCGCGGGGGCCCCCCTGGGGTGCGTTTGCCTTTGCGCCTGTGCTTCCCGGCGGCTTCCTTTGTTCTTTTGCGGTTTTGTTTGTGCGCACCTGTTTCTGCGCATCTTGGCACTGGAGCAGCTCCGGCTGAACATTGTTCTGCTTTGCCTTGTGCTCCATTCTCGTTTTCGTTCCTTTGTTGTTGTGCTAGCCTCGCTTTCGCTTGGAGCAACCTACCAGTTTTTGAACGTTTGAGTGGAGCGTGCTCCGCTCCAGTTTGTCTCGTTTTCGTTCCTTTGTTGTCGCGCTTGCCTCGCTTTCGCTTGGAGCAACCTACCAATTTTTGGACGTTTGAGTGGAGCGTGCTCCGCTCCAGGGCGTTGCCCTGGGTGTGTCAGGCTTCGAAGCAATGACTACGCATTTTTTTCAAGTGCTATTACAATGCTAATATAATGAGTTCATACATTTGGTTGTTAGTCTATGCGATTTCCCATTCGCCATGGTAGCTGTCGTCACCTTCTTCTTGCTCGCTTTCGCTGCTTTCGAATGGATCCGGTATTCCCATTTCCGTCAGTGATTCTTCTGTTTCTTCGAAGTCTTGGGGTCGCTTCATTCGATGCATTTCTCCGTCGTATCCGGTTTGTCTCATGCGGAGGCACTTGAGCACGTCGAATCCCCACCTGTTTCCAGCGTTTCTCTGTTGTTGCCATCTTGTCGACGATGTCTTTCACGCTGCCTGGTGCTCCGTTCGGTCCTGTGACGATCCTTTTTGCGCTTGCTTTCGTCCAGTATGTGAATGTGTATCCCATTTCGTTCATTTCCGGCTTGAGGTTTAGGATCATGAAGCGATCGCAGCTGAGTTGGGCCTCGTGCAGTTCTGTGAAGCTGTTTCCTATAACGACGACCTTGGCTTCGTTGACTATCTTCGTGCCAGACTCATACTTCCCGCTGAAGACGATGCCATTTTTTATTGATTCCAGTATTTGAAGGCTCATCTTCGGCTCCGTTGCTCTCGTCATGTCAAATACGAATATATCTTTTTCTGGGTTTAGTGCGTACGCCACGTCTTTTTTGTTTGTACTGTCGAAGCACTGTCCGTTTCGAGTTAGCGTAATATATTGTGTCAACCATGTCTTGCCTTGGTTTCCGAGTTCGTCTATTACAAATAAGATTTCTCTTTCACCTTGTATTTCCATCAGTTTCATGACGACGTCCTGCCATTTTTTCAGCGTTGCGTTTTCGAATTTCTCCTGCAACGTCGCCAAGGCCATGTCTGATCTCAGTGCATTGGCCGCTTTATCAACGGCGTTTTTGCTCACGTAGTAGTCCATGCCATGGGCGGTCTTTGCTGCATCTGTGCCTTGTTTGGCGGCCATTTCCGCCATCTCTCCGATTTCGGCGTGTTCCACCTTGTTCCCGGCGTCTTTCTTTGGTCCTTTGTAGGTGGATGGGTCCCTGTCTTCCTTCGTGCGATGTGTATGGTTCTCGTTTGGGCTGCTGTGTGCAACTTCGGTGTGTGCGTTGCCTTCGGGGGTCGAGTATGTATGACGTGGTGTTCCATTGGAGCTCCTACGATTGGAGTATTCAGTGTACCCTTGTAGGTGTCTGGTTCCCGTGCTTGGTGCAATTTCTTTCCCTACTACGATGTATTTGATTGATTTCTGCTCCTGGAGTTCTTCCATTTTCCTCCACGGTTCGTCTTCGTTGTAGTTGTTTAATGTAAAGCACCACCTTCGATACTTTGAAGGCTTGCTTCCCGCTTGTGAACTTAGTTGCCTCTGTGTCATTTTGTCGTTTGAGTGAGAATGACTGGCGGTTCGAGCCCGGCAGAATTTATACAGAGAAGGTCACGTGTGTTTCTAGTATCTATCATGTGATGTAAACTAATCTACCGCAATCTGACCTTTGGTCTAACCTGTTGACCCCGGGTTTCTGTTCTTTTTTGTTCTTTTCTACTGATAAAGTTTAATTGTTGTTTCAAGCGATAGCGTTTTACTATTAATGTCTCTATTTACATGTGCTTCCAATAACGAGCTCTTCTCTTGTTTGATATCCTTTGCTTCGCCAATTACATCTTTCTCGGTGCGTTTGCAAAGGCCTTGTGCCTTTCTTCTATTTCTTGTTCGTGTGGTGAACTTTCATCGATCGATGAATTCATCCAATCATCCCAGTTGTTGACTGTGTATGCTTGCTTGTTGTATGCTGACCATGCTCCGGCCGTACCAAACCAATTGTTGTATGGCAGCGTTGGTTTCGTTGCTACTTGGTAGTGTCTCTTTGGTAGCATTCTTCTGTTTCCTTGGCATGCCCAAGTAAAGTCTATTCTTTCTTCCCATGCGATCGTGACTTCGTATTCTTTCTCCAGGTTGAATGAGTCTAATGCCATGTACATGAATGGCACTGGCTTGGTTGTACCTCCTACGGATGGATGCATTGCTGATATGCAATTGAATGATTGTGTTACTGGCCAATCTTCCCTGTTCATTTGTATTGTTGGCTTACCAATTGAAAAGTAGCTACTTTGTAGTTTGATGTATGCATCTTCTTTGTCACCCGTTGTGTATTGTTTTTCCCATGTCCAGAAATGTTCGCTTGTTTTTTTCTTTGCTAGTTGTTGAAGGTACACTGCTCCTCCGCTCATCATTTCTCCTCGCCTGTCGTTTTTTTCCACATCTAATCCACATGCGTCTGCCATTTCCTTCAGGACGGTTCCTGGGATTCCATCTTTGTATAACCAGTCGTCTTGTTCCCATTCGACGCTTTCTTTCCATTGAAAGTCCTTCATTGGTCTGTGCCAGTTGAATGACCATACTGCGTTTGAAGCTCCTGGCCTAAATGTCTTAACGCCTGGCATGTCAGCTAATTCTACGTTTGAGAGTCTTGCCCCGTACATTAATTGTGGTTCATAGTGTTTGAAGAATGATTCAGGTTCGGTCATCTTGTATCTTTCCGTTGTCTCATTCCATATCGTGTGGGGATACTTTCCGCTTACCGATGTGCTTGGTGTGAATTGTGGATTCACTGGTTTGAATTTTCCAGTGAGGTATTCTTTGTCTTCCCAAACCATTAGTACCAATTCGTTGTGTGCCATGAAGTCGATGTTGTGAAGGTAGTCTATGCCCTTAGTTGGTTTCAGTTGTGTAATCGTAAAGTTGTAGCTTTTCTTGTGTACATTCGTGAGGCAGTATCTGTACCAGTCGTTCATTATTTTTCTTTCTTCATCGTGGAATCTTTGAGGTCCTGTTTTGTCTGAAAAGAGACCCAGTACGGTTTGCTTTGGATTGCTACTGTTGTCCCAGTGTTTTGAATTTTGAACCCAGCACCATGGTACTTCGTCTTGGAATGCATTGAAGTTCCAACATATTGATTGAGCGTTGCTGGTTTCTAACGTTAATGTTCTATATTGAGTTATTGACATTTTGTGTTGTCCTCTATGAGCTTTGTCACTGCTGTAATCGTACGCGGGTTTTCTAAGGTTCCTAGTGTGGAAGCGTTTGTTTCTGCTGAATTTCATCCTTCTACGATGGCGTTCGTACCTTCGGATATAACGTAGTTTGTGACTTCTTGCAAGTATTTCGACCAGTAACTTTTTTCTTCTGCGACCTTCTTCATCGGTGGTACGTTGCGAGTGATCCACTTTGTTGTCATGTCTTTCAGTTCTTTCGTGCCATATCGTCCGTGGTTGTTGTTGTACATGTGATAGATTCTTTTGTTCCACGGAATGTTCTCACCCAATCGATATCGAGGAATTCTCATTGTTGCACTTTGTATTATTGCTCTCGCTTCCACTGGCGTTGGATTGTGCATTTCCCATTGTAATTCAGGTCCACGTGTCGTTGGTTTCGATAATAGTGGCATTATTCTCATTGTTCTCCATATACTCCATGGGAGCAGCCAATGGACGTCGCCGTCACCTTCCGCTGCCATCATCCTTGGGATGTTGCTCTTCAAGGGTGCATAAGCAGGTAGCTTTGAATCTGTCAAGGTTAATTTACCGTCTTTCATTGCATCGCTATTGTATGGGAATTCAAAGTAATAGTTCCTTAGACTGTTTTGCAACAATTTGCCTAATTGCATTGTTGATTCTCCGATGTTTGCTATTTCCGGTGCGACGTCTTCCATGGCAATCTTCCTTAATTGATTCATGTAATCTTTGTATGTTCTTTTCCTCAATCTTGGAGGATGCGTCATATCTTGTAGATTGTAGTAATTGTTGTTGCCATAGTAAGGTCGCATCCGTGTTGGATGTTTTCTGTAATATTGGATCCTATTTCTGATGTCCTCCCTTGATGTCGATGGTATCCATTGTGGCGCTTCGTGTGGATAATCTGCTCTTTGACCCAGGCGTTCAAATGGAACTTCTGGTTTGATTAATCCACTTACGGGATGATGCGGATACAATTCTTCTGCCTCGCCCTCATTTATGTCATTCAGGTCGTATAATATGTCATTTAACATTATTATTTGATCTTCTACTTCCCTATAACCTCTGCTTCCTGGTTGTTTTTTAGCTTAACTGGGTTCCAAATGTTTTTTCTTATTTCACGTTGTGTCCATTCTTGCATGCGCCATTTTTTGTCTTCTATCATTGCAAACCAGGCTCCTGGTTCTATGAACTCATCGTGTTCTGTGAAAGGTGGTTTGAAAAATGACCTACGCCATGGATATCTGCCTCTTTCCATGTATCGCTGTGCATCATTTCCACCTGGTATTTTGTGGTACCTTCTGTGCGGCCACCATTGCGTCCTGTTCGCTCTAGGCATGACTCAAAAATGACACGTTTTTAACGTCGTTCAAAATTTATAATATTTTCTACGTCCATATCTACTATTAAACCAGCCTCGTTTACGAAGTCTATATTGTGCTCCTAACAATGGATTCCAATGTCTCATTGGCTTTCTTCGCCATCTTCTTCGCCACGTGTACCTAGTCCTTCGTCTGAAAAATCTTCTTCGTGGATGGAAGTGGCGTCTTCGTCTGTAGTACCTTCGTCGTCGATACCACGTTCTTGTTGGTAGTCCTAGGACGTTGTGCAGTCGAATCTGATGTTTCTCTCGTCAAGTTCTACTTTCCTTGGTCCAAATTCGGGGTCGATTTCTCTTTCCGGATGCCAGAAGGCGCTTTCAATCAATGTCGTTTGGCCACCAATCAGGACGTTTGCAAATTCTATTGCTTTTACTAGTCCGAAGCCACTCAGGACTAATGTCATTATTTCTGTTGGAATGGTGCACTTGAATAACCTTTCTGTGTCTACCTTTAGTTCTATTTCTAGGAAGTCCCCAATCTGTGCTCCGATGAACTTTGCTAAGTCAACGGCTCCGATTACCAATTGCTGTACGTTGTGTGCCTCTCCTCTCTCAGCGTCGTCTGCAGCTTGGATGAGCTTTGGCATGTTGTAGCTCATCCTTTTGGTCCATTTCATGTCCGGATTGAACCCATCGTATCCTTCATTTGTGCATTGTTTGACAATGTTGGCATGGTGATTTGCAAGGTCGAAGTTTTGGATTACCATGGTATCCGTTTTCTCATCGTTGAGTAGGTACGCCTCCATTGATGACGTGTTAAACCAGCCATTTTTCCTTATTTTGTCTTTCCAGGCTGCTATGCTCACTGCGAATAAATCTTTCACGTCGATTCGTGTTGGATTGTCTTGAAAGTTTTCTGCGACTTCCTTTGCGACTTTGAATGCGTTGTGTATGCAGTTCGATGTATGATTTCCTTGTAGCATTGTTTTCATTATTTTCATGGCTCGGGCATGTCCTGAGATCCAATCTTCAAACGTGGTTGCGGAATCACACTCGAAGCAGTAGTCTTGTGGTTGTCTTTGCATGCAGAGCGCAGTTAATAATGGACAAGGTGGTGACCCTCCTGTGAAGAATTGTTTGCTTAGCTGCCTCTTCCAGAATGCATATTGTCCACATTGATCAGCTTTTTCTGCTTTGTTTGCACAGTGTCTAATGATGTCTGCCATTTCATCCTTGTAGTTGGAACTTCAATGCATTCCAAGACGAAGTACCATGGTGCTGGGTTCAAAATTCAAAACACTGGGACAACAGTAGCAATCCAAAGCAAATGTACTGGGTCTCTTTTCAGACAAAACAGGACCTCAACGATTCCACGATGAAGAAAGAAAAATAATGAACGACTGGTACAGATACTGCCTCACGAATGTACACAAGAAAAGCTACAACTTTACGATTACACAACTGAAACCAACTAAGGGCATAGACTACCTTCACAACATCGACTTCATGGCACACAACGAATTGGTACTAATGGTTTGGGAAGACAAGGACTACCTCACTGGAAAATTCAAACCAGTGAATCCACAATTCACACCAAGCACATCGGTAAGCGGAAAGTATCCCCACACGATATGGAATGAGACAACGGAAAGATACAAGATGACCGAACCTGAATCATTCTTCAAACACTATGAACCACAATTAATGTACGGGGCAAGACTCTCAAACGTAGAATTAGCTGACATGCCAGGCGTTAAGACATTTAGGCCAGGAGCTTCAAACGCAGTATGGTCATTCAACTGGCACAGACCAAAGAAGGACTTTCAATGGAAAGAAAGCGTCGAATGGGAACAAGACGACTGGTTATACAAAGATGGAATCCCAGGAACCGTCCTGAAGGAAATGGCAGACGCATGTGGATTAGATGTGGAAAAAAACGACAGGCGAGGAGAAATGATGAGCGGAGGAGCAGTGTACCTTCAACAACAGAAAAGAAAAAAAGAAAATCCAAACTGATTGGTATAGATACTGCCTCACAAACGTCCACAAAAAGAGCTTCAACTTTACAATAACGCAACTGAAACCAGTAGCTGGAATCGATTACCTGCACAACATAGACTTCATGGCACACAATCAATTAGTTTTAATGGTATGGGAAGACAAGGACTATCTAACGGGAAAGTTCAGACCAGTCAATCCACAATACGCACCTCCAGATTCAGTTTCTGGTGCATATCCACATACCATATGGAAAGGTGACACGATTGGATCAAAATGACACAACCACACAATTTTCAAGAACACTATGAACCACAATTAATGTACGGAGCAACACTGTCAAACGTTGAGCTAGCAGACATGCCAGGGGTAAAAACATTCAGACCAGGTTCATCAAACGCAATGTGGTCATTCAATTGGCATAGACCCAAAAAGGACTTCCAATGGAAAGAAAGCGTAGAATGGGAACAAGGAGATTGGCTTTACAACGTAAGCCTACCAGTGCAAACGCTAGACAACATGGCAAAGGCATGTACGCTAGAAGTGGACACAAACGACAGAAGGGGTCAACTCATGTCAGAAGCAGCAATTTACCTTCAACAACTTGCAAAAAAGAACACAGCAACGCACTATTGGACATGGGACAAAGGATACACTGCAAACGACAGACAAGACGCATTAGCAAAGCTGAAATCAAGCGAATACACAAAAGGAAGGGCAACAATCAAGCAGAATAGAGAAGATTGGCCTGGGATAACGACATACAACACAGACTCAGCAATGTATCCATGCGATGGTGGAACTACAAAACCAGTACCATTCATGTACATGGCATTAGATTCATTCAACCTGGAAAAAGAATACGAAGTGACGCTAGCATGGGAAGAAAGGATCGACTTCACGTGGGCATGCCAAGGAAATAGGCGAATGCTACCAAAGAAACACTATCAAGTGGCAATGAAACCAACGATTCCCTACAACAACTTCTTCGGAACAGAAGGTCCGTGGTCAGCATACAACAAGGTAGCGTACACCATCAACAAGTGGGAAGATTGGATAGAAGGAGGAAACGGAGACACAGACTACGAAAGGGAAATCGAAGAACGACACAAAGCATTTGCAACAGCACCAAGGAAGATGTCAATGATGAGACAAAGAATAGACAATAAGAGACGTGCTAAGTATTATAAACGATTGTAATAAGAAACGCTATCGCTTGAAACAACAAAACAACTTTATTAGTAGAAAGAAAAAAAAAAGAACAGAAACCGGGGGTCAACAGGTTAGATCAAAGGTCAGTCTGCGGTAGATTAGATTACATCACATGACAAACAGTAGTAAAACACGTGATCGTCTCTGTATAAATTCTGCTGGGCTAGAACCGCCAGTCAGTTTCAAACCAGGCAACAACATGACACAGCGACAAGTTAGTTCTCAAAGCGGCAACAAGCCTTCCAAATATCGAAGGTGGTGTTTCACGTTAAATAATTATGACGAAGAAGAACCTTGGAGAAAGGTGGATGAGCTAGCAGAACAAAAATCCATCAAGTACCTCGTAGTAGGTAGGGAAATAGCTCCAAGCACGGGCACGAGACATCTACAAGGATACGTAGAATATTTTAATTGTAGAAGCTTCAATGGAACTTCTAGGCACGTACATGCGATATTTGGAGGCAACGCACACATTGAAGTGGCGCATAGCAGTCTCAACGAAAACTATGTGTACTGCACGAAAGAAGACAAAGAGCCATTCATATTCAAGGGGTTGAAGAAAGATGCAGGCAACAAAGTGGAGCACGCTGAATTGGGAGAAATGGCAGAAATGGCGGCGAAGCAAGGGACAGAAGCTGCAAAGAACGCATTCGGGATGGATTACTACGTTTCTAAAAACGCAGTTGATAGAGCAGCAAACGCTCTGAGATCGGACATCGCACTAGCAGCATTGAAGGACAGATACAAAAACGCTACATTGAAAAAATGGCAAGACGTGGTTATGAAGCTCATCGAATTACAAGGCGACCGAGAAATCTTGTTCATAATCGACGAATTGGGGAACCAAGGAAAAACATGGCTTACGCAATATATAACATTAACGATGAACGGACAATGCTTCGATTCAACCAACAAGAAAGACGTAGCATATGCCTTGAACCCAGAAAAGGACATCTTTGTATTCGACATGACTAGGGCAACGGAGCCAAAAATGAGCTTACAAATACTAGAATCGCTCAAGAATGGCATTGTCTTCAGTGGCAAATATGAATCGGGGACGAAAATCGTAGCAGACGCAAAGGTAGTGGTCATGGCCAATTCATTCACAGAGCTCCACGAGGCGCAACTGAGCTGCGACCGATTTATGATACTCCACTTAAAGCCTGAAATGCAAGAGATGAGCTATACGTTCACCTACTGGTCAAAAGCCAGCGAGAAGAAAGTAGTCACCGGACCGAACGGCGCCCCCGGAAGCCTGAAGGACATCGTAGACAAGATGGCGCTCACAGAAAAAAGATGGAAGAGAAAATTCATGAAGTGGGGCGCCACACTATACAAATGGGGCTACGACGTACATAAATGCCTGAGAATGAGACAAAACGGCTACGATGGCGAGCTACACAGGATGAAAAGGCCACAAGACTTCATGGAAACGGAGAAATCATTGACTCAGCAAGGCGTGCCGGATCCGTTCGACAGCAGCAGCGACGAAGACGAAGATGAACTCAACGACAGTTACCACGGCGACTGGGAAAAAGCATGAACAATTCGAAAATGTATGAACTCAATATATTAGCATAGTAATAGCAGTAGAAAAAAACCTCGTACTCATTGAATTAAAATCTGACACACCCAAGGGCAACGCCCTGGAGCGGAGCACGCTCCACAGAAACGTTCCAAGGCAGGCAAGGTTGCTCCACGCGAAAGCGAGGCGAAAGCGCGAACAATAGAACGAAAACGAGGATGGAGCACAGATCGGAGCTGGAGGACGTTACAGCGGAGCTGCTCCAGTGCCAAGATGAGCAAGAATGGATGCGCACAAACAACAAAGGAAAGAAACAAAGGAACCCAGCGGGAGCGCACGGAAAGCAAACAAACGCACCCCAGGGGGGCCCCCGCGAATGACCCACCCACCCTCCTCAGAAGCAATAAATGCTGTAATACTTTGGGCATTTATCAGTCTGCGATCAGAGCTCAACGAGAACGGACGACTAGAATAAGAGAATAAAATGTCTTTTTTCAAAGCTAAGAAGCGACTTCCTGTACAGGCCTGGAATGCAAGCACTTTGCAACAAATATGACCTGCAAATGCTGGGCAGCAACCTAGCAGACGTTACGTTCTACGAGGAAAGCTTCAACGAGGCACTAAGAATATACGCTGAAAAGTACGATCAAACCGACCTGCAAATGTACAAAGACGAGATGGCTGACATAATCAGACATTGTGCAAACAAAGCAACGAAAGACGACCAGGCAGCTCAAATCCAATTCTGGAAAAGGCAACTAAGCACGAAATACTTCACTGGTGGCAATCCTCCATGTCCACTGCTCACAACGCTAATGATGCAACGACAACCACAGGAATACTGCTTCGAATGCGACTCCGCAATCACGTTCGAGGACTGGCTTTCAGGACACGCTAGGGCAATGAAAATCATGAAAACAATGCTAGAAGGTCAACACACGTCAAACTGCATTCACAACCCGCAGAAAATCGCAAAGGAAGTCGTAGAGAACTTTCAATTGAATCCAACAAGAATCGACGTAAAGGACCTCGTAGAGGTCAGCAAGGATGCATGGAAGGGCAAGACGAGGAAGCATGGATGGCTGAACACCGCATCTATGGAGGCATATCTGTTAAACGAAGAAAAAACCGATACAATGGTCATCCAGAACTTCGACATCGGAAACCACTATGCAAACATCGTTAAACAATGCACAAACGAAGGCGAAGCCAATTTCACGCCGAGCAAGGAATGGACTAAAACGATGAGTGAAAAGATGCTCAAGCTCATTCAAGCTGCAGATGAGTTGGAGAAGGCCGAAACTCACAACGTTCAACAGCTCGTAATTGGATCAATCGACGTAGCTAAATTCCTTGGTGCGCACATCGGAGACTTTCTGGAACTTTCATTAGACGTAAACACAGACAGACTATTTAGATGCGCAGTTCCAACTGAAGTTACCACATTGATATTGAGTGGATTTGGATTGGTAAAAGCACTCGAATTCTCAAACTTGTTACTGGATGGACAAACGACGTTAATCGACGCAGCCTATTGGCATCCAGAACGAGAAATTGATCCAGAGTTCGGACGAAGAAAGCTATCACTCGACGAAAGGAAAATTAGATTTGACTGCGTAACACAGTACGATTATCAAACAGAATGTGGCATCATAGACGACGCTACTACCGACGAAGACACTTCTATCGACGGAGAAGATATGGACGAAGGACTAGGTACACTTGGCGACGACGATGGAGAAGAAAGCCAATGAGATCATGGAACCCGCTCTTAGGAGCACAATATAGACTGCGTAAACGAGGCTGGTTTAGAGGTAGATTTAAACGTAGGAGATATTATAAGTTTTGAAACAACGTAAATTTGTGTCATTTCTGTGTCATGCCTCGAGCTAATAGGACTCAATGGTGGCCGCATAGACGGTATCATATGATACCAGGTGGAAACGATGCACAGCGCTACATGGAAAGGGGTAGATATCCATGGCGTAGGTCATTCTTCAAACCACCTTTCTCAGAACACGATGAATTCATAGAACCAGGTGCTTGGTTCGCCATGATAGAAGATAAAAAATGGCGCATGCAAGAGTGGACACAACGCGAAATAAGGAAGAACGTATGGAATCTGGTGAAGTTAAAAAAACAACCAGGAAGCAAGGGATACAGAGACATAGAGGACCAGATAATAATGTTGAACGACATATTGTACGACCTTCATGACATTAACGAAGGAGAAGCAGACGAACTATATCCACATCATCCAGTAAGTGGATTGATAAAACCAGAAGTTGGCTTCGAAAGACTCGGAGAAGCAGCAGTATATCCACAAGAAGCTCCACAATGGATACCATCAACATCAAGGGAGGACATCCGAAATAGGATCCAATATTATAGAAAACATCCAACGAAGATGCGACCGTACTATGGTAACAGCAACTACTACAACCTGCAAGACATGACATATCCTCCAAGGTTAAGAAAGAGGTCATACAAAGACTATTTCAATCAACTAAGAAAAATAGCACTCGAAGACGTAGCACCTGCAATAGGAGACTTCTACGAAGGAACGAAAGTACTTGGAAACGCAGTCAGGCGAAACGTTGGCAATCTTTACTACGAATTCCCAAACATGGGGAACACAGTACCAATACCTGGACTTTGGCAAGAACAAATGCCGGGGCCATCGCCCTTGACATCAAACATTCCTAGACAAATGGCCGCAGAAGGTGATAACGATCTACATTGGTTGTTACCATGGAGTATTTGGAGAACAATGCGAATCTTACCACTGTTATCAAAATTAATGACACGTGGTCCAGAGCTACAATGGGAAACATACAATCCAACTCCAGCGGAAATGAAAGCACTAATACAAAGTGCAACAATGAGAATTCCTCAATATCGATTGGGCGAGAACATTCCTTGGAACAAAAGAATATATCATCATTACAACAATAGAAACGGCAGATATGGACTACCTGAAATCAATGAAATGACAGCAAAGTGGATCACTCGAAACGTTGCACCATCGAAAGCAGTCGCAGAAGAGAAAAGTTATTGGTCAAACTATTTGCATCAACTTACAAACTACGTAATAACAGAAGGTGCAAACGCACTAACAACGGAATAACCATGAAATTCAGCAGGAATAGACGATTTCATACTAGAAACTTGAGGAAACCAGCATACGACTATAGCAGTGACAAAGCACACAGAGGACAACACAAAATGTCCATAACGCAATATAGAACGTTGACACTAAATACAAGCAACACACAAGCGATTTGTTGGAACTTCAATGCATTCGAAGATGAAACACCATGGTGCTTCGTAGCAAGTTCTAAACATTGGGACAATAGAGACAATGCAAGACAAAAAGTGTTGGGATTGTTCTCAGATCACACAGGTCAAGACAGATTCCACTCAGAAGAAAAGAAAATCCAAACTGATTGGTATAGATACTGCCTCACAAACGTCCACAAAAAGAGCTTCAACTTTACAATAACGCAACTGAAACCAGTAGCTGGAATCGATTACCTGCACAACATAGACTTCATGGCACACAATCAATTAGTTTTAATGGTATGGGAAGACAAGGACTATCTAACGGGAAAGTTCAGACCAGTCAATCCACAATACGCACCTCCAGATTCAGTTTCTGGTGCATATCCACATACCATATGGAAAGGTGACACGATTGGACTCAAAATGACACAACCACACAATTTTCAAGAACACTATGAACCACAATTAATGTACGGAGCAACACTGTCAAACGTTGAGCTAGCAGACATGCCAGGGGTAAAAACATTCAGACCAGGTTCATCAAACGCAATGTGGTCATTCAATTGGCATAGACCCAAAAAGGACTTCCAATGGAAAGAAAGCGTAGAATGGGAACAAGGAGATTGGCTTTACAACGTAAGCCTACCAGTGCAAACGCTAGACAACATGGCAAAGGCATGTACGCTAGAAGTGGACACAAACGACAGAAGGGGTCAACTCATGTCAGAAGCAGCAATTTACCTTCAACAACTTGCAAAAAAGAACACAGCAACGCACTATTGGACATGGGACAAAGGATACACTGCAAACGACAGACAAGACGCATTAGCAAAGCTGAAATCAAGCGAATACACAAAAGGAAGGGCAACAATCAAGCAGAATAGAGAAGATTGGCCTGGGATAACGACATACAACACAGACTCAGCAATGTATCCATGCGATGGTGGAACTACAAAACCAGTACCATTCATGTACATGGCATTAGATTCATTCAACCTGGAAAAAGAATACGAAGTGACGCTAGCATGGGAAGAAAGGATCGACTTCACGTGGGCATGCCAAGGAAATAGGCGAATGCTACCAAAGAAACACTATCAAGTGGCAATGAAACCAACGATTCCCTACAACAACTTCTTCGGAACAGAAGGTCCGTGGTCAGCATACAACAAGGTAGCGTACACCATCAACAAGTGGGAAGATTGGATACAAGGAGGAAACGGAGACACAGACTACGAAAGGGAAATCGAAGAACGACACAAAGCATTTGCAACAGCACCAAGGAAGATGTCAATGATGAGACAAAGAATAGACAATAAGAGACGTGCTAAGTATTATAAACGATTGTAATAAGAAACGCTATCGCTTGAAACAACAAAACAACTTTATTAGTATAAAGAAAAAAAAAAGAACAGAAACCGGGGGTCAACAGGTTAGATCAAAGGTCAGTCTGCGGTAGATTAGATTACATCACATGACAAACAGTAGTAAAACACGTGATCGTCTCTGTATAAATTCTGCTGGGCTAGAACCGCCAGTCAGTTTCAAACCAGGCAACAACATGACACAGCGACAAGTTAGTTCTCAAAGCGGCAACAAGCCTTCCAAATATCGAAGGTGGTGTTTCACGTTAAATAATTATGACGAAGAAGAACCTTGGAGAAAGGTGGATGAGCTAGCAGAACAAAAATCCATCAAGTACCTCGTAGTAGGTAGGGAAATGGCTCCAAGCACGGGCACGAGACATCTACAAGGATACGTAGAATATTTTAATTGTAGAAGCTTCAATGGAACTTCTAGGCACGTACATGCGATATTTGGAGGCAACGCACACATTGAAGTGGCGCATAGCAGTCTCAACGAAAACTATGTGTACTGCACGAAAGAAGACAAAGAGCCATTCATATTCAAGGGGTTGAAGAAAGATGCAGGCAACAAAGTGGAGCACGCTGAATTGGGAGAAATGGCGGCGAAGCAAGGGACAGAAGCTGCAAAGAACGCATTCGGGATGGATTACTACGTTTCTAAAAACGCAGTTGATAGAGCAGCAAACGCTCTGAGATCGGACATCGCACTAGCAGCATTGAAGGACAGATACGAAAACGCTACATTGAAAAAATGGCAAGACGTGGTTATGAAGCTCATCGAATTACAAGGCGACCGAGAAATCTTGTTCATAATCGACAAATTGGGGAACCAAGGAAAAACATGGCTTACGCAATATATAACATTAACGATGAACGGACAATGCTTCGATTCAACCAACAAGAAAGACGTAGCATATGCCTTGAACCCAGAAAAGGACATCTTTGTATTCGACATGACTAGGGCAACGGAGCCAAAAATGAGCTTACAAATACTAGAATCGCTCAAGAATGGCATTGTCTTCAGTGGCAAATATGAATCGGGGACGAAAATCGTAGCAGACGCAAAGGTAGTGGTCATGGCCAATTCATTCACAGAGCTCCACGAGGCACAACTGAGCTGCGACCGATTTATGATACTCCACTTAAAGCCTGAAATGCAAGAGATGAGCTATACGTTCACCTACTGGTCAAAAGCCAGCGAGAAGAAAGTAGTCACCGGACCGAACGGCGCCCCCGGAAGCCTGAAGGACATCGTAGACAAGATGGCGCTCACAGAAAAAAGATGGAAGAGAAAATTCATGAAGTGGGGCGCCACACTATACAAATGGGGCTACGACGTACATAAATGCCTGAGAATGAGACAAAACGGCTACGATGGCGAGCTACACAGGATGAAAAGGCCACAAGACTTCATGGAAACGGAGAAATCATTGACTCAGCAAGGCGTGCCGGATCCGTTCGACAGCAGCAGCGACGAAGACGAAGATGAACTCAACGACAGTTACCACGGCGACTGGGAAAAAGCATGAACAATTCGAAAATGTATGAACTCAATATATTAGCATAGTAATAGCAGTAGAAAAAACCTCGTACTCATTGAATTAAAATCTGACACACCCAAGGGCAACGCCCTGGAGCGGAGCACGCTCCACAGAAACGTTCCAAGGCAGGCAAGGTTGCTCCACGCGATTATCCACACGAAGCGCCACAATGGATACCATCGACATCAAGGGAGGACATCAGAAATAGGATCCAATATTACAGAAAACATCCAACACGGATGCGACCTTACTATGGCAACAACAATTACTACAATCTACAAGATATGACGCATCCTCCAAGATTGAGGAAAAGAACATACAAAGATTACATGAATCAATTAAGGAAGATTGCCATGGAAGACGTCGCACCGGAAATAGCAAACATCGGAGAATCAACAATGCAATTAGGCAAATTGTTGCAAAACAGTCTAAGGAACTATTACTTCGAATTCCCATACAATAGCGATGCAATGAAAGACGGTAAATTAACCTTGACAGATTCAAAGCTACCTGCTTATGCACCCTTGAAGAGCAACATCCCAAGGATGATGGCAGCGGAAGGTGACGACGACGTCCATTGGCTGCTCCCATGGAGCATATGGAGAACAATGAGAATAATGCCACTATTATCGAAACCAACGACACGTGGACCTGAATTACAATGGGAAACGCACAATCCAATGCCAGTGGAAGCGAGAGCAATGATACAAAGTGCAACAATGAGAATTCCTTGATATCGATTGGGTGAGAACATTCCGTGGAACAAAAGAATCACATGTACAACAACAACCACGGACGATATGGCACGAAAGAACTGAAAGACATGACACTACCAAGTAGCAACGAAACCAACGCTGCCATACAACAATTGGTTTGGTACGGCCGGAGCATGGTCAGCATACAACAAGCAAGCATACACAGTCAACAACTGGGATGATTGGACGAATTCATCGATCGATGAAAGTTCACCACATGAACAAGAAATAGAAGAAAGGCACAAGGCCTTTGCAAACGCACCGAGAAAGATGTCATTGGCGAAGCAAAGGATATCAAACAAGAGAAGAGCTCGTTATTGGAAGCACATGTAAATAGAGACATTAATAGTAAAACGCTATCACTTGAAACAAAAATTAAACTTTATCAGTAGAAAAGAACAAAAAAGAACAGAAACCAGGGGTCAACAGGTTAGACCAGAGGTCAGATTGCGGTAGATTAGTTTACATCACATGATAGATACTAGAAACACACGTGACCTTCTCTGTATAAATTCTGCCGGGCTCGAACCGCCAGTCATTCTCACTCAAACGACAAAATGACACAGAGGCAACTAAGTTCACAAGCGGGAAGCAAGCCTTCAAAGTATCGAAGGTGGTGCTTTACATTAAATAACTACAACGAAGACGAACCGTGGAGGAAAATGGAAGAACTCCCAGAGCAGAAATCAATCAAATACATCTTAGTAGGGAAAGAAATTGCACCAAGCACGGGAACCAGACACCTACAAGGGTACATTGAATACTTCAATTGTAGGAGTTTCAATGGAACATCGCGTCACATATACTCGATCTTTGAAGGCAACGCACACATCAAAGTTGCATACAGCAGCCTAAACGAGAACTATACATATTGCACGAAGGAAGACAGGGACCCATTCATCTACAAAGGACTAAAGAAAGATGCCGGGAACAAGGTGGAACACGCCGAAATCGGAGAGATGGCGGAAATGGCTGCCAAACAAGGCACAGATGCAGCAAAGGCCGCCTATGGCATGGACTACTACGTGAGCAAAAACGCCGTTGACAAAGCGGCCAATGCACTGAGATCAGAAATGGCCTTGACGACGTTGCAGGAGAAATTCGAAAACGCAACGCTGAAAAAATGGCAGGACGTCGTCATGAAACTGATAGAAATACAAGGTGAAAGAGAAATCTTATTTGTAATAGACGAACTCGGAAACCAAGGCAAGACATGGTTGACACAATATATTACGCTAACTCGAAACGGACAGTGCTTTGACAGTACAAACAAAAAAGACGTGGCGTACGCACTAAACCTAGAAAAAGATATATTCGTATTTGACATAACGAGAGCAACAGAGCCGAAGATGAGCCTTCAAATACTGGAATCAATAAAAAATGGCATCGTCTTCAGCGGGAAGTATGAGTCCGGCACAAAGATAGTCAACGAAGCCAAGGTCGTCGTCATGGCAAACAGCTTCACAGAACTGCACGAGGCCCAACTCAGCTGCGATCGCTTCATGATCCTAAACCTCAAGCCGGAAATGAACGAAATGGGATACACATTCACATACTGGACGAAAGCAAGCGAAAAAAGGAACGTCACAGGACCGAACGGAGCACCAGGCAGCGTGAAAGACATCGTCGACAAGATGACAACAACAGAGAAACGCTGGAAACAGGTGGGGATTCGACGTGCTCAAGTGCCTCCGCATGAGACAAACCGGATACGACGGAGAAATGCATCGAATGAAGCGACCCCAAGACTTCGAAGAAACAGAAGAATCACTGACGCAAATGGGAATACCGGATCCATTCGAAAGCAGCGAAAGCGAGCAAGAAGAAGGTGACGACAGCTACCACGGCGAATGGGAAATCGCATAGACTAACAACCAAATGTATGAACTCATTATATTAGCATCGTAATAGCACTTGAAAAAAATGCGTAGTCATTGCTTCGAAGCCTGCCACACCCAGGGCAACGCCCTGGAGCGGAGCACGCTCCACTCAAACGTCCAAAAATTGGTAGGTTGCTCCAAGCGAAAGCGAGGCAAGCGCGACAACAAAGGAACGAAAACGAGACAAACTGGAGCGGAGCACGCTCCACTCAAGCGTTCAAAAACTGGTAGGTTGCTCCAAGCGAAAGCGAGGCTAGCACAACAACAAAGGAACGAAAACGAGAATGGAGCACAAGGCAAAGCAGAACAACGTTCAGCCGGAGCTGCTCCAGTGCCAAGATGCGCAGAAACAGGTGTGCACAAACAAAACCGCAAAAGAACAAAGGAAGCCGCCGGGAAGCACAGTCGCAAAGGCAAACGCACCCCAGGGGGGCCCCCGCGAATGACCCACCCACCCTCCACAAAAGCAATAAATGCTGTAATACTTTGGGCATTTATCAGTCTGCGATCAGAGAGCTCAGGGAAAGGACGTCTAGAAAGAAAAGAAAACAATGTCATTTTCTAAGATAAGGAAAGACTCCTTGGCCAGGCCAAGAGTAGAACAACTATGCACCAAATTCGATCTACAATCGCTGGGGACGAACCTAGCACCAGCAACATACTACGAAGAAAGCTTCAACGAGGCACTCAGGGTGTATGCCGAAAAGTACGATCAAACAGATCGCAAGCACTAGAAGGATGAAATGGCAGACATCATTAGACACTGTGCAAACAAAGCAGAAAAAGCTGATCAATGTGGACAATATGCATTCTGGAAGAGGCAGCTAAGCAAACAATTCTTCACAGGAGGGTCACCACCTTGTCCATTATCAACTGCACTCTGCATGCAAAGACAACCACAAGACTACTGCTTCGAGTGTGATTCCGCAACCACGTTTGAAGATTGGATCTCAGGACACGCCCGAGCCATGAAAATAATGAAAACAATGCTACAAGGAAATCATACATCGAACTGCATACACAACGCATTCAAAGTCGCAAAGGAAGTCGCAGAAAACTTTCAAGACAATCCAACACGAATCGACGTGAAAGATTTATTCGCAGTGAGCATAGCAGCCTGGAAAGACAAAATAAGGAAAAATGGCTGGTTTAACACGTCATCAATGGAGGCGTACCTACTCAACGATGAGAAAACGGATACCATGGTAATCCAAAACTTCGACCTTGCAAATCACCATGCCAACATTGTCAAACAATGCACAAATGAAGGATACGATGGGTTCAATCCGGACATGAAATGGACCAAAAGGATGAGCGACAACATGCCAAAGCTCATCCAAGCTGCAGACGACGTTGAGAGAGGAGAGGCACACAACGTACAGCAATTGGTAATCGGAGCCGTTGACTTAGCAAAGTTCATCGGAGCACAGATCGGGGACTTCCTAGAAATAGAACTAAAGGTAGACACAGAAAGGTTATTCAAGTGCACCATTCCAACGGAAATAATGACATTAGTCCTGAGTGGCTTCGGACTAGTAAAAGCAATAGAATTTGCAAACGTCCTGATTGGTGGCCAAACGACATTGATTGAAAGCGCCTTCTGGCATCCGGAAAGAGAAATCGACCCCGAATTTGGACCAAGGAAAGTAGAACTTGACGAGAGAAACATCAGATTCGACTGCACAACGTCCTAGGACTACCAACAAGAACGTAGTATCGACGACGAAGGTACTACAGACGAAGACGCCACTTCCATCCACGAAGAAGATTTTTCAGACGAAGGACTAGGTACACGTGGCGAAGAAGATGGCGAAGAAAGCCAATGAGACATTGGAATCCATTGTTAGGAGCACAATATAGACTTCGTAAACGAGGCTGGTTTAATAGTAGATATAGACGTAGAAAATATTATAAATTTTGAACGACGTTAAAAACGTGTCATTTTTGAGTCATGCCTAGAGCGAACAGGACGCAATGGTGGCCGCACAGAAGGTACCACAAAATACCAGGTGGAAATGATGCGCAGCGATACATGGAAAGAGGCAGATATCCATGGCGTAGGTCATTTTTCAAACCACCTTTCACAGAACACGATGAGTTCATAGAACCAGGAGCCTGGTTTGCAATGATAGAAGACAAAAAATGGCGCATGCAAGAATGGACACAACGTGAAATAAGAAAAAACATTTGGAACCTAGTTAAGCTAAAAAACAACCAGGAAGCAGAGGTTATAGGGAAGTAGAAGATCAACTAATAATGTTAAATGACATATTATACGACCTGAATGACATAAATGAGGGCGAGGCAGAAGAATTGTATCCGCATCATCCCGTAAGTGGATTAATCAAACCAGAAGTTCCATTTGAACGCCTGGGTCAAAGAGCAGATTATCCACACGAAGCGCCACAATGGATACCATCGACATCAAGGGAGGACATCAGAAATAGGATCCAATATTACAGAAAACATCCAACACGGATGCGACCTTACTATGGCAACAACAATTACTACAATCTACAAGATATGACGCATCCTCCAAGATTGAGGAAAAGAACATACAAAGATTACATGAATCAATTAAGGAAGATTGCCATGGAAGACGTCGCACCGGAAATAGCAAACATCGGAGAATCAACAATGCAATTAGGCAAATTGTTGCAAAACAGTCTAAGGAACTATTACTTCGAATTCCCATACAATAGCGATGCAATGAAAAACGGTAAATTAACCTTGACAGATTCAAAGCTACCTGCTTATGCACCCTTGAAGAGCAACATCCCAAGGATGATGGCAGCGGAAGGTGACGACGACGTCCATTGGCTGCTCCCATGGAGTATATGGAGAACAATGAGAATAATGCCACTATAATCGAAACCAACGACACGTGGACCTGAATTACAATGGGAAACGCACAATCCAATGCCAGTGGAAGCGAGAGCAATGATACAAAGTGCAACAATGAGAATTCCTCGATATCGATTGGGTGAGAACATTCCGTGGAACAAAAGAATCTATCACATGTACAACAACAACCACGGACGATATGGCACGAAAGAACTGAAAGACATGACACTACCAAGTAGCAACGAAACCAACGCTGCCATACAACAATTGGTTTGGTACGGCCGGAGCATGGTCAGCATACAACAAGCAAGCATACACAGTCAACAACTGGGATGATTGGACGAATTCATCGATCGATGAAAGTTCACCACACGAACAAGAAATAGAAGAAAGGCACAAGGCCTTTGCAAACGCACCGAGAAAGATGTCATTGGCGAAGCAAAGGATATCAAACAAGAGAAGAGCTCGTTATTGGAAGCACATGTAAATAGAGACATTAATAGTAAAACGCTATCGCTTGAAACAATAATTAAACTTTATCAGTAGAAAAGAACAAAAAAGAACAGAAACCCGGGGTCAACAGGTTAGACCAAAGGTCAGATTGCGGTAGATTAGTTTACATCACATGATAGATACTAGAAACACACGTGACCTTCTCTGTATAAATTCTGCCGGGCTCGAACCGCCAGTCATTCTCACTCAAACGACAAAATGACACAGAGGCAACTAAGTTCACAAGCGGGAAGCAAGCCTTCAAAGTATCGAAGGTGGTGCTTTACATTAAATAACTACAACGAAGACGAACCGTGGAGGAAAATGGAAGAACTCCCAGAGCAGAAATCAATCAAATACATCATAGTAGGGAAAGAAATTGCACCAAGCACGGGAACCAGACACCTACAAGGGTACATTGAATACTTCAATTGTAGGAGTTTCAATGGAACATCACGTCACATATACTCGATCTTTGAAGGCAACGCACACATTGAAGTTGCATACAGCAGCCTAAACGAGAACTATACATATTGCACGAAGGAAGACAGGGACCCATTCATCTACAAAGGACTAAAGAAAGATGCCGGGAACAAGGTGGAACACGCCGAAATCGGAGAGATGGCGGAAATGGCTGCCAAACAAGGCACAGATGCAGCAAAGGCCGCCTATGGCATGGACTACTACGTGAGCAAAAACGCCGTTGACAAAGCGGCCAATGCACTGAGATCACACATGGCCTTGGCGACGTTGCAGGAGAAATTCGAAAACGCAACGCTGAAAAAATGGCAGGACGTCGTCATGAAACTGATAGAAATACAAGGTGAAAGAGAAATCTTATTTGTAATAGACGAACTCGGAAACCAAGGCAAGACATGGTTGACACAATATATTACGCTAACTCGAAACGGACAGTGCTTCGACAGTACAAACAAAAAAGACGTGGCGTACGCACTAAACCCAGAAAAAGATATATTCGTATTTGACATGACGAGAGCAACAGAGCCGAAGATGAGCCTTCAAATACTGGAATCAATAAAAAATGGCATCGTCTTCAGCGGGAAGTATGAGTCCGGCACGAAGATAGTCAACGAAGCCAAGGTCGTCGTCATGGCAAACAGCTTCACAGAACTGCACGAGGCCCAACTCAGCTGCGATCGCATCATGATCCTAAACCTCAAGCCGGAAATGAACGAAATGGGATACACATTCACATACTGGACGAAAGCAAGCGAAAAAAGGATCGTCACAGGACCGAACGGAGCACCAAGCAGCGTGAAAGACATCGTCGACAAGATGGCAACAACAGAGAAACGCTGGAAACAGGTGGGGATTCGACGTGCTCAAGTGCCTCCGCATGAGACAAACCGGATACGACAGAGAAATGCATCGAATGAAGCGACCCCAAGACTTTGAAGAAACAGAAGAATCACTGACGCAAATGGGAATACCGGATCCATTCGAAAGCAGCAAAAGCGAGCAAGAAGAAGGTGACGACAGCTACCACGGCGAATGGGAAATCGCATAGACTAACAACCAAATGTATGAACTCATTATATTAGCATCGTAATAGCACTTGAAAAAAATGCGTAGTCATTGCTTCGAAGCCTGACACACCCAGGGCAACGCCCTGGAGCGGAGCACACTCCACTCAAACGTCCAAAAATTGGTAGGTTGCTCCAAGCGAAAGCGAGGCAAGCGCGACAACAAAGGAACGAAAACGAGACAAACTGGAGCGGAGCACGCTCCACTCAAACGTTCAAAAACTGGTAGGTTGCTCCAAGCGAAAGCGAGGCTAGCACAACAACAAAGGAACGAAAACGAGAATGGAGCACAAGGCAAAGCAGAACAACGTTCAGCCGGAGCTGCTCCGGTGCCAAGATGCGCAGAAACAGGTGCGCACAAACAAAACCGCAAAAGAACAAAGGAAGCCGCCGGGAAGCACAGGCGCAAAGGCAAACGCACCCCAGGGGGGCCCCCGCGAATGACCCACCCACCCTCCACAGAAGCAATAAATGCTGTAATACTTTGGGCATTTATCAGTCTGCGATCAGAGAGCTCAGGGAAAGGACGTCTAGAAAGAAACAGAAAACAATTCAGAAACCGTGTTGTAATTGAACTTAAAGAAAGCAAGACAAAGTACTTTCATGATTATTTCAATGTTAACAGTAATAACATGAAGCTATTGTGGACCGGGATAAAATCAATTATTAGCATCAAGAACTCTCATGTAAGTGTTATTAACAAACTAAAAGACACAAATGGGAATTTAACAACTGACTCAACAGCTATGGCAAATATTTTTAATAAATTTTTTGTTAATGTAGCTGATGGTGTTACAAAGAATATACCCAGGTCCCCAAGGTCTCCCTTAAATTATCTTAAAAATAAGAATCCATCCTCTTTCTTCATATCTCCTACTGCCCCATATGAAATATCAGACATAATAGACTTGTTGAAAACTGGCAAATCAATAGGTCCAAATAGTATACCTCTGAAATTGTTAAAAATCCCTTCACCTCAAATTTCTTCTCCCCTGTCCCTTATCATCAATGCATCATTTCAGTCTGGTATCTTTCCTGAAAAAATGCAATCAGCCAAGGTCATCCCTTTATTTAAGAAGGGTTGCCCCATGACTGCTTCCAACTATAGACCAATATCCCTCTTGTCTATTTTCAGTAAGATTACAGAGAAATTGATGCATAAGCGGCTATACAATTTTTTAGAAATTCACAAAATCTTATATGACCTTCAATTTGGTTTTCGTGCTAGTCATTCTGTTAATCATGCATTGATCAGTATGACTGAATCAATCAAGAATTCTTTGGATAACAAAAAATTTGGATGTGGAATATTTCTTGATCTTCAAAAGGCTTTTGATACTGTTAATCATCAGATCCTTCTTAACAAACTTGAACACTATGGCATTCGAGGAACAGCTCTAGCATGGTTTAACTCTTATCTTAGTAACAGAAGTCAGTATGTATCAGTCAATGGTTGCAACTCTAATCATTTGAATGTTACGAGTGGTGTACCTCAAGGATCTGTCCTTGGTCCACTTTTGTTCCTAATCTACATCAATGATCTTCCCAACTCATCTTCCAAGTTATCCTTCTATCTCTTTGCTGATGACACAAATATTTACTTTGAATCAGACAGTTTAAGTACTCTTCAAAAAGTGGTGAACAAAGAGCTCAGGCATATTAAAAAATGGCTAGATGCAAATAAACTTGCTTTGAATGTAGATAAAACAAACTTTGTTATTTTTCATTCTCCACAGAATTCTTTGAATGACATAGTCAATATAAAGATTGGTAATCAACATGTCAAGCAGGCTAAATATGTCAAATTCCTTGGCCTCCTTTTGGACGAACATCTAAGCTGGAAGTACCACTTAAGTGAACTTTCTAAGAAACTATCAAGAACTTGTGGTATATTCTTCAAAGTAAGGCATCTTCTACCAACCAGTGTTCTAATCTCCTTATATAATTCTTTATTTTCCTCATTTCTCCAGTACGGAATCATTGTTTGGGGTCTTACCTATGACACCCATACTAAACCAATATATCTCCTACAAAAGAAAGCTATCAGAGCTATTGCTTTCAAAAGTTTCACATCTCCATCTACACCTATTTTCTCTGATTTAAAAATTCTTAAATTATATGATTTATTTGATTTCAAGCTGCTTACTTTTGTGTATGAGTCTGTTAACAAGATTTCTCCTTCCTTTTTTCATAATTTTTTTGAAACCTTGACAACTGTTCATCATTATAATACAAGGCAGGCTTTGAAAGGTGATATTTTTATGACTCGTGAAAATACCTTGCAATATGGTCTAAGATGTGTTAGATATGCAGGCGCCAAATCCTGGAACAGCATTCCTGATGTTATCAGACAATCTCCTTCAGTTTCCAATTTTCGTCGTAAACTCAAGTTTCATATCTTCTCCACAAAATACCAAAATTGATCACCTTCAGTAAGTTCATTTCTACAATTTTATTTTTTTCCCAAATGAACTAAAGATGCTACAACTATAACATAATATGCTCTTAGAACAGGGGGTGCTCTCTCCTCGATTAGTTTATCTATTGAGAGAGCTCCTCCTTAAGAAATTCCTTACACACAAATTCCATGCAAAATTATCATATAGTTGTCTTTCTACTCTATTAAATTATTTTGTTTTTTGTTAATCTATTATCTTTAGTTTGTTGTTAAATGGAATTTGTATTGTAGTTGAATTTTAAAATGAAACTTGAACTTGAACTTGAATTTTCTAAGATAAGGAAAGACTCCTTTGCCAGGCCAAGAGTAGAACAACTATGCACCAAATTCGATCTACAATCGCTGGGGACGAACCTAGCACCAGCAACATACTACGAAGAAAGCTTCAACGAGGCACTCAGGGTGTATGCCGAAAAGTACGATCAAACAGATCGCAAGCACTACAAGGATGAAATGGCAGACATCATTAGACACTGTGCAAACAAAGCAGAAAAAGCTGATCAATGTGGACAATATGCATTCTGGAAGAGGCAGCTAAGCAAACAATTCTTCACAGGAGGGTCACCACCTTGTCCATTATTAACTGCACTCTGCATGCAAAGACAACCACAAGACTACTGCTTCGAGTGTGATTCCGCAACCACGTTTGAAGATTGGATCTCAGGACACGCCCGAGCCATGAAAATAATGAAAACAATGCTACAAGGAAATCATACATCGAACTGCATACACAACGCATTCAAAGTCGCAAAGGAAGTCGCAGAAAACTTTCAAGACAATCCAACACGAATCGACGTGAAAGATTTATTCGCAGTGAGCATAGCAGCCTGGAAAGACAAAATAAGGAAAAATGGCTGGTTTAACACGTCATCAATGGAGGCGTACCTACTCAACGATGAGAAAACGGATACCATGGTAATCCAAAACTTCGACCTTGCAAATCACCATGCCAACATTGTCAAACAATGCACAAATGAAGGATACGATGGGTTCAATCCGGACATGAAATGGACCAAAAGGATGAGCGACAACATGCCAAAGCTCATCCAAGCTGCAGACGACGTTGAGAGAGGAGAGGCACACAACATACAGCAATTGGTAATCGGAGCCGTTGACTTAGCAAAGTTCATCGGAGCACAGATCGGGGACTTCCTAGAAATAGAACTAAAGGTAGACACAGAAAGGTTATTCAAGTGCACCATTCCAACGGAAATAATGACATTAGTCCTGAGTGGCTTCGGACTAGTAAAAGCAATAGAATTTGCAAACGTCCTGATTGGTGGCCAAACGACATTGATTGAAAGCGCCTTCTGGCATCCGGAAAGAGAAATCGACCCCGAATTTGGACCAAGGAAAGTAGAACTTGACGAGAGAAACATCAGATTCGACTGCACAACGTCCTAGGACTACCAACAAGAACGTAGTATCGACGACGAAGGTACTACAGACGAAGACGCCACTTCCCTCCACGAAGAAGATTTTTCAGACGAAGGACTAGGTACACGTGGCGAAGAAGATGGCGAAGAAAGCCAATGAGACATTGGAATCCATTGTTAGGAGCACAATATAGACTTCGTAAACGAGGCTGGTTTAATAGTAGATATAGACGTAGAAAATATTATAAATTTTGAACGACGTTAAAAACGTGTCATTTTTGAGTCATGCCTAGAGCGAGCAGGACGCAATGGTGGCCGCACAGAAGGTACCACAAAATACCAGGTGGAAATGATGCGCAGCGATACATGGAAAGAGGCAGATATCCATGGCGTAGGTCATTTTTCAAACCACCTTTCACAGAACACGATGAGTTCATAGAACCAGGAGCCTGGTTTGCAATGATAGAAGACAAAAAATGGCGCATGCAAGAATGGACACAACGTGAAATAAGAAAAAACATTTGGAACCTAGTTAAGCTAAAAAACAACCAGGAAGCAGAGGTTATAGGGAAGTAGAAGATCAAATAATAATGTTAAATGACATATTATACGACCTGAATGACATAAATGAGGGCGAGGCAGAAGAATTGTATCCGCATCATCCCGTAAGTGGATTAATCAAACCAGAAGTTCCATTTGAACGCCTGGGTCAAAGAGCAGATTATCCACACGAAGCGCCACAATGGATACCATCGACATCAAGGGAGGACATCAGAAATAGGATCCAATATTACAGAAAACATCCAACACGGATGCGACCTTACTATGGCAACAACAATTACTACAATCTACAAGATATGACGCATCCTCCAAGATTGAGGAAAAGAACATACAAAGATTACATGAATCAATTAAGGAAGATTGCCATGGAAGACGTCGCACCGGAAATAGCAAACATTGGAGAATCAACAATGCAATTAGGCAAATTGTTGCAAAACAGTCTAAGGAACTATTACTTCGAATTCCCATACAATAGCGATGCAATGAAAGACGGTAAATTAACCTTGACAGATTCAAAGCTACCTGCTTATGCACCCTTGAAGAGCAACATCCCAAGGATGATGGCAGCGGAAGGTGACGACGACGTCCATTGGCTGCTCCCATGGAGTATATGGAGAACAATGAGAATAATGCCACTATTATCAAAACCAACGACACGTGGACCTGAATTACAATGGGAAACGCACAATCCAATGCCAGTGGAAGCGAGAGCAATGATACAAAGTGCAACAATGAGAATTCCTCGATATCGATTGGGTGAGAACATTCCGTGGAACAAAAGAATCTATCACATGTACAACAACAACCACGGACGATATGGCACGAAAGAACTGAAAGACATGACACTACCAAGTAGCAACGAAACCAACGCTGCCATACAACAATTGGTTTGGTACGGCCGGAGCATGGTCAGCATACAACAAGCAAGCATACACAGTTAACAACTGGGATGATTGGATGAATTCATCGATCGATGAAAGTTCACCACACGAACAAGAAATAGAAGAAAGGCACAAGGCCTTTGCAAACGCACCGAGAAAGATGTCATTGGCGAAGCAAAGGATATCAAACAAGAGAAGAGCTCGTTATTGGAAGCAAATGTAAATAGAGACATTAATAGTAAAACGCTATCGCTTGAAACAAAAATTAAACTTTATCAGTAGAAAAGAACAAAAAAGAACAGAAACCCGGGGTCAACAGGTTAGACCAAAGGTCAGATTGTGGTAGATTAGTTTACATCACATGATAGATACTAGAAACACACGTGACCTTCTCTGTATAAATTCTGCCGGGCTCGAACCGCCAGTCATTCTCACTCAAACGACAAAATGACACAGAGGCAACTAAGTTCACAAGCGGGAAGCAAGCCTTCAAAGTATCGAAGGTGGTGCTTTACATTAAATAACTACAACGAAGACGAACCGTGGAGGAAAATGGAAGAACTCCCAGAGCAGAAATCAATCAAATACATCATAGTAGGGAAAGAAATTGCACCAAGCACGGGAACCAGACACCTACAAGGGTACATTGAATACTTCAATTGTAGGAGTTTCAATGGAACATCACGTCACATATACTCGATCTTTGAAGGCAACGCACACATTGAAGTTGCATACAGCAGCCTAAACGAGAACTATACATATTGCACGAAGGAAGGCAGGGACCCATTCATCTACAAAGGACTAAAGAAAGATGCCGGGAACAAGGTGGAACACGCCGAAATCGGAGAGATGGCGGAAATGGCTGCCAAACAAGGCACAGATGCAGCAAAGGCCGCCTATGGCATGGACTACTACGTGAGCAAAAACGCCGTTGACAAAGCGGCCAATGCACTGAGATCACACATGGCCTTGGCGACGTTGCAGGAGAAATTCGAAAACGCAACGCTGAAAAAATGGCAGGACGTCGTCATGAAACTGATAGAAATACAAGGTGAAAGAGAAATCTTATTTGTAATAGACGAACTCGGAAACCAAGGCAAGACATGGTTGACACAATATATTACGCTAACTCGAAACGGACAGTGCTTCGACAGTACAAACAAAAAAGACGTGGCGTACGCACTAAGCCCAGAAAAAGATATATTCGTATTTGACATGACGAGAACAACAGAGCCGAAGATGAGCCTTCAAATACTGGAATCAATAAAAAATGGCATCGTCTTCAGCGGGAAGTATGAGTCCGGCACGAAGATAGTCAACGAAGCCAAGGTCGTCGTCATGGCAAACAGCTTCACAGAACTACACGAGGCCCAACTCAGCTGCGATCGCTTCATGATCCTAAACCTCAAGCCGGAAATGAACGAAATGGGATACACATTCACATACTGGACGAAAGCAAGCGAAAAAAGGATCGTCACAGGACCGAACGGAGCACCAGGCAGCGTGAAAGACATCGTCGACAAGATGGCAACAACAGAGAAACGCTGGAAACAGGTGGGGATTCGACGTGCTCAAGTGCCTCCGCATGAGACAAACCGGATACGACGGAGAAATGCATCGAATGAAGCGACCCCAAGACTTTGAAGAAACAGAAGAATCACTGACGCAAATGGGAATACCGGATCCATTCGAAAGCAGCAAAAGCGAGCAAGAAGAAGGTGACGACAGCTACCACGGCGAATGGGAAATCGCATAGACTAACAACCAAATGTATGAACTCATTATATTAGCATCGTAATAGCACTTGAAAAAAATGCGTAGTCATTGCTTCGAAGCCTGACACACCCAGGGCAACGCCCTGGAGCGGAGCACACTCCACTCAAACGTCCAAAAATTGGTAGGTTGCTCCAAGCGAAAGCGAGGCAAGCGCGACAACAAAGGAACGAAAACGAGACAAACTGGAGCGGAGCACGCTCCACTCAAACGTTCAAAAACTGGTAGGTTGCTCCAAGCGAAAGCGAGGCTAGCACAACAACAAAGGAACGAAAACGAGAATGGAGCACAAGGCAAAGCAGAACAACGTTCAGCCGGAGCTGCTCCGGTGCCAAGATGCGCAGAAACAGGTGCGCACAAACAAAACCGCAAAAGAACAAAGGAAGCCGCCGGGAAGCACAGGCGCAAAGGCAAACGCACCCCAGGGGGGCCCCCGCGAATGACCCACCCACCCTCCACAGAAGCAATAAATGCTGTAATACTTTGGGCATTTATCAGTCTGCGATCAGAGAGCTCAGGGAAAGGACGTCTAGAAAGAAACAGAAAACAATTCAGAAACCGTGTTGTAATTGAACTTAAAGAAAGCAAGACAAAGTACTTTCATGATTATTTCAATGTTAACAGTAATAATATGAAGCTATTGTGGACCGGGATAAAATCAATTATTAGCATCAAGAACTCTCATGTAAGTGTTATTAACAAACTAAAAGACACAAATGGGAATTTAACAACTGACTCAACAGCTATGGCAAATATTTTTAATAAATTTTTTGTTAATGTAGCTGATGGTGTTACAAAGAATATACCCAGGTCCCCAAGGTCTCCCTTAAATTATCTTAAAAATAAGAATCCATCCTCTTTCTTCATATCTCCTACTGCCCCATATGAAATATCAGACATAATAGACTTGTTGAAAACTGGCAAATCAATAGGTCCAAATAGTATACCTCTGAAATTGTTAAAAATCCCTTCACCTCAAATTTCTTCTCCCCTGTCCCTTATCATCAATGCATCATTTCAGTCTGGTATCTTTCCTGAAAAAATGCAATCAGCCAAGGTCATCCCTTTATTTAAGAAGGGTTGCCCCATGACTGCTTCCAACTATAGACCAATATCCCTCTTGTCTATTTTCAGTAAGATTACAGAGAAATTGATGCATAAGCGGCTATACAATTTTTTAGAAATTCACAAAATCTTATATGACCTTCAATTTGGTTTTCGTGCTAGTCATTCTGTTAATCATGCATTGATCAGTATGACTGAATCAATCAAGAATTCTTTGGATAACAAAAAATTTGGATGTGGAATATTTCTTGATCTTCAAAAGGCTTTTGATACTGTTAATCATCAGATCCTTCTTAACAAACTTGAACACTATGGCATTCGAGGAACAGCTCTAGCATGGTTTAACTCTTATCTTAGTAACAGAAGTCAGTATGTATCAGTCAATGGTTGCAACTCTAATCATTTGAATGTTACGAGTGGTGTACCTCAAGGATCTGTCCTTGGTCCACTTTTGTTCCTAATCTACATCAATGATCTTCCCAACTCATCTTCCAAGTTATCCTTCTATCTCTTTGCTGATGACACAAATATTTACTTTGAATCAGACAGTTTAAGTACTCTTCAAAAAGTGGTGAACAAAGAGCTCAGGCATATTAAAAAATGGCTAGATGCAAATAAACTTGCTTTGAATGTAGATAAAACAAACTTTGTTATTTTTCATTCTCCACAGAATTCTTTGAATGACATAGTCAATATAAAGATTGGTAATCAACATGTCAAGCAGGCTAAATATGTCAAATTCCTTGGCCTCCTTTTGGACGAACATCTAAGCTGGAAGTACCACTTAAGTGAACTTTCTAAGAAACTATCAAGAACTTGTGGTATATTCTTCAAAGTAAGGCATCTTCTACCAACCAGTGTTCTAATCTCCTTATATAATTCTTTATTTTCCTCATTTCTCCAGTACGGAATCATTGTTTGGGGTCTTACCTATGACACCCATACTAAACCAATATATCTCCTACAAAAGAAAGCTATCAGAGCTATTGCTTTCAAAAGTTTCACATCTCCATCTACACCTATTTTCTCTGATTTAAAAATTCTTAAATTATATGATTTATTTGATTTCAAGCTGCTTACTTTTGTGTATGAGTCTGTTAACAAGATTTCTCCTTCCTTTTTTCATAATTTTTTTGAAACCTTGACAACTGTTCATCATTATAATACAAGGCAGGCTTTGAAAGGTGATATTTTTATGACTCGTGAAAATACCTTGCAATATGGTCTAAGATGTGTTAGATATGCAGGCGCCAAATCCTGGAACAGCATTCCTGATGTTATCAGACAATCTCCTTCAGTTTCCAATTTTCGTCGTAAACTCAAGTTTCATATCTTCTCCACAAAATACCAAAATTGATCACCTTCAGTAAGTTCATTTCTACAATTTTATTTTTTTCCCAAATGAACTAAAGATGCTACAACTATAACATAATATGCTCTTAGAACAGGGGGTGCTCTCTCCTCGATTAGTTTATCTATTGAGAGAGCTCCTCCTTAAGAAATTCCTTACACACAAATTCCATGCAAAATTATCATATAGTTGTCTTTCTACTCTATTAAATTATTTTGTTTTTTGTTAATCTATTATCTTTAGTTTGTTGTTAAATGGAATTTGTATTGTAGTTGAATTTTAAAATGAAACTTGAACTTGAACTTGAATTTTCTAAGATAAGGAAAGACTCCTTTGCCAGGCCAAGAGTAGAACAACTATGCACCAAATTCGATCTACAATCGCTGGGGACGAACCTAGCACCAGCAACATACTACGAAGAAAGCTTCAACGAGGCACTCAGGGTGTATGCCGAAAAGTACGATCAAACAGATCGCAAGCACTACAAGGATGAAATGGCAGACATCATTAGACACTGTGCAAACAAAGCAGAAAAAGCTGATCAATGTGGACAATATGCATTCTGGAAGAGGCAGCTAAGCAAACAATTCTTCACAGGAGGGTCACCACCTTGTCCATTATTAACTGCACTCTGCATGCAAAGACAACCACAAGACTACTGCTTCGAGTGTGATTCCGCAACCACGTTTGAAGATTGGATCTCAGGACACGCCCGAGCCATGAAAATAATGAAAACAATGCTACAAGGAAATCATACATCGAACTGCATACACAACGCATTCAAAGTCGCAAAGGAAGTCGCAGAAAACTTTCAAGACAATCCAACACGAATCGACGTGAAAGATTTATTCGCAGTGAGCATAGCAGCCTGGAAAGACAAAATAAGGAAAAATGGCTGGTTTAACACGTCATCAATGGAGGCGTACCTACTCAACGATGAGAAAACGGATACCATGGTAATCCAAAACTTCGACCTTGCAAATCACCATGCCAACATTGTCAAACAATGCACAAATGAAGGATACGATGGGTTCAATCCGGACATGAAATGGACCAAAAGGATGAGCGACAACATGCCAAAGCTCATCCAAGCTGCAGACGACGTTGAGAGAGGAGAGGCACACAACATACAGCAATTGGTAATCGGAGCCGTTGACTTAGCAAAGTTCATCGGAGCACAGATCGGGGACTTCCTAGAAATAGAACTAAAGGTAGACACAGAAAGGTTATTCAAGTGCACCATTCCAACGGAAATAATGACATTAGTCCTGAGTGGCTTCGGACTAGTAAAAGCAATAGAATTTGCAAACGTCCTGATTGGTGGCCAAACGACATTGATTGAAAGCGCCTTCTGGCATCCGGAAAGAGAAATCGACCCCGAATTTGGACCAAGGAAAGTAGAACTTGACGAGAGAAACATCAGATTCGACTGCACAACGTCCTAGGACTACCAACAAGAACGTAGTATCGACGACGAAGGTACTACAGACGAAGACGCCACTTCCCTCCACGAAGAAGATTTTTCAGACGAAGGACTAGGTACACGTGGCGAAGAAGATGGCGAAGAAAGCCAATGAGACATTGGAATCCATTGTTAGGAGCACAATATAGACTTCGTAAACCAGGCTGGTTTAATAGTAGATATAGACGTAGAAAATATTATAAATTTTGAACGACGTTAAAAACGTGTCATTTTTGAGTCATGCCTAGAGCGAGCAGGACGCAATGGTGGCCGCACAGAAGGTACCACAAAATACCAGGTGGAAATGATGCGCAGCGATACATGGAAAGAGGCAGATATCCATGGCGTAGGTCATTTTTCAAACCACCTTTCACAGAACACGATGAGTTCATAGAACCAGGAGCCTGGTTTGCAATGATAGAAGACAAAAAATGGCGCATGCAAGAATGGACACAACGTGAAATAAGAAAAAACATTTGGAACCTAGTTAAGCTAAAAAACAACCAGGAAGCAGAGGTTATAGGGAAGTAGAAGATCAAATAATAATGTTAAATGACATATTATACGACCTGAATGACATAAATGAGGGCGAGGCAGAAGAATTGTATCCGCATCATCCCGTAAGTGGATTAATCAAACCAGAAGTTCCATTTGAACGCCTGGGTCAAAGAGCAGATTATCCACACGAAGCGCCACAATGGATACCATCGACATCAAGGGAGGACATCAGAAATAGGATCCAATATTACAGAAAACATCCAACACGGATGCGACCTTACTATGGCAACAACAATTACTACAATCTACAAGATATGACGCATCCTCCAAGATTGAGGAAAAGAACATACAAAGATTACATGAATCAATTAAGGAAGATTGCCATGGAAGACGTCGCACCGGAAATAGCAAACATCGGAGAATCAACAATGCAATTAGGCAAATTGTTGCAAAACAGTCTAAGGAACTATTACTTCGAATTCCCATACAATAGCGATGCAATGAAAGACGGTAAATTAACCTTGACAGATTCAAAGCTACCTGCTTATGCACCCTTGAAGAGCAACATCCCAAGGATGATGGCAGCGGAAGGTGACGACGACGTCCATTGGCTGCTCCCATGGAGTATATGGAGAACAATGAGAATAATGCCACTATTATCAAAACCAACGACACGTGGACCTGAATTACAATGGGAAACGCACAATCCAATGCCAGTGGAAGCGAGAGCAATGATACAAAGTGCAACAATGAGAATTCCTCGATATCGATTGGGTGAGAACATTCCGTGGAACAAAAGAATCGATCACATGTACAACAACAACCACGGACGATATGGCACGAAAGAACTGAAAGACATGACACTACCAAGTAGCAACGAAACCAACGCTGCCATACAACAATTGGTTTGGTACGGCCGGAGCATGGTCAGCATACAACAAGCAAGCATACACAGTTAACAACTGGGATGATTGGATGAATTCATCGATCGATGAAAGTTCACCACACGAACAAGAAATAGAAGAAAGGCACAAGGCCTTTGCAAACGCACCGAGAAAGATGTCATTGGCGAAGCAAAGGATATCAAACAAGAGAAGAGCTCGTTATTGGAAGCAAATGTAAATAGAGACATTAATAGTGAAACGCTATCGCTTGAAACAAAAATTAAACTTTATCAGTAGAAAAGAACAAAAAAGAACAGAAACCCGGGGTCAACAGGTTAGACCAAAGGTCAGATTGTGGTAGATTAGTTTACATCACATGATAGATACTAGAAACACACGTGACCTTCTCTGTATAAATTCTGCCGGGCTCGAACCGCCAGTCATTCTCACTCAAACGACAAAATGACACAGAGGCAACTAAGTTCACAAGCGGGAAGCAAGCCTTCAAAGTATCGAAGGTGGTGCTTTACATTAAATAACTACAACGAAGACGAACCGTGGAGGAAAATGGAAGAACTCCCAGAGCAGAAATCAATCAAATACATCATAGTAGGGAAAGAAATTGCACCAAGCACGGGAACCAGACACCTACAAGGGTACATTGAATACTTCAATTGTAGGAGTTTCAATGGAACATCACGTCACATATACTCGATCTTTGAAGGCAACGCACACATCAAAGTTGCATACAGCAGCCTAAACGAGAACTATACATATTGCACGAAGGAAGGCAGGGACCCATTCATCTACAAAGGACTAAAGAAAGATGCCGGGAACAAGGTGGAACACGCCGAAATCGGAGAGATGGCGGAAATGGCTGCCAAACAAGGCACAGATGCAGCAAAGGCCGCCTATGGCATGGACTACTACGTGAGCAAAAACGCCGTTGACAAAGCGGCCAATGCACTGAGATCACACATGGCCTTGGCGACGTTGCAGGAGAAATTCGAAAACGCAACGCTGAAAAAATGGCAGGACGTCGTCATGAAACTGATAGAAATACAAGGTGAAAGAGAAATCTTATTTGTAATAGACGAACTCGGAAACCAAGGCAAGACATGGTTGACACAATATATTACGCTAACTCGAAACGGACAGTGCTTCGACAGTACAAACAAAAAAGACGTGGCGTACGCACTAAGCCCAGAAAAAGATATATTCGTATTTGACATGACGAGAACAACAGAGCCGAAGATGAGCCTTCAAATACTGGAATCAATAAAAAATGGCATCGTCTTCAGCGGGAAGTATGAGTCCGGCACGAAGATAGTCAACGAAGCCAAGGTCGTCGTCATGGCAAACAGCTTCACAGAACTACACGAGGCCCAACTCAGCTGCGATCGCTTCATGATCCTAAACCTCAAGCCGGAAATGAACGAAATGGGATACACATTCACATACTGGACGAAAGCAAGCGAAAAAAGGATCGTCACAGGACCGAACGGAGCACCAGGCAGCGTGAAAGACATCGTCGACAAGATGGCAACAACAGAGAAACGCTGGAAACAGGTGGGGATTCGACGTGCTCAAGTGCCTCCGCATGAGACAAACCGGATACGACGGAGAAATGCATCGAATGAAGCGACCCCAAGACTTCGAAGAAACAGAAGAATCACTGACGCAAATGGGAATACCGGATCCATTCGAAAGCAGCGAAAGCGAGCAAGAAGAAGGTGACGACAGCTACCACGGCGAATGGGAAATCGCATAGACTAACAACCAAATGTATGAACTCATTATATTAGCATCGTAATAGCACTTGAAAAAAATGCGTAGTCATTGCTTCGAAGCCTGACACACCCAGGGCAACGCCCTGGAGCGGAGCACGCTCCACTCAAACGTCCAAAAATTGGTAGGTTGCTCCAAGCGAAAGCGAGGCAAGCGCGACAACAAAGGAACGAAAACGAGACAAACTGGAGCGGAGCACGCTCCACTCAAACGTTCAAAAACTGGTAGGTTGCTCCAAGCGAAAGCGAGGCTAGCACAACAACAAAGGAACGAAAACGAGAATGGAGCACAAGGCAAAGCAGAACAACGTTCAGCCGGAGCTGCTCCAGTGCCAAGATGCGCAGAAACAGGTGCGCACAAACAAAACCGCAAAAGAACAAAGGAAGCCGACGGGAAGCACAGGCGCAAAGGCAAACGCACCCCAGGGGGGCATGTAAGCAACACCAAATGTCAAAATGGCATTTTTCAGGGGCAAAAGGGGCAGGAAAGGCGCATCCACCCTGAAAACAAAAGTTGCTATAATGGTTGCCATGGCAACACAATTTAAGATTTATAGCTCTTGAAAACAAAACGCTATTTTATAGTTAAATACCAAAGAAATAGAACTAAAATACTTCCCAAAGTTAACTACGATAGTTGAAGTTGGGAATTTTGAAAAAAGACAAAAATCATTTTTTTGTCAAAATTCAGGTAAAACTTTAACTTAAAACTCAAAACTTAACCCTTACTCAACAGGATGCATACATACATTGTTTGTCTTCATAGTAGGACACAACAAATTTAAAGGTGGTTGTCTACTAGCCTACGCATACCCACATTACTCAAAAGAAGAAAGGGTCTACAAAACAATGAGCAGAAGCTTGCTACAGTGAATTCCTGACATCTAGAACTTCTTTTATGCAGCCATTGTTGAGACAAGCTTTACGCATTATTTGAATAGCGGATTAGGATAATTAAAGACAATTACTCAAGTGGCCACAGCAAGCTTTCATTCTTTGTTTCGTAGACCATTTCTTCCCTTGAATAAAGAGTCTACTCGTAGGCTAGTTGTTTACCTTCTTGTGACTTCTTATCAAATGACCAATTGATTGATTTGAACCTTGATATCAAGACATGCAACAAAAATTGATTTATTCAGTGTTCCACAATGTTGATTACAACATTACAAACAATAATGAACCACAAAAATTGACTCATGAATCATGTAAAAAGTATCTGCAAATGAAATTGAAATTTACAAATAAAGGAGAAATAAGTTGCAAACAACAGCAGCAGCATATATCAATGCTGGTATTACTGACTTTGTTCTTTTTAAGTTTAAATAAACACAACCCTGCTTTTGATTACTTAGGAGATAGTGTCCACTGCAGACAATAAGGTTTATTGCCTGCAGGAATGAAATAGGTTGGATACATCGTAAACTTGTAAAAGGTAACAGGAAGCCAGTCCCCTCTTGCTGTGTACTTTGTATAAGGTCAGTTTATCCAGTTCCGAACAATGGCTTCTGTATAACGCAGGTCTGCAGGTATGATAAAACGCAGGTCTCTGGAACTGTTTGACTGTGGTTCTCGTTGTCACATATGGATTGTTACTGTATGGGGCACAGGGCATGCAAAGAAAATTGCATCAAGAGTGAAGCTGAGGAAGTACTTGATTACCTTCACAATGAAAAGATTAATTTTGCAGGACCAACTATAACAAAGAATTTTAACACCAATACAAAATATTGATGGTTACCTTGGAAGGACCAGGCAAGGGATTTTTACTTTCGTTGGGGGATACGCTCAAATGCAAACATCCCTCAACATCTTTTTCAAAATTTTTCAAAGACTCTCTTTTCATAAGAGACTTTAATCAGAGACCATAGTAATAGGTTTCACAATTCATTACAAAATTTTTTGCAGTTTTATAACAAACACTTACTTACCTTGTAGAATAAAAACAAACCCTTGGCTAAGGATGAAAACAGGAAGTGAGCATGAGCCTCACATAAACCCATCAGTTATTGTAGCATGCCTTGTAAACTACCTCTGATCTTGCAATGGGACCTGCGTTTTATCGGACCTGCAGGCCTGCATCTTACATAAGCCCTCCGAACAACCGCTATGTATTGTATCGTGAATGGGAGGCAGTTCAGATGACTGTAGATGAGAGAAGACAAGTATAGGTATTTGTGTACCTATACCGGTACAAATTTTGAAACAATTCCAACCCTTGAACAAAAGCTCATTTTTCTACAAACTAATGAAAACGACCACTTTTTCTAGACATTTACAAGATATCTTAACACAATTTACAAACTTAGATCGTAAAACAAAATCCAGAAAATTTAATTTGACAATGCATAACCTAAAACAATGAAAAACGACACTTTTTATGTATACTCGCTGATACTCAGTTACTAGCTTTTTATTTGTAGTTAGACCATGTATCTGCAATTTTATCTGTATGTATCTGTATCTGTATCAGTATACTACTGTATCGGTATACTGTATCTAATGTAATCTACCGGGTGAGTCAGAAAAAACGTGGGTCGTTTGGCGGACTGTGACACCAAATTTAGCAATCCAATTGCTTTTAAGAAAATTTTTCCATGAAGCCAAAGGTCTAACTTAGATCATAAGCCTTTTCCCATTGAATTCGGCCATTTGGTGCATTTTTTAAAAGATATTTTCTTTCGTAAGACTTTGTATGGGAGTCTTGCAAAATGGCGAGATCTTTTGCCAATGCCCTTCCGCATTTTATCTTGGCAAGGTTTACAGGTACATGTGGTATTATCAGGGGAAATAAAATAGCCAAGAGATACTATTTTCTCCCCTGGGATGTCTTATCATGACTTGCCCTGAGTGAAGAATACATATGAAAGACATTAATAATGTACACCTCTTTGTCTTGCGAAGAGGCTTCTTCAAGCAGATCAACGCTCTATAAATTGCAATGGGACTGCTTGCAGACAACACTTTTCCCTAAAGCCTGGTGCACACGGGGTCTTTTGAGTCCTTAGGGTCGTGCATCAAACTCTGAGTCTTTGTCTTTCGGGTCTGTCTGCATGACCGCAATGACCCAAACAACCTAGTAGTGTGAACCAGGTCTAATTATTTCAGTATCCCCTGATAATAACACATGTACCTGCTACTCTGGCAAGGCTAAAATGCTGAAGGGGCTTGGCTAAAGATTTCACCAGTTTGCAAGACTTACATACAAGGTCTGACGAAGAAAATCTTTTTTAACAAATGCATCAAATGACCGATTTTGATGGGGAAAAGTTTATTATCTAAGTTAGACTCTTGGCTGCATGGAAAAATTTAGTTCACGCCAATCGGATGGCTATGTGCAGCGTCACAGTCCACCAAACGCCCCACATTTTTTCTGACTCACCTTGTACATTATGTTATGTATTAACCTGCACTTTATTGAGGTTTTTAGTAATTGCTGTATTAGATATCACCCCCGAGCCATTTCTGGCTAGATATGTAAGATGTGGGGTCTGGTGGTAACAATTTTCCAATTCTAGATGGAATGATATCTTTAAACTCCCATCTTTATGACAATTGAAAATTAAATTGAAATTCTTTTTGACATACAACCCATTGGCATGAACTGTAAGAAATGCAAGAATCCTAGTTTTAAAGGGTCTTGTTTCATTCAGAGTATTTGCTAGTATTTGTTTGTTGCCATTTTCATGGACCATGAAAATGGCAACAACAAAGGCAAACCAAGAGACCACACATGCAAGGCATGCTGGGTGAAACAGACCCTTTAACTGAACCTGACGAATATTGGCTGCAAGCAGTGCCCTACTCTTTAACTGTGTGTTTTGTTGAAGCTGTTCCTAAATGTGTCTCCTGATTCACAGGTCTGCTCTGAAGAATCTGATTGAAAGCCGGCAGTTACGAACAGATGAGAGGCGCATAATGAGGATAAGAAGGGGAAATCTGTGGCATGATTCACTGAGATTTGTCAGAAAAGCAAAGCAGATTGACAAACAGCTCAATTTTAGGTTGACAAACAGCATCAATTTTATTGGAGAAGAAGGTGCAGATGAACGAGGACCAAGGAGAGAGTATTTTTACGTTGTTGACAGGTGCCATACTCAATGGATCTGGACTGCTTGAAGGTGCTGATGGCAGAACAATTTTTACTTTGAATCCAGTGTGTCTTGAAAATGGCTCTTACTATGAAGCAGAAAGGATGATTGCTGCAGGAATACAGCAAGAAGGGCCTGGTCTTAGGTGCATGTTGCCGGCAGTTTTTTACATGATAGCTCAAAGAAATGACTTAGTTCAATTGTCAGTAGAAGATATCCCCTGTGAAAGACTGTGACAGAATTTGTGATTTCCCACAATGGGCTTTAAAAGTTCTTTCACTGCATACAGTATGCATTACAGGGCAACAGCCTTGATAATTCTTGAATCAGTTTTTTATTTACTGTTATTATACAGGGTGCCCAAAAATAATTGTGGCCCATTTGTGTGGCTGATGTGTAGGAGCTGTAGATCCAATCATTGTGATTTTTACACAGTTGCGTAGGTCAGGCTTGAAGTAAGAGTTTGAGACCTTGTTTGAGACAATAAGACATATGGCTGCTGATTTAGGTGGAGGAAAGGCGCAATAAGTGGTTGCTTCAGAAACAGCACTTCTATTTCCCTAGCAATGTCAAAATAAAGTATATACTGTAAGCTTTAAAGAACAGACTCTGGGATCGTATTTAAATCTCCATAACAATTTTAAAAGGTGGAAAGTGCTTTCTTGTGAATGGAACACACTGCTTACCCTTTATGGCATTCACAGAAAGTAGAAAATTTCATGGTAATAAACTTATAGTTTTAACGCACAGAGAATTTAAGTGATTCATGGCCAGGTCTATAACGCGGACCTCGCGGACCACGCGGACCCCGCGAACCTTCTCGAGAAACATGACTTTCAGGTCCGTGAATTGTGGTCCGCGTTTTAGAATTTCCCTATAGAGCGAAATTCTAAAACGCGGACCTTAATTTCACGGACTTTTTCCAATGTCCGCGAGATTTTGTCCGCGTTATAGAACTTCGCTATTGGGTGAAATTCTAAAACGCGGACCTTCATCTCGCAGACTTTCTTGTAGGTCCGCGAAATTTGGTTTTAGAATTTTGCTATAGGGCGAAATTCTAAAGCACGGACCTAAATTCACCGACTTTTCAGTACATTTTGAAACTTAGCATTTCGAAATAAAATCTCATTTAAAATCGAACCATTAGAAGTAACAAGAAATAGAATCCGGGGAAACATTAAAGTGCCACTAAACATTCAGGGATTTTTGCGAAAATTGATAGAGATTATCTTTCTCAGCCAGAAACCGAAAACATTTTTTCTGTACGACCTCTGGTTTTTTTTATATGATTTTTCAAAGTTCCGTTCTTGAGCCAATTTGGGCTGTCAAGGACACGGAAAAACGATCCAAAAGGAGGCCTGGGCACCAGACGTCTTTACGTCATACCGGGAAGGGCTTGCGCGATTGAGAACGAATCACAGACTCAAGATTGGTGTTGTCCGCAGGATATTGTTGAACGACGACGAGAAAAAGACAATGCCAGCCAGATGCCAGGTTGCTGAATGCAGTAATCTTCCGGACAAACTTAAAGGCATTTCATTGCACCCCATTCCCTTTTATGACGACGAGCGTCATGAAGCAAAACGACGTCGGAAGAAGTGGATCGACTGGGTGAAGCAGAAGCGAGCACCGACACAGCATTCGTTTATATGTTCGGCGCACTTCACTCCAGAAAGTTTTGAACGACAAATTTTTATACCTGGCAGCAAAAGACGACTTGTTTGCGATAGTTTTGGCATTGTTGCCTTTCCAACTATCTACAAAGCCAAGGAAACGGAAAGGGAACAAGTTTCAAGGAGGGAGCAAAGAAAGGTAGGCCAGAATTCTTGTGTTGTTGATCAAAATGTATGGTGGGCCTAAGCCTACCTTGTGCCTCCTCCTTTCATAATTCGTTCATTCAAACCATCTAACTGGCATTTGTGAATCTTCATTTTTTCCTGTCACAGCATGCTTATATTTGTTCTTATTTGTTATACTTAAATGAATGAAATAATGCTGGCATAATTATTTTTTTATTAAACGTAGATTCTCAGAGAGTCATTGGCTTCGCCAGTGGCTTCAACTGGAACTGCACAGCAGTCAACACAAGATGAGGAAGAGGAGACTCCGAATGAAGTGAGCGGTGAAAATGTTGATGCCGAACACGATTTTGGTTTTGCGAATATCGGTAATTTAGATGAAGGAGAGAGTCAAGAGGCTATTAAGGTGTGTGTCATATTTAATTACCATTCCATGAATGGGCCTTTTAGCTATTCTGCACAAGAGCCTGGATTGAGCGTTATTTTTATACATTTTATACATGAGGCTCGATTGAGTGGCATTAGAGCTTCTATCACTATTGTGCACATTCGAAATTTCTACGAAATTTAGCATAATATCGTTCAATTCAGATTCTTTTCAGAATAGTAAAGGTCTATTGTTACGCTTGTTTGTTACTGTTTGTTGAAGTGAAGTGAAGATGAAGGGTGAAGTTGCGGTTTTTAGCGCCAAGCGTTGGGATCGCAGAAAGGACTAATCGAGTCCGTGACCCCTTGTCATGACGCTCAAGTGGTGGGGTCCTACCGGGTACTTGAACCCATTCCGCCTGACTTACATCTAAGAGGGGGGGGGGGACTTACATCTAAGATATCAAGATTAGCAGCACCAGTTGCCAGCTCTAACAAATTCGAATGATGTGGCAAGGATTCTGACCTGGTATGGAAAGTTAAATCCTTTCTGTCTGGCACAGAGCTCAAAGGTACCCAACTATTTCAAGTCTCATTTTCTTTGACAATTTTTGCCAACTTTTGAAATCGGCTGGGGGGCATACCCCCACAGTTGCCCCCTGTGGTGCCACTAATTTTAGGCCTGTGTGTATGCAATACACACCTGCTTTGATTTATTTTCAATCCACTTTTTAGCAAATTCCGCAATCTAAAGATTGTCAGACCCAAACTGCAATGTGTACTGGATGCAAGAAATTGACAAATATAAATCTTATGGCCAACAATAAAATCATTTCATTGCATACAACCATAAGAGGCCTTAGAAAAAGAATGAAAGGACTGCGTGGTAAGTAAGTTGAAAGTTTATTTTTTGAAACAGGTGGTTGCAATATTAACATGGCTCAGCAATGCTGAGCCATGTTAATATTGCAAAGATAAAGATATGTGGTGCAACAAAAATATTACGCCTGTGAATTGGTTAATTGAGGATATTCACAGAAAAGCAATTGGTGTCATTTCAGGGACATCATAAGCCATTTGTAATTAAGTTGGGTGGACTTAGAGGCCCTTTACATGAGGCCTGACATGAAACTTAGAGCAACATGAACTCATGCAGGTATGAACATTTGAGAAATTCACTCCTGTTTACATGAGACCCAACATTGACCCAATATGAAACTATCTACCCATTTCACGCATTTTTCATGTGACTTGATGTTAGATATTTGAGAAGGAAAACAAAGGAAATTTGGTTTTCGTATGGCCCTGATCTGAGAAAAATGTGTTTCCCTGAGATTTTCATGCCCGCATGGCTTTCATGCCCCCCAACATGACTTTCAGGCTGGCGAAGAAGTTAGATGAAAATTTCATATTGTCCCAACATCATGTAAACACAGCAGTAGCTAAGCCCGCACCCGATATGAAACTTGTGCAAGCATGAAAACTCATGCCAGCATGAGTTTCATGTCGGGTCTCATGTAAAGGGCCTCCTTGTAAGGGATTATGTCCTGAAAGGTACAGTACACCCAGCCTTTTTGCTTGTCAATAAACATGAACCATAGCAAAACTGGGGTGGACATCACCCGATTCCACCCCCTGGCAACACCCTTGCATCACTGGAATTTATTTGTATCATTTATGGAATAATGTGGTAGGGGCCCATCCCATTGCAGTTATATATCTGTTTTGCACAGGTGTGATTGTTTTTGCCACCTTTCCCATCCTCTTATTGCACCAACTGACATGAAGACATGAAGGCTGATACCTTGATGGAAACTCATTTCATTATGGTAAAAGGCTCTCAGAGCCTGGTCTAGGAATGCTCTAAGACACTCCAGCAGTTAGACAGTGGAATATGTACAGGATGTATATATGAACGACTGATTGAAACTGAAAGTAATGCACTTCTACTTCAGAATGATTAAACACAAGGTCACCTAAGAAGCAGAAGATTGCTGTGTCATATGAGAATGATAAATATAACAGTGAATCAGTTGATTCTGATGATAGCGAAGATGAGCCTATGAATGAAGAGGATGAAAGCTTCCATATTGAGGATGAAGAAATGGAATGCAATGATCCGTTGGATGAATCTGATGGTTTTGAAACCGAAGAAGAAACAGAAACGTGTGTTTCCTTGATATTTTTTTTTATTTTGTCATCAGTATTTGTGAGGTTACATGAAAATTTAACCATAAGTAATGCAAATAGCCATGAATATTATAATTAGACGTTTCAGGCATACCCTTCATTAGTAATAACAAAGCCAGCACAATCAGGTTGTTAGAATAGAAAAAGAACGATTGATAGAACAGGTAATAAGTAGCATGCAGAAAAGAATGTGATGCAAGAATGTGACACAGGAGAAGGATTCAAAAAGAGTGCTACTCCACAAAGATGCTAGGATATAAATGAAAACTTTTGTTGAGTCGTGGCAAAAGAGTCCCTAATTTGAAGATAATTCTTTTCTCATGTTTTGATACATTAGTATCTGAATGTTCGATTTTATGTTCTTTGTGGTGATCTGATGAGGCATTTGACATTCTAATTTTTTTCGGCTGATGATTTGACTGGGGTGATGTTGAAAACTTCAGTGTTCTTCAGTGAAAACTTCTGAAAAAACTCAGTGTCTGATACAAGTAGCAGTTGAAACAAGTTAACTGTTTCCCTTTGCCATTCTACTGGCAATGTGATGATAAATGCTTTAGATGAAGTCTAAGGGTATGCAGGGGTAATGTGGACGGTTTTGATTGAGGGAGGGAAACAGTAACCCCTGAACTGATAACTTAACATTCACTTTCAGGGAGGATGGTTCATGCGGTTGTAGTAAGAGGAAAACTGTGGACAAAGATCTTAGTCATTTTTACCCCTTTGCCCCAGTAGACACAAATATTGCAGCACAACCCCCAAATAGAATGAATGTTCAAGACACAAAGGGTTAATGGGGAATTGCCATGACACAGTGACGCAATTCTCTTACTTTGCTTCTGGAATACTTCAGGCAGCTAAGGTTAAGGCATCACTTTCATCATGTCAGTCTCATGGCATAAGCGGACTGATCAGTGGCTTCTGATTTGGGGTGGGGATGGCTCAAATAGTATCTGCCAGACTTTTCTGGCTGCAAAATCTGATGACTGCACCACTGTGTTATGGCTTTATCATTATCATCAACAGAGTTTTGTTTCCAAAAATGCCCTTTTACTTTTGCAGCCTAAAGACCAATGATAATCTAAGAAAGGAGCCCAAATTCATTGTATTTTTGGCACAAATATTGTTGCTGTTCAAGTTTTGTAATGTCTGCAAATCAGAAAAACCAGTTGTTGAAGCAAGCAATTCTGGAACAATGTTGGTGGTAAAAAGCTATTGTATCAACTCAATGTGCATGCATGAAGAAACTTGGAGAAGTCAGCCAAAAATGCCGGGGACAAGGCTAGCTGCAGGAAATTTTCTTCTCAGCATGGCAACTCTTCTTGCAGGAGGCTCCTTTTCAAAAGTTCTCCAGATCTGTAAACACATGGGCCTCTGCTCAGTATCACTTGTAACTTTCTTCAAACATCAAAAGGTTTGATATCATTTTTAAGAATTTTATGATCTGTTTTTGTTCATGTTTTCTCTCTTCACATTCTTCAAATTAAGAGCTCACCTGAGACAACTGATGCACACATGTTTCGGTCAAATACATATTTTGCTGCAAAACTACAGCTGAAGCTCTTGGTAGGCACAACCTTGTGGTTCACTATGTGGGGCTTTTTGATGATAAAATTATGGAGGTTTACTGGCAGCTTAGGAATTCAAGAGGGTACAAAACATCAAGACAGAAAGAATGTACATAATATAATAGATTAGTATATTGTAAATGCTTTGTTCTCTTTTCCTAGACCAAATTGTTTCCAACCATATACCTATATTGGAAAAAATACCAGGCTGAATTGCTGCAAAAACTGAAATCCTCAAAGGAGCAACTGCGTTGGCTGGTGATGCTAGGCATGACAGCATGGGGCACAATGCCAAGTATGGTGCTTATTCCATTTTATCATGTGCAGAATCAAAGATAATACATTTTGAGCTGGTTCAGGTAAATGGAATTCAATGTTCACCTGACACTGCATGTGTACAAAACATAAAGTTGGTAAGATGGTGTTCATTAAAAGTACAAAGTTTTGATTATCACATGTTCAAACTATGTTCAAAAACTGAAGTATTTCAGAACTGAAGTATTGAAGTATTTTATGGTTATACTACACAGTTGAGCATTTGAAGATCAGGTTTATGGCAGATACTAAAACCACTTTGCAACACTTTTCTCAAAAGCCATTCCATGCTAGCAAAGCCAATTTTCATTAATAAAATGAACACAAATATTGTAAAAGCTCTATTAAGACCCCAGGGGCTTCTTTAATTTTGGATACTCCAAAAGGGAGACTTATTCACAAAGTTCCTCTTCGCCTTTGTGGAATCAACATACAATTTTACTTGTAAAATACAGAAATTTCACACTATTCCAAACCATATCAATTAACATATTGCAATCTCTTTTAGATAAATATTTTGAAAATCTCTGGTAACCTCTGGCATTTCATCTTAGTGGGGGGGGGGCGTGCTAAATAGAGAGGCATATTTATTTAAATTTTTGGCTCAGGAGAGCAGGGTTTACAAGAGAGGGAACTTAGTAATGAGGGGCTCAGACCTATTATGGTAATGGTTGTGGAACAAGTTTTGGAAACATTTAGTCATACTAACCGTTTTTCAGATCCTGATTCAAAACAATGTTTTTAAGCCTTTCCAGTGTTAAGACATTATTCAAGTACCTTCAAAGTAATATGATGCAGGAAACAATTGAAAACAAGGTAAACATATGAATGAGGCTTAACTTTAGAATACCCCGCACTGAAGCAGGATGCTTGAAAAAATGTGGATATGTGATACAGCATAGCATTAGAGAAGCCATTATCAAAATTTTAGGTGGACGACAAAGGATGCTGTGATTTCCTGAATCCAATGCTTTGGCCTTCACTGGGTATCGAGTATCCATGTACACCATATAAACTCGTTCTTTGAGTGTTCCCACCACACTGCATAAAACCTATTGCATATCCAGTATCCATATATTGTACAATAATTCTTGTGTTGCTCTTATTTCACAGCATATACAGTATCCACCAACTCCCACACTTTCCACTGAATCCACCATATCCACCGTAAACACTATATCCGCTTTATCTTCCATCGTTTCCATGTATCCACCACCGTATAGCTATTTTTTGTATAATCGAATTAGACTAGCTATTTTTTAGCTAATAGATATTTCGATTTTAAATAAGATGACACACACACACGTATCCACTGTATCCAGTATCCATTGTTGTATCCAGTATCCACTGTACCAAATGAATCCAGTATCCACTGCTGCATCCCATGGAATCCTAATATCTATTAACAAAGTATCCACCATATCTAGTATCCACAGAATTCCATACTAACGCTTTGCAGTGTGGGATATTCTAAAGTTATGCCATAAATGATTTCCTTTATCAAAATAAACAGTTTCTTACGTTATATTTCCCACTGTTGGAGTTTCTTAATTTTTGGATGAGCTGAGAGTTGAGTTTCTTATCAGCAGTTTCTTATAAAAAATATGTGTATATACTGATATACTGTACCTTATTTGATCAAATACATTGTAAAAACTGAAAGGCCTACTTTGCCTTTGTTTGTTGTCATGAAGATCAACCTTCCTTACATTACAAAGTCTTCAATTACAAAATTGAATGCCTTTTCTGTTTCATTTCTATGAAGATTTACTCAAAACGTACCATTTTACTTGCTCCTCATTTGATCAGCTTGTGGACAAGCTTCAAGCTTCCACTCCTTGGCCTATCTGCTGGCAGCCAAGAAGGGAGGTGCATGGGCCAAAACTTAAAGTCACCAGTTTAGGCCTGTTGTGTTGATAGAACTTTGAAATTCTCACTCACCAGGTACGTAATTCTTCTGTGCCTTGGAAACGCCGCACAAGTCGTTGATTTCGTTCTGCTATGGCTCTTATCTCCCTGTTATAGTTATCCATAAATTCTTCGTCTGCGAGTGGCTCATCTCTGTATGGTCCTTCGTCTGAGTCGAAATCGCCGCCGTCCTCCAAAGACACTGCTGCCACTGCACCATCCAGCTCGTCTTCGACTTCTAGCTCATAATCGTTGTCGGAATGCGATCTTGCGTCGTTTGAGTCGTCACTTGACACGGAAAGGTCACTTTTTGGAGAATCCATGATTGGAAAAGGCTTTGAGAAGTAACAGGATTTATCAAACTTAGGACCAGCGCGCGTGACTGCAGCCTTCGAGCAATTGAATTGATTTTGTTCCTTCCCGGTATGACGTCTGAAGCAGATTCGTCCCCAGTTCCCCAAATGACGCGTCCTTGACATAAAAAATGGCATAGAAATCACCTTTGTTTTCATGGAAGGAATTCGAATTTTTCAAAAATTTTTTTTTTATGAGATTCTACAGGCATCATTCTTTCGAAAAACAAAAACTCCCCGGAACGTTTAGTGGCACTTTAACGTAGCGATTTAACACGTTATACTGCTGTTTTAACAATTTTTAGCAACTTTCTGTAAAACGTTAACTGTCCTCGTCTTGTCTGGTCTCGTCCCCTTCACAAAGTTATTGCACGACAACTTGTCAGTCCGCACTATGCAAGAAGATGGATTCTCCGTGTCAAATTGATGTCGTTATACCTGAACTTAAAATCACGAAATTATTGTCACGTCATCTTAAGAATGCTTCCAACACAGGAAATCCTTTTCGTAAAGGACTCTGATATGAAAGCAATGATTTCCCCAGTATCGGTAGGTAAGATCCAATCCCTACTTTTTCATAGACATAGGAACCGGGAGGGCACTGGGGGCACGTGCTCCCCAAGACTTTGCAACAAACAAAGACGTATTATGTATTTTGTATGTTCATATATTTTCATATTTGATTTGTTTAGTGAGGCTTGCCCTTCAACTGAAGTTGTTTTTCAAGGGGCCCTTTCAAGTGCCATTTTTATTTTCAGAAAATGCCGCATGGCTTCAAGGACAGGAGCATAGCTTTTTACCGGTGTAATGGAATTCCTTGTCAGATTTTTTCGCACATTTTAATTGCATGATCTCTGATTGTAGATTGTTAGTCTAAATTCACAAACAGAAGCCAGACTAGTCATAAAGAAAAACAAAAGGTTGTCCTCGCACAAGGAACAGATTATTAGAAACTCCCGGAAAAGTATAACTCAAGAAACTATCTACTTTACTCCCGGGGGGGGGGGGTAACTGCCATATATGCAGGTACGGGATGTGCCATTTTTTGGGGTGCCTTTTTGGAGCAGAAAATAAATTTTGGGGTATCATTTTTGGTAAAATCACAAGTAGTCATAAATTTTGGGGTCTCATTTTAGAAAAATATTTCTTTAGGGTATCGACTTTGATCAATTTCACTTACTTGGTTAAAATTTTGGATGGCTGTCACAATTTTAGGGTATACATTTTCAATGTCCTGTAAGTTTTGGGGTATCGTTTTCGCGAAAATTTATAAATTTTAGGGTGCGATTTCAGACATCAAATGGCACACCCCCGTCATCCGTCTATTGAAGTTACCCCCTCGGGACTTTACTAAAGAAATTAATGACTTTATTTTCAATTTTCTGCTTCATGATATTACTCGGAAGGTACTTGAATAATGCCTAAACACCGGAAAGGCTTCGAAACTTTGTTTTGAAGTGTTGAGGAGGGCATGGGTAGGGAAAAAGAAGGTAGGTATGGAATGTGCAAGAAACTGCAAGAAACTCAGAATGCCGACAGTCTGATTTGTCTGATACATCCAAGAAATTTTCAGTCCCAGCTCAGCTTTTATGTGCGTGGGAAAGCCTACATTCGGTTCCAGACACATCAAAAGTAAACGACATTCCCTTCGATTATTTCGGGTCTTGTACCCCTATCGAAACCCAATGGGCCCATAAAATTCGATGGGCGTTGATCGACTAACGATGACAGATTTTGTAGATTTCGTAGTGGAAACCGTCTAAAACATGCAGCAGAAAAGCTCTGAATGAGTCCGCGAAATTAGGTCTGTGCTTTAGAATTTGGCCCTACGCGGACCTTCAAGGAAGTCTGCGAGATGAAGGTCCGCGTTTTAGAATTTCACCCTATAGCGAAATTCTATAACGCGGACATTGGAAGAAGTCCGCAAAATTAAGGTCCGCGTTTTAGAATTTAGCTCTACAGGGAAATTCTAAAACGCGGCCCACATTTCACGGACCTGAAAGTCATGTTTCTCGAGAAGGTCCGCGGGGTCCGCATGGTCCGTGTTATAGACCTGGCCAGTGATTCATGCACTTTCTGCATTCTTCTGACATGACCTCCGCATGAAATCCTTTGCATGTTACAACAGAAATCGCAGAAACAACCCCAGTTGATGATTTGAAGCCTCTTCTGCTCCATGTACCATCTCCAGACACACCAATGTTGTATATATCATTATCTCCTTCTTCATAAACTCCTTCACTTCTTTGGCAACAGAGGCGGATCCAGACCGGTGCAAAAGGGGCTCTAGCCCAGGTCAGATTTTCATAGATGTGTCAAAATCCATAAACTATTATCGATTTGTTTCAAAAAATGATCTGCATCATCATTTTGTTCTAATTGTCACCAAAAAAAATCTCTTGATACATCCTAAAATGAGTCTGTTATTCACGCAATGTTTTGTGCACTTGTAATGTTACGTAGGCAAATTGACATGCGGCTAAATCTCAAAATGCCACCGGCCTCTGATTGGCTAATTTTTCTACCTCGTTTTCATGTTTAACTAAAGTGACGTAGTTACGTAGGACGTTAAGACATTTGCAACACAACTATGTCAGACCTAGACCTTGTAAAAATGATGAAACGTTTTGCAGTGGAAGCACTTATTCAGAATCCTTTTACACTCAATGTTATCAACCAACTATCTCCGATCACTTACTAGTTCACATCTCACGTGTAATATCAAAAGATCGTTTTATAAAAAACTGTTCATCCCACTTGGACGGGGGCCATCTCGGAATGTATGTTTCCGTGACTTCCTGCAACCTTAATATAATCAAAAAAAAATTATTAACGATAAATTTACGTTCCTCACACTCTCCCCTCCTTTAAAAAAAGCTTCATTATAACTTGTGTTAACGTAATTAAGCAGTTATAATAAACTGTATTCTTCTTTCTGAAAGTGTTTCTTTCTCAAAGTAATGGTTCTGACTTCATCATAAAGTACATCTCTGTCTATCGGTGATACCGCGGATCCGATTGACAACGTTCATTTGAATCTTCTTGAATCGACGACTGGAAAAGTCTAACAACACAGTAGCGATTCGACTTGTAACAGTGTTTTTTCTTCAATATATATCCATATATGCGAGTCTGAAAGTATTTCAAATCTTGATAATAGAGTAACGAACTCTGGTGAGGGGTGATTGTATTTAACGTATTTTTTCAATTTGGAGTCATTTCTCAACGAATGCGCAGCATCGAATATGTTCAAACATCGGCCAAAACAACAACGAATATGTATTTAAGCAGCGATTGTCATTTCTTGCAAAAATTGTACGATTTTATAGAACGAAGAAGTACATCATTGTTCAACGACAGCGAACCGGATTAAAGTTCCACACTGGTATGTTCAAACGAGGTTGTTGATACGGGTAGTGTACAACTGACTGTTGATATAACGGTACTTGAGGCGGCACTTGCAGTGTGTTAATGATCGGATACGATATCGGGTTTCCGATAGAATGGTACTGGAGATAGGTCGGCGGTCGAATTTGGCGACGAGGTCTTTGAAAAACTTCCGGTGACGGTGTCGTCGCTAGTGTAACATTCTCGTTCGGCGGTGTTGTTATTCTCTCCGATGGACTACGTGGTGGTGACTTTTCAGCTACTTCAGTTTCGTGATGATTCTCATTATCAAGTCTGTCGTTATTTGTCACATCCGAAATATCTGCTGCTTCTGATGTAGGACGCTCACTGACAAGTTCTCCGGGTATATTATCGTTAGGATTGATAGTTTCTTCGACAACACGAAACGGTGTTGGAGGTCTTGCAGGTTTCCAACTGTGTCTTTTAGGTTCAACGAAAAAAAATTAGTTCATCTTCACTATCCAATTCTTCAGTTTCATCCATCTTAGTACTTGCAGCGGTATTTCGTTCGCTTGATTTAGGAAAACACCGATTTTCTTTTTTCTCATTATTTTTTTTACGGCCTTTATTTCGCTGTTCTGGCATGCTTGTATCAACGGGCAACTCACTGCACGGTAACAGCAAGTTTCGGTGCAAGGTTCGAGGAGAAGCAGATGGATTACGTTCTAACACGACTCTGTAAACAGGGCTATCATCATTGACACGTTCAACTACGCGATAGACATCTTTCTCCCAAAATGCTCTTAATTTTCCAGGTCCTCCTCTCTCACTTAAATTGCGAACTAAAACTCGGTCATCTTGTTGCAAACACGTTGATTTTGCATGTTGATCATATCTTTCTTTATTTTGCTGCTGAGAGCTTCTAGATCGTTTAGCTGCAATGTCATATGCCTCGTGCATTGCCTGTTTCCATTTTCGAGTATATTCCGGATACGATATGTCGCCATTAGTTGGAGCTGGTTTAGTACTGAAAATGATATCAATAGGCAATCTCGGCGAACGTCCAAAGAGTAAATAAAATGGAGAAAATCCAGTTGAAGCGTGTTTTGAACAGTTGTAAGCATGAACGACTTTATTTAAGGAGTCTTTCCACCTCGATTTTCTTTCTTCAGGCAGTGTACGTAGCATAGAAAGCAAGGTCTGATTGAATCTTTCTACTTGGCCATTCCCCTGAGGGTGATAAGGCGTGGTTCTTGAATGTCGAACACCACATATGCTTTCCAAACTCTCCATCAATTTATTTTCGAACTCGCCACCTTGGTTGTGGTGAATTTTCAACGGGAAACCAAAACGAAGAATAAAGTCATCGTAAAGTTTATTCGCGACTGTTTTAGCGGACTTATCTTTCGTGGCATATGCCTGTGCGTATCGGGTAAAATGGTCCATGATAACCAATATGTATTTGAATCCTCCGACGCTTTTTTCAAGATGGACGAAGTCGATGGAAACCAACTCGAACGGTTGTGTAGTTACAATGCTTGACAGCGGTGCTACTGATGGAACATGAGGTTTTCGTTGTTTAAGGCAATTACACACCTTGGTCGTGTAATGCTCGATGTCAGATCTCATATAAGGCCAATAAAATCTTTGCGTTGCTAGATGAAAGACACGTTCGCTTCCTAAATGTCCCATTTCATCGTGCAATTCACGATAAACCAATCAACGATATTTCGATGGAAGAACGATTTGCTCATATTCACTTGTTTTACGACAAAGAAGTCCCATTGAATTGATATAAAGTTTGTTCCACTCTCGTAACAATGCTTTGGTCGTTGGGTCTTCACGTGAACAGATCTCTCGGTTTGGTTTCCGACCAATTTGTTTGTATTTGATAAGCTTCGAAATGGCCAAATCTTGTCTTTGTCCTTCTCGAATATCAGCTTGGTCTAAACGAATGTCATTTACCGGCTGTAATAATTCACTGTTTTGTAATGTGAAGTTCTTGTCATTCGTAGAAATTGCCGATACCCATATGGTTTCATTGTTAAACTGACCCGAGACGGCATCTACAGTTGCACGAAATTCATCTTGTGTAGCTTCTTTTGTGCATGTTTCGATATACTTTTCAAAATCCAAGGGCATGCGTGATAAGAAATCTGCGTCAGCGTTATGCTTTCCTGGCCTGTACTTAATGTTAAACGTGAAATTTGATAAATCTGCAACCCATCTGTGTCCAGTTGCATTTAACTTTGCAGAATCCATGATATAAGTCAATGGATTGTTGTCTGTATATACGGTGAACGATGGTGCATAACATAACAAATCTCTGAATTCATCGCAAATGGCCCATTTTAAAGCTAAAAATTCAAGTTTGCCAGAATGAAGATAGTAACGTTTCTCGGAAGGTGACAAAGTTCTCGAGGCATAGGATATTACACGCAACATGCCATTTTGTCGTTGATACAACACTGCGCCGATGCCTAATTGACTTGCATCCGTGTGAAGGACGTACGGTGAGTTATACTCTGGGTAGGCCAAGATGGGCGGATTTGTTAGCAACGAAACCATCTTATCAACAACTTGCTGGTGTTCTGGAAGCCATTCTATAGGTTGTGATGACGAAGGTTGATTCTTGTTTTGACGTTTCCGGTTAAAGTTGTTATTTCGTTGCTTAGTCCCTTGTGAATCTATATTATCTGGTTGCTTCTGTAGCAGACTGAACAAAGGTGACGCTAACTGTGAAAAGTTTTCTATATATTTCCGATAATAATTCAGCAGTCCAAGAATTTTACGTATATCACCAACAGTTTTTGGGTGAAACTCTTTCAAACTTGTAATTGCTTTGATGTTAGATTCATCAACTTTATACCCTTCAGATGACACAACATGGCCTAAATATGTAACTTGATTCTTAAATAAGTCACATTTCTTCGGTTTTAGCTTGATTCCATGTTCACGAAGGCGTTGCAGTACAATTTTCAAGTGCTCGATATGTGATTCAAAGTTTTGGCTAAAGACCAGGACATCGTCCAAATATGGGATGCAAATGTTATCCCTTAGGCCATGTAAACATTGTTCCATAAAACGTTGAAAGCCCCCCGGAGCATTGGAAAGCCCAAAGGGGACCCTCTCCCATTCATAGAGCCCCCAGGGGGTTATGAAGGCTGTCAGGTGCTGGTCTGCTTCTCTAATAAATCCTTGATGATAGGCCTTCCCTTGGTCAAGAAGGGAAAACCATCTATTGCCCCCTAAGCTCTCAAGGGTCTCTTTTACGCGAGGGAGGGGGTGGCGATCGGGCACAGTTCTTTTGTTTAGTTCTCGATAGTCTACACATAACCTTAGTGTACCGTCTTTTTTTCTTACGCAGACGACGGGGCTGGAATAATTCGATGTTGACTTCTTTACAAAGCCTTTGTTGAGTAAATCTTCAATGTGACTTTTAACTTCTGGATAAAGAGGCTTGGGTATCGAGTTATAAGTTTTCTGGACTGGTGTACTGTCCGAAAGATTAAAAGATAACTGAAAACCCTTAGCACATCCTATATCATCGTCTCCAGTGGCAAAAGATTTGTATTCTTTGATTAGCAGGTTTCTAGCCTGTTGTTGCTGTTCAGGGTTCAGCATACTTAAATCGAATTGTTTCAGAAATTCATCAAATTCACTGTCATCTTCGAGTTTTTCCGCGAAATTTTGACCATTTTGACTTAGCCTCGTTTTGAAATCACTAGACTTGACATCTTCAGATGGAGGTTCCGGTTTCAAATTTACTTCAAGAGGCACTACTGATTGAATTAGCTCAATGCGTCCTAAAACTGTTTTGTTCTTTAATGTGACGGGGTGTTCTGTTGTATTATAAACTGCAATATTTGCTCGAAATGATTTACCCCTCGGAATTGTCAACAAACTTTCCTTTATTTCTAAACCAGACGGCCATTCATTTCTTTCATCGGGAACAAACAGCGCATGAGTTCTAGAACTTATTGTTTCTTGGTTACCCCGGCAGGTTAGTTTAAAACTCTGCTTTGGGGGTATTACAATATGTCGATTTGGTGACTTTATTATAGCAAAATCAGTTTCCTTCTCTTCGACAATAAGATTAACCAAAGCCTCAATGGTTTTGACGTCAGAATTTTGAAAAGAACTCTGAAGACTTTCAGCAACTTTTGAATTATTTTCTTCGTGATTGTTATTCAAATAAGTTTCTTGCTTGACAATCTGTTCGATGACATTATAACCGATAATTGGGTTTGTTATATTAGATTCCGTTACTAAAAAGGGCACAGTCAAAGAGGTCTCTTTATTTGAGTTCAAAAGTTCAAATTCGATTTCAATGAAACCAGAATAAGGCACGGGGGTATTGTTTACCGCACGTAGTTCCAAACTTGTTTTGACTTGTAGTAATTCGCTGAGGTCGTGAACTTGATTGTCAGGAAAGTTTTTCTTAACAAATGAACTTGACAGAATGGATATCTGAGATCCTGTATCCCATAGTACTTTCGTCTGAATTCCGTTTAGTTTACAGTCTACCATACATTTGTTACCAACAAGACGCGAAACATTTATTTGTGCTTTTGGTGAAAGATGACAGACAAAACTGGTTTTTAGTTCCTCTCCCTGTTTTTCAGCTAACAAATACAAGGCTTCACAAACATTTTTGTGTTCAAACCATTGTGCTTTTTGACAACTTTTACCACAGTATCGAACAACTTTACATTTACCACAGAATAAATATTCGGTTCCATGACTATCATGTTTCCCACAATAATTACAATGGTTTCTTTGGGACTGTGGTTTGTCAGCTACACAGCGTCCCTCGGATGTAGCTGCCCCCGGTTTCCCCGTTGCTTCCTCTTTTTACAACCTCTTGCGAAATGCTCATCAGAACCACAAACAAAACAATGGGTGCACTTGTCACGTGTATCATTCGATACGCAGGCATCACAGGCGGACGGGGGTCGTGTTGGCCTTTTCGACCCGCTCTCGTTTTCAGCTCTGGTGGTGGTCATTGCTTGTTTTAGACTTGCTACATCAGCTCTAACTTCCTGAAGCGAGGTAATCAAGACATCTTGTTTGCCTTTCTTCGTTTCTTGCGTAGCCGGTTTACCTGTGGAGACTTCCGTTGCAGCGACTGCTAGTTGATTGGGTTTTGTGACACGCTTTCTTGCGCTGAGTTTTGAAAGCCTTTCATTTTCTGCTGTCATAGCTGTGTTGATTTCTCTAATCAAAGTCTCATCAGAAACGTTCGGTGACTGAAGAAACGGTCGCATTCTGCTGCAAATGGCATCATCGGCAAGACCTGTCTCCACGGCATTTATGAAAACACTTCTAATTAGATTTTCATCATATCTAATTTTTGAATCTTTTTCCTGGCTGGCCAACAAAACGTGTTGTCGCAATTTTAGGGCACGCATGAGAAAATTTTGAGGCGTCTCGCTGCTTTCCTGCACTACGTTTGTAAGCTCTTGATAAGCTTCTGTGGCTGATTTCTCGCAGTAATGGCTGCGGAGAATCTGTCGCAGATCGCTCAAACTTAAGCTTTTTATTCCCTCCAAATACGACCTCAAATGTAAACTCGGTGACACGGCATTGATAACAGCATCGACTATTTCTGCTTCAGAATAGCCCTTGACAATTGCACTTTCTATTTGCTTATTAAGATTAGTGTAAGAAATTCGACTTTTCTCATTCGAAATAGTTCCTTGCACTTTAAAATCTTTAAATCTCAGCATGTTACGAACAGAGAGATTTCTGTCATCAGCAAATACACTCTCACCTGGTTGTGGGGTCTGCACTGCATGGTGAAACGGCTGGCTTGGCATCTGTCCAGGAACAAAAGGGGGGTTGGGGTTAATGGGGTGTGCTGGTAAACTTAGCACAGGGGGTCGGGATAGGGGGATGCGAGAGTTGGGTGACGGGTTATTGGATAAGGTTGGGGAATGTGCTGGGTGATGGAGCACATTGGATTGGGTGTGGGGTGTGGGGTCTTGGGGTACTTGACTGCATAACTTCTGAATGCGTTCCTTGGCTTCAATAATCTTCTTTTCCTGCAACGACATCATTACCAAGAATTCATTCTGCAATTTTTCGTAGTCTTCTTTTGCTTCCGCAAGTGCTCTTGCTGCCATTTCTCCTCCATTCTCATCTCTCGTTGTCTCCATGATTGACAATTCTCCGCTTATGTAAGCTAAAATTTGCTTAAGATAGCGTGATACAGCCAATAAATCGCCTTGGCCTTCTGACTCCGACGCTGCGATGTTCTCCTCAAGTTCTTCACGAATTTTCCGAATGATAAACAACTTCGACTTTCCATCTGTGTTTTCAATCAACATATATTCTGCCACGTCTCTCAGTTTGTTGTAGTTTATTTCGTAGAGTTTCGTCTCTATTGACACCTGTAGCTCCTCTATTCCTTCCATTTCTGTATGAGCTCAACTCTGTTTTTAGATTAAAACTCTTCCAATGATGTCACGACGAACTTCAGAATCAGTACATAACAAAAGTCGGGTCTAGGCCTGCAGAGGGAGTCAAAATGTAACTACCCTCTGCTACCAAAATGTCAGACCTAGACCTTGTAAAAATGATGAAACGTTTTGCAGTGGAAGCACTTATTCAGAATCCTTTTACACTCAATGTTATCAACCAACTATCTCCGATCACTTACTAGTTCACATCTCACGTGTAATATCAAAAGATCGTTTTATAAAAAACTGTTCATCCCACTTGGACGGGGGCCATCTCGGAATGTATGTTTCCGTGACTTCCTGCAACCTTAATATAATCAAAAAAAAATTATTAACGATAAATTTACGTTCCTCACAACTACAGTAAAACCCCGCAAACAAGAACATAGTAAAATAAGAACCTGCAGACTGATTTTGTGGAGAAAGACACCCAAAGATAAGAACCAAAAACAGACTGATTTACTTCAACGTTCTTATCAGATGGCACACTTAATCAAGAAATGCCATTATATCAGTGTAAACAAACTCCCAACTATTGATAACTGAACACCTCTAACAGTTTTCAGGGATATGCAAATTTTTTTATCAAGCTGTATGATATAAACTGATTTCTCAACAACAAAAATACCATACTTTCTAATATTCAAATGCAGTCATTATGCCCTCAAGTGTATTTAACACAAATATACTGTATACTGTAGTTACTGTATATATTCATTATAGTCACAAGTGTCCTTGTGATAAGAACCACACCCTGAAAATGTCATAAGTACCTCATTTATAAGAACCTAGCCAGTCTGTTTTTTAGAAAAGCATGTTCTTGTTTGCGGGGTTTTACTGTATTGACTCAAACAAGGTCTCAAACTCCAAGTTGAAAAGCCTGTCCTATGCAACGGTGTAAAAAGCGATATAATTAAATCTGCAGCTCCTTCACAGGAGCACAATTGCGGGGTTTTACTGTATGATTTTGTCAAATAACTTCATAAAAATCAGTTTTATAACGTTTAATTATAACGGTATAACGTTTTGGAGGTGTCCATATTGTTTATAGGTTTCTGTGAATGGGGATGGGGGCCCCACTAGCCATAGTTCATTCTTTTAGGAATTTTTTGTGAGCTCCATTGCACGGTATAATTGGCAAACTTCAGCACAGGATGGCTGATTTTTATTTGTTATTTTTTTTCGAAGAAATGCCCCGTCTTGAAGTCTATGCTGCAACAAAACAACAGGCTAGGCCTAGGTCACAAGAGGACATGGCGGCCTCAAATCAACCTCAAGCTCATTTCAGATGTCAGCAGTTAGAACTTACACTCTGAAAATTATCATTGGAGTCTCTTCTTTCTAAAACTGAGAAATGCACTGTACTATTTATGCTACAGCGTACCTTTTATTTTGCCTCCATTGCGTTCCCGGCTTAACTTCCATGTTAAGTTTCCCGCGCTTTTTGTACTTTTTTTTACGCTGTTACGTCAGTCCCTGACATTGCGATCCTGATAATTCCACTCCAAGTGTTTCTATTATTTGCTAGTTTCTTTAATTTGTTTGTGTCTTTTACATTAAGTCCTTGTCCTCCTAGATCTTTATCGATGAGGCTTAACCAAGTGAGTTTTGGTTTGCCTTTGGGTTTCTTCACAGATCTTAGTGCTTCATATAGGGCTCGTTTGGCTGGTGTTTCCTCTGGCAGTCTCAGCAAATGTCCTAGCCAGCTTAATCATTTTGTACTTTGTACTTTGCATAACCAACATGATACTCTTTTCCTCTTTTTGCCAGTTGTTCGGTAGAACTTTGGTTGTTCGGTTGACTCTTTTGCCAGTTGTTCGGTAGAAGGGAGCACGTTGTTCGCTGAAGAAACAAGCTGAACAAGGAAGGGCTAAGACAATTGTCAATTTTGATGAAGTAAATTGAGAAGCTCCGAAAGCTTAGCTAAGAAAAGTGTATTGCTCAACTTTGAGAACCACGATGGACCCGCCCGCGTCATCATTAACTCAAGAAGATCGAAAATCCGACTTAGGCCCACAAGGTGTAGATCAAGAATCTGTTTTAGGCCGGCCAGGTAGAAAACGCGGAAACCGCGGAAATCGCGGAAAATATAATCTTCACTCAAAACGAGATAAAAAGGGGTTAATAGGCAAAGACGTCTTCTATTTTTCGGAATAAAGGATGAACAAGGCAAACGACTTTTAGGCAAGGATTTTCCGCGTTTTCTTTCCGCGTTTTCGAGTAGAGACCAATGAAAACTCGAAAACGCGGAAAGAAAAACACGGAAATCAACTTTTTCATTTGCTTGCACAATGTTCCTAAGTAAAGTGAGAAGGCTCTGAGACATTTCCCGATTCTTCTCTAAATGAATGATATTAGGGCGGCCTAGATTCCCTTTGTCCAAAAGTTTAACACAGCTACGAGAAACGCCTCTTTCGAAGTTAAACTGAGTTCATAGAACCAGATGCTACCATATGCTACCATATGCGACAGAGCGTTATAAGGAAATCCGAGGAAATCAAAAAAATTTTGGAGCATGGAATTTCCGCGTTTTCTTTTCCGCGCTTTCGAGCAAAGACCAATTAAAACTTGAAAACGCGGAAAGAAAAACGCGGAAATCAAATCTTTCATTTGCTTGCACAATGTTCCAAAATAAAGCGAGAAGGCTCTGCGACACTTCCCGATTCTTCTCTAAACGAAAGTAGGGCCTAAATTCCCTCTGTCTAAAAGTTCAACACAGTTACGAGAAACAGCTCTTTCCAAGTTAAATTGAGTTCATAGAACCAGATGCTATCATATGCTACCATATGCGACAGAGTGTTATAAGGAAATCAAAAAAATTTTGGAGCATAAATTTCCGCGTTTTCTTTTCCGCGCTTTCGAGTAGAGGCCAATTAAAACTCGAAAACGCGGAAAGAAAAACGCGGAAAGAAAATCGCCTATTAACCCTCTTTTATCTCGTTTTGAGTGGAGATTGTATTTTCCGCAATTTCCTCGATTTCCGCGGTTTCCGCGTTTTCGACCTGGCCGTTTTAGGCCCACAAGGTCAAGGTGATTTGGGCCTATCTTCTTTGCAGTTACCCAAAGGAAAAGATGACTTTAGCTCTGTTGCTGAAGTGGAAGCATTCTACAACATACCTCGAGCAAAGGAGAAAAAAGCCACAGGAAAGGCAGCCCACTGTGAACACGAGGCCTTCAAAGACGGACTGTACTTATCTGCAGCCCTGTATTATTGCTTCAAAACGAAGGGTTCAAGACTACCATTGTGGATCTTGGCAATCACAAAGATCCTTTATAGTGATAGTTTCAGTGCAACTAATGATGTGGAATGGGTCGATAAACACGATGAAAAGGGGAATTTTGTTGACATCGAAATAAGGGTCAAAGAGCTGAAAGAAAGCGATCTATCATACATGATAACAGTTAATCTGGATGGCAATAGAATCTCAGTGCAAGGACAAAAGTACAAAGAATTTATTGAAAACATTTTCCCTGATATCCTGCAACTGGTTAATAAACTTGGAAACCAGCATGAAACCAATGAGAAACCAGTCACCAATGAAAGAGCTATAGGCAAGAAATTTAAGAAGAGTAATAATGGATCCCCTCAATCCAAAGATATTGAAGAAAGTAAGGCTCATGTGGATCCTTCACATATTGCTGATGCAAGTTCTTGCCAAGATTTGCCTGCTCTGTTGTCAGGCATGTCCAAAGTGCAAGCATCTCTGGAAAAAATGGATATTGGTTGCCTACTACAGTCAATACTTACAAATCAGGAGAACCTGGATAAAAGGTTGAATTCCATTGAATCCAAGATCCTAAAAGCACACCAAGCCCTGTCTGCTCCACCTGATCATAAGTACCCTGCTCCTTCACTAGATGCAAGTGAAATCAATAAAATTTCAGCTGCTGTCAAAGAGGAAATGAATGTAATCTCTTCACAGAATGCCCAAATATCTATGCTCATGCAAGAATTGGATTCAAAGAACAATGAAATTATCACCCAAAAGAAAAGGTCACAAGAATTCATGAAACATGAATCAGCTAATGCTTCTTTATACAAAGAAAATGAGTCATTGAGGAAAAAGATTGGCAAATTAGGAGAAGTATCAATACTAATTAAAGAAAAAGAGGAGGCTTCAGAGAGAATTGAAGAAATGTCTCTACTACAGGCCAGAGATAGAGCTCTAACCATAGAGATCTCTGGTTTGGAGCGTCTAAATAGTACCCTGTCTGAACAGACAAAATTCCTGGCAAACCAGCTGGAGACCAAAGATGCAACAATAAGGGAATTGATCACACTCTGTAACCAAGCCCACAATGGCCAGTCACCAAAAGCAAGACCCACAACAAACCATCCACCTGACAACTCTGACAGGATTACAAAAGATTCTGCAATTATCATTGGTGATAGCATCATTAAACACGTTGACCCAAGTAGGCTGCTCGGATCAAACAACAATGAGCATATTATACGGAAGGAAACTACCTACACTTGGCATGAAGCTCAAGATTATATCAAAAACAACATAGATAATATGCCAAATGTCATCATACTTCATGTTGGTACAAATGACATAAGAGATGGTAAAACCGTGGCTGAAATTATGGAGACAGCTAATGAGACCATTCATCTCATCTCCAGATCCAAAAAAGATGCAAAGATCCTCTTGACTTCAGTTGCCCCAAGGGGGGATAATGTCGCGTTCAATTCCTACCCTGACCATCCCCCCGGGACACCCCTGGGCATTTGCACAGAAAACATTCCCGGCCCCCGGGCATTTGACAGTCAATCTTTTCCCGGCCCCCGGGCATTTGACAAACCCAGGGATATTCAAAATGCGTACAGTATTTACTGTATAGGAGCATGAAACTTGCATTACAGTAGTTTCGGCTTTCAGGTTTCGCTATTTTTGGGAAAACACTTCTGAATTCGAACACGGGAGATCTCCGCATTTTTGGTTTCCAATTTCGGCATCAAAACATGGTCTTCGGAAGCTTACTTGATATCCTGAATGATACAGGGTTTAGGAGCCGTTAATGTTTGTTGAACGATATCCCAGACTTCAGTTTGCGTCTAGGGTAGTATTTGGAATGCAATAGGTTACTGTACATCGTTTTCTAGATATTGAGGCAGGCTGAATGTCCTTGCAGTCGCAAGAACATTCTTTTGAATTACCCAGTTGTATTGAACATGAAGTTCAGTTTTGTTCTTTTGGAAGTTTCTTTAATTGTTACAGTTCTGTTCCAGTTGTTATACCCTGTGAGTTTATTTCTCTGAAACACATTCTTGACAAATTTAGATTGCATTATATTTCTGAATGTGGATCTTCTATTGCGTCGTTTGAATCAGCAATATTTTAGAAAGTGTTAAAAGTATCAGAAATCCTTCGTGTTCCTCCAGAATACCGAATATTAAAACAATTAACAACATCGCTGACTATAACTTTCATATTTCAATGGACAGGTTGAAAGCAAAATTGCCCACCCCGGGCATTTGACAGTCAATTTTTTCCCGGCCCCCGGGCATTTTACAGTCAATTTTTTCCCGGCCCCGGGCATTTGTGCGCAAAAATTTTGTTGACCCCCGGGATGCCCGGGGGGGATGGTTAGGGTAAGAATTGAACGAGACATAACACTGGCTTTGATTACCAACGACAGGAGCTGAACCTCCAGCTCTTAAAAATTAGTATGGCAAGGGAAGAAATCTCGCTCATTGATAATGGAAATCTCTCTAACCATGGTCAGATAATTGAAAAGGTATTTGCAGAAGATAAAATTCACCTCAATGAACAAGGGATAAAGATTATATCAGCCAACATCTCACATTCATTGAAGAAAACCCTTGGTTTAGACCAGCCAGCAGGAAAACCAAGGTCTGCAAGTCCCACAGATTACAGAAGAAAGAGGCGAAGACCCTTTGCAGGCAGTTTCCAGCAAGTAAAGCAGAGGAACAATAACCAGAGCACAAACTACAACACTTGACAATAGCTATTTCCTTTTAGAGCAATCAAAACGGAAGTCATGTCATCATTGCATAAACCAGGTATTTTCTTTAATTTTGTTAAAGTTGGTTTTTAGAACATTAGTGGTATCTTTTATAAAGTTGGAAGCACTAAATACTCTAAGTTGAATGAGACTGAATTCCTTACCACTATTTCACAGCTAGATATTTTGTGCATTGCAGAAAGCCATATTGGTCAAAATCAAGAAAACATTGAGATGGATGGTTTTGACCATTTCCCAGGTTGTAGAAGAGCAAGTAATAACAATAGGTTTTTTGGTGGCCTTGCCATTTACACCAAAAAAATATTGTGTCCAGGTATCAAATTGGTAAAGTCTAACAATCCTAAAATAGCATGGCTTAAAGCGGATAGGAACTTCGTTGGCCTTGAAAAGGACACTTATATCTCCTTTGTATACATGCCACCCTATAACTCACCCTATTTACAGAGAACAGGTCAGGAATTATCAAGTCTTTATAGACAGATGGAGTGAGACGTTGCTGACTTCAAAGATTTAGGCAGTTTGTATATCTTAGGCGACTTCAATGCCTATACAGGGGTTACTGAGGATTTTGTAACTCATGATCAGGGTAACAAAGATTTTGTCACTTTACCAGATGACTACCTTGAAGATCGACCATCAGAAAGAAAGAACCTTGACCCTAGGCCCCTAAATGACAGTGGTAAGCAACTATTAGACCTTTGCAAAGGGTGTTCTCTCAGGATTTTAAATGATAGAACAGTAGGAGACCAGGAAGGTAGCTTCACTCGGTACCCTCTCCATAGTCACTCTGAAACACTAGAACCAACAATCGCCAACAAAACTCATGATACACTTTGTATTTTGGAGGAAATTTTGAGTTGATATCCCCCCCCCCCACCCCCCATTGCAATGTTGAAAACTGATGAAAATTTCATAGATGAGTTGACAAGTATGTCTTCTTTCAGCAACCAACATTGCAATGGGGGGAGGGGGGGCATTAGCAGTTTACATACAGGAAAGGCCTCTTTTAAGGCAAAAAACATCTGTCCCAACGAGTTTTGTCCGCGATTGTCTGAAAATGGTGTAACTTTAAATTGCTGTAAATTGCTTGCGTGTTTGAATATCTTGCTGGGATTTGGTGGGAAGCAAGTCCTTTGTTGAATAAAGACTTGCGTGTGGTTTTACTTGTTTTTCTTTCCCAAAAGAGGCATTTGAAGCATTGTTGAAAATTGATGATTTTACGTCACAACAGCTAATTTCAGTGTGCATGTACAAAAGAAGCAAAACACTCCTAAAATTTGTTGTAATCAGGTAACATTTTCCAAACAACATTGGCACACGATTAGCAAATACATTTAAGCCCTAGAAAGCGATCAGACAGGGTCTACTGGAAACACAGGCGATTTTCACAGGGAGGAGACTCAATCATTGGGCGGTGACCACTTCTGACGGGAGGCTCCCAGTGAATTTAGGCTGTAAACGTTTGCATTCAAATGCATGCAGATTTGCATCTTGCCTAACCATGATATCTAAATTTCGAATACAATTGTTTACATGGATTACGTCATCCTCAAATCTGACTTAGGCCAAGCATTGGGCTGAAGAAGGTCATCGAAGCACACTTGAACAGTGCGTGTTAAAACAGCCGTAGCTTTCATCGCAGCATAGTATTTCTAGGAGTTTCATTTTTTACATGAAAACAAAGGGTGATACAAGGCATTTATCCTTTATCCAGACGGAAAATGCCTACAGTTTACCAGCAAAAAATAATAAACTTCATCGATACTCACTTTGTCACCTTTAAAAAAGACAAGATCAGCTGTTTATTGATCAAAAAAGTGACCTTCGTAGACATTCGACCCCACCGTTCTAAATGAAACCGTCAATAGTCTATATTTCGATCCTAATATAAAGCTTGACATCCCTGTCACTGTTTGCATCCATAACTTCGCCTCTGAACGTTCAAATCAAATCAAATCAAAGATGACAAGAGACAGAGACCTTTCTAACCACCTTAACCACCTTAACCACCTTAACCACCTGATGATACTCGTAACGAAGTATCATCAGTACTTTACGAAACTTTATAATGTGAAACCTGAAAATGATAATAATAAAGGTGGCGCCACCCTGTTTAAGTCTTTTTTGAACGGAAAATATAGGGACCTGTATGTCTCTGAATTTGTAAATGCCCCTTTCACCAAAAAAGAAGTTTATGATTGTGCCAGTAGTCTTAAGAATGGTAAATCTGCCGGTATTGACAAGGTTCTGAATGAATTCATAAGGATAGGGAGATCTCATCTTGCGAAACCGATCACAAAAATATTCAGTCTCATTCTTAGTTCAGGCTATTACCCATCTTTATGGTCAGTTAATGTCTTATCCACTATTCATAAAGGGGGCCCCACTGTGATCCAGCTCTTTAGAAATCATGGAATTAATACCAAAAAATGAAAATTCGAATATGAGCTATTTGATAATTTTGTCATATAGAAGAGATATGGTACTATAGGACAAAACAAAAATTTTTCAAATCGGAGTTGCGAGTCCAGAGTTACGATTTTTTAAAGTTGGCCTATGATGCCAAGTTTCGTTTACATTACCATTTCCGGCCTAATGTTTGTGGCATCGATGAAAACATACAAATTGAAATTACTACATCTCCTCAACGAGAAGGCCGATTTTCAAAAACGTTTTTATATTTTACAGATACATATCTACTCTTTTCGAAAATGCAAGTTAAATCATTAAAACCTCACCCTGAAATGGACTTTTTTTTTTAAATTGAGTCAGGCATTTTTAGGCTCAAAAACAGTGGAAAACATCTGAATTTTGTCTTTTATAGTGTAAACAAAAAATCTAACTATATCTAACTCTTAGCAAAAAACATTAGAATTAAATTTGATGTGTTGGGAACATCTTTGCCAAAGGATTTGTACAGATTCATGCAGAAAAAATTTTCATGGCACTTTGAAGATTCTAGGCCCTATTCGGGTTTGCTGTTCATTAATTTATGTAAGTGATAATGTTGGGAATGGCGATGCAATTTTTGTGAAAGAGTCTTTTGTCCAGTCCCAAAAACTTGAAAATTACTTGCCATGGGCATGATCAAAGTAGGAAATCTACTTCTTTGTATCAACTTATCATCCATTCTCTTTTGGAGTAGAGCTGACTTTTGATGGTTGATCCAAATTACCGAAATAAGGGAATAAATTAAACTTGTAAGATTCAAAATTATACTACCTGGTATTACCAAGCATACTTTGAAATTCGTGATAAAACAAATTTCAGCAAAATCGGACTTCTAGATGCAGAGATATGACATTGTGAAGTTGGAAGAAATTGATCAATTCGGTCAATGCAATTTCTGGTCGAAATTCACATTGTTGGCAGAATTTTCATAGCTTTAAGGCAGAATTTTATCCACTTCCCGAGCTCCAATTGCGGCCAGTTTTGTTTCGTTTTGTAGGTTGTTGTCTTTATTTAACCACTAACTATTCATTCATACAATTTGATAAAGGATATTTCGTATTTTTCATGTTTATTAGACTATGCTGTTTTTGCTACTGCGTCTCCGAGGAGCTGAAGGGTTCTGACTTTGGGGCTAAAACGAAAAGTGGGCGGAAAAGGGCGGGAATGTCACCTATCCCTTACGGAAGTGTTATTTCAAATGGACATCAGTGCCAAAGGATTCGTGCAAATTTGTACAGATAGCAGAGCAATGCTATTTTGAAAGATATCACTCTGGCTACTTGATTTTAGTGAAAAATCAGTGCTTTTTCATAATTTTGCATTTTCTTTGCAATAATTCCATCGTAAGTGTTTTTACACCATCCTTGCTACTTCAAACTAATCTAATATTTTTTTCTCCATTATTCTTATGAGCTATAACCTACAACAAAACTATTTTTTGAGTCCGATTTCCTCGCTAAATCGTCAAGCATGATCGTATATGGATTGTACGATAGCCTCTGCCTTTGTCAAAGGACGCTCCTCAATTCTCTTTAGGTGATTTTCCTTACAAGTAAGGAGATGACTGGTGAAGATGTTACAAGCATGTTAAAAAAAATGTTGCGAGTGTTGTTTTGGATAGAAGTTTGTCTTACCCTACACCCTGCACCACTTCTGAAACTTTGGGAGTCCGCTCTCGGACCAGACAGCTATGGCTTTCCTTCTAGAAAATAAAAAAACAACCCCGAATATGTGCCAAAATTTGGTGCACTGAGGGACCCAAGGGAAGTCATTTCCTCATCAATCATCTCCGAAGCCATAAGCATCCTTGTACAGCGAAAATGCCAATAGAAAATTGAGGAGTGTCTGGTGATAGATGAAGAGGCAATCATACAATCTATGTACAATAATGCTTGACAATTTAGCAAGGAAATCGGACTTAAAATATAGTTTTGTTGCAGGTTAAAGCTCATAACAATAATGGAGAAAGATGAATGAGATTAGTCCAAAGTAGCAAGGATGGTGTAAAAACATTTAGGATGGAATCATTACAAAGGCAATTCAAATTGTGAAAAAAGGGCCGATTTTCACTAAAATCAAGTAGCCAGAGTGATATCTTTCAAAATAAGATTGCTCTGTTATCTGTACGAATTTGTACGAATCCTTTTGCTCAAATGTCCATTTGAAATACCACTTCCATAAGCGATGGATGCCATTTCCGCCCTTTTCCGCCCTTTTTTTGTTTGTAGCTTCAAAGTCAGAATTCTTCAGCTTTTTTGGAGATGTAGTAGCGGAAAGAACATAGTTTAATACACATGAAAAATACGAAATATCCTTCATCAAATTGTATGAATGAATAGTTAGTAGCAGAACAAAGACAACGACCTACAAAACAAAACAAAAATGGCCGCAATCGGAGTTCGGAAAGTGGATAAAATTCGGCCTTAAAGTTATGAAAATTCTGCCAGCAATGTGAATTTCGACCGGAAATTGCACTGACCTTTGACCTAATCAATTTCTTCCAACTTCAAAATGTCATATCTCTGCATCTACCGGGTGAGCCAGAAAAAAGTTCCCACTTCTGAAAATTCATAGCACCACGATTACTCCACAGATTTGAATCATTCAAATTCTAGTTAGAAGCCGAAAGATTGAAGTATTTTTGTGATTTTTCTCGCTGTCCTACCAGCACTAGAAGTATTGGTAAATCTAGCTTTATAAAGATTTTATGGTTGCAAAATGACGAAAGAAGGGCCTAAAACATTGATCAAATCGTAAGGATTCTATTCAAATCGAACAATAGGCCATGGGCGTTTCACCTCCCTCAAGAGCTATAAGACATCAATTTTCAAACAAATGCGAAAGATTTTCAATCCCAAGGAAATTAATGCCTAGAGGATATCTCTCACCCATGAGAAGTTGCATTTCCTTCATTATTTTGTGCGAGAAGTCATTTATGCATTGATCGATGTTTTGGGCCATTTTTCAGTAATCAATCAACCATGAAATTTTTGTAAAGTTGAATTTACCCATATTTGTAGTGCTTGTGAGACAACGAGAAAAATCACAAAAATACTTCAACCTTTTGGCTTTTAACTAGAATTGGAATCATTCAAATCTGTGAAATACTCTTGCTGTTATGAATTTTCAAAAGTGGGAACTTTTTTCTGGCTCACCCGGTAGAAGTCAAATTTTGCTGAAATTTGTTTTATTATGAATGTCAAGGTATGCTTGTTAATACCAGGTAGTAGAATTTTGAATTTTACAAGTTTCATTTTTCTCTATTTATTCCGTTGCCTGGATCACTGTGGGCCCTAAGGATTGTCTCAACAATTACCGCGGAATCAGCGTTGGATCTTGCCTAGGTAAATTCTTTGGGGCGATAATTACAAAACGTCTTGAAAACACGATAAAAAAGTATGACATGCTGAAAGAAAACCAGATTGGTTTCCTCAAGGGTTTGTGAAGGGAAAAGGGAAACAGTTGTTCTCCGCCTTCATAGATCTTAGGAAGGCGTATGAATCTGTATGCAGACCCCTCTTGTTCAAAAAGCTATGGGAATACGGCTTCGAAGGGCCTTTTCTAACGATCTTGAAATCTATGTATGGGAATGTCAAACAAAGTATTAAATTGCAGAATGCTCTCATGGAGCCAATTGCCACGACGCTTGGTCTAAAACAGGGATGCAACCTCTCGCCTCTACTCTTTAACCTCTTCATTGACGACTTAGGATCAGAATTCGATAGTTGTTGCGATCAGGTCAGTTTAGATGGTTTCAATATTAGTCACCTACTCTATGCGGATGATTTGATTCTTCTCTCCAACTCAGCACAGGGCCTTCAGACATGCCTTGATAGACTACTCCAGTACTGTTCAAAATGGAACCTTAAAGTTAACCTGAAGAAAAGTAATATAGTTATATTCAATAAAACTGGCAGAATCCCGAGGGACATCACCTTTTCTTTGGGAGGGGATGAAATGCTCATAACTAACAAATACAAATATCTTGGGACAGTCCTATCCTCATCAGGTTCCTTCAATCCCGCTATCGAAAATTTAGCCGACAAAGCACGCAAAGCGTATTTTTCCCTTAGACCAGTCCTTAGGAAGTTAGACTTTGACACTGACCTCAGTTTAAAATTGTTTGACTCAATGTTGAAACCCATTCTAACCCACAATACTGAGGTTTGGTTCCAGCTCAATCCACGCCAATTGAAAAGACTGGATCAGGTCAAAGATTACGAACAGTTTTTCTTTGGCGATCACCTAAATGAAATTGAATCGCAGCATATGAGATTTTGTAAGAATACGCTTGGACTAAACAAGGGTGCCAGTAACATTGCAACATTAGGAGAGCTTGGAAGACTCCCATTGAAGTTGACCTGTTACTCGAGGATCAGTCTGACTACTTAGAAAATCAAAGTAGACGCAATAACTTGAAAATATCCGGCATACCAGAGAAAGAAAATGGATTTGAAACCTGGGAAGAGACTGAGCAGCTTGTGAAAGAAGCTATCAAAGACAAGCTGAAGATCACCACTGACATTCAAATCGAGCGTGCTCACAGAATAGGCCAACGTGGTGGAGGAAGGCGTGCTTAGGGGCGTGGCAGGTGACAGATGTTTAGCAACAACAGGAAAGAGAATGAACCTCGTACAATCGTTGCAAAATGTCTATCATGGAAGCACAAGAGCGAAGTTATCCAAGCAGCAAGGAAATTGAAACCGGATGGTGTTATGTTCTTAGAGGATTTCTCAGCAAGAACACTGGACAGAAGGACAGCGCAAGTGCCAGATCTGATGGCTGCACGAAGAAGAGGAAAGATAGCATATTTCGTTGTTGACAAACTTGTTATTAAAGAAAAGAAGTCATTTGGGAAAGGTGGTGGTGAACCTAGTAGTAACCTCTCACCTAGCAGTCAAGCAAACAATACCGTTGATAGTGAGATATCTTTCTCAACTGAATAACCTTGAAACCATGGAAATTTGTGTTTGTCACCTTAATTTTTTCTCTCCACAGTCAAATGTGTAGGTTTGTTGTTTATAGTTTATTTACCCTTCTTTTCAGTTCCCCTTTGCTAAGGGTTTTCAGTTTTTCATTTCATGAATCTTGATCATGGTATCCCCTAAGTATCCTTGTGGCATCTGTCACAAAAATGTGAATAAGAATGGAATTTTTTGTGATAAATGCAATTTTTGGCACCATATAAAATGCAATGACATATCTGTCTCAGAGTATGAGGCACTTTCTAGTGAACCTGATGATGTTCCATGGTTTTGTATCAACTGCACCATAACTTATCATGAATCCATTTTTCCTTTTGGTTCAATTGAAAATGAAGCATTATCAAATCTTTTTAATTTTGACAAACCATCTGTTGTTGATTCGTTACCGTCATTTGAAATCACCTCCCATCTCACTAACTTGCCTAACCTGCAAGATTATGATATTGATGAACACTTGCCTTCTAATATTGATTCAAGTTATCATGCAATACAAGAATTATCTACCTCTGAAACTTCTCCAACTGACCTTTCTTTCCTGCATATGAATATACAAAGTCTTTCATGTCATTTTGATGAGCTTCTATCTCTTCTAACTAATCTAAAGATTGGATTTGATGTTGTTGCCGTCTCTGAAACCTGGGATTCATTTGAAAGACCAATAACTATGAATGTTACACTCCCTGGATATACTTTTCTCTCCTCAAAATCTCAAAGTCAAAATGGTGGTCTTGGTCTTTATATTAAAAGTTCTTTAGATCCAGTTCCAAGGCCTGACTTAAATAGTATCAGTGATGAGTATGAGACAATGTGGGCTGAAGTGGAGACTTATAGAGAAAAAAATATTCTGATTTGTTGTGCTTATCATCACCCTAGTACTGAAATTGAACACTTCACTGAGTATATTCAAAGGACTTTATCTAACCCTACTGTTACAACCAAACAGGTATTCATCTTAGGTGACTTTAACATCAACCTGCTAAATTATGACTCTCATACTCCTACTAATGATTTTGTCAGTCTTCTACTTTCACAGCACTTTCTTCCATTTATAGTTCATCCTACACGTGTATCTGACCTTTCATCTACCATTATTGATAATATCTTCTCTAATGTTTGCAATTTAGACACCAAAAGTGGTAACATTCTGACACAAATTGCAGATCACTTTCCACAGTTTTTGACGGTTAAAAGAGCAGGTGTTCCAAACAAAACCTTGTCATACTTCAAGCATGATTATTCTAAATTTGATGAAGAAGGGTTCCTTGCAGATTTTAGTAACCTTAATTTTGAGTACTTGAATGCCAATCCAACTGATGTGAATGCAAAATTCAATAGATTTCTTGCCAATCTCAATGAAATTGTTAGTAAACATGCGCCATTGAAGAAATTAACAAAAAGAGATTTGAAATTAAGAAACAAACCATGGATAAACAGTAGAATTCAAAAAATGATGCGCCTGCGGGATAGTCTTCTGAAAAAGCTCAGGAAAAAACCCGATGCTACAAAGAGCCTCTTGTATAAAAAGTTTAGAAACAGGGTTCCCATAGAGCTTAAAAAAAGCAAAGCCAGTTATTTTCACAATTACTTTAATGAAAACAGTAATAATATGAAGCTTTTGTGGACAGGCATTAAGTCAGTCATTAGCATAAAAAATTCTCAGGTTAATGTCATAAACAAACTCAAGGATAAAAATGGTAATATGACAACTGATCCAGCAACTATGGCTACTATCTTTAATGATTTTTTCGTCAATGTAGCAGATGGTGTTACAAAGAAAATACCCAGGTCACCAAAATCCCCCTTAGATTATCTTGATAATAAAAATCATAACTCATTCTTTATAACTCCTACAGCCCCTCTTGAAATAGTAGATATCATAAATGTGCTTAAAACTGGTAAATCTTTAGGTCCTAATAGTATACCCATAAAGTTATTAAAAATTCTACCTCCACATATTTCTTCTCCACTATCCCAAATCATAAATGAATCTTTCCTTTCTGGTGTTTTCCCTGAAAAAATGCAGCATGCAAAAGTGATACCGTTATTTAAAAAAGGCTGTCCAGTGACAGCCTCAAACTATAGACCAATGTCCCTCTTGTCTGTTTTCAGTAAAATTACAGAGAAATTGATGTACAAACGCTTATGCAATTTTTTGGAAGTGCATAATGTCCTGTATAATCTTCAGTTTGGTTTTCGTGCCTCCCACTCAATAAACCATGCCTTAATTAGCTTAACTGAATCTATCAAAAACTCCCTAGATAACAAACATTTTGGCTGTGGAATTTTTATTGATCTTCAAAAAGCTTTTGATACAGTCAACCATGAGATTCTCCTTAAGAAACTTGAACATTATGGTATTAGAGGTACAGCTCTCTCATGGTTCAGCTCTTATCTTATCTTAGCAATAGAAGTCAATATGTATCCGTGAATGGCCACAACTCTAGTCATCTTAATGTTACTTGTGGTGTTCCCCAGGGCTCTGTCCTTGGTCCACTTCTCTTTCTCATCTATATAAATGATCTTCCAAAGTCATCTAACAAGCTATATTTTTATCTCTTTGCTGATGACACTAACATTTACTTTGAATCTGACAATCTCAATCACCTGGAAAAAGTGGTAAACAAGGAACTTAAGCATGTTAAAAAGTGGCTTGATGCTAATAAACTTGCATTAAATATTGACAAAACAAATTTCATCATCTTCCATTCTCCTCATAATCCTTTAGATAGAACTGTCAGCATTAAGATTGGTAGGGAGCATGTTAATCAGGCTAGATATGTTAAGTTTCTTGGTCTTCTCTTGGATGAAAATCTCAACTGGAGGTATCACTTAAGTGAACTATCAAAGAAACTAGCGAGAACTTGTGGTATCTTCTTTAAGATAAGGCATCTTCTACCAACTAATGTTTTAGTTTCTTTATATTACTCTTTATTTGCTTCTTTTCTTCAGTATGGAATCATTGTCTGGGGTCTTGCTTGTGACACCCATACTAAGCCAATTTACCTTCTACAAAAGAAAGTTGTTAGAGCTATTGTCTTCAAGAATTTCACATCTCCATCTACACCTATTTTCTCTGAATTAAAAATTCTTAAATTATATGATTTATCTAATCTCAAGCTACTTACCTTTGTGTATGAATCTGTGAACTTAATTTCTCCTATCTTCTTCCACAATTTTTTTGAAACTTTGCCATCTGTTCATCAGTATGATACCAGGCAGGCTCGTAGGGGTGATATTTTTATGATGCGTAAGAATACACTGAGGTATGGCGCAAGATCCATCAGATATGCTGGTGCTAAATCCTGGAACGACATCCCATTAAAGATCCAACAGTCCCCTTCAGTAATGATTTTCCGTCGCGAAATGAAACTTCATCTTTTCTCCACAAAGTACCAGTCCTGAATATTGTGTTAGTTCAACTTTCTTTCCCTTTGATGGATCAAAGCAAGTAAAAATGTTGCAAATTGAAAAATAGGTCTTCAAGACAGGGGTGCTCTCTCCTCGATTAGTTTATCTATTGAGAGAGCTCCTCCTTAAGAAATTCCTCCCCATACAAAATTCTATATAATTATGTTGTAAATTTATTATTGTTTGTTTTCTTTATTAGTATTGACAGGGGGTCTCCTGTGGCTGTCTGGTGGCCGGTCTGGCCTGTGGTTTTGTGCTTGATCTGTGCTTGGTCGGCCGTGGGATTGGGGTTGGGCCTGGGTGTGTTTTGGGTGTTGGCTGGGGGTGTCGCTCGTGGTGGTGTGGCGGTTGTCATTTCTGGGGCTGGTCTCGCCGGGGCTCTTTGTGCTTTGGTCTGGCGTGTTTGGGGTGCTGGGGCTGGACAGCAAATGCTGTCTCGCTTTAGTGCTTTCTGGCGCGTTGGACAGGGCTTGGGGGGTTGTGGCGGGATTGGCTCTGGGGGTGGCTGTTGTTGCATCATCGGGGGTGGCTCCTCTGGTCGGGATTCCGGATGTATCCGGGTCTGGTCTTGGTTGCTGCGGTTGGCTTGGTGCGGGTCGGGCATGGGGCTGGGGGCTGGGCGGGTCGCTGGGTGGTTGCAGGAGGTTGCCTGTCTATTATATTCTATTTAGTTAATTGTATGTATTACTGTAATTTATGTCATAGTTTATTTTAGATGTTTTTATGTTATTTGAATTTTGTATGTTGTGGAATTTTAAAATGAAACTGAACTGAACTGAACTGAGACAGGCATTGCTATATTTCCATAGGTTACTCACACTTGAAGAATGCACGCTAGTAAAGAAAGCTTTCAATGATAGCATCGATGCCCACAAAAACGGCCAGTTTAGTTGGATTTCGTCAATCCAACATCTCTTCAGGTTATTTGATATGCATTCCGATGTTCCGCGTCTTTCACTGATCAGCAGTAGTCGCTTCCGTCACTTTGTTGACAAAGCTATTAAAGGAAGGTTCGAATCTTTCTGGAGAAAAAGAATCAACTCATCAGTAGGGCCCTCGAAATCAGGAGGTAACAAGCTTCGCCATTACAATCTCTTCAAATGTAGGTTCCAAGCAGAAACCTACACCAAACCAAAAGATAGAGATCTTGTTAAGAGTATGGCAAAGCTTCGCTGTAGCAACCACAATTTGCGCATTGAAACAGGCAGAAGAGACAATACCCCTCCGGAGTTGAGGCATTGTCGCCTATGCAACACTCAAGAGGTGGAAAATGAACTTCACTTCCTCGTTGAATGTCGAACGTATGGCGTTCAACGCAAAAAGCTTTTTGAATCAGCTGCAAATGAAATTAAGTCATTCAGTGCAATGAACCCGAAACAAAAGTTCATTTACCTCCTCTCAACAGAGAATATCAAGCTGGTGCAAGAAGTTGCTAAATTCATAAGAGACGCCTTTGAATCTCGAAATAACAGTTTACACTAAAGACCATGACCGCAACAGCTACCTTTCTGCATTATTACCATTAATTTAAACTTACCTTTCTGTTCTCTTTCTTATTACATATTCGTTTCGTTAAAGAAGGTGTTAGTTAATATTCTCGTTGTAATTTTCTTTTTGAGTAATCATTCAGATAGTTATTTTGCTCCAGTATTTTGTAGCAAGTCTTTTCCAATCTTTAAAGATCTTAAACTTCTTAAAGGGAATCGGCATGGTAAAAAGCTGGCCCGGGCCAGGTAAAAAATATAATCAATTGTATTCGACAGCTTAGACGCATCCGGTTTCATTGTGTAGCTAAAGAAACAATGGATTTGTGGGCGTTTCTCTGGCCTATTTATAGAGACTATGGGATATACCTATGTCTATTCCCTTTAAGCTTTCTGAGATTTTTGAACTCCACCTGTTAACATTTGTTTATGACTCTGTTAATAAAACTTCACCTTGTTGCTTTCATGACTTCTTCCTATTCAGCTGATCAGTTCATCAATATTCCACAAGACAGGCCAGTCAAGGTGATCTATACTTATACCGTATGAACAGTCTTCAATATGGTCAAAAGTCAATTCGATATCTTGGTGCTAAACTTTGGAATACATTACCAGTGGACCTCCAAAATGCCCCATCGAAAGTATCCTTCAAAAAACAACTGAAGCTTCACTTATTGAACACTGTCAATGAATAATTCTAAGCTACCCTTGCTATTTGCACGATTTCTATTTAGAAAAATCCATTGCTTACATTGTTTGGAATCATTTAAATCCGTCCAAAATTACTAATTTCAGATAATCACAGTTGAAAGGGGGGGGGGCTCTCTCCTCGATTAGTTTACCTATTGAGAGAGCTCCTCCTCTAAGTAATTCCCTCCATACAATTTATTTTGTTTCTCTTTATTTGTATATTGTATTAATTTCCCGTATCAATGTATTAATTTTCTGTAATGTTGTCTTTATTTCCCTGTAGTTTAGTTATTTGTTAAGTATCGTTAATTATATTTAAATTGTATGTAGTGGAATTTAAAGATATATGAAACTGAAACTGAAACTGAAAACTGAAGTCTTATTGTTAAAATGAAAATGAAATGATAACGAGGTAGGAAAATTAGCCAATCAGAGGCCGGTGGCATTTTGAGATTTAGCCGCATGTGGCAAATTGCATTAAATTACGTACCATTCCACCTGGAAGAACAAAGCTTGGTCATGTTGCTTTTCAATAGGTATACGTCATTTTACCCCGAGCCCCTATGACCCGTATATTATGCCCGTCTCGTAAACTATCTGGCCAATAAAATCCATCTTCACCGGTGCTCAACGTCATTTTCACTGGTGCTCAATGGAATCCACCAATCAAATAGTGGGGCTGACCGGGGCTTGACGTCAAGACATCGCTCAATCTGCAGGACAAGGTTCTCACAAGAGTCAGGTCAAATGATGCATTCAGAACTCAAAATGGCTGACTGGCCGCTTGACACCCACAGGCTCTTGAAGAGAAATGCTGTGAAGCAAGTCAATCACGTACTTTGCTGCTGCAAGGGATGCTGTATTAGAAAAGAAATAGAGGAGGCAAGCAGTAAATTTACAACCACCAAAACATGTAACTGCTATCTTTCTGTGAAACAAAAATTTCTTATGATGTATGCAGGGGAGGAGGGTGCCAAGCAATCAACGCAGAGCAAAGACCTGCTGCCTGGACGGTATGAAGATATAATTGTCTTGATTTGACTCCTGTTTTGATACGTTACTATTATTTGTTCCACGCAACTGAGTTGTTAATCATAAATGAAGTTTGCTTGAGATTTTACAGCTTTTCCAGCCAATATTTGTTTGCACAATTGCAACGATGGAGTATTTAGGGCTGTTGTGGTATCAATCACCCACCTTCATCAACAAGATAAATTTCAGAATTCCATTTTATTGAAATGTGCTAATTAACTTATTGTTAGGGGTTTATCAGCCTTCATCAGTTCATCAACTAATCATAGAATATTTCAATGCTTTCCTGTAAAGCAGAAAGCAGTCTCCAATTTCAAAACACCAAAAACATGAGACGTGAGACCATGAAGCTCTAGGGTTGCGTCTTCCCTTGGTTGTTTTACCACAAGGGATTCTCCACTCCGCATGAAAAGGCCTCAGGACTTCGAAGAAACCGAAGAGTCACTCACACAGCAAGGCGTACCTGATCCATTCAGCAGCAGCGAAAGCGAAGACGAAGACACGAGCTACCACGGCGAATGGGAAATCGCATGAACATTGAAAAAATGTATGAACTCAATATATTAGAATAGTAATAGCATTAGAAAAAAAGGCGTAGTCTCTGAACCACACTCTGACACACCCATGGAGCGGAGCAAGTTCCACTCAAACGTTGGCTCCAAGGCAAGGATGCTCCAAACGAAAGCGAGGCGCAAGCGCGAACAATGAAACGAAAACGAGGACGGAGCAAGCGACGGAGCAAGGCAACGTTCAGGCAGAGCTGCTCCAGTGCTGAGATGCGCAGAAAAAGGTGCGCACAAACAAAAACCGCAAAAAAAACAAAGAAAACCCAGGGCGCAAGGCAGGAAAAAAAGACGCACCCCAGGGGGGCCCCCGCATAGTATCCCACCCACCCTCCTCAGAAGCAATAAATGCTGTAATACTTGGGGCATTTATCAGTCTGCGATCGGAGAGCAAAGAGAACGGACGTCTAGAAAGAAATAAATCAAAATGTCTTTTTCAAAGATAAGGAAAGAATTCATGGCTAGGCCAAAAGTCGAGCAACTATGCACAAAGTTCGATCTGACGATGATGGGAAACAACCTCGCAGGGGTTGACTTCTACGAAGAAAGCTTCGGAGAGGCGATGAGAGTGTACGGCGAAAAATACTACCAAACGGACAGCCACGGCTACAAAGTGGAGATGATGGACACGATAAGATGCTGTGCAAACAAGGCAGAAACAGACGACCAAGCAATGCAATACATGTTTTGGAAAAGACAGTGAAGCAGAAAATTCTTCACGGGTGGACATCCACCATGTCCGTTGTTGACAACGCTGTGCATGCAAAGGCAGCCGCAAGATTACTGCTTCGAATGCGACTCTGTAAACACCTTCGAGGATTGGCTAGAAGGCCACTTAAGGGCAATGAGAATCATGAAAACAATGCTGCAGGGACCACACACTACCAACTGCATACACAACTCATTCTAGGTAGCAAAGGAAATGGTCGAAAACTTCAGTGATCAAACAACGCACATACCAGTGAAAGACCTCTTCGAAGTAAGCGCAGAAGCATGGAAAGGAAAGACGAGGAAGCACGGCTGGCTAAACACGCAATCAATGGAAGCCTACCTACTCAACGACGAAAAAACGGACACGATGGTAATCCAGAACTTTGACCTTGGAACGCACTACGCAAACATAGTAAAACAATGCACAAACGTAGAATACGACGCATGGACGCCAGATGAGAAATGGACTAAGAAGATCAGCGACTCAATGTTAACGCTCATTCAAGCTGCAGACGAGCTAGAGAGAGGAGAGGCACACAAGGTACAGCAACTAGTGACAGGAGCAGTCGACATCGCAAAGTTCATCGGAGCACACATCGGCGACTTCCTGGAAGTGACACTAAAAATCGACACAGAAAGACTGCACAGGTGCGCAATACCAACGGAAGTAACGACGCTGGTGTTAAGTGGATTTGGATTGATCAAAGGAATCGAATTCGCAAACCTCCTGATTGGTGGACAAACGACGCTGATCGAACAAGCCTTCTGGCACGCACCGAGGGAAAGCAACCCAGAACACGGAAAACGTACATTATCACTGGACGAGCGAAAGATCAGATTTGACTGCGTTACGCAATACGACTACCAATCAGAATGTGGCATCGACGACGACGCTTCTACAGACGAAGACACTTCCATCGACGGAGAAGATACTTCAGAGGATGAAGGACTCGGTACACATGGAGACGCAGATGGCGAAGAAAGCCAATGAGACAATGGAACCCGTTGTTAGGGGCACAGTATAGACTACGTAAATGAGGCTGGTTTGGTAGTAGATATAGACGTAGAAGGTATTATAGATTTTGAAGCAAGCTAAAAAGTTGTCATTTCTGAGTCATGCCTCGAGCGAACAGGACGCAATGGTGGCCGCATAGAAGGTATCATAGAATACCTGGTGGTAACGATGCGCAAAGATACATGGAAAAAGGTAGATATCCATGGCGCAGATCTTTCTTCAAACCACCGTTTACGGAACACGACGAATTCATCGAACCAGGGGCATGGTTTGCAAAGATCGATGATAAAAAATGGCGCATGCAGGAATGGACGCAGCGCGAAATTAGAAAGAACATTTGGAACCTGGTGAAACTAAAGAAACAACCATGAAGCAAAGGATAGAGAGACGTAGAGGATCAAATCATCATGCTGAATGACATACTGTACGACTTGCACGACATAAGTGAAGACGAAGCAGACACATTGTATCCAGATCACCCAGTAAGTGGTCTAATCAAGCCGGAAGTACCATTCGAAAGATTGGGAGAAAGACCACGTTATCCGCATGAAGCACCGCAATGGATACCATCAACGTCTAGGGAAGACATCAGAAACAGAATACAATACTACAGAAAGCATCCAACGAAGATGCGACCGTACTATGGCAACGGCAATTACTACAACTTAGGTGACATGACGTACCCACCAAGGATGCGCAAAAGAACGTACAAAGACTATATGTACCAACTTAGGAAAATCGCAATGGAAGACGTAGCACCGGAATTAGCAAACATCGGAGAATCAACCATGCAACTAGGAAAGTTGTTACAAGGCAGCCTCAGGAACTATTACTTCGAATTTCCTTACAACAGCGACGCAATGAAAGATGGAAAATTAACGCTAGAAGATTCAAGACTTCCAGGTCCTGCACCGTTAATGAGCAACATTCCAAGGATAATGGCAGCAGAAGGTGACAACGACGTTCATTGGCTACTTCCATGGAGTATTTGGAGAACAATGCGAATAATGCCTCTATTATCAAAGCTGATGACACGTGGACCGGAACTGCAGTGGGAAACTTACAATCCAACGCCGGTAGAAGCTAGGGCAATGGTACAAAGTGCAACGATGAGAGTTCCTCGATATCGATTGGGTGAAAACATTCCGTGGAACAAAAGAGTATATCACATGTACAACAATAATCACGGCAGGTATGGAACGAAAGAACTAAGGGACATGACAACGAAGTGGATCACTCGCAACGTACAGCCGACGAAGAAGGTCGCAGAAGAGAAAGGCTACTGGTCAAGATACCTCCAAGAACTAACAAACTACGTACTGTCCGAAGGTACAAACGCAATAGTGCAAGGATGAAATTCAGTAGGAACAGAAGATTCCATACAAGGAACCTTAGAAAGCCTGCTTATGATTATAGCAGCGACAAGGCACATAGAGGTCAACACAAGATGTCAATGACGCAGTATAGAACCTTGACACTACAAACGAGCAACACGCAAGCACTATGTTGGAACTTCAATGCATTCCAAGATGAAACACCATGGTGCTGGGTAACGAATCAGAATCACTGGGACAACGTCAACAACAAGCAACAAACCGTACTAGGACTATTGTCAGATAGAACTGGACCACAAAGATTCCACGATGAAGAAAAGAAAATCATGAACGACTGGTACAGATACTGCCTCACAAACGTTCACAAGAAGAGCTATAACTTCACAATAACGCAGTTGGAACCAATGAAGGGAATAGACTATCTACACAACATCGACTTCATGGCACACAATGAACTGGTATTGATGGTATGGGAAGACAAAGATTACCTGACCGGAAAGTTCAAACCAGTAAATCCACAATTCACACCAAGCACCGTAGTGCACGACGATTCAAAGTATCCACACACAATTTGGACTAAAGAAACGGAAAGGTACAAAATGACGCAACCACAGGCATTCTTCAAACACTACGAACCGCAATTGATGTATGGTGCAAGGTTGACGAACGTCGAACTAGCAGACATGCCGGGTGTAAAAACGTTCAGACCGGGTGCATCGAACGCAGTATGGTCATTCAACTGGCACAGACCGAAAAAAGACTTCCAATGGAAAGAAAGCGTAGAATGGGAACAATACGATTGGCTATACAAATCAGAAGTACCAGGAACGATATTGAAGCAAATGGCAGACGCAACCGGATTGGACACAGAAAAGAACGACAGACGAGGAGAAATGATGAGCGCAGGAGCCGTTTACTTCCAACAATTAGCCAAAAAGAAAACAAGTGAGTACTTTTGGACGTGGGACAAACAATACACGACGGGCGACAAAGAAGATGCGTACATGAAACTACAATCAAACCAGTACACAATTGGAAAGCCAACAATTCAAATAAATAGAGAAGATTGGTCATCAGTACAATCATTCAATTGCATATCAGCAATGCATCCATCGGTCGGAGGAACGACGAAGCCGGTCCCATTCATGTACATGGCACTAGACTCATTCAACCTGGAAAAGGAGTACGAAGTGACAATAGCATGGGAAGAAAGAATAAACTTCACTTGGGCATGCCAAGGAAACAGAAGAATGCTTCCAAAGAGACATTATCAAGTAGCAACGAAGCCAACGCTTCCATTCAACAATTGGTTTGGCACCGAAGGAGAATGGACGGCATACAACAAACAAGCATACACGGTGTACGACTGGGACGATTGGCTCAAAGGATTCGTAGACGATGGCACAGTACACGAGCTACAAATAGAAGAAAGGCACAAGGCCTTTGCAAATGCACCGAGAAAGATGTCTTTGGCGAAGCAAAGAATCTCAAACAAGAGAAGAGCTCGTTATTGGAAACACATGTAAATATTGACTTTAATAGTAAAACGCTATCGCTTGAAACAACAATGTAATTTTATTAGTAGAAAAGAACAAAAAAGAACAGAAACCGGGGGTCAACAGGTTAGATCAAAAGGTCAGTCTGCGGTAGATTAGATTACATCACATGATCAACACTAGAAACACACGTGACTGTCTATGTATAAATTCTGCTGGGCTAGAACCGCCAGTCAGTTCCAAACGAACGACAAGATGACACAGAGGCAACTAAGTCAGACAAACGGCAACAAGCCTTCGAAGTATCGAAGATGGGCTTTTACGCTGAACAACTATGATGAAAACGAGCCATGGCGCAAGTTAGACGAACTACCAGAGCAAAAAATGTTGAAGTACTTGGTAGTTGGAAGAGAAGTAGCTCCAAACACGGGAACGCGCCATTTACAAGGCTACGTAGAATACTTTATTTGCAGGAGCTTCAATGGTACAACGAGGCACCTCTATTCGATCTTCGAAGGGAACCCTCACGTGGAGGTAGCTCACAGCAGCCTCGATGACAATTACGTTTACTGTACCAAGGAAGACAAAGACCCGTTCGCATTCAAAGGACTGAAAAAAGACGCAGGAAACAAAGTCGAACACGCTGAGATAGGCGAGATGGCGGAGATGGCTGCAAAGCAAGGCACGGAGGCCGCCAAAGCTGCATTTGGCATGGATTATTATGTCAGCAAAAACGCCGTGGACAAGGCTGCAAACGCACTCCGCTCAGACATCGCATTGGCAACGATGCAAGAACAGTTCGAAAACGCCACGTTAAAGCTATGGCAAGACGTAGTAATGAAGTTATTGGAGTTGCAAGGAGACAGAGAAATATTGTTCGTGGTTGACGAACTTGGGAATCAAGGCAAAACGTGGCTGACACAGTACATTACACTCACGAAAGATGGACAATGCTTCGACAGCACGAATAAGAAAGACGTAGCTTATGCTCTCAACCCGGAGAAGAAAATCTTTGTATTTGACATGACTCGTGCGACGGAACCAAAGATGAGCATGCAGATCTTAGAATCGATCAAAAATGGCATCGTGTTCAGCGGAAAATACGAATCAGGAACAAAGATCGTGGCAGGAGCCAAAGTCGTGGTAATGGCGAACACGTTTACCGAATTGCACGAAGCACAGTTGAGCTGCGATAGATTCATGATCTTACATCTGAAGACGGAGATGAACGAAGTAGGCTTCAAGTTCACTTATTGGACAAAGGCAAGCGAGAAGAAGACGGTGACCGGTCCGAACGGCGCACCGGGAAACATCAAGCAAATAGTCAATCAAATGGCACTGAAGGAAAAGCGCTGGAAGAGAAAATTCATGAAATGGGGCGCAACCATGTACAAATGGGGATTCGATGTGAACAAACTCTACATCAAAAGTGCCTGGCACTTCTACACAAAAATTGCCAAATGGGCATTCTCTAGATCAGAATCACTAAAATTTTGGGTTTATCTACAAGAATCACCAAAATTTTACATTTCTTTGAAAAAAGTTGCCCAATAGCATACCCTTGCCCTGCCCAGACTAAGACTGCCAAAAAGTATACCCTTGGCCTCACTAGAAGTAAGAAAAAGGATGCACTTGCAGGTGGCACATCCCAAGGTACCTTTACTATGGAAGAACCCTCCTGTGGTTTTTAAAACTCTTTGCCAATGAATGGGCGTGGCATTAATTTCCAGGCAACTGAAGGGTGCGGTCACCAAAAATTTTCTAGCCCCGGTCGGATTTTATCATGGATCCGCCACTGGGCAACTGTCTTCATCCTCCCTTCAGCAGCTTCTTTTGCAAGATTATTGAGAATAGCAACAGTATGAATGAATTCTCTGTTATGAATTAGAGTTCCGGGGAGCTGGAATATTCATCAGTGCAGCAAATTTGTCCAATCCTGTCTTCCCGATCCAAACATTTCTTCCTCAAAAACTGCTCTCCTGTTGACCTCAACTCTCTTGGAGGTGTACAAATTTTCCTGAAGGGGACAAGCAGCCCTTTGACAAGAAACGGACAGTTTTGAAGCAAATCCTTTCGTTGCAGTGGCATCATCATTCATTATTCATTACATGTCTAAGTTTGCATTTGGGCAGATCAGCAACTCTATGACAGCCGACAGAATATCCATATCAAGGAATCGATAAGCCTCATTTCTTGATTAAAATCAATGTCAGACTCGGTTGAAGAAAAACTATCTGCATTACTACACTGCAAGTAACATCTGTAGGCTTTCTGAAAGGTGAAGGCAGCGATTTGAACTGGTGAATGGCTACTGGAATTTTTTGAACGGAAACAGCTGATTGCCTGGCAATGTCAATGGCCCTAACTTCTTCCTCCACGTTTTGAGTATTCCGAGCTGCTTTCACTCCCATTTGTGACCAGTGAAGCTTCTTTTCTTTTGGCAAGGCTACCACCGTAAATGTTATCTTCCTTCTGAGTTCACTTAATACTTTCTTCGGAGTCATGGTTTTTCACAGCATAAATTGAAAACATTTCTTCACCAACTGTCAAACTCTGTAGTCAATGTGAGCTTGTTGTGAAGCAAGGTAGTCCTGTTCTGATGTTGTAGCCTCCTTTTTAGAAGTAGGGACATCAGGAAACAACTGGGGCGAAATATTTACACTGATTTGGGGTTTTCTTGGGGGGGGCAAAAAAGTTTTTCACCATTGCCATTAGGCAATGGCTTAGCTTTCTTGAATGCTGCATATATTTTCTAAGTTTGAGGAAATTGCGCAACCATATTTGGACCAAACGGCTTAGAATAGTGCAAGCTTTGGTATAGGAAAGGGAAAAACCTCAATTTGAAATATTGAAAATTTCAAAAACTTTTTACTATGTACCTTAAGCAGATTTTCATCATTGTCTGCTATCATCAGCCAGAGAGAAAGAGCAGGTGGCTCAGCACCTTGTGTTTCCACTGAGTTTGGCATCATGTCAGTGAACTGTTTGGGTTAGACCTCTCCTTAGCTCCTCCCTTGCCTTGTTTGTGATGTCTGAGGAAGAGGACGAGATGCAATGGGCACTATAGACTGGTAGCACTTGAATCTGCAGTTTCGAATGTTCAGCAGTCTGCACAGCTACTTTTGTCAAGCAGGGGCCCTCTTGATGTCAATTTATCAAATGAAGGAACTGCATCTTCCTCTGGTACGAAGGAAAGTTTTTTTTGCTCATCATTGCTGTTAAAACCAAGAAGAACAAATCAAAGCAGTTTCTAGCAAGGTCTCAAGGACAGTTGGATATTTAAGACATGGCAAGTCTTTTCTCCCAAAGGAAACTTTGCAGATTCTGCAAAATTTTAGCATTGCCTGTCAGCTGAGTCAAAGCAGGCAACTTCCTTGTATAGTTTGAAGAAAACTAGTTAAGAAAACTGTTTCCTTTCATTTTGATCTTAGGTTAGAATCTTCAACTTCATAGTAGATAAGTTCGAAAATTGTAAAAAAAAATTCATAGTTTAATTAATTTAATATCTTTTTACTTTGTTTCTTAATTGTAATGCTCTTGCAGAAGGGCCCCTTGAAAATCAACTTGTTGAAAGGCAACCCTCCTTAAATGAATCAAAATGAAACAAATGAAAATGGATGAAAAAAACAATATTTATAAAACTTTTTTCAAATCTGGACTTACCAAACAGCAAAATGAAAACAATCAGAACTTCAAAACTTCAGAATCCAAACAGACCACAGCTCCTATAAGAACGACACAACCAGTTAGCTCTATGATCTGAAATAACAGTCACATATGAGCACACATGAGTTAACTTCGTAGTAGAAATAATACATTAAAATTTTAGTTACAAATTTGCTATGTCAGGACCAGTTCTAGTTAGGGCTCAGGCAATGGGTTTTTCCATAAGTTCAAGCGAATCTGTTTATAGCCAAACATTTGTTCCGTCATTTTTGTAGTTGGCTTTGGTAGGCCTAAATCAACCCAACGTTATTCAAACTTCATGCTAAATTATGACATTTGGTTTGATGAACATTAATAAACTCTTCTGTAAGTCCTTGACTTTATGAAGGCTGTCCAGAAAATACTTGCTTTTTTTAGCTACAAAAGATGGAAATTTCAGGTTTTTTTTAAGGAGCTGAGAAGTCACATTTTAAATGTACCAACTCACACTTTCACTATTAACTGGCAACCCACAAAATGGGAGCAACTCGTAGCATGCAACTCACACTTCACCAATCCACATGGGAGATGCCATTGTGTGTGAAGTGAGAGACGCAAGGAGAAGGGCGAGTACTTGGAATGCAATACCCTACTGGTATAGTGTTGGAGGAAAAGCATTCTTAGAAGCAAAACCCTGTAAGCCAAAACACTTGAATGATGGCACAGTTACAGGACATTGCAGTAAACCTTTAAAGCAATGGAAGGTGAAAAAACGGAATGGAACTTTGCAACCGCATTTAAACCCTATTACTACCAGGGGGTGCCCACGAAAATGTAAAAATGCTGTATAGTAAGTCCCAAATATAAGAACCTACCAATGCAAGAATCAGTTGTTAAGGCATATAACCCATAAGGCATAGGTTGCTCACTACTCGCTGCTGTTTTAACTGTCGCTGCTGTTAGAAAACCCAGGGTGAATCTGTGTGCTGACTTTTGATGCATATTTTGTGCAGAAAGAGGCCATGAAACAGGAATTCAATGTCTCATTGGTTGGTTTTGTGAGCATACCTCTATGATAATTTTATTTCAATCATAGAGCTGTGCCATACAATGGTTCAACAAGACAACAACACCACAGTGCTAATAACAGGCCAAGAAAAAGAACACAGCCAGTATTCCATTTTCCAATAAAAGACACATTGACTCATGAATTGTTTCTGTTGTCTTCACTTGAAGTGGAAAGAATATCATCCATGCGAGAAGTTGGAGGATTTTTGAAAGCGGGTTTTGGCAAGGAGGAAATTGTGTTCAGGACAAGCATGGTGGGTTCCCCCATCTGAGGGATAAATTGGAAGTAGAATATCCAAAGCTAAAGACACATAATGGTGTCTTTGTGTTACTGGGTGCTGATCCAGGAGGGCCAATACGACCCCTTGTTTTGATTCCCATGGAGAAGGCAGGGTTGCCAGATTGGCCTTTTTACGGCCAGATTCAAACTGTAGTGGCGCTGTCTGTGAACATTGTCATCATGTGAATGATATTATTTCTTGAACTGGCTCCTTTGAGAATGAAATTTCAAGAATGGAGTTTGAGAATGAATTGAAATTTCAAGTCTAGTCAAATGACTAAAATATTGTCTAATTGTAGTGGCATATCTCTTAAGTGTCAAAATACAGCAAGGATTCTTTGCAAGATACAGCAAGATACAGCTTAAGTGTCAAAATACAGCAAGAATACATCAGAAATTGATCGTTTTTAGCCATGAGCCTTGGTAAGTCAGCCAAAGGCAATAAGTGGAAGGGAAACTACGATGACACACAAAAATTCAAGCCAGAATGGCAGAAGAATCATGCATGGGTATGGCAAGTGATGGTTCTGAAAATGTATACTACACGTTTTGTAAAGTCACCATGAACCCAAAGCTAAGCCATATCAAAGAACATGAAGAGACAGCCAAACACAAGAAAGTTACAATTGTTGTTTCGTCCAATACTTTTCACCACTCCAACAAAGGATGATGAAGTACTAAAGAAAATTGAACTGCAGTTTTCTGTAGCCATAACATGCCATTGCCCCATTGTTGCAGTTGACCACTTGGGGGAGATCACTGTTCAGCATAGCACTGGTAGTAAGTTGGAGAAGATGAAGCTTCATCGCACGAAGTGTAGCTGCCTAATAAAGAATGTCATCTCACCAGCATTGTGTGAAGATCTATGCAAAGACATGGCAGGGAAGAAGTACTGCATTCTACTTGATGAATCAGATGCGTCATGCCAAAAACACCTCTGTGTTGCAACGCGCTACTGCAGTAGTATTTCCAGCTAAAAATTGAAAGTCATTCTATGCGTTAGAAAACTAGATATTCTGACAGATCTCAAAGAGAGATTTTTTGCAATTTATTTCAGAAAAATATCTCAAGTGGTTCAGAAGTTATGATGAAGAGTATCGCATATTCAGCACTGTTTTCATTGCAGACAATAGCAAATTTATATTGCTGATATTGTGGCAAATGGCAAAAAATTGACCCAAAACTACACTTTCTTTGACATGTCATAACTCTTGAATCCATGGAAAGATTTTAAGAAACTTTCAGAAAAAAGATAAAAGAAAGTATTCAAACTAAAAAATCTAAAATTGAAAAAAGATTTTGGCATTGTTCAGTTACCATGGTTACCATACATCTGTGGTTCTTGTGCATATTAACTGCATTTTAACTTGATCATAAATTAATAAAAACTTAAAAGAATTGTGAATGAAACTCAGGAGCAAGGCAATACTAAATATTAAAACAAAATTGCCAAGCTTACAGACCACAAGTGCCCCTATTAGCTAAACTGCATCATGAATTTGATTATCATCATGCATTGTGAACTCACAAATAGACAGACAATTCAAACGAAAAAAAAATAAATTGTGCACGGCTGTTACGCCACGCTGTTTTCGAGAAGTCAAGTCTGCTTTGTTTACGAATTCAACAGAGCGCTTGGATAATCCGCCAACGAGTATGAAAAACTAAAATTAAGTTTCTATCGATTAAAAAGTACCTTTCAAGTCTCAAGATTGTTTATTCTTGTTGTAATAGTCTTCAGTTCAACAATCCTGTAACTATACAGTGTTTATTTTCATCTATTTCGTTGTTATGGTTCGCCATCAGATGCACAGTTCGCCATCAGATGCGAGTTTGGCATGTCTCGCCATTTTCATGCGAAGGCCTAAGCACTATTCTTTCTCGCGCTTTCCTCACGAAAGAGGAATGATTATGCAGTTTTTTGCATTATTTAGGCCCAATACGAGGCTAACCACTGTTTCATGAAAATAAATTATCCCTTGTTGCTAAGCTACTGAGATACACAAATAAAAACTTAACTGTGTGCGTGACAGGTCATAATCGTAACTTATCGTAATCTTTCTAAGATCTTTATCGACAACATTCATTACTTAAACAAATTAGACAGATTGTATCAACAAAGTAACTACGTCTGGAAAGCGTGAAGTAATTTTTTGCATCCCAGTCGTTCACCGGCTCGAAGCAGATTGCGGAGAGTGGATGGTGCTGCGCAGCGGTGGAATTCGACCCTGACTGTAACTGACCAGCCATGGCCAGTGACCATTACAGAAAGGAGGTAAATCTAAACCCTGAATGTTTGAATGACTTTTCCAAGATTGGTAAGCTTGGGGAGGGTAAAAAAATTAAGAATGGTCTTATTGTTGAGCTAAGAAAAATCTTTGTTTTTGCCCAAATCATAGAAATTTTGACAAAGCTTGTGCCAGATACTCGAAGTTTGGCGAATGAAAACACCTTTCGTTTGCGGATTATGCGTTTGGAAGAATCGTTGAAAAAGTTGCGGAAATCAAAGAAAAACTCTGACAAAATAAATAATTTACTGGAACAGCCATTCGATTTACAGACTACAGAGCCTAAATGCAAGACACCGGATACCCCACGGAAGAAAAAATTGCAAAGTGAGATTGAATCACTGAAAGATCAAAATGTGCAGTCGACAAGCACCATAAAGAAAATTCGAATCGAAAAAGAACTTATAGAAAAGTCAATTTCTGAAAGAGAAGCGCACTTTGAACTTGAGAAGGAAGAAATAATTCAAAGCTGCAGTGCTGAAAGGGAAAGACAAAATGAATATGCCGAGGAGTTAAGGGAGAAAATTTTAGATACATCTACGAGAAACGCAGAGCTAGAAGACGAACTGTCCAACATAGGAGAAACAGTTAAGAACTATAAAAAACGCGTAGCAGGAGTGAGAAGTGCCTTAGTGAAAGAGCAAAGAAAACGAGAGTTATTTCCAACGGTAACAAAATGTGATAAGAGCAACGGAACCGAATTGGCCGACATAAGCAAAGACATGATTTCAGTTACGAACGAAGACAATGGTGTTCTGACAGGGATAAAGTATTATGGGGGAGAAACAACACGCAAACAGGTTACTAGTGGAAAAATTGATTCGTATGTAAAGATTTCAAGCAACTTACCAAATTCATCGGTGTCTTCAAAGATACTTTCCGAAAGAGCAAAGCTAGCCTTCGACATTCTTGGTAAGATTTCAGGAGAGGACAACGTCAGTTCTGATCATACGGAAAAGCAGTTGCTTCTCGTTAAAATGATGAAAGACAACCCTCAGTTTTTCAAGAATGCAATTGAGGCTGCTGGCTTAAGAGAGCAAGAAAAGATTTCTGTGAAGGATGCCATCAACATTAAAGCTCTTGCGCGGCTATCAATGAACAAAATACGCGATCTTCGGTCCTGTTTAACGAATGTTGGACTGAACTTTTGGCCTTCTGAAAGTAAAATGAGAAAAGCTGAGAATGATTTGACCGAACATGTGGATCATTCAGCAGTAGAGAGTGGAACCATGGCATTAAAGAAAACAGCCACTTGCGACAACACCAGCATGTTACCATTCATTCGTGTGACAGATTTAAAGGAGTTCCTGAAAGCAATTTTTGATGGACTACCGGGTGAACGCGACCCGAATCTTTTTGACAATGAGATCTGGGTGTTGTTAGCTGGGGACAAAGGTGGAGGTAGCATGAAGTTTCACCTGGAAATTATCAACAGCATTACTTCAGGCTCAGTTGACAACGTCCATATCTTTTGTATGTATGAAGGTGCAGATACAGTGGAGAACATGTGGAAAGTGTTTCATGTGTTTCAGCAGCCAATCACTGACCTCCAGGAAGGAAACTTCAGAATTGAGGGACGCAGAATCCGTGTGTTTCTCGGTGGAGATTTCCATTTTTTGGATGACGTTCTTGGTCACCAAGGATCTGCAGCAACCTATCCCAGTAGCACAGACTTGGTTACTCTAGAGCATTTAAGAAATCATGCCGGAAAGCCACATAATCCAGAAAACTGCCAGATTGATCTGAGAACGATAGAACACTATCATTTAAGTTATAACGAAAACTTGTGCGATGACAGAAACGGTGGAAACACTAGAGAAAACGGGAAACATCATTTTAGTGTCGTGGATAAAATGCTTTTTCCACTCCAAAATCTTGCATGCGTTGTTCCCCCTGTTTTGCATATCCTACTTGGAATCACTTTGTTGCTGTTTAACTTGCTTCTTCAGTCTTGCCAGGAGCTCGACGAGGAAGAGAATTGGCGTGATACAGATCAAGAAAAGAATGCGATGATGAGCGAATGGGAGGAAGCAAGTGTTTTGCTGGCTGAAAATCAAGCAGAATTTGAACGAATTGGAACGGAAATCGTCGAAATGGAACATAGGATGGGAAGGGTTGATGCAATGTTGCAAGGTGATATAGCTGAAAATCGTCGAATCGCTAGTCAGTCAGAAACGGGACCCAAAAGAAGGAGACGGCAAGAAAAGTGCAATTCGGTGGTTTGTTGCATCACGGAGGTGGATGCAGATGTAACTTGGGTTCAGTGCGACAACTGTGACAACTGGCTTCACACACTTTGTGAGTGCTTCAACCCCGGAGATGAGCTCACAGTGGATGCAATAGAGCGGTACGTTTGTTTAAAATGTCGAAACGTTGAAGACCATGATTTAATTGGAATCTTGAAGGAGAAAGTTACCGATAGCCTTGCAGAAGAAGATAACCTGAAAATGATCATAGTAAAGCAGTCCACCTTATGTGATGAGCTCAAGGCGAAAAACGAAAGTAAAATGGGACCGAGGGAGTTAGAACTGCATAGAAAGCTTGACGAAATTAAGGTGAAAAGGCAGGCATATCATGGAAACGTTTTCGTCGGAAATCATTGCAAATTAGTCCTTCGACACCATGAAGCCTTGTGTAATGTGGTAGCAGACAAGCCTGTCCTCCATCAAACATTTACGAACATTTTCAGTCTTTTCAGTAAGATCCAACGTCCGCTTTTCATCAAGAGTAGACTATTAACGCAAGAAGAAATAACAACTTTAAGGTGGATGTTAGCAGTAAATCTAAAAATGGTGCAGCAAACTTATATCTTTGTTTACTCTCATCATGTTGGGCAAAATGCCAGTTTTGGCTGATAATCTTAGCCAGTTATCTCTTTTGCTCAATTTTTATGTGAAAAATACAAAAGGGTGTGGCAGTAATCGCCATGGAAACAGAGACAATGAAAAATGTTTGAGTAAGGATTGCACTTGCCCTACTCATCCTGACTGCAAAGTGGCTCAAATGAACAAGCTCACAAAACTATGTGATATGAGCAGAGCAATTAGTTGTCATGGATACCGTTGCCATGGTAACTGGAAAAACCTTGTTTTCCTTAGCGATGAAGGACAATGGATTGGAACCCTTTGCCACTGCAACCACCCACATCCAGCACAACACAAGATTTGTTCTAAAATGCAGGTGGATATCCAAACAGCATCAATGAGCAGCATCCAATGTACAGCAAAAGATTACAGCAACATGGACTTTATTTTGGTTGACTTCGACAACGCCCAAGCAAACGGACCGAAGCAGGCTCTTAGTGCAGAAAATGTGGGACAGTTCTTTGAAGATGTCAAGTCCTCTGGACCTGCTCATTGCATTGTGTTACAAAGTTGGTTACAAAGTCGAAAGAAGTCCTTAACATAAGAAGAATGATACTAGATGCCAAGAGTAAAGCTACAGTTCTTACGCTTTTTAATGCCCTTTGTGACCAAACCCAAGTACGCACAGTGCCAGAGCAGAGACCGTACCTGAGCATAGCCTCTGTTCTCTAATGATTTGTGGAAGTCTGCCCAAGAAAAAACAAATCACATAGGAGTCCATGAATAGCGAGACCATACACCAAAGAGGATGTAGTCTGAGCACATTGCTGGAGAACATTTATGCCAAAGATGGAGCATATGATACAAAACTTGCCAAAAGTGCACAAGATGTGACAACAACATAGATATCTATATTGATTTTGCAATGAATATAGACAATGCGATCAATAAAGACTAAACACAATGGGGCAAATGAAGGAACCTCTTGGAGCGGTTTGGGGGAAGCAGCCTGGATGGCGTTACAGAAATGAAATCTATTTTGCGGCAATGTGGGACAGAAAGGGAATTGCGGTCAACTACCGAGATCCAACGCTAATAAAAAAAGCCAATTATTTTGGAATACACAAGATCGAAGAGTGTTATTTAATTTCAATGGCATGGGAATGTTTGATTTGACAAGCAGTAAAACTGGGGTATCTTCAGTTTCTTTTCCATACTTTTTCCTGACAGGGACAGGAACACAAACTTACAGCAGCTATGCTGTAACATGAGAAGGTCAAGAGTTCTTTCATCTCCAGTCAGCATGATGGTAGCCAGCCCTTTTTATGCAATACTAAATCACAAACCTGTGTCAAAGGCCATCTCTTGGCAACTGTCAACCAGATGGACACAACAAATTTCTCGAATAAAAAGCTTAATGGCCAAGAAAAACAATTGGCTGGAATTCCAAACAAAGGAGCAACCAAATATCCTGGCTTTTTTGGGAATGATGTTTTATTGTACTGCAAAGACCTTACAACATTGCAATTTGCCTTGCAGTGTTGGCTCCATTTCATCAACGCTGACAGCCAACCAAAAAAAGGGCAAAGTCACAAGAAGATCCAGCATGTTTCCATAGGTGGTGTAATAACAAAGAGCAACATCTGCCAATCATTTTGCGAGGGTGTGAAGATGTGTATGTATGTATGTATGTAACATTATGCCATTAAAATTAAAAACTTAATTATAGAATTTACTGCAAAATAAACAGAAAGCTAATTACATGCGTAGAAAAAACAATAATGATAAAAAGAAAAGCAAAAAACTAAGATCTGATATAAAAACCTAAGTATAAAAAACACCCCCAGTTTAAAATGGCAGGGATAGCATTAAAAGGTCAGTGTGACCTTGTTTCCATAATGGTCCCCCCAGAGGTGCCATTAAAAGAAAAGTTTTCTTGAAAGGAAGGTGTAAAAAAAATGTATATTTTGTATCAAAGTAGAAAGTAATGGTGGAGTCTTGTTTTTTTGCAATTTTGGAAATTCAGTAATATTCATAAGGGTTGTCTTCTTGATTTTGGAGGTCCTTAAAGAATTTGTTCTTAATTTTATGTTTGAAACTGTTAACGCTCTCAGCTGACTTTAGGTCAGAGTGTAGATTGTTCCAAATTTTAGGTCCTAGGTAGGAGAGACCGTTTTGCCCCTTGTTACTTTTTCTAAAAGGTTGGTTTAATTTGTTTTTTGATCTTCGAGTAACCCGGCTTTGGCCAACTGGTAAGAACATCTCCGACATATAGGATGGGGCCGAGTTATTGAAAAATTTGAAAACGCTTGTAGCAGTACATTGTTCAAATCTCTCTTTAGTAGGGAGCCAATTTATGTTTTTAAATTCCCTAACTCCTATATGTGCTCTGTTATTCATGTTTAAACAAAATCTGACACATTTATTTTGGGCGGTTTGAATTCTCCTGGTTAATCTTTTATTTATCAAAGGGAACCAAGCACTGCATGCATAGTCAAAGTGGGGCTGGATCAGTGCATTTGCAAGTAGCCTACGAAGAGGGAAGTCAAGAAAATTTTGCTTTCTATAGAGGAACCTTAGCCTGCCATTGATTTTACCAAGGATCCTGGTTGCCATTGACTCACCAGACAGGCTTTCATCAAGAATGCAGCCCAGATAGGTCACTGACGTGTGTTGTTTAATCTTGATGTCACCCCTTCTGATGTCTAGTTTCTTATTACCACTTTTCTTGTTTGTTTTTCCAAAAAGTATAGATTTTGTTTTGTCCTCTCCAAAGTGAATGCTTAGTTTGTTATCAACAAACCAATCACAAAGAGAATTAAAATTTTTATTTAGTTGCTCTTCTATGTCATTGATGCTTTTGTCACTGAATACAAGGCAGGAGTCATCTGCATATAAAAGAAGGTCACAGTCAACTGCCTGAGGCATATCATTGACATACAAAAGGAAAATGAGTGGGCCAAGGATAGAGCCTTGCGGTACTCCACATGATAAATTGCCAGGCAATGAAGACTCAATATATGTACATGGAGAAACTGAGACAATGGCCACGTATTTTTGAAGGTGATGGTAAAGGGATTCGTGAATTCTATGTTTTCTTAATCAAATGCCAAGGTGCACTGTGGGATCAAGTTTACGTCAATGAACTAAACACCAGCTCTCTTCTACAGTCACTATGCATTAAATTGCCCCAACGAATGCAAAGAAAGTGGTCAGAGAATGTGTGCATGATTTTGTCAAGAGCCCAAAGAAGAACAACTTTCGTTGACTTTGTCGAGTTTGTTAGAAAGGAATCAGAATTCGCCAACGACCCGACATTTAGTTGAGAAGCTCTGTCGAAAGTGATCGACAAAAAGCCTATAAAGCTTGACCAGTCCAAAGCACTAAAAGGAGGTTCCAAGACAAGAGAGGGTTCCTTTGTTACTAGAACAGAAAATTACGATGCCGGCGCTGAAACAGCCGTAAAAGATCATCTTTGTCCTCATTGCAGTAAAGAGCATGATTTGGACGACTGCAAAGATTTTCTTGCCAAGTCATCTTATGCTCGAAAAATGTTTGTGATTTCAAAGAAGCTTTGTTTTGGATGTTATTCTTCAGATCACACTGTTGTTGACTGCCCACAGAAACGAGTATGCAGCAAGGAAGGTTGCGGTGGATCTCATCCGTTAGGAATGCACGGTACTCACAAGTTTAAACCAAAAGCCAAGAATCACACCTCAGAAGGAAAATCAAACGATCGTACAGAAATCAGTAATGGATGTACAAAGGCTAGCGAATCAGGAATTTCTTCCTTGGGAACAAATGGTTCTATGATGTCACTGAGTGTGCTGCCAATGCTGTTATTTCACAAAAGTACTCCTGATAAAGTATTAAAAGCTTATGGCATGCTAGACAATTGCAGTCAAGGTTCGTTTATAAATCAAGATGTGCTTGATAACTTTGACATCAAAGGTACTGATACAAAAATTTGTATAAAGACCATGACTGGCACAACGTCAGAAGATTCACAAATAGTGGATGGCTTCATGGTTTCTGATGTCAATGGCACAAATACGATAAGTTTACCAAGATTATTTACCCAGAAAGGTTTACCTATCAACAAAGATGAAATACCTACAGTAGATAACGTGAAACATTGGCCACACCTTGAAAGTATCATGAAAGAAATTCCTGATATTGATCCTGATGCTCCAGTTGCTTTGCTTATTGGAGTCAACTGTCCCACGGCACTTAGACCATTGGAAGTAATCAATGAAGAAAACAACGGCCCATTTGCTCAAAGAACTGCTCTGGGATGGTGTATAGTTGGTCCCCTCACCAATGCAGAACAGCATATGTCAACATTACGGTGCAATAGAATTGCAGTTGTGGATAGCCCGTCAAATAAGATCGCACAGCATTTCTTTGGAGTTGAAGAAACGGTGAAAGACAACGATTTGTCTCGAATGCTGGTAGGAATGTACAAACACGATTTTAATGAGCCAAACCCAAAGGAAATGAAGAAAGCGCAAATATCACAAGGTACTGAAAGAAATCAACTCCCTAAAGAGACTGCCAACTCAAAAGAAGATGACAGATTTTTGGAGAAAATGAGAACTGAGGTTAAATCAGTTAATGGCCATTACCAGTTGCCACTCCCGTTCAGAAATGAAGCTGTGAATATGCCAAACAATCGTCAACACGCGATAAAACGAGCAATGTGGATCAAACATAAGTTCAAGGACTCAAAGTATCATGAAGACTACGTAGATTTCATGAATAAAATCATCGCGCAAGGATACGCAGCAAAAGTTCCAGAATCTCAATTGGATGTAGAAGAAGGGAAAGTATGGTATTTGCCACATCATGGGGTTTATCATCCGAGAAAACCTGAGAAGATCCGTGTTGTTTTTGATTGCAGTAGTGAATATAAAGGGACGTCTCTCAATAGAGAGCTTTTGCAAGGCCCAGATTTAACTAATCTCCTGATTGCAGTTTTGATGAGATTCCGCATCAATCAAATTGCTTTTCTTGCTGATATGGAGTCAATGTTCTATCAAGTGCAAGTTCCAAAGGCACAGAGAAGTTATCTTCGTTTCTTATGGTGGCCTGATGGAAACATAGAGAATGATTTGACTGAGTATGAAATGTGCGTTCACTTGTTTGGAGCTGTCAGTTCACCTTCATGTGCAAATTTCGCCTTGAAACAGACAGCTGAAGACAACGCCAAAGTCTATGGAAATGAAGCAGCTAAAGTAGTTAAGCATGATTTTTATGTTGATGACCTTCTCAAATCAACTCCTACAACAGAGGCAGCCGTTGAGCTCATTCCCAAAGTAACAAAGATGTGTGCTGCTGGTGGTTTTAGACTTACCAAGTTCATTTCAAATGATCGTAAAGTCATTAGTTCTATTCCAAGAGAGGAGCAAGCAAAAGAGATTAAGAATGTGGATCTCAACCATGACCGTTTGCCCATGGAAAGAGCGCTAGGAATGCTATGGAACATAGAGAATGACCAGCTGGAATTTCGCATTACATTGAAAGATCGACCACTGACACGACGTGGCATACTTGCAACGATAAGCTCAATCTATGATCCGCTGGGACTGGTTGGACCTCTCCTGCTACCTGGTAGAAAAGTCTTACAGCAGATATCAGCCGACAAACAAGGATGATGAACCATTGTCACAAGAGCAACGAGCAGCATGGGAAAGATGGAGAGCAGATCTTGATGTCTTGCATCATATAAAGATTGACAGAAGCTTCACACCACAATCTTTTGGTGAGGTAAAATCAGCACAACTACATCATTTCTCTGATGCAAGCACTATTGGTTATGGAGTTGCAAGTTACCTTCGTCTACAAGACACTGAAAATAGAATCAATTGCGCCCTTGTTATGGGAAAGTCAAGAGTTGTTCCTAAAGATACACCATCTATACCGAGACTTGAATTAACTGCTGCCACAGTGGCTACAAAAGTTGGATATCTACTTTATAAAGAGTTACAGATCAACGATGTGAAAGAATTTTATTGGACTGACTCTCAAGTCGTGTTAAGCTATTTGAACAACGAAAGAAAACGATTTCATACATTCGTAGCCAACAGAGTAAAGATGATCTGTGATCACACCGATGTGGAGCAATGGAGATATGTGCCATCTGAAATCAATCCAGCTGATCATGCATCACGAGGTAGAACAGGAAAGCAATTTACTGAAGCCAAAGACAGGCTAAAGGGACCGAAATTTTTATGGGATTCAGAAAGAAATTTTCCCTCAGAAAACGTGTCAACTGAAATAGATGAGGATGATAAAGAGATAAAGAAGATCTTCACAACAGAAGTTATGCCCTTAAAAGAAGAAAATCATGTTCTAGCCTCATTGGAGAAGAATATCTCAAGCTGGTATCGTATGAAGAGAGTACTAGCAATAGTCATTGGAATCATCAAGAGAAAGAAGTTCATCAGAGAAGAACCGAAAGTTGAAGATTTACAAAAAGCCGAAGATAAGCTTATCAAGTGGATTCAACACAAAGAATTTGCAAGCACAATAAAGATTCTCAAAGACATTCTGGAAGCATTGACAGAGAATTGGAAAAGAAAAAGAAACTTTTGTTACGCCAAAGAAGCAAACTTCTACAATTTGATCCTTTTCTTGATTCCAATGGCATCTTGAGAGTTGGAGGACGTCTACGAAGAGCCAAATTAGCTGATAATCTGAAGTATCCTGTAATCATACCACATGGTGGAAAGATCCCAATTTTGATTGCAAGACACTGTCATGATGCAGTATATCATGCAGGAAGAGGAATAACGTCGAATGAGATTCGAAGTTCAGGATACTGGATCGTAAGAGGTGGCTTGATTGTTTGACAAATAATTTCAAAGTGCACAGTTTGTCACTTTCTCAGAGGAAGACTTGGCCAACAGAAGATGGCAGATCTGCCTGCAGACAGGACTTTGCCAGCACCCCCATTTACTCACTGCGGTGTCGATTATTTTGGCCCATTCCTGATCAAAGAGAAAAGGAAAGAAGTCAAGTGATATGGTGCTCTTTTCACTTGTCTGAATTCACGTGCAGTACACATAGAAGTAGCAAATTCTCTGGAAACTGATTCGTTTATCATGGCTTTGAGGCGGTTTATCAGTATTCGCGGAAACATCAGATCCTTAAGATCCGACTGGGGAACAAATTTTGTAGGCGCAGAGAGAGAGCTGAAAGAAGCAGTTAAGGAGATGGATCATGAAAGGATCAGAGATTTCCTGTTACATGAAGGATCAGACTATCTTGTCATTCGATGGAAGAGAAATCCACCTGCGGCAAGTCATATGGGTGGAGTTTGGGAAAGACAGAGCAGATCCGTTCGATCAATCCTTTCTTCAATGTTCAAGACACATGGCAGCTCCTTGAACGACGAGGCTTTCCGCACAGTTATGGCGGAAACTACTGCAATTATCAATTCAAGACCCTTGACGGCAGATAATCTTGATCGGCCAGATGACCCTCTGCCACTTTCCCCCTCAAGTTTGCTGACAATGAAGACCAAGGTAATATTGCCTCCGCCTGGAAATTTTCAAAGAGCAGACATGTATTCAAGGAAATACTGGCGTCGCGTTCAGCATCTTGCAAACGAATTCTGGCAGAGATGGCAGAAGGAATACCTTATCAATTTACAGCGTAGGACCAAATGGAATGTTCCACAGAAGAATTTCCAGAAGGATGACATAGTTCTGATCGCTGAAGATAATTTGCCGAGAAACAAATGGTCAAAAGCTCGAATCGTTGACGTACGAAAAGATGACCAAGGCGTCGTTCGAAGCGTAAAAATGAAGACAACTGGTATGCAGTTTGACTCTCGAAAGCCCATTGAAAGACCAGTGAACAAGATCGTTCTACTTTACAGAGAAGAGGAGCATGAACGCTGTGAATAATGAGAGCATGAGGTTCATTCCCCATCGAAGGAGCCACAAAGACTGTGAGAAAAACATTTGAACGTTGTGTAATGTTTTTGGGGAGCCAGATGTTATGGTCTCTCCCCGCATAATCTTTTACTGGACCAGAGAGGGGCAATTTACTGCACCCCTCATAACGTTGCGTAGGACAGAGAACAGTTATTGGTATTGTTTTCAGTTCGAAGAACCCTTTTGTTGCTTAGACAATAGGACCTTTTGTGACTGTTGGCTCGAACCGGAGCGTGGAGGCGCTCCCTGGGGGTCTTCGGGACAGGTTGTTTACTTCGGGTTGGTTTGGATTTGCAATGGCGATAAGACATCAATGGACAATATTTGTGAGTAAATTAATTCCCTTATTCCTTCGTATTTTCTCGTTTTTGTTCGTTGTTTTCGCTAGCTTATGTGTTTATTTGTATTTTTTTTTGTAGCGAAAACCTATCCTCGAACTAGCTATCTATCGATCTACGTACACTGTTTAGCTACGCGTTCTATGCTGAGATAAAATTCAACGCGAATGGAAGAGTTATTTCGAGTTGTCCTATACTGTTATGAATTTTACATTTACTGAGGGAATGTGCCCCCTCAGAAATTCTTAACGGAAATTTCAAAATGAGTAATAAAACAAGGTTTAAACGAGTAGAAAGGTGACTGGATTAGCAGTTTTCGTTGTTGTTGAAAAAAGGAATTTTTGCTTGTTCTCCACAGACTTGAGGTGTTCCCAGACAAGAGGCGTGACCCTACTCAAAAATATTTTGTTTAGGAGCTTCCACTAAGCTGTTAATAATGTGGACTGAGATGCCATCACAAGAGAATGTGACATGCACACATTTTTATAATAAGGAACTTATGATAAGCTCAACTCTCAGATTAAAAAAAATTAAGAAACTCCCAGTAGCTTTCCACCTTTGGCAAAATGTAACCTAAAAAGGAATTGTCATAGCTATAAAAGATGGTGGGGACAAAATAAAAATCTAATCTGTTGAATTTGATAACTTTGACACATGCAGCTTCATTGTGTCTTAACCATGGAAACAATTAATGTTTTGGCATGTTCTTTAGCCTACATTTATAGCAGCTAAATAGCTATGTCAGATTCCTTTAAGAAGCTATTAATTTTGACAAAGAAAGTCCTAAACAATGCTTCCTGTGTCAATAGGAAGGTACTAACATTGGAAAGGCCAAAAATATTGTTTCAAAATGTCCACACAAGGGCACGCACAGGTAGTGACACAAAGACTGTTTAGGAACCTTTGATAAAAAATCTAATGATTTTCAAAACCTTTTGTTAACTTTCGTGCCACTTAGGCCTTGTGTTTACATCACCAGGGAGCAATTCAGCATTGTTTCTTTATCCTTTGTTTTCAATTCGTTTTCTGATTCTGATGAAGTGCTTCAAGTAATTTACATCGGGCAGCCTGTTGTCGAAAACCATGATGGGAATGGGATTGCAGCTAGCATAAAAAGTGGTCTTGATCTTTTCAAGATACATCCAACTCAGATTGAAGGAGCAAGCTTTGACGGCCAGTACTTCCATCTTTCAGTACCACAGCACCTTGCAAGCCAGTATGGTTTAAACGCCAGCACATTCATAAGCACTTGGGACCCAATGCACAGAGCCGGTCTGGTGGATGCTGCGATACGAAAAGATGAAACTTTTTGCTGGCTTATCACGGTCCAAATGACCTGTCAATCAATCTTCAAAAGATTCAACTGGGGAAAGAACTATGAACTCCTGGTCAAAGCTTGCAAGATATTAGACACACCAATGGCAAGTCTTAAAAACTTTAGCGAGACACGCTTTGCGAACTATGCCCGTCGTGTTTTTATCAATTTGAGGAAAGACTACAGACCTGTCACTCTGAGCTTGAAAAAGTTATCTCTCTCGTTAAAAGATGGAAATTCGCAGGAAAAAGAAAAAGCAAGAGATGCAGACGATATGTTGAATCAAATTGGAAACATCAGGTTCTGTCTGTCGCTTTCTGGCATTACTGATCTTTATGACCGCTTTGGCTGCCTAGTAAACATTTGTCAGACCGTCAATATTTTACCCCACGAGCGGTATGATAAGTTATTGAAAGTTGTGCAAGGATTTGATGAGATGGCTAGGGCTATCGACCATTCATCATGTAATGATTCTGCTCAAGAATCACCTAGCCTGTTAGACGAAGAAGAAATGGCAGAGAAGCAGCTATGCTCCTGGCAAAACTATCACAAAGATCTCAAAAAGGTTCAAGATTCAGGAAAATATATGGGTGTGGTAATCGATCAAGAGCAATATACAAGTCAGTTCCCCTCTGAAAGCAACGATGTTATTGTGGAGGTGAAAAGAAATTTGCTGTCTTTGGCTTCACGTTTGTTTAAAGATCTGAGGAATAGCATTTACAAGAGAGAGACAATAACTGTCGTAGAGAATATAAGAATTATCTGCGACTTGAAAAGTCTTGCTGTTCAGATACATGTGAGAGGAGCTGTGGTCACTGGCTTTACAAATGGTAGAAGGTTTCTTAAGGCTGTCCGAGCAATGACAAGCTCCGTTGAAGATGTTTCTGATGTAGATATACTGGAGAACTTCAAAAAGCTTGTTGGAGTTTTAGATAGGATGACACGTGGCAAGAATCTCAAAAGAGTTACAAGTCTAGGCTTACTGAAAGAAATCTTAAGCAGCAATAATAATCTCAGCGAGGGTATCGAGCTATCCTTGCACTGCATATGCTGCGCGGCAGTGAAAGTATCCGTAGAGTCCATCGTAGAATCGATGATTTCTGTTTACGAGAATCACTTCGATAGCAAGAGACAATTAACAGAGGAACACGCCCTTGAAGAGATGCAAATCGCTCAGAACGGACCACAACTTGCAAAGGCAGATGCGTTGCTCAAAGCTGCGATGGACAGGTATTGGAAAAGCAAAGCTGGTACGAATGCGTGGCATTTTGTTCGCAGTGGAACCAGTATAAGAGACTTCTGTTCGAACCAAAGCAAAGTAGTGGCGCGAAAACTACGCCAAGCATCAAAACTACCCTTCATGGGATAATCCTTGCTTTCTATGGCAGTAAAATGATTGACAAATATGATAATGTTATGTAGCATCAAGATATTGAGTCTCTAGCCTACTTCCAGGTCAACATCGTATTCCGAATCAAGGAACCAAACTGATTTCCAAAGAGCCTAATGAAGCAAACTGATATGAATTGAGGCCCCCTGTTCTCACTCAAACGTGTCCGCACACAAATGTACTTTTCTTTAAGGGTATGATGTGATTAAGAGACGAAAAGACTATCTCTATTTACACAACGTGTATTTCAGTTTACTATAATTGCTAAAGTTCGTCTAAAAATTTTCATCCAGGCGTTTGATTCAATGTTTGATCGCTTTTCATTTTGATCGATTCAGTTGTTGTGATGAACTGACAGGAAATAATTTAGCAAAAAGTTTTCGTCCGCAGGAAATAAAAAATTTTCTGACGCTCTGAAAGCCCCTTTCCAAAACCTGCAACAACGAGCAAAAACAGCAAGCAAAATTTCCCAAAGTTCTCCTTCCTTGCAATAATGACTCTTGGGTGTGCTCATGTATTTTGTCCTCATGGGAGAATGGAATCTCCCTGAATAAGTTATTCACATTAGGGGGAAGATATTTCAACCCGCCAAAGCGAAAGCACTTGCTAAAGCGTGCTGAAAGTCATCGCTGTGAGGTAAACACATTAGGGACTTTGCTTGTAATTTTAACATGTTTTTAAGGTTTCTCAAAGGGACTCATTTTGGAAAATTGCCTACAGAATATGAACGGAGTGACCCAATTTCCAAGATAATTAAACATGTTACCTACTCAATCAAATATTGCAAAATATCATTGCTTATATATTCAGGGAGTTGTAGCCTTTCAAACGCCGGAAATTTTTTTTACTCACCCGGAATACTAGTTGAAAGTGGTGTTTCTGAAAAATTTAAGAACTTTGTTTGACCAAGTGTTGCTGGCCTCAGTTATGAATCCAATTTATTGTCATAAAATTCAATAAACAGCAACTTTGTCCCAAGAATGATTTTGCGGAGAATAGTTGCCATGGTCTGGAAAACTAAATCTAGATGTATTTTTTCAGTAAGAGACTGTTTGTAAGAAACTCAACTCTCAGATCGCCAAAGAATTTAGAAACTCTGAAGATAAAACAGTGAATCCATCGAATCGAGAAAAAACCACGATGGCAGGCTGTGCGTCGGATCTTCCTTGAGCGAAAGATGCTTGCAGCGAAGGACGAGTGAAAATATTAGAAGGCAGGAACACCACAATACGACGCAAAATAAAAGACGACTATTATTTGGATTAAATGTTGATCATATATATTGTATAAAAGAGCTGATATTTCGCCTCGGCATACGAGGCTTCCTCAGAGCTGAACTAACGTAATCACAATTGTACAATAATTTGAATAAAGGTTAACTGTAACATGATTGGCTAAGTTGTGCTGCATCGCAGGGGTAGATGTGGGTGGATGTGGGAAACATGATAATGTGGAGGAGGAAAGTAACATGTTGATGATATAGAGAATAATGGTGGTGTGGTGGAATACAAAATAATAGGACAAGTAGAGGATATATATATACCATATATTCTAGTTGTTAGTAGTAAGTTACAAACTGGTAGTATTTGTGTTAGCGGTCAGTGGTCCTGTTCATGCCGTTAGGTGTGAGAGTATTAGCCAAGCCAATGAAGTATTGCTCTTTGGCTCGCCTAACGCTCTCACGTTCGTTGTGCATTTGTAGCAGTGGCAGTATCTGTAGGTCATTAACAGAGTGTCCGGGTTTACAGAAGTGTTCTGCAACCCCGGATTTGTCAGTTTTTCTGTTAATGATGTCTCTGCAGTTTTTTCCTACAGAAACATGGTACTGCCATGGGCACTAGAATGGCTCCCCCATATGCAAATCTATTTATGGGGTCCCTTGAAGCTACTGCCCTAGAAAACGCACCATATAAGCCCCTTGTATGGTGGCGTTTTATTGACGACATTTTTTTAATTTGGACACATGGACAAGACAAACTTGCAGACTTCATCACCACACTTAACCACATACATCCTACCATCAAATTCACCAACGAAACCTCCTCCACATCCATTAACTTCCTCGACGTCACTGTTACGCTCAACAACGACAACAGCATCTCCACTGACCTTTACGTCAAACCTACAGACACGCACCAATACCTCCTCAGCTCCTCCGAACACCCCAGACATACCAAACAATCCATACCCTACAGTCTAACATTACGACTTCGACGAATCTGCTGCAACGACACGACTTTCAAGAAACGTACCAACGAACTACTGACCTACCTTACGAACGGAGGATACAAACGGAAACACGTACGCAACGAAATACGGAAACCCTCCACTACCACCTGACAAGACAGCCTCAAAACGAAGCAGAAACGACACAACAACAGAACACCGTTTGTGGTAACCTACAACCCCTGTCTACCACAAATCACAACCATACTCAAACAACACCACCATATCCTACAAGACACTGACAGTTGAAAGGAGGCTTTCCCCCAACCTCCCATACTCAGCTACCGTAGACCCAAAAACCTCCGGGATCATTTGGTTCGCGCCAAATTAAAAAGTGATGCAACCAGTGCTCCACGGGGGTCATACAAATGCAACTCACGACGCCACTGCAACACTTGCTCACACATACTGGACAGAGACGACACAGTCACCTTTACGAATACCAACAAGACGTTTACAATAAAACAGCGACTAGGCTGCAACTCGACTAACATCATCTACGCCATACAATGTAAAACATGCACACAAAACGGAAACGACAACTGCCAATACATCGGACAGACAGGAAGACGACTACGAGACAGACTTAACGAACACCGCAGAGACATCATTAACAGAAAAACTGACAAATCCGGGGTTGCAGAACACTTCTGTAAACCCGGACACTCTGTTAATGACCTACAGATACTGCCACTGCTACAAATGCACAACGAACGTGAGAGCGTTAGGCGAGCCAAAGAGCAATACTTCATTGGCTTCGGTAATACTCTCACACCTAACAGCATGAACAGGACCACTGACCGCTAACACAAATACTACCAGTTTGTAACTTACTACTAACAACTAGAATATATGGTATATATGTATCCTCTACTTATCCTATTATTTTGTATTCCATCACACCACCATTATTCTCTATATCATCAACATGTTACTTTCCTCCTCCACATTATCATGTTTCCCACATCCACCCACATCTACCCCTGCGATGCAGCACAACTTAGCCAATCATGTTATAGTTAACCTTTATTCAAATTATTGTACAATTGTGATTACGTTAGTTCAGCTCTGAGGAAGCCTCGTATGCCGAGGCGAAATATCAGCTCTTTTATACAATATATATAATCAACATTTAATCCAAATAATAGTCGTCTTTTATTTTGCGTCGTATTGTGGTGTTCCTGCCTTCTAATGAATCTTTTGTTTTTGAAGGTTTTTTTTCCAAAGCAGTCTCCCTTCCAGTAACTATGCTTGGAGATATTAAAAAGAAACTGACATTTTGATAAAAGTTGGAATACATAATCAAACATAATCTAAAACATTGTTCAAACAAACAAATATTGTTTTAGCAATAAGCCTTTTCCACTCCCAGTATGTGCAAGTCCTGAGTCTCCCCCTGAGTCCCACTGGGTCTTTACTGTAGTTACTACCCAATTTCTTTCCTTTCGGGGTTGAGGACTGATTTGCACTCTCTTGCAGGTTTCAAAACTTTTTCTCTAGTTACACGTTTGTTGTGGTTGCTGTTCATCTGCAGGAGTTAACAGTCTTCTTTCCGCAGATTACAGTGTTTTGTTGGGTAAGTAATGTCTTTTGGAGATGATTATGGGGGAATAGGAAGAAAACATAAAGAGTGTTTGAAACACTTAAAGAACCTAAAAAGAAATTCCAACTACTCAAGTCTTACACTGCGTTCACATGATGCCTGCAAAATTTGAAAATGGTGAAAAATGTGACGGCTGCAAAATTTGAGCTTGCGTTCACACGATACCAGAAAAATTTGAAAACGGTAGGAACTTAGACAGCAAAAACTCGTTGCAACACCTTGATGCCAAAGAAGCTTACATAAACCCCAAGAATTGATCAGTTTCGTTCCAAAAGTGTCTAAAAATGTTCTGTTTTCATGATTGTCAAGTGTTTACACGATGCTGTTTCCAAAATGTGTCGGTTAGAGTTCCGTTTTCAAAATCTACTGTTTTCAAAGTCTGCCGGCGAAAAATGTGCCGTTTTCGTGTGAACGGGAGGCCTAACCATAAATTTTTCATCGTTTTCAAAATGTGTCCGCATCGTGTGAACGCAGTCTTGGAATGTTAAGAACCTAGGGTGGTCCACTGGTCGAAAAATGCGAAATTTTTCTCAAAATTTCGATTTTGAGTTTTTGCAGTAGTTATATGCTTCAGGTATCCATGAATGTGTAGACAGAGTCTCATTCTCTTACCATGCCTATTTTTGAGTGAAACGGCATTTAGGTAGGTAGTGGTATCATGATTTTCGGCCAAAATGAGGATAAGATTTGACATCAACTTTGAATTTTGCTTCGCTCGTTTCAACCTCTTCCCATCATCCGAACATGGCAAATGACATATCATTTGAAAGCCCTGCTCCCCAAGAGTCGAATAAACCCAATAAATGTCATGTATGGACTGCCTGCTGCCAAAGATCATTCATTGTTTCATCAATGGTTTCAAGCATCCAGAACAGTAGATTCATGGTTGCCATGTAACTAACCTTTGTTTACCCGAATTTCATTGCAGAAAATCTGTCTTTTGATTGGTTGTCATGATTATCAACATGGCGGACTCGGAGCTCATATTCAGGCTGCAAGCTTGCGATAACGTGAAGACATTAACCATCAATCTGGAATGAATCCTTTTATTTGATTAAAGGCCAAACCAGTGAACTAAATCAAATGAAAAACAACACCATCGAATGATAAAGCAAAAGGAAGGAGCCTAACAAAAAGAAACAAGGGCGTTTTCAGAGGAGAGGAGCAGGCCCATCATCGAGATCTACACAGGCCTACGAAAGTGGAAGAAAACGGCGATGACTGAAGAGGACAAAGCTCGAAGGTGAACCGTTAAAGAATCGTTCTGATGATGGAGAAAAGCTGAATTTGACAATCTTCATTGATGGGATGGAAAGATGGCACTATTCTTATGGTCACATGGCTGAAATACACACTAAGTATTCTGGTAAACTCAGCAGCACAGTATGATAAACAATAGATACAGGGTGTCCCAAAAAACATGTGCGCTGTTTGAGTGGCTACTGTGAAGGAGCCATTAATGCAATTTTCCTGTCTTCCAGATATTTGAACGGAAGAGACTTAAGCTTGGAGTTTGGCACCGAGTTTGAGTAAATCTGACAAGTAGTTGCTGATTTATGGAATAAAAACATCAAAATTAATGGTTGCCTCAAAACCAGAGGATTTTGGCTCAGTACTGAACCTTATAACTTGAATTTTAGCAATAAATGGACCTCATCTTTGCTTTTTTACCAGGAAACACTCTTGAGAGTAATAAATGACCAAAAGGCTCAAGAATATTTGCAAGGACGTCATTGGAAAGCAATATTGTTGGTTTAAATCGATTTTGTGACTTTGGAGAAGCAAAAGTTACTGATGGACGCGTTCCATGGCCTGCAGCACTGTTCCTGCAAATAACCATTTTTAGCAGCCCTAGATATGATTTTGTAATTAGTTTTCACAAAATCTAATCTATGACGACCTGATTCACTTATAAAAAGTTAGAAAACTAGGCTAGGCTCATTTTTTCGCTTAATTTCTTTGTTTTTAACATTAATGGAGAACACCAAATCCTCTGGTTTTGAGGTAACCAGTAAATTTGACTTTCTTGCACCATAAATCAGCAACTACTTGTCAGATTTAGTCAAACTCGGTGCCAAACTTTAAGTGGAAGTCTCTTCTATTCATAAATTGGTAAAACAGGAAAATTTGATTTATGGCTCCTTCGCAGTAGCCGTTCAAACGACGCACATGTTTTTTGGGACACCCTGTAGATGATATGACAATCAAATGTTCAATGTTGTGAAACTGGGGTGAAAATGTAATGTGGACACTGGTGTGGGTGAAATAAAAGTCAAGCTGTGGAGGGACTTTGTAGCACATGAAGTCTTGCTGGTTTTGTCAAGTTTAGTCTTCCAGAGAAAACATCTGACAAATTTATCACAAAACCATGCCACTTTATTTATCCATTTTTGACATTAATATTTGAATTATTTTGCCTCGTGTATAGCCTAAATGTAATGACAGAAATATTTCCCTCACAAAGGTGACACAGGTGAGAAGTGACAAAAAGTTAGTCAGTAATCAAACCTAACTGTGCAACAGTTATGCGTAGGCAACTTTAAGACCAAGAATCACAGTTGAACAGCGCATTAATTTATAACCTAATCCAGGAACTCTTTTCTTGTCTAGTTTTGTTGTGTTGCAGCATTGAGAAATATGATTATGGTACAGGTAATATACAAAGAATCCATTGGCCGCATATTCAGTAGCCTGGATCGGCTTCCATCAGATTACCAGTCAGAAACAAAAGAACATGATGCCTTAATCTCCGTTGCATTAGAATTTTTAAATAATTGGTTTGAAAGAATACATGTACAGGAAAGAGGAAGATATTTAAGTACAAAGGAAAGCAGCAAAGGAGCCTTAGTGCTGTAAAGAGAAAAAGATAGCTGTGAAATGTACATGCAGACGATAGTTTCCCTGCTACTACTACAACACAACTTAATACAAAAATAGAATGACTCAAAAAATAAATGTTTTATAAGCAATACTTTGTTGTAACTTGATTAAAAATGGTACAAGAACATCCCAGTGTCAAACTGCCACATGAATTTGTTTGTATCCATCTTGAAAGCTGTTTCCTACTTTTGATGTGGATTTTCTCAAAACGCACTTTTTCATGAAATGGTGCTGCTTAGTGCGTGCAAATTTTTTTCAATTCAATCATTATCCTGCATGTCTGTATATCAACAGAATGTTGAAAACCTGTAGAATGCACTCTAAGTCTTCAAATTTTGATCTAAACATCTATGAAGAAGTTACAAATGTTCAATTGTATTGTGTATTTCTCGAAAAGCTTACTTTTTTGAAAAATCTGAATAAATTTTTCACAAGTATTAAAATAAAAATCAAAGGCCTAGAGTGCATTCTCTAGGTGCTCAGAATCAATTTGACATACAGCAAGAGGCAGAGGAATGTGTAGTTAAAAAAATTTGCATTCACCAAGGACTACTGCTCTGATAAATCGCTTTCATGGTTACCATAGAAACAAATTAGCATATCAAATTTTCAATGAAAAGTTTGAAATCAGTGCATCAATTTACATCTGCATACCAACTTTCATTATGATATTCCAAAGAACATAGGTTTTAGATTCTCGACCAGTGGACCACCAGTAGTTGATGAGGAGCTGAGTCATGTCTATCACAGGTAGTTCAAGCAAGGAATAAAGAATGTAATGTGGAGTGCAAGCTATGAAGCACATCGGAAAGCTGGCAGCTGGTTTTTTTGTTAAGGTCACACAAAAATCAGAAAGATTGGAGAAATATGTTCAGGGCTTCCACTTGGAAGGAAATTTCCTGTCTAATTTCAGGGTCAAGCTGATTCCATTCATTTAAGCAGTTAGGATAGAAACTGGACTCGAATTTTTCTGTTCTTGCTCTTATTCGCCCAATCACATCCTGATTGCGAAAGCAGTACTGCGACTGATGGAGAGGTGGTATTGGAGCTCTGATATATTCCGGTGTTAAATCATTTATAATCTTGTAGAACAAAATAAGACGCCTGCTCCACCTTCGTAAATTTAATGATTCCCACCCAAGTTCGGCGTACAACTTTTCTCGCGATGATCCCCGCCATGTTCCCGTTACAGCTAGTGCAGCAGAATACTGAACAGACTCCAATTTCTCCATTAAACTTGACAAAGTGATATTCTGACTGAAATCACACATTTTTCCAGGAATATGGTAAATCACATCCCCGTAATCTAGGTGGGGTCGTACATAAAGCTTATATAGTTCATTTAGGGTATGTCTGGGTAGATAACTAGAGAGATATTTCAGCATACCTATACCCTTTCTTGTTTTAGAGATGACTGCTTTAATATGCGCAGAGAAGGTCAGTTTTGAATCAAGAATTATTCCAAGATGTTTATGTTCGTCTACCTTCTTCACGGGCGTGTTATTAAATAGGATCACTGGATGATCAATATCACTTTTTCGCCTAGTAAATCTTATTTCAACAGCTTGTTTCAATGGATCAGGATTAAAGGACATTCTCCAATCGTAAGCCCACTGTTTTATCCGGTCCAAGTCATGATTCATGTCACTCGCAGCCGTATTGGGGTCTTCAACTACAGTGAACAGTGATGTATCATCAGCAAACAGCTTAACATTGCACTTCGGGCCTGCACTGAGGTCGTTTATGTACACAAGGAAAAATAAGGGTCCAAGAATAGAACCCTGTGGTACTCCTGCTGAAATATCTCCCCAGTTGGAATTCTTTCCATTTAGAACAGTCCGTTGTTTTCGGTCCTTAAGGAAACTTTGAATAAGAACAAGAAGTTGACCTGACACACCACAGCGTTTAAGCTTATACATTAAACCGTCATGCCATACTCTGTCAAAAGCCTTAGAGATATCAAGGTATACAGAGCGAACATCGAGAGGCGGATTGCAATCGAAGGCTTTGAAAATCGTATGAGTTATTGAAATCAGTTGGTTGATCGTTGAATCACCAGAACGAAATCCAGATTGATTTGCATTTAGTAGATCATAGGAAACCAAATGAGAGTATATAGAATCGTACATGAGTTTTTCAAGTATTTTTCCAAAGATTGGTAGAAGGGAAATTGGCCGATAGTTACCCTTTAAATTGCGCCACTTGACGGACAGTTCAGAAGTTCAAGCTCAAATGTGACCTGAGGTAGAAGCCAGGAGGCTTCTCTTTAAAGGAAAGGGCTATGTTAAGAAACAAGATGCCGGTGTGTGTTCGTGAAGTGCCCTGATATTGCATTTACAATTTATAAACAAAGCTCACAGGATACCAACATTCAAGTATGATGAACATGTGATGCAATGACGTAATTTGATTATTGTTGTCTTGTTGGATGACTATGGTTGGATGCATTGGAAAACCCACCGCCAGTTGTTGATTGAAAGCCGTTGAAGGAGGACGATAGTCAGGACGCTCTAGTTCCAGTTATTTGTTTGATGTGTATCTTTTATAAGTTTAAGTTGACGAATAAGTAGATAAGACGAGACAAATTGTAGTTTGCAGCCGAGACGACATTGAAGGAAGATTGCCGAAACAAGACAAATAAGTTGTGTTTATCTTTGTTGCTCATTTCTGTTGGAACCAAAACTTGTAAAGGACAGAGAACGGACGATCCGTTACAGGAGTAAGCGATTGGAGATTGCAATGCGTGGGGTCTGGGACACAGGCAACTCCCAGGCAACTGCACGCAGGCAACGCTGGCTAACTTTCGGTAGGAATAAATTTTCAAAAAGGTTGTCGCTGTGGAGGACTCTACCACAGGTTACTCAAAATGGCTCAAAATCTGTTAAATATATGACAAAAGAAGTAGCGAAATAGAAATAACATCAAAGGTTGAATACAGAAATGAAGATTTTAACTGGATTTGCACCATTATAGATGGCAGGAAATTTTAAGCAAATAGGAACCTCTCTGGAAGGAAATTTTGCCGAAAAAAAGGAAATTGGAAGGAAACCCTATGTTCCAAAAGTGGAAGCACTGAATATGTTCCAATTTCAAGTCTGTTGCACAACTTTGGAGTCGAAAAGTTCAAGGGTGATGATGAGGCAGCTGATGCAAACCTCAACAGCAGCTTTTGCATGAATATCACTGAATCCCATGGCATGCTGAATGTTATCATCAATGAAGAGGCCACCATCAAGACTGTTTACACCAACTCAAAAATTGCTCAGTCCTTTGGGAGACAATTCATGGTCACACTTGATGTAGCACTGGCAAAAGGAGGCCCTGAAGCTATTGTGGAGTCCTACTACTCATGCATGGATCCTCAAAAATGAAAGGAGGTCAGTCCACAGTTGGTGTGCTAGCAAGAGCAAAAATTTCTTGGTGCCTGCCAAATGCCATGCAGAACGAAAGAGCTGTTACAAAAGTCTCAAAGGAATTTCTGAAACAACACCAACAGCCAGCCATTAGAGGCAAGAAACAAGCAAAATATAGTCAAGCCCTAGGTAGAATGTTGAGTGAGAAGCCAAAGATTTCATTTTTCAAAAGAAATGCTTAAGACTTAAGACATCAACATTAAAGTAACAAAGCCAACATTTAACATTAAGAAACTAAGACGGAGCAGAAAGGAAAGTTGCAAAAAGATATTAGTTCCACTTCAAGTATTTTTTAAGGTCTAACTTTCTAGACAGGTTCCAGGATGCCATACATGAGTTCTACTAACACCATGCATCCTCTCTATCACAATCATGATTCAGCCTTATTAAATTACGCTTTATCCAGGATCAAACAGAAATGTAATAGTTCTACTTGTTCCCTTTGTTCACATTATTCTCTTGTCTTGTATTTTAATCCATTCTTTGTCTTTTTTATATATCTATATGTTAAATGGCCTCAGGGTAGACATTGTCTTTTGCTCCTCGAGGCATCGTTGTAGTAGTATTGTAGAGTCATTTCCGTAAGTAGTGTAGTGTAGCTTGTAACATATATTGTAACTTTTTATTGAATATAGCAAAAAAAATGGAAATCTATAGTGATCATTACTTTCTAAGGCTTGATTTATCTGTTGCATTTTAGTCGTGTCAAATTAAAATAAGGTGGCAAAAAATGACTAAGCGTGAATTAAATGTGACTTCAATGCGTCGTATAAAGCCAACTTTTAACTCCAGTCAACGTTCAGTCGCATCTTCAACTTATCAAGTCGCCTCTGTGACCAAAATGCGGCTTGCTTTTATATGTCACATTTAATTCAAGTTCAGTCGACTGAAGTAGTCAACATTGCAGATGTTCGCTATTGTTCTGAGAATGTTCGCTATTGTTCTGAGAATGTTCGCTGTTGTTTAGGAGATTTTGATTGCCCACCTACACAATTGGTTCCTGTCAGTTTGTGTGTGTATCCTGTTGCAAAAGTTTAAAAGAAAAAAAAGATCAATTTCTTGGGCCTAGACATTGTGAATTGTAAACAAAGAAGCCTGAAGTAAAACCCTCCGCGTATTTTTCATCACATATGGAAGTTGGCAAACTGCTGCGAATCTGCTGCTTTCGAGGTCGTTCCTTTCTTTTCTAAGGGCCTGTTCATATGGAGGCGAGCCAGCCCGCTTACCGGGCTGGAGCTTTTTGCCGAGATCTCACCTCGTCCCTAATTCCAATACAAAACTTGATTTCTGCTCATATGAATAGGCGGGCTGGCCCGCTTAGCGAGATCTCACCGGTGTAGTGGCGAGATCTCGGTAGGCGGGATGAAAACTTTCCCATGTGAACACTCCATCCTGGCTACCGAAACGAAAATGTTGCCATTGCTCATGCGCTGCGGCTCTAAACAATGGGCACGTGTCTCATTTTGGACACGTGTCAAATTTCTGTCTTGGCAAGCGGGCTGGAATTTCTCCATATGAACGCAAGATGAAAACTGTCTCAACTACCGGGCCACCCCGGTAAGTGGGCTGGCTCGCCTCCATATGAACAGGCCCTAAGTAAACTTGTGCAGTTTGCTTTGGGAAGGTTATTTCATTGGCAAAATTTTGACAAATTGAATTGCATGCCTGTGAGCCGTAATCAAACGTGGAGGTGCAATGCGCCTTACAATGTAGTCATGATTAAATGCGACAATAATTCAATGTAGAAACAAAGTCGCATTAAGGTCACATTTAAGTAGAGCCCCATCGCCCTTTTCCGATCACAGGCTGCTGTGAGCGCTTTTTGTGTACAATTGCGCGATGTTTGTTTACAAGGAGACTGGGTCTCCCAATTAAAAAAGGGCGCGAAAAAATACTTTGCTGACGCCATAAGCTTCATGTTCAGAGGTTATTTACTTTTTTCTGGCGTGTGAATCCAAGAATATGAGAAAATGAAAAAGGCCTACCTGTGATGGAATCGTAAGTAGTCACCATTTTTTCCTTCGTGTTTCCTTGTAGCAATTATATTTTCTCTTGTTTCTCTACTACTGTGCACCAGAACCGCAGTCAAAACATTTCAGCCTTTACTCCAACTCTCTGAACGGATATTTACAAAAGAATTTCGATCATAATATTTCCGGCTTCCGAGCCGGGGGTAAATTTCTAACTGCAGCCAGATAGGCTTTAAATCGCCCTTTTCCGATCACGAGGTTTGGCTTCGAATCCTGTGAATGGTTGATGGTTGCTAGTGAATGAGTGCTCTCTCAATGAAGAGACGGGGTGGAAGGTGAAATAAACAAAGAAACCTCATCAGGGGGTTCCGTTGATTTTGCATGTGCGTGAGGTAGGGTCTGAATTAATGCCAGGGGGTATTGAAGAATGGGAGGGGGCAAAAGAGAATTGCTGTTTTCGTGGAAAAATAAATTCCTAGAAGTTTACTTTCAATTTTTGATGCTAATTCCTCAAAAGAACCCCTTTCCTACTTAACATAACATTACCTTTTGCCTGTTTAGAGGTCTCCTGGTTCATTTAACCCCTTCAATTTAAGAACAGTTATTTTCTATCTACTTTCACGCCCCTTTCAAGGCCGATAGGAAAGGGGGTATACAAAAGTATGCATGCAAAATTTGTCAGTTTTCAGAGACTCGGTTTCCCTTGAACACTTGAATAAAATCACCATGAAACCCTGAAACCCTGAAACCAAACAGAGTATTGCCCTATTTTTTTAACTGTTGACAGTTGACGAGACATGAATCTTTTTTTTCTCCATTTTTGTGCGACACTTATTGCTAATTTAAGTGTCACACCAAGCTTTGATTTGCTGTGACCAGTGTGTCAGATAAAAATAGTTACAACATGGTTGCATTACAGTATTCAACGCAAATTACAAGTGTTTTACCAGATGACTATTAAAATCAGTATCTTCATACTACAAATATAATATCGACTTTCGTCATACAAGATTATCAAAATCAGAAGTCTCAGATGAAAATATTTTGAGCATGTCAATTGACCAACAGAAAAAATTTAGTGGGTTCTGGGCTCTCTGATTGGCAGTCTTATTTAGATGTAATAGATTTGGCTTAAAAAATGCAAAATTCTCCTTTACAGAGTTCTAAAATGCCTGGAACTCATCCGAAACCACGACAGAAGAAGTATGCTAACGAACAGTTGAAAAAAGCCCTTAATGCTGTGAGCGCTGGCATGTCATTAAACAAAGCAAGTGTCGAATTCAATGTACCAAAGTCAACACTAAGAGATAACTTTGTAGCAGCTGAACAACAGGGGTTAGGGAGAAAAGGACATGAAACGATACTGACAAAAAAGGAGGAATGTTTAATTGCAGAGTGGGCAAAAGAGATGGCCAGGCGAGGGTTTGGCAGAACACCAGAGGAAATTTGCGAGGCCGTCAAGCAAATACTTGATAAAGCTGGACGCAACGTTAAAGAGTTTCGAATGAATCGCCCAGGAAAATCATGGTGGTGGGGCTTCATGCGACGCCACCCAGATCTGCACATGGCAAAGCTGAAACCACTGGAGCTCACCAGAGCGGCGGCCTGTACAGAGGATGTAGTTAACGCGTGGTTCGATGGCTTTTCGAGTTTCTTGCAACAAAATAAGATAACTGTAGCCGACCAGGTTTACAATTGTGACAAAGCAGGATTTCCGCTCCAGGCATGCTCATCAAAAAAGTCTGCATCGATAAACTAATGAAGCGCACTTTCCACCTCACGAATCCGTGCAAGACATCTATCACCACTTTGCAGTGTATCTGCGCAAATGGCTCAGTCCTCCCTCCGGCTGTCTATTTCCCCGGAAAAGCATTTAACCCCGAATATGGTTTGGGGTTTCCAAAGAACGTCTTCATTGGTTTTTCGGATTCGGGCTGGATGGAGATGTATCATTTCTATGCTTGGATGACAAATCATTTTGCGAAGAGAATACCTCCAATGCGTCCAGTTGTACTTTTAATTGATGGACACATCTCCCACATCGACTACAACACCACTGTATTCTGCAAAGAAAATGACATCCTTCTCTTCCGTCTTCCACCACACACATCCCACGTTATACAAGCAGCAGACCGAGGGTTTTTTAATGTTTGCAAAAATGAATGGAAAAAGTCGTGTTCAAGGTTCTCTTTTGAGAATCCAGGTGTCATTGTTAACAAGCGCACATTTGCCCAAGTCTTCATGGAAGCATTTGACAAGACAGCCCAACCAGACGTAGTGAAATCTTCCTTTCGATGTTCAGGCATCTGGCCAGTCAATCGAAACGCTGTGGATCGTTCTGCATTTGCACATGCCAAAGTTTTCGAAAGGAACTACCAGAAACCACCATCAGAAATATCCACCGAAGCAGCATCAGCTCCATCAATAGCAAGCGCAGTAACGCCAGGACAAAGTGGACTAGAAAACAGCCTTGCGCCCTCCACCTCTACCCCAAAGAAAGCCGACGATCGACATCCAGTGATGAGGGCATTAGAGAAAATCGAGGAAGTGGTTGGTCCCAACAGAGTTCGGTTATTCGAGGCCAGATTGGAAGAAGGATTCGATGTGGAAGATGATGCCCTGTACGGATCATGGAAGCTCCTAAAAATCAAATGCGAAAAGTTAAAGAAGGAAATAACTGAACCTTCAATGTCAAAAAGCAGCTTTTCTGACGATCTTTGCCCAATAATTGAGAATGTCTTAACTTATCCATCTGTTAAATAAAAAGAAAAGAAAAGCTGAAAAAAGTTGACTTTGCCGAGACATATGACGTCCAAACAAGCATTGAAAGTCCTTGAAGTTCAAGATTTGGAAAGGCGCAGAAAGGAGGTATTGAAGGAGGCTCAACGCCGAAAGAGAGAAGAAAAGATCAGTGGTAAAGAAAATAAGGATACTGAAAGTGCAAAAGAAATACAGATCAAAAGCCAAAGGAGAAAACATAGAAGAGAAAGGGGAAAGAACCATAAACATGGAAAAGAAGAAAAAATGGAAGAAAAAGAAAAAAATGAGAAAAAAGCAAAAAAGCAAAAAAATCAAAATAATGAAAAACGTGGAAAGAGAGAAAGAATTGAAAAAAGAGAGAACATTCCAAAAGTTGGGGTTAAAAGAAAAAGTAAAACTGAAAGAAAATGTAAAGCAAAGAAAAGCTGCCTTGTTTATAAATGTGGAAAATGTGATGAATTCAGGAAAGATGGAGAAGATTGGGTCTTGTGAGATGATTGCCTATTATGGTTCCACATATGATGCACAACTTTAAATGGCTTAACTGAAAATGATATTGAGGGAACTGACTGGACCTGTGATACATGCTGTTAATTGTTGAATTTGTGTTTCTTGCTTATTCATTTGAAGGGGTGGTACTCCCAGAGAAATATTAATTAAGATTCATTGGGGATTATATCTGGGTCTGAGATTTTTGTATCAACTAATATTTGAGATGAGGCTTGCAGCTACTCTGTCTAAAGACGAAAACTGAAAAATTCATTGTGTGAATTTATATAAAGAATTTTAATGCTTATGTGTGAAACAGGCAGTGCTGTTGGGAGCCTTGCTAAAATCTGTGTCCCTTTTACTTGCATTTTCTTTGTTGTTTTCGTGCGTCTTGGGCATCCTGTTGTGTTTCGTGTATCTTTTAGCAATAAGATATAGGAAGTACTTGATACCTGTCGATACAAGGGGAAGTCTGCCAACAAAAATTATTTCTGACTTAAACACGATGGTCTTAAATTTTTGGAATCCCAAAAATAATTTGCAATTTTTCAAACCCAGCTTAGATATTCAAAGACCCCAAATATATATCTAATAGAAATTTCATATCCATAGTGCTTGCTGACACAGGCCTCTCTGTCTTAGACTCTATGAAATATCTCCGTTCTCCCTTGGATAACAAAAATTTGCTTTGCTGCTATGCTAGAGTTTTGCAAGTTATCTTGTAAAAGCCTGTAACTTTCAATTGTAAATTTGACTATGGTGTTATTGAGCGAATAAAGCGGCTAAATGTTACTTACCAAACGATAACATGAGCTAAACAACTCCTGCTATCTGTATGGCGTCCATTTCATCTGGAAACTGCACTTTCTTCAGCCCTCTGCGGTGGTGATGTTCGAAATGTGTGCATAAACTTGCGTGATCGGAAAAGGGCGATGAAATGAAGATTAAGCGATTTTACCACTGTATCTTTCGGCAGCGATTTTACGGAAGACGGTGGCTAAAGTTATAATAACTGGTTTTTATATTTTAAACCATGAAATAACGAACAATTCAGCAGCAAGAACTTTCCCGTTAACATTTTCTTAGGCCAAGTAACTCAAGGTTTCTTTTTCAGTGATCGGAAAAGGGCGATGGGGCTCTAGGTGCGGAGTCGCATTTAATTCATTTTAATTCGACACAACTAAAATGCGACGTATAAATCAAGCCTAAGACCATTTCCAAGGGGACCATCATATGGAAACAAGGTTGCATTGTCCTTTCAGTGCTAACCCTTCCAATTTGATCGGTTGATGAAAAATAACATGGCTCAGTTTGAGGTCCAAGGTTCAGACATTATTAAGAGGCCAACGATTTCAGTGCGAGGCTGTAGATTGATCGCGATTGTGATAATGATTTTGATTGCAAGCCATGATTCAAAGAATGATTGCTTTGGCCTTTCCAGTTTGTGTGACAGGGGTGGGCAAGTACTGTAAAATATCTGACCCCATGTTTGTCCGAAGGAATTAGAAAAATAACCAGTTCTTTTATGACACAGTATGACATTCCTACCCAAAACAACCAGTTTTTGGGGCAAAGTTAAAATTTTGAAATCAGTCATCTTTGTCCATTAATTTCTCTCAAAAATCAAGTTTTCTCGCCTCCCATCTAGTCAAAATCCTAAAGCTTACCTGTAAGCTGGTTCTACCTGTGCATGCCAAGTTTAAGCTCAATAGGCCAGTATTTCAAATTGCTACGTAAGCGGTTCTACCTTTGTCCGCCAAAATTGACAAAAAAGACCAGGAATTCCATTTCTTGCACTAAAGTGGTTCTACCTTTGTCGGTCAAATGAAGATAAACAAGACCGGTTTTGGGACAAACGAGGAGAAATATTAACGGACTTTTCAGAACCTAGGGACCACCTCGGCATTGCTAAGACTACCAGAATTGGGACACTGCTGCTTCATAGAAATAATTACGATAGTAATGATGCCTGCAAGATGAGCTCTGGATTCGCTGCGCACGATATGGAATTTAGGTGAGCAAGAAAAACTGGTTTTGGGACACTTGTCCCTTCATGGCTTCGGGTACCACTTGCTCTTGAGAAATGGTAATTGGCTGAAAATACCGGTTTTCGGGACAAACATCGCCAGTATCTGAATTGTCCATCAAACCGAAGAAAGGTAACAATATAAATCAGTCATCAAAAACGACCAGTTTTTGGGACAAAGATGGTGAGAAATTTCTTTGTGAATTACCGGTATTCGGACAAAGGTAGGACCATGGTCCTCAGTGTGACATGCCCGCCCTTGGCGTGATCAATGGCACTGATTGTGGCAAATATTCTTGTTCCTTGGCCCCACACTAGAGATGGTGTATTTTTTGCCATATTTTATTTCAATTCCCAATGCTCTTTTGTAATAAACAGATTATGATCGCCTACACTTTAGGCCCACAAAATTCGATACTTTACTGTACTGTATATCACCAACGATAAGAAACCACTAGTCTTCTTCCACCTTGGCCTGTATTTTCAGCCTCATGACTGTTGTCTTGCCTTGCCGGGATGCCTTCCTTGTACCTCATTGTGACTGTTGTCTAAACAATGCTTGAAGATATTCAAAAAGATATATATAATTATTGTTTCGTCAAAAGAAGATCATTAGAGCATTAAATGTCATAATTGCACTTTTATTGCAATAGCCAACAAAACAGTAGTTTCTCCTCTGAAGTGATTGGTTTCCATTCAATTGTCTTCTGTCAAACAAGATTTGTCTTTGGAGGAATCCCCCCTGACAAAGTACTGGGTCAGTGGCTGGTTTGAGAGATGCATCCTTGGGCCTTAGCAACAATTGTATTCCTTCCTTTCGAGCAAAGATTGGATTGTTTCACGACAGCAGAATGTGATGAGAGCACAGAGACTTATTGTTATGACATCAAATGGCAAACATTTTCAATTTTCATACACGGATGGCCAAGGATGGGTCACTTCCTCAAAAAGGCAAAACATGTGCAAAATCTCCAGCAGAACTAACGGATTTTTAGAGGCCTTAAAAATTATCAAGGAAACAAAAATGTTTCCGGAGGAGTGAGCAAGATTTCTTGAGAATGGTTTCTGCTTCTTCCTCGATCGAAATTGCAGTGTTAAAAAGTGATTCCGGTGCATGATGCTGATGAAAATCATTTGTTTCCATTAGAAGTTATAACACACCATATTTTTTATAAGAAATTAAGAATTTGGGCCACTACTGAAAGTTTCTTAAAATCATCAGATTTTGAGTACAAGAGTTTCTGACAAGTTTCATAAGGTTTCCATAGGCCTAACTGCTTCACAAACATTCCAAAACAATGTTCTTTGAAGCCTTTCCAATGTTTAGACTGTACTGTGTCCAAAACGGTTATGAGTTTAGTATTCATCATCGTTTCATACGAGTTTGTCCAAGGTTATTTGCCAGAATTGAGAAACTCCGTCCATACCGCAGCAGTGTTGTCTATGGGGCAAACTTCAAAGTCTAAAAGCAACCACTCTTTTCTTTGAATCATAAACTGCAATCAAAATCACGATCACGATCACGACCATTGCGATCAGCCTGAAGCCTCATATTGAACTCAGTGGCCTCTTAATGATAATTGAACCTTGGACCTCAAACTGAGCCATGTTATTTTTCATCAACCAATTTGATCAGGGATGTGTTTTGAATTTTTCTTCCATAACATTGTACCATGTAAAATGCAAAACCGTTGTAAAATTTTACCTCTGTGGAAAATTGACACATGCATACATACATACATGCACCAAACATAACAGTTACAATTCACAAGTAACCTTTCGCAAGTAACATGGTAAACAGAATTTTGCATACTCAACTTTTTCTTATAAGAAACTGTTAATGAGAAACTTAACTCTCAGATCACCTAAAGCTGAAGAAAGTTGAAGAAACGAGCTGAGGGAGGAGGACATGGGATTAGAGGAAGTGACTGATTATTTACAAGTTAAACATTCTAGGTTAGGTAGATTTTATTTGTTGCCCAAGATCCACAAGGGTCTTAGGGCCTGATTACATGGGAGTTTTCAGCATAGGGCTGAGATTTCAGCCCGCCTACCTGAGGTGAAACTCCATCTCTTCTTTCTGGTCAAAGGTTCATTAGATTGCATTTCCGATTACATGTGATATTTTCAGCCCTGGGTTGAAACTCACCATAGGGCTGAAATCTCAGCCCGCCTTGCTCTACCCGGGATGAAACTTTAATCCTTATTGTCACACCTAATTATCGATTAATCCCTATTGTTTTACATCGGATGCACTGACGTAATCAAAATATTGCAGTGCCTTCACAATTGAAAATGCGATTTCACACGTGGCAGCAGATTCCAGCCCTGGGTTCAAACCTCCCATGTAATTGAAAATATTTTCACCTCGGGCAGGCGGGATGAAATCCCAGCCCTATGGTGAAAACTCTCATATAATCAGGCCCTTAGTAGTTTTGGCTGTTTTAGCTGTTTTGGGCAATCAGTCATTTCCAACTGTGGTACAATAACATGAAATATTTCAGAGTATTTAGACCACCACCTTAACCCATTGGTTAGCCATTTGTTAGCTGTTGTGTACAGTTGATGTTGTGGGACTCTATCCCCGCATTCCACACGGGGAGGGTTTAAGGGCCATAAGGGGGACGATTGATAGAAAGGAAAACCCGGGCGTGGCTACTGATACCCTAGTAGGGTTGGCCTCCTTTGTCTTGGAGAAGAATTATTTTGAATTTAATGATCGGTTTTAGAGGCAGAAATTGGGCACGCCTATAGGCACAAAGTTCGCTCCGGCCTATGACAATCTCTTTTTGACCTGGTTGGAAGAGAGGTTGTTGGATGCTTCACCTGACTAGCCCCTCGTCTGGATGAGATTCATTGATGATGTATTCTTTATCTGGACGCATGGGGAAGAAAAGCGGAAATCTTTCATCAATCATCTCAACAGTAGCCATGAAACCATTAAGTTTACTAGCGAACAATCACGGGATAGGATTAGCTTTTTAGATTTTCAGATTAGCTTGAGGGAGGGGGAGTCCTTTTGACAGACTTGTTCTGCAAGCCAACTGATACACATCAGTACTTGCATAAGAAGTCTTGTCACCCTTGGCACACAAAGAAGGCAATCCCCTATGGTCAGGCTCTTCTGTTGCGTAGGATATGCTTGGAAGATCGCCAATTTCAGGATAGGGTGGGCGAGTTAGCTGGATGGCTTAAGGACAGGGGCTGCAAAGAGTCTTTAGTTAAGGAACAAGTAGATAGGGTATGTAGGTTGGATAGGACAACTCTTCTAGGAAATTCGGCAAATAGGACCAATGACCAAGGGAGGGGGAAAAGGGTTCTACTTGTTGCGACATACCATCCAGCGCTCAAAAGTTTGGGAAAGGTTGCCATCCTTTCATGGGAAAGGAGACTCCATCATATGCTCACAAATTCGGAGGAGCATGGGGAGGTGTTTCCCAAGCCACCTTTAATAGCATTTATGAGATGTAAGAACCTTAAAGATATACTTGTTAGGGCTATGCTGAGTAATGACGGAAATGGGGGCACTGATAAGAAGGGATGTTCTCATTGTGGTAAATCTCGTTGTCATGTCTGTAATGTCATGAGTAATAGTGAGCATTTTCATTCAAACATGAATAGCCAGGAATATAGGTTAACGATTTGTTTAATTGTGACTTGTCAAATGTTGTGTATTTGTTGGAATGTACTGTTTGTGGTGTACAATATGTTGGTAGCACCTGCACGCCTTTTAGGCTTAGGTTTAATAATTACAAGGTGTGCAGTCGCAAGTTAAATTTGGGGGCCTCAGTACCCCAGGTGGAATTCTTCGGACATTTTACTGAAGAAGGCCACCATGGGTTTCTGAAGGATATTAGTGTAAAGATTATCGATAGGCTAACAGGAGGGAATAGGATGCGGGAAAGCCTCTGGCAATATCGGCTGGATTGCTTTGCCCCTAACACTAGACAGGTTGATACATAGATTTTGGTTGTTGTGTTGTTTTGACTTTAGCACTGAGCTTTTCGTTAGGGACACACGCTGTTTTTTTAAGGAACTCTTTTCTGCCAATCCGCCCTTGGATCTTTCTATTGTTTGTTTTGTTCTAACACATTTTTGTTTCAGCTTCGGCGAGGCAGACACAGGACGCCAACTTCAGCAGTTCTTTATTCTGCGCTTTCTTTTATCCATCTCCGGCCGCCTATTGATGTACCCGTAACTTTTACACATTTCTATTGTCAATTTGTATTAGTAGGATCCCGCTTGTTTGTTTAGATATTGTAGATTGACATGTATTGCTCTGTTTGGATTTGAAAAGTTCATTACTGATGAAGGCTTGTGCCGAAACGTTTATGAAGTTGTATTTTCTGAGTTCATATATTTTAGTGACTAATTCATTAGATACTCTAATGAGATATACTTTCATAGGACTTTCTGGAATACTGTTTCACCTCTGCTTCTGAAATGCACTATCCACTAATGATGCACTTTTGTTGAAGCTAACTATCAAAGATTATTTCAAAACTTATTGAGGATTGATTACACAGGACCAAATACCTGGTTTAGGGACACCCTGTACAACACAATGTCAAAAGCAACCTTTGAAGCAAAGCCAACCAAAGAAACCCAATCAGTTTCATAGAAACTCCTTATCAAAGGAATTCAATAATAGAGCATGGCAGGAGGGATTACTGTATAAGCTTGAAAGTTACGGTATCTCAGGTTAAGCAACAATATCAATCTTAGGTTATACCAACAACCACAAAAGATGGGGGAAATTGTTCAAATCAGAAAACCGTTTGAATTGGCCAGGACAAAAATTCCACAAGTGAGGAGAAAATGCAACTCGTCCATATTGTGAGAAATTTGTTTCAATTTGGTGCTGAAAAACGGTTACCTTCTCAAAGTAAACCTATCAGGTATGTTGAATAGGGTATGGTCTTTGATTTTAGAGACTTTCTGAATGGTTTAGACAAAGGAATCAGGAAATGAGTGAAAACAAAACTGTCGCTGTGACTGTCGACCTAAGAAAGCTGCAGTCCTTGTTCATTTTATTTCTTCTTGCTTTTGGCTTTATTTTTTGCTGTCATGCACCTTTCAAATTGTTTAATTTCACGAATAATAACACCGATTGACTAAGAATTTAAATGAAAGGACGAATGTAGAACAGCACAATAATATGTGAAAGAAAGGAAAATAATTTCTTGAACAAAATATTTTTGAATAATCTGTAATGTGTGCTTCCTGTGATAAGTTGTCATCCTTTGATCCTGCTGCTATCTCACCAGTTTCCCTCAATGATTTAAGTTTAATGATCCTCCGATTTTGTGTCAAGCCAAGTTTAACCTTAAACCGTAGGATGGATACTAAAATTACTTCAACTTTGCCAATCACACAGCAAACTTGGTCAGTTTTATCACCACAACTAGGTATTGTAAAAGTTGTCCCTAAAATTCCAACAATAAGCACAGCAGGCAAGGAAGCTCTTTCTGCTCTCTTAAATGATAAATTTTGGAGAAGAGCTGTTTTTTTGGAGAAGAGCTGATGCTGCAAAAAAAGAAATTTTGGAGTTTAGAAATTGTCACAAAAACTTATGAGCATGCCAAAGAGACCTTACATGCATGCTTCTGCCACAAGCAGCAAACTGTGCAGAACCACATGGAAAGTTTACTAAATTTACAGTACAGTCCAAATAACACTGTGGCCCCATTGAGGAAAATTTTTGATACTTGTTGGGAGTATAGCAGGAAAACTATGGGAGTTTGCTTATTCTAGTTGTCATGAAACGAATGCCCAAGGATCTTGCGTTGCAAGTGTCTAGAGAAACAAAATCAGACATCTGGGAAATGAAGAATATCTTGGATATTATACAAAAAGACATAGAAGCAAGGGAAACCTGTTCGTTTGCTGTCAAAACTGAGAAAAAGATCATCACCCGAAACAAGTCCCTGGTACTATTGCTGCATTTCATGTGAAGAAGCAGTCAAGTGTGAACAGCCAGTGTTATTTTGCGAGGGAGAATATTTTTACATATCAATGCGATAAGGTTGTGGATAATCCCATACCATCGTTATAAAATCAATGAGGAATGAAAGTTATATCAAATTGGCAGCAATTGGCTACAACCACTTTTGCATGCTGATGATGGATCTTGGAATGGAATGGCTTAGCCACTTAGTCGCGTTTAACCCTTTCATGCATACAGTTGTTGTACAACAACAAATTAAAACAATTGAAATTTGATCACATGATCCGTTGTTTTGTTTTCAAAGCTGTTTTTGATTGTTTGAGAGGACAAACACTCTCACAATACCACATGGAATTGAGGCTAGCCTTGAAAAGAAATCTTCAGTGCCGCATGTTCTGACCAATTGGCCTAAGTTGCTGGAAGCTATGAAACTGCTGGTGAGTGTTGTATGTTTTTGTTTTGCTATTCTTCACTCGATGGAACAAAAAATACATGTATGGAGACATACTATCTGCTGTTTCATGGGCTGTGTCAAACTTGTTGTCACTGAGATTACAGGAGAAAAAATCTCCAAAACATTTCGGTCCGAAAATTATTTTGAAAGTAATTGTGATGATATTGGAGTTTCCATATACAGTACTGTAGTACAAGTATGGATCTTATGAAGCTATGTGAATCCTAAACCTGAAATTTTTGAATGTTTTAAAAGTTTAATTGACAAAACCACGAGACTTGTTGCAGATGAACTCAATACTTTTTTTACTTGACCAATATTTACCAATCAAGTATGAAATTATGTATGTATGTGTGTACAATTTCGCCATTAAAATTCATTTGAATATAAATTTAAAGAAGCCTAATTGCAGGTGTATAACAGAATGTAATAATTTAATATAAAAGTTCAGAATGTATTTGAAAAATACCCCCAGTTTAAAATGCCAAGGATAGCATTTAAAGATCAGTAAAACTTTGTTGCTGCCATCAAACCATCTGAATTTGTTGTTGGTGAACAACAGCATGCATGAATGGCTTCTCATTTCAATGCGGAAGTTGATAATCAGCTGATTTTGGAGAGATTTCTGTAGCAACAAAACTATAATTTTTCTCAATTTTGCCGCATAATTTATTGATAATTGCTGATATAAATGTTTCTACAGACTAAACACAGTTGCATTTCATTAATTTTCACAGATCTTGCATGAATTATGTCAAATAATTCTGGAATCGCAGTGTCCTCTTTCTACAAAAGACCAGTTGCTGGGTCAGGACAAGAAAGAATTCACGTTGAAAACCCAATAGTACCTGATGCAGATTCATATGAAGAGGAAAGTGATGATAGCAGTGAAGATCTTGATTCTGATTTCTGGTATGAAGAAAGCGAAAGTGAGTCCGATGAAAGGTCTATGGGGGATCAGACTGACGATGGTAAAGAGGAGCCTATGAATGCCCCTCCAAAACATGGGGCTGGCCTAAGAACAAGATGGCGTAAACGTGAACCACCAGAATTTGATACTACATTCATAGGTGAGCCGTTTCCAGCACCTCCAAGTGAAGATTTTGCCCCAATTGATTACTTCAAGATGTTCTTCGATGATAGCTTATTTCAACACATTGCTGATCAGACCAACCGTTATTCAGTCCAGCAAACTGAAGATTCAATCAAAACAATGAAGCAAGAAATTGAACAATATGTTGGTATTCTTATGATGATGTCAATCATTCAACTGGCTGAAGTAGGGATGTACTGGGCAACTGAAACTCAAATATCTTCAATTGCTGATATAATGAGTGTGAACAGATTTGAGAGATTATGAAGGTTTTTGCATTTCAATGACAATACAATGAATGTTCCAGCAAATGAAAAGAATCATGACAAGCTTTTCAAGATACAGTCACTCCTCAAAAAGTGCGGAAAGATACCCCAAGAGGAAAAGCAGTGTATAGATGAGCAGATATTACGAACAAAGAGCAGAACATTCTTGAAGCAGTACTGCCCAAAGAAACCAAACAAATGGGGCAGAGTTACTGATGGGAGGAAATGTTGTCCGCAGACTGTGTGACACTCTGCCATCAAATTTGAATCACAAGATGTACTTTGATAACTATTTTTCCTCTTTGAATTTACTCCGCTATTTGACAAAAGAGAAAATATGGACTATTGCCACCATAAGGCAAGACAGGCTCAAAGGTGGTGGAAGATATCTGAAATCCCAGAAGGAATTGCAAAAAGAAGGCAGGGGATCATCTGACTGGGTAGTTGAAGCAAACAGTGGAATTATCGTTGTAAGATGGCTGGATAATTCAGCTGTGCAGTTGATTTCAAACTACATGTGACATGTTGATGGTCCTGATGCTAAACGCTGGAGCAAAAAGGAGAAACGGTATATCCAGGTAAAGAGGCCACTCATTGTCCATGAGTATAACATTCACATGGGAGGTGGGGACCTATGTGACATGCTCCTGGCATTGTACAGAATATGCCAGGGATCCGTAAAATCTTATATGAATACATTTTACTATTGCATGGGGATCTCAGTCGCAAATGGATGGCTTCTTTATAGAAGACACTCAGAACGGAAAGGCATCAACAGAAAACATCAGCTAACTCTGCTGAAATTTAAAGCCCAGGTTGCTAACGTCCTTTTGCATTCTGGAAAGTCTTCTGGCGTTAAAAGAGGTAGACCAAGTCTCCAAGAGGATGATATGAAACAGGGTAAACGAGGCAGGCAGCCCTCTGTCCCAACGCCTTCAAGGGATGTCCGCAAAGACAAGGTTGGACACTTTCCATGTTTTGCACATAAACAACAAAGATGTCATCAGTGTAAAAGAGGCTATTCAAGCATTCACTGTTCAAAGTGCAAAGTGCACCTTTGCATGGTGAAGAAAAGAAACTGTTTCACTGATTTTCATACAGAATGATATGAGCATAAAACTGCACGTTTTCAAAATTCTTTAACTGATTGATAAATGATACTGTAACCATTTCAAACGAGAGTTGAGTCAAATGTAGTTGTGAAGCAGAAAATTTGCTTATACGAAAATGAAAAGATACTTGGAAAATGTTTACTTGGATTTTCATTTTTCTTTCACAAACGCTAGACTATCAATGGGTTGATCATATAGGTCTCCGCCCTGGCCTACTGTATACAGTTTGTTCTAGTTTTCGTGCCTTGCTTCCTTTGATTGCAAATTGTTATGCATACACTCAAACAATGATCAATTAGCCAAATTCTGATTTTCCAAAATCTGCATGGATTTTATCCCTTTGATGTATGATGTTGTTGTGGAACAACAAATTCATTTTTTGTCTAAACAAAGGATTTTCAGAACATTTTTAGTTTTTTGCAAAGAGGGTCCCACAACAACAACTTTTAGCAAATCAAGGATTCTTTGAAGTCTGTAACAAAAATTCATGCATGAAGGGTTAAGAGGGTTTTACCACTAGCCGGTATGCTGGATCAGGTGTGGCAGTATTGCGCCCCGTTCTGTGCCTGCTGCTTCCATGCCTGATTAATGAGAAGTATGTGCCAATTTTCTACTGTTGATGCTACTACAACGAGAATAAAATCCTAAACTTGGCACCCTGCAACACATGACCCTAAAGAAAACCCAAATGAGGTATGGACAAAATATCTATATCAACAAAATTAAATGTACATACTTCTCCATTCATTGTGACTAATTGATTAGATACTGTAATCAAACAGACATTGTTAGGACTTTCTGGATTCGGCAAGTGTAAAGCACAGGTTGACAGGTTTAACAGGTTTACAGGTTACCAGGTTAACAGGTTGACAGGTTACAGGTTGGAGAAATAGCAGGTTGACAGGTTAGAGTACAATATGTAACTTTGGAAAATTTCTGCAAAACCGTGAAATATTTTTTTGAGGAATACAACAAGTTTCCTCACAGGAGATGAAAAATTTTGCAGGAATAGAATGTAAATGAAAGAGTCAAATTTCTGCATTGAGAATAGCGCATTAATCAACATAAAGATTTAATATTTTATCTATTGCAAGGGGTGATGACTCCATTGTCATGCCTAATCGAATTGTTCCACCTAGTGGAATTGCATTTCAGATTCACGGACAAAGTTAAAACATTTTCCAGTGCTAGAGCCTCTCAAACTTTTGGTGCTATGGCAGTTTCTAGTGAAAAATAGTCTTATTTTGAATGAAAAAGGCATAGGAAATGTCTCAGAATTAATCAGAATTTTCAAGATAAGTCTACCGGGTGTCTCAAAAAAGTACCCCTTTTTGACTGGAAATGGAAGCAAAGTGACAAGATATCGGAGCATTCGAAGTACAAAACTAGATTTGTTAACCTTCAACTTAGATGCACATACCTTGCAGTTTTAAATCGTCCACCAAACACCAAAGATACAGGCTCGCAAGGTCAAAATTTAGAGTGCACTCGAAACCAGAGGTTTTGTGAAATGGCCTAACCATGATTTGATATCACGAGCAAATTGCAAAGGAATTTCGGCCTCCAGCCCAAAGCCCTTACTTCTGAAAAGAAATGCTCTTTGAAAAATTTCAATTGTTCTTCAACTTATATGACTTAATATTCGTTTTAGGCGTGGGAAATCAATCCTTACATTCCATTGCGAGAGTTTTCGATTCTGCAAAAGGAAAGTGACGAGGAACATATCCACATTCTTTTTTGAAGATGAGGGGCAAGCTTTTTATTCTTTCAGCAATTTTTTTTGATGCATTGGATTGAAATTTCTTCGAAGAAAACGCTCAGAAATTTCAAAAACTTGACACCGTCTAAAAATAATCTACTTTGAAAAGTTTCAATTGTTCTACGAATTACTTTTCATTTGAAATGGACAATCGATCCTTACATTCCATTGCAAGCTTTTGTGCCAAAGTACGGGAGAAGGAGCACATGCGCATGCATCATTTTCATTTGGTGGCGTGGTAAAGTTTTCATTCTATTCAAGCATTTTGCTTTGTGCTTTTATCGTCCAATAAATCCATATGTGCTGCAAAAATTTGTCCCCGTTCCGTTTTTGTAAGCTGCTAAACAGGCTAGGTCCCGGTTTCTTCTTGATGGTTTTGACATGGTGCAACTTACTCAAGATCAAAGGACTTGGGTATGCATAGAAATGGCACGCTTGGGTAATGCCAAGGCAGTTCAGAGGTCATGGTTAAACCGTTGGCCTGGTATCAATTCACCTACGGCTAGAACGATTAGGAAAAATTTTAAGAAATACTCCGATCATGGAACGAGCTTGAATAGGAACAGAGGGAACAGTGGACGTCCCAGAACAGCACGCTGTGAAGAGAATGTAGCTAGGGTACGGAGATCGTTACAGAGAAATGGAAACCTTTCCGCAAGAAGAAATGGCCTTGGAATTTCAAGGGCTTCATTCAGTAGAATTATTTGTTCTGATTTGCGGTTTTACCCTTATGTGTTGGTAAAGCACCAGGAGTTAAAGCCGCAAGATCCTGCGCAACGTCTTCAGTTTTGCCACTGGTTTACAAATAAGTGCCAAGAAGACCCGACATTCCTAAGCAACCTTATTTCTTCCGATGAAGCTATCTTCTCAATGAACCCAGAGACTAACAGAACAAATGTAACCCAGTATGCAAAATACGGAGAGGGACATCCTCATAACCATTACATTGAGCATGCCCAAGGTGCACCTCAGTTGTTGGTTTGGGTCGGCGTGACTGGCAGTGGTGATGTTTTGGGACCTCACTTTGTGGAGGGAAACTTGAACACAAGAGAGTACCTTCGCATTGTGAGGTACCATGTGATTCAACAGGATTTTCGAAATCTGGGCATCCAAAGAGAAGTAATGTGGTGGCAACAGGATGGCGCTCCGGCACACACAAGTATCCAGGCAATAAATTATCTTAGTCGGCAATTTCCTGACCACTTGATCAGTAAACGTGGAGACGTCCTTTGGCCTCCAAGGTCACCAGACCTGACAGTCCTTGATTTCTTTGTCTGGGAGCACATTAAGCAGAAGATTTGGAATGTACCTCGAAATCAGCAGCCTGCAAATCTTAACCAACTGAGGGCAGCAATCATAAGAGAGTTCGCGGCGCTTCCACGAGATATGATTCAAAGATTGTTTAATGCCATGCTCGATAGATGCCGCAAATGTATCGATTCCAATGGTGGATGTTTCGATAATGAGTGATGATGTAACAAAGTGGCAGTCTTATAATTGTAGTCTCACTGGTAAAAGTGTTTTTCTGCGTTTATTGTCTCTTCTTCGTAATAATTTCAAGGAAGTTCGCTGTTGCTAAGGCCTGGTTGACACAAGGTTGTTTGGGTCGTTAAGCTCGTGCAGAAAGACCCAAAAGATAAAGGAGTCAAACTCCGAGTCTTTGTCTTCTGGGTCTTTTTGCACGACCCTAACAACCCAAAGGACCTATTGTGAACCAGGCTTAAACGACCTACCAAAAAGGTGTCAAGCAATTCCTAAAATAGGCAAGACTTTTCAAAGTAGATTCTTTCAGGAGGTGTCAAGTTTTTTAAATTCTGAACGTTTTCTTCAAAGAAATTTCAATTCAATGCATCACAAAAAATGTGGAAAGAATAAAATTTTGTCCTTCACCTCCAAAAAGAACGTGGTTGTGCTCCTTTCCAACCTTCTTTGTTGATACAAAAACTTTTTGCAAGGAAGCGTAAGGATCGATTTCCCGCGCCTAAAGCGAACAGTAATGTTAAGAACAATTGAAAGTTTACAAACAGCAATTCTTTTCAGAAGTAAGGGCTTTGTGCTGGAGGCTGAAATTCCTTTGCAATTTGCTCGTGATATCAAATCATGGTTAGGCCATTTCACAAAACCTCTGGTTTCGAGTGCACTCTAAATTTTGACCTTGCGAGCCTGTATCTTTGGTGTTTGGTGGACGATTTAAAAATGCAAGGTATGTGCATCTAAGTTGAAGGTTAACAAATCTAGTTTTGTACTTCAAATGCTCCGATATCTTGTCACTTCGCTTCCATTTCCAGTCAAAAAGGGGTACTTTTTTTTGAGACACCCGGTATTTAAAATTGTTTCATGCAGAACCGTCTGTGCCACTCTCCATCAAATGCATGTGGCTGCTGCTGCTGATGGCTATCTGTTGCTGATAATCGTAATATGACTCTTATTGTTTGGCCAAGGTTTTGTTGCATTCCAATTTTGCTTTTCCATTGTCTTATTTTCACCATTTCATGTCTTTGTCACATATTGTTTGTGACATATTGTTCCAACATCTGATAAGTGAACCTGTAGAATTGTCAACCAGTAAACCTGTAAACCTGTAAACCTGGTAACCTGTCAACCTGGTGACCTGTCAACCTGGAACCTGTAAACCTGTTAAACCTGTTAACCTGTCAACCTGTGTTTTACACTTGCCGTTCTGGATTACTTTTCATCTCTAAATGCACATGCTAATGATGCACTTATGTTGAAGCTAACTATCAAAGATTATTTCAAAACTCATTGAGGATTGATTACACAGGTACAAATACCTGGTTTAGGGGCACCCTGTACAACACAATGTCAAAACATCCTTTGAAGCAAAACCAACCAAAGAAAATTAATCAGTTTCATTGAAATTCTTTATCAAAGGAATTTGATAATAGAGTATGGCAGAAGGGATTACTGTATAAGCTTGAAAGTTACGGTATCTCAGATAATGTTATTTCCTTAATTCCAAATTCTCTTGCTGATCAGGAACAACAAGTAGATAGCATATTTGCCTTATCCACTGTTGTACAAATATTATTGACAGAGACATACCATCTGAAGTCATAGATGGAAATGATTTCATCCAACCCCTTTGCAGGTTGCTTTTGAACGCTCCTGTTCAACATTACTTTGATTCTTTGTGCACCCTATGGTAACCAATGCCAAGTTTGAGGCTGTGCAGAGAAATCCAGTTGGTACAATAGAATGCATCCATTTTTATAAGAACTTAAATAACCCACCACATGTTGGGACTTAAATAACCCACCAAAATTAAAAGCCATAAACTGGCTCCCCACAAAGCACAGAGTAGATAAAAATGTATGTGTAAACACAATGAAATCTCTCTACGGAATTGCTCCAGCTTATGCTGACAAAATATTCCATCCATGAAGAGCTTTTTGAAAGTATGTAGGGAGAGGACGATGAGAAGAGAGAAGATGAGGTATATCTATGCTACTGACACATCATATCATCTCTTACACTCTTATGTTGGCCATAATAAATCATATTTGATCACACACATCAAAGTCTTTATTCGCGGTAGCAACAAAGTTGCGTACAGTGTTTAAAACACCCTCAAAATCAGAAATAGGACTTTCCCATGCTATGTAAGCAATTGTTTCACCCTGCGGTTTGGCTTTGCCTTGGGTTTTCAATGGAGATGACGTGAAGAACAAAAGACATCTTAATCCTTGACTTTATTTGGCTCCATGTCAATATCGATAAAATGACAGCTTTACCTTACAATGAAGTGCCTAAATGCGATGAAATGACAGCTTTATTTTACGATGAAATGCCTAAATGCCTGCATAAAAGGTTCAACTGTGATTGCCGGGCTGTTTTTGATTTACTGCCAGACGGGAGCAGATTCTTGGAAGGGGCCCACCTGATGAGAACAATATTGAACTTCCAAGCATATTTATGATGAATACGACAGAGACAATCAAATAATGTGAATTTTAACCCCTCTCCAGGTTGGATGTAATCCGGACCTCATTAGCAAAAATTTCAGCTTTAATTTCAAACTAAGAATACTCGTATTTTTTCATAAGAAACTGTTAAGATGAAACTCAACTCTCGTATCACCAAAAAATTAAAAACTCCACTGCTGGGATGCAAAACTAGTTATTGTGAGAAAGAAAATCTTGACATATTTCTATTCTACTTTCATGTGTTTCCTATATCATATTACTCACAAGGTACTTGAGCGATGTTTAGACATCGGAAAGTTTTCAATAAAAACTTTTTTGAAGTATCCAGGAGGGCACAGGTAGTCAACAGGAAGATCATAAAAAAGCCTGAAGAAACACAGAAGAAACTCTGAATACTCAAAATCTGATGATTTTGATGAACTTTCTGTACTGGCTCAAATTCTTGGTTTCTTACATAAAGAATATGTGTAAATTACCTTGATTGGATTTCAATGGAAGCATTCCAACCAGATATCCCTTATCCAAAATACCTCCATATCTGTTGTCATTGTGGACTGTAGGCAACTTTCAAACTGTTGCTACCATGTTCAAGCCGTTTGGCTTCTTGTATTTCTATTCGTTTCTAATCTTTCTTTCTTTCCTAGTTTGAATGTAGAAACGTGTCAAAAATAAATTTTATTGTGGCCAGGTCAGATTCAATGTCCTTAGCAATGGAAAGAAAGTGGTTGCTAGGGTACCTTTCCCTAGCCTAATTCACAGACCAAACGAGGAACTCGTATGGTCTGTTAAATAGCGCTTGTTTTGCTGTCCAGTCACGTGACTCGAAATCGCGAAAAGTGAGGAGATAATTTATGCAACGATAGCCTTCTTTTGGTGATGGCCGCCATTGACGATGAAAAAGTTGCAGGGATGAAGGTGCGAGTTTCCCCTTCGACGAAAACAGATTCAGGAAAGTGATCCATTACATCTGTTAACGCTCCTCATTGCTAGCAAATTACACGGAGATCATTTGCAAGCAGTTAAAGCCTCCTTGGATGGAGAGATATCTGCTAGTTAGTGCTGGATGGAACTGGATTTTGAAAGTCGCTAATTTTTCAAGCTCTTCCCGTCTCCGTCTCATCTTCACTCGTGATCAGCAATCAGCAGCAGTCTTTCAGATAACTTAGATGCAAGCACTTTATCTCAATGGATTGAACAGGAGGGTGCAAAATGAGCTGGAAAATTGAAAGCTGGACACAATTAACTGTGTTGCACAAAAGGCTAATAAAGTAAATAATGGCAAAGTGATGAGTTTCATGGCTACAAGGAATTGAAGGTGCAAGCAGGAAACGTAACAGAGCAGAAGATTCAGAAAGAAAATAGGCAAGGCATGCAGTCACTTACTATTTGCATTGGAAATGAAGGAGGACTCTCAGCTCTGGCCCTCTTCAAACTTGAATAATCACAGTTATTTTTTTATAAGAAACTTCCCGAAAGGAGCTTAACTCTCACATTGGCAGACCCCCCAGTATTGTGTAATTACAGCTTGAGAAACTTTATGGAATCCTTAAAATATTTTTCCTTTATTTTCACCTGTTGTCCTGAATCACATGCGGAAACATTGGAATAGCAGCTAAAGACTTTGTTTCAAAATATTGGCAAGGCCACTGGCTACAGAAAATACTCTCCCATTGAAGGAGACAAAGCTCCTTGCTTGATTCAACAAGAAAATACTAAAAATTTTTACCCAGTTTTACCTATCCACTCAATTTGCAACAAAACACTGGCTCTGGCCTAGACTGATTACATGTCGCAGTTGCGCTCCTTGATAAACTGATAATCGTTATAACTACCAGTCTACGACTCATGATCAAGTGATTCGAAAAATCGGCCAGTTGAGTCTAGTTGAGGCCAGCCGCGTAATGATAATTCCGGCTCCGCAGAATATGCCTAAAGCAGGTGTTCATGGTCAGCAAAATATATCCAGCATGTCTTTTGATATGCGTTGTTGCTTTCTTTGCCAGATTACTCCCAAGTGCTCCCGTCTCTTCATGGCATTCTTTCATGCATTCATTATGGGCTTGGAAAACAGAATCATTTTGTGGAGTCAACTTTTTGTATAGCATAGGTCGCAACGCTGATCCTCTCTTGACAAATCACAAGTAGAATGGTAAAAAATTCCCAATCACAATGTCAAAGTCATTTGCATATCAATGAACTCAAAACAATGAAATCTTGAATCTGTCTTAACATTTCAAGAAAGTGGAAGTCTTGTGAAGACAAAAAAATGCTTATCTGTTGATCAGTATAATATCAATTGTCATAAAAAATTGAATACCGGATGTCATGAAGATGTTAGCAGAAAGTCCTGAATTTTTACATCATAATAGAGTGGTGGAAAATGTTCCTGATGCCTTTTCATATTGATCCTTCAAACAGGCTTACTTTCCCATGGCAGACTACCAAATCCAAACGGAATCTCCAAATGGGCAATTACAGTATCATATTTCTAAACAATGCAGTGGTTTACTGATTACCATACCCAAAATCTGGATGTTTGGAATTATATATCACTAAAATCAGTAAACTTTAATATTTTTGCAAATTATGTATACCTCTCATTTTCTTTGATGGAAATTACCAAATAACATACATTTTGGCTTGAAAGAATGGTTTCAATTTCTAAAAAATACTTTTGTGGGCCATCTGGTGTTGTCTCAGCAACCTGAACAAGTACAAACATTTTGCAGGATGCTGCTCCAGGTGGCCCAAAAAGAATTCCTGTTTGAAAAGTCACAAAATTTTTTTATTTCATGCATGGGCTATCTTCAAATTTCCTTTTGTGGAAAGTAGTTCAAAGACCAAATTATTTTCCCAGGTACAGCTGATCTTGTGCTTGCAAATAGAATCAGCAGGGCTGCCTGGTTTAAAGCACAATACAAAAAGTACTGATGATTACGAGATTAATTTATTTTGGTATACTAAGCTTCTACAGTTGGTCATATGTTCCAGCAAGAAATGAAGACTATCATTTTAGGCACGAGAGGCAACGAAAAATCATTATATCATGGGCTTGGTTTTCAACTATCATATCAGAGGCAAGGTGCATCTTTTTTACCAGAAGCGCTTGGGCCAGGTCGAAAACGCGGAAAACGCGGAAAAAGACGAAAAGGTTGTGAAATGCGAGAAATCATGTTTATTGAACCAAAATATGGGTAAGCAACAACTTTGACAAACCAAAGCTTCCATCAGGAAGACAAAAAAGAAATTTCCGCATTTTCCGCGTTTTCGTTTTGGCGATAAGTTATTTTCGAAAACGCGGAAAACGCGGAAATTGGTTTTCATTTCAAGTTTTATCAGCAGCTTTTCGTATCTATTGACAAGTAAGACGTCAAGCTTTGACTGGTGATAAATTCTGTACCAAAAAGGAATTCGTAGCTCAATAGAAAACTTTTGGATTGTAAGATAAAAATTCAGTAGGCCTAAGTGGCCTAAGTGGAATTCGAGGGACAGGTTGTTCATAATTTCATGATCATATCCCACTCTGATGCAGTGACAGAATTACAGCATGTTGTTTCGCCATACTGAAGCATTTAAATAGACTCAGAGCCTCTTGCTTTGTAAAACTTTATTTTTTCCGCGTTTTCCGCGTTTTCGTTTTGGCTATAGGTGATTTTCGAAAACGCGGAAAACGCGGAAATTTCTTTTTATATCAGTTTTATCAGCAGCTTTTTGTAGCTATTGACAAGTAAGACGTCAAGCTTTATCTGATGATAAATTCTGTACCAAAATAGACTTCGTAGCTCAATAGAAAACTTTTGGATCGTAAGATAAAAATTCAGTGGGCCTAAGTGGAATTCGAGTGGAATTCGATTTTCCCAAACAAGATCCTCATGGCAAAGCAACATGCTGTATTTCGCACATCACATCAGAATGGGATACGATCAAGAATTTATAAACAAAGTACCCCTCGAGTTCCCCTTAGATTACGTAGGCCCATTGAATTTTATCTTTTGACCCAAAAATTTTTTGGTCATTTTGATACAGAATTTATTACCAGACAAAGCTTGACGTCCTACTTGTCAATAGCTACGAAAAGCTGCTGATAAAACTGATATAAAAAGAAATTTCCGCATTTTCCGCGTTTTCGAAAATCACCTATAGCCAAAACGAAAACGTGGAAAACGCGGAAAAAATAAAGTTTTACAAAACAAGAGGCTCCGAGTCTATTTAAATGCTTCAGTATGGCGAAATAACATGCTGTAATTCTGTCACTGCATCAGAGTGGGATATGATCATGAAATTATGAACAACCTGTCCCTCGAATTCCACTTAGGCCACTTAGGCCACTTAGGCCCACTGAATTTTTATCTTACGATCCAAAAGTTTTGTATTGAGCTACGAAGTCTATTTTGGTACAGAATTTATCACCAGTCGAAGCTTGACGTCTTACTTGTCAATGGCTACGAAAAGCTGCTGATAAAACTTGAAATAAAAACGAATTTCCGTGCTTTCCGCGTTTTCAAAAATAACTTATAGCCAAAACGAAAACGCGGAAAATGCGGAAATTTCTTTTTTGTCTTCCTGGTGGAATCTTTGGTTGGTCAAAGTGGTTTCTTACCCATATTTTGATTCAATAAACATGATTTCTCGCATTTCACAACCTTTTCGTCCCCTTCCGCGTTTTCCGCGTTTTCGACCTGGCCGAAGCGCTTGCCCTGGCGCACTTCACTACTGGGTCATATGGGGGTGTGCACTGCAAGAATTTCTGTTATGACCCAATGCCAGAAGCTTGGTGGGTTTTTGAGACCCTGTCCCAGAAGATTGATGTGGTTTCTGTCAAGTGTTTTCACTGGTAGGAATTATTATTTATCCAAACCTAAGCATTTTCAAAACTTCTAGGAAAAATTAGACTCCAATCCCAGAATTTCTTTAAAAAGTTCATCCCATTCCCAGCATCTTTATGTCTAAAACCACCCCAAACTGGCACACATCTCCAGGCAGCCCATATGATTAGATGGTGGAGTAGCCCCCCTTCTTAAACACTCAGTAAGGTTCCTTCATTATCTGATAGAATCTTGCCATCAAGATTTGAAGTTGATGCATCCACTGGTACTATTCAGATAACTATCCTATCCAGCAGTTTGTCACCAAATTTCTGTATTATCACAGATAATGGTCCATGACTCAAGTATTTCAAGAATCTCTGATTCTTTGCAGAATTCAGTCAACTCTAGTTTATCAATATCAACACTTGTGTCCTCAAAAGCCTCTTCTATCATTGCAAAAATATTGTTGTCATGAATGAAGCTTCCTCCCAATTTCAACTGCAAGTTTTTATCCCTGGATGTAAAAATCCTGTGACAGTTTTCCAATGTTTTCCAGCACTTGACTTACAAAATATTTGGATATGTCAGTAAAGACAGTTTCAATACTTGCTGCAACATTCATTCATTCTTTAAATTCTGACCCAACAAAATTATACCATCTTTTGCAACTTTCTGCACCACAAATAAAATAGCCAGTCCCAGCACAGAAGCAAGTAGGCATCTCTTCCATCCAAGAAGGCTTTAACCACTAACCAATAATCTTAGTGTAATTTTGCAATACCGTTAAGGGTTAATGGATCGCTGCAATGTAATTGATCGCTGCCCTGAATTTGTTTTCGTCGAAGGAAAAAACTTGCACCTTCATCGCTGCAACTCTTCGATCATTAATGGCCGCCAACACTAGAAAGAGGCTATCACTGCATAAATCATCAACTCTTGACTTTTCGGGATTTCGAGTCAGGTGACTGGACAGCAAAACAAGCACTGTTTAACAGACCATACGAGTTCCTCGTTTGGTCTGTGAATCAGGCTAACCTTTCCCCACATTTTGCCTATTTTTGTAGCAAATTTCTGCCACAGTTTTCAGGCAGGTTTCAGGCAAAGTTCTGTGCAGGCTGAAAGTAGTTTTAAGCCGGTTTTCCACTAGACAGATTTTTCCGTGTGTAGTGGAGCGGCTGTTGTTTCTAAAACAATGCACACATACTAACAAAGATGTTCAATTTCCAAGAAATTCAATGACCAAGGATCTTTTAAAATATTTTCAGGGCTGTTTTTCGTCAATCGCCGTGGCTTTCCCCCTCTCGTGGAGTACTGAAGTCACGTGTCAGAGCCTTTGAGCGATTTGATTGGTTGGCGCCATAGGACGTGGCGGAAAAGTTGAAGTCAATCCGACTTTCAAATGTGCGCGTATCGGAGCGACCAGAAGTGACCATTGTTAGAAATAAACAATGCAATTACAATAGCCGCTCCGCTGCACGCGGAAAAATTCGCCTAGTGGAAAACCGGCTTTATGGAGGCCATTTTGCTACACTAAGCCTGTACTTTGGCCCTTGCTTGTAATTTCATTGATGAGTGTGTTGGTGTTTTATACTTGTTTTGTTTCATGATTTGCGAAGGATGCATTTGATTATAGCGTTTTTCAAAGCAAGATGAAGACGAGAGCAAACATATAGCCAAGACAAAAATGGTTTTTAACACTTAAAGTTAACCAACCAAGTAACAGTGAAAGAGGGATGCCCTACTCTTAAACGGGCCATTCTCCTAAACAAACAATCGCCACAAACTAGCCACAAACAAAACACACAAAGAGCGGATGAGACACTGATTTTGAAATCAAAAGTTAATAGGTTGCAATGAAAAATCAAGGTGACTACAGAGAAAGGTACTCTGAGATCCTGAGTATAAACTTGAAGAGATGTTGATAGATGGGCAAAAAACCAAAGTTTGTTCTGCCTAAGCCTCAGGAATGGAAGAAACTTTCCAAGGTTTACCAATCAAAGAAGTACAATCAGAAAAGACATGTTTTAGTTGCGGTTTCTCTCTTCCACACTCTAACAAGCCATGTCCTGCTAAAAATACAAATTGTTCAAATTGCGGTGCGAAAGGACATTTCGCAAAAGTCTGTTGAAAACCGTAAGGCACAAACACAAGGAAACCTCAACCAAGTAAAGCCGCCCAAGGTCTAAATTTTAACAAACCAGCAAAAACAGGAAATTGAAAACCTTAGATAGCCAGGCTAGTTTCTTCTAATCCCACAGACCAAACCAGTTCTTCAGAAGACGAATACGCCTATGCTGTTAACAATGAGAGAAATTCAAAGCACAAGACCTTACTTTGTTTGAAGGAATCGCAGCAGATCAAATTTCTGATCGATACTGGGGCAACTGTAGATTGACAACCATACATATGAAAAGATTATGGACAGTGTAACACTGGAGCCCACAAAGACAAAAACATGCGCTTACGGTTCTTCAACGCCGTTAAAGTTGAAAGGCATGTTTTCAAGCATCAATGGAGTCAAAGTCTCACTATACAATTTCAACGTTCTTTGTAGTAGAAGGAACTGGAGGTAACCTACTTAGTACAAAGAGAGCACAAGATCTTGCACTAATCCAATTGATCAACAAAGTGAAGGGAATGACCACACAAAAAAAAGAAAATCCAGACAAGAAACAAGGCATTTTGAAAGAAAATAATCCTGAGACGAAGGCAGAAATACCACAGAATAATGACAAAAAGAGTCAAGAGCTGCCAAATGAATAAGAAACTGTTTCCATTAGGGAAGAAACAACAAGTGAAATTACAAAGGGGATGAATTAACCCGAGTGTAACAACAATGTCAATGATGAATGTTGAGAAGTTATGGCAGATGGTGAAAATCAACATCAAAATATGGATGAACCAAATGATCAAAGTTTCGAACCCCCAACTGCTCCAGACATTGTGAGCAGGCGGGGGGTTATGGAAAAATTTGGTGCCCTTGACGCTTCTATCCAGGGGATCCTGGGTAGCCTGTTCACCCAAAGCCAGGCTCATCAACCTCTGCTAACGTTGCTGCAAATGAAAACCTGGGGGCTACCTTGCCCGGTCAAAGTGCTTCTGCTGCTATACGCTGTTCTGAGAGTTGTCTTGGTCCTTCTCTGGGCTCTGAATCCTCTACTTCTACAAGCAGAGATGACTTGCCAGTGAAAGTTTCAGCAGCCTTGCCTTCTGTGCCAAGATATTTAGTCTCAAAAATTTGTAGTGGCAAGTTTGTTGATTTTGCCTTACTTCAGTCATGCAACTTATAAAGTTTCCTACCACTGAGCCAAGATCATGCCTCATTTTGAAGATGAATGAAGACACGGATACCTTGTCTCACGCTAAAAGCATTTTCAAATGAACTTTTTGATTTTTTGTGTTGTAGAACATGATAATTCATTATCCGGAAGAGGGACAGTAGACTAACTACCTCAGTCCCAGTTTCCGCTTCGTTCATTGAATTGGATGCCGCCACTGCGCTTCATCTGGGCCTGATAATCAAACTAACTGAAAATCCAGCCAAAATTGCGGCAAAAATGGCGCAGCCAATCAGATCGCAGGACCTTCTACTTGTGATCTGATTCGTAGAGAGAGGGTCAGCGTTGCAACCTATGCTAAACGAAAAGTCGATTCCACAAAATGATTTTGTTTTCCGAGCCCATAATGAATCCATGAAAGAATGCCATGAAGAGATGGGAGCTCTTGGGAGTTATCTGGTAAAGAAAGAAAAACACCACAGATCACAAGACATACTTGATAATTTGGCAACCATGGACACCCGCCTTATGTGTATTCCGCAGAACCGGAATTATCATTGCGAGGCAGGCCCCAACTAGCCTCACCTGGCCGATTTTTTGAATAGCTTGATCATGAGCCGTATTTATAGCGATTATCTGTTTATCAAGGAGTGCAACTATGACATGTAATCAGTTTTGAGGGACAGTGCAAGCGTGAGTTGCTCTTCCCAGTGGCAAACAATGACTCCATCATTATTCATCAGTTGAAATGAAAAATGAATGTGAGATAAAATTCTGCTGTCAGAGTGCATGTATATGATCTTGGTAGAATGTGAAAATGGTAGAGTAAAAGAGTTACTGACCTGGGAAAAATAGTTTTTCTACCTAAATGAGGCAATTACAACCCATTTCTGTGCCACAGTGTTCGGATTATGCCTATATGAAAGACCCAGACATGAGGTCGCATTCAGGAGGTTGTAGGAAAAAGGATGTTCTTTTAACTGGACCTTTCAAGCCTACGACCCCGGACCTTACGACCCCAGCGGCAAGTGTAAAACACAGGTTGACAGGTTTAACAGGTTTACAGGTTCCAGGTTGACAGGTCACCAGGTATACAGGTTACCAGGTTAACAGGTTGACAGGTTACAGAAATAGCACGTTGACAGGTTAGAGTACAATATGTAACTTTGGAAAATTTCTGCAAAACCGTGAAATATTTTTTGAGGAATACAACAAGTTTCCTCACAGGAGATGAAAAATTTTGCAAGAATAGAATGTAAATGAAAGAGTCAAATTTCTGCATTGAGAATAGCGCATTAATCAACATAAAGATTTAATTCCAAAAGTTTATTACACCAGATATTTTATCTATTGCAAGGGGTGATGACTCCATTGTCATACCTAATCGAATTGTTCCACCTAGTGGAATTGCATTTCCGATTCACGGACAAAGTTAAAACATTTTCCAGTGCTAGAGCCTCTCAAACTTTTGGTGGTATGGCAGTTTCTAGTGAAAAATAGTCTTATTTTGAAGGAAAAAGGCATAGGAAATGTCTCAGAATTAATCAGAATTTTCAAGAAAAGTCTATTTAAAATTGTTTCATGCAGAACCGTCTGTGCCACTCTCCATCAAATGCATGTGGCTGCTGCTGCTGATGGCTATCTGTTGCTGATAATCGTAATATGACTCTTATTGTTTGGCCAAGGTTTTGTTGCATTCCAATTTTGCTTTTCCATTGTCTTATTTTCACCATTTCATGTCTTTGTCACATATTGTTTGTGACATATTGTTCCAACATCTGATAAGTGAACCTGTAGAATTGTCAACCTGTAAACCTGTAAACCTGTAACCTGTCAACCTGTAAACCTGGTAACCTGTCAACCTGGTGACCTGTCAACCTGGAACCTGTAAACCTGTTAAACCTGTTAACCTGTCAACCTGTGTTTTACACTTGCCGCGACCCCAGACCATACGAAATTGTAAACAAAGTATCCCTAAAAATCCCCGTTAGGCCACTCATGCCCATTGAATTTATACCTTGTGATCCAAAAGTTTTCTTTTGAGCTATTTATTACCAGACAATGCTTGACACTTTACTTGTCAATATCTATGGAAAGCTAATTATAAACCTTGATGTAAAGAGATTGCTTGAGCTTGATTTTTGTTACTTGATTACATGCTTGCTGAGTGATGGCTTCCGCTTGTAGGAGTTGTAGGAGGTCATGGTCATGTTTCACAGTTACGTCCTGTATATTAATGTTCACAACATCAAGCTTATCAGTCCTCTGCTCAAGATATTTCAAGCCATGCATCATCTTTGCTTCAATAACTTGTGTTAGCTCAGACAAGATAGGAATCAAATGTTTTAGCCAATTTTTGCTCGTGACCCATGGCCGGAAACCTTCAAAGCCTCATTATCACGGACCAATCAGATGGTGGATAAGCGAGGAAGGCAGAAGAAATGTGTGAAAATTTTTCTCAACATTACCAACCTTCATAAAACGCAACCAGGACAAAAAACTGCTGGAACTTTCCCAAATTTTTTTGAAGATATCTACGCACCATATGTTTGGGTATCCAGATTTGGATGCCGGTTTAAATACCTCACAGTTTGGTGGAGATGTAGCGTTTTCTATTAGGCATCATAGGCCGATGCTTGCCAAGCCTTGTTTACGCCACTTCAAGTCAGGTGATAAAGCCTCTTGATAAAACCTCCTTTCAATTTCATTACTAATTTCGAACCATGCCATGAATGCAAAGAGTAGTATAATACAGAAATTTCTCAAGAGTATTGCCATATGACTTGAAACGTGTGAACTAACCGAAGCAAATTCCTTCAGTTCACAAAGGAATCGAAGGGGCATTGAATCTTGAACCAAGGGAACTGCTGTGGAAGGACAATAGCAAGAACAATTGGAAACGTAAATATTTGCCGCTCTGGGATCATTGTTAAAACAATCACTATTGTTATTGCCATTGTTTCTAACCCAGAGTCTCTATTATTTAAGGTTGAGTGCCTCGTCGGTTTTGGAAAGGCTATAACTTTGAGAAACCGCGAGGTATTTAAACCGGCATCCAAGTCTGGATACCCAAACATCTGGCAAATAGATTCCTTCAAAAAAATCCGGGAAATTTCAAGCAGTTTTTTGTCCTGGTTGTGTTTTATGAAGGTAGGTAAAGTTGAGAAAAATTTTCACACATTTCTTCTGTCTTCCTCGCTTAATCACCATCTGATTGGTCCGTGAAAATGAGGTTTTGAAGGTTTCCGGCCATGGGCCACGAGCAAAAATCGGCTAAAACAGTTGATTCCTATCTTAGCTCAGACTAAAACTGTATAACCCATGGCTGGCGTTCAGTGGGACATTCAGCTGACTTTTCGGCAAGAGCTGCTCTCAGCTGCTTGGCTTCTGTGCTGATATTTGGGTTCAGGACAGGATTATCAGCTGGGACAACTGTACCTTCAGCTCCTCCTTGCACATTTGAAGTCTTTGACTTTGCAGTTCTCTTGCTTTTACTCATTTTGTGATTTTGATTCTCAGTTCTGGCTCAGTGAGCGCACATACGTCACCAACCACACTTTGTCCTCATGTTGATAAGCACACTTTATATCAAGTTTTGCAAGTAACACACCTTTGCCAACTTTCATAATGGTAAAACTGCTTCAGGTAATTGTATAAGTTAGTTCAGAGTTGCAATCTAGCATTCAATCATTCACACTTCTCCCTTTTGGAAACAATAAATCAGTGATCAATAACCACTTGCCAGGGGTAGATTCCAGAATAATTTCTATTCTAGAATTAATAACAATTCATTTGAGTCCCTTTGAAACAAGGCCCAATAAATGGAGCAGCTATTGTGTTTGCTTTGAATTCATCAGCTAAATAATGTTCAAAAATGTCAGGTCTAGTGACCGAAAGGGTAGGGCTAGCTTCACGCCAGTTAGCTTTATGATCATCTTCTGCCAGCTTCCTGAAGGCCTTGTCATAATCCAACCAGCCAAGCTCTCGTACCTCCTTAGAAGCTGTTACCAAGAGCAGAAAATGGGCAATGAGATTCTGTACCTTCTTAGGGGCATTGCTCGACAGAACGACTCTGTAAGCAGTGAATGCCTCAGCCCAATTGACCAAGTTCCGTACTTGGGCCTACTCAGAGCAAATCATCTTCAAAATGTGACATGATCATGGCTCAGTGGTAGGTAACTACAAGTTGCATGACTGAAGTGAGGCAACATCAACAAAAAAAAGCCTTTACGGAAAGCCTCCACTACTACCAGAAAAGACAGCCTCAAAACGAAACAGAAACGACACAACAACAGAATGCCATTTGTGGTCACCTACAACCCCTGTCTACCACAAATTACTACCATACTCAAACAACACTACCACATTCTACAAGACACTGACAGTTGCAAGGAGGCTTTCTCCCAACCACCCATACTTAGCTACTGGAGACCCATAAACCTCTGGGATCATTTGGTTCGCGCCAAATTAAAATGTGACACAGCCAGTGCTCCACGGGGGTCATACAAATGCAACTCACGACGCCACTGCAACACATGCTCGCACATACTGGATGGGGACGACACAGTCACTTTTAGGAAAACCAACAAGACGTTTACCATAAAACAGCGACTAGACTACAACTCTGCTAACATCATCTACGCCATACAACGTAGAACATGCACACAAAACGGAAACAACAACTGCCAATACATCGGACAAACAGGAAGACGACTACGGGACAGACTTAACGAACACCACTTTACTGCATTGGCTTGGCTAATACTCTCACACCGAACGGCACTGACCGCTAACACACATACTACTAAGTTGTAACTTACTACTAACAATCACAATATTTTAACATACCGGGTGAGTCAGAAAAAACGTGGGGCGTTTGGCGGGCTGTGACGTCAAATTTTGCCACTCAATTGTTGTGAACTAAATTTTTCCATTCAGCCAAGAGTCTAACTTAGATCGTAAACTTTTCCCCATCGAAGTCGGTCATTTGATGCATTTGTTAAAAAAGATTTTCTTTCGTAAGGCCTTCTATGGGAATCTTGCAAAGTGGCAAAATCTTTTGCCAGGCCCCTTCCGCGTTTTATCTTGGCAACAGTTGCAGGTACACTTGGCATTATCAGGGGAGTATGAAATAGCTAGGAGATAGCATTTTCTCTCTTGGGATGTCTATCATAACTTGCCCTGCGTGAAGGACATGTTTGAAAGACATTAATCATGCCCACTTCTTTGTCTTGCGAAGAGGTCATTCAAGCAGATCAGCGCTGTGTAAATCGCAATGGGACTTCTTGCAGACAACACTTTTTCCTAAAGCCTGGTGCACACTAGGTCTCTTGAGTCATCAGAATCGTGCAGAAAGACCCATAAGACAAAGGACTCAAACTCCGAGTCTTTGTCCTTTGGGTCTCTCTGCACTACTGCAATGACCCAAATAACCTAATGTGAACCATGTCTAATTATTTCAGTGTCCCCTGATAATACCACATGTACCTGCAACTTTGGCAAGGCTAAAATGCTGAAGGGGCTTGGCTAAAGATTTCACCAGTTTGCAAGACTCCCATACAAGTTCTTATGAAGAAAATGTTCTTTAACAAATGCATCAAATGACCGATTTCAATGGGAAAAGGTTTATGATCTAAGTTAGGCTCTTCGCTACACAGAAAAATTTAGTTGAGGACAATCGGATGGATAAATGAGGCGTCACAGTCTGCCAAACGCCCCACATTTTTTCTGACTCACCCGGTATATATCCTCTACTTATGTTATTACTTTGCATTCCATCACATCACCATCATTTGCTGCATCATTATTATGTTACGTTCCTCCTCCACATCATCATATTTGCGCTACACCTGCTAATCCCCCACTTCCACCCACATCTACCCCTGCGATGCAGCACACCTAAGCCAATCACCTTTACTTTACCTTCACTCACATTATTGTAAATTTGCTACTACATTAGTTTAGCTCTGAGAAAGCCTCGTATGCGGAGGCAAAATATCGGCTCTCAAATATACAATCAATTTTTAATCGAAATAACAGTCATCACTTCTTTTGCATTGTATTGTGGTGTTCCTGCCTTCTAATAACATCAACAAACTTGCCACAACAAACTTTGAGACTAAATAGCTTGGCACAGAAGGCAAGGCTGCTGAAACTTCCACTGGCAAGTCATCTGTGCTTGTAGAAGTAGAGGCATCAGAGCCCAGATAAGGACCAAGACTACTCTCAAAATGGGGGCAAGGTAGCCCCCAGATATTCATTTGCAACTCAAAAGAATTAGGAGGCAGCAGCTGGGTGTGGCTTCCTCCCTTGCCCAGCAACGTTAGCAGAGGTTGAAGAGCCTGGCTTTGGGTGAACAGGTTACCTAGGATCCCCTGGATACAAGCGTCAAGGGCACCAAATTTTTCCATAACCCCCTGCCTGCTCATAATGTCTGGAGCAGTTGGAGGTTCGGAACTTTGATCATTTAGTGGATCCATATTTCGATTTGATTTTCACCATCTGCCATGTTAAATATCTGCCATAATTTCTCAACATTCACCATTGAAAAAACACTTTTGCTTTATCAAAGCCACCTGCATCCAAAGTAGTCTCAAAATGTTCAAAAAAATCATGTGACCTCAATGTTCCCATAATCCCTTTCATCTGACCAATTGCTTGGATAAAAGAACTCATTATGTCGTAAATGCTGGTGTCAAAATCCCAGAAGCGTTCCATCAATGGGTGGATAAACTATCAATAAAATCTTCCTTGGGACTGCTTGCAGTCTCATGGCTTATTGCAGTCAGATCTTGCATTCCTTTGAAGCTAAGATAAACACATTTTGATCTTCGTTTTTTTCACTTTCCCCTTTCATTTGTCACTGCAAACAAGGTTGAACTGCTCCTTCCTCGGCCATCTGTAATTTTAATCAACCTAAATGGCTCTTGAGGCATTCAACATTCTCTCCTGCCACATACCTGGATTCCTTCCATTCCAAAAGAGTTAGATTTGTCATTGGCCTAACCTTGTGAGCAAGGATACCCTTGATGATATGCCTTTCCTTGATCAAGAACCGAGAACCAGTGCTTCCCTCCTAAACTGTCTAAACTTTCCTGGATTCTTGGGATTGGGTGACAGTCAGCTATAGCTTCCTGGTTCAAAGCACGATAATCAACACATAGACACAAAACTTTGATGTTTTTTCCTAATGCACACCACTGGCGAATTATACAAAGAGTTAGATTTTTGCATGAAACTTTGATTTAGTAGGTCCTCTATATAAGCCTTTACCTCAGGTTACAGACACCTGGGAACAGTGGCATGGTTCTTTTGAACAGGGGCATCATGCATTAGATTTATTCCTAACTTCAAATCAGGTAAAGATTCTGAAAAAGATTCCCATTCAAAAGCTTTAGAGACAGGTGTAATTTTCTCAAGCACTTCCAAGTAATTGCAAACAAGGCAAAGGAACTGATAGGAGTGAAATTTCTCCAACAAAACGTTCAGTTTTGGGTTGATGTTAATGTTTGAAGGGTCAGTGAAATAGCCAAGCCTATCTACCGGACCCACAGGACCATAGAAAAATTGGACCATTGGATCATTGGACCAAGCCGCAGCCCCTTGGCCGCTAATTTATGTGCTGCTCCTTTGCTGTGACTCTTTCAAATATTGTTTCCTGAGATTGCAGCCTTTGCAAAGTTTTACTTGTATCATTAAAGGGAATAAACATAGCTATATCTTGTAGCCGCTATAAATAGGCAAGAGAAATGCCCACAAATCCATTGTTTCTTTAGCTACACAATGAAACTGGATGCATCTAAGCTGTCAAGTACAATAAATTATATTTTGACCTGGCCCGGGCCAGCTTTTAACTGTGTTGATTCCCTTTAATTGCTCTTATCTAACTAGAAATAGCTTCCGCTAATCAATGCTAATGTGCGACGGGTTGGATTGAGAAGGCGGTAGGCAACTGGAAATGAACAGATGACCATTGGAAAATCTAGCAATGCTTATTCAATGTAAATCAGAAAAAAAAAACATTTAAAAAAAGATACAATAATAGATAACATAACAAATCTCTGCTACAAGAACGATAACAAATGCTATGACTAAATGCATACAAGAAGCCGTGTCTCACCTGTTTCACGGGGAAAGGCTTTAATCTTGGTATATCCTGGAATTTTATTGAGCCCTCCTTTTCGATAAGCGTAAAATTTGATTCAGGAATTATTTCTGTCAAATCTTAATGATATTGCACTTCAGGGTTGGACTAAAATTTGCAATAAAGTACAATGTCATTGAAATGTCCCTTTGGTTATAAATGTTGAAAATGATAGATAAGTGCCATCTGCGTGATGCAAATTCTAATGGTGAGGCAGTTTTTCATAAAAAAGTTCTTAAATGCTGGGGTGTGATTCCTTGTTAGAACTGCGACTATGATTAGAAGATAATGCTTGATCAGTAACTTTAACATAATTTACTTTCTATTGGTAAAAAATTAACAATTTTTAATAGAAACAGTCTTGAGAAGCAGACACTTTAAACAGTGTCTTCTTCCTTGTGCCCACTCATGCTTGAGACAATCTCTCTTGTGTTATAAGAAAAATCTATTTTCTCAAGCTCCAAAGTTTCTTCAAGCACAGCCCCCGCGGGGGGGGGTACATGAGATGCGGATGGACGGGGGTCTGCCGCCCGGTTTTCAGAAAGGTACCCTCTTCTAATTACCGAAACTTGCGGACATACCCACCTTTATGATGAAATTTGGCGGAAAACCACCCATTTTTTGCTATTTTTCGCCAATTTCTGGATAACCCACCCTTGCTTAAGGAAAATCTGCCGAAAAAGGGACCTTTGTTTAGAGAATTTGGGGCCCAAAAACCCACCCATATGGGCGGCACATACCCGTACCCTCAACATGTTATGTACCCCCCTGGGGCACAGCCTCCTGTTTGTTTACATGTTGAGATGACAACTTTTGGAATTTGACGTTACAATGTGGCAAAGGTTCTGCATTTTCACAAAATTCATTCACTTTCTTCTTTAGTTAACCAGTATACCTATTCTGTTGGGGATACAAACAGGCTAAGTTGTGAGCCTCGAGGAATCCCCCAAAAAAGGGCTCCAGATTGCATGCGTAGTAGCGATTTATGTCAATGACGTAATATGCAAATTAGCTTGATGGTTTAGAACAGGAGAAGAAAACAATAGCAAAGTTGCGCATGACAGTGTGAGCCCCACCGTTGAGTTGCTGTCAACAAAGCTGAATCACAATAGGTCAAAACAAAAGGGTCAGCACTTCATCTCCCCAACAATTTTAGATAAAAGTGACAGTGTACATTCTCAGCCATTTGTTTCATTCCTGTTGGTTTCTGTAGCATTGGTTTGAAACGACCTTGTTGTGAAATTTTGAGCTGTCGGATACTCAGTCTGTACTTAAACTGCAAAAAACCAACCACATGGTAAACTACAAAACAATTCTGCTGTTCTTTGGAAAATTGTCACTGTATCACAAAGATCATTAATAAAGTTCAAACCAAGACCGCTCTTGATGGCACATGTGAAATGGCCATGAAAGCACCAATAAGTAACTCCTCCTGTTCAAATCCATACTGCTGAGGAACAATTTGGTCAACAAAATTTATTTTATTTGTGGCATCAGAAGCTATTTCTACAAAAATAACTTTTGCAGGTGTGAAAGTAGCCATTGGAACTTTATCCCCCGCCATACAGGACAAAATCCTACCATGTTACTGAGGTCTGTTTTCATTCATATAAAACACTAAATTTTGTTAAACTTTGACTTTATAACTTCAAATTCTGTAAGATGTGATGCTATAAGGCCTATCTTTGTAACATCTTTCTTTGTAAGGTGTGATTTTATAAAGTGCGTTTGTTTTATAAAGGGTATATTTATGATGTGCATATTCATAAAGTCTGTTTTTATGAACAGTCACTTTATAAGGTCTGATTTTACAAAGTGTATTTTTATAAAGTGTGACTTTTCAAGGTCTGATTTTTTATAAGGTCTAATATTTATGAGGTCTGATTTACAAGCATGCGCAATGGTACCAACTTCAATTGGCGGGAATAAAAAACATGGCGCAGGGACAGCACGTTGACGATGACGTCAAGGAGAAGGTGAAGTCCCTTGTTGGCAGCATTCTTGCCCATCCAACATTCCGAGAAACCATTAACAATATTTTTGGATCAGAATCAAACTCGAGTTCAGCATCTACAAGTCACGAACCAGCCGCTGCAAGTGGGACTAGGCCAGTTTCCTCTGATACTCGGCCAGCACCAAGTACAAGCAGTGCGTTCGCTCGACCACAATACCAGACAGCAGCGCAAGAGTTTTTTGCAATATTTAGACGGGGTGGCTCAACCCAAAGGCATGATTTTCAACGCGGGTTCAACCATCGTACCTCACAGACGAGAAGGGGGCGTCGACAAGCACCTTACACATCCAGCAGATCATCATCTTCATCATCACATGGACATGGGGGGAGTAGCGGCCGTCGTGCTGATGCACAATTCTTCCGAACCAAGGAAGTTGTGTTATTGCCAGACTCAAAGCGGAGCTTGTTTTAAGGGCCCCAAGGAAGGCAGTCCTCATGGAGAGAGGTTTTGTGTTGAGTGAGCTGATGATCAATAAAGGATGGTCAGAAAAGGAAGCTATAGAATACTTGGAGGGATGCTTTCTGGAGAAACTGCAGGACTTACCATCTTCTTCGATGTCATCCAGATGAGTGACTCCTGCAGTTTGCGACATGACCACACTGCTAAAATCTGAGTAGAAAAGTGATGTAGGCGGCTAGTCTAGGCACAATATTTGAATGTTTAGGCCCAATTTTTAAAAGGCAATGTTTTCTAGATCAAAAAGCTGAAAACATTGTAATTTGCAGCTTCAATTTTTCCAGTGCAATGAGGTGTTGTAATGCTGTGCAAAAGTGTCTCTTAAACTTCTATTGATAAGCATATAATATTGTTTAACTATACAAGCTCTATCTGGCCCCCCTCTCCATTAAGGCCTCTCTCTTACAAAGCCCCTCCCATGTTAAGCCCCCCCCCACGTATATCAAATTCCAGAAATTACCAAAGATTTAGCTAACAGAGCTTTTACATTAAGTACAAGCTCTGCTTGTTTTCAGATCTCACATCTCACTCAACTTGGGTTCCATCTGATTCCAGAAATAATCATTTCCTTGGAAAACTCCATAAGAAATATTCGAGTAGCCATTTCGTGATTTTTGAGAGCTCACACTGTAATGGAATTCCTATTACCATATCTCTCTCCTTTTCCCATTTGCTTTAGAATTGAAATATTGCTTGGTGTTGGTTCAAGTTTACAACGCCCATGCCTCACCAAAGACCAAACATTGGATGGTGCACGGATGAGTCGCCTTTTTGCCCAAAAGATTATCTGGTTACGGCCATTTCATGATATTGATGCCATCGGCCAGAGACAAATAAGCATGGATAGTCCATTTAAAAATTCTTAAAATTTGTCAAGCTTCAGCTTTCCAAATCACATACTTTTTTGTCAATGCTTTGAGGCATAAAATTGATGTGAAGGATTGAAGTAAAATAAATGTTCACATACTATCCTTTTATGATGTATTAAGTTATTAATACTATCCATAAAAGGTTAGCTACTGTGGTGAAATTTATTTTTAGTGAAAACCAATTTCAATCTTCCAAGCAATTACAAAGGGTCAAAAATCAGCTTTTATTGAGCTCTGTGCATACTATTACTTTCCTTTTTTGGAGTTTGCAAGCTTGTATGGAGCTTTGAAAAGTCATGTTTACTGGTAGCTTTAAACAAACTGTTGGAAACTGCTTTGGTGTAAAATTTGAATCCTTTACGAACAATCAGAAAAGTGGTAACAATGAAACATACTGTTGGAGAAGGTGTTGTGACGCCGTGTTGTGGCGCCGTGTTGTAATCCACTGACTTGGCAGCCAGAACAGTTAGGCGTACAGGGTTTAAATCCCACCAGCACCTTTGAGCGTCATGACAAGGGATCGCTGACTCAATCAATGCTTAGCTATTGCTGCGATCCCAGCGCTTGGCACTGAAAACCGCAACTTCACCTTCACTTCACCTGTTGGTAAAGTGCAAATTTTCTGCAAAATAGATGCAAACTATGTGTAGATGCCAACCCCATCTTTACAATAGGTGGGTTTTTCTTAGTTCTATTTATGGACCACTTTTTTTGCTTTTTCAAATAAGCTGCAATTTATGTAACTGTCGAAAGTGACCTGCATAAAGACCTGCATATTTCATATATTGTAGGAGGATGAAGAATCTTTGTTGTACCGTTGTACGTCAACACCTCTTGACCGGTGTAGCTTTCCCCAATGATGTAGCTTTCACCTGAGTTGGGGAGAACGTTCAGAATATCTTGCACAAGTGAGCACGATTCATCATCTGTGATGCTTGAATACGTGTTGCTAGGCCCATTTCTACAGGAAGTGACGAGTCCCAATTCTTGCCGATGCCGATACAGTGTTCGTTCAGAAATTCCTATCTGTGATGCAACATGTTTCCAAGAATGATAAATGTTAAAAAGCCTCTGCAATTCATCTTTAGGCACATCTTTCCTAGGTCGTCCCACCTGCCCCATCCCTTCAGCATTTTCATTTGGACAGTCCACTCCCATGTTGTTTAATTCATTAAGGTACTCAACATCTGAAGTAATTGTGTCATCAAATCTGTCACGAAGAACCTGAATCTCTCCTTTTAGTTCACCGAATCTCTCAATTAGCTCAAAATGTGCTGCAACTTCTTCACTTCTCTGGTGTAGAACATTTAAAACATTTAAGAAATCATTCAACCTTCCCGTCCAAAATTCGAGTGCATTGAGGTTTCCACCAAACAGCTGTCTTCTTGCTTGTTGCAACTGACTTGGTAAATCAGTGAAAAACTGCTGAAGGTCAATTTCCAGCGCCATCTTGGACGTTTTTAGGCCGTTCCTGATTCCTTGCGATTTCCCGCCAAAAATTAAGATTGTTCTACTGCGCATGCTCGTAAATCAGACCTCATAAATATTAGACCTTATAAAAATCAGACCTTGAAAAGTCACACTTTATAAAAATACACTTTGTAAAATCAGACCTTATAAAGTGACTGTTCATAAAAACAGGCTTTATGGATATGCACATCATAAATATACACTTTATAAAACGAACGCACTCTATAAAATCACACCTTACAAAGAAAGATGTTACAAAGATAGGCCTTATAGCATCACACCTTACAGAATTTGAAGTTATAAAGTCAAAGTTTAACAAAATTTAGTGTTTTATATGAATGAAAACAGACCTCAGTAACATAGTAGAAGTTTGTCCTGTATGGCGGGGGATACAACTTACCTTTTGACACAGTATGACAATTGGGGGTATTGCGGGCTTGGACAGTTTGAATCATTGTAGTCAAGAGACATGAGCTATCATGCAAATCAAACCCAGATGACAAAACATGTCAGAGGCTGATGTAATTTCCAAAAATCTCAATAGAAGTGTTTCACAGTTAAATTCAATTTGAGGTATAATACGTTATTCCCTGTTCAGCAAGGAATTTACATCATACTATTATGTTTAAAGGCACCTACGAAAAATGTTTCATGCATTTTGCATGCTTTGAGAATTAGATCCACATGATATCAAGGCAAGTGGATGTATTTCGAAGGAACCGACATCATTGGTGAAAGTGGTCCATTGTTCTCTCAAATGTGATGCTTATACATCAATACAGATTCAATAGCCAGGTCCTGATGAGTATGATGCCAAGCAGGGGCTTTTTACTGATTACTCTGATAGCTGTAGATTGACAATTGCTTCAAATGCATACGTAGACCGAAAAAGTGATTTTGCAGCAGTCTTCAAAATTCCAAATGTTCTCTGCAGGAAAATTTCAAAAAATTGTGCTTGGTCATTCATGGAAAGAAATGAGGGGCATCCCTTATATATGATCCCTTATGATCTCAAGTAATCCCTGATGATTTCTCTGATTGGGACTAAGTTGAGCAGTGACATATAGGCATACAACGATATCCTATAAATTTTGTCCATTTAACCCTATTTTAACGAGGTGAAAAAAAATGATTTTCTACCCAGGGGCATTTTTCGCCCCCTAATTATCTTCGGAACTATAATAGCTATGACAATGAAACTTGCACTGTGTTATAATTAAACGAAGGAGAATCCAAAAATAACTCCAATAAATTTTTAATCACGTGATTGGTTGCTAGGCAACCAAAAATATGGTAAATTTTGACGAAATTGAGCTATCAGGAAAAACAAGTAGATTTACATTAAATAACTGGCTAAAATAGGCTAAAAACTATCCAAATACTTACTTGATAGCTTTAGCTTGAGATTTCATTCAGTTTTGTATGAATATTTGTGGTTCCTAATTAATTAACTAAATAAATAACGGTAATTCGATTCAATGTAAAATTGTTTCCTCAAACTAATGCTTAAACATCATCAATTTCACATAATTTGAGTGAAATCAAATGGTTTTATCAATGTTTCAAGTCATTACATGATTTTTCATATAAAAATTGCTAATTCATTACAAATATGATGTCATAAAGATGTATGACGTCATAGAAATTATAAATTGCTGACATCAGCAAATATATATAAATTATATATCAAATGAAAGTACTCATCAAGGCAAATTGAATGGTACATATATTGACGAGATTCGGCACAAAATAAAGAAACTAAGGCAGTTTTCACGATTTTCTTTGTGACCACTCTCCAAATATGGGCATCTGGTGGTCACGTGATCTAACAATAGGCATCAAAATTTTTATTGTCTGATTACCAGTTTAATGTTAGGAAAATTCAGTGAGTTTCAGTGCCATAGCTGTCATCATTTAGGAGCTATTAAGAAAAGTTTGGGAGGGGGGCGAAAAAGGCCCCCACCGGTTAAAATAGGGTTCATATCCATCCATGTTGTTTTAATATTTAGCTTTATATGTATTTATTTCTTTGTTATTTTCTTTTCATTCGTTGCATACTATATTCGATTTAGATTAGTTATCTGTATCAGTGGTGGTTGGCAGGGAAAATTACTTGTTATTTGGCGAGCGAAGCGAGCTTAAAAGGAAAAGGGGGGTCCAAGGGTACTCCCCCCGAAAATCTTTGGTGACCACGCCCTTCAGATTGGATTAGAACGCTGCAATTGATAAAGGTTCTTGGAAATGGCCAATAAAAAGTGACACAGACATAACAGGATTACAGATATAGACACAGAAAGCTGAACTGAAAATGGGAGAACAGGATTTCCATAATTTTATGGATTCAGATAAAATAAAATGCAGTCAAGCCAGAGCTATTTGATTCCGATACAATCATAGTTTATTTACTAAGGATTGCAGTCAAAATTGATGTTATTTCTTCAAACGGGTCATTACAGGAAAGTAGCCCTCCTGTCATTGAATGCAAACTCTTTAACCTTTTGAAGAAACTTGATTAAAAAGATACAAGGCTTCAGCTCGCAATGCCTGAGAACTGTGCGTTGCTCAGATGCTGGAAATAGGATTCTTTTATCTTTTATAAATTTTACTTTCAAGAGGTGAAAGAGTCGCCATTTCAGTGATTGTTTCTAAAAAGTTATTTCCTAAAAGCTGAAGGAACCAAATGTGGTTAAACTTGCATGTTTGAATTGCTACAACCTATCCCACGTTACACTTCAGTTTTGGCAAGATATTTTTTTCATAATGAATAAAACTAATCGTAAATGATACCATGATCAATTGATAACCTAAATCAAACTACATGCACCGTCCAAGATCAATTATTAAGCTATTTTCTGGAGAATCTCTTCATGTGTCTCTGATTATACGATTTAAATGTGCAGTTACAAGTGTGTTTTAAAATATGCTTGCTCTGAAAGCCATCTCAATGTCTTATGTTCAACCTGCAATGTAACCAGCATCTCCTTTCTTGTTTGTAACATACCACTGAATACCCTTTCACAATGGACACTAGTGAGTGGTGTGACAGCAGCCAGTTCTATTAAAGTCATTGCCTGAGGGAGTGCTTCCTGCAACCCTGCCTTCTGAATAACTGTCAGCAGGTCTTGCACCGTTGGCTTTCCTTCTTTTATTGACTCAACATCAACGTTGTCGCTCGCAAATTCGAATCGATCTTCCTCTTCAACATTTGGCCTTTCCTCTTCATCCAGATCTTGTTGTTCACCAGTCTGTTTTCTGGCCAATCTTCTGAGACGATTCATCTTTTTCCCAACCAATGCATCTCGTTCTTTGACTAATTTTGCAAGGAGAAAGGCAATCTCTTTGTTGCTGTAAAGGACGACGAGGCAATGTTCAAGTGAACCTTGGTCCAGGGGTGGAAAATGTATCGGACCACGGGACCATTGGTCCCAGAAAATATTTTAGGTCCCAGAAAGAAAAAGATCAAACCTAAGAATGTGCAATGTAGAAAGAAAGAATTAACGATAAGAAAGTATTAGATAAAGTAAATCAGTGAATGAAATAGCAATGATGAATGAATCACAGTTTTAAAGATTGTGCTGCAAAAGGTAACATTCAGCCAGTAGCTCCCTGTTTTCCTAGCATGAGACTTCTTAAGAATCCTTGAGAAAACTGTTGGTTTCTTAAGAATTCTTGTTTCAGCATGATATTAGGCACTCGTTCATACTTCTCCAGATTTCTTGTCAAAGGGTGAAGAATTCTTGAAATCCTTAAGAATTCTTAGGAAGTTTTGTCAACGTTAATGTGCAAGACCGTACCGTAGTATGCTAAGTACCAAGAGAATCTTATACATTGTTGCTGGAACTTAATTCGATATGCACTGAATTGATTGAAAATGACAAAATGAGGGCTTTTTAGTGTGTTTGGAAGATGAACGTTACAAAAGAAAAGAAGCTTGTCTGTGAGCACTTTGGAATGTTGTTTTAACTAAATTCTGTATGAATCAAAACTGGATATGTTCTAACTTCAGTATATCTGTTCACTTTGTGAAATTTTCTTCTAACCTCTTCAAATGTTCGAGAGCCTGGGTGGAATACAAAACTTTACAGGAATTCCAAATTCCAAACAAACCAAAAAGCAAAACTTCAGAAAAGTTTATTACTATTTCAGAGTCTCATCTTTTAATTTCCAGCCTTTTTTTAAACAACAAAAGTTGTATTATTTTTTCCATGTAACAAACAGTGTTTGGCTACTTTGAGCGATAAGGAGGAAGTTCAAAAATTGTGGAATGTTGACACTTACAATGATTTTTATACCCGTTGTATACATTAATGATGTTTATGTTCACCCATTATAAACTTGCATACTACAAATTGAGTCCTCTTGTGCCATATTATGGACTATATTCTATTGATGTTGAAAATTTCTTCTCTTCAAACCATACTGATCCTGCTTAGAATTCCAGGTGGTCAGTTTTTCACTAGCAGTTGCCTTTATTCCCTGTTTGGTATACAGAAAATTTTTCAGTTTCCAACTACGGTCCCAGAAAGAGAAAAATATTTTCCACCCCTGCCTTGGTCGGGTACGGCAAATGGGTAAGTGGCACGTAATTCATTTATCAGTTCGCTTGTATTTTCAAAGTGCCATAAGAGCTGCTCCAAAAATTTTCTTGTCACTTCCTTTCCAATTGCTTCTAAAGATCACTTCCAACTATCTGGTGAACCATTGATGCTATTCTCTATTCCTCTCCAACCCTCTCTTCTTCAGATACTTCGCATTTCTGGGTCTTCCAATAAAGTTTAATGAAAAAACAAATTCAACTTGCTGGATCAGAACACAAAGGCCCCTCGCAGTTGCATATATACAACATACAACCACACAACATATACAACCATGTATTGTTTCATAACAATCATAGACAAATAGAGCAGTAAATTTCATTTGCTTTTATGCTAAAGCATGCATGTAGGTTAGAAGTAAGTAAAAGAGAAAATTGGGCTGGAAGTTTCAAAGCAATTCCATCGTGAAAAATGGTGTCGTTCTTCGAGCAATTTGTTGATAGCTTAGGAAGTAGTAGCGATGATGAAGAATTTTTAGGTTTTACAAATGCATGATTAGGACTGAAGTCAGATATTGAAGTAAACAATTTTTCAGACAGTGAATTATCTTGTTCAAGCGATGCTGAGAGTGAAGTTGAATCAACCTCCACAAGAAACTTGACGCACATCAAAATTGAAGACTTAAACGGCCCAGAACCTGGCCAAAAGTTCCCGCTGTCTGCCGACAAAAATGAGCTGGACTTTTTAGATCTTTTCTTCCCGGAGCAGATCTATCATTTAGTTGCTGAACAGACTAATCTTTATGCAAGTCAAAAGTTTCAAAGCAAGCCTGACCCACTTTGGAAGGAAACAACCTCTGAAGAAATCAAGGCCTACAATGGGATTTGTTTGTTTATGGTGATCAAGAAGCCGCCTGAAACAAAGGTGTACTGGAGTGATGGCAATGTTTTTGGGGGAGAGAAGGTGAAGCAAATTATGCCAAGGAATAGATTTGACAAACTTTCTCAATATCTACATGTAAATGACCCCTAAATACTAGGAGCAGACTGAGACAAAAGGCAGTGTTGGGAATAAATTGAATCCTCATGAAGACCACAAAAATTACTCAACTACGACATACAAAAGTAAGAGATTAAATACAAATTTTTTAATACAATTATTACATCTATGACCATGTAATAATCCCCGCGGATAAACCCATAAAGTAAAAAAGGACAAGGGGGAAGAGGAGGGAGGGGAATGAAATCAGTTTTGATGCCAGGCCATGAGAGCTGAAACATGACTAAAATCTAGGGTGTAGCCCTATTTATATGAAATATCTAGGACCCCAAATAAGGCTAGGCAACCTAGCTGCATTCGCTATGAAATCATACCAGGTGTCCCAAAAAAAAGTATCCGGATTTGGTCGACCCTAGCGATAAGAATATAGCGTGAATCAAACCGAAATGATTTTCAAAACATACCTCAATAGCCAACTTGAACATAGATACCTCGTTTGTTGAATTCGGTGCACTGAGAGTGAAGATATCAATCTTCAAAGGACAAATTTGCCTCCACCTCCAAACCAGAGCTTTGGCACTTTGGCCTAAGGGAATTCTTGAAGCTCTATGAATAAAATCAACAAAATCTGAGGACGGCACAACAGATGGGTTTTACAAAATACAGTTTATGTGTGACCGATTGTCAAGGGAGCTCCGAAATCAGCTTCATTCATCTCAATATCGACAATTTATTTTACACATACTATTCACCGGTGAAAGTACTCCCTTGAGCATCAATACACTTTTGAAATCGTCGAATCATTCCTTGAAAAGAATCGTTTATTAGATCTCTCGGGGGCCACGACAGGAAGGTCTGGAGATCTCTTGGGGGCCAATAGATATCTCCTCTCTTGTTGATGACCCACCCGGGAAATCAGCTTCGAAGATACGCGATGATCAACCTGATCTCGAGAGGTCTGATAACAAATTCCTTTCAAGGAATGATTCGACGATGTCAAAAGTGTGTTGATGCTCAAGGGAGTACTCCACCGGTGAATAGTAAGTGTTAAATAAATTGTCGATATTGAGATGAATGAAGCTGATTTCGGGGCTCCCTTGACGATAGGTCTCACATGAACTGTATTTTGGAAAACACATCTGTTTTGCCGTCTTCAAATTTTGTTGATTTCATTCACAGAGCTTCAAGAATTTGAATTTTCAAGGCCAAAGCGCCAAAGCTCTGGTTTGGAGGTGGAGGCAAATTTCTCCTTTGAAGATTAATATCTTCACCCTCAGTGCACCGATATCAACAAACGAGGTATCTATGTTCAAGTTGGCTATCGAGGTACGTTTTGAAAATCATTTCGGATTGATTCACGCTATATGCTTATCGCTAGGGTTGACCAAATCTGGATACTTTTTTTTGGGACACCCGGTATAAGGTACAAGGAAATAGTGAAACCCCAATATACAGAGGGAGTTCCACATACCAGTATAGGAGGCTGGAATTCTAGGAATGAGAAGAAGCTGTCAAATATTCCCTATAGGCTTAGGCCCTCCTAATCCCCAAGGAGACTGTTTACTCCCAACCCTCCAAGAATTTAGACTTTCATTGAGGCAAGCCACAATGATCATCTAAATACTAGGAGCAGACTGAGACAAAAGGCAGTGTTGGGAATAAATTGAATCCTCATGAACACCACAAAAATTACTCAACTACAACATACAAAAGTAAGAGATTAAATACAAATTTTCTAATACAATTATTACATCAATGACCATGTAATAATCCCCAAGTCCAAAGGAAAAATGTGGGTATTAGTGTAGTGGGATAAATTTGGAAATTAGGGAGGTAGCTTGGACCCTGATATCAAGGGGCACTGTGAGATACAGGAGGACAGCATTGGACTTCCAATCCCCTAGAATTTTGATGAGTTCTACAGGGAGACCACTTTGAAAGGCAAAGGAGGCCCCACCCCGCCGAAAGGAATGGGAGCTGAAGTCCATACCTTGCAGCCCGCAACCACCAAGGCAGCTGCGGAGCTTGGACATGAACAGGCTGTAGGTGAAGCATCAAAATTTTAGGGAGGGATGCAGCTACAAAAAAGGCCTGCGAGGAATCTGCAGCCATAGGGGTAAATGCAAAGGCCCTAGAAATAGCCGAAACAGGGCAAAAGGGGGAGCCTGGGACTCGGGGAAGGGGAAAAAAACTTCCTTCTCCCGAAATTGAATAGTCTTACTCCGACGAACCCGAACAAGTACCCCCCAAGGGAAAAAGCGAAAATCTGCCTTAGTAAACTGACGAACAGGGTCAAAGCTACCGGAGGTTGTACTTAAAAGATGTGACTTACGAAACATACCAAAGAAGGCAACCAGACAAATAGCCCAAAAAGACGCATCAACACTATAATTGAGGTTGAGCCAACCAAAAATGCCACGCAAAATATCCAGAGTGATAGGGAGCTTCTGCATGGGGGCATTACCCATGACCCTTTTAACACCAGTGAGGAGTGATGATAAATGCCAGTTGTCTAGAAGAGGATTGGGTAGACCAAACTCCTTGTGAAGAAGACCAATGATACTCAAATATTGTTTGATGCTAGGAAACTTGAGGGATCTGGCCAAAAAGGCGGCATACAGACAGTGCTTGATGTAGCTGGAACTGATGGTAGGTTCATGTAGAAACAGAATTGCAAGTAGGTATCTCTATGAGTGCTGTAGGTGCGTCTGGTGCTAGCAGCAAATGTCTGATTGCGGAACTGGGTAACCTCCTCAGCGAGCTCCTTGTAGACCTGAGAGGCAAAACCTGGAAGCAAGAAATAAGGCACTAGTAGGAGACATGTGGTTTACAAGGAGCTCACTGTGCAGAGATTCTTGGGTAAGTTCCTTAAGCAAAAGTGAATGCAACTGAAGAAATGCAGAGCTATCATGCATACAAGAAATTCTATCAGCCCGAACGTTCTGAATGCCAGGAATATAGACTGCTGTGATGCGAAAATTATGAATAGCTGACAGCCAAAACAGATGCCGCAGCCATGACATGACTTGGGGGTTGGCAGTAGTGCCCTTATTGATCATGGCAACCGCGGCCTGATTGTCACATTTGATAAGCACATGGTGCCCAGCCCACAGGGGAGCCCACCTCCTAGCAGCAAGGTAAATTGCAAATGCCTCCTTGAAACACGGCAAGAACGCCTTAAATTTCTACCTAGTGATTCTAGGAGATATCCGGGAGAAACGGATAGATTCCCAACAATTTTCCAAGGGAAACGTAACATTTCCCGACCAGTTTCCTTTAGTGGAAAACAGGAAGAAACGGAAATTTCCATTTCGCTAGAATTTCCCTTCAAGGGATATTTCAAATTTTTTGTATGAAATTGACTCGAAACTCTCGTTTTCTTTCGCGAGATCTGTTCGAGATTATAGTGTTCCGGTGACATTGACTCGAAATTTAAGTCTTTTCCAGTGAAACTGATTGGAAATTTAAGTTGCATAGTAATAGATTGGCGGGAAATCCACGTTTCATAGTGGCAAACTTCGTGGAAATCCTCATCTGATTTGAGAGATTTCCTTCAACGACACGTATCACTAGCAAACATTTTCTCTATGCAACTGCAATGAAAGTTCCTGGTCAGGAAATATGCTTGTAACTAGTATGAACTTAAGACAACATTTGTGATATAGAGATACAACTTTGAAAGAAAAGGATGATGAAGACAACATAATTTGCGAACTAGAACATAACATAACTAAAGAATATTGCATACGACTACAACACAATATCATGTTTTTTTAGTTTCTATGTCTTTTTAGGGGGGGGGGGGGGTGGGGCTCCCTCTCTCCATTAGTTTATCTACTTAGAGAGCTCCTCCTTAATCTATCAATCTTAAATACAATCATGTAAGTAGTTTCATTCAATATTTTCAATATTTTTAGTCTGTAGTTCTTTGTTTTAAGTGTAGTAATCATGTATGTTCTTTGTATCTTTTTGTTAAATTGTATTTAGGATTGATAGATACTAAAAGAAACTGAAACTGAAACTGCTTCTAGGCAAATAAAATGACTTTCATAAGCAAATTAAGACGTTTATTGATATTATATCAAAATTTTGCAATAATGTGCCAAGAATACTAAGGAAAATTACCCGATACTGATTCAAAACTGAATTTGAGGTAAATTTTAGAATCACCCACAACTCAAAACCATTCGATGAAGCTACATTCCATAACATAGCTATTTGCATTTGATACTGCTATACAAAAGTTTTTCAGCAGATTCTAAATCATCCCTGTACTTGTTTGGGACGTCAAACGCTTTCATTTTTGCAAGCACTTTTCCTGCAGAGAAATGGAGATCACCTTTGCATCGTTTACTGGGTTTGGATCTCATTCCAGTATTCAAGTAATGCCCTCATTTGAGCTCCTAACTTAGCCAGTTCCTCTGCAAAACAAACTAATCCCCATGGAAATACTCGCATGTCAAGTGGAAACCACAAAAATTGCCGAGGGGCCCGCAATCATGGACAAACCTGTTGAGACACAAGAGTTTTGTGTTAAAAGATGACTGTGTTGCCTGCCACCTCCCCCCCCCATTGCATTGTTGGTTGAGTGTGACAGAAGAACACATACTCGTGAACCCATTTATGAATTTTCATAAACTTCGAACATTGCAATAGGGAGCGGGGGCATCTCAACTCGAAATCTCCCCCAAAAAGCCAAGTGTCTCATGAGTTTTAACCACTATTGTAGTTAGGCTGAGAGTAAAACTTTGGACAGATATAATCATGTACTTGAATCTGAGCCTGAACCTCAGTGTCTTCTATGATAATAAACGTTCTTATGAAGCGTTCAAAGTCCAGCAATCAAAAAGCATTATTTTGTTACAATTTTGCAATACTACAGGGTGTCCAAAAACTTTCGTAAACATCTGACTAGCTATCAAAAATAAAGACGTCATGATCAGGATGTAGAATATCTATCCCAGTTCCGTAAGACGTTAAATTAGTTTAGACACAAGAATCTTCAAACTCACTACATGTGCACTTATCTACCAGCTTTTTGCATTTAAGGTTCCGTTTCGTGCGAAGGCTGATACATGCTTCTAAATAGTATGTGTTGTGAAAATAGGATGGTGCTTAATTGATACGTTGAGGAACCTTGTCTACCAGCTTTGAAAATCAATCTGTCTCTCGTTCATTGAGATTTCATTTAATGATTTCTGGACAATTGCATTTAAAATTTTGAGAGTTGCTTCAAGAGCTGAACTATTTTTGCGGTTCTATTTGGTTGGATCTCATATCATTAAGAGACGTGAAACTGAATGACCTTCTCTTAACTGGATTTTGGAAATGTTACCAATGAAAGTCGTTCTGGCATCAGGTGACTGGTTTCAATTTCAGTACAAATTTGATCCGCATCAGATTGCAGCTAGATGAATTCTCGGCGGATTAGAGAGATTTGTTTTGAACACCCTGTAGAGATGCGGAAATCGTTCACTCGTCAGTTTCATTGTCTACGTGTATTGCCTTGACCTTTTTTGATGGCTTGCGCTTCATAGGTGAGGCTGCCTCCACCCTGCTTTTTCGCAGCTGCTGTCTCGACTCCATCGCATTCCTTTCCACGATCCTGGCATCCAGCTGCCTTATAAGGGAGGTAAGCTCCTGGCTCCTCCAATTGGGGCTTTTCACCTTGAGTGAATTGCCCATGTCTTCTTCATCTGACATGAGCTCTTGCGTCACTCCTTGCCACAATCTGCTTTCGTCAGGAGACACGAATTTGCTCCGATTTTCATATAGCTGCAAAATGTGAAAGTGAAGATCTATTACAGTTGTTTCATTTGTTGAAAATGATATCACGACAGTTTTCTTGAAACGAGAGCTATGAAAAAATTGTTAACATCTAAACAATAAACGAATAGAGAATAAATAACGTATGATTACTGTCAGACTTCTCAAGTATTAAGCTTTTTACACAAGCTGTCAAATGACATTATGCATATGAAACATGGCAAAATTTTGAGGACCTATTTTTTACTTAGTCGGGCAGATAGCAATACGGGGGGGGGGGGTTCTTCCATAGTAAAGGTAACTGGGGATGTGCCGCCCACAAGGGTATACTTTTTTGGACCTCTAGTCTAGCCAAGGGTATGCTTTTGGCAATTTTGGTCAAAGAACTGTAAAAGTTCGGTAATTTCTGTAAAAAACCAAATTTAAAAAACTTTCTGTCTTGAGAATGCGATAATTTGGCAAGTTTTGTCTAGAAAACGCCCTTTCAAGGCATATTTAATGGAGAAATTAGTCTAGCCAAGGGTATCATTTTCACAAAAATTGGTCTAGCCAACGGTTCAGTTCCATTTTGAAACTGTGGGCGGTACACGCCTACCCGAAATTTCGCTGAAACATCCTCCCCCGTGGATAGCAACTACTGGAAATGACCTATGCATGGCTTAAACTATTTCTTGCTATGGCTTAAGGATGATATTTACTAACGAAGGAGTTTACTAATTATCAAACCACATCAGGTACTTTGCTTTTGCTGGATGCAAGGACACCATCATATTCGTAAGATGACTTATGTTAGGCACTGTTTCAGTAAAGGATCTTACTCTTTGTCTGCGAGCACGAATTTTCTTTTTCTCAGCAGCCAATTGGTGTCTCTGAGGGTCATTAGTCTTCAAAGCGTGCTCTTTTTTGATCGATTTGAAGTAAGTGTAGCAAGCGTCTGCAGGAAAAAGAAAAGAAATCGAGTGTAAGTTGTTTGCCTGCCAACAAGACGGTCAGAGTAGTAGCCTAGGAATCGTTTCAAAAGTAGTTTGCTTTTTTGACAGAAAAATATTGCATCTCTCTTAAAATATCTGAAGGAACAAAGAGGGAAAGCGCTTGCAATCTTAAAGAAATTTATGATAAGCATTGATTCTCCAATAGGATCAAATATTGTGTTCTTAGTAAGTCCCTTTGTTTTGGTGTCTTTGTTACTCCATTGTTGTCTAAGTTCACGGGTAGGTTTCCAAGTGATTGTAACAGCAGTTACTGAAGAAGATGAAACTCGAAACGTCTTAGTATGTGTCTGAACGTCTGAACTATCTTTTAAAAGTATATGCTATGGTAAAATGGCTCTTTGATCATAGATTATCTACTTGCATACGATATAGTAATGCAGTGAGGTTACCCGAAGACAGCTTTATAAGAACAGCACAAAGTACAACAGGTTTTAAGTCTTTGTAATGCTTTGATTTGGTAATTTGTAACAGTCTTCTGACTCTTGAATTATTTTTGCTGCAATATTAAAAGTGCTGGTTCATTTCACTTTGATGGGCATGTGTGAACCTATTTAACACTCTTCGTCAGTAACAATTTACGAACAGGATTTTGGGACACTGCAATTGCAATGATTATAATGCATATTTCAAAATCATCTTACTTCTTATAAGTTCTTTATTGAACCGTTCTTTCACTTCGATAGAAATATCTTTTACAAATTGCTTTGTCACGCAATCATTTTCCTCAGATGTGAAACTGCGAAAAGAGAAAGTATAATTTGTATAGTTTCATAAACATTTCATATAAACATCCATAAGATAGATCGATTTTTTTTCACAAGAACTGCGTAGATAATGTATTAATTCACATCATGAAAGACATCTGAAAATATCTGAAAAAGATATCTAAAAAAAGATATGAAAGCTGAAAAAAACTGGACAGATATGAAAGTGGTAACTGCTTCCTTGCCTCATTTGAAAATGAATGTTATCAACATTAATGCCCTAGCAATATTCTAGTATATGCGTGTCAACATAGCTGAAAACACATTTTACCTTTAGCTATACAGTTGCTCCTGAAAAATCATGAGGCTATGATATTGCGAAACTGAAGCTCTGAAGTATCTCCCCAGCAAGAACCATCATCGTAATTTGTGCTGTAAGGCGTTTCGGCCTGTTACTCATCTTATGGACTGACGAGCTTCCATTCCCAATTAACAATGAAAAAGTAACTGAGGGCATCTCTTGCATCCCATGAAACTGATGATGATCAACAAATTTTTAATCGTTAAACATCTGTCAAAGTCATATCATTATTGTCATTATATCAAGAACACAAACCAAACTTACAGCTCATCCAAGTCCCACTGCTCGTCCGCTGGCAACGTATGATACATTGACTTGACAGTTCTCTGTAAGAGGAAAACCCTGCTTTTTAGTTCGTCATTCTGAGTAAAATCTAAAAACTTTTCTGTCAAAATAATGTTATACCAAAGAGCCAATAACAATGACTGAGAAAAATACAACTGAGTAACAACAGACAGGGCCTATCATATGGATTGAGATAATCAATGAAAAGACAACAATCCACGTAGACTTCACATGAACTCACAGATAACTCCTTTGGAACATTGATCTTTTCCACGATTGTTGCTTCAAACTTAAGCCGCATTTACACGAGCAATTTTTCCTTGGCAATTTTCCTTGACAAGTTTCCTTGCCCGTGTAAATTAGCAACAAGTCTTGTTTGACAGTTTTTCCTTGACAAGTTTTAATTGCTCGTGTAGACTGACAACGAGTCTCCTTTGACAATCGATTTGGCCAGCGGAATTGAGGTTAGCCTCGGTTTGCTGACGCGCACGTTTTTCGCGCCAAATATTCTTGCAAAAGATGGCTCCTTTGACGAAGAAGAAACTTTTATTTGTGTGTGGGGCAGCTGCAGCCCTACTAATTTACTATGGATCTAAGAAAAAAAGACAGCGAAAGTGGTGGGTTCGGCCTTGGACAAGCCATCGTCGCAGGCAGATCAAAGGATTAGCTGGTAACTTGATTGGAGAACTGAGACTCACAGACCCAGGCAGTTTTCAGAATTTTTTCCGGTAATTTCTACAGTTTAATTTTTTGCGTTTGGAGTTAGCCTCAGAAATTTTCGTTGGAAATTTTAGCACGCAATAATGTCGATATTTTTTGATCGAATCTGACACTTTATGTTTTTCTTCTAGAATGGAAACTCTCTTGTTTGATGAACTCCTCGAAAAAGTAAGGCCGCACATTTCGAAGCAAGACACGACCATGAGAGATGCAATATCTGCACACGACAGACTATGTTTGACACTTAGATTTTTAGTTTCTGGAGCATCTTACAAAGATTTAATGTATTCCTTTCGCATATCTTCTGCTACAATTTCAAAGTCCATCCCTGAAGTGTGCAAGGCCATCAATGAGGTCTTAAAGGATGAGTACTTGGAAGCACCATCTTCAAGGAAACGATGGGAGAAATTGGCTGAAGATTTTGAATCAAAGTGGCAGTTCCCACATGCTGTTGGAGCAATAGATGGGAAGCATATCAACATCCGGGCACCTCCTAACTCTGGCTCGGAATATTTCAACTATAAAAAGCAGTTTAGCATTGTCTTGCTAGCCATTGCAGATTCAGATGCAAAATTTGTTGCTTATGATTTGGGTGCAGCTGGAAGTCAATCGGATGGTGGAGTCTTCAAAAATGGAAGTCTGGGACAGATCTGTAAATCCCAAAGCTTTCCTACCAAATCGAAATTAGGGCAAAGAATTACTGAAGTTCCTTTTTTCCTGTTGGGTGATGAGGCTTTTGCACTAGATAAAAATCTGATGAAGCCTTATCCCCATAGAAGTGCATTGGGTGACGAAAAGGTGTTCAATTATCGCCTATCACGAGCCAGAAGAATAGTAGAGAATGCTTTTGGAATTCTCTGCTCTAGATTTAGAATTTTGTTGCGAACACTGGAGCTAGATGTTGAAAATGCAATGCAAGTGGTTCGTGCCTGCCTTGTCCTGCACAATTATCTGATGACAAAAAAAGACAAAAGTTATTCTCCCCCTGGATTCATGGATACGGAAGACAGCAATGCCAACGTTGTCCAAGGATCTTGGAGGAATTCCATAGACAACCAGCAGATATGCACGTTAAGAGCAGACCCAAGTTTGCGCCCATCAACATCAAATGCAAGGGAAATTCGAGACAATCTCAAGGAATATTTTTATGATGAGGGTGCAGTTGAATTCCAGTGGAAGATGATCGAATAAAAACTATCGTAAACACAATGATACCCAAGCATAGGACACAATTAAAACAATAAACAGCTGAAATGTTTATAAAATTGTTTGTGTAAAGGAGTCATTATAAGTTATTCAAATCTTTCTTTACTACAGCCTGGGTGCTGGGTAACAACAACATAAACAATGGTACAGTGAATACTTTGAATATTTTGGCTTTGGTTAATTCCCTGGTGGAAGCAAATTGTGATAGTTCAAACCACCATTGTTCTCTTGGACATTATATGCAGCATAATGGGGTGGTGCCCTCTGTTGTTCGGTTGTCTGGAATATAGCAGTTTGCACAGCAAATTTTACCCTCCTCTGCCAATCACTATTTCCAAGTGCACGAATTGAGTTGGCAACATCCCTACCAAACACATCCCACTCATCCTCTTCTTTGGCAAGGTTGCTGGAAGTTGTTTCCTTAGATTCTTTTGCTTCCTTTGCTAGCTCACTCAGTGCTGTTGCAGCTGTTTCCATCCATGGCACTTTTTTCCTTTTCTTGGGATGTGCAGATGGGGAATCATTATCTGGAGAAGGGAGGCTGAACTCATCTTCTGCTGTTTCCAAATTCATACTGTCATCATCATTGTCATTAGAAGATGATGCAGACATATTTGATAAACATGGTCGATTTGAACAGATTACATTCTCTAGGAAAGAGCATTCTTCAAAATATCTCCACTTAGGAACATAGACATCAGCTGCACCACTTCCTGTTCCCTGGCTCTTCTTTATCTTTCTAATTTCTTCACGGAATGTGGTGCGAAGACTTTGTATTTTGCCTATAACATAAAAGCATTGAAAAATCACTATAAGGAATTTTTTACCATAATTCATAAAGAGTTAAGCATGTAAGATAATACCATCAGGTCAAATTTGCAGCCAAAAATTTGAGTACAATCCTACCACTTTTTGTTATTGTGTACAGTGTATAAGAATGGTTATCAGATCCTATTCCCCGGTATTCTTGGCCATAGTTCATCAAATTCAAGTCCCAGTAGAGAAATTTCAATCTGAAAGTATTGATTTTAGGCACATCGCAGATCCCACATTTCCCCTTACGACCCTCAAAGGACATAGGAATTTAGGCCTACCTTTCAAAGCTGGCAAATCAATCCCAGGAATTTCTTCCTTTAATATCTGTATGAGCTCCGCATACTCATTCTTCTTCATGTTCCTGTTTTTATAACATTCTACCTTTGTATTCCAAAGGCTTTCACGGCTTTGCAGAGCTTCTAAGAGCATCGATGTTCCTTGATCGGTCCAGATCAACCTTGTGGCAGCCATGACAGCCAAGAACAAGCAATTGCGCGAAAACAAGGGTCTGGAATTGAGACAACTGTGTCAAGTTCACTTGTCAAGTCATCTACACGGGCAAGTTTTGCATATGACAATTTTTTACTTGACAAGTGCACTTGGTAAAAAACTGGCACGCCAGCTTTTGAACAAGTGCACTTGTCAAGGAAAAAATTGTAATTTTTCCTCAATATACCCCAATCTACACGAGCAAAATAAACTTCACAAAGAAAAATTGTCAAAGAAAACTTGCTCGTGTAAATGCGGCTTTATCTTTCAGCCCTATGAGCCGAGCATCAATTCTCTCCAGTTGATCGTTCACTTCTCCAATCTTTTCTAAAGTTTGTTTTTGATTTTGGACAAAGACTTCTTTTAGCTGAGCAATTTTGCTGACAAGGAAAAGAAATCTTTGATTGAAAAAGAGTAAATGAAAACAGTTTTACAAGAACTGCAGCTATCTTCTTGGTAGTGTTTGCAAATATTGAGTTTATTTCGGGAAGTGTAGAGAGTCAGGGGGACACTTCCTTATTTGGTTACAAGGAGATGTAGCTACACTGCAAGAAGTTCTGTCACTGGCCAATGCCACCCTCTAGAATATGGAAGGGACTTAGAGTTTCAATGCCAGAATATGGACATGGTTTTCAGCCAGTGTTTTCATTTATAAGAATTGTGAATTGTTTGTCTCAAACCTAAACATCCCCAGAATTTCTAATGAAATTAGGCGCCAAAGTCAGAATATATCCTTAAAGAAGTACATCCAGTCCCGAGAATTTTCGTGCCTAACCATACAAAACCTTGTGCACATCCCAGAATGATTGGAAAATCACAACCCAGGATCGAAAGCTTCAAACATTAGAATGAAGAGTACCTACTTGCAAATAATAATCAATCAGTAACTGTTAAATAGTCTCCAAGGATTAAACATTTGTTCTCACATTCTGCAGCTTGCTTAATGCGATGAAATTTGAACAATTAAAGTTGGAAATAATCTTTCTTTATGTGCTAAGAGTTCCTAAAGTATCAAGATTCTACTTGACTGGCGGCATTTGGCGATGTAGCTGCATTGCCGCTCGTCAAAGCAAAGAATTATATACTTTTCAATTCCCCAGTCGACCGACGTAACTGAATTTAACTCTTTCTACAAGTACGTCTTCACTGCAGTGCAGTCATTGCATTCATATTCTTTGCAAAAGTGAACATTTCAAGACTTACTTGATGGTCTTTAAGGCATATCTTGCTGGTACATTTTAGTCTAAGTAAGTTAAATACATGTGGAGGGCCGCCAAAAGTATTTCCCACAAGAGCAGATTTTCAGAAAGGTTCACGTCATGAAATACCGAATGAAATTCCGCATTTATCAAGGACACATTTCTAATTTTAGCGCCTAGTTTGATGGCATATTTAAATAATAATAAATAATAATAATAATAATAATAATAATAATAACAATTCTGGTGGTTATTGAAGAGCTTAAGCAAAGGGTGAAGGCTAAGGCAGCTAAGATAAAGAAATATGAGGAAAGAAACAATCAGTTTCTGCAAAATAGGCTCTTCCAAACAAACAGAAAGAGATTATTTGAAAAAATCGATGGAAAGGAAAGGAATTACGAGATCAAACCAGATGCAGAGGAGAGTAAAACATTCTGGAGTAACATTTGGGGTGTAGAGAAGAAGCACAACGAAGATGCAGAATGGCTCAAAGATCTAGAAGGAAATTATTGTAACATTCCACAACAACAGAGTTTCCAAATCGACCAGGAAAAAATTAAAAAACAGCTATCTAAACTACCAAAATGGAAGGCGTGTGGCCCGGACAAAGTGCATGGGTACTGGTTAAAAATATTTGATAGTGTACATGAAAGAATGTCTAAACATCTTCAAGAATGCGTAGATACAGGAGAAGTACCGAGGTGGATGGTGGCGGGTAGAACGACTCTTATCATCAAAGATGTGTCAAAAGGGAGTCTTGTCTCAAACTTCCGACCCATTACCTGCCTTGCCATGATGTGGAAGTTGATGACTGGGATATTTGCTGAAGAAATATATGACCATCTTGAAACGAACAAGTTGCTACCAGAAGAACAGAAAGGTTGCAGACGAAATAGTAGGGGTACTAAAGACCAGCTTTTGATCGATAAAATGGTCATCAAGAACTGCAAAAGAAGAATGACAAATCTATGCCTTGCGTGGATTGACTACAAGAAGGCATATGATATGGTGCCCCATTCCTGGATCATACGATGTTTGCAAATGTTTAAGATATCTGAAAATGTCAAACAACTGTTAGCAAATTCTATGAAATCCTGGAAGGTAGAGTTGACATCAGGCACAGATGGATTAGGGATGGTGAATATCAGGAGAGGGATTTTTCAGGGAGACAGTTTATCTCCAATCTTGTTTGTTCTATGTTTGATACCGCTATCTGCATTGTTGAATGGAATGGGTGATGGATATAAGCTTGGAAAAGACCGTGGCAAGATAAACCACCTTCTTTTTATGGATGATCTGAAGCTATACGCAAAAAATGAAAAGGAGCTTGACACACTTGTACAGACGGTGAGAATCTTTAGTGAAGACATCGGAATGGAATTTGGCATCCAAAAGTGCGCAATGGTTAAATTGATAAGAGGCCAAATTGTGGAAAGTTCAGGCATAGCTTTACCAAATGGAGCAGAGATTAGATCTTTGGAGCAGAGTGAGGAATATAAATATCTCGGCATTCTTCAAAGTGATGATACCAAGAATAAGGAAATGAAGCAAACGACAAAAAGGGGATACTTCAGAAGGGTGAGAAAGGTCTTAAAGGCAAGTCTTAATGGAAAGAATACAATCGAGTCAATAAATTCATGGGCAGTTGCAACAGTGCGATATAGCGCAGGAATTGTCAGCTGGACAAAGGAAGACTTACGAGAAATGGACAGGAAAACACGAAAGCTGCTGACTGTGTATCGGTGCATGCATCCGCAAGCAGATGTCGATAGATTGTATTGGAAGAGGAAAGAAGGGGGTCGGGGCCTAATTAGTATAGAGGATTGTATCACTATTGAAGAAAATAGTCTTGGATATTATATAAACACGAAACAAGATCAACTACTGAAAGAAGTTTGCAAGGAAAATATCATCAAAGAGAGACAAAGCCCTAAGGAAAAGAAAAGAATGATCATTGAGAATAGAAAAGAAAGGTTTAGGGAAAAACCGTTGCATTCTGCTTACTTCAAAGAGACAAAAGACGTTAAAGATGAAAAAGAAAGTTGGGAGTGGCTGGCCAATGGATACCTAAAAAAGGAAACAGAAGGAATGCTCATGGCAGCCCAAGATCAAGCACTCAGAACAAACTGGGTATCGGTTATGATAGATAAAAGACAAGGATCTGCAATGTGTCGGCTGTGCGGGGAGAGGGATGAAACTATAAGCCACATTCTCTCGGAGTGTAAAAAGCTGGCACAAAATGAGTACAAGAAATGGCGTCATGATAAGGTGGCTGCCGTGATACATTGGCATCTGTGTCACAAGCTTGGATTTTCTTGCGGATCAAAGAACTATGAACACTTTGTAGATAACACAATTGCTGTACTAGAAAATGAAGCAGTTAAACTTCTATGGGATTTCTCCATGCAGACTGAGTCTAAAATCGAACATAACAGGCCAGATATAGTTGTCATTGAGAAAAAGTCAAAAACATGTTATATAATAGACGTGGCATGTCCCTTCGATACCAGAATTGAGAAAAAAGAAATGGAAAAGAAAGATGCTTACGGTGATCTGAAGTACGAGATATTCAAAGTATATAAAGGTGAAGTCAACAAAGTTTTTATCATTCCAATTATCATCGGAGCGTTAGGCTCAGTGACCAAAAGATTCAAAAGTTACCTAGAGCAGCTGAAGTGCGATGTTCACTTGGAAGTAGTGCAAAGAACCTGCCTTCTGGGATCAGCAAGAATACTGAGGAAAGTTTTGGACACAAAGTAGAAGAACAGGAGATAACATCAAGAAAAGATTAGTTGAACAGTAGAAGCCTACCTGCTAAAGCTACGGGAAGTAGCCTGCTGGTAGGACGCAAACCAGTAAATTACAACAACACTGTGAATGAGTACAATAATAATAATAATAATCACTTTCTTTAACGTTGGCGTTGTAAATAGCACTAGGCTAATTAATGCCAACCATTTTTGAATACAAACATTGTAGATAATCAATAAACCTAAATGTAACCTAAATTTACAATAAAATCCTGTAGATTGTGTAAGGATTTTATTGTAAATTTAGGTTACATTTAGGTTCATTGATTATCTACAATGTTTGTATTCAAAAATGGTTGGCATTAATTAGCCTAGTGCTATTTACAACGCCAACGTTAAAGAAAGTGATTATTATTATTATTATTATTATTATTATTATTATTATTATTATTATCATTATTATTATTATTATTATTATCATTATTATTATTATTATCATTATCATTATTATTATTATCATTATTATTATTAATATTATTATTATTATTTAAATATGCCATCAAACTAGACGCTAAAATTAGAAATGTGTCCTTGATAAATGCGGAATTTCATTCGGTATTTCATGACGTGAACCTTTCTGAAAGGTTTAACATTGTTGACCACACACACGTCCTGTGATTGTGCTCAAACCAATATTCATTTGAATTCTTTTTGAATTAAAAGAGTTGCATGTTGTGTGCTTCGACCATTTACCTCAGATTCCATCGATCATAAAAAGTGATCGTTAGCATAGTTATTACAACAAGGAAGCACCGGAAACTACCCTAAAAGAGGCCTTACTAACCAAAAAGATCTAAAAATCTCTAAAATAATCCAACCAAATTATAACTGGCCAACACATCCTAAAATTCAATATCCGATATCACATCTTCAAGAAAGCACCCCTGATACTCTATTAGATTACTCTTCTCTCATCTTTTGCAGCTGGTTACCACTTGTTATGCCTCATTCAGGGTCGTTTTGCATTTTCGTTAGTACGCTATCATTAGAAGGACATTTTTTCTTGCAAATTATATCTTTCTCGTGAATCAAATCTTATTCTCGGCAGATGAATGAAGTGAGACTGCAAATTTGCTTTATCTCCTCTGTTTTAATGAACATGAAAGAATCACATTACTGGTTGCATGTAAACCGATACACAACGACTGGCTTAAAACATCTTAAGTTTGTCTATTGCATTGTTAATGGAAAGTCTTGAGCTTGGTTGAATGCATTTCATCATTCGTCCTAGTTGAACAATTGGCTCATATGATACGTAAGCTGCTGAATGCTTAAACAAGTATCCAATGGAATAGGTGTCTGTTGCAGGAGACTGCTTTGTTCCTAAGACATTCCTCAATTCGTGAGCAAGGTGTCTGTGGAATTTGTTATACTTTTCTTGTTCTTTACTTCCAGGTAAAATGTTGTAGTAGACTGGTTTCGAGATTAAGGTTGCTTTGCCGAAATCTATGACCTTCGTTGTGTTTGCCAGGATAACGTTGTCAGATTTTATGTCGTTATGCAATAAATTATTTTTATGCATAAATTGGATGCCTTTGAGAACTCCTTTGCAGGCATCTTTTAGCTCCTTCACTGTAATACCAGCTTTCAACTTCACTAAAAGATTGGGATAGCATTCAAAATTCTCCATCAATATGACATTATTATTTAGAAGACCAAACACAAATGGAAAGTTATCATGACCACTTAACTTGATACCAACAACAGCTTCAGCTAAAATGGCTTTTTTTGGATAACGTGTTAAATCCAATGTCTTAGCAACCGCGCGCTTGCAATTCTAATTTGTGAATTTTAGCCGGCTGTATTACTCCAAACTGTCCCTTGCCTATTATGTTTGAGGAAATTGTCACCCCATCACTTGAAAACGTTGGTATACATCTGGTTTGTCCAATTAAGGCGTCACGGACATAATTTATTTCCTTGTTTTTCCCAATGGAAGTTGCCATAACTGAATGTCCATAGCGGACAGATGTTGTAGCAAACGGTGTTGGTCGCTTAAAAGCCTTCCGTTGTTGCAATAAGATGTGCTTTTCGCTTGTTTTTAACTTTCTCTGTAACCCCTCTATAACATTGTCCTTTGCAGCAAGTGCCAAAATGTTCTTCATTTTGCCATTATTTCTCAACTTTCTTGCTTTACGTTTTAGATTTCTTGCAATACGACTTTGCTTGGATCGTGGATGCCCTTTCTGGGTTCTAAATATCAAATGTAAAAATTGTAATAGATTACTTTGATTATGCATTGCAAAATGGATTTTGAATGAACACTAGAGCAAGCGTTCGCACATTATGTTTCTGATAATGTTCTTAAGATCTATCAAGAATTTTAGCTAATGATGAAAGAAACATGCCCTGTAATATGCAGTCAATGGCCCTGAATGGAACTCGAAGGCACTTTTTGCCAAGTAGCATAGATCAGTGTATAAAGATACTGTTTAAAGATAAAGGGACCAAATGCTAATAGCTCACCTTGTCAATGCAGCGAAATGATCACCAATCTCGTTGTTTGAGGCATTTTGCAAATCCAAGCTGTGGATAGGAGAATTCAAAAAAGCTGAACCTAGCCGAATTCAATGCATTTTGTTTGCATTTCATATTATGTCTAAAATTAAAATATCATATTTCCTGCAATCACGTTTAGCTTCTCTTAGTAAAACATTTACCATTTGCAAATTCGTAGTCAGATTGCACTGAATATGCTCTCTTGTCGCTTGCGCTGTGTTGAAATGTTCGTGTCCCTTCTTTATCAGTTCAAAAACGAATGTAATATATATTCAACATTCTCTGCTATATAAAATGACAAGAATCGGCAGACTAATTTAAGTGCCAGTGTCCATAACATAGATATACATAGTATTTGATTTCTTTACGTGAATATTCAAGAGCCAGCGAGCAATCAGAAGCTCTCATTTTTTTATACAATATAAAACTTTTACAACAACGAGGTACCTAAGACTACACATACAAACTACTGGACTACAAGGACGACGACCCCGGGAAGCAAGAACCCATGACTATCCCATAGCGTCATTACATAAAACGCTAAACTAAGAGTTCTCCTCTTTCAGTGCATAACAGAAACATTGAAACTATCTGATCAATCCAGAAGGTTAAAACATAAACTTGCATACTGGTATACGTCAAGATGTATTAGACATTTTCAAGCTACGCATAGAGATATTTTAACATACAGGGCGAGTCAATACAAAGAATTCCCTTTTGAAAGGTCATGACTCCCTGGTTATCAATACTATGAAATTGGCAAGTATTTAATTTAATTAATGGTAGACATGTTCAGAGCTATTGTAACATTTGCGCCTGAAATTAGCCACTTCTCCATTATGAAATGATGAAGGATTTTTTTGAAAAAGAAACCCTCAAAACGTCTCCAAATTCAAGAACAACTTTCCCCACTAATATTTCTGCCTTGGGCCAGGATTCTCCGCGCGCAGCGCGGATTTTCTACTAGGCGGATTTTCCGCGCGCAGCTGAGCGGCTGTTGTATTTGCATTGTTTATTTCTAACAATGGTAACTTCTAGTTTCTCCGCTACGCGCGTATTGGAAAGTCGGATTGACTTCAACTTTTCCGCCGCGTCCTAAGGCGCCAACCAATCAAAGAAGGTTAAATCAAATCGCTTGAAAGCTCTGACACATACTTCAGTATTCCAAGGCAGGAGAAAGCCACGGCGATTGGCGAAAAACAAATTCTGAAAATATTTTAACAAATCATTAGTCCAAGAGCCTCATGTCATTGTCTCACTGACCAGCAGAGAAAATTATTCCTTTTCTGATCTTGCTTGATATAGCTGACGAACGAAAAACCACTTCTTGTACTTGTTAATCGCCTTTGGTCTTACAAGAGCAATAGCTCAAAAAGATGAAGCTTCTTCAGCAAGAGCAGCCTTCGAAGTTTTGTCCATTTTCAAAGAGGGTCTAGGCCTATCATTATGTGCGTTCTGGCGCCTTCTTTCTTTGTTTTAGAAACAAAAGCCGCTCCGCTGCGCGCGGAAAAATCAGCCTAGTAGAAAACCGACTTTACACAGAGCTTGCAGCCAGGGCCGAGGAGAGGGGGGGGTTAGGGGGGTCAGAAACCTGGGGCCCATAGCCATAAGGGGCCCATAAATAATAACTGAGTTTTTTTTCGAAATAAGGCTCAAATGAGGGTCTCTAGACCACGGCCAGTGCTAAAAGGGAGCCCATCCATCAATAATGCTTCAACAATCAAGAAGAGACTGAAGACAATAGTTACAACGTTTTCTTATAAGCGGTAAAAGTTAAATACATTTTGTAAGCCATTGAACTTTACCAGATGAGCTAGAAAAAATTCCCGAACATTCATAAGACCAAGAATGTTAAAGAGATTTGAACGATTCGGATTCTTGTTAAAAGATGAAAGACGAACAAATTTTATTGATTTTTCCAACGTTCTTGTGAGCACTGAAAATATAGGAAAATTTGACTTCACTGACTTTTTGGCTGCAAAGTGCTAGATAGGAGCCTAAAACATGACTAGCTTGTTACATGATTTTACGATTGTATCTAGAAGCGGACATCGTGACCAGAGCAATTTTAGCAACCATACTTTTAAAAATTTTCCCGGGGGAGCATGCCCCCGGACCCCTAGGTGGGTGCGCCTCTGGCGCACGGGTACGCCCTCAGCGAACCTATCGGAACTCATTTGAAAAAGGGCCCATGCTGTATTCTGACCCGGGGCCCACAAATTCTCTCCGCGCCCCTGCTTGCAGCAATTACTTCTGCACGCTTCAGAACGTGTTGTTTTCTTAGGATGATGAACAAGTCTTCTCCTGGTATGAGTAGCTTTTTCAGGGAGATTCCAGCCTCGCAAGGGGAGGAGATACACACATGCACAATTGTGCTATAAATATTCGGAAGGAAAATCAAGGAAACATTGCTCATAGTTTTCATACGCTTTCCCAGGTTTTTTAAGTAGGATTTCTCCCATGTGCACGTGAAGGAATGGGCAATTAAAACCGGAAAATCAATGAGCCTGTTGATCATATTAACGATAAACAAGACAGTTTTCAATGCTATTGCTTTAGCACTTAGTGAGCAGTGGCCCTTAAACGGGGATTCTTTTTCTGACTCATCCAGTGTATCATGAAAAAGGATAAAATCTTCAAAACTTACCTGCTTTCATCACCTTGATCACTAAGAAGGTCTTCTGGTAATGGGGGTAGTGATGAATCGCTTATCCTTCAGGAAGACATAAGTAAATAATTCAATATAAAATCCTTCGGTTGAGTGTTAAATACCAATGTTATGAAAACATACAGAATTGTAGAGGGAAAATGAAACTGCAATGTTTTGACATTCAAGTTCAGAATTCAAAAATTGCTGCATCACGTTTTAGGATTTATATAATTTCAGAGAAAGCATCTTTCAAGAGTATGTGACAAGCTTGATTGATTGACAAAATACAAAGTCACAAGTAGCAGACATTGTCTTCTTTTTGAAGTCCCTGATAACGGACTGTTTTTTCTTCTTTTCTATCAAAGACGCAAAGTGCAAGTTTAGACCAAATACATACCTTGGACGCTTGGGTGTTGCACTGATGTCAGTCCCCAGCGAGCGTGAAGGAGTCGAAGTCACCCCAAAAGGAAGAGTAGCAAGATTTCCGCAAAAATTCAACTGTGTAGGGTGGCTAGATCTGTTACTTGTTTGAAAAACTTAAAATCATCTTCCCTTTGCCTCTTTCTCCATGTTACGATTTACACTCTTCTCTATTAGAAAGATGTACCATAATAGGTCAGGATAACAAGGAGTTTCTGAACTTACCTACTTTCTTGTCTTGACATGCTCACTTGAAAACTAAAAATTGACAAGCACTTGTTAAGATCGAAACGGTGGCAAAAATATACGTCAGTCTCTTACATAGCTAATCTCGGCTAAATTGGATCATTTCTATTTAATATTTTTGTTGTTCTCTATCGATGATGTGTAGAGCATATCTCTGTTGCTTTGTTCTGTGAATTACCCATGACATACCTCTGTTGCTTAGTTCTGTGAATTACCCAGAGGGTTCCTTTGATGTATGATAGAGCACAAATTTATTGGCAATAAAACAGAAGACGAGGATAATGAGCCTAGACATCCATAGCTTGTCCTATTTTTTATTTGCACCAGAGTATTGTATAATTTGGACCCCTGATAGAAGATAGATAGATACTATCGTACGAAGCTACGATTGCATAAATTATAGCTTTGGTGATACTTAAGGTGTAGCATTCCTTGCCCCTCCCCACAGTAGTGGTCTGACCGAAACAGCTTGGTTTGAATAGGGATAAGTAACCCCTTCTCAGGTTGCTGAGGACTGTAAACTTACGAGCAACAAACTGATTATGTTTCTTGAGAGACCCAGGGGCGCAAATGCAAAATTTTTTTAGGGGGTGTGCGCTCAAAGGACCGAGTTTTTCTTCACGAGGGACCGACTTTTCCAAAACAGATTCCGAAGTTGAAGGGGGCAATTTGAAGAGTGGGCGCCAAAGACACGATGAAAAGTGCACGCCGGCGGCGCGCGAAAATTTTTGGTCCTTTATTCTGGAAAACTTCTCTGGTTTTTCAACTGAAAAAGGCCTTAATTTATATGTTTCCCACATTCAGAGCGAAAAACGAAAAAGGGTGCAGTTTGGTCAGGATAAGGGGCGCTCTTCTTGCCGAAAAAGGGGGCGCCAAGCTGAGTTTTCATCATGAAGGGGGGCAGTTGCCCTCAGCTGCACCCCCTAAATCCGTCACATTAAATCATTTAATGAAAATAAAACTACAGTAACAGGCACAATGTTTCCCCAACGATAGACATGATATCAAATTTAAGCGTAACTGACACTATGTTGTCTCTGAGTAGTATCTTTAGCCGTCTCCCCTTAATAAGAACGTTCCCGACTGAACAAACTTTGGGATGTTGAAACCAAATGCGAGCGAAGCAAGCAAAAATTGGGTTCCTGGGCTTGCCCCGGGGGAAACATTTTGCTACAACACACTTGAGATCGTCGGAAAATGCCCCATTTTGTGAAGAATTCACCACTTAGAGGTGCAGCAGGAATCGACCAACGGAAGGCTTTCCCGGGAAATTCTGAAAAAAAAGAACTTAAAATCACTTAGAAATAGGTTGGTTTTTACTGTAGTTCTATGAACTATATGATGGATTGATATTTTCTAATGAGTTCTTTGCACCCTCATTACTTTTAGCTAATCTTCTTTTCCATAAGTCTGACTTTCAGAGCCTTCTTCAGTGAAAAAGGAACAAACCTTAGCGAATTATTTTGGGGACTCCAACGGGCCTGAAGAAATTTGGATGGTCCAAGAAGATCACTGTGGTATATAGACCCCTCAGACATATTCTGAAAAATGCTAAGTTACTATTCATGGGACCCTATGGACATCTATGGTCTTACAGGAAAACTTGGGCAAGTCCAGGGCCCCTAGGGCTATGAGCTACAGTTTTTGAACTCTCTCACCCCCTCTCTCGGCCCTGCACGCGTGCCCCAGACAGTCTTGGTTATTCAACTCCTTCCTTCCAAAGAAGCAGGCCACTGGACAAGACCACTGCCACTGTACGTCAACACAGCCGCACTGGCTGGGACCGACTCCCACACATTGTTCGTTAATTGGTCCTGCTAAAGAAGCAAGATCACTATGAATCACTTCAATACAGTGAGGAATCAAGAGCAGAATCGGGACCGAATTTTGCGGTAACACAGCTTGGTGGTACCACTCTGTTAAGTACTATTGACAAACATTAAGCATTTCAAGTTCAGAGCCGGATTGGGACCGATTTTTACACTATAAAATGGCGACTGGGACCGGATGGTGAAATAATTGGGGGGGGGGGTGTCACACCCCCCACACCCCCCTCATTTGTGCCCCTGGAGAGACCTTATAAGTTTCTAAAGTGGCCTGATCAATAACATCTCAGTGTATTATTTTATGGCTATCATTTGGCCAACAGCCCCACACATGCCATACTTGGCATGCTCCCGCCTGTGAAAGGTGATGATGAACTAAGGGAACCATACACCAACAAGAAATAGTTTGTCAGATATTAATCTAAAAGCGCTCAAATTACCTCGAATTTCCTTTCTGCCTTTTGAACCTTCTTTCAACTGGCTTGGATCTTAAACAGAGGGAAAGAGGAGATATAAAAAAGAGATGAAGATCCAGAAGATGAATTCATAACTGAGGACATTACACAAGCAAGTGAGACAAATCAAGCCTTATTTACTGCAGTGACAACGTTTTTCCATCTTCTGTTAATATGGCAGATGTATTTCAGTATTTCAGACAGCTGCCTGGAATCGCTGTTGAGTATCATTGGATATTTTTTCACGTTGTGTCAATTGGCTTTAGGGAAGGACTTGTTTGGCTCAGTTGTAGAGGAGTTCCCCAGCACAGTTTACAAAGCAAGAAGATATGTTGGACTGGAGAAGGATGAATTTATCAAGTTCATTGCCTGCCCAAAATGTGACAAACTTTACACTTACAGCCAATCGTTTTTGATGATAAACGGTAGGAAAGCTAGTAACAGGTGTGATTATGTAGCATTTCCAGATCATCCACATGAAAGATTCAGGCAAGAATGTGGCACTTTATTGATGAAAACAGTTTGGGCATCCGATGGGAAAAAGACGTCATTATATCCATTCAAGATATATACGTATCAGAGCTTAAGAGTTTCCTTACAAAGGCTAATAGATAGAGAAGATATACGGCAGGCATTGCAAAGAAATATAGAAATACACAATGACTGTCTTTTTGATGCATATGATGGCAATGTTTGGCAACAGTTTCGAGACAAATCAGGTGATCTGTATTTCCAGGACAAACGGAATCTCGGAGGAATCTTCAATATTGACTGGTTCCAACCATTTAAAAATAGTGAACACTCAATTGGTGCATTATATTTTGTACTTCAAAATCTTCCCAGAGAAATTCGATTCAGAAATGAAAATGTTTTACTTGTTGGCCTAATTCCTGGACCAAAGGAGCCACAAATTAATGTCAACACTTATTTGAAGCCACTGGTAAATGAACTCTTGCAACTTTGGAATGGAGTGGATTTGAAAGAGAACAACGAGGATGTACGATATCGATTTGCCCTTGTTGGCATATCGTCAGATTTGCCGGCAACAAGGAAGAGTTGTGGATTCCTGTCATATAATGCCCAAAGAGGTAAGTCCTTCATTTCTGCTCTTCATTCCTTTTATCCAATTGAAATTGACCTCTGTAACGATTGAAGATAAAGGACAAAGAGGCGAAAGCTAAGAAGAGCTTATCCATGAATATGACAAAGAAGCTCCTACGCACGCTGTTGCTCCTCAACCTGAACGGACCCCACACACATGTTGACTTTTTCAAATACAATAGAATACAACAGGCTAAACGTAGGCATGCATATGCAGTTTTCGAGTTGGCTATTCATATCCATCAGCTAACTTTGAATGTCTTTTCGAGTTGCTAAACAGTGTAGTATTGTTTTGAACTAGCATTACAAAAAAGTCACTTTGTGTCTGTCTGTTGCTGGCAAGTAATTTGCATCCCTAGCATATTTTGAAAACAGTAATTCGTTGATTTGGACAGGAAAAATTTTGTCATATGATAATTACATTCAATATGCATTGGTGATGAAATCAAAATTGATAAATCTATTAATCTCAGGTTGCAGCAAATGCTTCAAAGAATTTCCAAGAGAATCATTTGGTGCGAAGCCAGATTATTCAGGCTACGACATGAGTGAATGGGTTCCCAGGACTGGTGATCAACATAAGCAAATGGCAGCTAATACGATGAAAGCACAAACCAAAGCCGAAAGAACGACACTGGAATCTTCTTTGGGAGTTCGCTATAGCGAGTTCTTTCGCCTACCATATTTTAACCCGATAAAATTTCACGTAGTAGACCCAATGCACAACCTTTTACTGGGAACTGCAAAGCATACGTTTCGGGTTTGGATAGACCATGGAGTCATTGACGACGAGAAAATATCCCTGATTGATAATTTGATAGAAGAGGTTTCTAAATCCAAAGAGATTGGAAGAATGACAAGGTCGATGGGGCACTACAAATCATTGAAAGCAGAGGAGTGGAAGAATTGGGTTATTTTGTTTTCACTGTACTGCCTCAAAGATATCCTTCCGAAGAATATTTTTAATATATGGCAAATGTTCGTGCGGGCATGCAATCTACTACTACAAATGTCAATAAGTGATAGTGAAATTGAAGATGCTCATCGTCTCCTTCAAATTTATTGCATAAAGTTTCAGGAAACATTCGGTAAAGAAAGTTGTACGCCTAATATGCACATGCATCTTCATTTGAAAGAATGTATTTTCGATTACGGACCTGTTTATGCGTTTTGGACATTTTCGTTTGAGCGCTACAATGGCAAGTTAGGGTCGTTTCCTACAAACAATCGTGACATGACAGTTTCAATGATGAAGAAATTTATTGATGGAGCAAAAAACATTTCCTCGTACCAAAAGATTAACATTGACAGACGTCCTAGATTGGAAAAATTTGGCTTAGGTTGCAAAAATGAAGGTTCAAATCCTTTCGGAAAGTTGCTAATCCTTAATCAGATTAAAAGAAAAATCAATTTGACAGAGCATGACTTCAAACGAGTTCTTCATTCGCCGATCTCAATGCCGAAAATAGAGTCCTTCGATGCAAGTGATATGGATGCATTACTTGGTCTGATTCAAATAACATTCCCTTCTTACGAGATCGTACATGCCTCCAAATTTGTTAAATCGTTTGATTGTGTTCTCATTGGGATGAAAACAATATGCACCAAAAACTACAGAAAAGGGTCAGCCAAAGATTTCCATATAAAGGCAAGGTATCTGATCCACAGCAGCGACGAGGTCAGGCCTGGAGAAATACTGGGTATCTACAATGCAAATTTTCAAATTTCACATCTTGGAAACACAGTAACCAAAGAAATAGAGTTTTTGAAAGTGAGCTTTTTTGGAGAGCATCCAGAAAGATTTCTATTTGGTGAAAGATCTCCAATGACAATATGGTCTACCATTCCAGAAGCAATAAGATTTATTCCATTCAACTCGATGCAGGAAAAGGTGTCTGTCACGAAGGCAAAAGTTTCCCTAGAATACGTTGCTGGGTCTGGAAGTAAAAGGAGCAGAGTTAAAGGAAGTGACATTGTATACTTCGTGATATAACTTAGTCGAGAAAATGTGAATTTTCTCTCTGTTACACCAGATGGCTTTTGCTAGTTTGATAATAACGAGAGAAATTTACATCTGACGATTTGCACCCTTAAGATGTCTGCCATGATTGGACTTTGAAAAAAACTGGAGCTTTCATGGTGACTTGGAGGTTCTTGGACTACCCCTGAAATTACCATTCGCACATTGACTGAGTTTTTTGTTACGGGGCCTTTTAAGTAAACAAAGCACACACAAGCACCACTGTACTCAGTGTACTGTGATTGGTTGATTAAAATCAACCCAACTACTTACGTCGCGAACTTCCCTATTGAACCTATTTCAAAGATTTTCCTGCTAAAGCTGTCAAGGCTCTTCACTTTCCCTATTGATGGCCCTTCACTTTTCAGAAAAAATTCCAGTTTGTATTTCAGAAGGAGTAAGGATTGAATGACGAGCTAAATGACCCAAAGTGAAGCAGAAAGGGCGTTTCCCATGTTTTCTCAAAGTCTGAAGGGTGTGGTCCCGAAGAATTTTCTGAGCGCTTCCAGCAAATCCCCATTTTTCTTCCAATGGCCCTCCCCAAACTCCAATGCTGGATCCGCCCCTGTTTTGAAACTCCGTTCCAGAAAAAATAGGCGAAAACGATATCTTGAAAAGCGGCATATCCCATCTGACAAATATACAAAGTTCTCTCCCTTCGGGATCATAGCATAGAAATGGCTGTGATTTAGTGAGCACTGTGTTGGTTTTTTAGCAGGGAGATGAAGGAGAAGGAAGCAAAAAATTTTAGCAAGTTTGGAGGTGTTTTTCAATAAATACCTGCAATATCACTCCCCCATCAATCCAACACTTCTTTGCTGAACCATCAGAATTATTGCTGTCATGTAGGACATAGCTTTGAACTGTTAATGGGAAGAGCTCATCGGAGTTATGTTGCCAATTGAAATTCTTTCTTTCAGAGTGAATGTGTTCCCTACATTTTCAAATGCCTTGTTGCATGTGAACCCTTATTTATCGACGGATATTGTCTCCAAGCTGTGGATGTGTTCTTTATCGAGCGGTGGCGCTTGATTCAAGAGAATCTTGACATATATTCACTGGAAACCTTCACAATATCAAACTCCTGGAGGCTGCACTGCATATATTTTAGGTACGGGGACGTGCCATCAAGAAGGGTATTGATTTTCCAGATATTGGTATATGGAACGGTATCAATTTTCACAACTTTGGTATAAGGAACAACGGTACTGATTTTAAAGATTTTGGAATGACATAAAAGGTCGGATATACTTTTTAGAAAAATTGGTATAAGGAACGGTTATGTTTTTGAAGCCTCGATGGCACGTTTCCGACCAAAGTCTGGTCAAGTGCACCCCCTGGGATCAAACTTTGTCATAACATTAAAGGGTTTGTGCAAGGATATAAGCCTGCATTTGCACAGAGCAGAAAAATCTAAATATAGCCCATTGAAATTGATGGTCCACACGTGTTGTTAATAATCGATAGGTAAAGAAACAATGCTGTGTTTGCGCATTTCCGTTGTTCTATTTATAGAGCAGCCTATTTACCATTGAACACTCCCTTTAAGATCCCGTTAACACTTGGCCGGATAAATTTTATTCACACAAGATTTTTGTTCGGATTGATTTGCATTTACACAGTGCCACAAAAATTTTGTTCACTTAGCTCTCCCTTTTACACTGCGTGGGATAGCTACAATCTCCTGACAAAAATCATGCTCAGAACAACATAACTCCCACCAACGTACAATTGTCAACGACTCACTACAACCTACTCCGCGTCTGAAAAAAAAATTGTCAAAGAATATTAGTTGGAATATTATCATTTGATTGATTGTTGCAACCGGCCAGCCCACAACTTTGCTGAAATAACGAAGAACGTAGGGAAGGGAGCCTTGATAAGAACACAACGAAGAGCAATCAGCAGGGTGGCGAGAGTATGATTTAATTTGAGTGTGCAATCCTTTTCGATGAGGAACGAGGACTGGTGTTACTTTCAGGAATGATTGTGAAAGCCCCTTATTGAAAATAGCTTCCACTGTACCAGACAGCAATCTGAAAAAATTGAATCCGCTTTCCTCAGTGACCTAATTTTGTTGGAACAGCCGCTCTCGTATTCTTGTGGATAGCATGTCTTGTGTAAAAATGACGCATATCTAGACGAAGTTTTGATATGAATAAATTGATCCGCCATAGTGTAAAGGGAGTCTAATCTAGGTTTGATTGACAAAATCTTATATAGCCTCTCAAATGAAAATAAAAATAGATAACCTCAGTGACTTAAACATTTCCGAAGGGAAAACTAGAGGAAACTATGTGTGTTAATTTCCGGCTTCGCGAAATGAACGGGAAATGGCAAGTGTAGGTTTTTACTGGGGAAACGGAACGGAAATTTGAAAGTGTAGAACAGTGGAAACTAGGCGAAATCTATATATTTCTTGTCGTGAAATTTACATGAAGTGGCGCTAAAGCTGGGGCATCTGTAGGAAGGAAGGAATAGGCCCAGTCCCCCCGAAAGAAGGAGCCGACAGCATCCTTTGAGGCATCTGTTTCAACGTCAGCTATTGGAACCTTACTATGCAATAAGCGGCGACCATTAAATATGCTGAGAAATTTCTGCCACCAGAATAAATCCATACGGAACTCCGGAGTAAAGCGAAATTTGGCAGAAGCGGATTGAAGCAAGTTCATGCTATCAATAATGCGGTGTAAAAAGGTTCGCCCTCCATGGACCACCCTACAAGCCCAGTTGAGCTTACCTGCTAATTGCTGGAGCTGGCGCTTAGAGGCCCGCTGACGCTTACAAAAGAGATCAACTAAGTGCTTGGTCTCTGCTAATTTGTCTTGGGGTAAGGAGAGCTCCATGGCACAAGTGTCAAAAAAAATCCCCAGGAATGTGAGTTGCTGACAGGGGGAAACCACCTTCGAGGGGCTAATTTGGAACCCAAGGTCAAGCAGCATCTCCTGGAGGGTAGAGAACGCAAGTTCACATTCCTTCTTGGTACGCGAAACAATTAGGAAATCATCCAAATAAACGATGATTCCCTCAAATCCCTTTCGACACATCATACGACGGACACTTTGAGTCAGACGATGATAGATGCCAGGAGATCTCCTTCCCCCAAAACAAAGGCGGGTATCATACATGAATGTATGTTGCTGGTCACCAGAAAAAAGCCATTTGAGCCCAGTCGCTGGAAAATTGCTGGGGTGAATAGGGACAGACCTGTAAGCATGGCGTAAGTCTATCTTAGCAAGAAAATAACCCTGATCGACGAGCTTGATGGCATCAACAATGGTTTGGAAATGAAGCTTATCAAGGGAAGGGACATACGAATTAACCCCCAGACCCTTAGGCATGCTACAGTCATGAATCAAGCGTAATTCATCACTGTTAGCTTTGGGCACAGCCCCAATAGCACTAACAATAGTGGGCTTAGAAGGGGTGATTACATAATTCCCTTCCCGCAATTCATCCCGAATGGTTTGCTCTACCCTAGCCCTAGCCTCAGGATCATTAGCTGAACGATAGTTATCCATTTCAGCAGGGGCTAGGGTAGCGTCTGCAGGGATAAGCTGAAAGCCATTGATAATGCCATCAAGCAAAAAACTGCTGATCCTCATCATGTTGCAACTCAGCGATCCATCTATGCTTGTTTAGGGGGGAAGAAATCCCCATTGGGAGTCACTTGGAGGGAGTAGCCGGGGAAGAGTGCTGAGATGCTGGGTGGGGCCCCCCACAAGCCTTGCCCTGGAATTTCCTGTTGCAAACATGCGCAAAAGCACAAGAGGGGATGTGGCAGCCCTTAAAATTAAAATTTCCGCAAATAAGCCTGCCATCCCCTGCATAGGTGGCAGTTGGCGGCCCCGAAGGAGAGGGTGCGGCAGGAGATGCACTACTTGCTTGCTTACTTTTGGCCATAGGCACGAGGGTGACCTCATGCAGGTGGTGAGAGTCATAGCTCCAGGGGAAGCTGTAAGTGGTCTGAAGTTGATGATATTCGTCATCAAACTTCAGGACACTCACCCATTCCTATTTAGCGGCAAGCTCCATGACCTTGACGGTGTAAGCAAGGTAATCACAAATATCGCGAGCAGTAGGGAGCTTGCCGGCAAACAGAAGGCTGTGAAAAATGCGAGTATTGGCAATCACCCACTGCGAGAGAGAGACACTCTCGAGCCTAGGCCGTTGTTGTCCATATGAAATAACAAGGCGAGAGCCGCCAAGGTTGGACAAGGTCTGCTCAGATTCTTTAGGAACAATATTGTTCAAAAAGTCAATAATCCGCAATATTTTCTCACCCTGAGGAACGGACGCTGGAGCCAAGAACATGTTCGCATGGTGGTCTTCCTTCGCCATGAACTGGTCGTGGAGTGACTGCACCGCATCTGTGGCATTTTGTTGGGCAGCAGCGAGCTCATGTTGCCAGGATAGCCCAGGCAGGGGGGCACCAACAGCAGCAGGTGGCATGGATGTTGACAAGAGGTTCTGTAAGGGCGGAGCTGCAGGTTTCTGATGTTGTCGCAACGTCTTCAAGTTGAAATCTTTGGCCCGGCCATCAGAAGACGGAAGATTACTGGCAAGATGAGCAGCGGTGGTTTGTTTTTGTGGTTGCTGTTGTGGCAAGGAGAACGGAGAAGAGGTTGCAGCTTGCCTCGATTTCATGACCGTGGCCTCCTTCGCAGCCAACTTTTGACAGAGAATGGCAAGACTCTCCAATTCTCTTTCATCGATGGCGAGGTTCTTGAGCTGTTGTTCCAGCGCTTGTTTCTCTGATGCCAGAGAAGAAAATCCGAGAGACTGTTGGCCAGAGGCAAAGCCAGGCTCTGAGATATGGGAAACAGCGTCGCTTTCCTGGTCAGACTCATCATTGGCATCGTCGGAGAGATCTGCAAGTCGATGACCATGAAGTACGGCCCGTGGAGACGAAGGCCGAATGGTTTCATCTCGCCCTTCACAGTTAGGCCCTGGAATGCCCCAGCCATGGGAGTCGTGCGGTTCGCGGCAGCCTGCACAACGACATACCCATCTTTCAATGGAGGCGGTATCATTATCCACTGAAGAACTTTGCTGGTGAGTTAGAGCAGTAGAGTTGTTGTCCTCATGGCCATTTTGCGAAGCAGCTGTTGTCGGTTTGTCGGTAGCGGAGGTCGAAGCAGCATTTTCCATCATACCGATGCAATTGAGCGTTAGAATGAAATCAGTTTTGATGCCAGGCCATGAGAGCTGAAATATGACTAAAATCTAGGGTGTAGCCCTATTTATATGAAATACCTAGGACCCCAAATAAGGCTAGGCAATCTAGCTGCATTCGCTATGAAACCATATAAGGTACAAGGAAATAGTGAAACCCCAATATACAGAGGGAGTTCCACATACCAGCATAGGAGGCTGGAATTCTAGGAATGAGAAGAAGCTGTCAAATATTCCCTATAGGCTTAGGCCCTCCTAATCCCCAATGAGACTGTTTACTCCCAACCCTCCAAGAATTTAGACTTTCATTGAGGCAAGCCACAATGATCACATCAAAGATGCCCAATGAAGATCATGCAGATTTTAACAAACTCTTCTTAGTTAGGTCTGTTCTAGATATCATGAGAACAAGATGCCTCAAAAATTACAAACCCCACAAAGAGTGTACAGTTGATGAAGCAATAACATCCTTCAGAGGAAGGCTAGACTTTCGACGATACCTACCCGCAAAGCCAAAAAAATATGGTATCAAAGTCTGGATGAGAGCAGATTCCCAAAATGGATATTGCAACGATTTTGAAGTCTATTTGGGAAAGCTGAAGTATGGTCAACGACAAATGGGCCTAGGCAAGCAAGTTGTTTAGGGAATGACGGCTACACTGAGGGGAACTAACAGCCACATTTACTGTGACAATTATTTTTCAAGCCCAGATCTGTGCAATTCATTGAGGGAAAATGGCTTGTACTGCTGTGGGACGGCAAAGACAAACTCAAAAGGCCTTCCCGATGAAGTTCGCTCCAAGAGGAAACTCAACACCCTAGTAAAGGATGCAGGGGACTTCTAGCAATTTCAAAAGGTTGGCCTACTGGTTTCAGCTTGGCGGGAAAAAGAAGGGTCGCAAGCCAGTACTGGTTGTCTCGACGAATTCAGATCCAGCAGCGGGGCCCTTGACTATCCTGAGGAAACAAAAGAACGGAGATATAGTAGATGTTCTGTGTGTTGAGCCAGTGATAAATTATAATTCCTGGATGAATGCAGTGGATCACAGCGATCAAATTCAAACAACTTACTCAATCGCACGCTCATCGAAGCGGTGGTGGCTCTATCTCTTCTGGTTTCTTTTTTATTTGGCTATGGCTAATGCCTTTATTTGTTTCAGGGAGTCACCAAACCATGTGAGGTTGACCAAGGAAAACACGGAGAAAAGTGCAACAATCTTAGCATTTAAAAAGCTATCATGAAGCATCTTTTGCAAGGGAAAAACTTTTATAAACATAAACAAAATTAGACCGGAGCCCAGAAAAAAGAGGAGGGGCACTGGCTTAAAAATCCATTTCTGCCAGGCGATGCAAAAACTGTGCTGCAAACAAAACGAGAGCAGAGTCAAGAGTTATTTGCTAAGGACGTAGTTTGAAGGACAATCTTGTACATTTATGTATGGATTGCTTTCAAGAGTACCGTGAAAAGCGCTAAATATCATCAAGAATGCAGAACTTTCATGAGTTTCTCGTCAACATCAAACTTTTGTCAAAGAAATTTAACATTATTTTAGCATAAAGGGTCTTATAACCTACTAAAACATTTAGATAAGTTAACACATGAAACTTTTTCTTTAGTGTGATTTTTCATTTGACTGATATTTTCTAAGGAAATTAATGTTTTTTACAAGTACCTCTGCTGCTAGAACTTTTTTGTTTTCCTTCTGGAGTGAAGAGCTATCATATTCAGAATGAGGCTGATGATTAATGCAAAAAGAGATAATCACAGCTTGGGCTGAATGGGTAAAGAATTATTTTTTAGATTAAAAAAATGGCGTTTGTGGGCTGAAAGTTTCTGTGAAGTAAAGTCACTGTCCATCAAATTTGGTAAATTTGATTCAAAATGGATAGTCATTCGCAGTTATAAAGAATTTTTTTCGTACTATAAATTCTTTCATCTTGGTAATTGGAAAGATCATTGTGAGTTGAGTCTTTGCCCTAACATTCTGGAGGCTGCTAAGCCTATTAGATCAGAAACAAGGAAAAACAAACAGCATATTTCAGTCGATGACTTGCAAAAAATTTTTCAATTGTGCAATGGCCTTGAAGGTTCCCTTTTGGAGTTAAGGAATCTCTGTTTCATTGTTTTGAGTTTTGTTGGATTTCTCTGATTCAGCGAAAATTCTGCCTTAAAGAAAGGCAAGGTATTCTTCTATGAGACCCATATGACATTGCTTATAGAGAGAAGCAAGACTAGCATATACAAAGATGGAAATAAATTGTATATTGCTAAGACAGGATCGGACCTTAGCCCAGTATCAATATTAAAACTCTATTTGGAAAAGGTCAAGATCTTTAGTGATGAGGATTATATTTTTTGTCAATTGGCTCACTTAAAGTCAGCCAATGAATACAAGCTATGGAGTACCAACAAGCCCATTAGTTATTTTCGGTTGAATGAAATGAATAACAAAATAACAAGAATTGCTGCAAAGAGGAAATGTTCTCAGTTCAACAGTCAAAATGATGACATCATAATAAGATCACCAGTGTTCTGTAGTAAACCAGATAAAGAGGTGCAGACTGATTGGCTGTTATGATGGCAGTTATGTCATAGATTTCCTTCCTTTGCAGTGTATAAGTATCACCAAATGACAATTGCTTAATGGCTTAATAATCAACAATAGCATAAAAGTATCTTTTTTGTGTGTTTCGTCTCATGCCAGAACTTCCTGGCAGAACTGCTCTGTTAAGTTGATAATGACTTAGCATACGAAATGTGTTATTATGTTTGATTTTAAAGCATGCCTCCAAAGCCAAAAAGAATAAAGATAGAGTGTCTTGAGCGTCATAAGCAACTTGATAGTGATCAAAGGATCAAGCACTATGAGGTATTTCACAAAAATATTTTATGTCATAGAAAACAATTGAAATTCAAAGCCATCTATGCCTTATATGCTCCATTTTTCAAGGTAAGTTACAATTGATGTTTCTCATCCTAATGGAACCTGCATGAGATGACATACATTCCACATACGGGAGAAGATGGAGAGGACTACTGTAGATTGTTACTTTGGTTTGTGCAACTCACCAGTGTGTATCCTTGATAACTCTATTACAGGTAATGACATTGCAATGAGTTTCAAGCACTGAACCAAAGCGTGAAGGATTTTCTTTTGAAAATTCACTCATTTGTTGAATTTTTGCATCTGTCTGATAACTTTTTCAATTGTGCCAAGAAGTGATGTCTTATGAGTTTTATCGCTAAATTTCCAAGAGAGTTGAAAATATTTCCTAGCTGTGGTATTGAGAAAACATAAGAAGCTGATCTTCTTCTTATGGAGTTAGGTGTGGGACAAAATGCAGTAACACATTTGTAGTAAGGTTTACCTCTTGGATAGGTGGTTTCCTTATCTTATGGAGTGGCTTCAAAAAGTGTTTCATATCATGAAGTCATTCCATATTATGTAATAATTTTATCTTATATATTTGGTCATTTTACCCTCACATCATGTAGTGGTTTCATATCATTTAGCCATTTCATGTCATTTAGTTGTTTCATATCACCCAAGCACTTGCACATACTTTCTTCTGAAAAGCATTGCAGCAGAAGAGGTATCAGAAGCTGCAAGTTTACTGCAAAATGTGCTATCCATGATGGAAGAGATTGCCCAGGACAAACAGCAGACAGGAGTTGTGGCTGTTGGTTAATAATAATAATGATACATGTTTATACAGGATAAGCCTTTTCAGTACATGTAACATACTGCTATCAATAAGGGTTCTGTTAAAGAAAATTTATAAACAAGGTAAAAAATTTAAGAGCTGAGCTAATACGCGATTATCTTACAAAATTTACGGTATCTATCTTCCGTTTAAAGTTTACAAAATTAAGATTCGTTTCCAATGTTGGTTGGCAATCCCTTGAAAATCAGGGGTGTTTATAAAACAAAGACCGAAGACCGAAGACCGAAGACCGAAGATAGAAAACGAAGACGAAGACGCATATAACAATAATTCAGTACAGAGTGGATTTTCAACATACAGTGCGAATAGACCTTTCCGTGGAAAGTTGTTTGATGAACAAACGTAAATCAAGCAAATTAAGTGCTAAAGTTTTCGATCTTAGTTTTGCAGAATGACCCCCTCAATCTGCAAAACGAAGACAGACTTAAAAATGCTACCGTAGTGTTTAAACTCAACCCAGATGGTAAGCAGTTGTTGTGTTGCTTCAAATAGGCACCAGGAAACAGTTATTGCACTGCACGGACCGTACAGTGGCCATTTTGGAACATGTCTTCGTTTTGCAGAATGACCCCCTCAATCTGCAAAACGAAGACAGACTTCAAAATACTACGAAAGTGTTTAAACACAACCCGGATGGTAAACAGTCGTTGTGTTGCTTCAAATAGGCACCAGGAAACAGTTATTGCACTGCACGGACCGTACAGTGGCCATTTTGGAACATGTCTTCGTTTTGCAGAATGACCCCCTCAATCTGCAAAACGAAGACAGACTTCAAAATACTACGAAAGTGTTTAAACACAACCCGGATGGTAAACAGTCGTTGTGTTGCTTCAAATAGGCACCAGGAAACAGTTATTGCACTGCACGGACCGTACGGTGGCCATTTTGGAACATGTCTTCGTTTTGCAGAATGACCCCCTCAATCTGCAAAACGAAGACAGACTTCAAAATACTACGAAAGCGCTTAAACACAACCCGGATGGTAAGCAGTCGTTGTGTTGCTTCAAATAGGCACCAGGAAACAGTTATTGCACTGCACGGAGCGTACAGTGGCCATTTTGGAGCATGTCTTCGTTTTGCAGAATGACCCCCTCAATCTGCAAAACGAAGACAGACTTCAAAATACTACGAAAGTGTTTAAACACAACCCGGATGGTAAACAGTCGTTGTGTTGCTTCAAATAGGCACCAGGAAACAGTTATTGCACTGCACGGACCGTACAGTGGCCATTTTGGAGCATGTCTTCGTTTTGCAGAATGACCCCCTCAATCTGCAAAACGAAGACAGACTTCAAAATACTACGAAAGTGTTTAAACACAACCCGGATGGTAAACAGTCGTTGTGTTGCTTCAAATAGGCACCAGGAAACAGTTATTGCACTGCACGGACCGTACAGTGGCCATTTTGGAACATGTCTTCGTTTTGCAGAATGACCCCCTCAATCTGCAAAACGAAGACAGACTTCAAAATACTACGAAAGTGTTTAAACACAACCCGGATGGTAAACAGTCGTTGTGTTTCTTCAAATAGGCACCAGGAAACAGTTATTGCACTGCACGGACCGTACAGTGGCCATTTTGGAACATGTCTTCGTTTTGCAGAATGACCCCCTCAATCTGCAAAACGAAGACAGACTTCAAAATACTACGAAAGTGTTTAAACACAACCCGGATGGTAAACAGTCGTTGTGTTTCTTCAAATAGGCACCAGGAAACAGTTATTGCTTCTAGGATACTTTTGCTGCCAAAAGTTTCTTATTTCTCATATTTTCAATTCTCGAAGTCTAGAAGTTTTTTCATCTTTGCTAGACGGTCCCCCAAATTACTTCGTTAGACTTTTGAAAAGTTGCTATCACTGTGCAGCGTTAAGACAGTTTTGAGTGGCCTGAGAAAATTGTATCTCCACATTACAAACTTTTCTTTGGCATCATATTTTGCGAAAACTTAAGCATGCGGTTCTTAATGGCTGAATCTCGTAACGATAATAGTGCATCAAACTTGCTAACTTCCGGAACCTATGTCCAGCTGTCAAACAGCAGGTGATTGCAAACACGGCATGCTAATGTTCTCATTTCCAGTCTGACTTCCTCTGAATCTCTGCACATGGCGATGGCGTGGCAAAGATGTCTGGAAAAATACCATTCATTACAGATCCAACTAAGAAATCTCCGCTTGAAAATGTCAGGCTCAACATCGAAACATTTCTTTGGGAAGAAGTTACTGATCGGGATGTGCTTGGAAGCGGGAGTTACGGATGTGTGTTTTCAGGAAGGCGTGCGAATGGAGAGTTAGTGGTCGTGAAGAAGCTCTTGCGGCAGAACGACGTGGAGGATCAACGCTTGTTTTTCAAAGAGGCCCGCATTCTGAATTCGATCAAGTCCCCTTACGTTGTAGAGTTGAAAGCAATTTGCCTGGATCCCGTCGCAATGATGCTTGAATACATGTATTTTGATTTTGGGCAATTCAATCTGTCAAAGAGAGTTCATTCCTTGCAAGAACTCCTCGAATTCCTATCATCGAATGGCCTGGTCCAGCAATTTGTTCGGCTGTCATTGAAAGCAGCAAAGGACGTCGCAGCAGGACTGATGTTTCTGCATTCTCAGAATGTTGTCCACAGAGATCTAAAGCCCGGAAACATTTTAGTTTCAAACAGGAATTACTGTCACATCGAGGACAGTGATGAATTAAATGAGGCTTGGAATAACAATCCCATCATCTGCAAGTTGGTCGATTTTGGGGAAAGCAGATCACTCAAGATGCAAACGCGAACAATTTGCCACACTGTAACGCAAAATGGCGACAGAGGTACCTTTGTATACATGGCTCCTGAGCTTTTATCCACAGATTTGGCTCAGTACTCCTTTAATCAATTGAAGAAAGCAGACATTTGGTCATATGGTATGGTGTTGTATGTCCTGCTTAATCCAGATCAAAGATACCCATTTGAGAGTGAATTTATCAGTCAAGGCATCGAAGACAGGGTGAATGCGAAATCTCAGATTATTCGTTGGCTTAGCCAAAATATTCGACCAAAGCAATCATCGACTTACAGTCATTTACAAGCGACAGAGTGGATTGTACTGGATAGTCTGTACGAGAGATGTGCAAATTTTAATGTAGAGGAACGACCGTCAGCAGAAGAGGTTTCTAAAATTCTGGAGGAAGATGGTAACGCACTGGATTGCACCATAACGATTCCCTTGAAGGTGAGCCAGAACAGCGCACTAGAGCAAGCAGACAAGAATTTTGCCGAGGGGGGAACATACCAAGAATTAACAAATGATGCCTCGAACAGCTGTGCCTTTCTCTCCATAATTATTGCCGACAAGCTTCTTAATCTACAGTTCCATTCCCATGCCACTACTTTGTGGGAGAACCTCGGTAGTTTAGTTGAAGATGTGATATGCTCAGCTCCCGCTAAATTTAAAACATTTCGCGATCCAGATCTACAGTATCACGTGGAAGAGGCTCATGATTTAATTATGAAGAACTGTCCTCTAAGGAGTCGTTTAGTCTTCACAGATATGCTGAAGGAAAACCATGATGTCTATTCAAAAGAAGGCAGGGCAGGCTTAACCGATGCAATCATTTCACTCGGAAACGAGGACAATTCTAAAATATCTGTGGCATTATTCAGCTGTGGTGGCTACATATTTACCGTAGCTGTGATGAATGATGCCTACATTGTCCTTGAAACCCACCCAATTTGTGAAATGCTTGGAGGCAACAAAAATGGAGCAGTGAAAGTTTTTCCAAACGCAAGGAATTTGTGTACATGGATTTGGAAGAGACTCAGCATCAGTGGAGTGAAAGAAAGTCTTCAAAACCTTCTTCTGGTAAAACAAAAAGAAGGGTATCTTTTTCACTTTCAGTGTTAACATATGTATTCTGTGTTTTAAAATTGTTTCTATGATTAAATCAAGTATTTTTTATTGGTGCCAAAAGCTGTGATTGAAGACAATTGCACTGAAACTGAAATCACTTTTGAACTTCAATTTCTTGGTATTGGATATTTAATGTTTGAGAATCAAACTATGAAAATGTTAATACATGAAACCCATCATTAGTCGAAATGTTTGGCTTGTAAAGAAAGGGTAAAGGGGGAGGCGCAGTCCTAAATAACCTTATTTTTTTAGAATGGGTCGACAATTTTGCAACTTATTGTAGATCCCTTTAGCACTGATTGACCATAGAAATGACATGGAGCAAGTCTGTGGTTCGAACGTCGAAAAATAAGTTGAACGTCACTTTGCTTCGAAGCATCAAACTTATCAAGTAATCAGCCAATCAAACACTAAGAATATGCAGATTGGTTGACCACATGAAGATTGTAGTGATCTGATTTTTCTCGCGGTATAAATTAGTCCGCATTTTGAAGTGTCAATTCTCACGAATATCAAATTGACGCCATAAACATCATTCAATTTAATGCGAAAAATGAACTCATGTAATCTGTCTAACTAGTAATATGAAGGTGCAAGGATCCATGAAAAAATCAAACAGAATAAGAAACTTAGAAACCTTTTCTGGAACAAATTCATTCAATCGCATATAGACAGGCCCGTCGGAAGCCCCAATAATTTGCTAAAGTTTGTTGATTTTGTAAGTGAAAAGGCTGTAAAAGTCAAGGTCGTAAAAATTAAGATTCAAACTCGTATATGTTCGAGGAAGCTGCCAGATTCTTTCCAAAAATGCAACACTTTTGATGTCATGCAAGTCGAAAATTTCAAAATTTTCGTGGAAAGACCCTCATTAGTTGTGATCCTTTGCTTCCGTCAATGGCACATTTTCCAAAAATGGGGCGTTTTCCAACGATCTAAAGAGCCCGCACATCGTTTCAGCCCCCCCCCCCCAATATCAGTTTTGTTCCGACGGGCCTGATATAGATGAACATGTCTTTCCCAAGATCAAGTTGCGACAAGTATGATCCAGTTCAAAATTATTACCTAAAGAGCCTCTTGACTACCACATGGAATCTGCGATAATGAATGTACACTGATTAACCTTAACTGTCATGAAGATCAACAGAAAGACGCAGAATGCTTTCAGAAGTTACTAACTTGGCTACTGAAGAATCAACTCCAAGTCAAGAAGTAAGGAATGACTTCCAATATCACTTGATACATAACAAAAGCAAAGCATACAGTTCAAACCCCTACTGGTTCCAAAGCCAGCGGAAATCATCCAATTTCACGGTATTCAGCCAATCAAATAACCCCTTTTCCTACCAGGTGATGCCAAACTGGCCGTTCGAAGTGAATTCTCAAGTACCTTCACGAAAATTGAAATGGTTACTAGGTTACAATAATTAAATGGGATTTTCCGTGATAAATCAGTAGAAAAGATGCCCCTCTACAGTATGTAGGTTCCTTGGAAAAATATAACTGCAGGAGGGCATCCCCTCTACTGAGTTGTCGAAGGAAATCCATTTAATTATTGTAAATTAGTAGCAACTTCAACTTTCGTGAGGGTACTTAAGAATCCACTTCGAGCGGGCAATTTGGTCTCTTTTGGTGGGAAAGGGGCAATTTCATTGGCTGAATACCGTGAAATTGGATGATTTCCACGTGCTTCAACAACACGGAAGGATTTGAGCGGTGTGCTACAAAGCAATAAATGCAAAGAAATTTATGAGATTTTGTAATGTCTTGTTAGAATTTTTAATTGATTGGGATATTTCATGCTCATGTAATGGGCTGATGTTTTGGGTTGCAATGAAGCTGAAATGGTACTTTTGGGTTGCCTGCAAATGTCTTGGACTGACCCCCCTAATATAATAAAATAATAATAATAGTAATATTAATAATAATAATAATGATAATAATAATAATGATAATATAATGATATAACGAATCTTTATGCAGAATGTACATTTCAACATAAGAATGTTGTTATCAACATGTGTCCTGTAAAAGGGACAGAAAGAAAGTAAAACCTATAGCTACTCTAATGAGACCTAGCAGTAATTACAACGATCATTGAAAAGTTTCATACATATCATATCACAATTTTCAACTAAAAAATAATGAAAATAGAGAATACAATAATTTGATATTTGTCCTCTGCGGGAGACTATCTGCTGAGAGGACATTTTGCCAAACTGCAAGGAAGAACGCTGCTGGAAATGAGCACGAAGTGCGAATGAGGAGGAAGAGCAAGGAAAGAGAATCAGTAAGAAAAATAGATACTTTCTTCTTCTCTTTCCTTGCTGTTCTTCCTTCTTCGCGCTCATTCCCCGCTGCATTATTCTCCTTCACAGTTTGGCCAATGTGCCCGTAGCGGATAGTCCCCCGCAGAGGACAAATATGAATTATTTATTCTCCAGTTTCAATATTTATTCGTTTTATTCATCAGCAATCGATCCTGATTCCTTGTGGTCCATTCGACAAATAGGTGGACCAATCATTTGCAGCCCACCAGCTAGGCAAGAAGGGTGGCAATTCAGCAAAGTTTATGAAACCATTTGATTTATGTAATTTTTACTCACAATGACATTTTCTTGTGATTTCTGATGGCTTTGTCATCGAATTCGTCTTGTGCTTAAAGTAACTGTAAACCAATAAGTTTGTATTGATCAAATCATTTGATACAATACTTGGTTTTTTACCATTCATCATCATTTTCATTCACAGTCACTCATACAAACATGGCTTCAAGCAAAGAATTTTTAAGATCTTAATTAAGCACATCAATCATCTTTTAGCAGGAGACCATGGATGATCCAGAAGTTGTTGACCTAATGACAAATGAAGAAAATTCATTTCCTTTCAAGGTAAGTTAGCAATTCTTCATAAGATTTTTGAATAACAGAAATTCCGCCCTTACAAAAACAAAGAGTCACCCTGTAAAGAATGCATACATTTGAAGAGAATTTTTGTCTTCTTTCATATATTTACCTACATGATAATTTGACAATGACCAGAGAAATGATTTTCCCAAGCATTTAATGAGAATGGGCCTTTTATGCGAATCAGAATTTGAGACTATGTTATATGATCCATCTTAATCAGAACTTCCTTCACATGTGGATGTTCTCGGCTAAATTTCTGGTAGGGGTGTGCCACCTACAGTTTAAACAAGGTTGCATCGGCTACAACAACTTTTGTGACAATGGTGCCCTTGGGTAGACTAAGTTCTACATCGAAAGTGGCATGAATTGGGGTTTTTTAGACAATAAGTGCCAACTTTTTGCCTTCTCTAGACCAAAATCACTAAAATTTTGGGTTTCTATACCAAATTTGACCTTTCTTTGAGCGAAATTTTCAAAAAGCGTACCCTTGCCCAGACTAAAATTGCCAAAAGTATAACCTTGAGCAGACTAGAAGTTGGAAACAGTATATCCTTGCGGGCGGTGCATCCCCAATATTATACTCCGGATGGCATGCTACGGCGACAGACTGGGCTGACCCTCTGTAAAATGACGTCATCGAGCAATCTAAGGTAAAAGAAGGGTTTGGATACGTAAGCTTTTTTGAAGTGATAAATTAAGATTTTAAGGCCCATGGAACAAATATCGATTGCCGGATAGCTTTGGGATACTTTGGACGGAGCTAGGGAGTTAAAGTTACGAGTTTCCACGCATCTGTGCGCAGTTTCTGCCCTGTCATGGAGACTACAACTTGTAACGTCTGTTCAGCAATTAATGTTTCTTGCTAATGTTCCTTTGCAGTCTGAAGACCATTGGGAAAACGATCAACGGATACCCTTCTTTGAGAAGGGCCGTCAAGAAAGATACACTGTTCAGGATGCTGTTAATATCATTGCAAATGAAAGCAAAGTATCACGCAAATGCTCTCGTCAGCCACTGCGAGTTCGAGAGAATGCCTCGTTTATTATAGATCTGAGGTGGTTTAAGGATTGGGAAGATATCAAAGCTGATCTGAATGGAGTCTACAACGGTGTCATTCGCTGTGGTATCTCTACAATCGAGTATGAAGATGGTACATGCAGACAGCTTACACGAAAGGAAGTCCCTCTGGAGACAGATCATGGATATCATCTCCTACAAAACATCAAAAGGAACAAAGCTGCTCCGGAATTGGTAAGATCAATTTTCCTCCTCAGGAGTAAGGAGAAAGAGTTTGTAGAAAATGTATGCTTGTTGCAGTACAATGTGACGAATGCAGTTGGATGTGTCGAAGTAGAGGTAAAGAGTCATGGCAACCGTAAAGCTGTTTCGAAGATGCCATACTATCCAACGAAAAAGAGCACCATGAAAGAAATGAAAGCTGCTTTGAATTCCAATGAGTCTCCATGTGTGTACAATGAAATGAGGAGAGTCGAAGGAGGTGTTTGTGCCGCTAGAAACCCCTCCGATCTTCCAAGAAGTAAAAATCAGATTTATCAAGCCAAGGCAAGGGAAGTAAAGAATGTGTCCGCTGACGATGTTCAAAGTCTTATGAAGTATGCACGAGATGATGAAGATCTTACTTTGCATCACTCAGATTTTCCAGAGGATCTATGGATTTTGGGAACCAAAGCTATGTGCAGCGATGTTGGACGGTTCACATCTTCCCAAGTGCTCTCAAGTCCCATCAGCGTAGATCCAACTTTTAACATAGGAAAGTTTGAAGTTACGCCAGTGGTTTACAAGAATTTACTGCTTACATCAAAAAGAACAAACGTTAATCCAATATTTCTTGGACCTACTATGATACACCACAATAAGAAATGTGAAACATATCGTACATTGGCAGCCACATGCGTATCTAAGTGCCCAGGCTTCGTGAAAGCGAAGGGATTCATCACAGATGGAGAGGAAGAATTGCAGAATGCCTTCAAGCAAGAGTTGAAGAGTGCAAAAGCACTTAGGTGCTTCAAGCATTTCGAAAGGAATTGTATCGAGAAATTGCGTGCCATAGGAATCAGAGAAAAGAGAGATCATAGCTACTTTATTGGGAAAACTTTTGGTATTCCAGGTAAATGTGAGGGCATCTTAGATGCTGAGGGTCGTCATGATCTAAGGAGACGACTAGATGATGTAAAAGAGGAAATGAACACCAAAGAGAAGGAGCTATTAAAGAAAGATTCTATAGCAACTTATGTGCCACGATTTTGGGCATACCTGGATGATCATTACGACATGATGAGAAATTGCATGATTTCCAAGGTGCGTGGCAAGGCAGGAATGATGATTGGGAATGACGGGAAGTATTTGCGTTCATACACAAATACTTCAGAATCAAAGAACAAAATCATGAAAACTGCCAGTGATGCTTTCTTGCGAAAAAATCCCTGCTTTTCACAGCTAAACAAAATGCAGTTCACAAAGCATGTTTTCCAAGCCATTCACAATGAGGAAAGAGAGGAATATATGTCTGCAGTTGCTGGTGTGAGTGATCTGTATGATTTATCAAAGGAAGCAAGCTATCTGCAAATTCCAACTGATATATGGTTTACATGGACACCAGAAATGAGGGAAAAGTACATCAAGCAAGTAGACAGGCTAACCATGGCTGAAATACTGCAGCAAAAAGATGCTCAATGGCCAGAAATGGAAGATCCAAAAGTCATTGAATTCAAAGATACACAAGTAAGATTAGCAAAGGACCTCCATGAGAACTTTGGCTACTCTCAGGAAAATGCTGATATCCTTCAAAAGGAAGTTTTGGGGTTAATGAATCACCCCCATGCAGTACAAAGAAAAGCCAGCCTCGAAATAGGTGGAAACAAAAGATTTGAAGTTGCAAGCCGCAGTGCAAAGAGCGGTACTGTCCAGGTCACGTCCTTCAGTGACCATGCGACATGTGTCTGTGGCAGGTATCGGAATGACGGAATCTGTAAGCACTCCTTAGCAGTTGCATCGTTGCAGGGTCAATTAGCCTCCCATCTTGATTTCATCCGAAAGAAATTTAAAGGAAAGGAGAGCCACACATCTCTTGCAGAGCACAATGTAAACAAAGTCACAGCAGGCAAAAAAGGTGCAAGGAATAAAGTACCGTTCAGGGCAAGTCGAGGGGATGCAAGCAAATCCACATCCAATTGCTCGGAAAAGAATGATTTGACGACACAGCCATTCACTGAAATTCATCACAATGATAATCAGTTTGTTCTCCAGTTTTTAACAGAGGGTGCTAAAAACTGCAAATCATGTGGACTAAGTTTTTGCCACAGGAAGCGTGTAATCCCATTTGATGTGATTTTGTCTCACAAAGAGAGATGGCATTACCCACTAAATGGAGACTGGTCGGAGAAGAGAGCAAGCAAAGTGGAAACAACAAGGTATTACCACCCATCATCAAAATGCCTCCTCTCCAGATTTCCTTATTTCGATGTTAGTTTTGTGGAAATTCCCCTGGATGTACTTCCTCAGCTTCTCGAGTCTCACAAGAAATACCTTTCGTCAGAGCTTGGCATTAACTTTGATCGACTTTGATTGAACTGCTAAACAAAATCAGATGAATGAGGTCGAATTGAGCACAAAGCTAGCAGTCATAATAACGTTGTGACTTCTTCCTTTTTCGCATTTATGTAGGATCTGAACCAATAAGCTGCGAGAGCCAATTTGTTTCTTGCAGTGTGGAAGCTGCTTGTACCAGTTGCTGTCCAACCTTCAGATTAACAGATGAAATGGACAGCAATTGGTACAAGTGTCTGAAAATTTTACAGACAACTATTAATCGAGTAAAAACAAACAGATGCTGTATCACAGTAAAATGTCATAGATATTGGAAAGATTGCCTCTGGAGGCTTTTCCGAACGTAGTTTTTTCTTTCTGTGATATCAAGTTTTGCATAAAAAAATGAAAGTATCTTACATAATTAAAGAGCAAATTAGCTGAAAAAGGAACAAGGTGTTTCATGTACGCAGAAATTTAGATTGTAGTTCAAATGTATGTAGATTTGTATATGACTTCATATTCCCCAAAGATGTATTTGGAGGACCGAATCATTTTAACTTTGGTTTGTATATGATTTACATTCATAATGCAAGTTTGATTTCTAGTTATCCTACGTAAAAAAACATTGAAAAGACAATTGTACCCCGTAGCTTTGTATCATCCTTCATATGGAAGCAGCAAAGGCAAATGAACAGTTTGCTACCGGGCGAGTCCGAACATACGTAGGAGTGTTTGACAGACTGTGATGTCTCGATCATTATGAACTGAATTTCGCTGTGCAGCTAAAAGTCTAACTTAAATCATAAAATTTTCCTACTTGAAATTAGTCATTGGAAATCAGTCACTTGATGCACTCTTGGGGGGGGGGGGTTTCTTTCAGTTTCTCGTGGTAAGGCCTTTTATGAGAGTATTCCAAAACGAACAAATCTCTAGCTACGACCCTTCAGCATCTTAGCCTGACCAAAGTTACAGGTACACGTGGATGAGGGAAGAAATGAAACAGTTAGAAAGGATTGTTTTATCTTCTGGATGCCTTGTCACAAGCTGCTCTGCTTCTTAGTTCCATGTATAGTGAATGATTCAAAGACATTAAAAGAGTTTGCTTCTTCGCCTAGTGCATGAATTTCTTTGAACAAGAACATCGTTCTACGAGTCACAATGGGATCCTTGCCTGCCGACAATATTTTTTCCCAACCAATGGTAATACCAGTGATACTTGTAACTTTCGCAAGGCAAAAATACTGAAGGGGCTTGGCTTAAGATTCATCAGTTTGAGAGACTCCCATACAAGGTCTTACCAAGGAAATCCTTTCAGAAAATGCATCATGTGACCCCGATATCAACAGGAAAGGGTGCAGATCTTAGACTGTTGGCTGCATGGAAAAATTTAAATCACAGAATTTGATTGGGTAGTGTGCCATTATAGTCCGCCAAACGCCCTCCACGTTTTTCCACTGAGCCGGTACTTCCTAGAACAATTTGATTTATTCCTTGATATTAAGGCGTTGGTTGCAAGAACAATTTTCAGCTGCAACTGATGGCCGTAATTTTCAAACATTTAAACACGATCGAAGTTGCTGCACAAGATCCTTGTAAAATTTATTCAATCAAGTTTATTCAAAAATGTTACGTCATTTCAAATTTCATAGTACCTTTCAAATTTAAAGGAAGGAATAGTTGTTATTTCAAATTTTCACAAATGTATTGTTAGTTTTGTTAACCCTAATCCTACAGGGGGGGGGTGTTTTCCACCCCCCCTCATGGTTTTTTAATCGCTATTTCTTTGTTTTATGAAAAATTATCCCCAAACTCACTGATTTTTAGTTTTTATATGTTTGCCACATATTTTTGGAAAAAAAATTTCAAAATGGTAGCCAAGTGTCACGTGACAACACCGTATTTGGAGAGTGGTCGATGGAAGTTAGGTTTACTTAGTCATTTCTTTCAGTAAAACTAACGAAAATGGGTTAATTCTTTGTGAGCTAATAGAATTTATTAATTAAATCCAAAATTTGCTGTTATTTTTATGATTTGATGACGTCAGTATCCTCTATTTTGTGTGACGTCATTGATGACGTCATTACTGATGATGTCATCAGAAATTTTCGAAAATATTTTTTTGAATTCTCCATTCAAAACTTGATCGTTTTCTGACATTTTTGTATATTTAACAAGCTTTAAACATGCTTTTCTGCGTTTCTGAAGTTCTTGGTTTGCCGAAAAGTTAGCATTGGTTTTGATTTTTGAAAAATTCTGACCATTTTTTGATACTGTTTGTAATTATTGGTATGTTTATGTGATCGAAATTAATGGAGAATCATAGTCAATGTATTTTGAGACCATTTGAAATTAAAACAACACTTTGTGCTTGCTTCTGATGGATTTTTATCTAAAAAAAATGAGAAGAGTGTAATTTTTCTCGAGTGTGTCTTTGTTATGACGTCATTGTGACGTCACAATGGGCGTTGGAAACACTCAAATCACCATAATTGTTAACAAAGCATTGTTTAATGCCTCTGCCAAGTCTTGCTGCGATAGCTGTTCGGGAAGGCACTTTTCAACAGGGGGTGGAAAACACCCCCCCCCCCCGGCTATGTTAGATCAAAAAAAGCCCGGTAGGATTAGGGTTAAATTATAAGATTTCTAACATTTTGCATATCTGATGGAAGCATTTGTGGTTTGTTCGAATTTTCGCTAATAAATTTGTTAGTTTTGTTGAATCAAATATCGAAAAAGAAAGTAATCTACTTTAGTCCTCACTGAAACACAACGACTGTTTACCATCCGGGTTGTGTTTAAACACTTTCGTAGTATTTTGAAGTCTGTCTTCGTTTTGCAGATTGAGGGGGTCATTCTGCAAAACGAAGACATGTTCCAAAATGGCCACTGTACGGTCCGTGCAGTGCAATAACTGTTTCCTGGTGCCTATTTGAAGCAACACAACGACTGTTTACCATCCGGGTTGTGTTTAAACACTTTCGTAGTATCTTGAAGTCTGTCTTCGTTTTGCAGATTGAGGGGGTCATTCTGCAAAACGAAGACATGTTCCAAAATGGCCACTGTACGGTCCGTGCAGTGCAATAACTGTTTCCTGGTGCCTATTTGAAGCAACACAACGACTGTTTACCATCCGGGTTGTGTTTAAACACTTTCGTAGTATTTTGAAGTCTGTCTTCGTTTTGCAGATTGAGGGGGTCATTCTGCAAAACGAAGACATGTTCCAAAATGGCCACTGTATGGTCCGTGCAGTGCAATAACTGTTTCCTGGTGCCTATTTGAAGCAACACAACGACTGTTTACCATCCGGGTTGTGTTTAAACACTTTCGTAGTATCTTGAAGTCTGTCTTCGTTTTGCAGATTGAGGGGGTCATTCTGCAAAACGAAGACATGTTCCAAAATGGCCACTGTACGGTCCGTGCAGTGCAATAACTGTTTCCTGGTGCCTATTTGAAGCAACACAACGACTGTTTACCATCCGGGTTGTGTTTAAACACTTTCGTAGTATTTTGAAGTCTGTCTTCGTTTTGCAGATTGAGGGGGTCATTCTGCAAAACGAAGACATGTTCCAAAATGGCCACTGTATGGTCCGTGCAGTGCAATAACTGTTTCCTGGTGCCTATTTGAAGCAACACAACGACTGTTTACCATCCGGGTTGTGTTTAAACACTTTCGTAGTATTTTGAAGTCTGTCTTCGTTTTGCAGATTGAGGGGGTCATTCTGCAAAACGAAGACATGCTCCAAAATGGCCACTGTACGGTCCGTGCAGTGCAATAACTGTTTCCTGGTGCCTATTTGAAGCAACACAACGACTGTTTACCATCCGGGTTGTGTTTAAACACTTTCGTAGTATTTTGAAGTCTGTCTTCGTTTTGCAGATTGAGGGGGTCATTCTGCAAAACGAAGACATGCTCCAAAATGGCCACTGTACGGTCCGTGCAGTGCAATAACTGTTTCCTGGTGCCTATTTGAAGCAACACAACGACTGTTTACCATCCGGGTTGTGTTTAAACACTTTCGTAGTATTTTGAAGTCTGTCTTCGTTTTGCAGATTGAGGGGGTCATTCTGCAAAACGAAGACATGTTCCAAAATGGCCACTGTACGGTCCGTGCAGTGCAATAACTGTTTCCTGGTGCCTATTTGAAGAAACACAACGACTGTTTACCATCCGGGTTGTGTTTAAACACTTTCGTAGTATTTTGAAGTCTGTCTTCATTTTGCAGATTGAGGGGGTCATTCTGCAAAACGAAGACATGTTCCAAAATGGCCACTGTACGGTCCGTGCAGTGCAATAACTGTTTCCTGGTGCCTATTTGAAGCAACACAACGACTGTTTACCATCCGGGTTGTGTTTAAACACTTTCGTAGTATTTTGAAGTCTGTCTTCGTTTTGCAGATTGAGGGGGTCATTCTGCAAAACGAAGACATGCTCCAAAATGGCCACTGTACGGTCCGTGCAGTGCAATAACTGTTTCCTGGTGCCTATTTGAAGCAACACAACGACTGTTTACCATCCGGGTTGTGTTTAAACACTTTCGTAGTATTTTGAAGTCTGTCTTCGTTTTGCAGATTGAGGGGGTCATTCTGCAAAACGAAGACATGCTCCAAAATGGCCACTGTACGGTCCGTGCAGTGCAATAACTGTTTCCTGGTGCCTATTCGAAGCAACACAACGACTGTTTACCATCCGGGTTGTGTTTAAACACTTTCGTAGTATTTTGAAGTCTGTCTTCGTTTTGCAGATTGAGGGGGTCATTCTGCAAAACGAAGACATGTTCCAAAATGGCCACTGTACGGTCCGTGCAGTGCAATAACTGTTTCCTGGTGCCTATTTGAAGCAACACAACGACTGTTCACCATCTGGGTTGAGTTTAAACACTACGGTAGCATTTTTAAGTCTGTCTTCGTTTTGCAGATTGAGGGGGTCATTCTGCAAAACTAAGATCGAAAACTTTAGCACTTAATTTGCTTGATTTACGTTTGTTCATCAAACAACTTTCCACGGAAAGGTCTATTCGCACTGTATGTTGAAAATCCACTCTGTACTGAATTATTGTTATATGCGTCTTCGTCTTCGTTTTCTATCTTCGGTCTTCGGTCTTCGGTCTTCGTTTTATAAACACCCTGAAAATCAGTGCGCCTTGGAAGGCGAACGTTTTTCTACCGGCTTCTGTTTTGACTTTTGGCAACATGAGATGTGAACCGTTTCCTCGTGTGTCCTTGCCATGATCAAAGCGCTCAAACATGTTTCGCAGTGGAGGAGGACAGGAATCATTTAACGACTTAAGCACATCGATTGAGACTCGTTTTTTCCGGATTCGATCCAATGTATCCATCTTCAATTTCGTATTCTTGGTAGGAGCTATGATCTTATTGGCTCTGTCTTGGATCAACTGCAGCTTTTTCTTGGCACTTTCACCTACGCATAAATAAATTGGGTAGCAGTAGAGTAGCACAGGCCTAATCATAACACTATATATTTTCTCTGCAACAAGTGGAGAGATGTTGGGACAAATTCGTTGCACCTCAACCTCAGGTTCTCGTCGAGGAGCTGCATTTTTCTGCAGCAGAGCTTCCCGTCATTAAGCTGAGCACATCATCAGTATCATCTCAAGCTGGTAGAAGAAGTGGTATGCCTAACATTAACAGGAGCATGGATGGTTTTACCATGAAGGACAAAGAAAACTTCAGGTCACTAGCTTGAATTTGATTTTTAACTTCATTGAAACTATGGTTGTTTTGAATCGCATTATCATTCTGCCGCTCGCCCAACTCTCCCCCTCATCACAATGTAGGAAAGGGTGGTGGCCCAGATGTTACCCAGGGTGCCACGCTTTGGTGGACAAAGGCTTGGGGGCTCCTGCAACATGTTTGTTGTAGGGTTACTTTTAAAGCTGTGGTTGCAGGCATTTACTGTATGATTGAAAATATGACAGATGTCTCAAGGGTCATTCTGATATATTTAGGATAGAGGTGATTAACTTTCTTTTAGGGCCTAACATTTGGGCAAAAGTTTTTTTTGATGTAAATGACAAATTTCATTCGTACCATTAATTTGTGGGGCCATGAGACGCTAGATTATTTCAGGTCTCAAACATGAATGGATTTAGAAAACGATACATGATTTGAAAGACATGATTTACAAAAAAATTGACAGCACGATATGATTTCCAAAAAAATCCATGACATGAGCAAGCAGCATTGTCAAAGTAAAAAAGTGCTTGCTGAATGCCTACTACACTTGTGAAATCTATCCATCAAAGCAATTGCTGTTTAAAACCGTTTCTTCTCCTGCTCCTTCTTTAAAATAATTAACAGTGGGTATCATGGTTGGTTTAATAATTAGACTACGTGTGGTGCTGTTCGTAGAGGAACCTGTTGATGCAGCAGATGGTGTCCTTGTAATGCTACAAAAATCGGAAAGTGTGCTGTATTTGTCTGATATGACTTTCTTTTGACAAATCTTGGATAGGTTTAAAGTCAGGAAGCTGGCCGATTCTGCTGCAAGAAGATCATTGCTCCCCAGCAAGGACGTCACATGTCATGTCTTTCTTCAGTCTGTCCTTGAAGTTCTCATTGCATGATTTGATCACAATGGTATGGGTACTTCATTGCACAAATATGAAAGAAATTTTCATGGCCAAATCTCTCATACTTCATGGCCTTCCCAGTTGCTTCTGTTGCCAGTGGCTGTGCAATTATTTCCCTTAAGGCAGTTATTGAGTGTAATTTAGGCCAATTTGTCTTGCTTCAAGCTTGACAATACGTTTCCTTCTTTTCCTTTTCAGGTTGTTTGTATACTTTTCCACTGATTGATTTGATTCATATTAGGATTGGTTATCACCTTCCGGCAAGATGGGGGAAATTCGCATTACACATGCACATGAATCTCACAGGTGTACAAGATGAAATTCGAAGGGAATGGAAACTGACAGGCAGATTGTTCTGTTTATTCTAGACACGAAGATGGATCTTTCAAAGGTTGGTCAATCTAGCATCCTTATGTTGCTAATTGATATTCTCAGTTCATTATTAACCCTTTCTTGCCGGCCAACATCTTTTGGTCTTTTCACTTGTATCCCTGCACGACCGGCAAACACCTTTTGGAACGGAATGTGCTGAATAAGGGCATTTTAACCATATGTGTCTGACAGAAACAATAATGAGTTTGTTATAGAACAATAGAGGAAAAATAATGCTATCTTATTGGCTAAGATTTGATAGACGTTGTCAGTTGAAATTCTTTAGTAAAATCAGTTTGAAATGTTTGCCAGTCGCAAAACCGTTATTTCGTAATTTGTAAACAAGATAGCCGAGGTGAACGACACTGTGATGGATGATTCTGCATTGGATGGTTACGAAAGCGATGGATCTTTGAATGATCAAGAAAGAGAGGAACTAAATGAGTTGATCGATGAAATGTTTGAGTCATCAGACTCGGAGGATGAAGACTTTGAAGGTTTTGTCTTTCATTTCGTGCAGTGGATTAGAACACCACCGACAGCTATGCTTAGGCCCATCCCTCTTGAAGAGTATGCAGAAGAAGGAAGAAATCCTGGATACCTTTGGATGAGGGCATGTCTCCCTTCAAACTTTTTAACCCTATTAGTACTGGGAGATTGTTTACTTACTTTGTACTGGGGGGGGTGGCGTTTTTGGCCCCCCCCCTCTTTTTCTCCGATTCTACAGGAGATATAGCAATAAGACTTACTACTATTGTTCTTTAGACAATTGGCTATTAAAATATAACAATGACAAATAATAAGTCACATGTTTCGTTGCCAGGCAACCAAAAAACAAAGGAACATTGTCACATGGACTAACGTACATGCGGAGGTAAAGCGATTGGGAGGAGACAAGGGACCTTGGAAAGAGACAAACATTGACGAGATCTTCGCTTTCTTGCCCTGCTTCTTCATAATGAATGACTTTGTTTGCCTTCCCTCTCTCCATTCACACTTTATGAGGGACCAAAGACGATGGTTCCTTCATGCCAACAGCCTTGGAAAGATATTTTCAAGGGATCGCTTTACCCAATTGAAAAGGTACTTACGGCTTTGCGATCCAAGGATTCCAAATTCACCCAGGGGCCAACCCAGACATGACGCACTTTACAAAATAAGGCCACTGATCAACAAACGTTCAAAGAACTTTTGCGAAGTGTACCATCCTGATAAAGCAGTTTCCATCGATGAAACTATGATTCCATTTAAAGGAAGATTTCCATATCGGCAACAAATAGCAATGACACCAGTTTGAGCTGGGATTAAAATGTTCCAACTTTCTGAAACGCCATCAGGATACACTTGGAAGTTCGAGATCTACACCTTTTCCGCCAAAATTCGTCATAAGAATGGGTATGACGCAAGTTTTGGTAATTAGAATATTGTACCTTTCTGAAAACCGGACAGCAGGTCCCCGTCAATCTGCAAGTCATGTACCCAAAATCACGTAGTTACCTATCACATATCATCTTTACCAACTTAAGATAAAGTGAAGAGCCACCCCCCCCCCCCCGGGAGTTCCTTATAAGTTTTGTGAGGTTTCCTCAGGTGTCTCTTCATCTTACGAGTTCCGTGACAATCTGCATGTTTACTTCCACCACCCTGAATATTTCATTAAAATTGTAAAATCTTTGAGCGTTAATCATATGATATCTGTTTCATATTGTATGCCCTTCATGTTTGTTTCTGTTCATTTGATGGCGATAATCATGGATAATTAGCTGTACTGTCGTACGAGCCTCAAAGTGGAAAAATCAGACCAAGAACTAGTAGGACCAGACCCTAAGGGACCAGACCCATGGAGAATACTATTCAGTTCCTTGTTTTCAAATGGGAGATGGCTACGATTAGTTGCAAAATTGTTGAGCCATTCCAAAAATACGGTTTTTTAGCACTGTGCCCCAGCCCCCCCCCTTTTCAATGTTGAAATCAGTTGGGACAGTTGCAAATCGTTGGTCGCCAACAGAAAAGTCACCATTGTTTCCAATCAACATTGCAATGGGGGGCGGGGGCCAAAAAACTTTATTTTTGCCAGGGACAATCTAATCCTTTCATTTCTTATTTTTGCCAGGGACAATCTAATCCTCTCATTTCTTATGAAAGTAAACAAATAAACATGGTTAAACAAGCGAAATTTGTGATTAATATGACTGGTGATTTATCGTGATTAAGGTGATTTTTGTGTGATTAATGTGATCAATTTTGATTAAAATGTGATTATTTTGAGAGCATACAAGATTTTAAGGAGTGATTTGTCCCTACATATTAGGGCCTATTCCTGTTCCCAGAAATCTGTTTGAGGTCCAAATCAGCTCTTCTGAGTTGCCTTACCCAGCCCTGCATTACACATATTTTTTCATAAGAAACTGCTTACATGAGACTAGACTCTCAGATCGCCAGAAAATTGAGAAACTCCAGCACTGGAAAAATATAACGTAAGGAACTACCTATTTTTATAAAGGAATCCTTAAATATTTTCTACTTTATTTTTACTTGTTTCTTGTATCATATTACTTGTAAGGTACTTGAGTATAGTCTAAACATTGGAAAGGCTTCAAAAAACATTGCTTTGGGTGAGAAGTTCTTGATGTACCAGGTAGTGGATAGGAAGATTGTTATGGAACTGTTAAGAAACTCGTAAGAAACTCTGAGTATTCAAGAATCTGATAATTTCATCCACAGAAGAAAGCCAACACAGTTCTTTAATCGCTAAATTGCTTTGGTTTGTATCAGATTTTAGCAGTTGGTGCTATCACCTCAATCTTGGTCTGAATTTCAGTGTGAATGTGGCCTAATTAGACGATCAAGCCATGTGTGTGTGAGCCATTCCTTTCAATCTTGCCTGTTGGTCAGATCATCCAATGTATCTAACCATGCATTCTTGTATTTACTGTGGTATCCAGGGGTTATTGTTTCTTTTCATCGGTGATTTCATTACCCTTGTCTTCTTTTTGAATGGAACTTCTGGGCTGGCATTACAAACTCAAGAAGGAAAGGAATGGGTATCCGCCAGGGTTCTGGTCCGTTTAGTTCCGTTCCTACTGGTCCATTGTCTGGTTGTTCGTTTATAGCCAACCAAACCATTACTTGACGTATGATGTCTGACATTGATATTGGCGGCCAATCATACAGTTTGTGAGACCACGGAGCCCTTGGCCCTGACGGTGACCTGCATGTTTGCTTTTGCGTTTAACCCTCAGATTACAGGACCTGCTGGCCTTGAGAATGAAGTCTTCGTAGACGAGGGCGATACTGTGTCCCCTGAAAAACTTTTTCCAACTCTGAAGAGGTCACTGTCAGATAACAATTTGTCTGGCATGTCATCACTTCAGAGATCCTCTTTTAAAAAGAAAGTTAAGGATGGAAAATGATAGGGCTCGTTGGATTTCACCCTAAATAGATCCAATGGCAGTGAGAGTCCTCGGTATCAACATACACAGGATGCGGGGCTCCACTAACCGTCAACACATATTCTTGTGGCTCATCCAAGAGCAGGAAGATATTTTCTTTCTACAGAAAACTTACCTTATTTCGTAATTTGTAAACAAGATAGCCGAGGTGAACGACACTGTGATGGATGATTCTGCATTGGATGGTTACGAAAGCGATGGATCTTTGAATGATCAAGAAAGAGAGGAACTAAATGAGTTGATCGATGAAATGTTTGAGTCATCAGACTCGGAGGATGAAGACTTTGAAGGTTTTGTCTTTCATTTCGTGCAGTGGATTAGAACACCACGGACAGCTATGCTTAGGCCCATCCCTCTTGAAGAGTATGCTGAAGAAGGAAGAAATCCTGGATACCTTTGGATGAGGGCATGTCTCCCTTCAAACTTTTTAACCCTATTAGTACTGGGAGATTGTTTACTTACTTTGTACTGGGGGGGGGGGGTGGCGTTTTTGGCCCCCCCTCTTTTTCTCCGATTCTACAGGAGATATAGCAATAAGACTTACTACTATTGTTCTTTAGACAATTGGCTATTAAAATGTAACAATGACAAATAATAAGTCACATGTTTCGTTGCCAGGCAACCAAAAAACAAAGGAACATTGTCACATGGACTAACGTACATGCGGAGGTAAAGCGATTGGGAGGAGACAAGGGACCTTGGAAAGAGACAAACATTGACGAGATCTTCGCTTTCTTGCCCTGCTTCTTCATAATGAATGACTTTGTTTGCCTTCCCTCTATCCATTCACACTTTATGAGGGACCAAAGACGATGGTTCCTTCATGCCAACAGCCTTGGAAAGATATTTTCAAGGGATCGCTTTACCCAATTGAAAAGGTACTTACGGCTTTGCGATCCAAGGATTCCAAATTCACCCAGGGGCCAACCCAGACAAGACGCACTTTACAAAATTAGGCCACTGATCAACAAACGTTCAAAGAACTTTTGCGAAGTGTACCATCCTGATAAAGCAGTTTCCATCGATGAAACTATGATTCCATTTAAAGGAAGATTTCCATATCGGCAACAAATAGCAATGACACCAGTTTGAGCTGGGATTAAAATGTTCCAACTTTCTGAAACGCCATCAGGATACACTTGGAAGTTCGAGATCTACACCTTTTCCGCCAAAATTCATCATAAGAATGGGTATGACGCAAGTTTTGGTAATTAGAATATTGTACCTTTCTGAAAACCGGACAGCAGGTCCCCGTCAATCTGCAAGTCATGTACCCAAAATCACGTAGTTACCTATCACATATCATCTTTACCAACTTAAGATAAAGTGAAGAGCCACCCCCCCCCCCCGGGAGTTCCTTATAAGTTTTGTGAGGTTTCCTCAGGTGTCTCTTCATCTTACGAGTTCCGTGACAATCTGCATGTTTACTTCCACCACCCTGAATATTTCATTAAAATTGTAAAATCTTTGAGCGTTAATCATATGATATCTGTTTCATATTGTATGCCCTTATGTTTGTTTCTGTTCATTTGATGGCGATAATCATGGATAATTAGCTGTACTGTCGTACGAGCCTCAAAGTGGAAAAATCAGACCAAGAACTAGAAGGACCAGACCCTAAGGGACCAGACCCATGGAGAATACTATTCAGTTCCTTGTTTTCAAATGGGAGATGGCTACGATTAGTTGCAAAATTGTTGAGCCATTCCAAAAATACGGTTTTTTAGCACTGTGCCCCAGCCCCCCCTTTTCAATGTTGAAATCAGTTGGGACAGTTGCAACTCGTTGGTCGCCAACAGAAAAGTCACCATTGTTTCCAATCAACATTGCAATGGGGGGCGGGGGCCAAAAAACTTTATTTTTGCCAGGGACAATCTAATCCTTTCATTTCTTATTTTTGCCAGGGACAATCTAATCCTCTCATTTCTTATGAAAGTAAACAAATAAACATGGTTAAACAAGCGAAATTTGTGATTAATATGACTGGTGATTTATCGTGATTAAGGTGATTTTTGTGTGATTAATGTGATCAATTTTGATTAAAATGTGATTATTTTGAGAGCATACAAGATTTTAAGGAGTGATTTGTCCCTACATATTAGGGCCTATTCCTGTTCCCAGAAATCTGTTTGAGGTCCAAATCAGCTCTTCCGAGTTGCCTTACCCAGCCCTGCATTACACATATTTTTTCATAAGAAACTGCTTACATGAGACTAGACTCTCAGATCGCCAGAAAATTGAGAAACTCCAGCACTGGAAAAATATAACGTAAGGAACTACCTATTTTTATAAAGGAATCCTTAAATATTTTCTACTTTATTTTTACTTGTTTCTTGTATCATATTACTTGTAAGGTACTTGAGTATAGTCTAAACATTGGAAAGGCTTCAAAAAACATTGCTTTGGGTGAGAAGTTCTTGATGTACCAGGTAGTGGATAGGAAGATTGTTATGGAACTGTTAAGAAACTCGTAAGAAACTCTGAGTATTCAAGAATCTGATAATTTCATCCACAGAAGAAAGCCAACACAGTTCTTTAATCGCTAAATTGCTTTGGTTTGTATCAGATTTTAGCAGTTGGTGCTATCACCTCAATCTTGGTCTGAATTTCAGTGTGAATGTGGCCTAATTAGACGATCAAGCCATGTGTGTGTGAGCCATTCCTTTCAAACTTGCCTGTTGGTCAGATCATCCAATGTATCTAACCATGCATTCTTGTATTTACTGTGGTATCCAGGGGTTATTGTTTCTTTTCATCGGTGATTTCATTACCCTTGTCTTCTTTTTGAATGGAACTTCTGGGCTGGCATTACAAACTCAAGAAGGAAAGGAATGGGTATCCGCCAGGGTTCTGGTCCGTTTAGTTCCGTTCCTACTGGTCCATTGTCTGGTTGTTCGTTTATAGCCAACCAAACCATTACTTGACGTATGATGTCTGACATTGATATTGGCGGCCAATCATACAGTTTGTGAGACCACGGAGCCCTTGGCCCTGACGGTGACCTGCATGTTTGCTTTTGAGTTTAACCCGCAGATTACAGGACCTGCTGGCCTTGAGAATGAAGTCTTCGTAGACGAGGGCGATACTGTGTCCCCTGAAAAACTTTTTCCAACTCTGAAGAGGTCACTGTCAGATAACAATTTGTCTGGCATGTCATCACTTCAGAGATCCTCTTTTAAAAAGAAAGTTAAGGATGGAAAATGATAGGGCTCGTTGGATTTCACCCTAAATAGATCCAATGGCAGTGAGAGTCCTCGGTATCAACATACACAGGATGCGGGGCTCCACTAACCGTCAACACATATTCTTGTGGCTCATCCAAGAGCAGGAAGATATTTTCTTTCTACAGAAAACTTACCTTATTTCGTAATTTGTAAACAAGATAGCCGAGGTGAACGACACTGTGATGGATGATTCTGCATTGGATGGTTACGAAAGCGATGGATCTTTGAATGATCAAGAAAGAGAGGAACTAAATGAGTTGATCGATGAAATGTTTGAGTCATCAGACTCGGAGGATGAAGACTTTGAAGGTTTTGTCTTTCATTTCGTGCAGTGGATTAGAACACCACGGACAGCTATGCTTAGGCCCATCCCTCTTGAAGAGTATGCTGAAGAAGGAAGAAATCCTGGATACCTTTGGATGAGGGCATGTCTCCCTTCAAACTTTTTAACCCTATTAGTACTGGGAGATTGTTTACTTACTTTGTACTGGGGGGGGGGGTGGCGTTTTTGGCCCCCCCTCTTTTTCTCCGATTCTACAGGAGATATAGCAATAAGACTTACTACCATTGTTCTTTAGACAATTGGCTATTAAAATGTAACAATGACAAATAATAAGTCACATGTTTCGTTGCCAGGCAACCAAAAAACAAAGGAACATTGTCACATGGACTAACGTACATGCGGAGGTAAAGCGATTGGGAGGAGACAAGGGACCTTGGAAAGAGACAAACATTGACGAGATCTTCGCTTTCTTGCCCTGCTTCTTCATAATGAATGACTTTGTTTGCCTTCCCTCTCTCCATTCACACTTTATGAGGGACCAAAGACGATGGTTCCTTCATGCCAACAGCCTTGGAAAGATATTTTCAAGGGATCGCTTTACCCAATTGAAAAGGTACTTACGGCTTTGCGATCCAAGGATTCCAAATTCACCCAGGGGCCAACCCAGACAAGACGCACTTTACAAAATTAGGCCACTGATCAACAAACGTTCAAAGAACTTTTGCGAAGTGTACCATCCTGATAAAGCAGTTTCCATCGATGAAACTATGATTCCATTTAAAGGAAGATTTCCATATCGGCAACAAATAGCAATGACACCAGTTTGAGCTGGGATTAAAATGTTCCAACTTTCTGAAACGCCATCAGGATACACTTGGAAGTTCGAGATCTACACCTTTTCCGCCAAAATTCATCATAAGAATGGGTATGACGCAAGTTTTGGTAATTAGAATATTGTACCTTTCTGAAAACCGGACAGCAGGTCCCCGTCAATCTGCAAGTCATGTACCCAAAATCACGTAGTTACCTATCACATATCATCTTTACCAACTTAAGATAAAGTGAAGAGCCACCCCCCCCCCCCCCGGGAGTTCCTTATAAGTTTTGTGAGGTTTCCTCAGGTGTCTCTTCATCTTACGAGTTCCGTGACAATCTGCATGTTTACTTCCACCACCCTGAATATTTCATTAAAATTGTAAAATCTTTGAGCGTTAATCATATGATATCTGTTTCATATTGTATGCCCTTCATGTTTGTTTCTGTTCATTTGATGGCGATAATCATGGATAATTAGCTGTACTGTCGTACGAGCCTCAAAGTGGAAAAATCAGACCAAGAACTAGAAGGACCAGACCCTAAGGGACCAGACCCATGGAGAATACTATTCAGTTCCTTGTTTTCAAATGGGAGATGGCTACGATTAGTTGCAAAATTGTTGAGCCATTCCAAAAATACGGTTTTTTAGCACTGTGCCCCAGCCCCCCCTTTTCAATGTTGAAATCAGTTGGGACAGTTGCAACTCGTTGGTCGCCAACAGAAAAGTCACCATTGTTTCCAATCAACATTGCAATGGGGGGCGGGGGCCAAAAAACTTTATTTTTGCCAGGGACAATCTAATCCTTTCATTTCTTATTTTTGCCAGGGACAATCTAATCCTCTCATTTCTTATGAAAGTAAACAAATAAACATGGTTAAACAAGCGAAATTTGTGATTAATATGACTGGTGATTTATCGTGATTAAGGTGATTTTTGTGTGATTAATGTGATCAATTTTGATTAAAATGTGATTATTTTGAGAGCATACAAGATTTTAAGGAGTGATTTGTCCCTACATATTAGGGCCTATTCCTGTTCCCAGAAATCTGTTTGAGGTCCAAATCAGCTCTTCTGAGTTGCCTTACCCAGCCCTGCATTACACATATTTTTTCATAAGAAACTGCTTACATGAGACTAGACTCTCAGATCGCCAGAAAATTGAGAAACTCCAGCACTGGAAAAATATAACGTAAGGAACTACCTATTTTTATAAAGGAATCCTTAAATATTTTCTACTTTATTTTTACTTGTTTCTTGTATCATATTACTTGTAAGGTACTTGAGTATAGTCTAAACATTGGAAAGGCTTCAAAAAACATTGCTTTGGGTGAGAAGTTCTTGATGTACCAGGTAGTGGATAGGAAGATTGTTATGGAACTGTTAAGAAACTCGTAAGAAACTCTGAGTATTCAAGAATCTGATAATTTCATCCACAGAAGAAAGCCAACACAGTTCTTTAATCGCTAAATTGCTTTGGTTTGTATCAGATTTTAGCAGTTGGTGCTATCACCTCAATCTTGGTCTGAATTTCAGTGTGAATGTGGCCTAATTAGACGATCAAGCCATGTGTGTGTGAGCCATTCCTTTCAAACTTGCCTGTTGGTCAGATCATCCAATGTATCTAACCATGCATTCTTGTATTTACTGTGGTATCCAGGGGTTATTGTTTCTTTTCATCGGTGATTTCATTACCCTTGTCTTCTTTTTGAATGGAACTTCTGGGCTGGCATTACAAACTCAAGAAGGAAAGGAATGGGTATCCGCCAGGGTTCTGGTCCGTTTAGTTCCGTTCCTACTGGTCCATTGTCTGGTTGTTCGTTTATAGCCAACCAAACCATTACTTGACGTATGATGTCTGACATTGATATTGGCGGCCAATCATACAGTTTGTGAGACCACGGAGCCCTTGGCCCTGACGGTGACCTGCATGTTTGCTTTTGAGTTTAACCCGCAGATTACAGGACCTGCTGGCCTTGAGAATGAAGTCTTCGTAGACGAGGGCGATACTGTGTCCCCTGAAAAACTTTTTCCAACTCTGAAGAGGTCACTGTCAGATAACAATTTGTCTGGCATGTCATCACTTCAGAGATCCTCTTTTAAAAAGAAAGTTAAGGATGGAAAATGATAGGGCTCGTTGGATTTCACCCTAAATAGATCCAATGGCAGTGAGAGTCCTCGGTATCAACATACACAGGATGCGGGGCTCCACTAACCGTCAACACATATTCTTGTGGCTCATCCAAGAGCAGGAAGATATTTTCTTTCTACAGAAAACTTACCTTATTTCGTAATTTGTAAACAAGATAGCCGAGGTGAACGACACTGTGATGGATGATTCTGCATTGGATGGTTACGAAAGCGATGGATCTTTGAATGATCAAGAAAGAGAGGAACTAAATGAGTTGATCGATGAAATGTTTGAGTCATCAGACTCGGAGGATGAAGACTTTGAAGGTTTTGTCTTTCATTTCGTGCAGTGGATTAGAACACCACGGACAGCTATGCTTAGGCCCATCCCTCTTGAAGAGTATGCTGAAGAAGGAAGAAATCCTGGATACCTTTGGATGAGGGCATGTCTCCCTTCAAACTTTTTAACCCTATTAGTACTGGGAGATTGTTTACTTACTTTGTACTGGGGGGGGGGTGGCGTTTTTGGCCCCCCCTCTTTTTCTCCGATTCTACAGGAGATATAGCAATAAGACTTACTACCATTGTTCTTTAGACAATTGGCTATTAAAATGTAACAATGACAAATAATAAGTCACATGTTTCGTTGCCAGGCAACCAAAAAACAAAGGAACATTGTCACATGGACTAACGTACATGCGGAGGTAAAGCGATTGGGAGGAGACAAGGGACCTTGGAAAGAGACAAACATTGACGAGATCTTCGCTTTCTTGCCCTGCTTCTTCATAATGAATGACTTTGTTTGCCTTCCCTCTCTCCATTCACACTTTATGAGGGACCAAAGACGATGGTTCCTTCATGCCAACAGCCTTGGAAAGATATTTTCAAGGGATCGCTTTACCCAATTGAAAAGGTACTTACGGCTTTGCGATCCAAGGATTCCAAATTCACCCAGGGGCCAACCCAGACAAGACGCACTTTACAAAATTAGGCCACTGATCAACAAACGTTCAAAGAACTTTTGCGAAGTGTACCATCCTGATAAAGCAGTTTCCATCGATGAAACTATGATTCCATTTAAAGGAAGATTTCCATATCGGCAACAAATAGCAATGACACCAGTTTGAGCTGGGATTAAAATGTTCCAACTTTCTGAAACGCCATCAGGATACACTTGGAAGTTCGAGATCTACACCTTTTCCGCCAAAATTCATCATAAGAATGGGTATGACGCAAGTTTTGGTAATTAGAATATTGTACCTTTCTGAAAACCGGACAGCAGGTCCCCGTCAATCTGCAAGTCATGTACCCAAAATCACGTAGTTACCTATCACATATCATCTTTACCAACTTAAGATAAAGTGAAGAGCCACCCCCCCCCCCCCCCCGGGAGTTCCTTATAAGTTTTGTGAGGTTTCCTCAGGTGTCTCTTCATCTTACGAGTTCCGTGACAATCTGCATGTTTACTTCCACCACCCTGAATATTTCATTAAAATTGTAAAATCTTTGAGCGTTAATCATATGATATCTGTTTCATATTGTATGCCCTTCATGTTTGTTTCTGTTCATTTGATGGCGATAATCATGGATAATTAGCTGTACTGTCGTACGAGCCTCAAAGTGGAAAAATCAGACCAAGAACTAGAAGGACCAGACCCTAAGGGACCAGACCCATGGAGAATACTATTCAGTTCCTTGTTTTCAAATGGGAGATGGCTACGATTAGTTGCAAAATTGTTGAGCCATTCCAAAAATACGGTTTTTTAGCACTGTGCCCCAGCCCCCCCTTTTCAATGTTGAAATCAGTTGGGACAGTTGCAACTCGTTGGTCGCCAACAGAAAAGTCACCATTGTTTCCAATCAACATTGCAATGGGGGGCGGGGGCCAAAAAACTTTATTTTTGCCAGGGACAATCTAATCCTTTCATTTCTTATTTTTGCCAGGGACAATCTAATCCTCTCATTTCTTATGAAAGTAAACAAATAAACACGGTTAAACAAGCGAAATTTGTGATTAATATGACTGGTGATTTATCGTGATTAAGGTGATTTTTGTGTGATTAATGTGATCAATTTTGATTAAAATGTGATTATTTTGAGAGCATACAAGATTTTAAGGAGTGATTTGTCCCTACATATTAGGGCCTATTCCTGTTCCCAGAAATCTGTTTGAGGTCCAAATCAGCTCTTCTGAGTTGCCTTACCCAGCCCTGCATTACACATATTTTTTCATAAGAAACTGCTTACATGAGACTAGACTCTCAGATCGCCAGAAAATTGAGAAACTCCAGCACTGGAAAAATATAACGTAAGGAACTACCTATTTTTATAAAGGAATCCTTAAATATTTTCTACTTTATTTTTACTTGTTTCTTGTATCATATTACTTGTAAGGTACTTGAGTATAGTCTAAACATTGGAAAGGCTTCAAAAAACATTGCTTTGGGTGAGAAGTTCTTGATGTACCAGGTAGTGGATAGGAAGATTGTTATGGAACTGTTAAGAAACTCGTAAGAAACTCTGAGTATTCAAGAATCTGATAATTTCATCCACAGAAGAAAGCCAACACAGTTCTTTAATCGCTAAATTGCTTTGGTTTGTATCAGATTTTAGCAGTTGGTGCTATCACCTCAATCTTGGTCTGAATTTCAGTGTGAATGTGGCCTAATTAGACGATCAAGCCATGTGTGTGTGAGCCATTCCTTTCAAACTTGCCTGTTGGTCAGATCATCCAATGTATCTAACCATGCATTCTTGTATTTACTGTGGTATCCAGGGGTTATTGTTTCTTTTCATCGGTGATTTCATTACCCTTGTCTTCTTTTTGAATGGAACTTCTGGGCTGGCATTACAAACTCAAGAAGGAAAGGAATGGGTATCCGCCAGGGTTCTGGTCCGTTTAGTTCCGTTCCTACTGGTCCATTGTCTGGTTGTTCGTTTATAGCCAACCAAACCATTACTTGACGTATGATGTCTGACATTGATATTGGCGGCCAATCATACAGTTTGTGAGACCACGGAGCCCTTGGCCCTGACGGTGACCTGCATGTTTGCTTTTGAGTTTAACCCGCAGATTACAGGACCTGCTGGCCTTGAGAATGAAGTCTTCGTAGACGAGGGCGATACTGTGTCCCCTCAAAAACTTTTTCCAACTCTGAAGAGGTCACTGTCAGATAACAATTTGTCTGGCATGTCATCACTTCAGAGATCCTCTTTTAAAAAGAAAGTTAAGGATGGAAAATGATAGGGCTCGTTGGATTTCACCCTAAATAGATCCAATGGCAGTGAGAGTCCTCGGTATCAACATACACAGGATGCGGGGCTCCACTAACCGTCAACACATATTCTTGTGGCTCATCCAAGAGCAGGAAGATATTTTCTTTCTACAGAAAACTTACCTATCTTGTGCGGAAGATGCTCAACCTATTGAGAACTTATGGTCAGGTAATGCCTACTTTTCTTATGGTAGCAAGCATAGTAGAGGAGTTGGAGTTGGTATCTTGATCAAAAAGTCACTTAATTGCACCGTTAGTAAGGTTTCCAGTGACAATGAAGGGCAATGGATAAATGTCCCTTTTTATATGGAGAACTCAAGACTGCAGCTAATGAATATAATGCTGCATGTCCAGTTGGTGAAGAGCTGCATTCTTTGATTCACTGCCAGGTCATCTCTTAGGGGGAATTCCAACAATTGTTGGTGGTGATTTTAACATTGCTGAACATCTATATCTTGATAAAATTGGCGTTGATAGTCAACCTGGCAAGTCTGCCCAGCAATCACTTAAAAATTTTGCTACCACCTTACACCTTACTTATTTATTTTGGTCTGAACGTCCTTCTGCGTGTGTTTTTACTTGGACCAATGGGTCTGTGTCTACTCGTTTAGATAAATTCTATGTGTCAAGTGATATTGCATCTAATACAGCTAAGGCAAACATCACAATTTTTCCATTTTCTGATCTTGATGCACCTTATGTATAATTTCAGCTGCCCTACTCTCCAAGCAGAGCTAAGGGAGTGTGGAAATTTAATACCAGACCTCTTGAATTTCCTGATTAACTTCAAAAATGAAACAATTTCTAAAACACTGGCATATGCATAAAGTAGATTTCAATAACAAGCTTGATCCATGGTGGGACATAGGGAAGAAAAAGATAAGAAGAATGTGCCAAGGTTTTGCTCTACAAGTTACAAGTAATAAACGTAGGGAAAGAACAGAGGTTGAAAATAAATTCTTCCTCGCCTCCTCTCCACATCAAGGCTCACTGTGCTTACACAGTTTATTACTTTCTGATAGAGGAAATAACAATGGTCCTACGACGGTATATAAGTGCCAACGCCGGTATTCCACCTCAGTATTTCTGAGCGCATGTTTCCATCCACTTACAACACATTGCTATGACGATGAACTCAGAAGAAGAACAAAGCTTGTTGGCTCCAGTTGAGGAAGACAACGATTCAACGACGCCAAAGCCCGATGACGTGCCTGGACCTTGCCCAAGGAAAAGGAAAGGGGTAACTCGATCACAGTTCGACAATCTTCAAGTTCAGGTGAGCTCAGTCACCGCCACTATCAACAATTTCGGCAACATGCTCAAATCGTTCATTGGTGACGGTAAAAAACCACGCTTTGGTGACAAAGTTTTGGCAGCTCAGTCTGCATCTTACAACACTCAGGTTGCTACATCTGTGGTTTGTCATCCCCAGGGGTGAAATGTTATGGATCGCTCTTTTCATACCCAGTTGTGAAAGCATGCATGTAATAGCAAATTCATTCAACTCGGTCAGGTGGGTTGAAGCTCAACCCTGGGGTTGAAAACTCTTATGAATTCAGGACTTAAGAATGGAAAATATGTAAATGAGATTCGGATGGTGTATGAGGATTTACTTTGCATGGGTGTTTGTTCTAGAAACGTTGAAAATGTTATCAGAAAGATGTTAAAAGATTGTTAGAGTTGGTGTTGATAGACTTCCAAAGGCAACTTTGGCCAAGTATATGCTTCTTGAGGCTAGATCTCTTTCTCAGATGCAAGTAGCGGCAGCGGCAGCTGGTGATGAAAATATTTGGTGCAACTGTGAAAAGTCCCCAAGAAATTTTTTGTGATCTCACCCTTCAAGCACTTGGAAAATGCAGGCAATGCCCTGTTTGATATATTTGTATAAATTTTCTGGAGACATTTTGGCATGCCTAGTTTCTCTTCTGCAAAGTCTCAAGAACCAAACATTCAAAAGGCAACAAACAGACAGCACACAGATACAATGAATAAATTTCAGAGGTCATCATCATCACTTAAAGAGAAATTTGGCTCTTCTGTCTATGAGATATACAAACATCTCAATTACTCTTTGATTAAAGTCAGGTTGTTCTCTAAAGAATCTTTTCTCCATGGATAATATGGCCAATGACTTTAGTCTACCATCACACATAGAGCTTCTCAAAAAGGTTTTTACTCTTTTTAAAGTTTTAAAACACCTCTCTGCTTCCCTTAATGACATTGGTATCATTATAAGAATCATAAGAAGCTGAACTGTTGCTGAAAAAGTAGCTGACAGCCTACTCTCCTGCAGCAACTGAAACAAGGCCACTGCTCCACAGCACTGCCAAAATTCTGCCTGATTATAAATCACAGATAATTCAGATTGAAATTTGCTTCCATCTAGTATAAGGTACGCCTCCAAAGTGTGCCTTAAGATCTGGGATGGGAAGCTCATGTCATGTTTGGCAAATGATTCAGTTTTGATCAAGGTTGCTGCAAAAAGATGATTTGATAACTTGAATCCCAAGCTGAAGTGGGAAATTATGAGATCACATACTTCATGCAGGATACGTGATTTGTCTTCATCTGAACCGGCTGGTGTAATCTGCATACTGCAGGTTACATAATGCAGGCTGCAGATTATGTAAAGGATTGGGAAATCAATATCATGAATTTAATCGCTTAGTTGCAAGTGATTAACTGCCTCTGACTCAGATTTTGATAACCACAAACCAATGTTACCAATCAATGGGGAATCAATGAGTAACATCATTCTATTCATATTCAATATGCATCCCTAACATGATGCAATTGTAATGGTATGCTCAATAACCTTGTGTATCGTCATGGAATTGTTATGATTGTTCAAGGGGAATTTTCTTTTAATTATCAAATTTATTTCATGCTCAATAAGAAACTCTGACTAATGTGATATCACAGAACATCAATCTTTGAGGTCCAAGGGTAAGCTTTGAAACCAGACCCCCTGAAACTAAAAAGCTTAGTGTCACCAAGATGGCCCCATGGTACAGCCATGCAGCCATTGGCCATAAGCCATGACCTACAGCCTGCATTATGCAACCTGCATAGTGCAACAATTCTCCTTTGGAAACTCTATCTTGTCTGCACTGATCTGGGAAGTCTTTTGCCAGCACATTTGTCAAGATAGGCAGCTCCTTTGGGAGAATGGGAGAAAAACACTGAAAAGCTATGCAGGTTAGCAAAGAACAACTGGATCTGACTGATTTCTGATACTGCTTGCTGTGCCACAAGATTGAGTTGATGTGCATAGCAGTGCACATAATATGCACTGGAGTAAGACTGCTTCGCTCTGATTTGGACACCTCTTTCACAACCGCTCATAACAGTTGCAGCATCATAGAACTGTGCAATGAGATTGGTCTTATCTTCATCTTTTGGTAGAACAGTGCTTAAGCATGCAAGATTGTTGTCAGATATTGTTTTGCATCCCCTTGCTGCATAGACTTAAATGACCAAAACTTCTCAACAACTTGACCTGCCACAATGTAACTGAAAACCACAACATACTGTATACACCATTTGATGCGTCAGAAGTGTCATCTGTGATGACAGCTAAAAACTTGGTATCCATTGTTTCCTGTTCAATGTCTGCCTTTGTAGGGCTCTGTTCCAAGCACAGAAAACCCCCTGTTGTGAACAATACAAACATAACAAACATAATGTTATCACAACAGAGGATAGTTTGATTGTTATAAGAATATGCATTGCACTAATGTGTTGTTGTGAATGTCGTAAAGGGAATAGGTCTTAATGTTTGTATGGTGTTAAAGTTGCATACATATTGGGTTTTGATTAGTTTTCATTTATTAGTCTTTGAGTCTTCGAGTTGGGGTTCCTGTAAACCATGGAACGACATAACGACTAATAACGACATAACGACTAATAACAAGCTATCAAATTACAGTATCGAGTTGTCTGTCCAAACGGGTGTATCAACCAGACCACCATGACTACGGAATGGACTGATCAGTGGATCTAGGAGACAGTGGAGCTCGCGAATTTTCGGTTGCTTTGGAAAGCAAAGTAAGAAACAAGCAAGCTCATCAATTTTTTCCTCTGTATTCCTTATTTCATGTAAATGTGTAAGTAGAAGATGGAAAGAATGGTTCCCTGTTTCCAAATCCTTTTTCCTAAAGCTTTTTTGATTTATAGTTTTCCTCTCCTGGTCCTCTTGTAAACAGTTTTAATCCGACTCTTTGGATCGTGTACTCTATAGACTTGCCCCAAGTCTATTTCGTCAATAAAAAAAATTGGGAAAAGAAAAATCGGGAAAGGGACCTTTCAGAAAGACTTATTACAGATGACAGAACTTCTTTCTTGGACACCCGATATTAGTTATGTTATGTCGCCAAATACCCCATTGGTTATGGTAACTATTATCGAGCCATTAAACTGTTATGTTATTTTGCCAAGAACTCTCTCTCTTATGGTAAAACTATTGTTAGGAAGCCAAGGAATGTTGCCTATACCCGTACCTGCAAAAGTTGTTGTTGTTGTTTCAGGAAAAAATTGTAAGGAGACAGCGAACCTTTCTTTCCATCTTCTACTTACACATTTACACAAAACAAGGGATACAGGAGAAAAAACTGATGAGCTTGCTTGTTTCTTACTGTGCTTTCCAAAGAAACAGAAAATTTGCGAGCTCCGCTGTCTCCTAGATCCAATGATCAGTCCATTCCGTACTGAGCAGCAAGAAACTACATCCTTGATGGAACAAACCACCCACCTAATGCTGGTCACTCACTCAAAAGCGAGACCGAAACTCAAGAAACAGCTGAACTAAGCAATTCCAATGAAATTGATAGGAGAGAGAGTAAAGTTTTCTCTCCCTGCAAGGAGGAAGTAGGGAGGACAGTGAAATTTTCAAGTGTATTGGATTCTGTTGCAAATTGGCTCATGCGAAAGACCATGATTTTAGCTATTTTTTGCAATTTTTTCTGGCGCAATAGCTCATATATGAGAAAAGTTATGAAAATTCTAAGTTTTGATTTTTAAGCATCTCACTAGAAAAGGAATGAGTAAATTTTGAATAGACAGGCAAAATGAGAGTGGCACCAAGATCACCATAGACCAAGATGGACACTTTTAATCAATTTCAAATATCTTTTCACTGAGTTGATTTATGTGGACCAAAATTTGCATGAAAGTCAAACAATAGATGGGCTTTTCAAAAATGGTGCTAAAAATAGATTTTGTCACCATGGCAACAATGCTTTGCATAGCAACAGTGGAAAACTACATTGATATGTGGCAAAATTGAACACAAACTGCATGCAAATGTCAATTCATTCTTTTTCTTGAATCATCCATTGAAATTATTAGTTTCTATAAATAGATTGGTTGCCATGGTAACCAAACATTTGCGAATTAACATGCGGAATGTTGGAAACTGCTCACAAACATGCTCTTTCTCTCCTTCATTCACCAATCACTTTTGAAAATACCATTCAGGAATAGCCCTCGTTGCCATGGAGACAATATGTAACCATAGCAACAAAAATATGAAATCGGTAATGATAAATGTTACTTGTCAACAAGATATTTTATCCTCTTGCCGACTCTGAAGAAGTAAATACACAAATAACAATCAACATTAGCAGATATTTTATAACCATTTCAATGCAGAATGACATAAATATATACCATACCGGTTTCGCCCAATCTCAGGGCTCATCAGTGCAGCTAGACAGCCTTGTCAGCTGCAGACCGGATCATTGTGCTTGCCTCATTAATAGAGATGAAGACAAATTTTCAAGCAGTCAGTTTATTTTTTCTTCTGGATTTGCAATCAAGAATTAATATCAGAAAATAAATGATTCATCATTTCGAGAGAATGGTTTTTGACAGAGTTTCCCTCTCTGACCCTAGACAGGTGCTACTGCTCCGGAGCCAGAGCAGACCTGGAGCTGTGGAGGCAGGGCTGCTCAATGCCCTGATAGTCCAGAAAAGGACTACCCACTACCTTGGTTTTAGACAGAGTTTCCCTCTCTGGCCCTAGACAGGTGCTACCACTCCGGAGCCAGAGCAGACCTGGAGCTATGGAGGCAGGGATGCTCATTTCCCTTGCAGACCCTTGAGGGCTGTCCACTACCAACCTAGCCCTAGTGTAAATAATGTGATATGAAGAAATAAATGTTCCTACTAGCCAAAAAATCTCCTTATTTTGACACAATTACCGACAGTCAAAGATATAAACATAGCAGAACAATTTTGCAACCAGACAACATTCCCTGGCACAAAAGACCTGGAGAAACAATGCTACAATACTTTTGATTACTCTGAAAAATTTGATGATTAACATCTTTGTTTTCATTTCAAACAACTCTCATAACAAAATTCAAATGATAGAAACTTTTTAAGTTGAAAAATCTGTAAAATTTCTTTTGGATATTTTTCCAGAAAGTTAGGAGAAAATTTTGTGACCCAAATTTGTCACACAACAATACATTTTGTGGATATTTGTACAATGCCAGTTTGCTATTTGGAGAAAAAGTATTCTGCTCCTTATAAACCACTCACAAATCTAGGAGAAATCAACAACAAACGTTGACCCATTAACTTAATTAACAATTTGCACCCATCCATTTAAATAGTCTTCAAAGAGCTGGCAAAGATAGTATTCCCCTTCCACTTCACCTTCATCAATATCAAAGTATCTAACAAAGAAATCTGGATTATCAATATCATCGCTGTCCTCATCAACATCCTCCACCACAGCCCTGTACCAACAATCATCACCAGTTGAAGTATCTGTGTACATGTGCATAATTGTGGCACCAATTAAATCATCTTCTGTTATGGGGACCAGCTGTATGTCTTCATTGTCAAGATCTTCCATTAGCCTATATTTGTAAATATTATCATCTTCATCATCATACCTTACTTCAAAAAATGGATTTCCACCTGAACCACCTGACAATACTACACCATAATACCAACTTTCCTGGCCCTCTTCATTTGCAAAACGCTGACAAATTCTCTTTCCTATCAAATCCTTTGCACATGAGATAATTGGGACTGACTTTGCAAATTCTTTATCAATCTTCCGTTTTTTACCAGATTTTGACTGGGTTCTCTTTTTACGTTTGTTTGAAAATTCTCCCTCTTTTCTTGCTACACCTTTGCCCAATAACTTCTCCTTTTCTCTCACAAAACTTTCCTTATCAAGTAACAAAACTGTTCTTGCATCTTTCTCATTCTCCACACCATTGCCATTAACCCCGTTATCCCTTCCCCCACTCTTAATGATCTCCACAAGATTCTGTATCATTTGCTCCACTGAATAAGGTTTTCCTCCACTACTTTGTTGAAACACTTTTTTATCTTCATGAGTAGCACCCAGAACTTTTACCCTAAACCTTATCTGAAGCCAAAGCATCTCCCTTTTGTTATTCACTCCATGTGTTTCACTGAGCTTTTCCCTCACCTCTGATTCTGTTTTCCACAAACCAACCTTTTCAATTTTGCTGTGAAGACTTTGTTTTAAAATTTGTAATTCTCTTTGTTTCTTTCGTTTCTCCTCCAATTTATCAGCATTCTTTTTTGCTCTCTCTTTTAAAACCTTTTCCTTTATGTTGATATATTTTTCCCCTTGGACATTCTTTGACTTTCTTGCAACTTCCATCATCTTTGCTCTTTTCTCTTCACTAAGATTTGCCCTCCAATCTGTTGTTTTGTTAGCCTTAAACATTAATAAACCTTCAATGGCAAAATCTGTCGCTTTTGGTTTCAGTTTCATCAAATAATCTAACATTCCAAAATCTCTTTCTGCTAACACATTGCTTTTCTTCACACTTTCTGTTTCTTCCATAAAATTCTTGTCACTTGATTTATCCCACAAAACCCCACCTTTCAAATGATCTCCCAAAAGCCTCTTTGTAACAACTGTGAACCCACTAAATATTACTTCAAGACATTGCTTAGTCAATCCATCAAAATCTTCATCTCTCGGCAAAATCAAACAATCAAAAACTTCATCCTTGTGAATATCTACTCGTCCATCAAAAACGTTAACATTTCCTTTCATAAACTCAGTAGCATCAGATGCCCATGACAGAAAACAATCAGAAAGACTTTGATACAATTCATTCATGTCAACAATATGACCAGCCTTTTCAATACACCTCCAAAGAGGCCCAGTTATCAATTTATCAATTAAACCTAGAGCTCTACACGCAGCCATGAATGTAGTTACTTGTAAATCATTTCGAACTGCTGACAAAAGTTTATTATCACCACCAACTCTCTCAAAAAATACTTCCAAGTGATCTTTCAAATAATATGTCCCTGCCGCATTAAAAAATAAAAATGTTAAATCGGTTACCAAAAAAAGGAGCCAAAGGAATAGACTCAACACCATGTTCTGCTTTCAAGAAGGTTTGAAAATCCACCATTCTTCCTGACTTTTCACAACCCCTCTCTTGGACAGACTTACAGACAGTGCGAATCAACCTATAAACACCAGACTCACCCTTGCTGTACCCACCATTTCCCAGTGATCCAACTTTCTGACTGCCCCAGCAAAGTGAGTCCCAGATCTTACAACAAGCTTCAGCCTGATCAGCAAGGCCAACCAGGTAGTGCAAACCACAAAAAAATTCATTGATAGTAGCCATCTTGCTTTGCTCCATTTCTGACATCTTCTCCCATTCTAAAACAACAGTTGGCAAAACATCCTTTCTGAAACAAGTAAATAAATCATTAAACTTCTTCTGCACTGCACAACGATCTGACATAACATTTTTAATACTCTTTATCATTTTTTGGGCAGAACTACTACTTTCTTTGTCATACTCCTTAAACATTTCATCAACATCTTTTAAAATATCCTCAAGAACTGTTAACTGCGATGCTGCATCTCCAGAAGCTGTTTCACGCAGACCAGTAACTAAAGAACTCCCATCATTCTTGACTATGTCATAAGTGATGAAACTTCTTCCTTTCTTTGACGTTCCATCAGAATGCAAAGTACGGCTCTCACTATCCCAGTTCTCAGTCAGTTCATCTGCTACCTGCAACTGTGCAAGTGACCTTGCCTCTAAAAGCATGCATTTTGCAAAAGTAGCCTTAGGCAACCTACCAACATCAATATTGACTGTGTGTTTCAAAACTTTACGGATAACATCCTCAACATTTCTAGTACTGACACCCATACACAACAAATCTTCATAAAGCATTCTTATATCATCTACATATTTTCCATCTTTAAATAAACAAACATCATCTCCAGATAAAAAACTTTCAATTTCTCCTCAATCACTAACTTTTCATTTTCAAGATCATGGATACGATCATTTAACTCTTGGATCTTTGAATAATTAATGGAATCAGTATCATTATTTTCATTATTTTGTGACTTCTTTTTGTAATACCATTTCCTTTTTTGTTCACATAATACATTCTTTAATGCCTTGTCTAATCTCTCTGTAATTTCATTCATCTGATGTTTATACTCTTCATTTGCTTCTTTTTCCTCCATCAATTCATTTGTAAGATCTAAAATAATTTCATTTTGGTCAGAAATGGTATCATCAGCATCAGCTGCTTTCTCCTCCATTCTCCTCATTCTTTTATTGATATTTCTGACATTAAAATGGCTAACCTTCTCTAATGTTTTTAGTAAGTCCCTATCCCTAGCTTGCAATTTTTCCTTTACCAAATCTAACTCATTTTTTAATGTTGATGATCTTGCTGTTTCTTTATTCCATTCTTGTTTAACAATCTTAATTTCTGAAATCAAATTTTCTAAAATATTTTCATAATGATTAACTTTGCCTAGCAGGTCTTCAATAATAGTTGCTTTCTTCCTAATATCATCAAGAGCTGAGTCCAAGGTACTCATATTAGCATCATCTTTCTGGCAACCTGAGCTCTTAGATACAAGATTTTGACTCTTTTTTAGGAATTCTTCAAGTTTTGTTTGCAATTGATGCCTCTTTAGATCAGCAACTTTCTCTTTCATATATAAAACATGGTGCCTTAAACCCTCAGGAGACAAAACATCATCATCACCGGTCAAAACCTTGACCCAATCTCTAAAATTATTCCAGGTTACCTTAAGATACTCTTTGGCATGCATCAAATCAAGCAAATTTTCATTGGTCAGAAGAAATGTACAAAAATTTGGGGCAAGAAATAACCCCCATCAACAATATTCTGAAAAAATGACAAAGTTATGTTGTGGGAGCTTAATGACAACCCAATTGGCTCTAAACCACTCTGGACTTGTTGGTAAAATTTGTCAAAGACCACATTAAAGTTTTTCGCATCTTTGGCTAAAAATGATGAAACAGAACGCTTTAGGTTACTAGGTTTGTTTTTGATAATATCAGAAATGGCCTGTTTTGGCAAGTTAGAAAGCTTAGCACATATTGCAACAATATTTGATTGGGAAACACCAAGTTTCTCAAGGGAGCAAAAACAGTCACGTAAAATGCCATACGTGACTTTGGAGGTTTCAGGATTCCAATTTATTGGCAGCATTCCTTCGTTTAAGATATTAGAAACATCTTCATCAGAAATTCTCAGTACTTCTTCCGTGTCAGCCATTTTATCAGCTGCCATCTTGAGCTCTTTGTTCCTGCCGACAAAAAAATGATGAGCGTGAGCGAGATGAAGTTTTCATAATATGGGCCTAAGGTACATTAGAAAAACTGCGTTTCGGCAAGTGAGCAACGATATTAACAGCAAAAGCTACCTAATATTTAGATACTGCAATGTTCAAGCTTTAAAATGGTATATGTTTTTTAAAAATATCTTACCTCGATATTCCAAAAAACTTCAGTTGAATTCTTCGTAGCGCGATTTCGGAGACTTCTCCTCGGCCGATTTTCAAAAAACAAAGACCAACGTGTTCCCCATGGCCTCTTCTTCAATTCTATCACATTTGTGAGACGTTTCAGATCGAGGCTCATTAGCCGAATCGCACGCGAATCAATGAGGGTCACCCGCGACCATGGTGCCACGCTGCGGATGCACCCGCATGAAGTCGCCGCATGGAGAAAAGCAAGGTAAAAGTACAAAATTTTGCGATAAAAGACAAATTCTTCGCCATAAACGTGTGCAGTGATGTCTGAGGAGTCTTTTGATGTATAATTTCACTACATTACGAAAGTTTACGACCAACCAGGGAAGGAATATTTCCGGCTAACCGATTTTTTCACAGTGCATCAAAGATTTCTAAACACAGATCATGGCCTCGCGTCCACCCTAGAGGAAGTAAACGCACTGCAGTCATAATGGGTGACTCTATGATGAAGAATAGAGGTGGCTGGGAATTAAAGGAAAAGTGTGGAAATCATGGAATAGATATTTTTGTGAAGAATTTAAATGGGGTAAGAACCAGAGACATGTATTGTTATGCCCAGCCTTCAATTGAAAGAAAACCCAAACAAATTCTGCTGCCCAATGGCACAAAAGCGCTTTCAGGAACATAAAAACTAAGGACTTAATAATATGTTTTCACTGGTGAAAACACATGATTTTTGCAAGCCTAAGCAGGCAGTTGAGCCATGTGCAGATTCACATTCAGAAGGTACGGCTTGTAACAACTGAACAGCAAACAGCTGAGAATCTAGTGAAGCCATGTTTTTTCCAATGAAAAGGGCAGGGAAAAAGGAAAAGTGATGAAGCTTCAGAGACAATTGATTTGTTTAAAACCACAATAGAAAATGATCCAAATGGAAGGGTACCTTGAGTTTGCTAGGGTGGAAGCATCAGAGGCACAGCAGCACAAGGCAATGATTGAAATGTTTATGGTGATGCAATCATCACAACCCATGCATCAACCGTAATAAATGCACCCTTCCATTCATTCCATGCAAGTTTTTATTGAAGTTACCTGGACAGAGAGGAACAACATTATGGACAAGACAATAATCAAAGGTACTTTTAAAGGGTTTATGCAAGGCTATAAGCCTTGCACAGAGCAGAAAAATCTAAAAATAGCCCATTGAAATTGATGGCCCGCAAGTGTTGTTAATAATTGATAACTGGACTCAAAAGCAAGTGGATTTTTCCAATTCTGGGGTATTGTATTTTTCGAAAAGCAAGGCCTTTCTTGTTATTGAAAGTACAATTTCAAAAAGATGTCTTTGACAGATGAGAGTTATTGTGGCTTTCGTTTAGGAATCATCATTCAGAATGGAAAGCCATCTTTCTCAACATTCAGTGACTCACAAAGTTGCATTGTTTGGTATCACATGCAGCAAAAACGTGGAATCTCACTTTTCACCTGATCGAATTTATACCATCTGAAGGCCAGATATTTCCGCACAATGAATTTAGTGTGAAATCCCATTGAGCTTGAAATATTGACTTTTTATTTGCTAAACTACAGCTTTGGTAATAAGATAAGATGTGAGTAAGATAAGACATTTTCCACTTGTGATTAATCTATTAATGCATTTATTTATTCTACGCTTGTTTCTCTTTATCACAAGGACTATCAACTTGTGTTCCTTCGTGTTCTTACCAGTTTCTTCACTTTCACTGGTGTTCACCTGTATTCACCTGTGTTCATCTGTGTTAATCCGCGTTCATCTGTGTTCATCAGTTTGGGTTTTTAGACTAGATTGTCATGAATCCCATATGCTGGTTTTGAAGGGGGCCGAAGTAGAGCAATTATTTTTTATTTAGCGAAGGCGCCTGCCTAACTTCAGGAAGTAGCTTGTCCCATTCATTCAAACAATTTGGGTAACAGCTGTTTTTAAATCTCTCTGTTCTCGCTTTTATTTGCCCAATGACATGGTGCTTTTCCTCTTGTACACCAGGCTGAGAAGGTGCGGGAAGCAACCCAACGGGGAACTTTATCTGCATATACTTTTCTAATACAAAATTTCATGCTGATTCCGAAAATCTTTGGTAAATGGGCGTCACCGGATGCAAACGGAAGTTATGGGCGTGGTTATGGGCGTTCGTTGGCAAAAATCAGTTTCTGCGAAAATGCAAGGAAATTTATCTGCATAGACCTTTCTGATTAGGATTTTATGCTGATTTTGATAGCAATTGGTTAAAAAGTGTGTCCGTGGACAAAAAAAACGAGTTATGGGCGTGGTCATGGGTGTGGCCATGGGCTATCGTCACTGAATTTTTTCCAAATCAAAACTTTTATATTGCAAGACTTCGTTTTTCCGCTTGAAACTTAGCTTCATGAATGCGTATGTCAGTAAAAATCTAACATTAAAGTGAATTTACCTGACATTTTAGGAATATCGCTAGACCAAGTTCATTGTTCAACAACTCAGGGTCATAACATGAGTCACTTTCCCCATCCAAAGTTTCATCCGAATCATTGTCCTCTTAAGCATCCATCTATATTTCTGTTGCATCGGCAACAAATGCCTCATTCATCCTAGTTGCTTTCCCCTCCCCTGACCATCCATTTGCAGTGATGACATCAAATTCAGTGATGGACTGAAGACTTGACTTTCATACTTTTGCAATTTAATTGCATGTTTGGCTCATAAAACTTCTGAGCGAGCTGTCCATGACTTATCAACAGGGTATGCAAGAGTTGACATTGTGGCAGACATCTACAGAAGGATTCCAAAGTTCTGATAAATTCAGTAGATTCAAAGATACCATGTAACTTCTCACACTTTTTCAACAACGAGAGAATAAGGGGAGAATGATCGAAATCATCAAAGGCAAGATGGTTAAACAGAAGCATACGTTTCTTTAAAAGCTGAAATGCAATGAAATTATATTCTCTGGCAAAGGTTGCAATTGCATAACGGAAAAGTTCCCTGATGTTGTAGATGAGCCAAGCAGTAATCAAAAAGAGACGCATACAAAGCTTCTCTTGCATGCCAAACATGCGCTTAACGCACACTCTAGAAAAAACAAGTGTTTATCAGATCTCCACCCGGTGATGTAGATATCAACCCCAGCCTGTTTCTTGCTTTATTTCCAGAAGACGCTGACAGAATCTAAATTTATTACAGCACCGGGAAGTCAGGGAAAGTCTAGCAATTAGGTATGATTAACATGCCAGATACTCTGAATTCAGTATTTGATTGGCTTTCACGCATTTTCTGGTGATGACTACATTTTCTCGATATTTTGAAAGTCAATGCGCTTCGGCTGGAAGAAGATTGAAAAGAGCAAAAAATGTGTTTGCGCTACCAGAAAGTCAGTGGAGAAATGATGGTACCTTCAAGCGTTGCTGGAAGAATATATTTGTTCTTTGTTCATGAAGGAACTCATGGTGTCAACGAAATGCATTATGAAATTTTCAATAACATCTATGAGAAGAAAGGCAGACATCGCTACCACCATGTCGTGAAACGAAACGTTAAGTTTTATGAGCCAAACATGCAATTAAATTGCAAAAGTATGAAAGTCAAGTCTTCAGTCCATCACTGAATTCGATGTCATCACTGCAAATGGATCGTCAGGGGGGGGGGGGGGAAAGCAACTAGGATGAATGAGGCATTTGTTGCCAATGCAACAGAAATATAGATGGATGCTTAAGAGGACAATGATTCGGATGAAACTTTGGATGGGGAAAGTGACTCATGTTATGACCCTGAGTTGTTGAACAATGAACTTGGTCTAGCGATATTCCTAAAATGTCAGGTAAATTCACTTTAATGTTAGATTTTTACTGACATACGCATTCATGAAGCTAAGTTTCAAGCGGAAAAACGAAGTCTTGCAATGTAAAAGTTTTGATTTGGAAAAAATTCAGTGACGATAGCCCATGGCCACACCCATGACCATGCCCATAACTCCTTTTTTTTTTCGTCCACGGACACACTTTTTTACCAATTGCTATCAAAATCAGCATAAAATTCTAATCAGAAAAGTCTATGCAGATAAATTTCCTTATATTTTCGCAGAAAATGATTTTTGCCAACGAACGCCCATAACCACGCCCATAACTTCCGTTTGCATCCGGTGATGCCCATTTACCAAAGATTTTCGGAATCAGCATAAAATTTTGCATTAGAAAAGCATATGCAGATAAAGTTCCCCGTTGGGTTGCTTCCCACGCCTTCTCAGCCTGGTCTATTGATTTCGTAGACCCTGTCTTCTTTCAAAATAATGGGTCTACGCGTAGGCCCAAGGAGGATGCAAAGCGTATCCCATAATGCACCTAGAACCTTTCATATATGCAACGAAAGTGAGGACAACCAGCTGCAGCGGAGAGGATTTGGAGAACAACAGGCCTAAGCAAATCAACCATGTTGTTGAAGGACAAATAGATACAAGCAATCAAAGATGTTAAGAGTCCAAACCTTGAATTGCAACCAGGGATTTAACTTCACTGCTTAGATGGAGAGTCTGTCTTAACATGTACATCATCTGACCTCAGCACAGTGGGCACGCATGAGGACATTTCGCAAAAAATGATTTTTTGAAACCACATTATCCATTATGACATACTGCAAGCCCAAAGAGTGCATTATTGAATAGAAAAGACAAAATGCATTTATCTTTTTCCGATAAAGAAATATTGCAATTTGAATTTGCCAAAATATAGACATTTTTTCACTTTGATGTAATTCTTCATTTTTTGGATATTCATGCATAAAGCTAAAGAAAATCATTCTAAATTTTACTTTTTGTGTTCAACTTAATGTTATGATTGTTTACATCCTTTTAGAATAGGATTTCAGTCAGAATTTTTCCGTTCTGTGCCAAATTTAGGCATAGAAATGCAGATTTTTAAGAAAAATGTACGCATTTTAGGGGTGAATTTTTCCAAATATTTGTAAATAGCTCAAAAGTCCCAAATTTGGCCCATATAAACCATATATGATTCTGAATCTATGAATTATCAGCTTTCAGATGAGCTTAACCAAATATGGGCCCAATTTGGGCCTTTTCGATAATTCAATAAAACAAACAATTAGACCCTTAGGAATTCTGGAAACGCCTGTAGCAAAAAAGCTTCAAGATCACCAATATGTCATTTGAACCACCAATTCACCCTGATTCTGAATTTGAACTTCATTCCTTGGTAGATTGCGTAGTTTGTTAATTATAAGCTATTCATTGTACCAGAGAGACATGCTTTTTGCCAGAACTAGGGTCCAGTCTTTGGGTCATAGTTCATAAGGTGTAAAAGTTTCTGAAAAATTTATTGCAGATTTGAAATTAGGAGGAACTGGAGTCTCAGATGACATGCAGTGAACTTCTGACTTTGTTTCTAATGCGGAGGTTGCCAAACTCCCAAAAGAGCAATTCATTGTTGCTGATGGTGTAATGTGAAAAAAATTCACAGAATCAATTGCTGTTTTTTTAACTGAATAAAACATCTATATTTTAGTTGCCAATCTTTGATAAAATGTTTATTCAAATAATTCAAACAGTTGCTGCAACTAGATGCCTTATAAAAGCTTGCTACTTTTGGTACATGTGAAATGTCCTCTTGGCTCCCTATTTATGCCCACTGTGCTCAGGATATTGTTGCCGTTTCTCACTCGAGCGGTTTGTAGCTACGTACTTAGGCCTTTAATTTTGAGAAATCTTAAGGCGCCATAACTTTATAGATCGTGGGGACTTCGTGGGACATCTGGGTATGTTGAAAGAACCAAGGTTTCAGGTTTCATCTCATGAAATTTCAGCCACAAGTCCCCTGCCTGAGCTATTAAAAAGTCGGCAATCCAACTAGTGTTTTTTATATTTCACCACCGCCACAAAACTTTTGCGCAGAAGGAAGGCTGGAAAACAAGATCCACCTGACATCTTTTCAGCTTTGTTGAAGAGTATTAGGGTTAACAAATAGATTAAGACACTCATCATTTTTCTACACCGGCGTTAAATGAAGAGAAGGGAAGTATCCTTGGCAGCCCTTTTTGGCCAATTCCTTCCGCACCCCATCATGATATTATTTTGTGTGCAGAATGGCATCATGGGATAGGCTTTCTATCATACTTGGCGTAAGCCATGTCAATGGAGCTGGACAAGTTCTGAGTAGCTTCAATAGTTTTCATTTTTCCATAGTTTTGAACACAATCAAAACAAACTTGTTTTAAAGGGGAACAGTCGAGGCTACTCAGAGATGAATCAACCTTCTCCCAATTATGTCTCGTTCAATTCTTACCCTAACCATCCCCCCCCCCCCCGGGCATCCCGGGGGTCAACAAAATTTTTGCGCACAAATGCCCGGGGGCCGGGAAAAAATTGACTGTAAAATGCCCGGGGGCCGGGAAAAAATTGACTGTCAAATGCCCGGGGGTGGGCAATTTTGCTTTCAACCTGTCCATTGAAAAATAAAAGTTATAGTCAGCGATGTTGTTAATTGTTTTAATATTCGGTATTCTGGAGGAACACGAAGGATTTCTGATACTTTTAACACTTTCTAAAATATTGCTGATTCAAACGACGCAATAGAAGATCCACATTCAGAAATATAATACAATCTAAATTTGTCAAGAATGTGTTTCAGAGAAATAAACTCACAGGGTATAACAACTGGAACAGAACTGTAACAATTAAAGAAACTTCCAAAAGAACAAAACTGAACTTCATGTTCAATACAACTGGGTAATTCAAAAGAATGTTCTTGCGACTGCAAGGCTCTTCCTCAGCCTTCCTCAATATCTAGAAAACGATGTACAGTAGCCTATTGCATTCCAAATACTACCCTAGACGCAAACTGAAGTCTGGGATATCGTTCAACAAACATTAACGGCTCCTAAACCCTGTATCATTCAGGATATCAAGTAAGCTTCCGAAGACCATGTTTCGATGCCGAAATTGGAAACCAAAAATGCGGAGATCTCCCGTGTTCGAATTCGGAAGTGTTTTCCCAAAAATAGCGAAACCTGAAAGCCGAAACTACTGTAATGCAAGTTTCATGCTCCTATACAGTAAATACTGTACACATTTTGAATATCCCTGGGTTTGTCAAATGCCCCGGGGGCCGGGAAAAGATTGACTGTCAAATGCCCGGGGGCCGGGAATATTTTCTGTGCAAATGCCCGGGGGTGTCCCGGGGGGGGATGGTCAGGGTAGGAATTGAACGCGACATTACACTCATCATAGGCATCTTCTTCATTACAATAAGCCTCATCATCACTCTCAATACAGAAGCTGTCAATGGCTTTATCCTTTTTATTGAAATCACCAAAGCAAATCTTCTTTCCTGGTACAAGCACATGCCCAAGATCAGCCTGACCTTTGGCATAGTCTAATGTGATTTCTTTTTGGGTGGTCCTAACAGGTTTTGAGTGGTGTTCAAGTGGATCACAGAAAATTAGTTGGTATCCAGCATACATGAAAGATAACCCGATTCATGGTAGTAGTTACGTAAATTGATGCAATCACCAAGAGACTTAATACCAGATCTCAACCGTAGAACTTCTAAGTCTTTCATAGGTATTTGTTCAAAATCTTTGAAACCAACTTTTTTCTCTTTATGACATTCAATCTCACACTTCTCACCGATTGAACAACGTTTAAGTCTCTCCATATCTACAACACCTAAAGCAAACTGAGATAATATTTCCAATCAAATGTGCAATAAGTCAAGAGGAAATAAAACACCCTTTTATCAGCCATGTACAGGTGTGGGCAAGGGAAATAACAACCTATTAAGACATTAGCATCACACATGAAGGAAACAACTATTATTGTAGATCAGTCATTAGGGAACTGTTGGGTGTAGTTACCACCTGCCGTCTGCCTGGCTTCCACACCTTTTATCCCATTTGTTTGTCTGATTAGGCCATTCGCTTGTAGTCTTTCACGATACAGTCACCATTTAAGAAACCTCATTTGTGTATCTTACAGCAACATTACTACAAATGAGTAAACCAAAACGGATTCTGTACAAGGAAAATTGGCGACATTACAAGGAGCAGGAGACGTTTTTGGTTTATTGCAAACAGGAGAGCTTTACTCATTGTTGAAGAGTTACACTGGAGAGAAGTGTACCCAAGCCTTGGCAAGTAAATTGGAGGACCCAGCTTTTGATGTTTATTTACTTGATGATTGCAAGGATGCTAGCGAAATTAAAGCAGTGTTATTGAAAGAATTTGAGTGTGGCAGGTGTAACAGAAGAAGCCCTCAATGAGCTCTCAAAGCATAAGAGAGAAGTAGGTGAGCCCTAAAATTATTTTGCCTACAAAATCTTAGAGCTCGTCAAGTTAGCTTATCCAACATTTGAGTTGAAAATCCAAGAAACCATTGCACAAGACTATTTTGCTAATGGATTGCATGTTGACATGCAAGTACCCCTAAAGTCACTTGAGAAATTTGACAACAAAAAGCTTAATGAAATCATGGATGGAGCAACACAATTAGAGCAAGCAGGTATTCAGTCATTATCTGTCAACAAAGGGTCTCGTGCAAACTCGGTTCATTTTATTCTGATTCTGAGCAATCCATCTTCCACTGCAACAGATGAAACCCCATGCTCAATGATTCCTTTGCCATTCTCTATGCAGAATCAACAGAATGATATGGCAAAACATTCTCACAAAGCCACAAAAGCTGTATTTCTTTACATCATCACTTTATAAAATGTTTTCAGTGAGCTTGAAAAGGAGGAAGATGCATTGTTTACTAATCAAGTTTCCTGGTGCACATCCGTGTTTAACTGAAGCAAATCTTGGCAAGAATAACACTCTCAATGGCAGCATGCGTTTCTTCAACACCCATTGTAGTGGGCATTGGATTGCTTATTTGAGGTACTGCAAAGTCAGATGCTTCAAATAGTTGACTATCGGCCAGGTGAATTCCGCGGATCTCGCGGATGCCGCGGATGTACGAAAAATCCGCCAAATACAAAATCCGCCGAATTCATTTTGACATTAAGTGGAAATGAATTCCGCGGATTTCAGGGCGAAATGTTTAGTCAAGTCAGTGGAAAAATTTGCAAGCAATTTAATTTTTGGTTTAAAGCATACCTTATACATTCCTGCTGATGATCGTAGTTGCTGAAAGCCTTCAAATTTTCTCAGTGGCGCCTCCAATCAAAGATTCTTAGGAGGCCACCATGTTATTTGTTATCAATGTCAGACTCATTGAGTAGATTGTATGAAAGTCTTGATATGCTTTGGTTTCTCAAATAATTTGAAAACAACTTCTTTTAATTCACATTATTCAACTGACTGTGATAAATAACTGTTTCAGTGTAATTTCTTTGGGTTTAATCACGATACGGGCCAGGGGGCTTCCGATAACTTCTCTTGGGAAATACGTCACAGCATTTTTGTTATCAATAGTCAATTTACTTCTGCATGTGCACATGTTTCGATTGTATTTCACTGCTTTCTCGGCATCAGAAACTTGTAAATTACTACTTACTCAACATACGAATCTCTGCAGACAAAGTTTTGCGTTGAAGTCTGCGAAGTCCGCGGAATTCATTTTGCATTTGGCAGATGTTTTCAGACTCTCGAAAGCCAGTTCTGCCATTGACAAACTCGCTGACATTTTTTGGCAATTTTTTTGAAATTTTTTGACAAGATGAACTACAAAATAAAGCACAAATATTTTAACATTTGATACTTAAAGGAGAATGTTTTTGCCCCTATGGTTTTTGAGCTAAAACTCGACGCACAATACTCAATATCCGGGACTCAATAGCTGCTGGTGACTCAGATTTATGACCAAATTGTTTTAGAACCTTTCTACGGCAGTGTAAGTGGAGGAAGAACTAGGTGACTGAATTAGGTACATTGCTGCCTTCCCCGCATTACAAGCTCCATAGACAATATTTCATTTTGAAATCCGCAAAGTCCGCGAAATTCATTTTCACCTAATGTCAAAATGAATTCGGCGGATTTTGCATTCGGTGGATTTTTTGTACGTCTGCGGCATCCGCGAAGTCCGCGGGATCCGCTGAATTCACCTGGCCGTTGACTATCATCAACATATGCATTGACAGGCTTATCTCTTGTGGTCATATTTTGCACACTTTAGCAGTTTCATTGCCACCATTCCACAGTGGGCCAGAGGGTGGACAAAAATAAAAAAATGAAAAAATTTACATAATAGTTTTATCACTTGAATTTCATGTCATATAGCTCATAGAGTAAGGAAATCACATTCATGTTATCCAGGAAAATCATTTTTATCAATTAATCAATTTCAAATCACAGGATGTTTCGATATGATGCAATGAGCTTACTGTTTTCAACTTCAATTATACCAACTGCATCTTCGAGCACCAATTTTTCTGCAAGTGAAATCTTCATAACGTTCAAGGACAGTGATCTAAGTGCAACTGACTGCATTTCGATTGAGTCCTATTCCAAAATTGTGATTTTGTTGACAGTACTTTGGAAACATGTTGCTGCCCTTTGTACGTGTGTTTTAAAGCTAAGTGAAAAGTTTTGCTTGCAAACGCCAAACATCTTCTTTGCATATTTACAAGCATGGAAGCATCCTCTATCTGTTTGATTTACATGTGGCTGCCGAGAGGTGCCATAGAAAATACAACAATGGTTATTGCCACTAGCCATGTCAATCTTGCCCGCCGCCCTGTTGGATTTTTTCACGCAATGGTTTCCAGCGCATTTCGAACGAGCAATGGCCGCGCTCGCGAGATGGGGTCTCCGTGAGAAACGGATTTCTGCTCAGAAACGCGGGCTGTGCAGGATGTAACCTCTATCCTAACATGCAATACGAGGCTGGTTGAATTGAATTTGAAAATACGGGAAATCTTCGTCATTGCTTTCCATAACATCTCTCGGTTTCAAGTTTTTCATCACGATTTTGGCCAACTTTGCAAACTCTGTCACGGTCTGTTTTTGGATCATCGCATCTCCAAGCAATGGGTAAGTGATTACTTTTTATTTTATGGAAAACGGATCTGTAGTTTTTGAGCAGTTTCGAATTTAAATTCCCCATATTTTACATCGCGGTGTTTAGGCCGAACCTTTTGCGTGCTTTGATAACAATAAGCGTAGAACAAAGGAGACAATAGATGTGAAACAAAGGGCCAACATGGCCTGTTTATCAAATATCGTGGCTGTGTTTATCAAATAGACGTTTTTATATATAAGTCTTTAAAGCTCTTGATTTAAGAAATTAATCTGGTTTTGTTTTTCTTGCTAGAAAAGAGAAAAAATACTGTAGGTTATTTTTGTAGCATTATCCATGATGATGTCAGTGTAGGTCTCTGCACTTACCCAACTCAAAATGTGAGCCTCTTCTGCTTTGTTTGGCTATAAATGTCTTCTCATTTGCATTATTTTGCATACTTATTTGCTGTTTACCTTGTATCGATGAATGTTTGCTTGCCTCATTCAGTTTCTTGCACACTGACTTTGGATTGAACTCTTCAGTTCTTGGATACTTATACTTTGTCTCTCATACTAAAGGGTACTAATATGTTTTCTCAACAGACAGAGTACTATCCATCACTTACAAACATATCATACATATCGTCATTGGACATAAAGATGAGCTTTCTTCTAAAGAGATGGTCAAAAATGTTGTTGACTTGAACCCACAGCTCTTCCAAGAAATAGATCTTGAAACGGAAAATGGTTCTCTTAACTTGTACCATCATTTTCAAGGAATTGTGAAAAAGTACAAATCAATCCTTAAAATGAACAAGACTCCAAACAAGGCAGAAAGGCTTCAAAATTTCCTCAGTACTCCATATAAACCACCACAAAGGAAAACACTACATACTCCTTTGACACCAAGGAAAAGGAAAATGCAGGACACAATAAATGCTAAAAACACAGAGCTGAAAAGAGTGAGGCTGATGCTAGGGGAAGCAGAATCAAAACTTGCAGAGAAGGACAAAGAGCTGATGATCACAGAAGCAAGCTATGAGATTTTGGAAGGTGAATGCAAAGAATTTCAAGAGAAACTAACTGAACTTGATAATCTAAATGAAGAGCTCAGAGAGCTGCAAAGTAAAAATGTGAATGTCAAACATATGCAAGAAACAGTTAATCGGTTAGAGGCAGAAGTCACAAAAGTTTCTCTGAAATTAAATGCAGCTACATGTAAATTACGGTTGAATTCAAAGGGGTTGGCAAAATTGAATGAAAAATTGGAACGCCGCAGTGGCAAAGTCACCAAAGAAAAAGCTGCAAGAAAAAAAGAAAAGGAGGATCTCTTGAAACAAATTAAAGAAAAATCTAGGCAAATTGACCAGCTAAAGAAAGAAAAAGACGACTTTGAGAAGGCATTGGGACAAGAAACTGCAGACAAGCAAAAACTAAAGAAACTGTTAACGTACCACAAAGGCAAGGGAAACAGGGGAATTTGGGAGACTATCAAAGAGAAAGAAGAAGAAATTATTGCTTTGAAAAAGAGTGTTCAAGCCTTAGAGAGAGAAACCAAGGAGCTTGAAAATTTGTTGAATTTCACGGAAAGTCCTATTGTGACCACCTTTGCAGATGGAAAATATGTAGATTCGATAAGAGAAGTTTACATAAAGTTGCTAAGCATGAATGTGGGGCGTGGCAAAGTAGAAGAAGTAATAAAAACTGTTCTGGGAGGTCTGACCAATGTTACCATTGATGGTCCATTGCCTTCTGCAGCACTGACATCTGTACTGTCTGCAGAGGCAAGAACTCTTGCTAACCTACAAGCTGCCAAGGCATTGGCAGAAAATCCTAACAGCACAATGCACTATGATGAGACAACAAAGTATGGTTTTAAATCTGGCTCTGTCCAAGTTACTGTTGGTGATCGTTCTTATGCAGTTGGGCTGTTTGACCAAGACATTGGCACATCAGAGCGTCTGTTTGATTCCATAAAACAGTGCCTGAAAGAAACTGCTGACAATCTTGAACGAGTAACAGGAAATGCAGAGCTATCAAACCTTGTGTTGAATATCAAGAATACCATGACAGACAGACACAGCACCAATTATTGTGTTGATCAGTTGTTAGAAACTTGGAGAAAGGAACTTGCATCCAAATCCATTAAAGATTTCTCTTCCTTGCCGGCTGATGCTCAAACGCAAATATATGCTTTGAATAAGTTGAGATGCAGCTTACATTTCTTACTAGGCCTTGCAGATGCAGCAGAAATTGGACTGTCACAGTTTGACAAAACAGTTCGCACTCAACCAATTCAATCATTCAGCCGAATCATTAAAGCCAATGAATCTGGGACAACCAGGACCATTCGTACAGTATGCAAAACATTTGAGAAGCATGGGTCAGAACAATCTGGCATTATGGCACCATTTGCAGTCTTTTTAAAATAGAGCCCAGTTCGCCTTACCATGTTCAGAGGGAACCGTTTTAATGTCCTCTTCTGGAATGGGGCATGCGTGTACTTCCATCGTCAGCATTTCAAAGATTTTTTCAAAGTCCATGGCACACCAAATCGTCTTCTTGAAGCAGTCAAGGAAGATATCTCAGATGAGCTTAACATTGCTGGATGTCGTGCATTGGGCATAGTTGACAAGCTAGTTACAGGACCCTTCTGGAGACTTTGTGAATCTGTGCCAAACATCCTTGATCTAAACCCAGCAATAAGAGAAATCCAAGCAAATTGTCTTGCGTGGGCAGATGATGCCAGCCCTATGCTTTTTAATCAAACACCTGCATTTGCTGGTGCCAGTGTTCATAGAGACGAAGTATTTGAGTCACTGTTTCAGCAAACAACAGAGGAAATGGATCTCTTGACCATTGCAGCATTGGAATTAATTCTAGGAAATTGCTGTGTTACAATTGTAAATCAAATGAAAGATGTCCTGGAAGGAGGGCCCTTGGCAAATCCCAGTGCACAATTAAGGGAGGAAACAAAAAGCTCGCCCACAACGAATGCATTGTCAGAAAGAGTCTTTGCTAGTTATGATAGGCTTATACGACAAAGACCAAATGCAACAACCCTGAATATCGAAAGTACAATCCTGTTTGAAACAAACAAAACAAGTGATTGGCTTAATGGGCTTGACAATGATACCAAGAAGTTTTACATGCAGATGGCGAGAAAGTCAGCAAAAAGTGTGATCCGTGCCTTCCACCAAAGACGGAATGAGATAAAAGAAAACATCATGATGTCACTACTGCAGAAACAAAAGGACAGAGAAGAGAAAGAGAAGAGAGTTGTGGAAAGGAAAAGAGCTATTATACAAGAAGTGCAAGACTTACATGGGGAATGGGAATCAATAGAAAAAGTTGAGAGAGAGCTTGATCTGATTAAGGATGAGAGCAATAAGAGAAGTGCTCTCATCGCACAACTAAAGTATCAGAAGTTAGTCCTTGGAGCCAAGGCCAGGGATAACAAACAATTCCAGCAGTCAAGCAAAGGCCAGGTTTTCGATACCGAAACTCTGAAAGAAAATCTCTGTGATATCATAGAATTCAACAGCACAAAAGAACAAGAAGGACAGGCTTCATTTGCAACTCCGCATGTGTTAGAGAAGAATGAGAGGAGGCAGGCATTAGAAAAGACAAAAGCAATGATTCGAAAAAAGTTACAGGCAGCCCAAATGAAAAGACTAGCTAATAACCCAGAGAATTCGCAAAGACAAACAACAAAACGGCAAAAGAAACAACCAGCAAGATTCAAAATTAAGAAAATAAAGCCAGCTGATCTAGTGGGAAAAGTTGTTGAGCATACTTTTGACAGTGAGGACGAGCCTGGTACAGCGTTAACGTATACAGGTACTGTTACCAGAATTGTTGAGAGAAAGAAAAAAGACACTGAGACGTTATACGAAATAGTATATGAGGCTGTATATAACGAGGAAACAAGTGATGATGATGAAGATAGAGATGAGGACGAGAAGGATACTTTTGTCTATGAGCTACTGGATGACTATTACAGAGGGGATCTAAAAATCTTATTCTAATTTTATTGCCGATAAATTATTGATAGAGGGTGGTACTTTGAAGTATCTTACATACTAGGGAGAAGGTTGATGTTGGCACAAGGCTGAAATTTGATTCTTTCAGTAGCGGTTTAGTAATGAATGAGATAAAATTGAGTGCATGGCATCTCAACTTTGTTGATCAAAATTATATTTACAGAGAAGAAATTTATGAATGGAATGCCTCTTGTATGTAAGATAATTTCTACCCAGTTATGATAATTGCCAAAGGGATCTGTGCACTGGTAGGTCAGCCCTGTAAATTGCCCCCCACCCACAGATTTTGTCCATTGAAAATATCAAGCCACCTGAAACACTGCGATCAGCGTTTTTGGAATCAGAAGCATTTTTGCCCATCCCCACCAGCCTTGGATGGCACACCCTGAATTTCAAAAGAAATCCCTCCTTTTATGTCCTTTTGAACTCCCCCCACAAGTAAGAGATTTATTGTATGTCCATTGAGAATACCGAACCCCCAGAAACAGTGTGCTCTCAAGCGATTTTGGCATGGTAAGATTTTTGGCACTTCCCCACCATTTTTGTACATGCCACCCTAATTTTAAAGGCATTCCCCCATCTAACTTTCCCCCAGTGAGTGAATTATGTCCTTTGATAACACAGGACCTCTAGAAACACTGCTATCGAGCTTTTAGGATTACAAGATTTTTGGCCCTTCCCCACCATTTTTGGACACAGCACCCATAATTTCAGGGATACCCCCTTTTTATCCCCCATTTATTCTGCCCCCCCCCACAATTGAGTGAATTTTGTCCCCAGATAATATCCCGATAATATCAAACCACCAGAGATACTGTTATAAAGCATTTTTTGGATATTTTGGCCCTTCCCCCCATTCTTGGACACCACACCCCTTCTTTATAATGAAAATCCCTCTTTTTATCCTGGCTTTCAGAAGAATACTTAGTTTGGTTAGAAGATGACAATATTTCATCTCAGTATGTATACTATTGTTTTTAAATGCATGAAATGTGACAGTGTATATGACAAAAAGTAGTTAAAATTGCAGTTTTGTCCCCATTTTTTGGATACCTTGGCTATGAGAAATATCTCAGGAAAAGGCGCATTTGTTATTAACTTTGAATTCTCATAACTTTACACTCAGACCAGATATTTTTAGGGGCCATCGACTTTCGATTTTCGTATTTTTTAACGGCAATTGGCCGTTATGGGGGGAGGGGGTCTTACCCTTAGGCCGTTAAGAAAATAAAAAATCGTCCGGAAATCTCCGTAAGAGAATTTTTTTAAAAGCGTAGATAAAATCTTTACAAATAACATATAGAGTGTAGAATAGAACAGTTTTACTATGCCTCCCGATATGGCGTATTTTCGGTTGAAGTCCAGCATGTTCCACAAGACATTTGTTTGCTGCTCCCCAAGTCTTACTAAAGGCCAAAGATTTTAGGCCGATCGGAGGCCCGTTTGGTAGATGGCCGTTATCGGGGAGGGGGGGAGGGGGCTCCGATCTTAACGGCCAAATGCCGTTAAAAAATATGAAAATCGAAAGTCGATGGCCCCTTAATCTGAAAACTGTTTTGTGAAGTTCTAAGCTTGCTCTTTCTTATGAGCAAGGAATTCAAATGAAAACACTGAAATCTAGATTTTCAGTGACATGGCTATTGCCACGGCAAAAAATTGAGGTGTATAGGGAACAGGGCACTGCTGAACAACTGTCAGATCGATGTCAAATTCCATTTATTTTTATGCCAAGTCTGTTTCAAAGCCTGTCCTGTTTGAGAATCATTTCAGATTGTAGATTTATAGTCATTAATTCTGCTTTCCTTATTATGGGTATGTACTTATCAGAAGTTATTTGATGCATTGACTTTGGCTGTTTCAAATAAGGACTTAAAAGAATTTTCCCACAACTAAGCAAAGAAATTTTGTCTTAAAGACGTTTTTCTTCGAAAGTTTCCAACTTTTATGGCATTCTTTATCATTTATGTCTATGCCTTGTACGATTTATGTCCAAAAAATCGTAATCTGGCCCACTGTGCATTCCCTTGTGATCTTATCTAAAACACCACACAAGTGTACAGAAATGAACACAAGTGGCACACAAATGAACACAAGTGAAACGCAAATGAAAGAAGTCATAAAGGATAGTTTAGGCCTAAATGGGATGTTTATACCTGCAACAATTGAGACATTCTTGAAATTTGAAGATATTTGTCTGTTTCTTTACACCAACCAAGGCTGCCACTCGCAGGGGAAATCCCCTACGGTAGGGGAATTGAGGAATTTGTAGGGGGTAGGGGAAACCTACGGGGAAATGACCAAAAAGTGGGGGAAACGTAGGGGATTTGCAACGATAGTCAATTGAGAATAAAAAACGACGAATTTGCAGCAAAAGTGGAGAGCTTTATGACTGAGCAATAAAGCTTACATCTAAAATGTAGTCAGGCAGTCAATCAAAGTCCTCCTCGATTTCAAAAGTTTTGCGCTCTTCTTCTTGGAAGCGTGCCATATAGCTCAACCTTGCATTTCCGTGTAGGGCTGTCAATCTTGCATCAACTGCAAAGGTTGATGGGAAATGTTCGTTCGATCTCAATATACCTTGAAGTGTACTGACAGACAGCGAACTTCTCAACTTTGTTTTATTGGCATTTACCTTTGAGAATGTCCTCTTGACTTCAGCTGTGCTTTGAGGAAGGGCAGTGACTTCAAGCATAAAGCTGGCTACATTGACATATGCTGGAATTCTCTGCATTCCTTGCCAAAATTTGACAATTTCTTTCGTTTCCCATCCTCCTTCCTTGATGGTGCTGTCAATTAGCAAGGATCTCCATTCTCTATCAATGGTTTGGATGCTGATTCCAAGATTCGTTGTGATCCGAGGGAGACCTTTGGCAAGCACACCTGCTGATTGAATCGAAGCAGCACTTTTCGAAATTCTTGCTTGGCTGACATCTTGCAGAGCTGACAAGAGAGGATCTGAAATGTCTACCCTACTGCGGATTTGACGGATAGCTTCTCTGCACCAATCCCTGCATCTTGTTAAGAAACTCTCCCTCTGGTGGGGAAGCATTTCCTTAACAGTTTCTGCTGCCATGTATCCAGGATACACTTGTTCCAGTGGAACCCATTTACGTTCGTCATTGACATTAACAGTTGCTAATGCCTCTTTCCCATCAATCTTCATAAAATTATTATGAAGCATTCGCAGCACACGCTCCAACTCTGGCAAAAGTGCATGCAGCCGAAAGCTATTCGACTGGAACAAAAGATTCAGGCCTGTCAGATCCCCAAGAACGAATTCCGAAAACTCAAGAGTTGCCTTGACATATGGAGATTTCAGGGCAGACAGTATTCTCTCTGCCTGCGTTGAATTTGCTTCTGCAACCTCAGCAACAAAGAACAATTCAAGTGCTGGCCACTGCTCCAGGATTCGCTGAACGCATGTAACTACTGATAGCCAACGGGTCTGACAAGGTTTCAGAATCTTGTGGACATCAACTTTGACAAATTTCTGAAATTCAATGAGACTTTTCTGCCTGTTTGGTGACAACTTGAAATAGTTATATACGTCATGTATCAGCTGTTCAGCCGTTTTTGATAGGATTTTGCTTGCATGCTCTGCAACTAGATGGAACGTGTGGCAGTAGCATTTTAAGATGAATAGCCCTGGAGCTGCATCTTCCATTCCTGTCAGGACAGAATCGTTAGCTCCTTGCATCAGATTTTCACCATCAGAAGCATAGCCTAATACCTTCGTCCAGGGCAATTCGTCTTTCTGTAGAGTCTCCTGCAGACACTTGAAAAGACCTTCTGCATTCCCTTCTTCTACTGGAATGAGGGAGTACAGTCTTGTGACTGGCTGGCATGTCTCCTTTTCTAAGTATCGCACATTGACGCAGAAAACTTTTTTCATGGTGATATCTGTGGCTTTATCACAAAGAATGGAGAATCCACTCGCCTTTTTGAGGGCTGCAACTAACTGTTCATGGGCATACACTGCCAGGCATTCAGTTAGCAAGTATGTGCCTTTGGTTCGATTGCGGGTCATTCCTTTCACCGCCTTTGAATCGCCTGCAATGCCATGAAGAGTTTGCAGAAGTGAATCTAAGAAATTGAAAGATACATTCTTTCGAGCAATGAGAGCAACAACATTTAGCTCTGCCTTGATCACTGGTGATTCTTTTGAAGTTACAAACGCAGGTTGAGTTCAATCGACTGTTTTTGCATTTCGCTCATGAAGTGATGATTTTGAATGCTTAACAAGCTCAGATTTGCCAGGAACTAAATCTTTTTTACAAAATGTGCAAAATGCTTTGTTCGGATGGTTTTTAGAAAGTGAAAGCCATCCCTTTGCCCAAGCTTCTTTTTCCCAATCTCTTCGATAGCTTTGACTCCGAAACTTTTTCTCTGAATCTTTTGGCATTGTGAAATCTTTGATGCCCTCCTCTGCACACAGTTAATGAATTGAACACAAATGAAACTGTGGTTTTGCAGCTTATACTTCAATCACGCTCGTTCAAAAGGGCGAAAAAGTAACCTTGAAGAACTTCACTCAAAAAGAAGACATTTATCCTTGTGAATCCTCTATTGTATCCGCACTCTACGTTCCGTTTGAAGTCTGAAGCAATCTTGAATCTTCAACACTATTCTTTACAGAAGTCATGTGGTTTCAACAAGGAAATTACTTCTACAATAGTTCAGAGATACCAGCCAATCTATTGTTGACAACTCAAGTTAATTTGTTTTTCTCAAGTTCATTTGCGTAAGCCTCTTACACTTAAATTTCATTGTAAGTTAGTCAGTATCCAGAACCTCTCATGAATCTGCATGGAACCCAGGTTCTTACATGAATGGCCAGGCGAAAGAAAAAATAACATGAATCACTAAAGTGCCGACAAGAATCAATGAAAACAGCTAGCTATCAGTTTCCAAAAAGCATAATGTAGGGGGAAATCTAGATTTTGTAGGGGGAAATAGGTTATTCGTAGGGGAAACGTAGGGGAAAAATTGTCAAGGCCGTAGGGGAAAGTAGGGGAAATGAGCATGCGCTGTAGGGAAAAGCGGCTACCTCGGCGTGGCAGCCCTGACACCAACGGCGGTTCTACTTTGTGTTCAAGTTGTGTTCACTTGTGTTCCACTTGTGTGGTGTTTTAGATCAGATCTTCCCTCATTTGAACTGCTGCAGTTTCAGGTAATGTGGTTTTAGTCAGCTTTGGCATGAAAGGCACCTGTTCAAAGCTCAGTACACAATGACGCCTGCTGTAGTAGCTGCTCTTTGATGTATAATGGTTGAAAGTTCTCTTTGAAAGCCTTTTCGGGAATTACCAAGATGATTAAGAGAAGTGCCAGGAACATCAATGACTTCTAGTGTTTCGGTGCACCCACCTCACATTTAGGGAAATTGTTGGGGAGACCAGATACGCTTGACTGAAGAAACTGATATGTCCCCCCGTGCAGTGGGTCAAAGCTCATGCGCCCGTTAGAGCTTCAACCCTAAAACGCTACTGCGCATGAGCTATGACCTACTGCACGGGGGGACACATAAGTTTCCTCGGACAAAGCATATCTCGTCCCCCCAACAAGAAAGGGATTTTCAACCAACAAAGTAAGAAGACTGTAGATCTACTTTGGTTAAGAAATCAGGAGTTATTCTGGTTGCCATAAATTTCAGATCCCTCAGAGCATCAAGCAACCTATCAAGATCTGATATCGTTTGAGAAGACATTGTACCTTGTGGACCACATGGCTGCCTACCAAAACTGGAGTACTGTTGAGCATCTCTTACAGTTGTATGAAGGAACTTATGTCACATAGTCCGACCTCACTCTTCTTCTGCTCAGGCCAGCCCCGTGATAAAATCTTCTTTTTGGGTTCGTTTGAGTAGCAGATAACAAAACAAAACAACAGCAAATAGCAACATAACCATAACTATGCACAAAACAGCAGCTATTTACTAGTGTCTTCCCTTTTCTACCCTACATGATGGTCCGTGCAGTTTGACTTCTTGTCTCGTCTGCTATCTTGCTCGTCCCGCCTACACAACTCTTTCTCTTTCATCATAATCATCATCATCATCAATTTCATCAAAGAAGGTTACAACAATTGCAATAAACCAAATCGTTGCACTTATTGATTCAACAAAATGCCTTCATCAATTGAATGCTCTTTGCATTTTTTTGCAAGGTGGATCAACTCCAAAAGCATGCAGCAAAACACCAATATCTCTTATGGGACTCATGCTTGTTATCAGCTTTAGTTGCGCAGATAAATTGTCAACAACAAAGACTGAATTGAGCTCTCTGGAAATACCAGTTGGCTGGGCAAACCTGACACTTTTCCAGTGGTGTAAGGAACGGTGTGCACCTTTAAGCACAAAACTAAGGGCCGCCAAACATTTGGGCCACAAGGAGGCCCCCTTAGAGACTTAGCGAGAAAATAGGTTTTTGGGTGAAAGCATATGTTTCAGCATTCTCAACATTATCAAAATCAGTGTAAGACTGGATACGATTTGTGAGTGTTTGAGGAGTAAAGACAGGCAGCACATAATTATGGTGTAGAGTGACCATTTTAACTCACTTTATTCTCACGTCCGAAAAAAAGGAGGACAGAGATGATGCCAAATGCCTTAAGAAAAGATTGATAGTTTTGAATTACTTATGTTTATAGTCATGTGGGAAAGAATTCTGTGTGGGATGGATTCTCCATAAAAGCAATTACAAATGCCTAAGTTGGATTTTTCAGTTGCATCTCAGCTATATAAATCGCTCAGTTTCAGACAAAGAGCTACTTTGGAACTCCTGAGAGTCAGTGAGGGTGACAACTTCTGCACTTGCAAGCCCCTTGCAACTTCTTGGTGCTCTTCTCTTGAAATTATCCAGAAGGGAAACTGCAAAGTCAAGCGTTTCAAAAGATATTATCTTTGGTATTTCTTTGATGAAATGTCTCATGATATGATGCATTAGGTGATAATGAAAATTGGTTCAGGTCAATGTTTCTTACAAAACAGTCAACACCGCTCTCATCCATCTTAGATTTCAATCTAATGTGCAGAGCTTGGTGACAGACCTTTTTTAGTTTCATTTATAGTTTTAGTTACCCAAAATTATTGAGTTGTCTGATCTGGTTTTCGCTACAAAAGATGTAATTACCGCATATCAGAACGACTTTACAGAAAATTTGGAAACCGAGTTCAGATCAATTTTTTGCAAAAGGAATTCAAGAAAGAAATTGCTGACAAAGAGTTTCTTTCTTTTTGGTCCAAGAATTTTTTTCTTGGACCACGCCCTCTACTTTGGCTGTAAATGCGACCAACGCCCTGTTTATGGATTGACATTAATATGAATGAGTCTGTTAAATAACACAAGTAGGGTACCTTGATTAGAAAATATTGCCCAACCGGGGACCGAGCGTCCAACCTTTGGATCCCCAAAATTTCTTCGACCAACCTAACATGCGCCACTTGGTAATGGAATTGTAATACTGTGTACTCTAAGATTCAGAAATATGGGGTATGTGGAGCACATCGGGTATGGGGAGCACATCGGTTTCAGTAGAAACTTCAAAGTCCAGCATACATTGCGGGGGCCAGGAAAATTTTTGTGGATAAGCTCTTTACTTTGGCTTAGAACATGTCTACCGATCACATTTTAGCCTGTGCTGCATTGGAATTGTTGAACGCTTTGCAGCAGTTATTTAAATTTATAGCATCTCCCGTAACATTTTTAAAAACAATAATCTTTCAAAAGAAAAGTCCCCATTCTAGGATCTGATCATCATCAAAGTTCTCTTTGAATTCTTTTTATTGAAGCTTCAAAACTGAAAGGTGTGCACACACTTGTCTGAAACCGAGAAGTGTGCACACATTGCATACCATTTCTATGCACTTGCACACATGCACACATATTTTTTTGCCTTTGCACACACAAGATCTTGTCAAGAACTGCCATGCTTTGCAGACTGGCCCTTGGTAATGTGCCAAGTCATTTTTCATTGCAAAATGTTCCTCAAACCATGCTTAAAGTTGTTAGGAAAGCGCTTAGGAGTAGAATTATTTTCATTTTTAAGAAAGGAAAATGATCTTTTCGAAATTTTTCTCCTCAAGTTAACCCTATTTTAACCGGGTGAAAAGAAGTGATTTCTACCCTTGGGGCGTTTTCTGCCACTAATTATCTTAGCAACTATAATACCGGTTGAGTCAATGTAACTGTCCGGCATTTGATTAAATCCTGCTCCCTGAATATCAAAGCAATGATAGTGAAAACCATCTTGTTTATCCCCAATATGTATGCACTAATGAGTGAAAACACCAAGGAAAATTTCCCTTTGTTCTCCTTCCAAGCAAAATGACGTTAGAATGTGTTTACGTTTTTCATCCTCATGGTAGAATGGAATTCCCCTGAAGAAGTTATTCACACTAGGGGGGAAGACTTTTCAGCCCGCCAATAGGAAAGCACATCCTAAAACGTGCTGAAATTCATCGCAGTAAACACATTAGGGAAACTTGCTTGTAATTTTAGCACGTTTTTTAAAGTTTCTCGAAGGGAATCTTTTTAAAAAATCACTCACAGAATCTCAACAGAATGACCAATTTTAGCCAGAAAAAAATCTAAAAATGATTGAACATGTTAGCTATTCACTCAGATATTGCAAAATATCATTGCTTATGTACTGAGGGAGCAGTAGCCTTTCAAACGTAGGGCCTTTCTTCTCACCTGGTAGCTATGATAATGAAACTTGCACTGTGTCATGATTGAACAAAGGAGATTCCAAAAATAGCATCAATTAGTTTCTAACCATGTGACAGGTTGCTAGGCAACAAAGAACAGGGCAAATTTTGATGAAATTGAGCTATTAGGGAAAAGAGATAGATGTATCCAAATACAAGGGGCATTCCAAAATTATTGAGATATGAATTTGCCCCTTGATATATCAATTGCAAAGTTTGTTGGTACTTCATACAACCCACTTCAGTGACACTTGGTACATTTTGTTAATTTCTAGTGCAGGAAAATAGTTTAGGATAAATAGTGCAGGAAAAGGGATTTTGAATATCAACACTTTTAATGTTCAAATGTGAAAAATGGAGCTTGAAAGATGCAATTTTCACACAATAATGTATTACAATTTTTAAAGAGGTCTGAAACAAGAAGACTGTCATGCTCAACTTTTGCCAACATTTGAAGACATTGCCCCTTCAAGTGCTAATGTTTCTGATGGTTTGCCAAATTTATGAGGGGGGAGTGTTAAAGATGAGGCCCACCTAGGAAAGGCCCCCACCAGGCATTATTCCTGAAACTGTTGCCGTGGTGGAGAAGCTGCTAAGAGAAGCTGCAGGATAGTGCAAAGATTGGATCAGCAGCAATACACACAATTTTGCATGGAAAGCTGCAAGTTCAGAAAGTGGCTGCCAGCCAGGTACCTCATTGCTTGATAGATTAGCAAAAGGACAACCGAGTTAAATAGTTTCATATTATGCTCGATAAAATTGATTGAGAAAAATAAAAACAATTTTACGATATGGTAACAGGGGATTAAAGTTGGATTTATCAATTTGATACAGAGGCAGAACGTCAATCTTCAGTTTTGGATCTTTCCAGGCAAAAAATCGATCGCTAACATTCCAACTATCAAGAAGTTGGGTTGCAAGATGGTTTTGTCCCTCTTCTCTAAGACAAGTCATGGCAACCATTCAACCAGAAAATCATCATACAGTCAATGCAGACTGGTACCTTAATCACTGCATACCACAGGTCTTAGATGCTTCACCAAATAAATGTCCACAGACTGGCTTATGCATTTTGCCTAGGTTATGGGTCATGTTTTATGAATTTGTCTCTGGTTATGGGTGTTGTACTTACTAAAACGAGGAACCACCCAAAATGAGCAACAACCTCCCAAAACAATCGAGAGCAACCCAAAACCAGATTATACCCACTTAAAACCACCCATGACCAGAATATAACCACCCAAACCCCCCGGGGGTGGATACTTCACTATGTGTAAGACGGGGATGTGCGCCAGTTTTGGGTAGTTTTTGGGATGAAATTTCTGTGATTGGGGTATACTTTCACTCGGAATTTCCTGGGATTGGGGTTTACTGTTATACTCAAAATTCTGTAATGGGTGTTGAATGAAAGTACAACTGGATAAATTTTCGAGCAACACGTGGTCAGTTTCAGGTGAACTGATTTCAACTATCCTCGCGTTGAAAAACGTCCTCAGATCAGAACCTCGTTCCAATGGCCACTTGGAACCAAAATAATCGTTCCCAGCCCTCAATCCCTTATCCCTTTGACGTTGAATTGTTTTTGTTACTCCTTCGATTGGGTATCAATATCTGACATACATTCTGGGATTTGGTATCAATATCGGACCAAATTTCTGGGATTGGGTCATAACAGAAATCCTTGCGGCGGACACCCCCGTATGAACTTATAGTGAAGTACCCCCCTCCCGGGCCAAAGCCACCCTAAAATCTTGGAATTATCTGGCCTTTAGCAGGGGGCATAACACCTGTAAAACTCAAAAGGTAGTGCTTTGTATCTCTTAAACTCATATATCTCAAGTTCTTAACTTTCTTTATAAGAGATACTTAGGAGTTGGACGATAGAGAGCCACGCAAATCACTGTCATGCATCCCCCTAGTTAGATTTATGTGCATCAAAGCATAAATGCAATATCAATGCCAATTCCAATGCCGCTGCCAGTCCAATCCTCACTTCCCATGTATTTACAAATGGCTGTATAAAGTAGGTAAAAAATCACTTAACCCTTTCCTTGCGAAGAGCGGCTCCAGAGGCTTAACCTTGTTTCCCTGTAAAAGCGAAAGGCCGCTTTAGCAGCTTTGTTGATGAATTAACATTACGTAATTTAAACCCTCATTTCCGCCAGCAGTTTGTTGCTATAGACACCTGTCATTAGCATAATCCAGTAGACAAAAGGCTAAACCGCAGCCCTGTGTGCTCTTTGTCGTATGTTTCTATGGAAATTTTTTGAGAAATTGACCGTTAAACTTTATTTTGGATTAGGCCCACATTGTTTTCGAACTTGAAGGATAGTGCCTTTGACTCTGGAGATCTCTCGGATGATAGTAGCTCTGAAACAAACGATTTTGCCCCTGCTGGCATTGGAGATTTCACGAACGAATTTATTGAGGATTTTTTTAATGTTTTTGATGATTCGGAGGATGATGACGGAGAGTTTGCGGGATTTCGTTTTGAGATGCCAGAGGTGAAGTGGACAGTTGGGGGAAGCGTGCAACCACAATCAGCTGATCCTGAAGCCATGCAAGATAGGCCAAAACCAGCACAAGCCATCAATCTTCCTTCAGATGCAAAGCCAGTTGATTTCTTCCAAGTATTTTTTTCTGATGAGCTGCTGCTAAAAATTGTGGACTGGACTATCCAAAATGCGGAGAAAAAATTGAACAGGCCCGACGGAGAAGAAAAATGGACAGTGACGCTGGAAGAGATCAAAGCATATTTGGGCGTTATCCTCATTACAAACAGTTTGCTAATGACGCCGAGAAATGAGAGGTACTTCCTTGCGGAAGAAAGTAAGTGGATTTTTCATACTAACATAAACAAGATTTCTTCAAGGGATAGATTCAGAGAAATTCAAAGGTTTATTCATTTTTGCAATCCAAATATGCCCCCGGATAACACTGAGCATTTGCATATGGTTAGGCCTGTTATTGACCATTTGCAGAAGAAGTTCATGGCAATGAAAGACTGATCGAGTGGTCATAGGTTTGATGAAAGATCTAACCCATCAAGGCCATCACTTGTATATTGACAACTTTTATACCAGTGTGCCCCTGGTTTTATTCCTTGTGAGTCAAGGAATTTATACTTGTGGAACGATAAGGTCAAATCGTAAATACTATCCACATGACCTGCTCTCTAGGAATGCAAAATCTATGAGGAGGGGAGAAAGCGTATCTGCAAGCTTTCAAGGTCTAACTGCCCTTATGTGGAAGGATTCAAAGCCTGTGTACTTTCTAAGTTCTATCCATGATGCTTCTATGGGTGAACCAATCACCAGAAATACCAAGAAGGATGGGAGATATGAACAAGTTCAAATCCAATGTCCAAAACTTGTCATTGACTACAATGGGAAAATGGCAGGAGTAGACAAGAGTGATCAGCAGTCTGTTGTCAAAAAAGACAAGAAGCAAAAGAGGTACTACATGAGGATTTTCATATCTTTCCTCATGAAGGCAATAAATAATGCTTATGTCATTGAGGGGCACATCAAGCCTCACAACGTTGAAGGCAGAAGAAAGAGGGACCTGCTGTCCTTTAAAGAGGAACTTGCTGTTGAGTTAGTTGGCAATGTTCGTGTCAAGGCAAATGCAAGAGAGAAGGAGCAACATTGAGCAAGATGAGGCAAGGCTTGCAAATGTAGGAGTTCATCTGCCAAAGAGAGGTGAAGGGAAAGACCACCGATGTGTAGTGTGCAGAAAAAGACATGCACATTGGTTCAGCATGAATCCAAAAGCTAATCCAAAAGAATGTCCTTTCAGCAGGGAGTCACTAATTCAAGATTCAAGATCCAAGATTCAAGATCCGGAATTCAAGATTCACACTAATTCTAGATCCGGAATTCAAGATTCACACTAATTCTAGATCCGGAATTCAAGATTCACGCTAATTCAGGCTTCTAAAGAATTTTTAGGACAAACTGGGTGTTTTAACATTTTTTTATTTTTCGCTGTATTTTCACCTGGGAAGCTTTGAATAAATGGTTGATTTACAATCAAATAATTTTTTACAAGAAACAACTTATACAAGAAACTCATCAGAAAATCAGATTACTTAAAGGTACTTGCCTAAACATCGTAAAGGCTTCACAAAACCTTGTTTTGAGGGCATATAGTGAACATTTCAAAACACTTTCAGCAATTGCCCGAATTCTTAGTTATTTAAGATACTTGTACAAGAAGTGAAAAGAAAGTTAAAGGTACTGAATGCCATTGATTTCCTTGATAAGAGGAAAAGTTTCTTCATTAATTTGTCCCAGTACTGAAGTTTGACAATCTTTGTTATCTGAGAGTCAAGTTTCTTCAAAGAGATTCTTGGAAGCTACAGTATTCACTTTGCACAACGGGCGACGGATAAGAGATGTAAACACAGTCCGTTCCGTGCTAAGATTTACGTTCTTATGTTAACATATGTCCGTTACTTTCTTCAATATCTGCAGAACATCTAAAGACAGAAGACAAAGGCGTACGCAAAATAAACATTCACAAGAAACAACCGATAAGAGATGGTAGGCTCAGAGTTAAAACATCCTCTTGGATCGAAAAGCCAATGGGCGTTTCTTCCAATCGAAAAAGCGTCCAAGATTTTTTAGAACAAATGAATTTTTATGGATTTTGATGGATCCTTGTTGAAAACAGAAGGATCTTTGCCAAAGATTTGTGAGATATTTTTATGGTGAAATGCCCCTCAGAAAAAGCCACAGAAATTTTGGAATTTTCAGCTTTCACTCAAAGGAAATTTGAGCCATATGGTAGTGGTGAATTTTGATCTTGTTTTGATTGCAAGTTAGATGATATTACTTGTTTGGCAGTTGCACCGTTCTGGCATATTTCCCACAAATTTGTATATTTTCATAGGTTTATCCTGAAATCTACCCTTTAAGGAGCCATTGTAAAGAATTGGGGAATCAGTGTAGATTTCCAGCCAGAAAAACGCAAGAAACACCTTGGAATCTCTACCACCTAACAGCCAGTGAACTTGGTTTCTTACAAAAAGATGAGTTTCTTGTGAATCTTGAATTCCGGATCTAGAATTAGTGTGAATCTTGAATTCCGGATCTAGAATTAGTGTGAATCTTGAATTCCGGATCTAGAATTAGCGTGAATCTTGAATTTCGGATCTAGAATTAGTGTGAATCTTGAATTCCGAATCTTGAATCTTGGATCTAGAATCTTGAATCTTGACTCCCCTTTCAGCATGTCAAAAACAACATTTTGTTGTGATGGTTGTCAGCAACAAGACTCAGTCTACCTCTGTATCAGGAAGGAAAATAACTGCTTTATTGACTATCATACCAAAGTACAATTTTGGCGATAAACATTGTGTAGGAACTTGTAATTTGCATAATTTTGATTTTGTAGTGATATATCTACTTGCAAGTTTGTGACATTGGGTTGAAAGAAACATTTTTGAATTTTTCAGGAAATTTCCTTCAAGATGATGCAGGGGTTCCTATACTGCATATCAAGTCCTTCCTTGCTAAAAATTGACTTGAAATAATTGGGTCCGAAATTATGAACCAGCCCTGGGAAATAGGCGTTTATAGACTTTTCCGCCAGGGAATTCAGCAAGGAAAGGGTTAATGCGAATAGGGTTAAGTAAGCTCAAGGATTATTTCTAGGAAAACCAAGGTTCAAACCTAGGTAGTCCATTAGCAATAAACCTAGGTGGACCTTGGCAAAACCTAGGTTATCCTTGAGCAAATTTGGTCAGGCAGTGTTCTTCAGACTTAAGGCCGACCTCCACTTCAGTAGTTTTGGTCGGTGACGTGTGCGTTTGCCTAGTGCGCATGCTCTTTAGCAACAGAGCATGCGCACAAGGCGAGCGCACTGGTTGCCAACCGAAAATACTGCAAGTGGAGGACGGCCTTTACAGAGGCTCTGACTGCCAGGAGACAGCTAAGTTTTGCAGTGGATTCTTTCTTTCACTATGCCAATGTAAAATACAGCAAGGAGCATCTATTGAGAAGAAAGACATCTCGGGCGCCATGAGTTGATGGATGATGAATGCTATTCCTGGCTCCTGCAAATTCTTTTTTGTGATATCTGGGGGACTGGAATAACTCTATTGATCAGGGCAGTGGTGACCATAATCGTGTTGCAAAGGCAGAAATGCCCATTTCCTCTCATATGTACAAGGGAATTCACATAACTTGCAACTCTCTTGTTGTATGTGTCTAGTATTTTATGGTGAAGATATAATTCAGCTTCAAGAAGATAGCTCAAGTTGTTGCAAAACTTTTTAAAAATCTTCCACCCAATGCAAAGTACCAAGTATACTTTGACAATTGACCTACCACACTTGATCTATTAATGCACGGTGATCCAGAATGCGAAAATAAAGGACAAAAAATACACATTATCACAAAAATAGGATTTGATCAAAAGGTTAATCTTGATGCATGGTCCCATCATCCTTTTTCGGTTACAGCCTTCCACAGTAGGCTAAAGTTCTCTAATGTTAGTTACTACATTCAAAAGAACTTTAGCTTACTGCTAGAGACTGTAACCGAATGAGGATGATAGTCCCAAACATAATATAAATACACTACTGAATCCTGTGACTATTAAAGGGCTGAAATACAGCAGGGAGTTCCTACATTGTTTGTAATGAATCTTGCCAATAAACCTATGTGTACAGATGACCTGTCATTTAAAGTTTTTAGATGCATGATATTTCTGTTTCTTGATACCTGGATTTTGTGATATCTGGGCGACTGAAATATCTCCATTGATCAGCGCAGCGGTGACCATAATTGTGCTGCAAAGGCAGAAATGCCCATTTCCTTGCATATATATGAGGGAATTCAAATAACTGGCAACTCTCTTGTTGAATGTGTCCAGTATTTTCTGGTGAAGATAAAATTCAGCTTCAAGAAGTTACTTCAAGTTGTTGAAAAACTTTTTCAAAATCTTCCACCCAATTCAAAGAACAAAGTATACTTTGACAATTGGTTTATCACACTTGAACTACTGCTGCACAGTGATCCAGAATGTGCAAATAAAGGGTGAAAAAACGAAACATTGCTAAAATAAAATTTGATCAAAACATTAATCTTGATGCATGGTCCTGGAGAGAACATCGTTTTTCAGAATTAGGAAAAGAGAGTGAAGACAAGGACAATGATGCCAGTAATTCTGCCAGGATTGCTTGAGCCCCGTTCACACGACGCAAACTAACCTGGGGCGAACCCGGGTTAAACTAACCTAGGTTAGATTTTCGTAGTGTGAACGCGACTAACCTGGGTTCGCCCCGGGTTAAACTAACCCACCTCAGGAGGTGGGTTCGCTCTGGGTCGAACCTGGGTTAGTTGTGGCAAAATGTCGTGTGAACGCAAACATGGGGCGAACCTGGGTTAGTTTTGATTTTACGCATGTGCATGCTTTCAGCCCGCCATAAGTTGAATCTAGTACACAAACACCAGATCTTTCATATTGACCAAGAAATATAGAAATTTATCTTAGACTGTAAATTTACATTATTTCAAAAGCTATGAATCGAGAAAGAACAGACAGAGGATCAACTTGGGAGGATGAAGAAGTTTTTTTATTGATAGAGGTTTGGGCTGATGAAAACATTCGCCACTTCATAAAGATATGCCACGCCAAACCATACATTTCAAAACGAAAATCTGCCGGCAAAACATCAGCAAGCTTATGTCATCAGCCATTTTGTTACTTTGTTATCTCATTAACTGCGCATGTGTGAATATAAATAACCCAGGTTCACCCTGGTTTTGTGTTCACACACATTTTGAGGATCCTCTAGTGTGAACAAACGCGGGTTGAACCTGGGTTAAGTGTAACCCAGGTTCGCCCCAGGTTAGTTTGCGTCGTGTGAACAGGGCTTTGGGTTGACAGTGATGTTTGCCATAATGGGCACATCTTTTTTGTGCAAAGAAATCTTGGTGTAATGTGGGGATGAGGAATTGGCTTTGCATTGAACGCAAACCTTGAATGGTTGAAAATATTAAGGCAGTGATAAGACTTATCAATGTTTATACATTTGCAGATATTTTGTTAGCTACCTACCTTGCTTCCTCAATTAAGAATCCTACCATGCTAATTCTCATTGTCACTTTTTGAGGAAATATAGCATAGCAAGTGCCTGCTAACATGAAAAGCTCCATGAAACCATGAAATCCTGATATTCTCCAATTCACATAGTTTGTACGTATTAGATGTTTTTGTTAACCCTGTTGTGTCCAAGGGGCAAAGAATGCCCCCTGCACACAAACTTTTGATCATAAAACAAAGGATAAAAAGACACAGAGCTGAAACTCCCTTGACTTTTGCTATTTTTAAGTGGCAATTAAATTTTAGGTTTTTCATTGATATAATTCAAGTCACATGAGCAGCAGACATCAATACTTGGAAAGTTGTCATAAAAGACATCACAAAAACAATCATAACTTCTTTGTCTTAACTTTGATTAAGAAGTGTTTGCAACCTAACCATTGCTCTTGAAAAGTACTTTCATTTGATGTAAATATTATCTATATTTGCAGGCATTAGCAAATTTTAAGTTCTATGACGCAATTCAAATCAATGACATCATATTTCTAATGAAGAAGGACAAAATTTCTCAATTTTGATATAAATCAATTGATAGTGGTATTTTCTTCACCTTTAAGTAGTTTACAGGGGGGGGGGGGGTCGCTAGTATCTCAGCACACCATGCGGCTAAATTTGCAAAGGTTCAGGTGGTGAAACAAAATGTTGGCAATTTTGCGGGGTTGAAGGACCGTATGAGAGAAGAATGAAGATATGCAAGGGAAAGTAAGTGAACAATTTATTTGGATATCATGATATGTATTTAGATACCTATGTATGCCTGTTCATGCAAGTATATTCCAAATTTACAACTCTTACTGGCAGTAAAGAAGGTTTGCGTTGGAAGGATGAGAAAGGCGATTTTTTGGCCTAAGCGCTTATTTTTACGGAGAAGGTCACCTTCAAACATTTACATTTCCCAAAAGTTTGCTTTTTTAATTGGGTTATTAAACTCTCATTGAATTATTTGATACCTGAAATGCCTTATTTTTTCAGAAAGTCCTATAGGTCCCGACATTAACCCTTTCATTCCCACCGTTGCCATTTGGCAACACACATTTCAAGGTATTTCACGACTCCCTAGCTTCCTTGGTCCGGAATTTGCTCCTTGTATTACTGTAAAGGAGCCATTGTTATTTTAGAATGCGGCAAATGTTTGATGTTTGACAGCCTTTTCATAACAAACATTGAGCATTGAAAACGAGAGGAATCTCTGTGCTGCTATTTTACGGAAATGGTCGCTGGATAATGATCTAGATAACGTTGAGTGAAAATTGAAAAACATGTGTCATAGGTTTATTCCCAAGCTGAAACCTGTCGGTTGAAGCACATTAAATCAAATTTTTCTTATGCCTTGCTCAGCACCGCAAAACTTGTCACAAATATTTGCGTTGCCATTTGGCAACTATGGGAACGTAGATAAAATCAATAGGAAATCCCATTGGAAAATAGTTAAGGTGGACAAACATGCAAAAAAATCATGCTGTTTTTTTCTCGAAAATCAGTTATTTTATGGGAAAATATGATAAAAAGTGCAGAAAAAAAATTTTTTGACAAGTTTTTCAATATTTGGGAATGAAAGGGTTAAGGGATTCATTTTCCCATTTTTAATCAGTCCATTTTTCACGATTCATGAACAACCCTCATGAAAAACTTGTTGTTTGTGGTTCACTGCAACAGCGTCCACCTGTAAAATTGCCTATTTCTACATCAGAGAGTGGCATCATCACAGTGCCTATACCGATCTTGCAAACAATGTTTGAAAAGGCAGCCAATCTTCTGTTAACTGATGGAAACATTGTTTTGAAGCCAGGTGGTACAGATGGCTCCTATGTGGTTGCAGGTCTCTCCAATTGAATTCTCGTCATCACACCTGGAAAAGGAGGTAGTCTAACATGTGATCGTCAGTGCAGTAACAGAAGGATTGTGCGAACACACTCTAGCTGTAGCTGCACACCGTTCTATTTGCATTTTATTCTATTTGTATTCTATTTGTAATCTTAACTCAGCTCAGACCCTTTAGATGAATAATGCTTAGGATGACAAATTACACGAGTTCATGTTTATCCTGTCCTTGCATAGGAGTAGAGTGGGATAGGCGCAGCATGGGTGCCCTTCTGTTTCAATGTGAGAGTCATTTTTATTCAATATTTACTGCCTGTGATTGTTTTTCAGTACTACATCTATTTGAAATTTCATTGTCACAATAAATATGTAGAATGTGTGCATTAGCTCTAAATCAGATCCTTAAGATCTTTAGGTAGTTGAGGCATTTCCAGCACTCACTTCGAGAGAGAAAGGGTCTCTACAGCTTTCTTTAATACATACGTCTTTCCAGTACCAGCTTTATCCAACATCCCACTGTATGCCCACAAACTGCTAGATCAATGAACCTTGACTGATCATTTGTGAACACCATCTTGAAGTTCTGCATGCACAACAATAAAGGATGATGAACCAGGCGTGAGAAATTCTTGCCAAATCTGTCCAAGGGATATGCGGAACACCTTTGGATTCACTGATTCTACCTAATTACATCAAAATCTTGTTTGAAAGAGTGTTTGTAATTAACATGCATTAAAATACGGCTGCTCAACTTCTCGGAGGCGAATCCTGGTCGATTATTCATGCAACAACGATAGCGAACAAACAGTTTACATCAGAAGGTCATTGGCCAAGATTCTCCCCGTTACTTTCTTCTTCCTTTTTTCGCTTTTCCTCCTCTTTGCCTCTTTACGCTCATTCCCCGCAGCGTTACACTGCTTCGCAGTTGGGCAAAATTTTTGGGCAGAGGACCTATATGAAATCAATTATTCTCTATTTGCTGTTATTTATTGTTATTTTTCCTTTTTATTTATTACCAATCAATCCTGGTTTCCCTGTGGGAAGAGCATCCCTTCCACTGAAGAACTAACAGACAGTGCATCAGAGAATCCACAAGCCAGAAGGTGAGCTTCTATGGCGAGCCGGACCCGCCAAAAATGGCCTTCCCCAGCTGATGGAGGTTTTATCGACTGGAGGACCTATCATCGGCTAACGGAGGTTTCATCGACTGGAGGAGCTACTCACGACTGACGGAGGTTTTATCGACTGGAGGAGCTACCCACGACTGACGGAGGTTTTATCGACTGGAGGAGCTACTCACGTCTAACGGAGGTTTTATCGACTGGAGGAGCTACTCACGTCTAACGGAGGTTTTATCGACTGGAGGAGCTACCCACGACTGACGGAGGTTTTATCGACAGGAGGAGCTACTCACGTCTAACGGAGGTTTTATCGACTGGAGGAGCTACTCACGGCTAATGGAGGTTTTATCGACTGGAGGACCTATCATCGGCTAACGGAGGTTTCATCGACTGGAGGAGCTACTCACGACTGACGGAGGTTTTATCGACTGGAGGAGCTACTCACGTCTAACGGAGGTTTTATCGACTGGAGGAGCTACCCACGACTGACGGAGGTTTTATCGACTGGAGGAGCTACTCACGACTGACGGAGGTTTTATCGACTGGAGGAGCTACTCACATCTAACGGAGGTTTTATCGACTGGAGGAGCTACTCACGTCTAACGGAGGTTTTATCGACTGGAGGAGCTACCCACGACTGACGGAGGTTTTATCGACTGGAGGAGCTACTCACGACTGACGGAGGTTTTATCGACTGGAGGAGCTACTCACGTCTAACGGAGGTTTTATCGACTGGAGGAGCTACTCACATCTAACGGAGGTTTTATCGACTGGAGGAGCTACCCACGACTGACGGAGGTTTTATCGACTGGAGGAGCTACTCACGTCTAACGGAGGTTTTATCGACTGGAGGAGCTACTCACGGCTAATGGAGGTTTTATCGACTGGAGGACCTATCATCGCCTAACGGAGGTTTCATCGACTGGAGGAGCTACTCACGACTGACGGAGGTTTCATCGACTGGAGGAGCTACTCACGCCTAACGGAGGTTTTATCGACTGGAGGAGCTACCCACGACTGACGGAGGTTTTATCGACTGGAGGACCTATCATCGGCTAATGGAGGTTTTATCGACTGGAGGAGCTACTCACGTCTAACGGAGGTTTTATCGACTGGAGGAGCTACCCACGACTGACGGAGGTTTTATCGACTGGAGGAGCTACTCACGTCTAACGGAGGTTTTATCGACTGGAGGAGCTACTCACGGCTAATGGAGGTTTCATCGACTGGAGGTCAATTCGACTGGTGGAAGGTTTTCTGCTGATGGTACGCCCAAGATCCTTTGCAACCTGCAATTTGAATGCGTGTCAGTCATTGGTCATAGTGGTCAATAAAACAACAATATTTTAACGATACTGCGACACTTAGGCACCATGGCTGGAAAATTTTGCCTTTCTCTTTTGGTGTCGTTGGACTTATTTATTTTAGCAACGCAGGTAAGTGTTTCATCTTTTTCGCACAAAAATGATTTTTTAAAAATTTCTTTCGATTCTGCGAACTTAAAATGAAAAGGCATTGGTTATGGAAGAATGGATGGGCCTAACAAACATCTTATCTTTCACGGCCTACATTTATGAGATCAATCGGAGGGGGGTAACTCCTATAGGGGGCTTGGTATACATGTACATGTGCCTGCCCGGGTTATGGGTAAATTTGCGATATTTTGCACTGGTTATGAGTCATGTTTTGTGAATTTGGCCCTGGTTATGGAGTCTGCTTTACAGAGATTTGCCTATATCCGTAAGTTTTGGCAATTTATAGATATTTTAAACCATTATGACAAAAAACTTTCGTAAAAAGGAGTTTAGCTCCACAAATGAAACGAGGAAAATTTTGCCCTGTTTATGGGGTCATATTTCAGAATTTTGAGGAATTTTGCCCTGGTTATGGGGCTTCTTTTTCGAAATTTTGCCCTGGTTATGGGTCCTAGCTCTGAATTCTCAAAGGCACATATATACCAGACCCCTTATACACGTATTTTTTTTATAAGAAACTGCTTATAAGAAAATCAGCTCTCAGATCGCCAAAAAATTAAGAAACTCCAGTACTGGGAAAATATAACTTAAGAAACTATTCATTTTAAACAAAGGAAATCCTTGACATATTTTACTTTATTTCACTTGTTTCCTGTATCATATTACTCTGAATGTTCTTGAGTGATGTCTAAACATCGGAAAGTTGTCAAAAAACATTGTTTTGAAAAGTTTGTGAGGGTGCAGTAAGTGAGGATGAATATTGTTATGGAACCTTTAAGAAACTCGTAAGAAACTCTGAGTACTCAAAATCTGATAATTTTAAGAAACTTTCAGTACTGGCACAAATTCTTAGTTTCTTATGAAAAAGTATGTCTCGGAGTTACCCTCCCCTCGGATCAATCAAGGCAAGTTTGTCTTTGTGTCATAATGAACATTAAGAAAAACTTTTCTGAACTGAGCGTTTATCTACTAAATATCTACTAAATCGTCTGCAAATTGTAAGAAGAGCTACAAATTTCTACTTGCCATCATATTGTAGAAGTTCATAAACCATGGTTTCCTAGAAGATTCTATCAACTTTCCTCCTCTATTGAATTCAGATTTACAATGAGTTTGAATTTTTCAAAATGAGTTTGATTTTTTCAAAATTTCGGGCAAATTTTTTCAAAAACTGAATAAATTGCGTATTTCGAAAATAACCAAGGTGCCAAAAATTCAGAGTTAGGACCCATAACCAGGGCAAAATTTCGAAAAAGAAGCCCCATAACCAGGGCAAAATTCCTCAAAATTCTGAAATATGACCCCATAAACAGGGCAAAATTTTCCTCGTTTCATTTGTGGAGCTAAACTCCTTTTTACGAAAGTTTTTTGTCATAATGGTTTAAAATATCTATAAATTGCCAAAATTTAAGATATAGGCAAATCTCTGTAAAGCAGACTCATAACCAGGGCCAAATTCACAAAACATGACTCATAACCAGTGCAAAATATCGCAAATTTACCCATAACCCGGGCAGGCACATGTACATGTATACCAAGCCCCCTATAGGAGTTACTCCCCTCCGATTGATCTCATAAATGTAGGCCGTGAAAGATAAGATGCTTGTTAGGCCCATCCATTCTTCCATAACCAATGCCTTTTCATTTTAAGTTCGCAGAATCGAAAGAGATTTCTTAAAAATCATTTTTGTGCGAAAAAGATGAAACACTTACCTGCGTTGCTAAAATAAATAAGTCCAACGACACCAAAAGAGAAAGGCAAAATTTTCCAGCCATGGTGCCTAAGTGTCGCAGTATCGTTAAAATGTTGTTGTTTTTTTGACCACTATGACTGACACGCATTCAAATTGCAGGTTGCAAAGGATCTTGGGCGTACCATCAGCAGAAAACCTTCCACCAGTCGAATTGACCTCCAGTCGATGAAACCTCCATTAGCCGTGAGTAGCTCCTCCAGTCGATAAAACCTCCGTTAGACGTGAGTAGCTCCTCCAGTCGATAAAACCTCCGTCAGTCGTGGGTAGCTCCTCCAGTCGATAAAACCTCCGTTAGACGTGAGTAGCTCCTCCAGTCGATGAGACCTCCGTCAGTCGTGAGTAGCTCCTCCAGTCGATAAAACCTCCGTTAGTCGTGAGTAGCTCCTCCAGTCGATGAAACCTCCGTTAGTCGTGAGTAGCTCCTCCAGTCGATGAAACCTCCGTTAGCCGATGATAGGTCCTCCAGTCGATAAAACCTCCGTTAGCCGATGATAGGTCCTCCACCAGTCGAGTGGCATGTTATTATTAGTGCAATCACTTGCCGAAAGAGCATCAAAAATGATCGTGTCAGTCACGAAAAGCTCCATCAGCTGGGGAAGGCCATTTTTGGCGGGTCCGGCTCGCCATAAGCTTCCTCCTGTGCCCAGAGAACTAAAAGAATGAACCTTACTGACTGATAGATTTGTTTATTCATATAGAGTGTTTGTTTAATGAAGATTAATGAGGATGTTTGTTAAATCATTCATCATTCCTTTGCCCAACTGTTTGCAATTAGTGTATTTCTATAATGTCATTACACTCGTAGTTTTCATCATTTGGTAACCAAGTGTCATATTTTACTAGTGTAATTGTTGGGATGTAAAAGTGCTTTCCCATGCTAGCATAAAATGTATAAGCAATGGTTTGTAAACTTGCTTCCAGTAACTGTTTTTTTTCAATTGCATGATGCACCTTTTCAAGCTTCTTTGCTAGAATATACCCAATAATCTTCCAGTGCTCTTGTAAAAAACCTTCTGTGACAACTGCATTGCAGTCTTTGTTGTTATCAGGTTCATAGCACAACTTTACTTGTGTTTGCTCATCATTCATTAGTTGTGCTTTCAAAGATTTAAATGTTGCTTGGAAATCTTGATGGAAGCAAGTACCTTTCAGCGCAATTCTTTCAGGATACTTCTGAATTTCATCATCTAATTTGCCACTGTCCCTTGGGGAATGGCTAAGCATCGCGGCCAGGTGAATAACGCGGACCCCGCGGACCTCGCTATTTTGGTCTGCGATATCAAGGTCCGCGTTGTTCAATTCCTCCCAGGAGATGTTGAATAACGCGGACCCTCGCGGACCTCGCTATTTTGCTCGAGGGGCATTTCACTCCCAAAAAATCTCGTACACCTTTGGCAAAAATCCTCTTGTTTTAAAAAAAATCCACCAAAAATCCGTAAGAAACCTTTTGTTGCGAAAGAATCTAGTTCGCTTCTTCGAAAGAGTGAAATGCCCCTCGATTTTGCTCAGCAATATCAAGGTCCGCGTTATTCAATTACAACGCGGGCCTCACGGATATCTGGTCAAAAATTTCCTCTGATCTGTGATTTCGAACTTCCTTTAATAAGCTTTACTTTACCTCTCGATGGAAATTCGAAAAACAAACTGCAGCAAGCTTAGGCCCGCTAGTGCAAATAAGCATTCCTGTTCTTTGTTACTTTCTAGTAAAGGTATCGAAAGATCGGTTTCGGTATTTCTCAGCTCCCTGGCATTTTGAGTCAACCTTTTTTCGAACAAGCTGGAAACGTACTCCGGGACTAGACCGTTTAGCGATTTGTACATGGTAGTTGCGGTTTCACTTTTAATGATGTCGCTTACAGTAGGCCAAGGGGTATCAAAACTGCTTTTCGTAACGATTCTAACCGCTCGATTCTGCAACTTTTGTAAGGTTTGCAGCTTGGTCACCCCATAGAACCCCCATACCGAACAGTAGAACCGAAAATGTGGCTCAGTGTGTTGATCCCTAAGATCAGATGTAAGTTCATATTCCTTGTGCTGTAGCAAAAATTCATCTTCCTTTTGAGCAGAATAAGTACTCTGTAATGATTTAAGCAGGGTCCGCGATATCAAGGTCCGCGTTGTTCAATTACACCCAAAAGAAACTGAATAACGCGGACCTCATGATTTCGCGGACCTGAGTACTGGGTTGAATTTCATTTCCGTGGCAAAATAGCGAAAACAGAATCTCTCTTTCTAGCTAGCAAATGATTAATGCTGCCCTCTTCCTTCCCATCGAATTATTGTTCCTTTCCAGCTTTCTGTTCTCGCCTGTGTGAGGGGGCTGACAGGTTAGTGGTACCATGGTACCAGAGGGGTGGTACCTGGTACAACATTGTGCAACTGTGGTGGAACCTGGCTTCTATGAGTCGGTACCAATGAAAATTTCGTCCATGGATGATTTTAGAATTCTTAGAAGAAATTTTTAGCATTTAGCAGTGCAGACAGTGACACAGATGCCATGGTGACGTGCTCAGGAGTTGTTTCGTCTTGCCCATTGGTCTCAAGAGGAACTGACATAGACATCCTTTCAGAATTCGTCACATTCATGATTAAATGTACTATGTGTATGTGTGTGTCAATTACCAGTTATTAGTGTTTGTTTAATGAAGATTAATGAGGATGTTTGTTAAATCATTCATCATTCCTTTGCCCAACTGTTTGCAATTAGTGTATTTCTATAATGTCATTACACTCGTAGTTTTCATCATTTGGTAACCAAGTGTCATATTTTACTAGTGTAATTGTTGGGATGTAAAAGTGCTTTCCCATGCTAGCATAAAATGTATAAGCAATGGTTTGTAAACTTGCTTCCAGTAACTGTTTTTTTTCAATTGCATGATGCACCTTTTCAAGCTTCTTTGCTAGAATATACCCAATAATCTTCCAGTGCTCTTGTAAAAAACCTTCTGTGACAACTGCATTGCAGTCTTTGTTGTTATCAGGTTCATAGCACAACTTTACTTGTGTTTGCTCATCATTCATTAGTTGTGCTTTCAAAGATTTAAATGTTGCTTGGAAATCTTGATGGAAGCAAGTACCTTTCAGCGCAATTCTTTCAGGATACTTCTGAATTTCATCATCTAATTTGCCACTGTCCCTTGGGGAATGGCTAGCATCGCGGCCAGGTGAATAACGCGGACCCCGCGGACCTCGCTATTTTGGTCCGCGATATCAAGGTCCGCGTTGTTCAATTCCTCCCAGGAGATGTTGAATAACGCGGACCCTCGCGGACCTCGCTATTTTGCTCGAGGGGCATTTCACTCCCAAAAAATCTCGTACACCTTTGGCAAAAATCCTCTTGTTTTAAAAAAAATCCACCAAAAATCCGTAAGAAACCTTTTGTTGCGAAAGAATCTAGTTCGCTTCTTCGAAAGAGTGAAATGCCCCTCGATTTTGCTCAGCAATATCAAGGTCCGCGTTATTCAATTACAACGCGGGCCTCACGGATATCTGGTCAAAAATTTCCTCTGATCTGTGATTTCGAACTTCCTTTAATAAGCTTTACTTTACCTCTCGATGGAAATTCGAAAAACAAACTGCAGCAAGCTTAGGCCCGCTAGTGCAAATAAGCATTCCTGTTCTTTGTTACTTTCTAGTAAAGGTATCGAAAGATCGGTTTCGGTATTTCTCAGCTCCCTGGCATTTTGAGTCAACCTTTTTTCGAACAAGCTGGAAACGTACTCCGGGACTAGACCGTTTAGCGATTTGTACATGGTAGTTGCGGTTTCACTTTTAATGATGTCGCTTACAGTAGGCCAAGGGGTATCAAAACTGCTTTTCGTAACGATTCTAACCGCTCGATTCTGCAACTTTTGTAAGGTTTGCAGCTTGGTCACCCCATAGAACCCCCATACCGAACAGTAGAACCGAAAATGTGGCTCAGTGTGTTGATCCCTAAGATCAGATGTAAGTTCATATTCCTTGTGCTGTAGCAAAAATTCATCTTCCTTTTGAGCAGAATAAGTACTCTGTAATGATTTAAGCAGGGTCCGCGATATCAAGGTCCGCGTTGTTCAATTACACCCAAAAGAAACTGAATAACGCGGACCTCATGATTTCGCGGACCTGAGTACTGGGTTGAATTTCATTTCCGTGGCAAAATAGCGAAAACAGAATCTCTCTTTCTAGCTAGCAAATGATTAATGCTGCCCTCTTCCTTCCCATCGAATTATTGTTCCTTTCCAGCTTTCTGTTCTCGCCTGTGTGAGGGGGCTGACAGGTTAGTGGTACCATGGTACCAGAGGGGTGGTACCTGGTACAACATTGTGCAACTGTGGTGGAACCTGGCTTCTATGAGTCGGTACCAATGAAAATTTCGTCCATGGATGATTTTAGAATTCTTAGAAGAAATTTTTAGCATTTAGCAGTGCAGACAGTGACACAGATGCCATGGTGACGTGCTCAGGAGTTGTTTCGTCTTGCCCATTGGTCTCAAGAGGAACTGACATAGACATCCTTTCAGAATTCGTCACATTCATGATTAAATGTACTATGTGTATGTGTGTGTCAATTACCAGTTATTAGCTCCTTCCCCCAAAATTGGTGGTACCAATACCTTCAATTTGGGTGGAACCTCGTACCTCATGAGTTGGTACCGGTACCAAAGACTCCCCCTCGCACCCCCCTCCTGTGTTTCTCTGTTTTGCCAATCAACATGAATCTGCTAGGTCCGCGATATAGACAGGTTCGCGTTATTCAAGTTTTTCTATGCAGAATTGAATAACGCGGACCTGTCAATTTTGCGGAGCGTCTTCCATTTTATTGTTACTCAGTTTATTGTTCTAGCTGCTGATGCAAATAGCAACCGAACCTAATCGTTCCCAAGTTGCCTAATTTCACTTCATGACCATCATCCAAGGAAAGCTAATGGAACGATTATGACACGTTATGCAGTCCATTTGCACTTTACCCTAATCCACATTGTAACCTTGCCATTGGGGTTTTGATGGTTCCTTTGTGTCGCTCCCAGAACGGTCTTTTCTGCGTTGTTAGTACACAATGAGAAAACTGTCGAGACTGCTAACCTAAAGATGTTTTTGAGTCTATTTGAGTGGGTCCATTATAGTTTCGCGGTTATGCGGATTTGGCCTAAATTTGAGTGCGATATTTTGCGACTTTAAGTGCGGTTAACGGTTAATGAAAATTGTCGCGGTTATGGAAAAACTCTTTTCTTGAGAGAGGATATCGGATTGGTTTGGTAGAAACTGCACTTCCAGCATATCTATTTCTTCATTCCTATGTGTAACAAGTCCTTCCATCAAGTAACATCACTGTTTTTATGTGACGCTTTCAAATTGGGAGAGTAATGGGGAAAATTGATATGAAAGTAACAAGTTTGCCAAACTTGCCAATTTTGTCGAGATTAGGCTAACCTACCCTGGGTACAAGGCTTTCTAAAATAAATTTATTTTGAGGGAGTCAGATCAAAGGAAATGTTCGACCATGTACCTGCAAGGTCCGCGTTGTAATTGAATAACACGGACCTTGATATTGCTGAGCAAAATAGCGAGGTCCGCAGGGTCCGCATTATTCAGTGTCTCCTCGGTGGAATTGAACAACGTGGACATTGATATCGCGGACCAAAATAGCGAGGTCCGCAGGGTCCGGGTTATTCAGTGTCTCCTCAGTGGAATTGAACAATGCGGACCTTGATATCGCGGACCAAAATAGCGAGGTCCGCGGGGTACCCCTTCCTTTGTCGTACTCAGAAAGTTCACTATGCAGAAAGCAAGAATCTACGTTGTCGCAACTACGAAGGTACAATGTTTTCTATAAATCATTGTATTGCTATTTCCATCATGATAAGTAAGTTTTGTGCACTTTCAACATCCCTTTTTCAGCGGCCAGGTCTAAAACGCGGACATCGCAGACGTCGCGGACGTGTCTGCCCCAAATCCATGTCCGCGTTTTAGGTTTTCGCATAGGGAAAAACCTAAAACGCGGACATCACCGACATTGTCTAATTCTTCGAAAAAAGTGTTAATAAGTATGTTTTCATGATCATCATTCACAGAACGTCACGGTAGATTAATTGTGTGCAGTTTTCTTCAGGTCCGCGAAACCAATGTCCGCATTTTAGGTTTTAGCATAGGGAAAAACCTAAAACAAGGACATCGCGGACATGTTTGGAATTCTTTGTCTTTGGATTTGCAGGTTCTAGTACCCCCTCCCCCCATAGCCACCCTCGAGGATGTAGGAAAGGTGCTGCCCTACTGCACACATATTTGATTTTTTCTAGAACAATTTTATTAGAACTCTTCGGTGAAGGAGTTTCTTGAGAGGGGATTCTGGCCAAGAGTTTTAGAAATGACATACAAGGTCATCAGTTTGCGAATTGTCCTTCCTAAGAAAACAAATTGCCCTCAAAATCTGAGAAATTTAAGAAACTTTCATGGCTCCAATCAGCCTGTCCTCTGTTGACCTAATACACATATTTTTTATAAGAAAATAAGAATTCGGGCCAGGAGGGATCTTCCAATTGTACCATAAATCTTCCAACAGGGGGCAAGAGCTTCCGACAGGGGGCTTAAATGCCTAAAAATGCAGTTTTCTTACTCCATTTTGCCAAATTCTTCCAATGCGTAGGGCAGCTCTTAAATTATCATACGCTGAGCATATTGTCAAAAAAGTGAAATTCGATTCATTTAGGTGAGCTGACATTTTGCAGAGACATACTTGTAGGCCTTGTGCCTTCCCACCTTGACCAGAAGTGTATGGTCACTATACCTAAAATTACTCAGTCCTTTTCTGTATTCAAAGAATCAGAAAATAAAGATCAGAAAGCTTATCAGTTCAACTCTTCATTTGGAAGAATTAGAAAGTTGTCTGTGATATCCGCGTTTTAGGTTTTGCCCTATGCGAAAACCTAAAACGCGGACATTGGTTTTGCAGACCTGAAGAAAACTGCACACAGTTAACTTTCCGTGACGTTCTGTGAATGATGAGCATGAAAACATACTTATTAACACTTTTTTCGAAGAATTAGACAATGGCCGCGATGTCCGCGTCTTAGGTTTTGCCCTATGCTAAAACCTAAAACGCGGACATTGGTTTTGTGGACCTGAAGAGAACTGCACACAATTAATCTACTGTGACGTTCTGTGAATGATGATCATGAAAACATACTTATTAACACTTTTTTCAAAGAATTAGACAATGTCCGCAATGTCCGCGTTTTAGGTTTTTCCCTATGCTAAAACCTAAAACGCGGACATTGGTTTCGCGGACCTGAAGAAAACTGCACACAATTAACTTTCCATGACGTTCTGTGAATGATGATCATGAAAACATACTTATTAACACTTTTTTTTGAAGAATTAGACAACGTCCGTGATGTCCGCGTTTTAGACCTGGCCGTTATTTTAGCCTTTGATATTGTTTATTTTGTTGGTACAATGAAGAAAGTTAAATTTCAAAAGTACCAATACACAGGTCGTAGAAAGAACGTGTGAGAAGAGTGACAGGAAGAAATAGGCCATCTTCCTTCTACTTCAGGATCAGCCACAGCAAAGAAGCTTGAAGCCTTCGGCACATCTGCAAAAAATTTGTACAAGCCACTGAGGCCTTCAAGAGGCCGGGAAGAGACAGCAGACTGCTATTTCTTCAAGCAACTTTCATGTCTGAAAGATACCATGAGTGAGTTAGCCTGCCAAACTTGTCATTCAGTAGGCCTTGTTTGCAAACTGATATCAGATTCCTACCATGGCTTTTCTTCAAGAGGACTGGTGTCATGACCTTCTTGTAGTGACAAAATAGATGAGCAGTTCATATGCAAGCGAATTGGTGGGTCAGAGTCTAGCAGACATAAACATGAACATGACATAAACATGCGTGCAACTATGGCTTTTAGGGGGATTGGGTGTGGATATGCTGCAATGACTGAGTGGAGTGGGACCATGAACATGTCTAATCACCTGTCACAAAATGCCTACACCAGCAACCACTCAAAGCTTCAAACTGCTAGTAAAGAAATGTTTAACGTAACAGTTGATGAATCGAGGCAAGCCATCAAAGACGCATACAAAGATATTGGTGTTGTTCCTGACAATGAAGGCATTCTTGACGTCTCAGTGTCTTATGATGGCTCATGGCAGAGGAGATGTCATTCCTCTCATAATAGAATGGCAGCAGTGATTGACCTAACGACTGCACTACCAATTGATTTTGAGGTTTTATCAAATTTTTGCCTTAAATGTAAGATTTCCAGTGAAAAGTCTCCCTCTGAAGATCTGGAACAGTGGAAAACAAAACACACGCCCAACTGCTCAAAAAATTTTGAAGGAAGTTCCAATGCAATGGAAGTTGAATGTGCTGTACGTATGTGGAAAAGATCTGTTGAGGAGCACAAGTTCAGATATGTAACTATGTTAAGAGATGGTTACAGCAAGGCTTATGATGCACTAGTTGAGTTAAATGTTTATGGCAATTCTGTCAAAATGTCCGGAAAGGAGTGTGTCAACCATGTGTCAAAGCGGATGGGTACAGCTCTCAGAAATTTGATTTCAAGTGCAAAAGCCCAAGGTCAGTCTATCACAGGGAGGGGAAAGCTCACTGCAGCCAAAGCAACCAAAATACAAAGTTGTTATGGCCGTGCTATCAAAGATTATGCAGATGACCAAGAGCTTTTGAAGAAACGTATCTTTGCCATTCCCTCCCACATGTCTTCAACTGATGAAAACCCAAAACATCATCATTGCCCTCCAGCTACACATTCTTGGTGTTTTTGGCAGAGGGCACCTGCTAAGTCAGAGGAACATGGGAGCCATAGTGAGCATGAAACCTTGCCCCCAAATGTTGGGAGAAAGCTTGTGCCCGTGTCAGTGGCGTAACGCACGGTGGTTGGGGTTAGAGCAACTCCTAAGGGCCCCCGAGCTTTAGGGGCTCCCAAGGGGCCCCTTACCATTTGCAGTAATGTACTGATGTCGCTTTGGAGAAACACCCCTCCAAAGAGACCCAGAGACTTCTAGTGAATTGAACACCATATTACATACTTTTCAAAGATGCCTTGCTATCTTCTAGCGAACATGAATGTTAAAGAAAATGACTTCACCAAAAATCCATTTCTGTATGATACCTAAGCTTAACTTTTGAATGTTTCCTTGGGAAGCATGTCGTCGACCACAATCCTTTTTCTGAATTGGATGGTGAACGTTCTACGAAAGATGCATTTTCCGATGTTCTAAAGAGCATGGTTCAAAAAGTTTTCCCGACGTTCCCCAAATGTAGCTAGCCTTGCTATTTCAGTCACCATCCCCAATGTTTTTCTTGTACAAACGTGCCTTCATAAAAAACTTCCATAGATGCCGGTTTTGATTTTGCCGATGGAAAGTTCGCTTTAATGTTGGAAATTTGGCAAACTTTTGTTGATCTATCTGCCGCCTCAGGGGCCCCTGCATAGCTAAATTACCAAGGGCCCCGAGCTGCTCCGTTACGCCACTGGCCTGTGTTTCAACGCTTGACTGACGATGGTCTGTTAAAGAGGTGCTGCAGAGGTAAAACCTCATTTGGAAACTTCATTTGGAAATTGTGTCCCAAGATTATGTTTGCACGGAGGAACACCGTTGAGACTGCAGTGACACTTGCAATTTGCCAGTTTTCCAGGGGGCAACTTTCAAGTGTCCTATGTAAAGTGCTCTCTATGGAGGCTGGTAGTTATATGGAAGAAAGCTCAAGAAGAACTAGTCTTAAAAGGTTATCTAAGGCAGAGAAAGCAAGTTCTGCAGAAGTAAAGAAAAGGCGAAAACAGTTAAAGTTCAAAACAGCGACTGGAAAGCAAAAGACAAAAGATCGCGAGGGAACGTACAGCGCTAGAACATTTTCTTGAAATTTTTCATGGCTTTATTGACTAAATACTGCAGTGAATCAGCCTAGGTGTATAAAGTATTGGTTACTGGGTTCAATTGGGAAGGCCTGACAAGTAGTTGCATCTTGTTTTACCAAATTCTCACATCCCAAACTTTATCTCTCTGTTTCTCAAAATATACTTCTTCTGGTATGTACGCATGTTTCACAGCACCCCATTTTGTTGTTTGAATGTCTAGATAAGATGTCTGTATGCTATTTTGAAGCTATGAATAAGGAGAATGCAGCTAAACCATCAGTTTTTTGTGTTTATCATAAGGAGGATCCAGTGTGAGCATTTGAAATCTGGTCACCAATGACAAAATTATCAAATTCATCATTTTGGAGATCAGTTCCTCCCTCCAGTTCATTCTAATTATTGGAAGTTACTTTGCTGCACTGTCCAGGTTCTAAGGAACAATTTGATACCATGTAAGCAATGCTCCAAAGTATAATCATAAAATGGGGTGATGTGAATACAATGCCAGTCAGAAAGCATTGTTTTCTTGTTGCCATGGAAACCATTCATTCAATTAAAATTATGATTCAAGATTTGAAATCAGCATGATCAGTTTACCATAATGGGGTACTGTAACACCTCTTCTGCCATGCCGTTTCAAAAACAGATTTTCGACTGGTGACCTACCCTAAGAATAAATTTTACAGAATTGGTCCACTTTGCATAAGTGAAGTGCTCTGGTACTGTTTTCAATTACAGTGCTTTCAAAACACAGTTCCTTGTATAGCGTGTTTCTGATATTGTTTTATCATTATTTCGATGCTTCTTTGTTGGCCTTATCCTGCGAGAGTTCTTTCCATTCCCCCCCCCCTCTCGCTCACATGGCATGGCAGTGGCAGCTGGGACTAAAAGAATATTTAGGTATTCAAAAATTAGGAAAGGGAGCCTTCCCAGGACAGGGGTCCGGAGCATACTGCCTCAGTAAAACAATGTTTTTAAAACATTCTAAGGCATTCCAGAGAGTCCTTCATAATTTCTTAATGAGAAAAATTATCTTCATCAATCATCATAGAACAGATATTAATAACGTGTCAAATGTCAAAAGTTGTTAAAATCTCCTAAGGGCCTGTTTATATGAGGAAAAACACCTCACTTGCCAGGCCCGGTGCTGAGAGGTGAGATTCCACCTTCCAATAAAATCCTTCGTTCTTTCATTTCGCGTTTACATGAGGAACGCAACACCACCGGTATAGTGAAGTCCCACCTCACCAGAGGTGGAATCTCACCTTGGTGAGGTGAAATTTTTCCATATAAACGAAACACCACCGGTATGGTGAGGTGAATTGAATCTATTCGTTGATTCTCATTGGTCAGTTCATCCTGATTTCACGGAAGAGAGACTTTACTCCACCTCGCCTCTCAGCCCCGGGGCTGACAGGTGAGGCGAAAAATCTCATATAAACAGCGACTGAAATCTACCTCGCCTCTCAGCCCCGGGTCTGGCAGGTGAGGTGTTTTTCCTCCTATAAACAGGGCCTAAGGCCTGGTTCAAACGTCGTACTTTTCATGCGCCGAATACAATTCATTTTGATGCGACAGTGGAGCGACTCCTGGAGCGACGCCGATTCAAACGTCGTATTTAATTGTGTCGTACCAAAACTGAGTTAGTCTGATTACCTCGGTCCCCTGTTTCCGCTTCAAATAAAAGGCGCGTAAAACAAAAATATCTTCCAAAATGGCGCCTCGAAACAAGAATCTCGTAATTGTCAAGAAGTTAATCGCAGAGAGTCGAAGAAAGCGGAGAATGTTAGGATTAAGAATGTTGGAAGCAATAATAGAACGGAGAAGAAGAACCAAAGCACTGCTTCTAATAATTTTGTTGTTGATTTCGAGAAGCCAATCGAAAAGAGTCCTAACTCGAAGATTTTGTCGACGACTTCCACGCAACTATGGTTGGTGGCAAGTCGTATGGAATACATACCCCGATTGCCGTTTCAAGAAGACATTCCGCGTTTCAAAGGAAACATTCAGTTTCATTCTATCTAAAATTCGCCATAGGCTGGAAAGAGAGACACTTTGTGAAGAGCCAATCTCCCCGGAATGTAGGCTCGCAATTTGTTTGTATAGGCTTGGACGTGGGGATTATTTATACACCATAGCAGAGATGGCTGGCCTTGGTGTTTCAACAGTATGCACCATTGTAAATGAGGTCTCGCAGGCGATCGTGGAATGTATGTGGGAAGAGTGTGTGAGCTCCTTTATGCCAAAAACTGATGAAGACTTCATAGAGAAAATGTCAGATACCGAAGAATTATGGCAATTCCCCTACAGTTGGGCCTCAATTGATGGTTGCCACATACCAATTAAATGTCCACCTGGTGGACAAGAAGCAAATAAAGAGTACCATAATTTCAAAAACTTTTATTCTGTTGTCCTCATGGCCATGGTAGATGCAAAGTACAGATTTGTGTGGGGAAGTTGTGGGTTCCCAGGCAACTCACATGATTCTGTCATTTTGCAGTCAACAAAGTTTTGGAGTAATGTTAAGGATGGAAATTTCCTTCCAAAGTTTTCTCAGGAAGAAAATGGACTTTTGATACCTCCACTTGTTATTGGAGACTCTGCATTTCCATTTGAGAACTGGCTCATGAAGCCCTTTACAAATGCTGTTCTTACACCACCACAACGTTATTTCAACTACAGGCTCAGCCGGGCAAGGATGGTCATAGAAGGAGCCTTTGGCCAGTTGAAAGGCAGATGGCGGTTTTTACTGAGAAAGTCTGAAAGTGATCACCAAAGAATGAAAGTGGCAACCCTCTCTTGCATGGTGCTTCACAATGTTTGTTTGACAAGGGGGGATACAATTCCAAGAAAGCTAGATTTAAGTATTGATCCACTGACAAATGAAAAAAGAAATCCACAACACATTCGTGAAACACTCCATATTGGTGTTTCATCCAAAACAGTTGAGCCTGGTAGTAACCAAGCAAACAGTATTAGAAATGCAATAACCAAGAAACTGTGGAACGAGAAGGAGATTGCAATGAACACAAGATAGACATAACATAGAAGCTAGTTTTAATCTGATACTTTTTTCAAGATGCGTCATTTGTTTGTTTCCAGGATGCAGCTCTTTTGTAGTGTTTGAACACTTTTTGTTCCTATCATATAAAAAATTTCAGTGACTAGAATTACCTAGGCTAAAACCCAAACTCCTGAAAGACCTCCTGTTTCAGACAATAGCTGCAAGGGTATTCTTTCCTGCTTTGATTGACTGTACTTGCACACAATATCATGACAAGGATTCTTCACAATGTTGAAGAATTCTGCACATTCTAATAAGAATTCTTGAGTCATATGGAAACAAGAATTCTTAAGAAACTACTGAGAATTGTTATGAAGGAAAAACATGTTAATCTGTGCTTGGCCTGTGCTGTAGTTGCCAGATTGAAGTATTTTGTGAAAAATTTTGGTTTTCCTTCACATTTCATCTCTGCAAGTAAATTTCATTGTTTCAAATGTTCATTCTCTGTACATGGACAAATGACTAGATTTCATGAATAGGGTGTAATTTGGTGGGCTGCTTTCAAAGAATTGATTGTTTTTCAATATTTTGAAGTACCAAGAGCTATTTCCAACATTTAAATGAGTCAACTCTACTAAAGGTAGTGAAAATAAAGTGAATACATTTGCTGCCAAATTGTTCAAACAAGACTGCCTTTATTTCACAAGTTACTTGACATACCCTGATATGGATAGGATTTTGCATTTGACAGGTTATGATATTGTAAACTGTAACACAGCTTGTGCTGCTAACAAAGACTTGATGAATGCATGTTCAGTTTTGTCTGTCTAATTGATGCTTAAATTTCAATCTGTGATTTAACTTTCAAATGAAAAGGTGAATACAGTGAACTTGATGTTTCAATCTGCTCCTGTCAACAGTGCAAGTTATCTGATGGTAATGAAACAGAACCAGATATTGATGAGTGAAAACTCACTCACTTCAGTTGAATCATTTTAGATGGTTGTCTACAACACTGTAAATAACTTTCAAATATCAGAACACTGTTTGCTTCTATATATGTAGAAGTTACTGTATCTTGGATAAAATTTGAACATTTGACATTTCAGTTTTGGTTCCAGTTCAGTTTTCTAAGTTTAAAGCATTGGATTCAGATTATGCTGCATGAAGATGTTAAAATTGATAGTATCTTTGTCCATGTTCTGTAGTCTGATACTGTTCTTCAGTTTCCAAAAGATTTCCAAAATACCCACCATTTGAGCTTACACCCCTTGAGGGCACTTGAAAATTTTGTTGCTGGGCTTGAGGTTGCGACTGCATTCCAAGAAGCATCTGCATTAGTCTCATCTCATGCTCTCTGGCAAGTCTGGCTTCTTCCCTTGCAAATTCAAGGAAGTCTTTCATTGGATCCTGCTGCACTAGTTCTTTCACCATTCCAACAACTTCTTTTATAGGGTCTTCCTTTCTTCCACTTTTCTTTGGAATTCTAATTGGTGTGAACATTGACTCCTCTCCAGAAATTGGTGGGGACAGATCTGGAGAGCTTGATTCAGTTGTTGCAGCTGTAGATGGTTCAATAGCTTGCTCTGGCTGACATGAATCGCGGGTCTTTACCAGAGCAAACAGCTGATCAAACCAATGCCCATATCCTTTCTCACTTTGGAAACGCTTTATGCCAGATCCCGATCGTATGGTCAATGCTGCCTTTTTACATTCCCCAATAGCTTTCTTGAATTTTGTTCTGAGCTGAACTGCAGAGAATGGCACGTTCTCCCCCCTTGCTTTAGCACGAGTTGTTAGTTCTTCCAGAACCTTGCTGTAAATGAGACCATTTTTTTGATTTCTTGTGTTTGTAAAAATTAACCTCTGTCTGAAATATTCATCACTGACAATAATGTCTACCAAATCATTGAAAAGTGTCTCACTCCATGCTGCTTTTCTACCCTTGGTCTTTTTTGTTTTTTTCTTCAACAGAGATGGTAGCTCCTCTTCATCATCTGACAGCATTTCTTCTTCATCATTCAACTCCAAGCTTATGGGACTTTGCTGTTCTTGAAGACTAAAAGGGAAATGAAATCAATATACCCTATGAAACGTCAGGCAGAGGCTAGACCTAAAGGCCAGTTCGAGTTTCAATAATTGTTTAACAATTCAGTTTTAAATAACCAATAAGCACTCCACAATCATTTCAAATCCAGGTATATCCGCTAGCTTGTCATGCCACTCTACAGTCCAGCAACCTTTGTACAAAACATAAACATTGGAATGAAAACCTACCATGAAAATTGTTCAGGACTTTCCCGTTGTTGGCCAGTTTCGTGCTCTGTTTCCAATGTGCAATCAAAACAGTAACCAACGCACTTTCCCATTTGCCAGCCCTTTTTACTTTCGTCCTTTTCTGGAATGGCACATCTGTTGCAGACTATTTTTTGACAGCCAATGCAGCTATATTTTGTGTTGGCACTGCACACAAAGCATACCTTCGCGTATGCAGACGCCATTTTGAAGTCTTCACTGCAGCTGCACTTCGCGCCAAAACTTTTTGCTATTGCGCATGATCAGTAGAGGAAACTCTGAATTGTGGGAACGAAACTACATTAGAATTAATTATGCATTTGATACGGCGCATGAAAAGAGCGACTTCTGAATCAAAGTCGATACTGTGTCGCATTATGCGGCAGGTTCTGCCGCTCCAGACCACTTCTGCCGTACTTAATTCATTCTGCAGAACCAAACCACTTCAAACGTCCAATAGTAACGATTCCAATGAATTTCTGATGTACAATTTGTTCTGAGTATGACATGAAACTGCATCCAGTTGTGGAGTTTTGACATGGAAGAATTCTCCCTTTTGCAGAACTCGCCCTCTTGATGATAAGGAATTGTAACCACACCAGTGAACAGGTGTAATATACTGCTTTAAATGTTTATCATAAGCACCTGTTCGGGAATGTGTATTGTGGAAATAAGCTGCACAACCGTGTAAATGAAAATTTGGCATAAAGAATGTTGTTCTCAAATCCATGATTCAAAGACATTTCAAAGTTCTTGAAAATCCCATGAAATTTCCCACGGTAAGTTACCTCATTGGTGTAAGCAATCAAAGTTCTCTTCGCTTAATACGTCACCTTCTAGAAGCTTCACTTGTATTCAAAAATGTGTTCTCCCTCCAGTGATATTAAAGTGACTTATCAACATTTTATAACTATCACAACAGAAGACACAAGTCTTTACCATAAGTCTTTATCAGAACGAAATTTATCATAAAATAAACTTCAACACCAACGTTCACTGGAAGATCCTGAATCACCAATATTGTGACAAAGTGAATGAAACAAATGATTTTCAGTCTCGAACTCACGCAATGAAATTTCGTTTAGAATTCAGATTCGTATATTTTTCGAACTTCTGGATCAACAATAAATTACTTCACGAGTTAGTTAGACGGGCTTGTTGTTAGCCGAACTATCGTGCATCTGCGCTATGGTTATTTGTGAGTTGCTTTGGGCAGTAAAGGGTTAAAACTTATTCTTTTATCTATAAAAGATAATGGTTTTTACGAGAACTCTTACACTTTGGGGGGGCCATGGCCCCCTGGCCCCCCACTAACTCCGCGCCTGTACTGCTCTTCAGGTTGCAGCTACTATCCCCATCACATCCTGCACTTGCAAAAGATTTATTTCAGTTTTAGGTCGTTTGAAGACCTATCTGTGTGACACAATGAGCCAAGCACACATGAACAGTCTTCCTTTGCAAAAAGTGATCGTTTTTGCAACAAAAAGGAAGGCTTTCGTGCACAAAAACAAATTAACAAGCATGTTATCCTTTAGCAACTGATACTTTGAATCAAAGTTTTGTCAGCTGTTTGATAAAGTATATTGTGATTGAAGAAATAATGAAGGTTTCTGAACCGCTCCACTGGTTATCTACAAGAATTACAACTTGTTTTGCAAATCCTGTACAATTCATCTCCATGGAATAACAGATTTGTCTTGAGTCAAACGAAGAATAATACCAACTTTAACACATCACTCCCTTGAGTATCTAAGGGTGTGCTATGGACTGTGAGAGTGTTACATACTTCTAAAGGAGCTGACAGTTGAATGGTGTGTCATTCTACTTTCTTAAAATGCCAGGAGAGAGAAACGGCCAGAAATTCAAAAGATTATGAACAGATGAAATAATGCAAGATGCTGTTTCAAATGTAATTAGTGGGAAACTATGCTCAGATCTGTTCAGTTTCAAACGCCATACAAATTTCAAACGACAAAAACATCTAAAATACATTATGACATAAATTACAGTAATAATTAACTAGAATACAATCAAATATAACTGACAGGAAACCTCCCGCAACCAGCCATGCCCCACCCAACATTCCAGAGGTACTGCAGCTACACAGCATCTGCTGTCCAGTCCCTGCACCCCAAAACACACCAGATGCAAGCACAAAGAGCCCCGCTGAGACCGGCCTCAGAAACAACAGCCACCACACCACCAAAAATGGAACCACCAGCAGCTGATATCTGCTGTAAACTTATGACCTACTTGCAGATGGTTTTGGGCCATTTCGGGTAGTTATAATCTGGTTTTGAGTCGTTTTGGGCAGTTTTGGATCGCTTTGTGTGCTTTTGGCTCATTTTGGCGGGTTTGGTGTTCTAGTAAGTATGAAGGCTTCTTTGAGGTTTGATGAATGTGCAATTGTGCTTTATTTCACTGAAAACTACTCTTTTGTTGTCCATGGGTTTCATTGGAGGAATTCAGTAGAAAATGTCAAAGTACACTTCTGTGTTTTAGGAAACAGGAAGAACTAAAAGATGAAAAAGAAGTCAGTTTAAGTCAAGTGATACAGGCAGTTGAAAACTTAGCTTAAAAGTTGAGGGGATTGGAACAAAGCATGCAACTCTTGAGCAGCTGGCTTTCGAGGATTCTGATGTGCACAAATCTGTTGTAGCAATGCGCTCAACAAATAGCATAATTGAGCTACAATGCCTGCCAAAAGTGTTGGAACACCAAAGCCCATTTCAGCGTGGTCTCTGCTACTTTCCCCTCTCCCCTTTCAAACAATGTTGTTTAATTCTGTCACTGTCGCGTGTTTGAGTGTTATGAAGGCTTGGAGTGGCTGCTACGGCAACTTCGCACTTACCAACATTGTTTAAGGGGAGAGGGGAGGCCTCTGGCATAGCTATTGTGATGGTTATGGTAGCTAAACAAAGTATCTGTATTTTTTCATTAATTTCGTGAGGTGTTCCAAGGACTTTTGGCAGGCATTGTCTGAATATTCCCTTGGAAACAGCTTTGTTGAACGAAATAAATGATGCCTACTGAGGGGTTCTCGGTGGCGCTGAACTAATTGGTAATGTTTTTGAGTTCATATTTTGTGGTTATGACGTCATAACTTCCGATTTTTACTAATTTTAATGGATTTCTGTACATATCCTCCCATAACTATTCTATAAGTCTTGAAAGAAGTTAAACTTAAGGCGATTGGAGGCTAACACATGTTCAGAAACGTAAGTGCAACAATTTCTGTTAAAAAGGAAGTCTTCAAGGCTCTTCCTGCCTCAAGAGCATACATATTTTGAGAGGTTGCTCTGCGTTCTCAGTCACTTGACGTTGGCATAGCAATGATATACTTGTAATTTATTAGAGTTAATTGTTTCTTATCTGTTGTTCTTGAAATATTAGCTTCATGACTTTAATTGTCGCACAACTTTAGGCTACAGGAAATGTGTACAATGAAAGGATTATCATCATAATGAGGCTCAAAGGCAGATACTCTCCTTCTAAAATTGGTACGAGGCCAGAGAATTGGCGGTTAACAGGCTGAGATTCAAATGTTTATTCACAACGGTTGCCTTCCACATTTCACGGATCTCATCAAAAACGTAAATAAAATGGCAGACTTCTATGAAAGCACAAACAGTAACAGCCCCCAAGTACTCAGGGTTGCAGATGTCAGGAAAGTCTATTTGATAACATACAGCGATGCTGACATCAACATCTTTGACAGAGGAGTATTTGCAAATGCAGTTGTTGAATCGTTCAAGGCAGTAACGGCGGCAAAGGTCACGCAATGGGCGCCACAGAGCGGGCAACAAGCATTTTCATTTGTGTGTTCTGCTAGACAAGCTGCAAAGGTGGCTGAAAGTAAAGAAACATTTGAAAGAACACTTTCACATAATCATCAATCCCTCTGGGCACGATGGCTACTTCACGGCCTTCAATTACGTGATCGAGGAAGACAGCGAGTTCATCACTAGCGAGAATCACCCAGATGCTATTACACAGCCAAAGACAGCAAACGCCATGAAAGCTTTGTCCAGAAGGAAGAAGTCCAAATCTGCGAAAAAGCACAAAAAGCGTCTTGATAACCTTGACGTTGCACAGCTCATTCTAAAACAGGAAGTGAAGTCACGCACTCATCTGCTGGCTCTTGCAAGAGCATGCACAGTCCAGGGGGAAACCAGGCTGTACGAGTTTGTCCTCAACAGGGGTGACAAAAAGGTCAATGAATTGATCCAATCGGTATGGGATATGGAGTCGGCAAAGGAAATGATTGACAGGGCTACCAAGTCGAGGCTCCAGATTTTGAGAGATGAGCTTCTGAAGGAGTGCATTTGCAAGGGGGAGTGGCTAACTTGTGCACTTGAGATCTTAGCCAAGAATGGCATTGAAAGGGCCATCTTCTCCGATGCCATCGTGAAGTTACTGGTCATGGGTCGTGGCAAAGGTCGTAATATCTTCATCTCTGGGCCTGCCAACTGTGGGAAAACCTTCATACTAGATCCTCTACGGGTTGTGTTCAATACTTTCCTGTCTCCTGCGATTTGCTCATATGCCTGGTTGGGAGTGGAAGATAAGGAAGTGATCTTCTTGAATGACTTTAGGTATTTGACAGTTATATTACCTTGGAGTGATATGCTGTTGTTGCTTGAAGGCCATGTTGTTCACTTTGCTGCGCCGAAAACAACCTACAGCAAAGATATTGAGTTCAGTAAAGACACGCCAATCTTCGCAACATCAAAGTCCCCCTTTACATTTGTAAAAGGCTCCATCATCGACGATCGGGAGACTGAAATGATGAATGTACGGTGGCGATTGTTTACATTTCGACATCAAATCGATTTGCAGGATCAGAAGTCTGTTCAACCTTGCGATCATTGCTTTGCTAAACTACTGTTAGATTGACTTTGTGTACAGACTGCCCCGCAGGGGTGATAGCGCTTTGTGATAGGCCAGAGAAAAATGAGAGGCACACACTTTACGATAACGCTTTATGAAATCTAAATCATCAATTTTTCTCTGTGATACCGGGTGAATGGAAACATGTTTGTGCTTAGGAAATGTACATTGAGACTACTTACCAAATGTTGGCAACAATTAACAATCCCCTTTTCCTGAGCATGGAATTTCCACAAATCCTTACGGTTAACGATTTGGGAGGAAGGGAACTTGGTATGATTTAAATTCATTTTTGAAAAAATTGTTAAGCGTGCAGCTTCTGCCGATTTTGTCGGTAATACCTGGCAGAACCCAGCCATCATTAATAATATCAACGTAACAGGGCTCGGTACGTGTCTTACGTAAATCTTGCCTAAATTGAAAGGTATTTAGTACTAATCTCAGCAATTTAAAATAGTTTACTGTGAATCGTAAACTGTTCTCGAAAAGAATTTTCGTATCAACCAGTGGCTTCAGTGCTTGTGGCTTCAGTGCTTGGAATTGTATGGACATTGTGTTGCTTGCTGCCGCATTGTATTCTATTATTGTTCTTGTTATGCTGTGTGTACCGGGTGAGCCAGAAAAAAGTTCCCACTTTTGAAAATTCATAACACCAAGGCTACTTCACGGATTTGAATCATTCAAATTCTAGTTAAAAGCCAAAAGATCAAAGTAATTTTGTCATTTTTCTGGCTGTCCTGACAGCACTACAAATATAGGTAAATTCAACTTTACAAAAATTTCATGGTTCATTGATTACTGAAAAATGGCCCAAAACATCGATCAATGTATAAATGACCTCGCGCACAGAATAATGAAGGAAATGCAACTTCTCATGGGTGAGAGATATCCTCTAGGCATTAATTTCCTTGGCACTGAAAATCTTTCGTTTGTGTTTGAAAATTGATGTCTTATAAATCTCGAGGGAGGTGAAACGCTCATGGCCTATTGTTCGATTTGAATAGAATCCTTACGATTTGATCAATGTTTTAGGCTCTTTTTCCGTGATTTTGCAACCATGATATTTCTATGAAGCTGAATTTGCCAATATTTCTAATGCTGGTAGGACAGCGAGAAAAATCACAAAAATACTTTGATCTTTCGGCTTTTAACTAGAATTTGAATGATTCAAATCCGTGTAGTAGTCTTGGTGTTATGAATTTTCAAAAGTGAGAACTTTTTTCTGGCTCACCCGGTATAAAAGTTAAATAAATCATAAACGGGCAGATGAACACGAATAGAGTGCAGAATTTGTTTATTTGGTTTATTTGGAACAAAAAGGAGCCGTTTAAAGTTTCTAAAACTATAGCAACTGACAAGTGCACAAAAACATAACGGAATTACATAATACAGTTAGTCACGGTGAAATTCCCTATTTATCTCAGAACTTGCAGCTGCGCTGGTCAGTATTTGGTTTGACATCCACCGCTTTCGATGATTAGCTTCAAGCGATCATTCATAGTCTCAATGGTTCGATTAATTATGCTTGTGTCAAAATTTGCAAGAACACCAAATATTCTGTTCTTGAAGGCAGCAAAGCTCTCCCGTTCAATCCTTTCATCCAAAGCGTTAAGAACGCTCATACCATTCAAAGAGAGCTCCAATCATTGCGAATCCATGGTTCATGTTATTCAAACAATAATCAAGTAAATTTTAAGATATTTAACTATAGCTGCATTAGACATGAGAAATTGTTAGAATGTATTTACGCTGCCCTTCCTTTACTCACATATGTGTCATCTGGTTGTTATTTCTTGATGTATAACTTACCTTCTTGGTACAGTAACAAATTACGAAACCGTCATGAAGCTTTCCAAATATCTTAATTTCTGCACTTATACCCAAATTTTGTAGGTATAACTGCTGTGCTGTACATTAATAAGTGAATAAAGTTGAATTAGTATATCTACGAGTTCTTGCACTTCTACATCTATGTTTGAAGAAGTTACATTGGCCAATTCAACTGGACTTAGTCTGATTGTTTCATAAGTTAAAGTACACATTTTTTAATAAGAAACTTAGATCAGGCCATGGTACTAAAGTTCTTTAATTTGACATGAAATTTGGTCCATTTTAGTACTAAAAGTTTCTTAATTGGTTTCTTATTTTTTGAATGCAGAATTATCAATGTGGTCGCTAACACTGTGGCAGATATGTTTCTTGACATTTAAAACATCATAAAGGAATAACAGTGTTCTGTTATGTTGAAAACACAAATGGTTAGATAAAATAGCTCAAGAATGAAGGTTCAACGATCTATTTGCTACAATATCCATGCTTTTAATTTCGAAAAGTTTCTTTGTACTTCTCAGACATAGTACTAGAGTCTCTTAAAATTTTGGCCATCTTAGTGCTGGTTTCTTATAAACCCGGCGGGGTCACTTCTATATGCAGATACATGTCATGTGAGTTCCCAAAATCTCTGAGAAAGGGTATCCTAGAACCAAGCATCCTAGGACATAGATTCCGAAAAATAGGGTTGTTTTTCATGGAAAGTCAAAGAATTCCAAAACAAGGGTGACACTCTATGATGATGAAGACATAGCATTTGGGTGGCTAAGCATTTCTTACATGAATCATAGTCCATAATAAATAAATTGCATTACAACAATTTTTGTCTAATATATGACATGTAACATCAGTGATTGCCTCTTTGTGACATAGTAATGCAAGAGAATGCAGCACTTCTCAAAGTTGTATCTCAAAACAAACAGTGGAGCATCTTGGCAGAGAAAATTCAAAATATGAGGACATATCAAGATTTAAAAGAAAAGTCAATTTCCAGTGTCCAGTATCAGTGATTTGGCTTTGCTTACTTCTTTTCAACTGCTTTAGTTTCAATGTCAAGTTTGATTTGAGAAGGATTCCCTGTTCCTAAACCACTAACTATATCATAACAGACTGGACATAGTAGAAATCCTTACTCTACCCCAAACAACTTACTCTAGACCTTACTCTAGACCCAAAACTTATTGTGAAGATCTTGAGGTTGAACACCAAATGAAGGGTAGACCAATAAAATGCAATACTGACTAATGCATTTGCTACTACTTTGTGCGACTATGTTGTCCTTATCGATTTACTTGTTGATTTCACCATGTAATATGGCACTCTTACTTTCGTTTCAAGACTTATGTATCTTAATCAAGTCAGTCCTCTGCCTCCAATGTTACAGCTAACATCGCCTACCTAACATGTTAGGTAGGCTCCTTAAATCTTTTTCACAGTCACTTGTTGCATTACATTAAATCCCATTTCATAAATCATTTTGGCATACCTTCAAGGAGCATGCAGCAACTGTGGTTACTTTGCAATTCATGGCTTGGATTGTACAACCCACGGTGAAATCACCTCATAATTTTTTTTCTCACACTTCAACCTCAGCCTCTGAAGAACCTGTCCCTTTTGTATTCCATCTGTTTGTTCCACTCCCAAAAACTTGTACGCATTATCATTTACTATAATCTTAACATCAGCCTTTTCCTCAAAATCTCTGTAAAACTGTCCATGCATAGTTTTTTTGGTTCATTTGCTTTCAGTCTCTGCCCAGGGGGACTTATATTGGCATGTTACAGGGGTTAGACATATTTGCAAAACCTAAAAACATACTTAATTTAGGACATGTTTAGACCCCAAAGATATACTCATAGCTTCATGGTACATGAAAACTAAAGGTTTTATAGCAATTATTTTGGTGAAAAACTCAGCCTAGCACTAATGTTGTCAAAGTTTCTCATCAGCAACCCCAAAGACATACCAATTATGCACCAAATAGCGTCCCAAATGCTTTACAAACCCAAAAAAATGTCTGAACCTTCATCACTTACTGATAGGCAGTCCCCCGTGGGGGTCTCCGTCACTGCTAATCTTCTGTAATCTAGCTTAATCTTACAGTCTACAGTTCTTTTCATCTGTGACCTTGTCACGTCCAATAGTAACGATTCCAATGAATTTCTGATGTACAATTTGTTCTGAGTATGACATGAAACTGCATCCAGTTGTGGAGTTTTGACATGGAAGAATTCTCCCTTTTGCAGAACTCGCCCTCTTGATGATAAGGAATTGTAACCACACCAGTGAACAGGTGTAATATACTGCTTTAAATGTTTATCATAAGCACCTGTTCGGGAATGTGTATTGTGGAAATAAGCTGCACAACCGTGTAAATGAAAATTTGGCATAAAGAATGTTGTTCTCAAATCCATGATTCAAAGACATTTCAAAGTTCTTGAAAATCCCATGAAATTTCCCACGGTAAGTTACCTCATTGGTGTAAGCAATCAAAGTTCTCTTCGCTTAATACGTCACCTTCTAGAAGCTTCACTTGTATTCAAAAATGTGTTCTCCCTCCAGTGATATTAAAGTGACTTATCAACATTTTATAACTATCACAACAGAAGACACAAGTCTTTACCATAAGTCTTTATCAGAACGAAATTTATCATAAAATAAACTTCAACACCAACGTTCACTGGAAGATCCTGAATCACCAATATTGTGACAAAGTGAATGAAACAAATGATTTTCAGTCTCGAACTCACGCAATGAAATTTCGTTTAGAATTCAGATTCGTATATTTTTCGAACTTCTGGATCAACAATAAATTACTTCACGAGTTAGTTAGACGGGCTTGTTGTTAGCCGAACTATCGTGCATCTGCGCTATGGTTATTTGTGAGTTGCTTTGGGCAGTAAAGGGTTAAAACTTATTCTTTTATCTATAAAAGATAATGGTTTTTACGAGAACTCTTACACTTTGGGGGGGCCATGGCCCCCTGGCCCCCCACTAACTCCGCGCCTGTACTGCTCTGCAGGTTGCAGCTACTATCCCCATCACATCCTGCACTTGCAAAAGATTTATTTCAGTTTTAGGTCGTTTGAAGACCTATCTGTGTGACACAATGAGCCAAGCACACATGAACAGTCTTCCTTTGCAAAAAGTGATCGTTTTTGCAACAAAAAGGAAGGCTTTCGTGCACAAAAACAAATTAACAAGCATGTTATCCTTTAGCAACTGATACTTTGAATCAAAGTTTTGTCAGCTGTTTGATAAAGTATATTGTGATTGAAGAAATAATGAAGGTTTCTGAACCGCTCCACTGGTTATCTACAAGAATTACAACTTGTTTTGCAAATCCTGTACAATTCATCTCCATGGAATAACAGATTTGTCTTGAGTCAAACGAAGAATAATACCAACTTTAACACATCACTCCCTTGAGTATCTAAGGGTGTGCTATGGACTGTGAGAGTGTTACATACTTCTAAAGGAGCTGACAGTTGAATGGTGTGTCATTCTACTTTCTTAAAATGCCAGGAGAGAGAAACGGCCAGAAATTCAAAAGATTATGAACAGATGAAATAATGCAAGATGCTGTTTCAAATGTAATTAGTGGGAAACTATGCTCAGATCTGTTCAGTTTCAAACGCCATACAAATTTCAAACGACAAAAACATCTAAAATACATTATGACATAAATTACAGTAATAATTAACTAGAATACAATCAAATATAACTGACAGGAAACCTCCCGCAACCAGCCATGCCCCACCCAACATGCCAGAGGTACTGCAGCTACACAGCATCTGCTGTCCAGTCCCTGCACCCCAAAACACACCAGATGCAAGCACAAAGAGCCCCGCTGAGACCGGCCTCAGAAACAACAGCCACCACACCACCAAAAATGGAACCACCAGCAGCTGATATCTGCTGTAAACTTATGACCTACTTGCAGATGGTTTTGGGCCATTTCGGGTAGTTATAATCTGGTTTTGAGTCGTTTTGGGCAGTTTTGGATCGCTTTGTGTGCTTTTGGCTCATTTTGGCGGGTTTGGTGTTCTAGTAAGTATGAAGGCTTCTTTGAGGTTTGATGAATGTGCAATTGTGCTTTATTTCACTGAAAACTACTCTTTTGTTGTCCATGGGTTTCATTGGAGGAATTCAGTAGAAAATGTCAAAGTACACTTCTGTGTTTTAGGAAACAGGAAGAACTAAAAGATGAAAAAGAAGTCAGTTTAAGTCAAGTGATACAGGCAGTTGAAAACTTAGCTTAAAAGTTGAGGGGATTGGAACAAAGCATGCAACTCTTGAGCAGCTGGCTTTCGAGGATTCTGATGTGCACAAATCTGTTGTAGCAATGCGCTCAACAAATAGCATAATTGAGCTACAATGCCTGCCAAAAGTGTTGGAACACCAAAGCCCATTTCAGCGTGGTCTCTGCTACTTTCCCCTCTCCCCTTTCAAACAATGTTGTTTAATTCTGTCACTGTCGCGTGTTTGAGTGTTATGAAGGCTTGGAGTGGCTGCTACGGCAACTTCGCACTTACCAACATTGTTTAAGGGGAGAGGGGAGGCCTCTGGCATAGCTATTGTGATGGTTATGGTAGCTAAACAAAGTATCTGTATTTTTTCATTAATTTCGTGAGGTGTTCCAAGGACTTTTGGCAGGCATTGTCTGAATATTCCCTTGGAAACAGCTTTGTTGAACGAAATAAATGATGCCTACTGAGGGGTTCTCGGTGGCGCTGAACTAATTGGTAATGTTTTTGAGTTCATATTTTGTGGTTATGACGTCATAACTTCCGATTTTTACTAATTTTAATGGATTTCTGTACATATCCTCCCATAACTATTCTATAAGTCTTGAAAGAAGTTAAACTTAAGGCGATTGGAGGCTAACACATGTTCAGAAACGTAAGTGCAACAATTTCTGTTAAAAAGGAAGTCTTCAAGGCTCTTCCTGCCTCAAGAGCATACATATTTTGAGAGGTTGCTCTGCGTTCTCAGTCACTTGACGTTGGCATAGCAATGATATACTTGTAATTTATTAGAGTTAATTGTTTCTTATCTGTTGTTCTTGAAATATTAGCTTCATGACTTTAATTGTCGCACAACTTTAGGCTACAGGAAATGTGTACAATGAAAGGATTATCATCATAATGAGGCTCAAAGGCAGATACTCTCCTTCTAAAATTGGTACGAGGCCAGAGAATTGGCGGTTAACAGGCTGAGATTCAAATGTTTATTCACAACGGTTGCCTTCCACATTTCACGGATCTCATCAAAAACGTAAATAAAATGGCAGACTTCTATGAAAGCACAAACAGTAACAGCCCCCAAGTACTCAGGGTTGCAGATGTCAGGAAAGTCTATTTGATAACATACAGCGATGCTGACATCAACATCTTTGACAGAGGAGTATTTGCAAATGCAGTTGTTGAATCGTTCAAGGCAGTAACGGCGGCAAAGGTCACGCAATGGGCGCCACAGAGCGGGCAACAAGCATTTTCATTTGTGTGTTCTGCTAGACAAGCTGCAAAGGTGGCTGAAAGTAAAGAAACATTTGAAAGAACACTTTCACATAATCATCAATCCCTCTGGGCACGATGGCTACTTCACGGCCTTCAATTACGTGATCGAGGAAGACAGCGAGTTCATCACTAGCGAGAATCACCCAGATGCTATTACACAGCCAAAGACAGCAAACGCCATGAAAGCTTTGTCCAGAAGGAAGAAGTCCAAATCTGCGAAAAAGCACAAAAAGCGTCTTGATAACCTTGACGTTGCACAGCTCATTCTAAAACAGGAAGTGAAGTCACGCACTCATCTGCTGGCTCTTGCAAGAGCATGCACAGTCCAGGGGGAAACCAGGCTGTACGAGTTTGTCCTCAACAGGGGTGACAAAAAGGTCAATGAATTGATCCAATCGGTATGGGATATGGAGTCGGCAAAGGAAATGATTGACAGGGCTACCAAGTCAAGGCTCCAGATTTTGAGAGATGAGCTTCTGAAGGAGTGCATTTGCAAGGGGGAGTGGCTAACTTGTGCACTTGAGATCTTAGCCAAGAATGGCATTGAAAGGGCCATCTTCTCCGATGCCATCGTGAAGTTACTGGTCATGGGTCGTGGCAAAGGTCGTAATATCTTCATCTCTGGGCCTGCCAACTGTGGGAAAACCTTCATACTAGATCCTCTACGGGTTGTGTTCAATACTTTCCTGTCTCCTGCGATTTGCTCATATGCCTGGTTGGGAGTGGAAGATAAGGAAGTGATCTTCTTGAATGACTTTAGGTATTTGACAGTTATATTACCTTGGAGTGATATGCTGTTGTTGCTTGAAGGCCATGTTGTTCACTTTGCTGCGCCGAAAACAACCTACAGCAAAGATATTGAGTTCAGTAAAGACACGCCAATCTTCGCAACATCAAAGTCCCCCTTTACATTTGTAAAAGGCTCCATCATCGACGATCGGGAGACTGAAATGATGAATGTACGGTGGCGATTGTTTACATTTCGACATCAAATCGATTTGCAGGATCAGAAGTCTGTTCAACCTTGCGATCATTGCTTTGCTAAACTACTGTTAGATTGACTTTGTGTACAGACTGCCCCGCAGGGGTGATAGCGCTTTGTGATAGGCCAGAGAAAAATGAGAGGCACACACTTTACGATAACGCTTTATGAAATCTAAATCATCAATTTTTCTCTGTGATACCGGGTGAATGGAAACATGTTTGTGCTTAGGAAATGTACATTGAGACTACTTACCAAATGTTGGCAACAATTAACAATCCCCTTTTCCTGAGCATGGAATTTCCACAAATCCTTACGGTTAACGATTTGGGAGGAAGGGAACTTGGTATGATTTAAATTCATTTTTGAAAAAATTGTTAAGCGTGCAGCTTCTGCCGATTTTGTCGGTAATACCTGGCAGAACCCAGCCATCATTAATAATATCAACGTAACAGGGCTCGGTACGTGTCTTACGTAAATCTTGCCTAAATTGAAAGGTATTTAGTACTAATCTCAGCAATTTAAAATAGTTTACTGTGAATCGTAAACTGTTCTCGAAAAGAATTTTCGTATCAACCAGTGGCTTCAGTGCTTGTGGCTTCAGTGCTTGGAATTGTATGGACATTGTGTTGCTTGCTGCCGCATTGTATTCTATTATTGTTGTATCTATTCCCAGAACCCGGCCAGTGACACAGTTAGCGGACACATGTTGTCGAAGATCTCAGACCCGGACAGCCATGCAGTCAGCTTGCCCCTCATGTCATCTGTTTCCCAGAACCCTGTGACACAGTTAGCGGATACATGTTGTCGAAGATCTCAGACCCGGACAGCCATGCAGTCAGCTTGCCCCTCATGTCATCTGATTCCCAGAACCCGGCCAGTGACACAGTTAGCGGAAACATGTTGTCGAAGATCTCAGACCCGGACAGCCATGCAGTCAGCTTGCCCCTCATGTCATCTGATTCCCAGAACCCGGCCAGTGACACAGTTAGCGGACACATGTTGTCGAAGATCTCAGACCCGGACAGCCATGCAGTCAGCTTGCCCCTCATGTCATCTGATTCCCAGAACCCGGCCAGTGACACAGTTAGCGGACACATGTTGTCGAAGATCTCAGACCCGGACAGCCATGCAGTCAGCTTGCCCCTCATGTCATCTGTTTCCCAGAACCCTGTGACACAGTTAGCGGATACATGTTGTCGAAGATCTCAGACCCGGACAGCCATGCAGTCAGCTTGCCCCTCATGTCATCTGATTCCCAGAACCCGGCCAGTGATCCAGTTAGCGGACACATGTTGTTGAAGCTCTCAGACCCGGACAGCAATGCAGTTCACGCCCCCCTCATGCTTGCCGTTTCCCAGAAACCGGCCAGTCATGCAGTTAGCGGACACGTGCTGCCGCAGATCCCACAACCGGCCAACCATGCTGTCCGAGCCCCCCTCAGGCCTGCCGTTTCCCAGATTCTGGCCAGTCATGCAGTTAGTGGACACATGCTGCCGCAGATCCCACTCTCAGCCAGCCATGCTGTCCGAGCCCCCCTCATGCTTGCCGTTTCCCAGATTCCGGCCAGTCATGCACTCCAAGCCCCCCTCAGGCCTGCCGTTTCCCAGATTCCTGCCAGTCATGCAGTTAGCGGACACGTGCTATCGCAGATCCCACACCCGGCCAGCCATGCAGTCAGAGCCTCACTCATGCCTGCCGTTTCTCAGATTCCGGCCAGTCATGCAGTCCGAGCCCCCCTCAGGCCTGCCGTTTCCCAGATTCCGGCCAGTCATGCAGTTAGCAGACACGTGCTGTCGCAGATCCCACACGCGGCCAGCCATGCAGTCAGAGCCTCACTCATGCCTGTCGTTTCTCAGATTCCGGCCAGTGATGGAGTTAGCGGACACGTGCTGTCGCAGATCCCACATTCAGCCAGCCATGCAGTCCGAGCCCCCCTCATGCTTGCCGTTTCTCAGATTCCGGCCAGTCATGCAGTTAGCGGACACGTGCTGCCGCAGATCCCTTACTCAGCCAGCCATGCAGTCCAAGCCCCCCTCATGCCTGCCGTTTCCCAGATTCCGACCAGTCATACAGTTAGTGGACACATGCTGCCGCAGATCCCACACCCGGCCAGCCATGCAGTCAGAGCCTCACTCATGCCTGCCGTTTCTCAGATTCTGGCCAGTGATGCAGTTAGCGGACATGTGCTGTCACAGATCCCACATTCAGCCAGCCCTGCAGTCCGAGCCCCCCTCAGGCCTGCCGTTTCCCATATGCCGGCCAGTGACGCTGTTAGCAGAGACATGCTGCCGCAAATGCTATATCCAGACATCCATGCCGCCAGCCCCCCTGGTATGTCTGCTGTTTCCCAGATTCCAGTGAGCTGTGCAGTGAATAGACACATGTTATCACAGCTACCAGACATTGGTATTGATGGTCAGCCTGCGTTGAGAACTCATTTTCACAGCGATGAGCCATTGGTTTTAAGACAGTCCTCTAACACTGCTGAAAGGCGCAGGTTTACATCTCTAGCCGAGACAGTGCAGCAAGATGTCTCATCAGATCAGTTCATGAGAAAGCCCTCCAGAGAAGCTACACAAAGTCAGTCTTTGAGGAATGCAGATAAGGCAGTGGATGCATGGATAGATGAACTAGATATCGACTTTGAGTCTAACTTGAATCCAGCCATGTCATCGGAGAATATGACACTGAGATTGTTAGCTTATCAGGGACTACCTCGATTAAATATCAGTCCATTCAATGGCTCGCCAGGGGATTGGATCGATTTTGTTATCAATTTCAGAGACCTGATTCACCTTCAAGCCCATCTGTCAAACACAGAAAAGATGTCATATCTTTTGCAACACTTGGAAGGAGAAGCAAGACGAGCAGTGATTGGATACTCAAGGGACAAATTTGGTTATGTTAGAGCACTGAAACGCCTCAAATACCTGTTTGGCCAGCCATCAAGAGTTGCACAGGCACATTTGTTGAAGGTGACTAAAGGAAAGCAGATTGGAAATGATGACCAAGCGGCTTTGAGTGAATATTACTACACCACAAATGATTGTCTTGTCACTCTGCGTCGCATGTGCTATTTTTCAGATCTATACAGTACAGATATCCTACGACGGGCTGTGCGACGTCTTCCATCACGATTGCAAGAAAGATGGTGCGAGTACTCCCTTAAAATTAGGAGACAAGAAGAACCAAACTTACAGCATTTAGAAGAATGGCTGCAGGACAGAGTATTGGCTTCAATGGATCCTTACATGCCAGCAATCCAATCAGACCGACAGCAAAGGAGTTCCAGACCTCCACGAAATAGCAAACCTATCTCACGATCAAAGCTGACGACCTTAGCAACAATGACTGCAGAAGTTGAAGGGACCAAAGGTGGTAATACACCGTCACTTTGTCCACTATGCTCCACAAAACACAAGCTTTTCAGATGCAGTGTATTCCTAGGAAAGCCATTGTCAGAGAGAAGAAAGTTGGTTAAAGAGAAGAAACTATGTTTCAACTGTCTGAATTCAGATCATATGGTGAAGAAATGCAAATCGCAATACTCATGCAAAGATTGTTACAAACGTCATCACAGCAGTCTTCATGAGCACAGTGAGCAAAAGGGAGATAGTAACTTGTCAAAGAAGAAAAATTCAAACTCAGCTAGGCCCAACATCAGTGAAGCTAGCGTTGCAACAAAGCAAGGAAAGACCCAATCATGTGCGAATGCCACAAACGATTCACCAATTGTTGGCATGATGACTTCTAATTCACAACAGGTTTTCTTGCAAATTGTTGAAGTTGAAGTACAAACAAAGAATGGTGGACGACTAAAGACTCATGCATTGCTGGACAATGGCAGTCAAGCAACGTTGGTTAAGGAAGATCTTGCAAAGAGACTGGCACTTTCAGGAGCAAAGCAGGCTGTTCACGTTGGAAGCATTAAGGACAAAGGAGAGCCCCTTCAAGTTGAGCGTGTCTCTTTCAGTATCTCATCAACTGACAGAAAATGCACCTTTGACGTAAACAACGCATATGTTATGCCGAGATCAAAGTTCAATACACCATCGCAAAGGATTCCAACCTCTTTCAAGACTGACCCAAAGTATCTTCATGGTCTCAAGTTGTGTAACGTTTCTGCAAAAGAGGTTGATTTACTAATAGGAGCAGACATACCAGAAGCGTTGATAGCAACACAAGTACGACGTGGACCTAGTGGACAGCCTTATGCTGTGGAGACACCATTTGGTTGGACATTACTTGGTGTAGCAGATGCAGGAGTTAAGAGTGCAAGAATTCAAATTGATGTTAATCACATGCAAATCTGGAAGGATGACGAGTTGCACAATCGAGTTGAGGAATTCTGGCAAACAGAGGTATTTGGAACGAAATATAACCTGCCTAATTCCTTCTCCCCAGAAAATGAAAGAGTTTTGATGAACATGGATGCAACTACCACAATTGTCAATGGCCATTATGAAGTTGGGATGTTGTGGAAACAAAGCACTGTTCAGCTTCCGAACAACTATGTTATGGCAGAAAGAAGATTCAAATCATTGATGAAACGTTTCAATGCAGACCAAAGTCTCCACCAACAGTACTCTGAAACAATAGAGTCTTATGTGAGTAGAGGTTATGCACGAAGATTGACCAAAGAAGAGAAGTTCGTTTCAAGCAACAAGACTTGGTATCTGCCACATCACGCTGTCATAAACCCAAACAAGAAGAAAGTTAGAGTTGTTTTTGACGCAGCGTCGTCATTCAAGGGTGTGAGCCTAAACGATAGTTTAGTTACTGGCCCAGATTTCCTCAACAGCTTAGTTGGTGTGTTGATGAGGTTCAGACGTAATGCGGTTGCACTGGTAGCAGACATTGAAGCGATGTTTCACCAAGTCTTTGTTAAAGAAAGTGACCGTGACGCCTTGAGATTCCTATGGCGAAATGATGTTCAGACGGAAGAAGAACCGGATGTCTACCAAATGCAAGTGCACATCTTTGGTGCAAAGGATTCACCATCATGTGCCACATACGCTCTAAGAAAGACAGCATTGGACAATAAAGGCAAATTTAGCAATGAATGCATCCAAAATACACTACGAAACTTCTATGTCGACGACCTCCTTGCATCAGTAAAAACAGAACAAGAAGCCATTATCCTCGCTCAGGAAATGATGGAAATGATGAAGTGTGGTGGATTTAATTTGACAAAATTCATTAGTAATTCAAAGAAAGTTATGAAAGCATTGCCAAAATCTGCATTAGCAAAACCTGACCTCAACTTAAGCCTGGATTCTCTTCCAACTGAACGAGCACTGGGAGTTTGCTGGAACATTGAAAAGGATGCCTTTGTATTTTCCACTGTCAAAAAGGAAGTTCCTGCTACTAAAAGAGGAATTCTGAAGCTGGTAAGCTCCATATTTGACCCCCTTGGTTTTCTTGCTCCATTCATTGTGCAGGCTAAGATGTTGTTGCAAGAGCTCTGGAGGAAAAAACATGGATGGGACGATGAAATAGATGAAGATATGAAGACATCTTGGAAGACATGGCTGGATGCTCTTGACTCAATGGGTGAATTCAAGGTACCACGGAGATATGTCAATGTAGAAGAAGTTGCTGAATATCAATTGCACGTATTTGCTGATGCTTCAGAGCACGCATTTGGAGCTGTTGCATATCTCTTAAGCATACATTTGTGTGGAAGAAGGTCATGCAGTTTTGTTATGGCAAAAACACGACTCGCCCCTTTGAAGACCCTAACCATAGCAAGACTGGAATTGCAGGCAGCAGTCCTTGCAGTTCGCCTATACAGCACAATTGAAGCAGAATCTGATATAGAAACGAGTTCAACGCACTTTTGGACAGACTCCATGATTACTCTGCAGTACATAAGAAATGAAAGCAGGAGGCTGAAGACCTTTGTGGCAAATCGTGTAGCAGAAATCCGTGAAAATACAAAGCCAAGCCAATGGCACCATGTTGATGGGAAAGAGAACCCAGCAGATGACTGCTCTCGAGGCCTGCAGATTTTCAAGATAACTCCTGATAGCAGATGGTTGAATGGATCAGCATTCCTTTGTCACAATGAGACAACCTGGCCTGAAGAACAAGACGAATGTTCGCTAGCAGAAGGAGATCCTGAAGTGAAAAGAGATAAGATTTTGATCACAACAACAGATGTCTACAATAAGTCTCCTATTGAAATTTATGATTTCTCCACTTGGAAGAGACTGACAAGAATTATGGCATGGATTGTAAGAGCATGCAAGATGTTCAGGAAACAGAATACAACAAAACGAAGGATGACGCTCAATTCTCTAGATCCAATAGAAATTGATGCTGCAATTAAGCTGTTGGTTCGTCACGTACAACAAGCTGCATTCTCCGAAGAATTCCAAGCTCTAAGAGCTGAGACAAAGACATTGAAAGGCCGCCTCGAATCCCTCAGCCCATTCATTGACGAAGAAGGACTCCTACGAGTTGGTGGAAGATTGAAACATGCACCTATAAGCTATTCTTCAAGACATCAACTGATACTACCAGCTCAACATCACTTGACAACTTTGTTGATACGCCACAAACACAAGCAGTATGCCCATGCAGGATCAGAATTCACATTGGCTGAGATCCGTCAGAGTTACTGGATTGCGAAAGGTCGATCGGTTGTCAGAAAGGTGATACACGAATGCATGCATTGCAAGAAAGAGCGAGCAAAACCAGCAATACCTATTATGGCTGATTTGCCTGAATTCAGAGTAGCAGTTGGTGAGCCACCTTTTAGTCATGTTGGAGTTGATTTCTTTGGACCAATGCAAGTGAAACGAGGTAGATCTACAGTGAAACGTTGGGGATGCATCTTCACATGTCTAGTAGTGAGAGCGGTGCACCTGGAAGTAGTAGAGAGCCTTGAAACAGATACCTTCATCAATTCACTTGAGCGCTTTATGAATAGAAGAGGTCATCCTAGCTTAATTGTGTCAGACTGTGGCAGTAATTTCCGTGGTGCAGATAAAGAGCTCAGGGCGTGTTTGAAGGAGTTGGATCAGGAAAAGATCAAAACATTTGCTGCCAATAGACGTGTAAAATGGCAATTTAACCCACCAAATGCGCCTCACATGGGAGGTGCTTGGGAAAGATTGGTACGATCAGTCAAGAAAGCGCTGAAGGCTAGTCTGAAAGGAAGACTGGTCGATGACTTCAGTCTTGCTACAATCTTTACAGAAGCTGAGAGCATAATGAACAGCAGACCACTCACAGCCACAAGCGATGACATCAATGATTTAGAAGCCTTGACCCCAAACCATTTTCTTCTTGGCCGTGCCAGCCCGAATTTACCTCCAGGTATTTTCTACGAGACAGACATAAGCAATCGTAAGAGATGGCGTCAAGTTCAAGTACTGACGGAGCACATCTGGAGAAGATTCCAGCGCGAGTATCTTCCTACCTTAACAAGAAGACCAAAATGGAGAAGTTCAGAAGCGACAGTACAATACGGTGATTTGGTTCTAGTTCAAGATCAAAATTCAGCCAGAGGAAAATGGCCCTTGGCCAGGATCATAAAATTGTTTCCCGGACAAGACGGCAGAAGGCGAGTGGCAGAAGTGAAAACAGAGTCAGGTACATATATAAGACCAGTGGCCAAATTGCATATTCTGGAAAAAGCAGAATCATTGAATGCTAGTGCAGTTCAAGGCGGGGAGTATGTTGCTGTTGCTGCCAGGAGAACGGAAAATAAGGCTGATTGAATATCTCAAGGGAATGGAGAAAGCTACGTAGAATGGGACAAAATCAGACAGCAAGACGAGACAAACAAGATACCTCAAGGGAATAGAAAAAGTTGCGTAGATTGGGACGAAATCAGACAGCAAGACGAGACAAACAAGATACCTCAAGGGAATAGAAAAAGTTGCGTAGATTGGGACGAAATCAGACAGGAAGACGGGACAATCAAGATGCCTCGGGGGAGGAGAGTAAATTATGAAATCGTGAAGACAGCACGCTCCTCCGCTTTCACTATAAATTGTTTGCGAAGGAAAGATTCAGGGAGATGCCAAGACCTTCACATGTAAAATAGACGGAAAGAAATGAGAAAATTGAACTGATGAAGAGAAGAAACCAACCGATGAGAAAGCCAAGTAAAGGGACGTAAGAATAAACGATCTGACTGATTATGACTATGATTCTTGCACTATTTTGTTGTGTTGATACCTTAATAGCGTCGCATTATGCAACTCTTGAATCTTAACTCTTTGTTGTTGTTTTGTTGCATCTCAAGCTACTCAGACATCAACAATTACATCAGCTTCTCTGACTACTAAGTATGCCATGTTTCATCTGGCTTTGTTTTGCTGTGCTGTTAGGCCAGCTTTGTGATAAACATTTTGAATTTGCAAGGGGTCATTCCATTGATTATTGGCAAGGCCTGGCAAGAAAGATCCAGCTGTCAGAACGAGAAACTAGGGGTGATACCAACAGCAAAATAATGGATGAAGACAAGCAAGACAAAATTTCACGATACCTGGCGGGCATCAAGTCTTTGGGTGCCTGTGACATTTCACTCTTAGGAAGCTGCAAAATCATCTTGGACAATGTGTTTATTCCCACTTGCCTTGATCGAATTAATCCTCTTTGTGATAAGTGTACCTATTTCATCTAACTTGTCGTTTATTTCAGTCTTGGAGAAGGATTTACTATGTATGATCGTCGCTATTTGTACGAGCAGCAGCTTTGTGTCAGCCATTGTGCGCCATTTGCACATCAACTGAATTGCTTCATTTGCATCTAGCACGAAAAGGACCTTTCACTGTGCTTTCACATCCAGTGATGTCATCTTGACGTCGAGCCCCTGTCAGCCCTGCTCTTTGATTGGTGGATCGAATCAAGCCCCGGTGAAGATGACGTTTGAGCACCGGTGAAGGAGCATATTATTGGCTAGACGGCCCTTCCTTCGTAGATAACATACGGGTCGCAGGGGCTCAGGATAAAATGACGTAAAACGATTCAAAGGCAACATGGTTCGCCTTTGTTCTTGGAGAAAAAATGGTCCGGTTTTTATCAAACCTGCAGGGTCAACAAAAATACTTTACAGACGGCTAAAAAGGCAATATCGTGTTTGAAAAACTTTAGTAAACAATACACTGTGGTGAAACTCATTGCTTGCAGTACATTACAACAGACTCTATACTCTGACGGTATCAGTGAAAATCTGACCGGGGCTCAAGCACCCGTCGCCCCGGTCTGGATCCGCCTCTGTAAAGCTGGTCTAGACGGGTCTGGATCACACAAAAAGAGACAGCAGTTGTCAGGTGATAGCAATGATTCCTCCATCCGACAACTTTCTTGGAATTGTTCATCCATGAAAGTGTTCTTTGAGGCTGAAGATGGCTGCCACACCTTTGTGATAACCCTACCCCAAATTCAATCTTTACACAAGACACGTCAGCCTTGTCAAAGCTAAGGAATCAAGTCAAGTCATTGGAAGGTATTCCCACAACTCCAATCTTATGTTGACTCCCTAATAGAGCCACATGAAGTTCCTGGAATCATCAATACAGTGACCATAAACACTAAAGTCACAATGATGGATGGGAAAATGGTTTCAATTGTGCAGGGTGATTCAGGGAGTTTCTGCCACTATTGTGACATAACTCAGAACAAAGCGAGTCAGTTACAGTATTTGGCAGAAGCTGGAGTTGACAGGATGGCAATCACCAAGACCATTGAAGAATGTATGAAAAATATGGGAGATGGTCAAACGTGGAGAAAATGCATACTCCAATCCTTGACATAGGCCCATGATATGACATTCAGGCCGCTTATTTGCAATCCTCCATCAAAAATGAAGATCTCTAGATTTTGTTCTAAAATTTATGTCAAGCAAAAGCATCTCCCAAAACAATGAGAAAATTCATCTGCTTCAATGTTCCAGTGTGCCTATTGAGAATTTGTGCACCAAGAAGGACCACTTTGTTCCCCTGTCTTCCCCTTGCAGACTGACAGCTGCAACAAAATGACAGGCCTGGAAGAATCAAAGGACCCTTGGGGGGACTCAAAGAGCCTTAGCAAAACCTTTCTGTCTTTGCAAGATAAATGGTGCTGTTACAGTATGAACGAAAAATCATAGACATGTCGACTGTTCAGACAAAGACTGGGCTTGTACCACCAGTTTGAAATGAACTGTGAAATCTTTTGAAAATATACCATTACCCTTGATCATGTTGGAAGTTGTTTTGTTAACAACATTAAAATATTTTCATATTTGCCGATAGTATTGTCCTACATACAATAGAAATATGCATAAATGCCTGCTGTTTATAGGTTTACATCTACATTCTAAAATAATGCCTATCGATGGAGGTTATGTACCATCGGTTGAGTAAAATTCTTAGAACAATCCGTGTTTGAAAGGTCATTGCTTGATATATTGGCAAATATATCATTTAATGATGGACATGCTCAAATCCATGCTTTACCTGACTGAAATCTGCCATTCTCTTCTGAAGTCTGATGGGTTTTCTCAAGAAAGTTCCACAAAGAAACCTTCAAATCCTGGTTAAAGTCATGAAGACATTTTTAAAGCAGTTCTGCCTTACAGGAATGACTTCAGCACAGGGCGCATATCAGCGCAGGGCTCTTGGTCACTGGGCAGCCACGTTAGTCCTAGTCTAAGTGGGCAGAAGTCTTTTGCTGTAATGATTAAAGACAAACAAAGGAGATATAAGGCAACTTAATTCAGGGGCCTTGGCAATCTAAATATGGTCTAGTATTTCATTCAATTGTACTTGATGATCAAGAGAGATTATCAAAACAATTGGACAAATCATGGCAGGCGTCCATCTTTTGTTCTGTTTTTAAACTTGCTATATATCCGTCATTTGTCTTCAAGATTGATTGCGACTTTAGACCTACTTGGAAGATTTATAAAAAAGTCCTGTTTTGAGAAATCCCTCCAAACTTCAAGCCAATTTCAGTCAGGTAAATTCCAAAATCTATTTGAACATCTCACCATTGAATGAAAAAGTGCAAATGTTATTGCATCAATATCCATGGAGTGTTGACCTATCCAACAAGGCTGTTTTGCTAGTAACCCACTGTCATATTTTCAAGTTTTGCAAAATGTTATCAGCAATCTTTTGTTAGGATTTTCAGCATCAGAAACCAAAGAAATTGTTCATCAGTACTGTTTCAACAATATTCATCTTTACAAAATAGGATGCACATCAACTATCCATACAATGATTGAAAATAACACCTTGTTCTATAGAGAATCTTCAGCTTGTTTCTTTTTCATTTCTGTGACATCTTCTTGACTTTGGTAACTTTAAGCATTCTTTAGTGTAGCATGCTGTCCACTTTGTATCAAATACAATTTCCAAGTTGCTTTACAAAATTAAATGTTTGAGTTGCTTGGTCCATGAAATTCTTTCAGAAAGGTTAACAGAACTTGGTACTCCAGTGTTCCTTTAATTTTCACACTTTCTGTATGCCTCTTTATATTTGTTAGTACTTTGTAACAAATACCTGCAACATAGCAGGTCAAATTTTACAGAACTTCATCTGCATGTTGTAGTATGCCATTCTTTTCAAATGAAAATCAGTCTAATTGTACTCTCGAATGTACATTCCATGATTTCTTGGTATTTATTAGTATTGCAAAAATCATTTGTGATAGGTAAATGTATCAAGGTTCAATTTTCCATTAGATTTGCTTGTGGTGTAGGATCTTTGAAATAGTTAAACAAAACTGGTACCACTTGTATCCTGATGTGTGAGTAATCTCTTCACATCATCATATCTGCAAGTAAAACTGTAAATTGCAAATGTGTTAACCACTTTTCACAGCACATATTGATACTCAACCAACCACTGCAATATCATTATGACACTCAAAATCATCTTCAGTTGTACACTCTGCATGCATGACACCTGAAAAATATGAACACTAGAGTTAATCACATAAATAACTAAATTTGTCATGATACTGGTGGAAAGTGAACAGAAAAGTGACCCACTGCTAGATGTAAGTATTCAAAGACCTGAATCACAGACAGAAACATTGAAGCAGATAATGCAAATAAAAGTTTTGGTCTGTAAATTCAGTTATAAATGTTTGGTCAAATGTCAAACTAAAATGTTTAAAGTCACATACAACTTGTTCAAGTCAACTTTAATTGTTCAACTTTTCAAGTTCAATTGGTATGTTCAGTTTGTCTATAACAGGTAAACCTCAGTAAAGTCAGTGTGCATTCAATATATCAATTTGCTTTCAATTGCTCAGAATTTGCTTTCAATTGCTCAGAATGTTCTCAGAGTATTTCAGATTATTTCAAATTGCTTTCTTCAATAACTTTGAGTTCAGACTACCGTCTGGGTAGTCCGAACAAAACATTTGAGTTCAGACCAGCCTGTGGTCTGAACAATAAATTAAAAAACAAAGAAATAAAACCAAAACTTATGCAAACACCATAAAAAGGAAAGAGAAGACGAAAAGCTTCTTAGGCAACAAAACAAAAATAGATTGGACTTGATGCTGCTTGTCCTGCGTGTTAGGCCTAGGCCCGCCCTTCCTGGCAAGGCCAGAAAACCTGGCTATGAATTAAACAAAAAAGCACCTCAATGCAAAGAAACCGTAAGAACTAATGAAAAAGTTACCAGGCTATGTTTTAAACAAAAAATAAATGATGATAGGCAGTTGCAAATCAATGAAATATTAAAATCTTTCGATATCAACGACAAAACACATACAGTACCTTTCTGCTTGCGATCACTTTCTGTCTTCATCTGCGTACACGCTCGAATAAGCTACAAGCTACTGCCACTGAATATTTGACCTGGGCAGGCCCGAAGTAGCTGCTACCAATGATGTGATTGGTTATTATTCCAAGAATTCCGAGAATGTGCATGCCGCACGCCGCACGACACACAGGAAAAAGTCCCAACATGGGCTCTTTGAGTAAAAAAGGACAGCAGCTGAACCTGTTGGAAACCAACCTAAAAGGCTCAAAGCTCAACACAATACCCCTCATTGCTCCTAAGGTCATCAACGTTGATGAAATTCCTTCCTCCGCAAAGGCTAACGGTATTCGGTGAAATAGCGAAATGACAAAATACCAAAAAAGTGGTCTAACTAAGGTACTGTATTATGATTCTGAACAGCGAAATAGGACAAATTTTGGAAATGCTTCCATCCACTTCCCTGCTATCAATAATGACAGTTGCCTAATTCATGACATTTTTTCCTTGCTAATTTCCCATTTTGGCCGATTAGCATAAGTCAATTCCATATGCTTAGAGTTGACTGACGAAAGTTTCTTACCTGGAAGTGTAATTTAGGGACCTACACATATTTTTTTTTTACAAGAAACTAAGAATTTGGCTTGGTTCTAAAAGTTTCATCGGATTTTGAGTACTCGAGTTTCTTACAATTTTCTTAAATGTTCCATAAAATTCTTCATGTTTACTTCCTGTTCCTCTTAGAACATTTTGAAACAATGTTTCTTACTCTTTTCCAATATTTAGACATTACTCAGGTACCTTCGAAGTAATGTTATACAGAAAAGAAGTGAAAATTTCGTTTGTCAAAACAAATAGTTACCTAAGTTGCATTTTCCCACTACTGGAGTTTCTTAATTTTGGCAATCTGAGAGTTGTATTTATTATAAGCAGTTTCTTATAACAAATTTGTTCATCTGATGTACCATTATTACGGTGTTTAAAAAATCTTTCCATTCGTAGCATGCCACCATACAGAATTCCTGGAAATCCAACATGTACAAAATAGGAGATTCCACTTTAAAAGTAAATTGCTGTTTATTAAGAGCATCAATAGGATAATAATCCTCGTTCATATTTTCAAAGAATATCATGAAGCTATGTCTTTGTCTGCACCATATCAAATTGAACGCATCATGAAGCAAAATGAGCAAGCGGAAGTACCTGATACGGGGTGAGTGGCCGAGTGGCTTATACAGTCTTTGTCAGGTGACTGAAGTTAAGCCTGGTCAAGTGAGGTCTAACTGCAGATGGATGTCCTCCGAGGCCTGACCTCACAACTCACCTCATCGTCCTTCGGAAGGGATGTTAAACTAGGGGTCCCATGCCTGGATGCGGCATGCACAGTGGGCCTAAATTAGCTTTCAGTAGCTAGAAATCGGGTTCCTGTAAACCGTGGAACGACATAACGACTAATAACGACATAACGACTAATAACGAGCTATCAAATTACAGTATCGAGTCGTCTGTCCAAACGGGTGTATCAACCAGACCACCATGAGTACGGAATGGACTGATCATTGGATCTAGGAGATAGCGGAGCTCGCGAATTTTCTGTTTCTTTGGAAAGCAAAGTAAGAAACAAGCAAGCTCGTCAATTTTTTTCCTCTGTATCCCTTGTTTCGTGTAAAGGTGCAAGTAGAAGATGGAAAGAATGGTTCCCTGTTTCCAAATCCTTTTTCCTAAAGCTTGCAGTTTTCTTCTCCTGGGCCACTTTAAACAGTTTTAATCTGAACCCTTGGATCGTGTACTCCATAGACTTGCCCCAAGTCTATTTCGTCAATCAAAAAAATTGGGAAAAGAAAAATTGGGAAAGGGACCTTTCAGATAGACTTTTTACAGATGACAGAGCTTTTTTGGACACCCGGTATTAGTTATGTTATGTTGCCAAATACTCTATTGGTTATTGTAACTATTATCGAGCCATTAAACTGTTATGTTATTTTGCCAAGAACTCTCTCTCTTATGGTAAAACTATTATTAGGAAGCCAAGGAATGTTGCCTATGAACCTGCAAAAGTCGTTGTTGTTGTGTCAGAAAAAAATTGTAAGGGAACCATTCTTTCCATCTTCTACTTACACATTTACACGAAACAAGGGATACAGAGGAAAAAATTGATGAGCTTGCTTGTTTCTTACTTTGCTTTCCAAAGAAACAGAAAATTCGCGAGCTCCGATATCTCCTAGATCCAATGATCAGTCCATTCCGTACTCATGGTGGTCCAACCTCGTCCCCAGGGCCTTTTGTCATATTGGGACGGAGACGAAAAGGCCCTGGCATCGGCTGGTCCCATGACCATCAAAACACCCTCTCTCAGTGGGTGTCATAAATTATAGAAATTATAATGTATGCAAGATTTTAGGCCACAGCTACACTGCTGCTATACCCGCTATACCATGGCGGGGACAGGTAGCAGCAGACAGCCAAAGTTTCTGTCAGTTTTCCAAAGGTTGTCGATTGCACTATCGAATCATGATCAATGTTTTTGTCTAAAGCCACAACAGGTGCAGTGCTTTGAAAGTCTGATCAATGGCTTAGATGTAATCGCAGTTTTGCCAACTGGTTATGGGAAGTCCCTCCTCTTCCAGCTTCTGCCCGATATCCTTCCAACGAAGACGACAATCAATGTTGTGTTGGTCGTTCTCGTTACTCCCCTGAATTTGATCACTGATGGCTTGCAAGTTCTCCATATTTTCTCCATGACTTCAGGGAAACTTGCCATTTGACCAGATTTCAAATACATTTCGAGTTGAGAGTTACTTGAATTGTTTGTACAAAGGATTATTCTTCGGTCATGCACCTCCGAGTAACACGAAAATAATCAAAATGTTATTTTTAAAGTACTTTCATTCAGTCTCAGGGAAGTTTCCTTATCAAAACAAATGTACTAAAATGCCGCAGGAAGTTTGACAACGAATTTTTGCCAGCCCAAGGAATTGCAAGGTTTTGTTCTCAACCTCGTCCCAAGGGCCTCTTGTCATATTGGGACGTCTCCGTCAAAACATGACAAAAGGCCCTGGGGACGAAGTTGGATTATTCTTAATTTTGAAAGAAATGAATTTCGAAACTTCGATCACAAACGGAAGTGATTTTGACATTCACAACAACAAACCGGAAAGTCATTGATTTGAATTGTATATAATTTATGTGAAAAGCAACAGCCAATCAGATTGCTTAGGTGACCAGCCGATGCCAGGGCCTTTTCGTCTCCGCCCCAATATGACAAAAGGCCCTGGGGACGAGGTTGATGGTGGTCCGGTTGATACACCCGTTTGGACAGACAATTGGATACTGTAATTCGATAGCTCGTCATTAGTCGTTATGTCGTTATTAGTCGTTATGTCGTTCCACGGTTTACAGGAACCCGCTAGAAATCCTGACAAGCCCACTCGAAACAAATCAAAAACAAAAACAAACAAACCTTGTGTACCTAGACAAAATAAAACAAGTTTTCCAATGCTCAGCAATGCAATATTTTGTTGATCTTAGGGGGATTTCTTATTAAAATACCTGAACTTTGAAATAACGAGGGTTGACTGATCTGAAAGAGCTGCAACGTCTGAATGTCTGCAACATCTTGTAAAAGTTTTCCTTTTTGGCCTATATTTGTCGTATTTTGCTGTTTCAATGTGATAATATTTTTGTTAGGCCATTTTGTCGCTATTTCATTATTTCGCCAAATACCGCTAGCCGTCAGCAAATACTCCCTCTACCAGATAAAGCAAACCATTGATCTTGCAATCAGCCAATACCAAGTCAAAATCAACACTATGTTTAAGAAATGCAGCTAAGCAGCCCAGGAAAAATCTGCCCCACTGGCCAGCACAATAGCTTCTAAAGGAATGTGTTCAGGAGGCAGCTGTTAAAGATTCCGAAAATGTCCCTTTGCAACCATATCTTCACAATACTGCAGGTGCATCAGAACTTGGCCCCCCAAGCACATCTGATCAAATGTGGATCATTTGAACCAAGAAGTTAATAGTGCAGTGGTTGTTAGTCTAGTGAATGATATAGTAAAGTTCTATAAATCAATGTCCACATTTTCTGATGATGAAAAACCATTAAATACTTGAATATGTTTGGAAGCCAGGCCCTACTTACTGCTTCCCTTCCAATCCTTCCGGTAGAAAGTTTCAGTATAAATAGTTTGACAAATTTACATGGCTTGTGTATTCCAGAGAATTAGATGGTGCCTTCTGCGAAAACTGTTTAAAATTTGGTAAGAAAGTACCCATGACGCTTGAAAGCTTTCACGTCTCTCCAAAACTCCCCTAACTGACTGGTCTAAAGCTCTTTAACCATTGAAGGACCGTGTAACAAAGTCCCAGGTTCATGAAACAGCTATGCTATGGTCAGCTCAATTTCGTGCTTTTATTCATGGCAAATCAAAGTCTGTTGATGTTCAGCTTGATTCAGTTGTTTCAGGGCAATTTGAGGTGAACAGAGCAAAGCTAGTGCCAATTTTGGAGGCTATTATATTGTGTGGGAGACAACAAAACATTGCTTTAGGAGGTAATCATGATGACTCAAAGTATTTTGATGGTGCTGATAGCAACTGTGGCAATCTTCAAGCAATCTTGAGCAACTTCGTTAGATGTGGAAATAACAAATTGTTTAAAGAACACATCAAACATGCCTAGCAATCTGCAACCTACCAGTCAAAGACTACTCAGAACGAAAAAGTTCAGATATGTGGTCTAATGATCAAGGAGCATATCCTAAATGAGCTGAAGGAAGCAAGATATTTTTCCATTCTTGCTGATGAAGTAACTGACGTCTGCAACTTAAAGCAGGTGGTAATCATGTTTCGCTTTGTTGATCAATCAGCAATGATATGGGAGGCTTTCCTTGGATTATTCCATTGCAACAAAGGCTTAACAGGAAGAGAAATAGCAAATTGCAATGATTATGAAATCTATCAAACACTTAGGTTCGATCGATAGACCACATCTATCTCCGTTTTTGCTGTGGCCAAGTATATCATCGTGCAGGCAATAGGGCTGGCAAACGCAACAGGGCTTCCACTTTGATACAGCAACAGTACCCACAAGCTCTGTATGTTCATTGCAAGTCCCACATCTTGAGTCTTTGTGTTGCCTCTGCCTGTGCTATTCAGTTAGTTTGCAACATGATGGGACATGTTCATTGGAAGCATTTGCCTTAGTACATTAGGCATCAGACAATGGAATGTTTACCTAGCCAGAAAAAACTTCACCTTAAACTCAGACCACAATCCTTTAACATTTTCAAGAACACAGAACGATCCCAAAGGAAAAATTGGCCAATGGATTTCCAAGCTTGAAGAATTTGATTATACAATAAGATACATATACTGATAAGATAATGTCATGGTTGATGCATTGTCCAAAAATTACGCTGCCAGCCACACTGAGTTTGAAGGAAAAGTTTATGCCGCATTCGCAGAGGATATGCAGTTTAAAGAACAGCTCCGTTCAGCTCAAAGTCAATATCCAGTGTTATCAAAGGCTACACAAAACATTTCTAATGGAGGACCTGTCACCCAAGGTTGCTTAAAACGAGTGCAAGCACAATTACGCATTCACCAAGGTATACAGTAGAAACCCGCATAAAAGAACCTACCGGGTGTCCCAAAAAAAAGTATCCGGATTTGGTCGACCCTAGCGATAAGAACATAGCGTGAATCAAACCGAAATGATTTTCAAAACACACCTCGATAGCCAACTTGAACATAGATACCTCGTTTGTTGAATTCGGTGCACTGAGAGTGAAGATATCAATCTTCAAAGGACAAATTTGCCTCCACCTCCAAACCAGAGCTTTGGCGCTTTGGCCTAAGCGAATTCTTGAAGCTCTGTAAATAAAATCAACGAAATCTGAGGACGGCACAACAGATGTGTTTTACAAAATACAGTTTATGTGAGACCTATGGTCAAGGGAGCTCCGAAATCAGCTTCATTCATCTCAATATCGACGATTTATTTTACAAATACTATTCACCGGTGATCGTCGAATCATTCCTTGAAAAGAATTGCTTATTAGATCTCTCGGGGGCCACGACAGGAAGGTCTGGAGATCTTTTGGGGGCCAAAAGATATCTCCTCTCTTGATGATGACCCACCCGGGAAATCAGCTTCGAAGATACGCGATGATCAACCTGATCTCGAGAGGTCTGATAACAAATTCTTTTCAAGGAATGATTCGACGATGTCAAAAGTGTGTTGATGCTCAAGGGAGTACTTCACCGGTAAATAGTAATTGTTAAATAAATTGTCAATATTGAGATGAATGAAGCTGATTTCGGGGCTCCCTTGACGATAGGTCTCACATGAACTGTATTATGGAAAACACATCTGTTGTGCCGTCTTCAAATTTTGTTGATTGCATTCACAGAGCTTCAAGAATTTGCTTAGGCCAAAGCGCCAAAGCTCTGGAATGGAGGTGGAGGCAAATTTGTCCTTTGAAGATTGATATCTTCACTCTCAGTGCACCGAACTCAACAAACGAGGTATCTATGTTCAAGTTGGCTATCAAGGTATGTTTTGAAAATCATTTCGGATTGATTCACGCTATATTCTTATCACTAGGGTCGACCGAATCCGGATACTTTTTTTTTGGGACACCCGGTAGGTTTTTCTCGGGCAGCCTGAATAGGTTCTTAACTAAATGGTTGATATTCTAAATCCCAGCCTGCAAGGTTCTTAAAAAGGTTCTTGTATACAGTATGAACCTTGCATACATTAATGCCATTTTCAGCACAAGAATTCTGAAGAATTCTTTTAATTTCATGAGAACAGTTTTAGGTTAGAATCCTTGTTTAAAAATCATGCAGCCTTTTGTTGAAGAATTCTGATCAGAATGTAAGAATTCTTCAAATTCTGAGTAATTCTGAACACAGGAAACCTGCTATGTAAGAACCTCTCCTAGTTTCAGCCTCTGGAGGGTTCTTATATAGGGGGTTTAAATGATTAAATTTCAGCCTAAAGGTTCTTATGAAAACAGGTTCTTTTATGCGGGTTTCTACTGTACTCACAAAGTCAGGCCAACCTATAGTACCTCTTGCAGTACGGAAATTAGTTGTCTCCAAATATCAAAACGTAGCCCATTTTGGAACTGCCAAAGTATATGCCTTGCTCAAGATACGTTTCAACTGGCCTAATGTTTAGAGTTATCTCCAAGCCTGTAATACCTGGTAGAAATCAAAGTGTGATACAACACTGCTCAGAGCAACTCTGTTGCCCATGTTCGTACCTAATGCACCAATGCAATTCGCCTCATTGAACATTGGTTACCTTCCTACAGGTAATAGTGGTTATCAGTACATCTTACTTATTGGAGATGTGTTCTCTAAATTCATTCAGGCAGTACCATCAAAGGACCAGATTGCTCTGACCATCGTTGATGCATTCGTCAAAAGCTGGCTTTATATCCATGGGATGCCATACTACCTATTAACAGATCAAAGCTCCAATGTCTATGGTGAGGTGATGAAAGAAATTTGTTTTTTTTATTCAGTATAAAAATTTACAAAACGAGGTACTTAAGACTATTGGATTACAAACTACTAAACTACATAACAAGAACGATAACCCGGGAAGCAAGAAACCATGACTATCCCAAGGGTCATTTAGGTAGAAACCCTATAACTTTCGATCAAATTCCAATGATCTTTGGATATTTGTTGATGTTGGATATGTTGGATTTGGAAAAGTCATAGGGATTCTACCTTGACATAGAACATGGAACTAAAACTACATCTAAATATACAATACAAAGAGCTACATATTGACGATGTTTACTGACAAAAACAAACAGATGAGAATGGAAACAAAACGAAAGGACTTAAAGAGGAAAGTATTCTGTGGCTGTGTGGCGTTAAACAAAGGTTTTATCTAACTTAAACAAATCAACCCGTTTTATGGATAAAATCTAAGGTCAGTTCGAGTATACTTCTATTAACGTCATTTGAAAGGTTTTTATCACCGTATAGCAAAAGTTGTACAAGAACGTTGTTTGAAAGGCTGTCAATTTCAACAAATGGTCGTAATGCAACCAAAACTCCAGCGAGAAGATCTCGTCGTTGGATATCAAAGGAAGGGCAAATCAACAAGAAGTGCTCCGTGTCCTCAATACCGTCATTCGTTGGGCACATTGGATTTACGGTGTCCCTGAAATTGTGGTTGAATTTGTGGAAATTTAGTTTACTGAGACCGACCCTTATTTGAGAAAGATACGAAAGGCCTGCTGGGTTATGAATACCGAAGACCGATTTTGCAGGGGGGCAAATTTTTGATAGAAGCTTTGTCTTAAAAATAGCAATGGACGGCGCAAGCCTGATTTCAGGATCAAGTTTATTCCATTCAGAGATGCAGTCTGGATAGAAGCTAGATTTAAATTTTTCTGTTCTTGCCTAACAGCATCCTGATGGCGAAGGGAGTAATTTGACTGATGAAGCGTTGGAATTGGCTCCTTTGTGTACAAGGGAGTAAGATTATTCAAAGTCATATAGAACAGAGTAAGGCGTCTGCTCCATCTACGGAAACATAGTGATTCCCAACCAAGCTCTGCGTACAGCTTCTCACGTGATGTTCCCCTCCATGTTCCTGTTACAGTAAGTGCAGCAGAATACTGAACAGACTCTAGTTTTTCCATTAGATTTGGTAAAATGACGGTTTGACTGAATTCACATACCTTAGGTGGAATATGATAGATAACATCCCCGTAGTCTAGGTGGGGCCGCACATAGAGCTTATATAATTCGTTCAGAGTATGTCTTGGCAGATATTTGGAGAGATATTTCAGCAGACCAATGCCCTTTCTCGTCTTAGAGATAGCAGATTTGATATGAGATGAACAAGGAAGCTTTGAGTCCAGGATTATACCAAGATGTTTATGTTCCTCTACTTTCTTCACAGGTGTATTATTGAAGAAGATATCGGGATGATCTATTTCATGTCTTTTCTTGGAAAGCAGTAATTCGACAGCTTGTTTTTGTGGGTCTGGATTAAATGACATCCTCCAATCATGGGCCCACTTGCTTATCAACTCAAGATCATGATTCAAGTCCTCGGCAGCTGTATAAGGTTGTTGAACGACTGTGAACAGGGATATATCATCGGCAAAGAGCTTTACATTACGTGTCAAGTCAGCAGTGAGATCGTTGATATACACAAGAAAAAGCAGTGGTCCTAGTATAGAACCCTGGGGCACACCCGCCAAAATATCTCCCCAATTAGAACACTGTCCATCCAAGACAGTTCGCTGTTTTCGATCCTTAAGGAAGCTTTGGAGGACAGAGAGCAGTTGTCCTGAGATGCCACATCTTTTTAGTTTATAAATAAGACCATCGTGCCAAACCCTGTCAAAAGCTTTAGAAATATCAAGATACACGGAACGAACATCAAGGGGAGGGTTACAGTCGAATGCTGTAAAGATTGTTTGTGTTATTGAAATTAATTGGTTGACTGTTGAGTCACCTGGACGAAAACCAGATTGAATGGGGTTAAGCAGATCACATGAATCAAGATGTGAGTATAAGGAATCATACATGAGTTTTTCGAGCATCTTCCCAAAGATTGGTAGAAGAGAAATAGGACGATAGTTACTCTTGAAATTTTTTTCGCTTTTCTTATGAACCGGGACAACATTTGCACACTTCCATATTCCGGGAAATACACCTTGTGACAGACAGTTTGTGAAAATAATTTTTAAAGGAGTAAAATAGTTTTTAAAGAAATTTGTAACTCCTTGAGCAAAGAAAACGCTATTTGTCTGCATTTCATAGCCAAGGGAACGGATTTGCTGAGTGACTTATTATTCTCTAGGTACTATCTATCTAGTCATCCCTGTACACATTCCCTCATTCTTAAACTGTCGTTGTTTAGAAAGATTGTGAATATGCTTTTGAGTAAATCGTTTTTGATGTGAAAGGAGTAAGAAACCGCAAACCATCGGCCCCTACAACCCCCACCTTAGTTGGTATGTATTTTTAATCTACATCATGCTTCATACTAGAAATAAATTTGGAGAAAATCAGAAAATCAGTTGAGGCCCCATTTGAACAATGGATATTTAATTCTACGTTACGAGAACTTCTTTACAAGAAATGATTTTAACTGATCTCCATTGATTTAGAACCTGATAACCTTATTGAATGTGAAGAAGGATGAAACTGCAGTCTAAATTCTGACCTTGAATTCAATGGTAAGGAGCTATGTTCATCACTTTCCATCATATCGCCCTAGTGAATGGTATACCAATTATCACTTTCCATCATATCACCCTAGTGAATGGTATAAAATCAGTTAAGCTGTTAATTAGATATGATTCTCCTTGTTAAGAAAGCATAGACATACCAGCTCTCCATTGTTATATTTGAAATGCCAATCATGCAGTGAACAATTATGGTGAATCTCATTGTTAAATCTGTTGTACTTCCTACAGAAAAAGAGGGGCAAAAAATCTCAAGGCATCATCTCCTCCCATTCCCTTGGGGTCTAAGTGCAAAGGTAGAAGGATTATGGCATTAAGCGCTCCCATGGGCAAACAAATCCATCTCAAGATCCACCAACCATTCACTAGGGCGATATGATGGAAAGTGATAAACATAGCTCCTTACCATTGAATTCAAGGTCAGAATTTAGACTGCAGTTTCGTCCTTCTTCACATTCAATAAGGTTATCAGGTTCTAAATCAATGGAGATCAGTTAAAATCATTTCTTGTAAAGAAGTTCTCGTAACGTAGAATTAAATATCTATTGTTCAAATGGGGCCTCAAAAGTGCCAAGTAAGTCTGAGATGGGACATATGTATTCTGACAGAATTTACAATTGAACTTCCAGTTCTTAGTTATATGTCACTACTTCACTTCTTTTTTAAAATGTTTACTTAATATTTTAGCATATGTGGTTTTAACTTGCATTCTCATAAAACATAGACTAGAGCAGGGACATAGGCCCAGGGGAGATGTTCTTTTTACATGGGGATGTGCCTTCCGCAAGGGCATACTCTTTCAGACTTTAGTCTTAAGGGTATACTTTTGGCAATTTTAGTCAAGGAAAAGTCAAACTTTGGTATTTCCTGCAAATAAACCCAACTTTTTAAAACTTTTGTCCAGAATATGCAAAAGTTTCGCAATTTTCGCCCAGAAAAGGTCACTTCATGGCACTTTTAATGTACAATTTAGACTACGTTCACATGATGTCTGCACATTTTGAAAACGGTGAAAGGTGTGATGGTTGCAATATGCCCCCCACTTTTATAGCAATTCCCTTTTAATGGCAATAATCATCGCATTTGGGAAACTCTTTTGAAAATGGTTATTCAAAACAAGTAGATATGCATGAGAAAGTTGTGGTGGGCGATTGTCCCTAAAATTTTAAGGAACTACCTGCCAGTCCCAGCCTCCTCAACCTCATACCCAAGGCCTTTGCCATATTCGGTCGGAGGACCAGAAAGTTTGGTCCATTTTTCTGGAATAGTATGTGAATCTAAATCAGTCTGGTTTAGCCCTTTCGACTCAGGGGACTGGATTTAATTCCCTGGAGCCAAGCAACATCACGCGAACACACGCACGGTGAAGTTGACACAAGCGAACCAGGCTGAATCTTAATCAGTTGACCTCTGCGGTGAAGTCAAGTGTTACTTTTGCGTTCCAAAATAAATCACTACTTTAGTACTGAAAATTGCCCTGCCCCCACTTTTATTTGTGAAAAATGTTTCCACCTTCATTTTCCGGAGAAATGAAATAATAGTAAACATAATTTCTGAATGAATGCTAGAAGAATTCTCATGAAGTCCATTCAACATAACCAGGGTGGTAAATGTACCAGTAACATCACTGTTCACATAAGCGTGTAAAAGATACGTGTTTAACACAGTAAATGACTATTCTCAATTTCTGCAAACAGCCCCTGGATTGTTCCATCCCCCAGTATGTTGTTATATGGAACCATTTCCAAACTCCCCGATTATTCTCAGGCCCCCATGTTTATTTGGTACTCGAGAGTAATCAACTTCATTTATCTTGATTGATGTTTATATTTACTTGCATTGTTATTGTGACTTGAATCTATCTTTTGCAGAAATGTGTGACATTAAAGTTAATTTTGAAGGAGGATTAAAAGTGAGTGTGAGTCATGAAAATCTCCAAGTGCTTTTCTTCCTAAGAAACACAGTCATGTCATACACGTCTAGTTGTCTGTCTTAGACGACTTCATTAGTTGACCACAGGGAGGGGAAGCAGTTCTCAGCTAAATTTCAGGTAGGGGTGTGCCACCTACAGTTAAGAGGAGACTGAGAATTGTCAACTATTTACAGATTGACTTGACTGTTCTTTCGTTCCTTGCAGTACGTATACTTCGACGAGAAAGAGAGAGAGACTGGGAGTACTGCAAGAGGAGGTGGCAAGGTTTAGGATAAGGAGAGAGGAGGAGTTTCATTTTACAAACTATAGAGGGGAGAGATTGAGGAGAATAAGGTTAGTAGCCTCAGTCTTTGCCCATTGACAGCTATCACTCACTAGAACAGTATTGTCAGAGTTTTGATATAAGGAAGAATATCCATGTTTGTGATCCTGGTCTGTAGAACACCTCTTTAAAAAATAAAAAGGATCAATGGGAAAGACTGCGTCAATTCTAAAGTAATAGGAGAACAGCAGAAAAATAAATAATGATAAAGAATTAAGGATCATTTACAGCAAAAGAAAGAATCTTCATAGTGCAAACCATGTAAGTTATGGCAGAATTTTGTTTGAAATCTGCCAGAAATGGGGTAGTGAAAACATTGAATTCTGTCAACAAAGGACAAAGTGATTGAAAGACTCCCTCTTGAAAGCCAAAACCTCAACAGTACATGACAGTACATGACAACAGTACATGACAGTGAATTACATATGCCAAATCTCAACATGACATTCTACACCTATCTTCTTAGTGAGAAACTGAAAATTTCATCCAGTATTAGAAGTCTCTTAAAATCATCAGATTTTGAGTTCTCAGATCTTGTCAAAGGTCCAACAAAAACCATCATGTTCATTACCTGTCTCCTTGGACACTTCAAAGCACAGCAAACAAGTGAACACAGAGTAAAACTATGTGAAAGATTCCCTTTATTGCAATGAACATATAGCATCTTAATTAAGTTACAATTACATCTTCACATTTATGGAGCATCTTAATTTTTGGTGATCTGAGAGTTAAGATTGTTATGCACAGTGGGCCAAAATGGTGATTTTGCAGACATTCGTGGATATCTCAAGGGAACTAAATGTTGCAGGGGCAGTTGGCAGCTTGTTTTGACGTATGAGAGGGATAAATCAAATGGTTCACAAAAAGCTTTAAAACTTTTATATTCAGGGGGGTTAATACTATAATCAGGGCCTAATACTCTATATTTACACTCTGAGCCCAGATTCCCCGTTACACTTCTCGGTCTCAAGAAAATCAGCAATAGTAATTGATGGATCTTTTCAATGTATTCGGTTGGAACAATGGATAAAGCTGAATGTTTCACCATATTTGGGGGATTGGGACCTATATTATGGGGACTGGGACACATTTTCCAATTTTGGGAATTCTAACCAAAAGTCTCCTTTCTGGTACATTTCAGTTTAAAAAAAGCTATGTAGAAGTTTCCTATGCACATGATATTACCTAGGGGATACTCAATAATTAAAATTTCTCTAGTGTTCTCAAAAAAATAAGCATGGTCTCAATATCTTTCCTTGGAACAACCTAAATTTCCTTAAAAATACCTTTCCCCCCTGTTTATTTGATTTTTCCGAGGGGAAACAAAATGAAACCTTCAAAAATAAAATTTTCATAAACTGCTCTTTCAGAAAATATATTGGTGTCTTGTTTCTCCTCGTACTTTTTAAAATATTCTTGATGAAAGTCAAATTTTGCCCTCTGAAGAAGAGAACAGATCTGACAAGTTGTCTGAAGAAAATTATTGCAGCTGCACAAGTAGACCAGACAAAGAATTTTTGTCTTGCTTTTCAATAAACAGTGACCTTCTACGACTTGGTTATAGCTATCAAACATTCTGCAACCCATTTTTCTAGCCGAAAATCATTTATCCGCATTCTCTGCCACTAGAAAGCTGGGTGTAACATTTTGAAAGATTTTGTTCAATATTCTCAGATTCAAATATCTATAACTCTGTGATGACACAAGATAAATGAAAACTTTAAAAGGCACGTTTAAGCCCAGTTGTTCGACTTTCTAAAACTGCATAACAATTTGCATTTTTGAGAACTTCAAAATTTCCGAATGTCTGCCTCTAGCCCACTGTGTTATGAGTGGGGGGGGGGAGGGTACTTTGATCATAGTCATAAGAACACATAGTCTCAAAGCTAACAATACACCATTGTACCATGTTATTGTCATACATTTTTTAGTGTCCAGGCCATTTTCCTCTGGGGAATTGTTTGCCTTCCCAGCAATGAGAAGTGAAAGATATTGTTGGTTCAAAGCTGTGCTCCGCGTCTATACTATGTTCCAATCATATACCCACTTAAGTATATAATGCAGGCTTTTTCTTTCCCTTCAAGACTTGAAAAATCAAAGGGTCAAGATGATTTGCATGTTGGTTTGTTTGCTTCGTTCATCTGCACCAAGACTTGATTGGCTAATTCAAATCCAACAAGCAAGCTAGGATATTTTGCCCAATCCTTCATAAAGCCCTTCCCATCCGATACACACTTGTAAAAGGAAGGCAAAAACTTTTCAGCATTGCCATTAAATGCACCTATGACCTGCACTTTTCATAGGCAAACAGGACATCATCCATTTCAAACTGATAACTCTCCAGCTAATTCAAAATTATTCTTTGATAGCAACCTTCAGAAACCAGTTTGGCAATTGATTTCCTTATGAGGGACTTCAACTGGAGAAGGTTCAATTTCTTTTCAGCTTCTCCTTGTTTTTGTTCATGTGGAGATGTTCCTGCTTCATCTTGACCCATATCTTTGTGCTTGCAAGATTTGTGTCTTGCCAAACCACGCTTGGACTTGCAACCCTTCTCGCAAAAGCTGCAAGGAAAGGCATCATTGACTTAACCTTCAATCTAAAAGTTGATGAGAAAAACCTTGTTTGAGCAACAACATCCTACCTAAAAACAGCTTATAGATCAGTTACGTTGGTGGGTAAGTTAATCAACAAACATTTAAACTCTATCCATATCTATTTATGATGGTGGGAACTTGAAACAGAAATTCGCAGAGTGAACATCTGTTGTGGTCCAATTCAAGCAACAAGGCCAGGTCAGTTTTAGGTCCAGTCCGGGTAATGAAAGACAAAACAAAGCTGCAATAAACCTCTACGGCATCTTCATCTAGCTCCAAATCAATAATGTTATCTTGCTGTGACAAATCGTCTTCAATTTGATCGAAAACCGCATCAAAATCAGCACCAGAAAGGAAATCCAATTCGTTGTCCAACGCGATTACAAAATATGAAGCACTCTCATGGTCATGTGATAGCTCAATTCAACATTGAAGCGCAATTCAATCGCCTGAACAATACTGCATTGTTCAGCTTCAAGACTATGTGTTGTTCTTATGGCTACGCTTTGATAGTTATCATTATCAGCAGTTTTTTTTTACATAAAAATCGTAATTTATATAAGTTAAACCCACCTTAACCTGACCAAACATACATTCCAATGTGGCTCCCTGCCAGGTGTGTGATTTGTATGAAGCATGAGCAAGGACTTTGCATTTAACATTTTTCATAATGCTAATGGTTCCTTTCGGAAATACCAAGAACAATGCGTCAAATGAAATCATTGTTATTAAGGATGAAAGAGAAATGAGCAGTTAGCACTTTGCGCAGCGATGCTTTACTTACAAAATCCTCAATTGGCAAAAGGTCTGTCCCCTGGTGGAAAGACTGTGAAAACAGCTCATTTTGGTCATTTTAGATGGTCAAAATGGTCATTTTATCATTGGTTAAGATGGCTTTGCGACGGTGTTTGGCTTTTGAATAACAACCATGAAGAATAGCACCATGTTTTAGGATTGGCTCACTGCTGCTTGAATTGAAACGCTTAGACAGGTCCATGGTCTTAACAAAAACATTAAAAAACTACTCTCAGACGAGGGAAACTGTGTAAAAGATTCGAGCACAGGGAAGGTAAGGTAGCGATATTCTTTTAATCCTTTACCATGGCCAAATCCTGGTGTAAAGCACTCTCGTATAATTTGATCCATTCGTTACTGAAAAAATTTGTGTACAATTTTTGAACAACATTTGGCGTCGTAGATACTCTGATCAACAGAAGTTTTAGGACTGTCATAAAAAGGATACATTTACCTAAATTTACTCATTGACGTTGTGCCGTATATGGTTGATTTGACAGGAAAGGTAGCAATTGGTAAATTTTGGTACAAAACTAGATGCAAATATGACATTCATTCTTCACCTCTCCCTTTTCCTTAGGAGTTATTGGGCAAGTGAGAGTTTTTGTAACTCAGAGCAAAGTGCAAATGGCTGCGTGCCAACCAACAAGTAGCAGCTTTAAGTTTAATTAGAATGATACCCTTTACTAGTGGAAAGTGATTTTAAAGCTGTCATGTTCTTGTTGGCATTTTCCAGGTTTATGGAATTTTAGTCAATAAAAGGACATTTTCCCTTGCAGACAAAGACGCTCTCAGCACACGCAGAAAATTTCACTGATTGGACTTATTCCCATGGAGCTGCATTGTTTTGCTCCGGCTGAACATGCTTGACAGCATTTCTGCAAACTATGTGCATGGAGAAAAATCACTGCTTTTCATCTTAATGGGAATGCTTGGTAGAAATGCTCTGGAGAATTTTCTGCCCAAGTGGAAAAATGCAGCTCCATTATGGTCTTTTGAGCTATAGCTCCATAGAGTTTGAAAAAGTGTACAGGATTTTTCAAAACAACAGGAGTTTCAGGGATGTTTGAAGGATCTTTCTTGAAAACAAAAGGATTTTTCCAAATGTGTACAAGATTTTTTAGAAAGTGATACACCCCTCAGGTGAAACTTCCCAGCACTTTGTAACTCTTATGAAAATCCAATCCCAGTCTTGCTTGCTAGGCTTGCTTAATTCCTTCAACGCCATAAGATACAGTCATCTAGTCCCTTCGTTCTCCGTGTTATGCAAAATGACACCTGTTTGACCTCAAAGGGATACTGCACTAGTCCCCAGACCATAGCATACGATGAAGGGTGTATCCATGCCATGGTGTATCACTCTTTTGAAAAAGTGTACAAGTCTTTTAAAACAGGAGCATTTTACCTCAACCATGGTCAGAGCGCTAGCCAGAAAATAGAGAACAGGACAGCTGCCAGAATCTGCAAAAATGTGTTTGTTTCTCTTTTGTAAAGAAGCAAATTTGATAACTGATGCTACCACATTGTAGAAAACAAGAAGACCTTACATTTGCACCCAAATTTATTTATTCATCTTCAATCAAATAAAATAGATCCTCTGTATTTACCAGAATATAGACAAAGGCTGTAAGGAACAGCTTCCCCCCAGCGACGCCAGAATCCTCTTTGTAGCAATTTGCCAATATTCTGGCATCTTTCCATAGACCATTTTCATGTGACCTCACAGCGATATTCAAAACGAAGCTTCCACCATGTTTGTGTTCCACTTCTGCTCGTACCGTAGCATGTGCTCAATGGCAGAAGAAAATTACGAAGATTTATCAGTCACATTGACATCTGAAGTCAAGCAACAGTTTACTGCATCGTTGTCCAACTATGCTAAGAAGCTGGAGAGCCATGTTTTGAAGTGTTATGAGGAAAAAATAAGGTATATCGGCCTTGATCTACTGTCGATTCCAGAGAGCAGTTTTGATCCAGAATGCCGTAGAAGCCACTGACTTGCTATCATATCGCGTACCTGACACAAGTTATTACATGAAGAGACAATTCATGGCTTTCAGGAGCTTGAAGGTATACAACCAAATGGGACCCTGGCTCCATCACCTCCATACAAGGAAAGATAGTCCATAAAATGTTTATTGTTCTGGGGAAAGTACAACATTCTCAAGGATGAATGTCAGCCTAGTGCCAGTTTGGATCATTAAAATGACAGGACAATCCTTTCTGCACATTGCATTGGATGCATGGCTGGTCTTGGAGAGTGCTGTTCTCATGTTGCAAGCATGCTATTTTATCTTTAAGTGTGGACAAGACTTAGTGGAAAATTAGCCTGTACCCAAGTAAAGTGTACCTTGATCCTCCCTTCTTGTGTGAAAGAAATCTCATGTTCTCCTCTGAAAGATACTAACTTTAAATCACGAAGAAACTAAAGAAGGACTTAAATAATGCAGTTAGCAATGTTGAGCAAGACCTAGAGGGAAGAATGAATGCAAATCGTAATCTTGATGGCTCAGCAAAATAAGACACCCATGCTGTCTCAAATAAGTATGATGTGAGGTCCCTTTATGAAGCACTGAGTGAATGCAAAGTAAAGCCTGTGGCTCTTAGTTTTGTACACCCCTATGCAAATTCATTTATATTAAAGAGTAGTAACATAGCAACAGTTCCGGAACTTTTTGATGAGAAGTATCTTGCCTATGACTACTATGTCTCTATGCTCAGACATCCATATTACAATCTCAGATGCAGATGGAAAGCAAATGAACCTGGATACAAAGAGCCAAGCCAGGGTCAGCGGATTTTTCCATCATCAAACTGCAAGGATTGGTGCATCCATGAGTAAGTCAGCAAGCCACACAGACCCCAGCCAGCGATCTGAATCATTTATAAATTCAATCTGCTATCCAGAAAATTTTCAAGTTTACAAATGCCGCCACTGAATATGGATGTCAGCATGAGGAAGCAGCAATCAAGTTATTTGAGATCGATATGAAGCAGAAGCATGTGAATTACAAAGCAATCCAATGTGGCATGTATATCTACAAACACAGCCCCTTCATTCATGCAACACCAGAGTTTTTATCATCATGTGACTGCTGTGGTATGGATTTCGGGAAGATTTGGATACAATGTCTAAAACACAGAAATAAAGGAATGAAGTTTGTTGAAATTGCAACAGGCTCCGCAGTATTGCATTCCAATGTTGGTACCACTGGAAAGCACAATAAAATGGAAAGTCTTAGTATCCCAAGCGGTAGTCATCTGTAAGACTGAAAAAGAGCTTAAAAAAGAAATGACAAGTAATTCGTCAAGCAAAGCTGCAAGAAGAAGAATTGCTAAAAAGGTTAGAAAGGGTGACATATGGGGCAGGAGCCTTTCATGAGGAGGATCAAGGACCATCTGTTTGAAAAAAGAGAACTGTCCACAAAAGACAGAAAAGAGATGAAGCTTACCAGATGAATTGAACAGAAATGAAGCTTACCAGATGAATGATATTGTCAGAACAATTGATAAACTTTTATCACAATCTTCTCAAGACGGCATTTTGGGTACCAGGTAATTGCCCCATGTGATTATTTTCATAACCTCTTAAGGTATCAGCATGAGATTTGGTAGAAATACTTCTTATGGATCAAGGAATGCCCCTATTAACCATTTTTGAAAATGTGCTCAGGTTTTTGTGCAAATCATACTCAATGAAACCGTCTTTGTCATTGGTTGTTACCATAGGAACCAGATGGAATTTTTTAGAAAATACCACATAGGGGCATTCTTCATTATTTAAGCACAATGTCTGCCAAAAACATGCCTCTGTGACAGCAATTGGTTGAAAAAAGCTGGTGGGGCAACTAGCAATCATAGAATGCAATCTGCAAAGCCCCTGACTTCAACCCAGCAGTTCCCCCATTTTTGGGGGGGGAGGACTTTTTAAAATTTTTACCCACTTGAAAGCTGGGTAAAAGATACCACTATAAAATGAGAGGCAGGTCAAATGCATATGTCTTAGGAAATTGGCTGCCCAGAGGGCTGAAAATTTCGCCAAAATGAGTGATTCCATGCATAGCTCCCCCCTAAGATTTTAGAATGTTATCTCACGAGCAACATTAGTGCAAAAGTCAAATAAAACTGGATTAAAAGGTTATCTAGAATGATACAGAGTGATACACCCCCCAAAGAAAGGACTCGTTTCTTTGCAAAATTATAAGGTTTTTTGCCTATAAGACTACAAATTTTCTGTTTAATAATTCTTTCAACGGACAAGATGGAAGAAAACTTTCAGTCATTTGCCTTGCCATAATTCCAGAGCGAGCACCATGAACTGTAAACTGATTAAGGGAAGTCAAAATAACAAATGCAGGACATACTCAGTTTTTGAACATCTAAAATTTGGTAGCAAGCACAATTGGGTAGCTTTTAAAGTTTACAATTTAGCAATTTGATGACTCTTGACGTCACAACTTCACACATATCAGAAATTTTTAAATGCTGCAACTCTAAGAATATCAACCATATTAAATATGCTCTGTCTGGAATTATCGTGAATGACCTAAATTTCACTTTGATCAATTCAGCAGCAAGAATTAGGAAGAAACATCTTACACATTTAATTTGAAAATTGTACAAAGATTCAAGCCCCAGCTCATGACCTCTTTTCTCATATCAGCAATTCATTTTTGTGACGTCATAAGTCTTTGTGACATCATAATTCAATTCATATCCCAATATATTTGTTAGTTCTTGACTACAGCACAACACAATGCTTCTTTGTGACACGGCAGCTCAAGGGGGCGTGGCCAGAGCAGAGTGTGTTAGAAACTATCCGATCTGACAGGCAGTACAAGGAAACAAAGTTTCCTAATTTGATCATATGTTACATGCTACATATTAGTAAGAAAACCCTCTCTCACCCTCAATGATCTTTTTATCTGTTTTAGATGATTATGTTGTCATTGATGACAATGAAGATGACGCCTTGTATGCCTTCCACAAAAATATACGAGACTGATACCAGTCCAAGTGAACGTGGCAATGGTCCAACAGACAATATGGCACTCCTAAATATAATGTTGGTAAACCCTGAGTACGCGGAGCACTTGAAAAAGCTGACAGCTATAAGAAAGAACTTTTTTGCACACTAAACGGTGAGAAGATTCTGATTGGCAGATGATAATGGTGCTTATTGGTTAGCAGGAAAGACTAAGAAACCTTTCTATGTAAACTTTAGTTCTGCTGGAAGCATGGTGTAAACAAAACTTGCAAAGCAAAGTGACGATGGATCCTTCTACTACAACAATCGCACATCAGGTCATTCAAAGCCTTGTCATATACGTGCTTGTAGTCATCTGATGATGCTTTAGACCTGTCATCTCTGAGATATTTCAACTAAGCTTCAATAAGTGCATCATAGGCGCAAGGATCCTTTTGACGCTGTTGTTTCAAATACGTCAGCCAATGGTTGGCCAAAATGGCAAAAGCCTGGAAAATGCTGTGTAATTGCAGTGAAAACAATCTAAGTTTTCCTGTCCTGTATACTCCGGGAGTTGAATGTTCGGCAAACATAAGCCATCAGAGGACTTTGGTGGCAAGTCTATAAATCTTTGTGGAAATGATTCAACAGTTTGCGTGAGTGACTGCAATTGTCCATGTGTAGCACGTAAGGGTTCTGCATTAAAATACTGCTGATCTTTGACAATATTAGCCAAGTCATGAATAAGTGCAGTTGGGTCTTGATCAACAGGAGGATCTTGTACTTCATGTTTGAGAACTTGTTTGGGCGGAAGATCTGGGTCTGCGTCAGCCTCCGACATCTTTTGAAAACTTGTTAGGTAAAAATGAATTGTGCATGTAATTGTGAAAAAGGACAGAAGCAACGGTTGCTTCACCATTTCTGTGGTCGAAGTCGTAGACATTTGCAAGAGGTAGAAAAGTGACAACCCCAATGCATAATCTCATAATGCCTTTATCAACAAAACTTAACTATTTTCTATGTATTTCTCCACGGATGAGTCATACTGAACTAAACTATTTACAATTTCTACAAGGGTTAAAAGAAACATTACTGTTTACCCAGTAACTAATGTAAACATCACACCCTCCAAGCAGGGAGTGGAAAAAGTATTGTTGGTTAGTGTTATGGATTATCAAAATGGTGGGAGATTAGTAATTTCTTCCTAGGGAAAACATTTTGGGATATTCCATTTCTGCAATCCACATTCAGCGCGGGAAAGCGCGAACATCAAAGAAACGAAAATGTGTCTAAAATGTAATGTCTCATTCAATTCTTACCCTGACCATCCCCCCCGGGCATCCCGGGGGTCAACAAAATTTTTGCGCACAAATGCCCGGGGGCCGGGAAAAAATTGACTGTCAAATGCCCGGGGGCCGGGAAAAAATTGACTGTCAAATGCCCGGGGGTGGGCAATTTTGCTATCAACCCGTCCATTGAAATATAAAAGTTATAGTCAGCGATGTTGTTAATTGTTTTAATATTCGGTATTCTGGAGGAACACGAAGGATTTCTGATACTTTTAACACTTTCTAAAATATTGCTGATTCAAACGACGCAATAGAAGATCCACATTCAGAAATATAATACAATCTAAATTTGTCAAGAATGTGTTTCAGAGAAATAAACTCACAGGGTATAACAACTGGAACAGAACTGTAACAATTAAAGAAACTTCCAAAAGAACAAAACTGAACTTCTTGTTCAATACAACTGGGTAATTCAAAAGAATGTTCTTGCGACTGCAAGGCTCTTCCTCAGCCTTCCTCAATATCTAGAAAACGATGTACAGTAGCCTATTGCATTCCAAATACTACCTTAGACGCAATCTGAAGTCTGGGATATCGTTCAACAAACATTAACGGCTCCTAAACCCTGTATCATTCAGGATATCAAGTAAGCTTCCGAAGACCATGTTTCGATGCCGAAATTGGAAACCAAAAATGCGGAGATCTCCCGTGTTCGAATTCAGAAGTGTTTTCCCAAAAATAGCGAAACCTGAAAGCCGAAACTACTGTAATGAAAGTTTCATGCTCCTATACAGTAAATACTGTACACATTTTGAATATCCCTGGGTTTGTCAAATGCCCGGGGGCCGGGAAAAGATTGACTGTCAAATGCCCGGGGGCCGGGAATATTTTCTGTGCAAATGCCCAGGGGTGTCCCGGGGGGGGATGGTCAGGGTAGGAATTGAACGCGACATAAATGAGATAGGTTTATACTACTACAGGGCCTCATTGAGAGGAATTGCTCTGAATCGCCTTTTGTGATCACAAAGTCAGGAGACAGAACAGGTATTGGAAACTAAGCCTTCTTGACCTGCCTCTTGTTTATGGAATTCCTATTTGATTGATTTCAATAGCAGTTGCAAAGCAAACTTTTGTCCATAATACAATAATGATAATTCCCTACTGTGGAGTTACGCATAACAGAAAGCCTAAGCCCTCAAGAAACTTGAGATGAGAGTGTCCCTAAAAGAGTTTGCATATCATTATCCATTACGGCAGAATTTTGGAGATCTTAGATATTCAACAGCAAATAAACCTTGACTGTGCATGATACCACTTCGTCATTAATTGAATCCTTGATGCTAGACCAGTGACTTTGTTCACCATTGCAGTAAATTTGTCAACCAAAAACAATTGCAGTCTTTGTCTGGAGCCAAGAGCTTATGACGTCATGCATGTTAATGAGTCACAATCTGAGCTGTTGCCTTTCTTGTTGACTGTGTGTAACAGGGCTATTTGCAAAGGTTCATTCAAAGAAGCAGGTGAAAGCAGTCTGGCAAGGTTCTTATCTTCAAGGATGCAGAAGGCATTCAGTGAGCTCATAAATAAGGCGTTGCTACTAAAATGCTTCCAGTTCTCTGGCTCTAAACAAACCACCAGATTGGAAAAGGTGCGTGAAGCTGCTACACAGATTTACATCAAAGGATGCAACAGTTGTTGCATACAACGCACTGTGGAAGTTTTAACACTTGATGATATAGAGCCAACTACTATTGCAGGCTGTATTTGTGAGCTGGCTGCTTGAACAGGGGAAATTCCAGAGTCCTGGTGATCTACGGCCTTTCCAACTGTGCCAAAACATTCATTTGAAGCTGTTGAAGAACATTTTTAGATTGAAACTCCTTGATAGCCTGCCAAATGATAATTATGCTAGGGTGGGTTCGGAAAAGCTGAAGTCATCCTTGCATAACATTTCAGATTCAGTAGAGATGTTACTGCATGGAAGGACCTGCCTCTACTCTTCAAAGAGGAAATGGCACAGCTTCCACCTCCAAAAAATCATTTGACGTGATTGGTCAAATATACGGAAGAACTGACAAATATAAACTTACATTCTATCCTAACTGTCTGGCAGAGTGGGAGAATATTGGTGCGGAAACATGAAACACACCCTTCAAGGCAAGATTAAGCCACATACAAGCACATACATACGGTGGCCCATACAGGTCAAACACATTTCAATTTCAGAAAACACATTTCAATTTCAGAAAACACATTCCAATTTCAGAAAACACATTACGGTTTCAGAAAACACATTACAAATTCCGAAAACACATTACAATTTCAGAAAACACCGTTAAATTTCAGAAAGCACATTACAGTTTAAGAAAACACATTACAATTTCCGAAAACACATTACAATTTCCGAAAACACATTACAGTTTCAGACAATTTCAGAAAACACATTTCAATTTCAGAAAACACCGTTAAATTTCAGAAAAACACATTTCAATTTCTGAAACACTTCTCAGTTTCTTTTCTCAAATTAAGAATGAATTGACAGTGTTTTATTAAGATTTAATGATTAGGGCCTACCTGGATGGCATGATGGCTGAAAATAAGAACGAGAATGGAAGGAGGCTCTCTTACTGTACACATTGTGGCACTGCAATACCAGAAATGTACAATTTTTGTACTGGCTGTGGATCCGCTGTTGGGGTGCAGTAATGGAAGAGCCTGCAAGCCTCCAAAATGTTCCAAGCTATGTCGATCGACGTCAGGGACAGGAGGAGATAATACGGCTCTACTTCAATTGTGGGTACAAATATGAACAAATCATAGCTCTCTTAGGAAAATATCATGGAACTGAGATGTCAATGTCCACCTTGAAACGTCGCCTAAAAGACTATGGGTTGGGAAGAGGAAAGAATGAAGTAAATCAAGAAAGGTTAAAGGAACTTATAAGATCAGAACTAGATGGTGCCGGATGCCTGGGCGGCTATAGGAGTGTTTGGCATTCTATGCGCTTGCTTCATGGTATATCTGTTCCCAGGAATACAGTTGCAGTTTTGCTGAAGGAGATAGATCCAGTTGGTGTAGAAATGAGAAAAAGACGGCGATTACGTCGAAGAGAGTACTCTTCGCTTGGCCCTAACTATGCCTGGCACGCTGACGGATACGACAAGCTTAAAGACTTTGGATTTCCAATCCATGGCTGTATCGATGGATACAGCCGAAAAATCTTATGGCTTGAACTTACCAGGAGCAATAACAATCCTGCTATTATAGCTGGCTTTTACCTTGATTATGTTAAGGAAGCTGGTGGGTGTCCGGTGTCCAATGAGTTTGATGGGGGCATTGTTCGTTGTGAAGTTTGCTTCAAAATGATTTGTGAAAAGCATCCAAACATGCGTGAACAAGATCCAGCTTTTGCAAGGCGCAAAATAGTGGCAGCCCCAGGGAGCACTTTTTCAACGGGAATAGCTGTTCAAAAAGCTAGAGTGGAGCATCTGGTCTCTGGCAAGAATCAAGCGTGGTACAGCTTCAAAAGTACGCTGTTGGAGCATGCAAGCTGCTCGACTACAAGAAATGGTGGTATACCACACTATGAGGCCCTTGTTGCCCAAAAGCAATGACGCATCATCAAGGCAAGATTGCAACAAGTTGTGAGCAACCAAATGAAGTCAGCACTCCTGGTTGTTAAGATGAAATCTGCTGCATTGCATTATGAAAATGTGATTGGCTTGATTAGCAGTTGTGGGGCTGATGTTGGAAACCTTGGGCATGGAAGAAATCAGTTCAATGGTATGATAAAATCTTTCCAATCGTACATGTACAAGAAAACACGGGATTACCTCACAACCCCTATGCCATCAACTGGCTTGCCACCGCATTATGGAACGACGTCAGACAAATCAACTCCTGCTCATGTTTCAAATCATGCAATAATGATACTGGTGATCGTTGATGGAAAAAAGACAGCGATTTCAGTTGATGCTTCAGCTGTTTATTCATTCTCAAATGCAGAGGTTGAAGGTGGTACAGCAAGAGAGCTAGCCGAGCAAGTATCATCTGCTTTGATCAGTACTCTCAAGCTTCCAGCTACCACATTGTCCTACCTAATGGCACACCAAGCTGATGGCCAGTACCAGGCAAAAAATGTTTCTTGCAAGGCTGAAAGAATGCACTCAAGGGGCAAATGAGGCGGTACCTCTACCTACAAATCATGAGACGTTCTTTGTGATTCCATGGGACACAGCACATTGGATGGATCTTTGTATGGCAGCTATTCGAGAAAGGGAAGAAGGTGGAGAAATTTTGAGACGCTTTGTTAAAAGGGCCAACAAGTTTAACATAATGTTTGGCAGAGGGAAAGGTCATGCTGAATATCAAGGGTTTGCAGCAGAAAACCAACTGAAAGCTCATGTGACAAAGGTTCATGCTACTACGAGATTCGCCAGCAGTGCTTTCTCACAGTTTGAGAGCATTTATGCCAGCTATGAAGCACTTGCCAAATCATTCACGGAAATGCGGGAAACAGATGACGAAGAAGAGGAGATTTTGTGACCACAAGTATTTGGTGAAAGGCCGAGATTTTTGTGTTGATCTTTGTGGTATCATAGATGCCATGTCTAAGCCAATGGAAATGATGGTCAAAGCCCAATCCCTAGACCAATACTTGTGGTCTATCACAAAGTGGTGGCCCAGGGTCCAAGCCATGCTGCTGACGATGCAAAGGAAAATGAAGAGCAACTTAATGAAGTCGATGTGGTTCTGCCACAAGAGTTGTTCCCAAAACAGCATGAGCATTATGAAGATCTGATGAAAGGGGACCCAACAGAATGCACCTTCAAAAACATCAAGCTCTATCCAGGATGGATGGTTTCCAACGAGATTGAAGAAGTAGATGATGGTACAAGGAAAAAGAAAAAGGTCATCAAATGGCTTGAAAGAACACCAGCAGATTGCTTAGAAGAGCTTGCTGTCCTGTGCGAAACCATAGCAAATAAGATGGAATCACGGTACACAAAAAGTATCACAGAGGCTGCAGTTATCTTGGGGAATTGCCTGCATTTACCTGATATCTGTGCTTTGCTTCAAGGAACTGCTGATCAGTTCACTGCACAACAGCGAGCTGCCTTGGAGGGATATGGAAAGGCAGATTTTCATATTTTCTACAATTATGTGTGCACTTTACATCACATCATGCAACTTGCAGATGAGAAACCCGAGCTAAGGTTAAGCTTATTTTACACTAGGCGGAATTCTTGGGCGGAAGCGGAGTATTCCGTCCAAACGCATGCGCAGAAAAATTTCGAAGATGAATTTTAGCGGAATATTTCAGTGGCGGAAAAGTAGAAACCATTTCAACTTTTCCGTGGCGAAAAATTCCGCTTCATCTTTTCCACCAATCAAATCAAAGAATGATGATTGCGTCAGCGAACTTTGCTCCCAACATGGCGTCCTCGTCTGACGTTAGAGCCGTGCTGGACTTGATCAACGGCGTTGAGAGAAATGAGCAGTTGGCTTCGATATTTTTACAGTTAGCTCCAGGAATCATGCCAAATACCCAAGGAGAGAGCTCGATCTCGGTTGCCAGCGTTTCTAGCAACGAAAAGGGACCTGAACGCAATGAGCAAGGTTGCGACGACAACAAAAATGAACTGATTGAGTTTGACAAGGAATCATTCCTAGTGGAATTGAGAAAGTATCCAAGCATTTGGAATAAGAAGCATCCTGACTACAAGCAGAGAAACGTAAAAGTTAACGCTTGGAAAAAGTTAGCACTAGCTTTCAACAAAGATGGTGAGTCGCTTGCAGTAAATAATAAATAGGCCTAAAAGACTAGGAGCAAAACAACTCGGTCACCCACACCCAACCGTCAAGTAGAGTTAAAAGTTTCTGTAACAGGAGAAAAAAATTAGAAATTTTCCATGGGAGTTTTTCTCTCTGTGCAGAATAATTAATCAGTACCTTGTTGATACATGAAAATAACTTGTCTGAAGGGCCCTGAAGGGATGGTGTGAGGGCTAGAGTATGGAAGCAAAGCATGGCACTTGCACACTATTCAATAGTGGACAAAAGGAATTTTCAAGTTACGCAAGGTAAACTCTTATATGGATCATTGTAATGCACCTCTATCTGTGACTTTGGTACTGTCACACATGCAAACTCAAACTTTGATAGCCCCACTGCAATCAGTGGCGGATTTAAGGGGGCAGATGGGGGCAACTGCCCCCCCCTTCACGATGAAAATTCAGCTTTGGCACCCCCTTTTTGGCAAGAAAAGCGCCCCTTCTCCTGACCCGAATGCACTCTTTTTTCAGTGATTCGTTCTGAATGCGGCGAAACATATAAACTAAGGCGTTATTCAGTAGAAAAACCAGAGAATTTTCTCGAATAAAGCGCCACAAATTTTCACGCGCCTTCGGCGCGCTAACTTTTCACTTTGTTTTTGGCGCCCCGTCTCCAAGTTGCCCCCCTTCAACTTCGGTCTGAATCCGCCCCTGACTGCAATTAGGTAGGAAAGGTACATTTCCTTAGGACACAAATTGATACCTGTCTTTTCTCTTACAAACTTTTAGTTGAGTTCCTGCAAAAGTCATTAAAGTATCTGAAAGATAACCTGAAGAAGTGCATGGATAGGAGAGCAAAGCTTACAAAATCTGGAGCAGCAGCCTCATCATTGCCTACTTGCAATTACTATGAGCAAATGCTTTTTTTGGTTGAAGGAGGAGTTGGCAATGCACAAACAGAAAGTAACATTGAATATCTAGTGACAGAGACTCAAAATGTTAGTGAAAATGGCATAGAAGAACCAATGACACCAAATGATAATGCAGAAGTTGTCATTGCGACACCTGCTACCAAAAAGCAAAAGATTTCAAATGAAAGGATTGCCAGTGAGAAGGAAGCTTTCAGTAGCACCCCTAAAGCAAAAAAGCAAAAGATGCCAAACCAAAAGATTGGCAATGATGTTGAAACTGAGATATTGAAGCACATTGAAAGTGTCAATGATGCATTAAAAGAAAAGCCTTCAGAAAAGGATAGAGATGAAGTTGTGCTGTTTTGTGATGGCCTAGTCCCTCAACTGCGAAGTTTACCAACAAGAAAATTTAGGCGGCTTAAATTGGACATTGAGCGACTAGTTTTTGACACAATTTACGATGAATGACATTGTGTTGATGTTTACATAAGCTGAAGACAAAATATGGGAGGCATTGAGAAGAGAGCATTTGAACATTTGTTAGCATTCTACCACGTTCACACTTAAAAGTTATGCCAGCTTAGACTAAACCAGGCTGCCAAGAATTTTGCATCCTAATTGGTCAGTTAATCATATCAAATGTATTTGACTGGTTGAAATTTAGCCTCGTTTATATACATATAAAGCTGGCTTTATGTGCCAGTGTGATTTGGGTATAAAACTGCCATTTAAACCATGACTGGGAAAGCAATCTACTCTTCCTCAATAAATGTTGCACTAAGTTCAGGTCATTTCGTTAAGGTATATTTGAGAGACAGTCAGTCCCAGAAAATTTGCATTCCATCAACCTGAGAATGTTAGATGGTACTGTATGGTTGTAGAATTGTGTTGGTATCAAAGATAGTTATCAAATCTAACACTGTTATCAAGCAGACACAATTTTCTGGAGACACTGTACAAATCTAAACAGACATCTAGTATATGTAGTAAACTCTGCATACAAGAGCCAGCACTTTTGGAACTGCAGCATTTTTTTTTAAATCTGAGATTAAGAATTTGTGAACAGTACAATTATGAAGGTCTGTACCATGCAAGAACCATCTAAATTAGGTACTTTGTGCATCCACTCTTTGAAAGACCTTTCATTCCAGTTCTAATCAAATTTTAGACAAGTTCATGAAGTTTCCTTTCAAATTTTGCCAAAGGTTTGTGAAAGTTTGTGGTTGTTACACTATATCACATGGGGACTTTAGTGTATGTAATGTAGAACAAAAAACAATTTAATATCATGTTATGTTATCTTATATGTTGTTATGTTATGTTAATTTACTTTGTTCACAATGTCCCACTGCCATTCTACTGCACCTTCTTTTGTGAAATATTCTCTGAACTCGTCTCTTATTAGTTTAGCATTTTTTGAGTAGTTATTTGACCCTAACCGGTCCACATCTCTTAATCCCATTATGCTGCTCTCTTCATCACGCCACTGTCCTGGAATTACCCCTTGAGATCCATCACTGTCAACATAATTAGGTGGGCAATACTGGTTTTCATTTGGATTGGCTTGACTTTTGTACATTAAGAAGTTGTGCAATGCAACAATTGCTTTTGTGACAGATTTAACAGTTGAAACCTTAGCATTAATTGGTCGGTGAAAAATCCTGAATCGAGCAGCAGCTATTCCAAACGAGTTCTCAATTATTCTTCTTGCCCGTGATAGTCTGTAATTGAAAACTTTTTCTGTCATGGATAAATTTTGAAAAGGGTAAGGCTTCATCATATTTGGTTTTAGACCAAATGCATCATCGCCAATGAAAACGAAAGGAAGTTTGCGATTTGAATTTGGAAGCAACCTTGCATTGGGAATATTTAGAATATCACTTTCAATTGCGTATCCAAGAAAACTGTTTGCGAAAACACTACCGTCACTTTGACTTCCGCAGTCACCTATGTCCACTAAGGTGAATCTGTATTTGGAATCGCACACAGCCATTAACACAATACTGAATGTCTTTTTGTAATTAAAGAACATTGATCCTGAGCGAGCTGGTGCTTGAATGAGAACGTGTTTACCGTCAATTGCTCCAACAAGATTAGGAAAATTCCATCGGTTGAAAAATCCCTCGGCTATTTCACGCCAACCTTCTTCAGATTTTGGTACTTTAATGTAGTCTTTCGAGAGTAATACGTTCCATATTGCGTTGCATGTTTCAGGGATGATTTTTCCTATAACGGCAGGGCTCATGCGATAGCTTGCACCAATAGTCACATGAGCATCCCCAGTGACCAAGTATCTCAATGTAACACACAAACGCTCACTGGGTGATATTGGATCTCTAAATTTTGTTTGCTGTTTGATAATATGGGGTGCAATCATTGCCAGTAGCTCTTCAAAAACGACAGGAGACATCCGGAAACAACGAAAAAAATAATCTTTATCGTGCATTCTCAAATCATTTACAAGTAAATGATATTCTCCTTTTTCCTGACGGTCTTGATAAATTCTTCGTACCCAATATTTCCTTTTGCTTCTAGCCTTTGGTTTTTTCATTCGACGTAGCAGGTAAAGAAGCAACAGCAAGTTTGTTTTTAACAGCAAGAGTCTTCTTCGATTAAAGGCGGCCATCTTTGATCAATTTCGCGCCATTTCACACTTGGTCAGTTCTAGTTTGGGCTTTCTTCTTTCAATATACACTATGCGCAGCGACTTCGTAGCGACATCGTCGCGAAACCTTGATTCCGTGCGGAAAATTCCTCCTGGTGTAAAATAAGCTTAAGGTTATTGCCAGAATTATCGCACCTTGTTCACCGCTCATTCAAGGAAGTCGTCTTTCAAATCATTTGGAAAGATCTTGGTGAATGTCGAGGAAGATGGTTTCCAGCAGTCAAAGGAATCCATAAGCAATCCATGTTGAATGCCTTTGAAGTGCAGCATGATGAATTCAATCTTGAAGACAAATATGTGTTTAGAAATGATGGACATGTTTGCACTACCACATTGAATCAAGCTGATGCATTTGCCACTTTTTACACCAATGAGAATGTGTACAACATGGCTGGTCCAGAGTTCTGCATTGCCTTGGATGTTGCTTTGGCAATGAGTGGATCTGAAGCAGTAGTTGAGAGCTACTACTCAGTGATGAAGACCCAGGATATGGTAGGAGTAGGTCAAGTGAATGATACTTTAGTCCAAAGAACAAATGTTGACTGGAGTTTCCCAATGCCAATACAGTGTCTGGAAACAATCAAAGATGTGGCATTACTATATCTGGATGGTGACAAAGAGACAGAGATACCACGTCATCAGCCACCCGTATTCTTGGATGAGAGGTCGTACTTTTGGAAAACATATGCATGGAAGTAAAGTTCTTGATAGACTATCAGCCACAGCTCCTCATTTCCTCCTCAACGAGAAAGATAGGAGAAATTCCTAACTATAAACAACAACAGCAATATTAAATGTTGTTACCCAAGATAAAATAATAAGTGCTGCTTAATGATTGTTTTTGTTCTAGAGCTATTTTTAATACATCATATACTCACAAAAGCTATCTGGGAAAGAAATGTTTTGTTCATTAATAGATGTTAAAGCCAGCAACTAACCTCAAGCAGACAACCAGACATTGATGAACTTGTATAGATTAGCCACTATCCAGGTCCAGTACAGTTTGTTTTGTTTCAATCCAAATAACCAATTTCTTGTTGCTTTGAGTTACTTGTTATATCTTTGGTGTTGCTTCATCGACTCTTATTCAACTGCAAGCCAGTTTCAGCCATATTTTGATTAATGATCAACTGTTTGATTCATACTTTAAAACTTTGGCCTGATATAAATGCAGAAGAAAAAACGTACAAATGTAGTAAGAAGCAAACCGGGCGAGACCACTAAAGTATTTATTTATGGCAATAATTGTTTTACCTCCTGAATTTATGGATATCTCAGTAGTCTTCACGTTTTTTTATAAGAAACTTGTATGAGGCCATGAAAATTTCCCATTTTAGTACTGACATAATTTCTTTCCTATTTTCTAAAAGCATGATTTATCATGTAGTCTCCGAAAGTGCTGCTTGCAGATATGTTGCTCAACATTCAGCACAATTTTTAGCAGCACAGATTCCTTTGTATCAAAGTATAACATCGTCATTGTAGTGAATGAATTGAACAATGGAGGTTCATCGAAAATTTTGCTGTGACATGTTATGATTCAGCTTTTAAAAGTTTTAAAGCAGCCTTTTATGTGAAAAAGCCTGTATTCACCAAGCGGAGACAACGGCCTTTTTTCTTTGATATTGTGTAATTGAAATAGTAAATTCAGTGTGCAATGTTAAGTTTTGGCGTACAAAGCTAGCAGCTCTAAATTCATCTTGCGCGTGCATCTGCCATACTCTGCAGACTGGCGATTTGGTGTATTTTTTAGGTTTCAAGAGGTTTGAATTCAAAACATTTATGTTTGTATCTAATTCCATCCAAAGACAACATGTTTCAGACATTTAAAAGATACAAATGAAAACATTGGGCAAACTTAGATCTTTGATCAATTTTGAGAGTCTGCCACTAGGAATGTATTCAACCATTATGAAATAGAAATAGCCAATACATGAAATTCACGAAGATGATAGCTTTTCAGTGTATTCAATTTAAACACATGCATTTATGTTAGCTAAAAGTTACTGCAACCTTTATAGACCAACTTAAGTCACATTTGGTTAAAATAGGGTGGGGCCTCCCTTCTATTCCTCTTACCATGTAAAAATGTGTAAGAATACTGCAATGTGTCACACTTATATAGAGCAAGCAATTTGATATTTGTAGGAGCTTCCCATTCTAAAATGAGATTATGGTGGAATAGTCTGAGTAACATCTCTTCCTCATTATATTCAGCCCATCAAATTTTCTACTAGCACCATGTTTCATGCTTGTATGATAAAATCCACACCTAGGCAGCTACTGCGCAAATGCATCATAAATACAGATGGGAAGGAGGCAACTGTTTGATACAATTTAAACAGCCAAAATCGAAGGCTAATATGATGCATAATAATACTCATTTCTCTTGCAGGCATACTCAGGAAAATTTACGTGAAATTGGAGAGAACACACCATTTTGCATCCTTAGATCAACACAAATCCCATTTGCTGCGAGGCTGCTATACCAAACGGACCAAGGGCATGGCTTGCTTGACAGATTTCTGACATTGGCACCATGCTGCTTGCGGCTAACCCCACAACAGTCCCAGGAAGCTACCCAAGACATCTCTGGGGCAGCTAAGCATAGCATTGCTGACATTTTCCTGGAGATTGCCAGACTCCATGATATCAAAAGAGCCTATCAAGTTACAAATTATGGACAGCTTTTTCTCGCCAAGATAAATGAGCAATTAATTTCAGAAGTGAATGATGCCATCCGGGAAGGGAGGTAGAAGGTAGACATTGTCCAGCGGGTCGCTGTTGCTGCACTCATATTGAATCATACATGCGACAACCTTCTAAGTTCCAACGTTGCCTCCAGATAAAGTGCTGGCTGACACATTTAGGGAGGCCCTTGAATACATCGAATGGGCAGAGGAGCAAAAGACAATGTTCATTGACGTACGTACACTCTGATAAATTGCCTGAGCCAGAGGGAAGCTTCAACCTTTTAAAATTTTAGGGCTAGAGACTGTGTTAATTACCAATTTCTTCCTTCCACAATCTCTGTGCCCTTCCACTCTTGTATTTCAGAATAGGTTGTATGGGTTACTGGGTATCAGAGAGATGCTAGATCCTTGCTTTCTTTCTTTTTTTACATTAAGATAAAAATTTACAATATTTGTTACATTCTACCATACTTTCTAATCATAACTATACAACACTACAGGGATGATACCAAGAGGAGCGAAAATTACACGACTACCCCATGGTCACATGAAGCAACACAAGGACAATACAAGAAAACTGTACCCAATGAAACAACGGGGGACAAAAAACAAAAACGAACAACATACTACAAGTAAATAGGACGTTAAGCTACGAGTTTTTTCTTTTGCCATGGGATGTATCTCATTGGTTGGATTTAGCAATGGTAGAGCTTCATTAAAATTATGAGTGAGTCATCAGAATCCACAAAGTTGTTGATAAAACGCTCAAATCGAATGGACACAATGTTTGGAAGATGCTGTGGGCATGCAGAATACGAAGGCTTTGCAAAGATTCTTTGACTGAAAGCACTAGAAACCATCAAATATGCAACAACATGGTTCACAAGCCCTTCATTTGAACAATGGGAGAGAATCTATGCCAGTGATGAAGCCATGACCAAATCCTTTGTAAAGAATCAAGAAGATGAAGACGATGAATGCGTGCTAATTCCAGACAAGAAAGTGGTACCAAAGCTCGCACAGCATTGGAAGAGTTGACAAGAGCGGAAACTGAGGACTGCACATTCCAAGGAATCCAAGTTCATCTTGAATGGATTGTGGTAGACGAGAGGGTCAAGCAAGGCAAGGCTGCGGCAGGTGGCAGAGGGAGACAGCAGAAGAGGATGAAAACAGTCACATGGAAAGCATGTTCACCAGAGTATTGCTTGGAAGACCTGCTTCAGCTGAGCCAGCGGTCGCAAATCACCCTGACATCCTGCTACAACAACATACCAATTGCCAGCATCGTCAAATTGGATAGCATCTTTGATATCAAGAGGCTTGTCAGACATAGAGAAGCTGCGCCCTAAATGGTGGGGAAAAAGTTTGTGTGATATGTGACGGCACAGTAAAAACTTCGCTTTAAAAGGAATTTGGACCGACTATTTTGCAGCAAAGCGAGTGAAAATTATTTGCTGATGCCATTTCCGAGATTCTGGCCTGCTGTTATCATTTTGCATCGCATATCCTTGTCGTAAAGAATGTTTAAAGAACACTTACCTGAAATGGATAAAGGTTGGAGCATCTTATGTCCTTGCTATTTTCCAAGCCCAATTTTTGTTTTCTTTGTGTTGGCTCAGGATGTTTTGTAAAGTAAAACCACAGTTTTTTTATAAGAAGCTGCAACTCTTGAGATGTAATTTAGGAAGAAATATCACAGAAATGCATTTTGGGTTTGGAATCCGGGCATTTTCTCTCAGTAGAACTCTGGCCTACCGTCGCCCCTATTGGTCAGCCTATGAATCCTGAATTCTCTTTCCAATTTCGCAGTCAACAACATTGTTAGGAGTCATAAGGTCAAGTCATAAACCCCAAGATCATGGTAATATAGTAAATCTTGAATCTATTGTCAGTTACTGGGTTGTTTGTTTCATTTGTGAGAAATTTCATTCACACTAACTTCGCCATGTTGTCAGCTTCACCATTTTATCAATCAATATTTTGAAATTTTACTATATTATTCCTTACTCCTTACAGACCCCTCCTCTACTTGTTAGATTTGTTAAAACGATATGTACACATCCTTGAACATTCCCCAGCACTCAAATTTAATAATTCTGCTTAGGTTTTCTGTGACGAGAGATAGGTTCAACAAGGTAACTGCGAAGGCGTGGTTAAGACTTTTGGGGTACGTCCAAATTAGATGCCATACCAATGATCAGGCCGTTAAGACCAACTTGCGTTTGGGCAAAAAATTTACCTGAACAATTAAATGGACTGTCGTTACATTTAAGTTCAGCTTTGAGAAAGAGTTTGTGAACATTTCTATCATGATTTGCTCAGTCCTAATGCATTCCCTTACATTTAAATTAATTTTTGTTAAACCCGACCATTTAGGACGATGCCTCTCTATGTGCATTGAAAAATTGCACTTGGAAAAACCGGGTTTGCTGACTGCTTCAGATGCTAACAGATCTGAAGGTAACAGATGCTATGGATCTAATTGGTAAGACTTTCCTTGGTGCACGGAATTGCGAATTTTGTATGCAAAATGTACTACTGTATGAATGTATTGCCGGCAAAGAAAAATATATCGACCTAGTACCCTTAAGCCAATTGCTAATCCTTGAATGTAGCGCATGTCATTAAATGTTAAGTTGAATGTAAAAGTAAGGTAAGTAATGTGTATCTCTGAGATGGGCTGAGCATTTTTGGGGAAAGTCATTGCAGTTTATAGATTGGTAGATTCTGCCTCATTTCAATGAGTGGAGACATTTATGGAAGATCTGTTTTGCTGTAACAACAATGCAGTAAGCTAATTTCTTAATTTCTTCCAAAATCATATAAGACAGATGTGGCTTTACTTCTCAAATAAATCATCAACTCTGATGCGAAAGCCAAAACTTATTTGCCACAGTTTTAAGAAAACCATCCACAGTTGTGTCAACAACGACAAGGCTACCTATGTCTTTGTGTTTCATAAGGGCCCATCTACACAAGAGCAAAAAAGAGGCATTCTCAAATTCTACGGGGAATTAAGCAGATTATCACCTTCAACAAGCCTTGCTGCCTGTGTAGATGTTCATTTTTGGCCACTTTGCATAGCTGCACTTTGCAAGGGTATAGCTCCATTAATTGGGCAATTGCACATCTCTTTCAATTCTAGAGGGTGTGTCTTAATGATTTTCCTTCACATGTTCGCTAATTTACCGGGTGTCTGAAAAAAGTACCCCCTTTTGATTAAACAAAGGAATGAAACAATAAAATATTAGGACTTGTTTAGTTCATAGGTATATTTGTTGATCTTGAGAAATATACAGTGAACCACATAAGAACCTAAGATTTTGAACTCAGCCTATTTAGGTTCTTATGCTGCGAGGTACATCCCCCCAGTTCAGGGTTTAGGTTCTTGAGATAGGTGAACAAAATGTCAGAAAACAAAGGATAGTTTAGAGTTTAGCGTTAAGGTTTGATGGCAATGTGGCTAGCAACGCAAAGCTCTACTTTAAAAGTAGTCCGTTAGTCCTTGGGGAGACATTTCATCATCTCTTGGCCCATCCACAGTCATCAAACAAGTTTTCTCTAAAAGCCTGGTGAATAATTCATTTGCAACAACAGGAAATCAGTTTAATTGCAGCTAAATTTGTTTACATCCTTGACCTTACCCATTTCACCCCAGGCACATACCAGGTTTACCCCTGCAAGCCCTGCCTATCAAAGTTCTGGATATGTTTTTGAAGTCAATCCTTGAAAGAAGTTGCTTGACAAACAGGTTGAATATATTTCCCAATGAAAGAAGGGATGAAATACCCCTTATTAAGAGCCTCATTAAAATATCAAACTGAAATGGTTCTTATTTATTGGATACAAAATATGCAATTTTAGGCTGTAGGTTCTTAATAAATAAAGGTTCTTATGTGCGAGTTCTTACTGTACCTTGTAATGCTTCAATTGTTCTGCAGTTAATTGTTCCTTTGGGGAACGAATCAGTGCATTCCATTCCATCCCAAGTGTTGAAGAAGGAGAAAAGGAACACATGCATGCTCATTTTGGAGATGTGGCATGACATTCTCATTATTCCCACATTCTTATTGGGTTTTTTATTTGGGTAGGTGTCTAAGAATCTTTTATTATTTTCAAAAGCAAAAACTAAGAGTTAAAGTTTATAGGTGCTTTGGAAAATATCAACGATACAAATCATGGCTAGGCCCTTTTGCAAAACCTCTATTTTCCGGTGCACTGTCAATTTAAACTTTGTAAGCATGTACCTCTGGTATCTAGTGGAGGATTTTTAAATGCAAGGCATGTGAACCTAGGTTGAAGATTGATAAATTTAAAAATTTAGCTGTCCACTCAGAGGGTAATAGTATCCCATGGTTGTGTTCCTTTTCCAGTCAAAAGGGGATACTTTCTTTTTGGGAGTACAGCCAAATTAGCCAAAAAACCAAAGCCATGACAGATGGAGATGTCCCTCTTACTATAAAATAAATGGGGGGGGGGGGGGAGTGAACTCTCATTTGTGATAGGGGTCTTCCTGTTTTCTCTCAATGCAAAGATACACACTATCTCACTCTGCTAAACCTTCTTGATAATCATGTTCCATTTAGCGTTTACTCTATCATCCTTAAGTGCAATAATTATGAGCAATGTTGCCGAGTGTGCTAAATTGCGTGGGTTGCGTGGGTCGCGTGGGTTGGAAAAGCTGCGTGGGTCGTGGGACGTGGGTAACTTTGCGTGGGTCGTGGGTATATTTACGTGGGTCGTGGGTCCTTTTTACCGATAATTTTGCGTGAGTAATCTTGCGTGGGTCAAATTTCTTGCGTGGGTACGTGAGTGGCACATTTTGCGTGGGTTGCCCTTTTTGCGTGAGTCTTATAGCAGCATAACAGCTTTCATCATCCATTCAAAGGTCGCTACTTTGTGTATGGCTTCTTGTCCTTGATGCTTCTGCGCTTGTTTATGAATCTAAAAACCTTATAGTAATTCTAATTACTTAGCTTGTGTTCATGAATGAGAAAGAAAGCTGAAGGTACAAAGCTATAAGCTATAAAGTAAGAAGACATTCATTTGAAATCCACGAGTTCTTCTTTCTTGTGGAAAGACAGTGTCCCCAAAGTTACATGAGCTGTGTAAAGCATTTAGGGTAAGGAGGGATAATTAGGGCCTATAGTGCAATTTGGGTCTATTTGCTTTTTGCTATTAAAATGATCGTAGGTTAAAAATTCGATTCATGGCTTAGTTGGTGATGAAATATATACGTTGAGGAGTTGTTCAAGTTGTTTCGAAGAATCATTTGGGCTGGGACTCACTCTCCGAACATGCTTTTGCGTAAAAGAGCCAATGATATACGAATTGTTGGTTCCAATCTCTTCTGAATGAGATTTTGTATTACTGATAGCTGTTGTGATTGATTAATGTTTTATTGATAATTCTTCTGTGCAGTTCCACATCGTATTGATTCTTTGAGCTACAGTAGTTGTCATTATATTTTTAAAAGTAAAGTTTGGCCTTTTTACAGTTATAAAGTTTAGTTTTTTTGTTATGTTGCTTGTTCGTTTGCTAGAAGAGATCAGAATAGGGTCTGAGTTGCATGATGTCTTCCACTAAAATGGTCTTGGCACTTGAAAAGCACTTGCATGGAAATGCATTGGGAGCGTATCACAACTGAGCAAATCACATTGTGCAAGGACTACTAGGCTTGTAAAGATCACAAATTGCGCACCATCAGTCTCATTTTGGCCTTCTTGATATCGTTCTCACTCTTTCTATGATAAGAAATCTAGAAACCATTTTATCTGAAGACCTAGAAGAGTCAACCTAATCATTTGTCTCAAAAGCATGATGGTGAGCCTTTATGTTAAAAAATTGTGTCCTCAGATTAAAATATTTCATCATAAATCTCTTCAGTAGAAGAAGCAGTCAGTGACATCTAACTGTCCTTAGGACAAGCCTTACCAAAAGTGTATTTTTGGTGGTTTGAGAATGCTTTGTCATGAAAAAGTAAGAACGTTCTTCTTGGAACAATTTCTCAATTTTGTATCACTTAAAAAGCAAATTCGAGCTTGTTAAATCTGTGCCATAAATTCAGCTTTATAATTATTGTACCTGCAAATATTGTGCAAATACTTTAGCTCATAGTTTATGGTATCGACTATATAGGTTATTCAATGGCTGCCTTGTCACCGTCTTATTCGTGCTTTGTTCGCTGAACTTTGCTTGAAGCGCACAGAAATTTGATTTTGTTGTCGTTTAACCCTGCCATGTCATCGGAATGTCTCACTGCTTTAAGTTCTGCACTGTTAAAGATTTCAGTGCCCCTCCATACCCACGATAACACTTTATTTTAAGAAACTGCTTGAGGACATGGCACTGCAATGAGTTCAGAAGCCTTAATATCTAGAAGTAATGCACAAAGTAGCGAGCTTTGAATGGATAATGAAAGCTGTTATGCTGCTATAAGATTCACGCAAAAAGGGCAACCCACGCAAAATGTGCCACTCACGTACCCACGCAAGAAATTGGACCCACGCAAGATTACTCACGCAAAATTATCGGTAAAAAGGACCCACGACCCACGTAAATTTACCCACAACCCACGCAAAGTTACCCACGTCCCACGACCCACGACCCACGCAGCTTTTCCAACCCACGCGACCCACGCAACCCACGCAATTTAGCACACTCCAATGTTGCCAGTCACTGTTATGATGCTGGGTGATGTTCATTGTGTTCCAAAGGCCTCATTATGACAAGGCCTTGCTGGTAGCTCTTTCCATGTTTAGGTATTGGAGGGTCTTTCAAAGAAGCTGTCATTGTTACGATCTATTAGAAAGGGAGTCAACTTGAGTGTAGCAGTTATCACCGGATAAGCCTACTAAGCCATGGCCAACAACTCTTTGTTAACATAGTAGAATAGTAATCTGTCTACTGCTGCTATCAGAAACTTTATATCTATCTATCAGAGACTGTAAGATTTTTAGGGACTGGGAAAACCCATCTTCTGAGGACATCTCATCACCGATTGTGGCCTTGTCCTTTGAACTGCATGCCACATCAATCCTTGAAGAGATGACATTCTGTATTTCCTTTGTCTTGGTGGCAGGATATGATGTGCTGTAATTTGCATGGTGTCTTTTCAATGGACTCACTCCAATTATCTCCAGAGTATATGTTTAAGGTTTCAAGTTTGTCTTCTCCAGAAATAAATTCATTATCTTCCTAGTTTGAATCATGCTCACGGGTGTCATCAGATGAATCGTCCTCCATTGCCTCTTCGTCACTCTCGCATTGCAGTTTCGTTAGACGCTTCCTGCAGCTGCTACTGTTTTTTTGGATCCTTGTAAATACATGGCTCTCTGACTACAGCATGGGCATTTGAATAATTTCCAGGCAATTCATTTCCTAAACAAATTTTGATACTGATCTCATTTGCTTAAAGGTGAAGATGATAGTTGAAGAACAGACTGGTCTGCGGCTGAGTCAGGTATGAGGCTTCCTTGGCAAAGGTGGAGGTTCAGAGGATGGAAATACTGGTTACTACTTTCTGTAATCACCATAATTTTTCATTTTAGAAACTAATTTATCCTTTTTAATTTCATTTCACACTCATCCTTCTATGAAATTTGCATGGTATCTTTAGTGAAACATTTACGCTTGCGTAAATGTATTTTAACGACAAGGTGATGCACGAATGCGTCCCTCTAGCTCCCAGTCCTCCGCAACCTTAGGGTGTGTTCCACATGTTTGCTGAATCATTGAAAGTCAAATTATATTGTTTGTTCCAAGGGAAGTTTATAGCAAGTATGTTCTTGCAAATCATCAAGAATGAATGCACCAACTGGTCTAGGCTCATTACATTCAACGAAACAAAACGAAACCGAACGAAACCAAAGCAATTTTACAATTGAATCTTTAAAGATCGATTGAAAACATCAAATTCATTATTTTTTATCATCCGGACGGATGTAAACAATTGATAATTATCACCTTAGTAACAAAAAGCTAGCGATTTGGCTATGATGCATTCCCCGCGGAACAAAACCAATTGTTTTCAAATCGTGGAACAAAAGATTACATAGCGCCAATTCTTTGAACTGAAACAATAAGGCCACTAGCTGCTCAACACACCCAAGCTGTGAAACAACTTTTGTGTCAAACATCTAGAGATTCCTAACGTACTAAACACGTTGGTTGATAAATTTTTGTTGAATGGGGTAGGTGATCTCGAGAGAAATGAAATGAAGCTAAATCGTTAGTTTTGGGACTAAACTTTTCGCTATTAATTGCTTGAATCCATAATAACAATAACACGTAATAACTTTAATAACAATAACAACCAATAACAATGACAAGTAATCAGTTTTCAACAGATTTTTTCAGGCCTTAATGGCCCTCGAAAATGATTCATGTAGAAAAATCTTTGAATTAACAATCACTACAAATCGGGACTCTTACCAGTATCTCTCTTAGACTGCACTACATAAGTCCCTCTAACTTACGCTTGTTGTTGCTGTTGTTATCGCTTCGTATGAGTGAAATTAAAGCATCAGATTACAAATGTTGAACGAATACAAGGAATCGCGTCGTCAATCTATGTCTCTCTTAGAGCAAAAGTAGGGAACATGCGCGCAAACAACTCACTATACTGTAACCAACACCAAGGATAAGCTTTAGAGACCTTTAGGGGGATTTAAATTGAAATTGGTAAAGGATTTGAGGTAAAGGATTTGAGAAGAATCGATGTCATTTCATGATATTTACTGACCCGTTCATTTCATGATATTTGTACTTCATTTTATGAGTTGGCCCTGCAAGGACTTGCATGGTATGATCCTTCCATATATTCCCTTAGACTAACTACAATTCAGTTCCAGTTTTTGCTTTGTTTTTCCTTTAAATGGATGATGGCACTTCAAGTGGGACTGATGATCAAACTATCTGAAAATCCGGCTAAAATCGCCATGAAACTGGCGCAACCAAGGAGATTGCAGAAATAAGCTCTGGCAAAACGACTGGACATTTGCACTTAACATGCACTGGACAAATGTCCAGTGGAAAACGTTGCGCCATTTTGCCACCTAGTCCAATCTTGTTCAGTCGTGTTCAGCGATGTTGAGGGTTGCTCAGTGAATTTTGAAGACAGTCGAAAATGTTCAGTGGACAAGATTAAATTTCTTTTGTTTGAAGAAAATGTTAAGTCATTTTGCCACCCCACTGAACATTGTCCAGCTTGAGCAAGTGCATTAGAAATGCAAGAAAGGAGAGTTTCATCATGACGGGAAGAAATGGAGTCATCAGCATTAATTAGTTCTATGTACATCAGGGAAAGGTATTCAGGCAGTAACAAGGATTTCTCTGACAAGATCAATTGCAGTTCTGATGACCAGAGTGATCGCAGAGAACGAGGATACGATGATATCAATGGGACAAGCAGCTGACCTAATCGATCTTCAACTTTACTCTTAAATCGATGATCATTAATGTCAAAATTTTGGCAGCAGATTTTATGTTTTCATCCCCTTGGCATTCTGTGATCAGTTTACCCCAAGCTCCTAAAACAAAAGTCCAGACCTCAAAAATTGCGTGCACTTTATCACAGAGAAAATGTTCACTGGACAATGTTTAGTCGTTTTGCCACCACCAAAAAATTTTCATGCATTCACACACTGGACACAGTGAGCAATGTCCAGTCAATGTTCAGCGCAAATGTCCAGTTGTTTTGCCAGGGCTTTACAAAGAATAATTGACTATGTTCAAACTGACCAATAGGATATCAACGTTTCAACCTTATTCCAAGAATTAGCCTCCCTATAGTCAAGAAACGTGCAAGAACCACTGGCGATTGCTGTGGCAAAATCGAAAGAATGATTAGGCCTTTAAAAGCAGGATTCCTGTGTCAAAGTAAAGGAATCTTCAAACAGTACACATAAAAAGTAGTCATCTTGACTCAGGTTGGTTTGGTTTTCTTTACAACCGCAATGAAACACAAATTTCAGGTGTTTTAGAATTTGTGAATTTGTGAGTCTTTTAACCCTATTAGTACTGGGGGGGGGCGTTTTTTGCCCCCCCCCCCTAACACACTTTTCTGCATTGCATGAAAACGGCCTGTAATTCAACCACCAAACTTTGTGACTTTTAGTCAAACTTAATTGGCAATTAAATTTTTAACATTTCGTTGTTCTAACTATGATCACATGACCACAGCAATACCATATTTTGAGAGTAGTCAACAAAAAAATTCTTAAAACCTCAATAGATTTTGTCTCGTTTGTCCGATTGATCTCAAACATGCATCATTCGATTGCATTTGATGAGTAATTTCATTTGATATATAAATATTTCATATTTGCTGACACCAGCAAAATTTTATATCTATGACGTCATTGACATTTATGACGTCATTGCTCTAATGAATGTATGCAAAGTATGAAAAATTGTTGTCTTTTTTGCTTTAACTTATTTGTTGGATTACTTCTGAGTCCATATTTGGTAGATAAAAGGACATGACTTAGAAATAACTGCAAAGAGAATCTGTACATGGAACAAAAAGCCAATTAGAAGCTAATTGTGCTAAAAATAGAAACTGAAAATATCTAAAAAGCATGTATTTTAAATCTGCAACATGTTTCCTACAATTTGAGACAAATTTGGAGAAAATTGAATTACAGATGAATTAAATAGAATTTTCCTTGTTAAAAACGTAAAAAATTGCCAATTTTCCTTTGTTTTTTGGTTGCCTAGGAACGAAACACGTGACTAATTAATATTCATTGTTACATTTAAATAGCTAATTGTCTAATGAACAATAGGAGTAAGTCTTATTGTTATATCTCTAGTGGTTTCGGAGAAAAAGAGGGGGGGCGAAAAACGCCCCCCCCCCCCAGTACACAGTGAGTAAAAAATCGCCCAGTACTAATAGGGTTAATTAGTTTGATTATGAGTTGTAGTTGTAGCGATTATCAGCCTATCATGGAGTGAAACTATGACAGTTTTCATCAGTCAAATATTCCCTTATTACCCAGGGTGAATCTAGCACAACAATTTTTTTGCGCCAGTGTGCGCCAAAGAACAATTGATTCTGTTTGCTTAATACAATCAGATATTGAATAGCCCATTGTTTTAAGGCCTCTTTCTGCGCCAAAATGTGCGCCAAACGCCAAATAAGTTCTTTCTCTGCGCCAAAGATCTTCTGGAAATAGGCACTCAGATTCACCCTAGCTTCTGCTGTTTTGTTGTTCTGCTGCTTTGTTATTCTTCATATGTATGACAAATATACAGGGATGAGATTTCCAACCATTCCATGGCTAAAACTTTATGAATTTTGGGTGCAAAGAAAAGAGTATCAACATCATAGGTATATATTTGGCACAATAGCATGACTCAAATTTCTAAGAATCCTCAGGAATTCATAAGAATTTTCTAGAAATCGTCATGTTTTGGTTTGAATGCTTGAAAAGTGTGAAAAATGCACCCAATTTTCTCAACTGAGTACCTTTTTGTTACTCTTTATCAACAGAGCTTTGAAAATCTTTAAATATGACAATTTTAAAAGTACTTTCCCTTGAACAATATTGGGATGTTGGATGAATAATGTTGGTGAAAAGGTCTTTGCAACTACTTTAAGAGATGTTGGTTCAAAATGACAGCAAAACCATGTGCATGTTCGCTATTTTGAAGCCATGCACATAATTTGGTAGACAAACTTCATGGGATCTGGTTCCTTCCTGTTGTTTTGGATGCCCGGAGGGAGGACCTTTCCTGGAACAACAGTGCTTCTCCATAGATCTGTGGCAGTTTCAAATACACATATGTCTTATTTTTCTGCCTTCCTTTTGGTCTGGGAACATTTTCTGCACTCTCAGGGCTGCACGGAGCTTCAGGTTTTCCAGCTTGTCACACTTGAATGTATACTTTTCTTGGAATCTCAAAAACAGAGGCAAAATTGTTGGCTGTGGCTTTGTTTCCATCTATGGCTTTGGCTTTTGGGGCAGAAGTTCACTGTTGTCACACTCATGGGTTTGGACAATCAAGATTTAATGGAAATTCTCTACTGGGTATTTATCAACAGTGTTGAGGTTTTGCATGAGAGAATGGGTGTCTACAAAACATGGCCTACACCATTTGGCCTACCTTTGGCTCGCAGTTGGCTTAGGTTTGGCATACCTGTGGCTCACTACTAGCCTACTTGTGGGCCACTGCTGGCCTACCAGCCTTGCATTAGCAACACGTTACCCCTATGGTCTTGATGGGTTTTCTGTGTTTTTCTTTGGAGATGTGCCAAATAGATGTGCCAAAGACATCAAGCTATACAAGTGTTGACAGAACTACACCTTAAAAATCTGTTGTACAGTCTTGGTTGAGTTTTAACATTCATAGCATTTTGGAAGGTGTCTTCGTTTGTAGATTCAGGGGGTCATTTTGCAAAATGAGGACATCCTCTAAATGACAATTTTATGACCCGTGCAGTATAATAATTGTTTTCTGGTCCCTATTTGAAGAAACACTATGATTCTTAATCATCTGGATTAAAATGAGACACTTTTGTAGCACTTTAGAAGCTGTCTTCGTTTTGCAGGTTATGGGGGGGGGGGATGATCTTGCAAAACAACGAATTTCTGAAGGCTGGGTCTATTAAGTTGTGATGGGAGATCAGGGTAATATTTTGACTGTTGGTAAAGTTGTGAATGGCTTGGTCTATGACCATACTGTTTGGTTGTTGGCGTTATTTCGCCTCAAGGTTGACAATGGAAGAAAGGAATATTGTTGCAGCTGGAAAAGTTTTTTTTTGTTTTATTTACAAGTTTCCTTAGCTCTTTTGGCAGATCAATTGGTGAGTCAATGGTGGCTAGGTGGTTTGTTCCTACCTGCAACACAACTTTTTGTAGTCAGCTATTTGGTGGTGTGGGTGCAATGAACCTTAAAACATCATTAGTTTTCCTTGAAGTCGAGGCATTGTTGCAAGGTGTTACTGTGTCCTTGACAGTATGCCATAAGAGCTGCAAACTCATTCAACAAGGGAGGTCCAAATACTTATTAATGGATAAAATGTTTTGACATGCAGCTTAAAAGAACGGGAAGTCTTTAACTTGGTCTGCTTTGTGGTGCTGGAAATAAGCTAAAGCAAATAATCTTGCTGTGTGCATTAGCTTCAAACCAGAATTGTGTACTTCCTGTAATAGAAAAATCTGACAGGATTGATAAAGCCAGGCCTTAACAATTTAAAAAATAGCATTTTCATCCCACCTTGAACAGATGCAGAAACCATAGATCAGATCTCTAACATATTAAAGCCTGGTTCTCATATGTCCTAAGAATCGTAAAAATCAGGGTTTTTTCCGATCCCTGATTTTTACGATAGATGAGAACGTCCAGAAACAAGCATCCCAGTCTGTCCCGGACGATCCCAGTCGCATCTCGTCAGAATCGCAAGAATCGGAAGCATTTCTATTTTTCTGATGCATCCCCGACCATCCCCGATCGACTGGGATTTTTACGACTAATGAAAACGTGCTTTTACTAGACTGGGACATGTTATGGGACTTTGTTACGTCACAACTGCCATGAGTTCTGCTTCTATTTGTTGAAATGGCGCCAAAATTAACTTTGGCGCCAAAAATGTTAACGATATTTATGATTCTTCCGACATATGTGAACCAGCCCATCGCAAAGATCCCAATGATCGTAAGGATCGGGGATCGGAAAAATCCCCGATTTTTGCGATTTTTACGACATATGAGAACTAGGTTTAACTTGTCCCTTGTGCCCTTTAATACTCTGTAAACAATGGCTGAAGAACATTTAGGAACAACTTCACATAAAGGGGCGAAACTTTGAAATTACACAGCTGACCTAAAATTGGATGTAGTAGAGTATGTGAAGAACGTAAATAAATTCTTGTTAATATATGTTTTTGAACACATTAAGGTTGCAGGAAGACACAGAAAAATTCTAAGATTACCCCCCTCCAAGTGGGATGAACAGATTTTTTTATTAAACAATTTTTGTATAACACTGGATATGTGAATTAGTGAGTGATCAAGCATATTTAGTTGGTAACATCCAGCGTAAAAGAACATCAACAAGTGCTTCCGCTGCAAACTAGAAAATGTCTTCATCATTTTACAAGGTCTAGGTCTGATAAGTAGGCTGAGGAAAACAGGAAACAAGCAGCAAGTAGGAAGTACAAGGTAGCATTGAAGACCATTTGTGAATAGAGAGCAAAGAAAGAGAAATTTAATGACCAATTGAAACGTTGTACAGCTGGAGGGAAGAGACTGCATATGGATGGAGGAGGTAGAAACATTGAAAACAATGAAATGGAAGAGACTTTGCTCGAATAGGTCTGAGATGGTTTACGTTTTTCTCATAAGCTTATCAAAGGCAAAATATTGCAGGAGGAAAATCAGTCCATAGATATAGGGAGTAAGATGCTTTTGTGCAGGTACGGCTGGATGCAAAAGTTTATGAATAGGAATGGTCTTTCCATCAGAAGACACACAACTGAGGCTGACAAGCTTTCTAATTATATCTTGAAAATTTGCTGATTGCTTAGGAGGATGAACTACAAGCTAAGAAACATCTTTGCTATCGATGAAGTAAGCCTCTCTAGTGAACCCCCTCTAGGAGCTCAGAAATTAAATAAGCTCCCTGAGGGCTTAATAGAGCTTTTACACTTTCTGAACTAAGAACGCTATATGTACGACAGTAGAGGATATTTTTTGCTTTGGGATTGTTAATCTCAATCTAAACCATCTCAAAATCAACATCACTGACAGAAAGATCACCTCTCTTATCATCTGTAAGATTAGAATTGACATAGATACCAACACTACCAGCAGCACTATGGGATGTAGCATGGTAAATGGAATTTATGGCCAGAAAGCTCAATGTTAGATTTTAGAGGGGCATCAGTGTAGGCTTTTATTTCTGAGAGAACAATTACTTGAAAATCAATGTTTGTGTTTGAAAGGAGAGCATGAAATTCTTCATAGTGAAGAGAAAGACTACGGATATTCATGTGAAAAAGACCAAAGACTTTGCTGGAAACTTCTAGTGATCTCAGTTCACTCATAGTATAATATTGAGAGCTTGTATTAGGATTCAGATTTTCATCAATATCATCATCAGATAGATTAGGCAAGTTTGTTAATTTTGAAACGATTTGAAGAGATGGGGTAGGATCATAGTTGGAAGAGCTTTCAGTATCATTTGAAGCAAGGAGGGCTTCATTTGTCACGAGAGAAAAGGGAGCATAATGGAATTATTTAATATGGTGCAATAAATACAGATCTATTGTTTGTCATCAGGCTCATTATTCAGAACTTTGTATTCAAAAACAGAAATATTATTGCACTCAATATGAATCCAATTGGTCATGAAAAACAGCTGTGTCATTGCACTTAACATTACTGCTGCAAATGCCGCATGGGGATTCTACAGCAAGAATGCTAGACACTGTTCCATGTCATATTTTTACAGCAATTTGATCAAATGTCTTAATTGATGGCAACATTTGGGTATCTGGTGAAAAACACAAAATCAATTCAAAAATGAACACAACACAAAATGAAACAACACAAAATCAATTCAAAAATTAACAACAGTTCAGTGAGGAGCCAGCAGCTTTCAATGCAAATTTAATGGTATTTGTTCTGTCAGAATGCCTTGAAAGATGTATACTTTTTGTCACCTTTTGACTTTTTAACCATAAGTACAGCAGGGTATTTCAAACATCCACTCACTGTTGATTTACTCTCTAGCAACTCTTTCCCCTTTTGGTCATTTTTTTCAGAGAACATCTGTTCAACTCTGATCCCAATCTTAGGATGCTGTTTTTGAATGTTGCCAAATTCAGTCTTAATACTTTCAGAATCTTTCCATGAATGGAATTTAGCATATATATGTTAGGGACCAGCCAAACTTGCCAAAGCTTTGCCTCTTTGGGCTCTCTCAATCAGATTTACAGTGGTTTTGGGATCAGTTTTTGTCACATCAATCAAAAGATGCTTGGCTTCTTTCCAAGTCTCGTTATGCGGCTCTTGTATCCCTTTGAAGATGAGGGTTAATCGCATCTCTCGGTTGACATGATCTTCCAGCAGAGTTCCAGCCGCTCTATTTACAATATGTAAGGCTCAAATTTCCAATCCAAGTAGCTCAATTTTCTGTGCATTTGTTGTTGCATGTGCTTCAGCTTTGTTAGCTGTCTGTCAAATTAACTCAACATCTGCTATCATTGTATCAATTTTTGAATTAATTTGAGTCACAATATCAACTTTATGGCTGTCTAACAGATTCTCTATATCTTCAAGAGTGGCTGTCACTGGTTTTGTATACTTTTCATGCACTGCTTCCCTTCTGCATATGTGTGTGTACCCATGTTGCTAGTTGCACTATAGCCTGAGCAGGCTCAAGTTGTAGAAAATTGCCAGGTGGATTCATCAATATATTCTTTTGCAATGTAGTAGCATTAATGCACATGATATGAAGTAAAATTGTACTCTGATTGTGGTGGATTCAAACGAGTAACAAACATGACCCATTAAGCACTCCCCACTTCACACTCCAATTACCCACCTCACACTTTTCCAGACAACCCATCATAAATTGGTGAGTGGAATCTTGAGCATATTATCACTACAATGGTGTTGGGAAACAGGTGCGAGTGAGCTGTTGGCATGCAAGTTACAAGACCTCTGAAGAATATTTGCTTTTTTTATGAGCAATCTTGTTTCTTCTTCAAACCGTGATTCCATGCTTGTTGTATCCATTTATAAACATTAGAATCAGAAGCCTCATCACTAATTCAATTTTCACAATTCATGATTATTCAGTTATCAATCCCCTACCAGCTTCAAAGATGTCCACTGGTTTTATCCGTTTCTTTGTGTACCGTAAGGGCCCATCTACACAAAAGCAACTCTGCATGTGTCATAAGTCAGTTATCCAATTAATGTGTTTCCGGCTTGAAATACTCCAAATTTGCGGCAGCAAGGTCCCTCAACTGCTGTCGGCACATAAAGTCACAATCTGTCAGCACAAAGCAAATCAAAATGAATTTGAGGTGCTTTCTCGTTATCTCGTTCAATTCAACTGTGCACTAGTGCTCACTGAGTAGTAAGAAGGTCAAAAACAGAAACAAAGTTTCAAAGACAGTGTTACAATGCCCGGTCTTAGACCCATGGTGAACAACCACTTTAATTTTGAGGAAAAACACAATGAATTTTGCAAAGACTCTGAGGACCAGCATTTTGAAGAGAAATTTGTAATTAATTTGTTAGCGGCAAATGATGTAAACCTACGTATTCTGACTTAACTACTTCGTTCAAGAAAATGAACATGAAGGAGAAACATGAAAAATTCTTCCTTCAACGTTTTTAGTCATGCGAGAAGACAAAACGTTTTGTCTTCTTGCATGACTAAAAACGCCACACTCTCTGAATGAGTCCGCGAAATTACGTCCGTGCTTTAGAATTTTGCCCGATAGCAAAATTCTAAAACGAGGACCAACTATCGCGGACCTACAAGAAAGTCCACGAGATGAAGGTCCGCGTTTTAGAATTTCACCCTATGGCGAAATTCTATAGCGAGGCCAAATCTCGCGGACGTTGGAAGAAGTCCGCAAAATTAAGGTCCGCGTTTTAGAATTTAGCTCTACAAGAAAATTCTAAAACACGGACCACATTTTGCGGACCTGAAAGTCGTGTTTGTCGAGAAGGTCCGCGTGGTCCACGAGGTCGGCGTTATAGACCTGGCCGGTTATAATCTGCTTAATGCCCCCAAAGAATGTGAGAATGATTGTTTTTGCTCCTGTGAAGATAGGCCCTAAGGATTTAAATTGTTGTATGTACAGCTTTCAAACAGGTAAACACAGAAGGCTCTTTAGTTACCAAAGTTAAGGCACAATGGCCTTGCTTGCTATTATCTTTCATGTTTCAAAGAATCTAGTTCTTACTCCCATTACTAATGATTGTTAAGTTTACCAACCAATTTTTCTACATTTATCAAACCCGTATTCTTTAAAACCATTGACTTGGTTATTGCTCTAAATCTCTAGGTCCCTCTCTCAGTATCTGGAAACCATCTGGGTGTCTGGAGCACCATCCATCTCTAAATTACTCCTAGCTTCAGATGGAAGCTCCTTAAGCATAGCTAAGCTGCCAAAAGACAGCATAAGTCAAATCCAAGGATACCATGGGAAAGATGTTCTTGATTCTTGAAAATAAAATTAAGTGAATACTTATGCCTTAAGCATGATACATCATTGACTTCCTGTCAGAAAGAAACTAAACTGAAAATGTGGTGCTAAAATTTTAGATAACAAATGGCTTTTACCTTCGGCCAAGAAATTGACAAACAGCAAAAGTGTGTGATTCTGGGCTTCTGGTAATTCAAGTCTGCGAGATATGTTGAGGTAAAAATGGAGAGGACTTTTTTTGGTTACCTTAATCAAAACACAGGCTTGAAAGGACAACTCGCAATGAAAAATGTTCTGTTTATGGTTCCTTTCTCCACTGTCTGATAATTCAATTATGCATGATTGAATAATACAATTATAGATAATACGATTATACAATTATACATAATTCAATAATACAATTATAGAAATTCAAAAACATTGATATTGCTAGTCCCACTATCTTATTGTCCAATTGCCTATGAATTTAATTGCTTGTTGAGAGGATGTTAGTGTCATTGTTAATTCTTTGTTTATTCCTTCCTTTGCTCATTGTGTCATTCTTTTTTATTTGTTGCACTCTTTGTTGATGAATTCAAGCAATTGACATCAATGTGATGTGCAGAGCAGCCAGCATCAAGAGACACAGCAGAATAACCAGCCACAGCATCAATGGGAGTTGACTCCTATGAATCAGACCTCTGGGGTGTATCTGTTCCTTTCCTTTGTGAGTTTGTAATGGCGATGCTACAGTCTCACTATGTACAAAGACAAGACCTACAAAATCTTTGCATATCTACTACAAGCGTAGCTCTTCTGCTCTGAAAAGTAAGAAAAAGACAATCATAAAAATAAAAGCATATCGCGAAGTCAAATTAAAAAATTAAACAGATTTTAGTTCTGTGAGCCCTTGGCCTTTTTCCTTAAGAATCTTTTAACTTCAAAACTTGTCAAAATTAGTTTGCTGTTTGAAATCTCTAGGAAGAGAATGGTAGCTACTTTAAGCTGTATCTTGAAAAGTATCTGGAATCATTGAAGGTCTCAAACAGATCTCACTACTACTTTGTAATGTTCTACTGCAAGTTTTCATTTCAAGTTTGATGATTTCGGGCCAGTTCACTTTGAAGGTCAGTTTTAAGATGCTGTATTTGCGCCTCTCCACAATTGGTAGCCATCCAATTTTAAGTATATCTTCTGTATTTGTGTAATACTTATAGCAAAGCATGCAGATGCCTTTAGCAGCTGCTAAAGTTTCTTCAGTTGACACTGCGGCAAACTTGAATAAAAGTAAATGCTAAAATCAATCTTTGGGAGGATCAATGATTGCCCAAGCATTATCCATGTAGAGAATGAAGATGACAATATCTTGACGGGAGAACATGGTGATGATAGTGATGAAGCAGTGCAAGATAATGTGATGTGTCAGAGGCAACAGACCATCAAAGTGTGTTGGTGCTGGTTGACAGAATCTTGAGATGCTGCTAAATGCTATCCTGATATGCCAGAGTAATACTTTTAACTAGCTGTTTACAAAGTTAAAGTGGGTGCAGTTCAGAGTCTTTGCAAAGCGATTGACTGCAAATCCTTTGTGAAACCAATCCAGAGTTGGAAACGACGAGAAAAAGACAACTTCTTGATAATTACGAAATGGCTTAGCATGAATAGAACATTGATCATACTCAATCAAATATTGCTGTCAACCAAAGCATTAAATTGCAATTTTCAGTCAAACACAGTTGTCATTCATGTTTAAAGTTCCTTTGGGCTTTACAGCTTTCTCTGGGTGGTGCCTCACATGATTGATAAGCTCTTTTATTTGGCGAAAATCAACACTGAATGTCACACTCAATCCAATGCTGCTCTTTACAGGAATTTCACCTGCTGCCAGTCTGTCTCTCAGTCCTGAAACAGAAGAAAAACTTGACCAACTTTCAATGTGAAAGATCACATGTACGAGGTATTCCAGACAGTGTCATGGATCAGCAAATCAAAGGATTTTGACCCTCTTTGTAACCAAACCAACAATTGACTAAGGACAACTATGCCAAACATGGCATCAACATGGCATCAGGAATATTTCTAATAGCAGGATCCTTTGCATGTTAAGACAAATCCATTGATGAAAATCAATTAAAAATCTGTTCCGTCAGATGCAAAGTAGGTCACATTTGTCATCTCTGGTGCAAGTTTTAATAGAGGATCTTGCTTTGAAACCAGATATTAATCCACAGTGCCATGAGTTTCTTGCCATTGTGCCGAATAATGAAGTCACTGAACTGAACAATGCTTTGTTTGAACCCACTATCGTTCTTTGAGTTGCATTATATCATCACTGAAATATGACCACAGCTGTATAATTCCTTTTATTCATTATACCGTCTGTTTTGTTATGTTAATTTGAAACACAGTCATCTGAAAGGCAAACATGGCCTCATCCTTTCTGACATCATCTAAATGTAGTATTTAACCATGTTTTTACCGTAAGGAACGCAATGAACAACAGGAAGTAATCCATACACTTCGCCGCCTAACATTTGAACATTATACCAGGATCCATGCCCTTGGCATGCGGCAAATAAGTAATATGGAGTTCTAGGCCTGCTTCCTTTCCTGTCCTGCCCAGAAACAAACCAAAAATGCTAAAGTAATTCTGTGAATAGTTTAAACAACTGACGATAAAAAGAAATCCTCTCATAATTGCACGTAAGCAAAATGACTGATGCGATACTTACCCAAGTGAACATAGTCTCTTCTTGCCTTGAAAGTTTTGCCAGTTTCTCCAGTGCTACCCTGGCGTCAGTGGTGGTGAGTTGAATCATGGTTGAACTCACTGATCTGTGATTGAACTGGATTGAACTCAATTGAATTGAAATCAATGTGTCAGCCACATAGCCAGCCAGCCAGCCAGCCAGCCAGCCAGCCAGCCAGCCAGCCAGCCAGCCACATAGCCTGCCACATAGCCTGCCAGATCGCCCACGATTGACCATTTGTCAAGTTTACATTGCCGCTGCGCAGACGCTTTGCGCTGCAGCGCTGCAACAACTGACCATTTTAAGTTTAGATATGGAACTATGTTATAATGGAACGTTGATTTTGCAAAGCTCTTGCCATTTCAGTTTGTTATAAATGCCCAACTAATCTGATTCTGATTCTATGATTTTAAGATATGATAGCAACAGGCCCACTTCCTGTCCATACTTCTGATAGATGAAACAGTGAACCCCTTTGACGTAATTTTTACTCATCAGTTGTTCATGTGGTATCCAAAGAGGTTACTTTATGTTGTTGTGAGGTTATTTCATGACGTGATGAAGTTATTTAGTTACACAGTGACATTATTTCATGGCGCAATGAGGTAATTTCACTTGATAGCCGAAGAAGTTACTTTATGTTGTTTAGAGGTTATTTAATTTCGTTATGAGGTAATTTCATGATGTGGTGAGTCCCTTTTATTGTCTTGTATGCATCGCTTTGTCAAGGTTTTTTGACAGATCATATCTGACAAAAATATTTAGACGTTCTTCAAGGAACATGGAAAGTCTTACAAGAATTTTGGATGACTAAAGACTATGCAGTTCCACTTTGCTTAATCCTGCCTATTTTTTTGGTTTCTAGCATTGTTTACATAACTAATGTTCTTAATTCCATGCAGACTAGACTGTTTGAAACTTTGGGGGGACCAGTTCGGGCACACTATGCCCCCTCTATATTTTCAAGACTTTAAGTGCTAGAGTCTTGGAACTTGGCCCAAGTAACAAATGATCAGGCAACCAAGTGATTTCTGTATGAGGCTCAGAAAAATCTTTGTTTGGCCAGAGCCAAGAACTGCTCTAATATCAGAGACATTCCAGGCACAGTAAATAACATCCAATTCCTTGCAATTTGCCATGCACTGTAATATCTCAAAGTGACCTGCACCTTGTACCTGTAGGAAGCCAATCACATCACCATTTTCATCCAGTGAGCTGGATGTTATTTTTTCAAGAACAGTCTTTTCGTCATCATCACTATAAAGTGTGATCTTTTAAACCCAAGGAATGCATTACGAAGAGTTCCAAATGCTCAAAACCATACTGAGGAGCTTCCTGTCTTGTCCCAAGTTCCATCTATGGAGCAGTCAGATAGAGTGATGGATCGATCTGATTGTAGTGTCTTTTCATACCGGGTGAGCCAAAAAGAAGTTCCCACTTTTGAAAATTCATAACACCAAGACTAATTCACGGATTTGAATGATTCAAATTCTAGTTAAAAGCCGAAAGATCAAAGTATTTTTGTAATTTTTCTCGCTGTCCTACCAGCACTACAAATATAGGTTAATTCAACTTTATAAAAATTTCATAGATGCAAAATGACAGAAAAAGGGCCTAAAACATCAATCAATGCATAAAAGACTTCTCGCACTGAATAATGAAGGAAATGCAACTTTTCATGGGTGAGAGATATCCTTTAGGTATTAATTGCCTTGGGATTGACAATCTTTCGCATTTGTTTGAAAATCAATGTTTTATAACTCTTGAGGAAGGTGAAACGTCCATGGCCTATTGTTCGATTTGAATAGAGTCCTTACGATTTGATCGATGTTTTAGGCCCTTTTCCTTCATTTTGCAACCATGAAATTTTTATAAAGTTTAATGTACCAACACTTCTTGTGCTGGTAGGACAGCGAGAAAAATCACAAAAATGCTTCGATCTTTCGACTTTCAACTAGAATTTGAATGATTCAAATCCGTGAAGTAGTCTTGGTGTTATGAATTTTCAAAAGTGGGAACTTTTTTCTGGCTCACCCGGTAGTGTTGAGTAACTTCATTTGTTGCCCTTGCCATGCTCTCAGCTGCAATCTTGCATATGCTTGACATACATCTTCTGCCATTTGGCTGTTAAGCGGTTTTTGACAGCCGTCCATATTCATGATTTCTGCAAATTCTCCATTCATTGATGACCTTTCCCAAGCTCTCTGAAAGCAACACTGGGTGGTATGTTTGCCTCGTAATTATCTCTTCCACATCCATTGGACTCTTCTTTTCCTAGCTTTGACGCAGTCCTTGGTGTATGGGATCCGAATTCCCATTTATATCTCTTGCAGACCACTACAAGTTTCTTTGCTAAATCCATTCTAGCCCAATGCACATCCTTTAGCATGAGTCAGCATCGAAACTTTGGACAAATTCCAATTTCTTCTATTAAATTTGCCAAAATGCCAAAATCTACCAAAATGAAATAATCTTATTGGTTAAGGTCACCTTCAGCAGCAAGTTCAGTTTCTGTTGGCAGATGTTTAATCAATGAGGAGTCTCACTGTTACCTGTGATTGCTTCACTTCTTCCTGTGAACTGCTTTGTGATTTGATAAGCCTATAGTCACTTACAAAATTGTTCAGGCACCTTGAAAAAGAGACATTTTTGCCCCCCCCCCCTTCCTTCCCTTGATGTAAACAATGTTTTGAAAAGGTATCTGATCGAGATGACACATGTGACTTGGCAGCTTGTTGTTGTACTGCAACATTGATTAGGGGGAGGGGGAAACAGAGTCTAAAAACTGAAAATCTAGGGGTGGCTCAACAAATTTGTAAGTGATTGTAGCATAGGGATATTTCGAACTTCAAACCATCACTTGTTTGAAGGATCTTTAGATGATGCTTTGTCCATTACATCTTCAACCATGGAGACTTTGGACACTACTGTTGTGCTGTTCAAACTAACCATCAGGCAATACTGATTAAATACTCACCCAAGATAACCAAGGATGTTTGTATTCCATTACAACATTGTGTTTTGGCTAGGCCCTAGCTTGAAATTCTGAATCCACACTGAACTGAAAACAACAAGTCGCCTCCAAAACTTACCCTAATGGAATACCCTCGCATTGACGAGCCCTTTGGAGAAATTTTGACTGGGTATGACATAAGAGGAAAACATACACATGTGTTGTATTCCTATGTGTGATACATTGTGATTGACAACATCCACTAATAACAAAGGAAATTTTCTCACGGCAAAACTAAAGTAAAACTTTTTTCAGGTGGTTTCAACAAATGACAGTTTGATCAATTTCATGAAAACATTCCAGTTTGCAAGATGGCAGCTCTCCACATGCAAAAGTGATGCCTGCGGACCTGCATTTTGATAGATCTCTCAAGCTCTTGCAATTGATACTTGTTGAATTGCATTTTTTTTTATAACATTCTCACTAGATCTTGCTCAGTCTTGTCAAGATTTTGCCCTTAGAATTCACCTGCAATTACTGGCAATGGATCTGGGCATGCATGCTCTCCTGGGGGCTCCTCGCAAATCAGAACCTCTGCTGCGGCTGCTCCTCTCATAACTTTGCACAAAACTCCTGCGCCATTTCATCCTCTTTCCCTCTAAATCCAATGGGGCAGGCAACAAAGGTCTTCTTAAATTCACTCTGCACCAGAAATTTCTTGTATCACTTTGCAACATTGTTCTTCCTTATCTTAAAGTCTTTAATTTTCTTAAACTGTACATGTCTCTGTGTACTCACATTCCAAGAACACGCTACGTGCGTGTACAGTAACCACACAGGACATCTCCACTTTTCAAACAGAGTACCCATGCTTCACAGGAATGTTGATTTTTGTGACAGAGTAGTTTCGGCTTCAACACTACATTCTTGATAAACATTGGACAAATCCACTCATAAAATATGAATAAGCTTTCCAAGCTTGTGTACTGTCTTATGTATGCTGTCTTGAAAGCTTTTTTCTGGATCACAAAGGCAAATGCTTTTTCAAGGTCAACTTGAGGCCATAATGATACATCGCTCCACTTCTGATGGGAAGTTTTAATTAGATCTGGAATATCATAGTTACTTAGCATCTTGGTATATGTACTCTTCATATCATTTTCAAGCTTGTCTAGATCTCACACAACAGGCTCTTTCTTCTCAAATGCAACCAATGCTCTTGCAGCTAAGTCCAGTTTCGTTCCTTGTTCCGATAGTGCCCTCATGGCCAGATAATACTTTAACTTGGTAATGGTCCATTCAAGAGAATCAGCACATGTTACACTAGAAGCTGTCGTCAAATTAATGCAAATTAACAGAACAGACTTCCCCTATGGTTTTCGACAATGTTTGTGGAAATCTTTTGATCCCTGGTACATGTTCATTTGTGTGGATTTTCCCCAACACTTTTCCGGTAGATTCATTCTCTTCTACGTAAATTGACTGCCTCTCCTCATATAAAGCCAATTAAATACCATCCCAGATGTCTGCCCTAGGCTTTATCCAATCAAACATTAACTGGTATCGCTTTACAAGGCGAGGGGCATGGTCTATTAACCAGACCCTTTTCTGGTAGGACCTTGGAGCATAGGACCATAGGACCAGGACTCATACTGACCAGACCTTGTAGGAATTCCCATTCATTGCCACCGTAAAACCTCTATTAAGCCCCTGGGAGGCTTATTTAATTTCAGACACTTAAGAGGGGGGCCTTATTAGAGAGGAGAGCTTATTCACAAAATCATATGACAGGGAGATGTGTGATAGCTTTTCAGTTGTTTTATCACATGAAATACCCATTGTAGGTAATATACAATATCAATAGATAGTTTGTTGATTCAACATACAATTTCACAAGTCAAATACATAAATTCAATGCATTCTCCAGTCATACACTATCAAAACTAACATGCAAGCTTGTCTTGCAAAATATAAGGAAAATCATTGGTAATATCTGGCATTTGATATAAGTGGGGGGGGGCTTATTTAAAATTCCGGCTCAGAGAGGACGGGCTTATTGGATAGAGGGGCTCAAGATAGAGGGGGCTCAATGGAGCTTTAACGGAATATGGGAATAGTCACGGAAAGGACATGACATGGGATGTCATACTCTTGGTACCAATGACTGAAGTGAAAAAAGGAATTGTGATTCTCTATTTTTTCTGGCTTGTTGAAAACAGCATGATGTAATGTACTTGGTAGACTTACAATGTGATTCCCTGTATTCGTTGATAATCTGTCATCTTATTTTCTCCCATAATAAGTATGAGTGAAAACCATCCAATTCAATGAGCGATGCTGAGACTCACATAATGAGTAAAGTATCTATTTATTTGGTATCCTCCGGATGGGGACCAGAGCCAATAAAATAAAATATCACTAAATTTTTAAAGAATGTAAGGAAGGAGCTCCAACACAGGCCCCTTTCTTTTTCTCTTTCTTTTCCCAATATTTGTCTCCTGCATTTTTGAGGCTTTGGTTCCCAGCGTAATATTTTGTTAGGTTGCCACATGTGGTGCATCTCAGCAATCTATTGAAACTTGCTGGTTTTGCCTCGCTTTGGAGTCAATAAACAAGGTTACATCAACTGCACAATGCAATAGACAATGAAATAAAGATATGGAGAGCAACCCTCCGATAATTGAAATATTTTGAGGAGGGCACTATGTTCAGGGGTGTCAGTGGGAATGATTTGGATTCTGACTTCCTCAGGTTCAAGGAATTATCTTGCTGTAAGTGGTTATATAGGCTCGGAGAGGTGAATCTTGACAAGTAAGTGTCGTTGGCAACATTCAAATCTGGCAACCCTGGATATAGCCATGGATATAGCTATGTTTATTCCCTTTAAAGGAACTTTTACTGCATAAGTCACAATTTTTTATCCTTTAAGTAAGAAACAATAGAATGACTCATGATAATGTTTACCTGCTGAATATAAGGAGATTAAAGAAGCTGATTTCTTTAATACTTACTCCAGTCCTCCTAGCTTTCTTTGCAGTCTGTTCACTTTCTTGACTTGCAAGTCTTTATCCCCAATTATCCACATTTCCATATTTTTCTTTGGCAGCTGGTACGTCTGTTCTGGTAGCCATTCTTTCTTAAGTTTTCCCTTTATGCTTTCCTTTATTGAACTCTTTGGGGAAGACAGAAAATAGTTAAATTACATATTTATGCCATGTCTTACTGTTGCGTGGCTTCTAAGAGTTTCATGTTTTCTTTTTTTAACCAAAGATGGTGAACCATTCGTAAGACTTGCATAATTCCTGCGTATGCCCATTTGGTAATTGATGATAGCTTGTGCATATTGCATAGCCTGAGATAATGAGATGAGATAATGGATGCATCTGATTGCAGTTTCTTTTCATAGCATTGAGTAATTTCATTTCGGTTTTCTTGAGGATCTTGGAGAGAATAGTTCATGACCAGCTTTTTGATTTCCTGGTGGCAAAGAAAGTGATCACAAGAAACCAGGGGCGGCTGGGACTAAAAATATTTAGGTATTCAAAATTAGGAAAGGGAGCCTTCCCAGGACAGGGGTCCGGAGCATACTCCCCTGGTAACAAAATGTTTTTAAAACATTCTAAAGCGTTGCAGAGTGCCCTTCATAACTTGTTCATGAGAAAAATCATCTTCAGCAATCATCATACAACAGATATTAATAACGTGTCAAATGTCAAAAGTTGTTAAAATCTTCTAAGACATCTAACCCTTCAAAGTTTGGAAAAGACCAGTAAAATCCTTGTACCTGTGAATCCCAGTAGCTACAAGTGCACAAGACGAAGAGAAAGGGCCTTGGGCTTTAAACCGTGAGGGTTACCGTTATCGTCAAAGATCAGATTGCAATCAAAACTCGCGGAGACTTGCCGCCTCCAGAAAGCCACCAAAAGGGCAAGGTATTGAGATTTGGACTTGAATACCACGGCCTCTCAGAAGGACCTCATCTTCTCATAAATGCGTTCGCATCTGCATTCTGAAGGTCGCTGAAACATTCCTTGGTACTATTAAATGTTTTACAAAGTAAATCGCGTAGAATCAGAAAGTTTTTTTCATTCAAGATGTTAGAAATTTGAATTAAATCAAGGATCCCTTTATCGATGGGCATTTCAATCCCAAAAATCCGTATATCTTTAAGAAAATTATTTTGTTTTCAAGGGAAATTCCTCAAAACCCGTAAAAATCATTTGTTTTAAGAAAAGATCTTGCACGCTTTTCCGAATGAGTGACATTGCACCCTCGCCCTTTGTAACTTACAGGATAGCCATGGAGTACACTCTGAAACATTGCTTCTTCAAGGTTAAAAGACACCTTCTAAAACTTACCTGGACGCTGCTCGAGAGTGAACTGATTTCTCTATTTTGATCAAAAAAAGGTTGTTGAAACACCCCAACGATACTCATTTCCCAAAACCCAATCCTTCATACACAATGGCAGTCGAAAGTGAAGACACAAGGAAACCTCACCGTGGTATTCAGAATGAGAACTGAATATGTTCAGTTCAGAAAACCTTTGTTGTCTTGCTGAAAGTTCAATGGCAGTCAACGTCACAAAGGGCCATGGAAACAAAGACTTAGTATTCAGGATGGCCTCTGAATACCTCACGGCCAACGGGGCCGTAATAATCCCAGATATCAATATCCACTATTGACAAAATTCCTCAATGGATTAGCGATCTATTATCCACTTTCTTTGAGACAAAAAGGATGGTAAATATGGTCTGTGCATCATTTCCGACATCACAAAAGGGTCTTTTCATCAAACCCGGCATCTCCTGGAGAGAGGTTTTCTTGTTGGAAAACTTATTTTCGAGGGTCAGAAAAATATAAGAATTTTTTTGCAAAAAAATAGGTATTCAGTGAATACCTTGAATACCCCTCAGCGCCGCCCCTGCAAGAAACCAATTGGCATTTCAAAAACTACACTCCACTGTGACATCCTTAATTTGTAGCATCGATTCTTGGTATGAAAACATCGACTGCAAAAACTGAATCTGACGATTTTTCTGGACCTTAAGAAAGCATTCGATACGGTCGTTCACACAATCATGATTGAAAAACTGTGAGCATACGGGATCAAAGGGATCCCTGGAAACTGGTTCAAATCGTACCTTGATAATAGACAGCAATACTGTTCCCTAAACGGTAAAAAACCTAAGGCGAGAGAAATTAAATGCAGCATACCCCAAGGTTCTTGCTTGGGCCCCCTTCTCTTCATAATATATCTAAATGATTTTGAGCGTAGCCTAGAAATATCTATGCTGATGATACTAATGTGACAATAGCATCAAATGACATTGAGAAATTAGTAGTGGATGCGCAAGAGAAGTTACTTAACGTTTCTGAATGGCTGAGAGTAAATAAGCTATGTCCCAACCCCTCAAAAACAGAGTACTTGATTATAGGCCACCCTCGGAAAACAAAAGATGTAAATATACCGAATGGGTTAAAGTTGAATGACTCTGAAATCAAACGAGTTTCCAAAGCCAAATCACTTGGAGTAATGGTTGATGAAAATCTGTAATGGGACGAGCAATTTAAAACTGTCAAGAAAAGGATTTGTGCGGGACCTGCTTCACTGAAGAAACTGAAAAATATCCTCCCTCAGTCGAAACTATGTAGTGTATATTATGCTATTGTTGAAAGTCACCTATGCTACGCAGATGTAATCTGGGGCAGTCTTCCAACGAGAATACTCGAAACTCTCCAACGATTACAAAATAGAGCCCAGTCGATAATCGAAAATGCCAGATTAAAATACAACTGGTCCTGTGATTGGCTGAACGTCAATAATCGGACAGTTATGACCTATAAGATTATGAATAAACTAAGCCCTGAAAGCCTTTGGGACAAATTTGAGCTAAGATCAATGCACTCAAGCTATGTAACAAGAAACTGCCATGATCTTCAGATCCCAAGGCTAAGTACAGAACATGCAAAAAAGGCTTCAAATATTCGGCTCTAAAAATGTGGAATGATACGCCTGTTGATATACGAGAGGCCCCAACTCTCGGTTGCTTTAAAAAACAATTGAAAGCACACCTACTGGCTGGTCAAAAACCTTAACTTCAAAACACGACCCCCTGGAAGAACAGCAATATTAACAATTGGGAAAATTTTTTGTTTGTTTATAAGATTGTATATAAGTATTATTAGATGCTGAAGGGTTTAATTTTCGTGTATAAATATTTATTCATATCATATATCATATCATATCATATCATTTGCTGCCCTTGCCATGCACATGCCGTTAAATCCTGAGAATGCTCCGGCCTCTGATTGGCTTAGAGAACAATAGGCATATTTACAATTGAGGCAGAACGAGATTGCTTCGACGAAAGTGAGGGCATCACAGTGGTGCCCACTGCCAAACAGCCAAATAAATCTGTTTGTTTGCTTCTGGTTTGCTTTGACGAAGTTCCGCAACGATGCCCAATATTCGATTGGATCAGAGTAAATTTATTTCTAAAGTCAATCTGATTGAATTTACCTCACAACTCGTGATAATAAGTCAATTATTTAGAATCAGTTACCCGTTCAAATGATTTAAAAACACGATAACATTTAAATTAGAGGCAGTCTGAATGAAAATCTTTACGACTTGGTTGGCAAATCATAAACAAACAACCTTTTTGTTGTCAGATAATAGCCCCTCAATGTTCCTTTTGTAGGCTTCTCTTGTCCTTTCTCTGCTTGATCAATGGTTAGTGTTGTCTGTCTTATATGTTTGAACATGGTCATGGCATGGTTTTGAACAGCAGAAATGTATCCCGAAATGTATTTGACTATGACACCAAAGATGGATCATAGGTCAAATGGGTGGGGTGCACCGCCAGTGCACCTTGGTAGTTAAATCTCCACCCTCGGGACCTTGCATTTTTGAGGGAGGAGCATTGCATTCTCAAAAAATCTTGTACAGTTCTGGCGGCAATCATTTTAGAAGAAAATCCACCAAAAATCAGTGAAAGTCCTTTTGTTCTGAAAAAATCTCCGACGCTTTTTGGCATGAGTGAAATCGAGAGTGACATGCCCCACGAAAGAATCTCGGATATCAATACTTTGCACTTCTAGATCTTTTTGCCCCCAAGGAAAATGATGAGTCCTGATTTTAACCAACTCCCTTGATTGATACTCTGTTACTGGTGTTCCAATCGATCACGTAAACTGAAACATTGCAGGCCACGGACAAAAGAGAACTTGTTTCAAGAAAATCCTTCTAACTTCTATTGTATTTACTTTTGTAAGAATTAAGATCAATACTGTGGCGGCTATGGCAACGACAGAGATTTAACATGAAAAGTTTGAAAATTGAAAGTTAGCAATGGACACCACTGTGATGCCCTCATTTTGGGTTTATGCAATCTCGTTCTGCCTCTATTGTCAAATATACTTATTGTCATTTAGGCCAATCAGAGGCCGGAGCATTCTCAGGATTTAACGGCATGTTGCCATGCTCTCAGCTGCAATCTTTGCATTGCAAATGAAAATGAACTGAACTGAACTGAACTGAACGTACATCTTCTGTCATTCGGCTGTTAAGCGGTTTATGACAGCCCATCCACATTCATGGTTTCTGCAAATTCACCATTCATTGATGACCTTTCCCAAGCTCTCTGAAAGCAACACTGGCCTGTATGTTTGCCTCGTGATTATCTCTTCCACATCCACTGGACTCTACTTTTTCTAGCTTTGATGCAGTCCTTGATGTATAAAATCCGAATTCCCATTTATATCTCTTGCAGACCACCACAAGTTTATTTGGTAAACCCATTCTAGCCCCATGCACATCCTTTAGCATAAGCGAGCATTGAAACTCTGCACAAATTCCAATTTCTCCTGTTCAATTTGCCAAAATGCCAAAATCAACCAAAATGAAATAATCTTGTTGGTTAAGGTCACCTTCAGCAGCAAGTTCAGTTTCTGTTAGCAGATGTTTATTGAACAAGGAGTCTCACTGTGACCTGTGATTGCTTCACTTCTTCCCCTGAACTGCTTTGTGAATTGATAAGCCTACAATCACTTCCAAAATTGTTGAGGCACCTTGAAAAAGAGACATTTTCACCCCCCTCTTTTCCCCCATGTCAATCATGTTTTGAAAAAGGTATCTGATCGAGATGACACATGTGACTTGGCAACTCGTTGTACTGCAACATTGACTAGGGGAGGGGAAACAGAGGGTAAAAACTGAAAATTTGGGGGGTGGCTCAACGAATTTGTAAGTGATTGTAGTGTAGGCATTTTCTGAACTTCAAAGCGTTGCTTATTTAAAGGATCTTTAGGTGATGCTTTGTCCATTACATCTTCAACCATGGGAACTTTGTTGTGCTGTTCAAACTAACCATAAGACAATAATGATTCAATACTTACCCAAACCAAGCAAGAATGTTTGTATTCTGTTACAACATCGTGTTTTGGCTAGGCCCTAGCTTGAAATTCTGTATCCAAACTGAATTGAAACAACAATTTGCCTCCCGATATGAGGAGATTAAAGAAGATGATTTCTTTAATGCTTACTCCATTCCTCCTAGCTCTCTTTGCAGGTCGTTTTCCCCTATCATCCATGTTTCCATATTTTTCTTTGGGAGCTAGCACGTCTGTATCATTTGTCAGGGGTAGCCTTTCTTTCTTAAATTTTCCGTTGATGCTTTCCTTTATTGAATTCTTTGGGGAAGACAGAAAGTAGTTGAATTATACATATATGCCATGTTTTACTGTTCCGTGGTTTCTAAGAGTTTCATTGTTTCTTTTTTTAACCAAAAATTGTGAACTATTCACAAGACTTGCATTGTTCCTGGCTATGCCCATTTGGTAATTGACGATAGCTTGTGCATATTGTAGAGCTTGAGATAATAAATACACAAAATTAGGATCTCTGTTTCTTATTTTGCAATACGAAGAAACCCCTCAGGGGGTGGATGCTCTGCTAAATATGGGTTACCTGTTCTTGGAAATTTTTCTGTGTTTAAAGCCTAGCAATGAACGAGCTCTATTCACGGCTGTTTCATATCAGTCATATGGCACTTGGATTGTGCGCAGATATTGAATTTAACACCAGATTTGGTGTGTGTTGTCAAAACCTCGGGATACTCAAAATATCCTTTCTTCGAATTTAAACAACGATTCAAAAATCGGAAAAAAGTTTTATTCTTACCATAAAGTGTTTGTTATTCTTCGTTATTATCTATTTTCTCTCTCTTCGTTTTCCACACTAAAACGGCTGCGAAACTTCGGTCAATTTCGAAGTTCGCCGCCATTAGGCCTAACGGTCCTGTCACGAAAATTGTTTTAGGGCCAAAACCACGCACACAAGGAACAAGAGGAATGATCCTATCGATGAGGGAATCCCCATAGATTGACAAAATCGAGACCCGATCAAATTCCAAGGCCTAGCCTTTCCTTGGTGACGATTTAAAAGTTTCAAACGGCTGTAAAATTCTTGATTTTTGGTCAAAATAAACGGGGTTCACAGCAAATGATCGACAAACTCCTTATCTATCGATATGTTTTGCTAAATTTCCCAGTCATAAGCCCCCATTGACCCTAAATCGATTTATTTGCACCCCACTCCAACGAGGAACGAAAATAAGGCCTCGCAGCGGGAGCATCCATAATACTGCTACGCAGCACCAACTCCCCGTGGCTCGGCCGTGAGGGCGTTTCTTCGCGACAACGTAGGTAATTTCCTTGCGTAACATCCGGAGTGACTTATTTACAACTAATTTTAGCTATTCACGAGCTGATTCATGTTTGTAGAAATTTTTTAACTTGTCAATTTCATTCAAAATTTGAAGTCAGTACTGCTACGAAACATTACGAAGTGAAGTCTCGTTGTTTAAAAACTGTTATCTTTTGTATATTGGTAAAAATGGAGAAACTGTTCAAAAAGTTGGGAATCGAAAGAACTGTAATGGAAAATCCATTCATTGTTAACCGGATAGAGAATGGAACTGTTGTTATGAATGAATTTATGTACGAATTGCTCAAGATATACAAGGCGAGTAAAAAGAATTTCTCTGTGTTTTACGAACTTCTTCGCAACCTGGTACCACTGGATATCTACGATCGATTTGTACTTTTAAAAATTAATAGCTTCAGAAGCAGAATAGAAACTTTTTACAAACGAGGTCAGAAAACTGCACGAAACCCCTCCAAACATGCACAGTTTTTGAAAGAAGAGTTTCATTTCGTACTTCCCGAGAAACCAGACCCAGATACGCCGCGTAAACGTGCCTTGAAGAAAGAAATTAAGGCAAAGGATGAATACATTAAGAAGAGAAAACTCGAGTCAGAAGTACTAGAGTCAAGCATCGAGGATTTGGAATCTTCTTTAGAGGAATCTCAAAACAAAGTTGATTCACTTGAGGATGAAACTTTCCAGTTGTCAGCAGAAAAATATGTACTTCAGTGAAGATCCGCAGGACTGTTAAGTGGACTTTCGCGTCACAAGTGTAGCAGTAGTCCCGTTCCTAACAGATGTAAAGACAAACACAGAAATCAAGGGTGTCTTTGGCGATATAATATCAATTGAACATGAAGAGAGCCCAAGTTTTCATGTTGGAAAACAATATTTCAAATATGAGAACGGCGAAGGAAAGAAGAAATTGACATCAGGATTCAGGAACCATTATGCAGAATTACCTCTCTCTAAGGGCCCTGCATCAAAAATTGGCGTGAAAGAGATCCAGAAAAGAGCGAAGCTTTCCATGAAATTCGTGTCGAAGATAGCTTCTCCTACTGATGATGATACAGAAACACATCTGGTTCTGAAAGAAATGATTAAGGCAAACAAAGATCTGTTCATCAAAGCTGCGGAAAGTGCCGGCATTGCGATAATGCCACAAATAAGCCCTGAACAGGCAATAAATATAAAATCGTTGATGCGCCTGCCAATGAACAAGGTTAGAAACCTAAGGAGATGTCTAAAAAATTTAAAGATAAACATCTTACCATCTGAACGAAAAATGCGAAGCATACAGTCTTCATTGCTATCCCATGTCAGCACAGCTTCTGTTGAGACGGGATACATGGGTTTGTTACGTACGGCTTCAGATGCAAATGTTACCCCCAGGCCCTTCGTAAGAGTGAAGGATCTCATGCCGTACTTGACCGATGTTTTGTCAAAAGAAACACTAAAGGTGGATGGTGACTTTCAAGGCAAGCTCTGGCTTCTTTTTGGTGGAGATAAAGGGGGGCAGCATATGAAGTTTCATGTTGAGTGCTGGAAACACACAGAAAGCTGGGTCTGTGGATAATGTCCATATCTTTTGCATTTTCGAAGCAACTGACTCACTCGATAATATGTGGAAAGTCTTCTCTATTTATCGAGAACAAATTGCAAGGCTTCAAGATCCCGAAACTAGGATTTTGGGAAGGGAAGTTAAGATATTTTTAGGTGGTGATTACCATTTCTTAGATGATTGCCTTGGACATCAAGGATCCTCTTCCTCTTACCCAAGTTCTCTTGACTTAGTTCCAATAAAACACCTTCAGTCTCATAATGATACACCTCACAATCCAGAAACATGCCAGATTGAGGTTCGCACAGTGAAACATTATGAAGAGTCTTATAATGAAAGTTTGTCAGATTCCAGAAATAATTACAATGCAAGGGAAAATGGCAAATGTCATTTCTCCGTTATAGAGCAGATGTTGTTCCCGTTAAGGTCCCTTTCTCAGGTTGTCCCCCCTGGACTTCATATAATGTTAGGGATTGTTCTTAACATTTACTTGATGCTTTTGGAAGAATGCAGGTCAATGGATCAAGCTATGAATGACCAGACTATGACAGCAGATAGGGACAATGTATCAGATGATTGGGAAGTAAAGAGTGTAGAATTGAGCAACAAGGTAAACCAGTTAAGGGAGTTAGGAGAAGCAGTAGTGGACATTGAAAATCGTTTTGCTCGCTTAGATGCTGTTATTTCGGGAGATCATAAGAAAAACAATGAACTTTCGGAATTAAGTGACACGCGGAAAAGAAAAACAAAAAAGAGAAATGTAGAAAAATGTGCATCGAAAAACTGTTGCATCACACTGCAAGACGAAAATATAAATTGGATTGCATGTGACAATTGTTCGCAATGGTTCCATACCTTCTGTGAATGTTTCAGCCCACAAGAGGAGCTGGAAATATCGGATGAACAATCCTACACCTGTCTGGATTGCCAAGAAATTAGTTTGTTTGATCGGAAAGAATTGTTTGCTGAAAAAATTGGAAGCATTATTGAAGAGGAAAACAAAATCAAAATTGATTCTGTCAATCTGCAAATTCAGTGTGATAACCTGAAATCTAAATTTGAAGAGAAAATCGGTGCAAATGAACGTAAGCTGCTTAGTGCCCTAGATTCCCTGAAAGTTGTTCGTCAAGCTTATCATGGGAACGTCTTTGTCGGCAATCATTGCAAAAAGATTTTACGAAACTTTGCTGTATTAACAGATGTTTTGTTGGCCAAACCAGAACTCAAGTTGAAATATGATAACATTCTAGACTTATTTTCGAAAATACAAAAGCTCATGTCAGCAAAAAGATTTTTAAAGGAGACAGAGATCAGCAGTTTAACTTCAATGTGCCATAAATTTGGAGAACTTTTCACGGTATATTTTGAAAGAAACTTGACACGCAAAATGCATGAACTTATCTTTAATGTACCTCGATTCGTTGCTGAGCACAAAACATTGGGCTTGCTAAGTGAAGAAGAAGGGGAAAGTGTTCATTCCTCGGTAAACCAAGAACTTCGACAACTAACGTGTGTTAGGGATCAGAGTGAAAGAATAAGACTTGTGTTAGAGAGGCAAGAGTTAAGAAGCTACACAAACAAATCGTTGATGAAAGGAGCTGCAAGACTGTGTGAAAACTGTAAATCAAAAGGACAGAGTCATTTTCTCAGGGCTGGGAGGGACAAAGGGCGATACTGTCCAAGCTGTAATAGTGATAAGTTTTAATTGAAAGATATTTCTTAACTTGTAAATTGTGTTGAGTAATAAACAACCCATTTGCCAAGTAATTTCCATCACATGTTTATTACAGCAAAATATCAGATACGTCATCTGTGACCAGTGTCAGATGAATACATTTAGCAAATGGCTACTGCATAGTACTCAAGGCAGTTTCAATATTAATTCTATGCTTTGAAATATGTTCAAACCATCAGCAGCTTGATTTTATGACAATTCAGGGGCAAAATAATGTTGTAAATAATGTTGAATGTATATGATTAATATAACCAATAAATAACCAATAAATGTATAACAATAAGATATTTTTAAACTCAAACACATAACTGGGCATTAAGATTTCCGTTTTAAAACCAATTCTAATACATTTTATTCTTAAAATCTAACCTGTCCTACTTTCAGCGTGTTAAACAATTGAAATGTGCAAAGAATTTTTGATTATCCCATGTGTTAATGGCGTCATGGGTGGGGTTACCCTTACCCCACAATTCCCATTTCACATATATGATGTGCAATTTAATGAACTTTTAGGAACTTTTTCCGATTTGAAAATGGTTGCATACTTTTCAAGATATTTGCGTTTTTCTGACTGCCAGTCCAAAATTAATGAGATGCGGAATCCAAGTGCCACTGAAACAGCTGTGTATTAGACAACCAATGTAGAAAACAACCAACAGGGACCAAGTTTTATGGTAATCTGTGCATCTCTTGGCACAATTTTAGGCTAGCTTGGACTTGAAGCCCACTTTTTCACACACTGTTTGCATGAAAAGAGTCCAATTGAGTTCAAAGAAAGATTTAATAGCATTCACCTCAATATATCCACTCCCAGGCTCTAGGAAAGTCAAGTCAAATTCATAGTTGAATTTCTGCATTGTGTCATCATGTTGCAATTTGCAATGAGCAGAGATTTTTCCATGCAATGAGGAGACGTACATTCCAAGCAAACTCTTGTTTCATTTAAGAGATTGAGACAAAGCTGGAGATGAAGTCCATCACAGCATACATTCAAGCAAAGCTGCAATTTACCGTCATACCTGTGTATGCCAGCGTTTATACCAATATTACGAAGAACAAGAGCTAAATAGGCATACAAATCTGCATTTAGAAACACTGGATCGCGCTTGGAGATATTTGGTTAATTCCTTTCATGACCTGAAGGGATGTGCTCATAGCACTCCTTATTCTCATCAACGTTTCTCCAAAAGCTTTGTCAAAAAGCCAATGGCTTGTGTCATTTGTTCCTTCTTAGGCTCTGCAGCACTCACTCGTTCAGGGGCAAAGTTTTCTTCCGGGCTCACCTCCCTAAGGGCAACTCAAATTGCGTCAGAAAAAGTTTTAGGGTCAGCCATGGTCACACGTCTCATTAATTCAGGTCGTAATCCAAGTACCGGGTGTCCCAAAAAAAAGTATCCGGATTTGGTCGACCCTAGCGATAAGCATACAGCGTGAATCAATCCGAAATGATTTTCAAAACATACCTCGATAGCCAACTTGAACATAGATACCTCGTTTGTTGATATCGGTGCACTGAGGGTGAAGATATTAATCTTCAAAGGAGAAATTTGCCTCCACCTCCAAACCAGAGCTTTGGCGCTTTGGCCTAAGCAAATTCTTGAAGCTCTGTGAATGAAATCAACAAACTTTGAAGATGGCAAAACAGATGTGTTTTCCAAAATACAGTTCATGTGAGACCTATCGTCAAGGGAGCCCCGAAATCAGCTTCATTCATCTCAATATCGACAATTTATTTAACACTTACTATTCACCGGTAAAGTACTCCCTTGAGCATCAACACACTTTTGACATCGTCGAATCATTCCTTGAAAAGAATTTGTTATCAGACCTCTCGAGATCAGGTTGATCATCGCGTATCTTCGAAGCTGATTTCCCGGGTGGGTCTTCATCAAGAGAGGAGATATCTTTTGGCCCCCAAAAGATCTCCAGACCTTCCTGTCGTGGCCCCCGAGAGATCTAATAAGCAATTCTTTTCAAGGAATGATTCGACGATTTCAAAAGTGTATTGATGCTCAAGGGAGTACTTTCACCGGTGAATAGTATGTGTAAAATAAATCGTCGATATTGAGATTAATGAAGCTGATTTCGGAGCTCCCTTGACAATCGGTCTCACATAAATTGTATTTTGTAAAACCCATCTGTTGTGCCGTCCTCAGATTTTTTTGATTTTATTCATAGAGCTTCAAGAATTCCCTTAGGCCAAAGCGCCAAAGCTCTGGTTTGGAGGTGGAGGCAAATTTGTCCTTTGAAGATTGATGTCTTCACTCTCAGTGCACCGAATTCAACAAACGAGGTATCTATGTTCAAGTTGGCTATTGAGGTATGTTTTGAAAATCATTTCGGTTTTGATTCACGCTATGTTCTTATCGCTAGGGTCAACCAAATCCGGATACTTTTTTTTGGGACACCCGGTATAAGATGCTCACGGACCATCATCTCAATATATTCATTGCTAACATCACTGAAAAATGATCAAAAAGCCAAACGTTGAATGGCAGAAGCAAAGTTGTTTATGGATTCCAATTTCCGTTGTCTTCTAGTGGTCAAATCTCCATAGGCTGAGCGTCTCATGTCAGCAGGGCTAAATCTATCAATGATAGTGTTTGTAATCACCCCATAATTCGTATTGTCTCTTGTCTCGATTTTTTTGAAATGATAACCAGCAGGCCCTCTTAAGTATGCTGAAACCAAACAACCACATTTTGCATCATCTCATTCGTTAGCACGGGCAATCGTCTCAAAGGAGGCAAACCAGTCCAAACAATCGTCCTACGGATATCCATAACATTTAACAGTGTGCCAAAAAATTTTACTTACCGCAGAGTCACTTCCTCTCTGGGTACTCGTATCAGCATCCTCCTCGCCACTGGATCCACCTGTTGCAGGCATCCTTGAAAATCTCAAAATCAGTGGTTCAACTTCTCTGCAACTCCAATATGACATATGCGAAGGCTAGAAACATTACATATTCTTGATCTAGGCCCTATTTGATCGTAATCCCAAACTCGGTAGTCACCATTTGTGGTGGCAGTTAGATTTGAGTCATTTTCCAAGTGTTTTATAAAAATCCAATGAACATGACTTCAGTGAGACATGGAACTTAGCGTGATTGAAAAGTTAAAGTTACCTACAATTCTACAGGTTAAGTAAGAAGTTACGCGGAACCATTGGAGAAAGATAACCAATCAGAAATAAGAGAAACAGGAAAGTGACTAACGTGAGAATAGCATGGGTGTATGTTGATCAGACAAGAAAACAACTAGTCAGTTACCAAAAGTAAGTACGGAAAAGGAAGTAAGAGTCAGGGAAAGAAGTAAGTAAAACTGAAACGATGCAATTAAAGTTAGTCATGAGCTGCAACGGAAAAAGAGGCTAAAACTCTAAGAAGTGAATATGTAATTGACGGATGAGTAAGTCAAGGAGAAGAAAAATTAAAAAAAAATGAATGAGCAAAAAAGAAGGGCTTTGTGACACATCTTGAAGTCAATATCAATCTATCCACTGGTAACTTTATACAAATCTCATACGCACCATTTGACCAACATCCCATTGCCTGAATTTTGATGATTCAGAAAACTAAGTGCCACAGCTGTAGTTGCTGCACCAACGCGGAACCTATGTAATGTAAAATAACCTTCAAAACCAGAAACTTTTAACTCCTTTGCAATCGGCTGTTCAGTCTATCCTTCGACAATGGCTTTCTATCTTTCAGCAAAAAGACAGGACAATTGTTTGAGCCTTGCAGCCACAAATAGTTCATTAACGAATCAACTGGGCAAATTTGACTTCCCAAACAAGCGAAAGGCATTATACATCTTTTGCCAAATTTATCAGTTTTACAATTCTGCAGCCCTTAGAAAACCAAAAATGGCCGTGCACCAAGCAGCCCAAAACATGCTACAGTAAGAACCTGCAAAATAGAAACCACTTTATGAGAAACCTCAGGCTAATTTTTTTGAGAAATGGTGCCCTCATGTAAGAAACTTCTCAGCCTGATTTTAGGAAGGTTTCTTATAGAGGGATCCAAACTATATAACATACTTCATCATGGCTGAACAATTTGTGATGATCAAATGCATGAATTCATGCATAAGCTTGCATCAGCATACAACTTTGGAGAACTTCCATTTTTGATAATCTTAAATATCAGTTTATGATTAGCATAATTGTCGCGATGATGCTTTTGATTGAGCATAAAACCAATGGAGTAATGTGGATTTTTTGTGGCCTATTAGATGACTTGAAGCGATGAAGACCCCTTAAAACTAACGGAATACATAAACATCCCAATAAAGGATCCTCCGCTCCTTTCTGAATGTGTAATGATCTAACAACTGACAGATAGACCCTAATCGTTGAGAGCTGACAAGAGCCACTCAAGCTGCCTATAAATCGCAAAATTGTCAATTCATCTTCTGGGACAGATAAGGTATGAATGACATAGAAAGATATAACATCTGGTAAGACATAACATAGAAAGTTGGCAGGTAAACCAGAAAAGGGGTGCTGATTTCAAATATCAACTTCACATTATCACTTCTTATACCCAAAACATCATATTGATACATTAAATTAAAAATCTTACGCCCCGTTGACACTACTCCATTTTTGTACAAAAAAAGAGAGAAAACCTCCGTTTTGTGAAAGTGTTCACACTGATCCGCACAAAAACGCCACAAAAACGGAGATTTTTGAAAATGCAGTCAAGAGTGGATATCCACAAAAACGGAGGTTTTTGAAAACACATTTGATCAATGTGAACACACAAATACAGAGGTTTTTGAAAACGCTACAATATTCAACAATGAGCTTCAAAAAAATGGAGTAATGTGAACGCACAAAACGGATCTTTTTCGCTGCTTTTTTGTTATTGGGCAGATCAGTGTGAACTCACAAAATTGCAGGTTTTTCTCACCGTCTTTGTATGAAAACGGAGCAGTGTGAATGGTAGCTTTGATGCAACAAAAACATATACTAACAAAAACGGAGTAGTGTGAACGGGGCCTTAGCCACAATCTTTGGCAGAAAATTTTAGGTTGTGGCAGAATAATTTCAAAAAATATTTTCAAATTTTCTGAAAAAACAAAGGTAGTGCTACTTCAAACTTCAAGGATCATGTCCTGGTATGGGATACTGTCACTTCTATGAGCATTTGAAATTTGGTTGTATTTTAACTGAAATTAGTCTTAACAGCTGTAATTGTGAAGTACATGTTTCTTATTGATAGATGGGGGAAATAGGCTAACCATCTAACCAAGTGCCTAACTTCAGTTTTTAAGGTTTGCATTGTTAGAAGAGACCATTGTCATCAACTTAAGACAATGTGCTACTTTAAAAAATTGTCAAATGTCACGTGATCGAAGATGTCAGGAAAGGGCCAAATGCTTCTAACTACTTCAATAACTTTTGACAGGTGAGTTATGTTCCCTCATCAAAATTCAGTAAACTTGAAGTATGATGATCTCCGAGTGAAAGTATACTGCAACCCTACTTCCATTTCATGCTCTAAGTATACTCTGAGTGTACTTAAAGTATACTGTGCAAAATGCGCAACAAAAGCCTGGAGTATACTTTAAGTAGTAGACATTTCGGACTCTTTTGAATTATACTTTAAGTATACTGCCAATTTCATTATACTGAAAGCATACTTTGCCTCACCACAATTCAGTATACTTGAAGTATGATGATTTCCAAGTAAAAGTATACTTCAACCTTACTTCAATTTCATGTTCCAAGTATACTCTGAGTATACTGTACAAAATTCACAACAAAAGTCTGGAGTATACTTTAAGTAGTAGACATTTTGGACTCTTTTGACATATACTTTCAGTATACTGTCATTTTCATTATACTGAAAGTATACTTTGTCACACAGTAAAGCTCAACAAAAGAAGCATACTGCATGTATACTGCAAATGTTTTCGAAATAAGATACTTAAAGTATATCTTTAGCCTATTATGGAAGACTGGAAGGAGTATACTGACAGTATGCCACAAATGTTTTGAAAAAAAGATACTTAATGCAGGCACGGCATAGTCAGAAAAACCAAAAGTTAGAAAGAAAATCAACAAGGGTGAAAACCAGGCCGTAACAGTTGAATAATCTTGATGAATAAAAAACATAAATCATACACACTAGAATCAAGAATGTTCATTATAGTCACTTTTTGCCTTTACTCTTTGTTCTCTGGCTTGTAAATTTATTTCGAATAGCAAATCTGATGCCAGCGGCTGTATTGTCTTCTTTCCTCAATGAAAAATCTGAATAAAAGATACGGTGTACTATTATTTATCTGTCATGGGTGAAGACTAACTTTATAAATTTCACACTCCAAATAACTGACAATGTTAAAAAATTTTTACAAAAGAGACAATCCAAACCACAACTTTGTCTGGCTACACATGTATTTAATCTAATTAAGTGATGAATTGTGAAAACAGTATGATCGATGAATTTTCCCTGATTGATCCTATTCTAGATCCTAGAGGTTTCAAAATTCTGTTGTCTTTTCATTAATTTTGGTATGTTCACCTGTTTCTGTGATGCTTCTTGCATGTGCCCATGCTCCCTGGAATCCCAAAAATAACATCAACACTAGAAACTTTAAAGATCTTAACATTTCAATGAAAGTTATGAGCATTTTGACTTGAAGGCATCTAGTCCATATAAGTACTACCTATGTGTCAACTCTATCCAGAATTTCCTCTGAGAAACTGCTGATGGGTCTTTGCAGTTGTACAATAGCTTCTTGTGTAAAGCTGGATGTAGTATGCAATCTTACTAATAGTTGTGGGGAACAGAAACATCTCAGTCCTTTCACTGTTCTTGGGAATTATTTTGGTTCTATTTCAATATCGATACATATATATATAAATAAATGCAAACTTTTGTTTGATGATTGGGAAGATGGTTGACATTTGTCATGAATGGGCTATTCATACGGACTCAGTGCCTTCACTATTATTCTAGAGAACTCGTAATCAGCTCAGCCTTATTTTCTTTTCAATCTTTTTAATAAGTATATACTCACTCAAGATTGCATCCAGTATTCTTTTGTTCACTGGAGTTTTTCCATTGCATCCATTTATGTTCATGGAGAGTTGTTCCTCTCTTGAATAAAAACAATCCAATAAGAACAAGGCACAAGATGTGCCTGTTTTCTTGTTGCTTGCAGTACTTAGCTGCTCTTGGGTGATATAGATCCCACTGCCAATGCTTTCCATCTGCAGCAAAAGGGATACAGTATGAGTTGGTTCAATTTGGATGTCTACAAAGCTCAGTCTTGAGGCTTCAGATATGTCATGAGGTCACACATGGTGTATCAAATAAAATTTGCATCATCACAAACAAGACCTGTTCTGCTCCACTCGTTCAACATTGTTAGCAGCAATAGAATAACTCCCAAACAATTGATCCAACTTCACCACCCTGTGCAATCACAATTGCACTCATTTCAAATGACTACAGTTTTGAACCTGTTGATCCCCAAATCTTTAAAACATATTTTTATAAGTTTAGCGTAGATCCAATCCTAATTATACAATTATGCCCATTTCACACTTACAAGTTAAATAGGCTCAAACTAAAACAGGTTATTGAATGGAGCTTTCTTATTGCTTAGTCCAACAAATCAAATGCATTTGGTTGGTAAAAATGTTTAAGCCTGCCTTTGTGAATGGGTATAAGACCAAACATTAGTTATTTGAGTGTGGGATTATGGAAAAAACTCAACTCATCTGTAGATGGCCATATTTTGTTCCACTAACAGATATCACAACTTTTTTAATTCAAAATAAGGTTTGTGTCAATAACCATTGTGGTAGTTGTATATTGCTTACCGAGTAGTTTTCAGCAACTGCGTGAGGCATTATTCCTGACCTTGGCAATGAATCAACTACGAAGAAACATAATGAAAAGGAATTCTTACATAGTGAATCTTAAAAAAAGTGCTGCTCTTTGCAACTCAACAATCACAAATTCTCAAGAATGCAAATCAGTTCAATCACTTGTAAGAATGTTTGGAGCTAGTCATGTGCTGAAAGTTTCCTTGCTATTCTGTCAGAATATATAGGGTGTTTCCAAGGGCTTACTTTGTCTCAAAAAATGAGTTTTTAAAGTTTACTTCTTATGACTGAAAAGTGGAAACATGTATGTTATTCATGCGAAGCATGAATCTAATTAATTTTGCGAGGGAGCGCTTTAAAAAACCATTGATCAGTTTTCTCTGCCCGCTTTCAATGCAAAACAAATCTCGAACGAAATCTCATCCACCGATTCAATGGCTTTGAAACGCCTTGCAAATGAAGGTAGTACATCACAAAAGAAGGAAACATGTTCCCAGGCATCAGTATTCTGCTTACAAAGGATGGCTGAATGTATTACGAAAGAAGTGAATAAAAATATCACGTAATGGCTAATTCTGGCAGACTCAATTGCCTGTAGCACACCCCTTGACAACTATTCATTCCACCTTTCGATGAAATTTCGCAAGTAACTTGAAATTCCAAGCTATTGAATCTATCATCCAATCAACATTGAAGGCGGGAAAACGTAGCTCACCCCTGTCCAATCAGCCATCAGGGCGGGAAAAGTTGGCCAATCAGAGCCTCCATTCTTCCTCACAATGCATCACTTATCATATTTCGAGAAGGTTCAAATGTTGAAGCAAGCAAGCCAACTTCGCTCTTGCTTCGAATTTGCAAAACATGCCGCCAATCCGAAGAAGCAGAGGCGATTCGACGAGAGCGAACACTCGCCAGCGATGCCACCAATGGCAAAAATTCTTACTGAGCAGACCGATGCTCTCGGGCTTCTACATACATACGATGCCATCTAACCATGCTTCATCACGCCGTTTATCGGATGCAGAGAAGGAAGTCCAAGGTTGACAAGAACTGCAAAGATCTTTGGTCATGGTTTGCTAGGCTGTTGGCGGTAAAGTCGATACAACAACAGACCCAGAAGACACATCAGCTGAACAAAGGGCAAAGAAGGAAGGAGTTAGCGTCTGTTTCGAAGAGTGAAATGTAGCCCATCAACGGGCTAGGTTGCTGAACAAAGACTTCTTGGCTTGGACTAGCGTATTGGCTTATAGAATGCTACAAGCGAATGAGAACTTCACCCCTTGTCTTGGTTGGAAAGCGACAGGACGTCCGAAGCTGTAGAAAGTGGTCACGAGTTGAGTATTTGTTGAGTTATGATATGTCTACTTTTGTATTGTTTGTCCCCTTCTTTCGGTTCAGAACTCCGAAAACCTTCAGAAGGAATTGTGCGAAGTCTTTCGCTGCCCAGTAACACAAGGGGGCATGCGGTACATGCGAATACAGGGAGGTAAGTCCGATAATATCAAGATAGCATAAAGAACTAGACTATAAAGTTCTTTATGATATCTTGATAATATTTGGTTAAGATATTGCCAAAAGTGATATTTGAGTTTAAAAAGCTGAAGTATGTTCGTAATAATTTTGACATTTAGATTGTTGAATTGACATTTCTGGATCACCGACCTCTCTTGGCAATGTCTCAGGATATTATATGTTTATTTGCATGTTTCTGAGTAGAAAACGAGCTGATAATGTTGGTTGCAATGAAGCAAAAGTGATATTTTGAATTTTGACAATTTCTTGGACTGGCCCCCCTCGCTTGCATGTGTCCCAAGGGTACCCCCTGGGCCAGTAACCCTAAAGGCATAAAAAGGATTGCATATGAATGAATAGATCCTTTCTCTGTTATGGTGCTGATCACTTGGATATTGCAACAATATCAACTAAATTTTCTCTGTTTTGTGATACCGATGAGTTACCGATGTCCCAATTTATCTCAACCAATCAAATGCACTATTGGGGCCCATTTTGACCAAACTTGTTTTTCTAGACAAGATATAAAGGTTTGTTGGACAGCCTTACTCCCATGTTAGTTTCTTCTCCTTGCAGGGCTGATACCCCCTCGCCAAGCTGGTACAAATACATGAGGTCAGGAAGTGTTCCAGGGCCCAAACAACCCGATAACACGGCAAGGACATCACGTGATATATGACCAATGTGACAAGAATAAAGGCTGCCTTGCGTGTTGGTCCGCACGCAGAAGGTATATAAAACGATTTCTCCTCCACCACCAGACTAGCTGTTTAGTCGGTTTTACGAACGATTATTCTCAGAAAGTAGTCAGAACAACTATTTTAATCCGTCAGAGCGGCGAATAACAGTGTAAACATAACAGCTTAATGGTAATGACCTGTTGTTGTTGTTGTTGTTGTCGTTATGACTTTGTTTGCATCGATTTTATTTTTCATTCCGTTTTTCTAGTCAGCTATATACATATGTACATGCAAACTTATCAAAATCGGGAGTTCCAAATCCGAGGTCCTAAGGATTTAAGACTATTCGTGGCGAAAGAACCTGATTTGGCCTATAGTGAATAAGATTATTAGGATTTCGCGAAGAATAGTTAGAGGTTCTAGTTTTAAAAAATATCTTTCATGAAGGATGGATTCAGATCATGCAAAGTTTAAAAAATTTCCAAAGAAAGAGATCTAAGTTGGGAAACATGCATCATGCATCCTACATCGCGACTTCAGTAGAGGATCATTATACGGGCCGACATGATCATTATCAAGAAATCTAAGTGCACGTTCTTGTATCTTTTGATCTTATGCGTTGATTTTGATGAGCAGAAATGCCACACTAACGGACAGTAATTGAAATTTGAATAAACGAAGCTCTGAGCAAGGACTTTCTCTCTTCGAAGCCAATACAGGATTGAAGCCTCTTTAGAACATTCAGTTTGAGTTGCAGCGTTTCTACAAAGCTCTGAAATGTATGGATCAAAGTTTAGTTTATAGTCAAGCTGAACTCCGAGAAGCTTGACTGAATCTCCAGACTCGACAGTCTTTCCTTGGATGCTTATTTTCTCTCCAAAAAGAGTACCAGATGTTAGAAGCTGCGGATTTTCTTGTCTTGGGGATTGCGCGGGCGCAATTGTGGGTGGCAATTGTCCTAAAATCGGCCTAATTTTGCCTAGACTTCGAAAATTCGCACATAATTTTGCAGTCATTCTGTTTTACTCGAGTTGAATCGACTTTTACCATTTTATCAAAATCCTCCCGGATAGGCCCTTGCCTGTCAGGGTGATTTACAGGCCCACCGTGAATAGACCCTTACCTATTCCGGACTCCGCCTGAAAAAATAGTTATACCGTTTTTCTCAAACCCCATCTGAGAGACCCATACCTTGACGATGGGGCAGGCCCACCGTGAATGGACCCTTACCCATTCCGGACTCCGCCTGAAAAATATTTAGACTTTTTCTGAAACCCCATCGGAGAGACCCATACCTTGACGATGGGGCAGGCCCACCGTGAATGGACCCTTACCCATTCCGGACTCCGCCTGAAAAATTTTTGCTGCGATGTAGAGACAGACCCGAACCTGTCCTGCATCGTCGGCAACCTATGGGACAGTTGCCGCCTTCGTTGCGTCTCCAATACCGCCATTTAACTAAAAATGTAGACGTAGTGCATACGTAGGATTGTAGAATGTTAGTAAAAGTTGAGAAAGAAAGTGCTTATCCTTTGGCTTGTTCTGCTTGAAATACACATCGGAAAACCCTTGGAGTAGAAAAATTCAAAAAACCAGACTCAGGCCATTCTGCAAATTTTCGCGACCAAGACCAAATTAAATGTTATTCATGCGAAGCATGAATCTAATTAATTTTGCGAGGGAGCGCTTTAAAAAACCATTGATCAGTTTTCTCTGCCCGCTTTCAATGCAAAACAAATCTCGAACGAAATCTCATCCACCGATTCAATGGCTTTGAAACGCCTTGCAAATGAAGGTAGTACATCACAAAAGAAGGAAACATGTTCCCAGGCATCAGTATTCTGCTTACAAAGGATGGCTGAATGTATTACGAAAGAAGTGAATAAAAATATCACGTAATGGCTAATTCTGGCAGACTCAATTGCCTGTAGCACACCCCTTGACAACTATTCATTCCACCTTTCGATGAAATTTCGCAAGTAACTTGAAATTCCAAGCTATTGAATCTATCATCCAATCAACATTGAAGGCGGGAAAACGTAGCTCACCCCTGTCCAATCAGCCATCAGGGCGGGAAAAGTTGGCCAATCAGAGCCTCCATTCTTCCTCACAATGCATCACTTATCATATTTCGAGAAGGTTCAAATGTTGAAGCAAGCAAGCCAACTTCGCTCTTGCTTCGAATTTGCAAAACATGCCGCCAATCCGAAGAAGCAGAGGCGATTCGACGAGAGCGAACACTCGCCAGCGATGCCACCAATGGCAAAAATCCCAAATCCCTCCCACCCGATCAATAAATGTGAAGGTTATAGTATTTGATTCGTGTAATCGCATTTAGTTTTCTTTTTCAAGGACATTCATAAACAATTTATAATTACTACTTTTGGATATTAAAGTTGATGTTCAGGCTTGTTATGTTCATAGTAGATATGCTTGAGGCCGACCTGGGTGGCAATTGTCCTAAAATCGGCCTAATTTTGCCTAGACTTCGAAAATTCGCACATAATTTTGCAGTCATTCTGTTTTACTCGAGTTGAATCGACTTTTACCATTTTATCAAAATCCTCCCGGATAGGCCCTTGCCTGTCAGGGTGATTTACAGGCCCACCGTGAATAGACCCTTACCTATTCCGGACTCCGCCTGAAAAAATAGTTATACCGTTTTTCTCAAACCCCATCTGAGAGACCCATACCTTGACGATGGGGCAGGCCCACCGTGAATGGACCCTTACCCATTCCGGACTCCGCCTGAAAAATATTTAGACTTTTTCTGAAACCCCATCGGAGAGACCCATACCTTGACGATGGGGCAGGCCCACCGTGAATGGACCCTTACCCATTCCGGACTCCGCCTGAAAAATTTTTGCTGCGATGTAGAGACAGACCCGAACCTGTCCTGCATCGTCGGCAACCTATGGGACAGTTGCCGCCTTCGTTGCGTCTCCAATACCGCCATTTAACTAAAAATGTAGACGTAGTGCATACGTAGGATTGTAGAATGTTAGTAAAAGTTGAGAAAGAAAGTGCTTATCCTTTGGCTTGTTCTGCTTGAAATACACATCGGAAAACCCTTGGAGTAGAAAAATTCAAAAAACCAGACTCAGGCCATTCTGCAAATTTTCGCGACCAAGACCAAATTAAGTAAACATTAAATACAAACTTTGCAAACCTCCTGATGAATGAGAGATTCGCTTAAACTGTTCTTCACAGTCCTGTGGCATATAAAGTAAGGCCCACATTTCAGAAACCACTTTTTCACAACTTAGCCTAAAATGTTTCTTATATGTTTGATACTTCTCATTTGGTTCCTGGGACTTCCTAGAAAAGGAGGTTAAAACAAAATAGGGTTGTCTATGTACATATAGCCATATGAGTATGCTATCAATGATTGTCAAGAACATCAATTAAAATTTAGGTAGAAATCTGTTAAATCCAAGATATCTTGCTACCAATTTCTTACAAACCTTGTAGGAATTGTTATGCTCCCAGACCGTCAGACCTTAATTCTTGGTGTCATTCAGAATACATGTAACTTTGTTTTGAGATTGAGCCTCAAGAGTTTCTTATAGGTAGGAGGGCTATAATTATTCTTCAATACACCACTTTAATTAAGCAGCCTCGTTTTGGAAATTTGTCAAAATCTCTTCCTATTGTTGATATAAAAATTTTGAGCCCAGATTCGGATTTAACACCCAAACTTTAGTCTGGTTACATGTTTTTAAACTGATAACTATTGTGATGTTGGTTTTAAGACAAAGTAAAGTTCAAGTTTGGATGCTAAATCCGAATTTGGCGTCTAAAATTTCATATGAAAGAATTTTGAATAATTTCCAAATCAAGGCTGTTCATTAAAGTGGTGTATGAGCTAAAGGTTTCTTCAAGGTGGTTTCTTAAATGCGGGTCCATACTTTACCTGTTCCTGTGAGCTGATGATTTAAACAAAATATTAGACAAGAACTTACCCACATAGCTTCCTTTATCAATGATTGAACTCAATCGATTCAGTTCCTCTTCTTGTCTTTTATTAATTTCTTGTAACATGGCAATCTGTGATCTCATTGCAGGACAGTTTTCACAAGTCCCCTCCTTGCTGTCTTTCTGATTCGTACACTTTGAATATCTGTTGGAAGGAGCCTTGCTATGCAGGTGTTGCTTTTTTGGCTCTTTCCGTGCAATGGTTGGATGCCCCTTGCTGTTATAGGGAAGAGAATTGCCACCTGACTCAAAACCAGCTTGCGGTTTCTCTATGTATGACAGGTCTTCTGTGGGTGTCAAGCTGAAATCTGATGATGTTGTGTTTTGTGTTGATGCTATGCTTCGTTCTTTATTATATTGATACATATAAGAGGGGTCTTCTGTGGGTGTCAAGGTGAATTCTGATGAAGATGATGAATTTGGTGTGCTTGTGTTTGTGTGTATGTGTCTCGACTTTGGTGGTGGTACAGTGGCAACCTTGGCATTTTTCACTGTCAAAATGGAAGATGCTTTTTTTATCACTTGAGTTGCTGCCAGAACATCAGGATCAGTCTCATCTTCCTCATCATCAAAATATGTGCTGTCACTGTCATCCTGCACAGTGATCCAGAAAGTGCAAATTTTGGAAAAAATTACAGAATATCGGAAAAATGAAAATTAATCAAAACATCAATGGTGGTATATGGTCTTAAAGAGGATACCTTAAGGATCAAAATAAAGCAAAAAGTAGACTTTTCTGACTTTTGAGTCCGGAGATATTTGCTTGCAAAGTTGGATGAAATTTACATTGTTTACTTTTTGTCTAATTTTTGGTAGATTTCTACAGAATGCTCATTTCAACAACAAATTCATTTGCTAATATCTCTGCCCAGGGTTATCCGATTTTGGCTCTGTTTGTTTTAATTGATAGAACTACATGTCAGCTTACAAATAATTTGGTCATTGCCTCTTCTGGTACGCATTTTTTTGTTTTCATGTTATTTTTCTTAAATGGGCTTATTTTCCTTAAATTGACTCGAAAAATGCGTAATTTTAAATTAAAAGTAGAAAATAAAAAAATTAAGGAAAAAGATGTCTGCCAAACTTAGATTTTATTTAAGAAGAACATTTCAGCAAGTATTCTGCCAAAGCAATCATTCAGGATCGTGCAGGGAACAAAATTATGTTATTTTGAATGTGTCCACTACGACTATTTTACGACATTGGACCCCCCACTATTTCGATGTTCGCCTTCAGACAAACGCGAATCCTGCAAGGCAGACTTGAGATATGCAATCCTGACTGGTTTTGTCCTTTTCAGCAAGTGTTCTGACATAACTGAGAGAAAGTTTGAATTCACTGCCTCCTCCGCAGAGGCCTTTTGCGGTTTTCTAGTTGAACTGTCATTGCATTGAGAATCCTATCTGTATGCAATTGAAAAAACACTGTAAAAATGTTATACTTAAATGCTTTTTCGACTCTTATTGATAGAAATGATCCATACAAAATTGTAGATGTCATCAACGACGGCTCCCTAAAACTGATAGAGTTGGAAGTGCAAAGTTTCATCACTTTGACACCATAACAACTCATTTTATGGCAATTACTGAAGTATGATGATCAGCTTGCACACAAAAACATCAGAAATAACTTTTTCCACATAATATTGCTATGTCCTGAAGCTGGTTGCCTACAAAATGTTCCTGATGCACATTTGCAAGGCTAAAATTGCATTTTCAGACAATGCTTACCCTGGGCTTGAGATCGTTCAACTAAAAGCCACAAAAGGCCTCTGAGGAGTAGGCGTAGAATTCATAAAACTTCTCACAGTTATGTCAGAAAACTTGTTTAAATGGATAAGACCATTCAGGTTTGCATAGTCTAGGTTGCAGGGTTTGCGTTTGTCTGGAGGTGAAAATCAAAAGAATGGGGGGGGGGTCAAAAATAGCAAAAAAGTGGTAGTGGACATATTCAAAATAACATAACTTTGTTCACTGCACGATCCTGAATGATCGCTTTGGCAGACTACCTGCTGAAATGTGCTTCTTTAATAATATCTAGGTTTGGTAGACTTATTTTCCTTAATTTTTTCATTTTGTATTTTTAATTTCGAATTACGCATTTTTGATGTCAATTTCAGGAAAAAAAGTGCACAGAGGATAAACAATAAGAAAACAAAAAATACGAACCAGAAGAGGCTGTGAATGACTCATCTGTAAGCTGACATGTAGTTCTATCAAGTAAAACAAACAGACCTGAAATTGGATAATCCTGGGCAGAAATCTTAGCAAATGAATTTGTTGGTGTAATTAGTCTTCGGTAGAAATCTACCAAATAATAAAATGTCAATTTCATCCACCTTTTGAAGCAAATATCTCCGGACTTAAAAGTCAGAAAAGTCTAATTTTTGCTTTATTTTGATCCTTAAGGTATCCTCTTTAAGACCATATATTACGATTAATGTTTTGGTCAGGTTTGATTTTTCCGATATTTTGTATTTTCTTTCTTCAGCTTGACCACAGTGGGGCATTTTTGCCAGAATGCTAATAACTCCCGCTCGAGCTATTGCAAATGCTAGGCAGCATCTTTTGAGGAAAGAGCGAAAGTAAACAGTTGTTTTCTCCGTAGCAAGTCATGAAGAGTCAATAATAAAGGCAATGTACATTTGACTGAAATTGGAAATGATTTGGAAGTTGGACTGTGTCGTTGATTTCTGATTTATCGTTGAGTTTTGTGAAAAATATCTGTTGTGCTGTTGGTTACTCGTCCTCGATGGACAACGCCGGAGTAGGCTTTAACAGGTTGCAGGTCAGGGAGTTTTGAAAAATTTTGGTCGATACGTACACAGTACTTCAAATTCAATAGCTGACCTAATATGTAAGACATAGTTTTGATACCTTTTTCATATTCAACGTTAAAGGTGCAAATTAACTACTTCTAGGCCTAAATTTTGAAAAATGGTAATCAATTTCTTTCAACATTTTTGGTATTCTTTCCTAAGGTACCTTGTAAAATCATCACACATCAATCTGAAATCGTAGACACCTTTTAAAATAATCATAAAAGTTCATTCATTGATTCTTTGGTTGTTTCTCGAAATTGAGAGAAAGCACTGACAAAAAGTACACATTTTAAAAATTTTATGAAAAATTTTTGGGTACGTTTCTGCACGGAATCTTTGGCCAATATATACAAAATACTTCAAATGTATTATCTAAACCAATAGCTAAGACATCTTTTGACATCTATTTTTTATTTTCAGCTTCAAAGTTGAAAAGGAACGATTTTTAGGCCTAACTTTGTGAAAAATAGCATAGTCTGAATTTTGCAAAATTTTGCCTTGATGAAATGTATCAACGAATACGTTTTCCAGAAGAGTATCGATGGACTCTGCTGGCTTTGAAATAAAAAAAAGATTTTGCAAATCGGATTAGTAAGTGTGATGCAGCAGTATTTTGAAGTTTGTTATGTTTAGTAAACAATGGTCAATTTCTTCCTGAAATTGCTTAGATATGATGCAATGCAATTTCCTATAAGTTTGACAAATTCTTTCTCCGGAACGATTGGCTCGATTCGTTTCAAATTTTTTGCATAATGATGGAAAATTCTCTCTTAACAACGGAAAAATAAAATAAAAATCATATTTCAAATTTGAATTTTGGGTATTTTTTCCAACCCTGGATCACTGTGTCCTGGTCTTCTTCTTTGGAATTGACCATACCCACTCCAGAATCCTTTAACATTTCAAGGTAGCACTTTTCCTTCTCCCTTAGAATAGCAGCCTCATCTTCTTTCATTGTTTTCCTGCCAGTCAATTTGGGATTTTGCTCTGTTGGTGCATTCTTTTTTGTATTTGTACCTGCAAGCAAAGAAACCTTGCAATGATTTCTGTGAATCTAACTTTACCATACATGTGTTGCCTTACCTTTTACCTTTTAGCTAAATGTTGAACGATTTGGTCAGAAAGACTTTTGAATCATAAACATGTAGTAGGAAATTTGGAAATCAATAAAAATATGTTTGGTGTGGTGTCATAAGACTTACACAAAAGTATGATACTGTAGTTAATCAAGTATGGTTCAATGTACATCAATGCTTACAGTATTTGCACACCTGGCTTATACACATGTTTTATAAGCAACTAAGAATTATCTTCCCAGTACTGGCATTTCTTAATTTTTGGTGATAAGAGTTGCATTTCTTATGAAGAAAAATATGTGTAAAAAACTCAAAGATGGTATCACTTTGCAGGATATTTTTAGTCCGATACGATCAACAGAGAATGACTATATAGAGTATATAAACAAACCTTTTTTTGTCACTAGGTCTTCCTTTGCTGTTGGAGTTTTCATGGCAGCTTTGTTTGATTGTTTTTGTATGGCACCAGCTTCAAGAGTAACAGAAATATATCTATCAACAATGCTGTTTTCACAAGTTCCAAGTATATTTGCTATGTCACTTGTAAACTATAAGTTGCCACAATATCTACAGAAATTACTTAATTAAATGATCATTGCCTAAGACTTGCTGAGCAAAGCATGTTTATGTAAATGCATAGATTTCATTTTTGTGTGGATTTCGATGGTTTCGTTGTTTTGACTTTTCACTCAGCTTTTCGTTGGGAATACACAAACTGTTTCTTTCTCTTTTAACATAACATAACAAATACTGTAATGTATGCTAGAAGCCTGGTAAGGCCGGTTTACACGATCATATTTACGTAAAATTTGCTTGACATTTCTTATATGATGACAGAATGTGATCGTGTAAACCGGCCTTCACAGATCGCCACAATTCTAAATGATGTTGGGTAGTGGAGACCCTGGAAATATGCAAGTTGATAACATATGCTTTTCTACAAATCCACAGTGCTGGATCTTTCTATCAGTTGTTTTGTTTTAAAACTGTGCGGGGGATTTTCAAGCAGGGATGAAAATGGCGCACATAGCATTCCAATTTCAATTGAAAAACCACGCTGGAAAACATGTATGTTATGCCAAATATCTTTGGCGTGGAGAAACGTCAAGAACAATAGAAGAACAATAGGTCTATTGTCTTTAGACAATTGGCGTGGCGTAAACCTTTGGCGTAACAGAAACGAACTTTCCACACTGGATTGAAAAAGCGCATATGAGGATACTACTTTTACATAGGCCTACAATACAAGCAAATATGCAGTCCTGTTAGTACAAATTTTCAAAATGCGCAGATGGCTGCGCGGATAAGGTAAAAGTGCGCAGGGGATTAGTCAAACTTTCCAATCTGGTTAGAGCCATGACCAATGACATGAGCTACCCAACCTATAAGCAGGAATAAACCCAGCTGTTGGTTAAGATTAATAGGCATTCAAAAGGGGGCATAATAATTGCTTTAAGGATGCATCGCATTTTATTTCCACCACTTCAAAGTCTTCAAAGCAAGAGCCTCCCAAATGGCTCCTTTCCTCCTCTTCCTGAGATAATTTCACCCCCTTTTGCTCATATTTGGGACATTTCGTTGTCGACAAAAGAAAAGGAGAAACAAAATCAGGTGCTCCAACCCAAGAGGTTTGCTTACTTTTTTTCACAATAGGCTCATCTTCATTGTCGTCATCTTTCTGCTCCCGCTGTTCAAGCAACTTCGCCGTTGGTCTTTTAACTCGTTTCTGGCCCGTTCTGTCCGCAACAGCGAACGCATCCGGTTTCAGGCATAAAACATCGCATCTGTTTTTCGCTTTCACTTTGCAATCTACAATTGAAATAGATCAAGTTAATCGGATGATTAGCATAAATTCATCTTGTAAAGCAACTGGGATCGATGGCCTACTTGGCGCTATAATCAGATTTTTACATACCCCAAACACTGTCGATGGTTCTTTGCCAGAGATCTTTCTTTACTTGCATTTGTACCATCTTTCCTTTTTCAAATCCATCTTTTGCGACAACCTTTCCTGCACTTACAAGGCTAACTTGCTCGTCAGTCCATTCAACAACTAACCACAGCATATTCGAAGTCGTTAGCGCAAATTCTCTGTGCTCCGTCTGTTCTCCGAGATTGCAGTGAGTGAAAGACTTCCTTTGCTTTTCGGTTATGATTTTGGCGCTCGTTGCAACTTGCAAGGTTTGAAAAAATTCTAACCAATCAGCGTGCAAGGAATAGTTGCTGTTGTTGTTCTTGTTGTTGTTGTTGTTGTTCAAATACCGTCATTGCCGCCAGGGGCCAGTGCATGCTGACACATGATAATGGCCGAGCAACGGGAGAGCACGAGCAAAGGCGAGAACAAACATAAGAAACATGGCCCTTACCTGACTCATTTGACACAGCCGGACACAAAAACACCAAAATCAACTAGGTATGCTTGGGATACAACGAAAAAACTGAGATGCGATGACTGCGATGAGCAAGAAGAGGGAGATCTGAGCACAAACGTTCATTCTGGCCTATCCAGTCACCAAATTCCTACCAACAAAGCTGACGCACAAGATACAACAAAAGCTCGTGTCGAGGTTGTTTCTATGGACAGCTCCGAAGATATATTTACCCTCCAGGAGTAAGAAACTTTAAACTGTCTTTTACTTTCACAGCAGATATCTTTAGGCCTAGACTAGCATTTTTGTCCGAAGAAAATTTAAATTTGATTTGCAAAAGTTTACCTGTTTACCGCTTTTTAACGATATCCAGCTCATTAACTGCAATAGTGGTGCTTGTGCATACCCAAGAAAAACAAAGAGGTATTCAAAACAAATGATAGATGAAAAATAGAGGACCCTTCTTGCATGCACACCTGAGTTTTACGTTATTTTAACTTACTGGATCATTCTACTTTCGAGGCACTTTTGTATACTTAAGTAGTGTCTAAGGAATGATCTGTAGCAAGAAGCAAAGAGTCTTTCAGATTTGCAACCAAAAAGCATGGGTATTGATTAATAATTAGCGTTGAGTCTTGGGAGCCCACGTAAAACTCAACGTAACACTACACCACTCTTTACCAATAAACACTACGCTACATTTAGGTACAACGAGAAACCACGCAGAGCGAAGCCGCCCCCAACCATAGAGCCACCAGCAACCTGCAGAGCACCACACACCAGGCCACACCCAGGGAGCCCAGCAAGCGGAACCCGAACCCCGCCGTTGCAAGGTTCAAGCACCACCCACCAAGCCCCCAAGACGGCACCCAGCCCGCAGCACCCCGAAAATCAGCGGCAGCCCCACGGCTGGCCTAAATTAGCTTAAATTAGCTTATTTTATATTGCCCATAAGGACTTGAAGAAATTAATAACAATAGTAACAATAAAGGCCAAAAGAAGGCAGCCCCACTCCACATGTCCCCGCGCCGCACCTCACACTACAAAACAGTACGACGATCTCACACATTACACTACAGACAACTAGGGATTGCTGCTAATGTTGGTATTTAGCTTAAACGCATCGATCTACCAATGAATGACATAGTTGCTTCTAGGATTATTCTGTTGTCGATTGTAGTAAGCTGAGGGCTACCGTAGAGAAGCAACTCACACAGTGCTTTTGAGTCCATATTTGTGAGATCGAGACCGGGGATTTCAGAAAGTTGACCAAGGAGATCACAACGCATCTCGTGAAACCGATGGCAGTGCAGGAGGAAATGTGCGTTATCTTCATTGCCCATACCACACAGGCACAGTGGGCTGACGCAGTCAAAGTTGTGACGGAATCTGTGTTCATTGAGCGCACTAAACTCCACACGAAGTTTCGTCAAACGCTTGATACCTACTATATCGCGAATACCATACATAGTTCTTTTCAACGGTCGTATGGTCGACAGTAGCTTGCTCTTAAATGCTGCAAGAGATGTGGCATTTTTTATATCATCAGCCAACAGATTCCATTCAAACAGAGTGTTCTGAAAGTACGTGTTCGTAAAACGACCTGTTCTGCCTACATTTTGGTCATAAGCCCGAGTGTTTCGAAGATTGTAAGATAGCTGGCGCTCACACGGAATTTCAGCAAACAAGTATCCCGGAGAACGTGTCAATCTTAAATTGTAGAAATGGCACAGTCTCCTGTACCGTCGCCTGCTATAGAGATCCTCCCAACCCAATTCATCGTATAACCGTTGCCTACTTGTACCTCTCCAAGTACCCGTGACTGCTAGAGCTGCAGAGTACTGGGTCTGTTCAAGTTTTTTAGTTACATCTAATTTCATTTCAGGATCGTACTTGTGATAGACAATGTCACCATAGTCAAGATGGGGCCTGACATAAAGCTTGTAGACTTGATCAAGTACTTTCCTCGAGACATATCTAGAAATGTGACGAATGATACCTATACCACGCCTAGCTTTGACAATTGCTTCTTTTATATGGCTTTTGAAGTTTAGCTTTGAATCCAGAATAACTCCAAGGTGCTTATGTTCAGGTACAATGGCTATCTCATCACTTCCCAATTTTAATGATGGATGATGCGGTCTGAGCCTTTTAGTTGAGAAGATAACCTCTTCCGTTTTTTCTGCATTAAACTGCATCTTCCATTGCCACGCCCATAATCGCGCCTTTTCTAAGTCCCTATTCAGCACTTCCGCAGTCACAGTTTCATTTGTTACAGTAGAAAATAGGGATGTATCATCAGCAAACATCTTCACATCAGAATTTACATTATCGACTAAATCGTTTATATAGACCAGAAAGAACAGAGGACCCAAGACAGAACCCTGAGGAACACCTGCAGAGATAGTACTCCGTTGCGAGCTCTTGCCATTCAGTACAACACGCTGCTTGCGATCAGATAGGAAGCTCTGAATGAGGGCGAGGAGATCGCCAGATATTCCACAACATTCCATTTTATAAATCAAACCATCATGCCAAACTCTGTCAAATGCCTTTGAAAGATCTAAGAACACTGCCCGAGTTTCCCTGCTAGGATTTTCCTCAAAAGCACTATGGATCTTATGGGTTATTAATAATAGCTGATTGACTGTTGAATCTCCTGGGCGAAAGCCTGATTGATTTACAGTTAAGAGGCCATTTTCACAAAGATGAAGGTAAATTGCGTCAAATATTAATTTCTCAAATATTTTTCCAAATATTGGTAAAAGTGAGATTGGTCTGTAGTTCTTTTTGCTTTGCCTACTTTCCTTTTTATGAATTGGAATCACGTTTGCTTTTTTCCAGATAGACGGATATTTACCAGTCGCAAGACATTGTTCAAAGATTAGACACAGTGGTTCAACAATTGAGTGATCACAGATTTTTATCATTGAGACAGAGATCTCATCACAGCCATGGGCTTTATTAGTGTCCAAAGAACGGATGATCTTAAGAACTTTTTCCTTATCAATCGGCAAGGTTTCCAGGGCATTATTACACTTTGGGAGAAATGTCGGAAGGGTGCTTCCAGTAGGTGGCGGAGCATTGCTCAACGAAGTAATCATTAAAAATATTTGCCTTTGTTTGAAAATTTGTTACAAATATCCCATTTTCTAATAGTGGTGGTATATTTAAGGTTTTTTTCTTGTTTAATAATCTGTTTAAAACTGTCCAATAAGCTTTTGCACCTTGGTTAGGATCGGACAATTTGTGACCCAGTTTCTGATAATATTTTTCCTTCGCATTTGTGATCATTTTACTCGTTTCGTTGCGAACCTCCTTAACTAGATTCCAGTCCTCTTGTCTCCTACCACGATCAAGAAATTTTTTGAAGACCCGATGCTTTCGTTTGATTGCAGTTTTAAGCTCATTAGTTATCCAAGGAGGATCCTTATCATTACATTTTATTACTTTGTTAGGAATATTTTCAGAAAGGATAGAGTAGGTAATGTTGGTGAAAATATCGGCCCTGTCCTCCGAACCCAAGCCACTAAATTTAGTCTTCCAATCGACAGCGTTTATGTCAGCTTTAATTTTTGCAACATTAGCTTTACCGTACTCCCAGACGGTTCTCTTGTATGGGGGTGGAGGGGGCAGGGAGATATTGATTTTGCCATAAATGATTTGATGCTGGCAGTTTTGATCCAAGGATGAGTGCACTCCTGACTGCAAGAAGAGGTTTGGTTGGTCTGTTATAATAAGATCAATGCACGACATGGCTTCACCTCTTATATTGGTTGGTTCGTCGATTAATTGGTGCAGATTATTTGTCTCAAGCAGCTCCTCAAGAGCCATACCCTCTGGCTCCTCCACATCTTGCGGCCACCACTGTGATGATCGACAGTTGAGATCACCAGTTAGAATTATTAAATGTGGTCTTTCTCTTTCCATCACATTCAAACTTCTATGAAGTCTATCGATGAAATTTTCAAATTGCTCACTGTCTTGGTTAGGGCTTCGGTAAACTGTAGAAAACAGGATTTTCTTACGTGAAATTGTTATTTCAGCAACAATCATCTCTTGCAAAAATTCAAGATCTTTCCTACGCTTTATTGGCAAACCTTCCCGAAAATAAAGACAGACTCCCCCAATTTTGTTGTCACTTGGATGATCAGCACGATATATTTCTCTACTAAACCCTTCAATTGAAATGACTTCATTTCCTATTGTCGAATTTAGCATAGTTTCTGAAATTGCTATGAGGTCGAATTTATGTACAGAGTCATAAGCTTCGATTAACGGAATCTTAACAGCTCCTCTGGCACAAATACTATTCAGGTTCCAATGGAAGAATTTCAAGGATTTCTCAGTTTGTGGGCCAGGATTAGTTTCAATGTCTCCTCCAAGCAGTAGTAGAATGTCCAACGAGTAATGCATCGTAACATTTAGGAAGTCCAAAAAGTTAATAAACAATAGAAAAAGCAGCCCATACTGTAACGTAACAATAACGTATCTTCGATAAGCTGGAGAGCACCGGAGGAGCGAAATTTTGGTTTTCAATATCTCATCTAGCCACGTGAACACAAAGCAAATCGTTACGAGGACAAAAAGCGTTGTTTTAATGTATAGCTGACAAGGGTCTTGCAAACTGACATTCTTTGAGCAATTATTGAATGGCAAGAACTCGCAAGGGGCAAAAAGACTTAAAAAAGAAGAAGCAAGGATTGAAAATGGCAAAGTTATTACAGATATCCAAATGAGAAAGTACAAGTAAGCAACGGTACAACAAACACTTGCAATCAGATTCGAAATATGAATATTTATCATAGCTTTTGAGAAAAGTTCGCAATTGTAACGCCCTATTCCTGCACGCCACTGCTCAACTCCTACAGGCATAAGATGCACACTTGATCTCCCAAGTCAAAACTATTTCTGCATGCCCCCAGACAGGATCGTGAAGTGTGAGATACATTTCTACCGGTAAGCAGCAACCAATAACAAAAAGGACCAAAACCTGTACTAGGCAGCACAAATAAAACACAAAAAACAATAAAAAGGAACAACATAAAAGAAAAGGAAAACGTGGTGAGCATTGAAAAGGAAAAAAAAATGTGGGACTGGATAAAGAGGAAAACTGAATGAGGTTTCTGGACGATGTGTTTTTTACAGAAACAAGTACAATAAAATTCATAACGTTGGTTGCAACCTGAGACTTGCACAAGGCCGATTTAACAAAGCTATCGAAACAAGACATTGTTAGATAATTGAAAGGAAAACTGACCAATTTCAGTTTGATAAATCAGCGCTGTGCAAGGTCTACTGAGACTTAAAAGATGAAACGGAAATTTAAATCCCAGAAGCAGCACATAGTCATTCTTGTCCACAAGGATATTGCTTTCTATCAATAAAGCTGCTCCCCTGGGGAACAACACTGATTATGCCTACCAAACAAACAACGGTTGCTTAATTTTACCGCGCGGTTTCCAGCGCAACAAGTGAGGGAAAAATGCCTGAAAGCTTTTTGTAAACCTAGAATATTTAGGCAAAGAACTGTTAATAGATCCTCCAGCCTCTACACAGGAGAAATCAGACGGAGCGACACCCCCATACATTTCTATCCGAATGTTCTGCCGAGTGGCAGTTAGAACCACAAAGCTCGTACACCTTTGAGAAAAAAAAAAAAATCCGCCAGAAATCCCGAAAGCATCCCTTTACTGTAAAAATTCTCGCACGTTATCTGGAAGACTGAACTGCCCCTCGTCACTATCGCTGTCGTTCGCAACAGAAAAAAAAACTTCTGATTCATGGATGATAGAATGCACACAAAAAATATCACCCGAAACAAGCCCCCCTCCCCGCAAAAATGCCAGGGGGCTACTAGACAAGCTAATTATCCTGAGTTCTACAGCCTCTTGCCAGGCTTTCAAAGCCTACATTGGGGAAAAAAATGTGCACGTAAAAACCCTATGAGAAATAGTCCTGCAGGCTAGTTATAACGTGAATACGCAAGCAAATATTCAAATATCGATAAGTTTCACAAATTTAGTAAGAAAAACGACAAAGGTAAGGATTTATTCGTCTCCCGTTTGTGAGTCAGAATGATCTGCATCGTCAATTAATTTCTGGAGGTCCTCAATACTATCGAAAAAGGGCTTATTATATTCAACGAAACGAAACGAAACGAAACGAAACGAAACCGAGCGAAACCGAACGAAACCAAAACAATTTTACAATTGAATCTTTTAAGATCGATTGAAATACCAAATTCATTATTTCTTATGGTCCGGACGGATGTAAACAATTAATAATGATCATTTTAGTAACAAAAAACCAGCGATTTGGCTACGCTGCATTCCCCTAGGAACGAAACGCAGCCGTTTCCTTCCCCGCGGAAAGAAACCAATTGTTTTCAAATCACGGAACAAAAGATTAAAGAGCGCCAATTCTTTGAACTAAAACAATAAGGCCACCAGCTGCTCAACACACCCAAGCTGTGAAACCATTTTTGTGTCAAACATCTAGAGATTCCTAACGCGCTAAACACGTTGGTTGATAAATTTTTGTTGAATGGGGTAGGTGATCTCGAGAGAGAGACATCGATTCTTCTCAAATCCTTTACCTCCCATGTGTCTACACCAATTTCAATTTAAATCCCCTTAAAGGTCTCTAAAGTTGATCCTTGGTGTTGGTTACAGTATAGTGAGTTGTTTGCGCGTGTTCCCCACTTTTGCTCGAAGAGAGATACTGGTAAGAGTCCCAATTTGTAGCGATTGTTAATTCAAAGATTTTTCGACATGAATCATTTTCGAGGCCCATTAAGGCCTGAAAAAATCTATTGAAAACTGATTACTTGTCATTGTTATCAGGTGTTATTGTTATTACTTGTTATTGTTATTGTTATTATGGATTGAAGCAATTAATAGCGAAAAGTTTAGTCCCAAAACTAACGATTTAGCGAGGGGCATTTCACTCTTTCGAAAAAGCATACGAGATTCTTTCACAATGAAAGGATTCTTACGGATTTTTGGTGGATTTTTCTTGAAAAAAAGGATTTTTGCCAAAGGTGTACGAGATTTTTGGGAGTGAAATGCCCCTCGCGATTTAGCTTCATTTCATTTCTCTCTAGATCACCTACCCCATTCAACAAAAATTTATCAACCAAACGCGCTAGGAATCTCTAGAAGTTTGACGCAAAAGTTGTTTCACAGCTTGGGTGTGTTGAGCAGCTGGTGGCCTTATTGTTTTAGTTCAAAGAATTGGCGCTCTGTAATCTTTTGTTCCGCGATTTAAAAACAATTGGTTTCGTTCCGCGGGGAACGAAACGGCTGCGTTTCGTTCCTAAGGGAATGCATCGTAGCCAAATCGCTGGTTCCTCGTTACGAAAGTGATCACTATCAATTGTTTACATCCCTCCGGATGATAAGAAATAATGAATTTGGTACTTCAATCGATCTTTAAAGATTTAATTGTAAAATTGTTTTGGTTTCATTCGGTTTCGCTCGGTTTCGTTTCGTTTCGTTTCGTTTCGTTTCGTTTCGTTGAATATAATAAGCCCGAAAAAGTTAAATTTACCTCCTATCTTTGCGCGGGTGCGGCAGTTAACATCTGCGAAGGCATAGTAACCTTTATACTCCTTTAATATGTCATTGGCATTGATCAAAAGGTCAAGTCTCGGCTTAGTTAGATCCAGGCGAATTTTAATCGAAGATGTTGCTTTCTTTCTTGCCCGATAGATGGCCGTTCTGTGTCTCCATGTAGTAAGACGTACAATGACCTGTTGCCGTGGCTTGCCATCTCCATCCGTTGACTTAGGCCCAATGCGGTGAGCGCGGTCGATGACCACATCAGGTACATGTACTTCCAATTCATCAAAAATTTCTTTGACCTTTCCAAGGACTTCATCACCAGATTCATTTGTGCCTTTTGGCGGTAGCTCAATTCCATCAATTCTCAAGCAAAGACGACGTGAGTACTGCTCCTGGTTTTCGTAAGACTTGCGAAGGTGAGCAACGTGACTTTCTAAAACAGCATTGTTCGCTTCCAGCTCATCGATTCGTTCTTCTAGTGCAGATATTTGCTTCTCCTGGTCCTGAATTTTCTCTGTTACCAGCAATGTGACCTCTTCTTTTAAGCTTGTAATATCATCCTTTGTGGACAGGAGGTCAAAATGTTTATCGAGGTACGCCTTAACTTCAGCAGTGAGCTCCATTTGTTGCGTAGGCGTGGTCGGGGTGTACGAAAATCCAGTGCGAGTTTTTACCATTCCACAATAATTTAACCACAGAAAACTCAATCATTGAAAACTATTGACTCGATGGTCATCTTATAAAAGTTCATGACACCATTTAACACATCTCCATCAACCTGACACTCAATTTTTCCACTTTATCGCGACACGTCAAAAAACATGACCGTCCGTCACAACAGCAACGACATTTGTTGACACAGCTGGAACCTGTCTGAAAGCAGGTCGCTGCCCTTTCGCTTATCTTGATCCGAAGCGGTATAAGGGACCTATGATTGCCCTGAAAATTGAGTATTCGGCTTTTGACTGTCTTGAAAATTGAATATTACGGTCAGCAAGAGATTTACTGTGAACTCCCAAAGCGTCGGCGTTTGGGTTTGTTTTGCGTTTATTTGTCGCATTGATTGTTTTTCTTTGACTGTAACGATATTTCGTTTTCAGAGATTCCTAGCAATGGTCCAATTCGGCCAAGCATCTAGATCAGTGATGGCCCTAGTTGCTACATTTATCCGATTTTGATAGTTTTGAGTTGGTAAGCCAAGCATCTAGATCAGAGATGGCTCTGGTTACCGCATTCACATTTTTCATACTTTTGACGAACATCCTGCTACAAATTCGCAAGCCTACATCATTTATTTGGTTTTTTTTTTTTTTTTTTTTTTTTGTGCGTAGGAATAGCTACGCTAAGCCTCTGCGGTGGTGCAGAGGGCTGTTGGTGCAAGGCGACACGCTGGGCCTTTCCGAGGAAAGGGTGCCAGGTGTTTCTTAAGAGAGTTTCTCAATTTTTGTTCCAAAAAATATGTATAGATTTATTTATATATTATCATTGTCCTCTCGCCTTTGTTTACTTCTAGCAGCTATCAAGGAAGATATCAACAGTGAATTAAAGAGTCTAGATTTGATACGCATTGCAGATGATCTGCCTTCACTCCTGCAAAAGGCAAGGGCAGAAAGTACAAACAAGAACTACGAGACGGCATTTAAGCGATGGCTAAAATGGAGTGAAAAATTCCCCGAAATTGAAGCATTCCCCGCCAAGGACACGTACGTCGCATTATTCTTGACCAGCCTTATCCAGAGTGGTACGTTGTATCCAAGTATAAAGTCTGCATTTTACGCAATAAAATATTATCATAAATTGGCTGCTTTAACGGATCCAACTGATTCCGAATTTTGTAAAAAGATTTTGGATGCAGCACAAAGAATGTCTCGCCGACCTAAAGTCAAAAAGGAGCCTCTAACATCACAGAATTTGAAAGATCTGTTGTCCCACATAGGTGGTTATGACGCACCTTTGCCAGATTTTCGCAACTTCACCATGATGTTACTCTGTTTTGCTGGTTTCTTAAGATTCAGCGAGGCATCTAATCTGAAATCCAACCAGGTTGAATTCACGGAAACTTATTTGAAACTCTTCATAAGCCAAAGTAAAACGGACATCTATCGTGACGGACATTACTGCTACATTGCCCGAACAAGCACAGATACGTGTCCGGTGAAATGTCTTGAATATTATATGGAAAGATGTCGGCTTTCCTTTGCAACAGAAGAATTTATTTTTCGGCCAGCGACTTATTATAAATCGAAAGTCAGTTACAGCTTAAGACGAGCCAATCGGCCAATTAGCTACTCCGCAGCAAGAGATCAAATTTTGAAACTTTTGGGACAAATTGGCTTGAATATAAAAGATTTTGGTCTCCATAGTTTACGCTCCGGGGGAGCCTCCGCAGCTGCCAATCATGGTGTTAAAGATCGCTTATTCAAACGACACGGCAGATGGAAGTCGGAGTCAGTGAAAGATGGCTACATAAAGGATGATTTGAAAGAGCTGCTATCTGTTACCTCTAATCTTGGATTATGATATCAATAACTTGCCCTCCTTTTACGAGAACATGCTTTCACTAGACTGAGCCTGCTATGCTTTGTGTTGGACAGTAATATTTATATCTTGTGTTGCATCCTTAGTACTTGTAACGTAATTAGTGCATAGTGTTGATCAGTAAATAAAGTTATTTTCGTTTGAGTGTAACGAATTAGAAAATAAATGAATTTACTGATCCCCGGAGATTTTGGAGTGGTAAAGTTCCCCTTTTAGAGTTTTGCATAATGCAGTACTGCCTAGGAGGGACCCAAGGGAATATATAGTATATAAGGTTTACACGAGGCAAGATGTTTCACAGCTCGATAGTGATTTCGTATTGCAGAACCCCTCCCCCCCCCACCCATTTCAACCCATATCAACCCATATCTTGACATTGGAGGTGTGTTAAGAGTTAAGAGGAGTACTCGACACTGCGTCTGAAATGCTTTCACTAGACTGAGCCTACTATACTTTGTGTTGGACAGTAATATTTATATCTTGTGTTGCATCCTTAGTACTTGTAACGTAATTAGTGCATAGTGTTGATCAGTAAATAAAGTTATTTTCGTTTGAGTGTAACGAATTAGAAAATAACCCAAATTTCTGATCACTTTCCACAAATTCTAATTCTCAAGAATTTAAGCCTTGATATGTTAAATGCTAGTCATTATAAACATGATTTCACTAAGTTCAATGAGGGAAATTGCCTTGAAGATTTAAACTCTATAAACCTTGATTTTATCAATGATAACACGTTAGATGTAAACTATAAATTTAGAAAGTTTTTAAAAGAGATTACTCACTGTCAGAGAAGCATGCTCCCATTAAAAAGCTAAATCAGAAAGCCATCAAATTAAAAGCTAGGCCTTGGATAAATGACAGAATCTTGATCAAAGGTGAACCTATGGGTAGCTCGCGGAACGTAACTGGGATATCCGATTTTGTCATCATTTAGTTCATTACAAAATGTAACTGTAGGCATTGCTATCCAGCCACACAAGGTAAGATGTTAGGCCAGGGCAACACGGTGCCGGTGCAGTGATATTTTGCGTCAATTTCAACTAAGATTCCTGTTGCTGTGGATGAGCAGTTCGAGTTGGCACACATGAATAGTTCCAATGGTTTTTGTGCAAGGCATTAAAAATTTGAACGATAAATCGTACGTAACGTTTCCAGAATAACAGGATTTTTATGGATTTTTCGTGGATTTTTCTCCAAAACAAAAGGATCTTTGCCGAAGATGTAAAATATTCCTTGAAAGTGAAACTCCCCTTGGCGCTCTTGAAGTCATCACGATGAAATATTCCTATCAGGTTCCAGCGTTTGCAGACCTCCGCCTTCAAATCTCACTCTTGCTATGTTTAGTGTGATTTAGATGTTTCATTCTCCTTCACAGAGGCTGAATGGAATTACCAGACGAACAGATTTGGTTTCGTTTCTGTTCCTGATTTACGTTTTATTTATCCCAAAATAAACCCCCGTCTAAATGCCCCGGTGAGAGGTCAGATGTTCACCAGGGTCCTAGTGGTCTTAAAACGAAGTCATATTTTTCCAGCGGGTAATTCACCGGGCTAGAATGTACGGGGACACTTGACCGGGGGTGTCAACATTGTAAACTTTCGCTGAGAGTAAACAAAGAGCATGGCATTGCTGAATGTGAGAGTAGTTTTTAGCCATATGCCCCCATAACAGTTCAAATTTGGAGGGGTTCATCCACTCCATCGGCTCCCATAGTGCGCCTTGGTTCTCATGAATTCCAAATTTCAGTTGCTGCATGCTTGTTTTCTTTCTGAAATCTGTTCTGTAGGCCGATGAGCGGGCAGACAGGAAAAACATTCATTCATTGATTTCTTTTCTTGTTGAAGAAAAGAATTACAATAGTCTGTTTTAGTTGTGACTGGATTGAAACTGGACAAACTTGCTATGACTGGTTTTGATTCCACTTCAGACAAGCCAGACAACAATGGCATTGAAAAGTGCTGTGTGCAATAAATTCCGCAGGGCATACCGGAAAAACCAGACCCTATGGCCCTGAGACTAATACGACCTCTAGGACCCAAAGTACAGAGTTTTGAAAGGAGTCATTCCCTAAGATGGCATCAGATAACAAGACGGTTTCCTTGCAGATATGTCAACTACTGGCAGTTTTAGAAAGGTAGGCCAAAGTTTCTCTTGTTGGTTTTAACACGGTTTCAATTATCATCCAAGTATTTATCGTTGTTTTCTCTCTGTTCTTTTTCCATTAAATATTCAAGGGTAGGAAAAGCATATCTGACTGATTGCGCAGAAAAGCCTACCTGAAAAGCCTACCTATGGATTTGTCAGAGCTGGCGCTGCCACTGCATGCTCAGCAATTCAAAGAATAAAATGTTTTTATCTGTACTGGTGTCACGTCTGTTCAAGGGTATTCACCATAGAAACGGTATTCACCCCATGCTGAAGTGAACGGTATCGGCGCTAAATTTGAAAAATTATAGCAGTAACAGCCTGATTAGCATATAGTATCTTGAAACACTGCCATTATTAAGAGGAGATGACCCCTTAATGTTAAGGATCCTTTTAAACTCGGTCCTGATGGGTCCTAAGGGTTACTGGGGTCTCAGAGTCATACGGTCTGGTTTTTCCAGTATGCTATTCCGCAGACAGCAGAGTTGAAAAGATGCTTTGTTCAAAAATTTCGCAAAGCAGTATGGGTCCTGATATATAAGGAAAAAAATATCTACGGGAAATTTCCCATCCCATCTCACAAGCTCGCGTCACTTCGTTCCGCAAGCAAAAATGATGAGATTACGTGATAAAATCTTCCGCAGTCTAAGGAAAGACAACACTGATGCCAAGAAATCATTATATAAAAAGTTTCGCAATCGTGTTGTATTGGAATTGAAAAACAGTAAAACCGCCTACTTCCAAAACTATTTTCTCACCAATAAACAAAACATGAAACTCCTATGGTCAGGTATCAAATCTATTATAAGTGTAAAAACTTCTACCTCATTTTCAGTTAAAAAGATCAAAGATAATGTCACCTCTGATCCAATACAGATGTCAAACATCTTTAATGATTACTTTGTTAATGTTGCTGAAAATATTACTGCTAAAATACCCAAAACCATTAAATCACCTCTTGCCTACATGTCAGACAGAAATCCAGACTCAATCTTGCTTTCTCCAGTCACGTATTATGAAGTTAAAGACCTTATTGCAGCCTTGAATCCTGCAAAGTCTGTTGGTCCTAACAGCATACCAATCAAACTACTCAAAATTCTTAGCCCCTCCTTATCTCCTTTCCTAGCTGATATCATTAATCAGTCATTTCAGTCAGGAGTGTTTCCTGACAAGCTCAAAGTTGCCAAAGTCATAACTATATTCAAAAAGGGTGATTACCAGCTGACTTCCAACTACCGCCCAATATCCTTACTTTCTATTTTTAGCAAGATCTTTGAAAAAGTAATGTACAAGCGTCTTTTTAAATTCCTAGAATTTCACAAGGTTCTGTATAACCTTCAGTTTGGTTTCCAGGAAAATCATTCAATTGATCATGCTCTAGTCAGCTTGACTGAAACAATAAGACACAGCTTAGATAATAAAAGATTTGGTAGTGGTATATTTATTGACCTTCAGAAAGCATTTGACATTGTCAATCATCAAATCACAGAATAAAAATAAAGGCAGAAGGGCAACTCCTGTCGGATCCTTTGATCTTTTTGCGACACGTTTTCAAACGAGGCTAGCCCATGAGAACAATGGATGCTTACTTACACTCGTTTTTACAACGAGGTTTAGCAGGAAACAATCACACGGAACTAAAGCCGATATCATGAGTTGAAAACATCGAGGAGGAAGAAACTGAAGTTGTGGGACGTTTCGTCTGGAAATTCATGTTGGTAAGCATCATTTTTGTTATTATTTCTTCTTACTAAGGCGTTTATTTTCAAAAGTCATTATTCCGTTGATCTCCTCCCAGAGACTGTGATATAGACATGCAGCCTAACTACCTTAGCAAAGGGTGGTTTTCAATATTTAGGAAGATGCAACGCGACTTGGTTCTCTCTCGAGCATCACCTGCTCTGTAACATTTTCAAAGTCAGGACTTTTCCTACCATAACCAGGAGAAATTTTATGCTTGTCGTTACGAATATTTATCACATTCATCACAAGGTATATACTCGATTATTTCTTCTAACTCATTTCAGAGATTATTTGGCTGGTCTGGTCGCTGTGGCAAGAACTGCGATGCATGCTGGCAGGCCTGGTTCTTGGCCGATCTAGCGGCGCAAGAAGGACAGAAAGACAACCATTGAAACATTAGTATATTTCTGTTAATTTCAAGATTCTGTAACAGTTACAACAAGTTCAAGGTATTTTGAATGCATTTTGATATTTTTGATAAGTATTCAAGATTCAGATAAAGCTGTGGTACTACTACGTTTGCGCGAACTCTCTCAGTCTAACCAAGGGTAGCCAGCCCACGGGGAGATGGGCCTTGCTAAAATGCCGTATCGAAATCTTGTATAAAAATCTACCAGTAGCAGAAAATATGAATTTAGTACATATATATACATTTTACAACTTTTATGAAGGCCGATAGCTTAAAAGAAAAATATATAAAAATACCTGCATGCCATGAAATTGGAGAGAACGGGCCAACCTTGGCTTTTACCTGCCAGTAGTGATCGGTGCGAAAACGACTAAGAAAGATGTAGAAACCAGCATTTTTTACTTATTTAATGTGGAATGTATGTCTGTACATACGAAAATGCGATTATCTTTTTGATTTTCTCAGTATTTTCTCTGAAATTCCAGTTAGAAGGAGATACCTCAATAGCCGCCCGTACTGTGGAAGCGAATTTAACTTACTTAACCTCGTTTCCATGATCTCCTTTGTTCTAAGAGTGTCGCGCTGTCGGAACAATAGAGTTTCCCTTCTGCCTTTATTTTTATTCTGTGATCAAATCCTACTGTCTAAGATGGAGCACTATGGTGTTAGAGGTTGTGCTTTAGATTGGTTTAAATCATACCTTTCAGAGCGTGAACAGTATGTAAGCATAAATGGTTCTAACTCTGGCCTACTCAAAATCTCTTGTGGCGTTCCACAGGGGTCAGTATTAGGTCCTCTTCTCATCTTACTTTACGTAAATGACTTGCCTAATGTATCTAAAAGGCTTAAATTCTTCCTGTTTGCTGATGACACTAACATTTATTATGAGAGTGAAAATTTAAATAAGTTAGTAAAGATTGTAAACACTAACTCAGATCTGTCAAAAAGTGGCTTGATGCCAATAAATTATCTCTTAATGTAGAAAAAACAAACTTCATGATCTTCCATTCAATAAACAATAGAATAGATGAAAATCCAATAATTAAAATTGGAAAGAAGACCATTCAAAGAGCAAAGTTTGTTAAATTTTTAGGACTACTCTTAGATGAAAATCTTAATTGGAAGTTCCATCTGAAGGAGTTGTCTAAGAAACTTGCAAGAACTTGTGGTGTTATCTCAAAGGTTAAGAGCCTATTGTCTCCAGATGTGTTACTTTGCTTGTATAATTCATTGTTCTTGTCTTTTGCCCAGTATGGTATTATTGTGTGGGGTAATACTTCTGCATCTTATACAGACCCAGTCTACAAACTTCAGAAGAAACTAGTTCGAATAATCTCTTCTCAGCCTGCTCGTTCTCATTCTGCCCCAATCTTTAAGTCTTTAGAACTTCTCAGACTATCTGATGTCTTTCAGCTTAAACTTCTCACTTTTGTCTTTGAAACTGTAAACAGAGTGTCACCAAGCTGCTTTGATGACTTTTTCTTATTGAATTCATCCGTGCATAAGTATAATACAAGACAGGCTAGTAAAGGTGATTTGTTTCTCGCACGATAAAACACCCTGCAATATGGGCTAAACTCCATTTGATATAGAGGAGCTAAGCTTTGGAATGAAATTCCGGTTGAATTAAGAAACTCTCACTCAAAAGCTTCATTTAAAACTAAGGTAAAAATCTACTTTCTGTGCCATAATTACACCCAGTGATTCACATACTATTCTTTGTGTATACCTTACCTTATCTTGTCTTTCTGCACCTGTTTTCAATAACATCATAATAATTCAATATCTTTTTAGGTAGGGGGTGTCCCCTCCTCGATTAGCCTGCCTATTGAGGGAGCCCCTCCTTTAAGAAATTCCCCTAATCTCACTGCAGCTCTCCATACTCACCTATTTAGTCTCTCAATATTTTTGCTTTAAGTATATCATCCTGTCCTGTTTTTCTTTCTATTTTGTTTGCTGTATTTAATTTTAGTTTATCATTGTTAATAAGATAGGTGGGTATGTTGAACTGTAGTGATGTATTAGATGAATTTTAAAATGAATGAACTGAACTGAACTGACCTGAACTCCGTGAAGGAAATTAAACATTTTAGAACTACCAACTACCACCTTGTTGAGACAAGTTGAGACAAGTTGAGACAACAAGTTGAGAACTACCAACAATGATTAATTCACTTTTTATGTTACAGTTCTTTGTGCTTTTCTGTTTTGAATGAATTTTAAAATTTTTGGACGTACTTACTAAAACGAGGAACGACCCAAAACCATCCACAACCACCCAAAACCATCCACAACCACCCAAAACCATCCACAACCACCCAAAACCATCCAAAACCACCCAAAACCACCCACAACCAGCCTAAACCACTTCATAACGACCCAAAACCACCTGCAACGACCCACAAAGACCCATAATCACATCATAACGACCCAAAACCATCCAAAATATCTGAAAGATCAGATTCTCCATACAGATCAGTTGTTTAGGGGCAAACAATACACTTTTGTTTGTGACACAGGTGTGTTCAATTAAGAATCTGCTTTGGTTTGCAAAGATTCATTCCGTGATAATTAGATAAAATCAAGCAGAAAGTTGAATTTTGTCAAAATTTTATAAACATTTCTGAAAAGGGGAAAGAAGGGATTTTCGCTAAAAAATAATTACTTTGCAAATAGTCCATTAGATCTCATTCATTTTGTCTGACACTGATCACAGCTAATTTGTGGAATCCCTACCCTGGAGGGGGGGGGGGGTGGGGTACTTCACTATAAATTCATACAGGGGTGTGCGCGGAGGATTTCTGTTACGACCCGATCCCAGAAATTTGGTCCGATATTGATACCCAATCCCAGAGTGCAACTGTCGTTTGCCACCAAGAGTTGAATTTTCGAGAGCTGAGAAGGAGAATTTTGGTCCCAGGTGACCACTAGAACGAGGCTCTGATCTGAGCACGTTTCTATGTTTTCAACCAAAAAAAATACGTAAAATCTGTTCACCTGAAACTGTTATACATTCGCTACAAGTCTCTCTCGTGGAAAAACCAGAGAACGGAGAATGTTAAAACACGCCTTTTTATAAGAAACTGCTTTATAAGATCCAAGTTTCTTACAGAAAAACCTGTATTAATTAAATATCAAAATGAAAGAGCATGATAAGCTTATGACTTGTAGATTATTTTTGAAACATGATTGCGATTTTGTATCAAAACAATAGAAGGAAGTGGTTACTCACCATTATTGGTTTGGTGTTGTCCTTTTCCATGTCGCCCTCAAGTAAGAAATATGTAAAGAATTTCTTTACATATTTATCCGTTGAGTAGACATGGACATGCCTGTTCTAATCAGCAGGAAGATTGTTTCTTTTGAAAAATTAGATGCATTGATGCAATACTACTTAGTAAGCAATGGCCCATTCAATTTGAAGCTATATTTATGTGGGAAAGAGACCAATTTCCCAACGTTTCTTAGCCCAGGAGCATTGATTGAATCTGATTGGTGTTTAGCTCCTAAATAACTGGTTTGATGCTAAATTTTAAAACTTTTGGATGCTTTCAGGTCTGAAATTTTGGCTGGTTGTTGGTGGTTATGGCTGGCTTTGGGTGGTTGTGGGTGGTTTTGGATCGTTGTGGGTGGTTTTGGGTGGTTGTGGGTGGTTTTGGGTCGTTGTGGGTGGTTTTGGGTCATTCCTCGTTTTAGTAAGTACGATTTTTGGACTAAAAACAGTCAGACATTACCAGATTTCAGACAATTAAACTTTTGAACAAAATTTTGTCCAAAAGTTTGATGTCTGAAATTTTTCGATTTCAATGAACATATTTGAAAAATTTCTTCTTTTTGGGTGGTTGCAGTCTTAATGCACTAAATATGGCCTGCATTCTTCCTGACAGCAAGAAGCGTTAACTGGCCTTTACTGCACTTCAGTGAGCTACTGCAGTTGGTATTGAAAACAAAACATCAGGGAAGAAGTATTCACCAGTACTGTGAAATAAAATTGAAACCATTTTTGCGTGTAAAACCAGTTTACTGCATTCACTGTCACTGACTATTGTTGGCGCACTAGTAAGATGCTGTAATAGCTTTACCTGCAAAAGGTCCCAAGCCATGAGAAGTGGGTCATTTTAGGATGCCAGTGATTCAAAGTTGAGTGATATCCCTCAAGGCAACTGGTCTGTGCATCAGCTGATAGCGTTTCAATATCGTTTAGCAATTGCTTGTCCAAAATTATCTTTGCCAATTTGTCATATGCTTTTTATCTTGACAAATAAAAGTGTATGGGATGTCTAAAAACACACGCCTATCTTTCTAACATTACAGAAATTGATGGAAGGGGTGACATGATTCAAAACATTCTTTCTGAAAAAATCCTTAGTAGATGAAACAAAAGATTAGTTCAGTTGAGGACTAGAAGTGAAAAAGTATCTACATGTCTCAGCAGCAAGTAATTAGATAAATCTTTCAACCAAGTAGCAATGCTTTTAAAATGCCTTCAAGTTGCTTGATATGACATTTCTGACCCCAGATGCAAGTTAAAGACCCAAATTTCAGCCCAGTTACAAATTTTTATAAAATCATATTGTTCATAATCATAATTGTAATCAAATTGAAAGGTGTATTTCTTGGAGAGAACATGACACAAAACTTGACACAAAATTACCTATTTTAATCCATCTTCTCTCTTCAAGATAATCATGAGCACATTCTGGAAATAACGGGTCATCATGGCCATGATGTTTATTTGCAATGTGCCTCATTAATGATTTCCATTTCGCTACCATTAACTTCCCAAAGCCAGGGTTTGTTGATAATGCACACCAGTATAGGTGATTCCGTATCTCTTTCATCCAGTCCTTAAGAATCTCACCTCCCTTCTCCTTGCTAGCTTTTTGGATCTTTTTGGTCAGCCCCTTGCTTACATGCCAGATGTCTATGAAGTGCTTTGTATCTGTATCTTCCCTAATCCATTTAGCTATCCCCCTGTGACGATCACTGATAAAGATTGACACTTTTAGCCCCATCTGCTTGATTTGCTCAAAACGGTCCTTCACACCATCTAGCTCCATCACATTGCTGCTGCCACACTGGTTAGACTTGAGAAATAGATTGAAAATGTCAACATTCAGTTGGACTTGCTCCAAGTCTGGCTCTTGATCAACAAACAAATGGGAGGGAAGAATAATCTTGATCAACAAACAAATGGGAGGGAAGAAGAAGGAAAGGGAAGGGGAAGGGGGAGGAGAGCGAGACTTATGAACTAGGTGTTCCGGAAACGAGACCGGTAAAGATCTTGACCCACGGCTTTATTTCATTTTAGCGGAAGAGCCAATCAAAATTGAGCAGGTGAATGCTGAGCCTTGTTTTTGGAACACGTAGTCCACAAGTCTCACTCTCCTTCCCTATTCCCTTCCTTTTTCTTCTTCTTCCCTCCTGTTTGTTTATTGATCAAGAGCAAGACTTGGAGCAAGTCCAACATTCAGTATATAAGTATTGTACAGTACAGGCATTATGTCTATCAATGATAAGAATCAAGCCATATTGTAAATTTCTCTAAACAAGGATCCTTGTGCAGGGAATCCATGTTAATGTATGCAAGGCCTGTAGATGTAGAGTATACATGGATCCAATAGGACATGACATAATGCTACTGTACAACACAAAAAGTGGTGTTCCCTAAAGCAACTGATGATGCTTCAACTGTACAGTTTTTCTTCCCATTTTGATTAAAAATAACCCTAATCTTGAAATTGAGAGGGTACCTCCAGTATAAATGGCATACGTATGGTTCTGTCAGTTCTGACAATCTCAAAGATTCTCTTCCTATCACATTTTCCATAATATCATTTTACTGTCACAAAATATATCGGTTCTGATCAGTTGTCACTTCTATCATCATGAGTTACGCAGACCTACAAATTTGAAAATCACGCAAATGTAGTTATGACATACCTGAAAGACCTTGAAGCATAGCAGCTTAGAAATACCACTGCTAAACATTGTATATGTTCCATACTTTGCACTGTGCCCCATGGAGTCAAATCTACCATCACCACTCCATTTGTTTTCACTGACGTTTTTCAACAAATCTATCATCTTTGATTGATAGATTTTCCAATGCTTTATTATTGCTGGGAAGACAAACTTTTGCTGATGCTCTCAGTATGTTCTGCGTGAAATTGCCTGAAGTCCAATGTGCCTGAACATCAGAAGAGCTTTATTAATGCAACAGCCAGAGAGAAGAATCCCAAAGCTCATTAACACATTGCCAGCTGGATGTTTGCCAAGAATATATGGTTGACTTCTCCAATGAAAATGATCTTTTCGCTCACAATGCTTGCACCTTTGAAAAATTGTTACCATGCCGCCATTTTCAATCATTTCAACATCAGGCTTTTCAACTTTGCAGTTGAAGCAAAACATGGAGAACAGGTTCATCAGCATGCTATAGAATACCAGGAATTTGGGCTCATCAACTGGACTTGTTTCTCTGTCAACTCTGAAAGTGAAATATATCCAGATTTAGATTGATTTGAGATCATAGCAAATGCTCAATTTTATTTTGAAATAATTTTATATGCCAGGGAAAGAAATTAAAACAGTTCTCGACAAAACCTACTTGCACAAAGGATACTCAGCACTAAGAACATTCCTCTAATGAATCTTAGCATACTATACTGTAAATAGAGAAGAAGCACATCCATTCATCTGCAAACAGTAATATTTAATCTTCAAATGAAATGAGCTTTTCTTAACCCTATCTGACCTGGGCGCTCTGAAACACTCAATGCCTGGGGGCTGATTCCACTTCTGTTTATCTCTGTTGTTGCTTGAGATATCGCAACCTAATTTGGTACAAAGTTTGTTCATTATATAAACAATAAATTTTGAAACAATTTTTAATTAGTGTTGTTGTTGTTGTTACTAGAGCATTACAATGTCATAGGACGTCATAAAAATGAAAGTTTGTTAAAAGGTCTTAAAATTTTGCTTTTTGTAAAGAAATGAAATATATAAATCAAAATAGATGTAAATTCGTAGTTAAGACTTAATTGGACCAATTAAAAAAGAATTAAGAGAGATACACTACATATACCGGGTGTCTCAAAAAAGTACCCCCTTTTGACTGGAAATAGGAATAAAGCGATAAGATATCATTACTCTCCGAGTAGTTAGCTGAATTTATCAATCTTCAACTTAGATTCACATACCTTGCATTTAAGAATCGTCCACCAAACACCAGAGATACAAGCTTGCAAAGACAAAATTTACAGTGCACCCAAAACCAGAGGTTTCGTAAAAGGGCCTAGCCATGATTTGTATTATGGATCTTTTCCAAATCACCTGTAAACTTTAACTTTCAGTTTTTCGCTTTTGAAAAGAATAAAAAAGAATCGTGGAAATCGCCCTGAGTAAACAAATATAACAAAAATGTGGTAAGAATGACGAAGTCGTGCAACATCTCCCAAATGAGCATGCATGTGTTCCTTTTCTTCTTCTTTGACACTTGGAGTGGAAGGCAATGCATGGATCGATTCCTCAAAGGAATAACTATTTGTAGAACAATTGAAGCATTTCAAGGTATAATTCTTTTCAATGGAGAAAGCTAAAGGTCAAAGTCGAAATTCCTGTGCCACATGCCTGTGATAGCAAATCATGGCTAGGCCCTTTTACAAAACCTCTGGTTTCGGGTGCAGTATGAATTTTGACTTTGCAAGCTTATATCTCCAGTGTTTCGTGGCTAATTTTTAAATGCAAGGTATGTGGATCTATGTTGAAGATTGATAAATTTAGCTGTCTACTCGGAGAGTAATGATATCTTATCGTTTCGTTCCTATTTCCAGTCGAAAAGGGGTACTTTTTTAGAGACACCCGGTATGTTTTTCACAGAGTCTAAAAACAGAACACCAAAATTGCTACAATTTCATTGCTATATATATGATAGAAAGTTAAACTTAGAGGCATCTCAGAGGCATTCAGCAAACAAGGAAAAGCATATAAATGAAAATGTACATGGGGGTGTAATCCGCCCCCCACCCCCAGGTCAAATAAGGTAAAACTTTATTTCTAGGGCAGCTTATTCTATTTTGACATTTTCATCACACAATATTTAAGATGAATATGATGTAAATGAATTGGAAACTTACTTCACAAAGTTGCTTTTGTAATTAAAAGTATCATCATCATCTTCGCTTTCATCATTGTCACTTGGTTCCCAGTCATCGTCAATATCCATTTCCTCATCCACATCCACTTCATCATCATCACTTTTTTTGTCAAATTCCGTTTCCATTAAATTATTCATTGATTCAACATTCTCATCTGGGGTTTTTGCACCAACCTGTGATAGCAATGATGCAATGCTGAAGCCTTGTGGGGGACTCATGACAGACTTGATTTGATTTGATTCACACAAAGGAACTTACAGTGTGTGCCTCAAATGAAAAACTTGTCATCAGCCAACTGGATCAATTGCATAAGATGAGCTAAGTATCATACTGTACAGTTTTATTCTTAGTTTCATGAGATGACAAACTATTTATCAGGCTGAAAAACCGAAAAATCAACTCAAATCTTTACCAAATAGGGGCTGCATATATAATCAAATCTCTAAAAATAATTCAAGCGTTACCTGATCCCTCAGTTGTTTCTTGGTTCTTTTCCACCAACTTAATTTTTTCTGAAGGTTCTTAATGCGCTGTTTCAGTTCAGAACACTGATGACACTAAACAGCAGGTTCAGTAGTTGACAACTCACACTCATCACCAGTCACTAAGCTAAATTCATCTGATTCCCTCATATCTTCCTCAGCCTGGTCACTAGGGCGACTTGGGATCTCAGTATTTGGATGCTCTTCATTTTTGCGAAGGATCTACCGAGAGAGACGTTAAAATCTCACAAACCTGTCTCACATAACACAGAAAACTTTAGTATCCATAAGCGTACAGGAAGAGAAATCTAGGGTGGCTGACTACCCAACACAAATACCATTGTTTACTAACATTTTTGCCTGACTAGGGGCAAAATTCCCCCACTTGGGGCTGATTTTCGAAAAATTTCCAAAGTTTGGGGGCCTTCCACTCCCTGGTCCCCAACCTTGTACGCTTATGTTAGTATTCATAAAAATACATAAGCTGTAACTAGTTACTAGGAATCGTTAAAATCAGGGGTGTGCTCCCTGATGATTACACTTCTATTTTTTAAAGAGAAATAGCTTGTAAGAAACTGTAGGTGCTGTATTTGGCAACAGAACTAAGTAACAACTTCTCTTCCTAGAAAAAACAGATTTTAAGCAACGATTGCAACTTGCAGGTAATTTTCCTATATCATTCAAAAATGTTTTGAAACTGTTATACAGTAATAGCGTTTGAGATTGTTTTGAGTACAAATTAAAGCTATAATGGAGCCCTTTTTACCAAGCTAAATTACCATTCCAACTTCGGAAATTAAAAACATAAGAAACACATTGGAGAACTGAAAACGTCAAGCTTCAGGAAACTGCATACAAAAAGGAGGATTTGGCCTAGGAGACGCTCTTCTTTCTTACCTTTCGTATTTTCCGACGTGAATTTGATTTCACATTGTTGCTGTCTTCTGTGGCCGTGAGATTGATTGTTGGAATTGCATCTGGCTGCAGTTTTCTTCGCATTCCTAGCATCTCTGCAATCGCTTTATTTGCTGTGAAGCATGAGTCCTCGAAATGGAAAGAACACAAAACAGACGATGATGAAGGTTGCCAGTTAGGCCTATATCTTTGCACAAATCGTACCCACATACGATGTCTTTTGCCATCCTTGACTTTGTTTGGAAATTGATGGACCAATATTCCTTCCGTAAATTGTCCATTTTTGCAGCCATTCTGGTTTGGACCGCCAGCTACACAGTATTGGCCGCCACATTTCTTTTTTGTCACATTAAGCACCTCATTCACCGTCGAAGAGCTCGCCATGTTTGAGCATTGACATGAATCGCAATGCGCGAATCGCATTATGATCATGAGTATGACGTCACGGACTTGAAAAAGCGCGCGATAGAAATTCGCAGTGGGCTTCCAGCAAAATCACGATTTAGAGCCGTTGTAACTTAAGTTAGGGGTATTATTTTCCACAATGTTATGTACCAAAATTATCAGCAAGAAATGATCTTTAATTTTATCATCATCGAGAGAGGTCGAAAATTTGGGTTCACATGCACTTTAAGATGTTTTCAGCACACAAACTCGGATGATTCAAGAAACTTGAAACTTTTAATGCAAAGCAAACAAAGTTTCTTAATCAAAGTTTCAAAGCTTCAAAGTTTCTCAAGATAACGGATTCAGCTGGAAACGTCGTGATTCAGAAAACTCTGATCAAGGTACGATTAATTTTATTCTTGAATGTTTATTTTAAAGATTCTTAAAGAGTGTGTTCCATGATGCATCTGTGAGCAACGCGTCACTTCTGTGAAAAGTAGTGAAGAATGTTATGATTCAGTGAATAAAGGCTTTCAGTACGGTCATCCTAAACTTATAAGAAACGGTAAGCTCAATTTTCGAAACTTAGAACTACCCTCTGAATTTAAAAAGCCAGGAAACTTTTTGTAATTTGCAAAGCGTCCCAAAATTTAAGAAAAAAATCGATATCTTAGAGAAACTCATGGAGAAAATCGATAATTTGGAGGAATTCATAGAAGAAATACGATAATTTGGACACAAGGAAAAGTTGGACCTTTTCGTCCGAGAAGTCCGCTTTTTTGAGTTCCAACATGTCCGAGTTTTCTTCTAGTGCATAGGAGAAATTCGATAGTTCGGACAAAGAAAAAGTCGGACAATTTCATCCTAGAGGTCCGAGTTCTCAAGTTTGAACATAGGGCTAAAAGGAAAACTCGGACCTGAAAAACTCGGACAATTTGGTCCAAGAAGTCCGGGATGTCTGAGACGTCCGAGTTTTTGACCTGGCCGCTACAATACAACCAAATTTCAAATGCTCATAGAAGTGACAGTATGCCATACCAGGACATGATCCTTGAAGTTTAAAGTAGCACTACCTTTGTTTTTTTCAGAAAATTTGAAAATATTGTTTGAAATTTTTCTGCCACACCCTGAAATTTTCTGCCAAAGATTGCGGCTAAGATTTTTAATTTCATGTATCAATATGATGTTTCGGGTATAAGTAGTGATAAAATGAAGTTGATATTTGACATCAGCACACCTTTTTGGTTTACCTGCCAACCTTCTATGTTATATCTTACACAGGAGAAGTACTGCATGCATTTGACATGGACCAAATTTGAAAGTGCCACACCCTTTTTGTCAAAATTCCCAGAAACATCAAAAATTTCAAAAGGGTGTAACTTTTGAATGCATTGAGCTCTTGAATTGAAATTTGAAATTTGGATGCATCTCATCATGATGAAAATGCTGTCAAAAACTGAAGAAAATCTGAACACTTATTCGTTATGACTTCTGGATAGATTGATACGGAATTACCGGAAATTCCCATTGTGGCAGAAGAGAACTGCATACCTGGCGTATTAGGCAGAGTAGAGCCTGCTTGTTGTGCTTGCAAAATTGATGCTAGGCCCTACTGAATAACACCAATCAAATTTTCAATAGTTGATAATTTATTATCAATCGCCTGCCCACCCTCAACCCCTGCATCTTTACTGCATTTGTCACCCATCATTGCAAATACTTTAAGAAGTGAATAAACTGAAAGAAACGACCACAATCTCACCCCGCTTTCCAAAAGACAAGCAATATCCAGCTGCTTGTCTATTGTTGCTTTAAAGTCAAATGGCAAATAAACAAAAACTTACCATTTACATTTATCTTACCATTATTATTGCAGAAACCCATGCCATGCAGTCTCCCCGTAGACAGGAACCATAGACACTGAAATACCCAAATTATGTTTTGACTCCATGCTATGGCATCAAGAGACCCGAGCTATTCAATTTATGACCATTCAACTATTGCAAAGTTTCATAAAGTTTTTTCATCTTTAGAGAACAGACAGGTTAAAGGAGCCTTCATTATAGGCACAACAAGGAGGGTAACAATCACAAAAGACCCCCTATCCCTTAGATAGCAAAGGATCCACTGACCTCTTAGTCCAAATTAACTGTGATGTAATATTGCATTTTAATCTCGATAAATTGGGCTTTTATTCAATGTAAGCAAAGAGAGATCAAATTGCAATGGAGAGTCACATTGGGACATTCTCATCCCAAAAGCATTTGGTCACCCAGAGACTGGACGTGTGACAAATGTAAGACACCAGATTATTCTTTGATGATTATGTGCGACCTTTGTGAGCAATGGTATCACTGGTGGGAAAGTGAATTAATGGTTTGTTGGAAATATCCTTGGAGTTATGTCCCTTGAACAGTATTGCAAGGTTATTTTCACTGAACGAATACCTTTGTTGACAACTTGAAAACAACTGCATCCATCAAACCATTGAATGGGACATGAGGGGATAGTTTTCAATAAATAATAAAATTTTTATCATACTTATAACAGGTTATCGCAAGAAGTAATATTCCATATTTACAATTTGAGAGCATACTCATTTAATGATAATCAGATCAGGGATACAAGTCAAAGGAAAGTTGCCTGATTAGATTATTTTACTTTGCAATAAACTTTACTGTTTATGATAATTTTGCTTGCAGGAATTGCGTGGTTATCAAGCAACACATTGTTGGAGAATGGTATTGTGGATGCAGGGAAGGCTAATAAAGAGTGAACGATTTAGATATATTCTTCGAACAAAGATTCATTTTGTGAGCCTTACCCTATTACATCAAATACAAGAATACCCCGCTCAAAGGTACAGCACTTACAGCAAGAAATAAGCTACACTTGCCCCAAGTCCCAGTCTTTGTTCTATTCAAGCCCTGTTGGTCGCCAGTGAGCTGTGATGGTGGAACGAGCAAAGCAAGAGTGGGCCCACATAAGGAAAGGACGAAACTTGGGGGAAGCCCAGATATAAGCACACTAAGACCTCTATTGCTCTCAAAATAGGTTTTAACTGACTGGACGACTTTATTGTCTTCCTCTGGTTTGTATTGAATTCAAAAGAATTCTAATTTGATCCAGAGTGTTGTATCCTGAACTGTTTACAAACTTTAAATATGGTCTACTTTGCATCCTTTTGTCTTTTCCTCTCCATTGCACTTCTGTTATGTTTCTGGCCAGAGCTTTCGTCTCACTGCTGAAGAGGCCTCAGCAGCCATACAAGTAGAGCAATTAAGTTGAAATTGTTGTAGTGTTGCTCCTTGATGGACTCATAATCGCTACAACAATGACTCATAATAAAGCTTATTGAATATTCGGCCAGAAATTGATCAGCTTTGCTTTGATGGATGATGCTAACAGGTTAGGCCCACCCTACAAAATCACAAATGAACACCTCTAAAATGCCTCAAATTCGTGTTTCATTGCGGTTTTTTAGAAAAACCAAACCAACCGGCCCCACAATGAATGCTCCTTCTGTGTGTTGTTTGAAGATTCCTTCACTTTGACATGGGAAACCTGCTTATTAAAGGCTGAATTACTCTTCAGATTTCACCACAGCAATCAATGGCAGTCCTGGAGGTTTTGTAGCATTTCAAGTCTCAAGACAAAAGGGAGGCTAACTCTGGGATTGAGGCTCAAATGTTAATATCTCATCGGTCAGTTTGAACATGCTATTGTTTAGAAACTATTGTTCGGAAATCTAAAATCTTATTGGTGACACCAATTTCACAGCAACTTTTGCTGGATTTGAGATTTTGCTGTCAAAAAATTCAATAAATAAAGTGAAAACTGGGACTACAGTGGTTAATCTAATGTTTCCATTTGGAGAATTACATACATCCTTCTGCACAGTGTAGAATGGTATGCATGGAGAAAACTACTCAATTCATAGATTAGAAGTCCCTAAGCAGAAGAAATCCCTAAGTTGGGATTTTCAAAGTCCTTAAAGCTATTGGTAAAGAGGCAAGTGTTGTTCCAAGGAATGCATTGCTGCTAGCGCACTAAATCGCGAAGAAAACCTTGATAAAGGTCACAAAAAGGACAAGACAAGCTTCACATTTGCGAACTTCACTTGACTGGTGAAGATAATGTAACTGTCATGGCTGAACTGATCATTTATTTTTTAAAAGGATTGTGAAAGACAAAGTAAAATGTTATTGGAAAAGCCAGAAATAGCCAAATGACGGAGAGCAAATGTTAACGTGCATTCTATGAACACCGCAATCTTGAAACAGCGTTCCTGTGAAGGACCCGAAATGTTATCAGTTGTTCAAATGTAGTGATAGGAGCTCCAGTAGTGATAGGAGCTCCAGCTGATAGGAGAACAAACACCTACGTAAAGTCATTAACCAGACCATGTTGTTGGGAACTGACTCTTTCCCATCCAACAACAAGCATCGGCGTTCCAAGTGAAGGTGGCATTGCGTCATCCTCAATGTCAGGAATAGCAAATTGTCTTGCCATGTTCCTCGCTGCAACTACATAGGCCTACTATTTCTTTGCCAACTTGCGAGGCATCCTTTTTCATCTCTGTCAAGATTGAATGACTTCATGTGCCACACGCCTGTTGTTAATGTGACCAATCAACGAGGGGACAGACTGCCTTTAAGTTTATAGTTTTTTCGCCAAAGTTTAAAGTTATATGGATGGGATCAAACATTGACTAGAAACAAAAACATTTTTGTAGTTATTTTTGTCTTTCTGTAGTTATTTTTGGATTGGCATTGCCTGATGATCGTCAAGCCTACAATATATTGACATGAAGTGTATGTTGAAAATTGATTGTTTGAATGTCATTAATCAACTGTCAGCTCAACAACTTTGCTGTGGATTCATGTAAACGAGAATTTGAGCGCCACTTCCAGCTTATTTGCTTCTCATCTGTTGGCGGTGCCGAAATGGTCTTCTTCGCGCCAAAAGTCAAACTCACCTCTAAGTGAGGCAGCCTCAAATCCAACACTATTTGGTATCTTTTGTTCTTAGCATCGCGGTCAGAGGACCATGGTTTCGGCTTCGGCATCTGTTCCTTCATTATTCTTAAAAGCCCTATTAAGCGCCGGGGGGGGGGGCTTCTTTAATTTTCGAGGTTCAGGGAGAAGGGGCTTATTAGAGATGGGGGCTTGTTGAAAAATCAAGATCAGGGATTGAAAAAGAATTTTTTTAATCACCTTTACATTTCTGGTTTCTACAAACAAGAATATAAGAATGCCGGTCAACTATCATCCTTTGCGATAATACAGCAACAAAATCTTTCATCAACAAGACACCAGTAAGAACATCTAATGACATGTTTCGCTTTAATTTCTTGTACTGATCTGAATCTGATGCTAACAGACGGCGTGATAACAGCAGGTTCTTCAGGAGTTTTCCAGTCCAGCAGGATGTCATATGAAAATGGCTGCTGCAGTTGAAAGGCAAAATGCAACACTCGCAAAGGATGCTGGTTGATTGGCGCTCTTTAATAGAGCTTTTACTGTATGTGAGTACTATTTGAAGTACAAAAATTCGCATACCAGATGAGGGCCTTTAAGGGGAGTGTTCAAAATAAGGGATAATTGCGATTTTCATAGGAGACGTTCATCCCCAATTTCAAATTTTGAAATATGAAATACTGAAATTTTATTGTTTTGGAGGTTTTGAAATGAAAAATGGTGGTTAGATGCATCATGAATTATGAAATAATGTCAATCCTACTTGAAAGGGCCTCCCAAATATGGCAAGCCACAAAAGAGTTATCCACATTTAGAAAGAAACTCAACATTTCAAGTGCCTTTTAATAAGAACCAACTAACAGGGACTGAATTTCAAAACAGTTATATTTACGAAAGTTATCAGTTATGATGTTCTGCAATATGTTCTGCTGTTTTTTTGTGAAAAGAGTTTCTTTAAGGCAGGACTTTACTGTATTTGAGACTATATTCTTTCAACGGTTCTCTTGTATCATCAATTGCTCTTTTCGGACAATTTGAACACGGTCAGAATAGCATTCAACTGTCTTCTAAGCGCCGTTAATGCACCATGAACCTTTTCTCCAGAAAAGAAAGTGGATCCATTCTTCAGTCACAGATTGAGGAAGAATAAATCATTAGAGGGCAGGCGTAATCAGCTCACAATTCGAGAGGCATTTCACTCCCATAAAAATCCTCACACCTTTGACAAAAATCCTTTTGTTTTGAAGAAAATTCACCAAAATTCGCAAAAAAAACATTTGGTTCATAAAAAATCTCACACACTGTTCGAAAGAGTGAAATGCTGCCTTGTCTCAATTGCAGGGACGCTGTAATTCGTATTTTCATAAAGACAGGCCCAGAAAATAGCAGAGTGTTTGGACGGGCTGCCACGGCACGGGCTGAGGTTTGCAACCACAAAATTTTGATTGCATGGTCAGACAAACGTATTTTCAATCTGCTTTATCTGCAACTCTATATGCCTCAAAGATCTGATATCAAAACTGTTTGAGAAGTGTTGATACTAACGTTTGGTCAAATGCCACAAAAGATCATTCCCCATTGCTGTAAACAGATTTTTGAATGTGTTGTAAACATAAAATTTCATGATTTTAAGCCTTGGCCCTGTGCATTCAATGCAGTTTCCCAGCACTTTCTGATGTTTGGAGTTCACCTCAGCATAGGAAAAGATATTACTTCAGGGAACGGAGGGACTATTGAAGTTGTTAGTTACTTACTCTTTCCTCATATCACTTGATCTCTTTTCTGTTTATCAAGGTCTTATACATGTCTCTTTGTCTAACAAATATTGATCATGCATGATTGAAAATATTGAATCCAGCAGACGCCATAAAATCGGAGCTTTCATTGTCAGGAAAGTAGCAATTGATAATACAAAGAAGCTTTAGAAGAGTCCCCGGGAAAATAATCGATTCTCAGAAAAGAGCAAATGATTGTCAGAAAAGAGCAATTTATGATACAAGAGAATGTTTGAAAAGGATAGAGTCTCAGGGAACCATAGTCGAAAGAGTCACATCAAAGTAACAGCGCGATATGAAACAGAGGCCAGGGGTCTGGGGCATGGTCCAATGGTCTAGAGGGTCCGGTAGATACCGTTTCAAGATGCTAATGTGCCAATCAGGTTACTTCTGCCATAATTGGTCAAATTTAGTGCCAATAAGGTCCATTGCAGCCTGGGTGTGAGAGCAGACATGACAACAGTACAGATAAAACACATTTGATTCTTTGAAATGCAAAACAAGGGGTTTTTGATCCCCCGGCAATGGAAGTGCCCTTGTGCTGCCAAATGATTAGTTCTGTTTCAAAGAATATCTTTGTCTGCACCATATCAAATTAAACGCATCAAGAAGCAAATCAGCAAGCGGAAGACCCTTGTGTACCCAGACAAAATAAAAACGAGTTTTCCAATACTCAGCAATACAATATTTTGGTGATCTTAGGGGGTTTCTTATGAAAAATACCTGAACATTGAAATGACTCAGAGTGGCTGATCTGAAAGAAGGATGCTCAGGCTAGGGTACAAAACATCAACTAAAAGAAGAAATGAATTTGGCATAAATATGGAACCAAAAAATAATTATTCTTGGGCTACAGCCAAAATTATGCAGTCAAAATGGTAGGTTTCATGGCCAATGTACTGGGATATTTACAAATTTGATTTTGATGTTGTTGCTTGACTCTGATTTTGTTTGTAAATCATGTTTTCATTTTATTTTACTTCCTAATTTTTCTGATTGTTGAGAACTGGTTCTCAACCAATTCCCAAAGTTTGAGAATCCAGGCTAGGCCCTAACTCTAAAAGTTTTTGTATTTGCTGGCTGGAATGTTCTTGACTTGACCTTTGCACTTTTAGCGGGTTTCATTTTTCAGTAATTGTTGGAAAGGAGACAAATAAAACTCAAAAACGTTCATGCCAAGCAAAAGCTAAATGTGAAAGTCAATTTATACTGACAAACACGATTGGTCTGAACCTTCGACCATGGAATTAATGCTGCTGAGCTGAGAAAAGGTCTCAACTACGTACACCTCTATATACAATCGTCCTTGCATTATCCTTCCTGAAAGACTTTATCAACAGTTGCAAGCACTGTTCAATGTCTGAAACAACTTCGCTGCAGCATGGGTATCTGCCGCTATAGGCCATGCTAGCTCTGATTGGTTGTTATGGATGGCTCCTCCACAACTTCTCCTACTTCCAATTCTGCCGCGACAAACCACTTTGGAAATTTCAACAAACAACGTTCAGAGTACTTTTCACCCAAGAATACTATAAAATAGAAAATTCAGAAACTTAAGCTTATAGAACAGGCAGGTTGAAGCTTTCTATGCATCTAATAACGAAAAATTGTGATCATTTTAGTTTTAAATTAATGAAATTTGAAAGGGTGCACCTGCACCGGTTGCACCCCTCTGGATCCGCCCCTGTGTGAAACAAATGGCATTTTAGAATAAAAAAGACAAGTCAGGCTACATGCATCTCTACTGTACCAATGAAGCAAATCTGCAAAATTAAGGATGGCTGACAAGTGACAAAGAACCAGACAAAGAAGACCAAAACCGGCAGACCTTGAACACTGCAAAATCGGGATGTCAGAAAACTCATTCAGCACATCAAGAAATGCAGGCAAGATGACAATGGGAGCAACTTCACAATTAAAGATATTTGGAATGTAGCTGACCTTAGTCATGTGCCCCTTCACAATGTTTGATACGCACTGCATTGCCAGGGATTTGTCTTTCATATCACGAGAAGGAAGGGGATGTTAACTGCAGGAGATTTACAAGTAAGGGTCAAGTTTTGGAAGAAGATGGTGAGGGAATACTCAGCAGAAGTATGGAGTAAGAAAATACCATTCTATCTGGATTGAAAGTCGTTTAAGTATATTAGAAAACAATTAGCATACTGATCTGGTCTGATATGGATATCCATAAACCACACTGTAAAGTGTGGCGACAGGATAGCTCAGTCGGTAGAGCAATTGCCATGATAGCAGGAGGTCGCGAGTTGGAGACTTGCTCTCATCATACTTTTTCCATTTTTCTATTTGTTGACAAATTACCAAAAATGAGTACAGTAAAGTCCCACCTTTAAGAAACTGCATTATAAGGAACTCAGCCCTGATTTTGGTGATTCATCTTCAGTTTCTTTTATAATGGTACATAGTAATATTTTATGGCATATATTTGAATATGGCTCCAATAAGTCTCAGTTCTCTAGAAATAAGGATGAAAGTTTTAAGTCCAAATTATTATAATTTCAAGAAACTTTCAGTACTGATCCAAACTATCAGCTTCTTGTTCAACTGCGCATATGTTAAAAACGTTTTCTTAAAGACCCATTGCTAACCATGATCCTTTGTGACGCCAAAGGCGACTTTCGCGTTATCTGAAAGTCCTTTTTTGGCTAAATCCCCTTTGTCTTGCTTTTCAATTGGCGCACAAAGGATCATGGTTAGCAATGGGGCTTTAACAAATTTGACAGCTGTTTGGAATACAGAAGTGTTTTGTTATACCATGGCATACACACCCTGCTTTGAGGACATAAGAAACCAATCAGGCCGTTTTTGTGAAATGAGTTTCTTAAAGGCGGGAGTTTACTGTAAGAACAAATGTATTAGAAAGATTTTATTAACCAAAATTAGTTCTCTTAATTACTATACATCGTTTTAAGGCATTTTAGAGTATTTGCATTCGCAATTAGGGATTTAAATTAAAGAATGACAATCTGGTGTAAATGAATAATGAATGTGCAATGAACTACAATAGATATTATACTGCTGATTTTTACTGATTGATGCTTTGTGATACATCCTAGTTCATTTATAAAAGGAATAGTCAAATAAGGACTTAAATAATGTCACTGTTGCCAACGGCAAGCAAATACTGTATTTTCCCTCAATTATGGTGTTGTTGTGACATCTTAAATGCAATGTAAAATCAAAAAGTGTCCTATTGTGTATATTTTGTCACTTTACACCATTGTACCAAGTTTCGTTCTCATATCTGCAATATTGCCGGCTCTACGAAGGGGGGGGGGCACTACAAGGTACTACAAGGGTCCGAAAAGCCCGGTATTAATAGGGTTAAAGCGATAGCTTGACAAAATGGTCAAGTTCTGATACTGTCTTAGCACGATCAATTAATCTCCGTAAAAATGGATGCCTGACGACAACAGCCTGACAACAACATGTTAAAATATCATGGTTGGGGGGGGGGGGGCTCTTCTGGGAGGTTTGGCAGTTACATGTGTGCCTTTGAGAATTCAGAGTTAGGACCTTTGACCAAGGTAACTATTTGAAAGTATGGCCCCAAAACCAGGGCAAATTTTGCAACATGACCCAATAACACATAGCAAAATCTTCTAGAGCTAAATCCTTTCTACAAACATTTGTCATAAGCAATGAATTGCTGACAGTTACCCATAGCAATAGCTATGGCAAATCTCCCAAAAGCAGATGGGCAAGTGATGGGTGCCCCCACTTAGGAGTTACCCCTTCTCAAGCATGGTACGGCATGTCGGAACACTAACGTGCCCATGAAGCTGTTTCATGGCAAAATCTTGAAGTGAAGTCCATTCCTTACTGATGACAATTATCGGGTTTTTTTCTGCAAAAGCAGACCATCAATCACCTGAAATTAGTGGTCAAAATCCCGGTTTTTACCAATTTTTGCAATCTTAACGTGTGCAACGGGAGTTCAAAGTGACATTAAAGTAGTAAGGGGGTATCCTTGTAATGTGTCTTCTGAATGAAAGTTGTAATTCCGTAGGATATCGATCAAGAAGCATGCTGTTACGATGTGTTCTTGCCCACTGCTCGAACACAAATGACCCTTCCAAAGGGATAGGAATGCACAAAATACCTTTCTGGAATGACAACAGACCAGAAGCAACAAGAAGAAGACAGAGTTGGATGGAATTTATTCAGCGCACACAAGCAAAATTGAAACCAGTACTCTGCATTGTGTTCAGAGCACTTCATACAGCAAGATTTTGAGATGCAGTTCACTACGTTAGCGGGTATGCCATCCTCCTACACACTTGGACTTGCCAAGGATGTGTATACTCTCAGAGACTAGCGGGTAAATCCAGGAATTGCTCTGACCCGAATATTCTCGTTTTTCTTCCAACGCCAAAGATTTCGTTGGCGATTTTAACATCCGAAAAGCAATCAAGGCTCTCGCTCTCTGTTTTGACTTTATCCTCCTTCGTACAGGTTCACCCGAAACAAACATCCGCAAAACTTTTCTTGCAAGGTCTGTGGCGGGGCGTTGTTACTGTTATTTTGTGTTTCTTGTTTTTTATTTTCATTGTAGAGAAAAAATTGAAATTATGATATGGGTTGCTTTGAATAAGCAAAAAATTTCTCGAAAATGATCTTTTCTCCTCCTGAAGTTTCTTAATTTTACTGTTTACTTTCTTGTCAAGTATTCTGTATAAAACATTCCTCAATTTTCCTTCAGTGAATTTGTCCTTCCGTAGTTCTACACTGAATAGAATTTCATACTGTGTGGATCATCTAGTCCAAGTATTCAACGTCTTACAGATAGGATGTTCAGTCGTACGGAAGTTTTACATCAGACAACAAACTCCCCAAACTTTCAAAGTTTGTACTTGTTTACTTTTGAATAAATTGGAACTCCACAAATGCTTATATACATTGGAAGACAAATGATAGCCAAAGGGACAATTGTTTGTCTAATTACGGTATAGTGCTCCAAAGAAACATATTCCTTGAAGCCCTTTGTACTTGATCCCAACCATATCAGTGTGCATGACTGACCCTCAATCATGTTATTCATACCGGATATTTCCAAACTTTGAAAATGTATGATGTTATCTACTCAATATCTTTCTTTTCTGTTTTGTACCTTTTGACAAATGATGAGTCTGAGTAGAATGGAATGTTTGTGTCCTGTTCTTTATTTACCCACCTTTGTCCTAAAAAAATGTTTTGTTCATGACGTTCCCCTTGTTTTGACATGTGAAGGAGCTACTTTCTCTATTTGCTCGTACGAATCACATCACTTTACATTGGGCCTAGCCGTTGCAAAATTGCAAACTGCATGCGTTATCCTTCCTTGCGAGGGCTGGCCTCCGTGAAATAGTTTTACTGCACCTCATTTGTATAAACATGGTATAAAAATCGTATCCCTTTTGTATCTGCAACAGCAGACGTGGGAAGCATAGTTTCCTCGCTGCAAACACCCAACGTCCTGTCCGCCATTACTGCGAAACTGTGCTAAGTCTCCGGACTGTAGCCTTGGTCACCGATGAACCGAAAATCGTACATTTACAATAATTTTCGGGTCGGAGCAATTCCTGGATTTACCCGCTAGTCTCTCAGAGCTTTTCTCTTCCATACTTGCAAAGTTGAATGAAGAATGGATCTGCCCTAATTGCTGCATGCCACAAAACTCCAATATGATATGCTTTGACAAGTGCAAAATTTTGTATCACTGATGAGTTCTCTTCAGATACTAAAGATGTAGCTACTTTTTCAGGGAACCGCTATCCATGTGAAATGGCGATCCACCTTTTCATTCACATGTTTGTGTATTCCTGCAATCTGATTGGTTGAAAAGATAGTGTGGCAAAAGTTTGGACAAACATTAGGCCTTGTTGATATAAAACCGAGTGCAGAAAAGATCATTTTTTTGCTTTAATGTGGTCAAATGCTGCTCTCGTGCACTTGCACTTGCACAAACTGTGGAAAAAGCTGAGAGCTGGACCGAGTAGATTGATTAGATTTGACGTTTATTTTGAGTTGCGTAGGGTAGTTGAGACAAGGTATGGTTGCGAGCGGTCGTGATTTTGGAGTAAGCATGGAGAGAGTCACAATTAGGTGTATTTGAAGATATTACATGGTGCCATTTGACCCGAGAGTTTAAAGAAGAATCTTGAAGTTAATGTTTGAGTCTGGATGAGCCAGAAATCGCTGCAAAAATGCCAACTGGTGAAACAACAGGAAATACAGAAATGGAAGTCGAGGCTAAGAGGAAAGTTAGAGGACAAAATGTCATGAGAAGATGTTTAAAGAAAATCGTTGCAGAAACGGGAGAATTGATGTGACATAATGAGACGTCGCAAATCTCTGAAACTTTATCGACCAACAAGGAGTTAATTCACACAAAACTGGAAGGTCTGAAGAGAGCAGACAGCAAAATTATTGATTTGTTAAAGGTTCTTCATGAGACAGAAATGGAGAGTGAAATTATGGGTACACAACCAGCCTATGCAGAAGCACGACATTGTATAACAAAGATTGAGACAAGGCTAAAGAGTTTAGGGGAGGAAACAGCCGCAAAGAGGAGAGGTTCAATGACATCGAGCACCCAGAAACCTAAAGTTATGAAATTGCCACATTTGAAAATTGGTGGTTCTGTAAGAAAATATTTTGAAGTTTACAAATGCTCCCACAAAGGGTGCAGTAGGCAGTAATGGGCGAACTCTATCCAGATTAGGCTTTTTGAAACTTTGGGGAGACTAAGTTAGATTCAAAGTTAGTTTGGAGTTTGCCTGCCTGGCATTTGTTCTGCGGAAGGAAGTTTCAAGACACATCTTCAAGCAGTCCCTATGCCAGTTTAAGAAATGATACTCATAGAAGAAGAAGTTGGGGAAGATTGAGGAAAATTTACTTTTACTTTATCGAAAGAACTGCACAGAGAGAGGAATTCCGGTAAAAACTACAAACTTGACTAAATGATTTTAAGAGCAACAGGAAGACAGCACCCTCCCATATCACAACATTGCACCATCAGCAATTTAAGTTGAATGTCAAACGATCAATTTGCACTTGGTAGCAAGATCATACTGCAACGGAAGATTAGGTGCAGCTCGATAAGATGTTGCTTCATTTTCAACCTTTGCAACTTGACCACAATAAACAATTTTTGTGACAATGCTCCTTTCCATTTATTTCAAAATCAGCATCTTTAAGTATAAGCAGTGCATGTTCAAGTTCAATCAGATCATCCAAAGGTATATGAGGCACATTTTTATGTGCGAAGAATGAGCACATTATGTGATGGGGAAGATTTCTGTATAGGAAGGAAGGAACGGAGGTATCTACGGACGCTTTTCGTGCCAAAAGTGTAACAATAGGCATTATTCCTGCACACAATCCAAACAATCAATGAAGCATTTCAGGTATTTATAGGCACTGTTAATTTATACAATCAAAGCAATTCAAGAGATATTTGGGAGAATAATCATATTTAGGTGGGCTGCCAAAACTCTGGCTGTTAATGAATTCATCAATTGAGCTGCCAAGTCATTTAAAGTCAATTTTCCAAAATCTGACCTCTGTGACCTGGCAAACTTCCCTTACTGTTTGAAATCTTCAACCTTCAACAAGGATGACTGTTGTCAAAAAAGCAAGCAAATCATACTACACCATCAAGAAACAAGTGTTACACGGTTAAGGTGGCAGCTGGTGTCTGGCTAAAGTAAAAAAAAACTCGTCAACGTTGCCCCCAATCCACTTCTTCGCTATATCTACAAGTATTTTTTATAAGAAACTAAGGATTTGGGGCAGGACTGAAAGTTTCTTAAAATTATCGTACTTTGAGAACACAGAATTTCTTACGAGTGTCTAAAATGTTCCATAACAACCTTCATATTCACTACATGTGCCCTCGTGATCATTTCAAAGCAAGGTTTTTTGAGGCCTTTCCAATGTTTAGATATTCTCGTAATACTCTTGCAGCATTTTTGATTACAAAGTCCAACGTTGTAATCTAAGAGGGGGATTGAGGTCAGTAAGAAAGTAAGAAAGAAAGAACGAAAGAAAATCAGTCAGTCACGCTCGTTAACGCGATTGATAAACGTTTTACTGCTGCTAATTAGCACTGAAATAAACAAAACTTAGTTATCAACAAAACTTTGGTACACGAGGAGTTCTTTTTAGCCCCCCAATGCAAGTTATTTTTCAAATATTTTACCCGCACAAAGTAGAAACTACCAAATATCGATAACCAAAAGTTTAATTCCCCAAGAGGGGCAGATATTTTGATCACCTTGTAACGAACATGAAAACTACAAGTAACGAATTCACCTTATGTGGAAGAATGCCATCTGTAAACTACAATCCATCCACCCATTCGCCATCTGTAAACTACAGTCCATCCACCCATTCACCACTTCAATGCTTCAAACTTCTACCTCTTCGTTATCGATGGCGGTACGGTAATCACTGACTGATCAGTGCTGGCGGCAGAGCGGAAATCTCCTTTTTCAGGCTCTCAATCCTCCACAATAAACCATTGCACCAAAGATGGCAGCGAGGAACTTTAACCAAGATGCATTGCGTTCGTATTGCGAATCTTTGACAATTCTGCAGAAATTTATTAAATGACGCAGTGCATCGTCGTAAAAAGTCCCTCGCCGATATCTTTCGCCCAGTCGCCCATAGTGAGGGTTGCTAGCAGGCTAATTCTTGCCCCAGTATTTCACATGCACCGAAATTCTTCGCACATCCCCATAGGGTACCTATTTTCTGCTAATACATTGGGGAAGATCGTAATAGGCTGTTGTCTTTCATCAGCCAGTTCTGCCATTATCTCGCAGACAAAAGTGGTGTCACATCTTTTAATTCAGTAGCATCTTCCTTTTACAGGTGTTGCATTTGCCACTTGCTTCTCCCTGGGTATGGGGTAAGTTTCTTTTTGCAGTCCAGGTTGGTACAAATTTTAAATTGAGAGATTTTCATACATTCAATAGAAAGGCAATGAATAGTTCCCAAAACTTTGAGAGGTTTTATTATAATCCAGTTGACTTTACTGAAATCTCCCAAGTATTCTCTCAACTTGGTGTCAACCCTTGTCGAGAGTTTGAGGCTATTGAAATCCTGGGCAATTACATTGGTGAGGAGTGTAAGGAAATCATCTGCCACTGAATTAATAAGATGTACCTATATGGAAATTGACATGTTGCCACTGTCATCAGCAATGATAGCATCTCTTACTTTCCATTCAGTGCGATTTGGGCCAACAAGAACTTCTCTCTCGTCCCTATTCCATGACAGATGACCAGGGTGAAAATGCTGACAGCTCGGAAAACTGGGAAAGGGTGGAAATCTTTTCCAATTTTTAAACAGAGGTTAGAATTAAGATCGGGGAACATTAAATCGGGGAACATTAAATTCCCAAAAAAACTTGCACACCATTGGCAAGAACATCCTTTTCTTGTAATGGAAAATACATCAAAATCTCCATAAACATTATGAAGACATCTAGTATACTTTTCAAATGAGTTGAACGTCGCACATACTGCATTTTCTTAACTCACTCATTTCAGTTGTCTTTTGTAGTTGTTTGTGCAGTGATTTGAAAACAATCGGTTTCAATCAACAGGGAAATGAAACAGCTGCATTTCCTTGCTAAGGGAATGCAACATGGCCTAATTGCTTGTGTTTACTACTGATCATTATTTATAGTTTACATCCATCTGGATGATGGGAAATAATTAATTTGCTGTTTCAATCGATCTTCAAGGGATTGTTTTCGCTTGTTTTAAAAACATTGTTTTCACTTTGTTCGGTTTTGTGCAGCTTCATTTGGTTTTGTTTTGTTGATTACGATCAGCCGTCTTCATCTGGTTTGCTGTGAAACCCACAGTCACCGCTTCAAGTTGATTCTCCATTTTGCGGTTGAATTGCTGGACTTTAACTTTAACGCCAATACTGAGCATCGCATAAAGCATTTTGCTCAAATAAATAAAGAAAGCTGTCCAATCGACAATCGTTCTTGGAAAAAAACTGAATTTGTAGTTGTCACATGTTGTGGACATCTGGATGGGTCTCCATGCTCCAGAAGATAGGGATCTCGTTGTTCGTATTGGTCGTTGTATGTGCGACGTTGCTCGTATTCGTTGCTCGTTGTTCGTAAGGAGCATTGTCACAAAAAATTGTTTATTGTGGTCAAGTTGCAAAGGTTGAAAATGAAGCAACATCTTATCGAGCTGCACCTAATCTTCCGTTGCAGTATGATCTTGCTACCAAGTAAAATAAACTTATAAACATTATTATAATGGAGGGTTGTGTCTTAATGCACCTACTTCTTTATTTTGGGGCTGGTTTGCTGTTTTTTTCAGGCTGGTTTGTTGAACTCCACTGCTTGCCGTACTGACTCTTGTTGCAGCTACTGCACTTAGCAGTTGTGCTACAGTGCTTTCCGGCCTTTGCATTATGTACTTCTTTCAAAAATGAAGAACTTGTTTGAATTTAGTTGTCAATAGACTCGTTTTCTGATGGATTGGAACACGGAACGGATGTTCCTTTTGGGGAAATCCAACCGTTCGATAGGTCACACTATCCCTATCCTGTTCCTGGCCAACCCAATTTTGGTAAATCCTCTTATTACACACTGGTGCGGCCTCGGTGTAGCTGTTGCTGTTTAAGAGTCTGTAGGTTCTGAGGTACTTTGCTGTGAATTTCATATGGGTTTCAGTGGCGGACACTTGGGGGGCAATGGGGTGCAATTGACCCCCCAATGTTGGCTAGAATAAAGATTTTTTGTTCAAAAACAATAGAAATAAACAATGCTTTTTACTGAAACAATGGCCCCCAATATTTGGCAAAGTGTCCACCACTGATGGGCTCTCCATGGTTTTGACAACATACTATTTCTACCAGGGTTTAACCAGATACACTTTAACTTAAAGTACAACAATTTTTCAAAAATGCTTTTTTGCAGGTTTTCGAAAGGGGCTTTCTGCAGAAAATCTCCTATTTCGACGGGAAGGAATGACCGATTAAAGCCGGGTAAATTACTGAACCTAATTTGACATATCGGGGATAAAACAATACAGTTTTGAACATCATTGCTTTGATATTCAGCGATCAGGATTTTTTCAAACGCCGGGCGTTTTTATTGACTCAGCCGGTACATTTTAATCTGGTACAGGTAGTTGTTATTATAATCCTGGAAAATGTTATTTCTGTGCATGTACCAAACATTTTTGCATGAGCAGCATTCATGACAATATGACATACTATCAAATCATACAAAAAGAAAAATTACACACCAAACATCTTATGTCATTTATGCGAATGAAATGAAACCTGTTGAAGATATGCGTTTGACTTTGGCTTAGAATGCCCCTTCCAGCAGTGTTCAAGCATTTCTTCAAACTTGCTACCAATTCTTCAAAACGCAGTCTTTGCTTGCTTTTCAAGAATCTCAGAGAACACTTCTTGACTGATCTGCCTGACCCCCCCTGTTCTCAGGGACAAACTTTTTGAACAGTGGGGGGTTCCCCCTTTGGTTACACCACTGCTGCTTCCGCCAAAATTGTTGACCTTAACATTCCCTCCATTTTCAGCAAGGTTTGCTGCAAAGCATTGTGGCTATCCACACGATACTGGACAGCATCATGTATTTCTTAGAAAGCAGTGATTTTGGGGGTAGTGAACCAGAGACACTCCTTGATCGTTTGGAGCATGTCATTGGTGTTATCATCTGACTAGATGAAGCCATCATGTTTGCTGGAACCACCATTGTACAGCTACTTCAGGGTGCATGCCAAAGTCTCCAGGAAGCTATCAGTGAGAGCATGTACACAAATCGTCCTACTTTTGTTTTCATTGGCAATTCTGAATGAGTTTCCCAACTGCGGATAGAGACGTATGTCTGGGTTTCTAACAAAAGAAAATATGGAGCAGCCTCAAACGAGTTGATCCGGAGGGAGTTCTCCTGCGGTCGATGGAGATACACGTCATTAAACGCAAATCCTACAACATGCCAGCTCCTATGTCTTTATGGTATGTTGATGGATATCACAAGTTGATTAGGTATGCTTCATACCAATATTGCTGTTAGAATAATTTTTACATAATCTGCTTCAATAAGCATGCCATGCACATGTTATCTCTTGGTTTGCCTTTTTGATGCTACTATCATGGACCTAAAGGTTGGGGACAACAAAGGCCAATCTCAACCAAGAGATGGTACGAGCATGAAAGAAACTGAAAGAGACTGTTGTAATTTTGGATTAGTAACTCATGGTGTGCACGGAATCCCACCGGTCAGGATCATGTAGCTGCGAGGCTCCATCGAGGCTCCATGGATTCCTTGCGGTATAACCAATGCGTTGCGATGGCGGATGGCCTAGGCTGAAGCTGTGACGGTTGTTCCACAACAAACTGCACATATTTGACTTTAATGACGTTATATTTATGGTTGGTCCTAAATTTTCACGAAAGTGAATCGTTTTCTCTGTGTTTCATGTGATGTTTTCTCTTTTTGAAATATAGCTGAATTCACCCTTGCAAACTTCATAGCAAGCCAACTGCTTGGGAGTTAGCATGTTCTTTCATTTCTGCAAAGTGGACATGATTTGGGTCCTCATTCTCCTCGAGAAAGGTTGACAAACTTCAGAACATTTGTAATTGCCGACTTGATTATTTATGTGCACACAGGTATGACTATAAATTGGACGGGTAATTGACACAAGATTTGGAGAAATAAAGGATTCATTTTGAAGACGTTGTTTTGGTTTATATTCATCCACTTTGAGACAACGTTTTACGCTTTTTCAAATGAGTGAAATATCCCAAGAGTCCATGAGATCACATGGTGATGGCACGACTTAGTTCTGTAGATGCAGTTGACATTGAAGAATGCCTTACATACATGCACAAAGCTGAGGCAAGATTTCTTAATATCAAAGAAAGAGTGTCTCTGTTGATTCATTCCCTTGACAAAAGATCACTGGTGCGGGATGATGATATTGGACCAGAAGATTTGGTAAGTGAAACCAAGTCACGCTCTTCCAACTCTCATATGTTTCGTCAAGGAAGTTAGATGAGAGTGTGGAATACCCTCCCTTCTGACATAATGAAGGGAGTGTCAATTGGAATTCAGAGGCTTACAATCCACGATCCCCGACACAACACCGATTATGGCAGACAATCGCAGACCATCGCCAACCTCCTTACAATCGCTCTATGATTTAATGGAAACCAGGCTTTAATGATGGCACATCTGTCTGGAAAATCACCACAACTCCCTGTAGGTTCTCTATGAGAGAACTGAAGAAATACCACCAGATGATGGGTGTTTGTGAGGCATTTCCACTTTTTGGCATAAGTGGAGCACAAGATTTCAGTGGACACAAGATTTTCAGAATTTCCATAAATGCTATTTGGTCCCAGAGATTTTCCAGTTTTGAGAAGATAGATTATCTCAGATATTTCCTACGGAACAGAAGGCGCCATAAAAATCTTGTTTGGTTACCCATGAAATTCAAAGGTGACTTGTCTGTTCTCGGTATGTTTTTTGGTGATATTATGAGAAACATAAACAAAAAAACTTATTAAAGAGCGATGCTGATTAACTTGTGACCACATAATCCTTGGAGACTCTATCACGCAAATGATCACAGAAGAAATGTCTCATGGAAAAGTTACAACAAAGGTGGTATGAATCAGAGGTGGCAAAGTCAATGATGTCAAACAAGAAATGGAAAACAAAAGCTGGAAAATTAGAAAACATGTCATCTTACATGTATGTACCACTGATACAAGCAATGCTGTAAGAGAAAAGTGACTTGACCAACTTCAAAAAGCAAGTGAGGGATGTTTTGGCATCAGTCAAAAATCTTTTCAGGGATGCAAATATCAGATTATCATTGGTTTTTCCAAGAATGAACAACGAGGCCTTTATTCAAGTTTTCATGACGTTCAAAAAGCAGGTCAGGATAAAAGCACATTAAATGAAAAGAACTTGCATCAACCATTTTGGCACAGATGCCCCTCTTATGACACCTTTCACACAGATGGTGTACACCAAACAAACCAGGACACCAATGTTTGCACAAGAAAGCATAGATCCAATTTTAACCAAGTTTAAACCCCAGAGCCAATCAATCTCCTTTGCACTTATTCTCAGCCTGATTTTGAACATGAAAGCACCTTCCCCCTGCAGCATAATTGAAAAACGGCAGAAAAATAGCTCTTCACATAGAACTGGCATTTCCTTGAAAAATATCAATCAACTGAAAAATCATACTAAAGAGAAAGTTTCAAGTACTAAATTATGAAATGTTTTAGTATGTTACAGCGTCGTTTATTGCCAAACATACTCAATTTTTGCTTGCGAGTGCTGCTATGGTTCAGAACATGCATAAAATGTCAATAGGAAGTGGAAATCATTCAGTGTCTTTGATGATATTATCCGAAACAGTAAATGCACAAATGTACAGAATTGTCCTTTGAGCTGCAACATTGGCATATGAATCTTGATTCAGCTTTCTTCTTCTTTGTAGCACAATTTTTGCAATGCTGAGCAGTTGTCATCTTCTTAGGCCAATGAGCGTTTGAGCTGCTTGGCAAGGCTGAAGCAGAGCTCTGTTTTCTTTTGTAAAATATTTTACCGTGTAGCAATTGCTTAAAGACAGACTGTTTGAATGATAAAATTGATGGTTTCCTCTTGGTGTTATCTTTTGTAACTTTTTTATGGTTTGGTGACTCTTTGAAGCAAGCAAATGCATTTGCCATGGCCAAGTCAAGTATGAACCAGAAGATATACAGCCACCAAAGCTTTGTCAAACAAGCAACCGCATACTTTGTACAAGTTTGATCGCAGTGATCCACTGCATTCATCCATGCATTGTAGTCAACAACTGGCTCAACACATGGAACATTGAGAATTTCCCCATTTGTTTCTTTAGCTCAATAGTTGTAGGGCCAACCGCTGGGTCTGTGTTGGTAGAAACAACAAGCACCAGTTTTTGGTCCCTTCTTTTCCCATGATGGTGAAACAGGTAGGTCATCCTTCAGGATTTGGGCATAATCACCTGCATCCTTTACCAGTGCATTTAGCTTATTCTTTGAAGGAACCTCTTCAGGAAGGCCTTTACAGTTTGACTTTACAGTTCCACAACTTGTCTGCCTAGGTCAACTTGCCTGTCACCATCCTTTGGCTTCTCCAAATACACTTCAAACTCATTGCAATAGCCATTGTGTTAGTTGGCTCATATCCAAACTTTTATTCCATACTTTGTCTGCTATGCAGGTAGGAACTGGCAAAAGTCTAAACATCCTCTGAAGGCCAGTATTGCTTCATTGACTGTGCATTCCTTGTGGGGGTTGTAAATTTTGAGGCACCTTGCTTTGACAACATCAAGAATAGGCCTAACCAAAAACAGTTTTTTCCCTGTCCATAGAGTCTCGTTTCTCTGTTCTATTGTTCATACATAGCTTCTCGTAATTGAATATTTATTGTATTTTTATATTTATATTGTTAAGGAACAAAAACCCTTATTCATTATTTTCAGCAACATTTTATTATTTCCTGATGCACAGTTATGTTTCAATATTTCCATTATATTGATTATGTCCTTCAGCAACTTTCCTGTCTGCTTCTTTTTTATTAGCTGTACATTTTGAATACCAGTCAGTTGACGATGAAAGGACGATAGAACAGGACATTTAACCCTATTAGTACTGGGGGGGGGGGCGTTTTTGGCCCCCCCTAACACACTTTTCTACATTGCACGAAAACGGCCTGTAATTCAACCATCAAACTTTGTGACTTTTAGTCAAATTTAATTGGCAATTAAATTTTTAACATTTCATTGTTCTAACTATGATCACGTGACCATAGCAGTACCATATTTGGAGAGTAGTCAACAAAAAAATTTTAAACACCTCAATAGATTTTGTCTCGTTTGTCCCATTGATCTCAAACATACACCATTCGATTGCATTTGATGAGTAGATTCATTTGATACAAATATATTTCATATTTGCTGACATCAGCAAAATTTAATATCTATGACGTCATTGACATTTATGACGTCATTGCTATAATGAACAAATGTAAGATATGAAAAATTGTTGTCTTTTTTGCTTTAACTTAGTTATTGGATTACTTCTGAGTCCATATTTAGTAGATAAAAGGACAAGACTTAGAAATAACTGCAAAGAAAATCTGTACATGGAACAAAAAGCCAATTAGAAGCTAATTGTGCTAAAAATAGAAACTGAAAATATCTAAAAAGTATGCATTTTAAATCTACAACATGTTTCTTACAATTTGAAACAAATTTGGAAAAAATTGGATTGCAGATAAATTAAATAGAATTTTTCTTGTTAAAAAGGTAAAAAATTGCCAATTTTCCTTTGTTTTTTTGGTTGCCTAGCAACGAAACACGTGACTAATTAATTGTCATTGTTACATTTCAATAGCTGATTGTCTAAGGAACAATAGGAGTAAGTCTTATTGTTATATCTCTAGTGGTTTCGGAGAAAAAGAGGGGGGGCGAAAAACGCCCCCCCCCCCAGTACAAAGTGAGTAAAAAATCGCCCAGTACCAATAGGGTTAATTAAGCTGCTCAAAAAACCTTGCTTTATTTTCAAAGTTGTAGTTTGAATTTATGTAGTTTTGACGAATTGCCAATTGATGCGTTGCCGATTGCCGTTTTGATGCATTGATGATAGCCGAGCCATGTTGATACGAATATGATGAAGCCGAAGTAGTTGTATTTTGTTTTCTTTGTCGCTTGCCTACAAACACCCAACTTGTGGGACCATACAACGTTCCACGCCGGACATGTTTGCTTTATGGCTCTACAGTGGTGACCTTGATGTGACCACAAGGAACTTGATGGAAGGAAGAAGAAAAACCTTTTTTCAAGATACTTGATAATTTGTGCACCTTTACTTTCAATGATGGAAGCAATTGCACCAGCACAGAAAGTCATGCCCTCTTGGATGCAAACGTTGAAGGAAGAACTTACGAACGCTGTTCACCATGAACTTTCAAAGATAATGCCAGCCTATAATCAGCAATACTCTAATTTTCAATCATTGAATGGTTTGCCCATATGTTTTTATTGTAAAAGACTTGGCCATGTAAAGAAACATTGCAGAAGACACAGTTCAAATCTCAAAACACAGTCGACTGCTCAACAGCAGCAAAGTACAGAGAGTCGTGAAACACTAATTGTAGATGATAAGCCAAAAACTGAAACAACACCAAGCAAAGTAGAAACCCCAAAGAGTGAAGAAATCTCGATGCAGTCAAACAATGTTCTTGTTGAAATAGGCAAGCTCTTCAGAAAGCTCTTGCTGACAGCAGCAAAAGATAATTTCTATGGCGTCATCCATTTTGATGATGTCATCTTTATAATGAATAATGATAAATTTTCAAAAACTTACTTTTGATCGATAGAAAATTACATTTTCGTTATATTCACTCTATTTCATACATTAAAAAAAATAAAATCCAAAATTATTAGCACTTTCTCGGTTTTCAGTACTGAAGCTCACGTGTCACCACTTGACACATTTTTGTTGTGTAGCAATGAAACACATGATCAATTAACACTTAAATTGCTTAATTGGCCTCTTAATAGTTGTAGGTACCATTCTGGAAAGTTTCAGCATAGGAGTTACAGAAACAGAAATAAACAAAACACCACTAGCCGATAAATAATGGGATTGCTCTTCGTATTTTTCTCACTTGTATCCCTGTTCCTAAAAACGCCACAAAGTAATTTCCTTCGCAGCCGCTTATCAGGTTTAATGAAGTGCAGTGTCACATTGTGGTATAGGCATGCATTAAGTGAAAAAGTTGGAATTCGCCACTGTGCTTCGTTGAACAAGCTCAATGTTTATGTTTTGTTTGCACTTGGAATCATTGGTTCCACCTGCCTGAGTATGAACAACATGCTTCTATTTTTGCATATGATCCCTTTGATTAAGATTACTCATTCAATATATTTTGGCTGGAGTCTAAATACCAAATTTGTGCTAACACCTGATGCAAACAAACGTTGGACAGTTGCTTTTATTTCTGTGATCTTCATCTGATGCAGAAACAGATAGGACTTTGTTCATGCTCAGACAGGTAGAACCATGGTAGAGCCATACATAGCCTGCTCGCAGGCTAGTGGAACCAAGTAAACCCAAGGAAACCAAAATGTTAAAGCTTTTATGTTGCTATCGCTATAAATACAAATCCTAGCCTCACTTATCAGTTGTCCTTCAACACCATGAGGGACGTTCATCCAATCCCTTTGTTTTCCTTACCATGGGAAATTGCACCTTGGTGACTCCAAAGGGAAACCGTGCTAATCTCCATGACCATCCTCTACACAGGAATCACATAACTGAATAAATGTGTGCCATTTCTTTAGAACAGCGACGTAAAAGCTTCAAGTCCAATTTTGTCACTTTGTGCATGCCTGTACTACAATGTGACACTGCACTGCATTACACCTGATTAGCGGCTGCGGAGGAAACTACGCTTGATGATAAATAACATGCACTCAAGTTAGTACATGCTTACATGAAGTAATTCATCAGTTAAATCATTACGTCATTACAGTTTGTATCTTTGTGCCTCGTAGTCACTTAGCCTCAGCCTTGTGCAAGCATGCGCAGAGTCAAAAGGTTGGACTTAGCCATTATCGCAAGTTTCCTGACTGTCATTCAGTGTCAGTTGCGAGATCAGTCTGTAGTGTCAATTTCATTCACCTTTTCACAACTCTGACATCAGGATAAGGATCATAGTAAGGGAAAATTGTTAAGAATCCGTGACCAAATTGGGGGGACTTTGGTTTCACACTTGTTTTGACATCAGAACGTATATAAGATTGAAATAAAATTGGGGGTCCCTCTTGAAAATTCCAGGAACACCTTCACAGCGGCCTAAATAGCCAGGCTGCGGCTCTATTCAAGTTGCAGGCTCAATTTGACGCCATTATAACAAAAAGTTGAGTAAATTATGCCATCTAGTATGTAATAGATACCAAGAAATCCATTTTACACATCAGAGAGGAGATAAAACCAGTCCTAGTAGCATTTAACAGAGCAAAAGTGCATATGCTCCTCCGCAGAGGCGAAAAAATTAAATTTTCTACATTCTGGCAGCAAGAATTTTCCAAATGCAGTCAAGGGGTCGTCAGGGAGTCCCAGACAATAGACTTTCGGAGTATTAAGATTGTTTGATGAAAATTATTAACTACTGGCATTGCATTATGGGATATTTGGAGCAAAATAGCAGAAAATTGGCGCGCTTTTCCTTACCTCCAAACTTGACTGATCTTTCAATAACACTCCACTCCGCCTCCTTAGCTTTCTCCTCAGTGTCTGTGCATTTGTTTTCAGTTTATTATGAAAATTTCTTATTCATCGTTAATGCAGTCGTCAACAATCAATTTACTTTGTTTCGGAGCTTCAATTCTTAGCAATGTTGGTAGAGCCTACAACATCAGGCAAAATTTACCTAACTTCATAGATTTTTAACAGGAAAAGATAATCTGGGACTTCTAGGATTCTAGATCATCTACTGCTGTTAGCTAATCTGTCATAAACTTTTGGTTGGTGAATTCTTCAGGCCCTTCGGAAGCTGGGGGCTTGGGGGCTTCAGCCACTCCAATAATTTGCCTAAGTTTGTTGGTTTTGTAAGTTAAAAGGGTTTTGAAAGCCAAGTTTGTGGAAATGAAAAATCCAAAAGCATATATATTCTGGAAGCTATTGGAATCTATCTAGAATTCAATAACTTTTGATGTCATGCAACTAAAAGAAATCAAAAAATTTTACTGAAAGGGCTGCCATCGGTAGTGATCCTTTGCCTCTTTCGATGGCAAATTTTTCGAGAAGAGCGTTTTCAAAAGATCTGAAAGGCGTGGTTCTGAAAAATATTCCGGGGCGCAAGCCCTCGGACCCCAATTTTTGTTTCAGCCCCCTCCCCAATAATAAAATTGGTTCCAACGAGCTTGATTCCTATTTGACTTATTGGGAGATCAACTGCTTCACTGACGGACATCGCTGTTCCTCTGTCTCTCATAGTGTTCCTCGATAGTTGTCACCAGTCGTCTCGATCTTGTGTCATGCTCCTCAACTCCTCTAGATCTAGCTTTGTTCTCAGTAGCCATGTTCTTTTTATAATATAAGATCAAACATTAGTTAGTACTTGGGGCAGTGTTGTTCATGGTTTTCCTCTGCATCATCTGGCTTTTATTGAAGAAGAGCTTAATTTCATGGCTTATATGCAAGGATGTAGTACTGCTTCTTCTGAGGATATGACCAAAAAACAAATCCAATCTGGCTGTTCACATATTTTCCCATTTGATATGCAAATTGGATATCTTATGCTTAGGGCTTGTCTCGCTCTTGAAGGTCAAACGGATAGCTGGTCTTCTACAATTATGCAGTCAGCTGATATGCCCGTAACCTCCTGGTTTGGTATACTCATGCATTTATATCGATAGATTAATTCAGCTTCTTAAATTACCTTTGATAGCCTTCCATCCTGATATCTTGCAGTGGCAATGACAGCTTCGGAGACAAAATTTTGACAGGGACCTCGCATCGCATTAACATCACGTCTTGGCAACTCAAAAACTGCAGACACTGTGTTACTCTAACAACCCTATGTTGGAAATATACAATGACCTAAAAATTGTTTGGTCAATGACCTGACCAAAATAGAACATTCTACAATGAGTATAAAGGTGCTTCAGCAATTTGCAAAGAGACAGCGCCATCAAAGACACTTCCCATCTTCAAAGAAGAACAGTCGCCATGAACGCATATGTACAAAGCGCCAACAAACCCGGTGTGAAAGCAAAGGCGTACGCAACTTAAATGGCTTGATGTGTGTTAAGGTACCATTTACCACTGCAGAACTTTTTAATTATTGGCTGGAAGCAAGCATTTTTCCGTATCAAATGATCAAACCTACAAAACTTCTAGAACACATTACTACAAACTTGAACTTCCTGCGTAAGAAAACTACAAAATCACATGAAACGAAACTGCATGGTTCGTGAACCAGCACATCTCCGGAACACCTACCCAGCAGCAAGCATCTATCCTGACAAGAGCCCACTGGGAAATTTCCCGTTGTCCCCCATCATGGGCCAGTCCGTTACTGCACCTTCCACTAAACAATGGCAAGGCTGAGCACACAAATATCGGTGGGAAGGACAGGAGGTAGAAGTTTGGAAGAACGTCAAGAAAAAGTATAAGTTAGCAACTGCTGCAATGAATAAGCTCCAGTCAGTGTGGTTACGATATGACAAAGTACAATGCAACTGCAAACGAGCTTTAAGTTGTATTAGTTATTAAGTTCACCAGCTAAGTAGCACTGGTAATATCAGAATTGCTCTACAAACTGCAGCTAATGGGGTGTACCATTAAATGTTGAAAGAGACCAGGTGCGTTTTATCTTTGAACGGGACGAGCGAGAAGAGTCCTAAGCATAAGATATCAAATTTGCATATCAAATAAGAAACTACATTGAAAAAGCAAAAGATGAGGAAGTTGAGGATCACTGAATAATCAATCAAACTTAGAAGCAAGGAAAAGCAGGCCAATTTTCCGTTATTTTCTTCCAAATATCCCATAATGCAATGCCAGAAGTTAATAATTTTCATCAAACAATCTTAGTACTCCGAAAGTCTATTGTCTGGGACTCAGTGACGAGTCCCTGACTGCATTAGGAATGATTCTAGCACCAAGAATGTAGAAAATTTAATTGTTTCGCCTCTGGCTAGTCAAAACACCAAAAAATTTGCCCAGGTAAAATAGGGTTAAATGAAGGATTCCCAAAGCGTTGGCACAAATTTATGTGTTAAACTTATGGAACTGACCAAACTGGCCTATCCAACTTTTGAAGTAAAGATAAAGACCATCGCCAGGGATGAAGGGAATTCGCCGAAAGATGCATAGGGCATAGAAATCATTATCAATGTTTGATTCAGGCAACATTTTTGATATTTCAAAGGAAACCTAATAATGATGATGATTGAATCAGGGCGTATGGCGGACAGTATTTGCCCTACCAGTGCAAAACACTTGCCACTACTTCTGAGTATGATTAGGTAAGTGATGATGAAGGGAGAGTAAGAAGGGATGAAGAGGATCAGCCGGAAGACAAACATGGTATAGAAGCATCTCAATTTCGAGATCGATACAACAGAGTGGTTGCTTTAGACCAATAGTGAGCTTCAGTCATTATCTGATCTATTTACCTTGGCCTAGGCAAGTCAGGAATGACAACGTGCTTTTCTTATCATCTAGGGTGTGAGTGAACAAGGGCAGATTTTGCTTTGAACCAATCAGCACGTTTGTTTACATCTGTCCAATTTACCAATCACACTACACAATCTAACATCATGTGCTGTACTGTGATCTCACACAAAATCAGACACTGTGGGGATAAATACCCTCTCCCAAAAACTGATAATGTGAAAGTGGATTTTTGACCAATCATAACTATTTTTCCATTTTATGAGAGAATTCAAGCTCATCTAAACTTCCCTCACTTAGATTTTTGATATTCAACTTAGACTGAGAGAAATTTGTGTTGGATGGAGGCCTTAAAATTACAGTAATGAATAGTGTTTTAGGTCCAACAGAAATATAGTTCCTAGACGGACTCTTCAGACTGATGCAAAACAGCAAAGAACATTGCTCTGTAGACAATTTCATACAGATCTACATGAAATTTTTGGTGTTGAACAACAATCAAAAGGGGCAGTATCACCTACGACACAGAGAGGATTATCATCCTTTTTGAAGTAACCCGGTAATATCAACGACCAAATTTCTGCAGTAAACTCAACAAGAAAGCTGTACCAATAATGTCACAAACAAAATGTTAAATCAGGAGGTACTCACAAATTCTTCAGTTTCTATGATAAACCAAAATTTGTTAAGTCCAAAATTCCATAGGTTGATGCGAACAAACAAACTTAGCAAGAATGAATTGACCATTTCCAAAAGTTTGAACATCAAAGTCTTGCCACAGTGTTGATGAAATGTCTACTCCCCACTCACATTCTGATCTGTAATGGTGCAAAACTGGTTATGTCCGAAAAAATAGCATATGTTTGCACAAAGAAGTCAATTTCTTATCCTTAGAGGCCTCAGGTAGCTCTTTTTCGGTTGATTGAGAGACAGGCGGGAATGGATGAAACAAAGATTTTGATGAAGAGGACAGGTCAAGCGATGGGCAAGCGAATAAAGGGTAGCCAACCTAACTTTGGAAAAAGCTTTAAAAATTAACCCCACTCCTGCAAAATTTGGCTAATAGCAAAGCAAGATGTGATGTGTGGTTGAAACAGCATAACAATGATAAATTGATGCCTTTATTCACCCTTTATGTTAATTTCCTATTCTCCAAGCAATTCTTGCCATACATTATTCATCCATCCAGAGTATCTGCACATTCTGCTACTCTCATTGATAATATCTTTTCTAATATCACAGATAATGAAACCATAAGTGGTAACATTTTGACTCAGATAACAGATCATTTCCCTCAGTTTCTAATTGTCAAGCGAGCAGAAATGACTTATAAGAATTTGTCATATTTTCAACATGATTTTTCAAACCTCATTGAAGAAAATCTCCATAATGATTTTGCTAACATCGACCTTACCTTTTTGAGCGACAGTGCTTTAGATGTAAATGCTAAGTTTAACAGACTCCTATCTATGCTTGATGAAGTAGTGAAAACACACGCTCCATTAAAAAAACTTACTAAAAGGGATATTAATTTCAGGAATAAGCCTTGGATCAATAGCAAAATTAAAAAAATGATGCGCATCAGAGATCGGATACTTAGAAAGCTCAAAAAGAACAACAATCAGTCCCTTATTGATCTTTATAAACAGTTTAGAAATCGAGTTTCAGTTTCCTTGAATGAAAGCAAAGCTAGCTATTTCTATAACTACTTCCAACAGAACAGCAACAACATGAAAAAATTATGGTCAGGTATTAAATCAGTTGTAAGTATTAAAAAATCAAGCAACTTGAATGTGATTAACAAGCTTAAGGACTCAAATGGTAACATTACATCAGACCCAGTGGTTATTGCAGGCATTTTTAATAAGTTCTTTGTCAATGTCTCTCATGACATCACTAAAAATATACCAAGATCCAATAAATCACCTGTGGATTTTATGGGTGACAGAGTTGGAAATTCATTTTTTACTACACCCTCAGTTCCCTTTGAAGTATCTGATATAATCTCAGCCCTAAAATCCGGAAAGTCTCTTGGTCCAAATAGCATTCCCATGAAAATTTTAAAGTCTCTTTCTCCATTGATATCTTCCCCACTTTCTCAAATCATAAATGAATCATTTCAATCTGGGATATTCCCAGACAAGATGAAGTTTGCCAAAGTAATCCCACTTTTCAAGAAAGGTTGTCCACTGACAGCCTCAAATTATCAACCTATTTCCCTTCTCTCTGTTTTCAGCAAAATCACAGAGAAAGTTATGTATGAACGTCTCTATAAATTCTTAGAAAAACATGAAATCTTGTATTCATTACAATTTGGTTTTCGTGCCAGCCATTCCATTAACCATGCCCTGGTTAGTTTAACAGAAGCTATCAAAAATTCACTAGACAATAGAAAATTTGGTTGTGGAATATTCATTGATTTGCAGAAGGCATTTGATACAGTAAATCATCATATTCTTTTGATGAAGCTTGAACATTATGGAATTAGAGGAACTACATTAAACTGGTTTGAATCCTACCTTTCAGATAGGAAACAATGTGTCTCAGTAAATGGATCTTACTCTTGTTATCTTAGCGTTACCTGTGGGGTTCCACAGGGTTCTGTTCTTGGTCCCCTTCTTTTCCTAATTTACATTAATGACTTACCTCTCTCATCCTCAAAACTAGCCTTTTACTTATTTGCAGATGATACTAATATCTATTGTGAATCTGAAAGTCCTGATCAGCTTCAAAGTTTGGTTAACAGAGAATTGAAAAAAGTGAAAATGTGGCTTGAGGTTAACAAATTGTCGCTCAATATTGATAAAACCAATTTCATAATTTTTAAGTCACCTCAACATTCTTTACCTGAAACTGTCAGCATCAAAATTGGAAAGTTTCCTATTAAGAGAACTTGTTATGTAAAATTTCTTGGTGTTCTTTTGGATGAAAATCTTTCTTGGAAGTATCACCTGACTGAACTATCCAGAAAACTGGCTAGAACATGTGGTATGTTTTTCAAAGTAAGACACTTTTTGCCCATCAATATTTTAGTCTGTCTTTATAACTCTTTATTTTCACCGTTTTTACAATATGGAATTTTAGTCTGGGGTCTTACCTATGAGACTCACATCAATCCAGTATTTTTGCTGCAGAAAAGGGTCATAAGGGCCATTGCGTTTGAACACTTTACTCCTCCCTCTACTCCTCTCTTTTCAGATTTAAAGATTCTAAAGCTTTGTGATCTATTTCAATTGAAACTGCTTTCTTTTGTATATGATTGTGTAAATAAGATCTCTCCTTGTTTTCATTCTTTTTTTGATTTAGTTCAATCCGTTCATCAACATTGTACACGGCAAGCCACTAAAAATGATATTTTTCTAACTCAGAAAAATACTTCTCAATATGGTCTCCGATCAGTTCGTTACTTTGGAGCTAAGTGCTGGAATGACATCCCCATGGATATAAAAAAATCACCCTCTACTATTAGTTTTCGTCGTAAACTCAAAGCGTTCCTCTTTGAAAATAATTATCAAAATTGATCTTACTTGGCACAAAAAGGTCACCATCCGCCCTAATACATAATCCCCATGTAAGTCATTAATTTTATGTGAAATACTATTAAAAACAGGGGGTGCTCTCTCCTCGATTAGTCTGACTACTGAGAGAGCTCCTCCTTTAAGTAATTCCCTCCATACAATTTATCTTTTTTTTTCTTTGTTTTGTTCAATGTACATTGTATCATTATTATTACTAGTATCATTATTTTTCTGATGTATCAGTTTTCTGTATCTTATATTTGTGTAGTTTAGTTATTTGTCTGTTTAGTTAGTTCATAAATTGTATGTAGTGGAATTTAAAATATGTGAAACTGAAACTGAAACTGAAACTGAAACCCTGCCTATTGGAACATATGAGGCTGATGTGAAGGATTTGATGAGGGAAAATAATGACCCAACAATCAATAGTGATGCTGGATTGGTCACTCACGTTCGTCAGTTTTTCTTTAAGAGCTTTGGGAAAATAATGACCCTGAAATCAATAGTTATGCTGGTGGCCACTTGCGTTCTTCAGTTTTTCCTTAAAGCTTGTCTGCCAATTTTGAATATCCTCGTGCTCACTTCCTAACAAATGGTGTTGAGTCTTCTTAGGGGTCAGTCATATATCAATTTTGTCCTCGCTTAGTGTCATTTCGACGTTAATGGGTGGGGGGGGGGGTCAACAGCCTTTAGCAACAATGACGCTAAGAACAAGAATTACTTACATCAATTTTGATAAGGATATATTTCTATAATATTGTGAAGACTGTGATAATTTATGCTTTATTTTCTTTCCTAAGCCCAATTTCGGGCGATCTGCTCGGTCAGAGAATGTTCGCTGAAGCTTCATTGGAATGCCAAAAGATTTTAGGCCCCGGTACTTCCCATGCCTTTCTCGTAAGGTCTACTGCAGCCCTTTGTCAGCCCTTAGTCAGTTTTGAATGGACTGACGCCAAGGATGGGGGGTGGGGGGTCTGAAAGTTAGCGAGCATCAAAATGACGCTAAGGGGGGACGAAATCAATATATGACTGACCCCTTAGTGGAACAATATATTTTGGGAAGGTGTATCTGTTTTGCATCAAATAAATTTTCAGATCTTGTTGGTTTGTTAGGCTGCCGCATCAATAGAGCTTTTGTCAAAATGAATAGCAGAAATGATGATGCTCAAAGGCACAACTTGATGAAATGATGATGCTGAAATGATGATGAAATGATCATGCTCAAAGGCACAACTTGACGAAAGCGTGACCAAACTTCATTGGACAACAAATTAGCATTGACCAGCGTGTAAACTTCTTATTGGTGATCTTACATTTTATTTAGCTCCTTATTTTTGATGGTTTTAGTTGTGCTCCTTTAATCCTATTAGGTAGTTTCAGGGACTGGTAGGATGGCAATCAGTCTAACCACGAGGGCCAGAAAGCTAAGTCACCTTGCTGACACTAACACAAGTTGCGAACTTGCTGAAGCGTCAAACAACAAGTCGAAAAATCTTCCTAGCAAACGTTCAAGACGTCTAAGATTAGTTTTCTGAAGTTCAAGTAGGTTTAGTTGAGAAAGAAAGACATTTCCAGGTTTCGTTTATGTTGCAAAGAATTCATTGTGTTATTTTTATAGCCTACACTGCTGTTTGTTGCCCTAAAGAGAAAGTAAAGGTTAAAGGATGTTTATTTGCTCTTCCCATTTTCAAGGTTAGGCCTTAGAGATACTGAGTCTAACATAATTTTCTCATATTTCTAGTGGTAGTAAGACAGCAAGAAAAGTAAAAAAATACTTCAAACTTCTGGCTTGATCTAGAATTTGAATCATTCAATTCTGTGAGGTAATGTTGGAGCTATGAATTTCTAAAGATCAATCATAGAATTGTTTTCAATTTCTAATGACTGTTGAGTTGATCAAATACAAAAATGTGAATTTTGCATTAGTTGTCAGAACGAATTGTAAAGGAGTTGTAGCTGGACATTTTGAGAGTGTGATGGCCACATTTAGATTCTTGCGCACTTTGCCATGCAGAGTTGCCTCTGGTGACCAAAGTTTCTCTATGCTGTACGGGTCAAGAGTCAACTGAAGTCCACAATGTCACAACAGTGCATTGTTGTCTTATGCCAAATTGCAGCCACTTTTAATGTCCTGAGAGTTTTAGACTCAAAGCAAAATCATCCAACATTTTGCAGAAGTATGGTCAAGAAGAAAGACAATGGCATTATGAACCAAGGGACAAATGTAGTTTTGTTGGGATTGTACCAAAGTATATGTATTTGTACCAGCTTATTCATTTGTTTGATGTTTTCAAATTATTATGCAAGCAAAGATAGCTCCTCCTCTGCATTGAAGACACCGCAGCCAAGCCAAAATACAATGCAAGCCCAATTAATGGAATGCCTTCAAGACAGGATAGACTCTTTGGAATGGCAACTAAATGAAAAACAGCATGTCATTGAATTACGTATTTGTGAGCCTGCAACAAGAAAGATACATGGAGATGATACATCCAAACGCAGCGGGTGTGAAATCAATTCAAATAGCCAAAGTTCAAACAAAGGAAAGTTTACAGTTTCGAAGAATACCTCTATTGTCGAAGAGAGTATCTTTTCAGATATAAGCAACACAATCAAAAACAAAAGGGCCGAAACAATATCATAAGCTGCCCCCCCCCCCCCCCGAAGAAAAGAGAGCAGAAAATCTTCAGACATTCTGAAACGACTTAGAATTATGCAGAGTAAAATAGATTGCTTTTGAACAAGAAAAACAAAAGCTTTCAGAGAGCCATCAATATGAGATGACACAGATCACAGAGATTTCCGAACTGACAATCAAGCAAACAGAAGATCGGATGACAGGACTTGAAGAAAAAGTTACTTGGTACCAACAACGTTTTGGAGGGGTGAAAAGTGCTTTGTCTTGAGAAATGAAGAACAGGGAAAGCACTTCAACAGCAAACGCAAATGAGGCCGCAGCTGAGAAAAACTTTGGGGCTGAGATCGCAGATGTAGAACAAGTTACTTCAAGGCCTGTTTGTTTTTGGCACATCTGGAAGACAGCTACGCTTAAAGAAGAAAATAATGAATCAAACACCAGGTCTGAAGCAGCAAATGTTAGTAGCAATGAAGAAGCAAGCAGCAAAGAAAAATATACCTACCATTTATCATGTATTTGATGAGAGGAGTATTCAGGTGAGGTAGTTCCTGTTAAAGTTATTTGAATAGTGTGCTGCTTGAACTATTAATGTAACAAATTTAAAGGGGAAGTTCAGTCATAAATCAAAATCTCGGAGTTAGCTTCCTTTCGATTCAATGAATGTTATTTAAGCAAAACTGGTGCTTACCTGCAATTTTATCATGTTATTCCACCGTTATTGGCTCCCAAATCTTGTTTCGTGGAGGATGCCATTTTGCCCACCAAAACGACTGGAGTGAGTGTTGTTGTTTGACGTCATCACGTGCAAGAAGCCATGCACAGCATAAAGGATATGGATAGGTGTCTGTGAAGTAGTTATTTTAAGGACGGCAAATCAAGAGAAAGGTTACTAATTTAAAACAAATATTTGCAAAATTACCCCAAAATGCCTAGCTGTTCTGCTTTTGGTTGCACTAATCGTTTGAGTAACATTAAAGCACTGTTATTCCATCAAATACCAGGAAAGGGTCGAGAAAGATAACTCAGAAAGAGATGGTTGAACAACATTCGGCGAGCAGGCGAGTTACCAAAAGATAAAAGTTTTTACATTTGTTCAGAGCACTTTGAGGATGATTGCTACGAAAGAGATTTGAAGGTACGCTTTTAATCACTTCTTCATATTGATATAAAAAACACATTCTCCATTCACTTTGTGTGCATGAAAATGAAAAAGAGGATAAGATTTGGGCTCCATCAGAGCATTAGGTATTAACGAGAAACAAATTGATCAATGTTCGAAACTAAATGTGACATCACGTTTCCATGATAAAGAAACAAATTAGAAACCAAGGAGATCAGAGCTATGATAACTTTGGAACCGAATAAAAGTTAGACGAATATTCGTCCAGACGCAGATCCATATTCCAGACTAATATTCAAATCTCAGACTAATATTCAAAATTTTTCAGTTTTAATTAAAAATTATCAAACCAGCATTGCAATTTTGAGATTTCTATTGATATAACTCTCATTTACACTATATTAGGCAGGCTTTAAGCAAAAAACCGCATTTCAAAACGCTTTGGACTTCTCAGAAAAACGGGAAATAGGACACTCGCTCAACGGTAATATCACCATAGCGAAACTCTGTCCGGCCTTTCAATGACCAACATTTCAAGAAAAAATTTCAATTTTGAGATTTCTATTGATATAACTCTTATTTACACTATATTAGGCAGACTTTAAGCAAAAAACCGCATTTCAAAGCGCTTTGGACTTCTCAGAAAAACGGGAAATAGGACACTCGCTCAACGGTAATATCACCATAGCGAAACTCTGTCCGGCCTTTCAATGAGCAACATTTCAAGAAAAAATTTCAATTTTGAGATTTCTATTGATATAACTCTCATTTACACTATATTAGGCAGACTTTAAGCAAAAAACCGCATTTCAAAACGCTTTGGACTTCTCAGAAAAACGGGAAATAGGACACTCGCTCAACGGTAATATCACCATAGCGAAACTCTGTCCGGCCTTTCAATGACCAACATTTCAAGAAAAAATTTCAATTTTGAGATTTCTATTGATATAACTCTCATTTACACTATATTAGGCAGACTTTAAGCAAAAAACCGCATTTCAAAACGCTTTGGACTTCTCAGAAAAACGGGAAATAGGACACTCGCTCAACGGTAATATCACCATAGCGAAACTCTGTCCGGCCTTTCAATGAGCAACATTTCAAGAAAAAATTTCAATTTTGAGATTTCTATTGATATAACTCTCATTTACACTATATTAGGCAGACTTTAAGCAAAAAACCGCATTTCAAAACGCTTTGGACTTCTCAGAAAAACGGGAAATAGGACACTCGCTCAACGGTAATATCACCATAGCGAAACTCTGTCCGGCCTTTCAATGAGCAACATTTCAAGAAAAAATTTCAATTTTGAGATTCCTATTGATATAACTCTCATTTACACTATATTAGGCAGACTTTAAGCAAAAAACCGCATTTCAAAACGCTTTGGACTTCTCAGAAAAACGGGAAATAGGACACTCGCTCAACGGTAATATCACCATAGCGAAACTCTGTCCGGCCTTTCAATGACCAACATTTCAAGAAAAAATTTCAATTTTGAGATTTCTATTGATATAACTCTCATTTACACTATATTAGGCAGACTTTAAGCAAAAAACCGCATTTCAAAACGCTTTGGACTTCTCAGAAAAACGGGAAATAGGACACTCGCTCAACGGTAATATCACCATAGCGAAACTCTGTCCGGCCTTTCAATGAGCAACATTTCAAGAAAAAATTTCAATTTTGAGATTTCTATTGATATAACTCTCATTTACACTATATTAGGCAGGCTTTAAGCAAAAAACCGCATTTCAAAACGCTTTGGACTTCTCAGTAAAACGGGAAATAGGACACTCGCTCAACGGTAATATCACCATAGCGAAACTCTGTCCGGCCTTTCAATGAGCAACATTTCAAGAAAAAATTTCAATTTTGAGATTTCTATTGATATAACTCTCATTTACACTATATTAGGCAGGCTTTAAGCAAAAAACCGCATTTCAAAACGCTTTGGACTTCTCAGTAAAACGGGAAATAGGACACTCGCTCAACGGTAATATCACCATAGCGAAACTCTGTCCGGCCTTTCAATGAGCAACATTTCAAGAAAAAATTTCAATTTTGAGATTTCTATTGATATAACTCTCATTTACACTATATTAGGCAGACTTTAAGCAAAAGACCGCATTTCAAAACGCTTTGGACTTCTCAGAAAAACGGGAAATAGGACACTCGCTCAACGGTAATATCACCATAGCGAAACTCTGTCCGGCCTTTCAATGAGCAACATTTCAAGAAAAAATTTCAATTTTGAGATTTCTATTGATATAACTCTCATTTACACTATATTAGGCAGACTTTAAGCAAAAAACCGCATTTCAAAACGCTTTGGACTTCTCAGAAAAACGGGAAATAGGACACTCGCTCAACGGTAATATCACCATAGCGAAACTCTGTCCGGCCTTTCAATGACCAACATTTCAAGAAAAAATTTCAATTTTGAGATTTCTATTGATATAACTCTCATTTACACTATATTAGGCAGACTTTAAGCAAAAAACCGCATTTCAAAGCGCTTTGGACTTCTCAGAAAAACGGGAAATAGGACACTCGCTCAACGGTAATATCACCATAGCGAAACTCTGTCCGGCCTTTCAATGAGCAACATTTCAAGAAAAAATTTCAATTTTGAGATTTCTATTGATATAACTCTCATTTACACTATATTAGGCAGACTTTAAGCAAAAAACCGCATTTCAAAACGCTTTGGACTTCTCAGAAAAACGGGAAATAGGACACTCGCTCAACGGTAATATCACCATAGCGAAACTCTGTCCGGCCTTTCAATGAGCAACATTTCAAGAAAAAATTTCAATTTTGAGATTTCTATTGATATAACTCTCATTTACACTATATTAGGCAGACTTTAAGCAAAAAACCGCATTTCAAAACGCTTTGGACTTCTCAGAAAAACGGGAAATAGGACACTCGCTCAACGGTAATATCACCATAGCGAAACTCTGTCCGGCCTTTCAATGAGCAACATTTCAAGAAAAAATTTCAATTTTGAGATTTCTATTGATATAACTCTCATTTACACTATATTAGGCAGACTTTAAGCAAAAAACCGCATTTCAAAACGCTTTGGACTTCTCAGAAAAACGGGAAATAGGACACTCGCTCAACGGTAATATCACCATAGCGAAACTCTGTCCGGCCTTTCAATGAGCAACATTTCAAGAAAAAATTTCAATTTTGAGATTCCTATTGATATATCTCTCATTTACACTATATTAGGCAGACTTTAAGCAAAAAACCGCATTTCAAAACGCTTTGGACTTCTCAGAAAAACGGGAAATAGGACACTCGCTCAACGGTAATATCACCATAGCGAAACTCTGTCCGGCCTTTCAATGACCAACATTTCAAGAAAAAATTTCAATTTTGAGATTTCTATTGATATAACTCTCATTTACACTATATTAGGCAGACTTTAAGCAAAAAACCGCATTTCAAAACGCTTTGGACTTCTCAGAAAAACGGGAAATAGGACACTCGCTCAACGGTAATATCACCATAGCGAAACTCTGTCCGGCCTTTCAATGAGCAACATTTCAAGAAAAAATTTCAATTTTGAGATTTCTATTGATATAACTCTCATTTACACTATATTAGGCAGGCTTTAAGCAAAAAACCGCATTTCAAAACGCTTTGGACTTCTCAGTAAAACGGGAAATAGGACACTCGCTCAACGGTAATATCACCATAGCGAAACTCTGTCCGGCCTTTCAATGAGCAACATTTCAAGAAAAAATTTCAATTTTGAGATTTCTATTGATATAACTCTCATTTACACTATATTAGGCAGGCTTTAAGCAAAAAACCGCATTTCAAAACGCTTTGGACTTCTCAGTAAAACGGGAAATAGGACACTCGCTCAACGGTAATATCACCATAGCGAAACTCTGTCCGGCCTTTCAATGAGCAACATTTCAAGAAAAAATTTCAATTTTGAGATTTCTATTGATATAACTCTCATTTACACTATATTAGGCAGACTTTAAGCAAAAGACCGCATTTCAAAACGCTTTGGACTTCTCAGAAAAACGGGAAATAGGACACTCGCTCAACGGTAATATCACCATAGCGAAACTCTGTCCGGCCTTTCAATGAGCAACATTTCAAGAAAAAATTTCAATTTTGAGATTTCTATTGATATAACTCTCATTTACACTATATTAGGCAGACTTTAAGCAAAAAACCGCATTTCAAAACGCTTTGGACTTCTCAGAAAAACGGGAAATAGGACACTCGCTCAACGGTAATATCACCATAGCGAAACTCTGTCCGGCCTTTCAATGACCAACATTTCAAGAAAAAATTTCAATTTTGAGATTTCTATTGATATAACTCTCATTTACACTATATTAGGCAGACTTTAAGCAAAAAACCGCATTTCAAAACGCTTTGGACTTCTCAGAAAAACGGGAAATAGGACACTCGCTCAACGGTAATATCACCATAGCGAAACTCTGTCCGGCCTTTCAATGACCAACATTTCAAGAAAAAATTTCAATTTTGAGATTTCTATTGATATAACTCTCATAGGCAGACTTTAAGCAAAAAACCGCATTTCAAAACGCTTTGGACTTCTCAGAAAAACGGGAAATAGGACACTCGCTCAACGGTAATATCACCATAGCGAAACTCTGTCCGGCCTTTCAATGACCAACATTTCAAGAAAAAATTTCAATTTTGAGATTCCTATTGATATAACTCTCATTTACACTATATTAGGCAGACTTTAAGCAAAAAACCGCATTTCAAAACGCTTTGGACTTCTCAGAAAAACGGGAAATAGGACACTCGCTCAACGGTAATATCACCATAGCGAAACTCTGTCCGGCCTTTCAATGACCAACATTTCAAGAAAAAATTTCAATTTTGAGATTTCTATTGATATAACTCTCATTTACACTATATTAGGCAGACTTTAAGCAAAAAACCGCATTTCAAAACGCTTTGGACTTCTCAGAAAAACGGGAAATAGGACACTCGCTCAACGGTAATATCACCATAGCGAAACTCTGTCCGGCCTTTCAATGACCAACATTTCAAGAAAAAATTTCAATTTTGAGATTTCTATTGATATAACTCTCATTTACACTATATTAGGCAGGCTTTAAGCAAAAAACCGCATTTCAAAACGCTTTGGACTTCTCAGTAAAACGGGAAATAGGACACTCGCTCAACGGTAATATCACCATAGCGAAACTCTGTCCGGCCTTTCAATGAGCAACATTTCAAGAAAAAATTTCAATTTTGAGATTTCTATTGATATAACTCTCATTTACACTATATTAGGCAGGCTTTAAGCAAAAAACCGCATTTCAAAACGCTTTGGACTTCTCAGTAAAACGGGAAATAGGACACTCGCTCAACGGTAATATCACCATAGCGAAACTCTGTCCGGCCTTTCAATGAGCAACATTTCAAGAAAAAATTTCAATTTTGAGATTTCTATTGATATAACTCTCATTTACACTATATTAGGCAGACTTTAAGCAAAAGACCGCATTTCAAAACGCTTTGGACTTCTCAGAAAAACGGGAAATAGGACACTCGCTCAACGGTAATATCACCATAGCGAAACTCTGTCCGGCCTTTCAATGAGCAACATTTCAAGAAAAAATTTCAATTTTGAGATTTCTATTGATATAACTCTCATTTACACTATATTAGGCAGACTTTAAGCAAAAAACCGCATTTCAAAACGCTTTGGACTTCTCAGAAAAACGGGAAATAGGACACTCGCTCAACGGTAATATCACCATAGCGAAACTCTGTCCGGCCTTTCAATGAGCAACATTTCAAGAAAAAATTTCAATTTTGAGATTTCTATTGATATAACTCTCATTTACACTATATTAGGCAGACTTTAAGCAAAAAACCGCATTTCAAAACGCTTTGGACTTCTCAGAAAAACGGGAAATAGGGTATCTATAAAGGGAAGTTACACGAACACTAAATGATATGCAGCCTAAGTGCGAAACCTAGAAAATAGGAAGGAAACGTTTCACGAACATAACTTAATAAGATACTCAAGAACTGTTAGCTTATGCCCAGTTCACTGTTTTCTTAAGTTTTACGGCTTTCTTAAGAGCAGCATCAACTTTCCCCTCCTTGGCAATGATCCTGATGATCTTCAAAGAGCATTTGCTTGCTTCATTTCCATCAATGCATTCTAAAATTGTCTCCATGAATAGATTAATATGCTTTCCAACCTTTACTCCCTCGCTGTAGATTGGATATGGATCAAATACGATTGATTTTATTTTCATGTCTTGGGCCATTGTCATACAATTTCTTGTTGTTGTTGCTATCATTTGCAGCAAATGTTCGTTGCTCTTTACTTTCATAGAATCTGTTTAAAGAAAACAATTTAATGGCTGGCATTTGTTGGGTGTCAGATATTTTGTGTGCTTGTGGTGTCTGTTTTCTTTCTTGAGGAACTGGTCTGTTTTCAAATCATGTATCTGCTCAAGAGCTGCATAAAATTAATTATTCCAACTCACAAATCTGCCATTGCAAGAAAAACTTATAAATAAAAGGCAAACTATTTTTGCAGCACTCATCGTAGAAAGAGCATCATTCAAATGTCCCATGAATCTTAGAAGTCACACCCATTACACATCCCATCCCAGAAGGAAATATAGAAAGTACTTACCGTTCTTTATTACAGCAAGAAAGAGATGAGTTCCGGGCATTTCCTCCAAATAAGCCACTGTTACTTCACCCACATCTGGCATTTTCTTCGCGACGATTTCTTTACATTGTTTTATTATGCTGTCGCTTCGTTTTCCAAGTTTCTTTATAACCTGGTGATGTAGAATCGAACAGTTGCTTTATAATTGTTAGACTTGAATGCAATTGCGTCGGTTTCGCACAATATGTTCAGAGTTGTATTGTATAGAAGTAAAATATATGTGCTTCACTTTGAATTTCATAAAGTGCCAGTGTGGTTAATCAAATATATTCCGTGAGTATAATGGTTATACTGTAATGTCCTTTCAAAAATCAAGTTTGAGAACGCAACGATAAAAACGCAAAGGCTACAGAAATTACTCACCATTTCACTGAGATCCAAATGATTGCTACAAAAGATGCATTTGGCTTGACTGAAGTCATGCTCAAGGTCTCTCTTGACAGCTGAAATTGATTTTAAAAAGCTGTAAATATCATGATGTATATCATTTGCAAACAAACGAAAAACTGTAGCCGAAGATAATGAATACTGCACACAACGAATCAATGATTCTCTTAATGATGAAAAGCGAAAGAATCATAGGTGAACGTACATGGACTTGAACTAACCTTGTATGTAGATATTTTGTTCGTCTATCGTAAATTTTGACACTGATGGTAACATCTGCCATATTGTTGTGGCCATAGGATCCTGGAAAGTGCAAAATGTAACAATTAAAGCCTGTCTCAAATTAGATTTCACGTGAAAGGGTCCCTAAAAAGACAACTGAAATATTTTGCATGGTTAATTTTCCTTTACCGCGAATCACATGTGACATTAAATTTGAGACAGACTTTGATAAAATGCAAAGAAAATTGTAGTGGTGCACCTGAGATGAGATATATGGAATGATTGACCTCCTTATGCTCACGTGGCTTGCAATATTAATCTTGTCGAGAACATCTTCTAAGCGATTAACCAAGAACAGCCGGTATTGCCACATGATGAAGAGATAGACTCAAACTTCCTGTATCTGGTGGAAGATTTCAAAGATTTTTCGAGTGGAAAGCTTAAGATGAGATCTATGTTTAGTTTAAAAGCATCGAAGCTCTATTTGTTTTGCATACTTTAACTTTGGTGACTTCTGCATCCAAATCAAACATCCCTTCACTTTCCGAAACTTCGACCGTACGTAAATCATATCTTACGATATTAATGTTGTGACAGAATGCTGCACAAAGTTCTCTTAAGAAATGAGAGTCAGAGTACGATAGTCATCAGGTCTCAGGTCATCGCACTCATAAGTTGCAAAAGAAGCCGATCTTACCTGCAGAATGTTGAGAATACTGGTGTGCATAGCGCTACAATGCACTCTTGCGTTATGTTGGGTTACTTTGGTCACATTCTAGCATTTGAGAAAAGATGTTCTTTTAATATCTTACCCGAAGTAGAAGTCCCATGTGAAACGCAGTGACACATTGCTGTTCTGAGTTACAGAGGCATCTAGTTGCTTTGCTATAGTTGCATTTCTTTTTGTCCATGAAGTACAACGTCAAAAGTTCGGGCAGCACAATAAACGTGAATAGATTTGTTCTTGTGAGTGCAAAGTTGTAGGGAAGTGGTTCCTTGACAATTCCACCGTAATCGAATAATTCACCAGTGGGTTCTCGATAGTGCGAAAAGAGGCGGAATTCTACAAAGTTAAGACATTTATCATATCTATCCTTGCCTATTTCCTTTGCCAGAAGCTGTGCTTCCTGCTGCGCTTTTGAAATGAACATGCTCTTGCTTGTTAGCGCTGCAGCTAATCTCTCCGAAGATAACCTCCCTTCATCAAAGTTTCTCTTTGCATTTTTGATACTTTCCAGCAGCTTTTCTTTGTTGGATCTGAAGCTGCAAGCAAATTCATCATCATCGTCAAGCATCTCCATCTTCTCAGACTCAGCAGAACTATCACTGTTGCCAGACCATGAATTGGAACCTACAGAGACATCAGGAGCTGATTCGTTATCGGAACTTATGACTACATCAGCATCTGATGTTTTATCTGAAATTATGACAACACGATCATTATCGATTGGAGTTGCCTGTCTTTGGTGTCCATCATTTGACATTTCGTCAACTTCTGCAAAACTATCGTCAAAGAGACATTTACTTGAGTACCGATCTTGTGCACCTTTCCTATCGTCTACTTCGTCGGGGAGAATCTCATCGCCAGGTGTTATAGGATCTTCAATGTTACTATACTTTGCTGCGTCATAACTATAGCTGCTTTCTAGTCCATCGTACATTTTGCCGCATGTCTTTTTACCATGAATTTGGTCATGCAAGTATTCAAATACGTCCCCAGTTGCACTTGGAAAAATATCCGATAGTGAACGCTTGATATCAGTTCGTTGCACCATGGCTGTTTCAACTGGAATAGTAATACCAACCTTTGTGTGTTTACCTTGCACATTTGGAACGCACAACACTTTATATGCAATCCAGTATCGTATGGCGCTCGAATCTGCAGGAGTAGGAAGCCATAGCCTTTGACGTAGCATTGCAAAAGCGTTTAAACATGTATAGGGACCACAATCGTAGTTGTTGGATTGCCTTGCGATTTCATTAGAGCTAACAAATGTCCAGTCCCCATATCTGTACGGAACATTGTACTTAATACTCCACTGCTTTATGACGCTCATCAATGTAGAAAAACTTCAGGATGGATGCGATGTAACGAGTCACAATGCAGCATAATTTTTAACTTGGGATAGATTCCTGCAACCGACCAATGCAAATTTTCACCTCTGGCAGTACGTTCATGTATCGGTACCAGAATTAGATCCTTTTTCAACCAATCTCCATCCAGTAAAATGTTGTGAACTTCTTTCGATGCACGGCCTGTTGCTAAATCCTCCATTAGGTAGGTGCTTGTTGTCTCCACCCGTATTTCACTTGTTTCACGACAAAACAGATCAATACAAGCGCGCACACCAACGTCATTCATCCAGTTCTTTCCTGCTACCTTGAGAACGTCCTCTTCTGAAACTCTGGGGGTATTAAGGAGAAAGCGATCTGTTCCAAGCCAAAATCTTTGTACCCGTTTTCTTTGAAGTGAGTCCAACGTCCAAGGAATGATTCTGTTGGTTTCTTCAGGCCTTTTGTGAGCTGCAAAGTATTCCGAATGCACATAGAAGAGCAAATAGGTTGACTTTGCAAACGCGGACGAGCACAGTTTAGCTTTCGAGGTTGCTTTTGAAACATTTGAATCATCAAAAGTTGTTGCAATTCCCTTGTCATCGAATATGGTTGCATAATTGTGACCTTGATACTGCGATCTTGCCAACAAATTCACTGCTCCTACCAACTGGTATTTGATGGACTTGTTGTTGCTCCTACTTGCACAGATCTTTACATCCAGGGTTTCTTCAACTCGAATTGGGGTCCTATTTATACGTCCGGCGGCCATCGAACCGCATACACGATTCGTTTCGATAAGCAGGACAGTTGGTGCATTGAGCATTACATTGAGGTAATAATATGTACCTTGAGTAGGGCTGTCATTGCTCTTGTTTGTCAAGCTTGGATCTTTCTTTAGCGCTCCAGTTCCTGTTGCAGTGCGACCACAATCGCATCCTGGTCCTTGTTCCTCGATGGAGTACTGACATGCAGCAGTGTCCCATAGGAGAGATGTCAAGCTCAACTCTTCTTCCCAGTCAGGTACTCGAATCATGTAGGACGAGGATGTGAAAACTTCTCCTTTCAGCGCAGGGCATAATCGACACATCAGGAGCTTTGCATAAGTAGAAGAAAACATTCCTGAAAATTGATCATCTGTGCAATTACTAGAAATAGTAGCGATAATTGCTTGCACATACTCAAGGCTATCAAATTGCTGGCATCGAGATATTGGATACTTGACTTCTTCAGCGAGTGAGCGCATAGAGTTGCTAAGGTTCAAGGCACTAGACGGACCATCAGAAATAAGTTCTTCGTGTATGGATTTCAATTTTCTAAGAACGGATATAGATTCGTCACTTGGTAAAAGATCAAATATGCAACTTCCACATAGGACTTGCAAAACTGCGTTCATCCAGCAAGTTGTCTGATACGGATTTTCGATACCTCTTGTAGAATAAGCTTGATTTCTGCTGCCATTTCTAATCTCTATATCCGGGAATTCTAGCTCGTTGATCAGGCTTTGCTCTGCAACGCCTTTCTTCTTCCACGTTCCATATAATTCAGCGACAACATCTTCGCTTCCTTTTTCCATATCAATATAGTCTAGATTCTGAGCACAGTATCGGATGAACGGAAAAAAATTTCCGAGAACGCACTCTTGGCAATGATAGAAAGTGGCCGCAGCAGCATACGATTCTTCTATTCCTTCGCAGTGGTTATGATACCAAACTTTGCAAATATCGCACATAATCATATCTGATGCTTCTTGCTCCCAAGTGAGGCCACAACTGCAAGGAGCATCCGTGTTTGGCTCTATGTCTTCTTTCTCGAGCAACTGATATTGCTTCGCCTCACTTAGTCCTTTCCATCTACGTCTGATCCTGTCTATGCATTCAGCTACAGTTGGTGATTGAGCAGCCTCATTTGGCCACTCTGTATCTCGAAACTTGACGAATGCCTTCTTGTATCTATAGGAGTTCGATCTTTTGTTGCTTTTCTTTTCAACATCTAAGTTTTGGTTGAAGAAAACCGCTCTTTGTCCTGGCCTATAGTATCCTTGACCTAATTCATCCCTCTTTCGCACAGTAGTTTTATTCCAAGACTCTTCTACTGGCAGCTGACAATTTCTTTGCTGATCGGGGCTCTCACCAGTCTCTTCAGCTGTGAATTGCTTCTTCAGACTATTTAATGTTGCACGAGGAAGGCTGCACTTCTCCCTAGACTTCGCTCCGACCCAAAGACCATCAACAAATTGCCTCCGTAGACCCTTTAGATTTTCCCATAGTCGATTGATAAAGTGATCCAAAGGTGCTTTTAAAAGGGATGAGTTGCGCTTTAAGGTGCTGAAGAGGCCTTCAATCTGCCCGCTTGTCTTGTTTTGCAGAGAAGTATTCTTTGCCGCCTGATAAGCTTCTGTGCGACACTCGTACTGCTGGTTAAATCGTGTCAGGTCTCCGAGGCACAAGTTTGTCCACAGTGTTGCAGTTGGCAACTTTCTGTTGCGCAAGTAGTCGTAATATTTCGGATTGTAATACCTATTGAGTTGCAATTGCTCCAACTTCTGTGGCACAGCAATACTTGCTTCTACTTTCTCTAATTCATTTTCCCAGTATTTTGCAAGGGATGATGCTTCCATTTCTTGTAACACCTCTTCAGCATGCTCGTTATCATTTATTCCCTCTCCTTTCCCCCAATCATTCGCTGCACTTGTGTCCCCTTCGTCTTCAGCATCATTAAACTCATTCACGTTCTCTGTAACATGAGGATATTCATTGATACTGCTCTCGATGGCGTTAACTGCTTTGACCACATCTTGAGATAAGTATTTACTCTTTAAGATTACTGCTCCATACTTCACCAAATTGGAAAGTTCATCCAGTCTGCGGGATTCAATTAGTCTTGCAAAATAGTACATGAAAAAGTTGCTTACTTCTCTATTTTGTTTGCTAAGTCTCGTTTGAACCAGCTTTTCAATCATGGTTTTGTTCCATTTCATAGAATGTGAGTAGCAAACATGAATAAGGGTTAGTTTCAAGTCTTCCTCCGTTGCTTTGCCTCTAACTATCCTGAAAGTTCTATCAACATATTTTGGCAGAGTCTCGTTGTTAAAGGCTTGCAAGCATGCCAGGATCATTGCCAAACTGTTATCAACTAGGACTAGGGCAGGATATGAAAACTTCCCACTGTAAATCTGCTTCTCCTTTTCTCTTAATAACATAAGGCCTCGGCAAATGGATTCTGTGGAATGAGAGCTAGAGATAAATTCTGCGACAGGAAGGGGTGGAGTCTTTCCAAAAGGATGCCTAACACATAATGCATAATACAAAATGCGCTTGTAGCAGGACATTTTCTGAACCACACTACCTGTTGCATCGAAATAGACTATATCTCTTGGTGCAATCCCATGATACAGCCTTATGAGCGATTCGTGAAGCAAGACAATTTTCAAATCGGGCACTAGCTGCAACATATGAATGTAGCCATATAACTTCCGATTGAATTGTTTGAGATCCTTGGCCGTTTCTTGGTCTTCGTGCCTTATCTCTTCTTGTAGCTTTGCGATTTTTGCATGTAAAGGTTGCAGATCACGATGGTCTTTCCGATTCTCATTCTTTATTTGCTGTGAGACTTTCAATGATTTTCCTGCTCCTGTTCTATTTCCTGCTGCAAAGGCCGGACCTGAAATATTTGCCAGCTTAGACCGATAAGCGTCGGACGGTGGAAGATGAATATTCTTTTCAAATACATCCTTCATCTCTGCTCTAGAGTTTCCTGCTATACGTCTAGATTTTGGAGCTCTCAGATCATGCTTTATTTTTCCTTCAAAGGTGAAATGCATGCGGCTTGTGTCATCCTTTTTTACGATGAAATTCACTCTTCCTGAGCATTGAGGCTGATGAGCACAAATTGCATACCCGTTAACAAATGGACTTTTCTTTTTTCGAGAGTTCATTCTTGACACATGGTTTCCCTTAAAAATCAGAGTGCAATAAGGATTGAATTTTGCTATTTCTTTTGCAAGGGCATTTGTCCAATTGCCAACAAGCTTGTTTTCACCAAAAAACTCATTCCATGATGGAGGGAAGGAAATTGAAGTGTCTTGCGGATTATGTACTGTAAATATTCCATCTGAAGGCATATTACTTTCGCCAAGAATGTTTAGCGTACCTGCTGAAATTCCAATATTTTCGAATGTTCCTTGGACGTCTGTTGGTGATGCAGACTTTTGACAGGTTTGTGCATCGTCTGGTAACGGTGCTTTAGTGGTATGAATAGCATTTTCGTTGGTTGTCGACAAGCCCACGGATGACCTCGAAATATTTGCTGCCTGTGCCTTGCAAGTGGGCTGACAATCTAGTTGCTGCTGCTTCAGTGGTACCAGGCACTGCTTAGCAACTTCTGCTGCGATTCTTGAGCAAATCTCTGCCACGTAATCATTCATAAACCCTATGTCCATAGTAGAGGCCTTTCCGTTAGAAGGATTCGACGATGCAACACCTTGCACAACATTATTTACTTGTAGAGGAACGAAACAGCTCTTCTTGATATCATCAGAAGATATAGGACTTATAATATCACTTGCAGTTGGGGTTTCTGAAGGATGTGCATTCTTACGTTTCCTTGTCCCCGCTGAGAGCAGTGCTTCTTCATCTCCCTGATCTTTATTCATCTTGTCACTCCGGCTCGTGACTCCGTTGGCAGTTTCCTTGTCTGGTGTCAGTTGCAAAGACCAGGTTGCCCATTCTTCACTGTCAAGGGAAAAACTATTTGCTCTTTGAGGGTGATCTTCATTAGTTGACTTTGGATCACCTTCCTGATGACTCTTCACAGGAGAATAGTGCACGTCGCATGTCAAGGGTTCTTGTAATGGCTCATCAGTGTACCTTGAAGTTGCTGTAAAGTTATTTCCCTTCTCTTCTATGCAGCTGCCAGTCTCACTTGATTCTTCACATTTCGAGCGCTTAATCGATTTTTTGTAAAAATTTTTCAATAACTGCAACTTTGTCCAAGAAACTTTTTTTGTAGCAAAGTACATCTGAGCTATTTTGAGCCATCTCTCCTTTTTCGGACGATCGTCGTGAAGAATGTTGATCCTCTCAACGCACCTTAAAAGCCTGTTCTTATCCACAATGGAACCATCTCTTTTTTGACATTTTTTCGGTCTTCCTCCACCGACACACCGCATTGGACGAGCATTTTCCAGCACTCTGATCCTTTTGGTTGCTTTATTTCGTCCTACATTCGTCGTTGGCTTTCTACTGCGACCTCTATCCGCGATTTCTAAACACGTCGGGCAAATGCAGTGCCGAAATCTTCCCATTCTTTCCAGTCAGATGCATGTGCTCTGTCTACTGGGAAAGAAACTGATTAGAGTATTTACTAATGTCGTCTAAAGTTTCATTATTTCATATGGATGTTTTTCCACAGTTTGAACTAGGACAACTGAAAAACAAGTATGAAAATTTCACTTTCTATCTAGTCCGTCGGACAGAAGAGGAAAACCTAGCCTGCGTGCATCCCCTACTGTGCCCTTTGAGTTGAAATTTCCCGTTGAATTGAATTCATGTTCTGACGCCAGGAAAACGTGGATTCCTGCAGAACATTGGGGGTCAAACGTAGATCGCATGTTTCAGAAAGCTACATAAACGAGGCGGCCATACACGTTAAAGTTTCGGCAAGCAGAAGCTCCAAAGCATCAAATGTCCATCCGGCAGATTTTTGCAATTATAAAATAGGCACATTAGACCCAAACTATGGATCTGCACTATTCATTTGGCATAAATTACGTTCTAATTGTACCGGTACATTTCGATCCGTTACAAAGTTGTTACACTTTTGTATCATATGCCATCGAAAATTAAACAATTCGGTAAAGTAGATTACATATTCGGTCTTTTCACATCAGGTTACGCAAGACAGTCAATTCTAATTCTTCTAGCCCTTGTTAGTTCGGAGTTATAAGAGCGGCTAATTTAGCCTGATAATGCTTAGAAATGCCCGGCCCAGATAGGGTTACATCTTCCCACGTCACGCAAACTTGTTTTGAGACATAGCACGTATCTTTCATATGAAAAAACTAAAGTGATAGTTTCAGCAAGAACCGAAAGGCCCTCAAAATTGTCATACTTTGATCACTCAGAATTTCTTATGAGCTTCTTCCATAACAATCTAAAGTTTATTTCATGAAGCCTTTGCAACGTTGAGACATTGCTGGGGGTTTCAACAGTAAAATGATACAAGTATCTTTTACAAGAAACTGCTTATAAGAAACTCAACTCTCACATCCTCCAAAAATTGAGAAACACGAGTAGGCCTGCTGGGAAAAAATAACCTAAGAAACTAATTATCAGTATAAAGGAATCCTTAGCAGATTTTTACTTTATTTCCACTTGTTTCTTGTAGCATATTTATACTTGAAGGTAACTTGAGTATAGTCTGAACATTGGCAAGGCTTCAAAAAACCTCGTTTTGAATTGAAATGTTCTAAGGGGCCGAGGGGTCGGGTAGTGGCCATGAAGGTAGTCATGCAACCTCCAAAGAAACTCGTAAGAAATTCTGAGTCCTCAAAAGCTGCTAATTTTAAGAGGCTCAATTTGGACCCAAATTCTTAGTTTCTAATAAGAATACGTGCACAGGAAACAAGCCAAAAAATGGTCATTATGCACTGGCGATTTTTCATGACTATCAATATTTGTGTACATAACAATTTCCTGGTAAAAAAAACTTTTGACTATGTATACTTTACATGAGAGATGCATTCCTTATCAGCAGTTTTCTTGTAGAAATACATGAAACGCATTCACAAATGTTTTGACGTTTTTTTCTGAGTATGAAGTTTTTGATATTATTTCTGAGATCTCACCAGGTATATGTACCCCATTGACAAATAGATTCACTTGCGTGCACTTTATCTAAAGAAATAAATCTCTACTCACCTTATCGATACTTCATTCTTCTTTCGAACTTATCGTAAAAATGAGAGCAGCGTGTACTAGAATTCATCAGCAAGGAATTATATTTCCTTAACAGATGTATTTCACAATTTCAAGCATCATGAAAGCTGTTTGCGCAATGTCGAGCTGTTATATGATTATCTTGAAATAGCTAGCAACTGATTCACACGTCATTTGCCCATATAATTCTTTAGGCACATATTTGAACTTCAGAACTTGATAAGGCTTCATTGTGGCATACACATATTCTAATTATGAAAAACAAGGAAATACGCGCAATCACGGACTCTCACGCCTGGTGTGAACCAAGCTTGACAGACCGGACAGAGTTTCGCTATGGTGATATTACCGTTGAGCAAGTGTCCTATTTCCCGTTTTTCTGAGAAGTCCAAAGCGTTTTGAAATGCGGTTTTTTGCTTAAAGTCTGCCTAATATAGTGTACATGAGAGTTATATCAATAGAAATCTCAAAATTGAAATTTTTTCTTGAAATGTTGGTCATTGAAAGGCCGGACAGAGTTTCGCTATGGTGATATTACCGTTGAGCGAGTGTCCTATTTCCCGTTTTTCTGAGAAGTCCAAAGCGTTTTGAAATGCGGTTTTTTGCTTAAAGTCTGCCTAATATAGTGTAAATGAGAGTTATATCAATAGAAATCCCAAAATTGAAATTTTTTCTTGAAATGTTGGTCATTGAAAGGCCGGACAGAGTTTCGCTATGGTGATATTACCGTTGAGCGAGTGTCCTATTTCCCGTTTTTCTGAGAAGTCCAAAGCGTTTTGAAATGCGGTTTTTTGCTTAAAGTCTGCCTAATATAGTGTAAATGAGAGTTATATCAATAGAAATCTCAAAATTGAAATTTTTTCTTGAAATGTTGCTCATTGAAAGGCCGGACAGAGTTTCGCTATGGTGATATTACCGTTGAGCGAGTGTCCTATTTCCCGTTTTTCTGAGAAGTCCAAAGCGTTTTGAAATGCGGTTTTTTGCTTAAAGTCTGCCTAATATAGTGTAAATGAGAGTTATATCAATAGAAATCTCAAAATTGAAATTTTTTCTTGAAATGTTGGTCATTGAAAGGCCGGACAGAGTTTCGCTATGGTGATATTACCGTTGAGCGAGTGTCCTATTTCCCGTTTTTCTGAGAAGTCCAAAGCGTTTTGAAATGCGGTTTTTTGCTTAAAGTCTGCCTAATATAGTGTAAATGAGAGTTATATCAATAGAAATCTCAAAATTGAAATTTTTTCTTGAAATGTTGGTCATTGAAAGGCCGGACAGAGTTTCGCTATGGTGATATTACCGTTGAGCGAGTGTCCTATTTCCCGTTTTTCTGAGAAGTCCAAAGCGTTTTGAAATGCGGTTTTTTGCTTAAAGTCTGCCTAATATAGTGTAAATGAGAGTTATATCAATAGAAATCTCAAAATTGAAATTTTTTCTTGAAATGTTGGTCATTGAAAGGCCGGACAGAGTTTCGCTATGGTGATATTACCGTTGAGCGAGTGTCCTATTTCCCGTTTTTCTGAGAAGTCCAAAGCGTTTTGAAATGCGGTTTTTTGCTTAAAGTCTGCCTAATATAGTGTAAATGAGAGTTATATCAATAGAAATCTCAAAATTGAAATTTTTTCTTGAAATGTTGGTCATTGAAAGGCCGGACAGAGTTTCGCTATGGTGATATTACCGTTGAGCGAGTGTCCTATTTCCCGTTTTTCTGAGAAGTCCAAAGCGTTTTGAAATGCGGTTTTTTGCTTAAAGTCTGCCTAATATAGTGTAAATGAGAGTTATATCAATAGAAATCTCAAAATTGAAATTTTTTCTTGAAATGTTGCTCATTGAAAGGCCGGACAGAGTTTCGCTATGGTGATATTACCGTTGAGCGAGTGTCCTATTTCCCGTTTTTCTGAGAAGTCCAAAGCGTTTTGAAATGCGGTCTTTTGCTTAAAGTCTGCCTAATATAGTGTAAATGAGAGTTATATCAATAGAAATCTCAAAATTGAAATTTTTTCTTGAAATGTTGCTCATTGAAAGGCCGGACAGAGTTTCGCTATGGTGATATTACCGTTGAGCGAGTGTCCTATTTCCCGTTTTACTGAGAAGTCCAAAGCGTTTTGAAATGCGGTTTTTTGCTTAAAGCCTGCCTAATATAGTGTAAATGAGAGTTATATCAATAGAAATCTCAAAATTGAAATTTTTTCTTGAAATGTTGCTCATTGAAAGGCCGGACAGAGTTTCGCTATGGTGATATTACCGTTGAGCGAGTGTCCTATTTCCCGTTTTACTGAGAAGTCCAAAGCGTTTTGAAATGCGGTTTTTTGCTTAAAGCCTGCCTAATATAGTGTAAATGAGAGTTATATCAATAGAAATCTCAAAATTGAAATTTTTTCTTGAAATGTTGCTCATTGAAAGGCCGGACAGAGTTTCGCTATGGTGATATTACCGTTGAGCGAGTGTCCTATTTCCCGTTTTTCTGAGAAGTCCAAAGCGTTTTGAAATGCGGTTTTTTGCTTAAAGTCTGCCTAATATAGTGTAAATGAGAGTTATATCAATAGAAATCTCAAAATTGAAATTTTTTCTTGAAATGTTGGTCATTGAAAGGCCGGACAGAGTTTCGCTATGGTGATATTACCGTTGAGCGAGTGTCCTATTTCCCGTTTTTCTGAGAAGTCCAAAGCGTTTTGAAATGCGGTTTTTTGCTTAAAGTCTGCCTAATATAGTGTAAATGAGAGATATATCAATAGGAATCTCAAAATTGAAATTTTTTCTTGAAATGTTGCTCATTGAAAGGCCGGACAGAGTTTCGCTATGGTGATATTACCGTTGAGCGAGTGTCCTATTTCCCGTTTTTCTGAGAAGTCCAAAGCGTTTTGAAATGCGGTTTTTTGCTTAAAGTCTGCCTAATATAGTGTAAATGAGAGTTATATCAATAGAAATCTCAAAATTGAAATTTTTTCTTGAAATGTTGCTCATTGAAAGGCCGGACAGAGTTTCGCTATGGTGATATTACCGTTGAGCGAGTGTCCTATTTCCCGTTTTTCTGAGAAGTCCAAAGCGTTTTGAAATGCGGTTTTTTGCTTAAAGTCTGCCTAATATAGTGTAAATGAGAGTTATATCAATAGAAATCTCAAAATTGAAATTTTTTCTTGAAATGTTGCTCATTGAAAGGCCGGACAGAGTTTCGCTATGGTGATATTACCGTTGAGCGAGTGTCCTATTTCCCGTTTTTCTGAGAAGTCCAAAGCGTTTTGAAATGCGGTTTTTTGCTTAAAGTCTGCCTAATATAGTGTAAATGAGAGTTATATCAATAGAAATCTCAAAATTGAAATTTTTTCTTGAAATGTTGCTCATTGAAAGGCCGGACAGAGTTTCGCTATGGTGATATTACCGTTGAGCGAGTGTCCTATTTCCCGTTTTTCTGAGAAGTCCAAAGCGCTTTGAAATGCGGTTTTTTGCTTAAAGTCTGCCTAATATAGTGTAAATAAGAGTTATATCAATAGAAATCTCAAAATTGAAATTTTTTCTTGAAATGTTGGTCATTGAAAGGCCGGACAGAGTTTCGCTATGGTGATATTACCGTTGAGCGAGTGTCCTATTTCCCGTTTTTCTGAGAAGTCCAAAGCGTTTTGAAATGCGGTTTTTTGCTTAAAGCCTGCCTAATATAGTGTAAATGAGAGTTATATCAATAGAAATCTCAAAATTGCAATGCTGGTTTGATAATTTTTAATTAAAACTGAAAAATTTTGAATATTAGTCTGAGATTTGAATATTAGTCTGGAATATGGATCTGCGTCTGGACGAATATTCGTCTAACTTTTATTCGGTAACTTTGGAAGAAAACAAGGTATTTGGTTGATTTTTCATACTTTACACAATTAAAGAATTACACAAAACAGCTCTTTCTCGATAAACTAAGTCAGGTCAATTTTCCAAAATACATTGATTTTGATAACATTAACGTTGCCTACTCCCATTTTGTTGAACTGGTCACAAATATCGTTGATGAGATTGCCCCCATGAGGGAGGTTCATGTCAGAAAGAACACACAAGAGTGGATGGACCAGGAAGTCCTGGAGGGGATTAGAATTCGTGACAGATTACTGACAAAATTTAGGTCATCTAAAACTCACGTTGGCTATGTAAACTTCAAGAAAGCCCGTAATCATGTCCAAAACTTTATCAAAAAAGCTGAAAAAATCATTTGTAGTTGGTAAACTTAATGAGAATATAGGGAAAACTAAAGATCTATGGAAGTGTTTAAAATCTCTCGGATTGTCGTCAGGAAACAACTCGCCCTCTAAAATTTGTTTAAATCATAAAGGCAAACCACCTTTCGATGATAAAACAAATGCTGAAATTTTTAAGGACTTTTTTCAAATCTAGCCTCAGATTTAGTAAAGAAACTTAACCCATCCCCACATAGACTAGACAGTATGCAAAAGTATTATCAGCACTTGAACCTTACTGAACCACTTTCACTGCTTCCCACATCCACTGACAATGTCCTCAAACTCTTAGAAGAGATAAACCCCTCAAAAGCGACAGGTTTGGATAACATTGCAGGGAAATTCCTCAAAGACGGTGCATCTGCCCTAGCCGAACCAGTAACCAAGTTGTGTAATCTCAATCCTACAATCAAAATTTCCTGACGGCTGCAAACAAGCAAAACTAAAACCACTTTTTAAAAAAGGATCGAAAGATGATCTCAAAAACTATCGACCAATTTCTTTGCTCCCATAACTCTCAAAAATTATTGAAAAAACCATCCATAATCAAGTACAAAAGTACCTACGCAAAAAGAAAATATCATATAGATACCAATCTGGATTTCACGCTCATCACTCAACACACACCTGCCTATCCTACTTGAATGATAAGATCCTTAACCCTATCAGGCCTAGGGTACTTGATGCTCTAGGAAGCCTAGGGGGGCTGATTTGGCCCCCCTAATCTATTTCTGTTCTGGACAACCTTGAGCCTTGAAACTTTGCATGTACATAGAACAACTTATGATGAACCCAAAAATGAAATTTATTTTTAGATATGTCACGTGACCTTTCCATGACGTCACATTATTCAATTTTCAAAGTCAATGGGGTTCAGTACTAAACATTTTCAATCGTTGATTGTGAGAAAACAAAAAGCATTAAGGACATCAGTCCAATTTCACTGTATTCTATGTCTAAATAGTATTTGCTCTGTGAAGAAAAATTAACAAAAAGTGATGACATCATCACACAGGAATGCAAAGAATGTGCGCATGCGTAGTGCCAAAATTTGCAAAACCATACGTTCAAATTAAAAATTAGCTAATTCATTGAATAGAGCATCAAAGGTAGTATGTATTCCTATCTTTTCATTATTTTATCACATTAGCTGTAGATTTTATTAGGAATTATTCAAAATTTTACACATACATCTCTTGGAAACTGGTTGCGTTTACCCCCTGGAATGAATTTGATTTTTTCAAAAAATTGATTTTACATCGTAACAAGGATAAAGACCAAAAGTCAGAAAGTTTCAGTGTTGTAAGTACACTTGGTAAAAATCTACAGACAAAAAACCGCTAGGGGGGGGCTGATTGGCCCCCCCCCCCCAAGGCTTGATAGGGTTAAAGGATTTGAAGCCAAAATGTTTACAGGCATGATCTTAACCTTTAGAGGACTGACTTTTTTCACCAAAAATATACATGTGCAAGAAGATTGTTTTTGTGAGCTTATGGTTGCAATTTTACCTGCAAAAGTATACATTTTTTGAATGGGAAAGCATGAAATAATTCAAAAAAATTTTTTTTGATAAAATTCATTGACCATGTGACCAAATTAATTATTCAAAATGGCTGAAAAGACAATTTTATAAAATAATTTCTAACTTTGAGCACTTGTGGAGTTCAGAAGAGACCTCTTATCCCAACAAGAGGGTTATAAATGGTACCTATATGTACCAGAGAGTAACCACTTCAACTTCCAATCATCCATTCCAAACAAATCAGTATTTATTGCAAAAAACACATGTCCGCTGCCTCCAAAATCCTGGAAGGTTTTTTTGACTTTTTCTACCAAACTATACATGTGCAAGAAGATTGTTTCTTGTGAGCTTATGGTTGCAATTTTACCTGCAAAAGTATACATTTTTTAATGGGAAAGCATGAAAAAATTCAAAAAAATTTCTTTGATGAAATTTATTGACCATGTGACCAAATTAAGTATTCAAAATGGCTAAAAAAAGACACATTTTTAAGATAATTTCTAACTTTGAGCACTTGTGGAGTTCAGAAAAGACCTCTTTTCCCAACAAGAGGGTAATGAATGGTACCTATATGTACCAGAGAGTAAGCACTTCAAATTCCAATCATTTATTCCAAACAAATCAGTATTTATTGCAAAAAACACATGTCCGCTGCTTCCAAAATCCTAGAAGGTTTTTTATGGACCTGTTCTATGTAAGTTGCCTAAAGTCTATAAAACTTGTAAAAGTTACATATTGAGCATGACAATGTCTATGATGTCTGAAAATGTCTTCCTATGAACTGAAGAAGTTTATTTTGTTTTTCTGCGTCATTGAGAATAGTAGACTGATTCAAAATGGCAGATTCAAAATGGCGGACCAAATAATGGATTTAGTGAAAAACATAGAAAATGATATCAAACATCCATACCAGAGTTTGAAAATTTCTGTTACATTTTCATACTTTAGTATGCCATGATTTGAAACAATTTCTGTCCTTATTCAAGCAAAGATGCACATTACACATCTCACATCTTACATAGGAAACATGTACTCCTGCTGCACGGCGATCAATGCGTCCTATCTTCCCACCTCTGGTTTTCTTCACATTTTCTTTGCAAAGTGCACAGTCTTTTCTATCTTTTTGGTAGACAGGGTGATGTACTCCAACATTCTGAAATCGCAGAAAGAAAGTATGCTCTTTAAAATCTTGCAAGTCAACAGCTAATCTTTCAAAATCATCATCATCCTTTCTGCATGGTAACTCTGTAATTGGATCTGTCTGCACATCGGTATCTCTAAATTCCGCTTCGTCAGTTGATATCTTTTCTTTTCTTTTCTGATACGATATTTTGCCGTTCATGACTGAGGTGTAGGTTCTCTGCTGTTTAGTTGCTTCATCGATGGCTGCCTTCGTGGTTGTAAGATCCCAGCCGTGTTTTGTCTTACACAAATCAGCGATATTTTGAAGATATCTTCCTTGTTTGCTGCTCCGTAGTTGCTCCGTTATCTCTACTATAATTTCAATGTTCTTTTCCATATTCTATCGAGCTTTTTATCGAATCAACTTATTAATTTGCGGAGACTGATTTTGCACGTCCGAAGTTCGCATTGCTATCTCATCTGGAACTGCGCCCGGAACAACATAGTTAGCAGTCTGGATTACCTTTACTCTCAAATTTTTAAAAAGAGCTGATGGAAAATAAACCAGGGGCAAAACGATTAAAGAGAGATGCAGTGCCCACTATTTTCTCATTTTTGAAACCTATCCAGAAAAGGAATGCCTCTACGGAAAGAGCTGCAAGAAATGAAAAATGTATGGTAGGCTTAAATCAAAATCAAACTTGTCAGAGCCTTCATCATAACTTAGCACTGGGTCTTCTGTTTCCAAATCTATTCCTTGCAACTGGCCTACAGTTTGACCTTTGTGAAGCTTGATTGGGAGTTGCCCCGGGTTTATAATATGACCTGGAACTGTCTACTGAATAGGCTTGACCAAGGCCCTAGCTACCATGAAACTTTTTATCCATCAAGTCAAAATTTGGCTCTAAAATGCACTCTGAAACACAAGGATTTTTAAGGAGGGCTCTCCTAACAACTTCATGCCTACCTGGTACCTCAACATCTTCTTGCAAAACAACAATCATCCTATTTTGCAACCCCATGACCTGCAACAATATAGGCTCAGTTGTACCATCCGTAAAATTTAACAGCTCTTCATTAAAATCAACAGTTGCCTTCATTCCTAACATCCAATCAAGACCCAAAATGACCTCTGAACCCAAATTCTCTACCACATAGAAGTCATGCTCTTTGAACTAAAAGGGTAATTTTTCCAAGAATCCCCATTGGTGTGTTTATTGCAGTCTCGGCTACAATTTCAGCAGCTACAGGCTGTTGATCTGAAAAACAAGATTCCCATTTCCCTTTAGATAGCAAGGAGATTGAAGCTCCTGTGTCCACAACACAAATAAATTCATGCCCATTAATCTTAGCCTCCACTACAGGCGTCTTCTTATTGTCAACTGGAGACACATTAGATAACCTGATTTTTGTTTTGGCACCAGTGTGTGATTTTATGCCACTAGTAGAAGGAGCTTCAGCTGTTTCACTTTTTTTCTGCAAAATGCTTTCACGATTTCGTGCTTAAAGTCCTTTTTCCCCACAACGATAACAAACAACAACATCCCTGTCCTGCACAGAATTATTTTTGTCAGGGTTACTCTTTTTCAAGGGACAAAATGGAGAAATGTGCCCTGATTGCCGACAATTACAGCAAATTTTGCTTCCTGGTTGTGCCCTAACAATGGGATTATGGGGATTAAATTGGCCTTTTCTGCAGCATTTAGCTATGTGCCCTGACTGATTACAGTTGTAACAAATTTTATCAGCATAAACAGCCCCTGCCAAGGATCTACCAGTATTTGTGTCTTGCCTCAAAGTTTGCATTGAACTTCGTGCCACTTCAAACCTCCTAGCAACAACTAAAGCTTCATCCAGTGTCCCTGGAGGCTCCTGTAGCAGCCGAGTCTGCGTTTGTTTATCCAGGAGTCCTAAAATGAATTGATCTAATAATCTGTTGGTACATTCGTTTCCTGCGAAGCCACATTTTGCCCCATATTCCCTTAATCCAACAGCGAAAGAATCAAGCGTTTCTCCCACAGCTTGAGTCCTCTTATGAAAATTATAACGCTTCTCTGTCAAAGTTTCATTCCTTTCGAACAGAGTCTTTAGCTCATTCAACCAACGCTCGTATTTCCTGTCCCCTTCGTCAGGAAATGGCACCCCTTCCGCAAGTCTAAAGGCATCTTCATTCAAGTGAAACAAAACAGCGAGCCGTTTCTTTCTCTCATCCATGACCTTGACAGCTTCAAAATGTAAATCAATTTTCCTCGTAAACAGATCAAAATCCTCGCCAACTTTGAACTTTTCTGGCCTTCTAAACAATCCAAAATTTGATCTGAGCTCCTCGTGAGCTGCTTCTGGAGCTACAGCAGCCCCTTTGGGATTTTCTCCTTCTGGCATAGCGACGATAAAATTTATAAACAGGTCTCCGCAACTACAAAGCAAACAGCAATTCAGTTCATGTTTACGTGATGTTTACAACGAACGATATTCACCAGTACTCCCGCAATAATCCAGTTTCAATCCGGGCGGTGCCTCCAAAATCTGTGGCATCGCAGAGGGTAACAAAAATAACAACACGTAAATTTGATCTTCTTTTCTCAAGTTTCATCAACCCTCCAAAAATCTCCATCAACTTATCAGGACCATCACAAATCCAAAACAATTCTCGCCATGCAAAATCTTCCTCCTTCTCAAATCACATCAACAACATTGTCCTTAATCGCTTCATTCCGCATTCTTTATCTCTCCTCCAAACACTCTCACACTACAAAGGTGTTTAGCCAGAATCATATTTGAGCTCCTTGATCCTGGGTGTCCTGAGTAGGTGTTTCCTTTTCATTGATGACTGTGTATTGCGTTGCTATTCATTCCATTTCGTCACAGCATATTTCAACTTTCTGACTGTAAGCGGCTCTTTAACTTTCCTGTAGATGACTAAGTTTAATTGCGTTGATTTCAGAATAAATTATGTACTAAAAATCCTTGTTTCATTTCGGTATAACTTTATTCTTTGTTCTCCTGTAACATTTTCACGCCCATGCTGTCGTTACATTAGTCATTTGCATGTTTTTGCCAAAAAAACAAGTAAAAAACATGCATGGGTCCTATCTAGGTGGTATTGGACTTTTGAAACTGGTCATATCACGGGGTTTACTTGGACACTTTTCTTTAGTGGGTGAAATGTTAATAAAAATTGTGCTTCTCAGTAAAGGTTTCTTTGTTTCAAATTTGGGTAAACAAGAAACTTTGATTCAGAAGCCTGTTGAAATGAAATTTTTACAGGGTAACCTTTCTCTTCAACTTTAGCTTCTGAACATAGTGGACGATGAAACTGCCTCTACATTGATTTCAACTGAAGATCTCATCGATGAACCTGTAAAAACTGCATCCACTCAGACTGAGCAGATAACGTATGTCAGCAAATCTGTTGACAACAGCAAGGGATTGATTTCCATAGGAACGCGATGTAGCTTCTTATGTGCTGCGGAAAAAATATTTCTGGTGGAAACATTGCCAAAAAACAGTTCTCGGAAATTGATGTAAATACCAAATCTTCCATCCCCCAGCAATCAGGAATTTCTGCTCATGTAACATCTTACGACAATGACTCTGAAGACAGTAATGCTTTGAATGAAACTGAAAATTATGCTGATACGTCTTTTCGAACTGAGGATGGGGAAGAATCATCTGAAAGTGAGGAGGATTACGTTGAAGCTGCAGAGCAGTCATCTCCAACCGATGACTCAAAATTTATCATCTTTTGGTTCTCTTTACTAACATTGCTAAGGTTTTGTGCTTTGTGCAATGCCCCTGCTAGAGTCACCAAAGCACAAAGAGCAAAAACAACAACTTGGGTGACTTTGGTGCAAAGACTTTCATTCGCAGAGCAATAGCTGGCTGTATTATTTTGACCCTCTTGGACCTAGAAGACATAAACATCCTTTACAGTTTGAAGTAAGACATTTTTCTTAATTTACCCAAGTCGCCCCAGGTTTCATTCTTGACCTATGAGCAAAAACGAAAAGTTGGACGACTCGGATGGAAAGTCTTTTATTCACAAATTAATGGTTTGCCAGTAAAATGGCATCTAAAATTTATTTAGTATCCTCAAATGAAATGGGCATGGTAAGACGATCCCCTTAGATCACAGCCAGAAGTAAAGAAGATTATGTTTCTCAGAGATTTCCAATTAAAGCATTTTAGAATTGTGCTGCCATCATCCCTACCTCCTAAAGAGAGTGCATCTTATCATGCAATGCAAAACATCACCAACCACAGAGAGAATATTAGAAAAATGGCAAGTAAGGGAGAGACGGCAATACCGAATATGCTAAGGATTGCAGGTCCAAAATTAACTGGAACAATGTCAATACAGATACGTCTAAACATAACGGAAACCATAATAATACCAATGATCCTACACAAATCTGAAACATGGACAAACCTAAAAAGTAAGTACATCAAGGAACTATAAAAGATACAAAAAACAAATTGTAAGCAGGATGTTTGCAACCAAAGCCAATGCCCCATACCCGGGAATGCTTGCAGGAACAGGAACATGGCCAATGGAAAAGAATTTACTATAAAAAAGAATACCAGGTGTCCCCAAAAAAAGTATACGGATTTCATCGACCCTAAGGGTTAGAATATAGTGTGAATCAATCCAAAATGATTTTCAAAACATACCCCAATTGCAAGCTTGCGCATAGATACCTAAATTATCGATATCAATGCGTTGACAGTGAAGATATTAATCTTCAAATGACAAATTGGCCTCCACCTCCGAACAAGAGCTCTGACGTTTTGGCCTAAGCAAATTCTTGAAGCACTGTCAATAAGATCAGCAAAATTTGAAGACGGCACAGCAGACGTGTTTTCCAAAATACAGCTTTTGTGAGAGATATCGTCAAGGGAGCTCTGAAATCAGCTTCATTCATCTCAATATAAAAAACCTATTTTCCACTTACTATTTTTCAGTGAAAGTATTCCCTTGAGCATCAACACACTCTTGGAACAGTGACAGTCGAATTATTCCCTGAAAAGAATTTGTTTTCAGATCCCTCAGCAAACAAAACTGGAAGGTCTGGAGATCTTGTGGCAGCCAGAAAGATCTCTCCTTTCTCGCTGATAACCCATCTGGAAAGCAGCTTCGAAGATACATCATGATCAACCTGATCTCGAGAGAGCTGACAACAAATTCTTTTCAAGGAATGATTTGATGATTCAACAATGCCAAAAGTGTGTTGATGCTGAAGGGACTACTTCACAGATGAATAGCATGTGCAAAATAAATTGTTGATATTGAAATGAATGAAGCTGATTTTGGGGCTCCCTTGACGATGGGTCTCACATGAACTGTATTTTGGAAAACAGATCTGTTGTGCCAACTTCAAACTTTGCTGATCTTATTCACAGTGCTTCAAGAACTTGCTTAGGTCAAAACGTCAAAGCTCTGGTTTGGAGGTGGAGGCCGATTTGTCCTTTGAAGATTAAGATCTTGTTGTTTAGTTAAAAATATGTAAAAGAAGAAAACCCTTGCACTGTGGACTATGACTACTTTTCTTTGGACAATCTAGATTTAATAGAGCAGAAGAGAGAAACCTAGCATACACTGATTAAAGCAAAGATGCTCGTCTTCCACCTTGTGGTGCTCACGTACATCAGAAACAGATTGATTCTGTTCCCAATGAATGTGTGGAGGGCAAACTACATTCCCACCGCCAATGTTACCAACTTTTACAAAGGCAATGTGGGTTGCTGCCAACAGAGCCAAGAAATTGAAAGTTTCACCATTGAAACAAAGGAAAAGATTGGCCAAAAATTGCTGTATGCAATTGCTAAGCAATGGTAATTACCAGTTGAATAATGCTGTCCACAGACTAGAGGTGCAACCCTATTGTTACCTATTTTGCAGCTGGGAAAACAACACAGTATAAACTGCCTTAAGGAGTCATTCATCACTTTAAAGGCTTGGTCTGACCTCATGCGGTACGGAATGATAATGAATGTGATAATTTACGGAATGAAACTTGCTCCCAACAGAATGGGAATGAGAAATTGCAGAGTGACAATATGAACATACATAATAAATTAAAAATGGGAATTACAGAATGATATTAAGAGTTTGCAGAGTGATGATAGAACTTTACAAAATGATAATAGAAATGAAAAGTGATAATGTAAATTCACAAAATGATAATGGAAGTAACAAAATGAAAATAAGAGTTTACAAAATGATAATAGTAACCACAGAAAATAAATTATTATTTCTGGCTTTGGCACCCCATGTGTTTTTGCTTGTCAGATGATGAGGGTTGTTGTTGGAGTTGGTCTAGCTGTGAATGTGGTGGTTGAAAAGCAAATCTTGTTGCAGCTTTTTTATTTACAACTGATTTATTTCTAGTGCAGCCCTCCTCTTCTGCTACAATGACAACCTGCTTTGGTGACTTCTTGGTAGGTGTGCTAGTCATTGGAATAACATGTCTTCCATCTCTAATGTTCTCGTCATCCTCATCATGTTCTTGCTTTGCTCTACTATTGAGGTTTTCGGAAAGATCAAAGCAATTTTGCTAGACAAGCTACCACAATAAATTGTCCACTTGTCTAATTTTTTCAGTCCATGTCCTTCTTTTCTTTAAATGCGCAAGGCACTGTCAGCAAACGTGTCATGAAGGCAATGTCCAGTGAAACAGTAGATCTTTAATTTCTGCCAGGTAGTTATGCTTGCCCTCTTGTTGGATATAGTTACCCCCGCCACCTGCCTGGCTTCCACATAGTTTTATCCCCTTGTTTTTTTTGTTAGGCCATTGGTTTGCAGTCTTTTGAGATAAGTTGCCATTTAAGAAATCTCATAAGAGTACCTTACGGTAACATTACTACAAACGAATAACCCAAAATGGCTTCTGCACGGGGAAAATCTGTGACAGTTGATGGAAAAGGAGACATTCCTTTGTTCATCGCAAAAGTAAACTTTACTCGTCCTTGAAGAGTTACACTGGAGACAAGTGTAAGTAAAGTAAATTGGAGTAAGTAAAGTAAGCCTTGACAAGTAAATTGGAGGGCCCAGCTTTTGATGTTTATTTACGCCTTTCAAGCAATGATCACAAGGATGCCAGCAAAATGACAGCTGAATTATTGAGAGAATTCGAACGTGCCAGGTGTAACAGAGAAGAAGTTCTCAGTGAGCTCTCGAAACGTAAGAGAGAAATAGGTGAGTCAACATAAAATTTTGGCTACAAAATCCTAGAACTTGTCAAGTTGGTTTAACCAAAATTTGAATTGAAAATCCACAAAACCATCGTAAGAGATTATTTTGTCAGTGGATTGCATGTTGAAATGCAAGTAGCCCTAAAATCACTTAAGAAGTTTGATAACAAAAAGCTCAATGAAATTGTTGATGAAGCAACAAGATTAGAGCTGGCAGGTATTCAGTCATTGTCAGTTAACAAAAAGTTCTCTGCAAACTTGGTTAATCTGATTAGTGATGAGAAAATAGTACACTCGATTGATGAAAAGGTTATTGAAAGTTGCAGACAACCTCTTTGTCTTCTGACAAGGGAGACCCTCACGAAGACCTGGAGAGGTAGAACTGAACATGAGTATGCCTCGTGCTGACTTTAAAATTTCATTAAAGTTGTGGTATTGATACAGTCTAAGGGTATTGATATAGCCTTTAACCAACTTACTTTCCACATATGAGCATTGAGTCAACCAGTGTTGCTATCATGGCATTTCTCGCATTGGTTTGAGGTAACATCAATGACCTGTCCTTGTTTCCAATTGCGAATTCCACTTTCCTGGGTAGTTTTTGGTGAGATGAATGGCTGTGGCCATGAATTAATCCTTTGAGTTTCAAGCATCAATCTTAATTTTGGCTACATTTTAGCTCCAAAATACTGACAATTTTTCCTTCTAAAAATGTTGAACTTTTCATTGAAATTTGCTGCTGGTACTTTTAGGTCCCGACAGGAAATATGGCTCAGCAATTTCTACAAAATGTGATCACAAAAGTTCAGCATTATTGTAACAGTTTGAAGGCTACAAAGTGAATAGCACGTTGCCATGGGCTACTAAAAATGGATAATTTGTCTCTCTAGTAGACACCAAAGCATGTTATAGCCTGAAAAGTTTGCAGTTCACTGGTATGTGGGCAGCCAGACGCTACTCCTTGACCTCATGATATTCTATAAAAGATTCTCTTTATCATTACAGCACAGGAACACTTTGTACATGCTGCACCCACTCTATGGTCTTGATTCAGTTTTGTTTTTCGAGCACCCTCACAGTGGCAATGCTTTTCAGTGAAGTGAACCTAGTAGCAACTACGATTTGACAATCTAAAAGCTGATGTTACAGAATACTCATTGTGGCGCCTCTTGTTTGCAGCTGCTGCAACTGGAGGTGTGCTCCTTGGTGATCCCAAGATTGGCTGTCTGGAAAGTGTTATCAAAGACATAGCAACTCCTCTGCGGAAGTCGAAAATTAAAGTGCCTTCTTTGCAATTTTTTTATAGACCGCAGCTGCATTAACTAGGCAAGGGCCAAGTAGGCCAAAAAAGATGCAATGCCACCACTTTTTGGATATTCTGCACAGCAAAAACAAGGTTGATATACTGGGTTTTCCAAATGCAGTATAACGGGCGGTGTACAGAGTATTGTGGGGCTTTCCATCACCCATAGTTATACCGACAAAAACCGGATACCGAATAACGTTGCTTGCAGTTACATGGTTTTTGTCAGGATGGGATAACAGTGTTTGATAAATACAGAGTTATACGGTAAAAACATCCACAAGCCAGTTATAAGGAGTGAAATCCTGGACCTGGATAGCGTTGCTTGTAGTAATGCCTCTCGAGGATAATGCAGTGTTGAAACATTGAAACAATCAAAAAGAGATTCAAAAAGGCCCTTAAACAACCAAAAATGTATGTAGTCACCCTTGGGATCCTAAGATAAAGAACTGGGAGACTGCAACTTGAATAGCTACACAATACAGACAAAGGCAGGTCAACAATTTGGCGCGCGTTTTTCTTGAACTTTCATTTGCTTTCCTTAGTTGAAAATTGCATTCGCACAGTACAGCAAGTTTCCTTCAACGTTCAATTTGAAAACTTTCAGTTTCAGTTCTCTATGAAGATCTTGAGAACTCAGAATAACATGTTGATTTATGCCTCAAACACCAGAATGCCAAGCAAGCTGTGCAGGCAACATACTCGGACGTTCGAGGTACGTTACTGATTATGATTTTTTTTGCCATGATCTGATATGTTGCTGACGCCTTGCGTCCATCGTTGCTGACGCTCATCAAATAAGACAGAGGATCATCGGCAAGTTTCACCTTTCATTGAGCACATGTCAACGGCAAACAATGTTTGAGGTATTATCAGAAGTAACTGAATATTCTGAAGGGTTTATCATGCTCGCTTGGTGTAAGAGAAACCCCAAGGAACAACAGACACCTAGTTTGTTAGTTCCTGGTGTGATTTATGCTTCACAGTGTTGTCTTGATTATAGGAGCATGCTCTTATGATCAGGACATTCCAACATAAAATTACGATGACTTTGTATACGCAACGTCTGTATGAACTTCATTTGTCAGCTGCCTTCCCGATTTCCACGTACATAGTTTTTTCTAACATTAGAGGCATACTATATCAATGAAATTTTCATGGTTTATCCAGAGTTCTCTAGAGATATACTGAACACCTTTATCCAAAGATATCCATCGTCAGGAAGAATGGTTTTCGAAGTATTCCTAACACCGTACAGAGTTTAGGAGAATGTTCTGGGGCTTTTCTGGGTTTTCTGCATCGGATATCTGAGTTTTTCTGGGCCACAAAGCAATGTAAAACAAGGAGTCCTGGCTTGTCTGATGTTCGGAAAACTTCGGAAAACTCAAGTTTTGTGGCATAACAGAGTTACTGTACAACTCCATGTAGCAAAGTTTTCCGGAGGAATACAGTATTTTAAAACTCAGTAAAACGACCTTGTTCTTGCTGTGCTACTGACACCATGGACAGCACAGAGCATATCTTTCTTGTCAACACCTCCCATGTCTTAATTATGGTATTTGACAATTTTTGTGCAAGTAAGATCCTTTCTTGATCCATCTTTCTGGGTTTCCCTCATAGTTGCAGTCTCTATGCCATGGAACAGTGGCAGATCGGCCCACCGGCCCACCGGCCCGTGGCCGGTGGGCCCCCCTCAAAATCTTGCAAAAAGGGCCCCCTATTTGCTAAAAGGAGGCCCCTTTTGCAAAAATACATTTGAATCTCTCCATGCTAGTAAATTATGTCAATGAAATGAACCCCAAGAAGTGAAGTGAAATTGAACATAACGCGTAATTGATTTCCGTTAAGTATCGAGTGATCAGTAGCCTGTGTTCCAGACCCCATACGGTTATTTTTCTGGAGTCTGGGACACAGGCTAGTGATCAGCAATTTAAGTATCATAGACCAGACATCAATTCCGACAAGTACATAAGTACTAACAAAATATTTCCGTTAACGTGTGAGTACACAGTCGACATTGAAGGTTCGGATGGCGAGGAAGAGAGCAGCATCACAGAAAGAGTAAAGCTAGGCTTGCTCCAAGTCTATTTCATCATCCGTAATAAGTCTGCCTGAAACAGTGAATTTCGCTTATCCCTTTCCTAATTTTCCCTTGCCCAATTTTTTTCATTGACGAAATAGACTTGGGCAAGTCTAGAGTAAAGGTGGCTTGCAAGGACTGTTCAATATGTGCCTCAAGGCATTTATCAAAATATCGACTCCACGAGAGGACGTATGACAACCTATACTTGGCGTACAAAGTGTTATGCACGTTGTCCGTCACTCAAGTTAATTGCGAAAGGTCGCTGTCGTTCTCGAAGTTAAACATGACAAAAACTCGTTTACGAAGTACTATGAAACAATATAGTCTGGAAGCCACTATGTTGATGAGTATCAAGAATGCGCTGCTGAACAACTTGAAAAATGAATGCATAATAGATCGCTTAGCTCATAGTTCTCAAGAGATGTCAAAGTTTCTGTTGTAAAGTAGCTAGATACTAAATTCAGACTCATACATGCAAGTTTATATTTTTGTAAACATTTAAATCGGATTTAATTATGCCATAACTTCATTAAGAAATCTCGGAATCGCAACGGCATTTGTCTTTGACCACACCCTCATTTCTCAGGCCACACCGATTAGGGCCCCCTTCAGTCCACCATGGCCGGTGATAAATTCTGAGCCAGTCCGCCACTGCCATGGAAATTTGAACAAAATGACAACTTTGTTATCCTTCCATTTGTAGAAAACCATCTCATCATTTGTACTGTGGTGGTCAAAATCAGCCCTTTCCATTGCCTTGTTGGCCTTCAAACCATTGACGGCCAGGACAACTACTTCATGTCTACAAAGAACCCTGTCAGCCATAAACAATTTGTAGCATGCTGCAAATTTTGCCAAGCGCACATAGATCTTTTGTGCCAGGTTGTAGTCACCAAAGAGGGGAGTTTTCCCATCCAGAAGATTGATAAATTTTGGCTTAAAAACTGACCAGGGCCAAAGCCAATGGGGGGCTGGGGGGGGCGGAGCGCCCCCCCCCCAGCAGACCATTTGTCGGAAAATTTTGCTCTCTTGTCGGAGTTTTTGTGTTCTAAATAACTAGTTTTGGAGGATTTTGAGGAGAAATAATAGAGAAAAACATGAATTTTTTAGTGTAAAAACATAAATTCCAACAGAAATTATCGAATTTATGGCATATTTTTGATTGATATTAATTAATTGTGTTGATTTCAACGTTGAATTGCAAAATGTGGCCAAATTTTAGTTACCGCGGAGTTAGATCGGTACACCTGTTGTTGTTGCTCTTGTTGTTGATGGTTTTTTCGTCGGAAAATTTTGGTTTTTCGCCCCCCTACGCAGGCATAGCTGGTATCGGCCCTGAAACTGACATCAGTGAATTTATTTGTTCTGTAGCTGTCAGCTTGTGTACATCATTTCCAATCAATTTAATTTCATAGAATCAAGAACGAAGCCCAAATGGGTCTTGAGATGGTTGTTTCATTAATTGAATATTTTGATCAGTTATTATCAGAAAAGTAGTTATGCCATTGATAGATTCTGGACTGCTTTGATGGAGTTGCTGGTGTCCTTGACTAATTTCTCTTGATCTGACATATGTTTTCTAAAATTAATTGCCTCCTTGGAATTATTTGCTAGTTCTTTGCACGTAATCACCATTTTGTTCCTTTTGTTGATTGAGTTGATCTGTCACTTTGTCCTTATCATTTTGTCTCTCCTGCAATTTGTTTTCAAGCTCTTGCAACTTTAAAGTCTTCTCCTACACTAACTGTTGCAATGAACCCTTAAGGTCACCTGTGGCACCTTTTGCTTTCAACACATGCAGGTCAAGGCTAAGGGCAATGGCTTCCAAAGAGCTGAGATTTCTCAACCCTATGCCCAGTGCTATGTGTAGTGGTAGCAGCAAAGGCTCCAAATCTTTGATTGGCTGGTGCGCAGACACACCCTAAAAATCTTCACACCTTCAAGGCCAATGTCGTTCGAGGATTTGTGATCACATGATGGGAGACGCCCCCTTTTGGCCGGTTTTTACCCCTTCCCCTTCAAAAACCCGGTGTAAAATTTGTTACGGAATTTTGCAAACATTTCTTCTCGCACGTGTTCAGCAAGCCTAAGAGCACATTTTCCTCGCGAAATTTTCAAAAGTTGCAATTATTTGTGGAACTATGCTTGTTTAACGAGAGAAGAAAACAATCGTATAGCTTCGTCTGCAATTACATGCCAGATTATGAGCGAATTTTGTAACGTAGTCGATGTAAATTGGACCAGATCAGTTGTAAGGTTTACACAAATATCGCCTGAGATCAATTAACAAGCGTGCAAGTCCGGCAATCCCTTCATCATGGCCTAAAGAACATTATCTGAAGTCGATGGCAGAAGCCATCAAGCACCAGGAAAGTTCACAATCATAGAGGGCATAGCCTGCAGTCTGCTAAACAGCATAGAGCTGCATTTGCAAGATGGCGCGCTGGTTGCAGAGGAACGATACCTTATCGGGAGGTTTGTTGTATTCAATTTTATTATGCAATCTCAGTAATTCTAATTACCAAATCTGAAAAGATCAACAACAGCACAAGGCAGGCCGTGCCGTGGCTACCTAATTCTTATCATATTATCATCCTTTAAACCCTGTCATAATATTGTCAACATGGTGCTTTGACAGCATGTTGACAACTCTTTTTACAGCCAGAGATGCAGCCCAGAACGAGAGATTTCTCTTCTCAGTGAAGAAAGATTGTTTTTCGTATCAAGACAATAGACATATTAAGACAACTGAAACGTCAATTTGACAATCAACAAGAACTGGAGAATGTCTGGCGCAGTATCTCAGTTTTGATCCTGAAATCAGCATTTTAAAAAGAAACTGTTTGATTTGTGCACAAAGGCTCTCATGGGCCCAGCTAAAGATTTCCCTCTGAAGCTTAAGTTGCTTGTCAGCACTGCTGCTTGTTTCCTCTGTACTTTCATTGTCCCCACCAAATATATCATCATCATCGTCATCATCCACAGATACATTTGCAGTAAGTTCAGGATTGAGGATACCATCTGATGTTTTGGTAGCAAGTGACTTGACTGCATCAACAATCTCTTCTTTGCACACAGAACAAGTATTAAGACCTGATGGAAAGCATTCATCATGAAATGAGTGGGCACAGCCACTAAGAATCTTGAAGGTGGTTGATTCGCTCACACAACCAGGTAGGTCACATCTCCTGCAAAGGAATTCAGGTTGTTACTTTCATGTTATTTTGCTGCTTTTTTTACAACTGTCAATGTGCAAGTTGTGAGGGATTTGCAATGCTGTAACTGACAGTGTTGTTTTCACAAGACTTTGACAAGGATTGTACTTGGGCTCAGAGTAAGGAATCAGTTGCAAAATGTGTGACAACCTTTCTAGTTTCATGTATTATTTCCTAGTATGATGAGTTAATGAAAGTTGACAGCAGATGCATTCTCCTCTCTTTTGAGCCATCATCAACCCAACTTAGAAAATGATGAGATCCATTGAAGCATTTCTCCCACATTGAAAAAATGACTTATTTCATCTACCAAAATTTCTACTGTACTGCACCCTCAGCACCCCTGATATCCCCCTGTGACATGGTATATGCATGCATCATACCAGATAGATTAATCCCAAAGTACACAAATGTATTAAGGAAACTGGAAAAGCAAAATAGGCATAAAGAACCTCCTGTTCAATCATGTAACTTCTGAAGATTTCTGTGGTTTTTTTTTGGTTTGATATTGATATCAAAAATCAATTTTGAATTTCTGCGTGACTGTAGATTAGAGCTATTTTCTTGTATTTTCTGTTGGAGATGGAACAGTAGGCTCTTTATCAACTGACATTCATTTCTTTGGGGTGAACCTTTTAAGATCAAAATTTACATTAATTGAATTTCAAGTAATGAGATATGTTTAGCTCCTTGAAACTTGAATTCTTTAACATGTACATTATTATTATTAGAACATTTTATAGCGCCATTTATCTACAATAAAATATATTCAAAGGCGCCTTAACAAATGTAGATAATGTAGAAATAGTTCCCAAATAGTTACAAATCAGATATAAAAGCTTATATAAAATTAAAATTATAAGTATCCCTCAAATGCCATGTTAAACAAATGAGTCTTTAATCTTGACTTGAACTCTTCAATGTTAGTCGTCGTGCGTAGTTCAATTGGGAGCGAGTTCCATAATCTGGGACCAGCAATACTAAAAGCTATGTCGCCCCAACTTTTCGTATTAGAGCCGTGCACATTCAAAATAAGGTTACCATTAGATCGCAAGGATCTACCAGGATTGTAAATAGTAATCAATTCTGTCAAATATTCAGGGGCCCTACCCTGAAGAATCTTAAACACAGTCAGGAGGATCTTAAACATTGGTCTATACGTCATTGGTAACCAGTGTAAGTCAATGAGCAAGGGTGTCACATGATCAAATTTACGAGCACCTCTAATTAACCTGGCTGCACAGTTTTGTACATACTGTAGCCTCAACAATGTGTTTTTTGGAATACCATACTACAGCGCATTACCATAGTCCAATTTGGATGTTACAAAAGCATGAGTAAGCGTAACTAGCGTGTCGCTATCAACAAACTTCTTGATTGACCAAAGATTGCGAAGCTGCATGAAGCACGCCTTTGAAATATTAGCAACATGAGTAGACATATTCATGTGCTTATCCCATCTGCTTCCCAGATTCCTTAAGGACTCAGATGGCTCTATAACAGATTCACCAATTTTCAAATCGAGCAATTTCACATCATCCGGTAATCCATTTTTCGTCACAATCATATATTCAGATTTCTGATCATTTAACATCAGCTTGTTTGCACCCATCCACGAGCGGACATCAGATATACAGCTCATCATCTTATCAATGGCAGTATCTGCAGATTCCTGCACCGGCTGAAACACTAAGTATAACTGAGAATCATCAGCACAGAAGTGGTAATCCAAGTCATGGTGATGCATAATTTTACCCAGGGGTAAACAAAGCACACTCCCTTGAGGAACTCCTTGTGCTAAACTAGACTGAGCTGACCTATGACCATTGATTAGAACATTTTGTTTGCGATCAGTTAGATAGTCCTTGAACCATTGCAGTGCACTCCCAGTGACCCCAACATACCTCACAAGACGCTCCAGCAGAATACCATGATCTATGGTATCAAATGCAGCTGATAAATCCAAAAGAATTAGGAGCACACATTGGCCCTTATCCAGAGCTCGCAAGAATATTTCACCAATACCGTGATCAGACATATGACTTATTAGTTGATTAGCTGCAACCTTCTCAGTAACTTTTCCAATGAATGCCAGATTCGAAACTGGCCTATGACTGGGAAAAAGTAATTCTAAAGTTGTTTTCTTCAAATGAGGTATGACGAGTGCCTGCTTAAGAGTTGCAGGCATACAGCTAGATGCAAGTATGACATTAACAATGTGAACAATGACAGGCAGTAATATATGCAAGCATTGCTTCAGGATTGCTGCTGGCAAAGGATCCAGGTCGCAACTCTTCAGTTTCCCTTTTGATAAAATCTTCTTCACATCCTCAGTGAATACTCTCTCTGAATAACTCACAAGGAGGCTGTGGTTCAGTCATATTAAATTATAGTTAAGTATCCTCTAAAGCATCGAGTTTTGATCTTATTTTGTCAATCTTGCCAACGAAAAATGAATTGAAATCATTTGCTAAAGCTGAGATACTTTCATGTGGTGGTAAAGGATTTTCTTTCTTTTTTCCAAGAAGAGAGTTCACAGTATGAAACAAAGCCATAGGATTGTCATGTTTATCCTGAATCAAAGCCTTGAAATAAACACCCTTATCACTATTTATGACAGCTTTGGTAACATTTCTTTGAGCCACAAAATCCTTTCTCTTCTGCTCATCTGATTTGTTTTGTCTCCACTTTCTTTCAAGTTGACGGCACTTCCTTTTTTCTTCTAAAGATTTTTCACTAATCCATGGCCTTTTGTCACAAACTGTAACCAAAGAAGAATGTGTTGGAGCATGCAAGTCCAATAACCCAGACAACACTAAGTCATACAGTTCCACATATTCCCCAGCTGTGCCCTTGAAATCAGAACATAACTCAGATTCCACTAGACTGTCCCTGAACGAATCCATATTGATGCCCTTTAACTTTCTACATGTAATAACTTTCTGGATTGGTTTTGATTTGACACTATTAAGCTCCTCAATGAACGAATCATGGTCAGAAATCCTATGATCTACTACAGGGCCATGTCCAATTGTGTTCTTTATTGTACAGACTTTTGAGGGTTTGCTTCCTTTCCCAGGAAGTGAAACCCAAGTGGAAGGATCTTTGATGGCATAATGTTTTCTTCACCATAAATGCTGGGCAACTTCCAATAGGACAAATTTTTTGGCTTTTGTGGTGGCCTTGCTACTTGTCTTGCTTGATGAGGTTTTTCTTTGATAGCATGAAGAACAGTGAGTAGAAAGCTTGCTGCTTTTTGTTTTAAGGTATCTAGTCTATCTCTGCTGAAGGTGTATTCCTTTGGCACTGCATACACTGATGTGAAGCTTGCTGATGCAGATTTATGGCCATCCAAAGCCTTGGCCTTCTTTCTCAGAAGCTCAGCAGTGTCAGCATCAGGTGTTTGTGCTCGTGACAGGGAGTGAAAATTTTCAACCGGATATTCGTCAAAGAGACTAAGATGCTCCATGAGACATTGGTAGAGAGGATGATCTGTGCTCTTCCAAAACAAAAAGTTGCTCAACCAAACAAGTGGTGCCTTATCGTAATGATGGCGTCTAAAGCAGCCAACTTCTTAGAAGAGAGGAGACATATAGATCAGTCTTTCTAGTCTTGAAGATAACAGCATAGACAGACAAGACAAGTGGCAGATAATTATCCAGGAGATTCAGAAGAGTCAGATATTGAACATCTTTGCAGTTTGAGAATACTGTGATCACATGACTTCTTATCAATGACCAACCACCATACAAAAGCTCTTCTATCAGAGAAATCTTCCAAGGTTTGGGCTTATTGGCAAGGCATTTTCTTCCACCAAAGATTGATGAATATGCCCTCTTGAGAAAGTGTATATTCAGCAAACACACACACTCCCTGGCATTGAGCTGAATATGTAAAGGTCCCAGGAAAGGAACAATGTTTTTCAAGCAATTTGGGGCATGTTCTGGAAGGTTAAATTCAATTTGTCTCATAAAGAATTGTGCAGGCCAGTCACCTGGTTGAGGACACACAAACTGATTCAAATATTTATCAAGGCCCAAACTGACAGCATGATTAGCAGCTTCTAAGAAGCAGTTAAAACTCTTTAAGGGAAGCTCAAGCTCATCCACTATGCGGCAGTTGGCCATCTTCCTCAGCTCTCTTACGTTACTTTGCGCTTGATAGTCATGAATATCAACTCTATCTCTTTCCATGGCAGGATCAAAGAACTGAACACGGATCCAATGGGGCATTACTAATGCAAATGTTTGAGACAAACTTGGGAGACTGGCAAGAGTAAAGTCAACCAAGAGATCTGTGCTAACTCCATGTGGATTGATTTGGCATTGGGATGGTACAGCTGGCACACCTGGAAATCGCTTCAACAACATTGTGGCCATGCTTCGTGCCGTTGATGTCTCTTGGTCCTTGGGTCGTCGAATGGTATGCACATTAGTAAAGTCATCTATCATTAACACAAGTAATTCTTTCGCTTGAGTTGCCTCTGCAATAAAATCTGCTACAACATTTTCATGGATCTCTGCTGTTCTGTACAGATGAGGCGCTGTGTTGTCTTTGACATTGCTATTCCACTCTTGTTCAGGATACTCAGCCCGGTTTCACTCAGTCCTTTGCCAGCAACCTGGCCTGACAGAACTTGCTGGAACCAGCTGGCCTTTTGAGATTGCCCAAACATGAGCATGTAGATAATGGCGACAGCCTTTTTCTCATTAAGCAGTGTTCTGCCAGATGAGTGCTCTTCTGTTGACATTGCTTTCATCATTGCAGGGAAAAGTTAACCTGCTCCTGCAGCTTTGCAAATCTTCTTGACATCCTCTGGATCAAAAGGTGGCATATCACTTGTTTTTCCATGCTTTGACCAGAGAAAATTGCGAAAAATCTTCACTTCTTCTTGGAGATCAGCACTTTGTGAAAGAATATCATGTATTTTTGGGAGAAGATCACTGTGCAAGTAGATAAAATATGTTCCTACTTCTACAGGACCAACACCTTCAAGATACTGAATGTCAGTTGGACCACTTGGCGCATAGATGGATGGTGCTTTTGGTATGAGACAAAACCTTTTTCCTCCAATCTCCACTTCTTCAAAACTACAACATTGATCCATGGGCTCTACGGTTACAGAAGTGGCAAGATCTAGTGACAACTGGGAAGCTGATGGCATTTCAACATCTGGCAAGTTTGGAGAACTTGGTTGACCTGACGAGGGGCCAGGCTCAGATGCTGGGTAGCTGCTTGACTGAGATGAGGAATCCGCAAACTCAGCAATTATATTCTGCATCTAAAATATGAACATAAAATTAGGCCTAGTTTATAAGTCGTGCTACGGCCGTGCCGAACCAAATAGAATGAAATAAGTTTGACACTAGCACGGTGAAAGTGCGACGTCTAAATCAAACTCTAAGAAGTTGCCGTGCCACTGCAATTGGCTCGGCAAAATCTGCCGTTGGCTCGACTCTGGCGCAACTCCATTTTACACGTCGGACTCCCTGCCGTGCCGAACCATATGTAGTCATTCAACGGCCTCGTTTTGAGAGTTGGTCCGCAGTTTATCGATTTGTGCACATGCGCAGTTAACAAAATTTCACATGGTACTGATAAAAGTGGCTTCAGAGTGCCTGCTTCATTGGCCTTCACTTCTTCACTTCAAACGAAGAGAAGGGAAATATGATGGGACGCGAAGAATATCACGGCATGAGTGAGGATGAAGTATCACTTCAAAGCAGCAGTGGAGAAGATTATGACGAGGATGACCTGCAGCCTCCTGCAAGACGAGTACTTAGGCCGTCGAAAGGTGCGAGTTCTTGCAAGAGGAGGGTCAATGACATTTTACAGGATATGAATAGAGCTATTTATGATGGCGATGAAGAGCTTAATGCTTTAAGCAGCACTGCAACGACAGAAAGTAGCCACAAGAAAGCAGGAAAGGTTTCAGAGGTGAAAAAGCAATGTAAGAGTGGACGAAAGGCTGCTTGGAGTGAGGATTTATTGCAAGACTTAATAGATTGCATAACTGGAGATGAGGAATTTACCAAGAAGTTGATTTTCACCAATATTCCAAATGGAAAGAATGCACTGGTATATGCTAAAGTAATAAAGAAAGTTACAGAACAAAGGGGGGAGAGAGGTGAAGCTTTTGATTTCACAATAGACCAGACAAGGAATAAGTTCAAGAAACTGATTGCAATTTGTAAGTCAGCTGCACTCACTATTAAGTCAAGTAGTGGAATCAAACGCTTTCAAGATGAGCATGAGTATGGAGTATGGTTCACAAGGCTTTTTCCACTGGTGAAGTCCAGAGACAGTTCACAACCAGATCAAGCCATTGAACCATCCTCTTCTTCCAGTAGTCAGCAAAAAGATAATGCTTGGGAAAATGCTGATCAAGACATCAAACAGTTGAATGAGAAAGTGAAGGAAAAGGATCTTTTTGTGCCAACTAGAAATGGGAAGCAGGCAAGAAAAAGAAAATTGGACAAAGGCCAGTCTGTTGAGATTTTGGAAGGACTTAAAGATATTATGAAAGAAAGTGACACTACAACTCAAATGATTGACTTCTTCGAAAGAGAAAACAAGGCTGCAAGAGAGCATGAGGTGCAATTATTTAAAATCATGTTTAGCAGTCCTCAAAGCCAACAGCAAAACAGTGATAGATTTTATGGAAATGATGCAGCAGTAAACACAGCAGGGATGGCTGGAAGTTATTCTAGTAATCCATCATCTTCAAGGCAATTTTTTGGTCCATCGTTTCATAGCACTCCCAAAAGAACAACTGGATCAGATTTGCAGATGGAAGGATTTGGAATACCCACATCATCACTATGGAGAGCCAGTAACCAGAAGTACGAATATAGTCCATATGAAAGGAACATGAACATAGATGAGGGCCCCGAATCAGGAGAGAAGCAATACTTTAACTTGTGAACTGTATCATATACACTTTCATTCAACAGAAACATTACTGAATGTAAACTGAACCTAAGGCTACAACTATAATAAACTTTATTATTTTTTAACAAGATGTTGTGTTTGGTTTCAACATCCATCAATTTCTTTTGTTTCTCAAAAGTATCAGAAATGCCTTATGATTAAACGCAGTCCTTTAGCATACTTTTACAAATTTTGCCATCTACTTCTGATGTTGGGAGACTTTAAAAAATGCATAAAGTGACTTGTTCAATTCCTAACCTGCCATTCCAGGTTGGACACCCTGTGTATTGCTCACAGAGCATTCCCACTCTGGGCATCTGACAGTTAATTTTTGTGGCCTTATGGCATTTTAAAATATACAATTAACAAGAACATGGCAAGTTCTCAGTGCCTGAGCAATAGGCGATCCACTGTGATGGGTAGGGTGGGAATGAACAGAAATCCAGACATTTTTTTCATCAATCAGGTCTCAGTTTAGCACACAGAGAAGTGTATGGTTGAATTTCAAGGAATTGTGGGATAACTGCTCCTAATTTTCAGAAGAAAGTTGAGGAGCAACTATTTGGAAATTTCCAGTCCAGGAGTAAACATACTTCCACAAAAATAGCAATTTTCTCTAACATGCTAAGAGTTTGTGTGGGCTGTTAAAGATTTCACACAATAATTCTTTCCCAAAATGCTCTGTCTCAGATATACATTTTTGTCCATAAAAAATTTTGCCTATTTTCAAAGCTTTTAAAGGTCAAGTGAATTTCTGCTAGTGGTGGGGACATCATTATTTGAAAGTAATTGCAATAAAACTTTGTAACAAAATTCCAATTACCAAATGGGGAGGCATCACAAGACAATCTATCTATCAGAACAGTACAGAGGTTCACTGGTAGTATTTAGATGTATGCCATTACTTTCTTAAAATGCCACCTCAAAACAAAGAAAGCTTTAAAATGGCTAGGTGAATTCCCCGTAAAGGCAGCATTCAATGGTTAGAATAGAATTAATGTTGAACTGGTGAACGTCCCATCCTTTCATGCCAGAATTTCGTCTTTAATGCATTGCGAATTTTTCCAGCTTGATGAGAGTTGTCTGGAATATTTCTGCACTGGCTCATTTGCAGAATATCTCGTACTAACTGATGTGGCCTTCTTCCACTTGTCTGACAATCGTTACTGAGATCCCAGTTTCTTTGTGCAACATCATTGTGATCAATGCAAATGTTGTGCAATACGATGCAGGCAAGGGCAAACCACTTTACGGAATCTTTCTTGCTCTCGCATTTCCTGTAAAGAATCCTCCATCGCCCTTTCAACAGACCAAATGCACCTTCAACTACCATTCTGGCCCTGCTCAAACGGTAGTTAAAGTATCTTTCAGACCGTGATAGTTTTGCATTTGAAAATGGCTTCATGAGCCAGGGTCTGAATGGGAAAGCTCCATCACCCAAAATCATTGGATAAACATTGGTGTTGCTTTCTTTCTGTGCAATTGAAGGTATGATCCCATCCTCAACAATCTCACTGTAAATTTTGGTTGATTTGAAAATTGTGGAGTCGTGGGAGTTGCCTGGGAAGCCAACGCTACCCCAGATGAACCGTTTCTTTGGATCGACAATAGCCATGAGCACCACGGAATAAAAATTCTTAAAGTTATGATATTCCTTTGCTGCTTCTGATCCCCCAGGGGGACATTTTATTGGCAAATGGCAGCCATCAACTGCTCCAAAAGCATAGGGGAACTGCCATTCCTCATCCATGAGAGCCATTTTATCTTCAAAATCCTGTTGCGTTTTAGGAAAATGCTTTACCACAGTTTTATCCCAAAGTTCCTTGACAATAGCTTTTGAGACTTCAAGGGTGATATTACAAACAGTCGCAGTACCAAGTCCCGTAAGTTCTGATATGGTGTGATAATAATCACCTCTTCCAAGCCTAAAAAGACAAATAGCTAATCTGCATTCTGGTGGTATCGGGTCCTCAGTCAATGAGACCTTTTCCAAGTCATTCCGTAAATGTTCCAGAAGATAAAGGAAGGTTTGTCTAGAAACACGGCAACAATTTTTGAATCGTTTATTACTATATGAAGACCATACATTGTCCCACCATCCATGGTTCCTCAGCAATCGTCTGCACGAACGAAATCTGTCTGCAGTGTTTATTTGTTGCCTTGCAAGAAGAATTAGGCCAGCAATGATCATTACCTTCAACATTCTCTGGTGCTGACGAAGCAAGAAAAGTATGTGTTGTTGTTCTTTACGCCTTTTGCGCTTTGAATTAATAATTTTCAGAATGATAGAACTCCTATTTCTCGTAGGAACAGGAGCCATTTTTAAAAGCTGAATTACTAAATTTGCGCGCCTTAAAAACCTCGTTCCCAGGACACTTGTACCCAGTACCAAACCAAACTAATCACTGCGCAGAGCTAGAGCAGTTCAACTTACATTTGACGGCGCGGCAACAGAACGGCACGCATAAATCAATCAGAACATTTGCCGAGCTTGAGTCGAACCAAATTGTATTTGGTTCGGCACGGCAATGGCACAACGTATAAGCTAGGCCTTATATCTTTATCATTTGTTGACTTGCCTAAGGGAATCTCTGTGAACATAGTGTGACAAAATTTAAATTTATCATGGATTTTCATTGCTTCAATTTGAAAGCACATATTAATCTCCAAGTCTGATTTAACTTTATCTAGATACTCAGTTACTAGATATTTGGAAAAAAGTAAGAATTCAAGAATCCTACTACTACTAATTGTTTCTCTCATCAATTTTAAGTGAGGGAACCCCAGATTGTGTTTTGGATATGAACACATGAATTGTTTATTGGTTAAGACAAATGATGAAGGCTCATTTTATGGTTAGATATGCATTTGAGAAAAATATAATAACATTAGTGGCTAAGACTAGGAAATTTGCAAGTTGAATATGCAGAAAGATTTGCTAAAAGTATTTTTATCTCAGTTGAAATGTGGAATGTGTTCAAATCTGTATAAAGAAATGAAGCAACAGAGCTTACCACTGCAAAGGATGGTAGGTTTCTATAATTGTTGGGCAGCCTTGAAGTATACTGGCGCTTCTTAAAGCAAGTTGGAATACAGTCAATGCAAAACTTGTCCTTCAGTTTCTTCTCGTTGCTTTGCGTGAATGCTTTGTAAAACACACTGGATTCTCCAACCTTGCCTTTAAGATTGATTAAGTAGTTTGAAGTACTTTTCCATGCATTGTGCTCAGAATTGGCGCAAGAGCTGGTAAATTTCCCCATATTCACGATCTTACAACTTCTCCCAAAAACAGTTTGACACCACCCCATCCACGACAACATTCATTTTTGCGCCGTTTTTGCTCTCTCTCCTCCCCAGGCCTTCAGGGAGAATGTTGTGCTACCCTTCATTGCGTCCTGATGCTTAAGAACATATGGAGTCCCAAAAATATCGTTTTTTCTAGAGAGGTGAAGGGCTATTGTTGGTTTCGAAAGAAGTTCGATTGGATACTTTACAGTACATTGTATGATAAGGAAGGATGAATTCATTGGTGCCCCTGATTTTTTGAGTGATGGTGCATTTTCAACATTCCTGACGATTTTTGTTTTATCTTCGAAAGGTCGCTGCCTGCAAAGCTTGCTGAAAGATCGTTCTGCTGAAGCAACTGTAACTGGCAATGTACAAAATATCCTCAGGGCAATGCATACGTTTGGGAATATCTCACCAAGCTTGAATTTGCTGATTTTGTTCAAAAGGCTGAATTGACTTAATGATTCGTCTCCAAAGTTTGCAGCATGAATTGTTTTTAGATGAAGCATGTCCTCTCTCAATTCATCTTGCGAGATATCATCCTTGTATTTCTTTGCCAGGCTAACACAGGCTGCCAAAATTTGCTGCTCTGTTAAGGCAAGGTATCGCCAAAGGAAACCAAACATATCATCTATTTTGTATGCAGCATCATAGCGTGTTGAAAGGCCAGCAACGACTGCATCGACAATGACGTAGAAAACATCACTTTTAAATGTCTCTTCTTCCACTGCTTCAACTGCACTGCCTTCTGGAGGGATCTCTTCTTGTGTCTCGTCGAAAAATGATCTCTTTTTTGTCTTTTGTTTAGCTGGAAGATTTGAGTCAATTTGCATTCATTCCACAACCAACTTCGACTCATTCAAAATCGGTCGTGCACAAGTGACTTGAGATTGGAGACCTCTATATCAATGGTGGCTTGCCTTGCTTGTATGATCTGGTTTCTTTGATCGATTGCTACCAAGATCTTCAACCATATTGCAGACATAAGGATGCAAGTAAACAAAGAGATGTACTTTATAGCGCCGTTAACTTCAGTAGCAGTCTTAGGGGTAAGATTCAGCGTATGAAGTTTCCCCAGAGCTGAACGTATACCTGGAAAATGAGCCGCGAATGGCCGCACACTTGCCTCACGATCTGTCCATCTTGTACCTGACAGGCCATGCAATGAGCATCCAATGCTACCTTGAAGAATTAACCATCGCTGCGGACTGCTGGAAAATAGGTTGTACACAGTTTGTACCATTCTGAAAAACCTCACTGCTTTGTTAGAGCAAGCTGCACAGTCTGCTCCACATAAATTGAGTGAGTAGCATGGGCAAGGTGAATACAGGCACAAATGATTTTCAGCTAGGATGTGTTGTTGGGCTCCATTGTATTTGCCAGACATGTTTGTAATGTTGTCATATCCTTGACCATGGCAGTCTGCAACTTGAATCCCGAACTGTTTCAAAGTTTCCAAGATCAACATTGCTATTTGAACACCAGTCTTCTTGCAGCAATCAACAAATGTCAAGAATCGCTCTTGGACAGTAAATTCTTGAAGCTCCCTCGTCAAATAACGGATGATGAAGGTAGTTTGCTCAACATGTATGTATATATGTATGTAATATTATGCCATTAAAATTAAAAACTTAATTATAAAATTTACTGCAAAATAAACAGAAAGCTAATTACATGCGTAGAAAAAAACAATAATGATAAAAAGAAAAGCAAAAAACTAAGATCTGATATAAAAACCTAAGTATAAAAACACCCCCAGTCTAAAATGGCAGGGATAGCATTAAAAGGTCAGTGTGACCTTGTTTCCATAATGGTCCCCCCAGAGGTGCCATTAAAAGAAAAGTTTTCTTGAAAGGAAAGTGTAAAAAAAATGTATATTTTGTATCAAAGTAGAAAGTAATGGTGGAGTCTTGTTTTTTTGCAATTTTGGAAATTCAGTAATATTCATAAGGGTTGTCTTCTTGATTTTGGAGGTCCTTAAAGAATTTGTTCTTAATTTTATGTTTGAAACTGTTAACGCTCTCAGCTGACTTTAGGTCAGAGTGTAGATTGTTCCAAATTTTAGGTCCTAGGTAGGAGAGACCGTTTTGCCCCTTGTTACTTTTTCTAAAAGGTTGGTTTCATTTGTTTTTTGATCTTCGAGTAACCCGGCTTTGGCCAACTGGTAAGAACATCTCCGACACATAGGATGGGGCCGAGTTATTGAAAAATTTGAAAACGCTTGTAGCAGTACATTGTTCAAATCTCTCTTTAGTAGGGAGCCAATTTATGTTTCTAAATTCCCTAACTCCTATATGTGCTCTGTTATTCATGTTTAAACAAAATCTGACACATTTATTTTGGGCGGTTTGAATTCTCCTGGTTAATCTTTTATTCATCTATTTATCTATGACTTAAATAGATACAGTCAGGTGTTTCATCAACCATGATTGAATGGTACTTTGCATCATCGATTTCATCCAAGACACGACTGCGAACGTATTCAGCACAAAGACCAATGAATTTATTCTGAGATGCAGCTGAAAGATAATGAGCTTGTAGTCTTTCACCTTTTTCTTGGGATACTTGAATTTTTCTTACATGCTCTCGTAGAAGTGGATCATAGTGAGAAAGCAGCTTAATGAGACCTAAGAAATTTCCATTGTGAACGTCACCAATTCTTTGTGAAGATCCACGAAAAGGCAGCCCTCTTTCACCAAGAAAGACAATGACTCTTGTGAGAATCTTCTCCTATTTCTGAGCCTCTGAGAGAATCCTTTCATCAGTGAGCATGTCAACTCCAGAAGGTTCTTCCAAACACCTCTCCACTTCTCGCCAGGCAAGGTAGCATTTTTTGCGTGCCGTACTGTGCTCGTGCTCGGGAAGCCTGTCGAAAAGCTTTCGCCATTTTTGTTCTGTGCTCCATCCATTTGCTGACGCCAAGATTGACTGGGATGATCCTTGGTCAGCTGCACTGGCAAAAAAGTCTGCATGGTAAACAGAATAAAGCATTCTTAGCGGGGCTGAACACGAGCCATCGTCTGGAACTCATTTCACCATTCTGTTGTTTGAAGTTCAGCACGGTGTTGGAAATTTTCTGTCGGTAATACCATTGGGAAACTGATGTGGATGTGGTAGATGGCCTTTCCGTATCATTTCTTTGATTTCTAGTGTTGTAGGAGCTGCTGGAGACATTCCTATGTCAAAATCAAAATGACCTGGCTTGGTTCTTTCACCGGGAGATGATTCCTCCTGACATGTGTGTGCTTCTAAAGATGTTGTTGATGCTCCTAAGATTGATTCATCGGATTCTGAGAGTCCTGGCGAAGCTAATGCTGTCGGTTGAGGACCAGCTTGTTCTTCATGAGCGGGACCAGGGCCAGAGCTTTCTTTTTCAGGTTGAGCTCGCTTTTTAACACCAACATCAAACAATGTAAGTGCACCTCTCCTTGCTTCTTTACCCCTCTGCTCCTTTTTCTCATCGTTTCTGAGCATCAGACTTGTGTTGGTAGAAGGACATATCCACTTCGATTTTCTGCTGTGCTGTTCTCTCAAGTAGGTCTCCGCATCTAATCTGAAGCTATTGATGACTGCCACACTTTTATGTCTAAAAGCGGCTATTTTTGCCCAAACGTTATTCCTTTTAAGGGACTATTTGTAATATTCAATTTCGTCCATCAAATCCTTTTTCAAACTCTGATAATACCACCTGGGCCCTTCCAAATCTCAGGTGCAGTTCATCAATTTACCAAAGGACCTTTTAATTCGCATATTGCCCTTTCTTACTCCAAGAGATCTTTGATAATGCAAGTAGTGTGTGTCATCATGTTCAGCCTTATCACTGAATATGATAAAGCCCTATGGTACCCCCTCGCTTGCCAAATCACCCCTTTGCTCATTTCAGCGTTAATCAAAGGAGGCTACAAGTGGATCCTTTGAAATTGCTGTATTTGAGTGTAACCATATTTCTGAAAATCCCAGCCTAACTGAATTGCAAGGTAGAATAGATGATTGCCAAGTGCAATTAATCAACATCCACACTTCCTTTATTCATACCAAGGGCCGCTACCAAAACCTTACAAATCTGGAAAGTAATCTGAACTAGGAACAAGAGGTGCTTTTCACAAAGATTTTAGAGGGTTTTACCAATCAATGGCTCTGGCCCTATGGCCCAATGGCCCAATGGGACTGTGGTACTATCATCTCGTGCCTGTTTGTCACGAACACCTGAGTATGACTTTGTCAGTATTTTCGACTAGGATTTGCATAAACATTGCTTCAAACAAGCCCAATTTCAAATGTTGGGAATTCAGCTTCAAATGATTTAATTTGAGAGGACGATGACCAAAGCCTTCAAAAACATCTTTCAAAAGCAACAGAACAAACCATATAAAGAACTTGTGTCAGTACTGAAAGTTTCTTAAAATCATCAAATTTTCAGTAGATGGAGTCTCTTCTGAGTTTCGCACGTCTCCCATACGTATTCCCTTCCATAACTATCGTTATGTTTACTTCCTCTTCCTCCGTGAACATTTCAAATGTAGGTTTTTTACAGGAAGAACATGCCAAAGATCTCCTTGACTAGAATAAAGTTTCTTAAGCTGATTTTACCAGTAAGGAAGTTTCTAATTTTTTAGCGATTTGGAGAGAATTGAGTTTCTTGGTAAGACTTCTCTCATGGAGACCTTAGCCCCGTTGCTGTGAGTTATAGAATTGTAAAGATTTGGAAGTTCCTTCCTCTACGTATCATGCAACTTCAGCATCCCCCTTTGCCTTGTTTCCTGATAAAACAAGGAAATTTGCAGGGGGTGATTCCCTGCATCATGTCGCGAAAATTCTCACTAGCTGAACGAGAATTTTGTCCATGAACTTGGGTATGTTTGCTTGCAATTTTCAAACGAATTCTAATGGCATACATCATCAAACTCGTGATTTGCTTCTAACGAAGGACTCAAGACGATTGGGCCATAGGGCCACAGGGCCATAGGACCAGGGCCATTGATTGGTAAAACCCAATTTTAGATCATAAACTTGAACGTAGCCATGATGCTATCCGGACTGCAAAGGATGAAAGGGGTAGGCTATTACATCTAACTGTCTTACGTAAACCTGAGACTTGAAGCTCAAAGGGTTCATCGTCATCGTTGCGAGCCCAAAGTGCCAAATTGGAAAAGCTTGGAAAATGTGTTGCTAGTGTCTCCCAAAATGATGATGATAGTCATGTAGTTTCGCAAAGAGTCTCCATGATCAGGAGTGACAAAGTGGGTTTTCTCCAAAGTGCAGTCCAGGCAGGTGAAACAAATTTGAAAAAGTTGAAACTAAGTTGAGAGGTAACACTTGGGCTAAAAAGTCAAATGCCCTTAGATTTACGGAGACTTGTGAAGTTAACCCTACAGGAAAACGTAGGGGTAGATCTACTGGGCACAGAATCTAAATTGCGAGAAGGTCTAAAGGAGCATGGAGAATTTGTTTATGAGGCTGGCAGTGTTGAGGCAGAAGGAAAGAAAGTTCCTTTTCTGAGAGCCACAAACAAGCAAGCTGGATCATCAACAAGATAGAAGAAATTTTTTGGTCTCCAAAAGATCTCTAGACCTTCCAGTCTTGACTCCTGAGAGATCTGACAACAGATTCTCTTCAAGGAATGATTCGACAGTTGCACGAGTGTGTTGATGCTCAAGGGAGTTTTTGGCCGATGTAATAGTAAGAGTAAAATCAATTGTCGATATTGAGATGAATGAACCTGATTTCGAAGCTCCCTTGACGATAGGTCTGACATAAACTGTATTTTGGAAAACACATCTGTTGTGCCGTCTCCAAATTTTGTTGATTTTGTTCACTGCGCTTCAAGAATTTGCTTAGGCCCAAATGCCAAAGCTCTGGTTTCGCGGTGGAGGCAAATCTGTCCTTTGAAGATTAATATCTTCACTCTCAACGCACTGACATTAACAAACGAGGTATCTATGTTCAAGTTAGCTATCGAGGTATGTTTCGAAATCATTCCGGATTGATTCACGCTATATCCTTGTCGCTAGGGTTGACCAAATCTGTATACTTTTTTTGGGACACCCGGTATTCTATGAAAGATATTTATATTTGACCTGGGGTCATATTTTACACATTTTTAAGCAAAAATAACCATTGTGAACAGTTGAAATTCTCCCGTTCGATCCAAATTCTTGTTTGGAATAGCCAAAAAGGTCTCTTTGAGAAAGTATAGAACAGGTTACATCACCGATGATCTTTTTGTACTATAACTATTCTGAAGATGTTGACGCATTTTGATTAAAGTAGAACATATAAAAGCAATGCTAAAAAAATAGCTTTGCTAAAGCTTAGGATTCATGATTACAGTAGAAATATGACCGAAGGATTCCTTCTAAGGTAAGATACATAATGTTCTACCAAAGAAACATTTAAGATTCGAATCTCGAATGCACGAGAGTGCACAGTTTGGATTCCACTTTTGTTGAAGTACCACACAGAGATCTTCTTGCTGGAGTTTCTGCTTTATTTCAACCACTTTGACATACCAATCTTTAAAACGAGTTTCTAATTCAGATGTTATGCATGGTAAGGTAGAAAAGATTTTTCCTGCTTGTCTAAATAAATATGTTTTGACACAGCCACCGTGTCCCTTTTATTAAATGTTTTTCCTTTTTGTAGCAATTACTTGTAGCTTAATGTCCCTATTCTATTTTCAATTAATAGGATAATAGCCATGAAATAGACATAGTTTTTTGCTTTTTGTGTTCTTGCCCTAGTTTTAGTGAAAAGTACCTTATAAGGAGATGTAATTTAGTGGTTCGTGAGACACAGTGTAAGAAAGTCAATGGGAGCTATAGCTGCAATGTCTTTGTTGTTATCTTCAATTTAGTTTTCTCCTATGTTTGGAATAATGCATTATTTTATTGCAAGTTGTTTCCTTAAAGGAGAACTGACACGCAAAAATAAGTTGGGCTCATTCTGTTCAGAATTCGCTTGTGATTTCAAATCTGAAATCATTTTACTCATTTGTGCCCTCATTTCCCCGTTATTCACACGTTTGTGTGTCAATGACGTCATTCCCACTCCTCGGCAAATCTCCAAAGTGAAAACAAAATTATCGGCATGCGTCATAAAAATGATCCGGTGACGTCAAAGGTGACATGTTTGTTAGGCCATAGATAATGGTCAGGTAGCACACACAAGCATCACTCAGGTCGAAAATGCAACAAATATTTCGCATTTTGTGGTTGACTTGTGCAATAGACATACAAACTACTTCTATGCGGATCTCATACGGCAATTGCACGAAAAACAGAGTCTCTTACTCGTTTTCCAACAAACACATATCTGTTGAAAGGCTGCCTTTTGAGCATACCGGGCGAACATTTTAGGCCCACTGATCTTTTGCAGTTTTGGAGTCAGGAATCAAAAGGAAATGTTAACATTTCTTAGTAAAATTGATTGAATTTATTTGCATGCTCGTGTACCTATCCTTCTTGTTGCTGGTACTGTGTGGCTGCCTAAACTCGGTCAGAGAACCTAAGTCCGACCTTGCTTTGCAAAACGGTAGATTTTAAAATTGACAGGAAGGGGTATACACATGTTAGCGTAATAAGCTAAAACATAGCTCCGTATTACTGTGAAAAACTAAGCGAACTTCTGCATTCGTATTGCATTCTTTTTGTGAAAAACTAAGCGAAGTGTTTCGCTTCCTTTTGCAACTCCATTCTTATTGTATAGAAGTAAGCCAAGTGTTTCGCTTACTTTTTCACAATAAGTAAGCATTCTTTTTGTGAAAAACTAAGTGAAGTGTTTCGCTTCCTTTTGCAACTCCATTCTCATTGTATGGAGGTAAGCGAAGTGTTTCGCTTACTTCTTCACAACAAGTAAGCATTCTTTTTGTGAAAAACTAAGCGAAGTGTTTCGCTTCCTTTTGCAACTCCATTCTCATTGTATAGAAGTAAGCGAAGTGTTTCGCTTACTTCTTCACAATAAGTAAGCATCCTTTTTGTGAAAAACTAAGCGAAGTGTTTCGCTTCCTTTTGCAACTCCATATCCTTTTCGTGAAAAACTAAGCGAAGTGTTTCGCTTCCTTTTGCAACTCCATTCTTATTGTATAGAAGTAAGCGAAGTGTTTCGCTTCTTTTTGCAACTCCATTCTTATTGTATAGAAGTAAGCCAAGTGTTTCGCTTACTTCTTCACAATAAGTAAGCATTCTTTTTGTGAAAAACTAAGCGAAGTGTTTCGCTTCCTTTTGCAACTCCATTCTTATTGTATAGAAGTAAGCGAAGTGTTTCGCTTACTTCTTCACAATAAGTAAGCATTCTTTTTGTGAAAAACTAAGTGAAGTGTTTCGCTTCCTTTTGCAACTCCAGTCTTATTGTATAGAAGTAAGCCAAGTGTTTCGCTTACTTCTTCACAACAAGTAAGCATTCTTTTTGTGAAAAACTAAGCGAAGTGTTTCGCTTCCTTTTGCAACTCCATTCTTATTGTATAGAAGTAAGCCAAGTGTCTCGCTTACTTCTTCACAATAAGTAACTATTCTTTTTGTGGAAAAGTAAGCGAAGTGTTTCGCTTCCTTTTGCAACTCCATTCTCATTGTATAGAAGTAAGTGAAGTGTTTCGCTTACTTCTTCACAATAAGTAACTATTCTTTTTGTGAAAAACTAAGTGAAGTTTGGACTTGTTTGGATCTGTGATGGAAACTGCGAGACAGCAGCGATCATATGGAAACCACTCAGTCGCTTCCGTCAATTGTGTCCTTTGTGTCGCTGGAAAATTTGCCATCGATGGAAGCGACAGGAACAATCACGTCAAAACAAGGCTTTAAGGTTGAGAGCAAATAAATTATAGATTGATTGAAGAAAACCAGTAGAATTTTCAAGTGGGCCTCATTTTATCAATTTGAGTCGATTTGATTACGACACAAAACTCCAAAATTAACAGTAACAAAGATATCAGAAATTCTCTCATGGAATTATAGTAAATTACCTAAATTTTGCTTCAACAATTCATTGATAGAAATTGGCAATTAAATTTTAGATGAGTATTTGAAAGTTTTGCTGAAAAATGGTATCCTACAGTGAAGCATGGAAATTTCGAAAAGCGAGATAAGTCATATCCTTTGCTAATCATGATCCATGCATATGTACAGATTAGTGCATATCACATCATTGCAGATTTTATACGAACACTATTGTACTCCGTAGGGTTTCTCCTTTAATGTTTTGTTAATGCTGGATTTGGGGCCCTTCATGGTGAAAACTTAACTATAGCGTCCTCTTTGACGAGAATTTTCCTCATACTTGCCAAACTAACGAGTTATTTTCAATATTTCAGATGTTGGTGTGGAAAACTATGCAATTATCAGCAACTTTTCCTACAGCGAAGAATTGCTTAGTAGTTTTCCAAAATTTCTAAGTACTTCCTTGTTGAGTTGTTCTAGAGGTCCCACATCTGCGATTTGCCCTTTTGCCGTTCTGCTGTATCACTGTTGACATATTAACTTTAATGGACAAGGCATATACCAAAGTCCTGACAATCTGCTATGTGTTTAATGTTATGCACCATTTCCACCAGTTCAACTGTGGAGTTGTTTGGTTGACGACGTATTCTTATAGTCACTTTGTCTACTTTCAAATACTTTTGTTGACCGCAAGTACTTGACCAACAGCTATTACACTGAAAAAATACTTTTTGACAAGCATGGGTAAAATGACCTGATTTCAAACTAAAAGTTATTCCAATGAAGAAATATCAATTATGAAGTTTTATGACTGGTGACGCTTTCCATCAAAACTGAACATCATTCGATAGGGTTTTTTATTATTATAATCATCGTTGTTATCATTATTATAATTTTCATTATCATTGTATCATTTGTTTATTTGATTATTTAGTTATTACATACATGTCTACACTTCTATTTCAGTCTCTCTCAAATGAGATATCCGGTGAACATATCCGCGAATAAATTCAATTGGCAGTTTTTCATCATGAATTTTGAGTCACCGTCACCACAAATCTCAAACATTTTCGGTGTTGAAAAAGATCAGTTTCTATCATGAACACACAGGAAAGGCATTTATATACCAAAGACAATTGCATCAAATTGAGAAGCAATTTTGCTCCACTCACGTCTATTTGGTACCATGTTATTCAACATTATGATCAAAGTTCTATTCACTCAAGTAATCGTGGCAAATACCACATGGGGGCTTATTTCTCGCAATTTGTTTCAACGATTCTTTCAACGTAAGTATTTGTCACGTGGACCTTATCAACTGACTGAATAGTGACCTGAAAAGTTTTAATGGTTGAATATACCAATGCTGTTTGTGCTTTATCCTTCCATATTCTTTTTTATGATGATACCACTATTCTGTTTCATTTTGTTCTGTTAGTTTACATGAATCCATAAATCCTTCCTGTCAACATCTCTTTTTCGCAATAGTCTGCTTCTTCATCCAGGGGGGAGGGAGAGAGAGGGGGAATCGCTATACACGATTTAAGGAAATATGATTCAGGGTAAGTAGTAGATTTGCCCCAAGCCCATTTCGTCATCTGTAATAAGTCAATCTGCCAGTTGACGAGATAAACTTGGAACAAGTCTATGATATGGAAGTTGCAAAATTTTCGGCTTTGTTGTTCACAAAAAGAATGCTTACTTATTGTGAAGAAGTAAGCGAAACACTTCGCTTACTTCTATACAATAAGAATGGAGTTGCAAAAGGAAGCGAAACACTTCGCTTAGTTTTTCACAAAAAGAATGCTTAGCTACTTATTGTGAAGAAGTAAGCGAAACACTTCGCTTACTTCTATACAATAAGAATGGAGTTGCAAAAGGAAGTGAAACACTTCGCTTAGTTTTTCACAAAAAGAATACTTACTTATTGTGAAGAAGTAAGCGAAACACTTCGCTTACTTCTATACAATAAGAATGGAGTTGCAAAAGGAAGCGAAACACTTCGCTTAGTTTTTCACAAAAAGGATGCTTACTTATTGTGAAGAAGTAAGCGAAACACTTCGCTTACTTCTATACAATAAGAATGGAGTTGCAAAATGAAGCGAAACACTTCGCTTAGTTTTTCACAAAAAGAATACTTACTTATTGTGAAGAAGTAAGCGAAACACTTCGCTTACTTCTATACAATAAGAATGGAGTTGCAAAAGGAAGCGAAACACTTCGCTTAGTTTTTCACAAAAAGAATGCTTACTTGTTGTGAAGAAGTAAGCGAAACACTTCGTTTACTTCTATACAATAAGAATGGAGTTGCAAAAGGAAGCGAAACACTTCACTTAGTTTTTCACAAAAAGAATGCTTACTTATTGTGAAAAAGTAAGCGAAACACTTCGCTTACTTCTATACAATAAGAATGGAGTTGCAAAAGGAAGCGAAACACTTCGCTTAGTTTTTCACAATAAGAATGCAATACGAATGCAGAAGTTCACTTAGTTTTTCACAGTAATACGGAGCTACATTTTAGCTTAGTAAGCGAACAAATTATGTCTCGACAGGAAGGCATAACAGAATAATCCCGTGTATCTGTGTTCAAAAGTAATAAATTTTCAAAAACAGCAGTGCGCTGTTCAACCATCATGATAAACTGTAACTTCCTACCATCAACTTTCCGCATTCAAACATGTTGAGTGAAACAGAATTCAGATGCAGGGAAATTTCCATATGCTTTTCTTTGACTGATTGCTATTCTCACAAAACCTGACTTGACCGATGATCGTATCTTATCATACCAGAAATTATGGGGTTAGCAATAAGTTCAATATCGTTTCGCTAAGTTAGTTTATTTCAATGCACAAGGATAATACCCTACATTCCATTACTGCTTGCATTCAGCAATGGCCCCCAAAAACCTTTCTGTATATTGCCTGAATTTCATTTCATTTTGCTGCTTGTGAGCTCACTTGCATTCCTGGCATGGCCTATTAAATTCCTTGGGAAACTCTACTCAAGTTTTTAAAATTTTGTCACTCAGTTTGAAGCTGTTGTGATTAATCACAAAGATAATGAGAACTAAACTTGGAGCCAGGTTCATTTCCTTGCCTAGTTCCAGTGTAAAGATTAAATAAAGTCACCAAAGAGAATTTCGCTGTGAAAATTTCCCGGGAAATAATGCTACGGGAACTTGCGCTTGGCCCAAAGTCAAGCTTCTTCGACGAATTAAAGCAGGAAACGAGAACTAGAACTTTAACACGCCTATGCTTATTTCTGGATTAACAACTCACCAATCTGTATTCCACTTTGTTGATGTCTATGTCTGTGTCGAAATCGTAAGTTGAGACTACCTCTGCAGCCGCTGTTAGCAATGGCTCAAACATAAACGGCTGTATATTTGCATTTGTTTTCATATGTGAGCAACCAAACTCAGACTCTGAATCTGAATCCATCGAGAAACTCAATTTTCAATTTCAAATGCAAGAACGCCATGTTATTGATGTTTGAAATGAAGATTTGTCAGCAGCGCTTTGGTAAGAATTCGCATGGAGCAATATAATGTGCCTACCAACATGTCATCATTGACGTCACAAATTCTCGCCCACTGATCACTGTTTTCGCCTCACGTCGCAAATTTTCAGAAAAATTGTCGTTTTTCAACTTTGTAAGTCTATATCTAAAAAACGGTAAAAGGTAGATCAAAAATTTTTTCAATTCCATTACTACCTCATCATAATGAATGATTTAAGCCCAACTTAATTTTGCGTGTCAGTTCTCCTTTAAATCATATTGAGACTAAGCAAAAGGACCTATTGCTCTTGACATTACCGACGTTTTCGAATACTGTAAATAAACTCTGTCAGAAAGTTGCATCTTTCTTATAAACGTGCATTTGAACAAGAAATCAATCATGGTAACATTGTGTGGCACCTCAGTCTATCCGACGAAAATATCCACAATTTTCAAATTCTGGAGATTATGAAATTTATCCCAATTGAGCGCTTTTTCAGTGCTAGTGTCAAGCAAGGGGCCCGTATCTGTTAGTTACCCCAGGGCCCGGCCTCGCTCTCGGTGGCCCTGGGCATTCCCTTTGCTTTTTGAACAAGAGGGGTGCACTTTTTGTTTTCTGGTGTTCCTCCACCTATTTTCCCAACATATTGAGGAACCAAAAACAATTCACAAAGACATAAAGAAGATGATATAAAGATATCTAAGTGTTGTATCAACTGGTTTTTCTACAAAGTTCATGGTTGTGTTACTGTTTTCTTTATCACGTGTGCGGCCTATGTAATCCTTGTGTTAGGCCAAAAACAAGAAGGGTGCACTTGTTGTCTTCTGGTGTTCCTCCACCTGTTTTCTAAGTATTTTGAGGCGCCAACAACAATTCACAAAGGCTTAAGAAAAATGATATAAAAACCTCTAAGCGTTGCATAGATTTGTTTTTTCACAATGTTTGTGTTTGCCAGTGCTACTCACTTTGGCATCTTCTGTGTGCCATTGCATAAAAAGATGGACCTCACCAGCGGTATCCTTGCAACTACTACTATGATTGGGCTTGCCTATTCCTTGCTGCCTTGTTGCAAGACTCGCTACAGAGCCCCTTTTGTATTCCTCTGGAAACAGAAAGAATACTGATAAATTTCTAAACAATTCTGCCCAGTTTTTTGTTGTTGGTGTGAGGGGCGTATAGGATATCAATGATACCTACATTACATTTAAATTGCACTAAAACAGTATCTGTTGGATCAGAGAGCATTTATCATAATAACTATAAGTGTGAAACTGCTGAAACAGAAGTCAGCACCCACCTTGAAATATCTGATTCATTGTAATTAAGACTACAGCTAACTAGGGGTGTACCGGATCAGGGTTTTCAGAATCCGGCCAGAACCCGATTTTCATGGCCGAAATTGACAAAGTCCGGCCGGATTATTGTTGAATCTCGTTACGTCGGATGTAAGTAGAGGAGACGCACCAAACAAAAGGGTGGTCTCCCTGCTGATCCATTCATCACGGTAAGGTAATTTCTAGTTCATATAACATTTTATCTAAGGCTTCTTGGCTTTAACAGCACACAAAGGTCTTCCACTAACCATTAATGATGTCAATGACAAGACCAATGGTAACAAGTTTTTTTAGGAGATTCCATAATTGCGTTGCTGTAAGGAATGTTCTGCAGAGTTTCCAGGTGTTTCATTGTTCACAAATTGCCGTGACATACACATCTCCAATACTGCTATATAACAAACAGCTAACCACAAACTGTAAGTTAGTTTTTGAAAGTTAAGAAACCCTCAAACCCTCCTGCCTGGCTTGAAAAGCTAAGAAACTTGTGTAATTGGCAGCTTAAACTTCCCCTGGTCACTCCTGTCATTATGTTTTGACAATGCACCTAACAGCAATAGCAAATTATGTTATTACTTGTTTTGAGATCTTACTAAGTAATTTGGAAGCCCATATCTGTAGTGTAATTTATTTAGTGTGTTGCAACGAGCTAGACGTAAACACTAAGTTGTTCTCTCAACAGTTTTTATGTGATTCTCTGAGTGCCAAATCATTGGGTAGAATCTATAAAGTCACTCTGAAAGTATGGAAACCGTCTGAAGATGCAATTCTTGCTTATGTAGTAATACCTTGTTGTCTTTTTACCATATGGTGATTGCTTTTATCTTGGTTCTCCTTCAATTGTATCTTGATCAAAATATTCCCACCTTTCTCTGTGACAGTTGCTCCTCTCTTGCTGGGTGTGCAGGATCGTCTGGATGACTATCGGGTAAATACAGCAATTGCTCCGAGCGGAAGATTTTCGCGAATCCATCATTTGCGATTTGTCGCTGATCTAGACTTTGACTAGTCTCAAAGCTTTGTCGTAATGGCCAATGAAATGAACGTAGCAGTGAGTTTCAGCAAGCGGTTGCATTGAGGGAAGCTTTCACTCTTGGAACTTTCCCAGCTTAGCCATTGCAGGTATGCCCTTTTTGTTTCTTTCCTCCTTTCCTTCCTGCTCCTCCATTTGATTTGGGATGTTTTAATGCGGAGCGATAGGCTACTCGTACTCCCTTTACCAGGCCATCAAGGATCCCTTCTTTGTTTGCAACAGCAACTGCATGACTACAGGTACGCAACGGCCAGGTCTATGACACAGACCATGTGGACCTTCTTGAGAAACATGACTTTCAGGTCCGCGAAATGTGGCCCACATCCTAGAATTTTTCCTATAGAGCGAAATTCTAAAATGCAGACCTTAACTTTGCGGACTTTGTCTAGTGTCCGCTAGATTTTGTCCGCATTATAGGATTTCGCTATAGGTTAAAATTCTAAAACACGGACCTTCATCTTGCGGACTTTCTTGTAGGTCTGCAAAATTTGGTCCCCATTTTAGAACTTTGCTGTAAGACGAAATTCCAAAGCACAGACCTCATTTTGCGGACTTTCTAGTACATTACATTTCAAAACAAAATCTCATTTAAAATTGAACCATTAGAAGTAACAAGAAATAGTATCTGGGGAAACATTAACGTAGAGAAAACTTACGTAAGTATCTCGTTCCATGAAGTTTATATTGCTGTTTTAGCAATTTTTAGACCCAGTATTTATCAACAGGAAGTTTGTTTCAGCCAATGGCTATCGGAGGATGGTTGCTCCTCTTACATAATACAATGTCTCCAGACACAAGGCTAATATTCTTACAGCTCAGACAATTCTGACAACGATTCATGATACTGGTTTGCACTACAAACTCATGTCAATTTTCTGCAAAAAGTTAACTGTCCTTGCCTTGTCTCGTCCCCTTTAGAAAGTTATTGCACAACAACTTGTCTGTCCCAACTATGCAAGAAGACAAATTCTTCTGTCAAATTGATGTCATTATACCTGAACTTGAAATCATGAAATCATTGTCACGTCATCTTGCTTTGTCCAGTTCAGACCAAGAGACGTTATTCATTATTATTCATTATTATCATTACTCATTATTATACTTAAAATACCCTATTTACATGTTTTACAACGGCAATTCTCTCCATTCCATTTTTTATGCATGATTTGAAGGAACAGATGGAGGTGGCACTCTTATTGTCATTAAGTAGGGAATTCCACAATGTGATACGGCAAAAAGTTAAACCACGGTCGTCATAAGTAGTTGTTTTGGTTTGAGGTGACACTAACAGAATTTTTTATCACAAGGATAGAGTTGCGCTATATCGGATTGCTATCGGAGCGGAGCAGAGCGGAGTGATTTTCACTCAAAAGTGATATTTGGCGTAGCAGTTACACTGCATCGCTTCTCTTGCTCCCACGCCATATTCCTACGCAATTCTGATCTACACTGCAGGGTCCTTTTCCAGGCTGGCGCCAAAGTTTATTGTTTGCGTACCTGGAATTTCATTGTTACAAAGCGGAGTATATCGGATTTGTGCGATTACACTACAACGCTTCACTACAGAGTGACTGCAGAGTGATTTTCATACCACCTCCAGAGCGGAGTGATTTTCACTCCGCTAATCGGAGCGTTGTGTATCGGATTGGTGCAGCATAGTGTAACTCAAACCCCTATCCAATACGAAATCATTCCGCTCCAATAGCGATCCGGTATGGTGTAACTGGGGCCTAAATTATAATCATTATCCTTTTCATGCAACATATCCCACAAAATAAAGGATTTTGCTGTGCTAAACTGTTATAAAACTTAGGCATTAATTGTTGCAAGCACTTTTTATGAATAGTGCATTCACTTTCTAGACTAAACGGACTTGCCTTGATGCATAGCAATAACAATGTTAAGATAGATATTTAAAAGGTTGTGGATGTTTTTGCCCTAGAAAACAGAACAAGAGTGAGGCTTTGAGACATTTCATAGAGAAGGATTTTAAAAGTGCTCCCCGTTGAAAACTGGCACAAAGCCAAACATGTTGCACATTTAACTGTATTTTTGTACCATAGTTAATCTTTGGAAAAAACCTCCACACTATGTTGTGCAGTGATTCGTTTGGGTTCTGTGTCCCTTTATGCCTACATCTATTAAGCCGTCTCTTTTCAGTTAACCTTTGAAAAATGAGCACCAGCATTTGGCCAGCTTCAAAAGAAAGAGTTTCATGCATTTTGTGTTGGCCAGGCTCTTGCAATTTCTCTCTGCCAGAAAAACCATGATTTTTCCCCGAGTGCACAGTGAATGTGTTTTGGGTTGCTGCCAGTTGACGCCATTTGAAAGAGGATGGCAAAGATCCTTTTTTCATCAACTTAGTGTCTCCAACATCATCTTTGATCGCTCTTCCATAGTAGTTTTGAATTCTGACTACTTTTGATTGGTGAGTTTGCCTTTGCCACCAAGAGATTTCTTAGCTGCCTCACCCTCAGATTTCTTAAAGCAGCACCCATTCTTTTTGAGACGTGATTAACACAATCTTTTTTGAAATTTCAGTATCATCCCCATGCACATTGATCTTTGAGATGGCATCAAAAGACTTACTGTCTCCATCTGACAGCATTGTTGTGTAACGCAAGACTAACTTGTCAACCAATGTTTGCCAGATGTTAGTGGCATATTTTGATTCCATTGCATCGGATGATCCATTTTTTTTCTCGGCATTTCAGTCTATGCTCTCGGATCCAGGCTTCATAACTACCATCTCCTTCCTTTTGGCCCTGTTTGCACTTGTTGCAAATATTTGAAAGAACTTCATAGTCTAAGGGAAGGCCATTCAATAGATCTATAACTACTCCTATCCCACTGTGAGATGAGTGTCCTCTCCTCTCCCAGCTTCCAACAAAAGGGACACCTATATTGAGAACACCAACTTGATCTGGAAATTCACCAACATCAGGAACAAAAGCATAGAGCTCCACTAATAAAGGACAATCTAACTGTGTAGCATCTCCTGTCACGGAAACAAAAAATGAATTCTTATACAAGAAACCTACCTATCGTCTCTGACATACCTAGTACGCATTTTTGTCAATGTATTTTGTCTATTGGTACTACTCTTCAAATCAGAGATATCTCTGCAAGAATACTGGGAAAGCATAGAGCTCCACTAATAAAAGATAATCTAGCTATGTAGCATTTCCTGTCATCGAAACGAATAATGAATTCCTATGCCAATCGTGTATATCAAATCGTGTATGTCTCTGTAAGAATACAGTGGGAAGCAAAGAGCTCCACTAAGAAAGAGTAACTAAATGTGTAGCATCACCTGTCATAGAAACCGGTAACGAATTCCTGTGCCAGGAAAATAAATGTCTACCTGGCATCTCTATCATACATAGCACTCATTTTCTTTGATGTATTTTGTTTGTTGCTACTACTCTACAAATCGTATATATCTCTACAAGAATACTGGGAAAAGCACAGGGCTCCACTAATGTGGGATAATCTAACTGTATAGTATCACCTGTCATAGAAACAAATAATTAATTTATATGCCAGGAGAAAATAAAAAGTCTACCTGTAAACTCTAATATGCATAGTACGCATTTTCCTTCACGAGTTTTGTCTCTTGCTACCAGTCTACAAATCGTATATCTCTGCAAGAATACTTGGGAAAGAATAGAGCCCCACTAATAAAGGATAATCTAACTTTATAGTATCACCTGTCATAGAAACAAATAATGAATTCGTATAATAAAACGTCTACCTGTAATCTCTAATAGGTATAGTAAGCATTCTCCTTTTTGTGCAACATATCCCACAAAATAAAGGATTTTGCTGTGCTAAACTGTTATAAAACTTAGGCATTAATTGTTGCAAGCACTTTTTATGAATAGTGCATTCACTTCCTAGACTAAACGGACTTGCCTTGATGCATAGCAATAACAATGTTAAGATAGATATTTGAAAGGTTGTGGATGTTTTTGCCCTAGAAAATAGAACAAGAGTGAGCTTGGAGACATTTCATAGAGAAGGACTTTAAAAGTGCTCCCCGTTGAAAACTGGCACAAAGCCAAACATGTTGCACATTTAACTGTATTTTTGTACCATAGTTAATCTTTGGACAAAACCTCCACGCTATGTTGTGCAGCGATTCGTTTAGGTTCTGTGTCCCATTATGCCTACATCTATTAAGCCGTCTCTTTTCAGTTAACCTTTGAAAAATGAGCACCAGCATTTGGCCAGCTTCAAAAGAAAGAGCTTCATGCATTTTGTGTTGGCCAGGCTCTTGCAATTTCTCTCTGCCAGAAACATCATGATTTTTCCCCGAGTGCACAGTGAATGTGTTTTGGGTTGCTGTCAGTTGATGTCATGTGAAAGAGGATGGCAAAGATCCTTTTTTCATCAACTTAGTGTCTCCAACATCATCTTTGATCGCTCTTCCATAGTAGTTTTGAATTCTGACTACTTTTCATTGGTGAGTTTGCCTTTGCCACCAAGAGATTTCTTAGCTGCCTCACCTTCAGATTTCTTAAAGCAGCACCCATTTTTTTGAGACGTGATTAACACAATCTTTTTTGAAATTTCAGTATCATCCCCATGCACATTGATCTTTGAGATGGCATCAAAAGACTTACTGTCTCCATCTGACAGCATTGTTGTGTAACGCAAGACTAACTTGTCAACCAATGTTTGCCAGATGTTAGTGGCATATTTTGATTCCATTGCATCGGATGATCCATTTTTTTTCTCGGCATTTCAGTCTATGCTCTCGGATCCAGGCTTCATAACTATAATCTCCTTCCTTTTGGCCCTGTTTGCACTTGTTGCAAATATTTCAAAGGACTTCATAGTCTAAGGGAAGGCCATTCAATAGATCGATAACTACTCCTATCCCACTGTGAGATGAGTGTCCTCTCCTCTCCCAGCTTCCAACAAAAGGGACACCTATATTGAGAACACCAACTTGATCTGGAAATTCACCAACATCAGGAACAAAAGCATAGAGCTCCACTAATAAAGGACAATCTAACTGTGTAGCATCTCCTGTCACGGAAACAAAAAATGAATTCTTATACAAGAAACCTACCTATCGTCTCTGACATACCTAGTACGCATTTTTGTCAATGTATTTTGTCTATTGGTACTACTCTTCAAATCAGAGATATCTCTGCAAGAATACTGGGAAAGCATAGAGCTCCACTAATAAAAGATAATCTAGCTATGTAGCATTTCCTGTCATCGAAACGAATAATGAATTCCTATGCCAATCGTGTATATCAAATCGTGTATGTCTCTGTAAGAATACAGTGGGAAGCAAAGAGCTCCACTAAGAAAGAGTAACTAAATGTGTAGCATTACCTGTCATAGAAACCGGTAACGAATTCCTGTGCCAGGAAAATAAATGTCTACCTGGCATCTCTATCATACATAGCACTCATTTTCTTTGATGTATTTTGTTTGTTGCTACTACTCTACAAATCGTATATATCTCTACAAGAATACTGGGAAAAGCACAGGGCTCCACTAATGTGGGATAATCTAACTGTATAGTATCACCTGTCATAGAAACAAATAATTAATTTATATGCCAGGAGAAAATAAAAAGTCTACCTGTAAACTCTAATATGCATAGTACGCATTTTCCTTCACAAGTTTTGTCTCTTGCTACCAGTCTACAAATCATATATCTCTGCAAGAATACTTGGGAAAGAATAGAGCCCCACTAATAAAGGATAATCTAACTTTATAGTATCACCTGTCATAGAAACAAATAATGAATTCATATAATAAAACGTCTACCTGTAATCTCTAATAGGTATAGTAAGCATTCTCCTTTTCGTGCAACATATCCCACAAAATAAAGGATTTGTTAACATTTCTTAGTAAAATTGATTGAATTTATTTGCATGCTCGTGTACCTATCCTTCTTGTTGCTGGTACCGTGTGGCTGCCTAAACTCGGTCAGAGAACCTAAGTCCGACCTTGCTTTGCAAAAAGGTAGATTTTAAAATTGACAGGAAGGGGTATACACATGTTAGCGTAATAAGCTAAAACATAGCTCCGTATTACTGTGAAAAACTAAGCGAACTTCTGCATTCGTATTGCATTCTTTTTGTGAAAAACTAAGCGAAGTGTTTCGCTGCCTTTTGCAACTCCATTCTTATCGTATAGAAGTAAGCCAAGTGTTTCGCTTACTTTTTCACAATAAGTAAGCATTCTTTTTGTGAAAAACTAAGTGAAGTGTTTCGCTTCCTTTTGCAACTCCATTCTTATTGTATAGAAGTAAGCGAAGTGTTTCGCTTACTTCTTCACAACAAGTAAGCATTCTTTTTGTGAAAAACTAAGCGAAGTGTTTCGCTTCCTTTTGCAACTCCATTCTTATTGTATAGAAGTAAGCGAAGTGTTTCGCTTACTTCTTCACAACAAGTAAGCATCCTTTTTGTGAAAAACTAAGCGAAGTGTTTCGCTTCCTTTTGCAACTCCATTCTTATTGTATAGAAGTAAGCGAAGTGTTTCGCTTACTTCTTCACAATAAGTAACTATTCTTTTTGTGAAAAGCTAAGCGAAGTGTTTCGCTTCCTTTTGCAACTCCATTCTTATTGTATAGAAGTAATTCGCTTACTTCTTCACAATAAGTAACTATTCTTTTTGTGAAAAACTAAGCGAAGTGTTTCGCTTCCTTTTGCAACTCCATTCTTATTGTATAGAAGTAAGCCAAGTGTTTCGCTTACTTCTTCACAATAAGTAAGCATTCTTTTTGTGAAAAACTAAGCGAAGTGTTTCGCTTCCTTTTGCAACTCCATTCTTATTGTATAGTAGTAAGCGAAGTGTTTCGCTTACTTCTTCACAATAAGTAAGCATTCTTTTTGTGAAAAACTAAGCGAAGTGTTTCACTTCCTTTTGCAACTCCATTCTTATTGTATAGAAGTAAGCCAAGTGTTTCGCTTACTTCTTCACAACAAGTAAGCATTCTTTTTGTGAAAAACTAAGCGAAGTGTTTCGCTTCCTTTTGCAACTCCATTCTTATTGTATAGAAGTAAGCCAAGTGTCTCGCTTACTTCTTCACAATAAGTAACTATTCTTTTTGTGAAAAACTAAGCGAAGTGTTTCGCTTCCTTTTGCAACTCCATTCTTATTGTATAGAAGTAATTCGCTTACTTCTTCACAATAAGTAACTATTCTTTTTGTGAAAAACTAAGCGAAGTGTTTCGCTTCCTTTTGCAACTCCATTCTTATTGTATAGAAGTAAGCCAAGTGTTTCGCTTACTTCTTCACAATAAGTAAGCATTCTTTTTGTGAAAAACTAAGCGAAGTGTTTCGCTTCCTTTTGCAACTCCATTCTTATTGTATGGTAGTAAGCGAAGTGTTTCGCTTACTTCTTCACAACAAGTAAGCATCCTTTTTGTGAAAAACTAAGCGAAGTGTTTCGCTTCCTTTTGCAACTCCATTCTTATTGTATAGAAGTAAGCGAAGTGTTTCGCTTACTTCTTCACAATAAGTAACTATTCTTTTTGTGAAAAACTAAGCGAAGTGTTTCGCTTCCTTTTGCAACTCCATTCTTATTGTATAGAAGTAATTCGCTTACTTCTTCACAATAAGTAAGCATTCTTTTTGTGAAAAACTAAGCGAAGTGTTTCGCTTCCTTTTGCAACTCCATTCTTATTGTATAGTAGTAAGCGAAGTGTTTCGCTTACTTCTTCACAATAAGTAAGCATTCTTTTTGTGAAAAACTAAGCGAAGTGTTTCACTTCCTTTTGCAACTCCATTCTTATTGTATAGAAGTAAGCCAAGTGTTTCGCTTACTTCTTCACAACAAGTAAGCATTCTTTTTGTGAAAAACTAAGCGAAGTGTTTCGCTTCCTTTTGCAACTCCATTCTTATTGTATAGAAGTAAGCCAAGTGTCTCGCTTACTTCTTCACAATAAGTAACTATTCTTTTTGTGGAAAAGTAAGCGAAGTGTTTCGCTTCCTTTTGCAACTCCATTCTCATTGTATAGAAGTAAGTGAAGTGTTTCGCTTACTTCTTCACAATAAGTAACTATTCTTTTTGTGAAAAACTAAGCGAAGTTTGGACTTGTTTGGATCTGTGATGGAAACTGCGAGACAGCAGCGATTATATGGAAACCACTCAGTCGCTTCCGTCAATTGTGTCCTTTGTGTCGCTGGAAAATTTGCCATCGATGGAAGCGATAGGAACAATCACGTCAAAACAAGGCTCTAAGGTTGAGAGCAAATAAATTATAGATTGATTGAAGAAAACCAGTAGAATTTTCAAGAGGGCCTCATTTTATCAATTTGAGTTGATTTGATTACGACACAAAACTCCAAAATTAACAGTAACAAAGATATCAGAAATTCTCTAATGGAATTATAGTAAATTACCTAAATTTTGCTTCAACAATTCATTGATAGAAATTGGCAATTAAATTTTAGATGAGTATTTGAAAGTTTTGCTGAAAAATGGTATCCTACAGTGAAGCATGGAAATTTCGAAAAGCGAGATAAGTCATATCCTTTGCTAATCATGATCCATGCATATGTACAGATTAGTGCATATCACATCATTGCAGATTTTATACGAACACTATTGTACTCCGTAGGGGTTCTTCTTTAATGTTTTGTTAATGCTGGATTTGGGGCCCTTCATGGTGAAAACTTAACCATAGCGTCCTCTTTGACGAGAATTTTCCTCATACTTGCCAAACTAACGAGTTATTTTCAATATTTCAGATGTTGGTGTGGAAAACTATGCAATTATCAGCAACTTTTCCTACAGCGAAGAATTGCTTAGTAGTATTCCAAAATTTCTAAGTACTTTCTTGTTGAGTTGTTCTAGAGGTCCCACATCTGTGATTTGCCCTTTTGCCGTTCTGCTGTATCACTGTTGACATATTAACTTTAATGGACAAGACATATACCAAAGTCCTGACAATCTGCTATGTGTTTAATGTTATGCACCATTTCCACCAGTTCAACTGTGGAGTTGTTTGGTTGACGACGTATTCTTATAGTCACTTTGTCTACTTTCAAATACTTTTGTTGACCGCAAGTACTTGACCAACAGCTATTACACTGAAAAAATACTTTTTGACAAGCATGGGTAAAATGACCTGATTTCAAACTAAAAGTTATTCCAATGAAGAAATATCAATTATGAAGTTTTATGACTGGTGACGCTTTCCATCAAAACTGAACATCATTCGATAGGGTTTTTTATTATTATAATCATCGTTGTTATCATTATTATAATTTTCATTATCATTGTATCATTTGTTTATTTGATTATTTAGTTATTACATACATGTCTACACTTCTATTTCAGTCTCTCTCAAATGAGATATCCGGTGAACATATCCGCGAATAAATTCAATTGGCAGTTTTTCATCATGAATTTTGAGTCACCGTCACCACAAATCTCAAACATTTTCGGTGTTGAAAAAGATCAGTTTCTATCATGAACACACAGGAAAGGCATTTATATACCAAAGACAATTGCATCAAATTGAGAAGCAATTTTGCTCCACTCACGTCTATTTGGTACCATGTTATTCAACATTATGATCAAAGTTCTATTCACTCAAGTAATCGTGGCAAATACCACATGGGGGCTTATTTCTCGCAATTTGTTTCAACGATTCTTTCAACGTAAGTATTTGTCACGTGGACCTTATCAACTGACTGAATAGTGACCTGAAAAGTTTTAATGGTTGGATATACCAATGCTGTTTGTGCTTTATCCTTCCATATTCTTTTTTATGATGATACCACTATTCTGTTTCATTTTGTTCTGTTAGTTTACATGAATCCTTAAATCCTTCCTGTCAACATCTCTTTTTCGCAATAGTCTGCTTCTTCATCCAGGGGGGAGGGAGAGAGAGGGGGAATCGCTATACACGATTTAAGAAAATATGATTCAGGGTAAGTAGTAGATTTGCCCCAAGCCCATTTCGTCATCTGTAATAAGTCAATCTGCCAGTTGACGAGATAAACTTGGAACAAGTCTATGATATGAAGTTGCAAAATTTTCGGCTTTGTTGTTCACAAAAAGAATACTTACTTATTGTGAAGAAGTAAGCGAAACACTTCGCTTACTTCTATACAATAAGAATGGAGTTGCAAAAGGAAGCGAAACACTTCGCTTAGTTTTTCACAAAAAGAATACTTACTTATTGTGAAGAAGTAAGCGAAACACTTCGCTTACTTCTATACAATAAGAATGGAGTTGCAAAAGGAAGCGAAACACTTCGCTTAGTTTTTCACAAAAAGGATGCTTACTTATTGTGAAGAAGTAAGCGAAACACATCGCTTACTTCTATACAATAAGAATGGAGTTGCAAAAGGAAGCGAAACACTTCGCTTAGTTTTTCACAAAAAGTTTGCTTACTTGTTGTGAAGAAGTAAGCGAAACACTTCGTTTACTTCTATACAATAAGAATGGAGTTGCAAAAGGAAGCGAAACACTTCACTTAGTTTTTCACAAAAAGAATGCTTACTTATTGTGAAAAAGTAAGCGAAACACTTCGCTTACTTCTATACAATAAGAATGGAGTTGCAAAAGGAAGCGAAACACTTCGCTTAGTTTTTCACAATAAGAATGCAATACGAATGCAGAAGTTCACTTAGTTTTTCACAGTAATACGGAGCTACATTTTAGCTTAGTAAGCGAACAAATTATGTCTCGACAGGAAGGCATAACAGAATAATCCCGTGTATCTGTGTTCAAAAGTAATAAATTTTCAAAAACAGCAGTGCGCTGTTCAACCATCATGATAAACTGTAACTTCCTACCATCAACTTTCCGCATTCAAACATGTTGAGTGAAACAGAATTCAGATGCAGGGAAATTTCCATATGCTTTTCTTTGACTGATTGCTATTCTCACAAAACCTGACTTGACCGATGATCGTATCTTATCATACCAGAAATTATGGGGTTAGCAATAAGTTCAATATCGTTTCGCTAAGTTAGTTTATTTCAATGCACAAGGATAATACCCTACATTCCATTACTGCTTGCATTCAGCAATGGCCCCCAAAAACCTTTCTGTATATTGCCTGAATTTCATTTCATTTTGCTGCTTGTGAGCTCACTTGCATTCCTGGCATGGCCTATTAAATTCCTTGGGAAACTCTACTCAAGTTTTTAAAATTTTGTCACTCAGTTTGAAGCTGTTGTGATTAATCACAAAGATAATGAGAACTAAACTTGGAGCCAGGTTCATTTCCTTGCCTAGTTCCAGTGTAAAGATTAAATAAAGTCACCAAAGAGAATTTCGCTGTGAAAATTTCCCGGGAAATAATGCTACGGGAACTTGCGCTTGGCCCAAAGTCAAGCTTCTTCGACGAATTAAAGCAGGAAACGAGAACTAGAACTTTAACACACCTATGCTTATTTCTGGATTAACAACTCACCAATCTGTATTCCACTTTGTTGATGTCTATGTCTTTGTCGAAATCGTAAGTTGAGACTACCTCTGCAGCCGCTGTTAGCAATGGCTCAAACATAAACGGCTGTATATTTGCATTTGTTTTCATATGTGAGCAACCAAACTCAGACTCTGAATCTGAATCCATCGAGAAACTCAATTTTCAATTTCAAATGCAAGAACGCCATGTTATTGATGTTTGAAATGAAGATTTGTCAGCAGCGCTTTGGTAAGAATTCGCATGGAGCAATATAATGTGCCTACCAACATGTCATCATTGACGTCACAAATTCTCGCCCACTGATCACTGTTTTCGCCTCACGTCGCAAATTTTCAGAAAAATTGTCGTTTTTCAACTTTGTAAGTCTATATCTAAAAAACGGTAAAAGGTAGATCAAAAATTTTTTCAATTCCATTACTACCTCATCATAATGAATGATTTAAGCCCAACTTAATTTTGCGTGTCAGTTCTCCTTTAAATCATATTGAGACTAAGCAAAAGGACCTATTGCTCTTGACATTACCGACGTTTTCGAATACTGTAAATAAACTCTGTCAGAAAGTTGCATCTTTCTTATAAACGTGCATTTGAACAAGAAATCAATCATGGTAACATTGTGTGGCACCTCAGTCTATCCGACGAAAATATCCACAATTTTCAAATTCTGGAGATTATGAAATTTATCCCAATTGAGCGCTTTTTCAGTGCTAGTGTCAAGCAAGGGGCCCGTATCTGTTAGTTATCCCAGGGCCCGGCCTCGCTCTCGGTGGCCCTGGGCATTCCCTTTGCTTTTTGAACAAGAGGGGTGCACTTTTTGTTTTCTGGTGTTCCTCCACCTATTTTCCCAACATATTGAGGAACCAAAAACAATTCACAAAGACATAAAGAAGATGATATAAAGATATCTAAGTGTTGTATCAACTGGTTTTTCTACAAAGTTCATGGTTGTGTTACTGTTTTCTTTATCACGTGTGCGGCCTATGTAATCCTTGTGTTAGGCCAAAAACAAGAAGGGTGCACTTGTTGTCTTCTGGTGTTCCTCCACCTGTTTTCTAAGTATTTTGAGGCGCCAACAACAATTCACAAAGGCTTAAGAAAAATGATATAAAAACCTCTAAGCGTTGCATAGATTTGTTTTTTCACAATGTTTGTGTTTGCCAGTGCTACTCACTTTGGCATCTTCTGTGTGCCATTGCATAAAAAGATGGACCTCACCAGCGGTATCCTTGCAACTACTACTATGATTGGGCTTGCCTATTCCTTGCTGCCTTGTTGCAAGACTCGCTACAGAGCCCCTTTTGTATTCCTCTGGAAACAGAAAGAATACTGATAAATTTCTAAACAATTCTGCCCAGTTTTTTGTTGTTGGTGTGAGGGGCGTATAGGATATCAATGATACCTACATTACATTTAAATTGCACTAAAACAGTATCTGTTGGATCAGAGAGCATTTATCATAATAACTATAAGTGTGAAACTGCTGAAACAGAAGTCAGCACCCACCTTGAAATATCTGATTCATTGTAATTAAGACTACAGCTAACTAGGGGTGTACCGGATCAGGGTTTTCAGAATCCGGCCAGAACCCGATTTTCATGGCCGAAATTGACAAAGTCCGGCCGGATTATTGTTGAATCTTGTTACGTCGGATGTAAGTAGAGGAGACGCACCAAACAAAAGGGTGGTCTCCCAGCTGATCCATTCATCACGGTAAGGTAATTTCTAGTTCATATAACATTTTATCTAAGGCTTCTTGGCTTTAACAGCACACAAAGGTCTTCCACTAACCATTAATGATGTCAATGACAAGACCAATGGTAACAAGTTTTTTTAGGAGATTCCATAATTGCGTTGCTGTAAGGAACGTTCTGCAGAGTTTCCAGGTGTTTCATTGTTCACAAATTGCCGTGACATACACATCTCCAATACTGCTATATAACAAACAGCTAACCACAAACTGTAAGTTAGTTTTTGAAAGTTAAGAAACCCTCAAACCCTCCTGCCTGGCTTGAAAAGCTAAGAAACTTGTGTAATTGGCAGCTTAAACTTCCCCTGGTCACTCCTGTCATTATGTTTTGACAATGCACCTAACAGCAATAGCAAATTATGTTATTACTTGTTTTGAGATCTTACTAAGTAATTTGGAAGCCCATATCTGTAGTGTAATTTATTTAGTGTGTTGCAACGAGCTAGACGTAAACACTAAGTTGTTCTCTCAACAGTTTTTATGTGATTCTCTAAGTGCCAAATCATTGGGTAGAATCTATAAAGTCACTCTGAAAGTATGGAAACCGTCTGAAGATGCAATTCTTGCTTATGTAGTAATACCTTGTTGTCTTTTTACCATATGGTGATTGCTTTTATCTTGGTTCTCCTTCAATTGTATCTTGATCAAAATATTCCCACCTTTCTCTGTGACAGTTGCTCCTCTCTTGCTGGGTGTGCAGGATCGTCTGGATGACTATCGGGTAAATACAGCAATTGCTCCGAGCGGAAGATTTTCGCGAATCCATCATTTGCGATTTGTCGCTGATCCAGACTTTGACTAGTCTCAAAGCTTTGTCGTAATGGCCAATGAAATGAACGTAGCAGTGAGTTTCAGCAAGCGGTTGCATTGAGGGAAGCTTTCACTCTTGGAACTTTCCCAGCTTAGCCATTGCAGGTATGCCCTTTTTGTTTCTTTCCTCCTTTCCTTCCTGCTCCTCCATTTGATTTGGGATGTTTTAATGCGGAGCGATAGGCTACTCGTACTCCCTTTACCAGGCCATCAAGGATCCCTTCTTTGTTTGCAACAGCAACTGCATGACTACAGGTACGCAACGGCCAGGTCTATGACACAGACCATGTGGACCTTCTTGAGAAACATGACTTTCAGGTCCGCGAAATGTGGCCCACATCCTAGAATTTTTCCTATAGAGCGAAATTCTAAAATGCAGACCTTAACTTTGCGGACTTTGTCTAGTGTCCGCTAGATTTTGTCCGCATTATAGGATTTCGCTATAGGTTAAAATTCTAAAACACGGACCTTCATCTTGCGGACTTTCTTGTAGGTCCGCAAAATTTGGTCCCCATTTTAGAACTTTGCTGTAAGACGAAATTCCAAAGCACAGACCTCATTTTGCGGACTTTCTAGTACATTACATTTCAAAACAAAATCTCATTTAAAATTGAACCATTAGAAGTAACAAGAAATAGTATCTGGGGAAACATTAACGTAGAGAAAACTTACGTAAGTATCTCGTTCCATGAAGTTTATATTGCTGTTTTAGCAATTTTTAGACCCAGTATTTATCAACAGGAAGTTTGTTTCAGCCAATGGCTATCGGAGGATGGTTGCTCCTCTTACATAATACAATGTCTCCAGACACAAGGCTAATATTCTTACAGCTCAGACAATTCTGACAACGATTCATGATACTGGTTTGCACTACAAACTCATGTCAATTTTCTGCAAAAAGTTAACTGTCCTTGCCTTGTCTCGTCCCCTTTAGAAAGTTATTGCACAACAACTTGTCTGTCCCAACTATGCAAGAAGACAAATTCTTCTGTCAAATTGATGTCATTATACCTGAACTTGAAATCATGAAATCATTGTCACGTCATCTTGCTTTGTCCAGTTCAGACCAAGAGACGTTATTCATTATTATTCATTATTATCATTACTCATCATTATACTTAAAATACCCTATTTACATGTTTTACAACGGCAATTCTCTCCATTCCATTTTTTATGCATGATTTGAAGGAACAGATGGAGGTGGCAGTCTTATTGTCATTAAGTAGGGAATTCCACAATGTGATACGGCAAAAAGTTAAACCACGGTCGTCATAAGTAGTTGTTTTGGTTTGAGGCGACACTAACAGAATTTTTTATCACAAGGATAGAGTTGCGCTATATCGGATTGCTATCGGAGCGGAGCAGAGCGGAGTGATTTTCACTCAAAAGTGATATTTGGCGTAGCAGTTACACTGCATCGCTTCTCTTGCTCCCACGCCATATTCCTACGCAATTCTGATCTACACTGCAGGGTCCTTTTCCAGGCTGGCGCCAAAGTTTATTGTTTGCGTACCTGGAATTTCATTGTTACAAAGCGGAGTATATCGGATTTGTGCGATTACACTACAACGCTTCACTACAGAGTGACTGCAGAGTGATTTTCATACCACCTCCAGAGCGGAGTGATTTTCACTCCGCTAATCGGAGCGTTGTGTATCGGATTGGTGCAGCATAGTGTAACTCAAACCCCTATCCAATACGAAATCATTCCGCTCCAATAGCGATCCGGTATGGTGTAACTGGGGCCTAAATTATAATCATTATCCTTTTCATGCAACATATCCCACAAAATAAAGGATTTTGCTGTGCTAAACTGTTATAAAACTTAGGCATTAATTGTTGCAAGCACTTTTTATGAATAGTGCATTCACTTTCTAGACTAAACGGACTTGCCTTGATGCATAGCAATAACAATGTTAAGATAGATATTTAAAAGGTTGTGGATGTTTTTGCCCTAGAAAACAGAACAAGAGTGAGGCTTTGAGACATTTCATAGAGAAGGATTTTAAAAGTGCTCCCCGTTGAAAACTGGCACAAAGCCAAACATGTTGCACATTTAACTGTATTTTTGTACCATAGTTAATCTTTGGAAAAAACCTCCACACTATGTTGTGCAGTGATTCGTTTGGGTTCTGTGTCCCTTTATGCCTACATCTATTAAGCCGTCTCTTTTCAGTTAACCTTTGAAAAATGAGCACCAGCATTTGGCCAGCTTCAAAAGAAAGAGTTTCATGCATTTTGTGTTGGCCAGGCTCTTGCAATTTCTCTCTGCCAGAAAAACCATGATTTTTCCCCGAGTGCACAGTGAATGTGTTTTGGGTTGCTGTCAGTTGACGCCATTTGAAAGAGGATGGCAAAGATCCTTTTTTCATCAACTTAGTGTCTCCAACATCATCTTTGATCGCTCTTCCATAGTAGTTTTGAATTCTGACTACTTTTGATTGGTGAGTTTGCCTTTGCCACCAAGAGATTTCTTAGCTGCCTCACCCTCAGATTTCTTAAAGCAGCACCCATTCTTTTTGAGACGTGATTAACACAATCTTTTTTGAAATTTCAGTATCATCCCCATGCACATTGATCTTTGAGATGGCATCAAAAGACTTACTGTCTCCATCTGACAGCATTGTTGTGTAACGCAAGACTAACTTGTCAACCAATGTTTGCCAGATGTTAGTGGCATATTTTGATTCCATTGCATCGGATGATCCATTTTTTTTCTCGGCATTTCAGTCTATGCTCTCGGATCCAGGCTTCATAACTACCATCTCCTTCCTTTTGGCCCTGTTTGCACTTGTTGCAAATATTTGAAAGAACTTCATAGTCTAAGGGAAGGCCATTCAATAGATCTATAACTACTCCTATCCCACTGTGAGATGAGTGTCCTCTCCTCTCCCAGCTTCCAACAAAAGGGACACCTATATTGAGAACACCAACTTGATCTGGAAATTCACCAACATCAGGAACAAAAGCATAGAGCTCCACTAATAAAGGACAATCTAACTGTGTAGCATCTCCTGTCACGGAAACAAAAAATGAATTCTTATACAAGAAACCTACCTATCGTCTCTGACATACCTAGTACGCATTTTTGTCAATGTATTTTGTCTATTGGTACTACTCTTCAAATCAGAGATATCTCTGCAAGAATACTGGGAAAGCATAGAGCTCCACTAATAAAAGATAATCTAGCTATGTAGCATTTCCTGTCATCGAAACGAATAATGAATTCCTATGCCAATCGTGTATATCAAATCGTGTATGTCTCTGTAAGAATACAGTGGGAAGCAAAGAGCTCCACTAAGAAAGAGTAACTAAATGTGTAGCATCACCTGTCATAGAAACCGGTAACGAATTCCTGTGCCAGGAAAATAAATGTCTACCTGGCATCTCTATCATACATAGCACTCATTTTCTTTGATGTATTTTGTTTGTTGCTACTACTCTACAAATCGTATATATCTCTACAAGAATACTGGGAAAAGCACAGGGCTCCACTAATGTGGGATAATCTAACTGTATAGTATCACCTGTCATAGAAACAAATAATTAATTTATATGCCAGGAGAAAATAAAAAGTCTACCTGTAAACTCTAATATGCATAGTACGCATTTTCCTTCACGAGTTTTGTCTCTTGCTACCAGTCTACAAATCGTATATCTCTGCAAGAATACTTGGGAAAGAATAGAGCCCCACTAATAAAGGATAATCTAACTTTATAGTATCACCTGTCATAGAAACAAATAATGAATTCGTATAATAAAACGTCTACCTGTAATCTCTAATAGGTATAGTAAGCATTCTCCTTTTCGTGCAACATATCCCACAAAATAAAGGATTTTGCTGTGCTAAACTGTTATAAAACTTAGGCATTAATTGTTGCAAGCACTTTTTATGAATAGTGCATTCACTTCCTAGACTAAACGGACTTGCCTTGATGCATAGCAATAACAATGTTAAGATAGATATTTAAAAGGTTGTGGATGTTTTTGCCCTAGAAAATAGAACAAGAGTGAGCTTGGAGACATTTCATAGAGAAGGACTTTAAAAGTGCTCCCCGTTGAAAACTGGCACAAAGCCAAACATGTTGCACATTTAACTGTATTTTTGTACCATAGTTAATCTTTGGACAAAACCTCCACACTATGTTGTGCAGCGATTCGTTTAGGTTCTGTGTCCCATTATGCCTACATCTATTAAGCCGTCTCTTTTCAGTTAACCTTTGAAAAATGAGCACCAGCATTTGGCCAGCTTCAAAAGAAAGAGCTTCATGCATTTTGTGTTGGCCAGGCTCTTGCAATTTCTCTCTGCCAGAAACATCATGATTTTTCCCCGAGTGCACAGTGAATGTGTTTTGGGTTGCTGTCAGTTGATGTCATGTGAAAGAGGATGGCAAAGATCCTTTTTTCATCAACTTAGTGTCTCCAACATCATCTTTGATCGCTCTTCCATAGTAGTTTTGAATTCTGACTACTTTTCATTGGTGAGTTTGCCTTTGCCACCAAGAGATTTCTTAGCTGCCTCACCTTCAGATTTCTTAAAGCAGCACCCATTTTTTTGAGACGTGATTAACACAATCTTTTTTGAAATTTCAGTATCATCCCCATGCACATTGATCTTTGAGATGGCATCAAAAGACTTACTGTCTCCATCTGACAGCATTGTTGTGTAACGCAAGGCTAACTTGTCAACCAATGTTTGCCAGATGTTAGTGGCATATTTTGATTCCATTGCATCGGATGATCCATTTTTTTTCTCGGCATTTCAGTCTATGCTCTCGGATCCAGGCTTCATAACTATCATCTCCTTCCTTTTGGCCCTGTTTGCACTTGTTGCAAATATTTCAAAGGACTTCATAGTCTAAGGGAAGGCCATTCAATAGATCGATAACTACTCCTATCCCACTGTGAGATGAGTGTCCTCTCCTCTCCCAGCTTCCAACAAAAGGGACACCTATGTTGAGAACACCAACTTGATCTGGAAATTCACCAACATCAGGAACAAAAGCATAGAGCTCCACTAATAAAGGACAATCTAACTGTGTAGCATCTCCTGTCACGGAAACAAAAAATGAATTCTTATACAAGAAACCTACCTATCGTCTCTGACATACCTAGTACGCATTTTTGTCAATGTATTTTGTCTATTGGTACTACTCTTCAAATCAGAGATATCTCTGCAAGAATACTGGGAAAGCATAGAGCTCCACTAATAAAAGATAATCTAGCTATGTAGCATTTCCTGTCATCGAAACGAATAATGAATTCCTATGCCAATCGTGTATATCAAATCGTGTATATCTCTGTAAGAATACAGTGGGAAGCAAAGAGCTCCACTAAGAAAGAGTAATCTAAATGTGTAGCATCACCTGTCATAGAAACCGATAACGAATTCCTGTGCCAGGAAAATAAATGTCTACCTGGCATCTCTATCATACATAGCACTCATTTTCTTTGATGTATTTTGTTTGTTGCTACTACTCTACAAATCGTATATATCTCTACAAGAATACTGGGAAAAGCACAGGGCTCCACTAATGTGGGATAATCTAACTGTATAGTATCACCTGTCATAGAAACAAATAATTAATTTATATGCCAGGAGAAAATAAAAAGTCTACCTGTAAACTCTAATATGCATAGTACGCATTTTCCTTCACAAGTTTTGTCTCTTGCTACCAGTCTACAAATCATATATCTCTGCAAGAATACTTGGGAAAGAATAGAGCCCCACTAACAAAGGATAATCTAACTTTATAGTATCACCTGTCATAGAAACAAATAATGAATTCATATAATAAAACGTCTACCTGTAATCTCTAATAGGTATAGTAAGCATTCTCCTTTTCGTGCAACATATCCCACAAAATAAAGGATTTGTTAACATTTCTTAGTAAAATTGATTGAATTTATTTGCATGCTCGTGTACCTATCCTTCTTGTTGCTGGTACCGTGTGGCTGCCTAAACTCGGTCAGAGAACCTAAGTCCGACCTTGCTTTGCAAAAAGGTAGATTTTAAAATTGACAGGAAGGGGTATATAACATGTTAGCGTAATAAGCTAAAACATAGCTCCGTATTACTGTGAAAAACTAAGCGAACTTCTGCATTCGTATTGCATTCTTTTTGTGAAAAACTAAGCGAAGTGTTTCGCTTCCTTTTGCAACTCCATTCTTATCGTATAGAAGTAAGCCAAGTGTTTCGCTTACTTTTTCACAATAAGTAAGCATTCTTTTTGTGAAAAACTAAGTGAAGTGTTTCGCTTCCTTTTGCAACTCCATTCTTATTGTATAGAAGTAAGCGAAGTGTTTCGCTTACTTCTTCACAACAAGTAAGCATTCTTTTTGTGAAAAACTAAGCGAAGTGTTTCGCTTCCTTTTGCAACTCCATTCTTATTGTATAGAAGTAAGCGAAGTGTTTCGCTTACTTCTTCACAATAAGTAAGCATCCTTTTTGTGAAAAACTAAGCGAAGTGTTTCGCTTCCTTTTGCAACTCCATTCTTATTGTATAGAAGTAAGCGAAGTGTTTCGCTTACTTCTTCACAACAAGTAAGCATCCTTTTTGTGAAAAACTAAGCGAAGTGTTTCGCTTCCTTTTGCAACTCCATTCTTATTGTATAGAAGTAAGCGAAGTGTTTCGCTTACTTCTTCACAATAAGTAACTATTCTTTTTGTGAAAAACTAAGCGAAGTGTTTCGCTTCCTTTTGCAACTCCATTCTTATTGTATAGAAGTAATTCGCTTACTTCTTCACAATAAGTAACTATTCTTTTTGTGAAAAACTAAGCGAAGTGTTTCGCTTCCTTTTGCAACTCCATTCTTATTGTATAGAAGTAAGCCAAGTGTTTCGCTTACTTCTTCACAATAAGTAAGCATTCTTTTTGTGAAAAACTAAGCGAAGTGTTTCGCTTCCTTTTGCAACTCCATTCTTATTGTATAGTAGTAAGCGAAGTGTTTCGCTTACTTCTTCACAATAAGTAAGCATTCTTTTTGTGAAAAACTAAGCGAAGTGTTTCACTTCCTTTTGCAACTCCATTCTTATTGTATAGAAGTAAGCCAAGTGTTTCGCTTACTTCTTCACAACAAGTAAGCATTCTTTTTGTGAAAAACTAAGCGAAGTGTTTCGCTTCCTTTTGCAACTCCATTCTTATTGTATAGAAGTAAGCCAAGTGTCTCGCTTACTTCTTCACAATAAGTAACTATTCTTTTTGTGGAAAAGTAAGCGAAGTGTTTCGCTTCCTTTTGCAACTCCATTCTCATTGTATAGAAGTAAGTGAAGTGTTTCGCTTACTTCTTCACAATAAGTAACTATTCTTTTTGTGAAAAACTAAGCGAAGTTTGGACTTGTTTGGATCTGTGATGGAAACTGCGAGACAGCAGCGATTATATGGAAACCACTCAGTCGCTTCCGTCAATTGTGTCCTTTGTGTCGCTGGAAAATTTGCCATCGATGGAAGCGATAGGAACAATCACGTCAAAACAAGGCTTTAAGGTTGAGAGCAAATAAATTATAGATTGATTGAAGAAAACCAGTAGAATTTTCAAGAGGGCCTCATTTTATCAATTTGAGTTGATTTGATTACGACACAAAACTCCAAAATTAACAGTAACAAAGATATCAGAAATTCTCTAATGGAATTATAGTAAATTACCTAAATTTTGCTTCAACAATTCATTGATAGAAATTGGCAATTAAATTTTAGATGAGTATTTGAAAGTTTTGCTGAAAAATGGTATCCTACAGTGAAGCATGGAAATTTCGAAAAGCGAGATAAGTCATATCCTTTGCTAATCATGATCCATGCATATGTACAGATTAGTGCATATCACATCATTGCAGATTTTATACGAACACTATTGTACTCCGTAGGGGTTCTTCTTTAATGTTTTGTTAATGCTGGATTTGGGGCCCTTCATGGTGAAAACTTAACTATAGCGTCCTCTTTGACGAGAATTTTCCTCATACTTGCCAAACTAACGAGTTATTTTCAATATTTCAGATGTTGGTGTGGAAAACTATGCAATTATCAGCAACTTTTCCTACAGCGAAGAATTGCTTAGTAGTATTCCAAAATTTCTAAGTACTTTCTTGTTGAGTTGTTCTAGAGGTCCCACATCTGTGATTTGCCCTTTTGCCGTTCTGCTGTATCACTGTTGACATATTAACTTTAATGGACAAGACATATACCAAAGTCCTGACAATCTGCTATGTGTTTAATGTTATGCACCATTTCCACCAGTTCAACTGTGGAGTTGTTTGGTTGACGACGTATTCTTATAGTCACTTTGTCTACTTTCAAATACTTTTGTTGACCGCAAGTACTTGACCAACAGCTATTACACTGAAAAAATACTTTTTGACAAGCATGGGTAAAATGACCTGATTTCAAACTAAAAGTTATTCCAATGAAGAAATATCAATTATGAAGTTTTATGACTGGTGACGCTTTCCATCAAAACTGAACATCATTCGATAGGGTTTTTTATTATTATAATCATCGTTGTTATCATTATTATAATTTTCATTATCATTGTATCATTTGTTTATTTGATTATTTAGTTATTACATACATGTCTACACTTCTATTTCAGTCTCTCTCAAATGAGATATCCGGTGAACATATCCGCGAATAAATTCAATTGGCAGTTTTTCATCATGAATTTTGAGTCACCGTCACCACAAATCTCAAACATTTTCGGTGTTGAAAAAGATCAGTTTCTATCATGAACACACAGGAAAGGCATTTATATACCAAAGACAATTGCATCAAATTGAGAAGCAATTTTGCTCCACTCACGTCTATTTGGTACCATGTTATTCAACATTATGATCAAAGTTCTATTCACTCAAGTAATCGTGGCAAATACCACATGGGGGCTTATTTCTCGCAATTTGTTTCAACGATTCTTTCAACGTAAGTATTTGTCACGTGGACCTTATCAACTGACTGAATAGTGACCTGAAAAGTTTTAATGGTTGGATATACCAATGCTGTTTGTGCTTTATCCTTCCATATTCTTTTTTATGATGATACCACTATTCTGTTTCATTTTGTTCTGTTAGTTTACATGAATCCTTAAATCCTTCCTGTCAACATCTCTTTTTCGCAATAGTCTGCTTCTTCATCCAGGGGGGAGGGAGAGAGAGGGGGAATCGCTATACACGATTTAAGAAAATATGATTCAGGGTAAGTAGTAGATTTGCCCCAAGCCCATTTCGTCATCTGTAATAAGTCAATCTGCCAGTTGACGAGATAAACTTGGAACAAGTCTATGATATGAAGTTGCAAAATTTTCGGCTTTGTTGTTCACAAAAAGAATGCTTACTTATTGTGAAGAAGTAAGCGAAACACTTTGCTTACTTCTATACAATAAGAATGGAGTTGAAAAAGGAAGCGAAACACTTCGCTTAGTTTTTCACAAAAAGAATACTTACTTATTGTGAAGAAGTAAGCGAAACACTTCGCTTACTTCTATACAATAAGAATGGAGTTGCAAAAGGAAGCGAAACACTTCGCTTAGTTTTTCACAAAAAGGATGCTTACTTATTGTGACGAAGTAAGCGAAACACATCGCTTACTTCTATACAATAAGAATGGAGTTGCAAAAGGAAGCGAAACACTTCGCTTAGTTTTTCACAAAAAGTTTGCTTACTTGTTGTGAAGAAGTAAGCGAAACACTTCGTTTACTTCTATACAATAAGAATGGAGTTGCAAAAGGAAGCGAAACACTTCACTTAGTTTTTCACAAAAAGAATGCTTACTTATTGTGAAAAAGTAAGCGAAACACTTCGCTTACTTCTATACAATAAGAATGGAGTTGCAAAAGGAAGCGAAACACTTCGCTTAGTTTTTCACAATAAGAATGCAATACGAATGCAGAAGTTCACTTAGTTTTTCACAGTAATACGGAGCTACATTTTAGCTTAGTAAGCGAACAAATTATGTCTCGACAGGAAGGCATAACAGAATAATCCCGTGTATCTGTGTTCAAAAGTAATAAATTTTCAAAAACAGCAGTGCGCTGTTCAACCATCATGATAAACTGTAACTTCCTACCATCAACTTTCCGCATTCAAACATGTTGAGTGAAACAGAATTCAGATGCAGGGAAATTTCCATATGCTTTTCTTTGACTGATTGCTATTCTCACAAAACCTGACTTGACCGATGATCGTATCTTATCATACCAGAAATTATGGGGTTAGCAATAAGTTCAATATCGTTTCGCTAAGTTAGTTTATTTCAATGCACAAGGATAATACCCTACATTCCATTACTGCTTGCATTCAGCAATGGCCCCCAAAAACCTTTCTGTATATTGCCTGAATTTCATTTCATTTTGCTGCTTGTGAGCTCACTTGCATTCCTGGCATGGCCTATTAAATTCCTTGGGAAACTCTACTCAAGTTTTTAAAATTTTGTCACTCAGTTTGAAGCTGTTGTGATTAATCACAAAAATAATGAGAACTAAACTTGGAGCCAGGTTCATTTCCTTGCCTAGTTCCAGTGTAAAGATTAAATTAAGTCACCAAAGAGAATTTCGCTGTGAAAATTTCCCGGGAAATAATGCTACGGGAACTTGCGCTTGGCCCAAAGTCAAGCTTCTTCGACGAATTAAAGCAAGAAACGAGAACTAGAACTTTAACACGCCTATGCTTATTTCTGGATTAACAACTCACCAATCTGTATTCCACTTTGTTGATGTCTATGTCTGTGTCGAAATCGTAAGTTGAGACTACCTCTGCAGCCGCTGTTAGCAATGGCTCAAACATAAACGGCTGTATATTTGCATTTGTTTTCATATGTGAGCAACCAAACTCAGACTCTGAATCTGAATCCATCGAGAAACTCAATTTTCAATTTCAAATGCAAGAACGCCATGTTATTGATGTTTGAAATGAAGATTTGTCAGCAGCGCTTTGGTAAGAATTCGCATGGAGCAATATAATGTGCCTACCAACATGTCATCATTGACGTCACAAATTCTCGCCCACTGATCACTGTTTTCGCCTCACGTCGCAAATTTTCAGAAAAATTGTCGTTTTTCAACTTTGTAAGTCTATATCTAAAAAACGGTAAAAGGTAGATCAAAAATTTTTTCAATTCCATTACTACCTCATCATAATGAATGATTTAAGCCCAACTTAATTTTGCGTGTCAGTTCTCCTTTAAATCATATTGAGACTAAGCAAAAGGACCTATTGCTCTTGACATTACTGATGTTTTTGAATACTGTAAATAAACTCTGTCAGAAAGTTGCATCTTTCTTATAAACGTGCATTTGAACAAGAAATCAATCATGGTAACATTGTGTGGCACCTCAGTCTATCCAACGAAAATATCCACAATTTTCAAGTTCTGGAGATTATGAAATTTATCCCAATTGAGCGCTTTTTCAGTGCTAGTGTCAAGCAAGGGGCCCGTATCTGTTAGTTACCCCAGGGCCCGACCTCGCTCTCGGTGGCCCTGGGCATTCCCTTTGCTTTTTGAACAAGAGGGGTGCACTTTTTGTTTTCTGGTGTTCCTCCACCTATTTTCCCAACATATTGAGGAACCAAAAACAATTCACAAAGACATAAAGAAGATGATATAAAGATATCTAAGTGTTGTATCAACTGGTTTTTCTACAAAGTTCATGGTTGTGTTACTGTTTTCTTTATCACGTGTGCGGCCTATGTAATCCTTGTGTTAGGCCAAAAACAAGAAGGGTGCACTTGTTGTCTTCTGGTGTTCCTCCACCTGTTTTCTAAGTATTTTGAGGCGCCAACAACAATTCACAAAGGCTTAAGAAAAATGATATAAAAACCTCTAAGCGTTGCATAGATTTGTTTTTTCACAATGTTTGTGTTTGCCAGTGCTACTCACTTTGGCATCTTCTGTGTGCCATTGCATAAAAAGATGGACCTCACCAGCGGTATCCTTGCAACTACTACTATGATTGGGCTTGCCTATTCCTTGCTGCCTTGTTGCAAGACTCGCTACAGAGCCCCTTTTGTATTCCTCTGGAAACAGAAAGAATACTGATAAATTTCTAAACAATTCTGCCCAGTTTTTTGTTGTTGGTGTGAGGGGCGTATAGGATATCAATGATACCTACATTACATTTAAATTGCACTAAAACAGTATCTGTTGGATCAGAGAGCATTTATCATAATAACTATAAGTGTGAAACTGCTGAAACAGAAGTCAGCACCCACCTTGAAATATCTGATTCATTGTAATTAAGACTACAGCTAACTAGGGGTGTACCGGATCAGGGTTTTCAGAATCCGGCCAGAACCCGATTTTCATGGCCGAAATTGACAAAGTCCGGCCGGATTATTGTTGAATCTTGTTACGCCGGATGTAAGTAGAGGAGACGCACCAAACAAAAGGGTGGTCTCCCTGCTGATCCATTCATCACGGTAAGGTAATTTCTAGTTCATATAACATTTTATCTAAGGCTTCTTGGCTTTAACAGCACACAAAGGTCTTCCACTAACCATTAATGATGTCAATGACAAGACCAATGGTAACAAGTTTTTTTAGGAGATTCCATAATTGTGTTGCTGTAAGGAATGTTCTGCAGAGTTTCCAGGTGTTTCATTGTTCACAAATTGCTGTGACATACACATCTCCAATACTGCTATATAACAAACAGCTAACCACAAACTGTAAGTTAGTTTTTGAAAGTTAAGAAACCCTCAAACCCTCCTGCCTGGCTTGAAAAGCTAAGAAACTTGTGTAATTGGCAGCTTAAACTTCCCCTGGTCACTCCTGTCATTATGTTTTGACAATGCACCTAACAGCAATAGCAAATTATGTTATTACTTGTTTTGAGATCTTACTAAGTAATTTGGAAGCCCATATCTGTAGTGTAATTTATTTAGTGTGTTACAACGAGCTAGACGTAAACACTAAGTTGTTCTCGCAACAGTTTTTATGTGATTCTCTAAGTGCCAAATCCTTGGGTAGAATCTATAAAGTCACTCTGAAAGTATGGAAACCGTTTGAAGATGCAATTCTTGCTTATGTAGTAATACCTTGTTGTCTTTTTACCATATGGTGATTGCTTGTATCTTGGTTCTCCTTCAATTGTATCTTGATCAAAATATTCCCATCTTTCTCTGTGACAGTTGCTCCTCTCTTGCTGGGTGAGCAGGATCGTCTGGATGACTATCGGGTAAATACAGCAATTGCTCCGAGCGGAAGATTTTCGCGAATCCATCATTTGCGATTTGTCGCTGATCCAGACTTTGACTAGTCTCAAAGCTTTGTCGTAATGGCCAATGAAATGAACGTAGCAGTGAGTTCCAGCAAGCGGTTGCAGTGAGGGAAGCTTTCACTCTTGGAACTTTCCCAGCTTAGCCATTGCAGGTATACCCTTTTTGTTTCTTTCCTCCTTTCCTTCCTGCTCCTCCACTTGATTTGGGATTTCTTAATGCGGAGCGATAGGCTACTCGTACTCCCTTTACCAGGCCATCAAGGATCCCTTCTTTGTTTGCAACAGCAACTGCATGACTACAGATACGCAACGGCCAGGTCTATGACACGGACCATGTGGACCTTCTTGAGAAACATGACTTTCAGGTCCGCGAAATGTGGCCCACATCCTAGAATTTTTCCTATAGAGCGAAATTCTAAAATGCAGACCTTAACTTTGCGGACTTTGTCTAGTGTCTGCGAGATTTTGTCCGCATTATAGGATTTCGCTATAGGTTAAAATTCTAAAACACGGACCTTCATCTTGCGGACTTTCTTGTAGGTCCGCAAAATTTGGTCCCCATTTTAGAACTTTGCTGTAAGACGAAATTCCAAAGCACAGACCTAATTTTGCGGACTTTCTAGTACATTACATTTCAAAACAAAATCTCATTTAAAATTGAACCATTAGAAGTAACAAGAAATAGTATCTGGGGAAACATTAACGTAGAGAAAACTTACGTAAGTATCTCGTACCATGAAATTTACATTGCTGTTTTAGCAATTTTTAGACCCAGTATTTATCAACAGGAAGTTTGTTTCAGCCAATGCCTATCGGAGGATGGTTGCTCCTCTTACATAATACAATGTCTCCAGACACAAGGCTAATATTCTTACAGCTCAGACAATTCTGACAACGATTCATGATACTGGTTTGCACTACAAACTCATGTCAATTTTCTGCAAAAAGTTAACTGTCCTTGCCTTGTCTCGTCCCCTTTAGAAAGTTATTGCACAACAACTTGTCAGTCCCAACTATGCAAGAAGACAAATTCTTGTGTCAAATTGATGTCATTATACCTGAACTTGAAATCATGAAATCATTGTCACGTCATCTTGCTTTGTCCAGTTCAGACCAAGAGACGTTATTCATTATTATTCATTATTATCATTACTCATTATTATACTTAAAATACCCTATTTACATGTTTTACAACGGCAATTCTCTCCATTCCATTTTTATGCATGATTTGAAGGAACAGATGGAGGTGGCAGTCTTATTGTCATTAGGTAGGGAATTCCACAAGATGATACGGCAAAAAGATAAACCACGGTCGTCATAAGTAGTTGTTTTGGTTTGAGGCAACATTAACATAATTTTTTATCACAAGGATAGAGTTACACTATATCGGACTGCTATCGGAGCGGAGCAGAGCGGAGTGATTTTCACCCCGAAGTGATATTTGGCGTAGCAGTTACACTGCATCGCTTCTCTTGCTCACGCCATATTCCTACGCAATTCTGATCTACGCTGCAGGGTCCTTTTCCAGGCTGGCGCCAAAGTTTATTGTTTGCGTATCTGGAATTTCATTGTTACAAAGCGGAGTATATCGGATTTGTGCGATTACACTACAACGCTTCACTACGGAGTGACTGCAGAGTGATTTCATACCACCTCCAGAGCAGAGTGATTTTCACTCCGCTAATCGGAGCGTTGTGTATCGGATTGGTGCAGCATAGTGTAACTCAAACCCCTATCCAATACGAAAGTCACTCCGCTCCGATAGCGATCCGGTATAGTGTAACTGGGGCCTAAATTATAATCATTATCCTTTTCGTGCAACATATCCCACAAAATAAAGGATTTTGCTATGCTAAAATGTTATAAACCTTAGGCATTAATTGTTGCAAGCTCTTTTTATGAATAGTGCATTCACTTCCTCTGTGTAACAACTCATTACAGGTGGATGGAAGAAGAAAGAAGGAAGACTAAACGGACTTGCCTTGATGCATAGCAATAACAATGTTAAGATAGATATTTGAAAGGTTGTGGATGTATTTGCCCTAGAAAATAGAACAAGAGTGAGCTTGGAGACATTTCATAGAGAAGGACTTTAAAAGTGCTCCCCGTTGAAAACTGGCACAAAGCCAAATATGTTGCACATTTAACTGTATTTTTGTACCATAGTTTATCTTTGGACAAAACCTCCACACTATGTTGTGCAGCAATTCGTTTAGGTTCTGTGTCCCGTTATGCCTACATCTATTAAGCTGTCTCTTTTCAGTTAACCTTTGAAAAATGAGCACCAGCATTTGGCCAGCTTCAAAGGAAAGAGTTTCATGCATTTTGTGTTGGCCAGGCTCTTGCAATTTCTCTCTGCCAGAAACATCATGATTTTTCCCCAAGTGCACAGTGAATGTGTTTTGGGTTGCTGTCAGTTGACATCATGTGAAAGAGGATGGCAAAGATCCTCTTTTCATCAACTTAGTGTCTCCAACATCATCTTTGATCGCTCTTCCATAGTAGTTTTGAATTCTGACTACTTTTCATTGGTGAGTTTGCCTTTGCCACCAAGAGATTTCTTAGCTGCCTCACCTTCAGATTTCTTAAAGCAGCACCCATTCTTTTTGAGACGTGATTAACACAATCTTTTTTGAAATTTCAGTATCATCCCCATGCACATTGATCTTTGAGATGGCATCAAAAGACTTACTGTCTCCATCTGACAGCATTGTTGTGTAACGCAAGACTAACTTGTCAACCAATGTTTGCCAGATGTTAGCGGCATATTTTGATTCCATTGCATCGGATGATCCATTTTTTTCTCTCGGCATTTCAGTCTATGCTCTCGGATCCAGGCTTCATAACTATCATCTCCTTCCTTTTGGCCCTGTTTGCACTTGTTGCAAATATTTCAAAGGACTTCATAGTCTAAGGGAAGGCCAGTCAATAGACCTATAACTACTCCTATCCCACTGTGAGATGAGTGTCCTCTCCTCTCCCAGCTTCCAACAAAAGGGACACCTACATTGAGAACACCAACTTGATCTGGAAATTCACCAACATCAGCAACAAAAGCATAGAGCTCCACTAATAAAGGACAATCTAACTGTGTAGCATCTCCTGTCACAGAAACAAAAAATGAATTCTTATACAAGAAACCTACCTATCGTCTCTGACATACCTAGTACGCATTTTTGTCAATGTATTTTGTCTATTGGTACTACTCTTCAAATCAGAGATATCTCTGCAAGAATACTGGGAAAGCATAGAGCTCCACTAATAAAAGATAATCTAGCTATGTAGCATTTCCTGTCATCGAAACAAATAATGAATTCCTATGCCAATCGTGTATATCAAATTGTGTATATCTCTGTAAGAATACAGTGGGAAGCAAAGAGCTCCACTAAGAAAGAGTAATCTAAATGTGTAGCATCACCTGTCATAGAAACCGATAACGAATTCCTGTGCCAGGAAAATAAATGTCTACCTGGCATCTCTATCATACATAGCACTCATTTTCTTTGATGTATTTTGTTTGTTGCTACTACTCTACAAATCGTATATATCTCTTCAAGAATACTGGGAAAAGCACAGGGCTCCACTAATGTGGGATAATCTAACAGTATAGTATCACCTGTCATAGAAACAAATAATTAATTTCTATGCCAGGAGAAAATAAAAAGTCTACCTGTAAACTCTAATATGCATAGTACGCATTTTCCTTCACGAGTTTTGTCTCTTGCTACCAGTCTACAAATCATATATCTCTGCAAGAATACTTGGGAAAGAATAGAGCCCCACTAAGAAAGGATAATCTAACTTTATAGTATCACCTGTCATAGAAACAAATAATGAATTCGTATAATAAAACGTCTACCTGTAATCTCTAATAGGTATAGTAAGCATTCTCCTTGATGTATATGGTTTTTTCTGTAGCAAAATTAAATAATTTGCATTCAAAAGTTTTAACATTTGCATTCTTAACTTTTTATTCATATGTAAGTTTTTTTCATTCACATTCACAATTTTCTTCCTTCATATTCATGATTCTTCCATTCGTGTTCATACACGCACATACTTTCCATTCACATTCATCACTTTTTCATTCACATTCTTGAATCAATTGTTCGCATTCACAATTTTTTATCATATTCACCCAAGTGTGTATGTACCCACAAATTTTCAATAATCATTGTCAACCTCTTTTTCTGTTTAAATGCATCTCAGCAAAAGTTCCTGGATGCGTAGTTTACATAAGTTAAAACGAGCTGAAAACACCTGAAACGAGCTGAAACGACCTGAAATGAGCTGTTCAAATCAGGATCGAGGCTGAAACGACTTGAAACGACCTGATTATCCTAGCAACGAGGTGTAGGTTTCAGGGGAGTCCTTTTGTTCTCTACGTATTGTCGCATTCTCTTTTTGAAATGATGGAAGCAAATCTATGGGGAGTCCTTTTGTTCACTTGTATTGTTGCATTCTCTATTAATTTTCTACCTATTCTCTTCAAGAAGCGACAGTGATGACCCTCAGGGGAGGCACTTTGTTCTCCACGTATTGTCGTTAACCCAAATCCACATGAGGGGGTGTTTTCCACCCCCCCTTGAGGTTTTTCTTGCCGTGTTATTCAAAGACATCAACTATGTCCCCCAAACCTACCTGACTTTTACTGATTATCTATTTGCCACATTTTCATCAAAAAATTTTCAAACAATAGAGCTCACAGGTCATGTGACATGCCCATATTTGGAAGCAGGTAGCAAACAAATCATTGTTTTTGATGATTTCAATGGAAAGGTTTGATCATATTATGAAGTATTATACACCAAATGAATCAGTGAACAAAGAGCTTCAATTTGGTACCGGAATTTCTTTAATTTGATGACGTCAGCATTTTTTGATGATGATGTCATAATAGCCGCTATTTTGGGCTAATTAGCAATGTTTTTAAATATTTTTGACATTTTTCAATTGAGAAGACTCTAATGATACGTTTGTAATGGGGTATAACCACATTGCAGCTTATTTTTGTCTATTTTGACAGAGAACAAATTAATTGTGGAAATGACCTCATACAAATTGGCTAATTTCTGCCAAAATATCACTATAAAATCATTAATTTCTATGAAATTATATTTTAACATCAAATTTGGGGCTAAAGTGAACCAAAAACTGCAAAATGTGTGTGCCAAACCATCTCTAAATTCAAATTTAACTTGGAAGCCTGATTTTCACTGATTTTCAACTTCATGACGTCACTGTGATGTCATAAGGTGTGGCAGCCACACCCAAATTGCGCTACAAGCTAGAAATGACTTGATCTGTAACTGTGCCAGGTTGTATTGGATTCTGAGGAGTCTAAGGTAGTTTTCAGAGGGGGGTGGAAAGAACCCCCCCCCCCCATAAATGGCAGCTCGAAAAAAGCCCATATGGATTAGGGTTAAGAAACGAAAAAAAACAAAGTTTAGGGGAAATCTTTGAAAGCAAAGTTGACAGTCGTGTTCGAGGGGCAAATCCGATTTTTGTATGCGTTTTTTTTGCGATTTCAAGGAAGATGTATGAAAAGAATCAGTAATTTGCTCCTCGGCCGTGTTGATAAATCATAAATGCTTGTAAAGATATATGCTTTTGAAGCCTGGTTTTCTAAAAGCCTGGTTTCCATATGATCGCAAGGATCTCTGGTGATGCAAGGATCACACCATTTTGTGACCAACCATTGGCGCTACAGATGTGTTCCTTTCGTTTATTAATGCAACAATAATAAATAGAGAACAAATGGACTCCCCTAAGATTTGTCATTGTCGTATCTTAACAAAAATACAACAATACGTAAACAAACAAAGAGAATCCCCAAAGATTTGTTGGAGAACAACGGGACTCCCCTATGATTCGTCACCCTTGCTTCTTAAAGAGAATGCGACAATACGTAGAGAACAAAAGGACTCCCCTGACAGCAACACCTGGTTGCTAGGATAATCAGGTCGTTCCAAGTCGTTTCAGCTTCGATCCTGATTTGGACAGCTCGTTTCAGATGGTTTCAGGTCGTTTCAGCTCATTTCAGCTCGTTTTAACTTATGTAAATTACGTTCCTGGATGCCCTTTTTCCACAAGCATTCTAGCTTTTTTCAAAAGCGTTCTAGGTTTTCTAGTTGCCATTCTAGCTTTTACAATGATTTTCAGTTTATGCTCTGGTCCACGTTATTTACTTTGTTCCTCTATGTGGATTTATTGTCTGCATTCTGTTACGAAACAAGAAACTCATTTATTAAATCTGCAACAAAGAGACGTTGGTGCTAAAAACGTGGGAAAATGGCGGCCAACAACGAAAATGCCTGAGAAGAGTACTTCAACCAGCTGGTGAGACTAACTGCTGATGTGGAAAGTTGTGTGGTAACCAAGATGTGCTAGATATGCTTCCAGGTTGTGTCAATTGTGTGTATGTTGGTGCAAGTAGTGAAAGAAAAGCACTGATATCTGAAATAATGCAAAATTTTGACATGTTTTACCAAATGTAGAAAGGGAACTTCAACATCAGGTGGTGAATCCACGCCAAGCTATATTCCAGACAACAGTGGAAATGCTTCAGGGAGGCATTGGACGCCCCTAGGTAGTGTTGGATCACAATACAATAATTTCTTTTCGCGACAGTGGTTTCAACTGGAAACAAATTTCATCAATGTTACTGGTTTCCTGTTGGACACTAGCAAGAAGAGTTGGTGACTTGGTTGGGAAGTATTTCAGTGATATGTGACTATTACATGAGGTCAAGTTCAACACCCTGGCAAGGGAAATGTACAATGGATGTCGTCTTCATATCTACAGGTCAATGGCCAGTTTACGATTCACAAGGCAGCTCAAGACGATGCAGCGCAGGGGCCTGAAACGAGTGCAGTCAGCACGCCATCCCCCATCCAGCGCAAGAAGTTACAAAATGCGACGAGGGGCTCCTTTTGGCGCCAAAGTAGAAAGGTGTTCAGACATACTTAAAAATGGAGGAAGCACTGCTACTTATGAATGATGCAAATGTTATCAACAACGAAAATCTTTTCCTGTTGCACATTGCAAGTAGACTTTGTAATTGACACATTGGACTTCCCTACTGGAAGTAAGAATGATTCAGTTTGGAAGACACGAGAGACGATGAATGTGGAGAACTCTGTTGAAGCTCTGTGTGTGTGGCTGAAACATTTCACATATCCCTGCAAATATGCTGATCTGGTTCCAAGATTTGGTAGGCCTGTACCTCAACTTTGCATGATCACAAATATGATGGTAGATGATCTGTCTGATAGATACTCCCACCTTCTTCAAGAACATGACCAACCATGGCTGTCACCTGAAAACCTCCAGATGTATGCAATAACGGTCCACAATAAAGGTGCAGCCCTTGATAACTGTTGGCGTTTTGTTGATGGGATGTAGCGGTATGTAGTGACGTAAAGATCTTTCGTATAATGCCAAATGGCCAATCCATTAGTGTTAATTGTACCCATAAACTTATCCATAAATAAACCTGTTTACGGTCGATTTTTGGGGAATAGATTTTGGAACGCAAACGATCGACAGCGTCCATTTTGTGTCTTCTCTGCACTGTGCAAAGCGCTACATTTTGGTGACAAAGGTGCGATATGGCTTCCATCTTACCGGAGAGATTTGACGAGGGAGACTTTGCTCTATGGTTGCGCCAATATGAGTGTTGTGCAGTTGCAAATGGGTGGACAGACGAGGAAAAATTGGCAAAATTACCAGCATTTCTTCGCGGTCACGCTGCATCTCACTATTTTTTGTTTGAAGAAGAGCAGAAGGACACATACAATCATTTGATCATAAATTTAAAAGCAGCTCTTTGCCCACAAATAAATCGGGAGGTCTTATATCGAGAGTTCGAAGATCGTTTGCTGCGACATAATGAAGATCCAGCAATATATTTATGGTCACTGCAAGAAATTTTACGAAAAGCAGATCCAGATTTGGATGCAGAAGCCTTTGATGCCCTTCTCAGTCGGCAATTTATGCGAGGAATACCAGAGCGGATGAAATTCAAATTACTGGAGCAAAATCCGATACCAACTCTGGCAGAAATGGTGGCTTTTTGCAAACATTTCATTGCCATTCGTGCTGATAACATCAATAAAATGGAAGAACAACCCCTTACAGGTTTCTCTGCGGGGATTTCTTGCATAAACTGTGAGCCTAAATTGCAGCAATCACTATCTGAAAAGGACAGTGCTATAGACAGGTTGGCCACAGTGGTGGAAAAGATGACAGTGCAGCAACAGTCCTTGGTAGCAACGCTGCAAGATGGGCCATCGTACTCTGCACCCAGGTCAGTGAAGATAAGTCAAGTGCAATGCTTTTTCTGTGGAGAAATGGGACATATTGCCAGAAAGTGTCCAGAAAAGCGAGACAAGATGTCGATTGCAAAAAAGAGAAAGAACAGTTCAATCGCTCAAAGTGCACACTATGTCAAGGTACCGGACATTTTGCTTCGCAATGTGCAAATAACTGGACAATGAATGAGAACTTTAGCAGTCAGTCTGACGTAGTCGACGTAAGTGTTCCTTTAAACTACCAAGGGGTGCCGCACCAGTAGGCTGGAGTGCTGGTCACCCCTCATTATTCACTGTTGGAGTTACTGCTAATAACGAAAACAGTAGAATGGAAGATAATACTTCCAACCAGCCAATGGTAAAATGTTTCTTGAATGGAGTGCAAATTGAAGCTTTGATTGATACTGGTTCAATGAAATCTATTTTGCATAAATCAGTTTTTGATAAAATTTCATTGCATAGTCGGCCAGTTATTAGTAGCAGTTGCTCCAATCAGTGTGTTTCTGTTACCGGACAGTCATTGAGATCGTATGGGGAGTTTCAGGGTCAATTACAATTTTCTGATGGGGGTCATATTTATGACATACCGTTGCTTGTTTGTGATAATTTATTAGAACCATTGCAGTGCATCTTAGGTTGGGATTTCCTTAAATTTAATCATTTAGAATTAGCATTTGATCAGTCACAGTATTTTATCGTAGGGCGTCACGGCCATACGCCTGTGACTCCAATTCACCCCAGTGGGAAATTGGGGGCTAAATGTGATTTTCCAACCTTTGAGCAGTGTGCAACAAGAGGCCCTGTAAAAGTCAAGCTTGTGTCTAGCATAGTTATTCCACCTAGGACAGAAATCATAGTCGCCGGTTTGGTTTCTAAAAGTGCAAAAAATACTTTAGGCATGGTAACACCAATTTCTTCGGGGGCCTCTGATTTGCATTCTGCTTATTCGGTATGCACTTCGAATAACCGCTCCCTATCAATAAGACTTTTGAATACAGGACAAGAGAGAATTGAGCTTCAAAAGGGTGCAAAAGTTGCGGAATTTTGCCCTGTAGTTTATCAACCTTCAAAAAGTGAACAGAGCAATGACAACACTGAAGTTGTTGGTAGTATTTTGCAGGAAAATAAGGAAACCATCCACGAACTAGAGTCAGCTATTTGCCCCACTTTGAGTGAACACGATCGGAAGGCTTTGCTTTCTACTTTGTTAAAGTATCGTGATGTTTTTGATAATAAACTTGGTCATACATCAGTCGTAACTCACTCAATAGAAACTGGCGATTCACCGCCAATATGTCAACGGCCTCGCCGCTTGCCTTATGCTTATCGCCAAGATGCAGAATCACAAATTGAAGAAATGTTAGAACAGCAAGTGATTAAACCTAGTACAAGCCCCTGGGCTTCTCCAATCGTATTAGTTCGCAAGAAAGATGGGAAATATTGTTTTTGTGTTGATTACAGAAAGTTAAATTCTGTAACAAAGCGGGAAGCAAGGCCGTTACCACGTGTTGATGACTTATTAGAATCTCTGCAGGGCTATAATCTTTTTAGCACGTTAGACTTGCGTTCGGGGTATTGGCAATTAAGCATGACATGAGAAGATCAGGAAAAGACTGCATTTGCTACCCCTACAGGGCTGTGGGAATTTTTGCGTATGCCGTTTGGCTTGTCCGGGGCTCCTGCCTCGTTTGACCGTGCCATAAAACTTGTAATGTCAGGTTTAAACTATTCATGCTGCCTTTGTTATTTTGATGATATTATAGTACCATCTAATGGAATTAAGCAGCACTGTGAACGTCTAGAAACTGTTTTAAGTCGACTTCAACAACATAATTTAAAAGTAAAGGCATCAAAATGCACATTCGGGTCGCTAAAGGTTTCATATCTTGGGCATACAGTTTCTGCAGCGGGTGTGCATACTGATACGGATAAAGTGAAGGCGGTAATGAAGTTATCAGCTCCGTCTAATGTTGAACAAGTACGGTCATTTTTAGGCCTAGCTGGGTATTATCGCAAATTTATTCCAAACTTTGCGACTGTTGCCTTACCATTGACAATGCTTACGAAGAAAGGTATTTCTTTTTCCTGGGGTCAGGCTCAAATTGAAGCATTTGCTACACTTAAACAAGCTTTGTGTAGTGCTCCAGTTCTTGCATATCCTCAGCTTGATAGACCATTTATATTGCAAACAGATGCCTCTGACTATGGCATTGGTGCTGTTTTAGCACAAGTTGATACCCAAGGTCAGGAGCGGGTTATATCATATGCAAGTAGAACTCTTGATGATCGCGAAAAGAACTATTCTGCCATGGAAAAAGAGGCTCTGGCAGTTATATTTGCAACTCGCCATTTTCGGGTATATTTATTGGGTCGTCAGTTTCATTTAGTTACTGATAATAGAGCCCTTACTTGGCTTCATTCTCTTGAGCCTAAAGGTAGAATTGCACGATGGGTAATGGATTTGCAAGAATTTGATTTCGTTGTTTCACATAGACCAGGAAAAGAAAACTTAAATGCAGATGCATTGTCTAGGCTAGTCACCGACGCTTGTACGATAGAACAAGTTAATTCAGCTGAGGAGCAGAAGAAGGATAGTATACCAACTGCTCCCACTTGTTTTATCTCTCTAATTCCTCATTTCAATTTGCAGGACGCACAGTTACATGATCCAGACATACAACTTGTTATCCGATTTAAGAAAAATGAGATGCCAAAACCTCCATTATTTGTATGGCTCAATAACCCTATGTTACGTTCTTTGTGGAATTGTTGGGATGAGCTTCATTTATCTGATGAATTACTAGTAAGATCGATCCCTTCTAAATATGGAACCACTAAAAGGGTTATTGTGCTTCCCAAGTGCTTGGTTCCTAGGGTATTGCTTAGCCTGCACTCAGGACCTGCAGGGGGTCACATGGGCATCAGTCGTACCCTTAGTAGAGCGAAAGAACATTTCTTTTGGCCAAAAATGCAGGAAACTATCTCCCAATATGTGCAGTCTTGTCCTGAGTGTATGCAGAGTAAAGCCTGCAGTAGTCAAGGGAAGGCCCCACTTCAACCAATTATCGTTAGTGAGCCATTTGTCTTTTGGGCTATGGACTATATGGGTCCCCTTCCTGAAACATCCAGGGGAAATAAACATCTCCTTGTCGCTGGAGATCATTTCACCAAATGGTGTGAAGCTTTTCCAACTAAAAATCAAAAATCTGAAACCGTTGCATGGATTCTTGTCTCTAAATTGTTTTCACGATTTGGTCCTCCAGATGCTATTCATTCTGATCAGGGTGCTAACTTTGAAAGTCATCTAATGCATGAGATATACAACATCATGGGAATCCGTAAGACTAGAACCACTGCTTATCATCCCCAGTGTGATGGTCAGGTGGAAAGGCAAAATAGAACCATACAGGAGATTTTATCCTCTTTTGTAGCTGAGCACCCCGCTGATTGGGACCTCTTTGTGGATATGGCAACCTATGCCTACAATACAAGTCGGAACGAGACAACTGCGTTTTCCCCTTATGAATTGGTTTTTGGTCGGGAACCACGTTTACCTTTGGAGGTGGATCTTGGTGTTCCCCTCAAAAATCCAAGTACCCAGTCCGAATATAGTCAAAACGTACGGAAATCCATTCAGAGTGCCCAACGCACAGCACAAAAGAATATCAGAGTTGCTAAGAATAGACAAGCATTGTCATATGACCGGGGAAAGAAATTGTGGGAACCTTTTGAACCTGGTCAATGGGTGTGGCTTCGAAGACCAAAGAAGTGGAAGTTTGGAAAAAAATGGATTGGGCCATATCAAGTCATTGTAAGAACAGGTGTCAATTATAAAATCATTTCGAAGTTTGGGAAGACAACCACCGCACACCATGACCAGCTTAAATTATGCCCGTTGCCTGTTTCACAAGGTCAGCCAGTTGTCCCTGTCCCCGAAATTGGTGATATTTATATCCAACAACCAGAAACACATATTCGCCAGGGAGAGGGAGGCCAAGCTGTAATTCAGAGGAGGGTTAGACCTCAAAACCTCCGCCAAGTAATTAATCCGCCAATTAGATATGGAGATGTTGTTACTCATTAGAAAAAAACGTATACTTTGTGTTCTATTGCTTATTTAAAAGGGAGGGGAAGATGTAGCGGTATGTAGTGACGTAAAGATCTTTCGTATAATGCCAAATGGCCAATCCATTAGTGTTAATTGTACCCATAAACTTAACCATAAATAAGCCTGTTTACGGTCGATTTTTGGGGAATAGATTTTGGAACGCAAACGATTGACAGCGTCTATTTTGTGTCTTCTCTGCACTGTGCAAAGCGCTACAGGGACACTTAGGCCAATTTGCAGACCAGAGCATGACCAGAGAGCAGTTTACAATGACCATAAAAGGGTGCATGCCATCAAGTTCCAGTCTGTTGTGACCCCAAATGGAATGATTGCCTACTTGTATGAGGGTAGACGACATGATAGCAAAATGTTGGCAATGTCAGGCCTATTAGAGCAACTGGAACAGCACTCATTCTCACCAAGTGGTCAGGCTTTGTGTATCTATGGAGACGCTGCCTATCCTCATCACCTACATCTGCAGTGCCCATTTGTAAGAAGAGCAGCCCTAACGCATGTGGAACAAGCCTTCAATCAATCAATGAGCCAGGTTCAAGTGTCTGTGGAATGGGTATTTGGGGACATAGTCAAATACTTAAAGTTTGTGGACTTCAAGAAGAACCTCAAGATTGGCCTAAGTTCTGTTGGCAAATTCTATGTTGTCAATTCTATGTTGTCAGTGCCCTGATGAGAAACACACTTACTTGCCTTTATGGCAATACAAAATCAGCATTCTTTGATTTGCAGCCACCAGCACTTAATGAGTATTTCCAATAGGTTCCCAATGAAGACCTGATGACTTGAAGAAGGAGAAATGATGTCCTCAAAGAAGAAAACAGATACATAAAACAGCGTTTTCAAAAGCTACCACCATTACCATTGAATGTGGACCAATAGTTTCTCACACAGCATTTTCTCAGTTGTCTCCTTCTTACTGTCCAAACAGAAATAACTGTCTGTGTGCAATGAAAGGGGTCTGCTTACTTATAGCAGAAAGTTCCAAAAAGTTCTTTGACAAAAACAAAAGTTCCAATCTTTAACTTTGGATCCATAATTTTTCAAATGTGATTTTTATTTTGCAAGATTAAAGACACTTTCAATGAAATGCAAAGAACTTTGCCTCCAAAGAATGCTCAAATCTGTGAAATTATCTGTTAAAAAACAGCGGAGACAATGAATATGGCATTTTACTAAAAATACGGAAACAAACTTATTGAAAAACTCATACAAGAGATGGAATAATTCATGTCTCATTTCTTTTCTAAAGTGTTTTTCATTAACCCAAATAACATTTGATGTTGCTGTTGCATTTGTTGGAACATGGCCTGTTGCTGCTGCACTTGTTTTTGCAATATAGCAACCATGTCTTGGTCCTTCTTATTCCTTGCTTTTTGGTCTCTCATCCTCTGTGCCACTTCCTTTTCCCCCAGATCTTGCTCCTTTCTCTTTAGCTCTCACTCTCTCTCAGCCTCTCTCTCCTTGAATGCCATCTCTCCCTTTCTTAATTCTATCTCCTCCCTTCTTATCTCTATTCGTTGTTCACTCTTTTCTTTCAAATATTCCACTGTGTCCCCTGGGCTGCTGCATTTTTTCTTTTTCTTTGCACTCTCTGGGCTTTCCCTTTCTCTAGTCTGAGAAAGTCTCTCCATTGATCTCTTTCTCGCATCAGCTGCTGTCTCTTTTTCTTCCTTAGCATTCCTCTCTCTCTCTTTCCTCCCCTTTCGCAAGCTCATCTTGTGCACTCTCACTCCTTTCTACTATATCCTGGAGAGCCTCATCCAACTCTGTGTGTTCTGGGTCTATCCCACTTGCCCGTTCTTCTGCTGCCAACTTGCCATCTTGCCATGTGGATTTCCAATGTTGCATTCATTATTGAAGCCTTACTGTCAATTGTCTCCTTGAATCAGCAAAGTAGTAGCAAGTTAATCAAGAAAACAAAGGTTTCCAAACTCTTGGATGGCCTTTTTTATATCTGATACTGCACTAGGGTGAACGTTGCCATCTCTAAACACCAATTTCTGAAGGAATGTAAGAGATACTATCCAGTTGGCTGATTAGTCCAAACCTAGTAAATAAAATGTTGCCAGGAAGCAAATAGTGGCTTTAATCAAATTTCCTCTTTCAAATGTACACAGAATGCTCCATCCAAGGAAAATCATAGCTCCATTCTTTGAAACTAACATCCCAGGAGAGCTCCCTCGTCTCCTGCTTTGCCATTCATCTGGCGCGTCATCATCCTGAAAATGAAAATGTGCAATTACATGCTGTAGTTTAAAAATTATACACTTTACTGTATCAATGACATTAAAGTGTCAATGTGAAATTGTGACAAGTAGCAAATGCAGCATGAGACCAAAACAACAACTCCGGCATAAAAAGTTTCCACCATTGGCAACTGAATCTAATGTGCAAGAAACTTTGCACAAATTTCCACAAAATGGGAACGACAATGGTGGATTTCTTAATGAAGCATAATTACAATAATTGCTCAATAATGTAATACTAACAAAGTGCCATAGAGTTGCTCAAATGGCTTGCAAATCTTTAAAGGGGCCTGTGCATTGTCAATGCTTTGTGAGGTGCGCAATGCTTTCTGATTGTGAATATTGTGAACGAAATAAGCCAAAGCACACAGGATGAGGATGACAACTTCGGACAATGATTTACTACTGATTTACTGATGAGCCTAAAAAAGTCATTTAAAAGGCCGTTGTCATCCTGTGTGTACGATACACATTGGCCACAGCCTGCGTTCAACTTCTACCAAACCCATTTCGCTCCGCCTCTCATTCGCCGAGAAAAAGTTTAACATTCACATGCTTTGCTTGCATTTCTTCAACAGCATTACATGTTATCTGTTCTTTATGATTATGGGTTTCTACCGGAAGGTATCTGGTAAAGCAGGCACGTGATGACAATAGCCGTACTAATACAATAGTCAATATTGAGATGGCCTAGTCGCATGTGCACTGTGTGGTAGTGCAAGTAGCACTTATTGTTGTCTGAAAAAAATCCACAAGTGATATGCTCTTCTAGCCAACACCACCATAACCAAGAGCTGTTGTGGCCTGTACTTGCAACACAACCTGTTCAAGGAAGTCTGGTAAGAACCGTGGTTGCCCATGGAAAGATGCTGGTGTCCACTGCAAACTTTTTTTTAGGAAATGTTGAGTTTTGGCATGTTCTCTGTGTAAAGGCCGGTTCCCACTTGTGCGAATGTGGTTGCGCGACCCATGCAATCGCTCGAAGGCAGTTGTGCGTACCAGTCACACGACTGCGCGACCAAGGCCCTGAGCATGCGTATTAAGTAATCACTGCAGAATCAAAGCAATTTGATTGGCTCTGCTCTTGCTGGTCGCAAAAAAGTTGAAGTCAATCCAACTTCCAAAACCAGTCGCGCGATCGCCAATGACTGGGGAATCTTCATCATGTCTTCTTCTTCATCAAACTACGCATGCCCAGACGACTGGTCGCGCGATCGTGCAACCAAATTCTCACAAGTGGAAACCCGCCTTAAGTGTACACAGTTGCATTCATGACCAATTTGTCCTTGTATTCCATGTGCCAGTGGAGTTGCAACAACATAGCAGTTATCATGCTTCTGGGCAGCTCTCCTCTGAAAATCTTCCTGTGTAGAAAACGCTCCAAGGGATCCGAAAAGATTGAGGAGTAGTCTGACGAATCGATTCAGTAGGGTAAGCCTGTTGTGTTCCTGTCTGCAAACTACAGCTTTCTTCGTCACCAAACTGCTATGTTGCTGCAACTCTACTGGCACATGGAATACAAGGACAAATTGGTTATGAATGCAACTGTGTACACTTGCACAGAGAACATGCCAAAACTCAATATTTTCTAAAAAAAAGTTTGCAGTGGACACCAGGGGGGATGGAAAGCTTTTGAGTGCTGTTCTTCGAAATTTTGCAAATGGCGGAAAATTTTTCGTCCTCTTCTACACTTGGTCTAAAGATTGGCATTGCAGAGACGGACTATTCAATTTGGGTAGGTGTTTTGATTGGAATATGATTAAATGAGCATTTACATGCAGTTTTATTGTGAATTTCAGTCATTGTCGGTTAGTGATAAGCTTCAATCGACTGTTTTTGTGGGAAGTTTCTGTGGGCCTAAGCACCGCACTTCGACCAAAATTTATCAGATTTGTTCTTTGTTTTCTGACAGACGGGGATGGGACTTAGCAATGTTTTGCTTTCATTTACACTTTAAAGGGCTTTGACTGCTAGAAAAACATCTAAGTCCTGCTAAGTCCCAACATCTAAAGCTTTATTTCACCTGAAAACAAGATGCGGTTCTCGTCCAATGTGACCGAAGAAACTGTGCGAGCCCCACTGCAACACTGAACAATATTCTCATCAGATTTTCACTGCTATCTCTTCTCCTGGTAGATGGCCAATGCATTAAAGCTGTTGGGTGGTTTTATTTTGTTTCAAAGTCAGCGAATCGACATCTTGCAAAGCTTCCATTATTTTAGGCCAACGTCACAGCTTCGTCCTTCGCGTACGTCCAAAACATCTGACTGATCAAATTTCATGCGCAACTCCGATAATATGAATGGTACGCAAAGAATTGTGGGATACTATTCCATCCCCCCCTGAGTGGACACCAGCATCTTTGCATGGGCAACCATGGTTCTTACCAGACTTCCTTGAACAGGTTGTGTTGCAGATACGGGCTAGTACAGCTCTTGGTTGTGGTGGTGTTGGCTAGAAGTCTTTTTAAAACAAAACTTAAACATTAATCCATAGCCAAGAACAGGACAAGATTTACTTGACCCTCAAGCACAACCTCTTCAAGCCAATGGGCATGACAGGATGGAACAAGAAATAACACAATCTAAGGAGGACATAAAAGTAATCAAATGCACAAAATCAATGAACTTTCCTTCTCACAAGTATATGTAATTGTTACTTACGTACACCAAAGATTCAAGTTCATTATACAAAGCAGAGATAAAAATGTTTCTAAAATCCTCACAGGAAACAATTCCATCGTATCATTTCACGTAAATCAAATTTGTGCAAAATGCTGAAAGAAAATTTGGTCCATTTCTAAACATTGTTTTTATCATTTTGACCCCCTGAAGGTGTCTTAAAAAGGAAGCCTAAAGTGTGAAAATCAATTGCTGAGTTTACAGTTTTACTTCATCAAAGTGTCCACAAGAGTATAACAACATAATTCTGACTAATTCAATGAAAAAAGTCTTTAAGCCATGTTTCTTTTGCAGGAAGTGGTCAAAGATTTGGCACAAGCAGTGATGCAAGAACTTATTATTGAGTTGGCAGCAAGTGGCACAGGGAGCTTAGATTATGTAAGGGAAGACTCACAAATCGATTTTGGTACGCCAAACGTCAATCTGACGTATGGGGGGGAGGGGGTTTCAACCCATGACGTTTAAAAATAGATCAAAAATTCCATGAAAATCGAGGCCTAAGCTAAAACTATTACCTGTTCTATCTCTTCATTTTTACCACATTCTAATCATAGCTGTTCATTATGTCTAATCATCATGTCTGCCGAAGGTCACTTCTCTTTTTCGAAATATCTCTAGCACAGCATTCTCATAAAAGTCATCATGGTTTTGATCTTTGTTGACTTGATTCAATTCAAAACACCATGACGGGTCTTGTTCGAGAAATTGGAAATTACTTAGGCCCATTGCTGAGTTGTTGCTGTTGTTGTTGCTGCTGTTGCCTTTTCCAAAAAGCAGCTCGATGAGTCAGCGGGTGTGTCAGTGGGTGTGCCATGTGCAAAACTATTTCAGAAATGCAACTTATTCGTTTTGCACGTGGTCTTGATCTCAATATTTGATTATCTGTTTCATCTGGTTTCATTCATACAATTTACTACACAAGTACACCGGAGTTCATTCATTGCTTTCATGAGTTATTTGGTAGACTCACTATGTCTTTGAGCAAGATGTGGCAGCCAACCCTGTTTGGGAAGGCTCCAACTGAGGAAAAATATGTATCGAATCCAAGTAATCAGTATGAAAAGTTCATGAATAAATACTTCAAAATTCATGGAGATGCAGGGAAAAACAGAAAAGATTTAAGTAGATATGGTCAGAAGCGTTGGAATGAGCTGAAGAATGATCCGGAGAAAAATCAGAAAATTGCAGAATTCATGTCAAAAGAACGCCCATCAAAGTCCAGGGGAAAGAAATGGGTTGTTCGTGGTTTAAAAAATGATGTTGCTGAAAATCGTCCAGGAAGTTCCTCAAAGTCGAAAGAAGAAGGAATCCCAGACAAGGTCAATCAAGAAAGCATGGCTTCTAAACAAGCAAGTGAAAGTTGTGACAAGGCAAATGCATCAGAAGCGTTCAAAGACAAGGAACGCTACATTGAAATCAACAGTAGTATGGCTATGAATGCTTTTTTGGTTGAAAAGCTTGGCTTTGACAACACCCAAGCCGAGTTAATATTCACTGAGGATGTGAAAAAGTCTGGTAGTTTCATGAAAGCATTCAAAGCTCTTGTGTCACACTACAGTAAATCCCCGCATATAAGAACCTACTTTTTTGAGAGCCAGGCTGAAATAGGTTCTTATTTCAAAGACACTATGACTAATATCAGGGTAGATATGTTCTTATTTGAAGAGTGACTTGTGTAGGCCCTTTCAGAGTCATAAAGAAGATTTTCAGCACTATCGCTTGTGTTTGAAGGGTTTTTATGGACCTATACCTAATTGGGGAGGAGCTTCAACATTTAACAGGCAACTGTGGCCAAAATTAACTGAGTAACAAAAATCAAAGATCAATTTTGCTACCCCTGCAATAAGAACCTGCGTTTCATCAGACTGAAACAGGTTCTTAATTGCAAGGTGCATAATTCAGGAAAAACAGCCTCTAGGTTCTTATTTTGGTAGGTTCTTATGTGCGGGTATTTCCAGTTTGACAGTTTTCACGCACAGTACACGTCCCAAGGTTTAAGGTTTCGAAAGCAATCCAAACTTAAAGAAGCTTTAGACAATGTAGAGAAAGCCAAGAATAGCTTGAAAATAAATGGTGCAGTAGGATTAGACGTTCTTGAAGCAAATGTAAAGCAGAAAAAAGCTATGGTTACTGTGTGTACACTGAAGATTGCCAAGTTGCCACAACTTGTGTCAGATAAAAAGCTGTTGCAAGATCTGAGAAGACGGGTGTCACAGCTGGGAGAAATTGTTGATAAAGAACTGACTGATGACGATTTGAAGAATGTTGAGTTTGAATGCTGGAACGACCATAGTCTAACTTGGTCAAGTGCATTTGAAAATATTATTGAGAAACAGAACAGTGCAGTGGAAGTGAATGGTCCGCTAAACATTCTGGATCTCATTTCTGCAGGCACACTGATTGAGGACAGCACAGCTATCCCATTTGAGCATCTTTTCACCATCTACCCAATTTCTAAAGCACAAGAAAATCAGCTAATGGACGAAATTTTGTTGCACTTTCCAGTTGTCAATGTTAATATTGGAAGAAAAATGTTAGTTAATATCTGGCAGATAGATTTTGCATCTGCAGATTTTAGCAATATGCAAAGTCACAAGAAGAGAAAGCTGATAATACTGCTGCAGAAAAAGAGGGAAAAGGAAAAGAAAAGGCGAGAAAAGAAGAGAAGGTTAGGGGAAAGCCAGGGAGGAAGGCCCTAATTGAACGATTTCCCACCCTGGTTGCAGCAGCAACGGAATATGTGCGCCTGCATGGCTATTCTGCCCATGCAAGAAGGAGGGAAACAGCTGTAACAGGTGCAGGATGCACTCTAGAAGAGCTGAGAGATCATCTTCTGAAAGTCGTTCCTGGACTAAAAGATGCTGGTTGCAGCCGAACAGCTCTAGAATACATGTTCTGTCCACCACATAAAGGCAGAAAGGGGGCTTCAAGGTACAAATCATATATCCCTGCAAGAGTTCCGTGCAAAAGAAATGACATTCGAAAGAAAAGTGACGACGCCCACTATCTCTTTTCAAGGGTAAAGATGAGAAGAGAGTTTGCACAGGAGTTCAATGATGAAGTTGCTGTTATCAGTTGTGATGACATGACCAAGTTGAAAGTTGGAGGAATTTTGATGGTCAGTCGATATCATCAAATTAAGAAGTTTTATCCTGAAGATGACTCACCTGAGTATGATGACCACGATTATAATCTCCCTGGGTACCTTATCACTCCCAGCGGCTACATGCTTCTCGAATTTAAAGATGAAGTTCCATTGCACTTACAAGCACACTCAGACAATGTGTACGAAGAAATTCAGTCTGACATGGAATCTCAAGGCAATATTTTAGGTGATTATGCAGAAAAGAACTTAGCTGAAGAGGTCAGAGCAGTCTTGGCGGAAACCTTGGAAAATTTGTCCGGTAACCAAATACAGGTAGAAAAAGATAAGATAGTAGACAGTCATGGACGCCTACATTACAAGACTCCACATAGTGGACCAGCTGCTATATTTCTCAGGGCTCATCTGTATCAAAAGTCCGATATTAATGCCCACATGAATGATCTTGACCCAATCGTCTCAATGGAAATAGAGAAGGGCAAAACGGTTTGTTATTGATCGTTGATGGAGGACCAGATTGGTCAACAACATCGTTAATGAACATTTATTTTTATTATCGTTTCTGGAGGAAACATGCCTTAGATTTCATGACAGTTACTAGCTATGCACCTGGGTATTCCGCATACAATAGTACTGAACATTTATGGGCGCCAATTTCAAAACGGTTTACTGGTGTTAAAGCTAATCCCTGTGCAGAAGGGGACTTGGTAGCTCCCTGCTCAGTACCAGGTTGTTCTAAAGAAGACGTTAAAAAGAAGGAGGTTGAAGTCTTTGATCGCGTAATGAAAGAAATTTGTGAAGACTACCTTGACAAATTCACATTCGATGATCATCCTGTTGCAGTAAGAATGATTCCATGTGAAGAAAAGCAACACCAAAGTTTTGGGAAGAGACAGGCGATCGAAACATTTTTGAAAGCCCCACTTCGCAGTATGTATGCAGGGCACCATAAAGAACTACAAGAACAGTTCAAAGATCTCTTAGCACATGTTGATCGACGAAAATGTGAAGTCACATTTATGAAATGCATGAACTGCCATGAATGCTGCAAGAACGACATTAAAGCAAAGAAATCAATGGGCTTTCTGGATAAACACGGGAAAAGACTCCCAGAGGTCATGATTTCTGAAGATCCCTCACACTACATGACCTATTTACAGCAATCAGCATTGGAAGGAGAGCTACAGACGCCAGATGCCGGCCTTCCAAGCAGCGAAAGAAAAGATCAGGGGCGTTGTGAGACCTGTAAATCATGGTCATTCAATTCCAAAACGGAGAAAGAACGTCACCAAAAAGTATTTCACCACGGAAGGACCACCAAAAGCAAGCAAGTCACAAATGGAGCTCGAACAACTGCTGAAGCACATGGGAAGCCAGAAAAGACGCACACCTGCAAACACAAGGTTGACGGCAAAGAATGTGGCTTACACTTTACTTCTTACCATCAGCTCTGCATGCACAAAAATCTTGTTGGACATAAGCGGAAGAGTAACGCAAAAAATGAAGACGAAACACGCTACTCCAGACGGAAAAGAGTCGGAACATTCAAACAAAACCTCGACGCATTTCTTGTTCAAGCTGCTGCTGAAAGATCAACCAGCTCTAGCGATGAGGATACTATCGAAGATCGTGGCAACGCCAACCAGTCTGTTGAAGAGGAAATGACCATAAACGGCAAGGAAAATGAACAGGAGGACGAGGATACAGCATGCACGTTCTGTGGCAAACTTGAGCCGGAAAATTATGAGGCAGACGGATCTTTTGCACAAAATGCAAGCAGTGGTTCCATCAAAAGTGTATGGGAATTGACAATAACAACTTGCCAAAGAAGTTTCTTTGCTTTGAATGCAGAAATTGATGTAAGAAAGACTATTGCATTGTGATAAATAAATTGAACAGAGAAGATGGTCAGATTTCAGTTATGTTATGTATTACCGTTATTTTTGGAATGTTAAAGTATAGCAGTAAAGAGCTCCGACGTGGACTCGTATCCTTAAAAAGGGAAAAACAAACTGGTTTATGTTCTTATTATATTTTGTGAAGTTGGAAAAGATGAAAAACATGATTGATAAAGCTTTTTGTTAATTTCAGATTTTTCAAAATGTCTCTCAGTCATTCGTGCGACGATTATAGTTCATCCACTATGTTCTTTTACATACATGTCATACAGATCCCTGGGAATAAAAGTTTCATGGCAGTGAAAATTATTTTAAAAGTGACTACAGTAAATCGTAGGACTGGTGTTAACTTTATTGTCAAATCGATAAACAAAAACTGCATGGCTATGCTTGAGGTTTATTTGTATTATCATACAATGCAGAAGATAGATGGATAATCTATATTTACTCTTTCGTTGGTGTCAATGCCCCCTGCATATATTAATTTACAACAATGGGAGCTTGCTTCAAGTCACTCTCTGAAGAAAACTGAAAGATAAATAACACTTGCTAGCATTTAATTCGTTTTCAGAGCAGGCATGCCTGCTTTGGCTTCTCAACTTCTTTATGATGGTGCATGGCCATCGTCAAGAGAGATTTGGAGCAAGCCTGGAAAAAGGCAACTTGTTGTTAGTTTTGGTGAGCATTTCCCTCGGCTCTAAGACTTCTCATTTCTTGATCGAGGGTCAGCACAAGCAGAGCTTGTCTGACCCCAGTAAATTAGAACTTCTTGACGAGAAAAAAGGCAAAGTAACAGGTAATATACATCAGTTATATAATCACAAACTATTCTTGAAGACTTGACTCAAAGAGCAACAGCAATTGCTACTTGAAAACTGAAAGAAAACTTAGTCATGAGTCACTCTGTGAACCTAGCATTCAAGTAGGCCTGGGCTATGTCCTTATTCTGAAGAAGAAACTGATACAAGTCAAAGCCGTAAAAAACTTATTTATCGAAAATTCGGAGAAAAGTTGACCTGACGTTTAGGAGAGGGGGGGAGGGGGTTGAATTCCAAACGTCAGATTGACGTTTGGCATACCAAAATCAATTTGTGAGTCTTCCCTAAAGGATTTGATATTTGCAATAAAAAATCCAGAGGAACGAATGGTTTGTGAAACCTCAGAGCCGTGGTGTAAATGTGGTTGCTGTGTGCCATTGACGAATGAGGAAGACTGGAATTGCTGTGGCCAAGGAATATGTGTCACACCATATCAATTGTTTAAAAATCTGCCTAGACAGGGATGTCCTAAAGATGCAGATTGTAGCAAGATCTGACATGCGACCTGAACCCATTGAAATCTCTACAAACTCTTATCGTAAAGCAGCATATCAACAGTACGCATTGTGGAAATATGGAAAGCTTGGGTTAGGGAACAGGTGAATTCTACCTGCATGTATTCTTGCAATTATTAGAGAATTTTACCCGTCACCAGATGGGACATATATGCGCTTCAAGCATCACTGATCATGTAAGAGAACAACATTGTTGCAATAAAGTTTACCTTATCCTTAATATCTACTTTTGTTACTTATCCAAAGTTGTCCCAAGAGCTAGGTACCTGAGGTTGAAATTTCAGTGACTAGCTCAGTTGCTTACCAATTTATCGCACTCAAACAACATCTCAATTTTACATGAAAGCTATGCAAATGAACAGCATTTGGATGATGAAAACTTTCGTTTAAAATTCTCCTTTCAGACAGCGAATCTCTTTTCGCACTCCATGCATCGGTCGAATTGGAAGGAGGTTCATACAATTCAATGGGAATAGATTATTATTTATCACTGCCAAGTGTAAAGCGCAGGTTGTCAGGTTTAACAGGTTCACAAGTTCCAGGTTGACAGATCTCCGGGTTGACAGGTTGCAGGTTTACAGGTTGACAATTCTACAGATTCACTTATCAGAGGTTGGAACATCAAATTAGAAACATTGTTGGAAACATTGTTTGACAAAGACATGAAATGGTGAAAACAAGACAAAGGAAAAGCAAAACTGGAAAGCAACAAACTTTGGCCTAACAATCATAAAAGTCATATTACGATCATAGAACAGCAACACATAGCCATCATCAACAGCAGCAGCTGCAGCCACATACATTTGGTGGAGAATGGCTGGTTCTGAATGAAACAGTCCTAACAGACTTTTCTTGAAAATGTTTATAATAAATTTTCAAACATTTACTATGCCTTTTTCATTCAAAATGTTGCTTTTTTTTAGAAGAAACTACCATACCACCAAAATTTTGAGAGGCTCTAGCACTGGAAAATGTTTTAACTTTGCCTGTGAATCTGAAATGCAATGCAATTCCACTTGCTTGTTTACTTTAAGATGCAATACAATTCAATTTGGTAAGACAGTGGAATGACCACCCCTTGCAATTGATAGAATATCTGATGTAAGAAGCTCTTGGAACTAAAACTTCATATTGATCTAAAGTCCTTGTGTCATTCTCGCTGGAGACATGTTATATCTTAAGCTTTGCCAGCTCATAATGCAGCTAATTTGATACTTTCTCTTTCTCTTCTGCAATATTAGCCACTTCCTGATCTCTTCATTTTATCTCTCTATGACTACTGACATCTCGGCCATTTAATTGAACGAAAAGTACAATTCTCCCAATGGCATCTCTTCATACTGTCTCTCTTCTACTGTGAATTCAGCTGCCATAGGCTCTGATACCACTACATGTTGTTGTTGGACTGGAAAGTTATACATCTGTTGGAACATTCCAAGTATCTCTTCACCTTTATTAAAGAGTAGGTATCTTTTCTTCACAAGTGTCATTAGGTCATGGCCAAGTGCTTGTTTTGATGGTAGACAAATTTGAAATTATCTGCAGCCCACACTGCAACCTTGTTCGGCTGGTGTAATCTGCATAACGCAGGTTGCATAATGCAGGTTGCAGCTCATGTTTTATGGCCAATGGCTGCATGGCTGTACCATGGGGCCATCTTCTTGGTGACATGAAGCTTTTTAAATTCAGGGGGTCTGGTTTCAAGGCTTACCCTTGGACGTCAAAAGTTGCTGTTCTGTGATATCATATTAGTCAGAGTTTCTCATCGAGCATGGAATAAATGCGATGATTAAAAAAAAATTCCCCTTGAACAGTCGTAACATATTCATGACAATACACAAGGTTATTGAGCATACCATTACAATTGCATCATGTTAGGTATGCATATTGTGTGTGATGAATAGAATGATGTTACTCATTGATTCCCCATTGATTTGATAACAATGGTTTGTGGTTATCAAAATCTGAGTCAGAGGCAGTTAATCACTTGCAACTAAACGATCTAATTGATGATATTGATTTCCTAACACTGTCGCATGTTCTTTTCAAAGGAACAGTACCGTTTGTCCCAAAAAAAGCATATGGATTTCGTCGACCCTAGCAATAAGAATATAGCGTGAATCAATCTGAAATAATTTTCAAAACATACCTCGATGGCTAACTTGAACATGGATACCTTGTTTGTTGATATCAGTGCATTGAGAGTGAAGATATTAATCTTCAAAGGACAAATTTGCCTCCGCCTCCAAACCAGAAATTTGACGTTTTGGCCTAAGCAAATTCTTGACGAAGATTGAATAAAGTAAACAAAATTTGAAGACGGCACGAAGGATGTGTTTTACAAAATACAGTTTATGTGAGATCTATCGTCAAAGGAGCTCGAAAATCACACATGCTATTCATCTATGAAAGTACTCCCTTGAGCTCAACACGCTTTTGACAACGTCAAACCATTCCTTGAAAAGAATTTGTTATCAGATCTCTTGAGATCAGGTTGATCATGACATATCTTCAAAGCTGCTTTCCCAGGTTGTTCATCAACAAGATATGAGACATCTTTTGGCCCCCAAAAGATCTCAAGACCTTCCTGTCTTGACTCCCAAGAGATCTCATAACAAATTATTTTCAAGGAATGATTCAACAGTTGCACAAATGTGTTGATGCTCAAGGAAGTACTTTCGCCGATGAAAATAGTAAGAGTAAAATCAATTGTTGATATTGAGATGAATGAAGCTGAATTCGAAGCTCCCTTGACGATAGATCTAACATAAACTGTATTTTGGAAAACACATCTGTTGTGCCATCTTCAAATTTTGTTGATTTTATTCAATCTGCGTCAAGAATTTGCTTAGGCCAAAACGTCAAATCTCTGGTTTGGATGTGGAGGCAAATTGGTCCTTTGAAGACTGATATCTTCACTCTAAACGCACCGATATCAACAAGCGAGGTATCTATGTTCAAGTTAGTTATCGAGGTATGTTATGAAAATCATTCCGGATTGATTCATGCTATACTCTAGTCGCTAGGGTCGACCAAATCTGTATACTTCTTTTTGGGACACCTGGTAGTTGTTACATACCAGTAATTTGCCATTCCCCCTGAAGCAGAAATGTTAGCCTTCTGTGGGTGACAGCCACTCGGTACAGCCATACTGCCTTCGGCCATAAAACATAACCTGCAGCCTGCATTATGCAACCTGCATTATGCAGATAGCACCAGCCGTTCTACGTTAGAGATTTGAATTTGTGCTTGAATTCAACAATTTTGATAAAAATTTCATTTGATACCTCAATGTTATCGGCAATGGATACAATCTCTCCTTGCGGCGGGTAGCTGCGGCGGATAGCTGCAGCAGGTAGTTGCGGCGGGTAGCTGCGGCGGGTAGCTGCGGCGGGTAGCTGCGGCAGGTAGCTGCGGCGGGTAGCTGCGGTGAACATACATGACCCCTGCTGGAAATAAGTCTCTCAGACTTTCGCAGGCTAGCCACGTTAAATATAATACCTACTTTCCTACCTACCCCACAGAAGAAGAGGCAGGTTTCAATGAACAATTGGTAGATATTGTGCTTAGTTTTCTTTGGAGGGGTTTGTAGCTCTCTGCTGCATGTTTCTAATGTGTGATGTCTATAGGCCATTTGTAATCCCTGGCATCCGGCATCCAGCTTTCGGCATCTCGGCATCGATATCAAGTATGTTAGTTGGACAAATAGATACAACCGAAAATTCTATTCAGGGGGTAGGGCAATGACCAGACTACGAAGTATAGCTGTTTGAAGTAAAAGACCACATCAAATATCATTGGCTGGGGTTGGCACTAGATCATGGTGGAGATAAGGACATGACGTAATGAATGTATGTTGCAGAACGAGGTAGCACATAGCACACACCAGACTGAGATTGTTTCTTCGCTAAATTGGCGCGAAAGTTTCTCTGTCTCACTGACAGTACAGCAAATGTGCGTTAAGGCAGAATAACATGTCGTGAACATATTTTTAAACTTGGTGAGACGATGTGGCATGGCCATGCCATCATAAGAATCTTTGTGCAGCTCGTACAATTTGTGGGAGCAATTGCTGGCTGCATTTGAAGACTTCAAAGCAGAGACTAACAGCAGCTGGAGGTGTCTGAATACGAATGCATTATTTTGGTAAGTGTATGTAAAGATGTTAACTGTTGAAATAATGAAGTAGGTAGAAAGAGAGTACTTGTTATGCACTGTTGCCAAAAACTCATAATTAAATTAGGAAAACAACATAAATTACTTCTGCCATTCTCCTCAGAGGGAAAAGGCACATCTTGTTCCCACTATAAATGGCATTTACATTTCTCTAATAATGTGACTGCATCAGTTTTTGAGAAGAAGTGAGAATAGCATTGCTCGCAACAAGACCCGTAACCCCAAGCTGACAGACTGGCTGGGCTTCACTGTTACCGTTACAATACAAAATGGACTGTGAAGAAACCAAGCAGCAAGCTCTGTCTGGATCACCTATCACGGAAATCAAATGTTAAATTTCACATTTCACGTTAATGAAGTATGGCATTTTCACCAGTTGCGAAGCCACAGGGGAGGTGGGAATGGAGGGTCCAGACCCCCCTATTTTCCCAAAAGATGGGCCCTTAGGTTCACACAAAAACGCAATAAAATCTATCTCTCAGGAGGGGTAACAAGCTCAGTTGCTTTTATCTTGTAGTTCAACAATCTCATGAAATGTTCTTAACAAATACTTGCTGTAAATTTAGCTAAAGGGGAGTTGCCTGCATTTTCCGAGAGCTTGAACGGCGTGGTCACCCAAGGTTTTTCCGGGGCTATGCCCCAAATCCCATCACTTCTTGAGTGGGCTCTGCCACTGATTTTGACGCTTCACGAAAGTGAATACTGTCTTTTCACGTTCCCCCCAAAAAGAATGGCCAAAAGATATGGCAAATCATGTTTCTCGAAAAACCCTTTACCACAGAACAAACTGTGCGTTTACCATCCTTTATAAATATTTTGGGGTGTGGAGAGCGGGGAATCTTCCCCCTTAGAGATTTCCACTTTAGCTCCAGGCATGCAAAGGTTGTGTCTCTCCCTCAAAAAGGGAAAGAAAACGAAGAGTTCTTGGAAATTTCTGGGGAACTTCATTCAAAGATACTTCATTACAAACAGAAAAGCATTTCTAGGGAGTGATTTGCGTTCTTGTTTTCCATCTTGACAAAAATAAATTCCAATGCTATTCGTTCAAAATGTTTATGAAATGAATGAAGAAATGTTTTTTGGCGCTGAATTCATTTTTTGAACAACATGTTTTGTGTGCATTTTTATTGCTTATGGCTTGAGAAATGCATCATTGTGCCTGATAACGTCTAAATTACGGTTCTGTTGTGAGAGGGCATGAAGCGCAGAGATCAAATTGCGTGTTTCTTTGGGCTTGATTTGAAATTCAAAAACACATCTGCACATTTCAACTCCTGCTTACAAACCTTAAACAAAGCCATGCATAACTTTATTGTTATCCTGCCAAGGCTCTGATATTCTTGTAATACTGTTGATTCTTGTTTTCTTATCCTTAGATAATTCTTTTTTGGTTGATTGAGAAACAGGCGGGAAAAAGACAATAGCTAAGATTTTGATGAAGGGGTCAGGTCAAGCGATGGGAAGGAGAATAAGTGAGTTGCACATTTCATTTGACCTGACCCCTTCATCAAAATCTTAGTTATTGTCTTTTTCCCGCCTATTTCTCAATCAACCAAAAAAGAATTATCTAAGGATAAGAAATCGACTTGTTTGTGCAAACAAATGCTATTTTTCAGACATAGCCAGTTTTACGCCATTACAGATCAGAATGTGAGTGGGGAGTAGACATTTCATCAACACTGTTCAAACTTGTGGAAATGATCAATTTATTCTTGCTAAGTTCGTTTGTTTGCATGCAGCCTATCGAATTTTGGACCTATCCAGTTATGGTTAATCATAGAAAGTGAAGAAGTTGTGAGTACCTTCTGACTTAACATTTTGTTTGTGACATTATTGGTAGGGGTTTCTTGTTGAGTTTACTGCAGGAATTTGGCCCTTAATATGACTGTAGCGGTTCGGTTCAAAAGACGATAACCCTCTCGGTGTCGTAGGAGATACTGCCCCTTTTGATTGCTGTTCAACACCAAAAGCTTCATGTAGATATGTATGAAATTGTCTACGGATCAATATTCTTTGCCGTTTTGCATCAGACTGAAGAGTCGGTCTAAGAAATATCTTTCTGTTGGACCTAAAACACTAGTCATTACCATAATTTAAAGGCGTTTTTCAAACACAAATTTCTCTCAATCTAAGTTGAATATCAAAAATTTAAGTGGTAGAAGTTTAGATGAGCTTGTACTCTCTCAGAAAATGCAATAATATTTATGATTGGTCAAAATTCCACTTGCACATCATTAGTTTTTGGGAGAGGGTATTTTGGTATTTATCCCCACAGCTTCCGATTTTGCGTGAGATCACAGTGCGTCATGTGATGTTAGATTGCGTAGCGTGATTGGTTAATCGGCCAGATGTAAACAAACGTGCTGATTGGCTCAAACAAAATCTGCCCTTGTTCTCAATACCTCAAATAACTTTAGCGACCACATTGATAATTCTACATTCAAAAATAAGAAACCAATTAAGAAATCTTTGGTACTAAAATGGACAAAATTTCATCTTAGATTTAGAAACTTTTAGTACTATGGCCTGATCCTAGTTTCTTATAAGAAACGTGTATTTAAGAAACATTTAAGGATTCTTGGGATTTCATGCAGATTTCAAGGAGCTCCAGGGGTTTCCGAATTTCAAAGAATTTCTTAAGGATTTCCCGATTTTTTTCCGGATTTCCAGTTAATGTGTACGAGATTTTCGAAGTGTAATGCCCCTCACATTTCGCCCGGACTTTAATAGACAAACAAACAAACAGAACTTTAATAGCTTATAAACCGAAAATCAAAGGGGAATGGGGTCAATGGTATGCTTTCGGCAACTTTCTGAAAATGTATGGTCTGAAAGATTATTAGGTAAATGACTTGGCTTAGTCATTGGGGCACATCTAGCCACTTCACTTTGACACAGTACATGTCAACACACTAGCGGCTCTCAGTATCTCATACACAACAGAATTCCTTTATGCAGCCTACAAGTTAAATGTTCTTTCAAAAGGTTTTTTAATTTGCTAGAGGTTTGAGTTGATGTTCAGTCATGTAGAGTTGTTGATTGTGCTGGTGTTTGCAAGTTTCTTACTCATTTGCAAATTCCCTTAAAGTTCTTTTATTTTTTCCAGGCATGTGAAGCAGATCACATTGCACATGAATGGTCATCCCAGCCTGCATCTAAACAAGGAACTAGCATCGGGGACTTGATGATAGCATCATCAATACTACTTTGTGGGAACAATTTCTTTAAAATTGAGTTAATGGCCAAACAAATGAATTTAGCAATGATTGGAAAATCTGCATACTACAGATATCATCTTTGATTGCTGGGAGACCGTAGTAGAAGGAAACCGTCAGGGTGTTTCAAAACGTTCAGTTATTCTGCTTGGTATGAAAGCATTATCTCGAATCTGAATTCTAGGAACAAGATAAGGGTGCTAATGAGACTTTGGAAATTGTACCACTTCTATGTGTTTATTTAACATGCACCTCCATAACAAAAAGCATATTGTTGCAGGTTCATAACCAATTCAAACCCAACTTGATTCATATGAATGTAAATTACCATTACTTGAACCTGGTTGTGAAGAGAAAATAAAACAATGAAGGCATATTGATCAAATAAGATGCGACATTTTTTGACTAGTCTTTCAATTTTGTAAAATTACTCGTCAATTTCAGATCACAGTTCTTTCCCATCATTTGCATTGATTTGATTATCATATGAAATGGAACAATTTGGAAAATGCTGTCATGAACCTTCTTTGTATGATGTATACGGTATGGTACGGCACAAACAGCACATTAACATGGCAAGAATTCTCATGAAGACCAATAATTCTTCTTCTACTGAGAATTCCTGAGTCACATGAGACTGTAAATTTTTGTAAAGCAATTCTTTAGAATCAAGGAATATACTCAAGAATCCTTTGCCAGGAAAATCATGTTAATGTGCAAAGACCTGTACTAAATTCATTCATTTGTATTATACCAAATTCATGATTTTCACAGGAGATGGAAGGAATGACAGTCCTGGCCACTCACCAAAGTATTGTACATCCACTGATGTTGATCAAGAGTCATTGGAAATTCTTGCTTGTGTTGTGGTTGACAAACATGAAACCAAACTGAAATCTGTGAGCATGGGACTTGAAGCGTTTAAAAGAGCATTGAAATGTATGCTGGAAAAAGGCTTGAATGTTGTGGAAGTTGTTACTGATGGTAGTTCATCCATTACAAAATATCTTCGTAAGTCTCTTTAAAAAATCCTTGAGCAAGTGAGACAAGGGTAATGTTGGTTTAGCAATTCATTGAATCCTGATAGTCTGAAGTGTCTATGTGAAAATTTGGCAGAGTTTCCAAGAGGGTACGCAGATCCCAGTCCCATGATGACAATGAAGACTTCAAAGATCAGACTGGTGCTATTTAAGAGCATCAGGACAAAAACACAGTAGCCATAATGGAAATGCTTTCTGGTCTGGGCTTTGAAACACCAACCCTTAAATATCGTCAAAATAATGGAGTATTTCTTGGATTGTTTCCTGTAGAAATCTTGAAGCGTTTAACTCATTGATCCCTAAAGACGCCATATGGCGTCCTCTGCAGCCTCCGCAGTTCAGCCTCATCTGCCGGAAGATGCCATATGGCGTCCTCCGCAGTTCAGGTTCATTTCCCCGAAGACGCCACATGGCGTTTCAAAAGCCTTTCTTAGGAACCGCTTAACAGTGCCAAAACAAGAGGGCCTTTCTCTATGAGATTAGTACCCTTGTGTAGAGGAGACTTCAAGCATTCTTTTGGTTACAAAGGGTCTATGGGGGTCAGGTCAATGTTTTTTTAGATAAGGTGTGTCGAATATCTGTGTTTACATTTTTTCAGTTACGGAAAAGTTTGGTCACGGAAAATTTTTAGTTGCAGACGATGGAAGAAAACTTATTAGAATTAGTCGATGATATCTTTAGGGAGATTTCAGGGGGTGAAGAAGAATTTTGGGGGTTTGAAGAAGATGAAGGTGGAGTAAATTCGGACATCGAAGTTGATGAGATGGAGAAGTGATGGAGGAGAGCGAGAAGAGGTAGAAAGGGAAACAGACGGAGAAGAAGGTAACGACATCGAAAGGGAAATTACGCCTTGGACTACCCACCTGACTGAAGTGGAGATTTTACCATTTGACGAAGAAACTGCTGGCCCTGTAAAGATTCTTGATGCAGACAAAGAAGAACGAGACTTTTTCGACCTGGAATTTCCACCTCAAATTTACCAGATTGTTGCAACAGAAACCAACCGATATGCAATGCAAAAAATTGCAGTGACAGCGAGCAGACAGGACGTGGCGAGAAACAAATGCTGAGGAAATCAGGGTGTTCATCGGACTTCGTATTTTCATGAGCGTCGTGAATTTGCCTTCCTTGAAAATGCATTGGGCCAAGGATTTTGCTTTTTGCAATTTCTTTCCAGCAAACGTGATGGCAAGAAACCGATTCAACAAACTCTCACAGTATTTTCACGTGAACGACAGAGAAGCCATGGAGCTGGACGCAAATGGAAGACCAAGAGATAGGCTGTTTTTGATTCGTCCTATCCTTGAAAAAGTAAAGGCGGCCTGCAAAGAAAACCACGTACCAGACGGAGATGTCACTGTAGACAAGGCAATGATGGCGTTTAGAGGAAGACATGGCCTCAAACAGTACATGCCAAACAAGCCCACAAAGTATGGGATAAAGGTGTGGCAGCTGAACGTCACAAAAAAGAGTTACTGTTCTAACTTCTCCCTATACCTGGGAAAGCCGACTGGTGGTGAACGAGAGAAGAATTTAGGGAAGAAAGTTGTTTTAGAGATGAGCAAAGATCTGGTTGGAAAGCAAAACCATGCTTATTTCGACAACTTTTTTTACCAGTACAGAGCTGCTCGAAGAGCTGTTGGCAAAAGGGCTATACAGCTGTGGAATCCGTTTGAACAGAAAAGGACTCCCCGACAAGCTGCGCCCAAAGATGAAGAACAACAAAAATAAGAACTTGGCAAAAACGATAAAAAATGATCTAAAAAAACCCAGTGATAGCGTTGTACTTCAAAATGGAAGCATAACTGCCTTATCGTCTGCACAAACTCAAGCCCCGATTCCCCGCAAGTAGTTGTGCCGAGGAAGCAGAGAGATGGTGGCTGCATCGATGTTCCTTGCCCTTTGCCAGTGAAAGATTATAAAGGCTCGATGAATGGCGTTGATCGTACTGATCAAATGAGGACAGAGTATGTTACAACCAGAATGTCCAAAAGATGGTGGTTGTACACATTCTATTTCCTGGTTGATCTTGCGATTGCTAATGCATTTGTGCTGTTCAAAGAGTCGCATAATCATCAAGTCAAAACTAAAACGGGAAAGGACAAGGAACGTATGATGCTGGAATTTCGTATGGCGCTGGTCAAACAGTTGGTCCAAAATTATCGGCAAGTTGGAAAGCGAAGGAGCCAGGATCCTGACAGAGTTGGCTTGCATTGGCCAATGAAGACACCCACAAAAAGAAAGTGCAGGAACTGTACAGCAAATTCGATCCAGCACGAATCTCGCTTGAAATGTAAACAGTGCAGCACAGACAGTGCTGCAGTAAACCTTTGCCTTGAATGCTTCAAGCAATTTCATTTGTGAAAAGACACTTGAAATACATACACATTGGAGACGCTAAACGTTACTAAACTATAGCAAAATAATTATTTATCTGTGTGAGAAATAGAGCATTTTTGGATAGTTTTACAACATCCATATTAGTATTTGCTTGTAACATTAAATCTCTTTTCAACTTCTTATCTTACGATGTTTGTACAATTTATTGAAAAAGAGTGTGTGGATAAAAACTTCATCTTCTAAATATTCAATAATTTCTTGATATTTCATCTCTTGAAAGTTTTCTTGCAACTCCAGTAGTTTTTTAAATATGCCAGTTTAAGAAATAGAAATCAAAGTTTGGTGATAAAAGTTGAATTGTCGTGGGGACAGAGGCCTTGAAGACAGCTTTGTTCATGGGGATTGAAAGATCACACACACAACTTTTATTTGGGGATCAATGAGTTAAAGGATGAAGTGGTAGCAATGCTCGTATATTGATAGATTTGCTTTTTGCAGATACTTTCAGGCAACTCTCCTTTGAAATAGATGACACCAGTGAACTTTCAAACGAGATGATCTCCGTTACACATAGCAGCATTCATTGTGGAAATCGGAGGTATGATGATTACCATGATTCAGGTCTGGCGTTCGCCCTGGAGACTCAACTATTAATCAGTTGTTGTGCATAACACATGAGATAGCGCTTTTGAGGAAGCTCTAAGCAAAGAAACGCGGGCTGTCTTCCTTGATTTGTTTAAGGCTTTTGACAGGGTGTGACACGAGGGCTTATTATGTAAGCTTGAATGTAATGGTACATCTGGCGACCTTCTAAATCTTATCCAAAATTTTTTAACAAATGGAAAACAGCGTGTTCTACTGAATAGCTGAAGTTCAGAATGGGCAGCGATATCTGCCAGGGTACTGCAGGCCTCTGTCCTGGGTCCCTTATTCCTTCTTATCTATATAGATGATCTTGTTGAAAATGCTACGTGCGATGCCAAAGTATTTGCTGATGATGCATCTCTGTATTCTGCCGTTACCGATGAAAATAAGACTTCTGAAGATCTAAATAGAGATCTAGAGTCTGTACAGTTATGGGCGTGGCAATGGAAAATGCATTTCAATTCTGACAAACTGAGGAAGTCATCTTCTCAACCAAGAGAGTAATGTTTTGGCATCCTCCCTCAACCCTAGGAAATGATGTAGCAATGAGGAAAGCTGGGCACAAGCACCTTGGTATGATCCTTGATACAAAGCTTAATTTTCAGAGTCATGTCAAAAAGGCAATTTGCAAAGCGAGGAGGGATATCGGTGTAATTAGATGTAGTACGTATCCAGAGACATACTTGACCAACTGTATAAACTTTACATGCGACCCCATCTTAATTACGGAGATATAATCTATCATAAGTATAATCCAGACTTGAAGTTAGATCTCACAAAGAGACTAGAACAAACTCAGTATTCTGCAGCGCTTGCTGTGACTAGAGCATGGAGAGGTACAAGTAGGCAGAGGCTGTTAAATGAACTAGGCTGGGAAAAGCTCTATGACAGAAGATGGTACAGACGACTATGTCTTCACCTTAAAATTTACTCAACATCCAGAATACCTTTTCTCACATCCCACCGGAGCGTAAAATTACCTACAATCTGCAAAATACAGGGGTTTATCCAGAGAAAGGTTCCAGGACTGCTCGTTTTTCAAATACATATTTCAAAAATGCATTAGCGGAATGGAACCTCCTTAATAGTGACGTGAGAAATTCAGAATCTCTCGCGGCATTCCAAAGGAAGTTAATTTCAACTGTATGACCGTTAAAAAACTCCACATATGGTGTTTATGATATTGTTGGCATTAGACCTTTGACAAAACTTCAAATAGAATTTAGTCCGCTAAATGAACACAGATTTTGGCATAATTTTGACTGCCCCAGCCCAATTTAAGCATGTGGATGTGCCATTGAAGAAAACCAGCACTTTCTCCTGCACTGCCACCTGTTTAGCCCAATGCATACAGATCTCTTTGGTCAACTCATTGATATTCCAGGCTTAAATATCACAAATTTGGATTCAAACGCCCTATGCGATCTGTTATTATTTGGAAGTTCTCAACTGAACATTATGGCAAATCAAATCATTCTTGAAGCTACAATAGCCTTAATTGACAAAACGAATCGTTTTGATTGAATTGCACTGGGTGAGTCAAAAATGGCCGCTGATGTTTGTGAAGCTATTAGATATCATCTTCCAAGCGTTCCCGCGTGCGGTGGCTCACCCTGTGGCGGGGATGTTGGCTTGGTTGTGAGGTTTCTGCCTAACTGTATGTGGTGTGGCGGGTCCTTGCATCTTGGTGGGCATTTTTGCTGTGGGGTGAGTGCATAGCGAGTGGAAATAGCTTGATTACTCTAAATTTTCTGTGTACCGCACATCGGCGGACATTCTTTATTCAGCCAGTACATCATATCACAACACAAAGCAGCAATCCCCTTCCCTTTACCTGTTTATCTTTAGTTTGTTTTTGTTTTCTTTTTTTATCTAGTGTAGTTGAATTGTAAGTGCCAGCCGAAGTGGAGACCAGATGACCAAGTGTCCTTCTCCGCTGTGGCTGATACATAGAAATGTATCAATTTTGAGTTTTTAACGTTTTTTTAGATCTATGTAAAAACGATTCGATCTACGGGAAGCATTTTGGAGAGTACAATCGAAGTTGCCCGTGAAGAGTCTCGCTATGTAAACATTCTACATATTGTTCAAGTCGAGAGCACGATATTTGCAATAGTCCCCAACGGAGACATCTTCTTTATGGACTTGCATCAACTTGAGACAGAAGGACTATTTCTTTGCTGGACAAGAAGAAAAAGTTTCCAGGATATGATGAATGTTGTGATATCTTTAATTGATGATGAAAACTCACATGCTAATGTTGCAATAATATCGTTTTAGAGTTTGTTTCTTCTCTCCTTCACCTTCCTTGATTAAGTGCCCCAGCCCCTAAAGCAATGTGGACCACGTTGCCAAGAGTTTGCAGTTAGAGCAAAATGGCATTGTGTCAGGTCATACAGGTTCTTTTCAAGTAGCTTTCATGGATACACATATTACTTTTTAAAAGAAACTAACAATTGGGACTGGTGCTGAAAATTTCTTAGAACTATCAGATTTTTAGTAGTTGGAGTTTCTTATAAGTCTCTTAAAGATTCCAGAAGATTCATGTTTACATCCTATGCCATCATAAACATTTCAAAACAAGGCTTTTCAAACTCGTCCAATGTTTATGCACTGGTCCAGTACCTTAAGAGTAATATGATTAAGGAAACAAGTTAAACTAAAGTAAAAATATATCAAATACATCCTTCGTCAAAATGAATAGTGTCTAAAGTTATATTTTGCAGTACTACCGGGTGAGCCAGAAAAAAGTTCCCACTTTTAAAAATTCATAACACTAAGGCTACTCCATGGATTTGAATCATTCAAATCCTAGTTAGAAGTCGAAAGATCAAAGTATTTTTGTGATTTTTCTCGCTGTCCTACCAGCACTACAAATATAGGTAAATTCAACTTTACAAAAATTTCATGGTTGATTGATTACTGAAAAATGGCCCAAAACATCGATCAATTCATAAATGACCTCTCGCACAGAATAATGAAGGAAATGCAACTTCTCATGGGTGAGAGATATCCTCTAGGCATTAATTTCCTTGGCATTGAAAATCTTTCATATTTGTTTGAAAATTGATGTCTTATAACTCTTGAAGGAGGTGAAACCGTGTAGTAGTCTTGGTGTTATGAATTTTCAAAAGTGGGAACTTTTTTCTGGCTCACCCGGTAGAGTTCCTTAATTTTTCGACAATCTATAAGTTGAATTTCTTGTAATCAGTTTTTTATGCCAAAATACTTGTAATCAGAGAACAAAATTGTTGCTTAATTGAGCATGACATCAGACCTACTATCGGAATTCAAAGCCATCATGCACAAATTGTAATCCAAATTCCTATTGTTCAATTATTTCACTCATATCGTCTTTTTGTTGCTCCATCTCGGTGATACAGCATTCATTGTATCACAATCTATAGATGACTAGTTTCGTACCAGATTCTATAGTCTGTCTTGTTTCCACATGGTTATCTGAATTATGTCTTGGTCCTAACGTAAATTATTGATCTTTAGTTACCAGTATTCAAGAAATTCTTTTGGAGTTTTATCTGAATATGAGTCTTAGTCCCAAACTTACAGGCATTTTAGAACGACTAACTCAATCAATAAACAAGTATGCTGTAAGGTTGTTGATTGTCATGGCTTCTGATACCATTTTGATTTTGGTATTGTTTTACCATCCAAATATTCTGATTGTGCAGGGTATCTCAAAAAATTGTTCCTGTTTGTCGGACTACTGTGGAGGAGCGTATGCTCAATTTTCTCAGTTTGTACACAGTTGAAAAAGGTCAGGCTTCAACTTAGAATTTGAAACATGATTTATGGCAGAGGAAAGGCAAAGTATGTGGTTGGTTCTAGCACAGCACTTATACTTTCTGCAATAATTTCAAAATAAATTTTCAAAGAAGTGGTTCTGATATCGTATTCATGTTTCACTGTATTGCTTAGAAGGTAGAAAGTGCTCTCAGGTGCAGAGACAGCACTACTAACCCTGTAAAAAATTAGCAAAAATAATTAGCTAGAACTCTTTCTTTGCAAACTTTCTTTATTTTGAAATTGCAGCGAATCATAGAGAGCTGAATTTACGATACCATCTATTTTGCCATTTCCCAACCATCAGCGAGATATGTTAGAATAGTGTTCCTTATATTCTTCGGCTGGGAAAGGATTGATGCCGTAAGTTGAACAAAATCCTAAATATGTCATCTTACCAGTGTTGTATGTCCTTCGTGAACTTTCTGAAATCGACATGTATTGCAGGAAGTGTAGCTCTTCTGCTAGATCAGCCATGCAGTGGGCAGAATCTGCGTGTGGACTTGGCGGAGCCAGGGGCCAATCAAAAGAACTGGCCAAACTGTAAATAAGAGAGGTGATCTGCTAAACGATTATTGACACCTGGGATATGTCTTACATTCACAGTGAATTTGTGTTTAGCAGTGATGAAGAATAATCTTCGGAGCAGCAACATTAGTTGTTGACACTTCAATGATTGGGAGGACCAAATATTGACAAAGGCCAAATTGTCACAATGAAACAGAAGTCTTTTACCCTTGAAATCACCACTCCATAGTAAGCAGGTGATAAAAATTGGAAATAGGTCGGACGGTTGTGTTGTTTTGGGCTTTAAAATGTGATATCTCCCATTCCATGATGGAAGGTACTCTGCCCACTACTTCATGTTTTCTGGCGCCTCTCTTCTAAATAGAAATATGATAGGAAAGTTTTTTCACCCGTGGTTGAAAGATCAATTAGGCAACGCAGAAATAGTCTTCCTGATGGGATCACTTTTGACACAAACAAAAGTTTTCCAATGAGAGGCAAGAGCTCTCTTTTGGTGCATTTCTTTCTTACCCAGCCAGCTTTGAATGAGATTTGATATATCACCCAACTTGCCTTCAGGCAATTGAAGTGACATACTCATTGAATCAATTTCTATCCCTAAAATGTGATTTGTGTGGTTGGCCCCTCTGTTTTTTCCTTGACTAACGGTACACCAAGTCTGGCAAAGAGTTGCGATGCTGATATCATATGTTTTTGGCACTCGTTGCTCTTTGCTTTGCCTGCCAGGAAGTAACGTCTAAATAACTTGTACAGGATTAAATTTTTAGACTGTTCTTTGTGGTCGATACAAGGGTGTCTGCTAAGGTTGTAAACCTATTCACGAAAGTATGAAGGCCAAATGGCAGGCATAAATCAACGAAAAAGAGGTCATCCAATGAAAACCCAAGGAGGTGCCAGTCATCAGGGTGGACGGGACAAATTCTGAAGGCACTTACTACGTATAATTTTGCCATCATTGACCCTTTTCCTGGTTCTGGGACAATGTTCAATGCAGAGCCAAAGTTGATAAATTCTAGTCATTAGTCATGCAATAAATGGCCTAGTTAGTCACTAGTCAAGATTTCCGCCTTCAGTTAGTCAGAATTTCCTTTCACTTCAGTACAAAGTTCCTGGCGTAAAAACTATGTAAAAAACAGTATGCTTATCATTTTCTTTTGGAACTTTCAATAGAAACAGCCTGTCGCAGAACTTTCAGAAAGTGTTATCATATATCATGCAAACAACGGACTACGCTATTAAAGGATATTTGATAAACCACAAAGCATCATCATTCAAGAGAGACAACATACCCAATAGCCAACACATCAGCCATTTTGTCCAGCTACAACCATTCCGAATGGGAAGCTAAGGGATGTACGATTCTTCTACCTCTCCTTGTGGTGGTGGGGAAAAATACCGCCTCGTCATCACTCTTTTCATCACCGGAGGACAATTCTCCTGCATCTACATCTACATCATTCTTAGCTCCAGTGCATGCAGTGATAAACTCGGAAAAATTCTCTTCGCTCAAGCGAATCTCTTCGTCTCCTTCATCAATTCGAAATTTTATGATGTCAATATCAGTTACTGGATTGGTTGCATCGCCTACGTATGTTAGTACCCTTGGGTCATCAATCGTAAGAGCACTATAGGTGAGATCGTCGGAGTAGGTTTTTAGAACTTTCCCTATCTGCCCGGTCCTGGATGTTGTTACGTATTGTCCATTCAAATGGTGTCCTGATTGCTCTTTTCTTCCCTCTTCTGATATTGAAGTGCGCCTAGCAGTAGCTTCAGATCCTCGCTCTTGCATATCACTCCAAGGTGTGTTGTTCTCATTCTCATCGAAATTAGGTAAAAGCACCTCGTCTGGCACAGGCATTAAAATGGATGGTGGCTCCTTTGCATAAGCAGCAATTGACAAAGTTCCAGGGTTATCTTTCTTGGAACGCTGCCTTGGCGTTCTTTGGGCAACTCCCTTGAGATTATGCAGCCACCAGTTACGCAGCTCCCTCTTTTCTTTTGGAGAAATTTTGATACATATTTTTTCTCTCTGTTTTCTTGGAAATAAGAGGCTTTCAAATTTCACGCTCCTGGTTGGGACTGGATAGAATGACTTTTGTGAGAGGAAATACGAGAAACCAACAGCTGTCAATTTTTTCAGGCTTTCCTTCACAACTACAAGAATCATTTGGCAGTACTGCAGGGGCGTGGGCATTGGATATCTGCTTCTTGCGATTGAAAAGTGATGTTCCACTACAAGTGTAAGCATGCTTTGCATATCAATTGAAACTGCAAAATCTGGATTAACAGCCATGATCACTTTTGACAGCTTTCTAAGGCTTCGAATTGAAAGCCTTAACTGATCTATTGTGGCCTTTGCTGGTGTTCCCTCTGGTCCTTCGGGGCTTAGCATTGGTTTGCTCATAACTTTCCTTGCCAAGTCGATCATTTCATCCAGAACTTTGAGTGAGTCAGTCATTTTCGTGATGACTTCTGAAAGGGGAAGTGCTTTTGCGAATCCTAACTGTTTACAATGAATTCCAAAGGATTGGCAGATAACATGGAGGACTGAAAGATATTTTGATAGAGCACTCACTGATGATTTAAGTCGAACAGTGTTGGTAGCTCTATCCACAACAAATATTGTGCTGCCTTCAGAGCATACAGCTGGTTGCTGAGCAAAGGAGCAGCAACTCAAAGGGCCGTCTGAGGTGGAACATTTGCCATCCCCAAATTTTTCAAGCTGTTTGGCAACGAAGTTGTACTTGAGGATTTGATTCCTCCTTCGATCTGCCATAAGCAAATGATATCCCTGTGTGCAAATTCCATGGATGGTCCCACAGTCCTCCCCGTTTCTGATAAGAGTTGTCCAAGTACTGCTTTCAGTATCGAATTCATAGACTCCACCGTCTTGGTGTCCATCAGACACAAATACTTTATTGATGTGAGCTGTGTTCTCATCTTTGACGCAAGAAACAGATACTGGAAGTAATCTGTGGTTACAATGTGGAAAGTCAAACGACCACGTCAGCTTGATTTGTTCTTGTCTTGGCTTGATCTCGATAGCAAATACCATGAGTTTTCTAGCCTCCTTGTCACAGAGAATAATGCCATCCTCGAAAGAATTTATACAAACTGGCATTTTCAAACTGACCTCCTTTTGAACAGAAACAGAATTTGGTGTTAAAGTTTGCTTTCTTCGTCCACTGGAAGAGGTTTCTTTGCCTCGAAAAAGTTTTGCATTGAGCATGTCTCTTAACTGCTTGCATGTGTATTCCTTTTCTGCAGCAGATTTTGGAATCAGATCTTCCTCTTTTGCCAAGTCACAAAGCTTCTCTTTTCTCATAGACTGTAGATTGACAGCTGTTTTACAAGTAACATCGACAAAGACAATATCACCCCTTTGACATGCAAAGACAACTCCACTGGCATATGTTATTGAATTTGCTTCTGGCAAATCACAAAGGACCTTGGTCTCAACAGGATGGTGAAGCCTTATGTTCACTAATTTTCTGTCTCCAAGTATCAGAAGACTGCCGTACGGACCAGTGCACATATCCAATGTTTCTTTAACATTGATGGCATCTTTTAGGGGCCAGAATGGATCAGGATGTATCGATGTCTTGGTTAATCCAACTTTGTTTAGAAAGTCAAGGAGGGCTTGGCTGCAGTACTCCAGGACATGGGAGAAATCCATTCGATCTCTGCCTCTTAAAGCAAGGTCGGATATTAAGGAATGGATCTTTCCTGATGCTGCCTTGTTGGTCGAGTGTCGTAAGGCACGAATCATCATTGCATTTATTCTGTAACCATTCAAGACAAGCCACCAGTTTGAGACAGCCCTCAAAAGCTTCTTGCTCATATGTACCATCTCACTGATGGGAAGCAGCATAGTTTTCGTATCAAGGCTATCATTATCTCTGTCTAATGCAGTGAAGGCAGTTGCTTGGATAGACAAACCATCACAAGACCATAGCAGATGAGAAAATTTCACACACTTCTCGTTTTTCTTTAGGCAGCAGTTGCAGGGTCTAGTTACCAACAAGGAATCATTATACCCTTTCTCTTCACACATATCACATGAAGTATAGATATCCCCTTTCATCCGAACATGGCAATCTTTGCAAAACTCAACTTCACAACAAACTGGCCGTCCATTGACTACAGTTGCGTTCTTCTCACTGAAACAGTTCAAGAGGCATTGCTGACACACATGAAGATTTTGCTGCAACTCCTTCGTTTCTCGCAATACGTCATTTGTCTTGCTCGCAATACGTCAAATTGTTATAATTTCAAGAAACCTTCGGTACTGGCTCAAACCATTGGATCCTCACACAACATTGCATATTTCAAAAACGTTTTCTGAACAATTTTGACAACTGTTTGGAGTATAGAAGTGTTCCTTATATCATGGTATACAAACCCTGTTTTGAAGATGTATATCTTGACATGAGAAATTAATCAGGCTGTCTTGATATAACCAGTTTCTTAAAGGCGGGACTTTACTGTAACTTTTTATGAGAATATAAGGTTAGGGCCATTTTCCTAGACCAAAAGTTTCTTATGTGTTTCTTTAAGTTTTGAAGAAAAGAATTTTTGTACCGGGCTTCAAGGTGCCAAATAAGATTTTAAAGCAAGTACTGAATTCACACTTAAATAAACTTATTTGAACTTTATCACTAAAAGTCTAATGAGGATTGTCCCTCCTGAAGTCGAAGTCAAAACAGAATGAAAACGGTAAATTTTCTGAGTGTGCTGTTTACTATTTTCTGAAAATGCATCCAATCTGCATGCCAGGTGTTGAGAGCAGAATGAAGTGGTGTTTAATGTAAACCTTTTTGAGCGACTGGGGATTTGAAAACTGCAATTACAACTGTTAAATTGCTTTTTAAATTCAATTAGGGTAGTTTCTAAAGTTTAAAAAATGGAGCCATAACGTCTCTGATAAAAAAATGAGTGTATGAGCACTTAGAATAATAAAAGTTAGTCTCTTCCATTTGTTGTTGAGTATCCTGTACTTTGACCAGACTGATATGTTGTTCGAATGAAATCATACACACATGCTGGTAGTGCCCTTGTATGGTCCCATCCCATATAGCCAAAGAACCATCTGGCCAACCATCTGTATGCGACTGCTCTGATGTACCTGTTGTTGGGGAAAAAAAGCTAAATTAATAAATTTGCTCATGTGAAATTTTTTTTCAAGCTCCTACAAAGGAAAGATACATTAAGTTTGGTTGGGATTAATAAAGTTAAAAAATTTGGACCATGATGGAAGTAGCACATGAAATGCTGATTGATGACATACAGCATTTCATGTACATATATATACTGTATATTGTATTTTCATGCAAGTACAGTATGCTATAACACCCATTTTGCCCCAGGGAAATAGACTTCCCTACAAACTCTCAAAATCAGATTCCCTTTAAACCACCCTCGACAATTTCTTGATGGATTGAGATAACTGGAAAGCTGACCTTGAAGATATATGAAGGACCCACTTACCCCTCACCCTTCCTCCTTGTGGCAGCAGCAAAGTGCCAGGAGCATTTTACAAATTCAAACTTGCCATGTTTCTTTCCAGATACAATCCAATGCACAGGAGTAAACAATTGATTCCAATCCCAAACACACCAGTAGATTGTTTACATGTTCTTGTAACTGGAGATAAGGGTGGCTCTTCCACGAAAATTTTGCTGCAATTCCAAAACTGTGAGAAGACACACTCTGTAAAAATGAGTAAACTACTGGGAGTGTTTGATGGAGCAAAAGATTCCCGTGAGTGCATAGTAAACGCTTTTGGACCACTGTTTTCCCAACTGCAAAAGCTTAGTGATGAGATTGCATCCCTCAAGCTACCTTGTCCTCTCATTCTTGAAAGTTCCCCTCAGGTCCTTTTAAGAAAAACGTCTGATCTGGAAACATGTGCAAAGAACATAAGGTTAATTGCTAAGACTTACCCCCCATTACTACAACACACAGAACCAAGCCTACAATTCAAACTGCAAATCTTGCAAACATGCTAACAAAGAAGCTATAGGTAGTGATGAGCATGGCAATCATTTTCAGTCTGTGAAAATATGCTATGGGGGTGATTGGGAGTGGCTGGCAAGGTTACTTGGTCTAACAGGCCCTAATGGAAAGCACTTTTGCATGCACTGTTTGGTAACCTTGTCAGACATTCAAAAGGGGGTACCACATGCACCTGTTACATTGCAAAGGTACAAAGAAAAGGCCAACAGGGAAAAAAAGATTTTTGATCGTAGACATCTTGAAAATATGGTGGACAAGGCACACAAATTTAATGCAAATGGTTCAAAAAATCCAAGCCATTTTGAGAACTGTGAGGCCCTTCCCCTGGTTGGCACTAAAGGCTGGGTTATTGATAATGTTTCCGTACTTCCACTGCATATTGCACTTGGCATAGGGCTGAGAAACCTGAATACCCTTGAAGCTATTGCCCTCAGTCTTGACATGCAGATATTGGAAGCTAAGGGCAATACAAGTAACCTGATGCTATCATTGCTGCAGTCAGTTGAAGACAAAACTTTGGAAGCCAGAGAACTGGAACAGAGACAGAAAAGATGGAACTTGAGGAACGAATTAATCTTGAAAAGGACATTCACTCGGATTTGATACAATGCCATAATGGTAAATATTCGGATAATTCAGCAGAAGCAATTGATTTTAGAAGAAGCTTATCGAATCAAGACAAATTATTAAAAGACATAGTAAATAAAATCAAAACGATCAAGAAAGATATCTATGGTGGCCGACGTTTGCCACAGGGATTTTTTAAAAAAACTTATGCAAAATTATTGTTTTTGTAATTGAATTTAAATTGAACTTCATCCAGAAATTACTGACAACTTAATTTTTTATTTTACAAAACAATTCCAAAGTTATTTCAAACTAAAATTTCCTTGACATGGCCGACGTTTGCCACAGTATACCATAATCCTTTGTTTGATAGCGAGGCTCTACTTTTCGCGCCAAATTTCTCTCAACGACACACAACATGCGACCACTTGAAAAAAAGGAGAGAAAGAAGATGTCAGAGCCGAAGGAAACGCAAAAGCCAGCAGCCAAGTGGAAGGACTTCAAAAAAGAAATGCAACAGAAGCGCTTAAAGCAAGGGAAAATTACGCGTGGAGTTAGTGAGACAAAAGTGGAAGAGCTGATCGTGCAGCGGCTAACCTCGACAGTTTCTGGAAAAGCCCAAAAATTCAACAGAATTGGGCCTAGAGAATTTCTAGCATTTCCGCAAGAGCATCTGACAATTCCATTTATTAAAGATGCTTGCTTGGAACATTTCAGAGAAAGGATTGGCGAGGGAATGACATGTGATGTGCTTGCCAGTGAACAGGGACCTTCGTGTCATTCAGTTGACCAAATTCCCAATAAGAAGTTGATACACGTACGATTTCTTAAAAATGAAATCCAATCCAATTCAAGTGATGACGACATTCTAGGGACATGTGCAATTCCAGTCCCAGCAAAGAAGCGAAGACACAAGTCTGAAAATGGGGAAAAGCATATTGCTGTTCTGCCAAACAGCTCTGTTGATGTTCATAGCAGACCAACTGCTGTTGTTAGCAACATTCTGAGAAGCCTGTCTATTTCTGCAATGCTTAACCTTGGCAGGTCATTGGACAAGGAGCTTACCCCTGTTGAAATGTACACATTTGATATTGGCTTGGGCTTGGTCTGCTGTACCCACCAAAATAAAGTTCAAGATTGAAGACAAAGAATTTGCAGAAGGTGGTTTCCGCTTGGCGTTTAATGCTACCAGCTCTTGCAAAGGGTTTCCTGGAAAATGGGTGATGAAAAAATATAAAGAAACACTGACAGAAATAGAAAGACTCAACCAAGATGTAGAGCAGCAGGCCAGAAAGTGCATCCAAATGAATAGCCTTGCTAAGTACTCAGCAGAGCTGTTCAAAAAGCAAGTTGATGGAGTAGTCAGTAATTTTGGTGAAGTGTTTGTTTACAATGAAGTTTTCCTTGGAAGGCTACCATCAGGTGACTTTGTCACATTTGAAAGATTTTTAGAAGGCACATTTGACAAGTACATCAATAATACTGGTGTGCCTTGCACTGGCCCTGGTGGAGAGAAGAATGTGCTAGTCAAGAAGGCTGAATGTTTTGTGCATTTCACACATGAGAAATCAAAACATGAGCTCATGGTAGTAGACATACAGGGCATCAAATACCAGCTCTGTGATCCAGAGGTTGCGACAACTACCTTACGTAGAAACGGAGAATTCCTTTTCTGTGCTGGGAATTTATCGGAGTATGCTATTACAAACTTTAAAGAGCAACATGAATGCAATGAATACTGTGTTGCTGTTGGGCTTGAAAAACTGTAGTTTGTCAAATGAGACTTTAGTATGTCAGTGGTAGCAAGTGCTACGATCGAGATTACGTACGATTTATGGTGCAGACTTGCTATGATTTGAAATATCAAAAACTCATTGATAAGTACATTATCTCGAAAAGACTCCTAATGATTTTAAAGGAAAACAATGTTCAAATTAGATTAGGCACACAGTGTGCCTAGGTACAGGAACTTCTTTTACAACGAAGCATGCTTTATGATACATTTATTGGTACCTTTGCTCTCTCCAAATTTGCAAACACCAGACTATTTGTTAAGTATTATCTACTGCATTCATTCTTTGATCTTCAAGATTGGGATGAGGTACTGTACTTATATGCTCTGCGTGTACATATTTCTATATAACAAGCCACTTGTAAGAAAGTTAGACTCCTGGATCACCAAAAGATTAAGAAACTCTTTGTACTTTTGGTTTCAGTCCATTTATTCTGTGTATCATATTACTCAGAAAGTACAAACTTGAGTTTTGAAATATTCAGGAGGGTACAGATCTGGTAATTTCAAGTAACTTTCAGCACTGGCCTATGGTGGCCGAGGTTTGCCACAAAGAATTTATTTTTAAAATGTCATATTTGTAAAAAACGTTTCAACTTTTTTCATTTTCTTTCCTGATTTTGTTTGTTTTTCCTTTTTTTTTTGTTTCATTTTCCTAAGAAATTTTCGTCTATGTTATTTTGATTTTAAAAAAATGTTGTTTGCAATTTTTTTTTATTTGGCAAAAATTTGATTTTGTTTTACTTTGCAATTTTTCATTTGAGTTTTTTTTTGTTAAAAATTTTCGAAATAAAAAAGTTGGAGAAAATTTTTCAAGCCGCAAGCCGAGCTTTGCCACAGTATAACAAACCAAACAAACATGGCGGCGAGGGCATCGACCATCCACAGCGATAGCTGGAAAGAAGATGAAGATCTTCGAAAGGACCTAGAGCAATACATCGGTCAAGGGCTACATAGACAGGAAGTTCTGGATTTCATGATGCGAGATTATCAAGAATATGCATGGAGTTTGCGCACGTTAGACAGGCGTTGCAGCCATTTTGGAATAAGGCGACACGACAAAGGTGTTTCAGTCGATGACCTGCGAGTTGCAGTACAAAGAGAGCTGGATGGACCTGGCAAGCTCTTGGGCTATCGAGCTCTTCATGAAAAGATAAGACAGGTTCATAAATTGAATGTTCCTCGAGATGCAGTATACGACATGATGTATGACCTTGATCCAGATGGTCTTAAAAACCGGGCCCTCAATAATAAAAGAAGAAAGAGAGTCAATGGAGCCTTTGTAACACGAGGTCCTAATTGGGTGCATTCACTGGATGGCCATGCCAAGCTGATGGGTTATCAAAAAAGCACGTTTCCATTGGCAATATACGGATGTCTTGATTCGGCAAGCAGGAAGTTACTTTGGTTAAAAATTTGGACAACCAATTCTGACCCAAGAATAGTTGGCAGATGGTATTTTGAATACCTTTTTGAGACAAGAATGATTGGTCAGCACTTACGCATTGACAAAGGAACTGAGACTGGAGATATGGCTACAATCCATGCTTTTTTGATGTCTGAATTGGGAATTGAGGATCCGGTGGCCACAGTGATCTATGGTCCATCAACATCTAATCAGGTATGGTAAGTCAGGCCCAGGGGGTGCACTTGATGAGCAACCCTTGGTTGGAGACCTGCCATTGAGGCTTCAAAAACATACCCACTCCTTATATCAATTTTTGAGAAGTATACCCAACCTTATACTAATTTTTTGAAAATGGACTATATACCTGAGCCTACATTGTGATATCAAATGCTTGAAATCAGTACCATTCTTATACCAAGGTTGTGAAAATCGATACTGTTCCTTAAACCAATATCTGGCAAATTAATACCCTTCCCGATGCCTCCTGATGGCACATCCCTGTACCCAAAACATATGTAGTGCACATCCCCTGAGAAGCCAGGTAAAATTTCAACAGCTTCTGGATTGCTAATGTTGTTAAATGTTAGATCTAGGCTAAATCACTGGGAGAGCCTTGCATTGAAATTGGGGTACCAAACTTTAACAAAGTTTTTCAGTATATAAGCGCTTGGCAATCCAGCAGTGATGGCCAGTTTATTTCCTAGTATTATCATTTTTTATAATAAGTACTATACTATCTAGTATGAAATACCAACACTGGGGTCTGTTCTATAGTTTTTATATTAGCTTTGCTGATTTAGCTGATTTGGTTAAGTAAAACCCAAGTTGGAAAACTTGTATTCACTGGTAAACTTATACACAACTTTTTAAAGCATTCTGCTCTCAGCAAAACAAAAGTCCTTGCATGTGAAAACAAAGGGTCTATTGCTTCCTTTTTGTGACTCTTGCCAACTCTTGCAGTTTTTCCAATTCTAATTGCAGCATGCAGCTCAGTTCGCATATTCACCCATGTTTTCCAACCCGGAGTAAAACCCAATGTTTGCAGGCCTGACCAGTGATTTAACAAGGCAGCAAGTAAACATACATAAATGTTAAACTTTTAACTTCTAATTCATTTCAACTGAAAAAATCATTTTGTAGATTGAAAGGTGGTGGCGTGAGTTACATGAACGTCTCAAACTCTACTTCAAAGAGCAGCTTCAGTATCTGAAAGAACATATGTTTTACAATCAAGAAAATGTAATTGATAGGTTTGTATTAATTTCTTATCATTTCATTCCAAGAAAAATCACAGACAGTGAGTGGACAATTTGTGAAATCGAAATGAACTCACCACAGAGCGCTTTTTAATTAAGGAATGAAGGTGGTGTTCTCTGATCTTTTGATCGCAGCTTGGGCTTCGAGTGCTCTGAACAAAAAACACACAGCCAAAAGAACCGCCATATTATTATTGGGGGGCGGAGGGAGGGGATGATTGCAATCTACCCAAGGCTACTGTAAATATTAGTCTGTCATACCTGTCTTATCACTAGACTGTAGTATGCGTTATCATGCAGCCAAAGTAAAACATGTTGACCAAGTGCCCTTGCGCCAAAACTACTAATCCGTTAACCAATATCTTGTGTAGTTATATGTAGTCAGGTAAAGTAGGTGTGTTGTAGTGTGAGTATCGTGTATCTCCGTCATGGGCTTTGCCTCTTAGGAGATTAGCATTGTAGATTGTAGATTGTAGATTAGTGTCTGTCCACACCACAAATATATAGTATACCGGGTGTCTGATAAAAAGGATCTTGATGACTCTTCAATGTGGCCACTTGTTAACAACAACAAAAGACTAAACTAGCAACAACCAGCAACATTGTGTGTACAATGTTGGCCAACGTGGCTTAGTTTGCATTTAGAGCAGCTAGCTCTTGCAAGCAAAATTAAAAACAAAGAACCATACAATCTTTGATAGCCACATCATTTATGCCCCTTTTCTAGTTTCATGCCTATATTTTGTGTCTTACTAAGTGTGCTACACTGCTATAATTATCTTCTCAGGAAGTTGCTCTCTTATGTGTACATACCAGTGTTGCAGAAGGAACTGGACACATTCAGAGAAACTATCTGGAATAACCATAGAATTAGAAACCAAAGAGAAACAAATTTGCCATCTGGAGTTCCAAATCATATATATAGCTTCCCTGAAGAGTATGGATTGGAAAATTGTGGTTTGTCAATCAATTCTATCAATCAATCTCTTTCATATTTGAAAAAATGAGGTGAAATTAAAGCTTAATTTCTAACGGAAACTTTTCACCACATAGTATAGTAAATTGATTGCCTATTAACCATATAATGGACAACATTTGAGAAAAATAACATTTTTACCCTATCTACAAAAGTCTTTGTAAAATGTAGAATTTATGTAGAAGTTTCAAAATCTCTAATGTTTTTCTCCATTAGGGCCTGTTCATATGCAGGTGAGCCAGCCCGCTTACCAGGCTGGCCCGGTAGGCGAGACAGTTTTCATCTTGTGTTCATATGGAGAAATTCCAGCCCGCTTGCCGAGACAGAAATTTGACACAGGTCAAAAATGAGACACATGTCCATTGTTTAGAGCCGCAGCGCATGAGCAATGGTGACATTTTCGTCTCGGTAGCCGGGATGGAGTGTTCATATGGGAAAATTTTCATCCCGCCTACCGAGATCTTGCCACTACACCAGCGAGATCTCGCTAAGTGGGCCACCTGCCAACTCATATGAACAGAAATCAAGTTTTGTATTGGAATCAGGGATGAGGTGAGATCTTGGCAAAGAGCTCCAGCCCGGTAAGCGGGCTGGCTCGCCTCCATATGAACAGGCTCTTAGATGGAGATAAAGCCAAGCCACTTGATATTTTCATTTTTAGCATCAAATTCAAACATTAATTGCAATGGCATAATGGACTGCACTACTCTATGCTTTAGTCAAATTCTCATATTACAACAAATTTTGGTGTTTATACCCGACGTTTCTAAAACACGGAACAAGCGGAACAAGCCAGTAACAAGCGGAACAACCAAGGAACAGGCCAGTAACAAGCGGAACAAGCCAGGAACAGACCAGTAACAAGCGGAACAAGCCAGGAACAGACCAGTAACAAGCGGAACAAACCAGTAACGCATTGAACAAAGCGTGGAATTAGCATGGGTACATGGATGAAGCCCACAAGATAACGTCAACATTACTGCAACAATAAGAAGAAAAGGGCCATTTCGAATACGTTGCAGTGTAAAATGAACAAGTAACAAGCAACAAGGAATCACGCAGTGGCGGCGCCAGCTCTGAAAAATAGGAAAAGTGGGGGGGGGGTGGGATTTTGACGTAATTTTGCAACCTAAAGGTATACCCAACTGATTTCATGCAAATTTTGATAAGTTTTGTGGAAGTAAAATAGATTGATAAAATAGACATGTCCCCACTGCCAGATGAATCACCTGTGAAGCAACATTGATCTTGGAATAGACTGTGCTATTTTTTATGTGTGAAGAATGAGCACATTACGTGATGGGCAGATTTCTTCATAGGAAGGAAGGAGGGAAGGAAGGCCTAACTGATTGCCTTTTTGCCTAACTGATATACCGCTACAAATAAACTCGTCTGGTCCAACAACTGTTGTTGTTGCTGTTGTGTTATCGTCGGAAAATTTTGTTTTTGGGCCCCCCTAGCAGTCATGGCTGATATCGGCCTGAAAGATTTCACAAGAATATTTCACACAGAGTGGAAATTGAATAGCGAAAAAATTTATCGAGAAAAAAACTTTAAAGACAAATGACGGAGATATAAGGCGACTTAAATCAGGGGCCTGGGCAATCTAAAAAATAGCCTAATTGTATTCCTACATATCTTATGATCTCAAAAGATTGTCAAAACAATGGACAAATGATGGCAGGCGGCCCTCTTTTGCTCTTTTTGTAAGCTGGGCGTTATAAGACATAATCAGGGCCCTGGGAAACCTAGATATAGTCTATTGTATTCCATTATTGTATTTGATGATCTTCAGAGATTACATCAAAACAAATGATGGTAGGCGCTCTATTTTTAAACTTGCCGCTATATATCCGTAATTTGTCTTTAAAAAGAGAATTTCCTGAGTGGAAATCAGGCTTTACGTTATATTTTTCCCAGTGCTAGAGTTTCTTAACTTTGTGGCGATGTGTTTCTCTTAACCAGTTTCTTGCAACAAAAAGATACGGTTACTTGTTCATTTCACACCGCAACAATTTTTGGAAATTTCCGTTGGAATTGACGGCCCTTGCGGGCTTCATTCATTCCACGCTTTGTGCAATGCGTTACTGGCTTGTTCCGCTTGTTACTGGCCTGTTCCTGGCTTGTTCCGCTTGTTACTGGCTTGTTCCTTGGTTGTTCCGCTTGTTACTGACCTGTTCCTTGCTCGTTCCGCTTGTTACTGGCTTGTTCCGCTTGTTCCGTGTTTTAGAAACGTCGGTTTATACCATGACTATTCTCAGTCAAAAACCAAAGCTTCAGTTACTGAATATTCATGATAAGGTGGTATGCCTTGGTACTTCAAGTAATGGCCTACAATTTTTCCATATCTTGCATTAGTATGGCGATAGCTATCTAATGAACCTTTTTAAGCTTCCAGTTAAACTGTTTCTTTGGTCTTTTAGGTTATCAGGTGAATGAAACTATGTTGAGAAACGTTGCAGAAGTTTCCAGTGTTCTCGATGTTGATGATGATTATATTGATGTAAACTTTAGAGAACAGTGCAAACAAATAATTGAGAAGCCAGAAGAAATTGTGTCAAAGGACTGTGTAAATGCATTTATCTACTTAAAAGAAACATATAATCAGTTAAATAACCAAAATTCATAACTTGGTGATAGTACTGGTAGCCTGTTAACAGGCTATAGTACTGGGTACTGGGTGCACCTAAAAATTCCTGCTATTTGACAAGTATTATAAATCACATAGTATGTGCAGAGCTATGGTGAAAAATGCAATTGATGTCCTTGTCAGTGTAACTAATGTTGGTGATTCTTTTACCCAACTCTTATCTTATGTATTAAACCCCACCAGAAATTTTCCATCACCTTCAAGCTCCAAAGCACTAATTTTCAAATGATCCCCTTTGGAAACTTAGCCTTACAGTTGTGAATTTGCCACCTCTCCACAATGGACAGGGTTTTTGGCGCACCCAGCTGAACAAAACTTTCTGCCAACAAAACTGCACAACAAAACTATAAAAAACTCTGCCTTAACCAGCAACCATAGGGGGGAGGGAAGTCTTTGAAAAAAATTCAGAGAAAATATTTTATGAAATATAATAATTATAAAATATTTATTATATAATAATAATTATAAAATATTTCAGAGAAAATAAAAAGCCTCAGCATGAAAAGAACAGGCTATTAAGATTAATAAGATTAGCTCATAAGGTGAAGACTCTAAATATATTGTAAACAAGTCAATGTTCTAGAATTGCAATATGATTCAGATTTCAGATTTCATTTTTCCATCAAAAGCCTAGTACAAGATAACTTGTATATTTAAACAGCTAATGAGGAACTAACTAAACAAAACATTAACATTAGTCTAAAGAAACGTGACTACATACTACAAATTTGGCGAATAACGAAAAAAAATCATAAAGGCTGTACATTTGGGGCTGTATTCAGTGAACTTTTTAGGTCGTATGAAGCTTTTACACAATTCACAATAAAGCTCTGTATCAGAGGACATAGATTGGGTTCATCACTCTGCATCAAATAAATGAAACGATCTTTCGTATTCATGTGTCTAAAGAGAGGACGATGATGCTCGATTTGTTCAAAAAGTTGTTCCCTGATTTCCTTATTTAAATCGCATGACATTAAGCAATGAATTTCATCTTCTAAAATGTTGCATTTAGTGCATATTCTCTCTTCTGGATTCTTTTTTGGTCTATGATATCTACCAACCTCTACCTCTAAACGATGATCAGATAACCTAAATTTGCTCAGTAAAGTTCTCCTTTCAATACTCTTCACATCTAAAATATATTTTTCCATCTTAACTGCATTTTTAAAGGCACAGTAGGTTCTCATTTTTGGTTGATTTTTCAACATCGAGAGAGTATTTTGATCGGAACAATCTATTACCCGTTGGTTTAGGACATGTGTGGCGTCAATGGATTTGAATGTTTTAATTCGATTCTCCCATATGTCTCTGAATCCATGACTGAAGAAAATGTATTTCAAACATCTAGACCATGTTAACTCTACTTGTATGTTACTTCGGTAGGCATGTGTCATTAATTCATTACATTTTCCATGAGAAATACGAAGCAAGTTTTTCGTTAATGATCTGAAACCCGAAGCATGTAATTGCCTTCTACCTAACTCACATCGAGAAGCAACATTTGATGTTGTTCGTTTTACTCCAAGTATATCTTTACAAAGCTTCAAGTTCAGCTTTTCGATTGGGTTGTCATCATTGAAAGCATGCTTGAAGCAGCCCCAAACATCCACCCCATAAAGAAGTATGGGTTTAACGAGGCTATCGAATAATTTTAAGGTCAAAGCTACGTTCTTCTGGAACAATTCTCCTAAACAAGTTTTCATCTTATAGTAAGCCTTCAGGGCACGTTTGTACAAGTCGTTCAGAAGATCCTTAATACTAAAAGACGGGGTCAGTAAAAAGCCTAAATAACTAAAGCTTCTAGTGATTTCTATGGGTTTTTCCTTGAAAAACAATTGATCCTTTTGAAATGATCTACCCCCTTTATTAAAGATCATGCATTTTGTCTTACCAACATTAACTTTCAATCTATTTGAATCGCAATACTCCTGAAGTCTTTCTAATGAATGTTGCAAGCCCTCCTTTGTTTCAGATATTATGACAATGTCATCTGCCCAAAAAAGGGATCCTATTGATCTATCATTTAGTTTTGCCGGCCTGCTGTCCTCGTCCTGAAATTGTGCCGGTAAGTCACTCAAGAAAACGTTAAACAAATTAGGGCTTAAGATGCACCCTTGTTTTACCCCACAGTTCACATCAAAGAAAGATGTACGTTTATTACCTAAACGGACGCAAGTTTGATCATTCCTATACATGCTCTCTATAACTTTAAATGTCTTGCCTCTAATTCCAAATCTATGCAATTTTTTCAGCATAGTGTTTCGAGATACCTTATCATAAGCTTTTTCAAAATCTATAAATGCTGTATACAACTTCTCTCCATTTTTGTTGCAATAAAGATCAACCAACGAATGCAAAATAAATAGGTTGTCAGATGTACGATTTCCTTTAACAAATCCAAGTTGCTCAGGCTTGATTATTTTATTTGACATCACAAATTCGGATATTCTCTCATTTATTATCACGTTGAAAAACTTCCCAAGACAAGATAATATAGCTATACCTCTATAATTTGTTTCTAAGGCTTTGTCCCCTTTTTTATGTAGGGGAACGATCATACTTTTCGTCCAACTCGAAGGAAAAATACAGTTATCTAACAAATTATTAAAAAGGTTAACGAAAGCCAACGGATATCTATCTACACTACAAATAATCATCTCATTTAATACCTGGTCAAGACCAGAAGCTTTTCCAGTTTTTAATTTTTTCACTGCAGCAATTAACTCCTGCTGAGTTATTTCACGGGAAAAGTACTCATCGTGCGCAAGATCGCCATCATCAAATGGATCATCGCAACTGACACAACTGTTATCATACAATAAATTCTGAAACATCATGATCCAATTTTCGGGACCTATATCCTGTACGTAATCGGTCTTAGATTCATTTTGATGTTTTAGTGATTCTAATAATTTCCAAAAAAGTTTGGAATCGTTGTTTGAGGCTGACTGCATCTTTTCAACGACCAGAGATCTATGCATGAATTTTTTTGCATTTACTAACTTCTTGAAAGACTTTTTCTTCTCATGCAGCATTTTTCTAAATAAAGAATCTTTAGGTTCACGAGACACCATTCTGCCCAATTTTTGCAGCTCAGCACGTTGTTCTTTACATTCTTTGTCGAACCAAGGCTTATCGTTTGCGAGCCGTCTATGTTTTCCTCTACTCTCTCTTATATCACTCTGATCACAAATCGACTTCAGAAGGTCAGTTAAGGTGGCAACGTTTTTGGTGCATGAAGCAGCAGAGTTTGCGCAAGAAACTTCTGATGCAAAGCTATCAAACTTTCTTTGCACGTCTTGGGTGTCAAGGGTAGCTATAAAAGCAGATTTGGCTAACTCATTCCAAACATACCGTTTTGGAGCATCTGCTAATTCAACTCGTGAAGAATGTATCTTTTCAACTCTTGTCAAGTTAATCGAGTACGTCAAGGCGCAATGGTCAGATAAGCATGGTATTAAATCTTGCACCTGGAAGTAACTTATTTTGTCAAAGACCTCATTTGACGCAATCAAATAATCGACCACACTACTACCATTGTATTGAAAACAGGTCCTCCTTCCGCTAGTATCTCCTAATTTTCTACCATTAACTATATAAAGATTACACGAAATACATAAATCTATAAGAGTCCTTCCTCTATTTGTAACAACAGAATCTTCAGAATTGCGAAACAGTCTATCACGGGTATTTGTAGCACATGTCGTAACGTCATTTTCATTTTCAAAATATTTGCTAAATGTTATTAAGTCTTGTTCATGCCCTGTTCTAGCATTAAAGTCACCTTGGATTATGACCTTTCCTTTGGATTTTAAGTAAGCAATTTCCTTTTCTAAACTGGTCATATAATCTTTATTATTTCTTTTTTCATAAGTTTCAGGACTAAAGTAGACCGTTCCTAAGAACAAATCCTCTGCTTCTCCATAAAAGTCTTTTTTAAATTTTATCCATAACAAATCATTAGAGCATCCAAGACCCCTCATTTGGCATACCGAGCCTTTTAAAGATGGTTTGATGAATATTGCAATACCACCTGAAGACTTCCTTTTAACTTTTTCCCTCTTAACTGAAACTAATTTAATAAATCCTGGGATGTTAAGGTTAGTATCATCATTTTCATGTGTTTCTATGAGACAGACTATATCATACTCTGATATGGTATCTAAAAAACCAGGATCTGATAATTTTATACCTAAGGATCGACTTTTGACCCCCTGAATGTTCCATGAAATAACCTTGATGGAGTTAGGAATATGATACATAATACACAGGACAAGAAGTGTCTTCCTTCTGAGATGTGACTTTTGTTACTAAGAAAGACAAGAGCAAATAAAGTATATACTTCCTTAACAAACTTGCTGGCTGTACAAATTTGGTGCGACTGGAGCGACTGGCATCTGGATCCTTCCACACATCAGTGGGATCAACATTTCAAGTTGCTGAGAGATCTTTTTCAATGATTGCTCTCCATTTCCAGCTGATTGGTTAGGCATATTTGGAGAAACACTATGTTGAAAAGAAGGCCTTGGTGCACCATGACCATGAACAACAGAATCATTATACCACTGGTTTGGATTTTAGTTGCTGTTTGTTCCCCACTGAGTAGGTGTTCTTGGTTTGGAGGATTTAGCAATGCCAAAGGCTGATCTAATTGCGGCTTTCAAATTACCAGCCAATTTGATGACACCTGTTGAATCATTAACGTGTTTGTTGTCCCTGTAGTGTTCATAGTACCTCAGAGAATGGTGTTTAACAATTGTGATCTTTTCATCGTTGAGTTCCCTAATCATATCATTCACTTGAATTACATCTCTGTCCAATGCATCCATTCGGGGAATGATTTCAGAGAGGATAAGGTGAGTATTGGGAAGGGCGTGTTTTTGTGTGTCAATGAGGGTTACGATTTCACTAAACACTTCTTGAGGGGACTGATGTTCAATATCATTTACCCCAGCATGCACTAATATTGCTCTAGGGGCCTCTGTTAGTTTACTGATAATTTTTGTTGCTTCTTGTAGTCTATTGCATTTAACAATTTCACAGTCACGCCAAAGTTTGTCTTTTTCAATGTGTTGACGGTTTGAATCCATCAAGACCAACAGAGAATTTGCAACTTTGTTAATTCTCTTATCACTTTTGTTGGTACTGTACTGGGAAGATGTGTTTTGAGAGTTATCTGGAGTTTGAAGGGTGTTCTCCATGGGATCATGAGCATCCGCTCCCTGAGACGGTTCCATGATTCTTTTCCTCATGTATTGATTTGATCTGTCATTGTTATCAATCTTCACCATTTCAATTCTTCTTACCTTTTCTTGCAAAATCTGAATTGTATTAGCTTGTGCAGCTAATTGTTCTGACTGGTTTAGAACTTTTTTCTGCAGTGTTTCTATGATAGAAGATTGGTTGAGGGTTTGGTAATTTTGGTCACCTTTGGTTAGGTGGCTTTCAACATCACTTACTCTGATTTCTATGCTTTTGATCATCTCATTCACATCTGCTATGTTAAACATTTTTCTGATCTGCTGGTCAATCAACTCTGTATTATCATCAGACTTTTGTTCTTCAAGAGTTGCAATTCTTTTTTTGAGAGTTTCTTCAGCCACATACAATTTATCTTTCATTGAGTTCCTGGTGCTGACAATATCTCTTTTGAATTCTTGTTTCAATTCCTCATTATATACTTCGAGTTTGTCATCAAATTTTCTTTCAAGTTGAGTCAACTGAATGCTAATTCTTTTTTCCTGGTCTTTTAATGCCTCCTTTATTGCATGAAATCCTTTTACTACTCCAGTGAGACCTTTGTCCAAGATAGCAATTGATTCTTTCAACTTTGTATTTTCTAGGTTAATGAATTCAAGATCTTTGATGAACTCCTCACCTTTGGGTTTACTACTTTCATTGGAATCAGCGTTGACATTGTCGACATTAGGAATAATGCTGGGTGCCACATCTAGGTCTTTTGGTTCCAATTTTGATTCCGATTCATCTTTCTTGTTGTTGCTAGGCCTGGACTTTTTCTTTCCACCAGAACCAGCTTGAGCTGCCAAAAGGCCATCCAAAAAATCTCTGCTTGGCAGCTCAATATCCTCTCCATCTTTCGCGAACACCCTATGAAATGCATCAAATTCGGCTGTAGCCCATAAGTCCCAAAGTTGGCCTTTAATCAAGATAACCCCTGTTGTTAAATAAACATGAATCACCAGGCACTTCACAGTTTCTAAGTTGAAAATTGACAGTTGTACCTCTGAATACTGCCCTTCATTGTTTGACATTCGGTTCCATTCACATTTGAGATCTTTATGTTCATTGTAAGCCTTCTCAAACAGACGTAACCATTCAACGGGCCTGATTGAGGTGAATCCACACGTTTTTGTATTTTCGCAATACAGGTTTATGTCAATTGAATTCGGCTTCAGCTCTTTAGTTTTACCAGTTCGCTTCGCAGCATCAACCTTAATCGTGTACTTTTCAAGCTCATCCTCAACTGACAACAATTTGGTAGTCATTATGAAGTGTCAGGATTCCATAGAATGCCCAGAACGCCTAAGGTTTAACAAGCAGCACAAAACGTGTCGTCCGCCATCTTTGGAAAGTTTGGTCCCAATCTGGAATATGGAACTGAACAAACTGCATTGTGGTATAGCTTCACTGCCCAGTGGCTAATGGTTAGCGCAGAGTCTTTAAAGCTATCCATATACTGTATAATATACACACAGTCTTTGTAAGAAACCACCTCTAAAAGAAACAAGAAACTATTTCAATTTAGGCTTAGAAGCTCTTAGCATATTTTTAATTTATTTCCATCTGCCTCCTGCATCTTATTACCAAGAAAACACTTTACGAGTGCTGTTTAAACACTCAAAAGGCTTAAACTTTGTTATAGCCTATCAGAAAAACTTTTATGCAATTCTGACCATTCAGAATCTGATCATTTTAAGACACTTGATCTTGCTATGGCTCAAATTCCTAGTTTCTTATAAAAATTGTGCGTAACAGAATTTTCAGTCAAGGCATAACAAAACTTTAATGACAACTGTACATAAATGTTATTAAATGCAAAGTGATAATGGTTTCAGATCAAGTCCTTCACAAAACTTATTACACTTATGTTCTTCTGAAAAGTTATTGATAGCCAATATTGAAAGATTGCCTGCACAAAACAAATATTCATCATTCTCTTGTAAAGTTGTTGTTGCTATCTCTGGGTCCAAAAGTTTGTAACCACACCCTTGTATGTCTACTACCATCAATTTCCTGTGTGACTTTTCAAAAGTAAAGCGAACAAAGGCAGCTGCCTTCAAGTTAATATCAGAGTTCTTGCTGTCTATGATAATCCCATTGTTATTTATGTACTTCTCAAAAGTTCCTTCCACAAATCGTTCCATGGTTGCATATTCTTGGGCTGGGAGTTTGCACAGAAAAACATCATTGTACTGAAAAGTGCTACCAAAGATGGGATTTGTCACTTTGCTGGCACTATGGTGAAACAAGTTGACAAAGTGCTGGGCTAAACTGTTTGTTTGAACACATTTTTTGGCTTGCATTTCAGGTGTCTGTCCAAGTTGCTTGATGCACTCAAGGGTGCTTTGTTTGTATTTCTTGACTACCCATTTCCCTTTGAACCCTGGTGATGTCCCAACTGCTTTATACGCATCACGGAATCCACCTTCTGCAAATTTATGAGGCTCCATAGACATTTCAATAGTCTGTGGCACGCTGGACCACATTTGGGCATCAAAATCAAAATTAAACACCTCAATCATTGGCATATCTTTTGACAAAACTTTCCCCAAATTTATCATTTGGGAAATTGAAATACTCTTATGCACTTCTTGTCTTGAGGTGCCACTATCACTTCCAGGCTTGGGCTTCTTAAAATTTGACTCTGCAGATGTTTTGGGTTGGTCAAACATGTCATCATCCAGTGCAGCTGCTGATCCTACAGCATCTGATTTTATGAATCTTTGCTTGGTGCTTCTGAGAGGCTCGTCGTCGTCACTACCATTATCAATGGCAGAGTATGCATCATCATTCAGGGCTGCGTTGGCGGATTTCAGAAATCTGACGTGAATTAATTTGAGATTGGGAATTTGAGAGACTGTTGTGCATGAAGGGCCCTGCTCCCCTGCTAGTATATCGCATTTGAAACCACTCCCAAGTATCATTTTGAAATGGTTCTCACAAGCTCCTTTAATGTCATCGATTGTTAAGTCGGTCCTTCCGTAAGGAACGAACTCTCTAGCACCAATACGACTAAACTTCTGAGCCTTCCCCAACACTGAAGAACTCAGTCGCTGAACAACAATGGCATCGTTACTTATTGCACAAGCCTTTTTTTCTTCCACGGCACTTTTTCTTTTCCTGTTAATGTCCCTTTTAGCTGCAACTTTCTTTGCAAAGTTCTTCCACTTGTCGGCGTGATTATCCGCCATCGTGCTGTGCTAGCTCTGCTGGAGTCGCGGTGGAGTCTATTGTCGTTTTTCGCGCCAAAAGTAAGTGAGTGAGTGGTACAAAGCATCATGGTATACTGTGGCAAAGCTCGGCTTGCGGCTTGAAAAATTTTCTCCAACTTTTTTATTTCAAAAATTTTTAACAAAAAAAAACTCAAATGAAAAATTGCAAAGTAAAACAAAATCAAATTTTTGCCAAATAAAAAAAATTGCAAACAACATTTTTTTAAAATCAAAATAACATAGACGAAAATTTCTTAGGAAAATGAAACAAAAAAAAGGAAAAACAAACAAAATCAGGAAAGAAAATGAAAAAAGTTGAAACGTTTTTTACAAATATGACATTTTAAAAATAAATTCTTTGTGGCAAACCTCGGCCACCATACTGGCCTAACTTTGAGGGTTTACTGTGCTATACAGTACTTTTGTTTATAAGAAGCTATTATAGTCTTTTATAAACAAAAAAGTGTGTGTAGTGGGCCTAAAATTTAGTTGTTCTGGGCTTTCATTCATTCTTGATTGCTAACTGTTCATAGCAAAATATTTAGTATGTTTGGAGCATGTTTCAAGCTTTATACAACTTGTTTTGAATTTGATTGGGGTATGTCTGAGAGCTTGATTCAAGTAAGAATTTTGCACCACTTGCACTTGCTTGCAGCATGTATCTTTTGAACTGGAAGGCAAATTCAATCAAGCTTGATTGTAGTATGTTTGAGAATGACTTAAGCATGTGATTACTATCAAGTTCTAATCATACCTGCAAGGCCATAAATGGTGTCAACATACTCAATCCAAGCTCCATCAAGCCTAAATCATACTCCTTTCAAGCTTGTGCATAAGCTTGATGCAAGCTGAAATTTTTCTTAAGGGTTTTAAATGTTGTTTCTGTTCAGATCATCACTTCAAAGAGTAAAGACATTGATGCAAGATTGCTAACTGTTTTAATGTTCAGTTTAGGATGTTATAGCAAAGAGTAAAGAGATTGACTCTTGTTTAATTACATGAAAAGACACAAAAATCTCTTTCAATTGTCTATCTGCTAGTACTGTAGTTTGGTCTTTAAGTGTTGACACTATGAGCTGCAAGATAAGACTCCTTCAGGTAAAGATAAGCATCAGAACAATCTTGTGGTTCAATTTCAGATGGATTTGCTATAATTGCCACACATTCTTGAGTAAAGTCATCTGGTAGGTAATGCCTTGGAGCAGATAATATGTTTGAATTCTCAGCTACGACTCTCAACTGTTCCTCTGTTACAGTATGCCCTAGGAAAAAATAAGATGTAAATACAAAGAAAAGAAAAAATTGTGACTTGTTTGCACTCAAATGACAGAGTATAGAAACTGAGTAAAAAGACATCAAGCAAAGAGGTTAAGGCCCAAGGAAGAAAATCTCAAGTGTTGCATAAATTAATGATCTGTTGTGATGGTAGAAGGGCTCCAGCCAATTTTTGCACATGTGCACAAAGTTCCTCCTCTGTTGATCTGAAAGAAATTTGAAGCAATGAGTAATAACATGAAATGACATTTGGATCTTGTGATGACCAGATCAGTGATGTAGAGGTATGACAGTGCAAAGAAAGGTGGGATCATAGAAGAGAAATTCACAATGGTGGTCCGAGGAAAGAGATGCACTGACTCAGCTAGACATACTCCAATGCCCTGGAGCTTCAACACATTGTGTTCATTGACATTTGTCTCTTATCTGTCAACCAATCACACAGTCATATAAACTTAAGGCAGGTTCTTACCGCATTCTTCCAGGCCATATTCTTCTGGAAAATCATACATATGGTTTGGTATGCCAGCTGGTAGCAAAGTGTCTTTTTGGGTCCTGATTCTATGGGTGTTCCAAATAGTACTTTGAAAGATATCAACTTCCTTTTGTATCAAGGGAATGAATATATAGGCCAAAAGGTTCCTATGTATAAAAGACAATCATTTGAAAAATGGCAGCAAATTCTAATTTTCAGAGAAAAACATTTTTTAGCAATAACAGGGCAATCTAGAGGGAAGGGGGTACAATAGAGAATAGCATTTAACCTGGTAAATGTTGTTTGATTCAAGAAATATTTATAAAACATCATTTATCATTAGAAATATAGGGTATTTTCTCACTACAACAAACTTCACAAAATCAGTTCCAAAAGTAAAATGAATTCACCTACCCATTTTTGCAAAGAAGACAAAACAGTTTGGCGACTGCACAAACCAACAACATTCATACAACTTACAACTAACCTATCAGTTTGGTCATGTGGGTCATAAAAAAGATCATCTTTCAGTTGGAGCAAATGCCTCTTGTAATACTTTTCTAGACGTTCGTGCAACTCTCTCCACCAGCGTTTGATCTGAAATAATGAGAAATGCTTGTTTGTAATGGTTCTTTTCTTGGATAGCTGAAAACAACTTGGGAGGGGCATGAATGATGGCTGCAGTAATCAAATAAAGATTACTTACCTGATTAGAGGTGGAAGGCCCATAGATGATAGACTCTAATGGATCATCATCACCAATCTCTGACCTCAAGAAAGCATGCATTGCTGCTATATCACCAGTTTCAGTGCCTTTATCCATTCTCAAATTGGCAGCTATTACTCTCTTTTCATACAAATGTTCTAAGTACCATCGGGCAACAACCAGAGGATTTGAATTGTCTGTCCAAACCTTTATCCATAGTAGTTTTCGGCTTGCAGTATCAATACATCCGTATGTGGCCAGAGGGAATGTATCCCTCTGACAGCCCATTAGCTTTGCGTGGCCATCTATTGAATGGACCCAATTGGCGCCTTTGGTGATGAAAGAACCTTTGGCCTTCTTTTTCTTGAAGCAAGGTAATCGTTTTTGCAAACCCTCAGGATCTAGGTGGGTCATCATATCATGAACCATATCACGAGTTGCATTCAAGTGATGTATTTGTCTTATTTTGTTGTGCATTGCCCTGTAGCCCAGCAAACGACCAGGCCCATTTAGCTCTTCCTGCACAGCACGTTCCAGTTCAACAAATTCTGGCATTCCATTCCTTGCAATTCCAAAAAACTTACATCGCCGATCCAGTGTACGGAGGCTCCAAGTATACTGTGGATAATCTCTTGATATAAAGCTTAAGATCTCTGGGCACTGCAGGCGTTGTTGCAAGTATAAGGTAAGATCATCCTTTAATGACTTATCTTCCTTCCACAAAGTACTTCTCAGCGCCATTTTGGCCTTACAAACAACGTTGTTATTCGATTATTCGGAATATTCGGAGTTTGGCGCCAAAAGTAGAGCCTCGCTATCAAACAAAGGATTCTGGTATACTGTGGCAAACGTCGGCCATAGCAAGGAAATTTTAGTTTGAAATAACTTTGGAATTGTTTTGTAAAATAAAAAATTAAGTTGTCAGTAATTTCTGGATGAAAATAAGATAGTTCGATTTAAATTCAATTACAAAAACAATAATTTTGCATAAGTTTTTTTAAAAAATCCCTGTGGCAAACGTCGGCCACCATAGATATCAATGAAATTGAAACTTTTTTAACGATAACCAATCAAACAATACAATCCATGAAGGGACCTTTCAAGAAAAATTTGGACATGATTTTGGACACCGTGAAATTAAAGAGGGCTGTTTACCATTCAGGTGCATTGATTGGAAATGATGTTCACAAGTTGACAAGAAAAGCACAAATAAAGTCACTTGCTTCAGCTTTTAAGCCAAAGTCCATCAATCTTCTGGATGGTACAACTGCTCTCTTTGGTGATTACAAGTTGGCTGAGAAGATCTATGTGCGACTGTCAAAATTTGCACAGTGCTATGAATTGTTCATGGCAGATAGGGTTCTCTGCAGACATGAAGTTGCTGTGTTGGCAGTCCGGTGTTTCAGCTTTGGCAATTGGCTACCTGTCCATTTCCCAGAAGACTCTCTTGGCAGGAAGTTCCACCTCCTTTGCTATGATCTTCCACTTAAAGCTATTAGGTCTGGCAAGTGGACCAGGACGTATGCTACCATTCAAGTCAAAGAATTGCAGTTGGCACTGGTTGCAAAGGCGCAGTGGCTTCACAGTAACACAGACATCCCTGACCTGCGAAAGGCAAAGAGACGGTGCTGTAGAAACTGCAGAGCCCCTATCCAATATAAAGTGAAATGTAAATGCCAAGTTTAATTCAATACAATTTGCCCTAAGGTACAATCTGAAATAATGATTTGCCCTAAGGTACTCTGATTGTGTGAAAGGATAGTAATCTATTCTCATCAAATTGTATGAACCTCCTTCCAATTTGACCGAGGCATGGGGTGCTCTCGGAGATCAGCTGTTTGTATATCAGTAAAACATGGCATAAAAGGCAAACAAAGCAGACAAAAGTAACTTACATGGATGCAACAGGATTATCTATCCATAACTCAAGAAAAAAGAGTCCAGGATTTAAAAAGGTTCAACATAGTAAGCAATCAGTCAAATAATGGCTTAGCATTTTTAAGGCTGTTCATATCTCTGAATTCTTGCTCCAAATGATACTTTGAGGTTGCCACAGTAGAAGGCTGAGTGGCTGCGTTTTGTGAGAGAATCTTTGAAGGACATCCAGCACCTGAAACCTTATCATACTGGCAGTAATACCGAGCCATTTCAACGCTTCTCCATCCAACATGATCCGCTATCTTCTTATCAGAGACACCAAGCATTGCGAGGGTAATGGAGCAGCCACTCCTAAAGCTGTGCATTGTTTCACCTTGATTAATAGACAGATCATTCAAATGCCTCTGCAATCTATTAGCCACTGTGGATCCAACGAATGGTTCCGCTTTCACTTTTGTATGACCATCAGTTGCTCTAAATAAAAACCCTGTGCTAAGATCTATGCCCATTTTCTGAGATAACTCCAAGTAACTCAAAAAATTCCTCACAGGACAAACAGAAGACTGAGGTATTCGTTGAATGGAAAAGGCATGAGCTCTGTTTCCCCTTAAACATTTGCCATATACTTGTTTGAAAATGAAACAGTTATCATCCTCTAGACGTACTACATCAGTGGACTTTACCCTTCCCAAATCAGACGCTCGATCACCCGAGAAAAAATCTATGGTGAAGAATGCCAGATCTCTGGCCAGAATGTATAACGATACAGGCTTCAAGCTTGGTTCTAGCATGAGAGATCTAAGATGATTACAAAGCTTCTCTAGCTTATCCATGAACAGGGGTACGGCTTGCACTGGGAAAGCTCTTGCGATGGTTTGTTCCTCAAGCACCAAAGCATGGTACTCGGCAACCGAGGAATGAGCAGCAAGGTTACCTGTGTTCAACTCGCAGTTCCAGGTTGTTCCTCTGCCACATTCTCTAAAAATTGTCCTCAGTTTGCCAATATTATTATCCACTGTGCCGGCTGCAAGACCTCTTCGACAGGAACAATTCCCTGAATTTCTTGTAGCCAAGCAGTTGTCGGAATGTACGGCTGTCTTTCCAAATTTATCTCTCCAAACTAAGAAACTCACTACATCTCTAGGAGAAGCAGCAGCGATCATTTTTCTTTCAGGAAGTGACCAAAGAAAAGACTCGAGTTGGCTTTGGAGACAACTTTTTGTCTCTGGTAAGGCTTCTTGGCTTTACTCTGCGTAAGGCAATCTAATCTCTGATTTATCTTTCCCTGCTCAATGTCCACAAACGCTGGCTGCTTTGGCAACTGAAAGGATCTTCTTTTACAACCGCATCGCTGACAAAAATGATAGTCTTGGTCATTAGGGTAGCTACATTCCATACAGCTTACAGCTGGCTTCCATAGCCTTGTTATCTCGAGTTCTTTCTGAAAGGAAAGTTAGAAAACAAGTCTGAATGCATGCAAATCCCATGGGAGTGGTCTTGTGTGCCAGCCCCCCAACTTCTTGCTCGGAGGGAAAAAGATGATATTATCTTGGCCCTTTTTCTCCAACAAACAACTGTCGGCTGCGTATGAATTAATTAAAGGCCACCAAAACTTTCTGGGTGACACATCGAAAGCAAGGAAGGTAACTCGAATTGGCGAATCTTTAAGGAATCTCAAGAGCGGGCCAATAAGTATGAAAGGGGGGAAGATGTAGTAATTCTCTTCTGATCCTAAAGACTGTGCGAAAATATTCACTCCTGCAGAATCTGGACATGGATGAGGAGAGAAAAACTTTAACTCAGCCCCTGAACGATCATTCCTCACATTTGATGGAATTGCCATAAGATCGAAAGTATGGGGACCAAACAATGATTCGACGTTTTGCCATGCTTTCTCGGATAAGCGGCAGTCTATATCAGAGGAAAATCTTGATGGGGTGTCAGCAGCCATCTTTCCGGATGGTGTGTCTAGCGTAAAGACAGAGTGACGTTCAACTTCAGGCAAAGAAAAAACAGGCTTTTCATCTCCTTTACAAGATCTCGATTTCGACCTCCTTCGTTGTTCCAAAAGTGTAGCAAGTTTGTATTGTCAACTTCTGCATCTACCCTGGTGTTGCAAACAGAATTTGAAAAAGCAATTAGCGTGTTATGCAACGCTTTCGCTTCTCTTACAGCAATAGTAGAGGTTGCCTCATCGTCACTCCAATAATCGCGAGCAACTGATCTCGTTGAGCCATCAGGCGAGAAAAGTATTCCACCCCAGCCTGTATTCGACGCGTCAGAGCAAAGAGCGATTCTTTTGTGCTTTTCATCTTTCCAAGGTAAATGACCATTCCATGAATCGAGAAATCTCCAATGTTCAATCTCGGTTCTCATATCACCAGACATCTTAACAGGTTTGATCCTCTTTATACCTTTGCTAATACCTTCATAAATTTCCCGTGAGAACAACCTTGCAGCGGGTACTGTTAGGGAGAAAGACGCAATTTTTCCCGCAAATCTTTGTAGACTATTAAGGGATGCATAACTTAACTTTAGAAGGGACTCTCTTAAGGCAGAAAACTTCTCCTTTTTTTCTTCTGGAAGACGAAAAGCCTGGCACACTGAATCTGAGATCAGTCCCAAATAAACTATTCTCTGTGTGGGCTCCAAAGCTGATTTTTTTAAGCCAACGAAATACCCACAATGCACTAGAACAAGGGCACAGATGAAAAGGCCTGCCTCTGCTAATTCGATATTGTTCCATTCTTGATCGGGCTTGACTTTAGGACTAAATTGTCCCATATGCCTATCATCTATGTACTGTGAAATTGGAACACCACTGCTACGAATGAAGTGTGACGCCCCTAGCCCTACGGTTTGGTAAACATAAGCACTAGGGCTCCAACCAAAAGGCAATGTATTGTAAACAAAATACCAATTTTGCCACTGCAGACCAAAATATGGTTTACTTTCTTCTGTCAGCTCGATGTGGTCATAACCCGATTTGTCATCCAGTTTTGTTTGAAAATGGTCCTTTCCCACATATCGTGGCAAGTCAGTAATAGGATCAAGTTTTACTGGAGGTGCCTTCATCCATAAATTTAGAAACCGCTCGTCGTGGCACATACGAGGTTTTGAAGGCTCGATAGTTATTGGCATAACAAGAAAAGGAGGGGGACGTTCTCCTTTTTTACCCCAAACCGACAGAGATCCATTGCAAACTCTTTCAAGAATGGATTGATTAATAAATTCCTCGTGATCATTACAGGTTTTACTGTTAGGCAATTCTAAACTTGGCGGCCTTTCGGAATCATATCTTTTCCCCTTAAAGTCACCCTTAAAGGGCACCATAAAATCGAACACAGAAACCTTCGAGTGAATGAAACCTAGAACTTCGTCTCTTTTGTGATATCCTTCCAGAATTCTATTCCAAGTGTCTGAGTGATGATGTAATTCACCTGCTACAAAGTAATCAGGATTTCTAAAAATTAAATCTTTCCCATTGGCTTTTCGACTTCCATTCAGAATATCATTTATCAACGACAAGGGTTCCAAGACGGCTTGACAGGAAGGTCCACCATCCTTACAAATCCAGGAAATTTTTTCTCTGTTCCTTATACCATGACCAGCCAACAAAAACTGTAATTTCCTTTCAAACGACAGTGCAGTAACTTTTGGCTACAAAGATGAAATAGTAAATTTACAGATTTTATACTTAAACAAAAAAGGAAAAGAAAAGGACCCTCCCACCAAGCCGCAAGGAACCCATTCCACGACCGAGTGTAAAGGCCTATGAGTCAGACCCCCAACTGGCTTGATAGGTGAGAAAATAAGGATTTAAAAAGAAAAGTTTGATAACAGAAAATGAACAGACCGAGAATACACCCTAATACAAAAGAAGTTGCGAGTACCCTTGTGGGCAACAGCTGCCAGCTAGTAACAACGAGACCCGTATTGGGGGCCCATCATACTGAGACGAAAATGGCCAGTGAAAAATAAAGAGTCCGGGAATTGGCTCAAGTGAAGGAATTGGGCCAGAGATAAACCCCTAGATGCAACGAAATTGCCTGCCTGATTATGATTTCCTCAGATAAAGACGTGAGCAGGGGGTACTTCCATGTATGTCCATCCAAAAAAACAGTGTCCGGCTATGAGTCTAAGAAACTTTTCCAAAAACAATACAAATGATTTTGAAGACCATAAGGGTTCAAACAGATATGAAGGTTTCGTTCTGTTATGATTTAAAGCAAAGCACACAAACGGTTTCCTAGGGCGCATTCTATGTTAAACTCCGCGCTGAAGGTACGATAAATACAAAAACGTTAGGAAAAGAAGAAATAAAGATTGAAATTTGTTACTATTGATATATCATTATTTTTTGTTACCACACCGAAGATCGTCGGGCCTAATGCATGGAATGGGCCGTGAATGAGTTGTAAGCCAACCATATCCGCAAACAGAGAAAAGCCTTCCTATTTAGTGGAGCAGCATGCGATAATACTCGAAAGCAATAGTTGCTTAGATTAAAATCAACCTTCAGATATTCTACAAGAAAGCCCGATCCGAACGCCGTTTAGAACCTCTCCCAGAACAACCAAACGAGTCCATCGGCAAAAGGAGTTTTATACTATGATACAAAGACAATCGTGAATGAAAAAAGGCCAAAATGGGACAAACTGTTTTCCAAACCTGTTTTTGCCCACTCAAAAGAAGACAATGAAAGCAAAACGAGCCTTGTTCACATATAACTTCATTAATTACCAATTGAAATTTAGAATTTTGAAAAAAACAGCAGTAATAATCAACAACAACGATGCCATGACAAAATGCAACAAACAGAGAGTAAACAACTAATTGTTATTATCAGTGTTGTTATTGTTACTACGATTCCTCTGATATGGCCTGAAACGTCTTCTTCGGAAACATGACGCATAATCGTGATTGTTCATGTGACAATAGGTACAAAATCTACCTTGTCTGCCAAAGCCGGGGAGAGCAGGTCTAAGGGGGGCTGCAGGCAGCGCCATAACAGGATTACTAGCATGGTAAGGCGTAAAATACGGAACATTCATGTGTGAAACATTGGGACTAATGGGAGCTGGTGAGCCTTGACTCTGGAACTGAACACCATGAACGGCAGATGGTTGCTGCAGCTGTGGAGGCTGAGTACGGTAGCTCTGTTTCGGAGCAGATGATTCTTTGTCTTTAAAGGACTTGTCAATCTTAGAAACAGATTCTATGATCTTCTCATAGTCCCGGCCACCCAGGAGAGAAAGGACATAATCTTTAAATACATTTGTGGGCTTGTTAATTCTTTCCAACAATGCAGCATGCGTGCTGGCATAATAGTCACATTTCTTGTCCTTCAGGTCTTTGCTAACAATCTTTAAAGTCTCAATTTTCTCAAGTGCAATATATTTATCAAAGTCAGAAGTCTGCCTCAAAGCATATTGAAGAATCCCCTTCTTGAGGGATGGAACTGTTGGTTTACTTCTATTCTCTAAAGCAGCTAGTCTGTCGAGCAAAGCTTGCATATTATCATTCCCCTGCAAGAATCTCTATCAAGATCTCTATGATCCGTCCCCCTGCTAAATCTGTCTTTGGGATTCACGACCCAATAGGATTATCTTATCTGACTCAACTAAGAGTGGGTCTCAGCAAATTATGCTTTCATAAATTCAAGCACAATTTTAAAGATTCCATAAATCCAATGTGCCCTACTAATGATGGTATTGAGACTACGGAACACTTCCTGTTGCTCTGCCCCTCCTTCGAGGTTGAACGTCGAAATCTTCTCGCTAGAGTATTTCAACTGCTACGACCACATGGATACATCGATCTTTCAAACCAGGTTTTGGCGCAACTTTTGTTGTATGGTGATAGATATCTTCCAAATGACCGCAACAGGAATATACTAGAGTTGACTCTGCAATAAATCCACGCAACTGGTCAATTTGACTAAGATCACCTTGGAACTAGTAAACCGTCACCTGACCACCAAGTCCATTTTCGTAAAGTTTCTTGTCGCAGAGTCTCGTCCCTTTTCTTTAGTGCGCCCGTTTCACATTCGATTTTTCGGCTAACATAGTGTGAATGATTTATCCATCTTGATTATGCAATTTTATCTCAAATATCAAGTCCAAATTTCTCCCACTACAATCACCTACATTGGCCTGACTTCTAATGTGAAACCGGCTTTAGTATTTGTTCGTAAAACAGTTTTCTTCTTATATTTAGCATTTTGTATTTAGTGGTATATTTAGATGTATTTTTTTTCTCCTTTTTTAGATTTATGTTAAATGCCAGGGGGTAGTCATGACATATTGCTCCTCCTGGTAGCGTCTTTGTAGTGTCGTATAGTAGCTTCGTAGGTAGTGTTAAAGGTAAAATGTTATTGTAAATTTTTGCATTGAGTATAAAAAAAAATCTTTGTGTGTTTTAATTATATGTTACTAGACGTGACTTCCTTTACTTGACTTGTTCAAAGAACCATTACTTCCACACTCCTTCACCGTAAATATCATAGTTCTACACAGTTCAATTATTACACTACCCCATCCTTAACAATATTCATAATTCTCCTTAATTTTAAAGTTTTTTGTGTGTCTTTTTTAGTCTTTACTGAGTTCGTACGCAGTTCAAAATTGTTTACATACAAAATGTTATATTTGCAAAACAATTATTTTTCAATGAATTGCACAATAGACAGTCCGGAAATGTGCCCAAATGTCTTTCAGCAAATCAAAGTAAGTAATTTAAAGTCACTCAGCCAAGCCGCAAAAATATTCTGGCGGTTTTCTTACCCTTTCTGAATTTCTTCTTTCTTGTCTTGCTCTGTTAAGATCAAGAATCTCTTCTTGAGCATCTGGAACAAACCTGATTTCTGGTACATGTTCTTCAGCTCTTGTTGAAATAAAGTTTCAATGTAAAGTTTCCATGTAAAGAAAACAAATCATCAAACTATGCAATGTTGGCATTTCTGTGTGTCCAGTGAATGAATGAAACAACTGCTATCCATTGTAGAAACTGTACCAATAAATCTGTCATCTCATACTCTGGCTCGTTGATTGAGTGGTAAGAACGGGTCTCCAGCCTAAAAGTCTTTTCTTCATTGATTGCTTTGATAAGGGTAAAGCTGAATCTCAACTAGGCGGAAAATTATTGAGGCGGAAGAATTTCCAGCAATCTAATTGGCTAATCAAATTGTCGCCGGGGAAAATTTCAAGCTGTTAAAAGTAGGAACACGTTCTACGTTTTGCAGCTCAAAGTTTTTCCGCCTGGTGGGGATCCGGCCTAATGGTGGTTAATTTTGAAGTTAGATACAGTATTTAACATTTAAGCTTTCTGATAATGATGTCACCTTTGAGTGACAGTGGTTTTTTGTTTTCACAAGAAATTTGTAGGAACCAAGCAAGGCTTGGAGGGATAGCTGACCCGAGACATATTTGCATGGAGATAGCACTTTTTTCATTTCCATAACAATGGAGTTGGTTGGGGATCCTTGATAAAGAGATGTTAATGGGTTGTACAAAATACAAGCTCAGTCAGCCCAACAAGCGTTGTTTTTATTACAGCTTATTGGTTAGAACCATACTATTCTGCTATTATTCATCTCATGTCTCCTAATCTTACAACAAACCTTGCTAATAGTAAAATATGATTCAGAGGCATGAATCCAAGTTTGTTGATATGGGGATAATAAGATGCAGCTATCCAATCAAAACCATGGGGGTCAATAATCTGAATGTACTGCCATTGGTTTGTAAAAAAAAACAGCAAATTTCATTATTTTGACTTCATAAGTCAGACCTGTAACATCATTTTTCCGAAAATTGCCAACAAAACATTTTGAAAGTACTTATTGGCATGGATGGATAAAATCTAGACACCACAATTTCTCACAACAAAAAATGGTCTTTAAATAAATATTGCAGTGAAAATTTTGGCTGCATAAGCCATTGCAATTAAAGGCGTTCTTCTTTTTATTTCCTGGTCAAATTGAGTACTTCTTTCATTGTGCTCCCATGTTATTACTGGTTCTTTCTCCAAAAGATCAACATCAACTTCCTTCATCACTAAAATCAATAAGTTGTCCCTTTCTGTCAAAAAATAGTGGCTGCACTTGCTCTCTTGATGATAAGATTGGAATATGATAACAGCTAGACAATCATCTTGCTTCTTTTTCCAGGTAATCCAATAATTGCAAGCAGGTGGCTACTAGTGATAACATTCTTCCTAAGGTCATGCCATTTGACTGAGTTTTGTTCAACATCATAATAATCTGTGCCACTGGGTGTTGGAGCAAATGTGCTTGACTTTTTAAGGATTATGGCTAGGTCATCTTGCTTATAACTGAGTGTCTCAACGCTAACAATTTTTCGAGTGAGCAACTTGCAACATTCTTGGAATTTGCAATTTATTTAGAGGTGTTTGTTTCTTCCGACACTACATTATCCAATTGTCCAAACACAGTAGAGGTTCACAATTTTCTCCAAACTTTAGGCCCAATTGACTTTTCTCTACAACGAAGGTTCCTCATTCCCAGTCCCTGCGGTTTGCATATGGATAGTGCATTAAACAATATGGCAACCGCAACACTGATAACAGTTGTGAGCAACGCATTAAAATCACTTGGCCAGGTGAATAACGCGGACCCCGCGGCCCTCGCCATTTTGATCCATGACATCAAGGTTCACTTTATGCAATTCCACCCAGGAGAAACTGAATAACATGGACCTCATGATTTTGCGGACCCTAAAAGCAAAAATTGAATTCCTCTTTTTGAGAAGCAAATGGTTAATACTGTTGTCTTCCTTTACTATCAAATCTGTGCTTAACTTTATCGCAAAGCATTTCAAATGTCTTTTAATAAGTTTTGCGTAACCTCTCAACTAAAATTCAAAGAAAGCAAGTTGCAACAAGCTTAAGCCAATTAGTGCAAATAAGTTTTCTCACAGAATAGTGATTCAGAAGTGAATTATACCCTCTTAATAAACTCTTATGCTTGCTTAATCCAGGAATGACTTTAAGTTAACAGAATTGGGCCGTTAGGGGGTGAAGCTTTCAGGGGGAAATCGTTTGTCAATGAAAATAACACACCAACTCACATAGATGGATGTCATCGCTCACCAATAACTTTGCTTGCTCTGCTTCAAGGTTTTGATATCACATCCTTCCACTGTTCATTGCTATCGATCATGTCCATTCTACCTTTTGGCCACTCCTTTGGATCCTCTGGTGAAAGAGGAGCTTTAACCCTTTGAACCCTGCAGTTGCAAATCTGCAACAAAGCGACCACGCCTAGGCCTGCAGTTGCAGATTTGCAACAAGCATAGTCCCTTGCGTTCTCACGTGTTTTCACCGCAATAAAGTTGTTATTTCTATTCATACAGGGCCTTTTCTCGATAGATGATGTAATGACCTGCAGAATTGATATGAAATATCGGTATTCGTTTCAGTGAAATTTATTGAGTTATGGTGATTTGAAAGTTTTGAGAATTCCATGTTGTTTTTCATAGTGAATCAGCTGATTTAAATCATGGAGCCGTTTGCTTTGAATGAAGTTTTCTTGGCTCTCACTGGTCCGATTTTGATAATTCTTCTTTTATATTGATTGTCAATCATTGCTCTTTCAAATGAGCTATAGTTTGATTAATTTTGAGAACTTTCATTTTTTGGCATTTATTACATTTGCTGGATCACTGTGAAGTGCCAAGTCCAGAGTTAGGTAAATCAGTTTAGGTTCATGGGAACTCACACCAGCCATTCCAAGGCAGCATCTTTCCTTCCTTTCAGCGACCACTGCACGAATGATGAAATTTCACCACTGTTTTTTGGAGAAATGAAAAGACTCATTTCCCATAATTTCCCAAAAGAAAACTTAACCATTTACCTCAAATATCCATCCAAGAACTGTGCAAAAATTTTGGTATTTTTTGCTGTGGACAATCTTTGCACGACAGAATGGTTTCTAGGAGAACTGTTTCTTTCCCTTTGCAGGATCAGCAGTAAATTTCCTGGTCTGTTGATTGTACTTTCTTTTGAAGCATTGTCTGTCATCTCTTGTTGTAACTAGTGGCCCGTTTGAATGCTCGTCATGATCAATGGCAGCCAGAGTCATTATTCTCTTGAAGTAGGGACAGTAATAGGCAACTCTTTTTGAGGCATACTTTCTATATTAAGTTTTATGTTAGGCTGACAGAGCAGAAACTGTGCACTCATGCGCAAAAACTCGTAACTTTGAGGCCCCGCTGGCTCCCTGCAACAGATCCCAAAATTGGGCAACACTTGATATTTTCTTCCTAGGGCCTTAAACTGTTGATTTATTATTTCAACAAGCTTATCTATTCAAACAGTTCCTTATCTCAGATTAGTCGATGACGTCATTTTACGTAGTTTCTGCTCGGTCTGTCAGGCTTATTATAATCAACAAAACAAAATGAAACCAAGCAAAGCCTAAATTTGACTGAGGCAGAGCGAAGCAAATTCATACTGTCTAAGATACGAGGTAGAAAGGTCTTTCCACCATGAACTACACAACACTCCCAATTGAGCTTCCCTGCGAGTTGCTGCAGCTGTCATTTGGAGGCACGTCTCAGATTGAGAAAAGTACCAATTAGCGACTTGGTTTTGTCTAGCTTGTTTTGAGGAAAGGACAGCTCAGTCGCACATGTATCAAAGACAATACCCAAGAAAGTGAGCCACTGGTAGGGGGGAACCACTGTGGAAGGGCTAATTTGAAATCCTAGATCCAGCAGGAGCGCAAGGAGTGTTGTGAACGCAAGTTCACATTCAGCCCGGGAGCGCGAAACAATGAAGAAATCATTCAAATAAACAATGATTCCCTTAAAACATGTGCAAAACATCAAGCGTTTTGACACTTTGTGTCAAATGATGAAATACGTCAGGTGACCTCCTTCCTCCAAAAGAAAGATGTGTATCGTACAAAAAAGTAAGACTAGCGTCCCAATAAAAGATCCACTTAAGGCCAGTAGCAGCATAGTCACTTTGGTCGATGGGAGGGGACATGGAATTAACCCCCTTTCCAGCTGTCTGACAAATTGGGTATCAATGATAATCTGGAGATTGAAAGGTGTCACCGTGTTGGAAATCCAAACAAATCACAAAGAGGGAACAAAAATTCTCATTTTGGCATTGGAAATGATGATCCCCATCCTATTGTGGTGAAATTCTTGAAGTGGAAAGACAAAGCAAGCAGTGCTTGGTTTCCATTATTGAATAAAAGATTAACCAAAAGAATTCAAACTGCTCAAAATAAATGTATCAGGTTTTGTTTGAATCTAAAAAACATAGCAATTGTAGGAATCAAAGAGTTCAAAAATATAAATTGGCTCCCCACGAAAGAGAGATTTGAACAATGTACAACTGCAAAGGTTTTGATTTTTTTTTGCTGGTTCAGCCCCGTCCTACATGTCTGAGATGTTCTTACCAGTTGGCCAGAGCCGAATAACTCGAAGGTCCAAAAACAAATTGAATCAACCTTTCCGAAAGACTAACATAGGGCAAAGTTGTCTTTCATATCTCGGACCTAAAATATGGAACAATCTACCATCAAGTCTAAAATCGGCAACAAACATCAACAGTTTTAAACATAAGATTAAAGACAAATTCTTTAACAATCTCCAAAGACTACATGATAGCCCCTACATACATTATTGACAACCTAAAATCAGCCTACGTAAAGGTTTTAGTCAACATTTTTCGATTTTTTTTTTTGACACAAGATTCACTTTTCTGCAACAAACTTTCCTTTTGATAACGCCTCCGGAAGGACCATTATGGAAACAAGGCCATATTGACCTTTTTAATGCTATCCTTGCCATCTTAACCTGGGGGTGTTTTTAAACTTCATTTTTAAATTCTTTGCCTGTAAATATTATATTTGCTGTGATTAGAAAACTTTCTTTTTAGTAATTTATATTGTAATTTAGAATTTTAGTTTGGCAATCCAGACTGGGGAGCTGGGGCACTGTGCTGAGTTGCAGGGTGCGCGCTACTAAAGGCTTTACTCTTCACCTTACGATAGCAAACATGGACAAATTGACATGGGTTATTCTAATAGCCAACAGAGTTAAATTTACAATAACTTATCCTATTGTTAGCAGAATACATGGCAGTGTTAGGGCTTGCAGAATTCTGATTAAAGAAACTCATCTGTTCATAGGATTGGTACTCGCCAGGCCACCAGAGGTGATCTCTTCAAGTCATTTAAAAGCACCACTTTGTATGGTCTTCAAACAATTCAATTTTTTGGTTCAAAACTTTGGAACACTATCCCACTGTTCACACGCGTTGCTAGCTCTGTTGTGGCTTTTCGTTCAAAATTGAAAAGTTATTTCCTAGATTCATACTAACAAAATTGATTCAAACTAATTCAACCACTTATGGTTTTTCCCCCCATTGAGGTTCATCTGGTTATTGCTTGCTGCCTTGATATTTTAAAAATAAGCTTTTTTTTCTTTTAGTTTCTGTCTTTTTACGGGGGGGGGGGGGGCTCTCTCTCGATTAGTTTACCTACTTAGAGAGCTCCTCCTTAATCTATCAATCTTAAATACAATCATGTAAGTAGCTTTAATCATTATTTTCAGTATTGTTAGTCTGTAGTTCTTTGTTTTAATTGTAGTAATCATGTATGTTCTTAATAGTAGTGTATCTTTTGTTAAATTGTATTTAGGATTGATAGATAATAAATGAAACTGAAACTTAAGCTGAAACTGATTAGACTCTGAAGGCTGCCCCCCACTATTGAGCTTTGGCTTTGCCTTAGGCACGAGAGTGACTTGATGCAATTGGTTGGTCATGACTCCATAGAAAATTATGGCCTGAAGTTGACACAATTCATCATCAAACTTCAGGACACTTGCCCATTCATGTTTCCCTGCAAGCTACAGTATCTAAATAGTATAATCACAAATGTTGCGTGAAGTGGGAAGCTTGCTGGAAAACAGAAGGCTTTGAAAGATACGAGTGTTGCGTACCATTCACTGCGTAAGAGAGCACTATAGAGCCTTGAAGGCTAGTGCCCATATGAAATCAATAGGCAAGACCCTCCCATATCAGACAATGTTTGCTCAATCTCTTTTGGTACAAAACTAGAAATGAAGTCGACCATGCAAAGGACTTTCTCACCAAGTGGCACAGCTGCAGGAGGCAATAACATCTCAGCTTGATGGTCACTTCAGGCCCAAAACTGTTCATGCAATGACACCTGTTGATGTTGACTGTGAGTTGCAGTGGCAGTGTAGCCACAAATCTCAAATCTTCGCTACAGGGGAGTTCCAACACGCACCACCAAAGCCCAAAGCCAAAGAACCACATCAATAAATAAACAGGCTTTAGGCATATAATGATATGGTTTGCTGCAATAAATTAAATGCTAATTAACTTCAAATCAACAAAGTATGTGCATAAATGAAGCTTGATGATGAAATCCGAAAAAAACTGCCGCAAAAAGGATAGGGATACTCACAAACTTTATATCCCTGTAGCTATCTGTGTATAACCACATATAAAAGGCTCACCATATCCAAAGCATGATACCAAAATTGCGCCGCTAAAAAAATAACTTGCCAAAACCATACGCAGTAAAGATTCTATCCCCTATGCTCTTCTTCTTGTTCCTTTTCTCTGTTTCTTGAAGCCCCAGAAGCCATGATTGCTTTGCTTTTATAGCCACAAGTAGGAAAAACAACTATTCCCAAGACAGAAACAACACAACGTGCCACTTTACTACCGAAATGAAATAACAAACTAAATACGACGTAAACAACTTTAAAGTGGAAAAAACAACGTGATTTAAAATACGCCGGGGAAAACAGGTCCCGTGTCCCTTGAGTAAGTTTGTTCGTCATAACAATGCATGGTAAAAGCGAGTTACGTGTCTCTAGAGTAATGATTTGTGCGTTACAGGCAGTATTGGCATTCTGGACTAATGGTGTAGGTTGCCAGGGCAAACAAGACTGAACTGGTAGCGTCATACCAATAGAAGTGAGGAAAGACACATCGCTGTATCACCATCCTGCCCATGTAATCCAGGGGTTATGCCATTTCGAACCGGTCTGGTTTGTTGTTGTGGTTGCTGTTGTTGAGTTGGGGCCTTTTGTGGATGTTTCTGCTTGGTCCTCATTTTTGATACTGCAGCCTCCTTTGCGGCAATCTTCGCCCTTAAAACGTTTCAAGCTCTGCTAAGTGTTGCTCTTCTGTCTCTAGCTGGTGCAATTTTTACTCCAAGTCCAGCTTTTCCGCATCATCTTTCACTGAGCTTTGGCCATCATCTGCGTCTGCGGCTGATTTCTTTATTGACATGCCCTTGGCAATGACAGCCAGGCAAAGCCCGGGAATGCTGTTTGATTCACTTGTGGCAGCCCACACTTTTTCGAAGACATTGAGACTTGCCAGCAGTATTTTGTGATTGTTGTTCAAGGACATTAGACCCTGGATAAGACGTGAGATCAGGCGTAGAAGCTGAGTGGCGAATAGTCATCATCACTGATTGATGAATGAGCAAGCCTGGCTATTGGTAACCATGTGCCATCTTTCTTTTTTCCGTTTGAAACAACAAGGAAATATCACTTGGTTCTTACAGTTTTCGAAAAGAAAGAATGTGGGTAGGTACCAAATGTGATAAATGATCGTTAGAAAGGTGTGAGGAAATGAGTTGACAAAATAAGAATTCAATCGCTTTGTTTTCTCCACAATGATCATGAAGTAAAACATCACAAATCTACATGTTAATTTCTTAATACTTGCTGGTGATCCCAGGATCAAATGTTGTTCTTAGGCAAAATGCCCCTTGTTCTACGTATTACATGCTTGACTTGATGTGCACATTCTCTGATCTGATTTTCCACATGAACAGTTATACTTGAGAGGTGTAAATCTAATTAATCAACACAAAAGATTACCAACAAAGGGAAGGAGTGTGGGCACTTGCCCATCCAACACACTGCCTTGAGTTGATCTACAAAGTAGGCAACTAATTTACCATACTACTTCAAAGTTTGCGTTTGCAGGGTGAGTGGCCAAGTGGCTTATACAATCTTGGCCAGGTGACTGAGGTTGAGCTCAGTCAAGTGAGGTCAAACTCCGGATGGTTGACCTTGGAGGCCTGACCTTACAACTCACCTCGTCGTCCTTCGGAAGGGACATTAAACTAGGGGTCCCATGCCTGGATGTGGAAGGCACAGTGGGCCTAAATTAGCTTTCAGTAGGTAGAAATCCTGAGAAGCCCACTCAAACAAATTGAAATGCAGAACCAAAAAAAAAATTCAAACTACTAAAAATGCTGTTCATGAATGCAAATTGTCTGCTCCTTTCAGTTCTCCGATTATCGCAGCATTACCTCTAGTTCTACCATCATTGCGTTGTTTGTTTTCATTAGCTACACTATATTATCTACACTGTTTTCCGGCTTCAAAATATATGCTTAGCTACATGATACTTCTATGGGTATAAAATGTTGCAACGCGCGTGTTAATGCTGTTGTACCTTTTTTCGTTTGATCGCCTCTGTAAATCACAATGTCACTCACTGATACCATTGGCTCATTTAACAGGTTTGTTAAGTCAGCTACTTCCCTTAACGCCAATGAATATCACTGTTTCCAACGTTTTGCAAAATGTTTCAAAAGTATAAGATGATAATTTGAATGTTTCATTATTTGTTCAAGACTTGTTGGTACCAATGATCTCACAACGTCTACCTGTCTACCTGCTGTTTACCATGGTGATGGTGGGTCAACATTTTGGCAAGGAAAGAAGGTTGACGGAAGCCCATGTTGGCACTGGTCTGACAGCAAAGTTTCTTCTCCACCTTATCTTAGTAGCAGCGGCTAAGATTTGTTCAAATAACAGGACTCTTCAAAATAGCCAGAGCAAAACATTGGCCCATATGCTGATGCTGGTTCCGATATAGAACAATAGGCGTCATGTGTGGAGATAAGCCTAATTGCTGTGGCTGCTACCAAATTTTGTCCGTTTTTGTTCTGTTGGTGGATATTTTGGGAACTGATGCATTTTTATTCCTTAGATGTGACTAGTATGCTTGCAATTTAGATTATTTGAACCTCTAGCAACGCAACATCTTCCACAATTTCCTTCAGAGCGGGTTTTGGGTGTTTCCATTTCAGCCACGCGTCCTTGTTGTTCTTCAGTTGCAACATGCAACCATTGTCACATGATCTTGGCCTGTTCAAGATGGTGTCACTCAAAACCCAAAAAATAAGAATTTCAAAACTAAATTGAGGGATCTTCCATTTTTTTAAACTCTTTCAAACAGTGCACCAACACTTTATTGAGCATGTAGCAACATTTCTTAAAAAAAATTCAGGTAATGTGCTTTTTAAAGAATTCTCTACCTCCTAATTTCTTCAAATTGTGGGCACACACAACTGTCATTCGGTAATTTTTGCTGAAGTCCAATTATTTCTCTTTGATTTTCCATTCTTTGACAGAGGTGCAAAGATTGAAATTTACATTGAATCACTATTTCATCAAAGTAGCCTCCTCTGGCAAGCTCTCAATGAAAGGTTAAAAAACCAACACCATTAAGTGGCAGACTGCCCCACCGTGATACAGGGAAATTTTCCGGTGGGCCCCAGTCAAAACACTAGCAACGTTCTGCCTTATGGGTCCTTTCAACAAAAATGTCCACAATCAGGCCATAACCAGAAAATCTGCATTATACATGATAAAAGTGTTAAGCTAATCAAAGTACAATATGCCAACTTTTTTCCTCGCACTTTAATATGTATGTCTCTCCTCCTACTGTCAGGGTGAAATTTGGTACAACTTTTCAAGATATGCCTTACTTAAGCACCCATTATCTTCAGACGTAAGCATTTTAATTTAAACAAAAGTAGTTAGAGGAAATGGTACTTCAAATTTCCAGCTCACTACGCTCACTTCAATCTCGTTTATAGACGATAAATTGATGAAAAAGGCATAATTGCTTCTAAAGCTGCTACGAGGCCCTAAGGCAGTCTCACCCAGTCGTCTTTTAGAGATTGTATATCTTGGCAAATACATTATCATCACAAAGATGCCTTCTTTAGTAAAAAAGGACAGTTGAATGATAATCACAATTATGCTATTGACAGAAAACCTGACTGTCAGGGAATAGGTCTTTGCCGGTGGAGACATTCTTTGTTGAATGTGTCCATGTAGCGATTCAAAGAATAACAATAATTACTCTTTGGGTGAAAACTTTGGTCAAAATATCATTATGGTGCTTGAGATTCTTGAAGCACATAAACAGAAACACTCAACCACTCTGCAATGTGCAATACCGCACACTTTCAAGCAAGAGAAATGAGAGAAAGCAACATAGCATCAAGAATCAAATTATCTAGCAAAATTTCATTAATAATTATTCATTTTTCTCTGCATAGAATTTGTTATAGTGCATTTTCTTGAAACAGCTTTGGATACTATGGTCGTTGAGGCCACAATAACTGCAGCATTTGCTCCTCCATCCTGGTTGGGGTCTATATGATGCTGTATGATCTTAGAAAATGGGATTTGCAAGATGGAAGTTTGGTGTGGTGATATAGACAGGACAGGAAACCTCTGGGGACTATGATTGTAGGGGGGGTGGCGGTGGCTGATGGTACAGCTGACCTTGCCTTGGGGCTGCTTTGCTTGCAAATGATTTACCAACTTTATTGATTGTCTCTACGAATTTTTGATAGTCATGATCCCTAAGCAAAGAAAAGGTGGAAGTTTAGAACAATTCAGGTAAGGAATGTGGCATGTTGTGTGGACACTGCCAAAGTAGTTGGCCTTTGTGCGGTTTAACTGCATTGCCAAAGTTCTGTGCTGGTCAACAAGCTCTAACACTGTTTTTGTTGAAATCCATGTTTCTTCTTAGTTGATATTGTACGACAGTCATTTTAGGGCAGAAGCAGCTGGCTTTTGTTTTTCTTCTGTGGCAATGAGTGTATCCAAGAGCGTTTGCAAATATTGCACCTGAAAATATGCATGTGTGATGACTTATCTACGATCCGCTTAGATTGTCACAAGAACACATAAGTGTGGTTCTCTCTTTGGGGAGGGGGGGGGGGGTACAAGTACCAGGAAACATTGACTTGTGTTCAAAATTTGAAAAGAATAGGGTGTTTCTCTGATAAAATAGAAATAAACTTTCAGAGTTTGAACAGCCTGTTGTCATTTGGATCTTCCCTTGCAAGGTTTTAAGTCTTGTTGTTCAAATGGAAGAACTGCATAATTATGAAAAACCTGTCTCTTGACATGGCCGTCTTCATCCCAGGTATTCCAATGGATTCAGTTTGTGACCAATGCATACCGTGGCTTGGTAGTGTCAGAAACATGACTTTATTTTGAACGTTCGACTTTTATCCGGGACTATAGACCACATGATAGACCATAGACCATTATCCGGGACTATAGGCCACATGATAGACGATAGACCTTAATCCGGGACTTTAGACTTCTATGTTGTTGTTATTGTTATGCTGATGAGAAAATACCGCGTGAGGAAGGGAGGAGTTGAAGTTTGTACATGGCGAGAAGAGAAAAAGACAAAAAGTGAGAAGTTTTGAGAGGTTTTCATGATGTTTTGAATCAGATTTTCTTGGTTTAAAAGCGAGTTATAATTTGTTTTCGTGCTTCTACGACAGTTCGCGAAACAGTGGCACCGGCAGATGGGAGAAATGAGAGGGCAAAGCAAATTCTAAAATCTACGTATGGTAAATCAAGCAAAATCATAAATGCATATGTGCAGAGCGTCACATCATTACCAGTCATCAAAGGGGGGAGCCCTGCAAAAATTCACGATTTTTATTGGAAGCTCAGTGTCAGTGTGCAGGCCCTAGAATCCATGAGGAAATTAGGAGAAACTAATGTGTTGACGCGGGCTACGCTAGATAAGCTTGAGGGGATACGTGCAGATTTAGTTCATACAGATGACACCTGGCAGGAGTGGGGATTTCCCCAATTAGTTAATGCACTCAGACAATGGACTGAGCGAAATCCCATATCCCAAGAGGAAAGGGGGGCGAGTACAAATTTTTGGGAAACTAGCCAGGGTATAGAGAAACGTGAAAAGTTCTTTCAAGCAAGGCAGGAATGGAAAAGGAGGCCATGCATACATTGTGAGGGGGATGACCACAAATTAGTTGAATGCAAGAAAGTCATAGAAATAGCACACACGAGGGAATGTCTAAAGAAAAGAAACTGTGCTTCAATTGTACTGGCTCTAATCATCATGCTGCGGAGTGTCAAGTGAAAAGTGGATGCAGGAATTGTCACAGTAGACAGCACACATCCATATGTGACAAAAATTCAAGTGATGATAAGGCCAGTCAGCCAAGTCAGGTGATGTTGGCCACAGGGGTACAAGGAATAGTTTACCCAGTTGTGGTAGTCAAGGTAAACGGGATAACATGCAGAGCTCTGCTTGATACGGGAGCAGGCAGCTCATACATATCATCAAAGATGGTTGATATTCTCAAGGTTAAACCAGTGACAAGGGAATATCGTCAAATAGACATGATGATGGCCTCAACAAACAAGAGAATTGACATTTATAGTGTAGAAATCAAGAGTCTGAGAGGAGAGTTCAAGTTGGGAGTATCTGTCAGTAAGGTAGACAGAGAGATGTTATTGTCACTGACAAATCCAGAGTACAAAGAGATCTTAAGTAGGTATCAACATCTGAAGGGAGTAGTGATGGATGACATGGATGAAAAGGAAGAGCTACCTATCCATCTAATTATTGGTGCTTCTGAGTATGCCAAGATCAAGACTGAAACAAAACCAAAGATAGGAAAGCCAGGCGAGCCAGTAGGAGAGCTAACAAAGTTTGGATGGACAATCATTTCACCAGGATCGGAGGTAGACACAGAACATTTGTTCTTTGCGGGTTCATCAAGAGTAGATTATGACAAGCTGTGCAGTCTTGACATCTTAGGATTAGGTGAAAGAGAGGTGGGGAATCAATCAGTTTTTGGGGAGTTTGCAGAGCAATTAGAGCGAAAGCCTGAGGGGTTCTTTGAAACTGGCTTGCTGTGGAAAGGAGACTGTCCACCTTTACCAGATAACAAAGCAGGGAGTCTAGCTCGTCTAGACAAGCTTATCAACAGATTAGAGAAGGATCCAGATCTCTACATGAAGTATAATCAGATCATTCAAGACCAGAAAGAGCAGGGCATTGTAGAACCGGTGGACCATGAGCCAACAGGAACAGCCTTTTATCTCCCACATAAACCAGTCATCAGAGAAGCAGCAGAAACCACCAAGATCAGAATAGTTTTTGACGCATCAGCCAAGACAAGTAGCGGTGCTGCGTCCTTGAATGATTGCCTAGAAACAGGGCCCCCAACGCAAAATCTCATTTGGGACATTTTAGTCAGAAATCAGAGCAGACCAGTAACGTTAGCTGGAGACATAAAACAAGCATTCTTGCAGATAAGGATGAGAGAGACAGAGCGAGATGTCCTAAGATTTCACTGGGTGCCAGACTTGGATCGAAACAAAAAGGAGACCCTACGTTTCACCAGGGCCTTGTTTGGATTGTCCCAATCACCGTTTCTTTTAGGGGGGACAATTGAGGACCTCCTTCGAAGCAAGGAGAGTGAATACCCAGAAGAGGTAGAGGTAGAGGTAGTATCTACGTTGATGACCTGCTGTTATCATCAAACAGACCAGAGGATCTAGAAGAGTTAAAGTGCAAAACAGTGAAGATTTTCAATGCCGCAGGTTTCGAGTTGCACAAATGGCACTGGAATGATCAATCTTTAGGGAGTATCCAGAAGGAGATCAATAAATGTAACTCATCAAGTGAAACATATGCCAAGCAACAAGTTAGTACAGGTAGCGATGAGACAAAGTTGTTGGGGTTAGCGTGGGACAAGAAGGATGACACCCTAGCAATCAGTTTTCCAGAGATGCCAGAGAGAGTAACAAAGAGGACAGTTCTTAGCGGACTTGCTTCAGTGTATGACCCATTGGGGATTGTTTCACCTGTACTCCTTACAGGGAAAATTTTGTACCGAGACATATGCGATGAAGGATTATCATGGGATGAAGAGATCACAGGCCAGTTGAAACAAAGATGGCAAAGGTTCATCAAGTCATTACCAGAGAGAATAGAAGTACCACAAAGCGTGACTCCGGCCAAAGAATCTGTCAAGGGCATACATTTACATGCCTTCGGCGATGCAAGAGGTAATGGGGTATCAGGAGCCGTTTATGCTGTTGTAGAGCAAGATTCAGGTGTTAACCAAGGCTTGTTAGTATCAAAGTCCAGACTTGCCAAAAAGGGACTTTCCATTCCTAGATTGGAACTAATCTCAGGTCAGATGGCTGCAAATCTCATTGATAATGTGAAGCAAACACTAAAGGGTCAGCCAATAAAATCTTGCATGGCTGGCTAGATAGCACTGTTGCCCTTCATTGGGTGAAAGGACAAGGAAACTATAAACAGTTCGTGCACAACCGAGTGAAGCAAATTCAGTCGAAAGATTACATCACATGGCGACACGTGCCAACAAACGATAACCCAGCAGATATTGGGAGTAGAGGTTGTCTAGCCAGTCGCATTGATCCAAAGTGGTTCCAGGGACCACCATGGCTTGGAAACAAACTTGACTGGCCCACAGATATTGTCACAGCTCCAAGTGAAGAAACAGAGAGAGAGTCAAAACCAATCAAAGAGATTCTGAGAGTTGCAACTCCAGTGAGAAACGAGCTAGACGATGTGTTAGAGAGATTCGAGTACTGGAAGGCGATGAGGGTCACAGCATGGATCTTCAGATTTATCAGAAATTCACAATCAAAGAAAGCAAAGAGAATGAAAGGCCCATTACCTACCAATGAAATCCAAGAGCAGGTAACCATGTGGATAAGGCGATTACAGAGTAGAGCAAAGAGCAGCGACAGGTTCAAAGCAGATGAACAGAGTCTAAACATCCAGAAGGATGATGAAGAGATCTTAGAATGCAGAGGGCGGATTCAGGGACAGTGCCCCATTTACCTACCTTCAGATGAGCTGTTCACAGAAAAATTGGTCATGGACTCTCACTTAAGCACAGGCCATGGGGGAGTCAGCATGACAATGTCAAGCGTACGAGAGAGGTTTTGGGTACCAAGGTTGAGAAAGCTTGTAAAGAAATTGAGATTCAAGTGTGCAGGTTGCAAGAGATTTCATGTGAGCGCATTCAACAGTCCACCACCGGGGATTCTACCAAAGGACACAACCGAGGGGAGTAGGCCATTTGAGGTAATCAGTGTCGACTACGCAGGGCCAATCCGATACAGAAATGGGAAAGCGATGGAGAAGAAAGCATATGTTCTTTTATTTGCCTGCAGCCTCACTCGAGCTGTATACATCGAGGTTGTCACAGACATGACGGTAGAGCAGTTCATTCCAAGCTTGAAGGGACTGATTGCAAGACGGGGTAGACCTTCAAGCATATACTCTGACAATGCCAAGACCTTTATTTCAGCAGCCGAGAAGCTAAAATCAATGCTAAAGAGTGAAAGATTCAACAATTATCTGGCAAGAAATAACATCAAGTGGACATTCAATTTGAGCAAGGCTCCGTGGTGGGGCGGCCAGTTCGAGAGGATAATTGGACTTGTAAAGCAGTCTCTATACAAGGTCATCCGAAAAGCAAACCTAAAGCTTCCAGAACTCAAAGAAGTTATGCTCAACGTGGAGACGATCCTGAACAATCGGCCATTAAGTTACGTGGAAGACGATATCCAAATGCCAGAGCTGACACCTAATGTCATGATGCTGGGAAGTAACAACGTGCTTCTGCAAGAGGATATCGAGGCGATCAAGGATGGGACTTAAGAAAGCGAGCCAAGTATCTTGAACGATGCAAAGAAAACATTCGGAAGCGATGGTCAAATGAGTATATCAAGTCACTGAGAGAGAAGCACAATCTAGTGCATCATGGGAAAGAAAACCAGATAGCAGTGGGAGATGTTGTTCTCATCAAGGGTGAGGAGAAGAATAGAGGCAGATAGGCAATTGGAGTAGTTGAGAGTCTTATAAGGGGAAAAGACAACATTGTCAGAGCAGCTAGGCTACGATCAAAGAAAACGAGAATAGAGAGGGCAGTGCAAATGTTGTACCCTCTGGAGTTAGCATGCGATGGGGAACACAAGAAGGGCGACGAAGAAGTAAACGAGGAAGAGAACTCACAACTTAATGCACAAGCGAAGGAGTTCAGACCAAAGAGGAAAGCAGCTACAATTGCAGTAGAGACAATTAAAGAGACATTTCGTGATGAAGAGAGAGAACTCGCTGATGATTGAACATTTGACGCCTTTTCGGACGTCAAATGGGGGAGTGTGTCAGAAACATGACTTTATTTTGAACGTTAGACTTTTATCCGGGACTATAGACCACATGATAGACCATAGACCATTATCCGGGACTATAGACCACATGATAGACGATAGACCTTAATCCGGGACTTTAGACTTCTATGTTGTTGTTATTGTTATGCTATTGAGAAAATACCGCGTGAGGAAGGGAGGAGTTGAAGTTTGTACATGGCGAGAAGATAAAAAGACAAAACGTGAGAAGTTTCGAGAGGTTTTCATGATGTTTTGAATCAGATTTTGTTGGTTTAAAAGCGAGTTATAATTTGTTTTCGTGCTTCTACGACAGTTCGCGAAAGTAGTCTTGCTACTCCCATTACCATGACCAATGCAATGAATGCTTTCATTCTCTCTGTTGTCACATCAATCCACTTACTTCCATGGGAAGTTTCCCTCAAGCGACCACTTGCTCTCATCCTCGCAAATTTTTGTGATGCATATCTATTTGTTTCCACAGCCATTGTCACAAAGATTTTGTTGCTGAATATTTTTAAAAAAGTTCGGGTTCAGTTAGGTTTTCACCAAGTTCACATCTGATTCCAGATTCTTCACTGAATTCTTGCAACAATCGCTGTAGTCCTAGGCCCAGATGAAAGGATTTCCTCCACCTCCTCCTCCTACATCTTCTTCTTTGCTGTTACTTGATGAATTACCTTCATCTCTGAACCCATACAGACTTCCCTGATCGCTATCTTCATCCCCCAATGTTTCCTGCGTTTAGTTCGCTGTAGTATCCTTTATGCACTAGTCTTAGGACTGATTCAAAGAGGCATACTAGTCAAATGGCAGAGTGTTCTTCGATAAACAGACTAGTATTGTATCTTGAAAATCTTCACTTCATCAGAGACAGCGCTCCTACTCTTACAAGGTCTCATTAAATCTCTAACTCAAATCATAAACTCATATGATAAAATGGTCAATACAATAATAAATTCTGGCCAATCAGATTCAAGAATAACAGGATACCAAGTAATTTGCAATACATGTTAATGTCCAGATACCTTTCCTGTGTGAATCTTAACTGTCTTCTCTAAATCTACAGAGGAGCTACATTAATCAACATAATGACAAATTGCTTGCAAGTACATAGGGCTCCGTAATTCTAATTTTGGAGAATGCGTCTGCTACGGAAAGATGAAACCACCTGTATTGATACTGCAACATAAAAAGAACAGATGGGTCACAAACTATGAGCGCACCCATGCAGGGTTTCCCACACCCCCTCCCCTCCTTGACCCTGGTTAGGGGACAAGCATGAGTTGGGTCTTCAAGTGCGCATCCTGAGCTGCTGCCCTCAGAAACTGGCTCCTCCAACCATTCTCAGGTCATGCTCCAATTTTCTCTTCAGTCACCTCATGTCTTCCATTTTCTTCCTCATTTCTCCCTTTTCTTCTACTAATTCAGACTTACCCTTACCAGCTTTACGCACAGTCACCCCACGTGTCTTACCATCTTTTCCAGTAATCAGTTCCTCAATAACTCCCATTTTCCAAAGACCACGCTTTACATTGTCTTCATGTATCAAAACTAAGTCACCTTTTGCTACACAAACTGATTTATTGCTGCTCTCCTTGTGATATTCTCTCAGATCTGTCACATAGTCTTTCCTCCACCTGTTCCAAAAATGAGAAAGTCTATTAGTCAAGTATGAAAACCTCTTTGTGAGCTTATCCTGATCTTCATTATGCTCAATGTTGTAACTTACATTTTCTGGAAGGTTGAATATCCTGTAACCATACAATAAATGAGAAGGTGTTAATTCATCTCCAAGCTCCTCATATAAATATGTGAGGGGTCTCGAATTCAGTGTTCTTTCAACTTCTGTCAACGCAGTGCTAAGCTCATCCTGACTCAATTTAGCTGTTCCAAGTACCTTTCTGAGACAACGCTTGACACACCTAACCATCCATTCAAAGTACCCGCCCCACCAACTGGCACGGGGTAAATTGAACTTCCACGTTAAGATTGATAAACATAGCTGTCCACTCGGAGAGTACTGATATCTTATCGTTTCGTTCCTATTTCCAGTCAAAAGGGGGTACTTTTTTCAGACACCCGGTAGTTGTCTTCACAACTTTTCAAAGTCTGCTCTCCCCTTCAAAGTTTTCCTGTGCATCCCTTACCCATACTCTCTCTGCTTCTTCAATTTCTTCAACCTTAAGTTTTCCTATGTCTATTTCTCTTTTGCCTTCTTCGCTTTCAAATTCTCGATAAATCTCATGACGTAAGCTGTAACTTTCAGTACCTTCACTAAACTTCCATATCTATCTATTTGCACAACATTGCTGATTTTGCACCGCTAGCATGACATTCATCTTCTTTCATTTCTCACATCTGGAGAAGCCTCTAGGGGAAAAAATTTAGGCCATTTCTCTTCAATGTCATTAGACCTGCGACCTACACAAACATTTGCGTTGCCAAGGGTATTTGAATCAAGAGTCTTACCTTTAAGAGGTCTACACAAAACCCAGCCTAGACTGGTTTTCACTGCTACTTATTCGTTTGGCCCCTCTCGTATTGTCTTCCCTTCTTGCAAAGACCAGAGCCAGTCAGAGCCAATGAGACAATCCACTTGAAGCATGTCATCCTCTCTAGTAATATCTGAGAACCATATATTGGTTAAGTGCAAGAAATTTTTCTTAACTCTTTCTACATGAACATTTGGAATCATTGAGATATCCTTAACAACAAAAGCTTCAATTTTCAAACTTTTTTCATCATTCAAGGCACTACAAAAATTTCTACTACATCTCTGATCTCAGTTGCAGCTTCTTTGTCTCCAAAAACTTTAATCCCAAGCTCCTGTCTCCTCACTGGCCTTAAACCAAGTTTGCCCACAGCGTCAGCAGTGATAAAAGAATTATGGCTTCCAGTATCAAACAATACTCTCACACTGCACTCTTTTTTGCCATTAATCAGTGCTAAAGCTGTTTACAAGGCCACTTTTCATTCTGATGAGTCAGTACTCCCAACCCAGGAGGTCGCACCAGGATTTAGGAGTGGCACAGGATTTAGGCGTCCCACGGTAGGCTTGGGTTGTGCTTCCTGCACCGCACTAGGGGCACTTAGGCGTGGGCAAATGGAAACACGATGGCCTGACTTCTTACAAATCTTGTAATCAATGTGTGACCTCCATTTAAACATCCTATGCCCTGATCTTAAACAAGAAAAACATTTAGCATGACGTAAAAGAACGTTCTTACGTTCAGTGATGTCCCTTACTTCCTGACAGTTCTCTTCATCATAATCTTTTGAACAGTAAGTGCACTTTCTGTCTTCTTTCTTTCCTGTCAACAATGCTGAAGCTGTTGCTCCTGTCTGGGTCTGCCTAGGCCGGTTCTGGGTATTCTGCTTGAACTTGTTTGGCTGTTTTATCATTTGCACCTTAACCCTTTCCGCCTTTGAGGTCCACTTGTGGACCCACCAAAAAATTTTTTTCGAAAAATCGAAATTTCTTAGAATTGTCTCAAAATCGGTACAGAGCCTATTTCAAACATGCTGATTACGAATATGAGCATGATTTTGTAAAATTTTGTCTCTAAATTGGTGCAAATGGCACAAAAAGTGGCACAAATGACAAACAATTTATTTTTCATAGAATTGTCTCAAGGTTGGTACAGAGCATGTTTCAAACATGCTGATTACGAATATGGACACAATTTTTGAAGATACTGTCATCAAATTGGTCCAAATGGCACAAAAAGTGACACAAATGATGAAAAATTTGTGTTTCATAGAATTGTCTCAAAGTTGGTACAGAGCCTATTTCAAACATGCTGATTACGAATATGAGCATGATTTTGTAAAATTTTGTCTCTAAATTGGTGCAAATGGCACAAAAAATGACACAAATGACGAAAAATTGATGTTACATAGAATTGTCTCAAAATCGGCAAAGTGCCAATTTCAAGCATGTAGATTATGAATATGGACATGATTTTTGAAAATACTGTCACCAAAGTGGTCCAAACAGCACGAAAAGTGGAACAATTGACCAAAAATTGGAATTCCATAGAATTGTCTCAAAATTGGCATAAAGCCTATTTCAATCATGCTGATTACAAATATGAGCATGAATTTTGAAAATAATGTCAACAAAGTGGTCCAAGTGGGACATGAAATGGCAGTAATGACTAAAGAAGCAAATTGCATAGAATTGTCTCAAAACTGGTACACGACCTAACCGGAAAAAGCTAGTTACAAATGTAGAAATGAATTCTGTGAATAATTTTACAACAGTGGTCCAAATGGCACGGAAAGTGGAACAAATGACCAACATTGAAACTGCATGAAAGTTCTTCAAAATTGGTGCAGAGACTATTTACAGATTAATTACAAATATGAATGAAAATTTTGAGAAATGTAACACAAAAGTGGTCCCAATAGAACACAAAATGGCGTGAATGTGCAAAAAATTTTGAAACAAGAATTCAGTTTATTTTGGGGGTAAATTTTGCAGTAATCCATGCATTTTCTGTAGAAAATTTTCAAGTGATTATTCGTGTATCAAAGAAGTGAGAAGATAAATACAAATCAGAATTTATCGAATAACATAATGTGTGAACCAGCTGGGTTGAACTGCAAAGCCGAAATTTAGTCGAAGAAAGTAGTGAGAAAGTTGCCTTTTTGTTAAGGATCTTGAAACACCTCCTCCACTGTCTCCGACAACAGACAATTGCGCTAAAGGGGGTATCAAGGGATTCCTTTGGGCAATCCCTTGCTTCTGAAAGGAGTTTCCGAAAGAGCTGACTTGAGTGGCTGATTTAGCATGAAATGTAAAGGATCAAATAAGAGTTAACCTTCATTTCTCAACTTTTGGATAACTATCATTGAAAGTTTTTGCTTTGCTTTACTCAACCTCTCAGATTTCAGTATTGATTTACTTTGAAAAACAAACATCCCGTCGTGAAAACTCCATTAGCGCTTAGCTGCTTCTATGGATCGCAGCACTTGGTGCTAAAACAGCAACTTCACCTTCACCAAATAGTTTCTGAGCAACCTGCACACAGACTTGCAATACCATCTGAGTGCTACCATATCATCTCACTGGTGCGATCTACCCAGCCGAAATGCAACACTGTTTTCATCATTCTAGTTCAAATGTTTGCACCTTTTAACCCCCATAGAGACTGGAAACATTCATTTGAAATGATTTTGTTCGGGCAAGAAATTCATGACCCGAAGATGCAACTGAGTTGAATAGGGTCTCACTGTTCTGCACATTTCGCAAAAGATGGTAACTGTCAGAATAACGCGCTAATAGCTATGTTTTATTTGACATTAAACTTCAATGTCAGTTTGAACTGCTTGATTTTCACGACTTCATCTCTGGTTGAATTTCATGATTTCAAACCAACCAAACCTGCTTATCACTGTATTTTGACTCTGTCTGAGAAACGAGGAGCTGGAAATAGCCCAAATTTAGAACTTTGCTTTGTCAATAACAATGGCTAATTAGATGAAAGGCAAACAATGTGACATGAAAAGGGAAAGATTTGCAGTTGAAGAAATTTAGGCTAGATATTTTCAACGCCTTGGAACAAACAGCTAAACCAAATTTGACAAGTATTTACAAGATGTCCAGAGAACCAGATGATTCAAAAAAATGCAATTTTCAAAGGCTCAAATTTCTTGCATGAGGTAATCATCCTTCTCCTTTGCTAATGATTCATTCAAAAGATTGTCAATAGGATGACAACCTGACTTCAGATAAAACTTTTGCAAGATGAACAGAAGTACTGAAGATTGACATGTTCAAAATGGTTACGACATGCTCGTCTGTTACGTTGTCTTTCTCGGAATTAATCTCAAACAGCATCATCATCATCATCATGTGCCTTGGCAGTAGGCGTTGACGATCATGACTCTCCACTTCTCCCCCGTCCTCAGTCGTTCGGATGACTGTGTGTTTATTTACAATTCCGAGCTTTGTCATAAGGTCATCCAGCACTTTTGTGTGCTGTCGTTGTGTCCTCGGCAATTCTTTCCATTGATCTTTCCCGTTGTTGTTAAATGTTCTTGTCCTTTTTGTTTCATGATATGTCTGAGGAGTGCTCCTCGTCCCTTTCTAATGTCATTGAGGAGTGTTCTTTTCACATTTGCCTCTTTAAAACAGCTTTGTAATTTTGTGATCAAACTTCATTTAGACCTTCAAACGTTTTCCCGTTCAAAGTGTTTTCAAACTTTGTGAGATAACACTTTTGTTCCAGAATTAAAGCAATGTGACGTAATATCAATCTTTGGACATTTGTGCCACTCTGTGTTCTATTTCGACCACTTGTGTGACATTTTTCTTCAAAATTGTCGTTCATATTCGCAATGACCAAAGCTGAAGAAGTCTCTGTACCAATTATGATGGAATTTTATCGTTTCATTCTGGGTCATTTGTTTCATTTTGTGTGCCACTTAGATCACTTTTTCGATAATACTTACAAACTTCATGTTCATGTTGGTAATCAGCATGCTTGAAATAGGCTCAGTACCAATTTTGAGACGATTCTATGACATTCAAAGTTTGGTTATCTGTGCCACTTTTAATGCTGTTTGGACCATTTTGGTGACAATGTTTTCAAAAATCATGTCCATATTCATAATCAGCGTGTCTGAAATTGGCACTGCACCGATTTTGAGACAATTCTATGTGTCATCAATTTTTGGTCATTTGTGTCATTTTTGGTGCCATTTGGACCAATTTAGAGACAAAATTTTCAAAATCATGTCCATGTTCATAATCAGCATGTTTGAAATTGGCTCTGTACCAACCTTGAGACAATTCTATGAAACACAAATTTTTTGTCATTTGTGCCACTTTTTGTGCCATTTGGACCAATTTGGTGACAGTATCTTCAAAAATCATGTCCATATTCGTAATCAGCATGTTCGAAATAACATAAGCAGATTTTGTTATCGACCAATCAAATGCTTTGTTTACATTTTGTCCAGACAGCCAATAAGCGCTTTTCTCTCCGAGAAGTATGACATCTTCGCGTATTCTAGCTGTGGGGGGAGAGTACTCCCCACGTTTCACCCCGCCACGAAATTATACTTTCTCAAAATCTTTAGATTTTTTGCACGCCCATTCTTGGATAAATTTTGAAGAAAACTACCCAAGCCCTAAGCTTTAAAATAAAAAATCACGAAAATACGAGTGCTCAAACTTGTGCCGTTTTGTGCTCCATTTGTCCCTTGGCTAGGCCCATCTCCCATCCCTTCATCTCTCCCTCCTCTCTGATGCTGTTTGACCCTCTTACGCTTTCAAATCTCATTCAAATTCATTTCTGCTGGTTCAAATACCATTGCAAACATCTTTTGTCCAAAATCTCCCAACTTTGGTAATTTCTTCTTTGAAAATCCCGCTCAAATTGCGGGGGAAAGTAAACCGGAACTAAATCAAACGAGGGCACGTGAAAGTGAGGGCACAAAATTCAACTTATTCTGTGATGATCAATCTTGACTACATGAAAGCAAGGCAAGAAGCAAATTATCTTTAATAAAACAACAAACAATTGATTGTAATAAATGTGAAGACACAAAGGAAAGGTTTATTGCAAATGAACAGTTGGCCGTGGCCAACTCCAGATGCTGTCAGCGATCGCTCTGAATCGCGACTCGTCGTCAGAGACAACCTGGTCATCTTCATCATCTTCACCCTCCGCTGCCTTGGCTCCTGTCTCCTGCTTGATATCATCGGCATCTTTTCCATCGTCATTGTCATCATCATCCTTGTCTATATGGAATACCGCATCATTGGCTTTTTCTGACAATGCTGCCATCAAGTTTGAAATGGTCCCTTTGCATAGTGGGCACGAGGAGATCCTTGGGACTAAACATTCAGTGTGGAAAGAATGACCACAGCCATTAAAGACTCGCCAGTGACAAAAACTATCACAGCGGACACAGCTTTCTGCCAAGTCACATTTTCTGAGAAAATATAATAGGTAAGAGAAGAATTTAAATGAACACAACCTGGGCTGGGGGGGGGGGATACTTGACCAGATTTTGGACAGGGATGTGCCATCAAAGTTTCAAAAACATGCTCATTCCTTATACCAATTTTTCCAAAATGTATACCCAACCCTACACCAATTGTGAAAATTGATAGCGTTCCTTATACCAAAACCGTGAAAATCGATCCTCCTGATGGCACGTCCCATACTCAAAATATGTACAGTACCCCCCCCCCCCCCCGGGGAACATGTAGTAGGACTACAAGTACGTCACAAACAGCCTCTCTATCATGTTAATTCTAATGTATGGACTTTCTATTTCTCCTTCATTCTATTGTATTGTAAGTAATCACTTCCTGTAATGAATCTGTATTTAAGTTGTAGTCAAATGTAAATTCTTTAGTCAGTCTTATGATCATCGTCACATAACAACGTCTGTTTCTGGCTCCGTGTCTGCGCACGTAGAATCGCAACATATTTTGTAACTTTGGTCCCCGTTACAAATGGTGGAGTACCCGGCGCTCTACTAGCCCATCATTGGTGTAGAGCACGCACAAGACAAGTACATCAAGACAGAAATTTATTGCCTCAACACGGTCGTCATACAGTACACGGTACACATCACAAATATAGTTTCGCTGGCCTTCCGCGAAGCCTGTCTTCTTTTTGGCACAAATGCTGACTGGAAACTGCTTAGGACGTGTTTTCTCCCATCAATTTCCCTGGCAACCAACTGTATCCTATCTGGGCCATCAAAGATTCTTGTGTGGGCTCTTAGCACTGAATGGAAGTTTTCCACTGCATATTCATCAAAACAGCACAGAGATGAGGACAGGGCATCAACAATGGGATGATCAACACTCTTCCACTACTCAACATTTGAGATCGCCACCAGTGGAGCCTTATCATAATGCCTACGTCGGAAAACCAAAAACATGAGCCAGCAGCGAAAGAGAGAATCAAAGTATGAATCAGCCATGTTATTTCTGAACACCACTGAGTAGATAGAAAGGCTAAGAGGAACATATGTGTCAAGGAGAGTCACTAAAGTAAGATACTGGATATCCTTGGATCCTGCAAAGACTGACATTGTTGCATCCCGCACCAACAACCAACCACCATAAACAGCTTCAAGTAATAGAGATATTCGCCAACGCTTTGGCTTTTTGGCAAGGGTCTTCTTGCTATTGAACAGAAAAGCATACAGCTCAACAAAGAATGGATGGAATTTCAGCAAAATGATTTCCCTTGCATTCAGAGAGATGTGCAATGGACCAATCATTGGCACAAGATTATGAACACTCTCGTGATACACCACCTGTCGCACATAAAACTGGCAAGGCCAATCGCCAACCAAGGGTACAAGAAATCTTTCTAGATAAAGAGAAAGACCATTCTGCAGCAAAATTTCAATGGCAGCCCGAAAATTTTCAAATGACTTAAGAGGTAGCTCAACACTGTCCACAAGCTTGCAATTTTCCATAGATCTCATTGTCAGGATATCATCCTTTTGGTAGTCATGGGCTAGCAGTCGAGATCTTTGGGACTCTGGATCATAAAACTCTGCCTGGAGCCAGTCTGGCATCACATCAACATAGGATTTTGATATCTTATCCATGGATCTTTCTAAGAAATTTTGAAGCAGTTCATTGTTTGCTGGCTTCTTATCTTGGTCATCTGGCCCTGCTGACACAATAGCTTTCACATTTTAAAAACTTTTGACAAGCAAAGTTGCCATATGTGCCACCTTTGTTTGGGACTCAGATGTGGGCCTGTGATTTGTATGAATGTTATGGTAATCATCTATGAAGACAATTACCATATATTCATTATTGAGAGCATCTTTAAAGAACTCTCTAACAGACTCAAGGTGTGCTGATGAAATTTTTTTGCAGCAATTAGAAATAGTTGAGGGATGAGTTGCTAACCCAATAGTCCTCAAGGTTTCAACACCCCTACTTGTAAGCCCAAGTCCTTTGAGAATCCTGGTATTTGCAACTTGAAACCAGTTAGCTGCTTGCGACTGGCCAAACATCATTATGTAAATAACTGACATGACTCTTTTTTCATTTAGCATCTTCCTATTGTCTGACTGACGTTCGGTAGACATTGCATCAAATATTGTATTGAATATCTTATGAGCACCAGCTTTGTGACAGAGTTCTTTGAATTCATTTGGGTCAGTTATTGGATTTCCGTCTCTACCAAATCTGTTATTGCATTCTGCTCTTATCATTTGTAATTCTTTTTTCAAATTACATGGTTTTTCAGACACTTTTTCCAGAATTCTCTCAAAGAAACTCCTTTCCAACACAACATTGTCATTTTCATCAATCATTATCTCCTCCCCAAGCCTTTCGCAATGAACTTTATGTGATACCAAAGGGGGTGGATCTACTTGAGGGGCACAAACTTCACTTCCTTGGGAACTTATCCAGCATTTCTGACTTGGGGAACTTAAGGTTTCGGTTGCCTCAGAATCATGCGGATTGGGTTCAGCTTGCATTTGCTCATCATCTTGGTTTGGCTCCATTCCGTTGGCCTCTTTGCTTGTTTCAGCTTCAAAGCATGGCTAAAAGGATATCAAATTGTTTACCACTTTGATTTTTTCTTTCTGGGTGAGCACTTGATCTATTTCACCAGAAAGGTAAATTTCTATTTGGTTTTAAATTTGATTTATCAACCAAACACGTGAAAGCTGGGACAGCTCCTACAGAACAAGCCTTGCACACTCTAAAGGGTCTGCTTCATCCAGCATTCCTTGCATGTGTCATCTCTTGGTTGGCCTTTGTTTGTTGCCATTTCATGGGCCATGAAAATGGTGACAACATAGCAAACCAAGAGACCAGATGTGCAAGGAATGCTGGATGAAACAGACCCTTTAACATAATAAAATTTCTTTTCATCAAAAAAATATTTGCTAAATGAAAGGTTGTCCATCATTAGACTGTAAATTTGTTTAAACAAGAATTCTTAGGTGGGAAAACCATTGTATGCAACACCTTCATATGGTGAAATTTTTCATCAGAGATGTCCATTACAATGTGGCACATATGACACTTTTGTATCTCACTCTATCCTAACTTCAGTCTAATTATGTAATGCATAACACGTATGTCTCCTGACCTCTACATCTTCAAGATTTTTTCATGAGATTCAAGTCAGTTGGTTGAGAAAGTCAGCACACACATGCGAAAGTTTCAAACAAAATAAGAAGCGCAGAAAAGATCCAAATGAGATACAAGTGACAGGTGAATGATTGAAAGAAGTGACAGAGGCAAAATACCTTGTTCTCAACACTCTTGCTTTCCTTTGACTCAGGTAGATACTTCATAAATTCCCATTTTAATCCTGCAGTTTCTATGCATGTATTGCAGACAAATTTGATTTTATGGGGTTTAGAACCCTTCTCTGTTGCCATCTTTTTAAACGCTTGAAGGTAGTTGTATCTTGGAATTCTAACAGGACCACAATTTTTAGCCTCATCTTCACACCACTCAGCATGCAAAACATTGCTGCAGCTCTTTGCAAATCTTCCCATTTCTCAAGAAATCATTTTGTTCACAAATAACATCCTCTCAAAATTTTAGGCCTTATAACAAACATTCTGCAGAATTTTACCGCCAAAATGCTTCTCAGACAATGCAACGAGCCAAGTGTACTTACCAGTTATACACATAAGACATTAAAAAACAAGGATCGTTCAGAGAAAAGAAATTAATACTCCCTGTAGCCTGTAGGTCAGATGAGATCCAAACAGGTCGGCCATCTTCTGCTCTCCTCCCCCAAGACCGGCAAGCAACGTCGTTGATGAAACATCTTGGTAAAGACCTGAAATTTCCTTTAAAAAATGCCCCATCGAGACTCAGGCTGTATTAAATAAACCAAAGGACAGTGATGTAACTGTGGTGTGTAGTTTCTTTAAAGGATCTGCAGCTTTCCTCGAGTTCAACTCGACGACGAGAATGTTCCTTCCACTATTCTCGAAATAGAAACATCATGAAAACATGAAATGAGTTGAATTTTGTGCCATCACTTTCGCGTGCCCTCGTTTGATTTAGTTCCGGTTTACTTTCCCCCGCAATTTGAGCGGGATTTTCAAAGAAGAAGTTACCGAAGTTGGGAGATTTTGGACAAAAGATGTTTGCAATGGTATTTGAACCAGCAGAAATGAATTTGAATGAGATTTGAAAGCGTAAGAGGGTCAAACAGCATCAGAGAGGAGGGAGAGATGAAGGGATGAGAGATGGGCCTAGCCAAGGGACAAATGGAGCACAAAACGGCGCAAGTTTGAGCACTCGTATTTTCGTGATTTTTTATTTTAAAGCTTAGGGCTTGGGTAGTTGTCTTCAAAATTTATCTAAGAATGGGCGTGCAAAAAATCTAAAGATTTTGAGAAAGTATAATTTCGTGGCGGGGTGAAACGGGGGGAGTACTCTCCCCCCACAGCTAGAATACGCGAAGATGTCATACTTCTCGGAGAGAAACGCGCTTACTCTCTGGTCTCTAATAGACGTCCCCCCCCGCTTATTAATTTTTGGAAAATTTTCCACCCAGGACATTCTTATTCCAACCCCCCCGCTTATTAATTCTGGCAACGAGACAAAAGCTACACAACAAAATTCTATGCACCCAACTAAGATTAAGACTTTCGAGCGAAATCTGTGATGTCATTGCTATTAATTTCTGAGATTTTTTCCAACCCCCCCTATTATTCCAACCCCCCCGGCTATTAATTTTTGAGATTTTTCCAACCCCCCCTACTATTCCAACCCCCTCGTCTATTAGAGACCAGAGAGTATTGGCTGTCTGGAAAAAATGTAAACAAAGCATTTGATTGGTCGATAACAAAATCTGCTTATGTTGTTCGAAATATACTCTGTACCAACTTTGAGACAATTCTATGAAACATAAATCTTTCGTCATTTGTGCCACTTTTTGTGCCATTTGCACCAATTTAGTGACAAAATTTTACAAAAGCATGCTCATATTCGTAATCAGCATGTTTGAAATAGGCTCTGTACCAACTTTGAGACAATTCTATGAAACATAAATTTTTCGTCATTTGTGCCACTTTTTGTGCCATTTGGAACAATTTAGAGACAAAATTTTACAAAATCATGCTCATATTCGTAATCAGGATGTTTGAAATAGGCTCTGTACCGATTTTGAGACAATTCTAAGAAATTTCAATTTTTCGAAAAAATTTTTTGGTGGGTCCACAAGTGAACCTCAAAGACGGAAAGGGTTACCTCGTATTGTAAATTGTTATGCTGAATATGTATTTAAAAAAATAAAATCAAGTTTGGATGATGAACTGGTACTCTCCTCTTCAAACAGACTTTTGGCTAGCTTTAACAATAATGCTGATATATTATGTCGGCTAGATTGTGGCGTTTCAAGGTTTTGAACATCAGTATCTGGATCAAAAGCCATATCATATTCAACGATAATGCCGCTGATGAGGTCTAAATTACTCGAAGATGCAGTATTGTCATCAATTGGCAGTGCAGACATTCCAGTAAAATCATTTTCTTCTTTACAGGTAGACCTGTTGCCTTAAAACTTTCTCGTCATTGGCCTCACTCTTCTCTTTCCAGGCATTTTGACTATAAAATAACTTGGAAACTCTGCTAGTTAAATTTGGGCCTTCAGTTGAATATTGAAACAAGTTGGTTTGTTGCTAGGCAATAAGTGGCCCCTTTTTTGTGAATTAGACTCTCCTCCTTGCTGCGATGGATGGAATGGATAAAGGAGCAGTGACAGGAAATGGTGCACAAAAGTAACAAGAGTTTCAGAATCAAATGAGCTGTTTTTATCTAGTTGCAATGGAAAGAAAGTTGGAGACAGAGGCTAGGGTCGAAAAACTGGGCTTTCTTGTGGTTTTGTTTTAAGCTTGGAAAAGCCATAAGCTGAAAAAATCTAAATTTTTACCTTTTTCGCTACCTACTCAGCTGTTGCATACCATAGATTGCAAAACATCGTCTTTTCTCTACCAGAAAGCACAGTCTTGCGACGTGCAAGGGTATTTCACAATGTTTTTACATTTCATTGTTCTTTTACACGATATTCAATGTAACTTTTATGAGTTTCGTGATTTTCTTTATATCCTGTATCTTACCACTGCTCCATATATCGCTTTTATCTCTTTTCAGTTTTTCCTTGACCACTCCACATTCTATTATGTGCTCAGTCGTTTCTCCCTCTTCTTCACAAATGCACTTCCTCTCATTTCCGATATTTTTTCCCAGGTCCCACATTTCTAACTTTGTTTTCATGATTTCCGATACTTCTGCTATTTCACATTCCGCAAAATATTTTTGCCTTGTAAACTTTCGGCCTTCTTGATGTTGTAATTTCCTCATGCTTTGTATTTTCTCTCCTGATTCTATTTTAACAAATTCTTCCATTTTATCTTTAATGGTTTTCTTCCATTGTGATTTTTTCAATGTTTTTACTTTCCCCAGAAGTAAATGTAAATAATTTTCATCATGCAACTTTTTATATCAAAGTGTTGGAAGATGGGTAAAAGGAGAGGAAAATAGGAAAACTTTGTGAGCTAATTTGAGTACTGAGATTGTTGACATCTTGAAAGAGGGCAGTGATAGTCCTCTCACAAGGCTGGTCTCCATGAAGTGGTAATAGACATGCGAAATGGACAGATGTCTCAACACTTCTTCAAACAGGGGCGGATCCAGCATTGAAGTTTGGGGAGGGCCATTTACGAAAGATGTCGGGGGTCTGGGGGCGAAGCCCCCAGAAAAATTTTCAGTGACCACGCCCTTCAAACTCTCGGAGAACGTGGGCAACGCCCTTTTTGGCGTTTTAAATACATTCTCAGTTACACCATTTAGCTGATTATCCAAACGCATTTCCAACCTGAAACTTGAAAGTGAAGCTCAAAATCGAGAAACTTCATTACTGAGACAGAAAATTCAACAAGTTTTCAAAGATCACAGTGTTTAAAGTTTCAAAAACTTTAAATACTCAAATGTAAGAATTTTAGGACTTTTAGTTATTGTTCTTATTCTCTTGTAAAGACACGTATATTTTGTACAAAAGCAAAAATTCATATGGGACTAAATTCTCTTCATCTACTCTGCTCTATTACTTTGAACCTAAAGTTTCCGAAAATCGCAGTCACTTCCGCAACATAACTGTGACTACTGAGTAATTAATACATATAAGTTGTTGCTTTTATTGGAAGTAGTGTCGCTTTTTGGGTACCACAACGCAGACAAATGATGAAAAAATTTAAAATTGTAACCAGTAGTTAGTACACGTATCTTTTCATAAGAAACTAAACTTGGGCCAGCACTGAAAGTTTCTTGAGGTTATCAGATTTTAAGTACTCGGGATTTCATACGAGTTTCTTAAGTGTTCCTTAACAGATTTCATGTTTACCTCCTGTTCCCACATGAGCATTTCAAAACAAAGTTTTGAAATCTTTTCAATGTTTAGACATTACTAAAGTACCGTCCAAGTACATGGGACTGGAAACAAGTGAAGGTATGGTAAATAAGGATTTTGTTTGTAAAAATGAATGGTTTCTTGAGTCATATTTTTGCACTACTGGAGTTTATAACTGTTTGGTGATCTGAGAGTTGAGTTTCTTATGGTTATGAGCAGTTTCTCTTGAAGAACAGCTGTAGTTTCATATTTCGCAACCATTGACGTTTCAAGACGTCATTGATTCATGACGCAGTCACAACACAATTCTCATCAACCTCAGGATCCTGTCGCACTTAATTTTGAATAAAAGTATAGTTTCAGGCTTAGCATAATTTTCCTGTTATTTCCTACTTACTTGCTTCTTCTAGCTATTATGATTCAAATTGCATTCTTTCCTCTGAAATGCAGGATTTGTCGATGAATCATTCAAGTTTAACGACTTTTAAACGTTTTCACGCAATTCCGCTATCCTAATAAAATAAGAGAAAGTTTCAGTTGCAAACAATCTTCTCATTGAAAGCGAGAGAGTATAGCTGACTTGTATTTTTGAATAAAATGTCTGGTCCGCCGAAAAAGCCAAGAACTCTTGAATCGTTCTTCTCAAAAAGTAGCCGCACCAGTTCCGTGGGATCTAATCCTGAAAAATCGAGCACAAGTGACAGTATCACTGGCGAAGAGGAACTTAAATCACAGTCTAGTTTTAAAGAATTCGACGACATACATGTAGGCGAGGACGCTCCTGAAGAGGAAATAAACCCAAATGTCGCCAGCACTGCAGCACAAGCAAAGGTCGTAGTATCTGATAGATATGACATCGGTAGAGCCGTAAGAAAAACAAAACGGGGAGAGCAACTGACAGACAATGAACGAGAAACTTATTTATCGCAGAGATGGGTGCCAAAGAGAAAGGATGAATATCCATATTCTGAAAAGAAAAAACCAAAGAAGCAGCTGACTAGTGGAAATTCCTTGACAACAAAGCGTTATCTGGGCGAAAATCACTTGAAAACTTTTCCCTGGCTAGCTGTTAGCAGAGAGCCTGAATATTGCGGTGCTTGGTGTGCTTACTGCGTTTTATTCAAGACATCTGAGAGCGGAGGCGGAAGAGGAGCACAATATGGAGGAGGAGCAGGCCAATCAACGGGAAAGCTTGTTAACAAGCCCCTTGTGGACTTCTCAGACTTGACGGGGAAGAATGGAGCCCTCACTAGCCACCAAGAAACGTCTTTTCACAAGACCTGTGTCATTAAGTACGCCGAGTTCTTGAGCCGTGCAACACCTGGATGTGAGAAAGACGTTCGATCTATAACTGACATTGAAAGGCAGAAAGAGATCGAACGAAATAGGGCTGCACTTGTTCCTATCATCGATACCCTGCTAACATGTGCTAGGCAAAACATAGCACTGAGAGGTCATCGTGATGATGGACCAGTGGATTCAACAGGAGAAGAACCCATGCACAATGACGGAAACTTTAGGGCATTGCTGCGTTTAAGAGTACGGGGAGGGGATACAGATTTGAAAGACCACCTGGTATCTTGCAAACGCAATGCTACTTTGGTAAGCAAGACAATACAAAATGAACTAATTGCCTGCGCCGGAAATATGATTAAAGAAGACATCAGAGATCTGAAGTACCTCATTGGCCAGGGATGTGATGGTGTGGCGTCGATGTCGAGTGAGCGAGTTGATGTTTGCTCCGTTATCAAAACTGCTGCGCCACTCGCTGACTACTTCCACTGCTGCATGCATGCCCTAAACCTGAGTTGTTCTCGAGCTACAAAGATACCTGCCATCAGACATTGCATGGATGATATCAAAGACATCAGCAATTTTTTCAAGCATGCCAAAAGAAACAGCTATTTGCAAACGGTCATTGCACGAGAATCATGCGATAATTTGCAGCGACGACAATTGGTGAACCTCTGCGAAACGAGATTCGTCGAAAGACATGAATCAGTTTTGGTTGCAAAACAGCTACTGCCTTGCATCGCTGTGTGCCTCAACGAAATGCTCACCTGGGACTCACCAGACACGAGAAAAGATGCCAGGAGATTGCTCAAAAGTGTACAAGACCCTCAGTTCCTCGTCGCACTGGTATTGTCCGAGAAAGTGTCTGCTGTACTGCACCCAGTGTCCCGTTTTTTGCAGCAAATTGGAAGCGATCTTGTGAAAGCAATGTCGACGATTTCTGCCACACAGTCAAAGCTTCAGACGTGGCGTAAGGACGAGGAAAATGAGTTTGCTGCAATGTTTGAAGAGGCAGTGCTTCTTGGTGAAAAACTTGGAGTGACCAGAGAAGAGATGCATGCAATTCCTCGAGTAGTCAGTCAGTCCAGGTTCAGAGCCAATGCTGGTGGAGCCAACCAAACAGCGATTGAATACAATCGTATCAATATGTTTTTCCCTCTCCTTGATGAAGTTGTCGGAGATATGCAAGCAAGATTTGGTCTCCATCAACAGAAGATCGCGACGCTCTCAAGAATTCTGCCTTCTTTTGTAAAAGAAACATCTTGGCAAGATATTTTGCCTGCAGTTACAAAATATGCAAGCTTTTTAGATCCTTTGAGCATTGTTGAAGGGGAGTATGAAATATGGAAGCAGCAGTGGCAGTCATGTGGAGCAAGTCCAGTAGCCAATACCGCTATCGGTGCCTTAGGCAACTGCCAGGCTGACGTCTTTCCTAATGTGCACACACTTCTCAACATTCTCACTGCGCTACCAGTGACAACTGCAGAGCCTGAAAGACTATTTTCAAAGTTGAATAGCACCCTGACAGCAATCCGGTCGACCATGTCCGAGGAGAGACTAGAATCGCTACTTCTTCTACAAGTTCACCGTAAAAGAACCCCAACGACTCAGAAACTCATTGATTCATTCGCAGCAACGAAATCAAGACGACTCACTTTAAAGTTGTAAATAGTTGTAAGATTGGCAAAATAATCTTTACTACGATATGGTCACTTTTAACACTTCAACCCTTTATACAGAGAGGATAAGTGTACGATTAGTTCAACATATATGTTCTCTTTCTCAAGCTTAGAGGACTTTAATGGACCTTTTTGCTATTCTAGGAAAGAGTCTGGATAGAGTGATCTTTTTATAAATGTTTACACCACAAAGGTTCAATTGAATAACGCTAGAGCTTCTATCAGTATTGTGCTCAATCAAAAACTCTACGTAGTGTATTAAACCATAGTTCGAATCAGATTCTTTTTTAGCAAGGATAAAAGGTCTTTTCATGGACTCTGTTTGTTAAGACGCTTGTTTAATCGTCTCGGCGTAGCATATATATGTAATAGTTGAAGGATCAATTAAATAGAATGTAAGGTGTGCGGCACCTTTTGTGCAATGCAAATACCTTGAAACCACCTCTCATGCAGAAAACCAGCGCATACAATAATAGGCCCTAACCAACCTTTCCTTTTTAAGAGCAAAATCTAGGATGAATAAGTTTCGAAGGTAAAAAGTTCCAAGGAAGAATTAAATCACTCAGATTTTCAGATGAATTAGATATCTTTCATGCTTGACATAGTTAGAGTTGTGTTCTGATTAGCTTCTTTCCAGATTCTTTTGTAAATAAATGAGATATCAGGTGAGATTTTCGATTTCCACAAAATTATTCACTCAAGGTTTTTGACTGTTTAATCCGCGAATATTTCACCTAAAATGTAATGTGAAACAGAATTTGGTTTCTAAGTTATGTATACAACTAGTTTCTTGTTATACTGTTATGGTTAAGTTTTGATCTCAATCATTTACTGGTCTATTTATGTGTTAAATGTCTTTTTAACGTCAATTTTTCGCCATTTGAAATCTTACCGCTTGGGGGGGGGGGCCATGGCCCCCCCGGCCCCCCCCCCCCCCCCCCCGTGGATCCGCGCCTGTCTTCAAATCAGAATTACATTTTTCGAGCTTAATCTTGGGTTTCTTGTAAAATAAAAGGTATGCATACGTCATTTGGAATTACAACATACCATGAAATTAAGATTTTGCCTGGATGTAACCCTGGGTACCAGAGCAAAAAATATTGAAACTGGGCAATCCCAGGAAAGAAATTAGAGATTATGTTAATCTGAAGTATTTGAAGCGTTGGTGGACAATAAAGCTTCACCTTTGTCGTGAACAGTTACGATCACCTGGTCAAAGAAATTGTTAGAATATGTAAAAAATAGGCCTATTGTTTTGTGATGAACAAGTGACATTTTACTTCCGTTTTTATAGCACGTTTTTCATGCTGTGAACTGCAACATTATAGTTTTCTTAGTTTGAGATATAATCGCAGTTATGTTGACGGAAATTTATCTCCATCGTTGGTAGTTGCGTGTAAAACTCCTGATTTTAACAGAATCATTGGAGACTTTGCAATACTTCTAACTTTCTATTCTGCTGGTTTGCTTTCACAACATGCTGGTTTCATGTTGCGGCTATAGTTTATTCTGTATTGGTTTTTATAAGAAACTTGTTTATAACAAACCAGTACCAGGATGGCCGAAATTTAAGGAACTCCATGCAAAATTTTGAAAGAGCTAAGAGACTTTTCATGAACAATATCGTTGAGTAATGGCATCAGCTGTATCAGGCCAGGGCTTTTCACTGCAAGAATTTCTCTGGTGGGGAATTTTCCGCTACCTTTTTTATTTCCACTTCTAACCTTAACAGTGCAAGTGCCTCTCCATCAAAAAGCGCCCAACCCGATATATTTCAGGTTAATGAAAGAATCTCTAAAATTGTTTTGAGAAAACAAAACAATGTCCTTAAAAATTGCCGTCATTTATAAGGAGTAGTTGCCCTTCCGTTGTTGGCCGGTACAGTACAGTAGTCAATGGCTCTTTACATGGTAGATTTATTAGTTTTCAATTGTTAGACTTGTATCTGGTAAGGTTTTACAGTTTTCCTGCATTCTCACTCATTTTCCACCACTTTGATATCAAAAACTTACATGATGAAAAGTATCTTTATCTATTTCTGGGGTCTGGGGTCTTGGGGTCTGTGGTCCGGGGTCTTTGGGTCTGGGGTCCTGGGGTCTTGAGGTCCAGCGAATAGAACATGCCTTTTGTGGGAGACCATTGTAAGAAGATTTTTCAAGCTTTCATTTGCGAACAGAAGTCGTACATGATCAGGAGGAAATGTTCAACAATTTCAATGAAATATTCACAATTTTTAGAGACATCCAGAGGCTAATGTCAGCAAATGGCTTTCTGACATCCGATGAGATTGATTAACTGAACGATCTTTGCATTAAAGGCGCAGGGTCACGTAACCGTAAACAAACCTGTTATCTCTATGATCTATATTATTACCCACACGTGGCCATTGTGTTCCGCTCAGATTTTGGTGGATGGGGTGAATCCACAATAAAGTTACTTGTAAAAATCCACCAATATCTCTGCAATCCTACAACGTATGGATGTTTGGTTTATTTCTCTAGAAAATTCAAGAGTCCATCTTCAAAATAACACCTATATTTTGAGAAAAGTAGTGGAAAATCTCTGTGATATGGACTATCAAAAATCCTAAAAAATCATAGTTTCGAAAGAAGTTTGTTTACATTACGTGACGCTGCCCCTTTAACTTTGAAAACAGATTTCCAGTTCTATTTTCCAAATAGAAACTTGACCTGTAAAATATACTTTGTGGAGATAGAAAATAGATGTGCGAGAATCGAGTCAGTTGTAGCAGGTGATCCAAAAAGAATCTTGAGCTATCACAAGTAAGTTACACCAGGAGAAAATCCAAGAAAAGACCTGCCATTGAAAAGTGTCTGTCTGCACGTTGCTGCATCACACATCATGACACAAATGTCCAATGGGTACAATGTGATAAATTTGAAATGTTGTTTCATACCTTCTGTGAATGTATGAGTGCACAAGAAGAACTTATGATATCATACACAGAAGTATACAAATGCCTGAGTTGCTCGAAGGTTGATGTTGCTGAAGACTTTGATAAAATATCAAACAGAAAGGTAGCGAAACTAACTGATGAAGAAGATCAGGCTAAAACGGACACTGTAAAGCTACAAGCAGTGTGACAGTTGCAGATCAAAGTTTGATTCGGTTGTCAGGGAAAGGGAGAAAAGGCTATCTGATTCCATAGATCAAATGGGGGTTATTTGACAATCATACGATGGGAATGTTTTTGTGGGAGACCATTGTAAGAAGATTCTTCAAAGCTTTCATTTGCTAACAGAAGTCGTACATGATCAGGAGGAAATGTTCAACAATTTCAATGAAACATTCACAATTTTTAGAGACACCCAGTGGCTAATGTCAGCAAATGGCTTTCTGACATCCGATGAGATTGATTAACTGAACGATCTTTGCATTAACTATGAAAACAGATTTCCAGTTCTATTTTCCAAATAGAAACTTGACCTGCAAAATACATGAATTAATATTTAGTGTGCCAAGATTTGTGAGAAAATTTAAGACCCTAGGGAAGTTGAGAAAAGAAGAGGGATAAAGCCTCCATGCTGCAGTCAATCAAGAACTAAAGCAATTAGCCCGTCAGTCAGGAATTTTGGTTGTCGTTATCAAAATCCCTTTTAAACGTAGACATAAGAATTTTTCAAAGGTGCAAGTTACATGGAAATTGACACTTTTTGAGGAAAGAAAGAGACAATGAAAAACATTGCCTAGCTTACAGCAGAGAACAAATTTTGAATCCAAATTTTTCAGTATGTCACAATATATGTAACTATTTATATGGATTTGGCTCTTTCCAAGCCTATTATGATAATGATGCTCCCTATAAGTAACCCTCAAGAGAAACAATCATCATCTCTTGAATTTAGGCTAGGAAAAGGAAAAGTACGTATTTGGAAAATATTTTACTGAATACCTTTATAGAAAACTTTGCAAGAGTAAGAAATTAGCAATTAGCAATCATTTGTGCCATACAACATCATAGGGGCATCTGTAGTTACATTCTAATTGCTTCGCAATTTTGCACTTCCTCTCACTTAGCAACAAAATAAGAAGAATACATATTGTGTTACGTCCATTTTTAAGCCTTCCAATGCATAATGAAGCCAGCGGTTTTTGGGCAAAATTACCCCCTGAATTTTCATCCCATTGATGTTAAAAGGTACTTTTTGATAAAAAATTAAAGAGAATACCCTGATTCAAGTACCTTTTGATGATTTCAAAGTTACTTGCATTGGCAAGAAAAAACATCCCATACAATAATCTATGTATAAAAACTTTTCACCCATTGTGATGTCATAAAAGGGGGGGATTTACCCCCCCCCCCCCGATGTACTAAAAGTTTCTTAGACCTTTTTCATCAAAATCATATAATTCAGGCATTTGGTGATGTTTTCTCATACATTGACCCGGTTAATTCCAGTTGAATGAGTAGGTCTAATTATCAGTTTACCCCATCAAGGTCATATTGGGGGCACAGTTACCCTTTCAGACAAAAGTTAATGCATTGTTTTGATTGCTTATTCAATGAGGTATGTCATGTTTTTTTTTCACATTTGAAAAATAATGCATGTTTTTCAAGGTGTCAACATTTTTGTAACAAAAGATATCAATTTTGACTTCAAACGATCCAAATTCCACCGTAACAGCTGTGAGCTCGCAGCGAGAAAGGACTTCTCCTTTCCAAGGAGCAAATATCTGGACACACAAGTTTTGTCATATTCCGTTTGAAGACCAGCAGTTCACGCCATCCCTCAGAGAGAAGGACAGTTGGCAGGTGGCTGGTCTTGGGGAAAGGATGGTGTCATTTTGCAAAAATAGAGACTACAAAAGCTTCAAGCAAACACTTGCAACGTGTATGAGGCCCTATGTGATGCTGGAGGGTTCTTGCTACTTAGAGATCAAGTAGGAGTCCACCAGTCTAACTAGAGTCATACCAGTCTACATTGTGTTCCTCTGCGAACCGACCTTGGTAAATTAAATGGCAAATGACGATGATCCAAGCACCTATTCTTTCAATGGAAATGCAAAAATGATGATTCTTTGTACAGATCTTTCTAAAGCTGTCAAAGGGACTTTTAGCAGCTTTGCCAGTTGGCTTTTTAGAAGATTTGTAAGGAAGACCATTAGCCTTTCTACTTGTGATATACTTGCAAAAGACTCTTGAAGCTTCTTTGGACACTGTTGGTCGCCATAGGGCCTACCTTTTGAGTCTTCTGCTTCCCATCCATGTCAATAGATTGAAAATACGGTCACGCTAGCCTTGGAAGTTATTCACAACACACTTTCTTAAACAGGAAAGCATTGGTAAAGGGCGATCTTGATGATGATGGCAAAAAATAAGCGGTTGTGAGAGCACGTGGAATCAATTGTGTCACACCATAATGCAAGTACCCCAGAATCTAAATGTAGCTGATTGTACTTGATACTTGAATCCAAGATAAAATAAGAGAACTAAGATAGTCTAACTAAACCGACGAGATTTACTCTTACTTTTAGGCTTACTTTTTGTTAGGCCATTTCTTCCGCCTCCATGCCTCGTTGCGGTCTCAGGTTACGTCATTGAAATCCTTGAACACTGGTGAACATTTTGAGCACAAGGTCTCATTGTTTAGGCTCTATTCACTGTGTTTGCTTTCCATTCTAAACTGAACAATTTTGAGCCTTTTCTATGCCAAATGCGAAGGCAAACTGATGATATGAAGCGCGCATATCTTCGCACACTTCTATCTTTGACCGAAGTTCCCGGATGAAGCGAAGCCTCGCATCAGACCTTTCCAGCTTCTGCGAAGCAGCAATCAGGGGGTTTGCGTTGTGTTAGTCTCATGGATGGTTGGTCTCGTCAATCATGATTTGCACTTTGCACAGTAATGGCGACCATGGAGGCATCGTCAAAGTCGTCCAGGAGAAATTTGAATCGTGGCTGTAAGCGAAAGATTACTTATGCAGAATTGGATGACCATGTTGAAGAAATGCTGGAAGGTGGAAGAGTTATTTTGGATGATGATGATGGTGATGAAGTGTTTAAGAGAGCGTCGGTGAAGAAGAGAAAGACAAGAAAAGATCATAAGTCAACAACGTCAAAGAAGGCAGAGGGTCCTTCTCGTCGACGTGCCACTGCTATGACGGACGTTGCTACCCAGAAAAAACAAAGTAGCAAGAAAACTGATAAGGGGAAAATGAAACACGCGAAAGAGGTATCATACCTAAGGAAGAAAGATATTGACAGCATTGTTGGTGTTCTGAAGAAAGTCGAGCTGGTGCCAATAAAAAACTTTGTTTTGGAGTTTCTTAAAAAAGAGAGACACATTGAACAGAATGATAGAAGAAAGAGGATTTTGGAAGATTTAAAGAATTCTGAAGCAATGGACAAGCTTGTGAGACAGTTATATTCAAAGTGCATCTCATTGTTGAAAGCTGGCATATGACACGAGCCAAAGGACAGGCATGCCAAATACAGAATTGACTACACATTCTATGTGAGAGATACATTGAGTAATACGTCATCTCAGGTAATGATGTTGTTTGCAAGAAGATATTTCACAGATGAAGACAAGAACCATTACATGTGTGTTGTTAACTCAGTTGCAGTCATTGCTTTCCAATTTGTTCAACAGCATGTTTTATCACTGAAAAAGAAGAAGCTTGAGGGAAGAGAAAGTAAAACAACTGTGAAGACCACAACTTCAGTTCTTTCACTGTTAACCCTTGCAGGGGGCTATAATAATATTTTGCTATAATCATAGGGACAGCACTCTCACCCTCCAAAAGGGATGATAAATGCCAGAGCACATAAGAGTCATCGCTGCAAGACAGAAATATTTGGAAGTTTGACCTCGACTTTACGCCGTGTTTGAAGGTTTCTCAAAGGGACGATCTGTAGCAAAACCTTTATAATTTCAGAACCTAATTTTTAATTTCAATCATCAAGATGTCTATCATTAATGATATATATTTGCCAACATTATCATCCTGATAATCCAGGAGCAGTAGCCCTTCAAATGAGGATTGTTGTAATTGACTCACCTGGTAGAGGACTTGATTGACCCAATGCAGATCTCCAAAAAAATCACAAAAAACAGACATGAGAGTGTGCTTGCTGCACTATGCATTGAGAAGCACTATGCTTTTATCTTCATGCGCACAAAATAGGCCTGCAGGGACTGAAAGGTGAACGGTAATCGAGCATCTGGCCGAAGTGCAGCAGAATTACAGTCACTCGCACAACTTGGCTCTGATGTAGGTTCCAAATTATTGGTAGTAGTAGCATTCGTTATTTCAAGATCAAATTGCTTTGCTTTAATTTTCTCCAGTAACTTAGACTTCAATGCCATTGACACACCTCCCTTGTTGTCAGCCATCTTGGAGTGCATTTCTCTTATCATTTGCCCTGCCCGTGCTTGGTTCTTAACAACGCAAACCCCCTGATTGCTGCTTCGCGGAAGCCGGAAGGGTCTGGTGCGAGGCTTCCCTTCATCAGGGAACTTCGGTCAAAAATAGAAGTGCGCGAAGATATGCGCGCTTCATATCGTCACTTTGCCTTCGCATTTGGCATAGAAAAGGCTCAAAATTGTTCAGTTTAGGGTGGAAAGCAAACACAGTGAATAGAGCCTAAACAATGAGACCTTGTGCTCAAAATGTTCACCAATGTTCAAGGATTTCAATGACGTAACCTAAGAGCACAACGGGCATGGAGGCGGAAGAAATGGCCTAACAAAAAGTGAGTAAATCTCGTCAGTTTAGTTAGACTATGTTAGTTCCCTTATTTTATCTTGCTGAAACTACTAGTGTTCCTCTTTCAAAATTTCAAGTTTGGAACTGTTGTTTAAGCTACATTGGTGTTTACAAAATTGAATTGAACAACAGCCCTTTTATGACATTTTTGTAATGTGTATTTGTCAGCTGCTTGTCAGACTGACCATCTTTCTACAACAACTGGTTTGAATGCTGGATGCTTTATGATACAAATTGCATTCAGAATAGATTCTTCCAAAACAATCTCATCATTTATGGCTTTAACACACCCCTGTACCTCTCTGCAACATTGTACTCATTTCATTTTGTAGCAATGACGCTGCATTTTCCACAACAGCATGTAGAATGCAAAGTTTGAGTAATAAGAAAGAGATTGATGATCAAAAAACCTTTACGCACATTAGCTTTGGGCTCGAGTTTAAAATGCTACAAAATGTACGTATTAAAGGAGAAATTTTATGAGCAAAATCCTAATTATCAAGTCGGTAACCTGCTGGAGTGAGTCAAGAACCTACTCACTCAAGTCGGTAACCTGCTTCTTCTTGTCTCTTCTTCCATCTCCTCTCTGTACTTTCTTATCCATTCCTTGTCGGCTATGGGTCATCACTGTATGTATCTTCCATGTGTAGGCCAAGGCCTAATGATGATGCAAAGTCATCATTGCTCACTTTTGCTGCTGCCTGTTCCACTCTTCCCTTCTTCTTCTTCAACAATGTATTCCTCAACGTAATCTCTTAGCATGTTGTTTTGTGCGACGGTCAGGTTGGGACCTTTAGGGTTGGCTAGGGCGGCCTTTTGGAGGAGATTTTGATATTTGACAGCTCCTATCAACTGACAATAGTGGTGGAGGTTTTCGAAAGGAGACCCGAGAAGGTTCAAACATGGAGGCTTGGTTGTCGTAAGGGGGGGGGGGCAGGACTAGGACTGTTTGGTGAACTTTCTAATTCATTTTATGTATCTTCTGTGAACGTTTCTTTGGAGCAGGGAATGCTTGTAGTGCTTGTTGAGCTGGTTTCAGAGTTTGTCCTACTACTTTGTTCCACAGGTTTCGTAATGGCTAGAGGTAAAAGATAGGAACAGAGTTGTTGATTAAGGGGGAGTCACTAATTCAAGATTCAAGATCCAAGATTCAAGATTCAAGATCCGGAATTCAAGATTCACACTAATTCAAGATCCGGAATTCAAGATTCACACTAATTCAAGATCCGGAATTCAAGATTCACACTAATTCAAGATCCGGAATTCAAGATTCACACTAATTCTAGATCCGGAATTCAAGATTCACACTAATTCTAGATCCGGAATTCAAGATTCACACTAATTCAAGATCCGGAATTCAAGATTCACACTAATTCAAGATCCGGAATTCAAGATTCACACTAATTCAAGATCCGGAATTCAAGATTCACACTAATTCTAGATCCGGAATTCAAGATTCAGACTAATTCTAGATCCGGAATTCAAGATTCACAAGAAACTCATCTTTTTGTAAGAAACCAAGTTCACGGGCTGTTAGGTGGTAGAGATTCCAAGGTGTTTCTTGCATTTTTCTGGCTGGAAATCTACACTGATTCCTCAATTCTTTACAATGGCTCCTTAAAGGGTAGTTGCAGCAAAAGGTAAACAAACATACTGGCCTAGACAAGGCAATATCATCATTTGAATAAAAACTTCCTTGATTAATTAGGCTAGAACAAAGGAAGATACAATTTCCTAACAGCCTTAGGATGCTTGGCCTAACCAAGTTGACAGACTTTTGCAGGGTGAGAGCAAAGTCTCTGATACTTGTTTACCTGCAAAGAATCTCTAGTTTGTTAAGTTATCTTACAGATATCAGGGTAAACCTATGAAAATATACAAATTTGTGGGAAATATGCCAGAACGGTGCAACTGCCAAACAAGTAATATCATCTAAGGGCCTGTTTATATGAGACGGGATGGCCCGCCTGACCGGGCTGGCTCGCCTAGGCGAGATCTGAGTGAACAGAAGTATCCTTTGTTCAATCAAGCTGCGTTTATATGAGCAGCGGGCCAGCCCGGTCAGCCGAGATCTGTGAATTGGGTAGGCGGGATCCCGGTGAGGCGGGATCATATAAACAGCATCAGGCGGGCTGGCCCGGTTGACCGAGGTGAAGGTGATTGATTTGCGTAGGCGTGTGTTCATTGTTTACATGTCAAAGTCATTGTCAAGCGATTTTTTTCCAAATCCCATAATGCACCTTAACATGAATTGTTACGAGGCCAGCCCGCCTAGCCGGGATAGTTTTCTCTCATATAAACACGAATCAAAATCATCCCGCCTAGGCGAGCCAGCCCGGTCAGGCGGGCTGGCCCGCCTCATATAAACAGGCCCTAACTTGCAATCAAAACAAGATCAAAATTCACCACTATATGGGTCAAATTTCCAAAATTCCAAAATTTCCGTAGCTTTTTCTGAGGGGCATTTCACCATAAAAATATCTCACAAATCTTTGGCAAAGATCCTTCTGTTTTCAACAAAAATCCATCAAAATACATAAAAATTCATTTGTTCTGAAAAAATCTTGGACGCTTTTTCGATTGGGAGAAACGCCCCTTGGCTTTTCAATCCAAGAGGATGGTTTAACTCTGAGCCTACCATCTCTTATCAGCTGTTTCTTGTGAATTTTTATTTTTACACCTTTCTCTTCTGTCTTTAGATGTTCTGCAGATATTGAAGAAAATAACAGATATATGTTAACATAAGAACATAAATCTTAGCACGGAACAGACTGTGTTTACATCTCTTATCCGTCGCCCGTTGTGCAAAGTGAATACTGTAGCTTCCAACACACATTTGATAAGAATCTCTTTGAAGAAACTTGACTCTCAGATAACAAAGGTTATCAAACTTCAGTACTGGGACAAATTAATTAAGAAACCTTTCCTCCTATCTAGGAAATCTATGGCATTCAGTACCTTTAACTTTCTTTTCACTTCTTGTACAAGTATCTTAAATAACTGAGAATTTGGGCCATTGCTGAAAGTGTTTTGAAATGTTCACTATATGCCCTCAAAACAAGGTTTTCTGAAGCCTTTACGATGTTTAGGCAAGTACCTTTAAGTAATCTGATTTTCTGATGAGTTTCTTGTATAAGTTGTTCCTTGTAAGAAATTATTTGATTGTAAATCAACCATTTATTCAAAGCTTCCCAGGTGAAAATACTGCGAAAAATAAAATATGTTAAAACACCCAGTTTGTCCTAAAAATTCTTTAGAAGCCTGAATTAGTGTGAATCTTGAATTCCGGATCTAGAACCAGTGTGAATCTTGAATTCCGGATCTAGAATTAGTGTGAATCTTGAATTCCGGATCTAGAATTAGTGTGAATCTTAAATTCCGGATCTAGAATTAGTGTGAATCTTGAATTCCGGATCTAGAATTAGTGTGAATCTTGAATTCCGGATCTAGAATTAGTGTGAATCTTGAATTCCGGATCTAGAATTAGTGTGAATCTTGAATTCCGGATCTAGAATTAGTGTGAATCTTGAATTCCGGATCTAGAATTAGTGTGAATCTTGAATTCCGGATCTAGAATTAGTGTGAATCTTGAATTCCGGATCTAGAATTAGTGTGAATCTTGAATTCCGGATCTTGAATGTTGAATCTTGGATCTTGAATCTTGAATTAGTGACTCCCTGATTAAGGAGAGATTATTCAGCGGGACAGACTCACAGTGGGCCAAAATGGTGATTTTGCAGACATTCATGGATATCTCAAGGGAACTGAATGTTATAGGGGCTGTTGGCAGCTCCTTTTGACATATGAGAGGGACAAATCAAATGGTTCACAAAGCAGCTTTAAAACTTTTATATTCTGGGGGGTTAAAACTATAATCAGGGCCTAATACTCTATGTTTACACTCTGAGCCCAGACCCCCATTACACTTCTCGGCCACAAGAAAATCAGCAATGGTGATTGATGGATCGTTTCAATGTATTCGGTTGGAACAATGGATAGAGTTGAATGTTTCACCATATTTGGGGGATTGGGATCCATATTATGGGGAGTGGAACACATTTTCCAATTTTGGGAATTCTAACCAAAAATCTCCTTTCTGGTACATTCCAGTATAAAAAAAGCTATGTAGAAGTTTCCTATGCACATGATATTACCTAGGGGATACTCATTAATTAAAATCTCTCTAGTGTTCTCAAAAAAATAGGCATGGTCTCAATATCTTTCCTTGGAACACCCCAAATTTCCTTAAAAAATACCTTCCCCCCTTGTTTATTTGATTTTGCTGAGGGGAACAAAATGAAACCTTCAAAAATAAAATTTTCATAAGCTGCTCTTTCAGAAAATATGTTGGTGTCATGTTTCTCCTCGTACTGTTGAAAATATTCTTGATTAAAGTCAAATTTAAACCGCTGTAGAAGATAACAGATCTGACAAGTTGTCTGAAGAAAATTGTTGCAGCTGTACAAGTAGACCAGACAAAGAATGTTCATCTTGCTTTTCAATAAACAGTGACTATCTATGACTTGGTTATGGCTATCAAACATTCTGCAACCCATTTCTAGCCGAAAATCATTTATCCACATTCTCTGCTACTAGAAAGCTGGGTGTAACATTTCGAAAGAGATTGTTCAATCTTCTCAAATTCAAATATCTATAACTCTGTGATAACATATGATAAATGAAAACTTTAAAAGGTACCCTTAAGCCCAGTTGTTCAGCTCTCTAAAACTGCACAACAATTTGCATTTTTGAGAACTTCAAAATTTCGGAATGTCTGCCTCTTTGCCACTGTGAGACTTTACATAGGATTTTTGGTAGCCTGCGTGCAGACTTTGCCTACTGGGGAGGAGAGAAAAGGAAGAGACCACAAAGTCTGCGCAACGGCGTGAGTTTTCTTGTTTTAGATCACATGACCGCTATGTCCTGTTTGCCAAAATAATGAGTAATTTTGAGAGAGCGTCGCCAAAGAAACTTTATACAAAATTGTCTTGAACGATACGATCTCTGAGACAATTGAACATCAAGGCTGATAGGAATCTCGTAGATGACCTTGGCTCATTGAGTCGTAAAGTCGTTATAAAAATATTTTTTCGCTGTTGCAAAGATTTGTTCAAGAAGCGAAGAAAGTTACTCAATTCATTGCACAACGTAAACAGTGACTTGTCATTCTTGTGTAGACCAAATCAAACAACCCACAGGAAGGACCAAGGTTCAATAGCTGTCAAAAAGGGAGTGGATTGTGCCAATTCAGTAGAAAACATTGTGGCTGAAAAGAATTCGATCAGAACAAACCTTATCAGGACCAGTCAGGACCTGTTTCTTGCTCAACACCAAGAAAAGTCGGTCGGAGCACTGCAGTACATGTAGTTTTCTTGAAAAAGTTCTTCATCACAGTTTTGTGCTCATCAAGGATCCTGTTTACGTTGAAAATGAGTTTGGCGTGATATAGGCCTCTCTGAAAGTTCTTTTTCATCACATATTTAGACGACAATCTTCAAAGCTTCCCCTTCATAATCCGCTGATTTGATCAACGACTGAGCACTTCAACTACAATCAACCATTTGTCTCGCTTTTTAAAAAGACAATATCGATCGTAATCCACTAAATCCATTGGCTCCTGGGTTTTGAGGACTCGATATTGATTGGCTTTCATAACAAAAGAAAACAAAAGGATTCTCGCTAGCGGAATCACATTGCAAGTTTCTAAACAAGAAAACTCACGCCGTTGCGCAGACTTTGTAGTTTCTTTCTTTCCTCCCCTCCCCAGTAACCAAAGTCTGCGTGCAGGCTAGATTTTTGGGTAGTGATTGTAAATTTGGAATAGAAACTCATGTATGGCTCAGGATAGAAAATTTGTACTTACTGCAGGATGAGTTGGATGGCTTTGGCTTGGCAGGCATTTTTCTTTAAGGTGGTAGAATGTTTCTTTATCTTTGGTTTTTGCTTAGTTTGAGGCAAAACAAAAACGCATATCCGTAATGTGAACACCAACTGCTTAGGAATTTGAATACGCTAACAACAAGTCTTGCCAGCCTTGTTTTCCACAAGAGACAATGAGGTACATTTTGGAAAACAAGCGTGACTGCTCAACACTGCGTCTACTTGTAGGTTTGACACTAAACAACGTCTTTCCACCCAATGCTTTATTAAACAGTCAGCTTGACAAATACACAGTTTCTATATAAAACAGGCTGTCAAAAACTTAGGCCTATCACCCAACTTTGACCACAAAATTGAATCCAGGCTACTATATGACGTAATCAATATAAAAAGTGTCTCTTCTGGGGGGGGGGGTAAAAATCAAAAAACAAATACTACATTTATCATAAAATAATGAACAATGTGATTATTCAAACATTTCACATACATTTCCCCTCCAAAAGAAACTGTTGTCTGCAACGTTGAATTGTGGATGTCTTCGAAACATCGGTGGACTCTGAAAATCAATGCTCAAATATCTCTCGTTCACATATTTACTATAATTGGCGCCATCTCTATCACAAACTATTCAGAACAAAAACGTATTTATGAATTATAATGATTTGCTTGAGTCATTTATAGAATATGAAGCAATGTGCATAGGCTAATGATCAAAATGTTCATCTCACTTGTATCTTCAAACCTTTGCTTGAATAAAGCATTAATAAGTCTTTTCTCAACAAAATAATTGTAGTGAACAAGTCTTTTCTCTCAACATAAACGAACAGTCAAAGGGTATGCGTTCCAATGTTTCAATGGATGTGACGGCTGTGGATGACAAAACTGAACTCTTGGTGTCATAAAAAACTGCTGATACGGAGGAACATATCCTGCATAAATGGAATCATTTGAGGTTTGACTGTTTTTTGAAGTGGTTCAACATGTCTGAGAATCTGCTGATAATTGATAATTGAGAATAATTATAATAATTATATATTATTGATTATAATCGATATGATAACTTGCAGGTTGTCCTGGTGTTGCATACATTAATTGAGTAGGTGGTAATCAAGTTCTTTGTGGTCATGGAGGCAGCTAAACCACAGGACTTTGTGCTATATCATTGTCAATGTCTTCTACTGCTTCAGTCTCGGGAGCGTTGTAACGTGGTTGTAGGAGGTTTGATCTAGAGTGTTGTCCACTGCTATGACTTGTTCTTGTTCATCGTGATAAGGGTCTGCTTCTGGTCCATTAATTGCTTCCTGAACACTATCCGCTGCTATGTCTTGTTCTTGTTCTTGATCCGGCTCCTGTTTCATCATATGGGCACGCATTTCTGCATCGCCACGTACAACATTTGCTCTTGTTTCCTACATTCCTCACTCAATTTTTCTTCATATTCTTTTTACACCATTCAAATTCAACTGATTCATCAATGGGTAAATAAGTACAGGGGTAAAACAGTGTACAATGAAGAGTACCTTGACGTCTTTGACCATTATCTGGTTGTACGACATATAGGGATTATCTTCATTCATTAGCATCAGCATGGTATAGATATGTTCTTCCCAAAAAGCATGGATTTTTCTTGGTCCTCCTTTTTCAAAGATCCATCCTAGGAACTTGACTTGTTGCTTGAAGAGCCAGCACTTGCTCACTTTTAGCTTTATTCCATTCTCTCAAGGGTGTTGTAGCACTTTCCTAACATCTGCGATGTATTGTTCAACTGAATATGATTACATCATAAAGATACAGCAGGCAAATTTGATCACAAAGAAGACTCATGCATTGCTCCATGTACCATTGAAAGGCTGCTGGAGCAGTGGCAAGCCAAATGAAATGTGGTCCCATTTGAAAAGGCATCAGGGGGGCTACAAACGCAGCCAATGGTCGACTGGGCTCACTCACGAACCCCTGGTGATACGCCTTTCTTTCCTTGGAATTTATCATGCCAACCAACCATGAATTATTGGGAGCTATCATTGCAACCATCTCTACAAATCCAAATACCACTGTATGGTTTCATTGTCTCAACTGTTTCTTTCTTCATACACTCCCAGGACTCTATGGTTTCAGGAAAACAGAAAAAACGTTAGCCGCTGGAGAATGAAAGCATTTCTGGGGTTGCTAAATTCAGGAACTTGCAAAAAAGCTTGAACTTTGTGTGTTATTTCTGGAAAGCAGAATGCAGGATCGAATTTAGATGTCAGTGACGTATGCATTGCTGTACTGCTTTCTTGAAAGCACCTCAGAAGAACACCAAATGCCAAGGTGGCTATTGTTACACTTCCATGACAAATGCTGCACGGGACCTTTTCCAAATACGGAAGGGTTTCCTTGCAAGCCACACACTTTTTCATTGATAGAAACTTCACAATACCTTCCTTTTAAATCGTTCAACTTTTCTACACTGACAACAATTTTTGGATGCTGACGCATTTCAAATTCCTTCTGAAAGCCTTCAGAATTTGATGGCAATGTTTTTGAAGGTTGCCTTTAAGGATTGCTATGTCCCATTCTAGCTTGACAACACGGTTGGACCGCAGTTGACTCTCTTCATGTTCCGGCAACATGCTTTCCACGGGATGTTCTTTTAACCGGACCCTACGACCCTACGACCCCGGACCTTACAACCCCAGACCATACGACCATACGACCCTGGACCCAAGCTTAATATATTTACCTGGCAAGACTTTGCTATGATTTATTTATACTTTTTGATTATGAATTATTTTGGTGTGATTGGGATGTTTAGCACAGATTTCAGAATAAGACTGACAGGCAGATAGTATCTGAAGGAAGGCAGTTTAAAAACACGTAGTTTCAATGTAAATGCGTCAATTTTTATAACTGTTCATCACCGACTGAGGATCTCGATGAAAATGGAGAAATGTTTTTATTCAAGATTTAGATTCCTTACTTCTTTGCTAACTTCCCAAGCAACTTGAACGGGCTAGGAAGATCCAACGATGAAAACGTTTATTATCATGCTCTACAGTCTCCTCCTGTCTTGTTATTTTCATGGCCTTAAACTTATACGTGAATAAATTTGATTTTATGATTTGAATCAAGCAAAGAAGCATATATTTGTGGATGTTTGGCATAGATATTTCTCGATTTCATTTCTGACTCATGGAGTCTATAGGATGGGAGCGAATCCTGTCTCATGTCTCATGTCTCATGCAGCTGTGACGTCAACAAATTCTTTCCAATATTTTACGAGAAAAGTCGGACTCTGCATCGACTTATTAGTTTAAATAAACAATCAGACGATAAAAGGATTAATTTCAATTGCAATATCAGGGTTTTGGACCTTTGGATTTGTAATCCATTTATCAGGCTTGGAAATAGGACACCTTTCATTTTGAGTTTGTATTCTGAATTGTGAAACCGACAATTTCCCCCTCCATTTTACTGAGAAAGATCTCACAATTAATAAGGCACAAGTAGAAGAAAGCTTGGCGAGAGTTTCTATTACGATTGAAATTTCATTCTTTGCGGTTTGTCAATTTTTAAGCGGAAGATGAATGTCATCTTTAAATTGTGGCTTGGCTCCATGAGTCCCCCAAGGGTTCTTTGATCATTCAGTGAGGGGACAGTGTAATTTCAAGACTGGGTTTCTGATGTCTGGTGCTGCTCTTAGCTCAGTACGAATGCATCGAATTGTGCCTGGCCAGGTAACTTTGACACGCACTGATATTTTGCACGTTCACCAATCAACCATAAGTGCTAATAAGGAGGTGTCCGCTAAAAATATAAACGTGGGTCCAGGGTCGTATGGTCGTAAGGTCCGGGTCGTAGGGTCCGGGGTCGTAGGGTCGTAGGGTCGTAGGGTCCGGTTAAAAGAACATCCCGCTTTCCATAGTATACTGTGAAAGCTCCTATAGACCAGAGGCTGGAGGGGGAGCATTATCACCCGAGCTGGCAATTTACCAGACCAACTGCTTCTAGCTCAACTTTTTGCGTAGAATACGAATCCGGATGTTGCTTGGGCGATTAGGGGGGCGTTTTCAAGATATAGGGGGTCGAGGGTCAAAATACATGACATTAGCCTGTTTCTTACGTTTTCTGCAATATTACAATTAAATGGGTGACTTGTGATGATACCTGATGTAGCTGTGAGCTATTTTGACAAGCACTGCCTGTCTCAAAAATTTGGGGGAAGTATAATTTGCAGGGGTTCAATGGGTCAAAAAAGCGAAGAGAATATAATTGGGTGAAACTGAAAACTGAGTGTATTTCACGACTTGTTGTTACAAGAAGATGCTATTTTTAGCTTGCCCATGAACGCAAAAGTTCATCTGAGATGCTTTATGATTCGATGAAGGCATCATTCTCTTTGCATAAACGAGAGGTATTGAATTAATGCTAATCAAACAATGCTTCATGCAGTTAAAGATTATGTTTCTTGCAACATACAAGAAATGAAAGGCCGGATTCAGTTCAGCCTCTGATTTTAGCTACTGCTTAGGTACAAGCTAACTTTAAAAAACAGTTTTGAATGGTTCCTGAATACCTGCCATGTTCTTAAATCTCAAGTGAATAACACTGACCCTGTGGACCCTATGGACCTCACTATTTTGGTGCATGATATCAAGCTCCTTGTTATTCAATTCCACCCAGCAGAAACTGTATAATGGGTACCTCACAGGCATCTGGTTGAAAATTTCCTCTGATCTGTGTTTACTTTATCGCAAAGTATTTTGAATGTCTTTTAATAAGCTTTACTTTGCCTCTCAATCAAAATACGAAGGCAACAAACTGCAACAAGCTTGGCTGCGCTAGTGCAAACAAGTCTTACCACAGAAAAACTGATTTGGAAATTGATTATACCTTTTAAGGTTAGACGACCAGCATTTGTTCATATTTCTTGTGCTGTAGTAAAAATTGATCTTCCTTTTGAGCAGAATAAGTATTCTAGAATGATTTAAGTAGGGTCTGCAACATCAAGGCCTGCGTTGTTCAATTACGCCCAGTAGAAACCGAATAACATGGACCTCATGATTCCATGGACGTTAGTTGAATTTTATTTCTGTGAGGAAATAGCAAAATTAGAACTTCTCATTGTAGCTAGCAAATGCTTAATACTGTCCTCCATCTTTCCCATCAAATTATTGTTCCTTTCCAGCTTTCTGTTTTCGTAGATGTTTCTATAGGAGGAATTTTTTTGGCTTCTATGTCAAAGTTTGTTTTGTGAATCTTCTTGAATCTGCTATGTCCACGATATCAACACATCCGTGTTATTCAAGTTTCTCTATACAGAATAACGCGGTGTTAGTACACGATGAGAAAACTCCTGAGAAAGGGAACATATTTTCTCCTAGAGAACACAGGCAAAAAAAAACTGGAAAGGAACAACAATTACTTTGTCACTTTGTATGATAGCTTCTGAAGACATTTTGGATTGATCAACAAATTTCATTTCGCAAAGAATTGATGAGCATATAATCTGATTTGTTTGTAAGAGATAATTTATGTATCATAATCTTTTTTGGTTACATTGTTAAATTTCTAATTATTTGTTAATTGAAAATTTTCATATGAATCAGAAACTGAGATAATACAACCGTTGTTCCTAAATAAAGAATGCAATCGCATTGGTTATACCTCTGCACCAAAGGAGATTAGTATGCATCAATCAAATTGACACCTATTGCAGTAAGTAATGCAGTAGTGTGGACTTTGATGTTCTGAAAAAAGCCAGATATGATGATGTGTGCTTGCCCCTTGATGAACTATTTCAAATGGCGTTGAGAAGGAAAAACCCATTTCAAACAAATGATGAGGCACTAGCAAGATAGTTGCAAGCAGAACTGAATGATTCATCCCCTGATGAAGATGTAAAGGCAAATGTGGAAGACAGTTTCAAAGCACAGAAAGTGTTTTGAAATCAATGGAGGCAAAGGCTGGAACAGATCAGTTCTTCATTGTCATTTGGAGAGGGCCACCATTGCAACAAAGTAGCAGAGTTTATAGCATAGGAGGGTTAAAAGGTTCATGTTTGTATGTATGTATGCAGGTAGGTATGTGTGTATGTATGTATGTATAATTCGACGGGTGTAATTTACGGAATCCGGAACTATGGAATTTGGGAGTCCGGCATCACAGAACTATGGAATTAGGGAATTCGGAACTGCGGAATTACGGAACTGCATCGTAGGTATAAATTGCAGACCACGATTTCTCTATATAGATTATAGACCAAAGATTTGCATTAAGAAGTATGATTTAAGGAGAGATTTGAACCATAAAATTGTATCATATATCTTCAAACTTTCTATGTTTCGTTACAATGATTTTGATAAATTGATAAGGTTTAGGAAATCTATGTGGAATCACATCGTAGCATGAACTGAACTGAAAACTAAGCATACAGCAAAAATATAAACAAAACTTTATACTCAACAACAGAGACATGAGAGGTGTAGGATAAGTGGGAGCACCAATGCGACAGTGAAATGCCACTACTCTTATCGTTTCTTTACTTATTCGGTTGAGGGGAAGCGGGCCTCACGGCTCACTTTCTGGCATTAAGGCCTCGTTGCCAGGTCGATTCCTGCCGAAGACACTAATCTTTAAAGTTTGTTTGCTAATGGCCTTTTGCTTGAGCTGGGAAATTCATGCGATAAGGCACATGAAGAGATTTAAACCTTTTGCAGTTTTTGAAATGCTATCAATTTCCTCTGAAATAAATCTGTTATTGACGATTCATCAATATTTCAGTTTAATATCACAAAAGTATAGTTTCTTAAAGTAGAAACAATACAAAACGATAGAAGGTTACAAATTTTGGAGCTTGGCCATTGCAGTTTCACTTAATAAGGTACCAGAAATTCGTGGTCTGCAATTTATACCAATGATGCAATTCCGTAATTCCGAAGTTCCAAATTCCGTAATTCCATAGTTCTGTGATTCCGTAGTTCCGGATTCCGTTAATTACACCCGTCGTGTATAATTTAGCCAAAATTAAGCATTAACGTGAAAAGATAAGTTGATTAAAACGAGTCTAATCACAGGTGATGATACTAAGTAAAAACAAGATGTAAAACATTCAATCTAAAAACACCCTTGGCTAAAATGTCAGGGATAGCATTGGGAGGTCAGTTTGACCTTGTTCCCATAATGATCCCAGAGAGATCACAACCTTTGGTGAATATTTTCATACGGCCTACCACAACCTTTCAAATCAAGTTTCCAGGTGGTCTGCTTCACTTGAATCAACTAAAAGCCTTTAACATTGTACTATGCAGGTTTAAGGCTAAAAAATTGATCAAAGAACGTTAAAGCAAGGACATTTACATGCAAATTTCCCTTCTCAGCTTTCAAATGGAGCAAACACATTGAGAACCGCATCCAGTGAAAATCTATGAATGACCACATGACAGTGTGTATCCTAAATTGTCTAAATCCTTCATGTATTTCCTTATTGCCATCATATTAAAGATGGAAAGGAGACAAAAAAGGTGTCGCTCATGATATCAGCTACAAGATTCATGGCTGCCACTTCAAATCATTGCTTTTCATGACTATGAATAAAATAACCATTTCCTGAGATCGTTATACAGCGCACCACTTGTCTAGGTGAGCAAGTCTATCTATGAACTTGATAACAAAGACTGCTACCTTAGTTCTGTTGTCAAAACGAGCAACTGATGGTGACCTCCCATTGACAATTGACCAAATTGTCAACCTCAATAACAAATGCATGCTGTACTCTTTGACTTGTACCATTAGAATTTGGAGAAAGCAGCCACTTCACCACTACTGGTATGTTCTTGAACCTCAGAACTGCAATTATTGCTTCCTTTCCCACTTGCAATTTTTCTTACTCCCTCCAATCTATTCTCTTCGATAAAAGCAACTCCAAATTTCAACAGCTCCTTTTGCAATAATCGACACCTATCTAGGGTTGCAATGGCAGCAATTCCACATGCCCTTTCATTGACAAAGCCCTCAGACAGGGCCAGGTCGGAAACTCGGGCGGCTCGGGCGACTCGGGCGAATATTTTCATTGCAAAAACCATGTCTGATAGTATTATTTCGACCTTCCTCGGGCACAGAAGACACAAAAATCCTTTGCTGTTCAAAATAGGCCACTTTTTAAAGTTTACCCGAGTCACCCGAGGTTTCGTTCTGGACCTATAAGCAAAAACGAAAACTCGGGCGACTCGCTTAGTCGTAAGTATCTAGTATTGATTCTTCTTTTTTCACTTTCATTTTTCATTTAATATGATGCATACACAAAAAATCCTGCAGCAAATAAAAACACATCTATTGTCAATCATCAGAATCTAGGAATTACAGCTACAGTCCTATCGAACCAGGGAGCGCCATCGAACCTAAGAGTTGCTGTTCTTCCAGGGAGTTGCGTTCCAAAGTCTAGCTCTTTAGATGCGTTTTCAGTGGTTTTTCGAAGCGATCCTATGTCGGTCGCTCACGTATTTCGGCAAGTATATCATTCCATAATGTGAGAGCTGCGTAATGAAGCCTTTTTTGGCAAATTCAGTCCTGTATCTAGGGATCTCGAGATCTTTACAGTGCCTCGTATTGTAGGTCGAATGAGAGAATCTCGGATGATATTTATCCCATAGGCTTTCAGGGCACAATCTGCTCACAATCTTGTAGGTCATACCCTATAAGTATACCCTGTTTCATGTGCGCGCCCCCCTCCCCCCGGGCAGTTCCTCCACTCTTTTTGCTTTTGGTGTGTTCATCCCAATTTTGAGTTGATGGCAAAATTTAGTAGCTATCTGCTTGAGTTTCTTCCATCGGGAGTGTTTAGATTGACTTGCCTGGTTCTTTTGCATTTTGCCCGAGTTGCCCGATTTTTCGTTTTTGCTCATAGGTCCAGAACGAAAACTCGGGCGACTAGGGTAATCTTAGATATCAAAGTATTGATTCTTCTTTGAGTTGATGGCAAATCGTAGTAGCTATCTACTTGCGTTTGTAAAAGTTTCTTCTGTTGAGGATTGTTTGGATTGACTTGCCTGATGGTTTTTTGCCTTTTGCCCGAGTTGCCCGACTTTTCGTTTTTGCTCATGGGTCCAGAACGAAAACTCGGGCGACTAGGGTAACCTAAGGTATCAAAGTATTGATTCTTCTTTGAGTTGATGGCAAATCGTAGTAGCTATGTACTTGCGGTTGTAAAAGTTTCTTCTGTTGGGGATTGTTTGGATTGACTTGCCTGATGGCTCTTTTGCATTTTGCCCGAGTTGCCCGACTTTTCGTTTTTGCTCATAGGCCCAGAACGAAAACTCGGGCGACTCGGGTAAACTTTAAAAAGTGGCCTATTTTGAAGAGCAAATGATTTTTTGTGTCTTCTGTGCCCGAGGAAGGTCAAAGTAATACTATCAGACATGGTTTTTGCAATGAAGGTATTCGCCCGAGTTGCCCGAGTCGCCCGAGTTTCCGACCTGGCCCTCAGACAGTTCCTAAACTTCTCATTGTACCAAACCAGTTGCTGCATCATGCTTCTGGTAAAGCATGTACTTCACCTGCTCAGCTTCTCTCAATTTCTCCAGTGCAAGGTACAGTTCTCTGCTCCTTTCAAAGTAGCTCTCCTCTATTGACAAATACCTGCTTTTGGAGACTGACATGCATTGGCCAGGCCGATCCTGGTTTCCAGTCTATACATAGGATATTGATGAAAACATTGTAAGGCAAACAGTTGATTAGTATTAAATGTATATCATTATCATCATCCTTTATCATTATTGCTATCTGATAGAAGGTCCGCATAAGCCGATTTTAGATGAAGTGTTGGATGTGTTTGACCACCCTTATTGTATTATCAAACATTAGCAAACTGATGTTGGATGAAGTTTGATCGAGATCAAAAACAATTTGTTTTCAAATGTTGGATGGAATGTTGGATGCATTGGACCACCTCACCCAACGTTTCACTCAACGTTTTATTACGCACAGAACGCTCTCCGAAGTTGATATTTTATAATCTGACATCCATTTTCGATTCATTTTTCAGCAGTTTGCTTTCTAAATCAGCAATTCTTACTTGTAGTACCAGTATTTTAAATCCCTTCAGACTTGTCACTACGCTGACCAATAACGATCATTCATTTTCCTGGCAATATTGGATGAAATGGGCTAACGGCATTCGGCGAAGTGAGGAAATGGTGAAATAACGAAATAGCCAAATAACGAAATAGCGAAATACCGAAAAGGTGGCCTAACAAAAATATTATCACCGTGAAACAGCGAAATACAACAAATGTATGCCAAACAGGAAAACTTTGCAAGATGCTGCAGACGTTGCAGTTCTTTCAGATCAGTCAAACTTTTGTCATTTCAAAGTTCAGGTACTTTTCATAAGAAACCCCCCTAAGATCACAATGATATTGTATTGATGAGTATTGGAAAACTTGTTTACTTTGCCTAGGTACACAAGGTTACTCCCTCTTGCTCGTTTTGATTCATGATGCGTTTAGTTTTATTTGATCATTGGATATGGTGCAGACAAAGACGTAGCTTCATGAAATTCTTTGAAAAATATGAATGAGGATTATTATCCTATCGATGCTCTCAATAAAGGGCAATTCACTCCCTTGAAGGGGCACTCAATCCTTTTCACGTGGAATCTCCTATTTTGTAGCCTGTGTTACTGGAACACAGGCTACTATTTCATAATTGTTGCATTTCCCGGAGTTCTGTCCGTGTTTGGACTAGAAAGATTTTTTAAAACCGAAATAAAGTTACGTCAGATACACAAATTCTCTATAAGAAACTGCTCATAAGAAACTCTCAGACTGCCAAAAATTAAGAAACTCCAGTAGTGGGAAAATGCAACTTAGGAAACTATTTGTGTTGAAAAACGAAAGTTTATTTTATTTTCGTTTCTTTTCTGTATGATATTACTTGGAAGGTACTTGAGTAATGTTTAAATATTGGAAAATGATTAAAAAACATTGTTTCAAGGTGTTCAGAGGAACAGGAAGTAAACATGAAGAATTTTAATGGAACATTTAAGAAACTCGTAAAAAACTCAAGTACATACTCAATATCCAATGATTTTAAGAAACTTTTAGAACCGGGCCAAATTCTTAGTTTCTTTTAAAAAATACATCTAGGTCCCTAAATAACAATTCAAGGTAAGAAACTTTTGTGGGTCAACTCAAGCGTATGGAATTGACTTTTGCAAATCGGCCAAAACAGGAAATTTGCAAGACAAAAATTTCATGAATTAGGCAGCTGTCATTATTGATGGCAGGGAGATGGGTGGAAGCATTTCGAAAATTAGTCCTATTTCGCTGTTTCAGAATGACAATATTTTGGTTAGGCCACTTTTTCAGTATTTTGCTATTTGGTTATTTCGCTATTTGGTTATTTCGCTATTTGGTTATTTTGCTACTTCGTTATTTCACCGAATACCGTTAGCTGATGAACTGTTTGATGAAGCGTTGGATGACTTTGACCACCTCCTCATCAGTATCAACAAACACTGGCAAAAAGAAACAGTCAAATCCCTGAAATGCTGGAGCCCAGAAAGAGAGGAAAATTAGCCTACTTTGTTGTGGACAAACACGTCATTTGCAATAAACCAAGTCATAACTTTGTAGTTACTACTTAATACTTGATCTATTTATCAATTCTGTTTTATTTAATTTTTTTTGTCTTTCAGTTCATTTCAATAATTCATATGAGATCAAAATGCCATGCACTAAATCAAAGATTTTTTTTCTATCAATATCAAAAAGATTAAAACACAAAATTTGTTGCATTCTACTGTGCCATCCAAAGCAGGGATAGACACAAGGTCATTTGGTCCCCACTTTGGATGGCACTTACAATTCTAATGCTTTAGCGAAGAAAAGAAAGGTATACTCCAAGGTAGCTTTGTACCAAATCAAAGATTCATCATGTAAGAACCCCTAAAGATCCCTGTGGTGTTTGTCACAAAAATGTGGCCACGGGTGGTGTTCTCAGTGGCAATTGTGATTCTTGGATGCATGTGGGATCCAGTGGCATGCCCTCTTTAGAGTGTGGGACACGTTCAGATGAATCCAGCTTCGTTTGGGGTTGCCTTGTGTTCTGGGGGTGTGTCATTGGGTTTTATGTGGGTCTGGAGGTTGCGGCTGTTGCTGGTAGTGCCATTTTTGGTCATGATGTTCCATCAGTGTCATTTTCTAACATCATCAGTGTCATTTTGTAACATAAGAGATGCCAGTGACAGGAACTGATGCCTCTCCATGCAGCATTTGCCAAAAAAAAATCACGAGCATCATAGATCAGTTTTCTGTGACCATTGCAATTTTTTGGTCCATATACGATGCAATAACGGGTGTCTACAAAATGTGGCCTACACCATTTGGCCTATCATTTGGCTTACCTTGGGCTCACTGTTGGCTTACCTTTGGCCTACTGTTGGCTTACTTGTGGCTCACTGCTGGCCTACTTGTGGCCCATTGCTGGGCTACCTAGCTTTCATATGGTGCACCTGTAGCCTACCATACCTATTCTTGTTTTCTTTTGCGTACCAAACATTTGTCTCCTGTTGTACGCACATGGTCAGTTGTTTTCAAGCATCAATTGGGATCTAGCATCTGATGGTTGATTTGACCTCATTCACATTGTTTCCAATACAATGCCCCCCTTGGTGGATGCGAGTTTCGACCTAAACAGCTTCCTCGCAGCACCACAGTGCATTGGACCTGGACCAAGTACAATTTTTGCATACGCACAGGTGAATGGCCAAGTGACTGGAAAAGGGGTGAATGGACACCAGTATTCAAAGAAGATAAAAAATACATTAGAAAAAGTCATAGGCTAATAATCACGCTGTCTACAATAGATAAAGTTTTTGAGCAACTGATAAAATCTCAAACAAGTAGAAGGATTGAAGGAGAACTTAGTTGCTATTTGACTGCATACAGGAAAGGTAACAGTACGGAAACGACATTAATTATGCTAATTGAAAGCTGGAAGGTGGCTCTTGATAAGAAAGAAATCATTGGAATACTATCCACTGATATGAGCAAAGCATTTGATTCGATGCACCCACCATTGCCCCTTAAGAAATTAGAAAGCTACGGTTTCTCTGAAGATGCACTATTGCTGATTAGATCCTACTTTGAGAATAGGCAAAATCGTGTTAAGATGGGGAATACCAGAAGTGACTGGATCATATCAAACAGGGGTTGTCCACAAGGCTCCTCATTTGGTCCACTGTTATGGAACATATTCCAAAATGACATGACATACGAGATAAAAAAGTGTGCACAGATGATCATCAGTTGCTTGTGTCTTGGAAATCAATCCAAGAAGTGGAGAAAGAACTGAACAGTGATATAGAAAATGCATCAAAATGGTATCAGGATAACTTCCTAATTGCCAATAAAGGTAAATATCAAGCAATGGTCATCAGGGAAAACAAACCAAACGATAAGGAAATCGAGGCAAAAGTAAGTGAAATGGAAATTGAACAAACCAGCTCAATGAAATTGCTAGGGGTTAGCATAAATGACAGATTGAACTTTACTGAGCGTATAAAGAATGTATCCACAAAGGCAAGTCAGAGAGTTGGAGTAATATTTAGACTCCACAATCTGATACCTACTGAAACAACGTTGCTCCTGTACAAAACTGCGATATTACCACACCTAATCCATTGTGATACTGTTTGGCACTTTTTTAAGGCATCAGATAAACGTAAGCTGGAGAGAGTTCAAGAGAGAGCATTGAGAGCAGTCTATTGGGACAAGAATAGTTCCTACAATGAACTTTTACAACACGCCAAGTTGCAAACATTAAACAATCGAAGATTACAAAATATTGCCATCATGATGTTCAAAGTGAAACGTAACATGAGTCCAAAGTACATTAACGATTTATTTCAAATACCAAATAAACGATATGATCTTAGAAACGCATACTTTACAATTCCTAGTTTCAACATGGTTAGGTATGGAAAACATTCATTGAGGTACCTAGGACCCTTTTTATGGTCAAAATTAAATGAAACCGAAAGAAATAGTCCAAGTATTGATAGTTTCCGCAATTGTATTAGAAAAAAGGACCTCAAGGCCTTTCTAAATGATAATGTATGTAGTGAACACTGTAGTATATGCAATTTTTCTTGAACTGATTTGACTTTTTATGCTTTAACCCTAATCCTGCCGGGAGGGGTGTTTTCCACCCCCCCCCCCTCATGACTTTTTAATCACTATTTCTTTGTTTTATGAAAAATTATCCGCAAACTCACTGATTTTTAGTTTTTGTATGTTTGCCACGTGTTTTTGGAAAAAAAATTCAAAATGGTAGCCAAATGTCACGTGACAGCACCATATTTGGAGAGTGGTTGATGGAAGTTAGGTTTACTTAGTCATTTTTATCAGTAAAACTAACGAAAATGGGTTAATCCTTTGTGAGCTAATAGATTTTATTGATTAAATCCAAAAATTGTAGTTATTTTCATAATTTGATGACGTCAGTATCTTCTATTTTGCGTGACATCATTGATGACGTCATTACTTATGATGTCATCAGATATTTTCAAAAATATTCTTTTTGAATCCTCCATTCAAAACTTTATCGTTTTCTGATATGTTTGTATCTTTAACAAGCTTTAAACATGCTTTTCTGCGTTTCTGAAGTTCTTGGTTTGCCGAAAAGTTAGCATTGGTTTTGATTTTTGAAACATTCTGACCATTTTTTGATACTCTGTGTAATTATTGGTATGTTTATGTGATCGAAGTTAATGGAGAATCACATTCAATGTATTTTGGGGCTTGCTTCTGATGGGTTTTAATCTAAAAGAATGAGAAGAGTGTAATTTTTAATTAGCAATGGTCATCAGGGAAAACAAACCAAACGATAAGGAAATCGAGGCAAAAGTAAGTGAAATGGAAATTGAACAAACCAGCTCAATGAAATTGCTAGGGGTTAGCATAAATGACAGATTGAACTTTACTGAGCGTATAAAGAATGTATCCACAAAGGCAAGTCAGAGAGTTGGAGTAATATTTAGACTCCACAATCTGATACCTACTGAAACAACGTTGCTCCTGTACAAAACTGCGATATTACCACACCTAATCCATTGTGATACTGTTTGGCACTTTTGTAAGGCATCAGATAAACGTAAGCTGGAGAGAGTTCAAGAGAGAGCATTGAGAGCAGTCTATTGGGACAAGAATAGTTCCTACAATGAACTTTTACAACACGCCAAGTTGCAAACATTAAACAATCGAAGATTACAAAATATTGCCATCATGATGTTCAAAGTGAAACATAACATGAGTCCAAAGTACATTAACGATTTATTTCAAATACCAAATAAACGATATGATCTTAGAAACGCATACTTTACAATTCCTAGTTTCAACATGGTTAGGTATGGAAAACATTCATTGAGGTACCTAGGACCCTTTTTATGGTCAAAATTAAATGAAACCGAAAGAAATAGTCCAAGTATTGATAGTTTCCGCAATTGTATTAGAAAAAAGGACCTCAAGGCCTTTCTAAATGATAATGTATGTAGTGAACACTGTAGTATATGCAATTTTTCTTGAACTGACTTGACTTTTTATGCTTTAACCCTAATCCTGCCGGGAGGGGTGTTTTCCACCCCCCCCCCCTCATGACTTTTTAATCACTATTTCTTTGTTTTATGAAAAATTATCCGCAAACTCACTGATCTTTAGTTTTTGTATGTTTGCCACGTGTTTTTGGAAAAAAATTCAAAATGGTAGCCAAATGTCACGTGACAGCACCATATTTGGAGAGTGGTTGATGGAAGTTAGGTTTACTTAGTCATTTTTATCAGTAAAACTAACGAAAATGGGTTAATCCTTTGTGAGCTAATAGATTTTATTGATTAAATCCAAAAATTGTAGTTATTTTTATAATTTGATGACGTCAGTATCTTCTATTTTGTGTGACATCATTGATGACGTCATTACTTATGATGTCATCAGATATTTTCAAAAATATTCTTTTTGAATCCTCCATTCAAAACTTTATCGTTTTCTGATATGTTTGTATCTTTAACAAGCTTTAAACATGCTTTTCTGCGTTTCTGAAGTTCTTGGTTTGCCGAAAAGTTAGCATTGGTTTTGATTTTTGAAACATTCTGACCATTTTTTGATACTCTGTGTAATTATTGGTATGTTTATGTGATCGAAGTTAATGGAGAATCACATTCAATGTATTTTGGGGCTTGCTTCTGATGGGTTTTAATCTAAAAGAATGAGAAGAGTGTAATTTTTATTGAGTGTGTCCTTGTTATGATGTCATTGTGACATCACAATGGGTGTTGGAAACACCCAAGTCACCGTAATTGTTAACAAAGCATTGTTAAATGCCTCTGCCAAGTCTTGCAGCGATAGCTATTCGGGAATGGAAAACACTCCCCCCCCCCCGGCTATGTTAAATCAAAAAAGCCTGGTAGGATTAGGGTTAACTTGCAGGCTGATCTAAAAAAATGTATTATTTAAGGTATTTTAATGGTATGTAAATAGTGTCCCCAATTAGTAGAAATGCTAAATGTTTTAGACACTGAAATAAAGTTATTATTATTATAAGGACAGACACTAGACCTTGCTTTTGTAAAAGAGTTTCTTTTGATGAGGCTCTTTTAGATAAGAGAATTACTAGTAAGAATATGTGATAACCAACAGTTGAAATAGATTTCTTGGGTACAAAACACTTTGTAGTAGGCACTATTATGTATGTGAAGCAACAAAATGACCTTGTAAACTTGCATGTTGACTAATTTCATCTCCAACTCACTTTTATCAAAAGGCCTGTTTAGTTGCTCGGCCCCAACAACTGATGTCAGTGTTTTCAACATAACTAGGTTTTTGCATACTTAGCAAAGTTTTTGGAAACATTTGAGGCTTGAAGCCCCTTGGAAATCCTAGGAAGCTTCCCTTCACGAAAGCTTCTTTTGCATCATCCATTCAAAAATGCTAATTGTTGCAAACTATACCGGAAAGTCAGATTTTGCTTTGAGTGACTGGCTTTACTTTAAATTTTTTTGCGAGTGAGCCTGATCTCAGGCTATGCTGCATGTGATACAGTCCACTGTTGTTGTTACTGATACATCTCTCATGTTAAAGAGAGATGTGGAGAGAAAGTAGCAATAATTGGTATTGACCCTGTGCTTATTTCAGAACAGAAACTCGATCCAAAATGCTTTCTATCAGTGGAGGCCGCCGATTTACTCTTGTACCTTGTTTTGGACACGAGTTACTACACCAAGTATGCAGTTGAAAGCATTTCGAAGTTTATATGCTTGCAATCAAATGGTCTCTGGATTTATATCAAGTGTTCAGGGACATGTTATTCCAACAAATACGTTATTTTGGGAAAGGTACATCACTTGCAGAGGATGAATGATGCTCCTGTTCTGCTTTAGATCATAACGGAAAACGATGGGACCATTCTTTGCACACATTGTGTTGGCTGCATGGCAGGCCTTGGGGAATGCTGCTCCCACATCGCTAGTGTTCTGTTTTACATAGAAGTTTGGACAAGACTCAATGGTAAGCTTGCTTGTACACAGGTCAAATGTACATGGATCTTGCCAACATATGTCAAGGAAATACCCAGTCAAGAACATAAATTTCAGCTCTTCCAAGAAACTAAAACAGAATCTTGATAAGGCTGTTGATGATGTTATCACCCCACTGCCTAAACAAGATGAATGTGTTACAAGTACAAGATCTGATACAGCAACAAGAGACAGTGTATCCCGAAGTGAAGATGAGAAAAATGATTTCGACAAGGCATTGAATTCATGCTAGAGAAAGCCTGTTGCATCAAGTCTGATCAAGCCATATGCAGATTCCTTCATCCTCAAAAGCAGGAACATCCTCACTATACCAGATTTGTTTAATGAGGAAAACCTAACACTTGAATATCATCAGTTGATAAAGATATGTTCCCCATTAGCATCAGTGAAACTGATATTAATGAAATTGAGAAGGACACAAGAAACCAGTTTAAAGGAAGTGCACTTTCCCGAAATTGAGCAGGCAGGATTGGAGCTTCAGTCTCAAAGCAAGCATCCAACACAAATCCAGCAATCACTAATCAAATCCATTTGCTACCCAAATCTTTTCCAGTTCCATTCAACCGCAACAGACCACAGTTGCAAGCATGAGCAAGATGCTATTGACGCATTTTAAGAGAAAATGAGGGTGTCACATTTGAATTATCAGACAATGAAATGTGGAATGTTTGTTCACCAAGATTTTCCATGGTTGCACGGAACACCAGGTTTTCTGTCTGTGTGTGATTGCTGTGGTGAAAGCTGTGGTGAAGTAAAGTGCCCCTTTTGCTTAGATGGTGTTCATTTTGAAAGTTACGCTACCAAACCAAACTCTTGTTTGGAAACAGTTGATGGTGAGATGTGTTTGAAGCTAAAGCACCCATACTACTACCAAGTACAACAGCAACTCTTCACTACAAACAAGGGTTTTTGTGATTTTGTTCTTCGTGGTTTCACTGACACTGAAGCTGCTTTCATTCAGAAAAGAATTGTGCCTGATGAATGCGACTGGAACCATGTTTTACCAAAGTTATCCCAATTTTGGCGATACTGCCTTCTTCCAGAAATCTTAGGGAGATGGTACACAAGGAGATCACGTTTGTTGAAGGCAGTGGAGGGCTGCGGATCACTTTGTTTCTGCAGGGTTGAAACAAAAGAATTAACCATTAAATGCCACAACAAAGAATGTCCCACATCACTGTACCACCTATCCTGCTTGAAGATCTCTGAGTTTCCAGTTAATTGGCTTTGCCCTTATTGTCAAAGGCTCTCTGAATTCAAAAGAAAGTCAGGAAAATTGAGCAAGAAGAAAGATCTTGTTACGCATGTATCACTAAATTTAACTACAATTTGCATCTGTCAAACAAAGGCAACTGCAGATGATAAGATAATCAAATGCCAAGCCAAAGAATGCAAAAGTGGACAATTCTTTCACTTGTCTTGCTTAAAATGTAAAAGACGTCCAAATAACGATATAGTCTAAAACACCACACAAGTGGAACACAAGTGAACACAAGTGGAACACAAATGAACACAAGTGGAACACAAATGAACACAAGTGGAACACAAATGAACCAAAGTGGAACAGTTGGAATTTGAACAGTTGGAATTTGATCGAAAGTTATAGGGTTTCTACCTAAATGACCCTTGGGATAGTCATGGTTTCTTGCTTCCCGGGTTATCGTTCTTGTTATGTAGTTTATTAGTTTGTAGTCCAATAGTCTTAAGTACCTCGTTTTGTAAATTTCTACATTGAATAAAAAAAAACCAAAGTGGAACGCACATGAACACAAGTGGAACACAAATGAACATGGTAGAAGACAACTGAACACGAGTAGAACACAAATGTTGGTGTAAAGAGCGGGAAAATTTCTTCAAAGTTCAAGAATTTATACAAAAATTGCTACTTTTCTCCAAAAAGAAGTCTAACCCAATTAGTACTGGGGGGGGGGGGTGTTTTTCGCCCCCCCCCGTAACACACTTTTCTACATTGCACGAAAACGGCCTGTAATTCAACCACCAAACTTTGTGACTTTTAGTCAAATTTAATTAGCAATTAAATTTTTAACATTTCATTGTTCTAACTATGATCATGTGACCACAGCAATACCATATTTGGAGAGTAGTCAACAAAAAAATTCTTAAAACCACAATAGATTTTGTCTCGTTTGTCCGATTGATCTCAAACATACACCATTCGATTGCATTTGATGAGTAGTTTCATTTGATATATGTATATTTCATATTTGCTGACATCAGCAAAGTTTAATATCTATGACGTCATTGACATTTATGACGTCATTGATCTAATGAATAAATGTAAGATATGAAAAATTGTTGTCTTTTTTGCTTCAACTCATTTATTTGATTACTTCTGAGTCCATACTTAGTAGATAAAAGGACAAGGCTTAGAAATAACTGCAAAGAAAATCTGTTCATGGAACAAAAAGCCAATTAAAAGCTAATTGTGCTAAAAATAGAAACTGACAATATCTAAAAAATGTATGTATTTTAAATCTGCAACATCTTTCCTACAACTTGAGACAAATTTGGAGAAAATTGGATTACAGATGAATTAAATAGAATTTTTCTTGTTAAAAAGGTAAAAAATTGCCAATTTTCCTTTGTTTTTTGGTTGCCTAGCAACGAAATAAGTGACTAATTAATTGTCATTGTTACATTTCAATAGCTAATTGTCTAAAGAACAATAGGAGTAAGTCTTATTGTTATATCTCTAGTGGTTTCGGAGAAAAAGAAGGGGGGCGAAAAACGCCCCCCCCCCCCAGTACAAAGTGAGTAAAAAATCGCCCAGTACCAATAGGGCTAAGAGGAATATTTTCTCAGCAGAAACAGCAGGGAAGTATGACGGGCATTTTACTTATTTGATGAAGCGTGCCACTTTTTCAGTACTGGACTTCTACGATTTTCATGGATTTTTCTTAATAACAAAAGGAGTTTACCAAAAGGCGTACAAGATTATTTGGCAGTTAGACAGAGGGGAATGAATGCTTTACTTTCCTTGTATTCTTTTGCTGCAAGGTCAAAATACCAAACGGAACTGGTTACTAGGGAAGTGAATGATTAACAATGTTACGTAGCTCAAACCCATAAGGAAAACGAAAAAAATTTAAAGAGTAACTATCGTCCTATTTCTCTTCTACCAATCTTTGGGAAGATGCTTGAAAAACTCATATATGATTCCTTATACTCACATCTTGATTCATGTGATCTGCTTAAACCCAATCAATCTGGTTTTCGTCCAGGTGACTCAAAAGTCAACCAATTAATTTCAATAACACCTACAATCTTTACAGCATTCGACTGTAACCCCCCCCCCCCTTGATGCTAGTTCAGTGTATCTTGATATTTCTAAAGCTTTTGACAGGGTTTGGCACGATGGTCTTATTTATAAACTAAAAAGATGTGGCATCTCAGGACAACTGCTCTCTGTCCTCCAAAGCTTCCTTAAGGATCGAAAACAGCGAACTGTCTTGGATGGACAGTGTTCTAATTGGGGAGATATTTTGGAGGGTGTGCCCCAGGGTTCTATACTAGGACCACTGCTTTTTCTTGTGTATATCAACGACCCCACTGCTGACTTGACATGTAATGTAAAGCTCCTTGCCGATGATACATCCCTGTTCACAGTCGTTCAACAACCTTATACAGCTGCCGAGGACTTGAATCATGATCTTGAGTTGATAAGCAAGTGGGAAGTGGGCCCATGATTGGAGGATGTCATTTAATCCAGACCCACAAAAACAAGCTTTCAAATTACTGCTTTCCAAGAAAAGACATGAAATAGATCATCCCAATATCTTCTTCAATAATATACCTGTGAAGAAAGTAGAGGAACATAAACATCTTGCTATAATCCTGGACTCTGAGCTTTCTTTTTCATCTCATATCAAATCTGCTATCTCTAAGAGGAGAAAGGGCATTGGTCTGCTGAAATATCTCTCCAAATATCTGCCAAGACATACTCTGAACGAATTATATAAGCTCTATGTGCGGCCCCACCTAGACTACGGGGATGTTATCTATCATATTCCAACTAAGGTATGTGAATTCAGTCAAACCGTCATTTTACCAAATCTAATGGAAAAACTAGGGTGGGCACTAGATCATAGTACGCTAACGTACATGACGTAATATTACATCACCAAAAATTTTTAAAATTGAGATTGATTAGAGATCAGTTAGACTATGAGCCTTTCCATACTTGAGATCAGTCAAAGACTTTGATCTTGACAAAAGGTTTACTTTGCTAGTAACAATTGTAACAACAGAAAGCTCCCTTTTCCTTCACAAAGTTTGACATTACTGCCATTCAGACAGTTCTTGCTTTCTCTTTTTTTCTGAATCAACTGGAATGCTGCCACTTTGTTTTCCTCATCCAGGCACTGTGATGGATGCTTCACCTCTTTGTTGTGCAAAGAAATGGTAGAATAACCATATTCTATTATGGGAATATGATATTCATGCATCATATTTGATCAACGCAGAGCTTGGTTGGGAATCACTATGTTTCTGTAGATGGAGCAGACGCCTTACTCTGTTCTATAAGATTCTGAATAATCTTACTCCCTTGTACACAAAGGAGCCAATTCCAACGCTTCATCAGTCAAATTATTCCCTTCGCCATCAGGATGCTGTTGGGCGAATGAGGGCAAGAACAGAAAAATTTAAATCTAGCTTCTATCCAGACTGCATCTCTGAATGGAATAAACTTGATCCTGAAATCAGGCTTGCGCCATCCATTGCTATTTTTAAGACAAAGCTTCTATAAAAAATTCGCCCCCCTGGAAAATCGGTCTTCGGTGTTCATAACCCAGCAGGCCTTTCGTATCTTTCTCAAATAAGGGTCGGTCTCAGTAAACTAAATTTTCACAAATTCAACCACAATTTCAGGGACACTGTAAATCCAATGTGCCCAACGAATGACGGTATTGAGGACACGGAGCACTTCTTGTTGCTTTGCCCTTCCTTTGATATCCAAGGACGACATCTTCTCGCTGGAGTTTCGGTTGCATTACGACCATTTGTTGAAATTGACAGCCTTTCAAACAACGTTCTTGTACAACTTTTGCTATATGGTGATAAAAACCTTTCAAATGACGTTAATAGAAGTATACTCAAACTGACCTTAGATTTTATCCATAAAACGGGTCGATTTGCTTAAGTTAGATAAACCTTTGTTTCACGCCACACAGCCACAGAATACTTTCCTCTCTAAGTCCTTTCATTTTGTTTCCATTCTCATCTGTTTGTTTTTGTCAGTAAACATCATCAATATGTAGCTCTTTGTATTGTATATTTAGATGTAATTTTAGTTCCATGTTCTATGTCAAGTTAGAATCCCTATGACTTTTCCAAATCCAACATATCCAACATCAGCAAATATCCAACTATCCAGAACAGTTGGAATTTGATCGAAAGTTATAGGGTTTCTACCTAAATGACCCTTGGTATAGTCATGGTTTCTTGCTTCCCGGGTTATCGTTCTCCCTATGTAGCTTAGTAGTTTGTAGTCCAATAGTCTTAAGTACCTCGTTTTGTAAAAAATTTTATATTGAATCAAAAAAATAAAAAAAGGTTGTTGGATGCTTCACCTGACAAGCCCCTCATCTGGATGAGATTCATTGACGATGTTTTCTTCATCTGGATGCACGGGGAAGAAAAGTTGAAGTTGTTCATCAATCATCTCAACAGTAGCCACGAAACAATTAAGTTTACTAGTGAGCAATCACGGGATAGTATCAGTTTTTTAGATGTTCAGGTTAGCGTGGGGGAGGGGGGAGTCCTTTCGACAGACTTGTTTTGCAAGCCTATTGATACATATCAGTACTTGCACAAGAAGTCTTGTCACCCCTGGCACACCAAGAAGGCGATCCCCTATGGTCAGGCACTTAGGTTTCGTAGGATATGTTCGGAGGATCGCCAGTTTCAGGAGAGAGTAGGCAAGTTAGCTGGATGGCTTAAGGACAGGGGCTACGAAGAGTCTTTAGTAAATGAGCAAATAGATAGGGTACCTAGGTTGGATAGGACGACTCTTCTAGCAAATTCGGGAAATAGGACCAATACCCAAGGGAGGGGGCAAAGGGTACCACTTGTTGTGACATACCATCCAGCACTCAATAGTTTGGGGAAGGTGACCAGGAGACTCCATCCTATGCTCACAAATTCGGAGGAGCATGGGAAGGTGTTTCCTGAGCCACCTTTGATAGCATCTAGGAGATGTAAGAACCTTGAGGACATACTCGTTAGGGCTAGGCTGAATAATGAGGGAAATGGGGGGACTGATAAGAAGGGATGTTCTCGTTGTGGTAAATCTTGTTGTCAAGTGTGTAATGTCATGAGCAATAGTGAGCATTTTCATTCGAACGTTGTATATATATATAAGGGGAGCCGGGAATATAGGATAAATTATTCATTTAATTGTGACTCGTCAAATGTTGTGTATTTGTTGGAATGTACTGTTTGTGGTGTACAATATGTTGGTAGCACCTGCACGCCTTTTAGGCTTAGGTTTAATAATTACAAGGCGTGTAGTCGTAAGTTTAATGCCGGGGCCTCAGTACCCCAGGTGGAATTCTTCAGACATTTCACTGAAGAAGGCCACCACGGGTTTCTGAAGGATATTAGCGTAAAGATAATTGATAGGCTAACGGGGGGGAACTAGGATGCGGGAAAGATTCTGGCAATGTCGGCTGGATTGCTTTGCCCCTAAGGGTTTAAACACTAGGCAGGTTGATACATAGATTTAATTTTTGTTATAACTTTGGTTGTTGTGTTGTTTTGATTTTAGCACTGAGCTTTTCGTAAGGGACACACACTGTTTTTTAGGGTTTTCAGTTACTCAAAGTTTTCCCTCCTATGTCAAGCATTAAACGTTAAGATCCCAGGAGACCAAGCATTTTTGAATTCCCAGAAACATTACATTGCACCAACCGTATTTGATTTTTGGAAACAAATGAATGTTGCTTGTTCAAATGTATTTGGAGATATTGAATGGTGCATTTGGGAGATGGTCGCAGTGACTCACCAAGGCATTGTGCAAGGTACTGCAGCTATGTAGTGATGGAAAATGAAACAGGAACAGTGTTAGGGGATGGTATAATGTAAGATTCAAGATCCAAGATCCAAGATTCAAGATCCAAGAAATCAAGATCCAAGAAATTAAGATCCCAGAAATTAAGATCCCAGAAATTAAGATCCAAGAAATTAAGATCAACTGGACCCAATAGATGTAGAAAAAACAAGAGGAATTGCCTATGTGAGAATTCACGTTGAGAGAGTTATTGGACTTTTGCGCCAAAAATATACAATGCTTCAAGCAACGTTACCTATCGACTACTTGACTACTGCAAAAGGAAACTCTTGCCCTACTATTGACAGAATTATTCGATTTTGTGCATCCCTAACCAATTTATGTCCCTCAGTGATTCCTTTTCACTAATGTTTAATCAACAGTTACTCTTGCCTGCCAGATAAATAGGGTAGTCTTGATGGTTTGGGGACTTTGCATAACTTGAAAGTCAACTTATTCAACAAGTGGATGTATGATTATTTTTTTACTTCTTCTGGGATGAATGATCCCACAAGCGATAAAATTCCAAATTCAAAGCTGTAGATTATTTGGCTACGCCTAGTCCTTCCTTGTGTCTTTTCCATTGGGAAATTGCTAAAAAATCAGTATTTTTTATAAGAAACTGCTTATAAGACACTACAACCCTCAGACTGCCACAAAGTTAAGAAACTCCAGCAATGAGAGAATGTATTTTGAATCCTGAGAAGCCCCAAATCTTTTTTTATGACTAAAATTCTACTAAGTCAATGAAATATGGGCATGTCACGTGACCTGTGAGCTCTATTGTTTGAACATTTTTTAGTCAAAATGTGGCTAATAGATAATTAGTAAAAGTCAGGTTGGTTTGGGGGACATAGTTGATGTCTTTGAAAAACGCGGCGAGAAAAACCTCAAGGGTGGTGGAAAACACCCCCCCCCCCCCGCCACTTGGATTAGGGTTAAGCATTCAAGCAAGTGTCTCCTCATTCGAGATCTATCAAACTGCACTGTTTCTGGTGGAATGTAATGCAGGATAGAAGTTGCAAAAGCTGCTGCAAAAACTCCACAGTCACTCCCATTTTGTTGTTGTTGCAGCGAGATTACTTGCATCCCAGAATACACATTTGGTCCCATTAGATTGATCATTTGACTTTCAATTTCATCGGCAATAACATCATTGTACAAGCTATCAAATACACTTACCATTCCCGGCTCGCACCCAACTGAACTTACACACACTTAGTGACTGTTCCCGGTGTGTAGAATTTGTACAAATTCACCAGAAACAACATTGAAGTTTCTTGATGGTCCAAGGGATGGTCTTTGGAACCCTTCAACATTTGGATTTACATTTCTTAATTGACTTGAATCTGATGGATTATGTCACAATCTAACCACCCAGCTGGTGATATGATTTCATGGTAGTGCTTATCATTGAGTGTTCCTAGAGGGGCAAACTTTTCTGATTCCTTTTAAGCCACTTTCGTGATTTCAATGTCAAGATCTATGTCACATAAAAGCTCATCTTCGTTGGAAGTCGTTGCTTGATCAGTTGTTCCATTTGCTCTGCAATAACTACATATCCAATACGTCTTGCAGTTATTTGGGATCTGATCTAAAACACCACGCAAGTGGAACACAAATGAACACAAGTGGAACACAAATGAACACAAATGAACACAAGTGGAACACAAATGAACACAGGTGGAACACAAATGAACACAAATGAACACGAGTGGGACACAAATGAACACACGTAGAACACAACTGAACACAGGTAGAAAACAATTGTTAGTTTAAAAACGAGAAAATTTCTTCAATTTTAAAGATTTCACACAAAAATTGCTACCGTTTTCCAAAAAAGAATCCTAAGAGGAATATCTTCTCAGCTGAATAGGCAGGGAAGTAGGAGGGCCATTTTACTCATTCAACAAGCGTGCAACTTTTTCAGTACTGGACTTCTACCATTTTCCTTGGATTTTTTCTTGATAACAACGGTATTGATTAAAGACCAGTATGTTTTGCCAGCAGTACCAGGATTTGCTAAAGATTGCCCTGTCTTACGGAGGTAATTCTGTTTAGCATCCTCAATCATTTTTGCACCTTCAGATATCATACTCTTTATTCCCTCAAGTTTGTCATCTGGCTGGCCGTTCTTCACTAAGTTTTTATAAGCATGATTCTTTTTCCGAAGAAATTTTTTGACAAATTGTCTTATCCAAGGTGCTTGGCGAGGTTTAATCGTTTTTACTTGGTTGGGAATAAAGTTATAATAAATGTTCAAGAGAACTTCGTTTAGTAATTTCACCTGTTCATTAGGACAAATAATTTTGTCAAGGTGCTCTCGCCAGTTATGCATTTCAATGCTTTTCATAATGGCAACGAAGTCAGCTTTATCATAATGCCAAATCCTGCGGGTGTAGGGGGGTAGTGCTACATTTTAAACAGATAGCTTTCCATAAATAATTTGATGATGACACTGCTCATGTAATGACGTATGAACACCAGACTCGATAAAAAGGTTTGGTTGGTCAGTGAAAATTAGGTCGATGCAAGATTTTGAATCTCCTATTAAGTGCGTTGGTTCAGAAATCAGCTGATGAAGACCAATGTCTGCCGTTATTGGCTCAAATAGTTTCCCCTCGTTATTTTCAATATCATTTTCCCACCACTGGGTTGATCTACAATTGAAATCACCAGCAATTATAACACAAAACGGATTTTTGGCGTGCATTTTGGATAGCATCAGCTCAAAATTGATTGTGAAGTTATCAAATTCACTTTGGTCCTGACTTGGACTTCTATAGATTACAGTGAAAAAGTACTTTTTCCTATTAAGCTGGATCTCATACACAATACATTTGGGGAGGGTCTCTAAGTCAGAGCGTCTTTTTGATGGAAGGGAATCTTTGATATATAACCCAACACCGCCTCTTTTCACGTTTTGAGGGTAGTTGTTTTTGATAAACGTATAGCCATTTAGTGGCAGTCTACCCTTGTCAATGGAGCTATCAAGGTGAGTTTCTACAATCCCAATCAAGTCATAGTTATATACCAAGTTACATGCCTCTATAAGGGAAACTCTTAGAAAGTCATACGCAGCAATGCTGTTTAAATTCCAAGTACAAAAGTCTAGTGTCTTGGGGCCTGGGTTTGTTTCCATATCACCACTAAGCATAATTGTCCTGAAAACCAGCCACTGCATATGAAGTGTGTTACATGTTATACACCAAATAAATAAATAGGTATACAGGAACAGATGGTGCTTGACAGCCAAGTGTTTATATCGAACAAGACAAATGATACCAAGCGGGATTCGCTTGAGAAGCTCATAAAACGTGTAAATTACTACCTTCACAAAATGATGCATGTGGGTGAACAAAGGCAGGATACACAAATGCATTGCCAAAGCATGCACTGCAAGAAATTGTATTACTAGCGCTAGGGGTAAAGCAAGAATTGAGATTGCAATAAAACAACAACAAAACCAACAAAGTCTGAAAAGTTGGAATAGAAATGAAAATGACGTAGAATTTTTGCTTAGGGGTAACAGTTTTTGAATGGAAGCACAGAAACACCCGATTGTTGCCCGCCATTGATTGATTTCAACTGGCATCGTCGTGAAGATATCTTCTCGCTGGTCCTAAGGGGATGTGTGCCACCATACAACCACACTTTACGGATTCTAATGAACAGAACAAAAGTTGAAAACAAAAAGAAAACTTAAAGATGCTTGAAAAAGACAAAACAAGACAATACACTCTAAACAAATTACATAATTTAAATACAACTTGGGTAGGATAATGAAAATGCAAAAGAACTAAGAGAAACAACATTTTGCTAGCTTTGTTAAAAGACAAAGAGCGCTTTTGTGGGTCTATTATTTTAGGGGTAGAAAAAAGAATTTTTTTTTGTGGTCTCTGGTGTCAATGCGAGAAAAACAGACAAGTCCAGCTGCCGCGATCCAACATGCACCCCGGAACAAGCGATTATAGACTCGGGACACCGTCTATCATTCTGTTTAAACGCAGTATCGCAACGCAGATTGCGTAATGTGAGATTTAAAAAAAGAAAAAAAACCAGTATGAAAAGACAGCTTCCCAAAGAAGACAACCACGTGACCCGAGGCAGATGTAAACAACGCCAGCCGACCCCGCCTGACTCTGGTAAAATACTGCAACGTTTCGAAAGCGAATTTCTTTCATATCAGAATGGTAAAAAATAATGCTTGGGATTTTATCATGTGTTTTCCTACTGTCTCTAGTATTATTTGGGAGATTCCGATGCGAAGGGATTTGTTTGGCTTACACTAAACTAACTTATACAGAAGTACTCCCAAGGACCCCATAAACCAAAATCGCTCCAGGCCACAATGCCGCCATCCTGCTACTTAAAAAAAAACTGCACTGCAGAACTCCAAAAAGCTAAAGCATAATAAATAAAAGGAGATAACGGAATGGTTTACTTAGAAGATGGCTTTGCGATAATTAAGACGGCAGCCCTACAGCCAAAAACAACCCCGGCCCACAGCGCCCCCAGGAATACTTTTAAGTCTGTCAAAAACTATTTTAATCAAACAACAAGGTTTCTGAAATAAAATGATGAAAAAAAGAAAACACAAGCATACTGTATCTATGTGATGTCCAGCAATTCTTCCTCAGTAGTGAAAAACTTGAACAGGCCTGTTGACATTTTCAGTGCTAACCGACAATTGACATCTGCAAATGCAAAATCTACATGACTGTTCTTTTTGCTCAGTTCGATGGCCAATGAAAGCAGCTTCATCCGTTGTACCGTTAGATCCAACCTAATTCTAACAGGGCTATTTTCATCAAGCTTCTTTCTGCCTCGGTAAAAGGCATATCTGCTTTTCCAAGACTTGAATTTAACAATGATTGCCTGTTGATCTACACCTTCAACACATTTCTTTGACCCAATTCGATGGGCACGATCGATTTCACAGTCGGGGATGTTTACCTCCATTTCCTTGCACAAGTCCATAACTTTCTCCACGCAATCATTTGACGACTCACCTTTGTTGGCATCATCAGATACTGGAATCCCATAAATGGGGGCCTATTATAGGTTCGCGGCTTCACGGCCTCGACCCTATTTTCACGTGCGGCCTACGGATTTGGCAGTGGTTTTTCTACGGATTGTGACTTCAGCGTAAGACGCGTCTTGCGTCTTTCGGTGTGAATTGGCAACGGTTTACGGCGTTCGAGATGCGGATGCGGCTTCTAGCTAAGATAAATCAAGAAATGTTTTAAGAACTTAAGAAAGGGAACAACGTTGATTCACGGTTCACAAGCTATTGTATAGTTCGGTGGGCAATAACAACGTTGAAAACAGGGCATCTTTTAACATTGTAACTAGTGGGCCATTGGCCCAGTAGGCCCTCTTTCCAGCCCAGTAGTGAAGTAAAAATCACCATTCTCTGCCCAGTTGTTTGGGTCCTTTTCATTCACTTTCGTTTATCGCTCTACCCCTTCTTAATTGTCAAGCTCCAAACAGGTTACCCTGGGTACCAGAGCCCCAGGGTACACACAGTTCTGCCGGAAAATTGAGAGACATAGATGCTCAGCCTTAGATGGACACCTATGGACCTCTCTGTTTTTACATCCTTGACGTATTAGATAGACTTAGCTGTTACAATTTATACAGGAGTTTTCATTGGGCCCTCCTTTCCAACATGGGCAGAAGGTGTTGTGGCGCAGTGGACCAATCCTCTGGCTTTGCAGCCAGAACAGTCCGGCGGATAGGGTTGGAGCCTCTCTACCTGAGCATAGGGGCGCTGATTCTCTACTTCTGCATTCCAAGCATTTTGTGCTAGAAACTGTAACTTTGCCGGCACCTTCTACTCGGTTATGGGCAATTTGCAAGGACAAAGCAGGCAGTTCTAAAACCTCAGTTTTGGGTCGATATTTCACTGGAAGGTTGCCGTCATCAGAAAATTTTCGAAAATAATACGACGGGGGGGGGGAGGGGTGGTATTGGGGCAGCTGCTTGCTTCAGAAAATTTCCTATGATGAATCGAATTTCCTTAACTATGCTGATGATACAATGATAACGGAATTTCACATATAGTGTGGCAGAAATTCGAGACTGGGCAGGGGGCTGTACTTCTCAGATCACCCAATGTTAGAAGTCTCCTTCGAGAAACCAGCAGTTTGGCAACAGGCAATACAATCAAATCTCTTTTAACCCATTTTAACCCTGTCTGACCTGGGGGGCGGATTCCGCCCCCTCGTACATTTTCATTTATACATTTTTCCGTGTTTGCTTAATGCCTCTGAGATTTAGCAAGTTTAACTTTTTATCATATAGCAATCAAACTGTAACAATTTTGGTGTTCTATTTTCAGCCTTGTCTCCATGGTAACCAAGTTGTCCTACCACACTCTGTGAAAAATATACATTGTATCTCTCTTAATCCTTTTTAATTGGTCCAATTAAGTCTAAACTATGAATTTACATCCATTTTGATCTCTATATTTCATTTCTTTACGAAAAGTGAAGTTTTACGATATTTTAACACACTTTCATTTTTATGATGTCATATGACATCATAAGGTTAATTATGCTCTAGCAACAACAACAACAACGCTAATTAAACTATTGTTTCAAAAATTCATTGTTTATATAATGAACAACCTTTGTGCTAAATTCGGTTGCCATATCTCAAGCAACAACAAAGATAAGCAGGGGGCGGAATCCGCCCCCCCCCAGGCATTGAGTGTTTCAAATCACCCAGGTCAGATAGGCAGATAGGGTTAAGCTGATTTTAGTAACATAAACCATAATTTTTCTGCTCGCTTCGCTCGCATGCCCACAAGGATTTTTGTTTTCTGCGTCGAGCGCCCTTCAAATTTATTGGATAATTTGTATGGAAGATGCTTTGGAGAAAGCCAAAAGAATACTTAGAACTGAAACGACAAATAGGCAATTCCAAAGTTACGTAGGATGACCTCTGAATATCACATGGTTATGCTGTATGCTTTGTTTGTATTTTTGTACTTATCTCATTTTGCCACGGGCATTGGGCCCTTATGGTCATTTTGGCCCACTAGTCAAATTTCCTTAATAGATGCCCTGGTTGAAAAAACCATGTTCATATCGACTGATATTATTTCTATTCAATGGCACATCCGTTATTCAAACTAAATTAACATATCCAGTAAATAGTCAGAAAATCAACAGCCCTGTCCAGTTGAAGATTTAAAACATTACACGTTTAAGTGGAACGAATATTTGGATCTATTTCAATTTCTATCAGTGTGTAAAAGTGGGCATGAATCTATTGTATAGCGATTACAAGACAAAGGAGGAATGAGATCTAAACAACAGTTGTAGTTATTTGACGGAAATATGCGCTCTATGACAAATTAGTGAAGGAGCTATCCTAAAAATTTTCTCGAGATTTTGATTTATAAAAAAATCGCTACCTTATCACAAAAATATGCATTCAAAATTCAATAGATTTTTGTAAGGGTTAGATAGATACAGCAGTTCGTTCAGTGAAAAAGATTGAGAGCCATAAGAACTGTGATACAATACACATGTTTCTCTTTTCTTATGGACAAATAGTTGGTTATATACTTTGCCAAAAGGCATGTTTTTCCATAACGGCTGCGGCCTTGCACTTAATTTTGCTGCGGATTACGGCTTTCAGCTCATTTTTTCACGGTTTCGTGGCTTTTGTACCCCCTATAATGGGCCCCCATAAATCCGCAGGCAAGACCGGCGACTATACTGCTCGGCTTTCTCGACCTCCACTTCAAGCTTCTCCATGTGTGCTTCGTACAACGAAAGTTTGTCCTCCAGAGAGACAATCCTATCTTTGAAGGGTTTCATCGCGAGCTCAATTTTTTCATTGATAACAGCTTCCAATTTCTGTTCAAGAGTCGACATCAGTTTATCCATATCATCTTTTGTGGCATGGTGCTGGACAGCGTTCTCAATGATCCCTTTTATTGCCGTTTCGTCAAGAGCACAAGCTGGAACTGGTTTCGTTCCAACCACGTTCTCATTCATGCTCATTTTACACGTGGGCCTAGCCGCCTGCGAGGCTTCGAAACAAAACGCCGATTTAATTATAATTTATAAAGACTGCCTGCTACCACTGCACATTAAACTTGAAATTATTTGCCCATTTCAGCGCTGAAATCATTATCAGGGCATCGCCATCTCTTCTTAACCAAGCTAATGACATCTCTTCTTATCCAACAACCTCTCTTCCAACCGGGTCATGAAGAGATTGGCATAGGCCGGAGCGAACTTCGTGCCTGTAGCCGTGCCCAATTTCTGCCTATAAATCCTATCATTATATTCAAAATAATTATTCTCCAAGACCAAGGACGCCAACCCCACTAAGGTATCAGTAGCCACGCCCGGGTTTTCCCTTCTATCCAGCGCCTCCCTGATGGCCTCTAATCCCTCCCCGTGTGGAATGCTGGGATAGAGTCCCACAACATCAACCGTACACAACAAAGCCCCCTCTGGTATCACTCCTAACTTACTTAGCCTAGATAAAAAATGGTTGGTGTCCTTAACATAAGACCTACTCTGGCTAACCAACGGGATGTTGTGTTGTTTTTATTTTAGCGCTGAGCTTTTCGTTAGGGACACACGCTGTTTTTTAGGGTTTTCTGTTCTGCCAATCCGCTCTCGGATCTTTCTGTTGTTTGTTTTGTTGTAACATGCTATCTTTTCCAGCTTCAACGAGACAGTCACAGATGCCGACTCCAGCGGTTCTTTGTTCTGCGCTTTCTTTTATCTTTTCCGCTGCCGCAAAAGCTGTATGCTTCATTTACACCTTGTACTAGATAGTATTCGTTTGTTCCAAGCCAATGAATATTAAATCCATTGTATTTTTTGGTTATATGTACGCTCTTTTGGATTTGAGAAGCATTACTGATGAAGTCGAAACATTTAAACGAAGTTGTATTTTCTGAGTCTATATACATATATATATATATATATATATATATATTTTGGGGAGACCTGGAAAAATATTCTTGTTACTGCACAAGGACAGCTGCTGACGCTTCTTCTTATCCAATACCGGGAACAGCTAGAAGGGACCTTCAACAGAGCGTATGAGATTCTGCGGAAATCACGAGAACAGCTGACCAGAGAGGAATTTGACCACATCAGAGAGCAGGTCCAGAGTTTGAAGGAGAATTTGCAAAAAAAGAGGGAGAAGAAGGCGCTGAAATTATGCACTGACTCGGGGATAAATCTGTCAACCGAAAGGCTACAAGCGTTAGGCACAACCGATCACCACAATGACGAGTTATTTGACAGCAGTGACCTCTAGCCAGCAGAGCAACGGGAAGATGATACGATAGCGATACAGGCCACGATCAGGGAAGAGGAAGATGAAGATACTCGCATAACGGAAGATGGTAGATTGATTGGACGATTTGTCAGTGGGAGTGTGGTGAACCCATCACGGAGGGAACTTTCGGGAGAAGACATAAGTCTTCTTTCGAAAGGCCTGAAGTTTTCACCCACTCCTACTGACATCGATAAAGCACAACATAAATCGGACCTTGAAGCATATAAGAGAAGAATGAGACTGAGATGGCACTTTAGGAACCAAGAGGACAATTTTACACCGGACAATAGTGATGACAAATTTAAAGTTAAGTCTACGTGGCAGCCCCCTAAGGATGACCCTGTCTTAGAAAATTATCTTTCGCTGCTGGAGGAGGAGGTAATGTCTGTCTCGCCGGAGGGTAAGAATTTTAGTAATCTTTCTTCTTCTGAACAACTTTCTTTGAAACAGCTTAAATCTGATAGGAACATAGCCATCAAGGAGGCGGACAAGGGATCAGCGGTTGTAGTTTTGGATCGGGAGGATTACATAAGTGAGGCTAACCGACAATTAGATGATAGGCAGGTTTATGAAGAAGTAGAGGTGGACCCCTCGGTAGATTTGGGTAAGACCATTAATTCTAGGTTGCATGAGCTGAGGGAGAAGGACCCGGGATTAGAGGAAGTGACTGAATATTTAGAGGTTAAGGATTCTAAGTTAGGTAGATTCTATTTATTGCCCAAGATCCACAAGGGTCTTAGTAGTGTAAAGGGGAGACCAGTCATTTCCAATAGTGGTACTATAACGGAGCATATTTCAGAATATCTTGACCACCATCTAAACCCGTTGGTTAGCCAAAGTAGGTCGTATGTTAAGGATACTAACCATTTTTTGTCTAGGCTAAGTAAGTTAGGTAGGATACCAGAGGAGGCTTTGTTATGTACTGTTGATGTTGTGGGGCTCTATCCCAGCATTCCACACGGGGAGGGTTTAGAGGCCATCAGGGAGGCGCTGGATCGAAGGAAAAACCTGGGCGTGGCTACTGATACCCTAGTGGGGTTGGCATCCTTGGTCTTGGAGAATGATTATTTTGAATTTAATGATAGGTTTTATAGGCAGAAATTGGGGACGGCCATAGGCACGAAGTTTGCTCCGGCCTATGCCAATCTCTTCATGACCCGGTTGGAAGAGAGGTTGTTGGAAGCTTCACCTGACAAAGCCCTCATCTGGATGAGATTCATCGATGATGTTTTCTTTATCTGGATGCACGGGGAAGAAAAGTTGAAGTCTTTCATCAATTACCTTAACAGTAGCCACAAAACCATTAAGTTTACTAGCGAGCAATCACGGGGTAGTATTAGTTTCTTAGATGTTCAGGTTAGCGTGGGGGAGTGGGGAGTCCTTTCGACAGCCTTGTTCTGCAAGCCAACTGATACACATCAGTACTTGCATAAGAAGTCTTGTCACCCCTGGCATACGAAGAAGGAGATCGCCTATGGTCAGGCTCTTAGGTTTCGTAGGATATGTTCAGAGGATCGCCAGTTTCAGGAGAGGGTTGGCGAGTTAGCTGGATGGCTTAAGGACAGGGGCTACGAAGAGTCTTTAGTTAATGAGCAAATAGATAGGGTACGTAGGTTGGATAGGGAAACTCTTCTAGCGAATTCAGGAAATATGACCAATGACCAAGGGAGGGGGGAAAGGGTTCCACTTGTTGCGACGTATCATCCAGCGCTCAATAGTTTGGGGAAGGTGGCCAGGAGACTCCATCCTATGCTCACAAATTCTGAGGAGCATAGGAAGGTGTTTCCTGAGCCACCTTTGATAGCATTTAGGAGATGTAAGGACCTTAAGGATATACTTGTTAGGGCTAGGCTGAGTAATGAGGAAAATGGGGGGACTGATAAGAAGGGATGTTCTCGTTGTGGTAAATCTCGTTGTCAAGTGTGTAATGTCATGAGCAATAATGAGCATTTTCATTCGAACATAGATAGCCGGGAATATAGGATAAATTATTCGTTTAATTGTGACTCGTCAAATGTTGTGTATTTGTTGGAATGTACTGTTTGTGGTGTACAATGTGTTGGTAGCACCTGCACGCCTTTTAGGCTTAGGTTTAATAATTATAAGGCGTGAAGTTGTAAGTTTAATTTGGGGGCCTCAGTTACCCAGGTGGAATTCTTCAGGTATTTTACTGAAGAAGGCCACCATGGGTTTCTGAAGGATATCAGTGTTAAGATCATTGATGGGTTAATGGGGAGAAATAGGATGCGGGAAAGCTTCTGGCAATATCGGCTGGATTGCTTTGCCCCTAAGGGTTTGAACACTAGGCAGGTTGATACATAGATTTCATTTTTATTTACATTTTGGTTGTTGTGTTGTTTTGAATTTTGCGCTCAGCTCTTCGTTACGGACACACGCTGTTTTTTAGGGATCTCTTTCTGCCCATCCGCTCTTGGATCTTTATTTTGTTGGTTTTTGTTCTAACAGATATTTCTTCTGGCTCCTGCGAGACATACACAGCCACCTACTCTAGCGGTTCTTTACTCTGCGCTTTCTCTGATCTTTCTTAACCCTATTCAGCCCGGGGGGGGGGCCATTATGGCCCCCCCTATGAAACGTTTTTAGATAGCATCTCTGCCATGAAAAATGTAACTTTGAAACTTCTTGACTTTTAATGAAATTTAATAGGCTACATAATTATCCATACTTCATTGTTAATTGTTATGTCACGTGACCTCCAGATGCCTTTTGTTGGGGACTAGTCACAAAGAAAATCGTAAATCCTCTGTTATTTTATTTCCAGTAGCATTGAAATGTAAAGATATATATACCATTGGCTTTGTCTTGAAGAGAGCTTTCATTTCATATATAATTTATTGTTATTTGCTTACATCAGCAAATTTTAATTTCAATGACGTCATACAACTTTATGACGTCATATATTGAATGAATTAGTGAACCATTCATGAAAATTTGATCGAAATGGCGTGATAATGAACTGAGGTGTCTAATTTCGTTGATTAAAGGTCAAACTATATAATAAATAACTGTAACAATAGTTTTCATTGTTTGAAGTGTCCGTTAATTGGACTTAATCTGCAATAATTAACAAAGACAATTTTCAAAATTCAAATAATCAATAAAAGTATCTTTGGAGACTCCTAACCATCACTTTTGCAGCATAGTTAGCTACTCATCTTAAACAAATCAGTAAATATCTGGCATTTAAGAATAGTCACTACTTTTTGCTTGATTTTACTATTGTTTTTGGTTGCCTAGCAACGAATCACGTGACAAATTACTAATTACTGCTAGTTTTGGATTCTTTCCAGGTATAACGACAACATCGCACTGCGAACAACGCCAATGAAAAGAACCGAACCGAACTGAAAGAACAGGGTAAAGGTACACCCGGGGTGGCCTAGATTCAGGGAATCAGCCACTGGCATAGAAGCACCGTACATAAAATTGGAAAAGCGAAGCTCGAAGAACGATGAAAGAAGATCTGACGTCAAAAGACAAAGCAAAAAACACAACACCAGGACACTCGACCGACTCCTACAACGACCATGACTCAACTGAAAGCGACGAAAACGAGGCCAGAAACAAAGATAACATACGACAAGAACATTTTAACCTTATAAGGACAAAATAACACTTGCAAATTAATTAACCTTATATGAACATACAACTTACTATAAATAGAGGTTGATACCTCGAGTTAATCAGTTGCTCTGAAGATGCCCTAGTGGGCGAAACTAGTTAGCACTGAAACATAAAATAAAAAGCGCAAAAGACCAAATTGATGCCTGCTCTCTAAAGATGTTGTCCCTCTTCTTCTCTATGACCGTTCACTTTACATACATACATACATACATACATACATACATACATACATACATACATACATACATACATACATACATACATACATACATACATACATACATACATACATACATACATACATACATACATACATACATATATATATATATATATATATTCTCATAAGCTCACTGAGCTTTTCGTTAGATACACACGCTGTTTTTTTAGGGCTTTCTGTTCTGCCAATCCGCTCTCTGATCTTTCTATTGTTTGTTTTGTTATACATGTTATCTTTTTCAGCTTCGGCGAGACAGACACAGCCAACGACTTCAGTAGTTCTGTACTCTGCGCTTTCTTTGATCTTTCTCCCGCCACCTTTGTATTACCGGCTGCTTTAACACATTTTATCACGCATTGCATTAGGTAGGACCCGCTTCGGCTATTGTTTTGTATTGTCTTTGAAATTCATAATCTATATGTATGCTCCATCTTATTTGGAAAAGTTATACTGATGAAGGCTTTGGCCGAAACGTTTACAAGCATGTGTTTTTTCTGAGTACATACATATATATATATATATAGACACTCAAAGAAAAACACTTCTGGTAAACGTTTCGGCGTAAGCCTTCATCAGTAATAACTTTTCCAAATCCAACAGAGCATACATATAGATTACGAAATTTAAAACAATAGCCTAGGCGGGATCTTACCTATTACAATACGCATTGAAAAAGTGTTAAAGTAGCGGTAATGACAAAGGTGTTAGGAGAACGATCACAAGAAAGCGCAGAGTTAAGAGCTGCCGAAGTCGGTGTTTGTGTCTGTCTCGCAGGAGCTGGAAAAAATGTCTATTAAAACAAAACAAACGATAGAAAGATCCCAGAGTGGATGGGCAGAAAGAAATCCCTAATAAAACAGCGTGTGTCCCTAACGAAAAGCTGAGTGCAAAAAATCAAAACAACACAACAACCAAAAAGTAAACAAAAATGAAATCTATGTATCTACCTGCCTAGTGTTTAAACCCTTAGGGGCAAAGCAATCTAGCCGATATTGCCAGAAGCTTTCCCGCATCCTATTACCCCCCGTTAGCCTATCAATTATCTTTACGCTAATATCCTTCAGAAACGGACAAGGGATCAGCGGACAAGGGATCAGCGGTTGTAGTATGGGATAGGGGGGATTACATAAGTGAGGCTAACCGACAATTAGATGATAGGCAGGTTTATGAAGAAATAGAGGTGGATCCCACGGTAAATTTGGGTAAGACCATTAATTCTAGGTTGAATGAGCTGAGGGAGGAGGACCCGGGATTAGAGGAAGTGACTGAGTATTTAGAGGTGAAAGATTCTAGGCTAGGTAGATTTTATCTGTTGCCTAAGATCCACAAGGGTCTTAGTAGTGTAAAGGGGCGACCAGTCATTTCCAATAGCGGTACTATAACGGAGCATATTTCAGAATATTTAGACCACCATCTTAACCCGTTGGTTAGCCAAAGTAGGTCGTATGTTAAGGACACTAACCACTTTTTGTCTAGGCTAAGTAAGTTAGGAAAGATACCAGAGGGGGCTATGTTGTGTACTGTTGATGTTGTGGGACTCTATCCCAGCATTCCACACGGGGAGGGTTTAGAGGCCATCAGGGAGGCGCTGGATAGAAGGGAAAACCCGGGCGTGGCTACTGATACCCTAGTGGGGTTGGCGTCCTTGGTCTTGGAGAATAATTATTTTCAATTTAATGATAGGTTTTATAGGCAGAAATTGGGCACGGCTATAGGCACGAAGTTCGCTCCGGCCTATGCCAATCTCTTCATGACCCGGTTGGAAGAGAGGTTGTTGGAAGCTTCACCTGACAAGCCCCTCGTCTGGATGAGATTCATCGATGATGTTTTCTTTATCTGGATGCACGGGGAAGAAAGGCTGAAGTCTTTCATCAATCATCTCAACAGTAGCCACGAAACGATTAAGTTTACTAGCGAGCAATCACGGGATAGTATTAGTTTCTTAGATGTTCAGGTTAGCGTGCGGGAGGGGGGAGTCCTTTCGACAGACTTGTTCTGCAAGCCAACTGATACACATCAGTACTTGCATAAGAAGTCTTGTCACCCCTGGCACACGAAAAAGGCGATCCCTTATGGTCAGGCTCTTAGGTTTCGTAGGATATGTTCGGAAGATCGCCAATTTCAGGAGAGGGTAGGCGAGTTAGCTGGATGGCTTAAGGACAGGGGCTACGAAGAGTCTTTAGTTAACGAGCAAATAGATAGGGTACGTAGGTTGGATAGGACAACTCTTCTAGCAAATTCGGGAAATAGGACCAATGACCAAGGGAGGGGGGAAAGGGTTCCACTTGTTGCAACATATCATCCAGCGCTCAATAGTTTGGGGAAGGTTGCCAGGAGACTCCATCCTATGCTCACGAATTCGGAGGAGCATAGGAGGGTGTTTCCTGAGCCACCTTTAATAGCTTTTAGGAGATGTAAGAACCTTAAGGATATACTTGTTAGGGCTAGGCTCAGTAGTGAGGGAAATGGGGGGACCGATAAGAAGGGATGTTCTCGTTGTGGTAAATCTCGTTGTCAAGTGTGTCATGTAATGAGCAATAGTGAACATTTTCATTCTAACGTAGATAGCCGGGAATATAGGATAAACTATTCGTTTAATTGTGACTCGTCAAATGTCGTGTATTTGTTGGAATGTACTGTTTGTGGTGTACAATATGTTGGTAGCACCTGCACGCCTTTTAGGCTTAGGTTTAACAATTACAAGGCGTGCAGTCGTAAGTTTAATTCGGGGGCCTCAGTACCCCAGGCGGAATTCTTCAGACATTTCACTGAAGAAGGCCACCGGGGGTTTCTGAAGGATATTAGCGTAAAGATAATTGATAGGCTAACGGGGGGTAATAGGATGCGGGAAAGCTTCTGGCAATATCGGCTAGATTGCTTTGCCCCTAAGGGTTTAAACACTAGGCAGGTAGATACATAGATTTCATTTTTGTTTACTTTTTGGTTGTTGTGTTGTTTTTATTTTTGCGCTCAGCTTTTCGTTAGGGACACACGCTGTTTTTTTAAGTAAACTCTTTCTGCCCATCCGCTCTTGGATCTTCATATTGTTTGTTTTATTTTAGCACAGGCTTCTCTCAGCTCCGGCGAGACAGACATAGCCACCGACTTCAGCAGTTCTTAATTCTGCGCTTTCTTTGATCTTTCTTCACCGCCTCTGTCATCAGCCGCTACTTTTACACCTTATTGGTACTCATTGTATGTTGGTAGGTCCCGCTTAGGTTATTGTTTTTGTATTGTTTCTGGATTTTGAGATTGATATGTATGCTCTGTCTTATTAAAAGAACAGTCATTACTGATGAAGGCTTTCGCCGAAACGTTTAAAGAATGTGTTTTTTATGAGTTTTTATATATATATATATATATATATAGATTCTCAAGAAAAACACATTCATTAAACGTTTCGGCGAAAGCCTTCATCAGTAATGACTTTTCCTAATCAAACAGAGCATACATATAGATTCAGAAATTCAAAAACAATAGCCTAAGCGGGATCTTACCTATTACAATACGTATTAAAAAGTGTTAAAGTAGCGGTAATGACAAAGGTGGCGGGAGAAAGATCACAAGAAAGCACAGAGTAAAGAACTGCTGAAGTCGGCGGCTGTGTCTGTCTCGCAGGAGCTGGAAAATAAGTATGTTAGAACAAAAAAACCGATAGAAAGATCCAGAAGCGGATGGGCAGACAGAGATCCCTAAAAAACAGCTTGTGTCCCTAACGAAAAGCTGAGCGCAAAAATCAAAACAACACAACAACCAAAATGTGAACAAAGATGAAATCTATGTATCTACCTGCCTAGTGTTCAAACCCTTAGGGGCAAAGCAATCCAGCCGATATTGCCAGAAGCTTTCCCGCATCCTATTACCCCCCGTTAGCCTATCAATTATCTTTACGCTAATATCCTTCAGAAACCCCCGGTGGCCTTCTTCAGTGAAATGTCTGAAGAATTCCGCCTGGGGTACTGAGGCCCCCGAATTAAACTTACGACTGCACGCCTTGTAATTATTAAACCTAAGCCTAAAAGGCGTGCAGGTGCTACCAACATATTGTACACCACAAACAGTACATTCCAACAAATACACAACATTTGACGAGTCACAATTAAACGAATAATTTATCCTATATTCCCGGCTATCTACATTAGAATGAAAATGCTCACTATTGCTCATGACATTACAGACTTGACAACGAGATTTACCACAACCAGAACACCCCTTCTTATCAGTCCCCCCATTTGCCTGGAAAAATACCTGGAAAAATATTCTGGAAAAAACCTGGAAAAATATTCTTGATACCGCACAAGGGCAGCTGCTGACGCTCCTTCTCATCCAATACCGGGAACAGCTAGAAGGGACGTTCAACAGAGCGTATGAGATTCTACGGAAATCACGAGAAGAGCTGACCAGAGAGGAATTAGACCATATCAGAGAGCAGGTCCAGAGTTTGAAGGAGAATTTGCAAAAGAAGAGGGAGAAGAAGGCACTGAAATTATGCAGTGACTCGGGAATAAATCTGTCCACCGAAAGGCTACAAGCGTTAAGCACAACCGACCATCACAATGACGAGTTATTTGATAGCAGTGACCTCCAGCCAGCAGAGCAATGGGAAGATGATACGATAGCGATACAGGCCACGACCACGGAAGAGGAAGACAAAGATATTCGCATAACGGAAGATGGTAGATTGATTGGATGATTTGTCAGTGGGAGTGTGGTGAACCTATCACGGATGGAACTTTCGGAGGAAGACGTAAGTCTTCTTTCGAAAGGCCTGAAGTTTTCACCCACTCCTACTGACATCGATAAAGCACAACTTAAATCGGACATTGAAGCATATAAGAGAAGAATGAGACTGAGATGGCATTTTAGGAACCAAGAGGACAATTTTACACCGGACAATAGTGATAACAAATTTAAAGTTAAGTCTACGTGGCAGCCCCCTAAGGACGACCCTGTCTTAGAAAATTATCTTTCGCTGCTGGAGGAGGAGGTAATGTCTGTCTCGCCGGAGGGTAAGAATTTTAGTAATCTTTCTTCTTCTGAACAAATTTCTTTGAAACAGCTTAAATGTGATAGGAACATAGTTATCAAGGAAGCGGACAAGGGATCAGCGGTTGTAGTGTGGGATCGGGGGGATTACATAAGTGAGGCTAACCGACAATTAGACGATAGGCAGGTTTATGAAGAAGTAGTGGTGGACCCCTCGGTAGATTTGGGTAAGACCATTAATTCTAGGTTGAATGAGCTGAGGGAGGAGGACCCGGGGTTAGAGGAAGTGACTGACTATTTAAAGGTTAGGGATTCTAAGTTAGGTAGATTTTATTTGTTGCCTAAGATCCACAAGGGTCTTAGTAGTGTAAAGGGGCGACCAGTCATTTCCAATAGCGGTACTATAACGGAGCACATTTCAGAATATCTAGACCACCATCTTAACCCGTTGGTTAGCCAAAGTAGGTCGTATGTTAAGGATACCAACCATTTTTTGTCTAGGCTAAGTAAGTTAGGTAAGATACCAGAGGGGGCTTTGTTATGCACTGTTGATGTTGTGGGGCTCTATCCCAGCATCCCACACGGGGAGGGTTTAGAGGCCATCAGGGAGGCGCTGGATAGAAGGGAAAACCCGGGCGTGGCTACTGATACCCTAGTTGGGTTGGCGTCCTTGGTCTTGGAGAATAATTATTTTGAATTTAATGATAGGTTTTATAGGCAGAAATTGGGCACGGCTATAGGTACGAAGTTCGCTCCGGCCTATGCCAATCTCTTCATGACCCGGTTGGAAGAGAGGTTGTTGGATGCTTCAGCTGACAAGCCCCTCGTCTGGATGAGATTCATCGATGATGTATTCTTTATCTGGACGCATGGGGAAGAAAAGTTGAAGTCTTTCATCAATCATCTCAACAGTAGTCACGAAACCATTAAGTTTACTAACGAGCAGTCACGGGGTAGTATAAGTTTCTTAGATGTTCAGGTTAGCGTGGGGGAGGGGGGAGTCCTTTCGACAGACTTGTTTTGCAAGCCTACTGATACACATCAGTACTTGCATAAGAAGTCTTGTCACCCCTGGCACACCAAGAAGGCGATCCCCTATGGTCAGGCTCTTAGGTTTCGTAGGATATGTTCGGAAGATCGCCAATTTCAGGAGAGGGTAGGCGAGCTAGCTGGATGGCTTAAGGAAAGGGGCTACGAAGAGTCTTTAGTTAATGAGCAAATAGATAGGGTACGTAGGTTGGATAGGACAACTCTTCTAGCAAATTCGGGAAATAGGACCAATGACCAAGGGAGGGGGGAAAGGGTTCCACTTGTTGCGACATACCATCCAGCACTCAATAGTTTGGGGAAGGTTGCCAGGCGACTCCATCCTATGCTCACCAACTCGGAAGAGCATAGGGAGGTGTTTCCTGAGCCACCTTTAATAGCATTTAGGAGATGTAAGAACCTTAAGGATATACTTGTCAGGGCTAGGCTGAGTAATGAGGGAAATGGGGGGACTGATAAGAAGGGGTGTTCTCGTTGTGGTAAATCTCGTTGTCAAGTCTGTAATGTCATGAGCAATAGTGAGCATTTTCATTCTAATGTAGATAGCCGGGAATATAGGATAAATTATTCGTTTAATTGTGACTCGTCAAATGTTGTGTATTTGTTGGAATGTACTGTTTGTGGTGTACAATATGTTGGTAGCACCTGCACGCCTTTTAGGCTTAGGTTTAATAATTACAAGGCGTGCAGTCGTAAGTTTAATTCGGGGGCCTCAGTACCCCAGGCGGAATTCTTCAGACATTTCACTGAAGAAGGCCACCGGGGGTTTCTGAAGGATATTAGCGTAAAGATAATTGATAGGCTAACGGGGGGTAATAGGATGCGGGAAGGCTTCTGGCAATATCGGCTGGATTGCTTTGCCCCTAAGGGTTTGAACACTAGGCAGGTAGATACATAGATTTCATTTTTGTTCACGTTTTGGTTGTTGTGTTGTTTTGATTTTTGCGCTCAGCTTTTCGTTAGGGACACAAGCTGTTTTTTAGGGATCTCTGTCTGCCCATCCGCTTCTGGATCTTTCTATCGGTTTTTTTGTTCTAACATACTTATTTTCCAGCTCCTGCGAGACAGACACAGCCGCCGACTTCAGCAGTTCTTTACTCTGCGCTTTCTTGTGATCTTTCTCCCGCCACCTTTGTCATTACCGCTACTTTAACACTTTTTAATACGTATTGTAATAGGTAAGATCCCGCTTAGGCTATTGTTTTTGAATTTCTGAATCTATATGTATGCTCTGTTTGATTAGGAAAAGTCATTACTGATGAAGGCTTTCGCCGAAATGTTTAATGAATGTGTTTTTCTTGAGAATCTATAATTACTTTATTACATATTGCGCATGAGCTTATGAGAATATATTTATTTAATGCTTAGAATAGGAAAGGAGGATTATTAGATGGAGCGTACATTATTGATTTTGAATTCATTCAACAACTTAACGAAACTGGAACATCATCGATGCTTTTTGGAATTTTGCAAGAACGTAAATGTGATACCGCTCGGACTTCGTCTAAAGAAAACACCGTCGTTGCTTGGAAAGCCATCTGGAGATTTTGAGGAGACCTGGAAAAATATTCTTGATACCGCACAAGGGCAGCTGCTGACGCTTCTTCTCATCCAATACCGGGAACAGCTAGAAGGGACGTTCAACAGAGCGTATGAGATTCTACGGAAATCACGAGAAGAGCTGACCAGAGAGGAATTAGACCATATCAGAGAGCAGGTCCAGAGTTTGAAGGAGAATTTGCAAAAGAAGAGGGAGAAGAAGGCACTGAAATTATGCAGTGACTCGGGAATAAATCTGTCCACCGAAAGGCTACAAGCGTTAAGCACAACCGACCATCACAATGACGAGTTATTTGATAGCAGTGACCTCCAGCCAGCAGAGCAACGGGAAGATGATACGATAGCGATACAGGCCACGACCACGGAAGAGGAAGACGAAGATATTCGCATAACGGAAGATGGTAGATTGATTGGATGATTTGTCAGTGGGAGTGTGGTGAACCTATCACGGATGGAACTTTCGGAGGAAGACGTAAGTCTTCTTTCGAAAGGCCTGAAGTTTTCACCCACTCCTACTGACATCGATAAAGCACAACTTAAATCGGACATTGAAGCATATAAGAGAAGAATGAGACTGAGATGGCATTTTAGGAACCAAGAGGACAATTTTACACCGGACAATAGTGATAACAAATTTAAAGTTAAGTCTACGTGGCAGCCCCCTAAGGACGACCCTGTCTTAGAAAATTATCTTTCGCTGCTGGAGGAGGAGGTAATGTCTGTCTCGCCGGAGGGTAAGAATTTTAGTAATCTTTCTTCTTCTGAACAAATTTCTTTGAAACAGCTTAAATGTGATAGGAACATAGTTATCAAGGAAGCGGACAAGGGATCAGCGGTTGTAGTGTGGGATCGGGGGGATTACATAAGTGAGGCTAACCGACAATTAGACGATAGGCAGGTTTATGAAGAAGTAGTGGTGGACCCCTCGGTAGATTTGGGTAAGACCATTAATTCTAGGTTGAATGAGCTGAGGGAGGAGGACCCGGGGTTAGAGGAAGTGACTGACTATTTAAAGGTTAGGGATTCTAAGTTAGGTAGATTTTATTTGTTGCCTAAGATCCACAAGGGTCTTAGTAGTGTAAAGGGGCGACCAGTCATTTCCAATAGCGGTACTATAACGGAGCATATTTCAGAATATCTAGACCACCATCTTAACCCGTTGGTTAGCCAAAGTAGGTCGTATGTTAAGGATACCAACCATTTTTTGTCTAGGCTAAGTAAGTTAGGTAAGATACCAGAGGGGGCTTTGTTATGCACTGTTGATGTTGTGGGGCTCTATCCCAGCATCCCACACGGGGAGGGTTTAGAGGCCATCAGGGAGGCGCTGGATAGAAGGGAAAACCCGGGCGTGGCTACTGATACCCTAGTTGGGTTGGCGTCCTTGGTCTTGGAGAATAATTATTTTGAATTTAATGATAGGTTTTATAGGCAGAAATTGGGCACGGCTATAGGTACGAAGTTCGCTCCGGCCTATGCCAATCTCTTCATGACCCGGTTGGAAGAGAGGTTGTTGGATGCTTCAGCTGACAAGCCCCTCGTCTGGATGAGATTCATCGATGATGTATTCTTTATCTGGACGCATGGGGAAGAAAAGTTGAAGTCTTTCATCAATCATCTCAACAGTAGTCACGAAACCATTAAGTTTACTAACGAGCAGTCACGGGGTAGTATAAGTTTCTTAGATGTTCAGGTTAGCGTGGGGGAGGGGGGAGTCCTTTCGACAGACTTGTTTTGCAAGCCTACTGATACACATCAGTACTTGCATAAGAAGTCTTGTCACCCCTGGCACACCAAGAAGGCGATCCCCTATGGTCAGGCTCTTAGGTTTCGTAGGATATGTTCGGAAGATCGCCAATTTCAGGAGAGGGTAGGCGAGCTAGCTGGATGGCTTAAGGAAAGGGGCTACGAAGAGTCTTTAGTTAATGAGCAAATAGATAGGGTACGTAGGTTGGATAGGACAACTCTTCTAGCAAATTCGGGAAATAGGACCAATGACCAAGGGAGGGGGGAAAGGGTTCCACTTGTTGCGACATACCATCCAGCACTCAATAGTTTGGGGAAGGTTGCCAGGCGACTCCATCCTATGCTCACCAACTCGGAAGAGCATAGGGAGGTGTTTCCTGAGCCACCTTTAATAGCATTTAGGAGATGTAAGAACCTTAAGGATATACTTGTCAGGGCTAGGCTGAGTAATGAGGGAAATGGGGGGACTGATAAGAAGGGGTGTTCTCGTTGTGGTAAATCTCGTTGTCAAGTCTGTAATGTCATGAGCAATAGTGAGCATTTTCATTCTAATGTAGATAGCCGGGAATATAGGATAAATTATTCGTTTAATTGTGACTCGTCAAATGTTGTGTATTTGTTGGAATGTACTGTTTGTGGTGTACAATATGTTGGTAGCACCTGCACGCCTTTTAGGCTTAGGTTTAATAATTACAAGGCGTGCAGTCGTAAGTTTAATTCGGGGGCCTCAGTACCCCAGGCGGAATTCTTCAGACATTTCACTGAAGAAGGCCACCGGGGGTTTCTGAAGGATATTAGCGTAAAGATAATTGATAGGCTAACGGGGGGTAATAGGATGCGGGAAAGCTTCTGGCAATATCGGCTGGATTGCTTTGCCCCTAAGGGTTTGAACACTAGGCAGGTAGATACATAGATTTCATTTTTGTTCACATTTTGGTTGTTGTGTTGTTTTGATTTTTGCGCTCAGCTTTTCGTTAGGGACACAAGCTGTTTTTTAGGGATCTCTGTCTGCCCATCCGCTTCTGGATCTTTCTATCGGTTTTTTTGTTCTAACATACTTATTTTCCAGCTCCTGCGAGACAGACACAGCCGCCGACTTCAGCAGTTCTTTACTCTGCGCTTTCTTGTGATCTTTCTCCCGCCACCTTTGTCATTACCGCTACTTTAACACTTTTTAATACGTATTGTAATAGGTAAGATCCCGCTTAGGCTATTGTTTTTGAATTTCTGAATCTATATGTATGCTCTGTTTGATTAGGAAAAGTCATTACTGATGAAGGCTTTCGCCGAAACGTTTAATGAATGTGTTTTTCTTGAGAATCTATAATTACTTTATTACATATTGCGCATGAGCTTATGAGAATATATATATATATATATATATACATATATATATATATATATATATATATATATATATATATATATATATATATATATATATATAAATAAATATTCAACAGCTAGCGAGCAACCAGGATTTCTCCTTTTTCGGTGCAAACGGAAACATTATTTTAAAAGTCTCAGGAAAATCGAGAAAATTAAAACGCGCCACAGCCGGGAATCGAACCACGGATCTCCTGCTTTCCGGGCAAGCGCCTTAACCTTTAGGCTACCGTGGCACGTCTTAATTTTCTCGATTTTAGCACCTTATGGGTTGCTTTCGGCTTTCGCCTTTTTCAAGCAGCGTATTTTATAAATATTCAACAGCTAGCGAGCAACCAGGATTTCTCCTTTTTCGGTGCAAACGGAAACAATTTTTAATATTCTCAGGAAAATCGAGAAAATTAAAATGCGCCACAGCCGGGAATCGAACCACGGATCTCCTGCTTTCCGGGCAAGCGCCTTAACCTTTAGGCTACCGTGGCACGTTTTAATTTTCTCGATTTTAGCACCTTATGGGTTGCTTTCGGCTTTCGCCTTTTTCAAGCAGCTTATTTTTATAAATATTCAACAGCTAGCGAGCAACCAGGATTTCTCCTTTTTCGGTGCAAACGGAAACAATTTTTAATATACAATATACATACATACATACATACATATATAAATATATATGTATGTATGTATGTATGTATGTATGTATGTATGTATGTATGTATATATCCTCCTAAGCTCCTTCATTAGACTGTATTAAGAAATTAATATAAACTCAAAAATACAACTTCTTGTAAACGTTTCGGTGTAAGCCTTCATCTGTTCATAATCAAACCGAGCAATACATATCAATCCTAAAACATTCTAACAATACAAACAATGGCCCAAAAGGAGATCCTACCTATTACAATGTGTCAGACTAAAGGTGCTAAAATTACGGTAACCGGTGTGGCAGCGGAAAAGATGAAAGAAAGCGCAGAATAAAGAACCGCTATGGTCGGCGTCTGTGTCGTTCTTGCCGAAGCTGAAAAATATCATCTGTTATAACAAAACAAACAATAAAAGATCCAAGGGCGGATTGGCAGAGCAGAAAACCCTAAAAAAACAGCGTGTGTCCCTAACGAAAAGCTGAGCGCAAAGAGTCAAAACAACACAACAACCAAAATGTAAAGAAAAAATGAAATCTATGTATCAACCTGCCTAGTGTTTAAACCCTTAGGGGCAAAGCAAACCAGCCGATATTGCCAGAAGCTTTCCCGCATCCTATTTCCCCCCGTTAGCCTATCGATTATCTTTACGCTAATATCCTTCAGATACCCCTGGTGGCCTTCTTCAGTAAAATGTCTGAAGAATTCCACCTGGGGTACTGAGGCCCCCGAACTAAACTTACGACTGTACGCCTTGTAATTATCAAACCTAAGCCTGAAAGGCGTGCAGGTGCTACCAACATATTGTACGCCACGAACGGTAGATTCCAACAAATACACAACATTTGACGAGTCACAATTAAACAAATGGTTTATCCTATATTCCCGGCTATCTATGTTCGAATGAAAATGCTCACTATTACTCATGACATTACACACTTGACAACGAGATTTACCACAACGAGAACATCCCTTCTTACCAGTCCCCCCATTTCCCTCATTATTCAGCCTAGCCCTAACAAGTATGTCCTTAAGGTTCTTAGATCTCCTAAATGCTATCAAAGGTGGCTCAGGAAACACTTCCCTATGCTCCTCCGAATTTGTGAGCATAGGATGGAGTCTCCTTGCCACCTTGCCCAAACAATTGAGTGCTGGATGGTATGTTGCTACAAGTGGTACCCTTTCCCCCCTCCCTTGGGTATCGGTCCTATTTTCCGCATTTGCCAGAAGAGCCGTCCTATCCAACCTACGTACCCTATCTATTTATATATTAAGAGCACAGTTCAACTGAAAAGGTCTAGTTACAATGATGATCAAGTACAAAATGTCTTAATTTCGTATCCCAAGGGGCAGCTATGCGAAAAATGAAGCATGTTAGCAACAAAAATAAAGTCCATCGTTTACATAAAAAGGGGCAGCAAATTTTGTCTCAGTCAACCGACAACATGCCTAACGTGAGGGTCATTCGAAGGCCTAACCCTAAGGCTACCCGCTGGATTTTTAAGCTGGCTACCATGACTGAATTGGACATTGCTGTAATTCAAGGAATTTACCAGCAATTGAAACATCCCGTTCGTTATATATGCTATGGGACGGACCAAGAAGATATTCATGGATACCTAGAGTTTGAAAAACGAACACAGGTACATTTAACACAAGTGAAACGTCTTTTTGGTGACGCCAGTCAGAGGGCAACTTTTGAAATGGCGAAGGGCTCGAAACAGCAAAACGTGAGGAATTGTGCTGCCTTAGGAACATTTCACGAGATGAAGGAAGACACGACGAGAGTATCTTTAGAAGGAATGGCCGAAGAACTAAGGGCAAATGGCGAAGGTGAGACGGCAAGAAAATATGGAGACGACTTCTGGTCGTAATATTCAACAATAAAGAATACGTCAGCCCGAATGAAAAACATCGAGGCTGAAGAACTCATCAAGCAGCAGTTAGAAGACATGGAGTTGAGATCCTGGAAAAAGTGGGTGGTGGCGATGTTGGAGTTTCAAGGAGACCGAAAAATTTTATTCGTTGTAGACCAGGTTGGTGGGCTTGGAAAAACCTGGCTCACCAAATGGTATCACGTGAATCTGCAAGCCGCAGTATACACCACAACAAAGAGGGGCGACGTAGCCTTTGCATACAATGGCGAACCAACCGTAATATTTGATCTGAGCAGATCTCAGCTGGAAAAACTAAACTTTGACACAATCGAAAGTATCAAGAACGGAATGATATTTTCCACCAAATATGAGTCGCGATTGAAGCTTTACATGCCCCCTAGAGTGATTTTGTTTATGAACAAACGGCCAGAACTGCACAAGAACTTGTCCGATGACCGACTGGAGATGCTGTGGTTTAAAGATGATGATGATAAGAGAGTAGTCTCGTATTCATTCAAAGAACGATGCCACCGCCCAGAACCAGAAATTAAGTTCATTCCGCTGAACGATATTGAAGATCTGATGGGAACCAGGGTGAAGAGGAGATTTCGTCAAATTTTCAATAGCGAGACTTCACAAGAGCACGAAGACAGTGAACATGGTGAGCCAGAAACAACCCAAAGAGCTAACTTGCATGACAGCCAGTGCTTGTGTGAAGACTGCGTGTTCGAGAACAATATTCCGCCAAACAAAGAAACTTCACAGATGCAGCTCTCAGAAAACAGCTTTTGCCCTTGAACAATTAGAATGATTTGACAATCTTCAAAGAATGGACTTGTGTTATTAAAGATAGATATAATACTCTGAAAAAACATCAATTGGTCCACATTTAGGTTTATCATTTCTGGTATTTCTCGTGCTTAGGAAAGAAAGTATTTAAAGTATTGAAATAAGGAACGGAAGGTAATGAATATTTTTGTGACGAATGATAATAAGATCAATGGAATTGCGATCAACCGCACTGTGATATACTTGCTTCAAAATTTCAACACATAGCCTTGTGCTCTCACCTGAGAAAGTCTGATACATGACGTAATAACTTAGCTATACACCCCTGTGGAGGAGTAAAGCGTAGCTTCACTATCTTAATATCTGTATCTGACTTTTTCAACAATCTTGTAACAGAGAAAATCAGTTACATGATGTAATTACAGGGGACCAAGGGATACTTTTAAAACTATGATGTAATTTTGAACACTTTGTCACAGGGGTCTAATGCGTGCTCACCTCGTTAGTGGAATATCTGATTTTTTCATGTATCTTAATTTTTCACACACTCTTGATTGCGAAAATCAGATGCCAAAGAGAAGATATCTGACGTAATTATTACAGGGATCCAAGGAACACCTCATTATATATTGGAACTTTTTACTGAATATGTCTTACAAACATTCCTTCATCCCCTGTGATTATGTCAGATATCTTATGTTTTGTATCTGATTTTCACAATCAAGACTGTGTGAAAAATTAAGATACACGAAAATCAGATACTTTGCTGAAGGTAGGTACGCAATAGACCCCTGTGACTAAGTATTTGCAACTACGTCATAGTTTTACAAATATACCTTGATCCCCTTTAATTACGTCATGTATCTGATTTTGTGTATCTGATTTTATCAATCAAGACTGTATGAAAAATTAAGATACACAAAATCAGATATTCCCCTAAAGGTGAGTATGCATTAGACCCCTGTGAATAAGTACCTTTCATTACATCATGGTTTTACAAATATACCTTGATCCCCCGTAATTACGTCATGTATCTGATTTTGTGTATCTGATTTTCTCAATCAAGACTGTATGAAAAATTAAGATACACAAAATCAGATATTCCCCTAAAAGGTGAGTATGCATTAGACCCCTGTGAATAAGTATCCTTCATTACATCATAGTTTTACGAATATACCTTGATCCCCTGTAGTTGTGTCATGTATCTGATTTTGCGTATCTGATTTTCTCAATCAAGACTGTATGAAAAATTAAGATATACAAAATCAGATATTCCCCTAAAGGTGAGTATGCATTAGACCCCTGTGAATAATTATCCTTCGTTACATCATAGTTTTACAAATATACCTTGATCCCCTGTAATTACGTCATGTATCTGATTTTGTGTATCTGATTTTCTCAATCAAGAGTGTGTGAAAAATTAAGATACATGAAGATTAGATATATCGTGCAGATAATCTCTTGTACGCTTGTGATTCTAAGTACAGTTGAGAAAGCCAGCCCTTTGAGTCTGTTGACAACGTTTAAGTCAGAAACCCTTCGAAAGGAATACAATAAACAGAATGAAAATAAAGTTTAAATAGCGGCGCGGAAATGAACATATTTATGTACTCATAATATAACTTCAATGCTTTTCTCTTTCAATAAAAGTTTTCAAATTAAGTACTTTTTGTTTCAACACATTGCAAGTCTTATTTTCTTAATCACTTTGTATTTGTAAAATCAATATCTTTACTTTCTTGATAATATTTCTGCTCACTTTTTGAGAGAATCTGCTGTCCTCTTTTTGTTGAAATGAAATCGTGGATCTCGCAGCATGGCTGTCCATTTCCCAAATCCATAAATTTTATGGCATCTTTTCAGAAAAAGGTCTTCTTCAGGAGTGAAGGGCACTCTTTGGCCAACAATAGGCTTTGATTTCATTTTACTTGCTTTTCGAACTGGTGGTTGAAAACTCATAATGCTCTCCTGTGAAGAACTTGTCGGTGTACCCGTGTCATCGCATTCATTCCTTTGTTCCGATGAAGTCTCGCCTTCAAGTGATGTCACACCCTCGGAATCAGAATGGTCGTCACAGTCGAAAATAACTTTCCGCACTTCTTTGTTTATTTCACTGTTCTGCAACTTTATCATTGCCGATTTTGCAGTGGATGCTATTTCATGAGAACTTCTTTTCTGATAATAAGTCCTCGCTACTTGCGAACTATGTTTCTGATCACGAGTGACAGCATCTTGCTCTTCCGAGGAAAGTTTATGAGAACTTTCGGTCTCCACAATTTGGCAATACCTTGTCGCATGAACGTACTTTCCAATTGCTTTAAATACAAGCTCCGACATCAGGTTGCTAAAGTTTTTAAACTGTGTTCCACTTCTCGTTACGAGAACATAGTCACATTGTGGGTTCAACAGTGGTCGTACATATTGGATGTATTCGTCCAGTATTCATGTGCTCATTGTCTTGAATTCGGTTTGATCCACGAATCCATCACTTTCTTTTGACTTTTCAAACATTGACAACGACAAATACTGATAAGTCATCGGTCTTGACCCCTTCACCCTTGTAAACAAGTAGACAGCTACAAAACGAGTGGCGAAAGTAAGATCGGCAGCTGTAACTGAGGTTAATGGGTAGTCTTTACATCTCGTTAGTACATCCTTGTAACGCGAAAGATGAAAGGGTATCACTTTCTCCATCTCCTCCTTGTAGAACTTCAATCGAGAGGTTCTTCGTCCATTCGATGATTTTACGTCTTGCAAGTGCTCTCTTCCCCCTGTTGATATACACCCCCGACGTTGCTAAATTCCCAAGAACTGTGCTTGAGAGTCTGGCCGACTTGCGAAAATGAATCAAGTCTGTTATCGCTTGAAGGTATCCAAACTGAGCTGAACTGCCGAGACCCCATTCCTTTCCAATGTGCTCTATGAAATTGCATACGAGTCCTGCCGAACCAACACAATAGTCTACATGTTCTTCGGTCAACTGCTCGTCATCATCTTCGCTACAAAATTTCAAAAACTTCATTACCTGAGTTCCATTTTGTGCGGCTTGAGTTTCTGACATTCCCCCGCCACATACTGCACACAGCCACTCGATGTACTTTTTGCCAAGACCCTCCTTGATAGAGAAACATGGTCTTTTTGTGGTATCAGCACGCTTTCTTAAACTTGCATTGCACTTTAGTCCATCACTGTTGCTTTGTTGTCGTATGGAATGTTCGATTACCCTTTCGCTTGGCTTTATGTCAAAATAGTAATACCATCTGTGCTTTGTGTCAATGTGCTTTCTGCAACCCCTTTTGCTGAAAAACTGTCTATTCTCACAGAAATTAACTGGACAAAGAAAGGTCTTGTCTTTGCCTTCTCGAAATATTATCGTTCGTCGCTGTTGTCTTGCGCCTTCAACCTTTGACCAGTCCATGTTGACTTGCTCGCTTACAATAAAATTCATTTTATACCAACAATTACAAGAGCATACCAGCAAGCACGCACTTTGATATTCCTAAACAAATTTTCTTCGCCAGGGAAAATTAAAAAGCATTTTCACGACGATCCTATTTGCTCTCCCTTCAAAGATTTCTAAACAAAGAAACACCAAGTTAAACAGTCACAGAGGAATTCAACGAGCACTGTCTCCACTGCATCTCTTGGGAACCCAATGGAGACAGGGCCTCCAGAATGATTCCTTGTCTCGATCATTCTCAAGGGGAATGACTGGATCATTCTAGAGGGAACTATGAGATGCCTAGGTCTTGGTTCATCATTGTGATCTTGGCAGACATTCTGTAACGACAGCAATGAACGATGATCTCGTAGTTATGCCAGCCCTTGTTACCTATGGGATGAAATCCTTGTTCACCTCACATTCTTAGGGTCATCAAGGACCTCTGAGTTCCATAGGATCAAGGTCCAACTTTTTGTTCCTTGTCTGTTGAAAATTGGGCGTACCTCCTTCGACAAGCAAGGTACAATGGGTTTATAAAACTCAGATCAATAAGCGTGTATAAATTATCAAAGTATATGTATATTTTCAACTTTTCCAACAAAAACCAATGCATTAACACGACTTAACCCTATTCAGCCTGGGGGGGTCATTATACCCCCCCCCCCCTATGAAGCGTTTTTAGATAGCATCTCTGCCATGAAAAATGTAACTTTGAAGCTTCTTGACTTTTAATGAAATTTAATAGGCTACATAATTATCCATACTTCATTTTTAATTGTTGTGTCACGTGACCTCCAGATGCCTTTTGTTGGGGACTAGTCACAAAGAAAATCGTAAATCCTCTGTTATTTTCTTTCCAGTAGCATTAAATGTAAATATATATTTACCATTGGCTTTGTCTTAAAGAGAGCTTTCATTTCATATATAGTTTATTACTATTTGCTCACATCAGCAAATTTTAATTTCAATGACGTCATACAACTTTATGACGTCATATATTGAATGAATTAGTGAATCATTCATGAAAATTTGATCGAAATGGCGTGATAATGAACTGAGGTGTCTAATTTCGTTGATTAAAGGTCAAAATATACAATAAATAACTGTAACAATAGTTTTCATTGTTTGAAGTGTCCGTTAATTGGACTTAATCTGCAATAATTAACAAAGACAATTTTCAAAGTTCAAATAATCAATAAAAGTATCTTTGGAGACTCCTAACCACCACTTTTGCAGCATAGTTAGCTACTCATCTTAAACAAATCAGTAAATATCTGGCATTTAAGAATAGTCACTACTTTTTGCTTGATTTTACTATTGTTTTTGGTTGCCTAGCAACGAATCACGTGACAAATTACTAATTACTGCTAGTTTTGGATTCTTTCCAGGTCCCTAATTGAATGTGCGAAGTTTCACCTACGAACAGTTTCTCGTTTCTGAAATAAAGAGGGGGGGCCAAAATAGCCCCCTGCCGGACCAAAATACCAAAAATTTTACCCGGGCTGAATAGGGTTAAATTCAATCAACAGTATAATGAGTTAGAGAGATATATATATGACTTTCAGTTTCAATGCCCACAGAAAGCCAAGATACAGGGAAACTTGGTGGGCCAGCCTCAAAATCAGAGTTGTTTATAAATGTAATTTTTGTCGAGTGCTAAGCAGGATTTCAAGTTTGTTTCATTGTTCAAAGTGGAGATCACTTACTTTGGAAAGACTAGTCAAAAGTCTGATTTTTCAAGGCATCAAATCATCTGTGATTCTTTGTTCTCCTTGTCAAATAAGGAAAATGTTAAATGCAAGTTTTCTCAAGAAGATATCTTTTATGTATCTCATTTGTCACCAAAACAGAAAAATCAAGTTGCAAGACGAGTTGGAGAAAAATAGGTGATAAAATGCAAGTTAAGTGAGAAAGATTTTGAAGTACTGTGGGATAGTAGGGCACAAGTATCCATAATTTCCCTGCAGACTTTGAGGAACAAATTTGGGGAGGTGGATCTAAGAGAAATAAAGGAATTATTGGACGGTCAAGAAATTGATCTGAGAGCAGCAAATCGTACTTCAGACCTATATCTGGATTGAACAGAATTGATTTTCAGTTTAGATCGTGTAAAAGATGCAGCTCAAGGATCGTTCACTGTACCACTTTTAGTCGCAGATTCTACTCTTGAACATCCAATTATTGGATTTGTGAACTGATTAGTTATAGTTTTTTCATGATGTATAAGATTTGTGTATACCCCCGTGAGGACCTTGTGGGCAGAGGAAAAGTAAACAAGGAGAGAACAAGAGATTCTGAGGAGACACAGATCAGAAACAGACGTTGAATGACTGCTAAAAATTTTGTTGTGTGTACACGATACATTGGATGAAGTTTGCGAAGTTAATCAGCACTTTTATCTTGTTTATATTCTTAAATGTACTACCTCACGGCCGGGCAGAGGTAGTTACATTTCTGGCGCCCAACGTTGATTTTCAAGGTGATGGCGAGAGGCTGGTTCTGTGTTCTGTGAATGTAAGTTTGCGATTTTTACACTTGTTGTCTGAAACTCTGAACGATATTTCGATAATTGGTTTTGCCCTTAATTTACTCGTTTTGACGGGATTTTCCCTGAGTTTTCAAGCTGTTCATAGATGTATTCCAGTGAAATTTAAGAGACTGTGTTTATTCATCGATGTTTTGGATGAAATTTGAGAAATTGTGTGTTTTATTTTGTGGACCTTGATTTTTTCTTGTACATGCTCGTTTCGCAAATTGTCTGCCCTTCTTCGTTATCGTGACTTACTTTGTTGTGAATTTCAAAACATTTTGCGTACTTCAGAATGGCCGAGATGACCTATGAAACCCTTGAGTTAATGTTATGTGGAAGTGATGAAACGATTTTGAAAGGGTTTGCAAGGAAATTAGGCTTTGATGTTGAAACCGCTGCTGGTTTGACTAGACGTAAATTGTTAAAAGGAATACGCAATTTTATTAATGAAACCCTAGACCATGGAAGCGAGGAAGGGAATGTCATGTGATTAACTGACTGGCTGCATTTCTTTGGACGGGGGGAAGATCAGACAGGCGAGGAAAACGGAAGTGGATGGTAATCGACGGAATGAGAACGTGGAACAGGAACCTGGAGTTGGGAACGGGACTCAGGACCCTGGACCCCAAGGAAATCGTGATTTTGATGAAATTGGATTTGTACATGGAGTGAGAGCTGAAGGTAAAATTCATGAGATGCAACAACACTATGAAATGCTGTTCGAAGGTCAGCAACGAGAATTTGAGGCCCTCATAGGAAACATACCTGGCAGGGAGAGAAACTCTGCTCAGAATCCTAGAAGCGTTAGGAACTCAGCATCAACTTGGAATGTTCCAAATCAGCAAGATGCAGCCTCATTTTTCAGGCGTGAACTGAAAATTCAGGGCCAAATTGGAGAGCAAGGCCAGAACGACCAAATGAGTTTTGTTTCATTCTCACGACAACTTGAGAGTGCTGTTGAGAAGGGATACAGTGAGAAAGAGGTGATAGAAGCCATTATAAAATCGATGAAGCCTGGTTTGCAGCTCCGTAGCTACATTGAAACACTAAGAGATCTGACCTTACCAAGATTAAGGCAAATTCTCAGATCTCACTACAAAGAAAAGAGTGGTACCCAACTGTACCAAGAGCTTGCAACAATGTGCCAGGGACCTAAGGAAAGCCCAGAAACATTCCTACTAAGAGCCCTCGATCTGAGAGAGAAAATCCTATTTGCAAGTCAGGAAGTTGACACAAACCTGAAATATGACCCTGACTTGGTGCAGGGTATGTTTTGAGAACGATCGAGACAGGCCTCCGAGATGATAACATCCTGATGAAACTTCGTCCAATTTTGCAGAATACGTTAATTTCGGATGAAGAATTGATCCACCAAGTGAGCTCAATCTCCTCCGCAGAGACAGAAAGGCAGGCCAGACTTGGGAAGACAGCTAAAGGTTTTCAGGCAATTGCTGTGGTAGCAACTGATGAGAGAGAAAACAAACCTGCATCCCAGAAGAGTTCTCACGAGAAAACCACAAGTTCTCACATTTTGGCCACTGTTCAAGCAATGCAGGACCAAATCAGAACCATTCAGGGGCATGTTCTATTCGCTGGACCCCAAGACCCCAGGACCCCAGACCCCAGGACCCCAGACCCCGGACCCCAAGACCCCGGACCCCAAGACCCCAGAAGTAAATGTAAATAATTTTCATCATGCAACTTTTTATATCAAAGTGTTGGAAGATGGGTAAAAAGAGAGGAAAATAGGAAAACTTTGTGAGATAATTTGAGTACTGAGATTGTTGACATCTTGAAAGAGGGCAGTGATAATCCTCTCACAATGCTGGTCTCCATGAAGTGGTAATAGACATGAGAAATGGACAGATGTCTCAACACTTCTTCAAATCAGAAATGCATTTTTCGAGCTTAATCTTGGGTTTCTTGTAAAATAAAAGGTATGCATGCGTCATTTGGAATTATAGCATACTATGAAATTAAGATTTTGCCTGGATATAACCCTGGGTACCAGAGCCAAAAAATGTTGAAACTGGGCAATCCCAGGAAAGAAATTAGAGATTACTGTTGATCTGAAGTATTTGAAGCGTTGGTGGACAATAAAGCTTCACCTTTGTCGTGAACAGTTACGACCACCTGGTCAAAGAAATTGTTAGAATATGCGAAAAATAGGCCTATTGTTTTGTTATGAACGAGTGACGTTTTACTTCCGTTTTTATAGCACGTTTTTCATGCTGTGAACTGCAACATTATAGATTTCTTAGTTTGAGTTATAATCGCAGATATGTTGATGGAAATTTATCTCCATCGTTGGTAGTTGAGTGTAAAACTCCTGATTTTAACAGAATCATTGGAGACTTTGCAATACTTCTAACTTTCTATTCTGTTGGTTTGCTTTCACAACATGCTGGTTTCATGTTGCGGCTACAGTTTATTCTGTATTGGTTTTATAAGAAACTTGTTTATAACAAACCAGTACCAGGATGGCCGAAATTTAAGGAACTCAATGCAAAATTTTGAAAGAGCTAAGAGAAGTTTCTTGAACAATATCGTTGAGTAATGGCATCAGCTGTATCAGGCCAGGGCTTTTCACTGCAAGAATTTCTCTGGTGGGGAATTTTCCGCTACCTTTTTTATTTCCACTTCTAACCTTAACAGTGCAAGTGTCTCTCCATCAAAAAGCGCCCGACCCGATATATTTCAGGTTAATGAAAGAATCTCTAAAATTGTTTTGAGGAAACAAAACAATGTCCTTAAAAATTGCCGTGATTTATAAGGAGTAGTTGCTCTTCCGTTGTTGGCATGTGTCCGGTAGAGTACAGTAGTCAATGGCTCTTTACATGGTAGATTTATTAGTTTTCATTTGCTAGACTTATATCTGGTAAGGTTTTACAGTTTTCCTGCATTCTCACTCATTTTCCACCACTTTGATATCAAAAACTTACATGATGAAAAGTATCTTTATCTATTTCTGGGGTCTGGGGTCGGGGGTCTGGGGGTCTGTGGTCCGGGGTCTTGGGGTCTGGGGTCCTGGGGTCTTGGGGTCCAGCGAATAGAACATGCCCCATTCAGGAACAGCTTGCAGCTCAACACACAAGCACACCCACAATTACCCACAGTCCAAGGCCTACTGTGGTTGGTGGAGGGGATAAAAACTCAAGAGATCAGAATACCAACGTATCATATGCATGCAAAAGCTGTAAAGAAAAGGGTACCAGTGCTGAATGTCGTCACTGTAACTACTGTCAAGGGTTTCAAGTTTCAAGTTTCAATTTCATTTGAACAACAACATTTCTTTAACTACTACTACAATCATGTTTGCAATAAAAAAATTTTAATAAAAATACAGTTGTTCAGGATGTTGTACTTGGATACTCAAGGCAAGAACCGGAGTTATTCCCTTGAGAAACCCTAAAGGGCTGACGAGCCAAGTACCCCTTACTCAAAGGAATGGCTTACATATCATGGAAACTCATTTATGCATCATATATTCTTAAAAAGTATTTTTGTTTCTGAAATATATACAAAACATCATTAATACAGAGCGAAAAAATAGGAAAACGAGGGGAGAATTAATGAAAAAGAATGGTAGAAACAAGTATTTGTTTGCTGCTTAAGCACGACATTTTGTTGACATTTAAGGAGTTAGTATTTTTCTCGTAGATATTTTGAAAAAGCTTTACAAAATGTGGCTTTTGATTTAGAATTTTTGATTTCACTGGGAATTCTATTCCAGGTGATGGCACCAGTGTATATTATGGTGCGTTTAGTGGTACTTAATCTCGTTTTGGGGGGAACAAAGTCATTTCTAGACGCTTGTCGTGTACATCGCGTATGTCTTTTATTTGTTTTTTGAAACATTTAAAGAACGTTGTGTCTAGGGTTTTATTTTCTATAGAATACATAAACTTTCCTATTTCTAACTCAACTATGTCGTCGAAGCATAAAAGATTTTGTTTCTTGAAGAGCGGTAGACTGTGAGCTTGAGCTTTTGCAAAGCATATTGCTCGAATTGCCTTTTTCAGACAGCGCTTCATAGGGTTTAGATTGGTTTCTGTCGCTGAACTCCAATTGATTAATGCGTAGTTGACATGGGGCATGATAAACGCGTTGTAGAGGGACAATAAGGCGTTTTTTGGCACAAAGTGTCTTAGTTTATAAAGTAGGCCTGTGTACCTTGAGAGTTTAGAAGAAACATGGCTGATATGCCTTTTCCAGTTTAAATTTTGGTCTGAGATTACACCTAGGTACTTTGTGGATTCTAGTTGTTCAATTTGGTCTCCATTAATTTCTAATTTGATTTTACGAGGTACTTTTTTCCTTGCCGATCTGAAGATTACGAAATTAGATTTTTTGACGTTTAGGGATAATTTATTGGACAACAACCATTGAAAAACGTTTTTTAATTCATTTAATTTTAATTCAAGGGGATAACCATTTTGCAAGAAACTGCCTAAAAAGACAGGCTGACAGAGGCAGAAGCAGGGAAACAGGAGAGGGCTGCCCCGCAGGGACAGGGAGTAGCCCAGAACGATGCTAGTCAGTCCCAGCACTGCAATTATTGCCAAAAAACTGCTGAGCCAAGTAATTTGAAACAATGCTCATCTTACTATGCTGTGAAGTACTGCAGTAAACATTGTCAATCCAAACACTGGAAGGAGCATAAAGTCATTTGTGAAGCCATCAGCAGCCTATCAGCAAAACTTGATCAAAGAAATTTACCACAAGATCACCATACAATGATTGCAGCACATGTAACCCCCCATCAGCAAGCTTCAATTGTGAAACTCGTAGGTCAAAAGTGTATAGTGAATCAAAACAAATTCGGAAAATTGAGGAGCTCCTACAAACTGAAGATGAAGTGAGACTGTATGCTGCCAATGGAACAGCAATACCTTATGAAGGTTTCATAGAGCTGGAATTAGAGCTGATTTCAGACAGTTCAAGTAATAAAAATGTCATTTAAACTGGTGCACTTGATCTACCTATCGTTGGGTTCAATGTAATTTGTGAGCTAACCAAGAATAAAGATCGTATCATTAAAGCTACTGACAAAAGTGTTATTGATCAGATCCGAGCCAGTTTTCCGGCACTGAGAAGCGATCATGATAGCCAAGCATTCATCAGCTTAGTAAAGGACTCTGTTGAACAAGACTATGTTTGTTCTGTAAAGACCACAAAGAAGGACATAATCATACCAAAGCAGACAGCTATCAATCGCATGTAGAGGAAACAGTGAGTTTGTACCAAATCAGATGCCTTCATTGTTTGTACCAAACGTAACTGACAATGTGCCAGAAGGACTTAAGGTCGACGAGACAGTTGTGTGTTTAAGAAAAGTTCAACTCAGATCATTCATTTAAATGTGAAAAACGAAACAGATCATGATATTTGTCCTAGAAACAGAACACATATTGTTCAAACCTTTTCCGCTTGGTTCTTTAGAATCAGCAAAGAGAAGACATGGTTGACATTTTAGACACACATCGTCTGCATCATCGATCTACAACTACTCTACTTTCTATCAACAATCTACCATCTGGACAAAAAACTCTAGATCAAGGCGTAGTCTTTCAGTTTTTCAATACCTCAGAGTAATTAGTTTCATTCTCTTAAAAAGCAATAAACTTTGCAGACAACAATACGAATGATGTATGAAGTTTTTACAAAAAACAAAAGAAGCAAACTTTCCCACAGCAAAATCCTTTACTTTTTCCGCCCTTTGAATTTTGGCCAAAGTATGAAGTGCGCAGCGGATAAAATATGCAGCGGTTAATCAGTCAACATTTCACAACATTCTCCCCCCCCCCTTGACTCAGGTTGAGTCAAGAACCAAGCGAGTGCGCCAAATCGCTTCTGCAGCAGCAGCTCGGCGCGGCCTAACGTTCCTTCTCTCATTCTCTTCTCTGTCCTCCCCTTCTTTTCTTACATCTTGATTCTCATTCATCTTGGCTATATTTTCAGGACCTTCCTCCTCATCATTCTTCTTTCTAACTTCCAATGGGTACAACTTGGATAATGGTCTGCTAAGAGATTGAGGTTTACCTTTAGGAGTAATAGTAATCAAAGTTGCTCCTCTTACCATTCCATCTTTATCAATAACCAATTTGACAACTTTACCCATTTTCCATTAATTTCTCTTGACATTGTCTTCTGCAATTAGCACAATGTCTCCTTCACTCATCTGTTCTTGCTCTTCACCTGATGAATCATGTGTTTCTCTCAAATTGCTTAGATACTCCTTCCACCACCTATTCCAGAAATGAGACAACTTTTTAGTCAAGTACACAAATCTCTTACTGAAAAGAGTTTCATCATCACTGTCAATTGATGAAGTATCAACGTTGTCTGCAATAGGTGACAATCTGTGCCCATATATCAAATGTGAAGGTGTTAGAATTTCGACATTACAATCATCCTCGTACATATAAGTTAGAGGTCTCGAATTAAGAATTCCTTCAATTTCTACTAAAACAGTATGCATCTCATCAAAATTTAACCTTGCATTTCCAAGCACTTCCTTCAGAGTACGTTTAACAGAGCCTACCATCCGTTCATACATTCAGCCCCATGACGGACTCCGCTGTAGGATGAATTTCCAAGTAATCTTCCTCGCTCTAAGCTCAGCTTGCACAATCTTATCTTCAAAATCTTGGATGTGGATTTGAATGTTTTGGCATTATTCGAAACAATAAGATCTCGTGTACCTCTCCTTGCAGTGAATCTACGCAGACATCTAACAAAAGTATGAGCATGGGCCGAAGGAGACTACTGTGGTAGCCTAAAAATGCTTAAATTGCCTCATTAAGAATTATATTTATTCATACTTACGATGCTGTGGTTGTCTCTTTCTTCTTCACTGTCTTTACCCAAACATGTGAACTATATGCACAGCACGACTATGGCCTACATGGCCGCCATATTGCATTGATTCTATGCATGCGCATGTTGTGCTGGGGCGAATCGTACGAGGAAAGAGTATGGGTAGGAAGAACTCTGCCACTGCGCTGGATTCTTTCGACAAGGCGTGTAACATTGGACCCCTAAAATTTGTATGGATTGCCCAGGCTTTGACGTCACAGCCTGGGCTTTCGTTTGGAGCTTGATCCACTATTGGCGGGGGGTGAACAGTGAGAAGATCTCGTTCCTACTCCTTACTAAGAGGCTATGTACAAGGGTGGGAATCATCGCGCGGGCTTTTTTGAACTACTTCTGGAGCATAGCCACGTAGCAAAGGAGAAATATGGCCGCATCCCTGTTTCAAGAATTTGGCGGATTGGGTTACAGGTAAGACCTAAACAGCTCAGTTTCCTTTGTTGCTTGCAGTGAGGATCATTACATTAAGTCGTTTTCGGTTCATAATCCTACAAAATCTTGTCCAGATATACTTTTTATTGGAGCTGGAGATCGGAGGGAGAGTCTCAAGGGTGGTCCCCAAAACAAACCCACATATCCAAGCCAGTCACAGCTACCTAGCATTGTAAAACTCCCCATCCAAGAAAAGAAAAGGGTGTTATTCCATGAAAATCCCTGTACCCATTCTACTCACTCATGACTTTGACATATCAATTCATTAGTGAGTTGGGCTAGATCAACTGAAAACATTTGTGTCGGACAAGCATGAAACTTTCTTGTGTATTGAGACAAATGACAAGTAAAACTAACTTTGCCTTTGAAAATTACAGGACAGGGTTGAGTTTTGAAAAGGGTTCTCTTACCAGTCTTTACAGAAGAATAATTCTTATCTTCAAGATTATTCTTATTTTTATCATAATTATTGTTACTATCCCTTGACCTATAGAGAAATATTTTCCTTGATTGGTTCGTTGGTATTGTCAAGAGAAAGCTATTTTACATCTTGATACAATTTTGAAACAGCCAGAAATTTCTAAAGAAAAGGATCTCTGTCTCCAGCTACTCATCCAGGATGCCTCTAGTAACTTTCATGGAGGAGCCTAAACAAGAGAATTTATTTCAAATTTAATTATTTTTAAACTCAAGATGCTGGAGGAATACTTTTAACTTTTTAGGGATCACATAAAACTTCTTGAAGAAATGTTTGCCACCGCCCCAAATTGCTCCATACCTGTCAATGATGCATTGACTCAGTATAAAAATAGAGCCATATCAGAAAATTTTACTCCTCTGTCTCCAAACATATTTGACTGCTTTATCAAGAAGGTGTTTGCAGGGCAACTCATCAATAAGAAGCGGAAACTTGCTGATTCATTGTATAGAAAAAGTAAATTACTTACACCATTACTAAATGATGCATTACATGCCTTGCCCACATGAACATGACATGAATTCTTGACATTATGACAAGGATCCTAGGGCCATATGAAATACTTCCAGTTTTTGTAAACAAGAGCTCTTAAGTAGGACAACCCAGTTAAAATTACAGTGTGCATAGCGTGAACTGTACATTGACAAATGCCAGCATATCATGATAGAGTTGATTTCACAAGACATTTGCTAACTTACTTGATGTAGTGTAAGTATTTACATGAAATTGAATGGTCACATGCGTATAGTTTACACTTATTTTTCACTCATGTCAGAGACTGATAATCAGTGTTTTTGATTTTAGGATATTATTGCAATTAAGTCTCTCCTGAAGTTTTATGAATTTTCAATATTGTTATTATAGAGTTGCAAATTGCAAATTTCCTTTAGCTCGTCTGTCCATATGGCAATTTCTTATCTTTGGAAAAGTTGGGGCTACATTTATAAATGATTGGTTTCTTCGGGGAAAATTAAAGAAAATTTAACGATCATTTTCCATGGAAATGCTGACAGTTTCCAGTTCTACATTACAGTCAACTCCGTTATTACAGTCAACTCCGTTATTATTAGTCAATCATTTACTCGTTTTTACCTTCAATTAATCATATAAAATAACAAAACTTCCAACATAATAGCACAAAAAGCAGTTGAAAAAGGGTTATAAACAATTGTCACAACATTTAAACCTTCAATTAATCGTATAAAATAACAAAACTTCCAACATAATAGCACAAAAGGCAGTTGAAAAAGGGTTATAAACAATTGTCACAACATTTAAACACCAGATACCACACCAGGCTTTGATACTATTAAGTCCAGGAGCTACAAATCTTTGCATTGTGGCTCCAACCCCATGACTGATTTTGACTTTTGGAAGTTATAGTTGAAAAAGATGGATGCATGACTTGTTATGGATGTCTTTCTTGGATCTTGGATCCAAGTAACCTGAATCTAAAACACTTGTAAAGGCAGGGATCTTTCCTAGAACAAAAATTAGAGTCCATGTGTCCATAACATTTGTGATCACAGGAGATTTGAAGTATAAATTTATGTGGGCGATATTCAACATACTTCACAAGTACTTATTATGTCCATGATAATATTTTTGAGAGAGGGGCATCAGAAAGAAATTTACAGAGGACCTATCAAACACGCCAAAGTCCTATCTATTGCAAGTATCATAAATGGTTTTCTTATGCCCAAAGTATGGTTCAAAACTTTTCATCCAGATGAATTTGTCCCCTGTTTAACTTCCTTGGGAGTATCCAGCGGGGGAGGGGGTGTGGTGCCACAATGGAATCAAGGTAGAACTGAAGGCCCAATCAGGTGGTACAAATATTTCAGGAGGCAATTCACAAGGGCAGATAATAAGTGGGTAGATTATGGAAGGTGGCCACTCTGCATGAGTGTTCCCATGAGTCTGAGGGAAAAAATCCATCCATAAAAACAATTAAATTGTGAAACCATTCTACCTCAAGTACCCCTAAGTATAGATAATAATATGCCTTGAAACATTTTAATGGAAAGGCGCCGGTCCCTCCATGTTGTTCTTTAATAAATGTGCTCTACTGCAAGAATTACAAAGTTACTACCAATGCCTCCCTAACATAAAAATGTTTTCTTGTCACAAGTCCCAACTCAAGTTCATTTTTGACACCGTCAGTACTACTGTACGAACTTGTCTCCATGCACAGTCATTTTCAGTCAAATAACTTCCCATGTATCTGTGTCCAATTTAAACAGGCCAGGCACTGACAAACTTTATAGAAATTCTTGTGCATTCTTCAGCATGACATTCATTTCATCGTTGTTCCTGAATCTTGCTTCGCTGGTCGATGGCGTTCCGTTCCTTACCATCAGCAAGAACTGCTGGGCCTAAGATGATGTTAAAGATGTATTGTTCACCCTTAGCCATTCACTTCGCATTAATTCCAGGGCCAGGTCTATAACGCGGACCCCGCGGACTCCGCGGACTCTTAGTCCGCGTCCATGTATGTCCGCGTTTTGTGCTCTGGCATAGGTCTCAGCACAAAACGCGGTCTTCGCGGACTTTTCTCCTTTGATGCATAGTCAAATAAAATTCGATGACACATACCAGAGAGGACAACTACGTGCTTAAAAGTAACCTCCTGAGGCCTCAGGCATGCCGTTGTTGTTCTCAACTCTGTATTTTTTCTACCTTTATTTTTGTAATGGGCCTAAGTGCGTGGCTAGGCCAAAAAGTCGATTCTGAGAACGAAATATGTCAAATATCACCAAACGATAATCTAATCAAACGCCATCCTTCATAGAACAAGGTTATTCTTTGCAAAAACGCCCAATAACTTTACATCCCTCCATTAAATTCACAAGAAACTTTGACAATCTGTGAAGTCCGCGTTTTGTGCTGAGAACTATGCCAGGGCACAAAACGCGGACTTCGCGGACTTTTCTCCTTTGATGCATAGTCAAATAAAATTCAATGACACAGACTAGAGAGGACAACTACGTGCTTAAAAGTAACCTCCTGAGGCCTCAGGCATGCCGTTGTTGTTCTCACCTCCGCATTTTTTCTACCTTTATTTTGGTAATGGGCCTAAGTGCGTAGCTAGGCCAAAAAGTCGATTCTGAGAACGAAATATGTCAAATATCACCAAAAGATAATCTAATCAAACGCCATCCTTCATAGAACAAGGTTATTCTTTGCAAAAACGCCAAATAAATTTTCATCCGTCCATTAAATTCACAAGAAACTTTGACAATATGTGAAGTCCGCGTTTTGTGCTGAGACCTATGCCAGGGCACAAAACGCGGACTTCGCGGACTTGTCTCCTTTGATGCATAGTCAAGTAAAATTCGATGACACAGACTAGAGAGGACAACTACGTGCTTAAAAGTAACCTCCTGAGGCCTCAGGCATGCCGTTGTTGTTCTCAACTCCGTATTTTGTCTACCTTTGTTTTGGTAATGGGCCTAAGTGCGTAGCTAGGCCAAAAAGTCGATTCTGAGAACGAAATATATCACCAAAAGATAATCTAATCAAACGCCATCCTTCATAGAACAAGGTTATTCTTTGCAAAAACGCCAAATAAATTTTCATCCGTCCATTAAATTCACAAGAAACTTTGACAATCTGTGAAGTCTGCGTTTTGTGCTGAGACCTATGCCAGGGCACAAAACGCGGACTTCGCGGACTTTTCTCCTTTGATGCATAGTCAAGTAAAATTCGATGACACAGACTAGAGAGGACAACTACGTGCTTAAAAGTACCCTCCTGAGGCCTCAGGCATGCCGTTGTTGTTCTCAACTCCGTATTTTTTCTACCTTTATTTTGGTAATGGGTCTGAGTGTGTGGCTAGGCCAAGAAGTCGATTTGAGAACCCAATATACCAGAAAGTGCAAAAAATTTTCTAGTTCAACACCGTCTTCCATGGAAGGAAGTTATTCTTTGCAAAATAATTCTTTTTCGCGCCTACTTTTTACCTACTTTATCAGGCAGGCCGAAAGCATAGATCCAGTGCTGAAGAAATGGAATTAGTAACACTTTTACACTCTGCATGGAAACTACTGTAACAAATAAGTAGATGTAAGAAGGAAAATGAATGGGATTCACGCTGATAAGATGATTTAATGATCCAAATGTTTTGTGCTAAGTTACATACAAAACAACATAGCTTCTCTAAAAAAACATGTATAATTACGCTGATATGGTAAAAAATGCATTAGAAAATTAGAAATTAGACACGCAGAAAATACCCAAAGATTATTCGAAAATCTCAGAGGGTTTTGTAAAAGTCACAGAAAGCCTTTAATTCTTCGAAATCTTACAAAATCGTGGAAAACTTGCAACATTTTGAAATTGTTTGAAAATTTCGTAAAATGCTGAGAATCCCAGCAATCTTCAAAATTTAGATTTCTTAAATATTCCCAAGTATTTTTAAACAATATATCAGTCGGCCCCTAAAAATCTCGCGGATCTTTTAATGATCCCGAATTTTCATACATTAAAATCGAAAACTTTCGGACTATCAAACTTTGGGACAAAAGTTTGTCCGACAGTTTATTTGTCCGAAACCTGGTGATGTCCGAAAGTTTTAAATTCATTGAAAATAGAAAAGAACAAAGAAATGTGACATAAAATGTTAATTAATCAATGCTTTGCCAGTAGTGCTTAAGTTTCTTGATGACTTTATCTAAAAGTATGGTTCCTTGAAGCGTTCCTTGAAACAAGTTCATGTATGGCAACACCTTTTAATTTTGTTTATGGCTGGTTTACTATTGTTCAATCTAACGAAAATTACATTCAAATGTCCTTGTAGATGTATTAATCATCATGTACCCTCTGTAAGTTGATATTTATGATAGAATCAAAATCAGTTTTAACATCTTTTTGGTGTCGTGCTTGCTTTTTAATGTCGTATTTGTCCGAAAGTTCTCGAAAAATTCCCGAACAAGGCATCCAAAAGTTTTTTGTCCGAAGTTATTTTGCCGAAACTTTTGGATCCGAAAGTTTTCGATTCAATGTACACCATTTCTAAATACAATAATGTTAAACGACCTTATATTGAACGGTAACTATGCTCAAGTATCGGTATCGATGGACTTATTGGCACTCAAACTATGAGCAATATGAGCAGTTTCCGTGTGGTAGAAGTTTCCTTTTGATGAGTGATTGTTGTATCGTAATAAGTCTAAAGGGAAACAGTAAATCATGAATTAGTGGCAACGACAATTTGTTGCTTGTCAGCCCGCCAGTTGATTTAAAACACTTTCACTCTATGATAAGACCGCAAAAAAGTAAGGTTTCTTCATAGTATTTCATAATCCGCCATGTCTACAGGACTTTTAAGGTAATCACACATTGCGTTTAGATCAGCAGATTGATACAAGGCAAAAATTTGTCGAAAGACCTTGTCTAGTAATGGCGCAGCCAGAACTGATTTTTCACAGACAAAAAAGTCACAGCGATCTCATCAAGAGCTGAATTTTGGATAAGAAACGATCGTCTGACGACGCCAACGCAGGGAGTCGAAAATTTTGGCCATAGAGCTACGATTATCCTCTAAAATAATACGAACAAGGTAATTCGAAAGAGTTTAGAGAACAGAATTTGCTTTTGCGATCGTTGTAAAATTTCGGTTGCTTCAGGTAACTCTGCTTTCCGCTCCAGTGAGCATTGAGTTGCCATTTTGCAAAACCAATCTCCTTAGAAAACAGTTAATTTCTCCAATGCTATTCAGTCTATCGAAAAACGGTAAAAAGAAGTTGTTCTGCATAGTCTTGGCAATAGGAAGATGTGCAAATCGTAATGCTTTCGTAAAGGCTGGCTTTGCAAATTATTTTTCAAAACTGTTTGTTGACTTCGGAAAAGTGGATTTATCTGTAAAACTGCTTAAAAAATTTATGGTTTTCTTTCGTTATATCTTTAGCTAGGTCATTGATCTAAACGTTAACCAAGTCTGATTGAAACAGCTAGGCTAGATTTGTCGCAATTGAATTTTATATTTCTGTTTACTTTTCGACAGCAAATGGTAAAAACCTTGGTCAACAGATTACCATGTTACAACTCGCGCTTTCAAACACTCAGCCTTAGAATAACTTTGTGAAATGCTTTCGTTGGCAAAAGACTGGTCGTGATATGTTGGGAAGTCTCAATAGATATCCTTGGAGCGATTGTGAAAGTATCATCTCTTGAATGTTACCAGCAATTTAACAGCCTTCCGTTTCGTGTACTTTGAGACTTTCATGAGCATTGAAAAAAATGTCAGTTTCTCTAAGAGCCCAGAATGAAAGAGATCTGAAACCAAACTCTTTTACAAAAGGGTTCAACTCTTATGTGCTGATCAGTTGACCAAGGTTTCTGCCCTTCACTGTATAAAAGTAAGGGACCGTTCATTATTTACAGAGGGATTGGTATTGAAGAGAAATATTTTCTAGTCGAAAAAATCTCCTTACTTAGCTCGAAAGGTGGCAGAAGAAACATCTACCCAACAATTCTCCGGTTGAAAAGAATTTTACCCGACCCCTACCTATAAAAATTATTTCAATGTCAAACGATGTAAATTGTAAATTTACAACTGCAAATATTGTAAATATCGATGCTGATTTTGATGACAAACTTAACACAATTTTTTACTTCAAAAATTTAGCATTAACTGATGGGAAAACTTTGTCTACCCAACCTTGATTACCCAGCTCTTCTATGTCAGAAAGTTTCTTTTACCCAACCCATTTCTCTTTGGTACCAACTCCTCTTTAAATAATGAACGGTCTCTAAGATTCAACATATAAGATTCGATCGTGACAAATCTAGCCTAGCTTTTTCGATCAGACCTGGTAAAGTTGTAGATCAACAACCTAGCTAAAGATGTAGCGAACGAAAACCAAAAATATTGGAGTAGTTTGGAGATAAATCCACTTCTCTGAAATCAACAAAAAGGCGTTGAATAATGATTTGCGAAGCCAGCATCATCGGAAAAATTGTGATTTGTACATCTTTTGATTGCCAGAACTATGAAGAAAAAATTCATTTTTACCACTTTTCGGTAAACCGAATAAAGTTTGAGAAATTAACTGTTTTCCTAGGAGAGTGGTTTTGCAAAACGGCAGCTCGCTGCTCGGAAAGCAGAGTTACCTTAAGATTCAAGTTGTGCTCTTAAATCAGTTCTCAATGGTACATGGCTTGTAGTATTTTGCAATGAAATGGTAGGTCTTTGACCAGAAACCATTTTACTCAGCATAGGTTTTGGTTAATGTAAAGTGGCCAAATCAACAGCTTCAACAAAGCAAACCTAACTGATCCCTCAAAAGTTTCTTGTGTGCGTCCTTCAACACAACATCATCGGGAATTTCCAACAGTTCAACTTTGAAATAGGGAAAACGCTTGATAATGCAATCTTTTTTTATACAATAATACCTTGTGGTTTTCTCTCCATGAGGCGACTGGAGAAATTCTGGTTCTGAGGGGCTGCTTCTGTTCTTGTTCCTGTATTCCCACCTCTCCTTGTGACTCAAGGCAATGTCGAAGGGCACAATTGATAAGATGCCGCATGGGAACTCAGTGCCACAGTACCCACATCTACTCTTCTCTGCTGGAACATCTCTTGTTTTTATGACAAGTAGTGGCTCGTTGTTATGCCACACTTTTGTGAACAAAGGATCATTGGGCTTCTTGCTTGGGGCTTCTCCCTCTTGTCTTTCGACATAGATCCTGGACTTTCTCTTCTTGCCTCCTTTCCTCCCTTCTCCTCCTTTCGACTCAGGATACGTGATGGCAGATCGATATGATATTCTAGCACCTTTCAATACTTCTTTGAGACAGTTTTCTTTTTCACCAACAGCAACGGCATGGCTACATATCTTTAAAAACCTGAAATGAAGGGACCGAATCATTGATTGCTATAGTAAAGTTGCACTTCAAACGGCTTTCATTTGATAATCTTACCAAATTCATAGTTGTGCTCTAAAGTTTCTTCCTATTTAAAGAAATTTCTTGCTTTATCCTTGATTTGATGTTGTTAAGCATTGCTAACTGGGTCCGCCTTACTTCTTTTCTGAAAAAGCAAGTTTCGTTAACTTTTTTTGATAATTTGCATATTTATGACGAAGCACTGTTATTGTGGAAACGTAATGATTTGAAACAATACGCATACGTTGACCATGATGCGCTGCGCCGATGTAATATGGGTTTGTTTGATTGGTAATTCAAAACCTACCAAATTTTGAAAACGGCAGACTTCGCAGAGATGGAAACACAGTTCCCAATCAAACACAAAATTCTTCAAAACAGCAGAGGTTTCAGCTTTACCCTGGCGAAGACGAGGTTTCCAGTTGAAAAACACGAAGACGAGTCTGGTGCTTGGCAACAAAGAGTAAAGTAGCCTATTACCATAGAAATGTGAGCAAAGTCGCCTCGCTTTCAGAGTTCTGCAAATGAAATCGAGAATCTCTCCAAAGTCTGCCAAACCTTCTGCCTTTTGGGGCAAAAGGTTCAGTGCCTGCTGCCAAACCTGCCAAACCTGCAGTTTTTGGAATTGGGGAGTCAATCAAACACAAATTCTGAATCTTCCAAGCCTACCGTTTTCAGAATAGGTACCAATCAAATACACCCTTTGTTTCGAGTTAAGCTGAATACAAATAGCAGTGTGTGTTTGACCACTTTGACCTTTGAATGAGGACAAACAAAGTTCATTTTCACTCATAGCAGTCAAGTAGGCAACGAAACTCTTACAGTCACGGTTTACTTTTTGATAACTACTAATATGTATCGTATGAGAATAAGAAACTTACCGAAAACCCTTACAGTCACAGCTCACTTTGGTGTTTAATTTGAAAGTGACGTTGTAGAAATGACCAGAATTTCTGGCAACTAGATACTGTTTACTTTCTTCCTCTTGCGAATGGAAAGTTGGATGAAGGACTATAGCTCCTGGGGTATTCAGAATTCGTAGCGCCTTTTTCTCAATGAGATCAGCGTGCATCACTGTTGGCAGCAAGTCGGGTAGTTTAAGGGACAGATTGTCGATTGGATTTTCAAGGACAGGGTCATCATCTCCTTCTGGGATTGAGATAACTTTTTGTGCTTTCACAGCAGCCATTGTTAATTTGTGAAACTCACGTAGGTACCCTGGAATGAAGGCGGTGAATATTAGAGCTAGAGGAATACTTTTATGCTTCCATAATGGTCTACGAACATGCACGTTTGTCTGCACAGTATTTCATCCTCTCCGTACATCACTAAAGCCCGGTTCTCACAACGTTTTTTGGTGCATTAGGGTGACTCAAAAAGAGCCAAAAGATTTGAACGTCCAAATGGGAAGACCAATCATAACAACTCAAACCTCATCGAGATAGAGAAAAGTCAATCTCAAAGACCCACGTTTTACAAAGTTTGAATCAGTCAACGATTTAACAGACCCAAATATCACTGCCGTCTTATATTTGTCGGTAAGACAATGTAAAGTGAGCTATTTTCGAGGCTCCTCAAGGATTCCCCAAATCGGCCGTAGCTTCCAGGGGGAACTCCTTATTGTAGACAACAGGGGGGTGAGACCCAGGGTATTTTTGAATAACCCAAAAATGTACTGAACTTGGGACAGTTTGGTTGGACCCAAAAATATACTGATGGCTTGATACTAAATAAAAACTACAAGTTATGTGGCTTTTTAGAGACTGCGCTGCAATAGTTTGGTGAAAACTCAAAAACACACTTTGTCAATTTTTCCATCAGCAACCCCCCACAATACACCAATTATTCCCCGAATGCAGTAATCAAAAGGTATATTGGACAACGTTTCCCAAACCCAAGAAGTGGCTGACCTCCCGTCACCTACTAATAGGGAGTCCCTATGGGCCGTAGCCGATGGTAAAACTTTTAACATTGGTCTGACATTACGCCTTTTGGTCAATTTATATGACAATCTTGAAAAACCAGTGTCCGAAACAATGGACTGGGACTGGAATTTGATTACAAACTACAAATTCACAAAAAGATATGCAAAAGAGAATGCTAATGGAGACTCCCCTTTCAGAATCCCCTTGGAAAGAGCTGAAGGGTACCATACCTCTCCTTCTGATTATTTGTCCAACTGTACCATCTCTCGATATCAACTTGAAGATACTTTGCTTCTTCGTTCAATCTAAACTTGTTGCTCTGACCATACAATGCCTTTTTTATTTCCTAGCCTTGCTCGTTGACTGCGCTTTGCCATGCGTTCTTGAGGAAATGGCCTTTCGACAAATCTTCAGTTTTCGAGTGACCAATGGACTGCTTTTTTGCTGCAAGAATTGAATTGCAGGACTCTGATTGGTTTGTGTATACTCGTTCTGGAATGCCACTTGAATCTAAGTGCATACCACCCTCTCTACGCCTGTCCCTAATTAATTTTCTTAAGACCTTTTTCTCCCTTTTAGTCAAGAATCCATGAAAGGTGCGATCTTCTTTGAACCCCTCTCCTAATATTTCTTCTTCAATCTCTACCATAAGGGGTTCCGCTCTTTGCAGACGTTCCTTCAAGTCGTCTTTGTTTTCACTTTCAATAAAGCCATCCGTACCGAACACAAAATCCATGAGTGGCGCTTGCTTGAGTTCACCACATACACCTATTGATTTAAGGAAATCTTTGCAATTTTCTTTGAAGTGGTTGGTACACCTCAAATCCTTGCTTTTTGGAAAGTTTGTTCTGCAGGCTTTGATCAGTGCAGTTTCTCCGTCAGTTATGATACCGAACTCTGAACTCGTCAAGTCTGTCTTTCTTGCGATTGTTCGCATCCCAATGTCAAAGCCATCTTCTGTCTTCTTGTGATGAATGATGGTTGGTCCAATCATAAGAGCCTCGGTCCATCTTCCATTCACATTTTTTGATTTTGATTTGATAAGTTTGTGTCTGTATGTCAATGGCGTTACTTCGAAAGCTCCATGATTAAATTTAGGATCAACAGAGACAGGTAACCCCCCAGTGATGTCCTTCAGGTTATGCTGCATCCTTTCATTTCCAAAAACCCACATGTCGTTTGGAACATCACTGTGGAACCACACAATGCAGTCATCTTCTAATTCGTTGTTATAAGCAAGGATTGCCTCCACTTCGCAATCCGGGGTACATCTTTTGTATCCACCTATAGTTGCCGCCTTGTTAATCACTTGTTTCTTTGATCTTGGAGCATCTCCATGATCGCAGTCTAAACCTAAGGCTTCCAGTGTTTCTGTGTATGCAGTGCTTGGCTTCTTATTTCCAGCAGGGTGTTATTTTTTCAAAGACTTCCTGTGACCGCAAATTTTCAGGCGAAAATTTCCTGTGAGAGGTTTCTAATGAGAACCTTGTTGAAAGTGTGGTTAATCATCGAAAATGCAATGAAAGTCATGCTTTTTAGGTATAAAGGAAACAAGAAGACAAACATAATTTAAAATACTTTTTACGATGTTGATGTTTGATAGTATCAAAAACAATCACCAGCTAATAGGTACCGTTGCATTTTCCTGAATAGGTCCCAATGTGTTTCTATCTGTGCATGCAATACCACTCTTCAGAGAAACGTTTCTTTTCCCAGCGCAAAGTCACAAACAAAAATTACAAGAACACACATTTGTTTTCCAGGAATGGACTAAGCCCTGCAGTGCTTTACTGCATCAATGTCTCATTACAGAGTGAAACAAAACACCCCCAGTAATGACCGGGTAACGGCCCTGCCATACATCAAAGGTACAGTGGGAAAATTATGAATCATCCATTTTCAGCGGGGATTGAAAATATTGAGATGGGGAAATAAAGGTTTCGCCTATGATCAGTGATGAAACTTGTAGCTATAATTTTTGATGGGGAAACAAAAATTCAACAGGGAAGCTCTCGGGGGGGGGGGTAACTCAGCCTATTATGTGACGCGGACATGCCATTTTGCCCGAAAAATTGGTACCCGTAATTCCGTAAATTCTGGTGGATTTTAGGGCCATAATTCAACAAATCGAATAAACATCTGGGACATAATTCCGGAAATTATGAAAAATCCCCTGAAAAAGACACCCATAATTCCGTGAAATGTCAAAAAAATTGTGAAAATGATACCCATAATTCCGTAATGGTTTGAAAAAAGTACCCCTAAAAATGGCACGTCCCCGTACAACGAACAGTATTAAGGTACCCCTCCCCAAGGGGAAGCTACAGAAACTAGGCGGGGAGAGTGCTTTAAACTCAAACTTTGTGGGGAAACACATTCTCCTGGCGGGGGGGGTCATCCTTTTACCTTGGAGGGGCAGCGTTTCAGTGGGGTCATTACTGGGGGGTGTAACCAAGTCAGCAGGGGTTTGGAAGCATTTTCTTTGTTTTATGTCTTTGCCATATGTAGCTGTATTCTGGCAAAATGCCCGGTTCCTAAGGGTGTACATAAGCTTCAACTGGGTATGAAAGTGCATCTTTCATTAATATTTAATGATCATATAATATATAGAATACAAACAATGGCCATAGATTTGTAGGATGAGGGCCGTTGGAACGTTGGAAGCATCTCAAACCAGGGGGAGGGGGACAGTGATTCTTCAAGGAAACATTTTCCATTAAGTTGAAGGGACACTTTCTGACAATGTAAAGGGAACTTCTTTTTTCGTTTTTTGCTAAATCTTGGAGGCACATGACCAGTGCCCCACGATCCCTATGGCTGTGTCTAGGATGTAGAATTACAAAATTGAATCAATTTATTATGAGGCTTTCTTCAGAACATAGTCACATTCAGACAGTAATTTCTGCTCAAGTTTTCCCTTCCCGTAACCCCTGTCCCAACTGTAGAAGTGGTTCCTACCAGAACACATCTCATCTCCCCCCAGTACCCAGCCTTGCTTGCATCCAATAGGAATCTCGTTTTCATTTAGCAATGGCCAAAAATAAATCAAGATGGCAACATTTTGGCACCTGATGATTCTGGTAACTTTTCGGTACGATGATCAATAGAAACTACGTGAAGTGATGTGATGAATTATTGACTTCCAAAATAACAAGTGTATAATACCAAGGAGACTAATCTATGCTGTTGCGAGTGAAGCAACATTGTGTTGTCAGAAAGTTCCACACAATTACATGGTATGGGATGATGATAGGCCTGCTTGTCTTTATCTTTGGTTTCAGAGGGAAGAAAACATGATGGAAAATCAAGTAAAAACAAGAAAAACCAGAGGGGCATTCAATGCTTGAATCCTTTATTAGCAATTGGCCCCCTGAATAGAGGAAGAGGAAGGAGCAGGGACAATTTGTGCTTCTGATTTCTCAATATACTGTATTATACATGTTGACATGGATGAAGACTGACAGACATTCCTAGGCCTATCCATTGGCATTGCCATGGATGGAAGAGGAGTGCAGTGGGCAACACCTGCCACAAATATGAACTTGAATTTCAAGGATGGATAGTGAGTGCAGGTCTTACTCACATTAACATTTCCTTCCTGCCATTAACATTAACATTAACAAGAATTCATAAGAATATTTTTAGTTTCTTAAGAATTCTTGCTTAAAAATATGGCTTCAGGGTCACTATTTCATCATGCCAAAAGAAAAGACCTTTCAAAGAAATACTTCATGATTTACTACGGAAACTATGTACATTTGCAAAATTGGTTTGATTTAAGATCTCTTCAGTGTGAATGGGGCATTGGTTTATTCCTGCGAGCATTTTATTCATTCAAAATTCATTTTCTTCCTGTGAAGTGGATGGAAATGTCAAATTCCTTTTTCATGGCTCAAAATTCCCTGTGAGAAAAATGTCTTTCCTGTGATTTCCTGTGACCAATGGTCATGCGGTCACGGGGAAAATAACGCCCTGATTTCCAGCAGACAAGTGTTGCCCTATTTCATTTAATGTACTTTTCTTTATGGGATAGAAAGCCTTATCCGAAGATTTTGAATTACCATGGGCTTCCACCACGAATTCCAGTGCTTCCACGTCGCCACAAATTTCTTTATCCAAGTAGTACTGCATTACGATACTCCCGTTCAATATTTCACCAGAAGTGCCAACAAAATACGTTATGTTGCGAACCAGTCCTGTAACAGTTTCACGTCGATTGACACTCATGTGCAACATATTCTCTTTTAATTCTAGCTTCTTCTTCGCCAACGTTTTCACTTCTACATTCCTGTGGATATCTTTTGATATGGAAACTGTGTGTGTTTTCACCTCCAGACATTTCTTATAAACGCCATTGAGATCGCTTTTAGCATCCTCAACATCTTTCAGGCGATTCGAGTCCAGCAAAAATACCGCGTTTCTTCGACATGACTGTGGCATTCTTTTTGCACGGGCGACATCAGACAAAACAAGGGAATGGACTTCTTTGGCAGTCATCTTGCGACTGAATCTTGTAATGTATGGAATTCTATGCGGACCCCAATAATTAAGTTGTGTCTCGACGCCAGTCGATGTCCTCGCTGCGTGCTGAGGTGGCTGAGGTCGCTCTTTGAATTTGGCTGCAAACATCTTCTATATGTGAGACTGGCGAGGAATTAATTTGCTCTGTTGTTCCCATATCTTCAAGGGCTACCGAAACGATTTCTTGGTAACCAGACTTCACACTCTGGTAGAGGCGATTCCAGATCCACTTAGCTGCAGACCTTGCACACGGAAATACTTTGATTATGGCATTTCCATTTCCACCTAGATCCTCGGCAATTCTATGAGTGTCCACTAAATAAATCCTATCCCCGACTTTTCCTAGGACCATTGCGTATGGAGGAACCAGCATTATCATCGTCCCTTCTAGCGTATTTATCACATCGTATAGTTCATTACGGCCATCCGCAGAATAAACTCCTAAATCTGTACTTTTCTTCTCGAGATGCAAAGCAGATATGCATCCTTGCTGTTTCATCAGCTCGTATGCTTTCTGAAGTTCGTACTGCTCTCCCTTGTCCCTGACGTTGCTAATTTCATTCGGAAACTCATCGATGATCTTTTCGCATCGTGACTTTAACTTCTCCCAGTTTCCAGTGTATGATTCATTCTTCAAAGCATCTTCGCATATCTTAAGGGCTAAAAAGATGCATGCGTTTGTTCCGTCGTTGCTTGGAGCAATGAACTCTTTCTGACTCTTTGCAACTTCATTTTGGCGAATAAAGTTGTCGTGGGCTCTCTCTAGAGCTGTTCCTTGGTGATTGTTTAGGGGATAGCTTTCGGACTTGTCTTCATCGTTTAGGATATTCGATACATCTGACAAAGATGGACGAAGTGATGGGTCTTTGACCGTGCATTTTTGAAAAGCCTCTTCTTCAGACACCCATGCCGTTGCTCGCAACCCATCATAATGGGGATCTTGTGTCGGCCTTTCATTTGAAGTTATCATTTTTTTGAAATATTGTTGCCATTGGCCATGTTGCACTGCATGATTCTTTGCCTCCAGTTGAAATGGAACCTTGCAGCCTGGATTTATGAGGCAGAACAGCAGCATACCAAGACTCCAAATATCTGCTTCTTTTAACTCCCTTTCACTTATCTGGGTAGGTCGTCCTGTAGTATTTATAACTTCTGGCGCCATGAATGCTGGAGTACCTTTATACACATTTGCGGTGTATGAACAAACAGCAGCAGATGACTTGGTTAGGTTCCCCCAACTCTCACCAAAGTCTGTAAGCTTAGCAACGCACGGATTGCTTATCCATTCCAGCCTTTGTTGCACCGACGTAAGTTTCAGCAAGTGTTGATTGCTGGCCAGGTGAATAACGCAGGCCCTGCGGACCCCGCGGACCTCGCCATTTTGGTCCGCGATATCAAGGTCCGCGTTATTCAATTCGACCTAGGAGAAATTGAATAACGCGGACCTCATGATTTCGCGGACCCCAATAATGAACTGCCGTCTTTCTTTCCTATCAGATCTGTGTTTAACTTTATTGCAAAGCATTTCGAACGTCTTTTGATAAGTTTTACTTTACCTCTTAATCAAAATTCGAAGAAAACAAGTTGCAACAAACTTAGGCCCGCTAGTGCAAATAAGTTTTCCCGCAGAAGAAATGATTCGGAAAGGATTTATACCCTCTTAGACGACCAGCAACTGATCATTTTTCTTATGCTGTAGTGAAATTAATCTTCCTTTTGAGCAGAGTAAGTACTGTGGAATAATTTAAGTAGGGTACGCGATATCAAGGTCCGCGTTGTTCAGTTACAGCGAGCAGAAACTGAATAACGCGGACCTCGTGATTTCGCGGACCCTAATAGCGAAAATAGAATTTCTCCTTTTGACTAGCAATTACTTAATATTGCCCTCTTATTTCCTATCAAATTATCATTCCCTTCCAGTTTTCTGCTTTCGCCGGTGTTTCTCTTTGGGAAACTTGAGAAAACACAACGAGAAAACTCTCGAGAAAGAGTTCCATTACATTTAAACATTGCTAATCAAAACGGCAGATCCTATACTTGTTTAAGTCTGATTACACGTTTTTGAGTCCATTTGAGCATTCCCCTTATCCTCATTCTAATCGTGCCATGGGGGCTTTTACGTCTGTTCGATATCTCCCCACATCGGTACTTTCTATGCCATTAGTACACAATAAGAAACCTCATGGGAAAGGCGTTTCAGGAGTTTTAAACGTTGATATAGAAGCAAACGAAAATTCTCCTGGAGAAACGTTTTTGAGGTATTTTTCGTGAAAACAAAAAGATTTTTGCCAAAGTTGTACGAGATTTTTGGGAGTGAAATGCCCCTCGCCTCTAACACAGCAAAATGGTGTGGCAATGGAGCAAAACTGCGGACCGGATTCTAACCATCCAACGCAGCACTTTGTGGATTTGCTCATCATCAATGAAGCTCTATGCAAAAAAATGAATTCTTGTCTCAACTCAAGCAATCAGTTTTTCATTTGCTCATGCTCAGCTATGTTTATTGAGCCTTATTCAAGCTTATGACACTTTTTTGGCCGAACAGAACTCATCATTGGTACTTTTAGGAAGATTTCCTAAAAGATTTGAGCTATTGTAACATTTCAAACGGATTCGAGATTTTTGGGATTTCATGGAGATTTCCAGGCATTTCCAAATTTTCGTATTTCCAGAAAGGGTGTGTGAGATTTCCGAAATGAAATGCCCCTCGATGTATCATGTAAAAAGCAAGAGTATATGGCATGCAAAAATCACAAAAGCCTGATCACAAAAGTTTATTACTGATGAACTAGGATTACCCTATCACTTTAATTAATTAGGTTTATCACAATTATCAACTGTTCATAAACTGAGATTTTCAACGTCTTTTTGATAAACTGGGTTTATCAAATGGATAAACTCAGTTGATCAGCCACAAATTTGATAAACTAGGATTATCAACTGATAAACTAGGTTTATCGAATTCAGTTGAACAAGAGGCGCTTTAAACGCGGATGCTGACAGTGCGATGATTGACACTTGAGTGGCATCAAGTACTAGACTTATGACGATGAATCCCTTGTATCCCTGCGGTAAACCTTGCTCAGCTCAAGAGGGACTCATAATGAAACAGTGAAAAACTTGGCCCTATTTTCTTCAATCATCAATGGAATTGCGAAAGAATCACGGCTTCGAACTTCCATCCAGTGGGAGTGTTTTCAATTCTTCCTCAATCGAATCGAAAATTCTATCACATTTACACCTTAACAATAGTAATTCACAAACCTCGCAATCTGATTGGTACTGGAGGAATTGCTCAGTTTGGGCCTTAATGGTAGACTTATGCCTTTTCGTCCCTTGTTTCCCTGCGTTCTTTGATTTGCTGATATCACTTGGTGAATAGGACCTCTTGACCAAGGAACGCAGGGAAACAAGGGACGAAAAGGCATCAGTCTACCTAAATTGGGCCAAGTTTTTCATAGTAATACTGAGTCTCTATTGACCGAAGCGCCATCATCAAGTCAAAGAGCGCAGGGAAACAAGAGACTCATCGTCATAAGTCTAACAAATACATGCTCGTCTAGCCCTCAAGAGACTGGTCTTATTAGTCTTATTCTAGAGACTAGATTCATACTATTTGTAGTATTATACTTGGCTGTTTTATTTCAGTGCTCTTTTACCTGTGACTATGATCAAGCAAGTGTCTCGCCCGGTCCAAGTTCTTCAACAAAGATCTGCTCGGTTGGATGATACGGACTGATGATGAACTTTAATGTTGTGTAGCTTCTGCTTTATTCGTTCCGAAACTGTGTCTACAGTGGCCAGAGAGGAGCGTTTGTGCAGTGGCGGTAAAGGCATTTCCGTCAGGAGATTTCCTTGTTCCAATAAACGATTTTTTCAATTATTTTCAAACTATTTGATTAGCCTTGATAACTCAAGCCCCCTCAAGAACGACTCCTTGGAAGATCAGATTCATTAATTAACTATGTTATATTCTTAGTTTTGGATTTTGTAAGTTGTATTTTACTGAAGGGATATCGTTGTTTAAGCAGCTTCATGATTTGTTGAAGAACTTGGATGATCGGTGATACCTATGCTTGACGAACATGTATTTGATGTCACACAAGAATCAATCGTCGCAATGTTAGCGTCAGCGTTTAAAACGCCTCTTGGTTAATTGAATTAGTAATCAACTTGGTAAGAACGTAGGAAAACGTGACTTACCTTTCACCATAGAATGATTTCACAGTACTTTCTTCGTTCGCGTTCCTTCTCTCCTCTGCCGTGCGACGCGCTCAGTCGGTTGTGACCGTTAAAACAACGGTCACCAGCAATATATTCAAATCATTTAATGACTGGAGACCTCCAAAGCAGTCTATCCCCTATTGTTCTGAGTTAATTTTTATAGCCTTTATGGAGTTGTAACGTTTCTCTCGATGCCACCTTAGTTGGTTTGACAGCTGTTTAGATATTGTATTAGTTTCTGTGAACGCCCCTTGATAAATTGAAATAAGATGATAAATAACCCAAAAGGAGCTCTCATTGAAAAGTGCCGCCCGTTTGCACTAATTTGCCATATCTGAAAATTTCACAGAACATTTTGCATACACAATATATTCTCACCATTTTTTTGACTATAAAGAAGCCCAATCAAATAACTTGGATATTGGATTGAAGGGCCAAAACAATTTTGTCAATGGTTGTCGCCTAATAACATAACACCATCACCCTGCAAGGAATTACATCACAGGCTTCACAACACACAAGGTGATGATCAGGCGAAACAGTCAGCTTAGTGCCAAAACAAGTGCGCATCGGGACGAAGTCCGCGTTTTGTGCCCTGGCATAGGTCTCAGCACAAAACGCGGACTTCACAGATTGTCAAAGTTTCTTATGAATTTAATGGAGGGATGGAAATTTATTGGGCGTTTTTCCAAAGAATAACCTTGTTCTATGAAGGATGGCGTTTGATTAGATTATCGTTTGGTGATATTTGACATATTTCGTTCTCAGAATCGACTTTTTGGCCTAGCCACGCACTTAGGCCCATTACAAAAATAAAGGTAGAAAAAATACAGAGTTGAGAGCAACAACAGCATGCCTCAGGCCTCAGGAGGTTACTTTTAAGCACGCAGTTGTCCTCTCTGCTCTGCGTCATTGAATTTTACTTGACTATGCATCAAAGGAGAAAAGTCCGCGAAGTCCGCGTTTTGTGCCCTGGCATAGGTCTCAGCACAAAACGCGGACTTCACATATTGTCAAAGTTTCTTGTGAATTTAATGGACGGATGAAAATTTATTTGGCGTTTTTGCAAAGAATAACCTTGTTCTATGAAGGATGGCGCTTGATTAGATTATCTTTTGGTGATATTTGATGTATTTCGTTCTCAGAATCGACTTTTTGGCCTAGCCACGCACAGGCCCATTACCAAAATAAAGGTAGAAAAAATATGGAGTTGAGAACAACAACGACATGCCTGAGGCCTCAGGAGGTTACTTTTAAGCACGTAGTTGTCCTCTCTAGTATGTGTCATCGAATTTTATTTGACTATGCATCAAAGGAGAAAAGTCCGCGAAGTCCGCGTTTTGTGCCCTGGCATAGGTCTCAGCACAAAACGCGGACTTCACAGATTGTCAAAGTTTCTTGGGAATTTAATGGAGGGATGAAAATTTATTTGGTGTTTTTGCAAAGAATAACTTTGTAATACGTAAGATGGCTTTCGATTACACTACTGTTTGCGCTTTTTGATACTCTGTGTCTTCATTTCATCTACGCTTTGGCTCAGGCTCGTATTTATGTTGGTATCAAACATTGAGGTCGAAAGAACGTATCCCGCCTCTTTCAAACAGACTGAAGATATATGGTGAAAGCTTCGAGAAGCAACCGGTAGACATGGCTTGTAAGCTGGGAATGTATGTCTTCTTGAACGAATAAAAATTTGACGCAGTTTCACAATTTTAGGATTTATCATGAAGTGATATAGGGCCTAAAGTCGTATCGTCAGTTAGTTGAAAGTTGACGAAGATGTACTTCAGCTGATAAAAAAGGCGTCGCTAATTACAGGGTACTGATGACACTCATGTCAAAGTTATTTGAGCTTTGAATATTGATTTGTTTGTGAATTTACTGAATTCCGCGTTTTGTGCTGGGACCCATGCAAGAGCACAAAAAGCGGACATACACGGACGCGGACTAAGAGTCCGCGAAGTCCGCGGGGTCCGCGTTATAGACCTGGCCTTAATTCCAGCATTTCAAACATTTATGAGAGTCTTTTTCTTCAGTAGGATTAAAATTCAGAGCTATAGTATAGGCCACCATTGTTTGGTGATAGTCAAAAACCACGCTTTGCCAGGACATGCATTGGGTGATGCCCATCCATCCCTTCGCAGATCTTCCAGATTGTTTCGCCAGCTCTGCAACAAGCTTTGCGACAGCAGTCTCATCCGAAACCATTCATACAACGGGGCAGACTCTCTGAGAGTATTCAATTTGCTTCCAACAAACAGCAGTAACTCCAAATGATCCACCATGTTGATTCACTCATATCGTTCATAATGATGACCCCCTGAATATTTGCGGAAGTTTTTCACAATTTCTACCTTGCTTCCTTGTGGAGAATGTTACGAGCCTCCGGAGAAAAGTTGCGCTGTTTGAAACAATAGGTCCTATTGTCCCCAGGCCCCTTCTTCCTACCCATTCTCTTCTCTTTCCTCTCCTCGCTTTCGCTTGGGGGGATTCCCAATCCCTTCTCGTTTTCGCGTTTGGGGCTTCCCAGAAACCCATATCGAGGCACAGCGGAGAATCAATGCAATATGGCGGCCATAGTCGTGTTGTGCATATATTTCACATATTTGGGTAAAGACAATGAAGAAGGAAGAGACAACCACAGTACTGTGATCCAGAATTGCAAAATAAGGGAATAAAGTCGAAAAATGAAGTTTGGAATATCAAATCCTTTTTACATCATCTTTATTGAACACACCCTGGGGGTCAATGTAAAAAAAAAGATATTTAAAATCGGTCAAGGGATCGTCAAGATATTGATTTTTTAACTTTGGCCTAATTTGTTTGTTTGTTTACATTACTATTTCCGGAATAGTGCTGTTTTGAGGGCAGTTTTTAAATCCTCATTTCTCCATCTAGGAAAGTCCGAAATTCTTCATTTTTGTCTTGCTTGAAACCACTGTTCTTGTACTTCAAAGTAATGTCAAGACATGTTTTAATTTTTTCACTTTTGGAACTTCTGAAAGCAATTTCATAATGGCGGGTTTTCGAGAAATTAATGGGCTTGAAAAGTCAATTGTGAAATTGAACACTGAATACAAAAAAATTGTATCAAATTGCATGAACCAAATGAATTCTATGATTTAAAGCAACTTCCCCTTCAACCTTTTTCCAAAGGGCTTGTACAAATTTGAGGCCAGAAAAATTTTCTGACCGTTCAAAATTTTTCGGTGGCCACTTTTGTGTTCTTTATTTTATCGCACATTTTGAACAAATCTTAGCACATAGGCCCACTAAGTGAATTTACAAAGACCAACCATCATTCATGTGGTCCAGAAACAAGACAAGCAACATTTGCACCAGCTTACAAAATGCAGCGTTGCTTAAAATTGATGATTTACAAGTTTTTCGATTTTTATTATGACGAGGAATGAGCAAAAACGCTGTTTTTTCGCAAAAAATCTATCTAAAGGGGCGCAATTAGGCTACAAGCAAAGAAATTAATTGAGTTGTTCTGTAAAAATCATATTCTAGCAAGGAAAAACATCAAAATTCAGAACTGATAATTTTTTCGTCAAAAATCCTTCAAAATTGCATAAAAATGCAGGTTTCACCTGAAAATTTGAAGAGCTGCAGATTTTTTATGGCCACGAAATTGTACAAGCCCTTTGACAAAAAGATGCAGGGGAAATGGCTTTAAATCATAGGATTTATTTGGTTCATGCAATTTGATACAATTTTTTTGTATTCAACGTTGAATTTCAAAATTAACTTTTTAAGCCCATGGATTTCTCGAAAACCTGCCATTATGAAATTGCTTTCAAAAGTATCAAAAATGAAGACATTATAGCATATTTTGAAATTAATTCGAAGTACATGAATAGCAGTTTTACGTGAGACAAAGATAAAGAATTTCGGACTTTCCTATACGGAGAAATGAGGATTTAAAAACTGCCCTCAAAGCAGCACTATTCCGGAAACGGCAATGTAAACAAACAAACAAATTAGGCCAAAGTTCAAAAGTCAATAACTTGACGATGCCTTGACCGATTTTAAATATTTTTTTTTTACATTGACCCCCAGGGTGTGCTTAATGAAGATGGTATAAAGAGAATTTGGTATTCAAAACTTCATTTTTTCCTATTTCTTCCGTAGCCTGGATCACAGTGCACAGCATTGTAAGTATGAATAAATATAATTCTTAATGAGGCAATTTAAGCATTTTTAGGCCACCACAGTAGTCTCCTTCGGCCCATGGTATGAGCTGCTAAGTCTTCTACCAACTCTAAATGCAAAGCACGTGCCATACAACATGAAAATAAAGCAATGTACGTCTTATGCATACTACCTTTCTGATCTTTCACGTACAAGGGACCAGCAAAGTCAATTCCAACTTTGCTGAAGGGTGGAGCTGCTTGGACCCTAAAACTTGGTAACGGTGCCATCGGAGGTGCTTTATAAGCTTTACCTTCAAGCTTCTTGCAAACAACACATGGCTTTATCACCTTTTTTACGAACTGTCTTCCTTTTGTGATCCAATACTTTGATCTAACTTCAGCAAAGGTAACATGAAGACCTTTATGACCTACCTTGGCATGCATTTTCCTAACAAGAAGTTCTGTAAATCTGTGTTTCCGTGGCAAAATGATAGGAAACTTACCTTCCATTTCTAGATCCGCATTTTCAAGTCTGCCTCTGCACCTCAGAATTCCTTGATCTTCCTCAATGCCTAATTGTTGAACAAGCAGGTTGTATTTTGATCATTCTGCAACTCTGCTTGCACTTCCATAATCCAGAATCTTTCTGCTAACATAATTTCTGGCACCGTCAGTGGCTCTACAATTATTTCCTCACCTGTTCGTTTGGCCTTAAGGTTCCTGATAAACCTGCAAACATAAGCAGTGATACGCAAAAGTTTGTCAAGTGAACTGTACTTACCAATTTCAATGACTTGGCTTACACCTGGTTTCTGATTTTCTGTCACAAGTAATACATTTGTCTTTCTTTTTTCTTCTTGAGCTTCCGATGGCTCAGCCACAACAATTTATCCTTAATCAACCAGTGGGGACCATGCCACCACAATTTACTGTTCTTTAACACATCTGCAGTGATTCCACGTGATCCTATGTCAGCCGGGTTATCCGTTCCAGGACAGTGTCTCCACTCAGCCTTGTTAGACAACGTGAGCACTTCGTTCACACGATGTTGGACAAATTGTTTCCATTCTTTGTTGTTGTTCATCCAGAACAAGGCTGTTTTACTATCCAACCAGTAAAACTTTTCCTCAATTCTCACTTGGGAACTCTATGCAACTTAAACAGCATTCATTAGCATGGCAAGTATACGGGCTGCCATCAACTCAAGTCTAGGTATTGATAATTGCTTCAAAGGAGCAACCCTGGTCTTGGCACACACAAGTTGACTATGAGTACCAGATTCAGTCTCGTATTACAAGGTAGATAACAGCTGAATAGCCCTTTAGAGAAGCATCTCCAAAACCATGCAAAGTACAACGCATAACCTTACCTGTACCTTGGTTATGCAAACATCTTGGAACAACAATTTTACCAATTTCATGCAATTTTTTTGACCATTGATCCCATTTCTCTCGTTTTTCAGTGGGCAACTCATCGTCCCATCCAACATTTTCCAGACAGAGTTCCTGGAAAAGAATTTTGCAGATATCATAACTGGTGATACAAGGCCTAAAGGATCAAACAGTTTTGCCAGAGAACTCAACATTGCACGTTTAGTGACCTTGGCATCTTGAGGAATACATGCAACTTTACTCAGATCAAATTCTAGATTGTCTTCATTTTGATCCCACACAATACATAAGACCTTGTTTCTTACCTGACTTGTTTCTGAACCATCAACAACTGTTTTAGCATATGACAAGTCATACTCCTTGCTCAGACCTAACTCTTTCTTCTGGACATCTTCCTCTTTCTGTATCATTTGAGCAAGTTCTGGTTCATTAGTCTTCCACTTTCTGAGGTTAAAACCTCCTTCCAACATTCTCAATTTGACTTTGTGATACAAATTCATGGCAGTCTCAATGTCTTGCGCTCCAGATGCCCAGTCATCTACATAGAATTCCTTACTCACCTTGGACGCAAAATCTGGGTCAATTTCCTGGTACTGCTCAATGTGGTGACGCAAGACAGCATTAGGCAAAAACGGGCTCAAACTTACGCCGAAGACCACAGTCCGGAACCGGTACGTTAAGATAGACGGATTCTGAGCATAAACATCATCAACCCAGAGAAAATGCAAACTATCTCTGTCTTCTGGATGGATTTCTATATTAAGAAAGGCCTTCTCAACATCCGCGACCATAGCTACTCTGTGTTCTCTCCAAGAAACGAGAAGATCAAAAATCATAGGCGTTAATGATGGCCCGACATGAAGACAATCGTTTAATGATACACCACCTGGTCGATCTTTGCATGATGCGTCATAGACCATATGTACCTTTGTCGTCTCTGCTTCCCTCCGAACAACTGGTCTATGAGGCAAATAATATGGTGAATTTGAACTTTCTAAATTTAGAACTTTCTCAACAATACCTTTCTCTACTTGTTCCTGGATAATACTGTCACATTCTTGTACCATTTCTGGGTCTTTCCCGAGCTTAGTAAGCTGGCCTTTCAATCTACAGACACAGGTTCCATAATTGCTAGATAATGGTTTGTGACCTACCTTCCACGGTAACTTAATCCTGCAACGATCTCCTTTGAACTCAATACCATCAATGGCTTCAGTGTAAACATCATTTGTAGGCCTAATTCCTACACTATCCAAGTCCCATAATCTGTGAAAATCTTCTTCTGATGTAGGTGGCTCTGGGACAAAAATATTTTGAGAATTCCAAGAAACATGGTTAACAGTGATATTTTCAACATGATCAACAAAGATAAATTTCTCACCTTCTAGTGGGCATGACAAAACCCACCCCAACTTTTTTTTCACTGCAACCGGCTCATCATATTGTTCAAAAGCACATGGTTTTGAATGCAATGCATTGTGGATACATCACAATCCACAATGCATTGCACCAACAGAGAACTTTTGGTCACACACGTAACCAGGTAAGTTACGTGTGTGACATAACAACAAGTGTTAATTTAATAAGTTGTAGGCATGCGATTTGACATAACTGTGGTTCCCTTCATTACAATGAGTAAATCTAAAGAGAAAACTAAAGCAACTGAAAATTTATCAAGGGATCTCCACAACGGAGAACTTTTTCAAAAATTTAGTTACGTGTGTGACTTTGATTTTGTGCCCCGCACACCTCCTTATAAATCATGAAACCGTCAAGAAATTTTATTTTTGGTAACAAAACTAAGAACTGCACAACTTGTGAAGTATATGATGAACAGAAACTGTTTAAGAACATTGGTTTCAAGTGGCAATCCAACTTTGTAAGATATACTATGAATGCTTATATAAAGAGCGCACATACCCTCTTTAGATAAAGACGCCATTATGGATTACCAAATTGGTTGATCAAAGAAAAAATATTTATTTTACAAACTTAAATGATATCAGATCAGTTTTAACCACAAAATGTAACCTAATTCTCCAATTTTAAAATATGCATGTTGGTTGACCTTTTCATGGAATACTCCTGCACAGAAAATATAAGCTAAGCTACGATTTATCTTGATAAAGGAAATCCTAAACAAATTTTTACTTAACTTACATTTGCTCCCTGCGTCATCTTACTTGTAAGGTGCTTGAGTAATGTCTAAACATTGGAAAAGCCTAAAAAACTTTGTTTTGATACAGTTCATGAGGTCACAGGTAGTGAACATGAAGATTGTTATGGAACCTCTAAGAAACTAACAAGAAACTCTGCACTTTGACTTTTGAAATTTAACAGTTTTAGAAACTTTCAGTACTGGCCCAAATTCTTAGTTTCTGATAAAAAATATGTGCATTGGCACAGTGTGTGAAACTGTATCAGCGCCACCCCTTAGCTTCCTTTTTTCTTTGACTCACAGATATCCAAGCCCCCAACCCTTAGTGTCTGTTCAGTCAATTTTTGTCATCATGTTTTTTTTATGAGGGAGACATTATTTTGGAATCACCTCATATATCGTATTTCATTTCATATGATTTTCTTACATTGATAGGTGTAAATGTGGTCATTGCTCAGTGAAGCTGCTTCAAAATCCTAAGGAATGCTGGTGCTGCCAAGAATTGGAAGGTTGCAAGGAAGCATCGCAAAGTGAGGAGGTACAAAGAGACATAAATGGAAATATATCTTGTGTCACAGACCATCCAGGTTTTGCAGATGTATGCCTTAGAAAATGGTGCTTGAAACAGGCTGCTGACAAATACAAAACAAGAGGAGGACAGAAGTATGACAAATCAGGAAAGGAAGAAAGGTTTGTACTGTTTGGGAGGCAAAATTTCAAAACTATGACAGGTTTTGTTTAAAAGCAGCCAACAAACAAAAATGAAAATGTATCATTGTGGCAAAAATGGATTGCAATTAAAGTATCCCAGAGTCCAGGATAGACAACTCTCTCTGCTCAGCAGTTTTTGAAAGTTCCCACCCAGGCCTACTCATTCCTGGATGTATCCCTTACCTGTTCCTTTGAGTCTTCAATGGTGGAACATTTGCAGTCATGCTGCTGGAAATGTATTTTGAACTGCATTTTTCATTTTCAACAGTTGTTTATTGTGAAGTGAATAAGGACAATGTGAGAAGTATTTTGCCTGGTTATGGGATGTCTCTACCTGCCCTATTTATTCTAGATCCGTGTCTATTCTGGCCACAAGAACTCCAGCCAATTCATTCTTTTTCCAGATTACCCCTACTATGGCATCACCATACTCTATGCTAGCTCGAGAATCCAAATATACATGATGTAAATGTGCTGCAAGATGCCAGTTCCTTCCTTGATTTTATTACAACAAAACAACTTTCATGACCATTAATCGATATCATGATTGCAAGGCCCTTGTGTACAAGTAGAACCTGACCTGATGATGATGAATCATCGTCCTGTCTTTCATACTGATTCTACTTCCAATATCTTATACAGGCTTATTTTATCTAGGTTGCTGAGAACTGAAAATTTGTCAAGGGATCTCCACAACGGAGAACTTTTTCAAAAATTTAGTTACGTGTGTGACTTTGATTTTGTGCCCCGCGCACCTCCTTATAAATCATGAAACCGTCAAGAAATTTTATTTTTGGTAACAAAACTAAGAACTGCACAACTTGTGAAGTATATGATGAACAGAAACTGTTTAAGAACATTGGTTTCAAGTGGCAATCCAACTTTGTAAGATATACTATGAATGCTTATATAAAGAGCGCACATACCCTCTTTAGATAAAGACGCCATTATGGATTACCAAATTGGTTGATCAAAGAAAAAACATTGATCATACAAACTTGAATGATATCAGATCAGTTTTAACCACAAAATGTAACCTAATTCTCCAATTTTAAAATATGCATGTTGGTTGACCTTTTCATGGAATACTCCTGCACAGAAAATATAAGCTAAGCTACGATTTATCTTGATAAAGGAAATCCTTTACAAATTTTTATTTAACTTACATTTGCTTGATGAATCATCGTCCTGTCTTTCATACTGATTCTACTTCCAATATCTTATACAGGCTTATTTTATCTAGGTTGCTGAGAAGTGTCTCCTATGGAGAGTTTACACGCCTTGTTTATGGAAAATTAGGCAACAAACGCATACCTTTGCCTGCATGTGCGTATGATGCAATTAGAGCAACTTTTGCAGGGGACGATCCAATGACAGGCTTCATTGAAGAAGATGTGCTTGAGTGAACAAATATTTTGGAATGGTAGGAGGAAGATACTGTACATGTAAACGTCTGTGATACTTAAAAATGGAATCTGTTATAACACACACGCACACACATGCATATCTTTTTTATAAGAAACCGTTTATAATTAACTCGGACTTTCAGATTGCCAAAACGTTAAAAAACTCTTGGATGTTTCTCTATGCTATGCATGAAAATATGCATGATAAAAATCTGAAGGAACAGATTTGGTAATTTTCAGAGACTTTCAATACTGGTCCAGATTCTTTAGTTTCTTATAAAAACAATATGAATATGTGCAGTACACTGCATATGAGTAAAAATGTGATGCTAAGTTTTGTTCTTCGGACAGTCAACAACATCTTTGTGGCCACGCATTGGGTGCTTGCAAATCAAACAACGTGGTGGTGCTCTTTGCTTTTTTTGATTCTGCTGTTCTACCATATCTGGATCTGAAAAGATTTATGCATTGTCAGTTGTTAAAAACCCATTGTTAAATGCTTTCTATCTAAAGCCTTGGATATTAAAATAGGTCAAAGAGGGCATCAAACTGCTCCTCAAAAAATTAAACACATTTCTTGATGTGGATAAGCTTTGGGCTAGTCTTTGCAGTGGTTGCATTTCTCTGTAACATCAAAACATGTGGATTGTTACAATTTGGATCAAACTTGTTCACAACATCAAAACATGTTGTCATCTGTTATGATTTTGGACAAAATTTGTTCACAACATCAAAACATGTTGTGGATTGTTACAATTTGGATAAACTTGTTCAAAAAAGTAAAATTTCCATTTAAAGTGTATGTAATTACCAGCTGTTGGTGGTACATCTACAATTGTCATTTCTGCTCTTTGCTTTCTTTTTGCAACTGCTTCAGTGACAGGCTGTTTTGTGAGCATTGAGTTGATTGGAGGAGGTGTCATTTCTTTCAACATATTTTCACCCCATTTTAGCAGCTCTACATTCCCACTGGTTATCACTTGATAAATGTCCTCCACATAGCCTGCAATGAAAATTTGCACAGATATTAAACTGACAGTTCTATATCAACTACTGTTATTGATGTAGTATTGTAGTATAAATTGTAGTATCTTCAGTTGTGGACGGAGACTCTAAATGTTATCCTGTTAACGTAGAAGTGCCAATGTTAGTGATTTGAAGAATGAATAGTAAACTTAGCTAACATACCAAAATTTTGCATCACACGAACTTCTTTGATGGTCGCCTCACCATTTTTGAACTTTGGGTAGAACACTTTAATGAGTGGTGACCCATCTGGTTTCCTCTTTTACTTCGCGGTGGACATTGTGGTTGAAATGTATTGAAGCGAGTATTGTTCTGCAAAAGATAACAGTGTTTAAGGGTTATTTTACATCCAGATTAGCCAGGCTTTTAAAATCTTGAGGTCTTCAGCATAAGTGCATATTTTCTGTGCCCAACCACCCATATACTGAAAGTAGAAAGATGCTACAGTATGGGCTGTGCAAGAATTTTACATAACAAAAATGTTTAATGTTAATCTTGAGCCATAAAGACTGTTATTTTTTCCAACCAAGTATTCCTAGGCAGCAAAATCTATTTCATGTGCACAAGGCCAGTACTGTATAAGATAAAATGATTGAGTAGAAATATTAGGAAATATATATATGGAAACAGTGCCCAAGGAATTATACAGTATTGTAAAATATAAACAAACTTCAAAATAGATCTTTAGTGCAAGTTTACACTTTAATATGAGGTGAAAGGGCTTTATTGTTACCAACCTGCAATACATTCCTGGATATGTGTAGGCAAACATTTTGGGGGCAAAGTGGTTTACTCCAGAATGGTATCCTTCCAGGCAACTAGTTTGAGAAACTGGCGAAATCTGCTTAATTCCATTCATCAAACTTGCGTTCAGCAACTCTTTCTCAAGACGTTCATATGGTGGTGAGTCTGTGGACAAATGAAATGTATTTAATAATTTCATTTAAACTATTTTGTAAATCAAACAATCATTTAGTGATATTTAAATCATGATCTTGCTTCTCACACACCTTGCAATGCCAAATACTTGCGGGTTTTGTCTTTTATACTCATTAGTTACATTAGGGCAAGACTTGTTTTAGCGAGCTTGATTTTTTTCTTGTTTCTTCCCATTGTTTTGAAAGAAAAGGTAACTGCATTCCCGTACCCCCTATTTGCTGCCACTGTGATTTAAAATCACAAACAGGTTATTTATTTCTTGAAAAAGTACACAATATAAAGACATCAAGCTTGACACATTAAATGATTACTGACCAGGTTGCAGCCATTTCCTCTCAGATATGTTATCATCATGGGCACACTTGTTGAAAATAGGGTCATTAAATCCGGTCTGTTTGTTTGTAATGTGGCACAAGATAGATTTGAATTTTGCCCATATAATACGGCCATCACCGTTGCTGGTTGTCAGTGCAGACCAATACAAATGATTCTCAATTGGTCGTATCCATTCACCGATTATTTCCATGTCTTTCTCCTTTGCAGCCTGTGACAAAACTTTTCGAATTTCTGTAAGGAGATGTAATTAAATAAGGTAGAGGAAAAGTATTTTGCCCTAATCAAATTCAAAAGGAACAGAATGAGCTAGTTGGATGCAATCTTTGTAGACTGTGCAACAAAATATGAGGAATTTGAAGAACATCAGCACACCATAGCACATATACAGTATACTGTATCAGACTTGAACAATCAATCAATGAGGCCTTTCAATAAAAAAACAGTTTCTACATATAGTAGCTTGTGTCCAGCTTGCAGCTGGTCTCTTCTATTGCAATCCTGGATCCTATACTCAAGTTTAAATGATTTATCTTAATTTGTGCTTTCCATGTAGTACTTTGTTGGCTTTTTCATGAATTTCAGTTTTTTTATCTAAATACAGTAGGTAAATATAATGTCTTGTCCAATTCCTACCATAACCATCCCCAAGGGCATCCCTGGGCATTTGCACAAAGAATATTCCCAGACCCTTAGGCATTTGACCATAATTTTTTCCCCAGCACCCAGGCATTTGAGCAAAGAATTTTTGTTGACCCCAGGGGGCTGTCAGGGTAGGAATTGAATGAGACGTAAAACATACTGTACAGCATGGATGCCTAGGACCATAGGATAACTATTTCCCATCTTAAAATGTGATGTTTGGAACAAATTCTAGTTTTCACTCACTCTTTTTTATATGCCACAGATCAAAATAATGCTTTATGTCCTTGTGTTTTTCTCGCATGAATTTTGCATTAGTTGAATGTCTGTCTGTTATCAGCTCAGATATATCCAATCCTTTTGCAAGAAGAAAATTCAGTGCCTTTTCAAATCCAAAAAAATCCATTCCACTGCTGCTGCCAGCTTGGTTTTTCTGAAATTAAGATTAAGAAAACTAGTAATTGAATGTGGCAACTACAGGGGAAATATTTGTTTTTTTGCTTTTTTCTTTGTTTGTCTTAACCCTTAACAGTCCAGCTGCCAGAACTAAAGAAATCCAGAAATTGGCCTTTTCATCCTGAAAATGTTTGCCATGACCTGAAAAATGTGTCTGATTTTGTATGCAGTAAATCACAATCACAGCCAGTGTTTTTGTTTAGGGAGTTGACTTTTGAATTTTACTGTAACAATTAAATTGGAGGTAATTGGTAGATCTTACCTGCACTACTTCACAGTGAACAATTGCATTCTCTGAACAAGAATACAATGAATAGACACCATATTTGGCACTATGGCCCATGCTATCATGCCTAGCATCACCTGCAAGCACAACTTTTTCACTCTGTTTGGCCTTTTCAATCAATTGCTCTTGATACTGTTTCCAGTATATGTAGATACCAGGAAAGAGTCTTGCCTATACAGAAAAGGGTTGAAAACCGAAATCAGAGAATTGTTCCCAGGGGGTACTCCCTAACTTTCAATGCAAGGTGGTCACCACTATCTCTTTGCTGACCCATAAATATTAAGCCTAATGCTTGGGTGCCCCAAATATTGAGTCCAATGTCTCCGGGACCCCAAATATTGTCTGGGGCATCTAAAATGATTTTGGATATTTCAATTTGAGTTTTATCTTGATCTTTCTCAGTTTTTGACCAGTACCAAGATATTTATTTCATGATTTGCTCCGTCAGAGCCAAATTGCATGATTTCTCCTTTCTTCAAATTTGTGGATCCCAATTGTTAAACTTTTGTCCATGTTTCACAGACCCCCAATATTGATTTAACGTAAAATCTTGGATGCCAAATTTTGGCACAGACTCCCCGTATTGAAAGTGAATGAGTGCCCTCCTGGGAAATTGTTAGGGGGTTCCATAAAAGCTATATTTCTATTATGCGCCCCAAATCATATAAAATTTAAGATTTTACCTAAAGATCTTCCATTCACTGAGATAAATAAGTTTGCATGTTAATTTTGATATGGTTTCAAGTAAAGCTAATGTAAAATTTACAGGCATGTATTTAACTTTTAAAATTGTTTGTGATAAAACCACAAAATGTGGTGTACCAACTACAGTAAAACATTAGCATGTTTCAAGATTGTTCAACTCATCTTGTCAAACCATACACCTCATCTTTTCAAACCATATGTTTGGGAGAGACATTTGTCTTGAATGGCAGATATGTGAAAATAAGAGCATGGATCAGTTCTATAGTTGTGATGTAATCATGCAGACAGGTATACATACCCTTTGATGTTTGAAGTAGGTTGCAAATGAAATGCAACCAATGCCAATAGAACTGAAAATCTGCTTAATTTTGCTTATTGACCCACCAGAAATCAATGTGCCAAAACAGAGAAGGAAATTTCCAGCAGCTGATCTCATGCCAGGCATCATAGGTTGGCTATGCCATCGATATTCTCTGCCACACACACCACGAAATGATGTCAGTATCACCATTGTTCCTGAACACGTAGCCTCCACTAATGGTTTGTCTGCTTTGCACAGATGACAAATATTAAACAGCAACAGCAGTTTTGACAGAAATGTTATGAACTTTGGTTGCTGTCTAAGGTTTCCTTTTGCAGTAACTTGTCTAAAATGGTAAAATAAAATTTTTACTCTTTGAACACTTATCCATAAATATATACATTACAGTCTATTTCTGAAGATTGGGGGTAAAAGTAGGAAATTGTAGAAATGCAATTTGTAACTTGTCCAATGTGTGGTACAGTACATCACTAGAGGGAATGAATGGCCACCTTCATTATATGAAGATTCTGTAAGGACAGATTCACATTTGATTGTTTCACAATGTGATTATCTCAAAAGCTAAATCATCTTAATTGAGATCCCATCTTTTGGACAGTCAAATTGAGATGCTATGCAAAAAAACATTGTATGAGTTGGATTCATTCATTTAAGAACTATCAAGAAAACTTAGGCTCTAAAATTACAGCAATTTGAAGAAATTTTCATGGCTTGCTTGAATAATCAATTCTTGATAACTTCTTGTACAAAAATTATATGTTTGTCATCATACCTCTTATTGCCTTCTTCAATTTCAATGTAATCATCTTCACTGCTACTTATAGTTGGCATGAATTCATCATCTGACTGGCGAGTATCCTCACAGTCTTCCATCTCCGAAGATAGCGAATCCAAATCACAAGTGTCTGACAATTCATCAGGAGTTGTTTGACAAGATGCTGCATCTAGCAATGGCTTTTTCCTTGGTGATACTTTTCTCTTCAATTTTGCTGTCAAATCAATGGATTACAAACTAAGATGTTCTGTCATATCATAATTTTCCAAACATAAATCACATTTTTTCAACTTAAGCAGGAAGGCTCCCCCAATATTTTGCCGCAATACTGACAATTGTGCTACATTACCAATATAAATTTGATATATTGTTCTCTATAGTTTCAAAAACAAAAGCCCCACAATCAGCAGCTACTACATACAAACCTATACCGTAGCACACTTTACACAATATGCTTCAATACTTACTGGCTAATTTGTATTTAAGACGTCGCTTCTCTTTCTGTGATTTCTCATACCGGCTTTTCCAATCGATAATTTTGTTTCTTAGTTTTCTAATTTCTTGAGATTTTCTTTCACAATTTTCACAATCTTTGCTCAGATTGCTGGGGCAGTGGGTGCTACTTTTATCTTATCTTAACTTAATGCTAATAGGCCCAGCAGCAGGTTCGTCACTCTTGGCATTGAGAAGTTCTCGTATAACTGAAATGGAAGGTGCGATAGCAGTTTGTTAAAATACATAAAATTGTCATACATCACAGAAGAAAAGAAGTAATTAAACGATTTATCATTACTCTTTGGTGCAAATCTGTATCGATCATGTGATATTCACTAACCTGCCCTACTTTTCCGTCTGGATAGTGATTGCTCCACAGTTCCCATCCCCTTGTGATCTTTGTCCCTACTTTCCGACGGTGGATACAAGATTGTTGGATAACCAACACAACCAATGTCATCTTCAATTAGTCATGGCATACATGGTTTTCCCTAGCCTTCTAAGAAATGAAATCTCCTCTTGAAATTTTCCGGAGTAAAGTGTTTGGAGCAAATCACGGATCCTGCGGTATCTGTCCATTTTGCCCTGGACAACTTGACAAAGTCGGTCCATCGCTTTCTCCTCTTTATGGCCTCGGGACGTGGATCTCCATAATAGGGGATCTTGTGCAGCAATATGCCCTTTGGTATGTCTGGATGGTTTTCGCATCGCCCCACGACACATCTGTTGGGCATTTCTGCAGAAATGGAAGGCAAAGGCAAAGAGAGTCGTTCGGTGCTTTCGGCAGCCTCTCCACGCTCCTCACTGCACTGCAAAACGAACGCAGCAACCTTTCTTTTTTGTGTCCTGCGCGAACGTCATCACAACTGTTGGTACCAGACCTCTGATGGTCAATCTCTCTTCGCGGCCGTGAACGAAAAGCTCCTCAAAAAAGCGTGAATATTCGAAACTTTAAAGATTCAATGCAGGCCAAACAAAGTCCAAAATTGCAAAAAAGATAATTCAATATCTTCAACATACGTATATCTATCAATAAAAGATAAAATTGTGTAAAGTACAGGTCCACTTTAACGATAGTGTATTAGCATCAAGCCATTTCTTTACTAATCTCAACTCTTTGTTGACAATTTTGATCAAATTGAATAAATCTTTGGATTCATAGTAGATGTTTGTATCATCAGCAAAAAGGTAGAAAGTGAGTTTCTTAGAAGCATTTGGTAGATCATTGATATAGATCAGGAAAAGTAATGGACCCAGCACAGAACCTTGTGGTACACCACAAGTAATTGAAAGTAAGTTAGAGTTACTTCCATTGACAGAAACATATTGCTTTCTATCAGACAGATATGATCTGAACCACTCAAGGGCACATCCACGAATACCATAATGTTCCAATTTTGAAAGCAAAATTCTATGATTAACTGTATCAAAAGCCTTTTGTAAATCAATGAAAATACCACAACCAAGTCTTTTGTTGTCCAGTGTACTTCTTACAGCTTCTGTTAAACTCACAAGAGCATGATCAATTGAGTGGTTTTCTTGAAATCAAAATTGTAATGAATAAAGAACTTTATGTATTTTGAGGAATCTATGCAGTCGTTTGTACATTACTTTCTCAAATAACTTGCTGAATATGGGTAAAAGGGAAATTGGCCTATACTTTGATGGAAGCTCAGGATTTCCTTTTTTGAAAAAAGAAATAACCTTGGCAATTTTAAGTTTATCAGGGAAAATTCCAGACTGGAAAGACTGATTCACAAGGAGAGCCAGAAGTGGTGAAACAGAACATCCAATGATCTTAAGTAACTTTATTGGAATACTATTAGGGCCTACAGATTTGGAAGGATTTAAAATATTGATTAGATCATTGACTTCTACCGAAGTAACTGGAGTGAGGAAAAGTGAACACAAATTCTGTCAGATAAATGATCAAGAGGAGATTTTGGTCTTAATGGGATTGTCTTTGTTATACCATCAGCAACATTAAGATAAAAATCATTAAAAATGTTTGACATTTTAGATGGGTCAGATGTTACATTTCCATCTTTGCCTTTGATTTTGTTAATTGAAGAAGAAGTGGAAGACTTATGAGAGATTATTGTCTTGATACCTGACCACAGTTTTTTCATATTTTGACTATTGGTGGAAAAATAATTATGAAAGTACCTTTTTTTGCTTTCTTTTAATTCATTGGACACACGGTTTCTAAACTTCTTATACAAATTAAGGGTATCAGGAGTCTGCTGCTTTTTCATTTTCCGTAAAATTTTGTCACGGATTCTCATCATCTTTAGGATCCTGTCATTTATCCACGGTTTATCTTTGAGTTTCATTTCCTTTCTACTCCGCCTTTTGATTGGAGCATGTTGATTTGTTAAAGTATTAAGATCCTTCAAAAATCTATCAAATTTTTCATTCACATCCAAGTCACTGTTTTCTAAATAAGTGAAATCAATCTGATGGAAGTCATCAATAAATTTATCTTCTTTTAAGTTTGGAGTAGTCATATTTGAATGATTCAGATTTGTTATGACTAACCTGAGTATTTTTCAAAATCAAAAACTGGGGAAAATGATCACTAATTTGCATCACAATATTGCCACTTGTTATATTAGCATTAGTAGCGTTAGTGTATATGTTATCAATAACTGATGCTCTTTGTTCCGAGACTCTAGTTGGATGATGAATGCAAGGAAGAAGGCTATGGGAGAAAAAGTTGTTGACAAAGTCACTTGTTTGTGTATGGGAAGCATAATCCAGAAGGTTGACATTGAAATCTCCCATGATAAATACCAGCTTGTTTGAAGATATTTTGGAAAGAACATTCTGAAAATGAGATGTAAGGTTATCAATAGCTGAACTAGGATGTCTGTAAACACAACAAATTAGGAAATTTTTGTCATTTCTGTTTTCAATTTCAACCCATATGGTTTCAAAATCATTTGTGCAAGAGTCCAAATCAGTTCTTGGGTTAGAAGTAAGAGAATCTTTAATGTACAAACCAACACCACCATTCTGAGTGAGTGACTGAGTCTTAAAAAAGGTATAGCCAGGGATTTCAACATTTGACAATAAGGGATTGTCCATAGAGTGCCATATTTCAGACACTCCAATCACCTTGGGATTCAAATTGTGTGAGCAGATAAAGAAACTAATTCATCATGATGAAGGGAAAGGCTTCTTATGTTAGTGTGAAGAATGGGAAAGTCAGTACTGGATAACTGTAAAGAAGAGAGTTCAGGTAAGTTGAAGTAGCGAGAATCAATATTTTGAGGCATGTGTTCATCAATATCATAATCACTAAGATTGGGCAAGTCCATAAGGTTAGAAGTAATTTCAAACGAGGGTGCAGAATCAATGAATGAAGGGAGGTCAAAATCACGAAGCCCTGAGAATTCATCATTTGCTAAAGAGCCAAATGGAAACATTTCAAGTACGAAGAGCCGCAACTGTAGTTAAGGATACAGAACTTTTAGCAAAGTTGAGTGCTGGTGATATGGTTGCCCTAGATGCAGTTTATCATGCCCAATGCCTAGTGACTCTGTACAATCGTGCTCGTAAAGAAAGCCAAGTCATGAATGGTGAAAATAGTTCAGAAAGAGCTGTTGCAGGTATCGTGTTTTGAGAAAATCGTAGGAAAAGAAATTATGGATATGGGCATCGACAGAAGAGGAAAGAAACACATGCATTGCATGGTAAAAGAACATGACTGCACAGATTACGAACTTCCAGAGTCCGTTTGTGAACAACCAACAAAAAGAAACGGAATAGAAAGTGAAAGCTGCTGCGTAGATGTAGATGCTACTGGTTTTGAAATTGTTGACTGGAACAATGGTGAATCGCCTGTGGAGCGAGACAATTCTGACGGTGGAGATTGCATCGAAGAAAGCGTCGCGGAACTTCAACAGCCTAATGTTAACGAAGAAGAAGCAACCTCTGCTGGTAAGATCAAAGGCCTGGCCTATCTTTGAAATCTTAAATGATTTCTTTATCATGTACAAATGTCCCAATTACAACATATAATAGAAAAGTTCCTTGGTTTCCGCACTTTTTTCTTCTTTTTATCCAAACGTTGCACTAAACTCACCAACCAAATGTAATTGGCAACATTTTGAGACGAATTGATCAATGATCCCAGACTTTTTCAAAGACTATGATACAGTAAACCTACAATGTTTTTCATATAAGCTTCTTGTAATGTTTCTTGATTTTCATGCAACAGTTTTGCACGCTATAACTTAACCATTAGTGCCACATTTTGTGGTTGTGTCATAAACAAAGGATCATAAAGAAAGAAAATACTTTCTAGTATTATTATTTGGGCTCGTGATTAATCATTTGTTTTGATACCGTACTTCCTTTGCACAAGCTAGGTATTAGCCTATAATCTTTGTTTGAGAATTCATTCTTGGTCATCCATTAGTTATGAAGTGAAAGATAGTTGTTTGAATTGACTTCCGATTGCTTCTACCAGTGGAGTTTCTTATCTTTTTGAAGAAATTTCTAGTCTCAGTACAATTTCTTAGAAACAGCTTCCTTTAAAGGATGAGTAGTAGTTTACCATTATAATGGAGTAGCCTAGGATTCAAAGTCAAGCAACGCATTTCATTTATTTCTAGTTGTTGTAATTGAAGACTCAACAGACAGCAGGCTCAACAGACAGACTACAATTGGAGGCAAATAGAATGTCAGCTGAAGAAGTAGCAAAGTTTAATGCATCTTGTTAATACACGATTACAATGAAAGGTTGCAATGTCATGTTTGAGTGCTCTGCATGTGAAAGTTCTAATGTTTTGACAAATGGTACAACAAAAACAGATGCTCACTCAATGTCCAATCTTATTAGGCACCAAGAAACCGACCTACACAAGTTCAAAGTGCATGTTTTAAGTCGAAAGATGGGGAGAGATAATCCATTGCTTTGCAAGATATTTGACCAAATTGAAATGCCTGTAGGGAAGAATATGTTTCTATTAGGAGATGGGCATTTGATATGTCGTTCATGCAAGGGAGTGAAGATTTCATTAACCTCAAGAGGATCTGCCCTACAGAGAGCAAAGAGTCATCTCAACAGCAAAGACCACAAGAAGCTAAATGTACCAGCAACAACAACAGTGGACTGTATCACATGCAGCAAAGCCAGTCACTCAAAGCAAAATCTGACATTCCAGTATAGTTTGCAACAATTAGCATTTTTGAATCAATGAGGTGAAATAAGTTTTTGTGAAGGAAGGCTTCCTAGGATTTCCAAGGGACGGAAAGCCTAAAAAGTTACCAAAAATTTTGCTAAGTTTGCTAAAATCTAGTTACATTGAAAACACTGACATCAGTTGTTGGGGCCGAGCAACTAAAACATGCCTTTTGACAAAAGTGAGTTGGAGATGAAATTAGTCAACATGCAAGATTACAAGGTGATTTTGTTGCTTCACGTACATAATAGTGCCTACTACAAAGTGTTTTATGACCATGAAATCTTATGATTTCAACTGTTGGTTATCACATATTCTTACTAGTAATTCTCTTATCTTAAAGAGTCTCATCAAAAGAAACTCTTTTACAAAAGCAAGGTCTAGTGTCTGTCCTTGGTCTAGGTCTAATGCACTGTGCTGTTGCCAGGAAGCTGTTTAGGTTGAAACTCGCATCCACCAACGGGGGCATTGTATTGGAAACAATGTGAATGAGGTCAAATCAACCATCAGTTACGAGATCCCAATTGATGCTTGGAAACATGTGACCATGTGCGTACAACAGAAGACAAATATTTGGTACACAAAGGAAAACAAGAATAGGTATGGTAGGCTACAGGTGCACCATGTGCAAGCTAGGTAGGCCAGCAATGGGCCACAAGCAGGCCAGCAGTGAGCCAGAAGTAAGCCAACAGTAGGCCAAAGGTAAGCCAACAGTGAGCCAAAGTTAAGCCAAATGGTAGGCCAAATGGTGTAGGCCAGCATAGGGAACATTCATCTGAGCATGCACGGCAAATTTGAAAAATCTCGTGCTCGCACCGTTCTTTCCTCCAAGGATGCGATGGTGGGCAGCCGTGTGTTAGAGGCGGGAAAATTTATCCAAGAAAGATCGAAGATCTCAACCTGCTGAACAAAGAGAGATGAAGAGAAATAGAAGCAAAGTTTAAAGGTTTGTTCCAGCTAAATATTTTTGCTCAATGTCAACAGTTATAACATCACTAATTGGCCTTTCAGAGCTAAAATTTATCTGGGCCTAAGAATCGTTAATATTAGGCCTGTCCACCGAAGGTTGAATAACCGCTATTCGGTTATTTGATCACTATTTGAATAGCAGTGAAGCGAAGCGATCATTCGCTGCCCTCCGAATAGTGCGATTATTCGGATCCAATGACCAGTCGAATAGATCGATTATTCGGATAGTATGACTAGTCGACTGGTTGGAATGCAAAATGATCAGTCAAAGGAACCGAATAGGTTGACATAGCGAATAATCCGAATGGAATGACATGCTACGTAAAGCAAATATTGCGAATAGTGTGACTGCTCGAATAGATCGAATTGCTTTGTCTAGACGGTGGAGGCGAAAGAAAGGGCAGTGGCAAGCACATCATTATGTAAAATAGTTGACGTTGTTTGTCAACGTATTGTATTTCTCTGCAGGTCATTGTTATTCTTACAGGCAAACTGTGCTTAGCATGTTTGTAAATGACGTACAATGTGATTATTTAGGACCATTATGTAGCATGCTAGTAAAATAACCCAAACGTAGTTTACTTATAAAAAGAGACCGTTTGCTTATTTTCGATCAAATAATCTTAAACTTATCACACAGTCTACAAGTAATCGAAGTCGAAACATAGTCAAAATGATGAAAAAGTCAAGTCCTGTTTGGGAGTCATTTGAAAAAGTTGACGATAAGCAAGTTAAATGCAAGCTTTGCTGTGAAACTCTTAGTTACTGTGGTGGGACTAGCTCGATGCTGTCACATTTGAGAAGTAAACATCCTGCCGTTACTCACACTCAGCCAAGACAACAGCAACAACTGAGCCTTGCCAGTGCAGGGGCAGGACCAAGCCAAGCCAAGACAACTCAAGGTCGAAAAGTGCAGCCGATGATGGCCAGTTTTGTCACCTTACAAAGAAAATGTAATCCTGGCAGACAAGAAACAATTACATCCCTGATCACAAAGATGGTTGCCCTGGACATGATGCCAGTTTACATGGTAGAGGGGAAAGGATTTCAAAACCTAATGGATTTTTTGGTACCCGAACATAAAGTTCATTCGCATCAAACAATTATGCGACGAATAAACAAGATGTATGGCGAGGTGAAAGGGGTTGTGGAAAAAGGCTTGAATGACGTCAGTGATGTAGCCATAACAACAGATGCATGGACCTCTTTAGCCACTGAATCATACGTTACTGTGACGGTTCACTACACCACCAAAGGATGGCAAATGAAGTCAGTAGTTCTTGATACCAGTGAATTGGATGAGCGGCATTCTGCAGAAAACCTTGCCATACGGCTGGAACTGGTAAAAGCTGATTGGAATCTTGAAGGAAAGATAAGAGTCTGCGTTCGGGATAATGCCTTCAACCAAGCAGCTGCTGGAAGGTTGATCGACGATTGGGAAGATTTGCCCTGCTTTGCCCACACCCTTCAGCTGGCCGTCAATGCCGGTTTTGCACTTGAAGAGGTGAATGAGCTGATTAAGAAATCAGGGAAACTTGTTGGCTTTTTTAAGGAATCAACATCAGCATCAACAGCATTGGAATCTGCACAAGAGCGTTACGAGGTGGTGAAACATCGTTTGATTCAGTCGTGCAAGACAAGATGGAACAGCGTCTATGAAATGTTCCCCCACCTTGATGAGCAGAAGCAATGCGTGCAAGCCGTTCTGTCAGACAGAAGCGTCGTAACAGCTGCTAAGGAGGAAAGCCTGTCACTAACTGCAGCACAATGGAATAAAATAGCTTCGTTGTTGCCTGTTTTGGAGGGACTACAAATTGCCATCACTGCCATGTCCAGTGAGCAAAATGTGTCTCTTTCTTGTGTCCTTCCTGTCGTCAATGGCCTGAAAAACAACTTTTTGAAGATGGTTCAAACAGATGGTGCCTTGCTGAAAAACTTAAAAGCACAGTATCTGCTGATCTCAGTAGAAGATTTCTGACAGATCTTGGTGCTGACTCCATAATTGCATTGGCAGCCTGCATGGATCCACATCATAAGAGCCTGAAATCCTTCAAAGAGCCCCTGCGACTTCTTGTCCATGAGCACGCCCGATATCTTGTCGATTAAATTGAAGCGGGAAACAAGGCAAACATGGAGGACGAGGAGCAGCCACCTGCTAAGAAGTCTGCAATGTCCCTTCTTCTAGGAGAAGATTACTTTGACGAACAGCAATCTTTCCGTGATGAGTTTACCAGCTACATCGAAGAGCCCCCACTGCACCCAAACAGTAATCCATTGCAATGGTGGATGCGGAATGAAGAAAGATTTCCAAAGGTTGCTGCCGTTGCAAGGAGATATTTGTGTGCCCCCTCTACATCAGTTCCTTCTGAGAGAGTTTTTTCCGCAAGAGGAAACATTGTTACGAAGAAACGATGTAGTTTATTGCCCGAAAACGTTACCTGCTTAGTTTTCTTGAACAAAAACCTTTAATTATGTGACAATTGAACGCTGTTTTTTGTTATATATTCATATATTATTATGTAATCAGTCGTTTCAAAGGCAATTTCAGTGCAGTTATTAAATGAGATCATCTAGAATGCCATTTCAATAAATTTTGAACTTTTTCGAACCACACCCTAGCCACGCCCTAGCCACACCCCTATTCGCTGAATGACCGAATATTCGGTAAAATTAGCACCGAATATTCGAATAGTTAGAACCTTTCATTTGGACAGCCCTAGTTAATATCCAACACTTCATGTAACTCAGTTACGTTTTGATCTACTTCTATTTATAACACCTTCCAAAAACGATATACAAGTATCAACCACTAATTTCAGACAGAAATAACATTTTGAAGTTAATATTGACAACCAACAAACGATTGGAAATCTGCATTAATGTATTATCTGTTTGGCAATAGAACATTGCGAGAAGGGAGAGGGAAATGTCTCCACACTTTCGGCATGCCAGTCCAACAACAACAAATATCAACTTAACTAGCAATCTACAGCGTGCCACAGGCTGGGAACAAATATGATAAAAACTTAATAGTTTCTTCATAAGAGAATGGTTTTTTTAAAGGTGTATGCGGTGGCTTTTGCAACGAAAACGGTATTCAGTTCCTCAAATTTTTTCCAGCCATGCTTTTTGAAAAGAAAGATGACGCGAAGGAAGGTCTCTCTCATCACGACCATTTGAAATTAAATTCAACCTAACCAGTAATCTACGGCTTGCCACAGGCTGGGAACAAATATGATAAAAACTTGATAGTTTCCTCATCAGAGAATAGTTTTTTTAAATGTGTACGCAGTGGCTTTTGCAACGAAAACGGTATTCAGTTTCTCGAACTTTTCGATCCATGCTCTTTGGAAAAGAAACGTGGCGCAAAAGAAGGTCTCTCTCATCAAGACCATTTGAAATTAAGTTCAACCTAACCAGCAATCTACAGCTTGCCACAGGCTGGGAACAAATACGATAAAAACTTGATAATTTCTTTATAAGAGAATAGTTTTTTTAAATGTATATGCAGTGGCTTTTGCAACGTAAATGGTATTCAGTTTCTCGAGTTTTTCGAGGCATGCTTTTTGAAAAGAAAGATGGCGCGAAGGAAGGTCTCTCTCATCACGACCACTTGAATTAAATTCAACGTAACTAGCAATCTACGGCTTGCCACAGGCTGGGAACAAATATGATAAAAACTTAATAGTTTCTTTATAAGAGAATAGTTTTTTTTAAATGTGTATGCAGTGGCTTTTGCGGGGGGGTACTCCCATTGTGGCCTGACAGGGGGTCCAGTCAGGGCTAAAGAGGGCCAAAGCAAAAATTTTGAAAAATACCCTCAAATGGTAGTATCTTTTTACAAAAACCCTCACATGGTAGTTCATGAGCCTGAAAACTGGGTCATTTGGTAGCATTTGGAGATGAAAATTTTCTACAGTTTTTCAAGATGTTTTATTGCAAAACTGATTGAATAAAGCAAGGAATTTTTGAAAATTCATTTATTATTGATGCTGTGATGACTAAATTGGTGTGCGGAGGAGCGTACCAGGTTGAAACGTAATAAATGGCTTCGAATCTTAGAATACCCCTAATTGGTAGTATGTGGTTGACAAAAAGGGCCATTTGGTAGCCAATTGGTAAGACCCTCAAACTGACTGGACCCCCCTGTTAGGCCACAATGGGAGTACCCCCCCAGGGGCTTTTGCAACGAAAACGGTATTCAGTTTCTCGAACTTTTCAATCCATGCTCTTTGGAAAAGAAACATGGCGCAAAGGAAGGTCTCTTTCATCACGACCACTTGAAATTAAATTCAACCTAACCAGCAATCTACGGCTTGCCGCAGGCTGGGAACAAATATGATAAAAACTTAATAGTTTCTTTATAAGAGAATGGTTTTTTTTAAATGTGTATGCAATGACTTTTGCAACGAAAACGGTATTCAGTTTCTCAAACTTTTTGAGGCATGCTTTTTGAAAAGAAAGATGGTGCGAAGGAAGGTCTCTTTCATCAAGACCAGTTGAAATTAAATTCAACCTAAGTAGGAATCTACGGCTTGCCACAGGCTGTGACCCGGCGTGGGTTCATAACATGTTGAGGGTACGGGTATGTGCCGCCCATATGGGTGGGTTTTGGGGCCCCAGGTTCTCTAAATAAGGGTCCCTTTTTCGTCAGATTTTCCTTAAACAGGGGTGGGTTATCCAAAAATTGGCGAAAAATAGCAAAAAATGGGTGGTTTTCTACCAAAATTCATCATAAAAGTGGGTATCACCGCAAGTTTTGGTAATTAGAAGAGGGTACCTTTCTGAAAACCGGGTGGCAGGCCCCCGTCCATCCGCAAGTAATGTACCCCCCCCCCAGGGGCTGGGAACAAGTATGATAAAAACTTAATAGTTTCTTTAAACGAGAATAGTTTTTTAAAATGTGTATGCGGTGGTTTTTGCAACGAAAACGGTATTCAGTTTCTCAAACTTTTCGATCCATGCTCTTTGGAAAAGAAACGTGGCGCAAAGGAAGGTCTCCCTCATCAAGACCACTTGAAATTAAATTCAACCTAACTAGCAATCTACGCCTTGCCACATGCTGCGAACAAATGTGGTAACAACTTAGTAGTCTCTTTACAAGAGATCTACTGCATGATATTTGGATGAGCCAAAATTTGCTCCCCAGCACTGCCGCAGCTGTTGCCTGATCTTTACAACCAACTTTGGTAAGTCACAGGCCACCCCCATCAAAACTGATGCACCTTTGCATCCATGTGGAGAACTGTTAAAGAGGTAGATACTGCCATTTGCAACACCGATCATCATCATCCCCTTTTGATTGGATATGACATGAACTGCTATAGCATCAACTGAATTAATGACTCTTTCAAAATCTTTGTTTGACTCTTTGTTTGAATCTGATAATTGGTCTGATACTGGTAGGAGAATTTCAACCATATCTTTTTCTGGCATGGAGATGGAGCATTGGAGTGACAGTGGAGAAGGGGAGAGATGCTGTTGGCAATTGCAGTGTTGGCTTTTACCCTCTGGAGCACAAAGACCATCAGGGCAAAGTTTGCATCTCTTTGGTTGCTTCTTTTTACTTTTATGAAGATTTAATGCATGGCTGCATGTTCTGCAATGCTTGATGGATCCTGTGGAGACACTCGTTTCAGTCGGTTCTGTCTGCACTATGTTAATGTTTGATATCCTTTTATGTATTTCAGTCAGTTTTGAATTTAATTGTTGTTGGTTCATTTCTGTTAATTTTATTTTTTCAGCAGTCCCATCATTGTCATCTAAAGTTGCTTCATTTGCGGCATCACTCTCATCTGTTTCTCCTTGAAGTTCCCCTGGGAAAAGTCCCTTTTGAATGATTGGGGCTAGTTCCTCAATTCGCTTCTTCAAATGTGCCTGGCAGATCATGCAAACATTGGCGCAAGAATTGTGAAATGCATGGGCACAACCTCTCATGTTGTCAACATTTTCGTACGGATCTGGTTGGGACCACCCTGGCCAGTCACATGCACGCTTCGAACTTGGCTTACGTTCAGTGTTGTAGCCCAAAGGGAGCATTCTTGCATCAACAGGAATTTTTTTATCAAGGAAGCTTGGAATTTCAATGCATTCCTCTGGATTTGAATCCATTTCAAAGATCTCTGTCAATGTTTCTGAGCATTGGATCTTTAAATGATCCAATTGGGATCGGGAGAAAGTGTAATTCTTGGGAGGGGTGAAGGAGCTCTTAAAATTTTTCATGGAAGACTTAGCTGTAAATACAGCCTTTGCTTTGCGCGACAGTTGCCTGGTGTGTCAGTTTCGGTAGTGTTCCCACGAATTATCGAGTGGGTATTTTCAACCCTGTACTCATCAATGGCTGCAACATTTGATGCAACAGCGTTAAAAAGCTTTGGGTTTTCTTGCTGCCAGTACAAGACCTGGGAAAGCCAGACAAGTGGAGACTTATTGTAATGTCTTCTTTTGAAGCAGAGGAACATTGTCCATATCCTTGTGACAACATTTTGGTACTCTTTGAACTTATTCAGCTTGAATGACACAGCATATATTGTCAAGACCAATGGCAAATAATTGTCAATGAGATTAAGAAGCATATTAATATGCATCGATCTTGATCCTTCAAATCTCTGCAGCACAGCGTTCCTGATTTTGGTCCAACCACCATAAACAATTTTAAGAGTCAAAGATGTTCTCCAAGGTTTTGGGTTGTCAGCTGGCTTGCACTTTGGAAACACTTTCTCATAGATCCATTTAAATACAGGATGGAATATTTTCATGACATTTTCCTGTGCATTCAAGGAAATGTGTAAGGGACCAATAGACGGCACAAGACCTTGAATGGGAGTTCTACTCTTGGTGCTCCTGGAAATCTTAAATGCATCGCTGCAGTAAGCTACATGATCTTGAAAATTGACATCTGGCATCACTTGCTCTGTTTGTATAGGCTCATTTGCATCATATGAGCTATCATAAACCAGTTGTCGCATGAAGAACTGAGCAGGATGATCTCATGGTAAAAGAACACAGTAGTTGTCAAGATATTGTGCAAGCTTTGTCTGCAACATCCAGTCAGCTGCTTGGGTGAAACCGTCAATTCCCTTCAGACTCAGTTCCTTGAATTCCAGAAGATACAAGTTATCAAAGGAACGAAGCTGTTGGGCATCTTTTGACTGATAGTACTCATGGGAGTTGAGCCTATGTCTTGTGGTCTCAGGATCTCTAAATGATCTCGTGAGCAAATCTGGCATCACAGAGGCATATGATCTTTGTAAGTGATGCATGCTATCTATTCCAATCATGTGTTCCTGCAAGAAAGGATGCGGAATCAGCGGTGGATGGAGATTGTTAGCAGTTCTCCATGGTACAGCTTCCGTTTTCAAAATGCTGATGACGACAGTTGCCATGTTCCTGGCTATAGAAGGCATTTGTGTTTTGGGCCGCCTGTGTGTATGAACAGATGTATAGTCATCAATGCTTGCTATTATTAGCCATGACTTTTCAATGGCTTCTGACACCACTCTGTCTATAATATCAGCATTTTTTAGCTCTGCATCTTCAAGGATCCGGTTACCTGTTCTTGCACAGCAAGTCATACCAAAATTTCGTTCTGTATTTAGAGCCTCTTTGTTGATGCTGTTTGTCATCAAAAACAAGGTGTTCTCTTTTTGCAAAAAGTTACAACGCTGGCAAAGTGCAAAACATAGATTATATAACGTTGTCATGACAATCGTTCATGTCTTTCGGAACTCTGGCTTGTCGTGCAGATTGCATCTACAATATTCTGGAAAATAGTGTTGGCTCCAGATCTTATGCAGAATGTTTGAAACTCAGCTGGATCATAGATCAGTGCTTCATGCTGGTTTTGAAATTCTCTGATCATGCCATTTTTGAGATTGAGCAGTTCTTGCTGAATATCAGTACCTGGTTGGGAGGAAAATAATGATGATCAGAATACACATATTTCTTTTCATAAGAAACTTATGATAAGAGACCCTACTTTCAGATAGCCAAACTAGTAAGAAACTCCAGTACTGGAAAATATAACTTATGAAACAATGTATTTTGATAAAAGAAATCTTAGACATTTATTTTCACTTGTTTCCTGTATGATATTACTTGAATTTTACTTGAGTACCGTAAAAGCTCTATTAAGCCCTCTGAGTCAAAATTTGAAATAAGCCCCCTCTCTTTTAAGCCCCCCTCATACAAGACTCTGGAATTTACCAAATATTTTCCATTCATTTAGCTACACTACCTTGCATGTTAATTTTGGCACGTTTTGGAATAAAAACTGTGTCAAATTTACGTATTTCAGCTGTAAAATTGTACCTTGATTCCGCAAACTATGGGATGGCAACTAGTTACTGTGAAGGAGCATGCGGACGCAGACAAAAACAACGGACCATGAGGTAAAACATGGAGAAGATAATCTCACGAAATTTTGAGATTGTCTTTATAAAATTTTAGTTTGTTCGTGATATATACATTGATAAGCACAAACGAAGAACGTTTATGTTGAAATTCCTAGGAACCCCACACCAAAGCTGATAGATTGCTCACGTTCAAGTAGTTGTCTATTCTCTTGAAGTATCCTTTCCATCATGCCAGCAGGGCAAACAGCAGTTCCATTTGTAGCTATGTGATATGTTCCATGCTGGGTTGTTTGCTGCAACATGTTTGTTGTATCAGTGAGATGCCTGTCATTCCTATTGTCGATCATAGTCTACAAAAGGCACAAAATATGAAATGAGTAAACTTAAGTTGAACAAACCCCGCCAATCAAATTCATGGCATAGCCTAGGCAGGTCTTGGTAAAAGTGCCATCAAAGTTGGTAACTTGCCAACTGTTTTTACAAGCTTGCCAAGGAATGCCAATACTTGCCGGCAAAGTTGTCCAGCAGAAAAAGGAAACTTGCTATTCACAATGTGAGCCTGTTATCACATGCTATGGTCATTCAGGGCGATTTTGGCCAATCAACTGCCTTTGGAATAGAAACCCCTGAACAAAAACAGAAATTGACAACTCAAATGACTTTTGAAATTTTTTATTCAAGGGGCTGAGAAAAATGGTGGGGATAAGTTATTTGACCACCGCCAAGATTTTATAATACGTAACTGAATCAAAACGAAAAGATGCTGGATAGAATAAATCAAGAAATGAATGAACATTTATTGTAGCATTTCAAGTGCGTCAGAAAAATTCTTCTCATAGCATATCTCAGCATGAACTCCCAAGAAACAAGCTAATACGAATGTAAGGTAAGAATAATGTGTCAGCAATCCATTTTCGCACTTCATTTCCACTAATAAGTCCAACTCTTGACTATTTATGTACATTTAGAAATAAAACTAGGAGAATTTGCTAGAGTGGTAGTTCAGGATGATGGTAGTACTGCCCTTGGGATGTCTGCTTCCACGCAAATGTAAACAGAAACAATAGAATGTAAACAAAACTGCAGAACCGTTTTTCGTGCTTACTTGACCAGATTTCCTTATACCAATTATTCCAAAAAGTATACCCAAAAACCAATTTTCAGGAAAAGGCATATTTATTTGATCTTATTCCTAAATTGTTAAATCAATACTAGCTAGTCCTAGTAACTTTTATATGGTTAATTAACTCAGAAAACGTACATCATCTCTATTTGTATCCAACTGTGGCCTTTTCCTGACAATTTCTTCTCCACACAGCCTGTGGCTTGAATTTTCACTCAAAGATGTTTGATCCTCCTGAAATTGAGTTGCAAAAAGTGCATGGTTATAGCACTTTGCAGGAATAGTAGCATTAAAGGGATTAGTTTTCATGGATTAGGCCCTGTTTTAGTTTTAGAGCTTGATAGAGCATAAGAAAGAATTTGTTTTCATCAATCAATTAGAACTGTTAACTACCGGGTGAGCCAGAAAAAAGTTCCCACTTTTGAAAATTCATAACACCAAGACCATTACACGGATTTGAATCATTCAAATTCTAATTAAAAGCCGAAAGATCAAAGTATTTTTGTGATTTTTCTCGCTGTCCTACCAGCACTAGAAATATTGGCAAATTCAACTGTATAGAAATTTCATGGTTGCAAAATCGTGGAAAAAGAGCCTAAAACGTTTATCAAATCGTAAGAATTCTATGCAAATCGAACAATAGGCCATGGGCTATTCGGGTGTTTGGAAAACTAAGACCCCAAAAACGAAGACGTAAGACCTCAAAAACTAAGACCTCGAAAACTAAGACCTCAAAAACTAGAGTTTCTTAGAATTTTTGCCATCTTAACACCCATTTTGAATAACAATAATCTTAACACTATCAGCATGTGTAAGAGCGGACGTCTCCAAGGATGCCTTCCAAAATGTGCATATTCTCATTTTGGAAAACGCGCTGGTACAATTTTAACAAACTAAAACGGAGCAATGTGAACGGGCAGCATAAACGGAAGCAGTGCGTACAGAAGATGAAGTCGAAAACTAAGTTTCTCTGGAACAAAAATCATGAAAACTAAGACCTCGAAAACTAAGACCTCGAAAACGAAGACCTCGAAAGCTAAGACCTCGAAACCTAAGACCTCGAAAACGAAGACCTCAAAAACTAAGACCTCGAAAACTAAGACCTCGAAACCTAAGACCTCGAAAACAAAGACCTCGAAAACTAAGACCTCGAAACCTAAGACCTCAAAAACGAAGACCTCAAAAACGATTCCGCACATACTTTAAGGGTCTCAGAGGTTTTTCAAAGATACACCGATACACCGAAGAGGCTGTAGCTGAGAGCAACCTTTTTATGATGATGTGTCTTCGGGTCAGTTTATCGAGCAGAAATATTTTTCAAATCCTTTTACTGGAGAGGGATGACAGAATTTTTAATGACAGAGATGACAGAATATCTCGAAAATATGAAGATAAACCCCCAGTCACCAAACCGGTCACTTGAAATGATTCATTGGGGTATTACGTGATTGTTGAGTTCAGGAATTGGGTTCAAGTCTCAATTTAAATTCTGGACCATCATAATGTACAGATGTATCAAAATCTCACCTTAAAATTCCTCTTAGGTATTCTGATAGGGAAATCTGAATCAAACGATAGTTTAATCCAATTCGTTGAATGTTTGGATTTGCGCAAATGTGAAAAACAGTTAATTTTCTAGTCTCCTGTCAATGAAACCTTCCAAGTCGAAATTCAGTCGTTTGTGAAACAAAATGTTCCCTTGAGTTGTATAGATATGCCCAGTTCTGACAAAGATAGGCCCACTTCGTACGTCAACGCGCTTGTGCTGAGGCAAATTGCATTGTTACAAGTTAAGGTCTTGATTAACAATCATTTACCGTGCTCAGTGTTTTTACCATGGTTTTAAACTATTTTGGGGTCTTAGTTTTCGAGGTCTTAGTTTTCGAGGTCTTAGTTTTCGAGGTCTTAGGTCTTCGTTTTCGGAGTCTTAGTTTTCCAAACACCGTGGGCTATTCACCTCCCTCAAGAGTCATAAGACATCAATTTTCAAACAAATACGAAAGATGTTCAATGCCAAGGAAATTAATGCCTAGAGGATATCTCTCACCCATGAGAAGTTGCATTTCCTTCATTATTCTGTGCGAGAGGTCATGTATGCATTGATCAATGTTTTGGGCCATTTTTCAATAATCAATCAACCATGAAATTTTTGTAAAGTTGAATTTACCTATATTTGTAGTGCTGGCAGGATAGCAAGAAAAGTGAAAAAATTACTTTGATCTTTCGGCTCTTAACTAGAATTTGAATGATTCAAATCCGTGAAGTAGCCTTGATGTTATGAATTTTCAAAAGTGGGTACTTTTTTCTGGCTCACCCGGTATGATATGGAAACAAGTCAGCTTTCAAATCATTAAAACCATGGCTTTGAACCCTTGATTAAGCTTGAATGAAAATTGATTCTAATTTGTGGGTTGACCCTCATAAAACAATTTCATGGTAAATGCTTTGAATGCTAGAATGGGATGACCAACTGTAGTACATCAGATTTCTCCACTGTTAGTTGCTTCTCTGTCTACAAGTAATCCTTGACTCTTTGATTACTTACAATGCATTATTACGGCATTAAGATCAATAAACTTCTGTGCCATTTGAATGGCTGCTGTGACTGAGCTGTACTTTCATATCTTTAATTTTAAAACAGATGCATAGGAAATACTCCAACTCAGACAGAGTGCTTGTTTGAGTGAATTAGGCAAGTAATCATATTGTAGCAGTACAGTTTTAGAAAAGCCAAAACTGGGTGTTGTGGCAAACCAAATTGTCCTTTGCTACGAAACCACATTACAAATGAGACATCAAGTCACAGCTCTGCCACAGGCATAGAAATGTCACCCAACTTTTTTGTTGTTGCTTTATACATGAAACATACAATTTCATCATTTGTATGGAACTCTGTTCTCCTTCTAACTGCACTACTGCTAAACAGATGATGTGGCGTATCTTCTTCCTTTGTATTTCTTTCCTAGGAAGAATTGGATGTAAAGAAGTCAAGATCAATGGTATGTTTACTTTTGTTTGATTTGCCTAAGTGAGTGAATGGAGCTGGTACTACGTAAAAATGCTCCATCAATATGGCAAAGAAACTCTTACACACATCATTGAAAGGTATTAATCAAATGTTTTAGCCAATGTTTGCTTGTGGCCCGTGGCTTCATTCAGTATTCATAAAGAATCTGTTTTGTCAATAAAGAAGGTATTTCCTTTCAAATGAGCTATAGCTGAAATGCTTTGGAGACTTATGATGGTTTCAATCTTGTTGGGGATACGAATCATCAATGTTCCAAGCAACGGTTATCCCCCAAAAAGGAAACCTGTGATTATGCGCAGAAAGCATGTTTGGTCTGTGGAAAGAATGCGGGCGGAGAATCCAACCACAATCCAAACAAGGATTACCAAAGAAACAAAGAGATTCTCGCGCATGGTAATAAGTTCCTCGGCTGTTGATCTGCTTTGAACATTACCAGCAAAACAAAGGCCTCAGACAAAAGGGGCAGTACTCGGTATCCTCAACAAAATTGCTTTAATAGGCAATAGAAGTTTTTCACAAGCAGCTTGATCAGACATTGTATTCAAAACTGAAGATTTTGACAACTTTGGAAATTCACACAAAAATAACCATTAGACACAACAAAATAGTTTTCACTTTTAGGTAGTTGTCTGTAAGTATTGTCAATAAAGAGAAAAAATAAAGGAATTGCTGATGGAAAAATTGAGTTTTTTATTATTTCCAGGTCTGGGCACTCAGTGACATGGTAAACAAATTTGGCAACCTTTTATTTGGTTGTAGAATGTGAAAATCTTCATGTTCAATTACAAAACTTTAGTGCTATGGCCTGATCAAAGTTCATCTTAAAAAACGAAGATCAGTAACATTAAATGTAGACTGCATACATTTTTCTCATTCTTGCCCAATGGTGTTGTCTTTCTTGTTGGGTTGCTACCACACTGATTTTGCGGGGTTTCACTTGAACAAGCTTGATCCTGAAATCAATGTGTGCAAACTGATCTACATTTCTATACAAAGACTGGCTCATTAACTCTTATAATTCAGTGAATTCTATAAGTTGGAAATCTGTAAAGTTTCAGACAAAGGTTTGAGTCTTTTAAGTAGCTCCTATAGATATTCAAAAAAATGAAGAGAGATGTAGACTGTTCAGTATCACAGAAAGTGAAGAAACCATTTAGTCAAACTTCTAAACACTGATCTGGGGATTTGAGATCTTTCCAAATCACATTTCACCTGGGGCATGTTTGAAGTTTGACTTGAGCTCACTTTTTTGATGATATCACAGTTCCATTGATTTTCTTTCCCTACTTCCTTACTAATTGGAGTATGTCAAATGATGATACTTTTTCATAGAGGACATCAAGACCTTTCAATTTGAACATAATTTTTGTGAAAGTAGGAAAGAATTTTGCATGATGCCAAAGAGTAACTCAGGGCAAAATGGTCTCTCCTACCGAGGACCTAAAGCCTGGAACACTCTACACTATGACCTAAAATCTGCTAATGATGTCAACGGCTTACAAGATTAAGGACAAATTCTTTAAATGACCTGCAATCTCATAAAAATAGCCCCTATATTTTTTATTAAAATCCTAAAAGCTGCAACAGAATTTTCCATCATAAAAGATGAGTTTTTCCTCTTCTTCATAGGGAAGGCACTTTTATTTCAAAGACACCTCTGGAGGGACCATTATGGAAACATAGTTGTACTGACCTTTTTAATGCTATTCTAAACTGGGGGTGTTCTTAAGTAGATTTTTTAACTAATTTATACTTGTAATTATTGTAATTAGATGTTTTCTTTTTCTCAGATTTTTGTAATATTTGTAAACTTTAATTTCAAAATAGCAAAAATTACACACACACATATCCGAAGACTTTCAGCTTTCGCCATTGTCAACATAACAGGTACAGATATTGGCTTCTTTAGAGCAAGCTAACATATTAAGATATTACAATAATTTGAACAAGGGTTGATTGTAACATTGTAGGTACTGTAGAAATGTGTAGTATATGTCTTTGGATTCAAAAAGGTATCAAAAAATTTTGAGCAAACGTTTTCATCATTTATCATTGTTGTTCATTTGGGTCCATATATTTATATGTCCAACTGAACAAAGGTGATTGTAACATTCTAGGTACTGTACCTGATAATCGTAGTTTGTGTGGTTGACAGATTCATACCATTCACTTGTCCTTTCATCCAGGGGGTTTACAACTTGATAATTAATGTTTAACTGTTGCTGAAGATGGATATGTTTATCAGTTGTCAATGAGCATTGATGAATTTGGAATTATCTTTCTATTGCTTTGTATATATAAATGATATCCTAATCATTACTCTTTTACGTTTGTATGCTTCATGATTTTGCCTTGGATTTGATTGAATAATGCTTATGTTTCCTTTTTATAGCCTCATCTGCAGTACCAAGGAAACAATACTTTCATTTGAGTGCGTTATTGGATCATGGTTGCTCAACTTGGTCATATGACGCATGAACAAGCAAAGCTCTAAGATGAGCTAGGCAGTTTAGCTCATCTTAATTTTGATGATTCTGGGTAATTGTTTATACAAATCTTTATGGGAACCCTTTGCTTTTCTTAGAACTTTTGCATTAGCATACACTGGTGGGGGCAAGTCGGCGCAATTATCCCCCTCCTATGTTGGCAATGCTCTTTAACTTAGACACAAGTTGCAAAGTTGCAAGAACATTTTATAAGAGTTAGTATCTCATGAATTAATATGATGCTTAGAAAAGCATGTTAATTGACAAAAGTCTTCTGGTTGGATTTCCCTTTGGGAATGTGGTCCTCATTTTGCTCTTTCCTTACTTTTTGCAAACAAAATGATGTCATCAGCCAATCACATGAATACACGTTTTTTATAAGAAACTCACCGGCCAATCACATAAATAGACATTTTTTATAAGAAACTTGCATCAGGCGATGGTACTAAAAGTTTCTTAATTTGATATGAAATTTTGTCCATTTTAGTACTAATAGTTTATTAAATGGTTTCTTGATTTTTGAATGCAGAAGTATCAATGTGGACACTAGCACTGCTACAGATATGTTTCTTGCCATTTAAAGCATCATTTTGAAATAAACAGTGTTCTGTTCTGCTGTAAACATGAATGGTTGGTTAATATTGCTCAAGAGTAAAGGTTCAACAATATATTACTGTAATATCCATTCTTTAAACTTTTAAAAGTTTCTTAAAATACTTCTCAGATTTGATACTAGAGTTTCTTGAAATTTTGGCTATCTTGGTACTAGTTTCTGATCAAAGGAATGTGTAGTATATGCCTTTGGACTGAAAAAAGGTATCAAAAAATTTTGAGCAAAAGTTTTCATCATTTATCATTGTTGTTCATTTGGGTCCATATATTTATATGTCCAACTGAACAAAGGTTGATTGTATCATTGTAGGTACTGTACCTGATAATCGTAGTTTGTGTGGTTGACAGATTCATACCATTCACTTGTCCTTTCATCCAGGGGGTTTACAACTTGATAATTAATGTTTAACTGTTGCTGAAGATGGATATGTTTATCAGTTGTCAATGAGCATTGATGAATTTGGAATTATCTTTCTATTGCTTTGTATATATAAATGATATCCTAATCATTACTCTTTTACGTTTGTATGCTTCATGATTTTGCCTTGGATTTGATTGAATAATGCTTATGTTTCCTTTTTATAGCCTCATCTGCAGTACCAAGGAAACAATACTTTCATTTGAGTGCGTTATTGGATCATGGTTGCTCAACTTGGTCATATGACGCATGAACAAGCAAAGCTCTAAGATGAGCTAGGCAGTTTAGCTCATCTTAATTTTGATGATTCTGGGTAATTGTTTATACAAATCTTTATGGGAACCCTTTGCTTTTCTTAGAACTTTTGCATTAGCATACACTGGTGGGGGCAAGTCGGCGCAATTATCCCCCTCCTATGTTGGCAATGCTCTTTAACTTAGACACAAGTTGCAAAGTTGCAAGAACATTTTATAAGAGTTAGTATCTCATGAATTAATATGATGCTTAGAAAAGCATGTTAATTGACAAAAGTCTTCTGGTTGGATTTCCCTTTGGGAATGTGGTCCTCATTTTGCTCTTTCCTTACTTTTTGCAAACAAAATGATGTCATCAGCCAATCACATGAATACACGTTTTTTATAAGAAACTCACCGGCCAATCACATAAATAGACATTTTTAATAAGAAACTTGCATCAGGCGATGGTACTAAAAGTTTCTTAATTTGATATGAAATTTTGTCCATTTTAGTACTAATAGTTTATTAAATGGTTTCTTGATTTTTGAATGCAGAAGTATCAATGTGGACACTAGCACTGCTACAGATATGTTTCTTGCCATTTAAAGCATCATTTTGAAATAAACAGTGTTCTGTTTTGCTGTAAACATGAATGGTTGGTTAATATTGCTCAAGAGTAAAGGTTCAACAATATATTACTGTAATATCCATTCTTTAAACTTTTAAAAGTTTCTTAAAATACTTCTCAGATTTGATACTAGAGTTCCTTGAAATTCTGGCTATCTTGGTACTAGTTTCTGATCAAAGGAATGTGTAGTATATGCCTTTGGACTGAAAAAAGGTATCAAAAAATTTTGAGCAAAAGTTTTCATCATTTATCATTGTTGTTCATTTGGGTCCATATATTTATATGTCCAACTGAACAAAGGTTGATTGTATCATTGTAGGTACTGTACCTGATAATCGTAGTTTGTGTGGTTGACAGATTCATACCATTCACTTGTCCTTTCATCCAGGGGGTTTACAACTTGATAATTAATGTTTAACTGTTGCTGAAGATGGATATGTTTATCAGTTGTCAATGAGCATTGATGAATTTGGAATTATCTTTCTATTGCTATGTATATATAAATGATATCCTAATCATTACTCTTTTACGTTTGTATGCTTCATGATTTTGCCTTGGATTTGATTGAATAATGCTTATGTTTCCTTTTTATAGCCTCATCTGCAGTACCAAGGAAACAATACTTTCATTTGAGTGCGTTATTGGATCATGGTTGCTCAACTTGGTCATATGACGCATGAACAAGCAAAACTCTAAGATGAGCTAGGCAGTTTAGCTCATCTTAATTTTGATGATTATGGGTAATTGTTTATACAAATCTTTATGGGAACCCTTTGCTTTTCTTAGAACTTTTGCATTAGCATACACTGGTGGGGGCAAGTCGGCGCAATTATCCCCCTCCTATGTTGGCAATGCTCTTTAACTTAGACACAAGTTGCAAAGTTGCAAGAACATTTTATAAGAGTTAGTATCTCATGAATTAATATGATGCTTAGAAAAGCATGTTAATTGACAAAAGTCTTCTGGTTGGATTTCCCTTTGGGAATGTGGTCCTCATTTTGCTCTTTCCTTACTTTTTGCAAACAAAATGATGTCATCAGCCAATCACATGAATACACGTTTTTTATAAGAAACTCACCGGCCAATCACATAAATAGACATTTTTAATAAGAAACTTGCATCAGGCGATGGTACTAAAAGTTTCTTAATTTGATATGAAATTTTGTCCATTTTAGTACTAATAGTTTATTAAATGGTTTCTTGATTTTTGAATGCAGAAGTATCAATGTGGACACTAGCACTGCTACAGATATGTTTCTTGCCATTTAAAGCATCATTTTGAAATAAACAGTGTTCTGTTCTGCTGTAAACATGAATGGTTGGTTAATATTGCTCAAGAGTAAAGGTTCAACAATATATTACTGTAATATCCATTCTTTAAACTTTTAAAAGTTTCTTAAAATACTTCTCAGATTTGATACTAGAGTTTCTTGAAATTTTGTTTATCTTGGTACTAGTTTCTGATCAAAGGAATGTGTAGTATATGCCTTTGGACTGAAAAAAGGTATCAAAAAATTTTGAGCAAAAGTTTTCATCATTTATCATTGTTGTTCATTTGGGTCCATATATTTATATGTCCAACTGAACAAAGGTTGATTGTATCATTGTAGGTACTGTACCTGATAATCGTAGTTTGTGTGGTTGACAGATTCATACCATTCACTTGTCCTTTCATCCAGGGGGTTTACAACTTGATAATTAATGTTTAACTGTTGCTGAAGATGGATATGTTTATCAGTTGTCAATGAGCATTGATGAATTTGGAATTATCTTTCTATTGCTATGTATATATAAATGATATCCTAATCATTACTCTTTTACGTTTGTATGCTTCATGATTTTGCCTTGGATTTGATTGAATAATGCTTATGTTTCCTTTTTATAGCCTCATCTGCAGTACCAAGGAAACAATACTTTCATTTGAGTGTGTTATTGGATCATGGTTGCTCAAGTTGGTCATATGACGCATGAACAAGCAAAGCTCTAAGATGAGCTAGGCAGTTTAGCTCATCTTAATTTTGATGATTCTGGGTAATTGTTTATACAAATCTTTATGGGAACCCTTTGCTTTTCTTAGAACCCTTGCATTAGCATACACTGGCGGGGGCAAGTCGGCGCAATTATCCCCCTCCTATGTTGGCAATGCTCTTTAACTTAGACACAAGTTGCAAAGTTGCAAGAACATTCTATAAGAGTTAGTATCTCATGAATTAATATGATGCTTAGAAAAGCATGTTAATTGACAAAAGCCTTCTGGTTGGATTTCCCTTTGGGAATGTGGTCCTCATTTTGCTCTTTCCTTACTTTTTGCAAACAAAATGATGTCATCAGCCAATCACATAAATACACATCTTCACAAGAAACTAGGATCAGGGGATAGTACTAAAAGTTTCCTAATTTGATATGATATAGTTTCTTGTTTTTTGAATGCAGAAATATCAATGTGGACACTAGCACTGCTACAGATATGTTTCTTGCCATTTAAAGCATCATTTTGAAATAAACAGTGTTCTGTTATGCTGAAAACACAAATGGTTGGTAATATCCAATCTTTAAACTTTTAAAAGTTTCTTAATACTTCTCAGATCTGGTACTAGAGTTTCTTAAAATTCGGCTATCTTGGTACTAGTTTCTTACAATGTTACAAGTCTTTAAGGAACAGACGTAAATATACAAGATAAGAACATTAAACGAACTTAAAAAAGAAAACAAAGAAGAACATAGCAAAATTTTGTTTGAAAATCATATTTAGCCTTGGATATCGTTTTGCTGAAATTAATAAACGCCTTAATAAGGGTCTTACTACGGGCAGGGGGTGAATAAGATTTCTTAAGATTAATAACCGCCCCCCTTGTATAATTTTTGCAAATTCAGGAAACTGCCTTACTGCCAAGGGCCGCTGTTTCTTTTTCAAAATAAAGGGTATTAATGGTGCAATTCATACTCTGTGACTAGTGGAAAATTAATTTCATGTCCCAACCAAATTTTCCCAGCCCAACCCAATATTTGATATATGTTCTCTTCCAGTTGAATGTTTTGCAAATAAAAAACTTATCTGCAGCAACATAATTCATCATACACTCAAAAGTGAGTCACTCTTATTTTTATAAGAATGTTAGTTAAGAGGCTGCCCAAGGGCTGCTTGGTAGTTTCTTAAATTTTTGGACGCTTACTACTTACAGTTAATTCTACTTTGCTTGCCAACAGAAATCGAGTGAGTAGCGTGAATCCTATAGGTATAATTGCATTTGTAGTGAAGACATAACGTGTATCATTAAAGAGCATGCCAAAGTAACATGTATTAGCAAAGAAATGAATACAGAAACTTAAGCAAATAGTTGGAAGAATTACCGTTGTTGATGTGTCCTTGTTTAATGTGTCATCTCTCCGACGATGTAGTAACCTGTAGCATGCACAGCATAGCTCTTTTCCATTGTTTCAATGATTAGATATGACCATATTTTCACCAACGTTTGTTGATCTGATGAATGGCTTGCCACACTGGGTCATTTTACCGCAACTCCAACAACCAAGTTTGCTTTTGAACCGTTTATGGTTTAATTTTGGGATTTGTTTTGGTTTTCTGCCATATCAGAATTCATGAGTTAACCTGAGTATCAGGGCCATCAAAAGGACGCAAAGAAAACCAGTTTCCATTTTCAACTAAGTCGAAATTTGCACGTAATTGAAAGATGTTGTTTAGTAGCTTTTAAAAAAGCTGTTTTTATGTTGAATTAAATCGATGAAGAAAAGAATTTTGATTTGAATACAGACCTTGCGGTAGTCTTCCTCAAGCAAGACGCACAAAAACGGAGAAAACTTAGGCCGAAAATTTTTTTAGCAGAAAATGGCATCAGCCTGTTTCAGCATAGCTCTCATTCGATTCAACCGCTGACCCAAAGGCCTGCATACAGTTCGAGCCTCGTATGCATGCACCCACGAGGGTAATTTTTGCATTTTCGTGATTGCAGCCTTCGGTTTTCAAAGATTTTATCTGCAACTCAAGGACGCTTATGACGATTTAATGACTAGTAAACCATTTCAATATCAAGATTACACAACAAGCAGCGAAACTACGACGAGTATGTTTTTATTTCGACCTTCAGACAGACAATTTCAAGGTATTACTCAGCACCTCTGGCACAAGACTTCAAGGGGAAACATTACGATCAGTCTGGAAAAAAGTTATCTTTAAAGAAATCGCCTGGCTCATACTGAACAAATATTTTACGGTAAGTAGACAAAGAGCTGCAAAATGCAACCACGAAAACCGCTTGTCAAAAACTCTGGTTTTATAGATTTGGCAATGTTTTAAACACTTTGATAAGATAGGAATGGAGCGCAAAATCGCTTCGTGCAGAAGCAAAACAATCAGTCTGGAAAATGTTACTTTTGAAGGAAATCGTCTGGCTCATACTTGACGAATTTTTTACAGTAAATGGACAACAAATCACACAATGTAACTGCGAAAACCGCTTTTCAAAAACTCTGGTTTTAGAGATGTGGCGATATTTTAGAAAACCTTGATAGAATAGGCATAAGGCGGAAAATTTCTTGGAAGGGAAACATTCGAAGGCAATAACAATAAGTCTGAGAAATGTTACTTTTGCAGGAAATCCTGTGGCTCATACTTAACGAATTTTTTACAGTAAATAGACAACAAATGACACAATGTAACTGCGAAAACCGCTTTTTAAAAACTCTGGTTTTAGAGATGTGGCGATATTTTAAAAAACCTTGATAGAACAGACAAAACTCGGAAAATGGCTTCGTAGGGAAACGTTCGAAGGCAATAACAAATCAGTCTGAGAAAAGTTACTTTTGCAGGAAATCGTGTGGCTCATACTTAATAATTTTTTTTACAGTGAATAGACAACAAATCACACAACGTAACTGCGAAAACCGCTTTTCAAAAACTCTGGTTTTAGAGATATGGCGATATTTTAAAAAACCTTGATAGAATAGGCATAAGGCGGAAAATTTCTTGGAAGGGAAACATTCGAAGGCAATAACAATCAGTCTAAGAAATGTTACTTTTGCAGGGAATCGTGTGGCTCATACTTAACAATTTTTTTACAGTGAATAGACAACAAATCACACAATGTAACTGCGAAAACCGCTTTTCAAAAACTCTGGTTTTAGAGATGTGGCGATATTTTAAAAAACCTTGATAGAATAGGCATAAGGCGGAAAATTTCTTGGAAGGGAAACATTCGAAGGCAATAACAATAAGTCTGAGAAATGTTACTTTTGCAGGAAATCGTCTGGCTCATACTTAACCAATTTTTTACAGTAAATAGACCACAAATGACACAATGTAACTGCGAAAACCGCTTTTTAAAAACTCTGGTTTTAGAGACGTGGCGATATTTTAAAAAACCTTGATAGAATAGACATAAAGCAGAAAATTTCTTGGAAGGGAAACATTCGAAGGCAATAACAATCAGTCTAAGAAATGTTACTTTTGCAGGGAATCGTGTGGCTCATGCTTAATAATTTTTTTACAGTGAATAGACAACAAATCACACAATGTAACTACGAAAACCGCTTTCCAAAAACTCTGGTTTTAGAGATGTGGCGGTATCTTAAAAAACCTTGATAGAACAGACAAAACTCGGAAAATGGCTTCGTAGGGAAACATTCGAAGGCAACAATAACAATCAGTCTGAGAAAAGTTACTTTTGCAGGAAGTCGTCTAGCTCATACTTAACAATTTTTTTACAGTGAATAGACAACAAATCACACAATGTAACTGCGAAAACCGCTTTCCAAAAACCCTGGTTTTAGATTGTGGCGATGTTTCAAAAAACCTTGATAGAACAGACAAAACTCGGAAAATGGCTTCGTAGGGAAACATTCGAAGGCAATAACAATCAGTCTGAGAAATGTTACTTTTGCAGGACATCGTCTGGCTCATGCTTAAAACAATTTTTTGACAGTGAATAGACAACAAAGCACACAATGTAACTGCGAAAACTGCTTTTCAAAAACTCTGGTTTTAGAGATGTGGCGGTATCTTAAAAAACCTTGATAGAACAGACAAAACTCGGAAAATGGCTTCGTAGGGAAACGTTCGAAGGCAACAATAACAATCAGTCTGAGAAAAGTTACTTTTGCAGGAAGTCGTCTAGCTCATACTTAACAATTGTTTTACAGTGAATAGACAACAAATCACACAATGTAACTGCGAAAACCGCTTTCCAAAAACCCTGGTTTTAGATTGTGGCGATGTTTCAAAAAACCTTGATAGAACAGACAAAACTCGGAAAATGGCTTCGTAGGGAAACATTCGAAGGCAATAACAATCAGTCTGAGAAATGTTACTTTTGCAGGACATCGTCTGGCTCATACTTGAAACAATTTTTTGACAGTGAATAGACAACAAATCACACAATGTAACTGCGAAAACTGCTTTTCAAAAACTCTAGTTTTAGAGATGTGGCGATATTTTAAAAAACCTTGAAAGAATAGGCATAAAGCGGAAAATTTCTTGGAAGGGAAACATTCGAAGGCAATAACAATCAGTTTGGAAAAGTTATTTTTGAAGGAAATCGTCTGGCTCATACTTAACCAATTTTTTACGGAAAATAGAGGGCAAATTACACAATGTAACTGCGAAAACCGCTTTTCAAAAACTCTGGTCTTAGAGATGTGGCGATATTTTTTAGAAAACCTTGATAGAATGGCATACACGTATTTTTTAATAACAAACTAAGAATTTGGGCCGGCACTGAAACTTTCATAAAATTATCAGATTTTGACTTCCCTCCCACTAATTTTTGTCTGGCCACGCCACTGAACTCTGGTACTGTCTGAGAAATATTAAGAAACTTTTAAAAATTAAAGGCATGGATATTATAGCAAATATATCATTGAACCTGTATTCTTGAACAATATTAACGCAGCGTTCCTGTTTTCAACATTATAGAACACTTTTTATGCATGTATGATGTTTAAATGTCAAGAAACATATCTGTGGCAGTGTTAGCGACCACATCGATAATTCTGCATTCAAAAATAAGAAAGCAATTAAGAAATTTTTCTTACCAAATGGACTAATTTTCATGTTTAAATTAAGAAAGTTTTAGTACTATGGCCTGATCATAGTTTCTTATAAAAAAACATTTATTCAGAGTTTCTTACGAGTTTCTTAAAGGCTTCATAAATATCTTCATGTTCACTACCGCTACCCTCTTGAAAATTTCGAAATTATGTTCATTGAAGCCTTTTTCGATGTATAGACATCACTCAAGTACCTTATATGAGTGACATGATACAGGAAGCAAGTGAAAATAGAATAGAATTGTGTCAAATGTTTCCTTTTACCAAAACAAATACTTTCTAAAGTTATATCTTCCCGTTTCTGGAATTTCTTAATTTTTGGCGATCTGAGAGTTGAGTTTCTCATGGGCAGTTTTCCCAGCAGTTTCTTATAAAAAATGACTCCAAAGGAAATCATTCGATCGCTATGACACTCAATCTTGAGAACTTATTTTCGTAAGGGGGTTTGCCTGGCTCATACTTGACGAAGTTTGTACCGGAAATAGAGAACAAATCACACAATATCGCTGTGAAAGCCGCTTTTTGTTTTAGAAATGTGGCGAAGTTAAATGGGCCTTTGGCCTTCCAATTTTTCTATTCTGAAATATTTATAATTACAGAAGTTGTCTCAATTTGGCTGGTGTCGAAATTTTTCTGCCTAGATGAAAAAAGCTAAGAAACTTTTGAGAACTGCAGCTTCAATTTCCAAGGCCTCTCAAGTCAAATCTTACTGATGTGATAGTTACGGTATTTACAAATATTGTATGGTTTTTTGAGATTTATAACAAGACAAGCGCTGAAAGATTCCGTGCAATTTCTTTCTAAACCAAACTAAACATTACGTTTCAGATTCCTACTCAAGAAAGGGCTACCGTGGGATGTTTTCGAGACTGCCCCTCAATTCTGAGTAGGGAATTTCTTTTTTACTTTGAAAACAAATGTATAGTGCAATGATCTGGAAGTGCTGAAAAGGTATTTTTGTGAAGTTTCTGTGAAAACCTTGAACATGCTTGTTACCAAATTAGACGATCACCAAGCCAGGAATGATTTTACAGCCAAAAGAACATTAACCTAAAATCCCGGTTTCTGTATCAGCGGAATTTATCCAGAGTTTTCGAACGATGAAAACATCGTTTGTAGATGGAAAATAAGGGGAAATGTCGAATCTTCGACATGTTTTTCACAGTCAAATCGAGTCGAATCGTCGACAGAGTGTCGCTTGCATGGATAAACAGAACTTTTAAACTACAGCATGGGTGAATACAGGCACTGTCTCCTGTGTTTCATTCGGCCTTGCTGCATGCACTGCAATGGCTTCGTCCAAAAGTACTTGCTAAATTCGCTAGCACTAAACTAGCACAGAGACAAAGCCACATCAGAAGGTCAATAAAGGCAGTAAATTATGACAAAGTTTTTAGCTTTATTGAGCCTTTTTCTTTTCTTACCGTCAAGAAAAATTTTGAAATGTCCAGTGAGGACGAGCAGCACAAATCTTTGCTTGCAGCACATTATTTTGCAACTCAAGGATATCAGAATAAATCCTCCGCTGGAGTACGTCCTATCTTTGACGACTTTTATCCAAAATGCAGCAATCTGCAGCTCAATTTTAACAACCCTTTTATTCTCCTTTTTCAAACCTGTGCTTGGGCCAACAGTTCGCATCATGCATCAAAGCAGCGAAGAAGGCGAGCGTACGCTATTGCCCACCGACATCCCTTAAGATCTTTGCGCATGCTCGTACGAATGAGAGCTATGCTGCCTGTTTCAAGATTTCCCGCCACTCCGAAACGAGGCAAACCCACCATTTTGTAAGGCATCCCCAAAAGTCGGCGCATGCTCAGACGAATGTCGCCTATGCTGTGTAGGCCACGTTTTGTAGACACCCCCAAAAAGTAAAGGATATCAAATCTTTGTTCAAACCAACGAAAGAAAATTCAAGCTGACTAGAAGGCTCATCAAAAGGATCTAAGTCTGTTAATGTATGTGAAGGATTCTATGAAGATTTTATAAGCTATGACAGTGGTCTGTACAATGCAAACCTCCTCCTTGCTGACAGTCAGGGGGGCTCCGACAATTTCAAAGCCATCTGGTTCCCTGTTCCACACACGAGAACAAACATTTCAAATAAATTGTATGTGGGCACTTATAAACATACAGAATGCCTGAAGTTTGCTGACAAAGAAACTCATATTTGCAGTAGGTGCAAAAGTATTCCAAGTTTGCAGTCTTTTAAACGCCACTTGTTATTGCGAGCAGAGAGGAATAAAGATGATGGTACACGGGATCTAAGCAGTATCCGCTATGAGTACTTAACCAATGCTGAGGCAGTGAAAGTTTCAAGAGCCAAGAATAAGGAAATTGAAAGTAAAGAATCAAGCTTGTTTCTTATGCAGCGAAAGGCATTGGGATTGAAATTAAGAGTGAGGAGTTTGAAAGAAAAGATTAAAGAATTTGAAAAGCGGGGAGATATGAAGGCCATTTGCCATCAATTAACAGTAGCAGAACAGGCAGGTATTCTGGATGATAAGAAAGTTCTGTTAGACACTCTTGAAGCTGTGGCCAATAATTTTCAGGCAAAAGCAGCATGTGGAAGACGATACAAGTAAGGCTGTAAAGGACTTTTATGGAAGCCTTTTGATAATGGGGGGTTCAAAGCTATGCAATTTTGTAGCAATAAATCTTGAAGGCCCTAGCATGAATGCAGTATACAAATGGAGAAAGCTGAAATTAATTAAGTTCAATCCAGGCCTAGAAATGGAGAATTTCAAACAGATGAGTATACTGATGAGAGATGTCTTGGCCAAATACAAGATACCAAAAGTCCCCTGGCTTGCTGCAGAAGACGAAACTTTAGTGGAAAGAATTGTAACATATCACCAAGAGACTGATGAGTTAGTTGGGTTTTGTGGTCTAAAAAGTGATGATCCTAAGCAGCACAAATGCTTTTTTGATGTGAAGATTGTATTAGGAGATGATGACAATTCTTATGAAAGGCTAACCAATGCTTTCAAGTCAAACAAGATAGGTAGTTTTGCTAGAGTCATTCTGCTAAATCCAATGCACAAAGCTTTGCCTCGACTAGTAGCTTGCATGATACCAACCTGCAATCAATTTAATCATTTTGATGTTGACAGACAATGGAAACAAGTCTCTATGAACTTCAAGAATTCACTTGAAGATGTAGTAGGTCCCCTGGTGGGGCACAGTTCTGATGGAGATAGTCGAAGGAGGAAGGTGATGGTACAGTTGATGTTAAGTGATGATGGTGATAGGTTCTCTCCCATTCCTGAAGCTGAAGGATTTGTGTTTCCTGCAAGGAAAGAGCCTGCTCATTCTGGGTATGTGTTGAGAGACATTGGGGATCAAGATCCAATCCATCTCGTCAGTAGAGTGCTCCAAATTGGGCCACGTTATTCAGTTCTGATGAACCATATTGAAATGGTGACGCAGAAATTCCAGTGCTAAGACATGATCTCACTAAGGACCATGTAAGAAGAGAAAGAGATCGACAGAACTGGAAGATAGCTCAAGAGCTGTCATTCAGACAAGTCCAAGACTGTCTTGAGAAAATTGTCAATGGTGAAGAAACAATGCCTCCAGACCAATCAGTAGCTGGTACACAAGCCTTTCTACGAGTAATGTGGCACTAGGTGGAGATATCGTTTCAGTTTCTTAAGAGTTCTTGTATATAAAAAGAAGCAAGTCTTTGATATGGCTGTAGAATTCTCGTAGTATAATCAAGTAAAGAGTTCAAAAAAATTCTTGAGAGTTCTTGTTATGTTATGGTCACAAGGCCTGCACTGGTTGAATACCCATGTTTCCATATGAATTATTGATAAAAAGATAAAGCACAGTGCCTGTAGTGTATGAAGAATGTCATTTTGCTTCCACATGGTTTGATTGGAAGGTTGATTATGGGGCTCTGTTACTATTTAACCTGAATAACACACAGTCAATGTGTTTGGAATGAGATACTGTAAATGGTCCAGCATTCAATATGGTATTATATATCTTACATAACGTTTACTCATATTCTAGCCTAACAAGAGTGAGGCACACAGAAAGGCAGAATGTTACAACTGCTGCCACCACCTTGGATTCCAGCAGGAGCCTTATTCTCTTTGAGGATTATGCCGTTACAGAGGAAGATAACTTAAACTTCAAACTTATGAGGATTCAAAGAATGCTAAACAAAATCAACAGAAAGCGTGTAGAATGTAAAGAGCCAGTGCCATTTGGAGACAAATGCATTCCAACTCTTGATATGTTGTGTCAGGTGTACCAAGCCATTTCACCTGGATGTTATCAGATCAGCAGTGAAATTGTGCCCAATGAGGTAACAGAAACCTGCTGATTCATGTAAGCACAGTTGTTGCATTTTGCCTTGGATTACATATTGAATTGGATTACTATTTTGTGAACACCTGATTTATATGAATGGATTCCCTTGTGCTCTGGGATTGCACCGTCCAAAACTAGGCTTAGTTACCCCCCCCCCCCCCGAGGATTTAGGTGTAGACGTAAATTAGACTTCAATGCGATAGGAAGGATTTAGGCGTAGACGTAGATTAGACTTCAATGCGATAGGACTTAGACTGGGATTTAAGTTGATATGATGCCATGATTATCCAATACAGATGCCCTGAGGAAAGATTACATCCTTTTTTGGGGAAGTGATCTGAATACATGATATATTTTGGCACCCAACAAAAGCAAGATGTACCAGAAACGAAGAAATCATGGCAGAAAAGGCCTTAAAACAGAAATTAGTATGACTGAAAGCGACAAGAACGTCTAATCAAGGAGTTACAATGTAATGCATAAACAATATAAAGGAAACTTTGAAGAAGAAAACATTGAAGGAACACGAGATTGAAAGTGTACAGAATTTGAAGAAATGATTAGAACTAAAGATAAGAACACTAGAATCAATAGATAACAAGATTTTAGAAATATGTGATTTTCAAACAATCGAAAAGGAAATAGAAGAATCGGAAGCAATGAGCTTTCAAGTAACCAAAGTGATGAGCAAAATTTGAAGAGCACTGACAATGATAATAATAATGAAACATACATTTTTAGAGCGCACATACAAAAAACAAGTTATCATCTATGGCACTTTACAATTACAAAAGTTTATAACTAGTTTAAAATTTAGATAGGTAATAAGAAATCATCTGCTTGTTAAAATCTTATAAAGCGCTAAAATGAATGTTTATTAAATGAGTCTCAAGAAGATTTGTTTAACTAAGAGCAATTTTAAAGAAATAAGTTTTCAAATTTTTCTTTAGAATATCCAAATTTGGAGATGTTTTAACATTGTTAGGCAGCATGGTCTAGAGTCGAGGAGCACAAAATGAGAAGGCTGTGTCTCCATAATGAAGGTGAAGATGCCGTTTTTAGCGCCAAGCGCTGGGATTGCAGAAGTAGCTAGGCGCTAATTGAGTCTGTGACCCCTCGTGATGATGCTCAAATGGTGAGGCCCTACCGCATCTCGAACCCACTCCGCCTGACTGTTCTGGCTGCAAAGTCAGAGGATTACACCACTACGCCCAAAAAACCTTCAGTTCAGTTCAGTTCAGTTCATATTTTAAAATTCCTCTACATACAATACCTTAATAAAAACACTAATTACATACAATGACTACAAATAACATAAACATACTAATAATAACACACAAAAAATAACAATTTACATAAGATGTTGCATGCAGGGGGATTTCTTTAGGAGGAGCTCTCTCAATAGATAAACTAATCGAGGAGAGAGCACCCCCTTCTTAAAGATGGTTCTGAATCTTATTTATTCATTGACTGAGTGACAGAACGATATTTATCACTTTAGGATCAACTTTGATTGTATTTCATAAATAAAAAGGGTCAAAGCTTTTGACGAAAACTGAAAGCAGATGATGATCTTTTCATGTCCACTAGAATGCTGTTCCAAGATTTAGCACCAGAGAAACGCACAGACCTGATACCATATTGCAAAGTATTTTTTCGAGTTAAGAAAATATCATTCTTAGAGGCTTGCCAGGTACCATACTGATGAACATTTGATTCTGATTCAAAGAAATTGTGGAAGTAATTAGGAGAGTTCTCATTGACACAGTCATGAACGAGGCAAAGCAATTTTAACTGAAAAAGATCTTGAAGCTTCAAGATTTCCAAGTCAGAAAAGATAGGAGTGGAGGGTGAAGTAAAATGCTCTAATGCAATAGCTCTTACCACTCTTTTTTGCAACAAACATATAGGCTTGATATGAACATCATATGTAAGTCCCCATACTACTATACCGTATTGAAGAAAGGAAGCAAATAATGAATTGTACAAACAGATCATAACAACAACAGGAAGAAAGTGTCTTATCTTGAAAAACATACCGCATGTTCTAGCCAGTTTTTCAGAAAGTTCAGATAAATGGTATTTCCTACTAAGATTTTCATCCAAAAGAACACCAAGAAATTTTACATACCTAGACTGTTTTACTGGTTGATTTCCAATTTTGATATTTACTGTTCCCAATGATGAATGTTGAGGAGACTTAAATATTATGAAATTAATTTTATTAATGTTTAATGACAATTTGTTTACATCAAGCCATTGTTTAACCTTTTTTAACTCATTATTTACTATTCTTTGCAGCTTATCAAGATTTTTAGCTTCAAAGTAGATATTAGTATCATCTGCAAATAAGTAGAAGGCAAAAATATTATCTATAACTGTAGAAGACTTATCAGACACTCGAGTTGGATGTACAATATATGGCAAAAATTGCTTGGAAAGGAGCAAATTGACAAATTCACCAGTTGCAGTGTGAGAGTCATAGTTTAGAAGATCAAGGTTGAAATCCCCAAGAAGAAAAATTTGTTTATTTGAGACAGCAGGATTAGAAAGAACTTCTTGTAAATAGGTGCTAAGGTTATCTGGATTGGAATTTGGATGACGATACAAACAGCAAAACAGAAAGTTTTTCTCTTTCACATTTTCAACCTCAACCCATACAGCTTCATAATCTGCACTGTCTTTGCTCAAATCAGGTCTTGCAATTGGTGAAAGACCTGTCTTTACATAAAGACCAACACCACCATTTTGACTGTGTGACTGAACAGAGAAAAAACTATAACCAGGAATATCAATGTTTGTCTTTATGGGATTTTCAAAAGAATCCCAGGTTTCAGAGACACCAACGGCTAGTGTAAAACGCAGATCATGCAGGTAAAGGCAGGTCAATAAAACGCAGGTCAAATCTTGCGGATCAAAGCTAGCGGCCATGGGCATACTGGCTGCAGGCCCGTAGCCTACTGATCTTTCGTAAGTATGATAGTCCAAAGGCTGATATTCCTCGCTGAATTCATTGTGATTAGAAACCGAAGGAAGTAGCGACAATCATTGTGATGTAGGAAGCTTTGAATATGATGTCTTCTTAATACGTTTAGCCCTTTTAAAAAATCACATCCTGTGATGTGACTGTGACAAAATAACTCTATCCTACATCCTGTATTATCTGAAAGTCGTTTCTGGCCTGCGTCTTTTGTTGCCATGCGTGTATAAACAGGGTTCATGCAGCCAGCAAGAGGCCCCCAACTTCTTCAACATTATGAGTTGAAATTTTCGCAAATTGATGAGGATGAAGTCACATGCTTTAATGTTCTGCAAAGGAGCCACGAGTCTTCAGTTTGAAGAATCTCATAACCTACAATCACTTACAAAATCGTCGAGCCACTCAAAGATTTTCAGTTTTTTGCCTTTGTCCTCCTACCCCTGGTTAATGCTGCTATACACGTTTTTTTTGTAAGAAACTGGTTTATAAGAAACTAGTACTAAGATGGCCAAAATTTTAAGAAACTCTAGTACCATGTCTGAGAAGTACTAAGAAACTTTTCAAACTTAAAAGAATGAATTTTAAGCAAATAGATCGTTGAACCCAGTGGCGGAGATAGAGGGGGCAGGGGGGCGGCTGCCCCCCAAAGCGACTAAAAATTGCATAAATCTTCTGGGGGTAGACCCCCGACTTGCTCACCTGTCGGGTCACTGCTGGGCTTTCCCCCCCCCCCCCCGAAAAATCCTAGCTACGCCTCTGGTTGAACCTTTATTATTGGGCAATATATACCTGACCACTTGTGTTTTCAACATAGTAGAACATTGTTTATTCCTATATGATGTTTTAAATATCAAGAAACATATCTGCAGTAGTGTTAGCGAACACATTGACAATTCATGCATCCAAAAGATTAGAAACCAATTAAGAAACTTTTTGTACTAAAATGGACAAAATTTCATGTTAAATTAAGAAACTTTTGGTACTATGGCTTGATCCTAGTTTCTTATAAAAAAAAACGTGTACTGCGATAGAGTTGCTGAATCATATGTGTCATCTCGATCAGGTAGCTTTTCAAAACACATTGAAATGGGGGGAAGAGCTTCAAGGAAGTCAAGTTCAACTTTGTAGTAATCACAAAGGTCAAGGCAACTTAGAATTTTTTATTTTTGTTGAAATTGCAACAAGGAGGAGATGGCCAAGTCAAGGTTTGCAGATGTAAAAAGCTAAATTTATCTGATATTCTTATGGTATCCTGGTTGTAGTCTTTCAAATCAAAGTTCAATCCATTGCGTCGAAAAAAGTGGATGGGAGCAGGTGGGAGGCTCTTACTGGCTGCATGGTCTCTGTTTATGCTTGCATGGCAAAAAGGACGTAGGCCAGAAACGACTTTAGATAATACAGGATGTAGGATAGAGTTATTTTGTCATAGTCACAGGATGTGATTTTGTTAAAAGGGCTAAAAGTATTAAAACATCGTATTCCAAACTTCCTTCATCAAAATGATTGTTGCAACTTTCTTCGATATGGTTTCTAATCACAATGAATTCGGTAAGGAATATCAGCCTTTGGACTATCATACTTACAAAGGATCAGTAGCCTGCGAGCCTGCAGCCAGTATGCCCATGGCCGCTAATTTTGACCCGCATGATTTGACCTGCGTTGACCTGCATGACCTGCGTTTTACGCTAGCCGAGACACCAACAATATCAAACTTGATTTTCAAACTTACCAGTGTAGAGAAAAGCTCATCAAAGTGACAGGAAAGACTTCTAATGTTCATATGTAGCAGAGAAAAATCATTTTGAGAATAATCAGAATTTGAAATGTCCTGTAATGTGTGATAAGAAGAATTTAAGTTGGTAGGTAAATGTTCATCAATATCGTAGTCACCAAGGTTAGGCAAGTTCATAAGATCCGAGGTAATTTCAAAGGATGGTGCTGTGTCAACAAAAGATGGAATATCAATTTGATGTAAATTTAGAAATTCCTCATTTGTAAGTGTTCCGAAAGGAAATATTGATTCATTTTCAACTATTGTACATTTAATGCAAAACCATGGACCATCATTGGGTCTGTACGAAATTGTTGTGTACTCTGCTTAAAAAATGTTATTACATTTTATATGAACATGAAAATTGCAATGATAGGAAAAAAGAAAGGGTTTATTATCCTTAACATTTTTGTGACAAATGCCACAAGGATTCTTGGATGACTTAGTCATTAAATGTTCATCCTATAAGACAAACTGACTGAGATAAATTAAAGGCTTGACCATGATCATGGCCACAAAACTCAACATAATATGGGATAGTTAATGGTGTCCAATATAGGTATTCAGTTAGCTTTAATAACAACTTCATCATCTTCATCAGAGACTTCTGAGTGAGTGGTCTTGCTGGCTTCAGGGGGCTTCTCTTTGATGATAAAACGGTCAGCAATGAAGAACCTTCCATTTTGATTGTTGTTCTTGCAGGTTGATGCCATTCACTGATTGTTATGAATAGCTTGATTTCTTCAGCTTGAGTAAATCACTAATATAAGTTGGTGCTTCGTTGTGTAGAGATTTAAAAACCGTGATCAAAACTTTGAGTTCAATTCTGTATTGAATTCAGAATGAATGAATGAATGAATGAATGAATGAATGAATGAATGAATGAATGAATGAATGAATGAATGAATGGATGAATGAATGAAGAAAAGAACGAGCAACACGAGAAAGAAACCGTGGCAATATGAGCTTATTTTCAAGTTTTTGATAGAGCAGAAGATAAAAGGATATGAAAATTGAAAAAATGGTAAATGAAAAATATAACTGATAGAAATAATAGGAAAACAAGAGAGGGTAATACCAACCCCACCCCCAAGAGCCGACAACCAATGGTCACTGTGTTGTGAAACATTTTTTTGCCACTGGTGGCCAGTGTCAGTGTGCTGTTGTTTATTAAGAAACTTTAGTAGGTATAAAGTTGTCCAGGTATCAGTAAAATTAAGATGCAAATCTTCAGCCGATGTCCTGTCACCACAGGGTCCCCTAGGCGCCCCCAGGAGTTCAAACCGAGCCCATGCATCAAGCGCATATCTCGGCCCCCCAGAGTTACCGAGAGACCCTTTCACATTTTGGGGCGATTAAATCAGAATGCTTTTTGTGGTGCAGGTGCCCCAGCAGACCAGCGTCCTGGTCCACCAATGCATCTGATATTGTCCTTTTTTGGTGTTTGATGTATATACTCTACCGGTTAAACTTAGATCTAACCAGTTTATCTTTAATGTTCTTGTGTCTTTTTAAGGCAACAAAAGGCTGTTTTGTCCATATCTGTTTGAGTGCATCACCACTTTCTATGTGTTGCCAGTTATTTTTAAGTATTTTACCAATTTCTATTGATGTATTGTCATATGGAATGATGAGGGGGAGATTTTTTGCTGTTTGAGTAGTCTGCTCGTCGCTGTCAAATAGTAGATCTGTATGTGAGTATTGTCTGATTTTGTTGAATTGTGTTTTTATTTTGGAGGTTGTAGCCCCTCCTAATTAAGCCCCTCCTATTGGTTTCTTATTTTTTGAATGCAGAATTATCAATGTGGTCGCTAACACTGTGGCAGATCTGTTTCTTGCCATTTAAAACATCATAAAGGAATAAACAGTGTTCTGTTATGTTGAAAGCACTAGATAAAATAGCTCAAGAATGAAGGTTCAACGATCTATTTGCTATAATATCCATGCTTGCTTTTAACTTTGAAAAGTTTGTTAGTACTTCTCAGACATAGAGTTTCTTAAAATTTTGGCCATCTTAGTGCTGGTTTCTCACATATATCAGTTTCTTTAAAAAAAACGTGTACAACGCATCAATGTTTGCAGCAAATCATGCATTAAAGTACGGAAAGCTATGACAAATGCAACACAACAAATCAACACAACACATACATTGTCATACTTGTACTCACAGTGTTCTTAAACCCCTCTTCAACATAGTCATGGATTTAAAAAACACCAGAAATTTACAAAACCCGAAACCCAAAACCCGAGACCTGAACCCGAAACCCGGAAAAAAGTCCGACCATGGTGATTATTTTACTCAAAATGGGGAATCCTGGATTCAAAATTTTCATTGGGCTATTCCATTTTTTAACCATACAGGGGGATGGAAGTAAGAATTTAGTCATATTGGCACCCCTTGGAAAAGAGTCATTAGTTGGGAGCAAGCCCCTCAGAAACAGGACTGTAGACTGATAATTGCCCTTGGAAATGATGGACAGCATGTGTGTGAAAAGGGGATAGTTTCTACAGCCTCCTTGGAAATCTCCGTCAAGGTGCATTAGCCCTTGGAAAATATTCGTTACAATATTTTTACCCCCCAGAGAAGCATATTTAAGAATTTTTGACCCCCCAGAATTCCTTTTGAACGACCCCCTGGAATTTTACTTCCATCCCCCTGTATGGAGTAAAGATGGAATAGCCCATTTAATCTGGTTTTTTGGATGGTAATCATTGCTTCAAATGACAAGAGAAATCATGGCTCCTCTTCTTCAATGACAATTTGTCAGATCAATTGTTCTTTACTCGCATTCCTTTCACTTGAGACTTTTGGCTTCCTTCTTCCATCTTTTAACAGCCTCTGGCTTAACATAGATTCTACTCTGTCATCAGCTACTTCGCGCAAGATCACGTGAGACGTGAGCGCGCAGGTGCAGCAAGTCATTGCAAGTTTGGTGTTCAGCAAAGTCAAACGCAAAAACGAACGCTCCACCGTTGCCAAGAGAAAAGACAAAGTTGGGTGAGTTTAGAAATTTAATTTGTTTTGTTGGGAGGAGTTAAAGCACTATTTCCTATACTAAAACAAGAGACCCTATACTATTTCCACAGAGTACCAATGGAGTCTTCTAATGAAAAAGATGTGCGACAGCAACAGGACAGTGATTTAGAGTCTAATGCCGATTCTGGTGCTGACTCAAACGCCAAAATTAAGAAAACTCTTTTGGCCCTTTACACAAATATGGCCTCAATTACAATTTTTTTGCAAGCACTCACTGAGGGGAAATTACAGGTCGTGCACCGCCTGTGTTTGCCCACAGGGCATTTGTTGTCCATTGTACAAAACCAGATGCAAGACCAAGCATCTGATGGCTTGCCTACGGGCATTTGAATAGGTTATCTATTTTGCTGTGTTCTTTTCTTCCTCCACCTTGATATGGCGACAAGTTGTTGTCTATCGTCCCTATGTTCCTGTTACATATGATTTTCTCTAAAACCTTTGCTATCGCACTCGTAATGAATAACACGGCAAGAAAAGTTCGAATTTCGACATAGTTTTTTCGTTGTATGTTAGAGGTAAACGGACCATTTCCCGTCCATTTCCGACACAAAATGCGTTTGACACTTCGAATTTGGCCAGGTCAAAAACACGGAACTCTCGGAAATCTCGGAACTCTCGGAAATCTCGGAAATCACATATTCTGAGGTTTCTGTGATGTCCTAGAGTTCTTTGTTTTCGAGCAGACACATGCTTTACTCAAAAACACAGAAATGTTACAAATGTACGGTAACAGTGTTATTAAAGCCATGCCAGTTAGCGTTTTGCCTTACTTGTCTCATGCATGACTTTAACAAACAATTAAAGAAAACAATACGGTAATCTTTTGACGAACAGCTAATTATCTTCAAAGCTAATTATCTTCTCGTTAATACTTAAATTTATGCATCGCCATCAGGAAACGATTGGACGATTGGACGGTTGGATCGTTGAGACGATCTGCCTTGGAACCTCTACAGAATCTTCTCCAATTGCCCTGCCTTGTGCCTCGCTAACTACCGTAGCAATACTGAGTCCTACAATGTTCTTTATGTTGTGCTCGAATCTCAGTTTGAGCCTTCCATGTTTTTGTTTTCCATACACCATTCCAATTTATGCATACATGACATTAACATCAACGTACAGTATTCATTTACATCTTGTTCCGAGATATCCGAGATTTCCGAGATTTCCGCCTTTTCGAATGTGCCCTATGTCTACTCGAAAACACGGAACTCTAGGATTTCTCGGAAATCTCGGAACGAGCTGTTTTTGTGCAAAAAGGCACATATTTTGTATGATATTCATTTTATATTGATACCTTGCTCGAGGGGCATTCAGTAATCGTTATTGCCAGAGGCATTTCGGTGACGCTCTCGAAAATCTTGTACACTTTTGCCAATCCTTTTGTTTTCAAGAAAAATACAGCTATTTCGTCCAATAATGGGGGTAGTGACAAACCGTACGAGATGGCTTAGCAAACAAACTGCTTTCGAAACGATGATTTTGCAGTATTTTACATAGGCCATATCACAGAGATTTTTCGTTGCTTCCCTCAAAATGAAGGTGTTATTTCGTAGCACATGCGTGAAGCCATCACGTAGGTTAGGTATTTTGAAGATGACCCTTAAATTCTTTGAGCAATAATTGAAATACTCATATGTTGTACGATTGCAGAGATATTGGTGGATTTTTAGAACTAACTATATTGTGGATTTTCCCATAAGCCAAGATCTGTGCATATGGGCAACAATCTAGATGATAGAGATAACAGGTTTGTTTACGGTTACGTGATCCTGGCCCTTTAAGAGACGTTACAAAATTAGCAAATAGTGAATTTACAAATAAGGTGTCTTACCGCAATCTTTAGCGTGATTGAATATTGCTGAGATTGCTGTAATTTCCCAGCTTTGTTGCATTATTGTCATTTTTGTAGTTGTCATCAGTTACTAACATACGTTAAGTCGCTAAGGCAATACTGCACTGCAATTCTTGTGCTTTCTTACTGGAATGTAATCAGAGCATCATTGGCCAAGAATGTATGTATGTATGTATGTATGTATGTATGTATGTATCATTTGCCACATAAAAATATATACAAGCTATTATAATAAATATAAAAAATACATACAATACAATACTTTAAGGTTAAAAACGTACAATAAGAACACCCCTAATTACAGTGGCAGGGATAGCATTAAAGGGTCAAGCTGACCTTATTTCCATAATGGTCCCCTTAGAGGTGCTGGTATAACGGAAAAAAAGAATAAATAAATAAATGATAAAATAAAATAAATGAATCAATAAAGTACTGTAGTTGTTTTCAGTACAAAAACACAGTTTGGTCGATGGAAATATGACAGAGATGAGGAAGAGTCTTAGTAGAATACATATATATCATCTTCCTCTTTTTGTATTTGTTGGAAAAAATTTTCTTTGATCGTATGTTTGAGTGTATTCGGATTTTTGGCTGACTTTAAGTCAGATGGAAGATTATTCCATATTTTCGGCCCGAGGTAAGATAAGCATTTTTGTCCAAAAGTACTTTTGCGAAATGGAAATTCTAATTTAAACTTAGATCTTCGCGTTATTTGGCCTAGGTTAGCTGGATGGAATATCTCGGCACTGTATGCTGGGGCAGTTCCATTGAAAAACTTCATTACATTAACACAAACACATTGATCCATCCTATTCTTTGTGGGGAGCCAATTTATAGCCTTAAATTCTGTGGCGCCAATATGGGCTGTATTTTTTAAATTCAGGTAAAAGCGAACGCATTTGTTTTGAGCAGCTTGAATTTTTTTGGACAGCCTCTTATTCAACATTGGGTACCACAAGGTGCATGCGTAATCAAAATGGGGTTGAATGAATCGTCTCATGATACATTGCAAACAAATGTCTTCCGAGATTTCTCAGAGATCCTAGAGTTCCGTGTTTTCGAGTAGGCATAGGGCATATTTGAAAACGCGGAAATCTCGGAAATCTCGGAACAGCCAAGTTTATCAAAGTTTTTTTCAAATTATGTAACAAGCTTATTGAGATACGTTTCGGAGGTCAGGGCAGGGCAGGGTCAGGAGTGTACATCCAGAAGATCATTGGGGGCGGGTGTAGATGTATTTGGGACCGGATTTTGAACAGCAGTACTTTGCAAAGCCTAAAAATAGCTTTCAAAACTATTTGTTCTTCGGCTTTTGAAGGGGCTCAAAGACCATTGCAGGCAGCCCCCATTCGGGTATGCGGGCTTCATCCCAGCAACACGACTTGTCAGTCCTCCGGCCGCTGTTCCTGGATTTCAGAACAACCCACTCTTTCTTCATTGGACAGAGTTATGGCGCCATCTTAGACTTCCTTGCTGGTTGGGAGGCCTCCTAAGGAATCTCGGGCTCGGAGTCTCCAGGGCACATTTTAATGGGCTACGGGCTCCCAAAGGGAAAATTGCCCTGCTCCAGGGCTCCATTGCTTCCTTTTCAGGACTCCACGGGCTCCATCTCTCGAAATTCAAGAAAATCACCATGGGAACTGCTTGGGCTCCAGGGCTCCAAGCATTCAAAATGTCGGGCTCCAGCGACCTCCCTTTGGGGGTCTCAGTTGGGGCCAATGATAGACTTTTGATGGATTTTTCTTGCAAGCAAAACGATTGTTGGCAAAGGTATGCGACATTTTCAAGAGTGTCACTGAAATGCCTCTGGCAATAGTGATTACTGAATGCCCCTCGAGCAAGGTATCGATGTAAAATGAATATCATACAAAATATGGGCTATTAGAGATCACCGGCCCCGGCCCCCTGGCTCTGGCGCCATGGCCCTCATCCCCCGGCCCCCATATTTATAGGTGTTTTTAAAATTTTGTAACTGTCTGCTTGTTCCCGAATTTCAACTAATCTGTGTAATCGCCATTTCATCCAAAAATTGTATTTCAAGAGCTTTGGAAACTCCTTTCAAGTAGAGTGAGAGAACTTCGAGGGGTCGAGCGGTCATCTGAGCCTTGCAAAACAAGTTGAGTATGATTTCCTGAACAAACCGCAAATGTGAAAACACATTGATTCGCAATACGATCATGCGCCTTCGCACCATACACTCATGCGCCTTGGAATTGAAAACCCTTAATAGATCGATGAGGGTGTCACATTTCTTTCCATATTGATACATTCTTTGATACATTACAGTATTTACTAAACAGTGCCTTGAATTGAATAGATGAACCGCAAACTATTCAACATCTTCACTAGGACAGTTTCAGAGTGGGTGACAGGACACCAAAATGAATAAACGTTGCAATAAAGTGTACATCGAAACCGAGTAGTACTCAGTAAAAAACCAGGTGAGGATACTCTTTGGTCGCTTTCCAGTGTGAATAGACATTTTGAATGTTTTGAATCTCTGCCTTCAAAAAGTTAAAAATATCGTACCACAATAGCACTTGTGTAGTGAATTCCACGCGATCATGGAAAGTCATCTTCGCTATGCAAATTTTATTTGGGGGAATCTATGAAAAGCAAAATTAGATACCCTCCAACGTCTGCATGACAGCGCTCATTCCATAGCAGAAAATGCACGCATAAGGGACGAATGGTCATCTAATTGGCTAAGTGTTGAAATTCTTACTTGATTTGATCATTCTGTTATGGCATATAAGATTCTGAACAAGTTGAGCCCGGATAGCCTTTGGAACAAGTACCAATATAGATTCGCGTATTCAAATTATATAACAATGAATTGTAAGGATCTGCAGATCCCAAGGCTTAGAACTGAACATGCCCAAAAAAGGATTTTACTACTCTGCAATAAAGGCTTGGAACGATATCCCAGCTAATATCAGAGAAATCTTAACACTCGGGCGCTTCAAAAAAGGACTAAAAGCGCACCTGAGGAGCTGAGAATGCCGAGAAAAAATGCACCAAAACACGACCTTCTGGAAGAACGGCTCATTTTCTTTAGGTAATACTCCATTTTTTTCTATTATTATAGAAACATTGAACTAGGTTTTCATGCTAGCTGAAGATTGTAAACATTGTACTAGCTAAAGAGGTATTCGTGTATAAATAATAATAATGATAATGATGATGATGATGATTTCTCTTGCCTTAAATCAGCGAAATCTCGCTCCATGACCTTCGTTGATATTCCACCAACGTTGATTTGTGGAGTAGCCGACACAAAATTGTAACAGGTTCCATTTTCGGCAACATTGGATCATGAGAGGCATTCGGAGCCAAATTGAGGAATGTTCACTTTTACAGTACTTACAAACTTTCCATAACTATTACAATTGTTTCAAAGTTTTTATTCTAGCATTGGGAAACATTAGACCAAGAGTGTCCTCAGAAAATTTTCCCAAGAGCAAAATACCCCTCATTTCAATTTCTCCAGTAAACTTACCCTTGCTACGCCACTGTAAGGGCCTGATTATATGAGAATTTTCACCATAGGGCTGGGATTTCATCCCGCCTGCCCGAGGTGAAAATATTTTCGATTACATGGGAGGTTTGAACCCAGGGCTGGAATCTGCTGCCACGTGTGAAATCGCATTTTCAATTGTGAAGGCACTCCAATATTTTGATTACGTCAGTGCATCCGATGTAAAACAATAGGGATTAACCGATAATTAGGTGTGACAATAAGGATTAAAGTTTCATCCCGGGTAGAGCAAGGCGGGCTGAGATTTCAGCCCTATGGTGAGTTTCAACCCAGGGCTGAAAATATCACATGTAATCGGAAATGCAATCTTATGAGCCTTTGACCAGAGAGAAGAGATGGAGTTTCACCTCGGGTAGGCGGGCTGAAATCTCAGCCCTATGCTGAAAACTCCCATGTAATCAGGCCCTAAGACTGACTGAAATTATTGATAAATCATTCAAAATTTGTTCGAGTTAAAGCTTCAACTGGGTGTGGGGACCACTTTGTGATACCCACTCTATAGACCGCAGGCAATGGATCCTAACACATGTAAAATCCCAATGTATCATGGAAAGATCAATTAATACTTTTCTTGACACACAAAGGCCTTTTTGCTTATTTTCACAAAACTTTGAAATGAGGAAATTGGGACCTTGAAATCCAGGATTGGAGGAAGGTCAAGGACTTTTTGCAACTCTGGTAATACATCGTACAACCTTTTTCACGGACTTCTTTTCGGAGGGGCTGGAAGCAGGCTATAAGAAGCCGCTAAATACAGGCTGCAACTGGTTTTGATAAAATGGAAAAAGCTACTTCAATGAAGTTCTTCGAATTTCCCCATTTCTTGCTAATGGTGACCTCGTCATCGGCAAGTTTAGTTTCTTCGAAAGAGTTTCTTACAACCAATTTATTCTGCCTCTCTTCAAAACAGAGGAAAATGGAATTTTCAGGGCGAAGGCGCATGAGTGCATGGTGCGAAGGCGCATGACCGTTTTGCGAATCAGTGTGTATACACATTTGCGGTTTGTTTAGGAAATCATAATCAACTTGTTTTGCAAGGCTCAGATAACCGCTCGGCCCCTCGAAGTTCTCTCACTTTACTTGAAAGGAGTTTCCTAAGCTCTTGAAATACAATTTTTGGATGAAATGGCGATTACACAGATTAGTTGAAATTCGGGAACAAGCAGACAGTTACAAAATTTTAAAAACACCTATAAATATGGGGGCCGGGGGACGAGGGCCATGGTGCCAGAGCCAGGGCCAGGGGGCCGGGGCCAGTGATCTCTAATAGCGCAAAATATGTGCCTTTTTGCATAAAAACAGCTCGTTCCAAGATTTCCGAGAAATCCTAGAGTTCCGTGTTTTCAAGTAGACATAGGGCACATTCGAAAACGCGGAAGTCTCTGAAATCTCGGATATCTCGGAACAAGATGTAAATGAATACTGTACGTTGATGTTAATGCCATGTATGCATAAGTTGGAATGGTGTATGGAAAACAAAAACATGGAAGGCTCAAACTGAGATTCGAGCACAACATAAAGAACATTGCAGGATTCAGTATTGCTACGGTAGTTAGCGAGGCACAAGGCAGGGCAATTAGAGAAGATTCTGTAGAGGTTCCAAGGCAGATTGTCTCAACAATCCAACCGTCCAATCGTTTCGTGATGGCGATGCATAAATTTCAGTATCAACGAGAAGATAATTAGCTTTGAAGATAATTAGCTGTTCGTCGAAAGATTCCCGTATTGTTTTCCTTAATTATTTGTTAAAGTCATGCATGAGACAAGTAATGCAAAACGCTAACTGGCATGGCTTTAATAACACTGTTACCGTACATTTGTAACATTTCTGTGTTTTTGAGTATAGCATATGTCTGCTCGAAAACACAGAACTCTAGGAAATCACGGAAACCTCAGAACATGTGATTTCCGAGATTTCCGAGAGTCGAGAGTTCCGTGTTTTCGACCTGGCCCTTCGAATTTCTCACCTAGTTTCCCCACGGGTAAACTACGGGTAAAGGGAAATATACTTTTACCCACAGTTTCCCGAGTGCGATTCAACGTCTCCAAAAGTTGGAAACTTAGTCTACACTAGGCATGTTTATGGGAGAATTTGGGGAAATTCCATACGTGTTCAACCTCCTATGGGTAGATTTTAGTGAAACGCCAAATCTTCCCCAGGTGAAATTCTTAATGTAAGTAGGCAATTCAGTCGAAATTTTGGATTTTTCGGTAGGAAACATACCTGATAGTTTCCTTGTTCATCATGTTTGAAGGGGACGTTTGGCTAATTCAGTAGTGGCTATTTCGTGCACAGTAAATGTAAGACTACGCTTCCTGGTTTGATTTTATTGGAATACTCCTGGGCAAAACTTTTCCAAAGTGTTCCTCTTCTATCTTAAGGTCTTCTAACTCTTTATATGATTTGCCATTGTGTCTTCGTAGCACTCTGATTCTGATGTAGACATGAGATGTGTCCTCCTAGTGAGTACGAATTAAAATCATATTTGTTCAATCTAGTTTGATCAAACTTAGCTCGCATTTTAAACATCTTCCTTTTCCATTATTTATACACAACGCAAAGTATGAGTTCAGAAACAGAACATATCTGATGACTAATACTGAAAGTAAATGTAACTTCTAAAAAGTAATGAATGCACCGTCAGATCCTCTTGATTTATTAAGAATGTAGACAAATATATATATATATATACACACGCATTACATCAACTAAACATAAACGTGGAGATCCTTTTCCAGTGGTCTTTTTAGCACGTGATATGACACACGTTTTTTATAAGAAACTGGTTTATAAGAAACTAGTACTAAAGATGGACGAAATGTTAAGAAACTGTAGTGGTGTGTCTGAGAAGTATTAAGGAAATTCTAAAAGCATGGATTTCATAGCAAATAGATCGTTGAACCCTTATTCTTTTGTAATATGAAATAATCAGTTGTGCATTCATCATGACAGAACACTGTTTATTCCTATATGATGTTCTGAATGTCAAGGAACATTTCTGCACCAGTATCAGCGACCACATTCACAATTCATGCATTCAAAAATAAGAAATGAATTAAGAAACCTTTGTAAACTTAAGTACTAAAATGGACAAAATTTCATGTTAAATTAAGAAGCTTTTGATACTATGGCCTGATCCAAGTTTCTTATAAAAAGCGTGTAATTACAAACATATGCTGTTCAAAAGCAAGTTTAATGGAACCAACAAAGGGTCAAAAAACGAAAAGCCATGTCAAACTTTCTCCTTTTTTTTGTTAATTAATTTTTTTTTGTTAAGGCGCTACTATGGCATTAGATTGGAAAATTTTTCAATTTTTTAAAGATTTCAATTTTGGTCGATTAACTACCGTAGATTTTAGAAATGAAGTTGGTTTTTATGTTTCATAAGTGATAAACTAGATATATTGTCATTTACGTAAGGTACCAAATCCTAGTTTACCTTAGCAAACACTTAGCAACGCAAAACGAAGCTAAAGTAGGGGGAAATGCACCCCAAAAGTCCCCCAATGTTCGTAAGAAAGAAGATCTTTAGGCGACTTTCTTGGCTGCCATCATTAAAAGGTCTCGTTTGCAAGAGGCTGACAGGGGACCAAGAGAGTCTTATGGTCTTGAAGGCCGGCGTCTTCGGGGTGAAACAACGTTTGGAGTAACCCTGCCTGAAGGAAATTTCCATTTTTGCAGAAACTTTTCTGTACTTTATTGCGAAAATCATGGCAAACAAAAGAAATAGGGCACCAAGATCAAAGAGGAAGTTCCTTGGGAACCAATTTGCCAAGAATAAAGAAGGAACTAGGATCAAGGATGAAGGCTCATCAACTAGGCCTAGCTTGATGTCTAATACACCACAATCAGGAGGAGGCAAAGTCCTCAGTGAGTCTACCCCTTTATCAAGGAGTGCAAAGAAATTAAAGCTTGGAAACGAGGAAATGCTGCAAGAAAATGACTTTTTCTGGTTTCTCTTGCATTTTGACATTTTGAAGGATTTGTTGGAGCTAATTGGAAGATGTCCAAACTGCATTTCAAGAGGGTTGAACATCAGCCATAATGAGAGAAAGCGAATGGGCTATGCTTTGAATTTTCGACTTTCTTGCAGCAAATGCCAATGGAAACATGAATTATGTACTTCTCCAACAATTGATAATGATAATACGCCAGGGCTGAACAGCTTTTGCATTAATGTGCAGACAGTTCTTGCTTTTCGTGAGATTGGAAAGGGTCATGAACCACTGAAAACATTTAACAGTTGCATGAATATGCCACAACCAATGACAGTAAAAAGCTTTTCAGCAATAAACGAGAAACTCTCTGTTGCTTACGAAGAGGTTGCAAAAGGATGCATGCGAAGAGCCGCCGAGGAAGTGAGAAAGACTCCCCTGACAACTGAAGATTCGGAAATTGAGGACTGTCAAGTGGCCATTGATGGTACTTGGCAGAAGAGAGGATATGCCTCCCTAAATGGAGTAATTGTTGCAACTTCTGTAGAGGGAAAAGTCATTGATTATCAGGTTTTGTCCAAAACTTGCAAGGGTTGCCAGATAAGGAGTTCAAGGAAAGGCACACCAGTGTATGACAGATGGAAAGAAGAACATCAATGTAAAATCAACCACCATAAGTCTGCAGGAGCAATGGAGGCTGTTGGTGCAGCTAACATTTTCCATCAATCAGTTGATAAGTATAGATTAAGGTATATGAAATATATTGGTGATGGAGACACTGGATCATTTGGAAAAGTAGTTAAAGCCAGGCCTTACGGAGATCTGTTGCCTGTCAAACTTGAATGCGTTGGACATGTCCAAAAGCGACTTGGAACACGGCTTAGAAAATTGCGTCAAAATTACAAAGGGAAAAAATTGGCTGATGGGAAAGGAATCATGGGAAAAGGCAGACTTACAGACAAATGTATGAACACCCTCCAAAATTACTTTGGCATGGCTATAAGGCAAAACACATCTAGTGTCTACTTGATGAAGAAGTCCATAGGGGCAGTTTTGTATCACTGCAGTGATATCTTGGATGAAAACATCCGTCATCAGTTTTGCCCAAAGAATGGAGATGGATGGTGTAAATGGCAGAATGATCAATTGAACACTAGCGGGTAAATACAGGAATCGCTCCGACCCGAATATTCTCATTTTCCTTCCGACGCCAAAGATTTTGTTTGCGATATAAACACCGAAAAGCACTTCACGCTTAATTCACGCTTTCGCTCTCTGTTTTGATTTTATCCTCCTTCGTACAGGTTCACACGAAACAAACATGCACAATACTTGTCTTGCAAGGTCTGTGGCGGGGCGTTGTTACTGTTATTTTGTGTTTCTTGTTTTGTGATTTTGATTGTAAAAAAATGAAATAATGATTATGGGTTGTCTTGAATAAGCAAAAATTTCTCGAAAATGATTTGTCCGCCTCCTGGAGTTTCTTAATTTTACAATTTACTTGCTTGTCAAGTATTCCGTAAAAGCATTCATCGATTTTTCCTTCAATGAATTTGTCCTTCTGTTGTTTTACACTGAATAGAATTTCATACTGCGTGGATCACTTAGTTCAAGTATTCAGGGTCTTGCAGATAGGATGTTCAGTTGTATGGAAGTTTTACATCAGACAACAAACTCCCCAAACTTTCAAACTAAAGATAAACTTCCTAAACATCGTGCTTGTTTACTTATGAACATATTTGAACTCCACGAATACTTGCAAACATAGGAAGACAAATGATAGCCAAAGGGACAATTGTTTGTCTAATTACGGTATAGTGCTCCAAAGAAATATATTCCTTGAAGCCCTTTGTACTTGATCCCAACCACATCAGCATGCATGACTGACCCTCAGTCATGTTATTCATACCGGATATTTCCAAAATATCCCTTTGATTATTCATGATCAGGGTATGATGTTATCTGCTCTATATCTTTCTTTTCTGTTTTGTCCCTTTGACAAACGGTGAGTAGAATGGACAGTTTGTGTCCTGTTCTTTATTTACCCACCTTTGTCCTCAAAAATTGTTTGGTCCATGACGTTCCCCTTGTTTTGACGTGCGAAGGAGCACTTTCTCAATTTGCTCATATCACAATCACGTTTATTTGGGCCTAGCCCGTTGCAAAATTACAAACGGCATGTGTTATCCTTCCTTGCAAGGACTGGCCTATGTGAAATAGTTCTACTGCACCTCATATGTATAAACATGGTGTTACAAACATATTCCTTTCATATCTGGAACAGCGGACGTAGGAAGCATAGTTCCCTCACTGCAACACCCAAAGCTGTCCGCCATTACTGCGAAACTGTGCTAAGTCTCCGGCCAGTAGCCTCGGTCACCGATGAACCGAATATCGTGTGTTTACAATGATTTTCGGGTCGGAGCAATTCCTGTATTTACCCGCTAGTAATTGAACAAAACCAAAACATATAAAAAGAAAGTTGTCATGCCAATAGTGATAAAGAGGCTCATTGAGCCTATTTTCCGTGATCTAAGTTCCGATAGTCTTTTAAACAGATGTCTTCATGGTCAAACACAGAATAGCAATGAAGCTTTTAATGGAGTGTTATGGACCAAATGCCCAAAGGAGGTTTTTGTTGGAAGGAATACCCTCCAGATGGCAACTGATTCTGCTGTTATTAATTACAATGAGGGGTTTCGCAGAATCAAAGATGTTTTTGAAAGTCTAAAATTACCAGTCAGCAAGCATTTTCATGCAGGAGCAAGGCTCAAGGATTGCCAGCGAATAAAACAGTCCGATAGAAAAGCAACAGATAAAGTGAAAATGCAAAGAAAGAAAATCAGAGCACAAAGAAAAGGGTTTCAGGACAATGAAAAGGAACTGGAAGGAGGAGAATCATACCAAGCTGGGAACTTTTAGCTGACATTTGATGATGATATTGTAAGTTGAAATTGTGCCTCAACTTTAAATGCAATTTTCACAAGTTTACTATTTTGGCGTTTTCAGTTAAGGAGTTACAAAATATCTCTTGAATGCCTTGGGATAAAGGTCTGAAGTTTTCAGAAGTTTTGCTACATACATAGGCCTAATGCAAACACCTATTTTTTTGAAAATTTTTTCCAAAAAACTAATTATGCAGAAAAAGCTATTCACCGCGCATTGATTTTTTGCTGCCATTTTAAAAATTTGCTATTGAAACAGCAATTAGCCAAAAAATAAAAATTAAAATAGGTCTTTGCACTAGATCTATGCATTGAGGACCTAAATTGAAGATTTGGTGCCAACATCTACAATAACATAGGAGAAATCTTGTAATTCCTTTCATTGGGTTTCCCTCAATTATGCTAATTTATGCAAAACCAGTCATGTGGAACAAAGCTTGAATTTCAAGTTTAGGTCATAACTCATTGATTTTTGGCCAAAATGGCCACTTTGGGACATCTAGGGGCCATTTATAGCCAGATCATCCTAATGCCATAGTACCACCTTAATGTTAATTTCACAGATGTACTTGAATGGGTGCTTAGACTATTTTCTGCAATGTTGGAGGGGGTAAGGAAACTTTTCAGCAAAAATCACATAGATGGTTACCAAAATTCCACCAAAAATTTGTAAATGTCTGCCACCCTCTCCCTAGCAAGGATTAATGACAGCCCAAAGAATTAAGTAATTCAACACCCAGTGGGTACTCCCTAACTTTGAATGAGGGGGTCCATGCCACCATTTCTTTGTTGACCCCTACATATCAATCCTAAAGTTTTGGGGACCCCAATATTGAGTCTAATGTTTTGGAGCCCCACACCAAATTCCCTTCCTTTTTTAGATTTGTGGACCCAAAATATAGATAGAATTTTTGTCCATGTTGTAATTCACAGGCCCCAAATGTTGATTTAAGGTAAAATTTCGAGCCCTAAATGTTAGCATGGCCCATGTTGAAAGTTAAAAAGTCCCACTTCAAAGCTGAGAGCCACATTTGATATGCATATAATTATTTATGAGGTTCTCTGAGTCATGAATGGTTGACAGCAAAATGAAATGAACGTTTACTCGTCAGAATCACTCGTGTCATGAATGACTGTTTCTTTCAGCTTCTTGAATGGCATTCCCTTCACTCCACTTCTTATGCAAAAGAAAAGTGTCCTCGCTTTTCCTTTCCTTGCACTGGCCTTGCTTCCTTGAATTGGCCTTTTCCTTGGTCACCGCGATGCTTTATCAACTTTTGAGCTTTGAAGGCAAAACAGAAATCAATTTTCAGAGCAGAATTATGAACACAACACTGTAAAACTGTAAAAAATAATGCTTTGATATTTATAAAAGAGGGGAAAGAAGGAAAGACCGAATTCCAATCAATCAAATGAAAGCAACTGACCACTTGTACAAAACGTGCATTATGGACGCAGATCGGCAGGACGCAAATTCGATGAAAGTTGGAATGATGGCGCCAACTTATTCAAACTTACACTGATCTAACAGTCTAACATCAGAGATCAAGGACGTTCAGTCTTCAGTAAAAGCAATGGGCAATGTTGCTTTGGATCATATCTCCGTCCTCTTAGCAAAGTTTTTGCATTGATCACGCAAAACTCTGACACATGCATCATAGGCCTAACGCATGCAGGACTGGAGCAGTTCCAAAGTAACAGCTAGAAGCTGCCTTTGTTATCAGACAGAAAAATGCAGAGTAGTCAAAAGAAAAGAAGCTTTACGAACCTGACTTTACTGCCTTGACAAAATGTCTGGTTGGTTAGACTATAGCTTGCAAGCCAGCCAATCTCTGAGTAATAACCATGACAAATCTTGCAGGATAACTTCAATGCCTTCTGATCCACAGTTCAAAAGCATAAGAAAGAACTTGGCGCTCAAATCCGTTAATCATCGCGTGGTTGGCAATCGTCCAATACCTGCATGTTTTTAGGTCGACTTGAGATCACATGACAAAAGCATTGTGTTGTGATCCCTGAATCAATTAACGGCAATCACATACTATTCCTGACAGTGTATTGAATTCCTAAACTCATTCATTTTGCTGTCAGCATGTCTTTGGTTCCTTGGTTTTATCTTTCGTGATTTGAGAAAGCAGATTTCTTCATAAGAATCTGGTTTATAAGAAATAGTACTACGATGGCCAAAAATTTAAGCATAGTCACTATGTTTAAGAAACTCTATTACTATTTCTGAGGAGCAATAAGAACCTTTAAAAGTGAAATGCATGGATATTATGTTATATCAAATGTATCCTTGAACCTTTATCCTTGAACAACATTAACTACGGAAACTTGCAGTGTACATGTCCATGTCGAAATCTGGTAGAACACGTCAAAATATCCACAGTTGGAAATTAAGGGGAAATTTTCATCGTGGAAATCTCCTTGACAGAAATTTGAAACCTCAGTTTCCACCGTTGGAAACTATCGGAAATTCGAGCTGTAAGTTTCACTTTATTGAAATTAAGTGAAAACTCGAAGTGTAAATTTCCATGTTGGAATCTCGTCGAACACATCAAAATCTCGACAGTTGGAGATTAGCGGAAATTTTCACTTTTCTTGCCGTGTAATCCTCTCTGATTGGTTAAATGTTGCTTATTTCCTTTCTTTTTGTATGTTGATTTTATTTTGACATCTCTCCACTCTTTTGGAATTGTTCTTGACATCATAACTTCATTCATCATTGCTATCATGCTGTTTATCAGATCTTCTCCCCTATACTTTGTATATTCATACCTCCACCCCTGCAAATCGGTGGCTTTCTTTTTTTTTAGTTTCCTTCTTATCACATCTAATTCTTCTCGTTCTATCTTAATTATGTCTTTGCATCTTGCTAAGGTTTCTCCATCCTTAGTTATCTCTTCAATCCTTTTTTCTGCTTTTATTTCGTTTTCTGTACTAGCTGCCATTGTTGTCAATAAATTTGAACAATGGCCTCAACGTAAATCTTTAATTTCTTCTGCTTTCTCTATTAACACACCTCTATTGTTCTCCATTGCTATTTGCTCCTCTTCTTTTTGGTTCTTTGGCTTCATCTTTGAGACAAAATCCCAGAAAGTTGTTGAGTTAACTCCTCCTTTTTTAATGGTTTCATCTACAGCCTTGCATATTCTTTTTTGATTTTTGCTCTTTCATATGTTGTACTATGTGTTCATTGATTGTGTCAATTTTCTTTATTATCATCTGTTTTTCTTCAGTTGTTATGTTTCCTTTCAGTTTTTGTCTCTCTGCCCTCTTGGCCTTCCTAAGAATCTGTTCTACTTTTGACTTTCGTTTTCTTGACTTTACTTTCACTTCGAAAACTTCTTTTGCTAATTCTAACACTTCTGAATTCCATTTTGAATATTTTTCATGCACAGTTCCTTCAGATTGTTGTTGCCATATGTTTGTTAGGGTGTTTATATTAATTGTTCTTGTTGTGAACTTTTGTAAATTTGTTTTATTAATTTCCACTTTCATGTTCTTTGTTTTACTTTTTAAACTCTCTATCTAATTCATTTCTAATATCATAACATTGTAATTACTGAATATTTCATTGACTACTTTACCTTCTTTGGTTTACCCCCTTGGAGCCCACACTTTTTCCTTGTCAATTAACATCCTTTTTACTGCTTTTGAGTCACTCTCTTGCAGAAGTATGTAATCTAAAACAGACTTTTCTTGACCATCGACTCTTGTTCATAGACCTGTGCATTTTGGACTTGAATTTACAATATCCAATCTATGTCTTTTCTTTAGATCTAACATCATTTTCCCTCCTTTAGATATCTCCTTATTATTCCCTGCTATTTCGTCCCCAATTTTACAGTTAAAGTCTCCAAGAATTATGATGTCCTGATCTTTCACATTTGCTTGCTCAATCTGCCGTCCAATTTTGTCATACATTTTTTGCAGTTTTACAGTGGTTGATCTACTCTCCTGTGGTACAAAAATTAATCCAAGCCTTAGCTGTAGCTTTGTATTGTCGATCACAATCCATATCACCTTACCATTTGAAACATCTTCATTTACTATATGTGTTATGTTTTTAATTTCTTTTCTAACAGCCACCAATAATCATATTCAACATATTCAAATACACGCCTTATAACATTCCTATGTACCATTGTAAAAGAAACCGAACATGAATCAGCCTGGATAGTTTCTTGCAGACAGGTATTTTATTTACCAAAATCAGGCCTGAGTTTCTTATAATGCAGTTTCTTAAAGGCGGGACTTTACTGTAATCCTCCTCCTTCAGTCTCTCCGCTCAGTAAGATTGTTTTGTAACCATCAAATTCTATTATATCATCCCCTTTTAGAGATGTCTCCATAAAACATACTATTGTTGGTTTTAACGAGTCAACCTTTTCTTTCACTGAATCTTGTTTTGAGTTGATTCCTCTTATATTTACACACATAAGTTTAAAGTTTTGGAGTGTGTTTCTTATTCTCTTGCCCTTCCTGGCTGATCTCCTTGCTTTTGTTCTGTTTATCTTTGCCTGAATGAGTTCACATTTGTTTGCAAGTTGCTGTAACATGGTATTTGTGGTATTTGGTTGATCATGAATGGTCTTGGTGCTTGGTACATCATGCTTTGTGGTACTGCTTGTGGATTCTTTGGTAGCTGTAGTGCTATACTGTTCAATTTGCTTTCCATCATTTGTCTCATCTCTACAAACTGTTTCTCTAAATAATTGATCCTGTCATTGGGTGAATTGTTTCCTTGATTCTGTTCAGTGCTAAAGCTTTGGTTTTGGCTTGTAGTTTCCAGTGGAAATACTTGTTCTCCCCACTTCCTCCATATTTTTCCCATTTCCCTTCATCACATTCCATTCTCGATCTGTCACGTGGTAGTTGTAGCACTCATTACCACATTTGCACTCTTCAAACCTTGTATAATGGTTACATATATTATCTCCCTTGTTCTCTTTCAGTTTGAAGTGCCTAAATTTACATCCTTTGCCATGCTTGCATATTAGCCATAAGCGATATCTGAAACATATTCCTTTGTTTTTCCTTCCAATCTCCTGTTCTTTGGTACCTTGCTTTGCATCCAATGTTTCTACTTTTCTTCTGATTTCTCTGCCTCTGCACAAAGTATCTCTCTACCTCTTGTCTGATCATATCCTCTTGTGATTTACATCCTTTTACACTTTTCAAGTTCGCTCCATTTGAACCATCTGAAATATTTTTATTTTTCTCTGTTAATTCTATTACTAATTCTTTGTTGATTTGTTTAAGGTCTTCATTGCTATTTGATTTGATATTCACTTGTCTTTTGAGGTCCTGTACTTCTGTCAGTGTTCCTTCATAGTTTGTTTTGTATTTTCCTATTTCCACTTTTAGATTCTTAATTTCCTGGTCCTTCTTCTTCAGATCTTTTTTTGTCTTCCTTGCTTCCATCATTCTCAGTATTTGTCTCTTTATCTTCAACTGCGTTTTTTGTGTTTGCTCTGTCTTACTTTTACTTTTTGCAAAGCTTTCTATGACAAATTCTTTGTATTCTTTGCAATACCAAAAGGTTTCATTAGCCACCACTTCATCTTTGATGTCTTCTATAACCTCATCAGGCACTTTTCCACACTCTTTATGTTTCCACTTTTCACATCCATCACATCTGATTGCCTCATCCTCTTCTGAGACGTCTTTGCTACACATTTTGCATTCACTCTTCTCGCTACCTTTGGTTACCTTTGCACCATTCTGCTCTTCACATTCTTATCTTCACTCTTACTTTCAGTTGAACTTTTTCTCTTCTTCTCCTACCTCAACAACTTTTGTTGTGTTCGTAGGTAGATTTGCATTTTCTTCCTCATCTTCATCTTTAATTTGTAAGTATTTTCAGCTTCTGCCTTTGCCTTGAATTTGATGCTTTAGATGGTAAACATGTTGCAATGGAATGCCCAAAAGGCGGAGGTTCCACTTACTACAATCATAAAGGCTTCAATAGCTTGGTTTTAATGGCCATTTGTGATGAAAATTATTGTTTTTCATTTGTTGATGTTAGTGGCTTTGGGCATGATAATGATACCTCAATCTTTGGAGATTCTGAGATAAGCATGGAAATTCCTTGTGCAGAGATTGTAAATGGTTTCACTTTGCCATACGTATTAGTTTCTGATGAATTTTTTCCACTTAAACATTGGCTCATGAAGCTACTTGGTGGTAAAAAACTTGATGAAAAGCAGGAAATTTATAATTATAGACTTTCAAGATGTTGCAGGGCCATAGAAAATACATTTGGAATTTTTGTGGCTAAATGGCGCATTTCCAGGAGACCTGTAACAGCTTACCCTATGTATGTATGTATGTAAAAATGTCGCCATTAAAAAAGAATTAAAAATTTGCTGTAAAAAGAAAAACAAATTACAGGAAGGTAAGCGGAGAGCTAATTACTTGTGTACAAAATAATGACAAGAAACACAAACTAAGATCTAGGATGAGATCAATGGTAAAAACACCCCCAGTTTAAAATGACAGGGATAGCATTGGGGGGTCAGCGGAATCTTGTTTCCATAATGGTCCCCCCCCAGTGGTGTTATTGAAAGAACAGTTTCCTGAAAAAGAGAAAGAAAGGTGCAAAAAACATATAATCCACATCATCGTAGGGAGCAATGCTCGAATCTTGTTTTTATTTGCAAAATTTTGAAAATTTAGTAACATTCACAAGGGTTGTCTTCTCGCTTTTGGGGCTCTTTAAAGAAATTATCCATATTCTTATGTTTGAAATTGTTTATGCTCACTGCTGACTTTAGGTCTGAGTGTAGGTTGTTCCAGATTTTAGGTCCTAGGTAAGAGAGACCATTTTGCCCCTTGGTACTCTTTCTAAACGGTTCGTTTAATTTGTTTTTTGATCTTTGAGTAATCCGGCTCTGGCCAACTGGTAAGAACATTTCTGACATATAGGATGGGGCTGAATTATTAAAAAAATTGAAAACGCTTGTAGCAGTACGTTTTTCAAATCTCTCTTTGGTAGGGAGCCAATTTACATTCATAAATTCTCTGACTCCTATATGTGCTCTGTTACTTAGGCTTAAACATAATCTGATACATTTAGACCCCGTTTACACGATGTCGGTAGCATACCGGCATGACATGACACCGGCATGAAACCATGCCGGTATGGGCTAATCTGTGATTTTTTCTTGCCCCGTTTACATGATACCGGCATGATATCATGTCGCTTCGGTAAAACAATAGCTGTGATGTAACATGATTGTTTTATTGTGTGTTCAATGAAGCTCCAAAACACACGGTAAACAAAAGAAATCGAAATGAAAGCAACGAACCAAAGATCGCAAATTGACATTGAGAACAACAAGCGAAGAAAGATACGAAAAGCAAGAGAGAAACCAAAGAAGAAGACCAAGTTTGATAAAAGCAAAAGCAAGGCTTCATCGCTCGCATGGACCAATTGACCTAATTCGTCAATACAAGGCAGACAAGCAAGCTTTCTCGGCTGCAAATTACCCTAGGGTTTGACTATTCCTTAGGAATGAGGCGAAAGCGGCGTGAAGTCTTGTCGGCACCATGCCGGCATGGCCTGTTTACACAATGTTGTTATCATGCCGGCATGAACCCGTACCGGTATGGCTATCGACATGGTTTTAATCCGGATTAACATCTTCGCATACCGGCATGGTACCGACATCGTGTAAACAGGTGGCCTAGAAACAAAAGATATCATGCTGGTGTCATGTCATGCCGGCATGCTACCGACATCGTGTAAACGGGGTCTTATTTTGGGGAGTTTGAATTTTCTTAGTTAATCTTTTATTAATCAAAGGAAACCACACACTACATCCATAGTCAAAGAGGGGCTGGACCAGTGCATTTGCTAGTAGCCTATGAAGAGGGAAGTCAAGGAAATTTTGCTTTCTAAAGAGGACCTTTAGTCTGCCATTGATTTTACCATGGGTCCTGGTAGTCATTGACTCAACCTGAGACAGTTCAAAAGATTATCAAAGCCTGTGTCTGCCTTCATAATTATCTAACGCAGACTAGACAATGCTTTTTATATACCTAGTAGTTTCATTGATGCTGAAGACAGTACTGGCAATGTTATTCCAGGAGGATGTAGGTCTGTTGTGGCTGATGATCAGTCTGCTATACAAAATACTCGTATTCAAAGGACTGGAAGCAATAACTATGGTAAAGATGCAAATGCTATTAGGGAAGGACTTCTTCAACAGCTCTGGTGGGTAAGTTCCTTGGCAATACAAGCATGTTAGAAGTTGTGGAGAAACAATGAAATGGATATTTAAGCATGAACATCATAATTTAATTTATAACCAGAAAGCATCAAAATATAATTGATGCCAGACCATTTCATCTATTTTTCAATTGTCAAAAAGAGGAAAAAAAATTGCAGCCTTGAAATTATAGAGGGGGGCTTAACAGAGCTTTTACACCCAGATCATTCAATGTGGGTGCGGGGAAATGGGTGGATGGGATTCCTGCTGTGTGGCTGGATGGCTGCTGCCCTTTGCTTTCTTACTTGCTATCCCAATTGGGGTGGCGTGGGGGCAGGGGGTAGTGGCTGTTTTGTCTGCACATGGGGGTCCCATGCTCACTGACTTGCACTCATTTTCTAAGCTAAAATATTTGCAGGGGTTGTTGTCTGACATCAAATGTGAGACAGACATTAAAAAATTTTTTTTTTTTCCTCAGAAAAATGTAAACTTTGAATTGTGAGTGTCTGTCATGGTGGGAACTCCGATGACCTTGTGTCTATTTCCGCCATGACAGGCACAGTAGCTGTAAATTTTTGTGTTTATTTTAATGGATTATATATAAAAAAAAAAAAAAAAAAAAAAAAAAAGATTAAGGGCAAGGTTGGTTGGTTTATAACTGTTCCCATGGCAGGAAGCAAGACCTTGTTCAAATGTCTAAGTTGAACAATGTTTGCGAATGTTCTTGCAATGCTGGTCAGGTGAATTCCGCGGAAGCCTACGTTTTGGAAAGAATTCCCCTCAAAATGGGGGGAGGCGTCAGATAAAACCCTAAGATGATGAATCAACCCCATCAATTTTCACTTCAGTACTGCATTAAATTTTTGTTGTGGAAAAATGATATGGTTTCTCCAGAGGTAAATATCATTTTTCCGAAGGCCTCCCATTCAGTTAGATCAACCTGTTTTTTCTGATGAGCCTTGCTTCCTGTTAGAAAAACTTGGTTTTTCTGGAGAAAACCTAGCTTATCTGCAGAAAGACCTGGTTTTCTGATGATCTTCGCTTTCAGTCAGAGAAACCTGGTTTATCTGAAGCCTTCGTCATTTCTGGAGGAAAACCAAGTTTATCTGAGAACAACCTAGTTTATCTAATTGTGGTGATTTTCGCGTGCCATAATTTCAGATAAACCAGGTTTTTTTTCCGGAAAAGTGAGATTTCTTCAGATAAGCCAGGTTTAACTGGAGGAAAACTAGATTCATCTGAGAAGAACCTGGTTTATCTAATTTTGGTGATTTCACATGTCATAACCTTCCTATCAAGCAGACATTTTATGTCCAATTTCTTGGTGTTCTTTTAGATGAAAATCTTTCATGGAAATATCACCTTACAGACTTATCTAAAAAGCTGGCTAGAACTTGCGGAATGTTCTTAAAAGTAAGACACTTTTTACCAATCAGTACTTTGGTATGCATCTACAACCCTCTTTTTTCACCTTTCCTGCAATATGGAATTTTAGGTTGGGAACTCACCTATGAGACTCATATCAAGCCAGTTTTTCTATTACAGAAACAGCTGTTAAGGGCAATCTCAGTTCAGCATTATACTTCTTCTACTTCAATCTTCTCTGACTTAAAGATTTTAAAGTTGCATGATCTTTTTCAGTTAAAATTGCTTGGTTTTATGTATGATTGTATTAACAAGACTGCTTCTCCTTATTTTCATTGGTGGAATCTGTTCTTATTATCTGTTCTTATTATTGTTCTTATCATTAACAAGACTGCTCCTCTTATTTTCATTGGTGGAATCTGTTTTTTCTCTTATTTACATTGGTGGAATCTGTTCATCAATATGGTACTTGGCAAGCTTCCAAAACTGACATTTTTATAACTCAGAACAATACCCTTCAACATGGTCTCAGGTCTGTGCGATTCTTTGCAGCAAAGTGCTGGAATAGCATTCCTTTTAATCTCAAATGTTCATCGTCCGCTGTTACCTTTCAATGAAAACTCAAAGCGTACCTTTTTGAGAATAACTACCAATCATAGCTGTCATACATTTGCATTATTTCTCTTTGAATGATACTAAAAGTTAACCAACAATCAAAACAATTCTAAATTCAACTAGCCATTTTTAAACCAGGGGGTGCTCTCTCCTTGATTAGCCTAGCTACCGAGAGAGCTCCTCCTCAAGACATTCCCTTGCATACAATTCTCCTTATTTTGTATCAAATTGATCAGTTGTTGTTGTTGTATGTTAGTTAAGTTAAACTTAGTCATAATAGTTTTCTTCTGTGTTTAATGTATTAATTATTTCAAATTGTATGTAGATTGAATTTCAAAAAGATGATACTGAACTTCTGAACTGAACTACTCTGTAGATTGTCACTAATTGCTTCTGCACCGTGCTCCGTGAATCTCAAAACTTTCCTTCTTGAAACATAAACAACGCTTCTTCAACATTCTCTTATCTGCATGTCCAATCGTTGATGTGAAAATTGTGCCGCACCTTGTCTGTAATTTCTTCATTTTCTGTGAAATTCTGTTTGATGTGATAGGCCAGTGAAGCATCTGATAAAAACGATGAGACAGACATTCCAAATAAGACTCTGGCAAATTTATAGACAATAACTCTTGGATTTTCTTTGTAAATGTTATCAGCCCTGAAAAACCACATCAAATCACACTGTGCCTTGTCAAATGAGATATTCAAAAAAGCCCTCTCAATGTCAGCTGTTAATCCAATTCAAAATGAGTAAAATCTGAGTAGAATATGAACAATTGCAGGTGCCATGGGTGTTCCATTATACAAACAATCGTTGAGTGCAGCCAAAGATGGCTCAGCTTTTGAGCTCACATTGTAAACAACTCTCAGTTTTGTGGTAAGGGCGTCTTTCCTCAGAACTACTTGACTTAGCAAATAATGCACATTTCCAGGTTCCTTTTCAACTGTTGTATCAACTCGCTCAATTATTCCTTGGCCAAGCTTTTCTTGAATGACATTATCATACTCTTTCAGAGTCTCTGGGTCTCTGTGAAGGTTCTTGAGTAACAAATTTAATCTTGAAAGGCTAAGATCGTAGTTGTCTGGCAACAGAGTGTGCTCTTGTTTCAAAGGCAATTTGATGCAATGTTTGCCATCTTCCGTTGTTATGTTCTTCATAAAGGCTTCCGTGTCCTTCTCTGGAATTCCAATAGATTCTAAATCCAATAACTTCTTTATGAGGCTGTTTGCGGAATCTGCATCGTCAAGAACTGGTACAACTTTCCAAATCGCGTTGTCCTCTGCAGGGGCCACAACCTGACAAAACCCAACCCAGTACAGTCTCTTGTGCAAGAAAGCTATGATCATGCTCCCCACCCCCTCCCGGTTCATGTTGCCGGTGGAGAATTTAGAAATCTTGTCACAACCAGTTGAGAATGGCATTTGACAGTCACTTTCGCCACCATTGTGGTCTGTCAATTGAAGATCTTTCAGATATTCAAAATTCTCTGTGGCTCATTGAATATCTTGCCGCATTATCCGTTGAGAAATCGTCGGGATTGTAAAGGCTTGAATTTTGGTTTGAAAGGAGATGGCAAGGCTGCCAGTAGTGAACTTGACCGGCTCTTTGATTGAATATCCTTGCTCTGATTGTCGTTGCATTAATGTTTGTAGAGATTCTTTTCCTATCACTGGCAGGTACAACTGATCTTTAATGTTGTGGCAAATGAAACTGCATTGAAAACTTCCGGAATAAAAATGACCCAAACCTGGACATGATGGTTGGATGTTTGAAGCTTGTGCTCTTTGAAGCAAAATATTGTCATGAGCACTGACATACATGGAGTTTGCCTTTGGTACTTCGCTAGGTGTTTCTTTGTTAGAAACTGGTGGGATGATTTCTGATTTGCTGTTATGAGTGAACCTATCCAAGGGATTGTAAAGGCTTGAATTTTGGTTTGAAAGGAGATGGCAAGGCTGCCAGTAGTGAACTTGACCGGCTCTTTGATTGAATATCCTTGCTCTGATTGTCGTTGCATTAATGTTTGTAGAGATTCTTTTCCTATCACTGGCAGGTACAACTGATCTTTAATGTTGTGGCAAATGAAACTGCATTGAAAACTTCCGGAATAAAAATGACCCAAACCTGGACATGATGGTTGGATGTTTGAAGCTTGTGCTCTTTGAAGCAAAATATTGTCATGAGCACTGACATACATGGAGTTTGCCTTTGGTACTTCGCTAGGTGTTTCTTTGTTAGAAACTGGTGGGATGATTTCTGATTTGCTGTTATGAGTGAACCTATCCAAGCCTGGCAGGCTGGTCTTCTAAAATGCATGTTGGCATGCACCATGGGATTGAATTTTAACCCTATTCTAACCCTGTGAAAAGTTATTTTCTACCACAGGAGGCGTTTTCTGCCCCCTAATTATCTTCACAGCTATAATAGCAATGGCATGAAACTTGCACTGTATCATAACTGAGCAAAGGAGAATCAAAAATACCATCAATGAATTACTAGTCACCTGATTGGTTGCTGGGCTATGAAGAACAGTGCAAATTTTGGCAAAATTGAGCTACTACCGGGTGTCCCAAAAAAGGTATCCAGATTTGGTTGACCCTAGTGATAAGAACATATCGTGAATTAATCCAAAATGATTTTCAAAACATACTTGAACATAGATACCTCATTTCTTGATATCGGTGCATTGAGAGTGAAGATATTAATCTTTAAAGGACAAATTTGCCTCCACCTCCAAGCCAGAGCCTTGACGCTTAGGCCTAAGCAAATTCTTCACACACAGTGAATAAACTCAACAAAATTCGAAGACGGCACAAAAGATGTGTTTTCCAAAGTACAGTTTATGTGGGACCTTTCGTCTAGGGAGCTCCAAAATCAGCTTCATTCATCTCAATTTCGACAATTTATGTGGACATTGTGGCATTGCTTCAATGTAAGTCTAAATAAGGGGAAGGGTTTTTGTGTTTGGCTTTGGTGGGCACTCATACCTATGTTTTCCCAGCGCTACTGGGGAGGAGCATAATGCTGGCAGTGGCATGTTCTTTCAGGTATCCTTGGTCACGTGATTGGCATCATTCGATGCCACGTAGGTTCATATGGCATCATATCATACCACTAGGTATTGCCCAATTAAGTTTCTGTTTCTAATTGCCTATCCTTATTTGGTATGCGGCCCATGTGAGTTTAGGTAGCATGCTTTACCTCTTCATTCACTTCGTCTTGAGTCAACGAGCAAATGCTGCTGCTAGTCTTGTGCTTTTGCTGCTCATACGTTCGATGTCTGGATGCCTGCACTATAATGTCTTCACCGCCTGATCTACCAAGATCGTCTTCCACTACGCCAGACCTCTCGAAATCTGCAGTTGCAGTGTCGACCGCTGCCGGAGCAAGTTCGTCCACCCCAGTTGCTGGAGAAGTCAAGCCGAAGCGGCAGTCAAAGTGTCCTGGATGCCATCAACTGCATGATAGCCATTCTTGGGGCATTCCAGGCCCCGCTTGTCAAGGACCTCCTGGTACTGATCATGATGTTGGCTCGGCAGGCTTTCAAGTCGAGACGAACCTCCTTGGGGACCTTGCTCTCCCGGCGGCTTCTTCGTCTGAAGTTATTGGTTTGCCATCAAATGTTGTGTCCCATCCAAAGCGGGATCCACAAACTTTGTCCGCTGAAAAGGCCGCCATCGCCCGTCGCCTGGAAGAATTACGCCTTGAGGAAGATCAACTCGTTGCCATGGCGGAACTTGAAGCCATGCGTCGCCAGCTGACCGAAAAAGAGGCTGCCCTCACTCGCAAGAAAAAGCAGCTAGCGTCACAACCGACAACCACAACAACCGCAACCGTGACGCCACCAACAACAACAACCCGAACAAGTGCCACTGGGCCTAACTTGACACAAGCACCTTCTTCTCAATGGAATTTGCAGACCCTTCGACAGTTAGACCCTTCCTTGCTTGGAGCGGACAATAGTCATCCTGCCGCTGCTGCCCTTGATGGCCTTTTGAGCTCATTGCCTCCTGTTGTTTCAACCACAGTCGATGTTGGCCAACCTGCTGCTGCGGGAGAAACGTGGCAAGAAGCTTTGCAGCACCAACAGAGGCCCTCGCTGAATGATCGGTTTTTGGCTCAACCAGACAGAGAGGCAGATATGTTTCTGCAGCCTGCGTCAGTCCGAAGAGGTGAGAAAGTGCTTCGCATCATAGACTTTCTGGCAAACTTAATTCCAAAAGACTATGAACGAACCGTATCAGATATGGGGGGTTCTGCAAGGCTTGTAGTTGCATATGGACAGCAGAGGCCTAGGCTTGAGAGCGTTACTCTCACGCAGTGGGTGATTGCAAACACGCGGATTTTTCACACACTCCTATTTGCCAACAAGCTGCCAACTCCACGTGATGTTAAGGAGTACCTTGCCTATACTGTCAAGGTCATGGAGCTGGCAGGCAAATACGAGTGGGTGAGTGTCCTGAAATTTGATGATGAATATCGTCAGCTTCAGGCCACATATGCTTTCCCATGGAGTTACGACTCCCCTCACCTCCATGAGGTTGCTCTTGTGCCTAAGCCTCTGTTGCCAGCTCGCCCAAGCTCGAAACCAGCAGGTGCATCTAATGTGCCTCCGTCTAATAGTTTCTTAGCCTCTCATTCTAGTACTGGCCGCCCTATATGCCGTAAATTCAATACAAATCAAGGCTGCCAACGGCCTACCTGCTCTTTCTTGCATGTGTGCAATAAGAAACAGAATGGCAAGGCGTGTGAAGCTTCTCACCCCTCATGTCGTCATCCTAGCCCCTCCCAATGACTAGGTAAGGGTTTCTCCTCCCCCCTCAACAAGGGAAAATGGAAATTGGAACTTCTGATGGATGACGACAAGGATTTTCTGCTTGATGGGATCAACGATGGCTTTCAACTTTTGCCTGCGAATGCCACCTTGCTTCCTGCTGAAATGGAGAATTATCGCTCAGCTACCGCTCCGGAGGCCAGAAGCAAGGTGGAAGCTACCCTAAGGGAGGAACTGGCAGAGGGTAATTATGTCCTTTCCCCCTCCAAGCCTACTATTGTTAGTGCCCTGGGTACTGTGCCTAAGCCTAATAGTGATGAACTGCGTCTTATTCATGACTGCAGCATGCCCAAGGGTGCAGGGGTTAATTCTTATGTCCCCACTATCGACAAGCTCCACTTCCAGACCATTGATGATGCCATCAAGCTTGTAGATCAAGGGTATTTTTTAGCAAAGATAGATTTGCGCCATGCTTATCGTTCGGTGCCCATCCATCCTAGCAATTACGATGCAATGGGTATCAAATGGACCTTCTCAGGTGATGCTCATCCCACTTATCTGGTTGACACTAGGTTATGTTTTGGGGGAAGGAGATCTCCTGGTATTTTTCATCGTCTTACGCAGAGTGTACGACGTATGATGCTTCGCAAAGGGTTTCCAGGAGTCGTTGTCTACTTAGATGACTTCCTGGTGGTTGCTCCCACTAAGGCTGAATGTGAGCTTGCATTCACTACCCTCTGCACGTTGCTGACTGACCTGGGTTTTCAGATCAGCCCCACTAAGGTGGTACCCCCCTGTCAGCAACTCACGTTCTTGGGGATTCTGCCCCCTGGAATCCCAAGCCTTTATGTGGCTTCATCCTACATCTCTGCGCCTGCAGCCCTTTACATATAGTTTGTTTCTGTCTAAACTCAGGGACCTCCTAAGTAAATGTGGTATACTTGGGTCCCAGTATAGCTCCCATTCCTTCCGTCGAGGGGGTGCATCCTTTGCCTTTCAAGCTGGTATTCCCCTTGAGTTTGTTAAGATCCTGGGTGATTGGAAATCTAATGCAGTTCTCCTCTATCTTACAGTTCCATTTAATCTCAGGAAGGCTGCAGTTCTAACCATGTCACAACACATTCCACGATGAATTAATTTTTCCCTTTGGGTTTGGGAATATTTATCTACCATCTATTCTAGTATTTGTTAATTTTCATTTAGAACTTGTATTATTGGAATGTGGGTAATTGTATGGTATGTCTGTTAGATTGTATTTTGTAATTCTGTGTTTGTTGAATGAGTGTTCACCAATAGCCCAACATGTGCCTATTTTCTTGTCACTCCTTATTTAGGTGGACATTGTGGCATTGCTTCAATGTAAGTCTAAATAAGGGGAAGGGTTTTTGTGTTTGGCTTTGGTGGGCACTCATACCTATGTTTTCCCAGCGCTACTGGGGAGGAGCATAATGCTGGCAGTAGCATGTTCTTTCAGGTATCCTTGGTCACGTGATTGGCATCATTCGATGCCACGTAGGTTCATATGGCATCATATCATACCACTAGGTATTGCCCAATTAAGTTTCTGTTTCTAACTGCCTATCCTTATTTGGTATGCGGCCCATGTGAGTTTAGGTAGCATGCTTTACATCTTCATTCACTTCGTCTTGAGTCAACGTGCAAATGCTGCTGCTAGTCTTGTGCTTTTCCCTCCCACCACTTCCCTTCGCCTTTCTGTAAGTCTGGGAATATTTATCTACCATCTATTCTAGTATTTGTTAATTTTCATTTAGAACTTGTATTATTGGAATGTGGGTAATTGTATGGTATGTCTGTTAGATTGTATTTTGTAATTCTGTGTTTGTTGAATGAGTGTTCACCAATAGCCCAACATGTGCCTATTTTCTTGTCACTCCTTATTTAGCTATCACTTACTATTCATTGGTGAAAGTACTCCTTTGAGCATCAACACCCTCTTGGGACCGTGTAATCATGCCTTTAAAAGAATTGTTATCAGAGCTCTTGGGAGTCAAGACAGTAAGGCCTGGAGATCTTATGGGGGCCAAGAGATATCTCCTCTCTTGTTGATGACCAACCCGGGAAAGGAGCTTCAAAGATATGTCATGATGAACCTGAACTCTCAAGAGGTCTGATAAGAAATTCTTTTCAAGGAATGGTTCCAAGGAATCACAAAAGTGCCTTGATGCTCAAGAAAGTGCTCTCACAGATGAATAGTATGGGTAAGTAAATTGTCAATGTTGAGATGGAAGAAGCTGACTTCGGAGCTCCCTTAACGAAAGATAGCAGCAAGCGAGGTATCTACGTTCAAGTCCCGGCGGGTGCAATTGGGTACCACAAGTACTGGCACGCTTGTCTGGAGATTTTAAAAATGACCCTTTTCTCTGACCTTTCAAGGGCCAAAATAGACCCCTATCTCTGAGAATTGTTGGTGAAAATGAGCCCTTTTTTCAAAAACTCTGAACATGCAAAATTTACATATTGTGTATCCTTGTTTCCTCTATACATTAACTAAGCTATTTTGTATTTATACATGCATCAAAAATACCTTGCACACGTATGTTAGTGCTCATATGATAAGAAATCACATAGCCTGGATTGAAAATACTTGAACAGAACAGAATGCCAGGAGGGGGTAGTTAGATCACATTCAAAAAAGTTAGATCTGGTCTTTATATGATCTACACTTTCAATGTGCAATCGCTCAAATATATAGGCTAGTAGTAGACAAGGCTTTCTCTCCGTAGGCAGCTTGTAACAAAACAGCTGTTGTCAAGCATAAGGTCAAGAAAATAGATGAAATAAATTTGCGTCAATGATCTTACCCTCTTCTTGCCAATCAAATCATGGCCTCTGTCTCTCATTTTTATGCCAATATTTTGGAAGCCTTTCTTTCATGTCATAATAGGTGTTATCATTCTAAATCAAAGTTGTATTAGTTTCTGCTACTAATAACTGTTACAACTGTATGATCTTAGCAAGGTTACTTGTTACAAAAAAGGAGGAAGGAGTCTTCCAAATTCCAATGTGTTTCTTTGTTTTCACAGCAGCCATTTTCTATTTACCTTAAGCAACAGCAACAACTCTAAATATTTTCCCGCCAAATCCTCCAAAGCAAAAAGGACAGCTTAGGCCAATGTGGTTTAGGCCCAAAGGTACAGTAGCTGTTTTAGAATCAAGTGAATGAATTGTGAAATGTAGCGGTTGCGAAACATTGCGAGAGCATTAAAACACAACGGAGAGAGTTGACTTTCCAATACAGAATCAGCAGAAATTTCAAGAAAGTTGTTCAACAAAGTCAAAGATAATGAGTAAGTAGAGGCCCTCCTATCCTTATTAGCCCTAGGCTAAGGCTCAAGTCAATGCTTCATAAATATAGCACCACGATACATCGCATTAACATTACCAAAGAAATCATTTGACATTGTTTTTGTTTAAATATCATTGACAGTTACCAAATGAACAGATGTTGCAACTTTAAGGGGATGCTTGATTAATTAAGAAATTCCCAACTAACAAATTCCCCTAACTAAGTATCTCTGTTATACAGTAGTGTCCCCTGCATACAAGAAACATCAAGTTAAGAAACACCAAACCTTGATTTTTAAAATAATAAGAAAGAAACCTATTAAGAAACTAATAGAGGTTTGAAAAAGACTGTTTCTCATTCAAAAACCATGTATATGGTAGAAATTCGAAACCATGACAAATTCAGCTGTCCAGTGGAATGAGAGTCAGAATGTACCTTTTCAAATGAAAACAATAATTGACGATACACGTAGTGTAGAGTCTTTAATTTTGGCTGAATGTCAAAAACTCGACTTTCCCGTGCTACGGAAGCAATTGTGTCACCCGCGGTTTGCCTCGGGTTCTCAATGTATGACGTCAATGACAGTGAAGAACAAGAGACATTTTAATCCCTCTTGTTCTCGCCTAGCGATAAAATAATAATAACATTCTGACAAACAAAGCTGTAATTTTATCGCTATTGAAATGATCAATACGGCTCAAATCATAAAATGATGGACGTGATTTGCACCACGGCAACGGGGAAGTCGCAGGCAGGAGGAAGAATTTTCTGGGCATGCAGGAGGAAGTGATCACGAAAATATGAAATGACATACTTTTTAGCACCTGCCTCCTTGGAATAACAGAACACCATTATTCGTCAGAATGGATTTTCACATTTGATAGCCACGTTGAGACTTGAAAGCTCAAACCTGCATCATAGCACCTTTGACAACCGACTTTACGAAAATTGCCTCCTTTGATACCCGGTATTGAAGAAAGAGTCAAAAACGGTACCCGGGAAGGAGTGCACATCCCGTCAGCAAAGTATACTAAGTGCCCCACCTGGGGTACTGGCCCGAATTCTTAGTTTCTTATACAAAAAATATGCGTAAATTACGTTTGTTTCAATGCAAAAATTTCAACGAGATATCCCCTATCCAAAATATCTCCATACACGTATTTTTTATAAGAAACTAAGAACTTGCGCGAGTTCTGAGAGTTTCTTAAAACCACCAGACTTCAAGAACTCCAGAGTTTCTTACGAGTTTCTTAAAGGTTCCATAACAATCTTCATGTTCATTTGCTGCCCCTGTCTGAACTTGTCAAAGCAATGTTTTTTGACAATTTTCCCATGTTCAGACATCATTCAAGTATGTTCCGAGTCGAGGGGCATTTCACTCCCAAACATCTCGTACACCTTTGGCAAAAATCCTTTTGTTTTCTAGGAAAATCCATAAAAAAATCCATAAAAATCCTATTGTTCTGAAAAAATCTCGTACGCTTTTTCGAATGAGTGAAATGCCCCTCGTTCCGAGTAATATGATTCTGAGAGTTAATTTTCTTATAAGCAGTTTCTTATAAAAGAATTACGTGGATCGTCTTCAAGCCGTTCGGCTTCTTGTTTTGCATTCAAATGAGGCAAAAAGCACCTTCCTTCAATAATCATTGCTTTTCTTGGCAGTGAAACTTACAAATGCAAATCAAAATAGTGTGTTTTATAACAATCATACAGCTTGCGTCTGAGTAGTTCATTGATAGTAGATAATTTTTTCTAATAAGAAACTTCAGAAACTCTACCCTGATTGGAAGTTTATATCTCATTTTGTAAGAAGCACATCAAACCTCTAATTGAAAATGTTGTTTCTTATATGCAGGACACTACTGTATAACAGAGATACTTATTTGAGGGGAATTTGTTAGCTGGGAATTTCTTAATTAATCAAGCATCCCTTTAAAGTTGCAACATCTGTTCATTTGGTAACTGTCAATGATATTTAAACAAAAACAATGTCAAATGATTTCTTTGGTAATGTTAATGCGGTGTATCGTGGTTCTATGTTTATTTTGTTGTTGTTGTTAGATGGGAGTTGTATGCAGTTTTGGAATTTTAAAATGAAAACTTGAACTTGAATTTGACAGTTTGTCAATGAAGATACCGATTAAATACAATCCCGAAGAAAGTCACATGCAAATAGATCATGTATGCATTTTAGTAGCCTGCGTGCAGACTTTACTTGCGGGGTTGCGGGGGAGGACGGACGGAAAGGGGAAAAGGTAAAGTCTGCGCAATACCGCTCAATATCGAGTACAAAGCAAATTGCGTAATACTAGTCTATTGTTTGCTCTATTGTTGTTTAACCAATCAAAATGGAGTCCAGAGAATCATGGACCCAATAGAAATTGTGTAAATTGGTCACATGCTACAGGGCACAACAACAACTGCAGTAAGCTAGCTGTGGCTGCAGAAATAGGCCCAAAATTGAAAATGGAGAAGGCTGCTGTGCATGGCAGTGGGAGAGTCAAGTTTGCAGGCGTTGGAAAGTGCGATGAAAATGAAAGTGCATGGATTGCTGGAATAAAAGAAATCTGTAGAATTTTTAATGTGCCGGATTTAAAAGATGACCAAAAGTTGGCCCTACGAAGTCCGTTTCAAGACAGAAATATCTATTTTAGTGCACCAACTGGTTATGGGAAATCGCTTGTTTTTCAAAGCATTCCAATTCTTGCAGACCATCTTCTGAATAGGCCATTGTTTACCTCAATAATCCTGGTTATTTCTCCATTAATATCACTTATGCTTGACCAAGTGAAGTATCTTGAAAGTAAAGGACTTTGTGCAGTTGCAATTACTAGTGAAGATGATATCGCCAAAGGCACCATTTCCAGTGTAAAGGAGGGGATGTTCTTTTAACCGAACCCTACGACCCTACGACCCTGGACCTTACAACCCCAGACCATACGACCCTACCACCCTGGACCCAAGCTTAATATATTTACCTGGCAAGACTTTGCTATGATTTATTTATACTTTTTGATTATGAATTATTTTGGTGCGATTGGGATGTTTAGCACAGATTTCAGAATAAGACTGACAGGCAGATAATATCTGAACGAAGGCAGTTTAAAAACACGTAGTTTCAATGTAAATGCGTCAATTTTTATAACTGTTCATCACCGACTGAGGATCTTGATGAAAATGGAGAAATATCTTCTTTGCTAACTTCCCAAGCAACTTGAACGGGCTAGGAAGATCCAACAATGAAAATGTTTATTATCATGCTCTGCAGTCTCCTCCTGTCTTGTTATTTTCATGGCCTTAAACTTATACGTGAATAAATTTGATTTTATGATTTGAATCAAGCAAAGAAGCATATATTTGTGGATGTTTGACATAAATATTTCTCGATTTCATTTTTGACTCATGGAGTCTATAGGATGTGAGCGAATCCTGTCTCATGTCTTATGTCTCATGTCCGTCGTCCGCAGCTGTGACGTCAACAAATTCTTTCCAATATTTTACGAGAAAAGTCGGACTCTGCATCGACTTATTAGTTTAAATAAACAATCAGACGATAAAAGGATTAATTTCAATTGCAATATCAGGGTTTTGGACCTTTGGATTTGTAATCCATTTATCAGGCTTGGAAATAGGACACCTTTCATTTTGAGTTTGTATTCTGATTTGTGAAACCGACAGCAAGGATGAATAATGTTTTGGCCAATCAGCGAATCTGTTGTTACCTGTCATTAGCCAATCAAAGCGCTTGAAAGACAATAGAAATTTGTGTTGAAGCGAGTCATGGCCGCCATGGAGCCCTCGAGCTGCGAGAAAATGCCCTGCAGTTTCTAAATTGTTGCACGCGGTGCTTTGTCCTAGCAAGCCAAAACAACAATTTTTTCAAAGATAAATAGTTATTCTAAACTTCTGCCGCTTGCATTTTCAAATATCTCCGGAATACCGGAGATATAGGCAGCTAAATTCAGCCTTATTTCCCCCAGCAGCCTCTGGTGTGAACATAACGAGTTGAACTTCATCGCCGTCGAGGGGTAAAATCACTTAATCAACACTTACCCACCATTTTACTCCTCCCAGGCCATCTTTATCAGTCTACACAGGTTCACCACTATGATGAACATAGTTTTTCAACATTCTTCGCAATCTATGTGTGCATTTTGCAGCCAAAACAAGCCAAAACATCAGAGCACATCGAGCTACCAACTTCATCGCCATTCTCTTCAAACTGCAACAACTACCTACTGCAGAAACATCCAAACGCCGGCGGCGAATGTATCCAATAACTGTGCCTCGTTTAACTGTGCCTTGTTGTTGTATCAAATTAAGAAGGATGAAAAAGATATTCATAATTGTCAAGTCTCCAAGTACCAATTGCAAACATTGCATGCCCATCTCACTGATTACTTGATGAGAGTAAGAAGCTTCAAAGAGAATCAAAAGTCAGTATATTGGCTTGGGAAAAATTTTGAATTCACAGAATTTCAAGTGACTCAGGTGATAAAGAATTGTCAATATATTTTCACAATTGAAGATGTTTTTGCAAATGTTGAAATATGGTGGTACATGCATGCAAAGAACGTACTTGCCATCTTGTCATTAGTGTTTGAAGGTTTGCAACTGAAAATGAAACCATTTGCTTTGACATGGAAGGTGTAGATGATGGAGAAGATGAAGAAATGCCAATGGAATGGAAGTTCCTACGGGATTCAAGTGTTGGTTTGCCAGCTGATAGTGTATTATTAGGGGGAATTGACAGTATTTTAAATACAACAATTGAAAGTTCTGAATATGAACAAGACATTACAGACACATTTGACACCAGTAGGTATTAGTCATTTACTAGATTTAATTGAAGCCCTGTCTTTAATAAAGTCAGACAATATCAATATCAGAGAAAATCTAGCTTGTAATCCAGCTGGCAACTTTTTGTAAAGGACCCTTTGTTTTATGGTAAGAAGCAGGTTCTCCATTAAATTTGATTCAAATTACACAATCTAAGCTCAAATTTCAGCACTGCAGCCAGATAAAACTTAATTCTTCAGGGGGATGCTGGCAATCAAAGCCTTGATGGGTGTTCATTAGTAGCATGAAACAGACATTACTTGCAAACTAATGAAATGACTAAAACAAGTTATCATGCTACATGAAGTTGCATCAAAACGTTTTTGAGTCAGTTAGTTGACTTAATATAACCACATAAGTTTTCAGAATTTGTTGTCCACTTTAAAGGGTGTCCCAGAAAACAGATACTGTCTGAATGGCTACTGTGGATGAGCCATGAATCCAACTTTACCATTTTTGAAATTTTTGGATTGATGAGATTTTAACTTAGAGTTTGGCACCAAGTTTGAGCAAATCTGACAATTGGTTATGATTTATTGAGAAGGAAAGTCACTGATCATTCTAAAGCCAGAGGATTTCATCTTACCTTATAACTTGAATTTTAGCATCAAATTGACGTAAACTTTACAGTATTACTACACATTTGGGTGTATACCGTAAAAGCTCTATTAAGCCCCCCCTCTCTATTAAGCCCCCCTCTCTAATAAGCCCCTCCCCTCTGAGTCAAAATTTGAAATAAGCCCCCCCTCTATTAAGCCCCCCTCCCCCACTTATACAAAATTCTAGATGTTACCAAATGATTTCCATTTATTTAGCTACATAACCTTGCGTGTTAATTTTAGTATGGTTTGGGATAAAAGCTGTGTCAAATTTATGTATTTGAGCTGTAAAATTGTATGTTGATTCCGCAAAATTTGGGTTGAAAGAACTAAAAAGCTATCAAATATATCCTTGTCCCTTGATTTTGTAAATAAGCCCCCCCTCTCTAATAAGCCCCCCTCTCTATTAAGCCCCCCTCTGGAAGGTCCAAAATTAAATAAGCCCCCTGGGGGCTTAATAGAGCTATTACGGTATACCTAATTAATCACCTCATAACTCAAGAATAATTGATCACGCAGCCTGCCAGACGCAGACTCAATCAATATTGAGAAGCTTATGGAACTTATGGACACCTGTCATGACCTGGAGCACTTGTATTGCACAACATCTGTATTTCTTTAATTTCAAGTCTCTTTTCTTAAGAATCTTAAGAACAGAAAAATTGGATTTATTCCTCAGCAGCCACCAAAACAGTGTATACGCTTTTGCAACACCCTGTGTACTGTAAATTGATTAATTTGAATTTACTCAACAAGCTGCAATCTGTTTGATTAACTTATTTTTGTGTTCATTTATCCAAGTATAAAAACTATGGACTGAGAAATCTTCTTCTAACATTGTTCTCTTAAACTCTGAGAACAGTTGATATGATCTGCCAGGGGTATATTCCAACGCATTTTGCGCCACTAATTCATCAACTAATTTGATCAGGTCTTTTGCAGCAGATCGCTCTGTGTGTTTTCCACTCCTTTCCACTATCCCACAAACAGTATCAAAGTTATCCATTATTGACTCGTTTGCTGTAGATGCCTTCACTAAACGATTTAAGGCAGATTTGTTATTAATATTCGCACCAAGTTTCCTCAGAATTTTTTTTATTAACAAATTGAAGTGTTCAAGGGCCATGTCAAGTGGTATATTACCTCCAAGGCAGCATAGGGCTCAAATCTTTCAAATCTTTAAAAAGGTAGGTGTAAAATTGTATCAAATTTTTTCATGAATTGAATGACTTCAAAGGAACTTGGGGTGATTTGCTGTAAATCTGCCATGGCAATTCTTTGATATCTTGATTATTTTCAAAATGGAGGCATTTTGATCACTTTTGTAAAAATGCATCAAAAATTTTGAAAAAAATTAAAATCATCATAAATCCTATGTTGCTCGAGGAAAATTGATACAGTCTTCAAGAAAATCATAGTTTATGAAGGTCTACAACATGGTTGCAAGCAGAAATTTGTAGCTCTCATGGTTAAGGATTTAGAAATTTGATGACGTCACTGCCTCAAAATTAATAAATGCCACCTTTTTGAAACTAGTCAAGATATGAAAACATTGCCACGGCAGATTTACGGCAAATTGTTCAAAGTTGCTTTCAAGCACTTTAATTCAAAGAAAAATGTAACAGAATTTTACACCCACCTTTTTAGAGATTTGAGCTCCATGCTCTCCAAGGCCTGTTTTTGCTTTGTGAAATCTGTTCCAGATTAGAGAATGTGCATCTTTTGGAGACAAAAGGGCATAGTACTGGAAAATAAGATACAGGCACTCCAATGCATATTTTCTGCTTGAAGCACCATCCTTATGCAGGTATGGCATCATAAATTTCCAGCACCTAAGCACTCTTGCACCATCTCCTTCAGAGATAGCATCATGAAAGTGTAACTGTAACATTCCATATTCAAGCAAGGAACATTGATAATTAAGCATATCATCATCACTTTGTTGGTTTATGTTTGTGATCAACTGATGCAGCCCATGACTCTTTTCATGCTCTTTCCTGATCTTTCCATCATGTTTGAATAATTTTCTGCACGTTTCAAACCTGCACTCATACAGTCCTTCTGCATTTTGTGGGTTACATGTTTTCAGCCAATCACTGTACTTTTGTTGTTCCACAATGTTCAGTTGAGTTACTTGATTGTCAATGAAATCATCAACAATCTTACAAGATAAATTTCGAAGAAATAATCTTTTCTCTTCCATATCAGAATTTTCTTGCAAAAATACTGGCAGATCTTCATCAGATGGTAACTCATGTACAGACTTTATGTGTAAAGTTTTTAATGCTGCTGCTAGAACCCTGGCTGTTACTTCTAAGAAGAAGAATTGCTTGCATGCTTTGTATTTATTTTTAACATCAGCTGAAATATTTCTCCTGTTTACCAAAGATTTGTCTGCGAATAATGTGCATTTATCACCAGAAGGTTTTTGTTGGCAATACTGGTCATAGCCAATCTACAAAGAAATACTGTACAGTAACATGAAGGGTATAAAACATACCTTTTGTGCGATGAAAGCAATAAACAGCAGCAACACAAGACATTCACAATGAAAAAACAGATACAGTACATACATTTGAATTTTGAAGTCAATAAAGGATTGTTTCGAGAAACAGTAAAAATGGATAGTGCAGATTAAACTTGAATGAGAAATAAACAAAGCAAGACCTTTTTATCACACTAAAGGCCTTTCATGTTAATGCTATCATCAGAGTGCCAAGAAAGTATTAACTTGAAAGGCCTTACTGTGCTAAAAAGGTCTCTTTTTTGTTTATTTCTCGTTTGATTTTCATCTGCATTGTTAGTGTCCATTGTATCATAATATTTAGTATCTATTTCCCAAATTTACCAAAATACTTTGATACCCAGCATTAGACAAAAGATGCAAAAAATGGTATCCAGGAAGACATCCACATTCCATCAGCAAAACATACTAAGTGCCCCCAGGAATGTTATTCAATCTATATTTTTCTGAAAATTACAAAGTTCATACCTGTAGAAATTTCATGCAAGCATGAAAATCAGCCACCTCCATGTGAATACCTTCCAAGCATTCCTCTGCAGTAAATCCATTTTTTAATTGAAGGAGACAATTCACCCCTCTCTCCACACTAAGCTGGTCTGCAACGAATCCTTGCTCTGTAAATAATTGCTGATTATCTTTTGAAGCATGAGGTACATACTTGCTATGAAATTCCCTCAAAACATTTTGAATGCCATCAGCATCATTTTCATTCTCAAATATCATTTGAAGCAATGTCTAGAAATACAAGTAGTGAAAATTTATTATTCTTTATCAATTACGATAAGTGTTGCATTAGATGTAGAAAATGGAGTTCTCAAAGTTTTGCACAGGCACCACAAGAAATTTTATGTGATATAAATCAAAATTACAAATCTAGGCATGGCATAGCCCGATACAGTTTCCCTTCCCTCCTCTACAACAATAAAGTGTTCATACAGGCAAAGTATGGTTTTGAAACACTTGTTTTTGATTTTGCTGTGGATGTTCAACTGGCAGCACACCTTGATGACTCCATGATATTTGCCGGGCAAGCATGCACAGTACAGTATCTATTTGCACATTTGACAGATTATGATCTTTTATTTGTGCAGCAAGTCAATCCTAATCCAAATCTTTAGTAAACCAGCCAACCCACACTGAAACCATGAACCAAACCCTAACCATGAACCAACCTTTAATCCGTATAATCATGCTTGAACTCAAACCCAAGATTTCTGCTCCAAAGTAGCCTGTGTGCAGATCTTACTTGCAGAGGCAAGTAAAGTGCTGCATGCAGGCTTGCCCTGAAGGGGCATCTAATAAGTGGATTGATTAGCAAAGAGGTACCGAACAAGGTTGGTGTTGGATGAATATGTGTTGTAGTTTTAACATATGTTCCCTAAATAGATTGAGATAAACATTTCAAGAAACAATTGATTTTGAAAACTGCTGATTCCCAAAGATCATGGCATCCATGGCTAATTAGTGTCTGGTATATGTATTCAGAGCACTGCACAATATATTGCTAAGAGTATTTAAAAGTATATTTAATATTTCCTGAACAACTGTGGCCATCTTCTTAGTCATGGTGTGGTAATAAATTTGGTTTTTACAAAAGAAAAATAATTGTACTGGGGCCTTGTTCAACATTTGATGCTTTCCAAGCACTGCACCTCTAGATTTCATACTTTTTTTAGCATATATGAAAAGTGACATGCAATTCTTGTTGATAAAAGGTCTTTACAATTCCAACTTACGGTGTTTGTTGATTTAGATGTTTCTTTACTGTACTGATGGGGTATGTGTGTTACAGCCACATCTTCCAAAAACTTTAGGGAGTCAATATGTTTTGTTAAAATGCGTGACACCAAAATTGTGTAATTTTGCCGTTGCAGTTTATGATCCTTAGCATCCGGTAAAAACAGGCAGTTTTCCATTTTTGATAATGATTCCTCAGCTTTTGCTTCATTTTACAGACTGTTTGTGACACAATTTTCAGTAGCCATTGATGAAACCCAGTGCAAATCTTGGTTCTGGAACTCCTCTGTCATATCATGAACTTGAACATACACATCAAGGTTGTCAAACACTATTTTCCTACCCATGTCAGGTTCAGTATCTACAAAGAGTAGTCAATAATTATGCAGTGAAGATGGCACACCAAAGTAGCATGAAACTAGGATCCAAAAAATTTTAGCAAGTCATCAAGTTTTTGTGGCTGAAGCAAGGGGCCACTTTGTCATTGTTGTTGACAATTTGCTATTTCAAGCCCACAGTACTATGAAAAGGTCTGATGCATGATACAGTCAATAATTTGTTGTGACAAATGACCAGTTCCCCAATTTGGAGAAGAAACTGCTTACCATCAATCAATATTTTCTGGCAGGAAACATTTTGTAAATTTATTCAATATAGGCACATTAAAACAGATATTTTCTGAACACAAACTTTGATTCAAACATTACATAGCTATACAAATTCTTGGCACAACATTCAGTTTTCACTTTTTAGATGCTGACTTCTTTCATTCCTGCATTTTGGTGATGTTTCAATTAATCGTTTATCATTGCAAATACATTTTGATATATACCACTGTATCTGTGTATTTAAATAAAGAAATATAAAAACTCTTTACGTGAAATCTCTTTCTCAATATCAGCTTTGGCACTCTGATTTTCATTTCCAATCAATGCACTGCTTTCTTCCTGCCTGCGCTCTGCTACACTTCTAAGCTTTTTGTTTATTCTCTGTAAAAATTCATCATCAGCGTCATCATCACCTTCATTAACAAACATTCCTTTTCTAGCAAGTGTCTTCAGTCTATCCTCATCAATGCTATAACTACTTTTCTGTACCTTCCCAGATTTATCAGCCTCACTCCGTGGCATAGTAGATGCAAGTCTTTGTGATTCATCTTCAACTGCTTTTCGGATATGACAGTCATGATTTACCCCAAATTCATCTAGTTTTTTGTACATGTAAGTATGAGAAGTCGTGATGCGCAAACTTTTCAACCTGAGGAGTGTTGCCTGAAAAACGAGAATAGCTCTTACTGGCTTGAATCATTTCTCTTTGTTGCTGTATTGGTTGGTGTATAAATATCATTCATATCATTATTAGGATACATGTCATATAAACAATGTGTAGCACAATATTTATTCGTTCTTCAACTTCTGATTGGCCACCATGGACATTTAAACATTGAAACATAATAGTATCGCCATGAAGCGTTGAATTGAATGAAGAATTGCTTGGCCTAAAGGAGTGTGCTTTAAAGGTGGAAAAGGAAATCAATTTTAGTTAAATATTCTTGAATTCAAATGTACTTACCATTAAACCTGAGTGCTGAATGATTATGGTGATAAGTAGTTGCAGTGATGTCATAAAACGAGATTGTTTTTCAATGGGATAGATACTGCCATGGAAGTAGCTGGTAACCATTTCATATAATTGGGGTTACTTTCCCTTGACTTTGGGATAGAGGCAGCTTTAATGATTGTTCTCAGGAGACGTGCCTTCTTTTCCAATTCTTTGTCAATGGCAAGAAAAGAAAATTGCAACATGTCTTCCTTTCCAGTTTTCCTTAGGCAACTTGGTTCTTTGATGGAGCACATTGCATTGCACTCACTGTAAATTTCATTTTTCAAAACCTCCATGAGTGCATTTTGCAGAGCAGGAGTTTTCCAGATCGCTTTTGCTATTTGGAGATGTGTTCCTCTCAATAACATGATTCCCAGTGTGTTAAGCTCTTTTGAAAGCACTCTTTTCCTCACTTGAGATGGCCAATTCACTGTCACAACAACTGTTGTTTCTGATTTGTCATCACAAACATCTTTCTGGGAAGTCTGTTTCTCACTTTTCATGGGTTCTGCAGCCCCAGATGGTCTTATGCTCAAATCCTCTTCATTGTTGATACGAAGTTGTACTTGCATTCTTCCTCCTGCCTCGAGAGGCATAGCTGTAGACTTCTTCGGTGTTGAAGACAATGCGGGAAGTTTCATTACTTGGCCTAAGTCAGGGCCCACCTCTCCCCTCTTTTCCAGTTGCACGCATAGGATGGAAGGTTCATTGCTTTGCGAGACTTCTTCGCATGGTTTCAAAAGTGATGTTTTCTGGGCTTGACAAGGAGGATAGTCTTCAGTGAATCTCTGCTTAACAGTCCTTCCTGATTTCATTGCAACTGTTTTGTAGTTGTTCAACAACATACTATTCAATTCCATAAGCCCTTTCTTCAACCTGTTCCTCTTTTTCAGCGTTTCCACGCATCTTCGACAAACATACTTCGAATATGGTTGACTGACAACAAATTCCAGGTCTTCTAATTCGTTTTTAACAATAAAGGAGCCAGATCCTTCAACAAGATTGCGATCAGACTTCACCAAGATATCCTTGTTGGAAAGCCCACAAAAGCCTGCCTCATCCGCCATTACGAACTGTCAAAAACTGAAGAACGCGACCACGCAACCGTGAATATGCGCAGCAGCAATCTTGCGCAATTTCATGACTCTTTTACCGTCTCTGAGGAGGAGTCAATGCTTGCTTTGTACTCGATATTGAGCGGTATTGCGCAGACTTTACCTTTTCCCCTTTCCGTCCGTCCTCCTCCGCAAGTAAAGTCTGCACGCAGGCTAGCATTTTAGTAAATGTATACATTTTTATGGAAATTTTCTTCACATAAAAATCATTATGGCAGGTATCTTAATGAAAAAAACATATATGAATCATGAATGATGTTCATAATTTTGACAGGAAAATTCATACCCTGTATTAGGTTTCTCTGACAAGCTCTGTAAAAAGACCCCCTTTTTCTCAAATCTAGGTCCTAGATATTTCCTAAAAATTCACCCTTTCTCAACCATGGACACACGTGCCAGATAGGAATTTACATTATATGCACCCGCTGGGGTTCAAGTTAGCTATTGAGATGTGTCTTGGAAATCATTTCGGATTGATTCACGCTATATTCTTATCGCTAGGGTCGACCAATCCCAATATTCTTTTTTATCCAGACACCCGGTTGTAAAAAAGGTAGATATCTATTAAATAACTGGCTAAAATAGGATCAAAACTATCCAAATACTCAATTGATAGAATTAGTTTGGGAATTCATGTGGTTTCATGTGAAGTTTTGTGGTGTCTAATTAATTCACTAATCAAACAAGGACAATTAAATTCAGTGGAAAGTTGGTTGCTTAATAATGATGATTAGACATTCCGCTTGTAGTAAGTAAAATCAAGTACCTCCATCAACATTTCAAGTCCTTGCACAATTCTTTTATAGCAAAAATCACTCATTCATCAGAAATATGATGTCATAAAGGTTTATTACATCGTAGAAATTATAAATTGATGAGATCAGCAAACATAATAGATACAGAATATTGAATATGGGATGCAGAATATGGATCTTTAACAAAGAATTTTATTTGCCTTTCTGCATTCCAATCAGAGAGAGAGTTGGGATTGACAACTCTCCTAGTTAAAGAGCTAGAGCAAGGGATGAGATAAAAGTCTAAAATTTGAAGCGGAGAATAAACATTTGAAGTACCACCTCATCAAGGAGAGTATCCCATATTTCTTTGTTTTAATTTCAACATGCTCCATAGTTGATTGCATATTGAATATGCTTCAGTCTTTGTGGCTTAGCTAAGGGTGGCTTAGCTAATGGTGGCTTAGCTTATACTCTAGTCTTCAAAGCTTAGAAAAGAGCAATTGAAACTGCTGGCTAAATTTACATGACCATGCGGTAGTTTGTTCATTTAGTATTTGGTTATACCAAGGGCCCCTGTCTAGACTTCACATGGTAAAGTCGCAGTACCATATCTGTAGGTATGCAACCAAGGAAATGCAACACAAGTTTTTAGAAATCTTGTATTCAGTACAAGTGTTCAAAGGAACAGTAACAAAACTAAAAGTTTGATTAATCAAGTCTGCTAACGGTTACATAGCCTATTCAGAGTAACTACGAAACGAATTGAAGCTTTGATACGAAAATAGCCTATTTGTAACAACAAGAATATATTAAGGCGGATTTCCGTTCAGTTGAATTTTAGCTGTGGACAGAATTTCACACAATGAAAGGTCGCTCAGCCATACCTTCCTACTCATATTCCAAGCATGCCTTGCAAACAAAGGATTTGTCTGAATGGAATAAACTTAAATCCGAGAAAAGACTTGTGTCAGCGGTTGCTATATTCAAGAAAAAGTTTCTGTCAGTTATCCGCCCCCTGGAAAACTTTTCAATGGGATCAATAATCCAAATAGCCTTTCCTTTTCCTGAGATTTTAAATCAACATTTGAAACAAGGATCTTGCAAATCCGCAAAAGGTCATAGAGTTACAAGCCTTTGAAGTTCAAATTTGTGTGAAAGCTTAAACCAGAGGCCTCAAAATGGCATTTTTGGTAAGATCCCACAGGCCACCATTTCTCTTTGTTTCAGAGCGAACCAAATGGCATCTGAACAGGTTTGAACAGGTTTTTGATAAATTTTCAAACACATGGATGGTTTGAGGAAGCAGATTCAGTTGATAATGTTTTGATAATTGCAAGTTTTTGGTTTTGGGGTACTTGCAATGTTAAGCAAATTTCGACAATGATCACAATGATTAAAATACTCTAGAAGTCCTATTTGGTTTGGTTGCTCCGATATCAATGAGAGGTATGACATTTGATAAGCTGCTTTTATGTATACACCCATAAGTTGGTCTTTCGTTGCAATAAGGATACTGACTGGACAGGTTACAGAGCATGAACATATGACTGCCTTCAAATCATCTAATGAAGCATTTTGTGGCCTTTTATCTGTGAGAAGTATTTCTGGTGCTATGTAAGCAGGGCTTCCACGATTGAGCTCTTCCACTTTAGAAGTAACTAAAGATTTTGTTTGAATTTCTTTCTCCAAAGTCCTTCAATTTTGCAATAATTGGGTCATGTTCTGTGTGCCACTGTAATCTGGCTTCATCTTTGGAGCATTGATGTAATATCTGTTGCTTACCAGTATGTGTGACTGCTTGAGGTCCCTGTGCACTATCCCTCTCCCATGTAAGAATGAAAGTCCATCAATGATGTCATTTGCGATCGTTTTTGAGACAATTTTCATTTGTTTCCAATATGCATTTCCTGGTTGAATCTCTGAAAAAGTTTGGGGTTTTACCAATCAATGGTCCTGACCCTATGGCCCAATAGTCTTGAGTACTTCATGAGAAGCAAATCATGAGTTTGATGATGTATTCCATTAGAATTTGTTTGAAAATTGCAATGAAACATACCCAAATTCATGGACAAAATTCTCTAGTGAGAATTTTTGCGATGTGATGCAGGTAATCACCCACTGCAAATTTCCTTGTTTTATCAGGAAGCAAGGCAAAGGGGGGTGCTGAAGTTGCCATGATAAGTAGAGGAAGGAACTTGCAAATCTTTAAAATTCTACAACTTAGGGAAACGGGGCTGAGGTCTCCATGAGAGAAGTCTTACCGTACTTTATATGAGTTAAAACGAGCTGAAACCACCTTAAGCAAGCTGAAACGAGTTGAAACCATCTGAAACGACCTGTCAAAATCGGGATCGAGCCTGAAACGACTTGAAGCGACCTGATTATCCTAGCAATGAGGTGTAGGTGTCAGGGGAGTCCTTTTGTTCTCTACTTATTGTAACATTCTCTTTAAGAAAGGATTGTAGCAAATCTAAGGGTGGTCCTTTTGTTCGCTTTCTATTGTTGCATTCTCTATTAGAAACCAAAGAAACGAGTCTTCAGGGATTCTCTTTGTTTTATATGCATTCTCTTCAAGAAGCAACAGTGGCGACTCTTAGGGGAGTCCCTTTGTCCTTCACGTATTGCTGCATTCTCTTTGAGAAACGAAAGAAACAAACTTTAGGGGAGTTCTTTGAAAGCAAAGTTGGTAGTCGTGTTCGAGGGGCAAATTAATTCTCAAATTAACGTACTCGATTTTGTGATTTTAGAATCGCGTGATTTCTTTCTGTATGTTTTTGTGATTTTTAGTGATTTTTCTTGTGAGTTTTCCGTAATTTTTCAGTAATTTGTGACTTCAGTGGTTTTTGCATGCGATTTTTCTGTGATTTTTGTATGTGATTTTTTGTGATTTCGAGGGAGATGTACAAAAAAAATTAGTGATTTGCCTCTCGGTCGTGTTGATAAATCATAAATGCTTGTAAAGATATATGCTCTTAAAGCCTGGTTCTCTAAAAGCTTGCTTTCCATATGATCGCAAGGATCTCTGGTGACGCAAGGATCGCACAACTTTGTGACCAGCGATTGTTGCGTCAAAATGGAGACTGTCTTGTTCAGCTTGCCAGCGATCGTTATGTTGCCAGCGATCCTTGCCTTTGAGACAGGAAAATTTTCTCTGCGATCGCAGCGATCCTTGCGTCAAAGGGAAGCCGATGAATTTCAGTGATCAAGGCCTCTCTATCTAAAGATATTCCTTTATTATCCTTTACCGCCATTTGAGAATTGGATTTTGGTGCCAAACTTCTAAGATTTGTGCGATCGTTGTGATAAATGGAAACTACACGATGCAAGGATCGCTGACAGTTGCTGGTCACAAATTTTGTGCCATCCTTGCCTGACCAGCGATCCTTGCGATCATATGAAAACAAGGCAGAACAAATGGACTCCCCTAAGATTTGTCATTGTTGTATCTTAACAAGAATGCAACAATACGTAAAAAAACAGAGAATCCCCAAGGATTTGTTGGAGAACAACGGGACTCCCCTATGATTTGTGACTGTTGGTACTTAGAGAGAATGCGACAATACATAGAAAACAAGAGAATCCCTTCAGATTTGTTTCTTTGGTTTTTACTGGAGAATTCAGCAATACGCAGCGAACAAAAGGACTCCCATTAGATCTGCTTCTATCGTTTCTTTAAGAGAATGCAACAATACGTAGAGAACAAAAGGACTCCTCTGACACCTACACCTCGTTGCTAGGATAATCAGGTCGTTTCAAGTCGTTCAGCCTCGATCCCGATTTTGACAGCTCGATTCAGATGGTTTCAACTCGTTTCAGGTGGTTTCAGCTCATTTCAACTTATGTAAATTACGGAAGTCTTACCAAGAAACTCAATTCTCTCCCGATCGCAAAATACCGGGAGTCCCAAAGAAAAGTATCCGGATTTGGTCGACCCTAGCGATAAGAACATAGCGTGAATCAAACCGAAATGATTTTCAAAACATACCTCGATGGCCAACTTGAATATAGATACCTCGTTTGTTGAACTCGCTGCACTGAGAGTGAAGATATTAATCGTCAAAGGATAAATTTGCGTCCACCTCCAAACCAGAGCTTTGGTGCTTTGGCCTAAGCAAATTCTTGAAGCTCTATGAATAAAATCAACAAAATCTGAAGACGGCACAACAGATGGGTTTTTACAAAATACAATTTATGTGAGACCTGTTGTCAAGGGAGCTCCGATATCAGCTTCATTCATCTCAATATCGACGATTTATTTTACACATACTATTCACCAGTGAAAGTACTCCCTTGAGCATCAATACACTTTTGAAATCGTTGAATCATTTCTTGAGAAGAATTTTTTATTAGATCTCTCGGGGGCCACGACAAGAAGGTCTGGAGATCTTTTGGGGGCCAAAAGATATCTCCTCTCTTGTTGATGACCAACCCGGGAAATCAGCTTCGAAGATACGCGATGATCAACCTGATCTCGAGAGGTCTGATAACAAATTCTTTTCAAGGAATGATTCGACGATGTCAAAAGTGCGGTGATGCTCAAGGGAGTACTTTCACCGGTGAATAGTAAGTGTTAAATAAACCGTTGATACTGAGATCAGTGAAGCTGATTTCGGGGCTCCCTTGACGATAGGTCTCACATGAACTGTATTTTGGAAAACACATCTGTTGTGCCGTCTTTAAATTTTGTTGATTTTATTCACAGAGCTTCAAGAATTTGCTTAGGCCAAAGCGCCAAAGCTCTGGTTTGGAAGTGGAGGCAAACTTGTCCTTTGAAGATTAATATCTTCACTCTCAGTGCACCGATATCAACAAACGAGGTATCTATGTTCAAGTTGGCTCTTGAGGTATGTTTTGAAAATCATTTCGGATTGATTCACGCTATATTCTTTTTGCTAGAGTCGACCAAATCCGGATACTTTTTTTGGGACACTCGGTAGATAGAAACTCCATTACTGAGGAAATCAGCTTAAGAAATGTTATCCTAGTTAAGGAGGTCTTGGCCTGTTCTTCATCTATCTTCACTTGCGTCCTGCAAAGAACCTACATTTGAAACGTTCACAGAGGAAGAGGAAGTAAACATAATGATAGTTATAGAAGGGAACGTGTATGGAATACGTACAAAACTCGGAAGAGGCTGAAAATTTGATGATTTTAAGAAACTTTCAGTACTGGCACAAGTTCTTTATATGGTTTGTTCTGTTGCTTTTGAAAGATGTTTTTGAATGTTGTGGTCGTTTGAAGCAATATTTATACAAATCCTAGTTGAAAACACTGTCAAAGTCATACTCAGGTATGCATGACAAGCAGGCACAAGACAATAGTACCATGGTACCATAGGGCCAGGGCCACTTATTGGTAAAACCCAAAAAATGGCCTTAGAAACTCTGCTATACTCCTCTGATTTTATTGAGATGACCTAACAACAAGCGAAAGCAGTGGTGGCAATTCAGCTTTTGAGTGGAGACGTTTTTCTCATATAATCGCAACTTGGAGTTTACGACAGTTTGACCGCAGGGGCAGGATCTCGGCAAACGTTCCTTCCCAACTAGATGGGACATTTTTGCTCTTATAATCAGACCCTAAGAGTCTCAATCATCTTGGTGTAACTCGTCTGTTGAACAGCAAGCAGCTCCTTGCACATTGCAATCGTAATAAATTCTATCATCTTTCAGGTATAATGCATAAATTGATCAATGAAAAACTGCACTGAAAGTTTCCCATGTTACAACTTACATTGTTAAAAGAGAAACTAATGATCCTAAGGCTAGAAAGTTCAACCAAGAACGTGACTCAAAAAGCATGTGTGGTCTTCCGCCATCTTGGATGCATCTGTGAATGTAATGTTGCATGTGCATTGGTTTGTTACGTTCTTTATTACTCATACAAGTTCTGAACATAATATGCTGTTTTTTTTGCATGGAGAGAGCTGATTCTTTGGCGATTAATTACTCTTTGGCAAGCAATCCTTTTCATATAGTAGGCATGTAGGATTTGGTATTGTCACCTTTGACATCAATGCGTTCTATCCATCGTTCAAGGTCGAAAACCGGCATTCTTCCAGTCTCATGGTTTCATGTGTAGTCAATTGTCACCTTTATACTACTGTGAATCAGGTTGGCAATTTTCTGAATCAAATTTATTGCTGTTTCTTCAGGTTCTTCCCCTTCTATCTTTACATCTGTTGCTTCACAAATTATGTTTATGACATCAACAACAATCCCTGCTTGAAAACGTCACAGCTCTCTGGATAAACTGACAATAAAATTGGCTGAGCTGCCATTTTGCAAAACCACTCTCCTCAGAAAACAGTTAATTTCTCCAATACCATTCGGTCGATTGAAAATTGGTAAAAAGGGTATTGTTCTACATAATCTTGGCAATTGAAAGATATGCAAATCACAAATGTGATTTTCTACCGAGGGGGGCGTCATCAAATAGTTTTCTCAATATTTCAAGTCATTGCATGATTTTTCATATAAAAATTGCTAATTCATTAGAAATATGACATAATAAAGACTTATGCATCATAGGAGTTATAAATTGCTGACGTCAGCAAATATAGATAAATTATACATCAAATGAAAGTACTCATTGAGACAAATCGAATGGTACATATGTTGACAAGACTCAACACAAAATAAAGAAACTAGAGCAGTTTTCACGATTTTCTTTGTGACCACTCTCCAAATGTGGGCATCTGGTGGTCCTGTGGTCTAACAATAGGCATTGAAATTTTTATTTTCTGACTGCCAGTTAAATTTTAGGAAAAGTCAGCAAGTTTCAGTGCTATATCTATCATCGTTTAGGAGGTATTAAGAAAAGTTTGGGAGGGGTGGGGGCGAAAAAACGCCCCCCTGGTTAAAATAGGGTTAAGGCTGGCTTTGAAAATTATTGTTCAAAACTTTTTGTTGATTTCAGGAAATTGGATTTATTTCCAAAACTACTCAAAAAGTTTTTGGTTTTCTTTCGCTATATCTTTAGCTAGATTGTTGATCTACAGCTTTACAAAGTCTGATTGAAAACGCTAGGCTAGATATGTCGCAATTGAATTTTATGTTTCTGTTTACTTTTCGACAGGGAAAGGTAGAAACCTTGGTCAACTAATTAGGACATGAGAAAGAGTTGAGTCCTTTTGTAAAATGTTTAATTTCAGATCTCTGTTCATTGTAGACTCTTAAAGAAATTGATATTTTTTGAATGCTCCAGAAAGTCTCAAAGGACATGAAACGGAAGGCTGTAAAAAACTGTAGCATTCAAGAAATGTTACTTTCACAAGCGCTCCAATGATGTCTATTGAGACTTGAAAATAGCATTCCCAATAGATTACGTTCAATCTTTTGCCAATGGAAACATTTTCAGAGAGTTCTTATAAGGCTGCATTCACCTTGCACAATCCTTTGAAAGCACTTAAACGCTCATGCAGAAATCCGCCATATGACTCCCTTGCAGTGTTCAGATTGCAAAACATTAGTATGGGGATTTCTGCACGATCGTTTACGCACCTACAAAAGATTGTGCAATGTGAATCCAACCTAAGAAGGCTGAGTGTTTGAAAGCGTGATTTGTAGCATGGTAATCTGTTGACCACGGTTTTCACCCTTCAGTGTCAAAAGGCAGAAATATAACATTCGATTGCGAAAAATCTTGCCTAGCTTTTTCAATCAGACTTGGCAAAGTTGTAGATCAACAATCTAGCTAAGGATACATCAAAAGAAATCCAAACATTTTTGAGCAGTTTTGGAGATAAATCCACTTTTCTCAAATCAACAAAAAGTTTTGAAAAATAATTTATAAAGCCAGCCCTAATGGAAACATTGCTATTTGCATATCTTTTGATTGCCAAGACTACGTAGAACAATGTCCTTTTTACCGATTTTATCGACCGAATGGTATTGGAGAAATGAACTGTTTTCTGAGGAGAGTGGTTTTGCAAAACAGCAACTCGCTGCTCACTAGAGCAGAAAGCAGAGTTACCTTAATAGTGGACATGTTAAAATATTATAAGATATATTCTCAAGAAAACCCCTCAGAGAGACCTCCAAAATGGCATAAAATCATAATGAAGTTTGTAGCAAACTCGTATTCCATTGGAATGACTTGTACTTGTTTTATCTTATCCCTTTGGGGGATAAAAGTGTTATTCTTGGGAGCAAGAAAGTATTCTTTCAGATGATTTAATGTTCCCAATAGGAAGAATATGCTAAAACATGTCAATATCAAAATTTCGGGGAAATACAGACCAGTCTCACTCTCTGCAAATGGAAGGGGAAAATGCACCAAAACATGATTGGCTACAAGCCATCAGATATTGTTTTTGCTGAAATGCCCCAACTGGATGAGGAGCAGGCTATTCTGCTCCAATGTCCGGCTGGTGTAATCTGCATAACGCAGGTTGCATAATGCAGGTTGCAGGTCATGTTTTATGGCCAAGGGCTGCATGGCTGTACCACGGGGCCACCTTGTTGATGACACTAAGCTTTTTAGTTTCAGGGGGTCAGGTTTCAAAGCTTACCCTTGGACGTCAAAAATTGCCGTTCTATGATGTAATATTAGTCAGAGTTTCTTATAGAGCATGGAATAAATTCGATGATTAAAAGAAAATTCCCCTTGAACAATCATAAGATATTCATGACAATACACAAGGTTATTGGGCATACCATTACAATTGTATCATGTTAGGTATGCATATTGAATATGATCAATAGAATGATGTTGCTCATTGATTCCCCATTGATTTGACAACAATGGTTTTTGGTTATCAAAATCTGACTCAGAGGCGGTTAATCATTTGCAACTAAGCAAATCCTAATCCTGTGGCATGTTCTTTTCAAAGGAACAGTAGTTGTTACATACCAGTAATTTACCATTCCCCCTGACGTAGAAATGTTAGCCTTCCGTGGGTGACAGCCCCTCGGTACAGCCATACTGCCTTTGGCCATAAAACATAACCTGCAGCCTGCATTATGCAACCTGCGTTATGCAGATTACACCAGCCGTCCAATGTCTGGTCTATCTTGAGCGTTGTTCATGGTAGAAATGCAGTTGGGTTCAGTTTTAAGACACCATCTATGCCTGAAACAGAACTTTCCCATGCTTCCTAAGCAATCATGTCACCTGTGGCTTGTCTGGGGTAGTCAATGGAGATGGCGTCAATTGCTGTGAAGACAAGGTACAGCGCACAGCCAGCCATGGAAACGATAGACTACTTCATGTACAACTAATTGAGCATGCGTAGAATTGAGATATGGCCAAGTACAGATTCTGTTCTAATGAACAATAATTTATGGGCAACCTGTGAATCTATATGTCCTTTTCATCAAGCCTTTCAAATCTTCACAGAGATAAAGAATAGCAGAACGCAACCAAAAATCCTGGATCCGGTCTTATTATCCTTGATTTTCAACGCAACAAAGACAAAACGTCACAAAGACAAAACGTCTAAAGTCACTTTGCATCTTTGGACCTCCTTCACTCAGATTTCTTGTCAACATCTTTTGTTGACATCCTCATTTTTGCATTGAATTGACTTGAAATTGACACGAGAGAGAGGCTGAATACGTAACTGACTTGAAATCAATGCAAGAGAGGGGCTGAACATGTAACTACAATCCCAACAACTGCGGAGGCAAGCAGAGTTGGCCTAGCGATGGCGGGAGGAAGGTCTGAGAGCAGAAAATATTTCGCATGTGATGAGTACCATACAATCCAATGAACGCAAGTTTAGCGTAAGATTAATTGTAAAATTAAAGGCTGAAGAAAATAAAAGTATGTTTTGCTATGCTATTTTAAATAATGTCAACAATTAGCTGTTGTCTTAACGCTTCCTTTCATTGATGGGTCACCTCGGATTGCATCCTTGTTCCTTGCACAAACTTTGCACCAAATGAAGTTGACATACTTCCTCCTTCCTCTACAGACTTGTGGCCAATGATCGCATCCTTTCCATAGCACACAAATTTTTAGTTCGACTTGATACTTTTTGCCTACGTTCGTTGACATTTCAACTTCCAAGCGCACTCTTCACATATGGAAATCTGACAGAAAGTTTCAAGAGCAGAATGAAGAGTTCAACAGAAAACTTTTTTAATTAAGTAGATGTTGAGGGAATTGGGTAATATCGTAAATACCATCCCTCTATAAGCACCAGGTCTCACAAGTGTTTCATATTGTCGGAAATTGCCACTTGGGATATTCTTGAAAGTGTTTTGAGATTGGTCAGTTATCACGTTATACTGAAGGACATTCAATGTGTCAAGCATCAAAGTGTGACACATTGCGTGTGCGATGAAAAACACTTGTGACTCAACTTGTGCGTGTGCCTACGCATGAGTGTGTGATCACACATGTCAAACCGAAAGGCCTGGATACTGAAAAGAAGAGGTAAGTAGTGCTTGCTAATTGTGTTTAAATGTTCTAGGATTTAGGCATGTTTTGAATGGCTGCTTCTCCTTGGCATTGTACACCTTGAACAGCAGAAGAATGGCATCACTTTACTAGCTTGCCTTACTGTTGCAATTACTGGAGCTGATGTAATCAACATGCATACAGAGATGTCTTGGATGTTGCTTGGGACTGATACTCATCTCACCTAGAATGATGAAAGTCCTCGTAGTTTCACTCCTTGATAGCGTGATAATTGCTATAACTACGACTCAAATATCAAACCAATCAAGGCTTTGGCCAGAAATTGATTAACCTCGCTTTGATGCAGGAAGCCAAGAGCTTAAGCCCATTCTGCACAATCATAACTCACCAATTCTAAAACGCCTGAAATTCGTATTTCATTGGGATGTCAAGAAAACCAAACCAGCCTGAGTCATGATGAATACTTCTTATGTGTAATGTTTGAACATCCCTTCTCTTTGACACAGGAAACCTGCTTTTAAAGGCCAAATCATTCTTCAGATTTCACTGCAGCAATCAACAGCAATCCCTGCACATTTCATCACTTTTGAAGCCTTGAGACTAAAGGGAGGCTAATTCTTGGAATGAGGTCGAAATGTTATCCTGTTGGTCAGTTTGAACACGGCTGGTGTAAGATGCAGGTCAAATTTTTGCAGGTCACTGTAGCAAGTCACTGTGAGGGCCAAGGGCTCATAGGCTGCATAAAGGAATTCTGTTGTGTATGAGACACTGAGAGCCGCTAGTTTGTTGACATGTAATGTGTCAAAGTGAAGTGGATAGATGTGCCCCAATGACTAAGCCAAGTCATTTACCTAATGATCCTTCAGACAATACATTTTCAGAAAATTGCCGAAAGCATACCCTTGACCCATTCCCTTTTGATCCTCCGTTTATAAGCAATTAAAGTTCTGTTTGTTTGGTCAAAGCCAAGATCCGGGCAAAATGCGAGGGGCATTATGCTTCGGAAATCTCGTACGCATTAACTGGAAATCAGAGAGAAAATCCGGAAATCCTTAAGAAATTCTTTGAAATCTAGAAACACCTAGAGCTCTCCATTTTTTCTCCATGAAATCCCAAGAATCCTTAAATCTTTCTTAAATACATGTTTTTTTATAAGAAACTAGGATTAGGCCATAGTACTATAAGTTTCTAAATCTAAGATGAAATTTTGTCCATTTTAGTACCAAGAGTTACTTAATTGGTTTCTAATTTTTGAATGCAGAATCATTAATGTGGTTGCTCAAGTTTTTTGAGGTAGGAAGATTGTATACAAGGAGATAATTTGGTGCCTTTTTGTGCAAAAATACTCTCCTTCGCGAGGTTTCTTTAATGTTTTTCTTTATTAGTTCCCCTATTCTGTGGTCCATGGTTCCGTGGTCAAGTTTCCCAAGGGCAATATGCAACTCAGGGTTTGTGTAATAAGACCGCTTTTGTATTCCTTACTCAGGAGGACTTTATCACCAATTGATTTTTGAGAATTATAGCACCAATTCTTCGATCAGAATTACATCACCAGCTGGTGAAAGCTTTCAGTTGTTTGATTTCTGCGCAGAGTACCGTCATGGGGTTAGGGCGGCTTTCTTCCATGTCAAGGTATTGTCACTTTTTTGTAACGTGAAAAGCGAAGAAATTTGATAACCATCTCTCACGGTGTAACAAGGTGCGTGTGATGACAAAAGTGAGGCTAGGATCGCATTCACATTTTTTTGCGAATACTGCAATTAACAAGTACATACAAAATAAGTAAGACATCAGAACACCAGCAGCTCTCAATATCTCATACAGAACAGAATTCCTTTACTCAGCCTATGAGCCCTTGTCCTCGCAGTGACCTGCAAAGATTTGACCTGCATTTTACACCAGCCGGTTTGATCTCATTCTGCCTCTATTGTCAATTATACCTATTGTTATTTAGACCAATCAGAGGCCGGAGCATTCTCAGGATTTAATGGCATGTGTTGATAGTCCAGTGGTTGAGAGTCCAGTGAATGACATAGGAAAGTTCTACAAATCAATTTCCAAATTTTCTGATGATAAAAAACATCAAATGCTCACAAATGTTTGGAAGCCAGGCCCTACTTACTGCTTCCCTTCTAATTCTTCTGGTAGAAAGTTTCAGTACAAGTGGTTTGATAGGTTCCCATGGCTTGTGTATTCCAGAGAATTAGATGGTGCCTGCTGCTTAAACTGTGTAGCATTTGGTGGGGAAAGCACCCATAATGCTTCAAAGCTTTCACATCTCATCCAAAACTCCCCTAACTGACTGGTCTAAAGCTCTTCAACGATTGAAGGACCATGCAACAAAGTCCCAAGTTCATGAAACAGCTACGCTACGGCCAGCTCAATTTCGTGCTTTTATTCATGACAAATTAAAGTCTGTTGATGTACAGCTTGATTCAGTTGTTTCAAGACAGGTTGAGGTGAACAAAGCAAAGCTAGTGCCAATTGTGGAGGCTATTATGTTGTGTGGGAGACAAAACATTGCTCTAAGAGGTCATCATGATGACTCAAAGTATTTTGATGATCCTGCTAACAACTGTGGCAATCTTCAAGCAATCTTGAGCTACCTCGTTAAATGTGGAAATAACAAATTGTTTGAAGAACACATCAAACATGCAAAGCGATCTGCAACCTATCGGTCAAAGACCACTCAGAACGAAATAGTTCGGATATGTGGTCTAATGATCACGGAGAAAATCATAAATGAGCTGAAGGAAGCAAAATATTTCTCCATTCTTGCTGATGAAGCAGCTGACATCAGCAAATTAGAGCAGATGGCAATCGTGCTTTACTTTATTGACAAATCAGAAATGATACGGGAGGCTTTTCTTAGGTCCTTCCATTGCAATGAAGGCTTGACAGGAAGGGAAATTGCAAATATTATGAAATCTATCAAAGATTTAGGTCTTGATCTCCGTTTTTGTCGTGGCCAAGGATACGATGGTGCAGGCAATATGGCTGGCAAATGCAACGGGGCTTCCACTTTGATACAGCGCCAGTACCCGCAAGCTTTGTATGTTCATTGCAAATCCCACATCTTGAATCTTTGTGTTGCCTCTGCATGTGCTATCCAGTTAGTTCGCAACGTGATGGGACATGCTCGTATGGTAAGTGAACCTTTCAATGTTCAGTTCAGTTCAGTTCATATGATTTTAAAATTCCACTACATACAATAACAATTTAACTAAACAATTACACTAGATACAACAATATTAAAACATTAAACCAACATAATTAACCACTAATACAATGATAATCAACTAAAAAAGAAAACAAATTACGGGAATTGTATGCAGGGGAATTTCTTAAGGAGGGGCTCTCTCAGTAGCTAAGCTAATCACGGAGAGAGCACCCCTGTGTTAAGAATGATTAAAGGACTTGACAAATTATTTCTTCACCTGTTTATTCGGTTTCATAATAGAATAGAACTACAGGGTAAATAATGACTTAAGTTTGGTAATTATTTTCAAAGAGGAAGGATTTGAGTTTTTGACGAAAGCTACGAGCAGATGGTGAACTTTTTATAACCATGGGAATGTTATTCCAACACTTTGCTCCAAAGAAACGCACAGACCTGAGACCATATTGAACTGTGTTTTTCTGAGTAAGGAAAATATCGTTCTTGCTAGCTTGCCGCATACCATATTGATGAGCAGTTTCAACTAATGCAAAGAAAGAATGAAAATAAGAAGGAGCGATTTTATTTACACAATCATAAACAAAAGTAAGCAATTTCAACTGAAAGAGGTCATGCAGCTTTAACATTTTCAAATTCAAGAAGATAGGTGTAGAAGGTGAAGTAAAATTTTCAAATGACATTGCCCTTACAACCCTTTTTTGTAACAAAAATACTGGATTAATATAGGTTTCATACGTTAGTCCCCAAACTAAAATACCATACTGAAGAAAAGGTGAGAATAGAGAATTGTAAAGACAAATTATGTTCATCCAAAGCGCTTTGCACTGTTGTCAGAGAAAATTCACCTTCTTTTGCCATCAGCTGATCATAAGGCTTTGATTGATGTTTGCCGGACTCGCTGGGTAGCAAGGATGGATGGCTTGTCCGTGTTCACACAGGTGTTCATTGCTGTTGTTGATTCCCTTGAGTCGATAAAGAATAACGAGGGTGGGTCTTGGAACAGTGAATCGATAAAAGATGCGAATGGTTTGTTCAATGGTACCGTCTCCTTCAAGTTCATTGTCTGTGTTGTGATCATTTCTCGCCTTTCAGAGATTACTTTACCGTTGACGAAAGAACTTCAGTCACCTACTTTGGATGTCATCGCTGCAGTAGAGATGGTAACATTGACGTATTCAATGTTACAGAGAATGGCAAATGAGTTAACTGAGTCGCACGATGAATGGTATGACAAGGCCGTAAGGCTCGCTGATAGCGTAGGAGCTGTTCCTTCCAGGCCAAGGACAGCTGGAATTCAATCACATCGTGCCAATACACCGTCAGACTCTGGGAGCGCCGAAGGCGAGGGAGGCGAAACGGCCATTCAATTGATTTCCGATCTATGATGCAGAATTCGAAAATGAGGCTCCGATTAATGGCGACTTGCACAGTGTTGGTGTTTGCTGGGAAGAGGAAGCGCTAAATTTTTGCAGCTACTGCTGATTTTGCAGAGGGAAACAGCACAATAGTTTGTTGTTCAAGGGTTAAAAGGATGTGAGCTTTGAATAAAGCAGTCGTTTGAGTTATTTGCACAAAAGGAACAGAAGAATTTAATGATTATTCCTGTGTGGCATGCTTTGTTTATCGACGAAATGCGGATTTGGCCTTAGTTTACGACAGAAACTTGTGAGAGACAAGGATTCTTACAATAAGAAATCAACTGGTTTACAGCAAAGCAATTCATCTCAACAAGAATTAATACAATACTTTTGATGAAAACAATTTTCAGTGAAACAAAGGAGAGAGGAAGCCAAAGGAGGAACAAATGAAACATTAATTTACTGATTCAAAAAGTTGATTGCCCCCAAGTTCTGGCAATGATTGATTGCCCTCAAGTCCTGGCTCTGTAAAAAGAGGACCTGCTTGAGAGCACTGTTGTGCAGTGGTGTTATCCACAACTGGCATAGATTTCACATTACAGTCCCTAGCACCACTTTGAGCATGACAATGACAATTGACAAGGGTTGCAATGCAGACTTGATTAGGTCTTCTGTAACATAAAGCTCAAATCTTCTTAATCTTAAAAAAGGTGGGTGTGAAATTGTATCAAATTTTTCCATGAATTGAATGACTTCAAAGAAACTTTAGGTCATTTGCTGTAAATCTGCCATTGCAATTCCTTAATATCCGTAGTAAAAGTAGAAGACTACACAAATAAGTCCACAACTCACATTAGTTTCCAGCACATAAGCTTTGTTGCCAAGATACGCTCTCTCATATTCTGTTCACACTACTCTCTCTAACTACTCTCTCTAACACATATTTAAGCTCACAATTTATATGATTCCGATTACAACTAGAATATTCCAGCTAACATAAGTCATGATTATTAAGCATTTCTAAAAATAGTAAATATTCTAAATATAGTAGACACGTAAGTTAAAGAATGTTCGTAATTCCCGCGAAGCCCGAAAGTTCGGGAACAATCTGAAAAGTTCCATTTCATGAAAACGAGGCTTATCATGATGACGAGGTTTCCTGAACCTTCCAGAAGTTTTCTGTGGCCTAAGTCTAGATTCGTAAACAAACATGAAGTCTAAGTCGAGCTTTACACCTTTGAAGCAGCTTAATTCTACAACTGAGTTGAAAATAACATGAAGACAAGCAAGCCATCAGCACATAAGGTTAGTAATTAAATAGAATCTTTAAATGTTTATCATGCGTAAATGTCCAGTCTAACAGTTCTTGAAATCTGAAGATTTGTCTCGCGTTTCTCGACACACTCCCCCTTTCTTAGACCGAAGTGTCTAAGAAACCTCTTCTTCAGAGTCGTAAAGGGCCAATTCGTTTATTCTTCTACAAGCTTCTCGTTTTGCTGCTCTCTGTTGTCTTGGTTTGAATTCTTTGACCGCTGGATTCAAACTCTGTTTACATCCATCCTTTTTCCTATTTTCAGTTGACAATCTTAATTCCATTGGATATAAATGTTGAATAGGTTGTTCGATGGTTTCTTTTCCAGTTCTAAGTTTGGCACCTCTTGTCACTCCATCTCTCCCTTGGATAAGCTTCTCCACAACGCCCATTTTCCAGAGTCCTCTGTTTTTCTCTTCCCCCTTTATAAGCATGATGTCCCCAACGCTTATTTCCGTAGATTTTCCACCATTAAACGTGACCATCTTTTCCACATAATGTCTTTACATCGCTTGATGTACCTTGCATGCCGACCAATTTTTGTTTCTTCATCCAATGCTTCTGTGTTCTCTTCTGGAAGACATGCGTTCATACCATGAATTAGGCCATTAGGCGTCAGTGGTTGTAGCTGTATGTCATCCTCCAAATATCCAAGTGGTCTGTTATTGAGTGTAACTTCAACAGTTGTCAAAACTTCTTTGAGCTGTTTGAATGTTAGATTTGCATGTCCCACAACTTTTCTCAGTGCAGATTTCATCAACCCAACCATCCTTTCAAAGAATCCTCCCCACCACGGACTTCTAGCCATGTTGAATTGCCATTGAATGTTCATCTTTGCCAGGTAGTCATTTAGCAGCTGATTTCGTCTGAGTTTGTTTAGCCATTTCGCAGTAGTAACAAATGTTTTTCCATTGTCACTGACCATTTTGATTGGATTTCCTCTCCTGGCTATGAATTCCATCAGGCTTCGCTTGAATTCTTCAGCTGTCATGTCTGTCAAAAGATCCAAATGTACAGCCCTTGTTGTTGCAAAAGTGTAAAGTGCCACGTAAGATTTTGCTTTGATCTTCTTGCTCACTTTGTACTCCAATGGTCCAGCAAAGTCGACACCAACTGTCTGGAATGCTCTTGATCCTTCCGTTCTAAATTCCGGTAAAGCTGCAGTCGGCGGGGCTGGAAGAGGCTTACATCTTTAGCGTTTGCATTTTGCACGTTTGTGAAGTACTCCTTTCACCAAACTTCTCAGTTTTTCAATCCACCATTTTTCTCGGACTTTAGCCATGGTCAATGCCACTCCCCCATGCAGTGTTTTCAGATGTGGATCTTCCACTACAATGTGAGGACTCTAACCACCCCCCTGGACTAAGGATTAACCCTCGTATTAAATTCTTTTGTATACTAACCCCCGTGTTAAAATTCTTTTGCAGAACGGAGTTGATCTGAACACGAATGGACGAGAGAGTAGATGTCACTGAAATTTATCTTTGAGTTGATGTGTTGGAATTTATGTTGGAGTCGATTTACCGAAATATATGTTGAAGCTGAGCTTACACGAGTGTGATTTTATTCGATCGTGATATCTGCTACAAAATGGTGACCTTGACGTGACATTGTAACAGGGTTTTTGGAGGTTTGTTGTTGTTTGTCAAGAGAAATTTACGCGAGTTTGGAAGGGTTTTGGAGCAGACCGTGAGTGCGATTTTGATTTTTCCTTGTGTTGTTATGCACTCTCAGCAGGAAGATTCCAAGATAAAGGAAGATGGAAAGAATTCTCGATGTTATTTTGTATTTTTGATTGATTTTGTGTTTGCAAATTTGAGAAGATTCAAGCCAAGCGGCAATCAGAAGAATGATGTCACTGTTTCAGTAGTAAATTTTGCTTACTGTATGAAAATTTTGTTTGCAATGTTGTGTGTAGTTTTCTTGGGTGTTTTCTCGAATTTTTGAAGCGCCTTTTGGTTGGGAAAGGGGGATCCCGTTAAGCCATGTCTGTGGGGACAGAAGTTGAGGATATTCAGTTAGAGCTTCAGGGTCTGCTGGTCACGCTGGGGAAGGAAAAACTCATTGCGCTTTGTGCCAAATTTAAGCTTTCCGAAGAAAACCTTGAGAACAAAACGCGATTGACTTTGACAAAACTCTTACTCAACGTTATTGAAAAGGAACTAGGAAAATTGAGAGACAAGGAAATTGTTCCTTACTTGAATGATGTTATTCAAGCTATTTCTGATGGGGTTCCTTTTGAGATTTCTGGTGCTGATAAGAATAGTGACGCAGATAAAATCAAAGAAATAGAAGAGGAGGTCGAGGCGTTGAAAGTTAAACAAAAGGATGAATTGGAAGCTGTGCTGTCTAGGTTGGAGGCTGCGAGAGGTCAACCGGGGGTCGGCGCGCAAGCAGGAAGTGGACAACTTGATAATTTGAAGACGCTGCTCAGGCGTGATTTCAGGATTGCAGGGATTGTGGCCCCCCAGGGACAAAAAGATCAGCTGTCCTTTATGAGTTTGAATCGCCAGATAGAAGATGGTTTGCAACGAGGCTACTCTGAAAGGGAGGTAATAGATGCTGTCAACAAATGCATTTCTCCAAGCTTGCCCGTCAGGGACTACATCGAAGCGATGCGTGAAACAGGAATCGATGCAATTCTAAAGATTCTTCGAGCTCATTTTCAGGAAAAAAATGCAAGTGAATTGTATTCTTCCCTTGCAAATCTTGCCCAGTCTCCTTCTGAGGAACCGCAAAATTTTCTGATGCGAGCATTAAATTTGAGGGAGAAAATTATTTTTGCCTCTAAACAGGGTGGCTCGAAGCTGAGATACGACCCAGATCAATGCCAATCAATGTTTCTTCAGACCATAGAAACGGGCCTTATAAGCAATACTTTGAGGTCCAGGATGAGGGTGCTTCTGCAGAAACAAGGAGTTACCGATGCAGAATTGATCAGTGAATTAAATCTAGCTGTTACAGAAGAATCAGAGAGGAATGCAAAATTGGGATTTGGAAGGGGGAAAGCCAAAATCAGTGAGGTTCAAGCGACACCCCCAGAAAAGGGAAAGGCAAAGGTTGAAAAGAAGGAAGAGCCATCAGTAACTGAGACTCTTTTGGCTGAAATAAAATCGCTAAAATCAGATGTAGCGAATTTGAGAGAAAATTGGAATAAAAATCAAGCACAGGGTTCTCTGCAAGAAAAGCCCCAAAGATACCGAGGTCCAAGAAAATCCCGGCGTGGGTGTGAAAGTTGTTGTAAGGCCGGACGAGGGAGTGAGTGTACTCATTGTTGGAAATGTGGGGGCAATGGTCATTTCGCCCATGAGTGTGCTGGAAACCAGGGAAACTTTCCACGGCTGCTGACGAGGGACAGCCAGTAGCCGAACATCAGTTTGATTCGTCCCATTGCTGTAGAACTTGTCATAGAGATGTTGGAGAGGAAAAGCTCCTTCACTGCGGTAGCTGTAGAGCTGTAAGTTATTGTTCAAAATCTTGTCAGATGAGGGATTGGGGTGAACATAAAACCATTTGCCTTGCAATTCGAGAGCTCTCTGAAAGATACGATAGGAACGATAGTATTGAGAGTGAAGATTCAGATTCTTACACTACAAATCTCACCCCGAAAGAGCAAACAAAGATTGCAAAATTGATTGGTCGCAAATGCACAATGTTTTGCAAATTAAATGGAGTCGAGCGCCAGGTTCTTCTGGATACAGGGGCGCAAGTTTCCATAATGAGTGAAAGAGACTTAACGAGTCGTTTCGGAGACATTGAAGTTCATCGAATTGAAGAATTACTGGACTCAGGGGTGGATTTAGAATTGTCTACAACAAATGGAACGCAGCTGCCGTACCGTGGGTGGGTGAAGATGACCATTGAACTGAAAGGATACTCAGAAGGATCAAACAAGATAATTGTACCAATGCTGATTACAAATGCTGCGTTGGACTTACCGATCATTGGGTACAATGTGTTAGAGCAACTGCTGAACGATGTAGTTACTGAAACTCCAGAAAATAACTTAATGGACCAGTTATCTGCAAGTTTTCCAAAGGTGACTGAAGCAAATTTAGACGCCCTAGCAGATGTTGTTTCGACAGAGAGTGAAAATTATCTTTCTTCTGTAAAGACATGTAAAAGAGACACTCTAATAAAAGCGGGTGAAATCGCAAAAATATCATGCCGTGTGAATACTGGTTTCTTTACGAGGGACACTCCGGTAGTGTTTGAAAACGACATGTTGTGCCCTCTTCCCCCAGGACTCGAGATAAGCGAATCACTGTTGAATTTAAAACGTGGAAATTGCTCTAAAATAGATCTTGCTTGCCAGAATACAAGTGCACATGACATAGAGCTTAAGGGTCGCACATCAATAGGATCGATTCATTTGATTAGATCAGTTTTGCCAGTTGGAGTGAAGCTTAAAGAAGAGAACAATGAAATCAAGATTCATTCAAAGCAAGAGCCGAAAAATAGTGCTGCAGTGGCTGCAGGACACAATGACACAGATTATAATGAAGCTCTTGTGCCTAATGTTCCTTTAAGTGAAAACCTGACGGCTGAACAGAAGGATCTTGTGCGGAAGATGTTGTACGAAGAGAGAGACGCTTTCTGTAAAAATGATGATGATGTGGGTTGTGCAAAGGATTTCAAAATGAAAATAAACTTATCGGACAGTACGCCTGTGCAGAAAAACTATGTGGGTGTACCACGCCCTCTTCTCCGAGAGTTGAAGGATTATGTAGAGGACCTCTTGAATCGTGGGTTTATACGAAAGTCCAGGTCGTCTTATAGTAGCCCATGTGTAGTAGTGCGGAAAAAAGATGGCTCAATGCGTTTGTGTATCGACTACAGAGCACTCAACAACAAAACAATTGCAGACAGACATCCTATACCACGCATTCAAGAAACATTAGAAAGTTTTTCAGGGCAACAATGGTTTTCAACACTGGATCAAGGGAAAGCATACCATCAAGGGTTTGTTCATCCTAGCAGTCGCTCGTTGACAGCCTTTGTTACGCCATGGGGACTGTATGAGTGGCTGAGGGTCCCAATGGGTTTGAAAAATGCACCTGCTGAGTTCCAGCGCTATATGGAGGACTGCCTGTCTGATTATCGAGACAAATTCTGTCTCCCATATTTGGATGACTTGATTGTTTATTCGAAAAACTTTGAGGATCACGTTGAACACTTGCAGAAAGTCTTGCACAGACTCAAAGAGAAGGAAATCCGTCTAAAGGCCAGAAAATGTAATCTATTTGCTCAGGAAGTGACCTATCTAGGACGTATAATCACTGCCGATGGATACCGTGTGGATCCGAAAGGAATTAAGCCAATCTTAGACCTCAAGAGCTGGAAACCAAATACGCTAGGAGAGGTTTGGCATCTTGTTGGGTTGCTGGGATACTATCGCCGCTACATCCAAGACTTTTCGCGTGTAGCAAAGCCTATCTATGATTTGCTCAAAGTTGATAAGCAACAGCTCGGGAGCATGCAGCGAGGACAGAGGAAACGTGGTAATCAAGGTCAAGCCCCTTCAAGTTTGCCTATCAAATGGGAGGAAGTTCATTCTAATGCATTGGGTTCTCTCATAGAATGTCTAGTAAATCTACCAGTAATGGGGTACCCAGACTTTGAGAAGCCATTTGTGTTGCATACTGACGCTTCTCAGGAAGGTTTGGGGGCAGTATTATACAAGAAGCAAGAAGGACGTATGCGAGTGATTGGTTACGCTTCGCGAACTCTGTCGCCAGCCGAACGAAATTATCATCTCCACTCAGGCAAATTAGAGTTTTTAGCACTTAAGTGGACAGTAACTGAACAACTTAGAGACTACTTATTTTATGCACCACAGTTCACGATCTACACGGATAATAATCCGTTAACTTTTGTCATGTCAACAGCAAAGTTGAACGCTACTGGACACCGATGGGTAACGTCTTTATCAGATTTCAACTTCACGATAAAGTATCGACCTGGATCGAGCAACAAAGATGCTGATTTTTTGTCAAGGAGCCCAGTACATGTTGATTCAATGATGAAAGATTTCACTACAGAAATCTCACAAGATGAGATTTGATGTATGTTGAATGCAGTTTCTGCACAAAATGATGAACAGTTATGTTGGGTGACAGCAGTTACAGCAGATCAGAAAGTGTTTGCAAATTTTGATTGTCCTCCCGTAGGAAAGACATGCTGGCCAATGAAGCTGGACTTTATTCGCCAAGCACAACAAGAAGACCCGGTTATTAGCCGCATACTTGCATTTAAGTTGTCAGGAAAACCTCCCGCAAAAACATTGCAAACCGAATCTACTCAAGTCAAGTCTTTAATGCACGAATGGAACAAGTTATCGTTAGAAAATGATGATATTCTTTACAGGAAATCAAGTGGCAGAATGCAGCTGGTTCTTCCACACCGCTATCATAGGCTTGCTATGAAACATTTACATGATGAGCTTGAATATTTGGGAGCTGATAGAGTTATCGAACTAGCTCGAGAACAATTTTATTGGCCTCATATGGCCAGGGATATCAACCTCTTTGTAACTAAAGTTTGCCAGTGCATCAGAAGTAAGAAACCTGTGGTGAATCCCCGTGCACCAGCCCAAAGTATTGTGACGAGCGAACCATTTCAGCTAGTCTCGATATACTTTGTTCATCTGGAGAAATGTGCAGGTGGCTACGAGTACATCCTGGTCGTTATTGACCATTTCACTCATTTCGCACAAACGTATGCGACCACTAACGAATCTGCCAAGACAGCTGCAGAGAAACTTTTTAACGATTACATTCAACGTTTTTGTCTGCCAGGTAAAATACATCATGACCAAGGCACCGAATTTGAAAACGACTTGTTTCATCATTTAGAACAATTAACAGGGATAAAGAGATCCAGGACAACTCCCTACCATCCTATGGGTAATGCCCAGTGCGAGCGTTTCAACAAGACACTTTTGGGAATGATGCGAACAATGGCCGACAATCAAAAGTCACGATGGAAAGATCATATAAATAAAATGGTTTTCGCGTACAACTGTACCAGAAACGATGCCACAGGTTACTCTCCCTATGAACTTTTGTTTGGTCGCAAACCTCGCCTTCCAATAGATATTATTTTTGGTAAGACGAAAGCAACTGTCTGTAAAAGATATCCAACTTATCTTAGAGACTTGAGAAACGCAATGGAGCAAGCCTACAAGATTGCTGCTGAAAAATCCGGACAATCTATGCAACGTGGACGTGAAGCTTATAATCGTAAAGCAAATACCTCAATTCTCGAGGCCGGTGATAGAGCTTTGGTTAAACGACTGTTAGAACGTGGAGGCCCAGGCAAACTCCGGGCGTTCTGGGAAGATCAAGTTTACATTGTTATACGTCACATAGAGCCAACAGGAGCAGTCTATGAAGTGCAACAAGAGGATGGAAGTGGACGTAAACATATTTTACATCGTAATTTATTGCTGCCATGCCCTTACTTGCCAAGTGAGCCTGACAGGAATGTACAGCTAAAGCCTCAAAGACAGCGAAGTGCACCAACGGTTGCAACTCGTCAGAGAACAGTTTCAAACGCAGATTACGAAGTAGATTCCACAGCGTTACAAGAAGATGATCACGCTACATTTAGCCCACGTCAAGTGGATGGAATTATCAGACATCTTAACGAGACCTCAGAGGTATATGATGCTCATCAACCGGACGCACCTGACCAACCAGTGCTACCTGAACGGGAAAGGGATGACATTGACCCAGAATCATTGATGAATGTTTCTCAACCTACAACCGGAGAAGTTCCTGAAACCGTCATGACAGCTGCTACGAGTGAATCACTAGGAGGAATCTCAACACCACAAAGACCATTAGAGGAGTCGCCAGCCCATGAACCAATACCCAACTCGCCAGAAGATGCGCAATCTCCCCTCGAAGCCAACCACAAAGAACACAACAGCCGCAAACTTTGTTATCGTACTATTCATTTGGACAGCCAATCAGTTCGCAAGCTCGGGTCTTGAATATTCATCCAGCAGTTCAACCACTGCCACAGTTTGCGTATAGACCGACGCATGTGCAGCTGCAGCGATGGAATTCTGGATTCGTACCAACAACTTCTTTACATCGTGGATATTCTCATGCATTTGTACCACAGAGACAATTCGGACAGTTCGTATCGCCTGGACAATTTGAACCATACGGCCAAAGAATGATTCCAGTTGTGTATGGCTGTTAACTTTATCATGTTATCATAATCGTTAAATGGAATGTTTGTTATTGACACTTATTATCCTCTCGTCAGAAGAATGATTCATGTTAGTCAACATACGAATTGCGACAAATGTCAGATAACAGTTTGGAGTCTAGTGAGTTTTATTGCTGCGCAGCCGAAGTAAATGATGTTAGAGAACTAGAACAAGGACAACTGTACTCTGAATGTAATATGTCAGGATGAGATAATGTTGTTTGAAGAGAACTGAGTGAAGAAGATGATGATACAGTTAAAGAACTAAATTGAAGAATGCAAGGATTTTTTTTTCAAATGTCAGGAGACATTTCATTCTGAGGGGGAGAGTGTGAGGACTCTAACCACCCCCCTGGACTAAGGATTAACCCCCGTATTAAATTCTTTTGTATACTAACCCCCGTGTTAAAATTCTTTTGGAGAACGGAGTTGATCTGAACACAAATGGACGAGAGAGCAGATGTCAATGAAATTTATCTTTGAGTTGATGTGTTGGAATTTATGTTGGAGTCGATTTACCGAAATATATGTTGAAGCTGAGTTTATATGAGTGTGATTTTATTTGATCGTGATATCTGCTACAACAAGCTTTGTGAATGCATGTTTAGATGGTAAATAAAGTGGGTGTTCTCCAATGATGCGTCCTCTGCAACGGAGTAAACCTTCGTCATCTGTACTTGGTCCAATTCTGTTTGATATGTCTTCAAAACTGGGATCCATCAGGGCTTCACATTGAATCGTTTTGATCCAGTATTTCATTGCTTCTTGTAGTTCAAAGGTTGACAATACACCACATCGTTTCGGTTTTTCTGGAAGGTTGAATATAAACCTGATGATCCATGCTGTAATACGGAGTATCTTCCATAAATTATGCTTTTCAACCAACTTGTGAAGGCAACTTGTTTCTTTTGTGACAGACATCATGTTGATCTTTTGACTTAACTTAGCTTCCTCGTTCACTTCTTTTGTTGGCTTCAGGATTATGTTTTCAGGCCAGTTCCCTTGACTTTGTAACCAATTTGGTCCTTTCCTCCATAGTTCACTGAGGTTACCTTTGCTTCCTCTGCTGCCAATATCTGCCGGATTCTCAGTCGATGGACAGTGTTTCCATTCTATTGCCTCCTTTTGCCTGATTTTTCCAACTCTGTTGGACACAAACTGCTTCCAGTTTCCATCATTGTTTATGATCCAACATAGAGCGACTGCACTATCTAGCCAAATGTAAGTGCCAATTATGTTGTACCCTGCCAAGGCCATTCGAATGTTGTCTACCAAATTTACTGCCATATGCGCTGATACCAGTTCAAGTCTTGGTATCCTTGTGTTCTTCTTCGCAATACGAGATTTTGATGTGAGCAGCCCTTGAACCTGTTTATCCCCCTGTTGTACCACTGCATAAATGGCAGCACAGCATCCCTTCTTGCCTGCATCCCCAAATGCATGTAGATACACTCCTGTTATCTTCTCATGAACAGAGGTAAGACTCCTTGGTACTGTTACCTCATTGGACAGATTGTACAGCCATTGTTTCCAAGCAAGCTCTATTTCTTTTCTCAATGCTCCATCCCATGAATGATTTTCCTCACATATCTGTTGGTATATGTGATTTGCATTCAGCATAATCGGTGAAGCAATCCCAAGTGGGTCATATACTTTGGCCATAGCTCTTAGTACTCCTCTTTTGGTTAACTCATTTGTTTTCTTACACTCTTCAAAGTTGACAGCCAAAGTATCAACGGTTTTGTTCCAGTGGAGTCCTAAAAGCTTTGATTCCAATGGTGTTGTTCCCAAAGCTTCCTTTGCATAGGTTTGATATCCGTCTGGCTGATTTTGATCTTCTAATGTTGCTATGGTTGAATGCCATCAGGCAGAGCAGACCAAAAGACAACCACACGTGTCTCATACACAAGAAGAAGTGCTAAACAATTCAATTCAATTTTAAACAGCAACAACAGCATAGGGAGGCTAGTCTATTACGTCACATCTCCCTTTTTTCAAAAATGTGTTCTTACACATAATCCTTTAAATAAGAAGGTCTCTTTAGTGTTCTTCCTCTTCAAGACACTCTTGGCACTGTGTTCTCTGGTCTTTGGTTCTCTGAAGGTCTCTGTACAGTCTCTTTAGGAGTTTGACTTTCTACCGTTGTTTGATTCATGTCATTAGACTCACTTGTATCTTTACTATGCTCTGCAGGCTCTGCGGGCTCAACTGATTCAAAAGCATCACTGACTTTCTCATCAAAACTTTCAGCTGTCTTTCGCAGGCTTTTCCGGTTCCTTCGGTAAGTTGTTCCTTCCTCAGTTTGTACTTTATAAGAACGAATATTTACTGGCTCTTCAACTCTAGCTTTTGTCCATTCTTTACCCTTTTCTTTTGGCTCTATTCTTACTGTATCTCCTTGTTTCAATTGTTCTAGTTCTCTCGTTCCCCTGTTGTAGTACTTTGCTTGTTTATCTTTGTTTCTCTGTATACACTTAGGGTACAAAAGTATGGAAACGATGGCCTAAAACATGGCGGCAAAGATGTCCTATGGCCTGTGAGCCTCGTAACAAAAGGGAGATTTTCTCTTCAACCCATTCCTCAGTTCAAACTCTTGTGGCGGGAAAATATTCGTCATTTTGTCTTCAGATGAACAAACTAACAAGAACAAGTTTCTAAAAATCATTTTATAAATTTCGAGATGAAAACTTCGAAGTAGTGTTGTTGTTTTGAGCTGCACGAAATGGAGGAGGTATGAAATTGAAAAGTTGTCAAAACATCAGTGTGCTTCAACGAAGAGTTGGTTGAATGGCTTCATTTTATGCTGTTTATACTGGACATTTTGATTTTGAATCAAAATTTTGGCAATAATCGAGAAATTTTCAGAATTTTGGCCGTAAACTCAAGGAAAGCTGTGAGCAGGTAAGTTACATTATTTTCTTTTAGGCGATGCTTTTATTTTCGAGCAAGACAATCTTTATGAAGGTACCTCAAAAGCTGAAATTTGAAAACAAAATGTTATTTTGTTTATTTCTGGTTTATTCGTGTTGACTGAGCCATCGGAGGTCTGATGTGAAGCCATTACAAGGCAATAACTGCAACGGTCACAAGAGAAATCGAAGTTACGAGCTTACCTGTTAGCATCTTTCCTTGAGTTTACAGCCAAAATTCTGAGAATTTCTCGATTATTCCCAAAAGTTTGATTCAAAATCAAACGTTCAGTATAAACAGCATAAAATGAAGCCATTCAACCAGCTCTTCGTTGAAGCAAACTGATGTTAATTTGACAACTTTTCAATTTCATATCTCCTCCATTTCGTGCAGCTCAAGACAACAACACTACTTCAAAGTTTTCGTCTCGAAATTCATAAAACGTTTTTTAGAAACTTGTTCTTGTTTTTGTTGAACAGAAGACGAAATGACGAATATTTTCCCGCCATAAGAGTTTAAATTGAGGACTGGGTTGGAAAGAAAATCTACCTTTTGTTACGAGGCTCATAGGCCATATGACATCTTTGCCGCCATATTTTAGGCTATCGTTTCCATACTTTTGTACCCTAAGTGTACTCTCTCTGGTCTTGGAATATAGAGACTTGTTTTCAGGCATAAGTAACTCCTTCGATATTGGTAGTAGTGTTTTTGTTCTCCTACCTAATAACAACTGAGCTGGAGATCTGTTCAGTCCTTCAGTTGGTGTGTTTCGAAAATCTAGCAAGGCAAGATAAGGATCTGACTTAGCACTCTGAGCCTTGGTCATCAATGATTTAACAGTTTTTACAGCGTTCTCTACTTTGCCATTTGACTTAGGATAATAGGGAGAACTTGTTGTATGATCTATGTTATACTTAAGTGTGAATGATTCAAATTCTTTGGACTGGAATGGGGGCCCATTATCAGAATACATCTCCTCTGGGATACCATATCTAGCAAAGTGTCCTTTCAGTTTTGGAATCACATCTCTTCCCTTTGTACTTGATAGACGATCAATCTCTATGAAGTTTGAAAAATAGTCCACTGTTACCAAATATTCTGTGCCCTCAAATGTACACAAATCACATCCAACTTTTTCCCATGGTCTAGTTGGGACTTCATGACTGATCAAAGGCTCTTTCTGTTGCTTATTTGCAAATGACTCACACATCCTACATTGGCTAATAGCTTTCTCTATGTCTTTAGTCATTCCTGGCCAATAAACACACTCTCGTGCACGTCTAATACACCCCTGAATACCTATATGACTTTCGTGTAATCTTTCTATTATCCCATTTCATAATGAAACTGGAACAATAATACACTGTCCTTTGAAAACTAACCCATCCTGAGCAGTTATGTCCTCTCTGAATCCAAAATAAAACTTTAACTCTCTGTTAAGTTGAGTGTCTTGTTCCGGTCATCCTTTACATATCAATGTCTTTATCTGAGACAAAACAGGATCTTTCTGTGTCTCTTTCTCAATTTCGTTAATACTCCTTGATGAAACATTGACTGTTCTAAGTGCATTTATCTCTTCTGTCTCTTTCTCTGCTGGTGATCTTACATCTATAGCAAATACTATGTGTTTGCTCCCTTTCATAGCTTGCTTGTAAGGTAGGTACGCTCTACTTAAAGCATCTGCCATGTGCATCTGTTTTCCTGGAATGTATACCACATCAAAATCATATTTTTGCAAAGCTAACAACATTCTTTGCAATCTCTTTGGAGCTGTAGCTAAAGATTTCTGACAAATAATTTCAAGAGGCTTATGATCTGTTTCAACTTTGACATTTCTGCCATAAACATATGTTTCAAACTTTTCCATACCAAATACTATTGACAGTAGTTCTTTCTCTATTTGAGCATAGTTCTTTTCAGCAGCTGTTAAAGCTCTGGATGCATAGGCAACTGGGTGTCCTTCTTGTAGTAAACATACACCTAGGCCTGACTTAGAAGCATCGCATTGTAAAACAGTTTGCTTTGCTTCATCAAAATACCTCAGAACTGGAGAGGATGACAAAAGTTTCTTAACTTCATAAAATGATCTCTCATGTTCTGCATTCCAACAAAACTCTGTCTCTTTCCTTGTCAACTGTCTTAGAGGCTCTGTGATCTCTGACAACTTTGGTGAAAATCTTTGCACAAAGTTTACCATTCCTAGAAGTCTCTGCACAGATTTTTTGTCAGTGGGAGTTGGCATATTCTCTATGGCTGTTGCTTTGGTTTTATCAACATGTAAGCCTTCCTTACTGATAACATGTCCAAGGAAACTAACTTGTGTTTTCCTCAGTCTCAACTTATCTTTGTTTAGTTTCAGGTTAGCTTGTCTGCATCTTTCAAAAAATAACTTCAACTTTCTATCATGATCTTCAATTGCTTCTGCATCATTATCACCACACCCAAATATCAAGGCATCATCATGAACAGCTTTAACACCATCTGGACCATCAACAACTTCATTCATCCTTCTCTGAAATTCCTCTGGAGCTAGGGAGACTCCAAATGGTAATCTTTCCCACCTATACTTTCCCCAGGGAGTACCAAAAGTTGTGAGGTAACTTGATTCCTCATCTAACTTAACCTGCCAAAACCCATTCTTTGCATCTGCTACAGTAAATACTCTGGCTTTGCTAAGCTCTGGCAAAACATCTTCTATTGTAGGAATTGGATGGTTGTTTCTGTTCAGTGCTTTATTTAGTGGCTTTGGATCAATACATAATCTTACTTTGTCATTGCTTTTCAATACAACAACCATGCTAGAAATCCAATTTGTTGGTGTATTCACAGGAGTGATGATTCCTAACTTTGCTAATCTCTGTATCTCTGCTTTCACCTTGAGCTTGACAGACAGAGGCATCTTTCTCACTGGTAACTTAACTGGTGTAACACTTTTATCAACAACAAGATGAAGTTCTCCTTTTAGTAAGCCTTCTCCATTGAAAATATCTTGGTACTCTTCAAGTAGATCATTCCCTTGAGCACACTCTTCATCTTTAGTGACAGTGTTTTTGTCTTCAATACCTTGTACAAATTCTCTGTTAACAAATATAAGTTCCATTTCTTGTAATGCAGCTGCTCCAAGTAATGGTTTAGACTTTCCCTCTACCACAAAGAATTTAAGGTAGTATGACTTATCATTGATTGGATTAATGATTTTCAACTTTCTTTTCCCCAATGACCTAATTTCTGTTTTGTTGTACATTACCAGCTTAGACGTACTTTTTTGTAAATGCTTCACTTTGTAATCTCCATAAATGGCTTTGTAATCATCCTCAGAAATTATATTGACAGTTGATCCACTATCTAACTGGAAATCAACTCTGTAATCAGATAACATCATTTCAGCATGCAGCTTTGATGGATAGTCCTCAACCCCATTCACAGTTTCAACACTAACAACGTACTGCTCATCATCAGAGTCTACTTGACTGCATTCTCTTACTGTATGAATTTTCCTCTGATTAACTTGTTTTGGTTGCTTGGTTGTCTGGTTCTGTTGTTTTGCTCTACATTTTGCTTTAAAGTGATTTTCTCCTCCACACTTTAAGCATCTTTTGCCCCATGCTGGACACTCTTCTTTTATTTGTTTGTGTTCTCTACCACAAAACTTGCATTCTCCAAACCTTACTACTTTCCCTGTAGAATTTGATTTGTTCACTCTTTTGTTCTGTTTCCTGACCACTGAGACTTCCTCCTGCTTCATTGCTTTTATTCTTTGCTCAGTCTGTTCATTTGCTCTACAAATATCAACACATACTTTCAGAGTCAACTTTGACTGCTGCAACAACTTTTTCCTGGTACTCTCATCCCTTATGCCAATCACCATGCGATCTCTGATAAGGCTGTCTTCAAGTGCATCATAGTTACATATTTTTGCTAATGTTCTAAGTGAAGAAAGATAAGTATCTATACTCTCACCTAGTTCTTGTACTGTTGTATTAAACTTGTAACGCTCATACATCTCATTGGTTTCACCAACACAATAATTTTCAAATTGCTCAATGATTTTATCTGGATCCTCTTTATCAGCATCCTCAGCAAATGTAAAACCATCAAATAACTCAATTGCATCTGGTCCCAAACAAGTTAGAAGAGTGGCAACTCTCAAAGGGTTCTCTTTTGTGTCTAGGCCAGCAGCTATCTCGTAATTTTCCCATACTCTTTTAAATCTTTTCCAACTGACTGCTAAATTACCTCTCAAATTTAGCTGAGGAGGAAATGGAAGTCCTGATGCACGTGCCATTTTCTTCTGTCTGTTTAGGCCACCAACTCTGGCCTCTGCCTACAACAGCATAAAGCACAGCCTCAACTTAGGCCCATTCTCTGGCCTACAGCATCTCAACAACTAGCTTATATCCCTTGGGCTCATCTGCCATAACTAGAACAAACCCATATCAACCAAGCAGCCACTTCTGGTACCATGTAACGTAACAATCAGGCAGAGCAGACCAAAAGACAACCACACGTGTCTCATACACAAGAAGAAGTGCTAAACAATTCAATTCAATTTTAAACAGCAACAACAGCATAGGGAGGCTAGTCTATTACGTCACAGGGAACAATCTGAAAAGTTCCATTTCATGAAAACGAGGCTTATCATGATGACGAGGTTTCCTGAACCTTCCAGAAGTTTTCTGTGGCCTAAGTCTAGATTCGTAAACAAACATGAAGTCTAAGTCGAGCTTTACACCTTTGAAGCAGCTTAATTCTACAACTGAGTTGAAAGTAACATGAAGACAAGCAAGCCATCAGCACATAAGGCTAGTAATTAAATAGAATCTTTAAATGTTTATCATGCGTAAATGTCCAGTTTAACAGTTCTTGAAATCTGAGGATTTGTCTCACGTTTCTCGACATATCTTGATTATTTTCAAAATGGCGGCATTTGGATTACTTTTGTAAAAATCCATCAAAAATGTTGAGAAAATCAAAATCATCGTAACCCTTAGATTACTTGAGGAGAATTGACACAGTCTTCGAGAAAACCATAGTTTATAAAGCTCTACAACATGATTGCAAGCAGAAATGTGTAGCTCTTCTGGTTAGGGATTTCAAAATTTGATGACGTCACAACCTCAAAATCAATAAATGCCACCATTTTAAAGCTAATCACGATATCAAAAAATTGCTTTAACTTTAACGCCAATACTGAGCATCGCATAAAGCATTTTGCTCAAATAAATAAAGAAAGCTGTAAATTGGCCACTACAAAATGTGAAGATGGGAGACATGTCAGCAAGGATAACCAGCAAACTCACTCTAAAACCAGTAACACTCCATCCACCACGACCAGTGAAGAATTCCAACACAGCAAGCGACTTGTCATGCCAGAATTCTCCACCCAAGGCAAGCTAAGTTTCAAAGTTCTCCGAATCCACATCGTCACATTGTGCAGTAAACCAAGGGAAAATTTTTAAATACATTATTTTACTCTTTTATATGAAAACATTTTATTTAAATTAATTTTTGAAATATGTTATTTTAATCTTCTGTATTTATATATACCTAAAAACAATTGTAAACATTTCAGTATGTAAGTACTTGGTCTGCTACTGCGGCTTTGAATCGTTCCATGTCTTCTATCATTATGATTTCATTTGTGAGTCGGTTCCAATCGACAATCGTTCTTGGAAAAAAACTGAATTTGTAGTTGTCACATGTTGTGGACATCTGGATGGGTCTCCATGCTCCAGAAGATAGGGATCTCGTTGTTCGTATTGTTGGCATCATAACATAGGATGGAATTGTGACTGCAATATCATTATTTTTTATCTTAAACATTATTATAAGCCGTGCATACAGTCTTCGTTGATGAAGAGGCGGCCATTCCAGTTGATGCAGGAGGTCTGAGACACTAGCCGTCCAGCTGTACTGATTCATTGCCCATCTAGCAGCTTTCCTTTGAACTTTTTCTAGCTGTTCAACCTTGTTTCTGTGATGGCATTTTGAAACATTGAACGACATCTGCCACGTTTTCGACCACTTTACCAGGGACTGCAAATCATTCCCAAGACTCTCAGCATCAGACAATGAATCTATTTCACGAAATAGTAGACAATCATCGGCAAAAAGTTTGATATAGGTTCCTTTGGACACGTTATCTCCGATATCATTTATATGTAGTAGGAACATTAAGGGACCTAAGACTGTCCCTTGTGGAACTCCTGATGTAACACTTGACTCTTCTGACTTGTCACCATCCACTACCACTCTCTGCTTTCTGTTTGTTAGCCATGTACGGATCCAGCCCAGCGTCTTGTCTCTTATTCCGTAGTGGTCAAGTTTGAGTAGAAGTCGTTGATGAGCAACAGTATCAAAAGCTTTGCTGAAATCCAAGACAAGGACATCTACTTGTTTATTTCTATTCAAATATCTCTGAATTGACTCAACTGTCATTATTAGCTGTGATTCACATGAATGCTTCTCACGGAAACCATGTTGAAAATTCACTAGTATGTTGTTGCGATTTAGATGTATCATTATCTGCTTGTGTATCACATGCTCCATCATTTTACATGTCACTGCTGTGAGTGACACTGGTCTGTAGTTCTCTGCTTTTGACCTATCTCCTTTTTTGAAAAGTGCTACCACATTTGCATTTTTCCAGTCATCGGGCAAGGTGCCTGTATCATATGATTGTTGCATAATGAAGGTAAGCATAGGAGCAATCTCATTTGCATATTCTTTTAATATGCTGAGTGGTATTTCATCAGGTCCATTTGATTTGTTTGTGACAGATTTACATGACAGATTTACAGCAAATCGCCCAAAATTCCTTTCAAACACTTTGATTCCAAGAAAAATGTAAAATAATTTTACACCCGTCTAATTAAAGATTTGAGCTCTATGCTGTCTTCTGTACAGTAACTCCAATAATGTCATATTCACATTGATATAAGCTAGTGAAATATTATGCCTTCTTCATATAGGGAGAAACTTCCAGTTGAACAATTGTTTGCTGATGAAACAAGCTGAGTGAAATTCCATTAGATATGACAATCTCTCAGTCATAGAAAGACTTGATATTTGTTTCAATTTGTACTGAAAAAGCTTTTTTGTAGGCAAGTGTTGTGATCATGCTACTGTCTCTAACTTTTTGCATGAAATTTTGAGTAGTCCAATGTGCCAAAGCACCCTAAATTGGAAGGATGATTTCAATCCTACTGAAAGTTTCTGAATTAGTTTTATTTGGGGCAATAGTTATGGCATAGTCTCTGTGACTGCTGAGGTGTCTTACTTGACTTTTGAAGTAAGACACCTCAGTAAGTTTACAGGTGCTTTGGAAAGTTTACAGGAGTAAGTTTACAGGTGCTTTGGAAAAGATCCATAATACAAATCATGGCTAGGCCCTTTTACAAAGCCTCTGGTTTTGGGTGCACTGTAAATTTTGACTTTGCAAGCTTGTATCTCCAGTGTTTGGTGGCCAATTTTTAAATGCAAGGTATGTGGATCTAAGTTGAAGATTGATAAATTTAGCTGTTCACTCGGACAGTAATGATGTCTTATCGTTTCGTCCTTATTTCCAATCAAAAGGGGGTACTTTTTTTAGACACCCGGTAGTGAGTGGTAAATTGGTAATAAAACTTCACATACAGAATATTGCTTTTTGAAGATGAGGATGTATGAGCAGACAACAAGAATTCATTCATCAGAGTCCCCTCTAACAGATGGGTGCGGTAAAGATGCCATCAACAAATTTTGAACCAAGATCCTTTGAGGTCTTGAAGAAATCAGCTGATCAAATCAATAAGAATTCAATGTGATACAAAGCATCATGGTAAAAGATTCCTGACCACCATCTTTAGTGCAATCATCTATTGGTGCATGGTATGGAGTTGATACACTTGAAAGATTTGATACACTAAAACGATTTTTGAACTGATGGTCATTTTTATATGAAGCAGCTTATATACCGGGTGTCCCAAAAAAGGTAACAGATTTGATCAGGGCTAGCGCTAAGAATTTAACTGCAATCAATCGGAAATAACCTTTAGACCAATCCTCGATAGTTTACTTGAAGATAGACACCTTGTTTGTTGATATTGGAGCATTGAGAGAAAACATTTCTATCTTGAAAGTCCAGATTTGCCTTTACCTCCAAACCAGTGCTTTTAGGCTTTGGCCTAAACTACAAACGCACTGTTGTGGGGAATCTCCTCAAGAATAGGCACAATGTACAAAGTCCGAGGAAGGACCTTTGCTTTGTGCATGCACATCTGAATACAAATGCAAAAACTGAAAAGTCACTAAGGAATATCTTTTACGCAGCCAAAATGAAAATGAATTTACAAAAAAGAAACAACTTGAGCACGAGGGAGTGCCTTCAAGGATCTTAACCTCGTGGGATGTTTAATCCTTTGGGTATAAGCGACAAATTCTCGTTTCCTAATAATTTCAATGATCAAAAAATGCATTTTATTCAAACAAAGAAGATTTTTCCACGCTCAAGGGAAGCATTTCCCTGTAGGGTAACTTTTATTGGCAGCGGTAATTCACAGCTTACGTACAATGAACAGAGATACCCCTTTGGGAAAAAATTCTTGAGTTTGATTGTCAAGTTCGATTTGGATTCCTATCAAGAACCTTTCCGAAGCATGAGGCTTCTTGTGTGTAAATGGCTAGTCCTTGGCTATGATTCAGGAGATTCCACAACAAGCGCTTTGACAGCTTAGGCCAAAACCCAACAGCTCTGGTTTGGAGATGCAGGCAAGTCAAGACTTTCAAGACTCAAATTTCTATTCTCAATGCTCCAAGATCAACAAACAAGGCATCCATCTTCAATTTAACAATCGAGGATTAGTTTAAACATTATTTCCGACTGATTCGAAGCAAATTCTTAGTGCTAATCCTGATCAAATCTGTTACCTTTTTTCTGGGACACCCGGTAGAATAAACATAAGCCTTCTCCAAAAATTGAGAAACTATTTGGAAGCAATTAGAAGTCAATTCAAGGTTAAGAAAATCTTTTGCTTTTAGGTTATGAGATGCAGTTTTTAAACAAAAAGTGCATCACTAAGGTTAAGTTGAAAACTAAAAAGAAGCCATACTGCTTTAACACGGTAGCTAATGGTGGAAAGTTCACGTAAGATGATGTGCATTAAATTGCACTACAATCGAGAGAGAATTTAGCATTGTGAGGAGGAGTTACCTCTTTTCGATGTTCAAAATGTATGAAACTTTATGAATAAATAAAGACTGTATTTATATTTCGGAAGAAAATATGTTCTTGTATTTCGTAAAGTTCACAAGGAATTTCACTAATGGAAAACCGTTTCAAGTTTGATTCCAAGGGTGAAACATTGTTCTAGTCATTGTTGTAAGCCCCTTCACTGTGTCTGCCGAATCATTCTGGTCCTTCCTCCTGCTCCACCAACGAAACGCAATCGCAAGTTTACGATTGACAACAAGGCTCAGGAGTCCAAAGGGAGGGCAGCAGAGGAGTCCAAAACAAGTGCGGTCAATTTTCAGTTTCTAATCAAGCACACCACAGGTACAATAAATTGTTTTTCAGGTTTCATTTAAACATGTATCCAATTCCAATGTAAAAATTGAGCAAATAAGTAAAGGTGGGGGTCGTAGGGGGTCAACAAAAACCATAAAAGCGCCAAATATTTCAGAAAAACAGTAGAACCGCCTCAAAATTCAGCTAAAACCGTTTTCACATTTTTTCCACGCTTTGCATGTACTCTCGGTTCCGTGCTTCCTCGTTATCCTTTTTATGACTTCCAATGCCTTACATCCACTTAAGGTGAAATTTAGTAGGATGTTCTCAAAATCATATCGTACTGGACAATAATTCGTAGCTTTTATCCTCAATTTTGAGATAATTTGACTCCGCCAATCATATTTTGCGAAGAAATCTGGAAATCGTCGCGAAAGTGGAACTGTAAAACCCTCATTTTTACGATCAAAACCGTTCCAAAAACAGCTAGAAACCGCAAACCGTTAGCCCCTACGACCCCTACGTAAAGATGTTGGAACGGAGATGCAAAGCGGATAAACAAGTACAAATGATGCTAAGTCGCGTCACTCTGTGTAATCTGTTAAAAAGAAATTGTACATAGCAAAAACTACCTTCTAAATTTTCCTATCTACTTTACAAAGGCGATGATGCTACGTTACAGTTCAACGACAGACCTCCAGGAATACCAGGGTTTCTCACGATGAAGACAAAGTCTGAAAGTCAAAGGGATGGTGTATCATTGAGCATTTTCTATTTGCTTGCAAAATTCTAGGCTTTTCCTGAGTCTTCCCCCAGTCTTCCCTCTACAAACTGTGGTTCCACAGGGACCCCAGGAAATTATATAACCCCTCCCCCCAATGATAAAGAGGCCTTCCTCTGAGTCTCCTTTGCGATTGTGAAGCTATGGCGTAATGCTTTAAGAAAGAGATTTTGATTTGTTCGCGCACCTCACTTTCGACCTCTCTCTTAAAAGCATTACTTCATAGCTTCGCAATCACAAAAGAGGGTCAGAGGAAGGCCTCTTTATCATAGGGGGAGGGGTTAAACAGCTTCCTGGGGTCCCTGTGGTGGTTCTGTAGACTTTGGGTTGTTTCTCGCCAGACAGGGCAGTGTGTCCTCAATTAGAAAATTTGAGCAAGTTTTGTTGAACAAGTAAAACTTTTTACCTTTTATTGAGGGATGAAAATTCCAGAAATGCCATTCACTGAGGAAGCTTTCAAAATATAAACAAGAAAGCATTTGACTGGGCTTGGCCTATGGATTGTCATTTGCGTCTGAATGCTGATTTCCATAGTCATTGTCAGTTGTGTGCGCTGCCTTCTCATTCCCTTTCTGTTCTTTCATCATTCCCTTTCTGTTTAATGACATTCCCTTTGTCTAATTAACGACATTTTCTAATCCCCTTTCTCTATTCTCTTTCCCTTTCCAAAGGCCAAGGGTATTAGTAAGGAAATTCATAACATAACCAGACCAGTCCATCTGGTGTCGAAGTTACTTAAGCATGGAGATTCAACAGAAATTACGAACGTTTTCATACTACAATGTTCTTTGACTTGCCCTTGGATGATTTGAGAAGCCAATCAAGTAACTTGCATTGCCTGCGATCCACTTGAATTGCAATGCCTAAAACCGAGGAAATCGATGGAATTTCAGTTTGAAATTAATCATTTGTGATGAGGAAAAGCTGAATAATTGAAATTCAATATCTAAAACCAAATATTTACTTCAAAACCTACTGTGTTGTCTTTTCAGCGTTGAAAATCGAGATGAATTAGCGCCGAAGACTGGGCAAAGACCGTGCTCGCGTTGTGCTGGAATGCAACTTGGAGGTCTACTCAAGTTAGTCCTTGACTGAGTTTATATGAAACCCTCAGTCTTGTCTCCAGATGAGATTTTTCAGTCCATCTCAACTGGTCTGTAGGAGAAAGCATGGCTGTTCAAGCTGGTAAACCAATTTCAGTGGAAGCCCCCACAACGAAACATTTGAGAGAAAGGCATGTGTGTGAACCGCTTGCGGAGTCTTGCAGAGTCTTGCCCTCTCGCCCTCAGTAAGATTTAGATCAAATACATACCAATTTCTGAGAAACATACAAGGACTAGGAAAATGAATCAATAAAATCTCAATACCTAGGAAGTTCTCCTCACCTGTTCCTCAGGGCATCTTTGTGCAACTGAAACAGTACAGGTTGGGGTCCATCGAAGCTTCCAGGAACACTTTGTAGCTAGAGCGCAGCTTTGCCACAGATTTCCCACGGGTAAACCAGCAGATATCCCGCAATTTCTCAAAAGTGACGTTTCTGGACAAAGAATCCGGCTGATTTTAAAAACCCGCAGATGCCCCGGAATTTCTCAAAAGTGACGTTTCTGGACATAAAAAATCCAGCTGATTTTAAACACGCTAGCCATAGCTGTCGTGAATAAGAAACAAATTGTGGTTTATTGAATGATAAACAAGCCACATAAAGCTTTTTGGTCTAAAATTATGCAATAAGTCATCTGCATGAAATTGTGTTGACTTTGAGTTTTGGTGTCTCAGCTCCCAAGTGTATCTACATAGCTTCATAAGATCAGCAATTTCAAAACCTAAAATCTTTGATCTTCCATTAAATCTTCCATGTTGGACAGAGAATTATTTCATGCTAAATGCCCAAAGGGTGTCCATGTGGACTTTATCTGTGCTGACAGCTCTTTTAAAACATAGCTATAATTGTTCGCAATGAAATTGGTCACTTTGGTGTCATCACATTAACACACCATCTGCAACGAATATGCAATCCTCAATAGCAAGTGGATCCTTCCCCTGCAACAAAATGAAGAGAATTATTTCACACTGTTTTTTTACAACATTGATTACACATGACCGCAGGGAAGTGAGTACTTCGGCCCCGTTTACACGATACCGTTTTCATTTCACATTGGATTGGTTTCATATCGGATTGGCCTTCTGTTTACACGATACCGTTTTCATTCCATATTGGATTGGCCTCCTTTTTACACGAGAACGCACCAACCCGACATTCTTCATACCGTTTTCACGTTTTCAAATGAAAACGCTCTGGAAGTGGCATGAAGCCAATCCGATATCGTGTAAACGGTCGAATCCGATATCAACTCAGTACGGAACCTCATTATCAATTCTACTAGCCTCGAATCCATTAGGGGAGCTGCGCAGAATGCGCAGTGGAACCATTACCGAATACGGTGAAACCATTACAGTGCAAAGCGAAACGGTATCGTGTAAACAGGAGAAATTTTCATATCGGATTGCCTTACCCAATCGGATATGAAATGAAAACGGTATAGTGTAAACGGGACCTTGATCTACCTTTGTACATACTGCAACCAAAATACAAGAACAAACATTTTACTGTATATTGCAAGATATTTAAGTTCCGGGTGGGTGCAATAGTATCAAGATTCTTTAAACTGAAATATGCATGAAAAACATGAGGGGCTGTGAAAAACTCGCATGCCGCCATTATTTGGTACTCCGTTTGAGTTTGTGATAAAAAGGATGAAAACATACAATTATTGAAAAATTGTTATTGCTATGTAAATCAGCCTTCTAAGTCTTTATCATTGTCTCAAATTGCTACATTGATTTGAATCACAGGGCAAAAAGTAGGTGTGACTTTTCTTCAGAAAATTGAAGGCCACCATTGCATTAGCGTTAGTGTAACAAAGTAAATAATATTTTTACCATCATCAGACAGATTAGGGGTTTGCGGAGTGACTGTAAACAAGAAACTCAATGGGTAACAATGAACTTTGTAGAAAACGGAAAGGCACCTTAATGTTGTTGTGATCAGTGATTTGGCCTAACATTTCAATAGCAAACCACAAGACCACAAGTTGAGCCTTTCCAAACAAATCACCTTGAAACCAAAAAGTAGCAAATAAAGTCCAAAGATCAGCTTTGTAAACAGACAAGAGCTTCACCGAATGGAATCAAACCAAACATTCAACAGGTAATGGTAAATTTTGCAGAAAATGGAAGGCCATTTGATCAAGGTCAGGCGAGATTGTCAACAAGAAGATCCAAAGTCAAAACACCCCAAAATTAATCTGCTTTAAACAGAAAAGTGTAACAAAATAAAATGAAACTTTTAGCTGATACAAACAGACAAGGGTTTCACTGAATGAAATCAAATGAGAAATTCAACGGGTAACTGGCAACCTAGCAGAAAATTGAAAGCCGCCAGCGAGTTGGCCTAATGTTTCTACAGGAAAACGCAAGGCCAGAAGGTGAACTACCCCAAACAAATCTGCTTGAAACAGAAAAGCATAGAAAAAAATGGGCAAGGCTTACTTTTGTCAAACAGAAAACAGTGTCGCTGAATAAAATCAAAACAGAAATTCAACGGGTAATTGTGCAGAAAATGGAAGGCAAACACAGTCAACTGCGATTTTGCTTATAGTACTCTTATAGGCCTGAAGGTGCAAAATACTCAAAGCAAATTCAAAGCTCTGAAATTCCGATATGTAACAAAATCCTTTTGCATTTTGGATTGCCATTTTATCATGATTGCCAATAAAATGAGTTATCCGAGTACAACTCTGCTGCTTCTTCTTGCTTTTTCCCGTGTGTTTCAAGTCAAATTCTGCCGCTGCCTCGTTTGCATGTGCATCACACATAGGTCTATGCGCTCCACTGGCCGTTTCCCCTCCCGCGCCTTCGGTGTTCCCTGGTCAGACTCCCCTTCTGAATACTATCGATGTGTGATAACGATACCATTCTTAGACCATCTTTCTAGCTAGATCCAAACCCGGTTTTCCCAAAGGAATTTTGCAATTCTGGATGCATTCTATGCGTTACCTTCGACTGTTTTGTCAGATCCTACCTGGATGGAAAAGTTTTTGAGATTTCTGTCATTGTACGAGGGTGATCTTCCTGAGCCAAGATTTTTCAAAACTGAATTGAAGTCATGGAAAAATTATTGGAAGTTGTTTGAGAGAACGATTCCTACAACATTAGGAATGCTTCTTCCATGAATCAACAAGCTAATTTTCCCTAATATTTTTGTTGCATTGCAAATTGCTGCAACTATTCCAGTGACTTTGTGTTCTTGTGAGAGATCTATTTCCGTATTAAGAAGGCTCCAGACCTTTCTTCGAAATGCTATGGTGGGGGTCGTAGGGGGGGCCCAAAAACCATATAACCGCCAAATTATTTTGCGAAAACCGTAAAACCGCCAAAGTCTTCTGGCAAAACCAAAAAACCGCCTTTAAATTCAATCAAAACCGTAACCATAAGATATTCATTACAAAGCTATGCATTTCGGATGCAACGGCACATAAATGTGTGTTTTAGGAACGCAGGATCCTCTGAGAAAGTTCACCAAACAAGATTCCAAAATAAACTATGCACTTTTGACAGGCCACAATAAATCGTATACTGGGACGATTTTGACGATTTATGAGTTAATCTTTACCAGAGATTTTCAACTAGATGCTAGTATTTTTTGAATATTTTTTTGTCTTTTTCTATTTTGAAAACACTGAAAATGGCCCACAAAGCACAAAGCGTTGATCAAATTTTCCAAAGATCAACATGAAAGGACAAAGAGAGAACGTTTTCGTGGGGATTTAGGAGTTGATGATTCATAATCCAATGCACACGTATTAGTTCTATGTTGCAAGTAATGTAAAAACACTTTTAATGGCACAAAGGAATGTATTTCCGTTTCAAATTTTCATTTAATTTATACTTTGGGGGTTAAAAGACAAACAGTAGTGAAGCAAAATTATGAGTTCAAATAAGGATGGAGCTCTGATCAATTTATAAATCCCCAAATCAACTCGAAAATATTGTCTCTTTGTCCTTTCATGTTGAGTCTTCAGAAAATTTGATCAACGTTTTTTGGGTCATTTTCAGTGTTTTTGAAATTGAAAACTTTAGAAACTTGCTTATATCTCCATAATTAAGAGTCAGCATTCCATTTTCGCACTTTATTTCCATTTATTAGTCCAAGACTTAACTACTGCTGTAAGTGTCGAAACAGGTCTAAAACTTGGAGAATGCACTAGGGTGGCGGTTCAGGGCAATGGTACTCTAGCTCCATAAATATAGGTACAATAAATACTAGCATCTAGTTGATGATCTAAGCTAAAGATTAACTCATAAATCTTCAAATCAGTCCAGTATGCGATTTATCGTGGCCTGTCAAAAGTGCATAGTTTATTTGGGGCGCACCTGGTACCAAAATGCAGGGTCAGTCATCCAAACTGGCCAATGGTGCATACGCTTGACAGTATCCATGACTTTGGTCAATCAATTCAGAAAAAAACCTTTGCCGTCAATAAACGTGCTTAACTCAGCTTAGAAATCAATGATTCAAGTGAACAGTTCTCGCATATCTAGATGTGCGACCAAGTAAAAATTCTGCGTGTCAATCCAACTCAGTTTCGGTATGTTCTGTTGCGTTACAATCTTCCTCCTCACCTTCTGTATCATCGCTGCTTTCATCATACTCTTCATCCTCACAAACATCCTCAGTATCTGCATCGCCATCCCACTCTTCACTAGAACAAGTGTCTGCAACTTCCTCGCAATCTTGTGAATAAGCATTGCCTATTCTTTCGATTGGTAATCTTTCGGAAACCATCAAATTTCTCTGATAAATAAACTCTGGCAGTGTGCCATGCCTTGCCATCGTTGTTTCTTGTCGGTTTGTTCTCTGACGGACTGCTGCACCAAAAGCTAATGCATGCTCTCTCATCTTTTCAATATCTTTCTTTTCCATTGAAACAGTTGGCAATGGATCCAGCTGTGGCAATTTTTTGGAACTGAAGGGGGTTTCCTGGTGGTGGGTACCATGGCCTCCAGGTATGGGAGCTGAGTCTTTTAATACTTTCTTTTAGGCTTATTGTAATTTGCGAAAATTTTCGCATCATGCGAAAAATGCGAAATTTCGCAAATTACAAAACGGGTACTTGAAATTGTAAAATGCGAAAATTCTCCACCAATATTTCTTTCTTGTCATTGATCAACAACAAAAAGTAGGCCAGGGACAACGAAGTCTCCATTTCACAACTGCTGTGTTCCTAGTAACGATTGCCATTAAAGCGTAACTCTTTTCGCAAATTACAAAATACCACGGATCTAGATGCCGTGTTAAAACAAATCCCTTCGAGCTTATAGTATTTAGTAGGCACTTGCAAAAGGATTACTTACGCGAAACCATTGTGTGACCGCACACAGTATCGCCCGTTGTGACCGATCGTCAGCGCAAGGTTCGCTTTTTGCGCAATCTTTCTTCAGCCTCCCTTAGGCCCCATAGCCTCATATCTGGCTCGGATTGGCGCCAAAATCTTTGAACTCATTCGCCACGAAGAAAATTTTCAAATCGGGTAAGTAATTTTCATTTTATGGCGTTTTGAAGTCTATTTTTGCATTTTTTATGTTGAAAATAGGAAGATTTCAGATTTTTTTCAATAAAATCTATTAATTTACTGTCTCTAGATGAAAAATAGTTGATTTTAAAGTAGACTAGGCCATGCGCAAGCCTCGCAAAACGAGCAAGAACAGAACGCAATCTTTGTGAATTTTCAATTTGAAGCGCGAATTCTGGAAAGGTGATGTTTGTTGTTTGTATGGCTGTCTTTGAGAAACAGTCTTATTTATGCAGGTCCAATTGTTATCAATATGAGTTTGTTGGGTCTACAAACTGTGACAAATAATAGCAATCTGGTGCAATTGAAATGTTATTTGCAAATAAAGCAAATTAAAGAAGAAGCGAGACAAGACTTTTATGTGTCCTTCTTTACACATCCGACCAAAAAATTTAAGGGTAAATGTAAGCTCATAGTGCTATGTATTCACAGAATCTACCCCATTTCTAGTAATTTTCATGCAAGTTTCCTTGTTGATATTTGATTTCCACACTTAGCTTTGGGATATTTCTACTCTCTAGCTTCATGACCTAGAATCTAACTCCAGCATTAGTCTTTGATAAAAATTTTATTTTCAGGAATTGTTAACATTGAGAATGAATATCGTTATCTTTCTTGCAATAATCTTTGATGGACAGTGATGAAAACAAATAAAGACATTTTAAGCCTGATTAAAAATGGAAGTGCAATTAATAAAATTCAAGATATACTGGAAGAAAATGGATATCCTTTTGTTAATGTAAGATCTTTGCGGACAGTAATAGACCGCTTGAAAAAAACAGAAAAAAACCTGAAGAAGAGCAAACGAAATGAAAACCAGTTACAAGCATTCTATAACAGCCAATTTGTTCCACCAAAAGCAGCTGCAACAAAAAATAAACAACAATGTACATTATGTGAAGAGCTTAAGTCAAGGGTCAATGATCTTCAAACGGAAGTGACAGAAGAAAGAGCCACATCATCCCACCTTGCAAAACAAAACACGGCCCTCAAAGAAAAGCACATGACATACCAGCCTAAAAGGGTCAATCAGATGCTAAAACGAAAAGATCTCAGAATATCTGGATTGATGAAGCAAGTAAGAGAACTGAGAGAAAACACTAAGAAGCTGGAAAGGACAAAGCATATGTTTGTTGCTACAGAAATGGAAAAGATTAAGAGACAGCAAGTATCAAATGCCAGCTATTGGAAAACCAATAAAAGCAAAATTATAAAGGGTTTAAAGGAGAGGGTATGGAAGCTACAGGAACGTAATCTTAATTTGGAAGAAGAAAACAGTCACATGGCTGTTAAAATTGAGGAATTGGCTCAAAATATTAGTGCTCCCATTGTCACCAAGGAAAATTCTAAAACCTATGGTTCGCCAATCCGAAAATGCATTTATTTCTGCTTACAGAAGCAAGTTCCTGTTGCACATGCTGCTGATATAGTAAAATTTGTAGTGAAGGACATGACAGGCAGGGAGCTGACAATTAGTCCAAGCAAATATTGTGTCAGCAGAATGGCCAGAGAAATGGGTGTAATTGCAGATTTACAAGGGGGGCAAAGTCTCCTGTTCAGCAAAGATTCTACTCTTAGCTGGGATGGGACAACAGTGAAAGGCACACACCTCAATGAAGTCCATACTACAACTGAAGAGGGGAACCTTCTTCTATCTGTATCAAGTCTTGCTGGAGGAAAAACTGATGACTATGCTCAAGACATAGTACAAACTGTCAACAATATTATGGGGAGCCATAGTGAATTTAATAAAATTGATCTAGATGATGCAGCAAAGAAAGCGAAGGAGAACATAAGTAACACACTAACAGACAGAGTGGCTGTTAATCACTGTGTGGTAAAAGAGTTGAGCAACAGTTTTGGCAAGGAACTGAATGAGCTCAACTGTAATGTACACCCATTGGATAGCCTTGCCAAAGAAGCAAAGAAAATTCTTAAGAAAACAGAAAAAGATAAAGGTATTAAGACAAATTTGTTTGGAAAAGAAGCAGTTGCAATCAATGTTATCCTAGCAGTTTCAAAGCTTAAGCATAAAAATGGAAGTGGAGATCCTAGCTCTTTCAACTCCTTTATGAGGAGCAGCAAGATTGACTCCACACTTTTGCCCAGATTTGTTGGAAACCGTTTCCATGTGATGTTCAAACTTGCAGGGTCAATCTATCATCTGCAAGAAAAGTTGACAGAGTACTTGGAAAGGTGGTGCCCTGCAGTAAAATTAGGGCAAGCACTACTTGCTGATCTGAAGACCAAAGAAGCTCGCTCACAGTTGCAAGCACTTGGGCTTCTAGGAAAACTTGTCACTGGCCCTTGGATGACAAATGTGTATAGCAACAAAGAAAATATCCATCATTTAGAGATGACACCACTTTTTAAAAAGGTTTTGGAATCCCTTCACACATACAAGTCAACTCCTGAGTCAGTCCTAACCTCAATGAATGATGCTTTTGCCAAGCCTTTAGACTTGTCTGATGATGTTTTGGTATCACTGAGAAAAGATACAGAGAATAAAGTAGAGTTATACAAGATAGTGGCAGCAATTTGTGAAGGTTTTATCATAGTTCTCCAGAGGCAACTTAAATCTTACCTTGAAGGGGAGCTTTCAAACCCCTCAGAAGAATTATTAAGGGAAACAAAATCTGCTCCGAATCACAACATGCATGCAGAGCGTGTTCTTGCTGTGGCTGACTCTGTGTGTAGGAGAGCACCAAATGCCAAAATTGATTTTGTAAGTTCAAAGGTGAGATTCACGTTGAATAGATCAATGGACTGGCTCCAAGAGCAACCAAATTCCAAAGCAATGGTAGATTTTGCAATCAAAGAAGGAAGGGAGCTAACAAGGAAGAGAAAAATTAATGATATCATTGTAGAAGACACAAAGATTAAGAGAATAATGGAGAAATACCAACACAAAGAGTCAAGAGCAAGGAACATGATCCAAAAGAAGGTTAAAGTTTTGGTGCTGAAATCAGAAATTAACGAAGCTGAGCTAAAAGAAATAAATGATTGTCTGTCAAATGATAAGATTCAGCAATGTTTACGTCTAATGAAAGAACCACAGAAATTCAAAGGAAAAAGCATTTTGCATACATGGTACGATGGGGAAACCAATACAAATGAGCAATACATTGGAAGAATCTGTGATATTAGAAACAAGGACAAAGATTTCATCATACAATATGACAGAGATGAGGAAAAAATCAAATTGAAAAGGCATGAATTTATCACAGACTTTATCCTTGCAGACCTTGAGATAATGTAAAGTATGTTTTCAGTTTGTAGTTTACGACCCTGTGTCAAACAACAAATCTGTTAACAAACAAACTTATTCTTCCAATCCTGGACAAAATTGTTGAGAATAACTGAGGTTGTCATGGATTTTGAATGCCTACTGACCGCACTTAGATACAATGCCCTGTTTTTGCCCCCCCCCCTCCCCCATTCAATGTTGGATTATTTTTGGGGCAAGGCAGCAAGCATCACCTTATAATAACCAACACTGAACGGGGGGAAGGGAGGGCACAGATTTTCTCAACACATTATGTCCAGGATTGTTCCATTGTTTTAAAGAATGTGCCAGGAATTTTCCATATTTCTTTAAACTGAAAACATAGAGAATATCTAAACAAAAGGGAGGGCCTGGACAATCCTGCGGTATTTGGTGCTGATTTTTATTGGTTGACACAGAGTCTTTGTAAAGTCTGTGATAAATTCATGTCGTTTAGTGACATTAACTGACAATGATATTGGTGTTAAAGAAGAAATTTCAAGTGTGCATATATTTGAAAGTTACAGGACCCATTTCTGGCCAATGCCATTGGCACATTTGTAGAAAAACAGTGAAATTCCAAATGGCTAATGGCTTTTGCCCCAACCCTGCCCAAGATCAATGAATAGTATCAGACATAACTAAACATTTTTGGCTAAAAAAGTGGGGGGCAATTCTAATATAAATAATTTGTTGGTTCCATTATTGCATCAATTGCATCAAAGTAAGGAAGGTGGCTATGGCCCCTGTATCCCTCTAAGTGCCAAAAGACGCCCCCTATTTATTTAATTTTGAGCACCCCTCCCATAAAAATTGATTTCATGGGAAATATAAGCAACAATTTTCATTTGCTTTGCAGGGAAGTTTTGTCTTTGACTTGTTAAAGCGTCAGTCCCATTGATGATTTGGTCAGTCCCAAGAGTGACTACTTGACTCACTCATGGAACTGTTTTTCACCCCCCCCCCTCGAACTAATAAGGTCATCTTCTATTTGGCACCTGACAGTAAGACTAAGCATTTCAAGGTTGGAAAACTAAGATCTGCTGAAACTGATAATTTTGAAAAGCTGACAATGATAACCTCAATACAGTGGTCAGAAAAGTAATTTTGTCAGGGAGCGCTCCCAAATATGATGGCCCCCCTGAGTCCTTGACCCCCATAGTATGCCATCACTCATACAGTTCTTTTTAAACTCTCTTGGTAATTGTATCCTAAAAATGAGATTGTTCTCATTGGATTGTGCACTTTTCATAAAGTCAAGAATAAAGCTGATTATGATGATTATTATGATTATGGTCACAACATTGTAGCTTTTTACAATTGCGAAACTAGAAACAGACAAATATAGATAACTTTTCTTCAAGTGAAGCTATGAACATGGAATAAACACCTATCTTCATGTTTTTTTATGCTCTTTCACATAAGAAACAGTTTGGTTGCCAATATCTGACTTGAATTTTTTTTGCAAGTGCCTATATTTAGGGGGTATTGTACATAACATTTTGACGGTGTACGAGTATGTGCCGCCCATATGGGTGGATTTTTTTAGTCCAAAGTTCTCTAAACAAGGGTCCCTTTTTGGCAGATTTTCGTTGAACATCTTCTGCGGTGTAACCATTTAAGCCATTCCAGAGACAACGATGAGCTTTTTTACCGTTGGTTGATTTTTCGCAAATTACAAAATACCACAAGCTTTTTGTAATTTGCGGAAAGGATCCCAATTAGAAGAAAGTCTCTTATTCGTTGTCAGGGACGTAGGAAGCATCTCAAACTTGGGGGGAGGGCACGACACTTCGAGGGCATTTTTTCCTTAAACAAAAGGGGGCATTTTTCAGAAATAAAAAGGGCACTTCTTTGTCTATTGCAAAATCTTGGGGGCACGCGCCCCCAGTGCCCCCCGGTTCCTATGTCTATGTTCGTTGTAAGCATTGAAGACATTCAAAAGAGGAAGACGAGCCGTTTTACTTATTTTTGGTTCATTTTTCGCAAATTACAAAATACCTTGAACTTTTTGTAATTTGCGAAAAATTTCCAAATGGCCCATAAACACGAATTTCTTTGAGTTTAGAAGCGTGTCCCACATGCGGTGTAAGCATTCAAACCATAAAAAAGAGGACGACGAGCCATTTAACTTACTTTTTGGAAATTTTTCGCAAATTACAAAATACCTTGAACTTTTTGTAATTTGCGAAAAATTTCCAAATGGCCCATAAAAACGAATTTCTTTGAGTTTAGAAGCGTGTCCCACATGCGATGTAAGCATTCAAACCATAAAAAAAGAGGATGACGAGCCATTTTACTTACTTTTTGGAAATTTTTCGCAAATTACAAAATACCTTGAACTTTTTGTAATTTGCGAAAATTTCCAAATGGCCCATAAAAACGAATTTCTTTGAGTTTAGAAGCGTGTCCCACATGCGGTGTAAGCATTCAAACCATTTTACTTAATTTTTGGAAATTTTTCGCAAATTACAAAATACCTTGAACTTTTTGTAATTTGCGAAAAATTTCCAAATGGCCCATAAACACGAATTTCTGTGAGTTTAGAAGCGTGTCCCTTAGTTAGCGTAAGCAGTCAAACCATAAAAAAGAGGACGATGAGCCTTTTTACTTCTTTTTTGTTCATTTTTTGCAAATTATTTTGCAAATTATGAAATACCACAAAATTTTTGTAATTTGCGAAGAATCGACAAACGATCAGTAAAAAAGATCGATGCATCGATGACTTAAATGCTTCCAACGAACAAGAGACACTCTTATAAGCACCTTAAACTCGAAAGAATTTGTTTTAGTAGGCCATTGGGATATTTTTCGCAAATTACAAAAAGTTCATGGTATTTTGTAATTTGCGAAAAGAGTTACGCTTTATTGGCAATCGTTACTAGGAACACAGCAGTTGTAAAACGGAGACTTCGTTGTCCCTGGCCTACTTTGTGTTGATCAGTGACGAGAAAGAAACGTTAGTGGAGAATTTTCGCATTTTACAACTTCAGGTACCCGTTTTGTAATTTGCGAAATTTCGCATTTTTCGCATGATGCGAAAATTTTCGCAAATTACAATAAGCCTTTCTTTTACTGTTGTGCCAAAAGCCCTGCAATACTCCTGTTTGGACATAACAAGCTTCTTGGCGTGACTGGTGGAATGCAGATGCCCTATATCCAAAGTCATGCAACTGAGCAATGGACAAGCTTCTATGGGAAATTTAAGGGAAACGGAAATTTCAATTTCCCCTTTTGGAAATCATGGGAAATGAGTCCGTTTCCCCAAAATTTCCCCAACGAAAAATGTGGTGAAATTTCATCATTTTTTGCAGTGATCATATCCATGGACTGACAGTGTCTCGTGAAGTTTTTGAAGTCCCCATTCCAGCATTTCCACTGACTTCACAGTCTTTGCAGAGACGTTGCCTTGTGGACCGTTCAAAGCGTTAACATTGACTTCTTCCTGAGCACGTAACAAGAACTCATTCTGTGCTAGCAACTGATGACAACCGCCTACCAGCCCAATGGCTTCTGGTAAGGTTTTGACGGTGTACGATTCTCTCTTTTGGTGAACTGAAAAAGCTGCATACAGGTTTCCTATTCCACTTAATAGTTTGCTGCATTCTGTCACAGGAGTGATTATTTTGATGCTGTTCGTTTGGGCATCACACAAATACAACTGTATCAAATTCTAAACATATACCAACAGGTTGGCGAAACTGGCATGTGTTTACTGGGCCATCCAAAGATCCTTCTACACCAGTACCAGCGAAGACGGAGACTTTCCTTTGCACATTTGTCTTGTACACTCTGGCATCTCTTTCACTGCTAAACAAAACACCCTCACCGAACGATGCCAGTGAGCACTTAGGGCTTACAGACAACCAAACATCAAGCAGCAGTCCTGTCTGTAAGCCGAATGCAGATATACCATTGCGATGGGAAATAAAGAGGTCACTGCCAGCAACACAAAGACTTTGAATGGTCTTCCATGCTTGTGAATATTTAGTGATCACTTGCGTAATTTTTCCGCTAATGCCAACTCCATCATACTCCAAAGAGACCGAAACAATACCTTTACTTGATTCCCTGGAAACAAATATGAAACTGCTGTCCACTATAGTTACTGAACTGAATTCAGGTTGTGGGTGTTCATCCCAAAACCAGATTCTATCCGTTGCTGCTCCATGTTGCTTGTATTCTCCTTTCTTTCTAGTAACATACCTTTGAAGGCGTTGTTCTAGCTCTTTTGCAGTACCGTTTACCGACAAAGAAAATTTCTCAGCCATCTTTTGCAGGGCTGCCTTGGTTTTCAATTTACTATGGTTGACAAATATCGCATTGACATCTAGTTCAACAATAAGAATTGCACCCTTATTTGAAGACAGTAGAATATAAGATCAGTTTTATAGTGGCGTTGAATACTTTGATTATTGTTTTTATGGGAATATAATCATGGGTTGATAATTTATAAATACCGTAGAGGACCCTCTTACCCTTTTTTGCAAGATCTTCCATTGTATTGCCAAAGTTTCCATTACAATTAAGGAGAAATCCAAGGTACTTAAAATTCTTGCAAACTTCTATAGATTCGTCACAGAGTTTGAATGATTTAGATTTTTCTACTTTTCCAGGTTTATTAAAAATCAAAACTTTCGTTTTATCTGTATTGATTTTCATTTTCCATTTGGAAGCATAATCTTCTATTATTTTTAAGCTTTGTTTTAGTCCATTTTCGCTTTTTGAGATGACCAGACATAGACGCAAGATCTGTCGCATACCTGAAGCCACCAACTTTTTTGAAGAACATAAGTTATAGTAGTCGCCATTAGTTAAGTTTAGGTGCAGCCTTGCCGTTTGTTGATCATAAAATGGATTAAAGATTTGAGTCTTTCCTGTTGCTGCCCGAAAGTCGTTGCCTAATAGTTGAGGTCGTAAGTTTGATGTTTTCCATATTTTTCCGTTGAGACAGGTTGTTGTAGAAGAACTCACACTCCTGTTAGACCTTTTAGAGCCACGGTCTAACACTAGAGTCAAAAAAAGAGAAAGGTCTACAAGTTCTCAAGGACACAGAAATGTTGTCATGTCTATTACTTCCTCATTTCATTCTTCAAAACACGAAGTACCTGAAGCCACAACAATTGGGAAAGGGCATCTATCGGCCAATGTTTTTATCAAAGCAACATCGCCAAGTGGCTCAAAGCAAAAATACTTGTCTGATGATCTGTGCTCATTAGGTTGCATGCTTGTTAGGGGTACCTACAAGCAAATTGCCCATGCAACATTGGGGAATGCAAAATTACACCAAGAAAATGTCAAAAAATTTTTGAAAGGAATTGATCATGAGTGCTCCCATATATGTATGACTGGATCAAAGTATATATCACCGTAGCGCGAGCCTGTAAATCTGAGGCGCCTGTATATCTGAGGCCTGCCTGTAAATATGCCTCACAATAGATTATGACCACTCGTCACCTATGAATAATACGTCTGATCTTGCCAACCTCATATTTACAGGCAAAACCTCAGATATACTTGCGCCTCAGATTTGCAGGCTAGTGCTACGGTGGACTCTCGATCAAAGAAGAAACCTGTGAAGCAAAGTTTATTGTTTGGAACATCTCAACAAGGCATAGAAAACTTTAGTTTTTAACATCTTGGTGATGAATTAGAGACAAGAACCTCTTTGCTTTGGAAAGTACTTGAAGTTGCATTGGCCTTACCGTAGGCTGATTTGCATTATGTCAGATTATATTTTCAGGCTTGAAGAAATGTCACTGATGTGAGTTTGAATGTACGTTCAATTTGGGAAATTTGAGAAAAAAAGTTCCAAACAACTTTTGTGGGCTTATATAGCCTTTATAGCATATGTTGACTTACAATCGTTTGAACAGATCTTGTTGTTATTGTCCATTCCATTTCATCATTGAACAAAAATTATTGTTTATTCCATTTCATTGCCCATGTTTGAATCTTCCAACAGCTGTTGGAGACCAGGTATGTTTATTTGATCCTCTAATGAATAATGAAGATCAGTTTGCTCCAAGCAAAGAGTTGTACTAGATGCTGTGTCCATGTTTTGATGCTGACTAGAGTAATTAATACCATCCAACTCAGAATCATCAAAGATGTCTTGCCATTCATTGTCATCATTTTCTTCCAACAAAAATGAATGATTGACATCTGAACAAGGAGACATCAGAATTTCTATGTCTGGGAAAATTGAGCCCAGGATTTCCAAATTTTGATTCCATGGGTAAATTTCCAGGTCTCCACATACTTTTTAGAGTTTCATAGTTAAATATTTTGTTGGCATGCTGCCGCACTTGGTTTATGTGAAAGTACCCAAAATGGAAGATGATCTGCTCATAGCCTTTAATTCATGTAAATCTTTTGAAAGTAGTCTAATCTGCTCATTTGTTACCTCTTGTGTTTTTATTACGTTTTCATGCCTTTCAGAACTTTCCTGAATAAATGGAAAATAGGATGCAGTGCATGGATCTTCTTTACAGCAATTTTGACGGTTTTCAGCACAAATGTCACAGCACTTGCAGCTTTGTTTTACACCCTTAGCATCACTGATTTCAGAAAAATTGTTTGAAATCATCTCTCTGTGGCATTTACTCAACTTGATATCTTCTCTGATGTCCCCTGCACAATTTGATTGCAAAAATCTGTTGGATAGCAGGAAACAGATGCTTTCAGAATTATCTCTTCCTGCTCTACCACATTCTTGTATGTAGGATTCAATGGATTTTGATGGCCCAAAGTGCAATGTTCTACTGACACCTCTCCAATTCATACCCATTCCAAAAGCCACAGTGCAGATCAAAATTCTTATAGTGCCATCTAACTTTGAAAGATCATTTAAAATATGTTCTGAAGCTTTGTTTGGTGTTCCTGCATGAAACATGTCAACTAATCTATTTTGTTAGATCTTCAGTTCTGATGCATAAAAATCTGGACCAAGGTTTACCTCAAATATCCTCCACATGACAGCTGCTTGGTTTCAGTTTTGGCAAAATATCAATGTCCTTACTGTCTTCCTGGCCATGGAATATTGCTGCAGCTGAGACGTAAGTTGTCTTCAGAAACAACACTTGATCACGCATCAGTGTTGAGGGCACTAAACAAGCCACTTCGTCCATGATCACGGGGCACAGTGGGCCAGATAACGATTTTTTTGGACATAAATCGTACAAGGCATAAAATGGTAAAGAATGCTATAAAAGTTGGAAACTTAAGAAGAAAAACGTCGTTAAGACAAAATTTCTTTGCTTAGTTATGTGCGCAGTTGTCGGAAAGTTCTTCAGAAACAGCCAAAGTAAATGCATTAAATAACTCCTGATAAGTACGTACCCATAATGAGGAAAGCAGAATTAATGACTATGAATCTATAATCTGAAATGATTCTTAAAAAGGACAGGCTTTGGAACATACTTGGCATAAAAAATGAATAGAATTTGACATCGATCTTACAGTTATTCAGCAGTGCCCTGTTCCCTATGCACCCCAATTTTTGCGGTAGCAATAACCATCGTTGTATTTTCTACGGCACCTCTCGGCAGCCACATGTAAATCAAACAGATAGAGGATGCTTCCGTGCTTGTAAATATGCAAAGAAGATGTTTGGTGTTTGCAAGCGAAATTTTGTCCTTAGCTTTAAAACACAGCGTACAAAGTGCAGCAACGTGTTTCTAAAGCACTTTGAACAAAATCACAATTTTGGAATAGGAGTCTATACTCAATCGAAATGCAGCCAGTTACACTTACATCACTGCCTGTGAACGTTACGAAGATGCTATCGAAATGCGGCTTGCAGACAAATCGGTGCCCGAAGACGCAGTTGGTAAAATTGAAGTTGAAAACAGTAAGCTGCTTGCAGCATTCAATAACAGTTAACATCCTGTGATTTGAAACTGATTAATTGATAAAAAGGATTTTTCTGGATAACGTTGAATGTGATTTCCTTACTCTATGAGCTATATGATATCAAATTCCACTGATAAAACTTTTATTTAAATTTTTTCATTTTCTGATTTTTGTCCACCCTCTGGCCCACTGTGCGGGGATGGCCTGGAATACAAGTTACTTGCCATGCCCCATTGGAGCACTGAAGTAGATGTCTTTAACGTCTTTGAAATAAGATTTCAGTGCACTCTTTTGTTCGTTATTAAATCTTTCCACACATAGAAAACTGCATGCAAGCTTGAATGCTTTCTCAAAACGTTCTTCATTTCATTCGTAACTGAAAGGCCTTCCATGATGATGTTTCCTTTGCGCCATCTTGAATTGTGAGAAAACAATTGAATTGCTATCTCCCAATCAGATTTGGTTCCTTGGTCACGGGAACCCCATGTGACAGCAGACAGGCTGTGCGTAGCTGATGCGCAGACTCTACTGGAGGAGGAACCTCACTTCTCTTCAGGGAATCAGTAGAGTCTGCAGGCAGGCTAGGGCAATCTCGTAAACGGCTGCATTGGGGTCTTTCCTGTTTAGGACTAAATAAATCTTCTCTTCCTAAAATGAACTCAATTTTCTGGGGCCAACCCCGTCAACGATGCCCTTTACCAGTACGCAATCGCCAGGCTTAAGCTCAGAACTTCTAGCTTTCCTGTTGTGCTCTAAGTGACCATACGCTGCACACAACATCTCAACAACGGCAAGCGGCACCTTAACAGAAATGGTGATGCAATTCTTGCAAGCAACTTCCGAAACATGATAAAGAAATATTGATGTGACAACACTTTTGGTATGATTAATTCCAGCTTCAGAAAATATTACCAGGGCCCTTCAGAATTATAAACTGTCACAAATATAAAATTTGCCATTGCCCAAGGGTGGTGTTCTCTTATCATCAGGGCCCCAAATGTGGGATTTTAAATGCACTGGCCAAAGGTGCACTCCCACAGCAACCAAAATAGTTTGGGGTTAGAGAAAAAATATATAGATATTTTCTCCAGCAACCAGTGCACTAAATGCCCATGACGCAGACATAAAATCCCTGTCATGAAAAGAAGAAGAGTGGTACAATTTTAGGTTGTGGTTTGGCAGGTGAAAGAAATTGCACAGCCAAAGGAAAAGTCTTCACCACGCCATGCTGCTTGCTGCAACCAAATACAAATAAAACATGTCAGAGTTTTAGTTTTAAACAGCAGCAAAAAGCAAATTCAACAGATTTCCAGAAATGTTGTCTAAGAAAATTAAAGTTGCGATTTCTATGCTCCTGCCGAAAAGCATTCTCTTCGAATGCGAGCTAGGCAGTGCTCCAAAACATTGGAAAAATAAACAAGCAATCTGCTGGGGATTGAAATGATTCGTGTTGCTACGCATGGAAACGCTAAAAACATTGCAAAACACTGAGTCCACAGACTGATCACGACCGAAAGTTTTTCTCTGTAAAACAATCAGGGCGGAGAAGCTTACAGCGTGCTGAATCACTAGAAATGTGAACAAAATAAAACTGCTGAGAATTGAGTGATACGAGTTGGACACATAACACCGACAAAACAAATCGTAAAAAAACAAGGTATGAAACCTTTCAAACAAAATGCTTGCAGCATCTTCTGCAAATTAACTGGGATACAAATTTCATTCTTATCCCTATTTAACGATTTATTGTTTAAAAAAGATAGCATAAACCTTGTAGAAAAAAGTATTTTTAGTCCACCATTCCAAGAAATTAGCAATGAAAGCTCACATGATGGTATTCAAAATGCTCAAACTATGCTAAAAGATTTGAAAATTAAAAACCATAAGGGGATAATCATAGCATACCTGAATATCAACTCTATACGAAACAAATTCAAACATTTGCAATGCATCATTTCTGATAACATTGATATTTTAACAATTGCTGAAACAAAACTTGACTTAAACTTCACAACCAACCAATTCCTACTTGAAGGTTTCCAAGACCTCCATTTAGATACAACAGAAACAGTAATGGTGGATGAATCTTGGTCTATGTTAGGGAAGGAGTTCTAGCAAAGGAAATAAAACTTATAATTTCCCTGATAACATTGAATGTGGTTTTGTTGAAATCAATCTAGAGAATAAGAAATGGCTTCTTGCGAATGCATACTGTCCTCCCTCTCAAAATGGCTCATATTTTTTCGAAGAAATAGGGAAATCGTTTGATGCCTATGGTATTAAGGTATGAAAACTTCATTTTGATGTGGGATTTCAATACGGAAGAACAAGATGCTGACATAAGCAATTTCTTGGAAACATATAATTTGAAAAAATTAATGAAAAAACCAACATGCTTTAAATCCGATAGGCCAAGGTCAATTGACTTAATACTCACAAATAGAGTATCAACGTTGCTAAAACACGGAACAAGTGGAACAAGCCAGTAACAAGCGGAACAAGCAAGGAACAGGCCAGTAACAAGCGGAACAAGCAAGGAACAAGCCAGTAACAATCGGAACAACCAAGGAACAAGCCAGTAACAAGCGGAACAAGCCAGTAACGCATTGAACAAAGCGTGGAATTAGCGTGGGTACATGGCTGAACTCCACAACATTGCCGCAACAATGAGAAGAAAAGGGCCGTCCATTCCAACGGAAATTTCAAAATACGTTGTGGTGTGAAATGAACAAGTAGCGGCAAATGTTAAAAAAAACCAGAAAAAGACACCAAGAGAGCAGGAATCGCTGAAAACCTTTTGTAAGAAACTCAGTCTGAAAATTTAGGCAGCGAGTGTTCTCGTGGTTAAGAAAGTACTTATAAAAAATGAATGTACACATGTTTTTTAAGAAAGTTTCTCAAAATTCTCAGATTTTGATTACTCGGAGTTTCTTACGAGTTTCTTAAATGCTCCATAACACTCTTGATGTTTGCTTCCTGTTCCCCTGCGAACATTTTGAAACAATGTTTTCGAACTTTTTCCAATGTTAGGCATTACTGAAGTACCTTCCAAGTGATATGATACAGGAATCGTGTTAGAGTAAAGTAAACTATGTTAAAGATTTTGTTTGCCAAAATAATCTTAAGTCACATTTTCCCTGTACTGGAGTTTCTTAATTTTTGGCGATCAGGGAGGCGAGTTTCTTATAAGCAGTTTCTTATGAAAAATACGTGTATGCGACCTCGAGGGTTAGTTACATTTGAATGCTTTAATTCTGGTTATCCGTTATTCGCAAATTTTCGTGCTTTATCTCATCTTATCTTACGATAATGTTAAGTTGTAATGTAAAGTAAAATATGTTGGATTTTCTTTATCAAAATAAATAGTATCTTACGAGGGACGTATCATTTTCTAAAAATCCCGTTCAACTTCGGCAAAAATCCTTCTCTTTTCGCTTTCTTACTTTATATTTTTCCCAGTGCTTCTACGGCGATCTGTTTTTCATAACAAGTTTCTTATAACAAGAAAATACGGTTCCTTGTTCAATTCGCCTCCGGGGGGTACTCCCATTGTGGCCTGACAGGGGGGTCCAGTCAGGGCTAAAGAGGGCCAAAGCAAAAATTTTGAAAAATACCCACAAATGGAAGTATCTTTTTACAAAAACCCTCACATGGTAGTTCATGAACCTGAAAACTGGGTCATTTGGTAGCATGTAGAGATGAAAATTTTCTACGGTTTTTCAAGATGTTTTGATGCAAAACTGATGGAACAAAGCAAGAAATTTTTCAAAATTCATTTATTATTGATGCTGTAATGACTAAATTGGTTTGCGGAGGAGCGTACCGGGTTGAAACATAATAAATGGCTTCGAATCTTAGAATACCCCTAATTGGTAGTATGTGGTTGACAAAAAGGGCCATTTGGTAGCCAATTGGTAAGACCCTCAAACTGACTGGACCCTGTCACAGCTGTTACGGCCTGAAGTGAAGTCGCGGCTAGGCCATTTTCGTACCTGACTGCAATCTTCCTCGTGTATCTTTAGAACCTCACGTGATAATGTAAATCCAAAAACAGTTCTAGAATCTGCATAAAATTTGCTTCCTATTGATGTCTAAGTTGAAATGTTTCACATCCCTCATTTCTGGAGAAAAAATGATGAAACCAAATGTACTGTGTCTGCACCTTCTGATCAACACAATTTAGCAACAGTGGTTGGGTCAAAGTACAGGCTTCCTATTGTTTGCAACGTCTGGGACTTGTTGTAGAAACAAAAAATGTACTCCTCTGCTTGCAAATAGAATTATCCTTGCAGTAAAGAGGAAAATGGCCTGGCTATGGGTATGAAAATGACAATTTTGTAATATAGCGTGAGTTTCATGAAGGCTCAAATTCTCAGCAAAATCGGAAAATTTAAAGTATATTCTAAGCCTTAGACCAAACAGTGAGCAGAAATTATGTCTAAAGTAAAGTCAAAATATATGTCCAAAATAAGGACAACCTTAGGAAAGCCTGCTCCTCACAATTTTACAAATTCAAACATTTTTATCCCTAAAGCTTGTAGTTTTCAAAAAATTCCAAATCATTCAAAGTTACACTAGCTTCCCAATCAGTTTTAGCACTTAGAATGGTAATATTTACATGCAGTAAATTACCCTTTTCAAAGGGTGTATCACTCTCTAGAAGTCCCATACATTTTTTGGCAAAAATCCCTTTGTTTTAATAAAAGTTTATAAAAAATCCCTGAAATCCTATAGGTACAATAATCTTGTACACATTTTTGGTAGTGTGATACTTCCTTCAAAATTTAAATCTTCATATATGCAAAATTAAAAGAGAAAGATCTGTACTTTAAATTTAAATCTACTTATTTACAAAGTCAGAATGTTGCTTGGCGAAATTTGATTCCACTTAACAATTGTCCACGTTTCAGAATTGATAATCATTCAGAGTTTCACTTGTTGTCTGGGCCTTGATCAATAGCAACTGAAAATATTTTGAAGCTGAATGTGACTGGGAAAATGAAAAAATCTGAGTTCAATTAACTTTTGATTGTTGATCACGACATGGAGTGAAACTCTGAATATTAATCATTGTTATCCATGCAGAAAGAGAATCCATGCATCAACATAGTTCTGGTGTACAACATGGACAATGTCTTTTGCCATCCTTTCCTGCACGAAGAAAAGTACGTTTTTGGTTTGTTTCTTTACAAGTAACACACAGTCTGGGTCTACGTTTTAAAAGGCTCTTTGATGCTTTAGAGCGTAGCTCTTGGCGCTGCACTAGCAGGGACATCCTTTCAGCAGGATTTCGGACTGCAACTAGTTGGCGAAGTTCTATATTGACAGCTGCATGTAAACTCTCACCCTCTTCTTCAGATAACATCCCAATTGTCTTGAAACGGGCTGCAAATCGTGGAACGCTAAAAATAAGTTCATGTATCTTTCTTGTTATGTTTGCTTCTGGGAACAGTTGTGGAAACAGTTCACCAAATTTTGAGCACATGTCTTGCAGGCTTTCAATCTCCTCAGGTGTAAGTCTCCTGCTCTTTAGGAACAAGTAAGGATGAATTCTGTTGAAAAGGCTGAAGATGGTGATGAATTTCTGGTGCAGGTGTGGCTTGTCCCTTATCACACTGCAAAGGGCGTCATGATTCTTTAGCATCAACTTACAATGATTTCCAACAAACACATTGCCATGATATGCTTGGCGAATAACTTTCATTTCCTCGAGCTTTCTGTTTAATAGCTGTTCTCTAGGTCCCATGGTACTTTCATTCCTTGCTTTCATTTCATCGCATAGTTTATTCTGTTCCACTATGGTCACTTTCAGGTTGTCTTCCTCCGTTAAGTTATCAGCAACTTTGCCCTTCAGAATTTCGATTAAGTCTTCTTTTTCAGTGTCTCTACATTGCAAGCATGCGTACGTTTCTATTGTATCGACTGTTGACTCTTCGCTTGGGCTTAAACATTCACATATGGTGTGAAGCCATTTCTCACAATTGTCACACTGGACCCAACGCACTTCATTGTCCAATGCGGTGATGCAACAAATTACTGAGGCGCATTTTTCTTGCCTTAACTTTTTCTTTCGTCCTTTCTCAGATGCACTAGCTATTCTTAAATTTTCTGCGTTATCCCCGGCTAAAACAGCTTCGAATCTCCCAATTCTGTTTTCTATCTCTACGACATCTATTCCAATCCGTTCTAGTTCTTTATTCTTTTCAAGAAGCAGCAAACTATTCTCCTCCCATTCCTGCGTGAGTGCCACTCTGTTTCCACTGTTCAACTCGTCATTATGCTCTGCTTCATCTAGTCCCTGACAACATTTCAAAAGAAAGTTATACAAGAGCAAAGTTATACCAAGCAATATATGTAAGACTGGCGGCACGATACATCCAAGGTCTTGAATTGGAAAAAGCATCTTGTCTACGGCACTACAGTGATACTTTCCATTTTCACGCGGGTTTCCATTATTCCTGTCATCGCAGAGGTTTTCGTTGTAGTTCAATTGATAATGCTCGATGGTTCTTAGTTCGATATCACAGTTTTCTGGATTATGTGTGCGGCTGCCATGGTTGCGCAAGTGATCTAATGTTACTAAATCTGTACAACTTGGGTAAGTTGCTGCTGATCCTTGATGACCAAGCATATCATCTAAGAAGTGGAAGTCTCCACCCAGAAATACACGTATACGGCGCCCTGCAATTGTAAAGCTTTCCCGTTGAAGCTCAGTGATGGAATCACGATAAACATGGAACACTTTCCATAAGTTTTCGACAGTGTCTGCACCTTCGAACAAGCAAAACATGTGAACATTGTCCACGGAACCAGAAGACGTACTGTTAATGATTTCTATGTGAAATTTCATGTTTCCTCCACCCTTATCACCAGCAAATAGCAGCCACAGTTCATTGTCAAATAGCGCTGGATCGCGTTCCCCTGGTAAACCTTCTAAAATCGATACGATAAACTGCTTTAAATCGCTCACACGAAGGAATGGGAGCATCGTGGTGTTCTCTTCTGTTGCTGTTCGCTTTAATGCCATCAGGCCACTCTCTACAGTCGACTTACTCACATGCTCTGTGCTGCTGCGTTCTGCTTCTCGCATCTTTCTTTCAGATGGCCAAAAATTGCATCCGGCTTTCTCTAAACAACAACGCAAATCTCGAATTTTGTTGATGGAAAGTCTCGCTAACGCTTTGATGCTGATGGCATCATTCACCAAAATCTTCTCCTGTCTGTTCAATCCTGCATCCTCAGCCGCTTTTCGGAAAATTTCTGGGTTCTGTCGCATCATCTCGGCTACCAGCAATTCTTTCTCGCTATTGAGACCAAAAGTTTCTCCAGAAATAGCACCAAGGACATCAAATGATAATTTGGCTCTTTCAGAAAGTGCTCTGTTTGTTATGGCGGAATTGGGTTGGTTTGACGAAATCCGTGCATAAATATCGACCTTGCCGCTGCTCAACTGTTTGTGATTACTTTGACCATAAAAGTTCATACCATGTAAAATGTCTTTATTCTCAGAGGTACCAACAACAGATATGATTGCTTTTTCTACATCTGCGATCTCAGTTCCAACGTTTTTCTCAGCTGTGACCTCGTTTGCGTTCGTTGTGGAATCGTTTTCCCTTTTCTTCATTTCTCGAGACAAAGCACTTTTCACCCCTCCCAAGCGTTTTTGGTAAGAAGTAACTTTTTCTTCGAGGCCGGTCGTCTGATCTTCTGCTTGCTTGATTTTCAGTCCTGAAATCTCTGTGATCTGTCTCATCTCAGATTGATGGCTCTCTAAAAGCTCTTGTTTTTCTTGCTCAAAAGCAGTCTCTTTTACTCTGCACGATTCTTCTAACTGTTCAGTGTCCATTTTAAGTCGTTTCACAATGTCCGAAGATTTTCTGCTCTCTTTTTTCAATGCTTTGTTCTCTTGTCGCAGTTTTTTCTTTCGTGGGGTGTCTTGTTGTTTTGGAGGTTCCAAGTTGAAAGGTTCGTTTAATTTTTTTTGGACATTCTCAGAGTTATTTTTTGATTTTCTCAGTTTCTTAACTGACAATTCGAGTGATGAAACTCTTTTGCGAAGGGTCGCTTCGTTCGGCAAAGTTTGTCCCTCTTCAGGCACAAGGTTAGACAATATGCTACAAATTTCTCCCATGGTAAATCGTTTATGGAGCTCCAGAAGCAGACCATTTTGGAGCATGTCACAGTCCTGAACTCTATTTATCAACAAAAAGTTGCTTAAGCATTCTTCCGTAAGACCGGCGATGGATAAATAAGGTTCTCCCATCCTTCACCGCGTGAGAACGGGAAAAACAATGAACGAAAAATTTAGGAAGGTGACAGTGAAACTGGAAGATGTCTTGCAGTTTTTAACAGGCTCAAAATTCATTGGCAGCATCAAAGAAGTGAAAGGAGAAATAACCTTTTGTCATGATGGCAGCAGTGGGAAAAGGGTGAAGATCAACACATGTGGTGCTGGTATTCATTTCCCTGTAACAAGTAGATATGTCAAGAGCGATTCATTCTCCACAAGTTTTGTTGAGGACATTTATAGCTCTCCTGGATTCGGAATTGTGTAAACATTCCAATGAGAACAAAGACACTGTTCATGTTTTATGCTGTTTATGTTTTGTTATGCAAAAGTGTAAAAGACTGTTGAGATCTGGGTCATTTGCTATCAGAAATTTTAACTGAAGGAAAAAGTTGAAACAGACACTCTGCGAGAAAATAATTTTATTTTACCCAATTTTCCCCACAACTTTAATGGCTAATTTGTTGACTCAAGTTGGTCTAAAGTAACAAGAAGCAATGGTTAAAACCATACAAAATTTCTCTTGGGTGCCAAATACAAGGGGAGCTCTTAATAGATGGGGAGTGAGAATCTTGTAAAGAAAATACTAATCTTAATAAATTGAGGGGGGATCAGACATTCCTAAAAACTAATACCCTGCAGCAAGTATCCCAACTAGTTTGCAAGAACACCGCAATGACTTCTTATTTTTCAAACAAAATTTCATATAAAAATCATACGGAGCCTTTTGGCACTTTTTTGCCAAAATTAATAAACTGAGAGGGGTGTTGATAAGGGCCAGGGAGTGGAGAAAATTTTTGAAAATTAATGAGCACCCTCCCTTTTGTTAGGCACCTGAAAGTGGGCCAATTTACCTAAATGATATCTCAGTATATATATATACAGAGTACAGGCCTTGCGCACAGCAACACAACAAAAAAGAATTCACAAGAATTTTGAAGAATTCTTCGAATTCTCAATAATTCTTGATGTATGATGTATGTCAAAAATAGCAAGAGTTTAAAGTTCTCAATTGACTTAAAATATTCTAAAGTATTCTTCAGAATTCTTGGTTTTCTTTGGCAGGATAACCAAATGTTAATGTACACAATGCCTGGACTGTTTTGGACATTCAAAATTAATAGACATGGAGAAATTAAGCCTTGACCGCATAATTTCACTGTGGTGAAAATTTTGGCATAGCATGGATAACAAGACTTTGTTGGTTCACTTTTGGTACATACCAACCCAAAAGAGGGGCATTGATAATGCAACATGCTCCTCAATCATTGTGGGCTAAATCTTGACAAGCAAGTCAGTGCAATGGACTAAATGACTACAGTCTGAATGTGGTATAAAGCAAAACATGAAGCCTTTATCTTTCTCTGAAAGTTAAACATACAAGTAACTTAGCTTGTTGACTTTAGTGTAGCTGCTGTACCAAGAGAGCGTTAATGGGAATGTAAGCATGTGAAAGTGGCTCCAGCCACTTGTGGTCAAATTCTAGCCTATACTGTATATATCAGGTAATAACGGTACAGTATTTCCTGCTGACTTAGATCAGATACCCGCTAGATATAGAAGTTGACAAAGATATCAGTTCAGGTGTCATGTCCTTTGTCTTTGCATGCGTATATTCACAATGATGAGATATGCTAAGATTCCCTTTAAGAGATGACCTTGTAATTCAAATTTCTTTCCCAATTGCTTGCATTTTTCTTGCTAAGTCTTGATTATCACATGTCTCTATAGGCAAGTGAAGATGATTTGGTTGGCTAAGACTACCATAAATATGGCATGTAAAACTGGACCACCCCAACCTCTAGGACCACTAAAACCTAAGTACTGAAAATGAAAAGGGACCCTCAACACCAGTTGGTCATCACCAAAGACAAACCATGTCAGCAAGCCGCCAAACATGAGGATGCGTAATGTAAACTTTTCCCCTTCCATTTTTTCAATCTTCCTCCCATTAAAACCGATGCCAGAAATCATACAAACAGCTCTCAAAATAATACCACAAGGGACAAAACATATTTACAGAAATGCCTTGTTTTGCATTGGTCTGGCTGAACAGATGTTCAAGGATGAAAGTTATGGAGCTTCTTGTTTGACAACTTGAAGATATTAGCCCCACTGTTTGTTTCTGGTGATGACCCTCTGGTGTCCAAGGCCATTTCCCTCTTTAGTACTTATGGGCCTTGGGTTGTAAGGTCCCATGATCCATTTTTTAGAACATGCCCAAACATACTTTGACTGAGCTGTTTACCCTATTCCACCTGGGGTCTGTTGATTCACTCCTTACCGGGTCCCCCCCCCTCAGTATTTACAAAACTGGTAAGTTATGAAGCTGTAACTTCGTACAAAGTATTGTCAATCTATTTTGCTTCTAATTAAGTAATTAAAGTTTGATTAGTCTACAACATACTGTTTAATATGCTCCACAACTGCAAGATACATGTTAATGCCATGGTTTCCATCATCTGATAATGGCTCAAATGTAGTATGAAGAAAATGCAGCAAGTCATCACCCAATTGAATACTAAACCCAGGAACTATGACCTGGTTTTCCATTTCATGTGCCGCTACAACTGGTCCCTCGTAATCTATTCCATAGTTCATCAACATTTCATGGGGCATTGGCAACACAGTGCTGAGCTGAGGGTGTTGACCAGTCTGCCACAATCCAAAAGGACATTCATTATTCATTGTCCTCAATGGGTGATGGTTCCATTGGCTTTGAAATTCTGTTAAGCTTCTATTTATCCGTGGTATGAAGATGAAATGCAGTGCCGACAAAAAGATTTCATCTAAAGAATCAAGTACATTACAGTGCTCAAGGTACTCAAACAAAGCTTTATAGTGCCTCCCAACTACTCGATTAATGTCACCCCACATTCTTTCAATACGCTGATTGTGGACACTCTTGCCAGCAATGAAACTGCCTTGGCCTGGACCCCTTGTGCCCACCATAAATCTAGCAATGTCCCAGTTTTCAACACCTTTATCAGCACGGACTCTCAATGGTGTTCCAAAAACGTCAACTCCGTCCATAAAGCACTGTAATGCAGTTGCTGCCTTGTTGTTACTGCAACATTTTACATAAACAACTGTCCTGCTATAACCATCTACCGCACCATGCAACACAAAACGCCACTTGATGAGTTTATGGTTTGAATCTACATGCCACAAAAAGTTTGGGCCCTCCACATTGTAAACCCTCCTGTGGATTCTGTATCGCTTTCTTACAGCCCTGCCTAATCCATCTAAAATAATAAGTCTTTCACCAACTCTTTTTCTTTGAACAAGTACTCCTCTTCCTCTCAGACTGCCAATAACTAATGATTCTCCAGCATTTGGAGTTAACTGCAGGATATCTTTGATTTCATTGTCCAGGCCGTCATCACATATGTCAGAGTAACTTGAAGCTATCCCAAATTCATCACGTCTTCTTCTTATTGTGCTTTCACTTACACCATACAGTCTAGCAATACCAGCCCATGAAAATCCACATTCTTTCAAAGAACACAACGTCTCCATGCCTATTTGATATCTTGGCCGTCCACCAGTTGAGACTTCTTTTTCACGCTGGGAAAAGCATGTGCCAGCGGTGTCATGGTCATGAGTGCCTGGATTACTACTGTCAATCATGCGACCAAGTGTATCAAAGTATGACGAAAGGGAAACTGTCAGATTATCTAATGCTTCTGCAAGAGCGTAGTGTCCGTTTGTTACCAAAAGGGTCACCATTGCCAGTATGATTTGGATATACCTCTCCAGGTGCCTGTGCCCATGCTCAGCAGCGTTTATGTCCCCAACTGCAACAGCTCCATCAGTCTTCTCAAGAACAGTTTTCAGAGTAAGAAAAAACTGCTCAAGCTCTTCTTTGTTGCAGGCAACAAAATTAAGTACGATTAGAAACGTTAATGCACGTGCTGTTAACAACCAATTCATCCTACGTCAAGAGCTGCAACCCATGTGAACACTGAAGTGAACAGTAGCTTGTCACAAATGAAATGAACAACTCCCAAAGTGCAACAGCAACAACACCTGCCCTTTTATGAAAAGGAGGCAGAAATCTTCCTTGAAATTGTGATATCAAAAAATTGAAATTTTGATATCAAAAATTGTAAATTTGATATCAAAAAATTAAAATTTGATATCAAAAAATTGAAAATTTCCATATCAAAAGATTGAAAATTTGATATCAAAAAGTTGAAAATTTGATATCAAAAAATTAAAAATCTTGAGATCAAACAATTGAAAATTTGATTTTCGAAAATCATGAATTTGGATATGAAAAGAATGGAATTTAGGTATCAGAAAAACTTAATTTCTGTATTCAAAAAAAACATTTTGATACATAGCGCAAAGTTTTAGATACATGGCACAAAGTTTTAACTGTCATCTTCAACAATCTGATTGCAACAGCAAATTTCTGAATGCTGACAACAATTTTGAATATCAACTTCGCATTTTGATTACTTTTGACGGGGTTGGCGTGCCATATATTATACCAATATTTGGAGGTAGGTTGTGAAACATTGAAACTTCTGTGAATTGAGCAGAAGCCTGGCTAAGACACATTTGGTGCTTAAAAACAAAAGGTGGAGCAATTGGAAAATGCCAGATACTTTCTAAAGATTAGTCTGAAAATTGTTTTCTATGCTTAAATTTAATGGTAACGGAATTACTGATCACGGTAACGGAATTACACTTTCTGATTTCCAATGAAAAAGCTGCTTAGTGCATAAAGGCTGCTGAAATAATGAACTTGACAAATGAAATAAAGTAACTCCAAACTACATGAACAGTCACACTAAACTAAAAGCTTGCTGAATGTCACTGAACTATTTTTTCATAAATCTCTCTGAACAACGCATTTGTTCTTTGAAAATCATTGTCACTCATTTTGAGGATATTTGGTCTGGAAGATGACAGAGGCTTTGGAGCATCATCAAGCTCATAAAACACATCTTTTTCGTCTGCAATGTCTTGGTCACCAGGATCTTTGAATTGGTTAACGTCTGGGCTTGTTTGCTGCAAAAACTGAAATTTGTATCCTCTTGGCTTGGTGCAGGCTGACAATGCTCTACCGATGAACCAGTATCTGTTATCCTGCCAATAAACTGCATACCATCTCTCTGATTTTATTGCAATGGCAACACCTTTCCTCTCTTCTGAGTATCCAGTTTCATTTTCATTTGAACTTGTTGGTTCAGTTTGTTCTTCTGTTGGGTCAGTTTCACTCTCACTATCTTGATGATTTGTTTCTTTGACAAATCGATGACGATGGATTGAAGTAGAATTTGAGTGCAGCATGACATCTACGACGTTATCTTCTATCACTACGAATTTATGCACGCTTTGAATCTTTGGAATATGAAGCACAGATGACCATGATTCGTCAAGGGATGGTTTTGCCTCATCAATCTTTTCTTTTGGGCAGAGTATCACCTTCGTTTTCTTGCAAACCTTATTTGCTACATCTGTAAAATCTTTCGCTGAATTGACCTCTCCTAAACCAGCTTTCACAAAAAGGGAAACATTTCTTTTGGCAGACCCCCCAATTCCATCAACAGGACCTTTTCCGTGACTGGTGGCAAAGAAATTCCACTCTATGTTTTTGCCAAGGTGTGTCAAACTTGATATCACAAACCTCTGTTTGAATTGACTTGAGGGACCATCAGAAAAAAATACATGCTTTGAAATTGGCCGGCCAAGGACTGAATCAATCTGCTCCAGAATTATTTTGATAAACACACTAACAGCATATTTGTCATGTTGTAGATAGTCTGATGTAATTATCATTGAGTGGGCTCCCATTTGCTCCCAGAAACAAACTGTGAACAAGGTTACTTGCTTATTTGTCCAATATGCAGACTGTATTTCATTCTGGGTAACAGTCGAATAATTATCAGCAAAATCAGTTTCAATCACTACTTTTTCTGAGTCAAAATTGACACTTTCTCTCTCTTCCTTGAAAGAATGTGCTTGGATTCTTCTAACATATGTGTGTTTCAAAGAATTTGGGATTTGCAAAGCCAATTCATTGAAACATTCCAACAAGGAACCTTGAAAAGCTACCTTTGCAACTCCCTTTTTTTCATCAGATGCCCATTGGCACCATTGCAGGGGCTTATTTTCCAGGTTATCAGGAGGTGCAAGCAACTGGATTCCAGGGCAATTTGTACATTTGCCAGTCATACATTCCTCTGATGACTGGTCACAGACTATATTCTCAATGAAGCTCTTGTAGTCATTGGAGACTATTGGCATTCCAGCTTTATGCAGTGCTTGGAGAAGCAGACGAACATTTTCATGATAGCGACACAAGCATTGTGTATGAGGAACATCAGCTAAAAGCTTGACCTGCGGTGGGCGCATTGAGGCAAACTTTGAAAAAGAGACATTGTTCTCTGGGTTCTCTTCCAAATACATGGCATGTGCTTCTTTCAGTGTGGACAAAAGATATTGTTTCTGTTCTGTTCATTTTTCTTGCCAGGGCTTCTTATAATGACTACATCTTTTTTCCCTGGACAAATCCAAGATGTAGATAGGTAGAAATTGTGGATCTTTGACTTTGTCTCTTTGTCAATCATCCTGCTTCCAATGAAAGTGGTTTGCTTTTGTTGACTAGCTGCTGGAATACCAATTGCTGATGCTACTTCACTAACAACAGCAATTCTTTTTCGTGGTGATGCAGGAAGGGATCTCAGTACCCTCCTTTTTGCTTTGCCAAGAGCCTGTGGTGTGCGAAATGCAGATGTGGCGGTTACAATTCCTCTTGCTGCCTGGATGATCTCTTTTCGTTTTCCACTTCTGTGTTTCCTAACATTCTGCCTTGTCCTTTCTCTCAGCATCTTGATGGCATCTTCTGACATTGAATCTCTTTTTGCTTTCTTTCTTTCCCTATCTTTTTGCCTTACCTCCTCAATTGCACCATCTTTCATCTTTAATCTCTCTCTGTAGCGTTTCATTTTTTCTTTTGCAGTAAGAGGCATTGCAACAATAATTCTAAGCAATGAAAACTGTGCTACATGCCTACATCACACCAAATTAAAACCATTATTGTTATTACCATGGCAACCATTTGAATTTCAAAATGTTGTTGTGTTGTTAACTTTCAAAGGGCATGTGGAAACAAATACCCTTAGAAATAGAATATGGCAGACATATTACAACAAGTAACAAGGGCAAATAATCTTTCAATAGAACCGAACCGGATGTTTACATTTGCACGTTAGCCAATCAGATGTGACCATGACGTCACGCAAACAAAAGAATCAACGTGAGAAAGTGCCCCTCACATATAGGGGGTCGTGCACGCGACTATTTGGTAAATTCAGGAAAACGTTATATTTTTCAACTCTGTACTAATATTTTTAAATTTTCCTTGCGGGTTTTTTTAAAAGAACGCGTAAATCCAGAGAAAACGGCCTTTGAGCAAGGCCTATCATTTGTGTCTTGATCCCTAGCAAATAAGCCCTTCAAAAAGCGACGTAAATTCACATCAATATCTTCCTATTTTCTAAATATCATCGAAAATACATTAACAAGGCAATAGATAGGTTTTAAAGGGTACTGAACTTTCATTACCGAGGCAGTGGCGACAGAAAGGGTAGCATATGATACCAACCGCAGCTCCTCCCTCATCGTTGCGTTCCTAGGGGATCAATTCAAATTAACACCACATCTGAATTTTCTTTGCTGAACTTTAATTGATTCATTTTGTCGATTTCATTGGATTTAAAAATAAACTTTGATTTATAAACATGGTCGTCAATTTCCAATTTTCTTCATCAATTATTGAGCTTGACCTTAACCCTCTTCTGTCATTGGTCAAAATCTGGAGTGGCGGGAAAACTCTTGACCTGACGTGAGCTGAGGCTGTTGAGTAAATTAGGATTGCTCTGCAGTTGGTTATTCCTAAAACGTCTACTAAAGCATCCAAGATTCAGAAGAAATGCTGAAAATAGCCACTGAAGGGACTCACCTTACCAAAGATAGTGCCACAAGTGTACCAGACCCGTATGGACTCGGTGAAGCATTCTGTTGCTTCCCGAGTAGAGATTCGCTTGATCTGCATTGCTTTGCATACTTGGCAGAAAGGCTTATCCAAGTCAGATATTTGGCTAGCAAATTGCTTGAGGTATCATACTGGACCAACAAACGCCATTCTGTCAGTGAGGTTGCAAGGAAATAACCAGGTATATGTTGAAAGTCATATTTCCCTCTATCTTCTGCTTTTAAAGAAACTAGATAGGCTAGGTAGACTACATTCATTTGTTTTTAGTGAGCCCAAGCTTCTTACAAGCAGTTTCCAAGAAGAACGATAAGTGTAGAGTCCAAAATATCGCAGGAAGCCAAATTCAGAAATTGCAAACACTTTTAATCAACAGGAGACAACATTTAGCTAAAAGCTACAGTTTTTAAAGGGGGAATTGGTGGGTTTCCACGGCTTTATTACACCCCTAGGTAGATCTGTTAAAAGGACTGTACTCTCGAAGTTGACAATCTTGCCCCTTACTTTTCATTTTGGTGTAATAAACTGAAACGTGATATCTTTTGCTCTTAAATGCTGAAACATCAACTCTCAGTAGAAAGGAAACAAGCGAAGCAACAAATATAGATATACCTTGGGCAACATATATTCTTACGTTCAAATACAGCGTTTCAGAGATCGATAGCGGGTTTGCAATTGGTAGTGGACGCATAGAGCTTTTACATAACGTTAGACTTAACCAACGGCATAATTTTGAAAACTTGAAGGTTGATTGGATATTTTGAGGATGATAACAGGAAGAAGTAAAGATCAAAATTTTGAAGATACTTCAGATGCAAAGGTTCTAAGAGCGAAACGAAAATCTATCGTGTTTCATACTATTTCACACAGATTTAGCTAGGATATGCAATGTTGTTCGTGTATGAAAAATGTGAAGTTTTGAGTTGCCACTGCCTCCGTGATAGAACCTCGGTGCTGTTGAAAGCCAACTGCTGTCGCTTGCTAATGTATGTTCAGTGATATTTAGAAAATAGAAAGACATTGATATGAATTTATGTTGTTTTTGAAGGGCTTATTTGTTAAGGATCAAGACCCCAAATGATAGGCCTTACTCAAAAGCCGCTTCCTCTGGATTTACGCGTTCTTTTAAAAAAACCCGCGAGGAAAATTTAAACATATTAGTACAGAGTTGAAAAACATAATTTTTTCCTGAATTTACCTAATAGTCGCGCGCACGACCCCCTATATGTAAGGGGTACTTTCTCACGTTGATTCTGTTGTTTGTGTGACGTCATGGTCATATCTGATTGGCTAACGTGCAAATGTAAACATCCGGTTCGGCTCTATTGAAAGATTATTTGCCCTTGTTACAACAAGTTGAAATATTTGTGCAAAATAGTATGTCATGTAGTGCCAGCGGCCACTCAATGGTATTACATTTTTGTACAGGATGTATATTAAACAAAATCGATTGAAGAGGTGGAAGAAGCCAAGGTAAATGGCCCCTCATAACAAGGGCATTTTGCTATTGGTGATTTGCCACAATATTTCATTATTTATTATCTATTTAACCTGAACATCTGAACAATGTTGCAATTCCATAATTTTTTATATATACCCCATAATTATTTGTTTTTTTGGGTCTACCCAAGTGCAAAATGTGTGAGACCTCTAATTGAACTATAATTTTGCAGTAATGAAATACTGAGAAAATAAAAAATTAAATCAGATTGCTCTAAGGACTCATCAAGAGAAATTATCAAAGTGTAATTCCGCTACCGACAGTAATTCCGTTACCGATGTAATTCTGTTACCATCGTGACACAAAGCAGGTTATGAAAATTTTCTTTTTCAAATGATTTCTTGAGACTTTGGCTTCTAACAATGATAGAAATGTAGATTTTCATGCAAAATGATTGACATCTTTATAGCAAGGCAACTTTTTTGTGTTACATGGTAACGGAATTACATCCCTTTATGTTTCTTGAAGAACTCACCAGAAATGTCCAAGAGCACAAAATTAATGTTCAAAGTCACGTATCTTTTTAAAAGAATGTTTTGCATGGATATCCTAACCAGTTTCAGCTGCATAACTTTGCAACAAGATGATGTTTGGATTGAAGTTTCTAACCCAGAAGTTTTTTTCCAGATTTTGTCTTATGGATGCCGTGTGCAAAGCTACCATTTTGAAGGAAAACCACATGTTGAAAAAAATTTTTTTTTCTTAATTCGAAACTTTCATGGTATTTTCCATCAGAAAAGTTGCTTTCTTGATCAATCTGTAAACAATCAAATTTCTGAATAATTATTTTCCCATGAAGAATTGCCCATGATACTTTTGACTCGGTAGTCAAAAAAGTGCTAAATGAACACACCCCAATAAAAAAGAAATTTGTCAGAGCAAACGATGGACGTTTTGTTACAAAAGCATTTAGGAAAGCCGTTATGCTGTGGACGAAATTATGAAATAAGTACAACAAAGAAACTGAGAGGGCCTTCAAGAAACAAAGGAACAGATGCGTTAAACTTCTACGCGAAACTAAACGCAAATATTACCAAAACCTTGATCTCAAAAATCTTGGTGACCATCAAAAATTTTGGGAACTTGTAAAGCCTGTCTTTTCTGGTAGGGCTCAGACTTCTGCTAGTGTGACTCTGCTGGAAAATGACAAAGTTGTATCTAATGATAGAGCTGTTGCTGATATCTTCAATGATTACTTTGTTAACATTACAGGCTCTCTTGACATTGCAGATGCTGATTTGAACTTGTTATCTTTTTTTTATATAAATTTAACATTAAAAAAAAACTACAATACAATAATCTGAGCCAATCATAGCGGGGAAAGACACATGGTCATCTAGTCCCCACTATGAATGGCTCTCACAATGAATTTGTACAATTATCTAAAAATAAACCAACAAGAGAACACAACGTAACACTACACCACTCTTTACCAATAACACTACAGTACATTAAGAAGAGACAAAAAACCATGAAGAGCGAAACCGCCTCGAGCGATAGAGCCACCAGCAACCCACAGAGCACCATTCGTTCTTCATTTCATTTTCATTTTATCTCCGAAAATCATCGGCAGCCCCACGGCCAAAAGAAGGCAGCCCCACTCCCCACGGCCCCGCGCCGCACCTCACACAACAAAACAGTACAACAATCTCACACATTACACTACAACATATAAGGATGGCTGCTTATGTTGGTATTTAGTCCAACCGCATAGATCTATTAATGAATGATATAGTTGCTTCTAGGATTATTCTGTTGAGCTGAGGGCTACCATAGAGAAGCATCTCACAATGCTTTTGAGTCCATATTTATGAGATCCAGACGGGGGATTTCAGAAAGTTGACCAAGGAGATCAATACGCATCTCGTGAAACTGATGGCAGTGCAGGAGGAAATGTGCGTTATCTTTGCCCATGCCACACAAGCAAAGTGGGCTGACGTAGTCAAAGTTATGACGGAATCTGTCTTCATTGAGAGCACTAAACTCCACACAAAGTTTCGTCAAACGCCTGATACCTATTATATTGTGAATATCATACATAGTTCTTTTCAATGGTCGTATGGTTGACAGTAGCTTGCTCTTAAATGCTGCAAGAGATTTGGCATTTTTTATATCATCAGCCAGCAGATTCCATTCATACAGTGTGCTCTGAAAGTACGTGTTCGTTGTTCTGCCTACACTTTGGTCATAAACCCAAGTATTTCGAAGGTTGTAAGATAACTGGTGCTAACATGGAATTTCGGCAAACAAGTACAACTTGTTATCAACGGATGGTATTAATGATCCAGTTGGTATTGCAGTGAGAAAGTATAGTTTGCATCAAAGTATTAAAAGAATACAAGAGAACTTTAATCATCCCCAGAATTTTTAATTTACACCCATTTCAGTAGTGGATGTAAACAATCAATTAAAAAGATTAGATCCAAAGAAAGCAACTCCTTTAGAGAGTATCCAAGGTAAAGTCCTGAAAGAAAACTCAGATATCTTTCTACCTTACCTGGCAGATACTTTGATTTGTGCCTATCAGAAAATTGTTTTCCTAACAAGTCAAAAGATGGAGATGTTTCTTAACTTTTCAAAAAGGATGATGCTTTCTGTAAAAAGAATTACAGGACAATTACTGTGTTGCAGGCAACTTCAAAAATCTTTGAACGACTACTATACGACCAGGTAAGGCCCTTCGCTGGGAATTTTTTGTCGTCTTTGCTTTGTGGCTTCAGGAAAGGCTATAACACACAGCACGCTCTCCTAAGATTTTTGGAAAGCTGTAAAAATGACCCTAGACAAGGGAGGCATTGCAGGTGCTTTATTAATGGATCTATCCAAAGCTTTCAACTGCATAGACCATGAATTATTGATAGCAAATTTGCATGCCTATTGTTTTGGTAGATGTGTCCTACTCATGGTTCACAGCTATTTGTCACAAAGGAGACAGCGAGTTAAATTTAATGGGTCATTTAGCACTTGGAAAGAAGTCCAAACAGGAGTCCCACAAGGATCAGTGTTAGGGCCTCTTTTATTTAACTTGTACCGGGTGAGCTAGACAAGAGTTCCCACGTTTGAAAATTCATAGCACCAAGGCTACTTCACAGATTTGAATCATTCCAATTCTAGTTAAAAGCCGCAAGATTCAAGTATTTTTGTGAATTTTTCTCACTGTCCTACCAGCACTAGAAGTATTGGTAAATTCAACATCATAAAAATATCACGGTTGCAAAATGATGGAAAAAGGGCCTAAAACATTGATCAAATCGTAAGGACTCTATTCAAACCGAACAATAGGCAAGTGGCGTTTCACCTCCCACAAGTGTTATAAGACATCGGTTTTCAAACAAATACCAAAGATTTTCCATCCCATGGCAATTAATGCGTGGAGGATATCTCCCGTCCGTGAGAAGTTGCATTTCCTTCATTATTCTGTGCGAGGAGTCATTTATGCTTTGATTGATGTTTTAGGCTATTTTTCAGTCATTTTGCAACCATGAAATTTTTGTAAAGTTGAATTTACCTATATATGTAATGCTCGTGAGGCAACGAGAAAAATCATGAAAATACTTAGACCTTTTGGCTTTTAACTAAAATTGGAATCATTCAAATCTATGAAATACTCTTGCTGTTATGAATTTTCAAAAGTGGGAACTTTTTTCTGGCTCACCTGGTATATTAATGACCTTTTTCTTCTGATAAATAGAGCCGAAATATCCAACTATGCAGACGATACCACTATCTATATATGCGTCTCTGAGGTCGAAAATGTCATTGGCGGACTAGAACAAGATGTCATCCAACTATCAACCTGGTATCCTGAAAACTATATGAAATTAAATGCGGACAAATGTCATCCCATGATATTTGGCGAGAAAAAAGACAAGATGACATTACACGTAGGAAAGGCGGTATTAGAAGAAAGTGACAAAGAAACATTATTGGGAGTTACACTAGATACAAAACTTAACTTCAAAACTCGTGTGCAGACTCTTTGTAAAAAGGCCAGCCAGAAACTGCATGCTTTATCTCGCATTTCAATTTTCATGGAATCCAAAAAAATAAAATTGATGATGAACACTTTTATAATGTCACAATTCAGCTACTGCCCACTAATCTGGATGTTCCATGACAGAAATGTCAATAACAAGAAAAACAGGATACAGGAAAGGGCCCTTCGAATCGCATACAAAGACAACACTTCTCCTTATGAGAAATTGTTAGAAAATGATAATTCAGTGGTTGAAATTTACAAAACAAGGAATCCCTTGAATCCTTCCTTTATGATGGAAATTTTTGAGGAAAAGGCAATGCCGTATCAACTGAGAAGTTTGAGTTATTTAAACCTACCAAAAGTGAGAACCACATGCTATGCTACAGATACCATAAGGTTCATGGGTCAAAGAATATGGGCAAAATTACCTATAGATGTGAAAACTTCAGTCTCTTTTACTGTTTTTAAAAACATCTTTTAAGACAAAAAATGCAAAAATTGCAACTGTAGGATTTGCAAAACTTTTATATATGGTTTAGGTTTTTTGTAATCATTGTATTAATTTTGTATACACCTTTGTAAATAGTTGGCCTTAATTAGCTTTTATCTTTAGCTATTTTGAAACAACTGAAATGATGATAAGTAACTAAAAAAGAAAGCAATTAACCAAAATGAATAAAATAAAACTGAAATAAAAGTAGACCAATAAGCTTTAACATATGTAAAAGTAGACCAGTAATAACATGACATCAATTGAAACATGAAATGTCAAGAAACTATCCATTGCAATTAATTTTTCCATTTTATTAGACCTCCCTTGTATCATAACTTTTGAGATGGCAATAAATACTGTGCAATGAAAATAACTATGATTTATCTTGTTAACTGTAGGATTGGTAAATCATGCTCACACATTGGAGCTCTGCTGTTCAAGATTGAGGCAGCAGTACGGCTTGGCTACACTGCCACAGCAGCTTGCACATCAAAACCTTGCACATGGAATGATGATTTTGTAAGTGATATAGCAGGTGTCAAAATCAAGGATGTGATTTTTTATAAAGGTAAACAAAATTCAGCCACCAGCATCTACGGGTCAACTGGCTTGACCAATCAGTCTCAGACTGAACTTTTAGAAAGACTGCGTTCTTTGCCACAGAAAGATAAACCTGTTATCCTTAGCAAATTTGCAGAAACTCAACTCTCAGATTGCCAAAAATTAAGAAACTCCAGAAGTGGGAAAATGCAGCTTAGGACACTATTTGTTTTGACAAATGAAATTTTACTTTATTCTAACTTCTTTTCTGTATCATATTACTTCAAAGGTACTTGAGTAACGTCTAAATATTGGAAAAGATTAAAAAAACATTGTTTCAAAATGTTCAAAGAGGAACAGGAAGTAACTATGAAGAATTTTATGGAACATTCATGAAACTCGTAAGAAACTTGAGTACTCAAAATCTGATGATTAGAAACTTTTAGAAACTGGTCAAATTCTTAGTTTCTTGCAGAAAATACATGTAGGTCCCTAAATTTTCAAGGTAAGAAACTTTCATGGGTCAACTGTAAGCCTATGGAATTGACTTTTGCAAATCAGCCTGATCTAAAATAGCGAGATAACGAATTGACTTGTGCAAATCAGAAATGCCTCATTTAAAACATTGTTCAAAATAAAACTGAAAAGTTACTTCTTGAACAAAGTCGACCAATAAATCTCAATCTAAATCTATGCTACTTTCCAGCTTAGAACTCTATTGAATTTACCCGACCTAATGAACTTATCAGAACAGGAGGGGGGGGGGGCTCCCTCCTTGATTAGTTTACCTATTGAGAGAGCTCCTCCTTTAAGTAATTCCCTACATGCAATTTATCATTCAGCTCATCTTTGTACTTGTATATCGCATTTAGTTTTTTGTAATATTGTATTTTTCTGTAAAATTATATATTCACTCTATGTAGTTTAGATATTTCTATGTATTGTAGAATTATCAATTGTATGTAACTGAAACACTCATGAAGCTAACAAAAGAGAGGAATGCCTAACCCTATTTCACATGGGGTATTTTTTCGATATTTTGGCATAGAGGGGTGCGTTTTTTGCCCCCCTCTCTTTCTCTGAAACTACAAAACATATAACAATGAAACTTTCCTCCATTGTTTGTTGGACAGTAAGCTTTCCAAATGTAACAATCATCATCATTCAGTGACTGCTTCAGTTCAGAAGATTCGTCGTTACTCCTCTCCAGTAGTCACGATCTTCAGCTCCTCTTATGCACTGTTCAAAGTTTAACTTTGTCCATTCCATGATGTTTTTCATCCACGATTTACGGGGACGTCCCCTTGGTCTTTTCGCACATACTCTTCCTTCCAACAATGATTTTTGCATCTTGTCTTTTCTTATTAAATGTCCAAAATATTGTGTCTTTCTCATTTTTATGTTCTTTTCTAGTGACAGACCTTTTTCATTTACACGTTTTAACACCTCCTCATTTGTAGTGTGACTTGTGTATGAGATCTTAAGCATTTTTCGATACATCCACATTTCAAAGCTGTTTATTTTCTTACATGTATCAGCGTTAACCGTCCAGGTTTCGCTTGCATATAAAAGCGTTGATAAAACATAACATCTGGCTAAGCGTTTTCTTGTCTCGATCTCAATGTTTTTTGCTGTTAAAACATCACTCATATTAAGGAAAGTCTGTCTTGCTATTTCTATACGTTGTCTTATTGCAGTATCTGATCTACCATCAGATGTTATCGTTTGTCCTAAGTACTTAAAAGCTTCCACTTGCTCTAGAGTATTTCCATCCACCTTTATATCGACTTTAGGATTCTCTGGATCTCGACTGATTACCATTGTTTTTGTCTTCTTTAAATTCATTTTTAAACCTCGCTTTAAACTTTCTGATTTGACTACATCTACAATTAGTTGCAGACCCTGTGCCGACTCCGCGATTGGGGCAGTGTCATCTGCATACCTAAGATTTGTTATATTTTTCCCTCCTATGTTCACACCAGGTAACTTGTCGGCTTGCTTGAATATATCCTCTGTATATAAATTAAATAACTTTGGTGACAGAATGCATCCCTGCCTCACTCCTCTTTTGATAGCAAAACTGTCTGATTCACCTTCTTCTAACTTTATGCTGGCTGTTTGATTCCAGTAAAGGTTTTGTATCATTCTCCGATCCATTGCGTCTATGTCACATGATTTTAACTTACTCATTAGCTGGTCATGGTAGACCCTGTCAAAAGCTTTTTCGTAGTCAATGTAGCAGACAAATACATTCTGTTTTACTTCTAAATATTTATCGAAAATCAGCCTTAGATTTAGTATTCCTTCTCTCGTTCCTACACCTGAGCTAAATCCCGATTGTGTCTCTTCAATCTCTTGATCTATTGCTTTCTCATTTCTTCTCAGGATCACTTTAAGTATAACTTTGGTGACATGGCTTATCAAACTAATTGTTCTATGTTCTGAGCATTCCATTGTGTTTTTCTTCTTTGGTAGTTTAATGAAAATAGCATGGGTGAGATCATGGGGCATAAATCCCGATTTGTAAACTTCTTGACAAATTTTTACTACAATGTTAATCGTTGTATCATCTAACGCCTTTAAATGCTCTATCATCACACCATCTGTCCCCGCTGCTTTTCCTGTCTTTATGTCTTTTATCGCCAACATAATCTCCTCCTTAAGTAATTCTAGCCCTTCGCCTACTTGACTATTTAAAGAATCTGATCTATTTTCGTCTTCATACAGTTCTTCGATATATTCTACCCATCGCTTTGCAACTTCTTTTTTGTCAAATAGAACACGACCGTTCCGGTCCTTGATACATCCACTCGACGTTTTGATTCCTCTCTTCCTGTCCGTGATTTCTTTCACTTTTTTATGCATTTCCCTCATTTTATGGGACTTTTCAAGATCTTCTACTTCTTTACATAATGAATTGTACCACTCCTCTTTGCGTTCTTTACATCTCTTTTTTATCATCTTGTCTATTTGCTTATACTCTGAAGTTCCTTTCTCTTCCCTTCTCTCTTTCATCATTTCTAACATATCCTCTGTCATCCACATCTTATCTTTCTTTCTTTTCTTCTTAGGAAGTACCTTATCTTGTGCTGCAATGACACTAGCTTTGAAACTATCCCATTGTTGATTTATTTTATCTTCTTCTTTTACATATTGTTCTAATTCTTCTATCATCAAAGCATCAAATCTATTTCGAACTTCAATTGCAAACTTCAATGTAACAATGGTAATTAATTAATCACGTGATTTGTTGCTAGGCAACAAACAACAAAGGAAAACTGGCCAATTTATAGCTGCTTCACAAGAAAAATTCTATTTAATTGAATACTCAACCGACTTTAATGAGAATAGTCTTAAATGATAGGAAATACATTGTACAATTAAAATATGTACTTTGAAGCAATCTGAAGCATCTATTCATAGACCAATCAGAGATAAATTAGCTCTTCATTCCTTTCTACTTATTGTCACTGCAGTTTTCTGTAGTTTCCTTGCTATTTCTGACATAGATCAACTTAATATGCACGAAACAAATGAGATTAAGCTAAATTGCAACACAAATCTTAATTAATGCATTGATTTATTCGAAAAATGACATCATAAATATAAATGACGTCAAAGACATTAAACTTTGCTTATATCAGCAAATTAGCAAAAATTACATATCAAATGAAAGCTTTCATCAAGAGCAATCGAATGATACATGTTTCAAGTAATGAGAAACAAAGAAATTATGGATGTTCAAAGCTATTTTTTGTCAACTACTCTCCAAAAATGGTGCTATTGTGGTCACGTGATCAAATCTAGAACAATGAGGCATTTAAATTTTGATTGCCAGTTAAATTTGAGTAAAAGTCACAAAGGTTTGGTCATCATATCTTGTGTTGTTTTAGCGCAGTGTAGAAAAGTTTGGTTGGGGCCCCCCATGTGAAATAGGGTTAAAACAGGGAAGACCACCCGGTCAAATTTGGCAATGATAATGAAGATATTGAGAAACAAAAACAATGAAACACCTTGCAGAAAAGTCAGTGAAGGGCATCAATACTCATTTACCTTTCTTGAAAATGACAATTCAAACAGGTTTCTCAGTATCTCTTCAAACCAGGGAGACATTTTGTTGACCAAAGGCAATGTTACAGGCTTTCTTTTTGCCACCAGTTATCCGGCAGTCTCTGCATGCTAACAGTTGCAAGGTGAAACTGACCTGTATCAGTCCTTTGTTGTGGTGTTGAACAGTGTGCTTCAGTGTAATTGGAATTGGGCTCTGGCAGCTTCATTTGCAGGATGGAGGAATTTAGTGCTATTAGCTGTCTATTCATTGCATCTTGATTGATTAGATCGATTTTGGCACTGTCATCTTCATCATTACAAGCATTCTCACCTTCCAGTTCAGTTGCAAGTCTTCCTGCTAGCATGGATCCTTTTGCCGCCACTAGCTTTCTCAGAAATTTTTAAAATGACACCGACAGGTTGGGCATAATGTTTCAGAAACGCAATTCTTGTTGAAAGGGTGTCTACAGACTTCTAGTACACACCAGTTATCATTGTCTGTTTTCGCTTAGCATCCTGGCACTTTGCATGTAGTGTATGAATTAGGTCAATTGATGCTGTGATATCAAATTTGATAGCAATTATTTTCTTCAGCAATATTGAATGATTTCATCATGTGAACAATGTCATTTGGCTTGTCATTTTTGAGACTGAGGTGACCAAAACCTGGGTGATTCTCTCACATGGTTTGATCAGTATGAGTTGAACAGCATGTAAGTTGCATGCATGCAAAAGCCATAAAGGTCACTTGTACTGGGAGTCACATATGATGGGTGGACTTTTATACATGCAAAGGGTCAAGGACACATTTCATCACCACAGGCACCAAATCTATCTAAATCTCTTAAGCAGCTATATTCCTTTGATTCTTTGGATGTATAGCATCACTTTCAGGAATGACAACTTCCAAGAGTACTAATGCGCAAAGGCAGTTGTCTTGGTTTACTTTTAATTTTTTGAATGGGCACACCTCCAACAAAGCTCCACTAACTTGGCTATCCAATGTTCTTCACTGGAGACAGGGAATCAATTCTTGTACCAGTTGTAGTCTTTAGTCAAGGTAAAATGGCTTCCAAATATTTTTGGGGATTTCTTTTGACTGAAAGACTGCCTTTCCTTTTTTTGGAAGTGGTTGGCTGAATAACTGTCAGCTGTTTGCGCTTAAATGATCAAATGTGTATTTTTGCATGGATTTAATCTGTGTTAGTCAGGTGTGAGGAAAACAACTGGTACAAGAATTGATTCCCTGTCTCCAGTGAAGAACATTGGATAGCCAAGTTAGTGGAGCTTTGTTGGAGGTGTGCCCGTTCAAAAAATTAAAAGTAAACCAAGACAACTGCCTTTGCACATTAGTACTCTTGGAAGTTTTCATTCCTGAAAGTGATGCTATACATCCAAAGAATCAAAGGAATATAGCTGCTTAAGAGATTTAGATAGATTTGGTGCCTGTGGTGATGAAATGTGTCCTTGACCCTTTGCATGTATTAAAGTCCACCCATCATATGTGACTCCCAGCACAAGTGACCTTTATGGCTTTTGCATGCCAAATAGGTTGCTGTGAGGAACGATTCTCTCATAATGGAGCTTGAAAAAACAGGTATGATAGTTGATCATCAAATCTTCTTTTGAGTTGAGAGAAATGGACACAATTTACTTTCTCCAACTTTCTTCCATCTAAACAGAAATCTAAGCAAACCAAACCAAATCGTAAGAAGTCTTTGTTTTTGTCAATTGTCATTGTCATGGACATTTACATCATTCTTATTATAGAGAGATGTCGTATTCCATCTATTTATAGTACTAATAGTAGAGGAAAATACCAGGAATCCGTGACCAATTTTCCTAGACCTTCTTTTGAAGATATCTTCTAGATCAGAAAAATGTGCTGAACAAAATGGGCTTGGGGGACCCTCTCAAAAATTTGAGCATTTTTGGCCAGGGGGTAATGTCTGAAATGAGACAAATTATCAAATAAGATCATCGTAACAATTGATTTTACGCCGTAAAAGAGACGAAACTGATATCAAATGAGCCATTCCACAGGTCAAGACCGATAAGGTATCATCCCCCAGTAAAAATACCCTCAAAGTGACCTTTCCTTTACACAAATGACGGGGGTTTGTACCATACCCCCTGTTTTAAATTAAAGTTGTCATACTGTGCTAATTCATACTATGATTATCAAAAATAGTGCCCAAATGCGCTGTTTCGCAACAAAGTGTGGTTCAAAGGTAATATCAAGGTATCGATAAAGCATTGAGACTTACCAGCTGTATAATCCAGAAAATTTTCGTTCGCTTTACTATTCAAAGTCATTCTCACTTTCTTCTTCACTGTCGCTATCTGAAAAATTGTTGGTATCTAATGCACTGTCGTCATCGTCATCTCTCTGCCCTGTTTCTGTTATTGAAGTTATCTTAAACCTCTCCGGCAAAGGGGCCTTCGTGTATCTTAACAGTTGACACTTTCCATTTTCCAAAGTCCAACCATGGTTGACGGGAGAAGGGGGATGATCAGGCTTATCAAAGTTTATCAGAATGTTTGCTTGGTAGTTAACTCGCTTTGCTTTCAAGTCGTGAGAGTCTTGATCTGGAGGTATACTGCGTGTAGACTTATCTTTCATTTTCTCCCACTTCACTGCTCGAGCTTCCGCCAATGTTGTGCTCTTCCTGTCACCATACACGTATCTGATTGTAAATATTGACAAATTTTCCATCACCTCTGGTGTAACTGGCAAGCTCTTTCCTACACCTTTCAACAGCTGCATTGCATCTAAAGATTTCACCGTTTTTTCCATAACAGATTTCTTTCCATGGGCAAAGAAGCCCGATATGGCATCAGCTCCTGTATGTATATGAAGAGGTACAATGATTTTGGATACTTCATCTGTGCAAAGTTGCTTGCAATCGTATATTTCCTTCTTTCTCTTCAAGCCCAAGGTACCATTTACTTTGTGTGCGACGTGTGCAGCCAAGACCAGAACATCTGTGTCTTCAGCATCGATTACAACAGGAGTGACTGCACTTTTCTTTCTTATTTGAGAATATAAGTAGAATATGATTGTATCTGCTTCTATATGATGGCATTCAAATTCTTTAAGTTCTGGATTTTCGTCAATATTCAACAGCTTCCAGCATTTGTTCCTTAAGGAGTATATGAAGTTGATGTTGGGAAGTAAGGCCGAAAAAGAGCTGAATTCATTTTTTAGGAAATTTTGGAGACGTATTTTGTTGCCTGGGTTCTTGAAAAAGTCTTGAAATTCTTTTGGAGGTGGCAGCTTATCTTCCTTCCTAATGAAAACATTTCTTGTGCCTCCAAGATAAGAAGATGCCCCTGCTCTGCGATCATGCTCACTGTCTTTGATGCTCATCTCCAGGTCATATGGGTCATTAACGAAGATGATTTCAGATGCATTTCGGTGTCTTGACAAAGCAAGGGAAAAAACCTTATCAGCATAATCACTCCAAGTGTAGTGAGTTCCATCGTTCTTTTCCCTGTCCTCCGTCGAAGGTGTAGCCAGTCTCCATAAAAACCCCATATCAACTAATGCAGTGTACTTGTCGATTTGGTTTAATGGCACAAATTTTAGTTTTTCAACTAACTTTGACTTCTGTACTTTGATCATTGTCCCGTTGATGTTAAATATTGAGAGGCATTCTTCTGTCACACGATGCTCCATTACTTGCACAAGGTCAATTTTCTCTTCACTTCTTTGTGATAAGGCTATAATTCGGGCCATAGCTTTGTGTTCCATTGCAGCGGTCTTTGGAATGGTGGAACCTTTCTCCTTCTCCGTTAAAGGTGGCTTGTCGAAGGTGTGCCTTGAGTTTCTATGCATAGTGTCGTCAAATGATTTCTCAGCAGAAAACATTCGTTCTTCAAAGAACCCTTTAACTAATAATTCACCATCACTATGTGCGGTTTCAAAATCATAAACCAGCTTGTCTGAGGCAATCATACCAGACTGGAGAGTCCTGAGGGTGCCATTTGAGAGGTCGAATGGTTTGGAGCTGAATTCTGTTAAGCACTTATTTATGTCTTGAACTGCTTGCTCGTCAGCCTTTAGTCGGAAGGCTGAATTTTCAGTGTGACCTTGTGTTGCTTTCCTTACATTTGCCATGGCATGAAGTGCAACTCTAACCCTATTCACAGAATTGGCATTGCGTGTGTGTATCGAGAGCATCTTTTCATTTTTCAAAATTCTCTTCCAGCCGGCTTTCATTTTGGAACCTTTGTTCATCGTCATTTCGATCCAAAGATCCAGTGGCAAACAAGAGTAGGGCTTACCCGTCATTGACTGTGCAAATAATCCCTGGTACAGGTACTTTGCCTTTTCTTCAGGTAAACAACTCATCTGCAGCCAGAATTCAACGAGCCATCTTCCATACTTATTGTTGTCATAAATTTGCATCCATGGCAACATTGATCGCAGAGAAATCTTAAATTCTTCCCAATTCTGTGTCCTCAGAGCATGGATGTTTTGCATTAGTATCTCAACCATTTGCAAAAAACTCAGCCAATACTTGGCCATATGACTCTCACAGTGTTCTAGTTCATCAAATGCTTTTGAAATAAAGTTTGAGAAGTCTTGACTTGCCTCTAAGATATCATTAGTTGCCTTTAGATTTTCTCTCGTGGTGCTTGATGGATTTTGCAGTATCTGCAACATTTCTTTTGTCTCCGATGATAGGTGCTGACCATCATTGATGCTTTCTTGAATTATTTGGCGGATTAGCGCCTCGTACATTAAGCGGAGACATCGAATACCTCTTTTATAATGCTTTCCACAAAGTGCCTTGTCCACTGAACCCTCAGCAATAGCACCAGCTGCAACAAGGACATCACTCAGCCCAGACCCTTTAAACCTTTTATGGATTGCTGACATGAAGGAACACTGAGTATGGAAGGGACCCAAAAAAGGCACAATGAGATCGAACTGTTCAGGATTTTTGTACTTTAACTGGACAATTAGCGTATAAACTGGTTGGTCGCCAACAAGCTGGATGAAAGGCATCGACTTCTTTTTTGCCACGGCAACTACACGGTTCATAACCTCATTTACAACAGACTTACCAGGTGGCTTCGGCAACGTCAGGTAGTAGAATGGTTTACTCTTGGTAGGACAAAGGTGGATACTGGATTGAAATCCTAAAAATGAACCAGTGCTTTGGTTTTCGGGTAAAACTGTCTCACCATCTTCATCAAGTCGGGCCAAAGAATGGATTATTCCTCGAACCCTTTGCTCTTTGGTATCCTTTGGTGTGATATCAATTTGTTTCCGCACCTCTGGTACTCCACGTTTGAATGTCTTGTAAGGTAATATCCTATTTTGTTCTGCAATGATTTTCTCGATGTCTGAAGACTTGGTCATAGAAAGTTTGGGGCGATTTTCCCTACGAACGTCGTTGGCAGTATTTTCAGGTTGTACAAACATTACATTTGTCCGATGAGATGTATCTGCTCCGGTCATCGTGTCGTCTCTGAAATCATCATTGTCAAGGATAGCAGTTCCAGGAACATTGCTTGCAATTTCTTCTGGGCATCCCTCATCCGTCTCTAATTCACACTTGGCCCATGCAGCATACAAATCTAGAACATCTTGGTAGCTGATTCCGAGCGCAAACTTTTTCATCAGATCTATAACCTCGCGACTTCTTGTGAGTCCATGAATTGTCATCGACAAATTTGTTTGAAAAGAAGAGCGGCTACCACTAATGAATGAATATAGTAAAGATGATAGAGAAGCAATTTCTGGACTTGTGCAATTTTCATCAAAGTCCTTTGCTGCTGGATTTTTAAGCCAGGTCAAAAACTTTCTCAAGAGGATGTTTGGTTCTTCCTTTTGCTCAAGTTCATCAACGCGGGGAGGCCAGTTCATGCATGCATCACCCGCAATATTCCTTTTCAACCGTCTTGCAACCGTGTGGAGCAATTGTTCGTCGTCAACTCCCCATGAATATATCGCTGCTTCAATGAAGGATCCTCCTGAGGACGTGCCATACACAATAGTGCTCATGTTCTCGTGATACCGATTATGGAATCCTATCTTCTCATTGAACTCTTCCTGAATCATGTTTTTGATGGTGCTTGTCTTGGTTGTACTGGTATCAAATCCAAAGTTTCTAAGCATGTTTTCATAGTCAAGTAGGAGCCCTTTTAAAGTTCTTGGCTCGTTCATCTCGATAACTACTTTTCGTACATGAGAAAAAAACATTTCTTTGACTTCAGACAAATGAACATCTTGCAAATGGAATCTTGAATCATTGCTCTCCCAACTGTATACGGCATTGATGTATTTCTTCCAGCAGGATTTATGGTAGCGAATTTCTGCAGCAAAGGGATCTGGCGTGCAACGTATTACAGCCAGGATACGCTCTCGCATTGCAGCATCTTCAAGGTATAAAGTGTGCCTTTTGAAAGAGTTCCACAAATTCATCTGCTGAAGAAGATGCCATTTGTCTCGCCCTGGATTCTTTTTGTCTTCAGGCTTCATACACCAGATGCATAGGTCTTTATTATGTATGGATCCTGTGCTACTCCTTGACATCCAACTGGGGGGCTGAAGCTCAGATTCTTTAGAGCGTTCCTCACTTGTTACATGTGCATCACCTTCTCGCTCTGTCTCTTTTTCTTTCCTTGTTTTTGCTTGTTGAATTTTTCTTTTGCTCGTAAACTCTGTCTTGCAAATCTTATGAAAGAACATGCCTGATGGGCCATCATCCCAGCGAACAGTCTCAAAAATATCTCCATATCTATCTAGCCCCTTCCATTCCAATGCAAAGCCCTTTAGCTTGTCCCACGACGCAGCTGGAAGGTCGCTTTTGTTTTTGTTGCACGGTTTCTTACATAGCATGCAACTATCTAAATCTATAGTGTCACTTTTTCTTTTTTCTCCCTGCGATTCTGATGATTCTGGCGTAGATTTTAGCAACGGTTTAGACATTTTTGCATTAACTTCTGTTCACAGAATATCTGAAAAGTAATCAAACAGCTGTGTTATACATATATTAGACGCATGCTTTCAAAAGAAACTGCTTGTAAGAAACTCAACTCTAAGATTGTTATAGAATCGAGAAACGCACGTATTAGCAAGTATGATCGTGAAGAAGGATTCAACACTCAAAATTTGACTACTGTAAGAGATTTTTAGTTCCAGGCCTTTTCCAAAGTTTCTTGTAAGAAACTATCTTGAACTTCATGAATGGATGGAAACAATCAGAAAATATTACTACAAACCTAAAATCTGATGAGCCTTCCACTCTCGCAAACAGCATGGTTGCATCCAGTTGTGATCTGCTAAATTTTTCACTGCATCTATTTCGAAGTATCTCAATAGAATGAGATGAGTCCTTGAAACTGTATCCAACCTCACTTCACAAGTATTTCCGATGTTGTGGCAGGAATTCAACAAAAGCTAAGTAGTCTAGTGCGAAATGTACTTATTTACAAAGTTTCAGGTGAATTTAGAATCACCTGTAATAACAAAGATCGTATTGCACGTTATTGACAAAATGATATTCTCTAGAGGACTGGGTCAGAGTCACCCGAGCTTTAAAGTTAGTACTCCTGAGTGAATTCTAAAGTAAAGCCACTGGTTCTCTTATTTGCAAAGTGTGAAGCAGCGCATTTGGACAGTATTTGATAGTTAGCACCGTTTGACAACTTTAATTTAAAACCAGGGGGTATGGTACAAACCTTCGTCATTTGTGTAAAGGAAAGGTCACTTTGAGGGTATTTTTACTGGGGGATGATACCTTATCGGTCTTGACCTGTGGAATGGCTCATTTGATATCAGTTTCGTCTCTTTTACGGCGTAAAATCAATTGTTACGATGATCTTATTTGATAATTTGTCTCATTTCAGACATTACCCCCTGGCCAAAAATGCTCAACTTTTTGAGAGGGTCCCCCAAGCCCATTTTGTTCAGCACATTTTTCTGATCTACAAAACATCTTCAAAACAAGGTCTAGGAAAATTGGTCACGGATTCCTGGTATTTTCCTCTACTATAACACCTTGCGCACACTTGCATTCACTCTCATAAGAATACTAAGACGTCCCAATAGCCTAGTAAGGGTAACAAATCTTTCAGAAATAGTAAGTTATTTGTACAACTTTTCCAAGAATCCATCAACGAAGAAACTCACAGTGGTAAACGCAGAACTAAATATGCCCATCTCATCAATCTTCTTACAGGGCTATGACACCTCAAAGAACATAAAAATTGTTGAAACAAGTCATGTTATCAAGGAACTTTGCCTAGCTTATGGCTGGGAAGTTCTGGATCATTGTGATGTCATATTAAATGTCTCAACTTAGAGAGACACATCTTAACACTGCAGGAAATAGACTTTTGCCAGAAACATTATTGAGTATGTAAATATGGCTAATATGATGGACCTAATAGGGTGGATACTAATAACCACAACAATAGTCGGACTAGGTAACATCAGCATCTAGGTTTCAAAAGAGCATTGCTGATGCATCCCTTAATATCAATGGGGGGGGGGGGTGTTTCTTTGCATGTTAGACACTCCATCAAAATGGTGTCCAAGGAGATGGTGTTAAATCAGGTGGGTTGTGTGAGTTGCATGGGTTGCAAAACCTGCATGGGTCATGGGTAACTTTGCGTAGGTTGTGGTCTTTTTTGGCAATAATTCTGCATGAGTAATCTTGCATGAGTAATCAATTCTATATGGGTCAAATTTTGAGATATGATAATTCGCGAGTTGCGAGTTGTCAGTTGCGAGTTGTCAGTTGTGAGTTGGTTTTTACTTTGGGAGTTGCGAGTTGCGAGCTGAAAGTTGTGAGTTGCGAGTTGCAAGTTGGTTTTACATCATATCAATTCATTCTATACTTTTGTTCTAATTTTAGATTGTAGCCAAAGTTTCTTATGAGTTTCTTAAATGAATTTCTACTTCTCTAAATGAACGTTTGTTCTAATTTTAGATTCTAGCCAAAGTTTCTTATGAGTTTCTTAAATGAATTTCTACTTCTCTAAATGAAGAAATATTCATAATACTTTTGTCTGTTCAAGGGGCCTTCAAGGTACTTTGGAAGATTTCTCTCAAACGGTGTCAAATTATTTGTCAAAATCAGACAAAACCATAGGCATTGGAGACATTAGGGTGTTGGAGGGCTGCATCATACCTAATCTACCAAACTTTATCGCATCAGGCTCACTTTGGGCAGTTCCTGTTCGGGCAAGATCCATACTAAGCCCCCCCCCAAGCACTGAGGATGAGCATACCCCACACAAGTGGAGAAAACCCCTTTGGGATCTGAGATCTCAAAATTCTCTCCAAATAAATATTAGTTCAAAGGAGACATACTTATCAAAGTAAAAGGTTCCTGAAGGGTGCACCTCAGTCATGTTCTGCTCCCAGTCATATTTTGCATGAAATCTTATCTAGAGCCCCATCGCCCTTTTCCGATAAGGCTGCTGTTAGCGCTTTTTGTGTACAATCGCGCGATGTTTGTTTACAAGGGGACTGGGTCTTCTAATCAAAACAGCGCGCAAAAAAATACTTTGCTGACGCCATGAGCTTCATGTTCAGGCGTGGTTTTCTTTTTTCTGATGTGTGAATCCAACGATATGAGAAGTTGAAAAAGGCTTACCTGTGATGCAATCGTAAGTAGTCGCGATCTGTCCCTTCGTGTTTCCTTGAAGCAATTTTATTTTCTCTTGTTTCTCTACTACTGTTCACCAAAACCTCAGTCAAAACATTTCAACCTTTACTCCAACTCTCTAAACGGATATTTACAAAAGAATCTTGATCATAATATCTCCGGCTTCCCAGCCGGGGGTAAATTTCTAACTGCAGTCAGATAGGCTAGAAATCGCCCTTTTCCGATCACAAGGTTTGGCTTCGAATCCTGCAAATGGTTGCAAGTGAATTGATTCTCTCTCAATGAAGAGACAGCGTGGAACGTGAAATAAACAAAGAAACCACATCAGGGGGTTGAGTTTGGATGTGCGTGAAGTAGGGTCTGAATTTACTCCAGAGGGGGCATTGAAGAATGGAGGGGGCAAAAGAGAATTGATGTTTTCACACGCAAAAGAGAGCAGCCCTAAAATAATCTGCTAGTTTTCAAATCCAGCCTAGATATTCAAAGATCCCAAGTACATGTTTAATTGAAATTTCAGATCCAACGTGCTCACTGAATGCTGACACAGGCCTTTCTGTCTTAGTCTCTATGAAATATCTCAAACATTTTGCTGTGCTGCTATGCTAGAGTTTTGCCAGTTAGTAAAAGCCTGTAACTTTCTATTGTAAATTCGACTATGGTGTCATTGAACGTATAAAGAGGCAAAATATTTCGAAATGTTACTTACCAAACGATAACATGAATCTGTATGTCATGCATTTCATCTGGAAACTGCATTTTCTTGAGCCCTCTGCGCTGGTGCTGTTCGAAATTCATGCGTGCACTTGCGTGATCGGAAAAGGGCGATGGAATGAAGATATTGCCATTTTACCGCTGTGTATTTCGACAACGATTTTACGAAAGACGGTGGCTAAAGTTATAATAACTGGTTTTTATATCTTAAACTATGAAATTGTGAATAATTTAATAGCAATAACTTTTCCGCTAAAATTTCCTTAGGCCAAGTAACTCAAAGTTTCTTTTTTAGTGATCGGAAAAGGGCGATGGGGCTCTATCTTGAAGTCCGTGATCAAATCATAGCACCAACACCAAAACCTCATTCCTTGAGAGTGACTTTAGCAAATTCACATCTCATTTTCCCTTGCAGTGCCCTTGAAAGGGAAATCGGTCGATGAAAACTTTGAAATTACATTAGCAACGGGCGGTACTGTAAAAGAAACATTCAAGAAAAAATCTTAGTCCCAAAAAACAACCCTTTTTCCTTCAAGAGAAGTAGAAATTCATCGAAGAAACTCATAGGAAACTTAGGCTAGAATCTAAAATTGGAACAAAAGAATCTGAATTGATATTATGGAAAACCAACTCGCAACTCACAACTCGCAACTCGCAAAATAAGAGTGAAAACCAACTCGCAACTGACAACTCGCAATTCACAACTGACAACTCGCAACTGACAACTCGCAACTGACAACTCGCAGAATATAATCCCTCTCAAATTTTCCTGTGTATGAGTGGCAAAATTTTCCGGGAGTCTTATAGCAGCATAATAGCTCTCATTCTCCACAAAGCTCACTACTTTGCGCATGACTTCTTTGCGCATGATTTATGAAACCAAAAACCTATACACAGATTTCAACTTGTTTGCATATGACAGTAAAGTGCAGGCCAGGAAATTTTGGACCCTTGTGTAGTAATTGGAAAAATGATGCCAACGAAGAGAGAGAATGCCAAATTACATTGGAAATGATGGATGCAAGCCCTGAAAAATTGTAAGAAAGTCTTTTGACTGAAATTTACTGTCTATTAGAATTTCAAAAGCACTACTTCCTTGGTGAAAGTTTCATTGTAAAGACAAGATAACAAATTTAGAAGAACATATAAGATTACAAGCAGCAAAAGCAGTCAAAAGTCCACGCTATAATGCATGTTGTGTAGAAACCCATGCAATCGAGACAATGGAACAGTACAGGGTGTCTCAAAAAAATTGTTCGACGTTTGATTAAATATTGAAAAATAATGACAACATGAACAGGCTCATGGAAAGATAACCCTTTTCCTAAGGTTATGAAATAATTTTAGAGACTAAAATCGTGCAAATCGGTTGAAAATTCACTGAGTTACGAGCTCTTGAATATCAAAAGTATGCGACAGCTGAAACCAGAGACCCCCCAGATTACTTGTATTGCAAAAAGCTCGAAGACGGAGGTAAGAGAAGCTTATCCAATGTTATACCTCTCGTTGATATCAGAGCAAAGCAAATACGACTTCTAAAGTAAATTATTTCTTGCGATCATTCTCAAAATTCCCTAACATTGCATAGGTCCAAAAACAGTGGTTCAAAACAAAATCGGCGAGAGACTGAATCTGTTTCCTCAAAGCATCCATATGCGTGACAGTTAGGTTATCGAATACCTGTGTGAATCCCACTTGTTTCACCCTGAAACAATTGAGAACTAACAGAAACGACGGCCTATGGGACTTTTACCAAAAATGCCATTTCGAGGCCTCTGGTTTCAGCTTTTGCACAAACATGAACTTCAAAAGCTTGTAACCCCATGAATTTTTATCGGATTTGCATGATTCTTGTGTCAAAAATTAATTTAAAATCTCAGGACAAGGGGTACTTGACCAAAGGTCCATTCAGCGTATCGTTATTTTTTAGTATTTAATCAAACGTCGAACAATTTTTTTGAGACACCCTGTAGGTAACTCGGTAGGAAATAGCTAGTGTTGGCTAGTTGAGAGTTAGTTATAGATCGAAACGGGAACGAACAACACTTTTACCCAACCGAGTGAATAAAACACTACAATGGCGATGAGGATAAAAACCTAACGCAAACATTTCTTGAGTCTCATTGCAAATGGCAAAAGTGTGCATCAATACACACCTGTTAAGACCATTCAACCCTTTAACCAACCAGATTCGGTGGGCCAGTGATTGAAAGCATGGAAGAGACAATTCAAAATGTATCTTCCTGCACTTGGAATAACAGATCTTGGAATTAATCTTATATCAGGCAGGTGAAGAAACAAGAAATATTTGACTCTTTACCAGACACTGGGGTAGTCATGGTCTGTTGCTCCCCATGCTGTGGTCCCTGTAGCATTGTAAAGTAATTAGGGAAGCTTTGTAGAATATAAGATATGCTGTAAAATTGTTATATGAATGAAAAGACACTGGCCAAGTAAACGACTACAGGAAAGCAATTGACACACTTGATGCATATTTTACCCCCAAAAGAAACACTGAAAGTTAGGGGTGTCTACAAAACGTGGCCTACACCATTTGGCCTACCTTTTGGCTTACCTTTGGCTCACTGTTGGCTTACCTTTGGCCTACTGTTGGCTTACTTCTGGCTCACTGCTGGCCTACTTGTGGTTCATTGCTGGCCTACCTAGCTTGGATATGGTGCACCTATAGCCTACCATACCTATTGTTGTTTTCTTTTGCGTACCAAATATTTGTCTTCTGTTGTACGCACATGGTCAATTGTTTCCAAGCATCAATTGGGATCTCGTCACTGATGGTTTATTTGACCTCATTCATATTGTTTCCAATACAATGCCCCCTTGGTGGATGCGAGTTTTGACCTAAAGAGCTTCCTCGCAGCAGCACAGTGCATTAGACCTAAACCAAGGACAGACACTAGACCGTGCTTTTGTAAAAGAGTTTCTTTTGATGAGACTCTTTTAGATAAGAGAATTACTAGAAAGAATATGTGATAACCAACAGTTGAAATAAATAGTAGAAATCATAAGATTTCTTGGTCATAAAACACTTTGTAGTATGCACTATTATGTATGTGAAGCAACGAAGTGACCTTGTAAACTTGCATGTTGACTAATTTCATCTCCAACTCACTTTTATCAAAAGGCATGTTTTAGTTGCTCGGCCCCAACAACTGACGTCAGCATTTTCAATGTAACTAGATTTTTGCAAACTTAGCAAAGTTTTTGGTAACATTTAGGCTTTAAGTCTCTTGGAAATCCTAGGAAGCCTCCCTTCACAAAAAACTTATTTTACCTCATTCATTCAAAGATGCTAATTGTTGCAAACTATACTGGAAAGTCAGATTTTGCTTTGAGTGACTGGCTTTGCTGCATGTGATACAGTCCACTGTTGTTGTTGCTGGTACAATTCCAAACAAAACACAGAAAACCAATCAAGACAACCTTATTGTGGAAAGTCCATAGGTCATAAGTGTTGCTGATGCAAGTCTGGTAGGCCAGCAGTGGGCCAAAAGCGTAATGTCTTATGATTATTATCATTGTTATTATTTGTAAGACCCAGGCCCCCTGAAAATAAGTAAGTTGATACACGAGGCAGACAACGAAGATGTCGTAATGTTTGTTTGCAACCTGCAATATCCGACAATGGCGACGAGAATAAACTAGACAGGAAAAAGAACATGGCAGGGGCTGCTTCATTACAGCCTGTACCACCTTTTGATGCAGTTACAGATCCTGCTAACGCATGTAACGCCTGGAAACGGTGGGTTTCAAGATTCGAGCAGTACTTGGCCGCTGCTGATATCAATGAAGACAAACGAAAAAGAGCCCTGTTATCCCACTTGGCTGGAGAATCAGTTGCAGATATCCTAAAAACACTCTCAGATAATGGAGATGACTATGAAACAGCGTTAACAAAACTTAATGAACATTTCGAGCCACAAAAGAACTTGCTTCATGAAACATATTTATTTCGTCAAGCCAGGCAAGAGTCAAGTGGGACTTTAGGCCAGTTTCATGTTCGATTACAAAACTTAGCCTCACGTTGTGACTTTGGGGATAGAAAAGATTTTGAAATATTTTTGCAGATTGTCACTCATGGATCATCAAGTCGTTTAAGGAAGAAAGCTTTAAGAGACCCCAAGTACACTTTGAAAGAAATGCTATTAGATGGCCAAAGAGATGAAAGAAGTGCACAGCAAGCAAGTAGTATAGAAGGTAACAATGAAGCCAAGCAAGAAGTGCATCGTGTGATACACAATCATCCCCAGAAAGGATACGTTCATGCCAGAAAATGTCATCAGTGTGGAGGATCATACCCTCATAAAAACAAGACCTGTCCAGCTGCTGGTAAGATATGCCATAAATGTGGGAAAAAGAACCACTTTGCAAAGTATTGTATGAGCAAAACCCAACAAGAGCCAAGGAAAACACAGAATTTCAAAAAACATGCTAGGCCAATTGCAGCAACATCAGTAGATAGTGAACAGAGTGACTCTGATTCAGATTTTGATTATGTTTATGCTGTGAAACCAAAGGAAAAACCTAGTAACACTGTTACTGCCAAAATCAGTGATTATAGATGTGATTTACTTGTGGATACAGGAGCCTCAGTAAATATTCTTGATGAAGAAACATTCTGTCAGATACCATCAAATCCTAAACTGGAGAAAACATCAGCTAAAGTGTACCCATACAACAGCAACAGCCCAGTAAAATTGTTAGGAAGATTCCAAGCCAATGTGGAGACCAAAAAGCGTATCACTGTAGCCACATCTTATGTCACAGAAGGGAACTCTGGTTCATTATTAGGTTCAGAGACATCCCAAGAACTTGGTCTTGTTACATTTCATATCAAACCAATGGTTTCAAAAGTGAAAAACAGCCATTATAAGCCTCAAGTTGCTCCTACTGGATCATGGATTCCTATCAGATCTACTCATGATAAATCCATTGATGCTGCTTTACTTGCAAACAAAGAAATTTTTAGAGGAATAGGGAAGCTAGATGGAGTTCAGATCAAATTGAACATTGATGAAAGTGTAACTCCTGTTGTTCAAAATACAAGACGCATACCATTTCATATAAGGAAACAAGTGGAAGAGGAATTATTAAGTCTGGAAGCACAAGGAATCATAGAGAGCGTCCCAGAGGGGCAGGCAACTCCTTGGATATCTCAGATAGTAGCAGTACCAAAGAAGGACGATAAGTCAATTAGAATGTGTGTTGACATGCACTCAGCAAACACAGCCATAAAAAGAGTTAGGCATGTCATGCCTACAGTTGATGAAATAATGGTACAATTAAATGGAGCTAAATTCTTTTCAAAGATAGACCTTAGTCAAGCATACCATCAGTTAGAATTGCATAAAGATAGCAGATACATCATTACATTCAGTACGCACATTGGTTTATTCCAGTACAAAAGATTAAACTATGGTACAAATGCGGCTGCTGAGTTATTTCAACATACACTACAAGAAGCTTTTAAAGGGTATAGATAATGTCAGAAATTTAGCAGATGATATTATAGCAGATGATGATAAAGCATTGAATGAATATCTTGCAAGATTAAAGGCAAGAAATCTAACAGTAAACAGAGAAAAATGTAAATTTCTACAACCAGAACTTTCATTCTTTGGTATGGTATTTTCAGAAGATGGTGTAAAACCAGATCCAAAAAAGATTGCAGATTTAGTTGATGCTCCTATACCAAGCAATGCATCAGGAGTGAGAAGTTTATTAGGAATGGCTAATTTCAGTGCTAAGTTTATACCAAATTTTGCAGACATAACAGAACCACTGAGAAGACTGACTCACAAAAACAGTGTATTCAAATGGGAGAAAGAACACTCAAAAGCATTTAAGAAACTCAAAGATGTTCTGACAGACAGTCCAGTTATGACATATTTTGATGTTGAAAAAGGAACATACCTGATTGTAGATGCCAGTACCATTGGTATTTCTGCTATTCTTGCACAGTCAAGCAAAGATGAGCCTCAAAAATTGATTGCATATGCCAGTAGAGCACTTACCCCTGTAGAGTGTCAATACTCACAAACTGAGAAAGAAGCACTTAGTATTGTGTGGGATACTGAACATCTTCATATGTATCTTTATGGAAAAATTTTCAATCTGATAACAGATCATAAGCCTTTGGAGGTGATTTATGGGAACCCCAAATCAAAACCATCATTACGCAGAGAAAAATGGGTGCTTCGCCTACAGCAATGTTGTTTCAAAGTTATTTACAAGCCAGGAAAAGATAACCCAGCTGACTTTATGTCAAGACACCCTACAAAAGTCAGTGTAAAAGAAAATATGGCAGATGAATATGTGAGATACATAACAATAAATGCAATACCAAAAGCCATGACTATAGAGGAAGTACAAAGAGAAACAGAAAAAGATGAGACACTCCAAGCAGTCATAAAAGCAATTGAAACAGGAGATTGGAGTAACCAGCAGTTAGTACCTTATAAGCTAGCTAAAGATTCATTGACAATCAATCATGCAAATGGAATTATTTTGAGGGGTAACCAAATTGTTATGCCTAAAGCCCTATGGAAAAGATCAGTAAAGCTAGCGCATGAAGGCCACCAGGGCATTGCTAAGACTAAAGCCCTGATCAGAGAAAGAGCTTGGTTTCCATTTATTGAAAAGTTGGTAACAGAAGAGATTAGTAGCTGTCTACCTTGTCAAGCAGTAGGAACACAAAAAGCACCAGAACCTTTGCGAATGAGACCTAGGCCATCTGGACCTTGGAAAACACTACACATTGACTTTTATGGACCACTTCCAAGTAGTGAGTATATTCTTGCTATTGTAGATGCTTATTCTAGATTCCCCATAGCGGAAATTGTAAGATCTACAGCTGCTCCAACTATTATTCCAAGGTTAGATCAAGTTTTTGCAATGCATGGACTTCCTGAAGAAATAATAACAGACAATGGTCCACCCTTCAATAGCAATGATTTTGAGAGATACTTAATGACTCTAGGAATTAAGTTTGACCCTTCTACACCATTATGGCCCCAAAGGAAACTCAGAAGTAGAAAGATTCAATCAACCTTTAGGGAAAGCAATCAGAGCTGCATGTGTAGAGAACAGAAATTGGAGACAGGAACTTCAAAGATTTTTACTAAGTTATAGATCCACTCCACATACAACCACCAAGATTGCACCCTCAGAACTGTTATATAATAGGGTCATTAGAGGGAAACTACCTTGTTTAATCAAGAAAAGTAAATATAGAAGACACAGAGAAGCTCAAGAAAATGATGCAGTTGGGAAAGATAAAATGAAAAGCTATGCAGACAAAAGAAGACACACAAAGATTTCTGATATAAAAGTTGGTGATACAGTTTTGTTAAAACAAGACAAAAAGAACAAGTTTGCTGCAAACTTTGAAAGCACAACATACAGAGTTGTATATAGGAAAGGTTCCAGGGTAACAGCAGAAAGACAAGGTGGAAGAAAAGTCACTAGAAATGTTAGTTTTTTCAAAAAGTTTAGTCAGAGAGATGATGATGATGATGATTTGTCAGATGATGACAACCAGAAAGTAACAGAAAGAGTAGATGAGGAAAACAGAGAAAACAGACCCTGTTAGACAAAGAAGAATGCCAGAGAGATACGGAACAGTTGTTGCAACAGACTAAGAGGAGAATTTATTTCTTTAATTTTATTTTTACATTCTGTTATGTTTGTGTTTTCAAAAAAAGGGGGAATGATGTAATGTCTTATGATTATTATCATTATTATCATTTGTAAGACCCAGGCCCCCTGAAGATAAGTAAGTTGATACATGAGGCAGAAAACGAAGATGTCGTAATGTTTGTTTGCAATCTGCAATATCCGACAACAAGTAGGCCAGTGGTGAGCCAAAAGTAAGCCAACAGTAGGCCAAAGGTAAGCCAACAGTGAGCCAAAGGTAAGCCAAATGGTAGACCAAATGGTGTAGGCCACGTTTTGTAGACACCCAAAAGTTAGACTCCACATGTGATTTTGAGGATTTAGATAGAAAGCTGAATTCTGCGATCATTCAAAACTGTGTAGATTAATGTCTCCAAAGATATGCTCTCTTAGAAACTGACGCTACATTGGATAAATTTCTTGCCAACGCAGGCTGCGGAACGCGATCTGCGGAACGCAGGCTGCATAATGCAGCTTGCAGGTCATGTTTTATGGCCAATGGCTGCAAGGCAGTACCATGGGGCCATCTTCTTGGTGACACTAAGCTTTTTAGTTTCAGGGGGTCTGGTCTCAAAGCTTACCCTTAAACCTCAAAAATTGACATTTTGTGATATAACATTTGTCAGAGGTTCTTTTGGAGCATGGAATAAATTCGATAGTTAATGGAAAATTCTCCTTCAACAATCATAACATATTCATGAGAATACACAAGGTTATTGAGCATACCATTACAATTGCATCATGTTAGGTATGCATATTCAATATGAATAGAATGATTTTACTCATTGATTCTCCATTAATTTGATAACAATGGTTTGTGGTTATCAAAATCTGAGTCAGAGGCAGTTAATCACTTGCAACCAAGCAATTTAATTCATGATATTGATTTCCTAATCCTGTGGCATGTTCTTTTCACAGGAACAGTAGTTCTTACCTACCAGAATTTTGCCATTCCCCCTGATGCAGAAATGTTGGCCTTCTGTGGGTGACAGCCCCTTCTGTATGGTGATGCTGCCTTTGGTCATAAAACATTATGCATTATGCGGATTACACCAGCCGGACAAAGGACATGCTTTTTAAGTCAGGGACCTGCAAGCTACAGGAATCGAAGAAGCTCTCTCATCAACACAACTCTCAGAGTCGGTTAGTTTTACAACCACATGGTGGCTTTGTGTCACATCATAAATGCATTGGTTTTGGCTAATAACAATTCATGTGGTAATCTTGTTCATTTGAAGTTTTTGAGTGCTCCAACATTTTGCTTCAAGTATTGGTTAGGTAAGAAGAGTTACCATAAGGTTTTGGACAGAGAAGACTAGGATGGCTACTGCAAAGATCTCTAATGGAAGCTCAGCTTGAGAACAGGCTGTTCTCAAGATCAAGCATCTTACCCATCTTACCCAACTGCTTCCCCAACTGCTTCAGCTTTTTAGCCTTCCAATGTCTTTTTTTTCAGGTATTATCGCTCTGTAAATTGACCTTCAGAATCGGAATTTTTCGAGAATTCCCTTAGATTTTTAAGGTCATCACCGTCATCATCAATCAATACCAACAGTGAACTTTCATTTTGTTGTTTGAAGAATTCACAGGCATAATTTCCAGGCATCACCAATGATGGATTTATGCTGACACATTTCTTAATCCCTTCACGTCCGGCTGAAATTAAGCTCAACAGGAAAACCTAATGTAGATTATCGTTTTCCAGGGGGTATCATAATCAGTGATTCAGTAAGCAATAGATAAATGCAATGTGCATAACCTTTCAAATCAATCAAAATTCCAAATGCTTTACCCCCTGAAAAATTCGTAGTTTTCAATAAATACTGTTGGGCCATATGGCCCTTCCGGGGGTGAAAGGGTTAACTTGAATATCAAGCTTCTTCTGGGCATTTTGCAAAATTGGAGCAAGATTGGAGCATTTCATCCCATTTACATACCCCAACAATCAGTCTTACCATAATCTTACTAAAGAATCGGCCAAGATTGATGTCTGCACGTGTTGCATCAATTAACTTTTTTGAGACTTAAGAAAAGGTAATGGGAAAATCTTTCACACCTTGACACTTCACACCAAATTTGTTTGTGGCAATATTTCATGATTGAATCGGTTTTCAATCATTACGAAGCCATGTTCCGTGGTACTCAAATGATAATCACAAACCTTTTTAGATGTGTTGACCATATGTCCATTAAACTCAACAACTTGTGAGGCCCTGTTGACTCCTTCCAAATCTTATCAATGGTATCTGCTCTTCTGTTATTGAGATTTCAGAGTTCATTGCAAAGCATAAAAAACAAAATGTCTACTTTTGGTTCATGTCGTTCCTTGCAAGTGGACTCCATAAAATCAAAAAAGGGCTTCAAGTGTTGCCTTTTGCAGTTTTGGATATTAACTACCAATTTAAATGGTCTGTTTCATCCAGCATGCCTTGCACGTGTTATCTCTTGGTTTGCCTTTATTGTCACCATTTTCATGGTCTGGATGAAACAGACCCTTTAAGGGGTAGCTTTGACTGGCTTGGGCCACATGTTCGCTTTTTAGTTGCTTCCCCCCTTGGAACCCCATTTCAACATATCATTCTGATCTACCACTGGAGAAACATGAAACAAAACAGAGCTCTGCTATGGGTGATATTTGGATAATGGGGTGGAAGATTCAAAATGCAATTGTTTTCTTGGTTGGACTGGTGAATCTGATGTCTGCACTTGTTGCTTTCTTGGACTGGTTCTTCTCTGATACATGCATATCTTACAGTCACCCATTTGATGTTTGTCAAAATTTGCAATGACAGCTTTACCAGGAGCATGAACACCCCGCTTGCTTTTTGATTGCTTGTTTCTAAGGTAGATCATGACAATAGAGTTGAATTCAAGATAACACACAGTAGTAACACAAAAGGAAACAACAGTTTTCTCTTCATCAAGTATATTATGAAACTTTGAAATGAGCATATCAAATTCTCAGCAATACAAATTGGCGGAGCCTATTACTATTAAAGCTATGTAATGCCACAGCTAATCAACTCTAAAATTCGTCAATCATTTGCAAAAATCCTGAACCAGAAGTTCTTTTTCAAGAAAATTTTTCCATAGCTTTGGAAAGTGACATAGGTATTTGCTAATTTCTCCTACAGCGTAGCATACAATTTTTCTCAAACTATATAGATGTAATATGAAAATACCCACAAATAACAACAACTGAGACGCCTTGCACAAATAAATCTTGCATTATGGGAAATCTAATCTGACATTTGCAAAAGTGTTAATGTTGCCAAATCTTTTTTATAAATAATTTTTGTTTTCCCTGCATTGAAAGTTTTCTAGTTCAATTTCATTTTAAAATTCCCAAGATACGAACACTCTCAACAAAGACTACAAAACAACATTAATAACAACGAAATAAAGTAAAGATTTAAAGACAAATCTAAGCATAAGCATAAAGCAACATCAAAAACAACAAAATGATGTAATGGTATACTTTTTTTATTAGAATGTATCTAGGCTAAGACGGCCTGTAACCTAATAACAACGAACGTAACTACAAGATCAACTAAGTTACAATCGTGTGAAATTAGTAACAAAGAAAATGTTGATTGTCCTGATAAAGATAACGATGATCTACATGGTGTTAATAATGGATAGCAAACATTAAGTGGTGTGCGTTTATTGCAAGGAAGATTCTGATTTCAGTCTGAAACATTTGCTACCAAATTCAGGCAGCTTTTGTCCTCTTGGCTCATAAACCAGATAAATTTATTCCATACACTGAGTTGGATTACATTTGGGAACAAATTTACTATTCAGGTTTTGAGATGTTTCCTGTCCTCGTGAAACTGTGGGCACATCATGACAAGGTGAACTTCATCACCAAGAACTTGAGTTCCAAGAGACAGACAGTATTTACAGTGTCTATCAGATCTTGGTCTTTTATTTTTACCAAACTGCCCAGCTTCTATTTCAAGGTTATGTGCACTCATTCGTAAATTTGAGAAGCATTGTCTCTTCTTAAAGTCATTTATTACATCCAAATGTGTTTCGAATTTGAAAACTGACTTTATCTGTGCATAAGTACACAGCATTTTATCCTGCACTAGATATTCATTGAGATTAGAGAGGGTGTGATTTTCAAAGAAGTGCCTAACTTTCAACTTGATAGCAGAGACGTCGTCACTTGGTAGAATATCACATCTTGCTTGCAATTCACAGACCCTGTGGGGGTCATCAAGGGGGGTAGAAATCCGCCGTTCCGCGTGATTTTCAGTTAAAATCCGCCGTTCCGGCCATTTCTTGCCAAAGTTCCGCGTCCCGCCACTTCGTTATCAATGATGGAACAAAGTAGTATTGTTAGACATTTTCATCCATCCAGGTGGAAAGAGGAGGAGAGAGGCTGTTATAATTCTTGTGCAAAGCTTGGAAAATCTTCTCATAGTGCTATTCAGAAAATCAAAGATGTGACCACGACCTATTTTTACAAGACAACATATGAAGGATCCGCAAATCCACAACGTTTCATGAATATTCCGCATTCCGCTTATCATTTTCGAGAAAATCCGCGTCCGGTTGGGGTGGAGAATTCCGTCGTTCCGCCGAGAAATTGCTAGAATTCCGTATTCCGCGACAAATTTTCTTCAAATTCCGCTGTTCCGCAAACCCTGATGACCCCCACGACCCTTGATACCCAGTTTACAAAACCTAAGTTGGCAGCATCACAAAGGAAGCGAAAGGATTTAGAGGCAAGTTGATGTGGCTCAGAGACATTCAGTAATTGCAGTCTAGCAAAGAATTTCAGCATACAGACATGTCTGATTGACTGAAGGGAAATTCTTCCTAATTTAGCATAAACTGCGTTTGTACACATTGTTGATTTTACACCCAGAATGTATTTGCACGCAGAAAGATGCAGTCGTTCTAATTTACTATATTCTTCAAAGTCGCAAATTTCGGAAGCATAATTCAAAATAGGAACGATTGTTTGCTCATAGGGGTAAAGAAACAACCTGGGTTGGAAGCCACTGAAATCTTTGCATCTTGAGATAAGAGTATGGTATGCCTTACCAGCCTTTAACTTCATATTTTCAATGTGTTCATTGAAAGAACCGTTAGATTTAATTGTGACACCAAGGTATTTGAAGGAATCACATTCTTGTAGTTTCTGTTCACCTAAAAACCATGTTTTCTGTGGCTGAGACTTTCTCTTATTTTTCCTTAAAACCATGACTTTGGTTTTGCCAATATTGATCTTCATCATGATATTTTTCAGTGAAATCTTTCAGAACATCAAGTTGTGTTGGAAGGTCTTCTGGAGTTTCTGCTACGAGCACTAAATCGTCTGCATACAACAGAGTGTGTACCACATTGGCACCAAAACTAATTCCTTTCGCTTTGGAACTAAAGTCATTTTAAAATAACGTGATATACAAGGAGAGCTTAACCAATTTAAAGGGAATTTGCAAGAAAGGAATTTCTTAAGGAGGAGCCTCCTCATTAGGTAAACTAATCGAGGAGAGAGCACCCCCTGTACTAAAAGCCTATTATTTTACAGTTGCAACACCTTTTGTTCATTTGAAGATTGTAGAAATGTTAGAGACATCTTAAACTTGGTATTTTGCGGAGAATATTTAAGATTTGAGTGTGCAACAAAAAATGGACACAGAGGAGATGGTTTGATGACACCAGAAATGCTGTTCCAATATATGGTCCCTGCATATCTAACAGATCTTAAACCTTACAGCAACTGCAAGTAGGCTCTTCACAACTTCCAGGCTTACGAGAGGAGCATAATCCTCATTTGGCATGATTGTAGCTTTCTAAATCACCAAATAAAGTGTCAAAACCTTTCCTTTGTTGAGCTTGATAGTTTTTCGAAAACATTAACGCATTAAAAGGGAATAAGCATTGGGGATACTGGTAAAGAATGCTGAAAATTGAAAGTGATGTTTATTTCAAACTTACCTCCTAATTTTTAAGATACATGCCTGCAAATATTTGTTAGGTGATTGTCTACATCATCTTCTAATATATCTACCTTCTAAATATCCATTATTTAATAGACATATATGTTTACAAGCACTGGTTCACAATCGTTATTTACAGCTCTGGGCACTCCACACATGCGACAAAAAAGTTTCAGTATTGACTTGTTAAACTGCAGATTTTTATCCATGGCGATTCATGGTGGCAAATGATGTTATGCTGTCACAAAGAGAATAAAGATGATAGCATCATATGTGAAAGTACTGTATTTAACATACTTGTTTACATCTGATATAGATTATACATATGACTATGCAAACCCCTTTATCCTAGCTAAGCAACACCATATTTACGAAAACCTATACTTATAGATCATATTGGATTTTTGTGGAAAATAAATAAATGCTGTCATTACAACTTGACTGACTCTCATGTAATCTGGTCCTAAACCTTGGAAAATTTTCCCACCCCTACACCCTATTTTGGATGCTCAAAAAATTTATTTCTTTGATTGTGCATAACAAAAAAAATTTCCTCACCCGAGAAAAATTAATTAGAGGGTGCTAAAAATGGTCGATTTTGATGCTCAATTTTTAAATGTATGCTCCCAAAAATTTGACCCCTTTTCATCACGTTGTCAAAATAGATTGTTAACTTCCGCTTTTGGATTCCTGTGATACAATGTTTTTAAGTTATGAAAATTTCTATTGTATCACACAGAGGAATGCCAAGAATGTACAAGTGAGTAGTTCCAACATTTGCAAAATCTAAAGCATCTGGCGAATCTAACAGTAGTGTATATTCCGCTGTTTTATAATATAATCACATTGGGTGTAGATTTTATTAGTATTGATTCAAAATTTTACACAGACTTCTATTGAAATTGATTAAGTCTACCCCCAGGAAGGAAACAGTTAATTCTTGATTGTAAGAAGGATGAAAACTGAAATTCAGAAATTTTCATCGTTCTAAGTGCAGTTGGTAAAAATTTACAGAAGAAAAATAGCTGTAGGGATAATTTGGCCCCACCCCCTGGGTTTGAAGAATGGCCAATTTCACAAAATGGGCCTAAATGCCCAATGTTAAATTTTATTTTGAGAATAAAAAAGAATTGTCCAATGAAAGTTAAACACAAAAACACAAAATGAAATTTTTCAATGGAGTTTAAGTTTAGGCAAAGCTTACCAGTATTCTCCATCTTTTTTATGGACCTTCTTTGCTTCCTGAGCTAATCCCCACATGATTCTATGATCTGTCAGTTTCCCGCTTTTTCTCTGGAACGCAATGATAAAATTTTACCTTACCTGGTAAAAGTAGGGTTTTCCGGTTGCTGAAGCCAATGAGTGCATTTTCAAAGGCGCATCCATGCCGCATTTGGTATATGTGCACCAGCAAGCCACGGGATCATTCTTTAAAAACTTTGCCTCTAACATATCGGCATCAGACCATCTTCATGCACATCGTTTAGTTGATTTTATTTATTTGTGTCAGTTACTTGTCCATATACAGTTGGAAAATGCTACAAACTGCCGTATTCTCTGCCCCAGAACAATCTGCTGGGCTGTCACTATGGGCCCATCCACACAAGAGCTTAAATATGACCAAGTCCGTCAAACTCTGCTTGGGTCGTAATTCAGTCATCCAATTAATGTGCTCCCTGCTTTAAATATTCCAAATCTGCGGCTGCTAGGTCCCTCAACTGCTGTCAGGGCATCAAATAAAGATCTGTCAGCACTAAGCAAATCAAAATGAATTCAAGGTGCATTCACGTTATCTCATTCGATTCAAATGCTCACTTGTGCTCCCAAAGGTAAGAAGGCTCACAGAAACAAAATTTTCAAACTCAATGTTACAATGGCTGGTCTTAGACGCAGAGTGAAAGACCACTTTAATTTTGAAGAAAATGCAATGAATTTTGTGAAGTCTCTGAGGACAAGCATTTTGAAGAGAAATTGGTAATAAACATGTCAGCAGCGAATGATGTAATCCTACAAAGTCTAACTTACCTACTTCACTCAAGAAAATAAACATGAAGGAGAAACAAAGATAGGAATCAAATGTTTTAGCCGAATTTTGCTTGTGGCCCTTGGCCGGAAAGCATCATGATCTCATTTTCACGGACCAGTCATACAGCGAACAAGGGAGGAAAGCAAAGGAAATGTGTGAAGATTTTCTAAATTTTACTTACCTTCAAAAAACGCAACCAGGACAAAAAACTGCTTCAAATTTTCCGAATTTTTTTAAAGAAACCTACTCTCGATACGTTGGGATATACAAGATTTGATGGCACTTGAAACTTTCTTGATAAGACCTTGTATATAAGTCTTGCAAACTGATAACATCTTTAGCCATTCCCCCCGGCAGCATTTTAGCCTTGCCACAGTCGCAGGTACATGGTGACATTAGTTAGACCTGGTTCACACTAGGTTATTTTGGCAATTGCAGTTGTGCAGAGAGACCCAAAAAACAAAGACTTGAAAAGCAAGATGACTTTACTCTAGCAAATGTACGCAATGCATATAGGAAAAGACACTTGAAGTTACCTGCTTAAACTTATTTTACTTCATTTCACTGTTTGTTTCTTTGTACCAACATAGCTGTGTTCAGTTTTTTGTATGGCCTCACACATCTCAAGTTTGTTTTCTCCTCCTCTGTGAATTTTCTCCCATCATTCTCTTTTGTTAACAGTGAACCTTTGGCTGAAACTGTTCAGCCCACTTTCAATTACTTCAAGACTGCTCTGTTGTAGACTCATGCTTTTTGACGATGATGGTTTGCCTAAAGGCAATCCTTTCAGTGGAAAAAGGGTTCCTGCTTCATCTCCCTTCCAAACACCTTCAGGTGACCAATAGCAATACCAGATGCCTACCTTTCCATTTCCTTCAAGCTCAAATTTGAAAGCATATGCTGCTTGACCAGATTTCTTAAAATCATCAGATTTTGACAGCTTTGGATTCCTTACGAGTTTCTCAACGGTTTCATTACAATCTTGTTTCCACAATGGCCCCCAGAGGTGTCCATGAAAGAAAAGTTTCCAGAAAAAGTTTTTTGCTGAAAAGTTGACAGCAATGCTGCATTTTTGATATTGTTAATGGCACACTCTTCAAATTCAAATACCAAGGGGTTGGTACCACATCCTTGTGTTTATGTCATCTGGTGAAGCCATTTCCAGCACTTTCACAACCATGGCATCATAGAAGTTGAGTGTGATGTGTTTGTTACGTGTGGAATTTATAGCATTGACACACCACTCCTTACAACATTTGGAGAACTTCTGTTTTAAGTTTCATTGAGGGGAGGTGATGATGACAGATTTTCTTGCCAGTATTGCTCTATTGCACTTAAAGCAACAGAGAGAAATTGCACTTTTCAATGCCAATAACTTCACCAGTGACTGGAACAGTCATCAGTTCTTCTGGTGTTGGCTGTAGTGGCCTCAACGAGCTAGTGGCCCAGACGGCAGAGGGGGTGCGGTAAGAAAAAGATGCAATTTATGTGGATGAGTAATTTTGGTCAATTCTGGGGCGCTGTTTACGAAAATTGACGTCATACGGCAAATTTCCAGGGCCTTCAGCCTCTTTTTCACAAAAACGTCTCATTTTCAGCCAAAAACATAAAATCACCTAAGTTTAAGGATGTGCTTAATCTACCAACCATAAATCAGTGGAAACCATCAGTAACATGTTTGATAATAAGTTCTATAACTAGAAATCAAATCTATAAAATTCCGGTCATGTGATATGATGTCACAGTATGTCAATATGGTTACATATTTGTGCACTAAAATTTTTATTGAGCACTGGTATGCCTGGGCGGATGGTCAGGGTGAGGATTGAACAAGACATTAGCTTTACTAACTGTATTGATTCTCATCTGTCGAATCGAGGGGTATTTCACTCTCAACAATTGTTGTGTGCATTTTGTCAAAAATCTTTTTGTCTTCAGGAAAATCTATAAAAAATCAAAGAAATTCTTTCTTCCTAGAAAATGCATACGCTTTCAAATGTGAGAAATGCCCATTCCTCACATAAAATACTCATGCAGAGACAAGTTCAACATGATTCCTATATGTACTGAACAAATCAACAATATGATATGGCTTTGAAACCATCCTGTAGAATATGTAAATGTTTATCATGAAAATATTGCACATCCTTAAATTAGAACAGACAATAAGTTGTAGAGCAGCAAGCGTAAAACACAGGTTGACAGGTTTACAGGTTCCAGGTTAACAATCAGGAACACCTGGTCATCGTGCTCAAGTTATTGGGGTCCTAACGGGTATTATACCCACTCTACTTGACTGCTCTGGCTGATCAAGAATACGATCAAGGATTTAAAACAAAGTACCCCTCGAGTTCCACTTAGATTATGTAGGCCCATCGAAGTTTATCTTTTGACCCAAAATTTTTTTTGGTCATTTTGGTACAGTATTTATCACCAGACAAAGCTTGACGTCTTACTTGTCAATAGCTACAAAAAGCTGCTGATAAAACTTGAAATAAAAACAAATTTCCGCATTTTCCGCGTTTTTGAAAATCACCCATAGCCAAAACGAAAACGCGGAAAATGCAGAAATTTCTTCTTTGTATTCCTGCTGGAATCTTTGGTTTGTCAAAGTGGTTTCTTACCCATATTTTGATTCAATAAACATGATTTCTTGCATTTCACAACCTTTTTGTCTTTTTCCGCATTTTCCACATTTTCGACCTGGCCTAAAGAAACTTCCAAAAGAACAAAACTGAACTTCTTGTTCAACACAACTGGGTAATTCAAAAGAATGTTCTTGCGACTGCAAGGCTCTTCCTCAGCCGTCCTCAATATCTAGAAAGCAATGTACAGTAGCCTATTGCATGCCAAATACTACCCTAGACGCAAACTGACGTCTGGGATATCGTTCAACAAACATTAACAGCTCCTAAACTCTGTATCATTCAGGATATCAAGTAAGCTTCCAAAGACCATGTTTCAATGCCGAAATTAGAAACAAAAAATGCCGAGATCTCCCGTGCTTGAATTCAGAAGTGTTTTTCCAAAAATAGTGAAACCTAAAACTGCTGTAATGCAAGTTTCATGCTCCTATACAGTAAATACTGTACACATTTTGAATATCCCTGGGGCCCGGAATTTTTACTGTGCAAATGCCCGGGGTGTCCCGGGGGGATGGTCAAGGTAGGAATTGAACGAGACATTTATCTTCTGTAAACTAAAAACTCAGATGTTTTCTCCAGGCCAAAGGAACAAAAGGCACCAAGAAAACAAAAGTTACTTTTGAATACTAAATCATATTAGTGGTAGTAATTCTTCATTTAATGATGGTGATGCTACTATAATAGCAACTGCAGTAAAAAGGTAAAATTAGCCCTTGCACATGATCATAGTTAATGCAGCAATGAAGCACCAAAAACACTCAAAAAGAAATCATATAAAGGGATCAGCTCACTAACAATAGTTAAGGAAGGGATGAAAATATCCCCGCAAAAGTCACACTGACTCAAAAGCAAGTTGTAACCTCCTTAATCTACTGTGAAAGGTGTCATCCAACGGGGAATGTGTTCTAATAGTGGCAGGGATCAGTTGAACCAAACACTCTCAGGGGTCCCATTAGATTTGATGAAACAATTAACCCTTGGTAAGAACTCTAGCAAAGGCTGCAAATACCCACATGCATTAAAGTTCTTTACCCTTACATTGCAGCTCTATTCCACAAAAGCCCATGAATTTGTGTCCAAAACATATGATGTCACCGTGCAAGCTGCAGAGAGAGGAAGAGTCTTCCTTGATTTCACTGGAAAGGGCTCATGAATGATTGACATGTCAGAAGACATGAGTTGGCCTGATTCAGAAGTTCAACAAGAACAGAATTAGGAGTAATCGCCAAAATATGGAAAGTGTTACAGGTAGTCGTCAATCGAAAGAGATAAACATGTCCAGGCATTGGTAGCTATGAAAAATGAAGAGCCCCCTAACAGCTCGTGACCCCACTCATACCTATGCAGAGCGAAAATGACAGAAGAGCCCTCCGCATGCATTTTAACTGTCACCACCCTTGGCGTGTGAAGAAACTGCCCTCAGAGATGAAAACCAGCAAATGCAGCAGACACAACGGCTGGTGTAATCTGCATAACGCAGGTTGCACAATACAGGTTGCATATGGCCAAGAGCTGCATGGATGTACCAAGAGGCTGTCACCCACAAAACACGCCAATATTTCTGTGTCAGGTGGATTGCAAATTCTTGGTATGTAAAGACTACAGTTCCCGTAAAAAGAACATGCCACAGGATTAGAACCACAAACCATTGTTATCAAATCTATGGGGAATCAAATGAGTAACATCATTGTATTCATATTCAATATGCATACCTAACATGATGCAATTGTAATGCTATGCTCAGTAACCTTGTGAATTGTTCTATGTTATGTTTGTTCGAATGGAACTTCGTGGGAATTTAGCTCATTCATCAGGATTTCTACAGAGCAAAGGTTTTTAAGACTTTTGATGAATTTTTCTCTAAAACAAAAGGATTTTTGCCAGAGGTGCACAAGATTTTTTGGAAATAAATAAAATGCCCTTGTGTCAGTTGCCTCCTTGGAGCAAACTTTCAAGTTTTCCAAGTCTGCACTTTTCTGTTGGTCCTACTTCAAGCTTGAAAACATGGACTTTGTGAGCAAACTAATCTGAATTTTCTCTTAATTGCCGAAATTTGTTTCATGCTCCACAAGAAACTTTGGCAACGTTATGATAGCACATAAATTTTTGATATCCATTTTTAATCTTTGAAACCAAACCCCCTGCAACCAAAACGTTTAGTGTCATCAAGTAGGTGGCCCCATGGTACAACCTGCATTATGCAACCAGCCGCAGACACAACAGCAAGTGAATTTCCCAGTAGACCATGTCCACCTCCCAATGCCAGGAGGAGATTAGGGGGGAGAGACGGTCAACCCCTCCTGAACAGCAACCAAATTTAGTGTCAATACAAACTGATCTTTAGCATCTAAATTAGCCAAAGAGGGTATTTGGATTTAAGATACAGTTCATAATGTTGATGTAGGTATTTTTGTTGACACAGGAGCAAAATTTTTGTTGACTGAGTTTGATTTTTGGGAGAAAATTTGCATGGAGAAAAGGCTGGGGTACTCTTGTGTTTCCTTAATTGGTGTTGGGGGAAATATGTTACCTATTGGTGGGGAGGCTAACACATCACTTTGTGCTGGTGTGAAATTGCTTGGTTATCACAACATCCAAATTGATGACTATGTGTTGTACTTGTAAAAATTAGATATGGGCTGGTTATGTTTTTCCTCTCAATTTCCTTGCTTTTGGTATTAACGGAGAATCCAATGTGCTCTGGCTTTCAAGCAACCAGTAATTTTGACATTCTTTCTCTATAGATCAGCAACTAATTTTCAGATTTACAGAAACAAGGTCTCAGCCTCTAAAGTTGAACTATTTTCTATTGAAGAATTAAAAAAGGGATAACATTGGATACATGGCCGCTCCACAACAGCCATTCAAATGATGCACATTTTGTGGGACTGTTGGGTTAGTGCACCCCCTGCCTATGTAAATAGTTATAATAGTCCGTCCTTCGTATATCCTAATATACTCCGTGTTTTGTTATTCGCTTATTCGGTTACAGTTCTTACATATCGCAGTCGCCAAATAAGAACTCTCTTTTGTAGCAATCTTTAGGCAACATTACTGTAACCGAATCAAAATGGAAGCTTCGAAAAGCAGTATTTTGAGCTTCACAGGGAACGGCGACGTCCAAGCTTTTTAGCCAAGATTGAAATACACGCCGCACTGAAAGGTTACACTGGAGAAAAGCTGGCTCAGGCTCTGGCTAGTAAACTTAAAGGGCCAGCATTCCATGTTTACCTACGACTTTCAGCAGAGGATAGAAAAGACCCAGAGAAATTGAAGGCAGAACTCAAAAAGGAGTTTGAAAAGGGAAAACGAAACCGTGAAGAAGCCTTGAGTGAATTAGCAAACAGGCCAAGAAAAGCAGGAGAATCAACGCAGAATTATGCTTACAAATTGTTGGAATTAGTCAAACTGGCCTACCCCTCATTTGACAACAAAGCTTTGGAGGCTATTGCTAAAGATTATTTTGTTAAAGGGTTACACCCAGATATGCCAGTTGCTTTGAAATCCCTTGAAAAATTTGGTGAAGCGGAAATCAAAACCATTGCAGATGAAACAACACGCCTTGAGTTGGCAGGAATTCGTTCATTGTTGTCTGACCCTTCAAACAACAAAGGAGTCTTTGGTGCTGCTAATCCAAGTGATGAAAGATCAATTGTGGATTCAATCACAGAAAAAGTAATTGAGAAATTGCAATTGCAGACAACCTCAATAAACCCAGAGGACGGGGGAAAATGCAACGAAATCAATTTCGCAGCCAGAAACCGCGGCCGTGGTTTTTGAGGCCGTAATTTCAGAGCCCCAGGTTGTGGCCGCTCAGTTTCTTCGAACAGGAATACTGAACCCCGCCAGATGCGATGCAGAACATGCCAAAGCACAGAACATTTGTTTCGAAGATGCCCAACGAGATTTTGTCAGGCCTGTGGTGCCCGAGGCCATGATGCTTGGGACAATAACTGTCCGAATTTTCAATGACTAGATGGCCCTGACATTTTGAATTTAGGGGACAACACAACTGGTGCGTCAACTGTCGTTTTAAAAGCAAGACTGGAAGGAGTTTTTAGTAACGTTTTGCTCGATTCAGGAGCAGCTGTATCAATTATTGACTCGAAAACTCTTGCAAATTTGAAACTCGCAGTAAAGATTAACGCATCAAGTGAAACACTTACAGATGCCTCAGGTAATAACATGAAAATAACAGGTTCTGTAGCTCTGAATGTAAATATTATTGGCCTAAAGAAACCAGTTCTACAGAGGTTCCAAATCATCAATTCTCACTCGCCAGTCAGCATATTGTTAGGCAGAGACTTTTTGCAGAAATTTGGTCACGTGACATTCGATTTCGATAACAATCGTGTAAAACTTGGCCCAGCCTGGATAAGGGGGGCTGAAATAAAAACACCCATACGTGTTCGGGTAGCTGAAAAGACGGTTATTCCTGGTCGTTCCGAAACATTGATTCAAGTGAAATGTGATACCAAGACCGCATTTTTAGAAGGAGACTTTGCTCCTGCAACCATAGCAGGGATGACGGGCATTTATGTGTCAAAAACACGTGTGATTCCAAATTCTGCTGGTGTTTTCACAATCAGTCTGTTGAATGTTTCTGCTGAAGACAAGATTTTGACTGCGCGCAAACCAGTGGGAACATTACATGCTAGCACAACAGGAAGCATCACATCAGACTCGTCAAAGGATACTCCCTCGTTTGATTGCGGCACCCACCTTTCAGAGGAAGAAAAAACCAAATTGATGTCTTTGATTTTCAGTTACCAAGACATATTTGCACAGAATCCGAAAAGGCCTCAGAGGAACAAAATCATTGAACACAAAATCGTTATGGATGATTCAATGCCCATCTATCAAAAGCCACGCCGTGTACAAGCCGCATGGGAGCCCAAAATCAACTCCCAAATCACTGACATATTATACGACCATCTGAATCACCTTGGAATAGTCCTATCATTTTGGTTAAGAAAAAGGATAACACAACACGCTTTGTTTGCGATTTCCGAAAGTTAAATGATGTGACCAAAAAAGACACCTACCCTTTGCCTCACATTTGAGATGTTATCGATAAAATGGCTGGTGCTGTCTACTGGACAACACTTGATGCAGCATCAGCATATTGGTCTATGCCGTTGAAAGAAGAAGACGAAGAGAAAACTGCCTTCTCTGTTCCACGAGGGAAGTTCGAGTTCAACGTAACGCCATATGGTTTGTGTAATGCAGGTGCGTCATACCAACGATTAATGGACATTTGTCTCTCAGGGTTACCCGCAGAACGAACATTGGCTTACGTGGATGATATTGCTATTTTTAGCAGAACATTTGATGAGCATTTAAAGGACATTGAAGCAGTATTCAGCAGATTGCGTAACACAGGGATCACATTGAAGCAATCAAAGTGTGCATTTGCGAAAGAAAGTGTGGAATTTTTAGGATACGAATTGTCCATGGCTGGTATCAAACCACAGAAACGTCTAACTGATGCGATACATGATTTTGAACGCCCAACAACGAAGAAAGATTTAAAGCGTTTCCTGGGACTTGCAGGATTCTATCGAAATTTCATAAAGGATTTTGCTGAAATCTCTAAGCCACTAAATAAACTCACCAGTGAACAAGTCGTGTATCAATGGGACCCAAGTTGTGAAAGAGCCTTTATCTCCTTGAAAAACGAATTGTGTTCAGAGCCCACGCTGGCCTTTCCTCGCTGTGGTGAACGATTTATGGTGGAAGTTGATGCCAGTGACATAGCAGTCGGAGGTGTGCTTTCTCAAATCCAGAATGATAATGGTATCCATCCAGTGGCCTACTTTCCCACTACACTTTCAAAATGTCAACAGAAATGGTCTACTCACAGTGAAGAAGCCTTTGCCCTCCTGATGGCTGTACGAAATTGGCACGTCTACCTCGCTGGGACTGATTTTGTTTTGAATTCAGACCACAATCCATTAGTTCATCTACGCAACCAAAGAGATCCTCACGGAAAATTCGCAAGATGGTTATCAGAACTCGAAGAATACAGTTACACAGTCCAGTATCTACCAGGGAAATTGAACGTAAAAGCAGACGCGCTGTCAAGATCAACTGGAGCTACAACTAGTACAGATCACTTTGATGAGATTTTTGAAGACAAGGTGTATGCATTCAACCATACCGCTAAAGGCTTCAAAGAACAATTAGAAGCAGAACAAAATTCTGACCCGGTGCTAGGACCTGCTAAGCGTTTAATTACTGAAGGTAATACAATTCATGAGGGACACTTGAAACGAGTTTCCAGTCAGTTGAGAATAGAAGATAATATCCTTACTAAGTCAGGAAGACCGATTTTGCCTGCTTCAATGAGACGCTTTGTCACACTCGCCATTCATGAAATGGCCCACTTCGGCACTGATAAAACATATGCGCTCCTCAAGGACAGATTTTATTGGGCCAATATGTATAAATTTGTTCATCGATTCATCACCACATGCTCGGTATGCCAACGCACTAAGCGCGATACACAGGCTCCCAAAGCTCCACTGTTGCCGTTGCACATTCCAGAGGCACCAATGGAATTTGTGTCCATCGATATTGCCGTGTTACCACCAGATGACAGCGGTTTCAAATACATGCTCCTGATCGGTGATGTATTCTCAAAATACATAGAAGCAGTGCCCATGAAAGATCAACATGCCCCAACAGTATGTCGAGCTTTCCGAGAATCATGGATTTTTAAACACGGATCCCCTTACTTTCTTTTGTCTGACCAGGGATCAAACGTTAATGGAAATTTAATTCACGAACTTTGCAGAATATTTAATATCGAAAAGAGGAGATCTTCCGCGTACCACAGTCAAGGCAATGGTTTTGCTGAACGTAACATTGGAAACATAAGGGAAGTGCTACGTGCCTTGCTCCTAGACCGCGACTTACCCCAAAAACAGTGGCATCTCCTTCTGCCAGAAGTCGTTTTCGCGTTAAACACAAGTGAGAGCTCTGTCACAAAATGCACACCTTATGCCATAGTATTCGGAAGGAAGCCAACATTACCACAAGATCTCATATTTACTCGCCATTACCCGCAGCACACCTCCCAAGCAAAAATATTTAGAAAGAGGCCAGGTTGAACTTCATAGCGAGGCTTGCTGCCACCGTAGTGAACTTGATTGCAACTCATGATTCGTAGAATGATTTGTTGATTATTGCGTCAACACCAGTGCTGACACTTAGGAGCGAGCGGCCTAAACCACATTGCAAGACTTCACAAACTATTTCTTTTAACAATCAAAAACGGCATTGTTTCTCCGTAAATCATCATTCCTGGGCAATTCCGTGCGTAGATCCTACCTTCAGGGTGATCTTACTTTTATTATGCCCCGTTGGTCAATCTTCACTTGATACTTTTTAATGGCAACCCCAAGAACTGTCTTTAACATTGGCCAGTGTTATTCTCATAACGGGAATTCCAATCAATTCAAATTTTAGAGTCTCCTTCGTCAAACCAAAGAAAGATTATTTGTCTCCTCCTCCACCTCCAAGCTGCAGAACAGACTTTTATTGTTGTGCAAATCATTTGTTATGCAAATCATGTTTGTTTGCTTTCATCACGCATTGCACTTAGTGCTTTGACAACAGACCTTATGCTTCCGTCCATTATGTCCATTATAAAAGTCTTTCTTTCCTAAACAAAGGCTACCTCAGTTGAATTGAATTCCAATTGTCTGAGCCAAACCTGCCTCCGAGGAAACCCCACAAGGGTTCAATGATGCTTCGCGAACCCCCCTATAACATTGAGAGGATTGAATTCACCTCTTGTTCATGGAATTTTAGCATTACAGTAGAAGAACAAAGGCTTCATAAAACTGAAGATATATAGGTATCACATGGAGAGTGGGTGCGGAGTGCCACAGCGTACGATAAATCGAGGGGCATTTCACTTCCAAAAAATCTCGTACAACTTTGGCAGAAATCCTTTTGTTTTAAACAAAAATCTATGAAAAATCCGTACAAATCCTTTGTTATGAACAAATCTCATACGCTATTTCCAATGAGTGCAGTGCCCTTCGCAATAAATATCAAAAGAATGGCCTAATCTTTATTTTTTACCCACTAAAACGATTTGGGAATAAATGAGTTGCCTCGATGTACGGACTATGCCCAGAACTAAACTAAGAAAATGTCAGTTCCCATCGTCAATTGAAATAGTTGAATGATTATCTGGCCCGTGGCTCAATTCTCCAAGTGTTGGCCATTGCATCTTTCGCAGCAAGCAATGCAATCATTTTTTTAATCATGAGTTGGAATGAAGATCTGAATAACTAGTGTGATTGCCTTAAGCCTCGTGATGACGTTCATTCTGGCCTCTTTCTAATATTTTTTGCTTGGGAGGTGTGCTGCGGCTAATGGCGTGTCTCATATTTGGTAGTAGTACCCCCCAAACTACTGATATCGCAACAGCATCAGACTACGCAATGCAAACGAAGATACGTCTCGCCGAAGTGTATGATCATGTCGCAACAAAACTTGGTTTGAATCACACCCAGATGCAGAGACAATACAATAAGAATTTAAACTTCCATAATTATCAGAGGGGAGATAAAGTGTGGTTAAGAAGGAAGTATTTCAAGGCTGGTGAAACCCAGAAGTTAGTGCCTCAAAGAAGCGGTCCCTGGACCGTTTTAGAGAAGCTTGCAAACGGAGTGAACTTTCGCATACAAAATGATTCAACAAAGAAAACGCAATTCGTTCACCATAATCAACTATACCCTGCAAAGATAGTGGACACACCAGAGAATACGCGACAAGGTGACACGGAACATAACGAAGGCGAAATTGTGACCCAAGATGTTCAAGTCGATGACGCATTTCTAGATGAGGATTTCAGCAGCTCAGACGAATCTGAGACAGATCCGGGACAGAATCGAAGGTACCCGATGAGAAATCGGAGACAAAGAACGATCGAAGGGAGCATTCCCTGGGACAGTATTAACGTTGTTGAACATAAAACTTTATAAAGGTGGGGAGGAATGTTGGGTTAGTGCACCCCCTGCCTATGTAAATAGTTATAATAGTCCGTCCTTCATATATCCTTATATACTCCGTGTTTTGTTATGCGCTTATTCGGTTACAGTTCTTACATATCGCAGTCGCCAAATAAGAGGTCTCTTTCGTAGCAATCTTTAGGCAACAGGACACTCTGTTAAATAAAATATGATTCAGGTATCTTTTGCAAAGCTTCGATTCAATTAGCTTCAATGAATGGCTCATCCCTTCCATGCTCAACTCTGCCTATGTAGGATGGGTCTTTGAATTGGGAAATCTCTAATTTTGCTCAGTCATTACCCCTTTGTTTGTTGAACACTATTATTCTAGATGCAGTAAACTCTGACAGGGTTCTCCAATTTTCTAGCGTTAGGTGGGATTTTATGGCACTTGTAAGATTTAGTATTTCAGATAAGAGGTATTCTCTTAGCTTCACAAGATCAATCCAAATTTGCCCCTTTCTTCCATTTTTGGTCCCCCTTACTTTCATTATTTTATGTTGGGATTTTTATGCTGAAAGAATTCTTAGGTTTGGTGGTGTTTTTGGATCACATTTGGGTATATTTGCTCAGATTATTAGCATAGTCTGTGTAGCATATATTTCTTTAATCCATGTTTGCCCCTACTTTTTTCTTCCTATCTTCCACTGCTAAAATATCTTGTTTTTGAGAGCCAGATTTTGTAGTGAGCCATTAGCATCCCATTAAATGAGACTACCGGGTATTTGAAAAAAGGTAACGGATTTGATCAAGGCTAGTGTAAGAATTGAACTCAAATCAAATGGAAATAATCCTTTAACTATTGCTTCATAGTTAACTTGAAAATAGATACTGAGTTTCTTAATATTAGAACAAGGACTGAACAAGGACAAGTGTGCTCAGGTACACATTTGAATGGAAACGTAAAAACTAAAAACTGACAAACTTATGACTGAATATAATCACCAAGAAATATCATTCTTCAGTCAAGCTGACTTCACAAGGTAGAAACAACTTAAGCCCGAGTCAGGAACTCTTTCAAGGATCTCTGCCTTATGAATTTTTATCTTTTGGGTATATGCGATTCCTTGTTTTGTGATAATTCCGATAATAACAAAAATGCATTTTATTCAAACAAGGAAGATTTTTTCACACCCAAGGGAATTATTTCGCTGATGAATAACTTTTATTTGGCAGGTGTAATTCAAAGGTTTTGTTGAATGAAAGAAGATTTCTCTTTGTGAAACAAATTCATGAATTTGATTTCAAGTTTGATTTGGATTACCATCAAGAATTTGCTGAAGCATGAGGTTTCTTGTAGCTGTCTAGATACCATACTGCTCGAGAAGGTGATTAAACATTCAAAATCCTCGTTTTCATTCTGAGAAATGAGTGCAACCCACAGTGCGCAGCACACTTTGAAAATAAAGAAGCAAATGTCTACAACTGGCATGCACAGAATCAAAAAGTTGGACTAAGCTTTGTTTTAAATTTCTTGGGCAAATTTAGATGTGAGATGAGACTTTGTTGGAGGTATTGAAACAGTTGAGAATTTCAAAGAAAAAACATAGATATTCAAATTTTTAAGTTCGAAATATGAAATGATAAGATCGATAAAATATATTTAGTTCTGAAATATGAAGTCATTAAATGATGAAATGGAAATAGTAACATGAAAGATTTGATTGAGCATTTTGCGAAATCTAGACTAATTTGAACAGAAACTGGCTCATGTGAATCAAAGGGGATTTAGAGCCTGCAGCACTTCCCACATAATGTTGTTAGTTCCACCTGCAATTGGAAAAAGCTAACTGTGCCTTTTGTTTCCACATGCTTCTGCATGCGATGAATAACTTCCTTTTCCAGTTGTTATCATTTCTATCATATTCAAGATGATAAATGACCTAACTGGATTTTTTCTGTGACAAAAGATACATGACAATGGCAAGAGACAAAAGCTTATGGCCTAAACCAAACAAGTAGCTGTTGATGGAATCAACCCACAGAGATGCATCCATCTTAGGCCTTAACCATGAATCACACACTTTATGGAAGGTAGATCTGAAATGAAAATATAAGGGGAAGAAAATGCAGCATCCAAATACCAAATATTCTGGTTGTCTTTACTGCAGCTCCGTTGCTGAGTGTGCACCATTGATTGATCAATGACTATCAAGTTGTAAGGTTGAAAATGGCGCCAATTGGAAAATGAAAGTGAGGATTTTGAATACCTAATAACCTTATCCAGCGGTATGGTATCTAGACAGCTCCAGGTTTCTTGCTTCTACTTTGCTATGATCCAGGAGATTCCACAACAAGCGCATCAACAATTTAGGCAAAACCCAAAAGCTCCGGTTTTGGGATAGAGGCAAATCTGAACTTTTTTGATAAAAATGTCTTCTCTCATTGCTCCAATATCAGCAAACAAGGTGTCCATGTTCAAGTTAACTATCGATGGATAGTTTAAAGGGTATTTCCGATTGATTGAAGCTAAATCCTTAGCACTAGCAATGATCAAATCCATTACCTTTTTTTTGGGACATTTGGTAGATCTCCTCTGTATCACCCTTTTTTGTATACAACTAACTTTATACACATAGCCATCAACACTTTTTATCCATTCAGCTGGCCACAAGATGCCCATTGGCAAATTCCCCAAGGTGTCCTTAGATTGAAAGGAATGTCTGGTTTGTTTGTTCTTTGGTACATTTTTCTACGCGGATCCAGATAAGCTCCATGGCTTGTTCTTTCATTGGTGCATTGATGCAAAAAACGACTACAGATATTCTCTGTTGCTGCCAAATCAATGCAAATTTGATCCTTTCTCCAATTTCTCTTTTTTCTATTTTCCCCATTTTTTGTTTCGGATTTTTTTTTTGCAAAAGGAGTTATTTGATGTGATAGTGTTATGGGATCAGATTTGGATATAATTTGCATAGATTTGCATATCTTCATTGCGTTCATCATCAGACCTCCTTAATCTGCGCGAGCGTCGCTCGCAGGCACAGAATTTCTTCATCAATTTTTTGCAGGCACATTATCTGAAAAAAATCTTCAAATTTTCAAATCTTTCTTTAAAGATTGAGAAGTGAAACAGAGAAGCTTTTAAAACATTCATATCATTAATATTTTCCCAAATGACAGGAAATCATTGCCTCTTATGGCGCCAGTCTACTTTTCAAAGGTCTCTTTCAAGGCCCATTTCCACTTTAATCGCAATTCGCAAAACGGATGTGATTTGTGAATTCCGAATTCAAAAAGCATGCGAATTCAATACACACTTCAGACTTATTCGTACGAATTTTGATTGTTTATTCAACCAATCAAATCTGTCTCCTTTTGATAGTGCGTGTCGCCTTTGTCTCTTTGTTTCATAAAGTTGTTTTCTGATTGGCTGCTTTCAATCGGAGACAATGGTTCGCATGCGAACGTTCGCAAGAAATCAAACATTGCGAACAGGTCAAAATCGCATTGCGAACGTTCGCATGCGATTTGCGAACGTTCGCATGCGAATATCAAACAAAGGATCGCATGCGATTTGCGAATTGCGAATGAAGTGGAAATGGGCCTTCACTCTGTGTTGTCTTACCTTGACGTATGAGAACACCCAAAATCAAACGATCGTTCCGTTGTTTGAGCTTTGTGTAACTCATGTGTCTCATATTTGGCAAGCACAACTTGAAGAACTCATTCGTTCATAATGGGTTGAAGAAAGAACGCTCCTTCAAACTATCGTTGAGCATTGCATCCACTAACTACCGCACAAGTGCAAGTAAGAGGAATAAGGTAAAATGCAGGATATGTAAGTCTGACATATTAGAGCAAAATTGCAAGGTACACCTCAAGAAAAATCACCCAGAAGAAAATCCAGACGATTTGCGACAACACAAACAAGCCCCTACATCTTCAATTTTCGGAGTGAAGTGGGGCAGGAAAGAAAACCAGATCATGAAGAAGCTGTCACTGATTTCCATGAAGTTGCAAAGAAAGCCGCAGATAAAGGAAATACTTGTGAGCACAGAACTAGTTCAGATTCAGATTTGGTTTCTTGTGAAGAGTATCCTACAATGACAGATGATTCAAACAAAGAGACTGAAGAATTGACTTCATCCGCTGACATAGAGAAAAAGGGCAATCAAACCTCGTTATCAAATAAACGAAAAGCTTAGCAACATGTCATTGAAAATCTACGAAATTCACAGAAAGATGGAGTATAAAGAGAGCGAGAAGGGGAAACCAATAGTGTCAGTGGCTAAGGAAGCTGGTCCTCTGTTACCGGAGAGCCTCGTAATGGGTGGCTGCCGTCCACCAACCGACAAACCTGCAAAACCTATCAAATTCCGTTATGATAAGGAAAGAAAGTTGGTGACTTGCTCAGTGTGCTCTCCTGCAGACTAACAGCTGCCCCACCACCAGTTTCAAAGTAAGTTTGCTGTATTCAGCTATGACAGTCTTCCAATGCAATCTGAAGGTGTGATGTCCAAGAAATTTTGAAATTTCACACTTTTTTGTGAAACACTTTTTTGAGAGTATTTCCTGATTTGTTCAATGAGTTTTTTACTTTATACATGATGAATGAAAAAAGTGCAACTTTTGAAGATTACTGGGGGGGGGGGGGGTGGTGGCCTTACCGGCCACTATAGCTACTACTATAGGCCTGTGGGCAAGCATGAAAGAATGCTTGAAAACTTGTGTCAAGCAAGTCGGCATTCTGTCGAGATTGATAATGCAAATCTATCTCATTACAAGCAGTAGAACAACTATGCCACGGAGACAAATGAAGAGATTTGCAACATCAGATGAATGAAAATTATTCCATAGCTCATGCAAATAACATAGATTTCAATCAAAAGATACAATCATTCTCTAGAGAATACTGACTTGTTTCACACATGCTTGCAAGCGCTTCATTGGTTTTGTAACATTTGCCAGTCTATGGTCGACTGACCAATTTATTCTTGTGTTCGTTGTCGAGTAGGTTTCGTCACTTTGAAGGCTGATTTCCTCTCAGCAGAAAGCAAGTAAACAAATCAGCCTCAACATCTTTTGGCAGAAAATCTAGAAGAACCCAAGGGGAGTAGTTTATTTAAATTTGCATGGTGAAAGATTATTTACCGACCTCCAGAATTTCACCTCCTACTGATACCTCTAGAAAAAGCGGCGAGAAATGCATTCCAAAGCCAATAAGAACTGGACTGAAAAACGACCTGATCTAACACAGTTGTAGAAAAACTGTGCAACTGATACCTGGCGCGGAGCTAGAGAAGTTCAGTAAAAACAATATCCTGCCAAAAAACAGCATACATCCGTCAGAAAGCTGCATTAAGTACCCCCCCCCCACCAAGCTTTTGCCTTCAAATTTGGTATGTGCCTTCATGTAGATATCCATACAGTGGTGAAAAAGTTTGAACGGAGATCTTTGTATTAGCGGACTGAAACCTACATCTGAAATCTTTGATTGAAAATGACTTGACCTTTCTCAGAAGCTACAAAAAGAAAAATATGTGATTGCATATGTAACGACGTATAACAACCGACTATATACAAGTAAACACAAGATATAAACACAAGATATCCATTTTCTCACTTCTATCGATTCCCATCAACCTAACTTCCATCAATCTCGACCAAACCTATCTTACGTCCAAAACTCCAACAGCTCCACAACACACACACATTCTGTTTTCTCGACACACCTTAAAAACCTTAATAACACGTGACTAGTACTCAAATCTCTAGACATCTCCACACTCTCCCTCCCTAGAATGAACATATCCGTAAAATGAAAAATAAATGCACAAGAAAAAACTACCTAGTAACCTGGTATTTAAACTACATCAGCTGCAATAAAAGTTTTTTCGTTCACTTTTCTTTGTTCTTCCATAAGAGTTCAATGACACACTTCAGCAATATGGTATGGGTCCATTTCCCTTTTATTTGATTTCCAGCGTGCTATGTACAACACTTACAGTCTTTCTCAGAAACTTCGTTCCTTTTCTGGAAAATCGCAAGTCTTTCATAACTTCAAAAGTTAAACACGGGGGTGCCGTAACGTTCTGGAGGTCGACGCTCACGGCGTAAATCACAACGTCTTTCGTCGTTTCGAACATCTTTTGCAACAGCTGCTGCTTCATTTTTCTGCTTCTGTACTACGATCTCTTCAGCATCGGAATTTTCTTCACCCATCAAGGAGTCAGATTCAGTTGAGTTTTCAATAGCGATATCGGCTAAACTGAATGGCTTTAAACAATTTGCATGAACAAATTTACGTTTTCCGTTTTCCATCGACTCTATCTCACAGTCTTCTTCCATAACGCTAACAATACGGTGAGGACCAAGGTACTTCTCGTCGAGTCCTCTTGCTCTGAAATTCTTTAGAAGGACAACTTCTCCAACGGCAAAATGTTTATTCTTCTTCATATTGTAATTCGAATCGTAATTTCTCTTTTGTTTCTCTTTCGCTTTCTCAACCCTCTCCACAACTAAATGCTTCAAATGTTGGTGACACTCTTTAAGTTCAGCTAAATGTTGTGCGGGGCCTCCAATCGGTTTACTCTCAATCTCTCCCTCCCCCTGACATCAAAGGCAACTTTCGGTTCACGGCCATACATGAGTTCAAACGGGGAAACGCCTGTACTTTCTTGTTTGCTTATTCGATACGCAAGTAATGCTGATGGTAGTTGATCATCCCAGTCCATTTCTTTGTCAACACGCATGCAAAGAAGTAATTTAAGAATTCAATTGAATCTTTCGCATAACTCATCAGTTTGCGGGTGGAATGGTGTAGTTTGTCGTTTCTCGATGCCAAACAATTGGTAAAAAAATGTCATTCAAAATTTCTTCCTTGATCGGTGAGTAAGACTGATGGCATTCCATGTCGTGCAAAAATTTGTTCTAATGCTCGAACAACTGTTTCAGCTTCTTGGTTCGGCAATGCTTCAGCTTCGGCATACTTGGTGTAATAATCAATTACAGTCAGGATGTATTTGTTTCCTTGTCTTGTTGTTTTCAATGGACCGATGAAATCTACTCCAATCATGTGAAAAGGGAGTGGCTCAAATTTAATTGGCTTCATCAGACTGCGCGGGTGAGGGACAGTGTTGTTTTTTGCACGAACCTCACAACTTTTACAAAATTCTTCAACATCCTTGTGGAATCCAGGCCAATAGAATTTCCTCTGAAGCATTTCAAAGGTCTTATGGATGCCCAAATGACCGATTTGCGTGTGAACTTCTTGCATCACTTTTGCCGAAATGTATTTTGGCACAACAACTTGTAGGCGTTCGACATTGTTTGGGTCAGTCCATCTTCTAAACAGGACGTCATCTTCTAGGACCAATGCACTGAAATTGTTGTACAGGGCAGAAAGCGTGTCAGTGCAGTCTTTTGGTCGATCATCAGGCCTCTTTCCTGTGTGTATCCAATTTTTGACAACTGAAATATCTTCATCTAGGTCTTGAAGCTCTTGAAATTCCTCAGTGGACCATGTGTATACTTTGACTCCTTGAACAGGTGCAAGCGAAAGGGCGTCAACATGGCTCATCATGGTGCCCGGTTTGTGTACCACAATTTAATCATACTGCTCTAATTTAAGGATCCATCTTGCCAGTTTACCATTGGGTTGTTTGATGTTACGCAACCATGGAAGTGCTTTGTGGTGGGTGTACACAGTAACTGGTCTTCCATAGACGTAAGCATGAAAATGCTCAAGAGACCAAACAATTGGATACGCTTCTTTCTCAGTGTTGGTCCAGTTCTTTTCAGCGCGTGAAAATGCTTTCAAAGCGTAAGAAATAACCTTTTCTTCTCCGTTTGCAAGTTTTTGTGTCAAAACGGCACCAACACCAACATCACTGGCATCGGTATACAGCATAAATTCACCTTTGTTGTCGGGGAAACTCAAAATTGGACACATGATCAACTGCTCTTTTAAAGTTTTAAAAACCTCATCACATTCAGTGTTCCAGACGAAGGAACATCTTTTTGCATGAGCTTATGCAAGGGGCTTGCAATATCGCTGAAACCAGAAACAAAACGGCGGTAATATGAAACTAGGCCCATGGAGCGTCGTAATTCCGTTAAGTTTTCTGGTTGTTCATATTTCACAACAGCCTTCACTTTTTCTGGGTCTGGGGCGAGACCTTTGTTTGAAACAATGAAATCAAGATATTTCAAACTCGTTTGGGCAAAAACACATTTTGATGGCTTCAGCTTTAATCCTGCTTCTTGTATAGCCTGTAAGACTTCTTCGAGATTTCGTAAATGCTCCTCAAAATCTTTTCCTGTGACCAAAATGTCATCTAAATAAACTAAGCATTTCTTTGGTGTTAGGCCCCCCAAAACACGTTGCATTAACCTTTGAAACGTGGGTACAGCATTTGCCAACCCGAAAGCGAGGCGGTTAAATTCCAGGTGTTGACCCCCTGGAATAGTAAATGCTATTTTCTCTTCGCTGTTTTCTCTTTGCTGTTTTCATCAACCTTGACTTGCCAGTAACCTGAGATCATATCCAGAGTAGAACAACATTGCTGGCCTGAAAGGGTATCGATCAAGTCGTTAATTTGAGGTATTGGAAAGGCGCCTTTAACCGTGACGTCATTCAACTTTCAATAGTCTACACAAAAACGCCAAGTACCATCTTTTTTCTGGACAAGCACAATTGGACTTGCCCATGGTGACTGACTGGGCCGTATGATTTCGTTTTCAAGCATTTCTTTGACCTGACCCTCCACAACAGGTTTTAGGGTATTTGGAAGTCGTCTTGGCAACTGTTTTATGGGCTGAGCGTCACCTGTCTCGATTTTGTGCTCAACCAGCGAGGTAGAACCAAGCTCTTTCAAATCACTCGCGAGAACATTTTCATAATTTTGCAGCAAATTTTCAAGCTATTTTCGTTCTTTTTGTTCCAAATGATCGAAGCGAAACGGCAGCTCATTTGCATTTTCATCAGACATCTCTTGGAGTACGGGGTCACGAATATCGACATGTTCGAGACTGCCTATGTTGGTTTCTTTGTACAGCTTGACCTTGTCCACCCCCGGATTTATTATCTGAATGGGGATTATCTGCTGCTTTGGCCGAACAAGTACCATAGCAATCAAAATACCCTTTTCAACAAGGTTTGAATTCGGTTCCAAAATACTTTCATCAATGAATGGGCCTTTTATGCACGCTGTTTGGATAATTTCATGCTTGGCAGGGATCTCAATATCTTCACACAGTGTAACGTTTGTTGGATCACTCATCGCAGAATCATTAATCAACAAAGCCTGTTGCGTACCGTCAGGAAATGAAATCAACAGTTTTTCTATGTCAATGACGCACGAACAACTCAAGAGCCAATCTAAACCAAAAATAATTGCATTCATCATGTCATTGGCAACATAAAACTCTTGATTGCACTGTTGTTTACCCTCAACATCAACTGACAAAACGGTTTTACCCAGAATTCCAATAGGGGAATTGTTTGCTGCCTCCGCAACGATATCTGAGCGTAAAAGGACACCAGAATCATTACACAGAAATTGCCACTCTTTGTTACTAATTAAAGATACAGATGCACCAGTGTCAACAACACAAAGTCGTGGATTACCATTTATATTGACTTCAATCATCAGACATTTTCTTTTATTTGCAGGAGAAACTGAAGAAGATGTGACCTTTGAATCTTTTTGGGCACTTTGACCTTTAGACTGGGTTTGAGGATTTTGTGGATTTTGCCCTTGATCACTTCGACCCGTTTCTGATTGAATTTGCGTTCTGCAAAACTTCAAAATGTGGCCTTGTTTACCACAACAAAAACAGACTACTTCCCGTTCTTTGTTCATTCCCGAAATATTTTCAGAAACTGGGGTATTGACAGAACTTGAACTCGGTTGATTTGCATAACAATTTCGAGAGATATGACCAGTTTTATTGCAGCGATGACAGATTTTATTTCGATTTGGCCCACTACTTTCTCTGTTAAGATTTTGACAGAGAAAATAATTAGACAAGGTTCAGTAATTTTGCTGTACAGTGAAATTCATGAAAATGATAATGATCTGATTCCCTTTATTCTTGAAACAAAGGATGATCCAAGAACAAAAAGGCTTGGTAACTACTCAAAGGCCAGAGCTTTGTTATTGGTGTCAACATCACAACTAGCCAATCACAACTACGACAGTGTGCCTTTAAGGCCCTGTTTATATGAGGAAAAACACCTCACCTGCCAGACACGGGGCTGAGAGGCGAGGTAGATTTCAGTCACTGTTTAGATGAGATTTTTCACCTCACCTGTCAGCCCCGGGGCTGAGAGGTGAGGTGGAGTAAAGTCTCTCTTCCGTGAAATCAGGATGAACTGACCAATGAGAATCAACGAATAAATTTAATTCACCTCACCATACCGGTGGTTTTTCGTTTATATGGAAAAATTTCACCTCACCTAGGTGAGATTCCACCTCTAGTGAGGTGGGACTTCACTATACCGGTGGTGTTGCGTTCCTCATGTAAACGCAAAATGAAAGAACAAAGGATTTTATTGGAAGGTGGAATCTCACCTCTCAGCACCGGGTCTGGCAAGTGAGGTGTTTTTCCTCATATAAACAGGCCCTAAGTGGTGTAGGGACTCATTTGGATTTTGTGTCCTTTCTAGAGCACCTTTTCAGGAGCTCTAAGTCAGACAGGCCTTGAAAAATGGGCACTAATTTGTTACCAATATCTGCTTGTGCATGCCTAGATCCTTGGACTGGGCCACAGCTCTTTGCCAAAAGCACCATGATTTGTCCCCTTGTAGGCAGCGAGTGTGCTTTGGGTTTGAATCTGATGATAAGAGGTGAAAAAGTATAGCAAAGATTCTCTTCCTTGAGAGCTCAACATCATTTGCATTGTCCTTAATTGCTCAGCCATAATAATTTTGGATTTTGGTGATCTTCTTCTGGGTAAGCTTTCCTTTTCCTGATACTGATATCTCTTTGTGCTTTGGATGTTGCAACTATGTTCCTGAGTGCAGTTCCCATTCGCTTGGAGACGTGGTTGACACAATCTTTCTTTTCTATCGTTATATCAGGACCATATGGATCTCCAGCTACTACCGCATCAAATGCTTTACTGTCTCCATCACACAGCATTGCAGTGTAACGGAGCTTGTCCTTTTCCTCTGATCCTTTCCACAGGTGCAAAGCACGTTCAACTTCCATTGCATAAGAAGAGCCAGTGAAATTTTTGGGGCAGTTTGCTGCATGCTTTTTCATCCACTCTGGTTCATCTGGCTTTTCAACAGCAATCTTGCATTTCAAACAAAAGTTGCTGAGCACCTCAAAATCAGTGGGTATTCCAGTCAGCAAGTCAATTGTTGATGCAAGCCCATTATGGGAGGAGTGTCCTCTCCTCAATATGCACCATCAAATGCACAGCAGTTTCAAGAACTCCATTCTTATCTGGTAGAACACCAATGTCTTTAAACGCATCTCGGATAGGTTTGGCAGAACACAACACCAGTCATTCATACCACTAAGTCCACATCCAATCCCCCTGAAGGCCAATGTTGCTCTTCCTTTGATTTCAAAAGGAGCTCTTGTCAACTTTGCTCCCCCAACTCTTTGACACAAATAATCCTCATCAATACTCTCATTGCAAGTTGTACAAAACAACCTACCTTTCACAGAAAAGCCATTAGCATTGCCAGTTGACAACTCAAAACTATACATGTAGGGATTTGCAACTGGGGCACAATACTTTACTCAATTGACTGATCAAAGCAGATAATTGTACAATGAAAAAACAGTCCTCTATTTCATTAGAAGGCTTTGTAGGAAGCAATTTTTTGGGGATTGTGTTCAGGGGCGGACTGGCCAGTCGGGCTACTGGGCTCGGGCCCGAAGGGCCCCCTCAGCAAAGGTCCCCATGGGCCCCTTCTGTGCTGGAAGAAAAATACTTCAAATGGTTAATTTTGGATGAACCTTCTGACAGTGACAAAACAACCAGTTTCAATCAACGAAAAATTGGTTGAAGGGCCCTGTAATAATTCTTTCAACAGTTATCTTTGTTTGTCAAACAGTTGAAAATGTCAAAAGATTGCAAGTGGGCCCCAGTTCGTAAGATAAGGGTACTGCAAAATTCCAATTGGCATAGTCTCGTGTTCGACTGATAGGTGAACTGATGAATCTGCAAATGTAGAACTTGACAAAACTGGAGCAGCTTTTGCCAAAGGGGCCCAATAAAGACCTGATCGAGGAAGGCGTCTTTTATGCAGGGGCCCCTTCTCACTTTACCTCATGCCCTTGCCAGTCTGTTAATTTCAAACAATTTTTGTCTATATCTACACTCGGTTACAGTGACCTAGGAGACCATGTTAGGGGTATTTAAAATATGAATAAGGTTTTAGAAAAGAGATAGAAGCATAAAAGATGGTCCTCAAGATTAGTACAAAAATGCAATAAAATTTGTGTTGGGGCTCGTCAAAGTTTCATAGAAAGGTTTTAGGTTTTTAACGAATGCTTGAACGCGGCTGGAAGAGGCAGAGCGTCAGAAAATTTTTTATTTCCTGCGGACGAAAACTTTTTGCTAAATTATTTCCTGTCAGTTCATCACAACAACTGAATCGATCAAAATGAAAAGCGATCAAACATTGAATCAAACGCCTGGATGAAAATTTTTAGACGAACTTTAGCAATTATAGTAAACTGAAATACACGTTGTGTAAATAGAGATAGTCTTTTCGTCTCTTAATCACATCATACCCTTAAAGAAAAGTACATTTGTGTGCGGACACGTTTGAGTGAGAACAGGGGGCCTCAATTCATATCAGTTTGCTTCATTAGGCTCTTTGGAAATCAGTTTGGTTCCTTGATTCGGAATACGATGTTGACCTGGAAGTAGGCTAGAGACTCAATATCTTGATGCTACATAACATTATCATATTTGTCAATCATTTTACTGCCATAGAAAGCAAGGATTATCCCATGAAGGGTAGTTTTGATGCTTGGCGTAGTTTTCGCGCCACTACTTTGCTTTGGTTCGAACAGAAGTCTCTTATACTGGTTCCACTGCGAACAAAATGCCACGCATTCGTACCAGCTTTGCTTTTCCAATACCTGTCCATCGCAGCTTTGAGCAACGCATCTGCCTTTGCAAGTTGTGGTCCGTTCTGAGCGATTTGCATCTCTTCAAGGGCGTGTTCCTCTGTTAATTGTCTCTTGCTATCGAAGTGATTCTCGTAAACAGAAATCATCGATTCTACGATGGACTCTACGGATACTTTCACTGCCGCGCAGCATATGCAGTGCAAGGATAGCTCGATACCCTCGCTGAGATTATTATTGCTGCTTAAGATTTCTTTCAGTAAGCCTAGACTTGTAACTCTTTTGAGATTCTTGCCACGTGTCATCCTATCTAAAACTCCAACAAGCTTTTTGAAGTTCTCCAGTATATCTACATCAGAAACATCTTCAACGGAGCTTGTCATTGCTCGGACAGCCTTAAGAAACCTTCTACCATTTGTAAAGCCAGTGACCACAGCTCCTCTCACATGTATCTGAACAGCAAGACTTTTCAAGTCGCAGATAATTCTTATATTCTCTACGACAGTTATTGTCTCTCTCTTGTAAATGCTATTCCTCAGATCTTTAAACAAACGTGAAGCCAAAGACAGCAAATTTCTTTTCACCTCCACAATAACATCGTTGCTTTCAGAGGGGAACTGACTTGTATATTGCTCTTGATCGATTACCACACCCATATATTTTCCTGAATCTTGAACCTTTTTGAGATCTTTGTGATAGTTTTGCCAGGAGCATAGCTGCTTCTCTGCCATTTCTTCTTCGTCTAACAGGCTAGGTGATTCTTGAGCAGAATCATTACATGATGAATGGTCGATAGCCCTAGCCATCTCATCAAATCCTTGCACAACTTTCAATAACTTATCATACCGCTCGTGGGGTAAAATATTGACGGTCTGACAAATGTTTACTAGGCAGCCAAAGCGGTCATAAAGATCAGTAATGCCAGAAAGCGACAGACAGAACCTGATGTTTCCAATTTGATTCAACATATCGTCTGCATCTCTTGCTTTTTCTTTTTCCTGCGAATTTCCATCTTTTAACGAGAGAGATAACTTTTTCAAGCTCAGAGTGAAAGGTCTGTAGTCTTTCCTCAAATTGATAAAAACACGACGGGCATAGTTCGCAAAGCGTGTCTCGCTAAAGTTTTTAAGACTTGCCATTGGTGTGTCTAATATCTTGCAAGCTTTGACCAGGAGTTCATAGTTCTTTCCCCAGTTGAATTTTTTGAAGATTGATTGACAGGTCATTTGGACCGTGATAAGCCAGCAAAAAGTTTCATCTTTTCGTATCGCAGCATCCACCAGACCGGCTCTGTGCATTGGGTCCCAAGTGCTTATGAATGTGCTGGCGTTTAAACCATACTGGCTTGCAAGATGCTGTGGTACTGAAAGATGGAAGTACTGGCCGTCAAAGCTTGCTCCTTCAATCTGAGTTGGATGTATCTTGAAAAGATCAAGACCACTTTTTATGCTAGCTGCAATCCCATTCCCATCATGGTTTTCGACAACAGGCTGCCCGATGTAAATTACTTGAAGCACTTCATCAGAATCAGGAACAACAGTAACAACAGTGATGAACTGGCGAGTCCGATGGAAATTTGTTCCTTTGTCTGCACAAACATTCAATGGTGGGAGGAGCCCCGTCTTCTTGCTCCTTGTTATCATAAATGAAGTTGTTCGTGAGTGAATCTCTGCTGCAACAAATGGGCGAAATTGCATTGGGAAATCCTTACTATGATTGATATCACCAACGTCAAGGCCATTTTTTACAGCTTGAAGTATTTCATCTTCATAATCTGCATAAGATCGGCCCTTTTTGTAGCCAGTGTAGCAGAACGTTGCAAGTCGCATTCCAATGGATTGGTTTCTGAACTGGAATTTGACTCTGTCTTCGTCCTGCTTCTGCTTTGTTTCCACATTGGCCTTGTGTCCTTGATCTTTCAAATGATCTTTCAAATGACTTTTCAAATGGCGAAATTGCAATGGCAAGGTCTCATTCATGCTGAAGGCTAGGCCATTGTTTGGATCATAGTTAAAAGTGCCAAGTACTGTAGCACCACGTGACGCAGGCTGATTACCGCTCATGCCAGGACAACAAATGCGACAGTACAAGCATCCATCTTCTTCTACATATTCTAGCTCTGGAAATAGTTTCACTATGCTGTGAATTGATCTGCAAGTCAAAAGCATATCTCCTTCAAAGTCACTTTCAGCAGTTGCTTGTTCTTGTTTTTGGTTTTGTGAAGTTGTTGGCTCCATTGACTTCTTTATTACATTTATATCATCCGTCAAATTTGTCAAGCGCTTTGAAGTGTCTTGTAGTTGATGCTGTGTAGATCCTACTAGTTCTTTCTTCAGTTCCTCAAAATGCCCTACCATTATGTCAATGGCGTTTGCTCTAAATTCCTCGTTATTTCTGTTGTTGATGGGAGTTCCTTCAGCCTTCGTCTTGTCATCTTCGGACGGTTCCGGGGATTCCTGGCAGTCACTCTCATGCACTTGAGCTATTTCCGTGGCTTCATCACTAATAACTTTACTTGTTGCGAGCACAACAGCACCTTCATCAGCAGCATCATCTGAATCTTCTAACCTTGCTCTTTTGCTTTCGTCTTTTGATCTAGAAAATGCATCTTCGATGGATACTTCTCCCTTAGTTCTTGGTGGTAGTTGGTGTACATTTCTGCAATGATTCGTTAAATTTTCGTTCTTTATATCTATAAAACAGTAGCCACATTTCACCCTCAGTGTTTTGCTGCGGTATGACTTTTTCGTGGACATATTGACCCTTTCACTGATGGTAGAAGAGAGAATGTAGTTTTCAGATTTTAGGAAGAACTTTCATGAGAGAAGTTTTTTGGGAGAAATTTTAGCAAGTACTGCACGCGTATGCAAAAATAGAATATAAAATATCATAATGATTTAAACGAATTGTCTACTTTATAAACAAAGCATTGTTTTTGAATGTTTAAGTTTAAGATGTATTTGACGATGAAAGTACTCTTTTCGTGAAAAAGTTTCAGGTATCAGATTATCAACTTGGATATTTCAATTCGTTGAGTCGGTTAGTCGGATATTGACAACAAGGATTCCAGCAACTGATACACCGCATTATACAGCTTCAATGCAGAAAATGTTATTCTGAAGTACAGTAAACAATCTTACCGTCAAATACATTGCTGATACAAGTAGCACAGCTAAAAGACGAGACAACTTCACTGGAAGAATTCTGAGTTCCTGATTAGAATTTCGTTTCACTTCAAGATCCAAACAAGATTCGGAAGGAAGGCAAGCGGAAGGGCATAACGGAATAACCAGACCCAAGACCAATAGGACCGGACCCTAACGGACCAGACCCCTAGGATTGCTTGCCGTCCTTAAGTTTGTAATGGTGGCGCAGAAGTTTCAATTCAGATGAAGACAAGACCAATGCATTAATCATCGCTGAACAGAAATAGCTAAGCTGTGAATACCACATTAACTGCAAGAATGCACGTTCAGGTACACTGATCATCCCCTGGTCATCTAATCAACAGGCAAAATTCCAGTGGAAAGTCACGATAACCTAGTGTAGCAAGGCCCTTTGGCTTACTTCATTTTCCCATGACAAGATTCACATTGACATTCAGAGAAAGATTCATATAACACAAAATGCCAAAATTGAATACAAAGCAAACCTACTACAACCTACTACCAAGTAAACCTACTACGATTTAGCTTTCTACATTTTAGGACGATACAACTTTACAGTTTACACCTAAAGGAGGATTCTAGGAACCAAGGAGTAGGCTCCACTGTGTACGAAAAGCAGGTAGCCCATTATCAATATGCCCTATCATTTATCTGGAAAATTAGAAATGAAATGGGCATTCTGCAGGGTCTGGTCAGTTAGGGTCCGGTCCGACTGGTCCTGGATCTGGTTTTTCCGTTATGCCAAGCGGAAGAATATTGTCCTGAATGTCTGGCCATTGTTAACGAGAACAATTACATTTCATCACTTTCCTGCCTCGAATGGTGATACAAAAGGACAGACGATAGCCTCTTTTAATAAGTTAGCATTCAGCGAGATGGCTATCACTACGCATTCTTCAAAACTTTCTTGGGAAATCACCACAAAGACAGAATATGTAATTTACAGACAGTGAATTTCCCATAGGAATTTCTTGTGAGTTTTGTCCAAATTCAAAATTTCCTGCGGACATTGTCCGAGCGTCCGAAGGCATTCTGACGCTCTGGTACTTAAAAGCAGGGTACTTAAAGGCAGGGTACTTAAAAGGGTAATAAAAAGCAGGGTACTTAAAGGGAGGGTACTTAAAAGGGTACTTAAAAGGAGGGTACTTAAAAGAAGGGTACTTAAAAGGAGGGTACTTAAAAGGAGGGTACTTAAAAGGGTACTTAAAAAGAATTTACTTAAAAGAAGGGTACTTAAAAGGGTACTTAACAGAAAGGTACTTAAAAGTAAGGTACTTAAAAGGGTACTTAAAAGGGTTCTTAAAAGGAGGGAACTTAAAAGGAGGGTACTTAAAAGGGTAATAAAAAGCAGGGTACTTAAAGGGAGGGTACTTAAAAGGGTACTTAAAAGGAGGGTACTTAAAAGAAGGGTACTTAAAAGGAGGGTACTTAAAAGGAGGGTACTTAAAAGGGTACTTAAAAGGAAGGTACTTAAAAGAAGGGTACATAAAAGGGTACTTAACAGAAAGGTACTTAAAAGTAGGGTACTTAAAAGGGTACTTAAAAGTAGGGTACTTAAAAGGTTACTTAAAAGGGTTCTTTAAAGGAGGGTACTTAAAAGGGTAGTTAAAAGGAGGGTACTTTAAAGGAGGGTACTTAAAAGGATGGTACTTAAAAGGAGGGTACTTAAAAGGGTACCTAAGAGAAGGGTACTTAAAAGGAGGGTACTTAAAAGGAGGGTACTTAAAAAGAAGGTACTTAAAAGAAGGGTACTTAAAAGGGTACTTAACAGAAAGGTACTTAAAAGTAAGGTACTTAAAAGGGTACTTAAAAGGGTTCTTAAAAGGAGGGAACTTAAAAGGGTACTTAAAAGGAGGGTACTTAAAAGGAGGGTACTTAAAAGGAGGGTACTTAAAAGGGTAATAAAAAGCAGGGTACTTAAAGGGAGGGTACTTAAAAGGGTACTTAAAAGGAGGGTACTTAAAAGAAGGGTACTTAAAAGGAGGGTACTTAAAAGGAGGGTACTTAAAAGGGTACTTAAAAGGAAGGTACTTAAAAGAAGGGTACATAAAAGGGTACTTAACAGAAAGGTACTTAAAAGTAGGGTACTTAAAAGGGTACTTAAAAGTAGGGTACTTAAAAGGTTACTTAAAAGGGTTCTTTAAAGGAGGGTACTTAAAAGGGTAGTTAAAAGGAGGGTACTTAAAAGGAGGGTACTTAAAAGGATGGTACTTAAAAGGAGGGTACTTAAAAGGGTACCTAAGAGAAGGGTACTTAAAAGGAGGGTACTTAAAAGGAGGGTACTTAAAAGGAATGTACTTAAAAGGAAGGTACTTAAAAGAAGGGTACATAAAAGGGTACTTAACAGAAAGGTACTTAAAAGTAGGGTACTTAAAAGGGTAGTTAAAAGGGTTCTTTAAAGGAGGGTACTTAAAAGGGTACTTAAAAGGAGGGTACTTAAAAAGAGGGTACTTAAAAGGATGGTACTTAAAAGCAGGGTACTTAAAAGCAGGGTACCTAAAAGGGTAATAAAAAGCAGGGTACTTAAAGGTAGGGTACTTAAAAGGGTACTTAAAAGGAGGGTACTTAAAAGGAGGGTACTTAAAAGGGTACTTAAAATTAGGGTACTTAAAAGGAGGGTACTTAAAAGGGTACTTAACAGAAAGGTACTTAAAAGGAGGGTATTTAAAAGGATACTTAAAAGGAGGGTACTTAAAGGTAGGGTACTTAAAAGCAGGGTACTTAAAAGCAGGGTACTTAAAAGCAGGATACTTAAAAGCAGGGTACTTAAAAGTAGGGTACCTAAGAGTGTACTTAAAAGCAGGGTACTTAAAAGCAGGGTACTTAAAAAGAGGGTACTTAAAAGGAGGGTACTTAAAAGGAGGGTACCTAAAAGGGTACTTAAAGGAGGGTACTTAAAAGTGTACTTAAAAGGAGGGTACTTAAGAGCAAGGTACTTAAAGGCAGGGTACTTAGGGGCAGGATACTTAAAAGCAGCGTACTTAAAAGCAGGGTACTTAAAAGCAAGGTATTTAAAGGCAGGGTACTTAAAAGAGGGGTACTTAAATGGGTACTTAAAGGCATATTACCTAAAAGCACGGTACTTAAAAGTAGGGTACCTAAGACGGTACTTAAAAGCAGGGTACTTAAAAGCAGGGTACCTAAAAGGGTAATAAAAAGCAGGGTACTTAAAGGTAGGGTACTTAAAAGGGTACTTAAAAGTAGGGTACTTAAAAGGAGGGTACTTAAAAGGAGGGTACTTAAAAGGATGGTACTTAAAAGGGTACTTAAAAAGAAGGTACTTAAAAGAAGGGTACTTAAAAGGGTACTTAACAGAAAGGTACTTAAAAGTAGGGTACTTAAAAGGGTAGTTAAAAGGGTTCTTTAAGGGAGGGTACTTAAAAGGGTACTTAAAAGGAGGGTACTTAAAAGGAGGGTACTTAAAAGGATGGTACTTAAAAGCAGGGTACTTAAAAGCAGGGTACCTAAAAGGGTAATAAAAAGCAGGGTACTTAAAGGTAGGGTACTTAAAAGGGTACTTAAAAGGAGGGTACTTAAAAGGAGGGTACTTAAAAGGGTACTTAAAATTAGGGTACTTAAAAGAAGGGTACTTAAAAGGGTACTTAACAGAAAGGTACTTAAAAGGAGGGTACTTAAAAGGATACTTAAAAGGGCCTAGTGTAGCAAGGCCCTTTGGCTTACTTCATTTTCCCATGACAAGATTCACATTGACATTCAGAGAAAGATTCATATAACACAAAATGCCAAAATTGAATACAAAGCAAACCTACTACAACCTACTACCAAGTAAACCTACTACGATTTAGCTTTCTACATTTTAGGACGATACAACTTTACAGTTTACACCTAAAGGAGGATTCTAGGAACCAAGGAGTAGGCTCCACTGTGTACGAAAAGCAGGTAGCCCATTATCAATATGCCCTATCATTTATCTGGAAAATTAGAAATGAAATGGGCATTCTGCAGGGTCTGGTCAGTTAGGGTCCGGTCCGACTGGTCCTGGATCTGGTTTTTCCGTTATGCCAAGCGGAAGAATATTGTCCTGAATGTCTGGCCATTGTTAACGAGAACAATTACATTTCATCACTTTCCTGCCTCGAATGGTGATACAAAAGGACAGACGATAGCCTCTTTTAATAAGTTAGCATTCAGCGAGATGGCTATCACTACGCATTCTTCAAAACTTTCTTGGGAAATCACCACAAAGACAGAATATGTAATTTACAGACAGTGAATTTCCCATAGGAATTTCTTGTGAGTTTTGTCCAAATTCAAAATTTCCTGCGGACATTGTCCGAGCGTCCGAAGGCATTCTGACGCTCTGGGAAGAGGCATTCTCAGCCAAAGTAGAATCGTAGAATACATATCCTCAAAAATTTTCCTGGGGGCTTGGCCCCCAGACCCACTTAATCATTTCAATATCCCAAGTTACCTCAGCCTGTCCACCATGCCACTAGCTATAGGGATCCTAATTTGCTGCTACTGTTGAAATTTGCCAAAGCTTCTTGCATAAAAGATGCCACCGGCCGACTAAACAATTATAAAGGAGCGAGAAGAGACACCTATCAAGCTCGAAGGACCAGCTCCAAATCATTTTGCAGTAAAGCAACTTTGCAATGCGTGTTTTGATATACTAGTCTGGACGTTATTGAATAATTATTCTTCTTGACTTTCCTAGAGTAACTTTCTATGATGGGTATGAACTCTCATTGCAAATCTGACAAAGCGACCTGCTGTGATAATTGTCGCCATGTTTACGATGCAAAGCATAGCTAAAAAGGGCGTTTCCTTCATTTTCCGACCGTCTAAAGGGCGTGGTTGCTAAGAATTTTCCTGGGGCTACGCCCCAGACCCCCTCCACCTTCCAGTGCTGCGTACGCCCTGGATAGAAGTATTCAACATTTAAGGATTCTGAAGTGTGATCTAATGATACTTTTAAGGCATGAAATGAAAATTATACGAGAACAATGATACAAAAACATGTACAGTAATTGACTTGACAAAAAGACCTCTTGTAAACGATTTTGATGCTCTGCTTTCAAGAATTTTCCCAGTGAGGTCTTTCGTCAAACGGATTCCCTTTCGGAAGGAGTTGGATCTTGAAGTTTGAGGAAGGACAAATGAAAGCATTTCTCGGCAATGAATCAGACCTTCACCAAGAAGAGCGAAGCGGGCGTGGCCCTGAAGGTCACGGTGGCCCTGAGATTTCTGGTTTCGCATTCAACTTATGCTATAAGAAATTGCATTCTTGCAACAGGTCTGCTGGAAACGGTCGGCCGAGGCGCTTCAGCCCGTAATACTTTGCTGAAATTCGTTCATTTTTAAGTAAAAGAGGCTGTGAAAGCCAAGCTAATAGAGATGAATATTTAAAGTTATTTCTATTCCAGGAGGTTGCCAGAATCTATCAAACTATTCCTTTGTATATTGTGCAGTTCAAAAATAATGTATCTACTCGTGAAATTGCAGTCATTTTCTTAAATTTCCCGGAAGGACCCCCATCAGTCGTGATGCTCTGCTTCTTTAATGGTAAATTCTCCAAAATGGGGCGTTTTCCAACAATCTAAAGGGTGTGTCAATGAGAATTTTTCCCGGGGGTAAGCCCCCGGACCCCCAGCTTTGTTCGCTGCGCTCGCACTTAGTTTCAAAGCAGAATGCAACTCGTATAGAGAACCATTCAAATTGTTAGAAGTTAGTCCAGTATCATTTGAGGCCAATTCAGGGGGTGTGTTCACAAAAGATTTCCCAAGGGAGTGCCCTGCAAACTTTTCGCTCGCGTAGTTGCGGGCCCCCTCGTTGCCGAATCGCCCGGCCCCCAATTCTACTGCCAGTCCGCCCCTGATTGTGTTGACTTAAAAATCCACGAGTTAAGGATATCTTTGATTCCAAAAGGCGGCAGATCAACTAATCTGTTTGTTAATTCTATTTGAGATATTAAAAAAGGGTCAGGCACTGTACGTCTGTCCACCCTTACACCGTACATCTGTCTGACAAGTCCAAAACATCATCGTGGAAAACAACATTTTCCATTAGGCCAACAGAAATGGCAGCTTGTGTGAGCTTTATAACTTCTCTCTTCTTGCTGCTATCAACAGTAACCCCTTTTGATATCAGGAACATTCGCAGCTCAGCTCATAAACGCTGTACTTCTCAAGATCTTTTGCTGTCATACTACCCAATCCATTCAACATAATTTCAGAACACGCTGCTTTCGCTTCTGGGTCTTCCATGACTTCTCACTGTTTTTTATGTCAAAGTTGAGCTAAGGCATTCCTAACAATCATATGATGGGATTCAGGATCTTATGAGACGTGACACACGCTCAAATCTTAAGTAAGAAAAGATTGATTGGGGACCAAGCACAGTCTGTTGGATCCACAGAACTAATGGGTACCTTTAACAAATGAATAATTCTGGGTACCCTTGTAAGTTCCGAGTCAAGAGCTTAGTTTCTACTGATAAGAACCCAAGTTCTCAGATCGCCAAACTTAAGAAACACCAGCACTTGGAAAATATAACTTAAGAAGTTATTTACTTTGACAGAGCAAATCATCAACATATATTCACTTTCATTTTCACTTATTTCTTGGACCTTATTTCCTTCAGTTCCTTCTAAAAACACATGTTTACTTGCAGCACAATTGAGAATGAGCTTTAACGTTTATCTGAACATTTGACTCTGTTTTCTAACTACAAACTACCCATCTACAAGTAAAATATTCAGGTCCACCATTACAAATATTTCTAAGGATGTGAAGGAAAATGTGGACACAATTGAAAGAACATGCAAATTTCAATGCACTCCTGTTGACCGCAAGGGATGCGTGCATCATGCAGGGACGCCTTACAGCTACATGATCCTGACAGATGGGATTTGTGTGCAACGTCCCTCTCTATCTTGCAGTTTTTGGAGCTCAAAAATGTAACTCTAGTGATCTTGCTGCCATCTTTGTCCATGAGAATGCCACCTTGACAAAGGGTATTTCTTACAAGCTTAAGCATGTGGCAGGCATCCAACAGGACATGTATCTTCTTGTTTGGCTCTAGGGGATGGGGAAGTAGGCTCTCAAATTGTTCGGTTTAAGGCATGCACCAACTTCATTCATCATGGTAAAGTGAGAGGATGGTCTATCACAGGTTATAGAAACAACTTAAACTCCTTCATCATGAAACTTCTTGATGCACATCGCACATCTTCATGAGATCGGCGTAAAGTTGTCTACTTCATGAGATTTGCTCACATAGAACCAGATAGGATATCAACAAAGAAGTAGGCACAATTATGGCTTACTGCTGGAGCAAATTAATATTTGCTTGGCCATTTCCAAAAGTGTTGACCCCTCTAAGATCCTCGATGTCGAAAAGTTCAAAGAGCTTTGTTTCAACACAAAGCTCCACATCTGCCTTCACTTCCCATGGGTTCAGATTAGTCTGACCGTCCACCAGATGCTTGCCCATAACTGGGAGCTGTTTCAGATTATGAATGGTGGTCCAATTTCAGTTTCCAAAAAAATGATGGAGACAACCATAAAAGCAAGAGCATCCTTTGTAACAGGAGACGAGTCATATTTTCAACAACATTCCCTAGTTCAACATATCCCTGGAATCCTGTGTTATCTAGGAAACATGTTTCTTGATGGCCATCTCATTCAGCATAAGGGGACAAAAAACTTTTCTCCCCTCAATTTCGGCCTCGTTAACTGAATGAATCAATGCTGGCTAAGTGAATCAGGGCTCTGCAGGGATCTTCCTGCATCAACACCTGATTTGGCTCTGATGTGGGAGAGCTAGGTTGAATGTTCTCCAGACAAATTCATATACCTTTGCTGAGTAAAACTGCAGCATCAGTGCAAATGACCAAAGCTCTGGAGAATATTTGCATCTCTTTCCAGGCTCCTTGCCTGATATCATTCTCTTCATCACCTCCAAAGGCACACCAGAGAAAGTTTGCTGGAACATTTCTTCACAGCCATTGGAAATCAGCTACTTTTCCCGAAAGTGCTTCACAATGGTTTAGAAAGACTTCACTTATTTTCAAACGGCATGACTTTTGTTGGGATGGTTTCAAGCTTTTATTGAGTTCATTAATGCATTGGTTGCTTTTATCCAATTGCTTCCTTAATTTCCTTGGGGAATCGATAACATGGTACTGCTGATCAGCTTGAGCTGGAGGATATTCTGCTGGCAGGCATTCATCAATGCTAACAGCTATGGGAGAATCAACAGTCATTACCTGAATAGTTCTGGCGGGTGGTGCTTTTTGTTCTTTTGTTACCAAAGTAAAAGAGACAGCATATTTGATAATAAAGGTCTGGCTACAGCGTAAAGACTCATTGCTAACAATGAGCCATTTCACCGCACAGACATCCCACAATGCATCTTCAGACAGTCTAAAAATCAGTTTGGGCCAAGCAAAGTTGATATCGGACGGAGCTATGATGGTGCCAGAAACCACAGGATGCAGAGGGCCACCAAAAAGTGTAAAGCTGTCTACTCCAGTGAAACAACCCTGAAGATTTGAACTGCGAGGAAGGAGGTATCCAGCTGTACTAAAGTAGTGATGAGTTTGCGACGTTCCTACTGAATCAGCTTGGACACAATTTTGACAACATGCACCATGTCATCATCACACAGTGGGCCAGATTATGATTTTCTTGGACAAAAATCGTTCAAGGCATAATATGGTACAGAATGCTGTAAAAGCTGTAAACTGACAAAGAAAAACGTCCTTAAGACAAAATTTCTCTGCTTAGTTATGTGCACTGGTGTCGGAAAATTCTTCTAAGTCCTTATTTGAAACAGGCAAAGTCAATGCATCAAATAACATATGATTAGAACACATACAGAAGGAAAGCAGAATTAATGACTATAAATCCATAATCTGAATTGATTCTTAAAAAGGACAGGCTTTGAAATAGACTGGTCAGAAAAAGTTAATAGAATTTGACATCGATCTGAAACTTATTCAGCGATGCTCTGTTCCCCATACACCTCAGTTTTTTGCCGTGGCAATAACCAGCCTTGCATTTTCTACGGCACCTCTCGGCAGTCAAATGTAAATCAAATTGTTAAAGGATGCTTTTGTACTTGTAAATATGCAAAGAAGATGTTTGGCGTTTGCAAGCGAAATTTTAAATTTAGCTTTAAAGCACAGCGTACAAATTGTAACAACACGAATATAAACTGCTTTGAACAAAATCATGATTATGGAACAGGAGTCTGTGCTCAATCGAATTGCAGTCAGGTACACTTAAATCACTGCCTGTGAACGTTACGAAGAGGCTATCGAAATATCTCTTGCTGAAAAATCAGTGCCTGAAAATGTAGTTGGTAAAATTGAAGTTGAGAACTGTAAGGTGCTTGCGGCATTCAATAACAGTTAACATCCTGTGATTTGAAATTGATTAATTGATAAAAAGCAATTTTTGGGATAACGTTGAAAGTGATTTCCTTACTCTATGAGGCATATGAAATCAGATTCCACTGATAAAACTTTTATTTGAATTTTTTCATTTTTGTATTTTTGTCCACCCTCTGGCCCACTGTGCATCAGTAGCCAGCTCTTCAAATGCTCATACAAGTGATCATACCAATGATAAGAAGAAAGGGTTCATACCTATTTCTCCAACCACCAGCAGTGGCAGTTATGCTGTAATGCCAAAAGAAAGGTGAGGGAGTTTAGTAACTTAGGTGTGAGAGATATTTTGTTCAGGAACACTGGAGCTATAGAAAACTTCAATAGCATGCTTATAAAGTATGCTCCTAAAAGAAAGACATTTGACAATGTCTATTTTATTGGCAGAATGCTATGGCAGCAATGTACCACAACATGCATGCATTTTGGTCTGTTGCAACAACAGCAAATGGAAGAAACTGTTATAGGCGAGAATATAATAAAAGCACTAAGAAATTCCATGCTCAGCCAGTAAAGGCAAAGGAAACTTAGAAGCACATCACATTCTGCCTTGCAAAAATCATTCCAGCCTGCCAATGTTACGTCGCGGTAGCTCGTGGCCTAAGCCTTGCTAGGCTAAACGCAAATTTTCATGGCTAGCCTCGACTTGCTTCGAGTAAAGCCCGGGAAACTTTGAAACTTACATTTACAAAAATATATAATAAATTTACAAAACGCAGTATACTTAGAGCCTTGGTCGTATCATCACATCTTCCCCTCGATTTTGAATAGTTTCGTAGTTTCATAAATGAACAGTTTTACGAACGTCTGTGTCTTTTCTTCGATTGTTCTTCAAAATAACAACTCGGTGGATCCGGTCCAAGTGTTCTTTTCTTGAATTACAATCCGAATGTCTCAACTACTGGATCTTACGACAGTACTTTGTCATCTGTACAACGATTGTTCCGATATTCAGCGTACGTCTTTTGTATCATGAATTTACATTCATCAGCTGCAACACGTGGTCACAATGTTTAAATATACCGTAGTAACGACGGTTATAAACGAGGGTTTCGACTCTGCACGAAGGTTTGCGATATAACGATGCTCTGGTTCTTGCAAAATAGGAGTCACTTTCTCAACGACAATTGTATAGGATAATTCCGATATTTAAGAGTCACTTTCTCAATGAAGACGTAAACGATAAATTCGATGATAATGAGTCAATGTCTCGAAGATAATGTCTGCGATAATTGCGATAATAATGAGTCACTGTCTCGACGATAATTTCGGCGATAATTGCGATAATGATGAGTCACTGTCTTGACTAGAATGTCTTCGAAAATTCCGGGTAAATAAACTATGTACATAAAGTAACTCGATAAACCGGCGTGACGACGACGATTTAGGTTCGATTGTTACTTTCTTTATCTCTTTGCGACAACGTTTCATAAAACACGGGGTTGCGGCCAAAAATAATAAGCGTTTGGCGGAAATGGCATCCAACGAGGTTGTATCATGTTGCAAAGCGGAAATGACTGCGGCTGTCCTAAATGTGCATATTGCAATACTTCCGGTGGACGTCTGATTCGTTGTGGTTGAGATGGTAATGTTCTTTCAGTCTCTTCTGGTGGTGGTATTATCGTTTCGTCCTCCGATCCCTGTGATGAGTCTTCCGTTGAGTTTCGATCATGATCCGTTTGGGCGATTTGATTATCTCCTTGAAAGTGGTGACTTTCTTCTGGCGGTGCGGTTGGGTGTTGATTTGGTTGATCGAAAGACAAGATAATATCATCATCATCATCATCTTGGTCAGACTGTAGTTGATATGCATCTTGGTAAGTTGTCGATGGTCTTGCATCTCGTCGATGGTTGGCTCGTACAGATCTCTTCTTCTTAGGCAATGCAGGGGCCTCAACTGGCAGGTCGTCACATGGAAGCAGTAAATTCCGATGTAGGGTACGCGGGGCTATATCCTTTGTTCCTTCAGGCAGTACTTGGTATACTGGACTGTCATCGCTCAACCTTTTTACGACGTAGTGAATCTTACTCTCCCAGTGCGATCTCAGTTTTCCAGGGCCACCTCTCTCTCGCAGATTACGCACAAGTACTCTGTCTCCTGGCTCCAATACCGTGTGATGAATTCCTTGATCGTATCTCATTTTACTCTTGCTTTGCGATTCTGTAGCACATTTTGAGGCAATATTGTATGCTTCATGCATGACTCGTTTCCATGTTTTCACATAGTCAGGATATTTCGGTTGGTCTTTCTGGTAAGCTGCCTGTCTGGTTTTAAACATAACATCAACTGGGAGACGTGGTGATCTGCCAAAGAGTAGAAAGAAGGGCGAATAACCGTGGATGTATGTCTCGTACAGTTATACGCGTGAATCATCTTATTAAGGTGGTCTTTCCAATGAGACTTGGTACTTTCTGGCAATGTTTTGAGCATAGCAATTAGTGTCTTATTAAACCGTTCAACTTGTCCATTTCCCTGCGGATGGTAGGGAGTGGTCCTTGAGTGGCGAATACCGCATAGTTGTTCTAAACTGTCAGCAAGGTTGTTTTCAAACTCGCCGCCTTGGTCATGGTGTATGCGGGCTGGAAAACCGAATCTTAAGATGAAGTCATCATACAACCGTTTTGCAACCGTGGATGCAGATTTGTCCTTTGTGGCATATCCTTGCGCAAACCGTGTGAAATGATCCATGATGATTAGCACATACTCATACCCTCCCGAACTCTTTTCAAGATGTAAAAAGTCTATCGCAACTAACTCAAATGGCTGGGATGTAGTAATGCTTTGCATCGGTGCATGAGTGGCAATAGCAGGACGTTTCTGTTTAAGACATCTGCAAACTTTTGTTGCATAATGCTCAATGTCCGCTCTCATGCGAGGCCAAAAGAATCTCTGAGCTGCTAGCTGGAAAACACGCTCACAGCCCAAGTGTCCCATTTCATCATGTAATTCTCTGTAGATCATAGAGTGGAATTTCTTTGGCAAAACAATCTGGTTTGTCTCATTTGTTTTACGACGCAAGATGTTGTCAGCATCAACAAATAACTTGTCCCATTCTCGAAGAAGGCCTTTTGCAAGTGGCACTAGTTGTTTTCTCTCAATCGGTGAAGCTTTCTTACCACCTAACTTGAATTTCCTTATAGATGAAATCACACTATCCTCCTCCTGGGCTTGAACAATATCGCTTGCATCGAACCGTTGCCTACTCTTTGGGTCTAACAGTTCTTGGTCTTGCAGATCAAAATTACTCGACTTGGCAGACAATGCCGAAACCCATGCAACTACACCTTTACGTTGTCCGCAACATGCTGAAACAGTCGCTTGCAATATGTTTGTAGCTAGTTCTTCTGTGCACTTTGGTATATATCCATCCATATTCAAAGGCATTCTTGACAAAAAATTGGCATCTATGTTTGACTTTCCTGGGCGATACTTGATATTAAAATTAAATTCTCCTAACTCTGAAACCCATCTTTGAGTGGTTGCATTCAACTTTGCGGATGTAAGAATGCAAGTCAAGGGATTGTTGTCTGTGTAGACTGTAAAAGACTTTGCATGGTACAATATATCCCTGAACTGTTCACAAACCGCCCACTTTAGTGCTAAGAATTCGAGTTTTCCAGCATGCAAGTTATAATTTCGCTCTGTTGATATTAGGGTCCTAGATGCATATGCAATGACTCTCATTTTGCTGTCTTGTCGCTGGTAGAGAACAGCACCTAATCCGGCATTGCTGGCATCCGTATGTAATGTGAAAGGCAAATCATAATCAGGGTAAGCCAAGATTGGTGGCTTAGCAAGACAGTCAAGTAAGTGAAGTAGCGTTTTTCGATGGTGAACTTCCCATTTCACTGGCTGCCTTGATGACACTTGATGTTGTTTTGCTTGTTGGCCTTTCTGTTTTCTTCCATCCTGTAGATCCTGAGCACAATCTTCCTTTGACTTCTGAGTTAGTTCAAACAATGGCTTAGCAATTTGTGCGAAATCCTTGATATATTTTCGATAGTAGTTCAATAAGCCTAGAACACGTCTGACATCACCTACTGTTTTTGGTACGAAATCTTTCAGCGCATTGATCACTTTAACGTTGGAATCGTCTGTCCTATACCCTTCTTCTGATACAACGTGACCCAAATAATTCACCTCATTCTTAAACATGTCACACTTTTTGGGTTTTAACTTGATACCGTGATCACGCAATCTTTCAAAAACTTGCTTTAGATGATTCAAATGTGAGTTGAAATCAGGGCTAAACACTATAAGATCATCAAGATACGGTACACACATAGTGTTGCGGAGTCCCTCAACACACCGTTCCATGTATCGTTGGAAGCATCCTGGTGAATTGGGCAAGCCGAAGGGAATACGCACCCACTCGTAGAGTCCCTAGGGGGTAATGAAGGCCGTAAAGCGTCTACTCTCCTCTTTCATAAAGCCCTGATGGTAGGCCTTTCCTTGGTCTAATACGGAAAACCACTTATTACCCCCTAGGTTTTCCAGGGTGTCCTTAACCCTTGGCAATGGGTGTCGGTCTTGGATAGTCTGTCGATTTAACTGGCAGTAGTCCACGCAGAGGCATAGAGTGCCGTCTTTTTTCCAAACACACACCACAGGGCTTGAGTAGTTGGAGTTTGAGTGTGTTATAAAACCTTTATTGAGGAGGTCTTCAATATGTTGCTTTTCCTCAGGATATAAAGGCTTGGGTATAGATGCATATGTCTTTTGGACAGGGGCGTTATCACTAAGATCAATTGTCATTTGTAGCTCTTTTGCACAACCTACATCATCGTCTCCTGAAGAAAACGTATCTTGCTCCTGAATTAGAAGGTTTTCAGCATGTTTTCTTTGGTCTACAGTGAGGTTACTTAGGTCAAATTGATTCAAAAATGAAGACTGATCTGCTGACTTGACATCAATAGCACTTGTTTTGACACTTTCATTTTGTTCGTGAAGGTCTGTACAAATGTTGTTGGCTTTTCCAGTGTCACTTTTTAATTTTACCGCTAAGGGCGTTATGGAAGCGGTTAACTCTAAACGTCCTAAAAGAGTTCTTCCTTGCAGAGAAATAGCATGATTTGTAGTGTTCTCTATTTCCAATTTAATTCTATTTGATGCACCTCTGGAAATTTGTAACAACATTTGTGACAGCTCTAAGCCTGGGGGCAAAGTATCACTCTCTTCTGGTTCAAAAAGGACAGGTGTTTTTGCCTCCACGGTATACGATTTAGTGTGACAATTGATCACAGATTTTTGTTTAGCTGGTATTGTCACTGTTCTTTTGGGTGACTTCACTGTACTGAGAAATTCATCTTGAACTGCCAAACACTCAATCAAGTTTTCAATGTCTTCAGGGTCATTTTCAGTAAAAATTGAAGACAGTACCTCCAACAGATTACTTGAAATCAGATCATTGTCTACTGTTTTGTTTTGCTTGACAAAATCAATCTTAGATTCTCTCCTCACAATTTCCTCAATCACATTATATCCCAAAATGGGTCTGGTTAGCATAGATTTTGTCACCAGAAATGGTACCAAAAGTCCTGGGCTCTTTTTGTTGCATACTTTAAACTCAATTTCAACACATCCGGAGTAAGAAATTGAAGAATTATTAGCTGCACGCAAGTCAAGTTCAATTTCTTCACCCAGAAGTTCTTTTAGATTTTTGACTTCTAGTTGTGGAAAATTATCTGTGAGATACTGTTGAGACAAGATTGAAATTTGTGAGCCACTGTCCCATAAAACATGTTCTTTATTGTCATTCAGCAAACATTCAACCAAACATTTTTCACCAACAAGTTTGATAATTTTAGAATAAAACTTTATGATCTTTCCAATGTCTTATTTGACATCTCTTACCACAATAATACACTGTTTGACAACTGCTACATTTAAAAGAAGATTCTGGCTCCCAAACTTTAGTGCAAAAGTTACAACGTTGTTTTGGGGATTGATTTTCAGCTAAGCTGCTCCCCCCTGGCCTAGCTGTTGGCGGTTTCCCTGGTGCTTCGCTTTCTTACAGCCTCTGGCAAAATGCTCTTCTGAACCACAAATAAAGCAATGTTGGCATTGTTTTTCTTTGCCCTCAGAAACACAGGTTTGGCAAGCAGATTTTCTTGCATAATGTGGTTGGTTTGATGGCTGGTTGGTCTGAGGTTTTGGTTTGTTTTGACTTTCTTTCAAGAGATTTACATCAGCCTGGAGTGCTTCAATAGCTGCCAAAATTTTATCATTTCTTCCTTTTGGTTCTACACCTGGCTGTTTTGCAGCATTTTCCACACCAAGGTTGACATTAATTGGCTTAGAAACCTTCTTTTTGGCTCCCAATTTTGACATTCTTTCATTTTCAGAAGACATGGCCAAATTTACTTCTCGAATTAGTTGCTCATCAGGCAAAATTTGTTGCTGTAAAATAGGTCTTAATCTTGTTCTGATTGATTCATCAATTAGTCCAGTTTCAATTGTATTAATAAATACACTTTGAACCAAATTTTGATCATATTGTATGGTGGAACCTGGTTCTTGACTAGAATACAAAACTTGTTGCCTTAATTTCAGGGCTCTCATCACAAAATTGAGGGGGGTTTCATTGCTTTCTTGGGCACAATTTGCTAGCTCTTTGTATGCTTCACTAGCAGATTTCTCACAATAATGGCTCCTTAAACTAATTCTCAGCTGTGACAAAGACAGAGATTGAATACTCTCCAAGTGAGATCTCAAGTGCAGAGTTGGGGCAACTGAATTGATAACCCCATCAACAATATCTGCCTCAGAATATCCTTTTTGGAGTGCACTCTCAATCTGCTTGTTCAGACTAGAATAAGGCAATCTATTCTTTTCATTTGTAATTGTGCCTGAAATTTTAAAATCTTTGATTCTGATTATGTTTTGGGGACCTACTGTAATTCCAGCCCCTGTTTGTGATAAAGGCTTACCTCCTGAGCTTGATTCACTTAAGCTCAGAAACTTATTTTCAGCTTCTTTCATTTTCTTTTCCTGCAATTCAAGCATGTCTTGAAATGCTTTTTGCATGTTTTCAAATTCTTCTTTAGCTGCTCTCAGTAAATCTTCGTCTTCTCCACTATCTTCTTCATCACTCTGTTCCAATAAAGGCATATCTTCCATCGTCATCTTTTGCAGACCTAGCAATAAGGCTTACCCATTTTCTCCTGCAGCTGCTTGGCTTTCTATTTCTTTTTGTATCATTTGGATGGTCTTTCTCTTTGACTTTGATTCACCCAACACGCCTGCATTTTCCATTTTTAAATACTGCATCACTGTGACGAGCTTCTCCTCCGACAAACCATACAATTTTCCTTCCAGTAGTAATTGCAATTCCTCCATTTTGCTACTGCCTGTAAAATTGTACTCTTCACTCTTCTCAGCTTTATGTCAACTCGTCTTGCACGAAGGGCCTAAATATCACTGCATCACCAAGTAAACATCACTTCAGCTAGCTGCCAGCAACAGAGAAACTACCCTCTGCTACCAAAATGTTACGTCGCGGTAGTTCGTGGCCTAAGCCTTGCTAGGCTAAATACAAATTAATAAACTCCAAATCAAGTTTCCAGATTATCGAAACCCAACTTCATACACGCAGTGGAATAATCATAAAACTTATCCTCGGCCGAAATTATAAGAACAAGCTTCTTACAAGTACAAGCACGCGGCCTCGTGCGTCAGTCTAAGGACCTGGGGCGAATGTCTTGTTTTCATGGCTAGCCTCGACTTGCTTCGAGTAAAGCCCGGGAAACTTTGAAACTATTTTAAAATAAATTTACAAAACGCAGTATATTTAGAGTCTTGGTCGTATCATCACACCAAACTAGGACTGATATGCCTGGAAAATGATCGAAAATTGATGTCTCAAATTATGGATCGATCAGATGAATTCTCTCATTATTAGTGTCCCCAATTAGCATCACTGCTAAGGATGTGTGGAGGTGAAGTGAAGGTGAAGTTGTGTTTTTCAGCGCCAAGCGCTGGGATCGCAGGAATAGAGCAGACCTAATCGAGTCTGCGACCCCTTGTCATGACGCTCAAGTGGTGGGGCCCTACCGGGACTCGAACCCACTCCACCTGACTGTTCTGGCTGCAGTGTCAGAGCATTACACCACGGCGCCACAACACCTTCATGACACTTTAAGAAGTCAAGAGGGACGCACGACCAGCTTTTTATTGATAAAATGCTAATGAAAGAAGTGAAGCAAAGGAAGGAAATGTTGCCATGGCGTGGTCTAATCTAATTCAAATACAAAAATACTAAATTAAATAGAAATACCAAATGATGAAAATTAGATATACATTTTAAAAAACTAAATAAATTCCACCCCCCCCCCTGGTTTGAATATGCAGAGAGAACTGACTTTTCACTAGTTGATGCTGAAATTCGCTTCAAGCATATCTATCAGGGATCTTCATATCTACACACATTACAATTGCACTGAATGCCAGAAAAGAGGCACTAAGGAGAATGATAATGCTCAATCCCTATCCAGATTATATCACAGAAACCAGCACTATTTTATCAAAGTATCATTGTTGCCCTAACCCAGACAAATTTGGCAAACACTGAAATAACAAGAAAAGAGGTATTTATCAATTTTAAACTAATCTCCTCCCACCACCTGTGGTTATATCTTGCAGAAGCTGAAGCATTTTGCCATTTTGATTCCCGGACTGTTGTCTGTCACTCCAATGATGTAGAAATTTAGACAAAGCCAATGCCGTGTGCCATAACATGAATTGTATTTAGGTAGTTTCACGACTACATTTAGTTTCTAAAACCATAATAAACACACTTACACTCTCTTTACCTTTCCCTGAATTTTCGCTGACCTTCAGCAGCCTCCTCAATGAGAACTGACCAGTCCTTCCTTGCAAATCAAATAAAACCACTCAACGCCAGACTGTTTACAAATGCGCTGCGAATAGCCTCGTTCCAAAGGGCGCACAAAAGTACAACAAAGTCAGTTTAAAAAAAAGCCGTAAAATTATGAGCCCCAAGTTGATGGGTCTCAGTTTGGTGTTATAGAGTTGGAAATTCATTTTTTACTACACCCTCAGTTCCCTTTGAAGTATCTGATATAATCTCAGCCCTAAAATCCGGAAAGTCTCTTGGTCCAAATAGCATTCCCATGAAAATTTTTTAAGGTCTCTTTCTCCATTGATATCTTCCCCACTTTCTCAAATCATAAATGAATCATTTCAATCTGGGATATTCCCAGACAAGATGAAGTTTGCCAAAGTAATCCCACTTTTCAAGAAAGGTTGTCCACTGACAGCCTCAAATTATCAACCTATTTCCCTTCTCTCTGTTTTCAGCAAAATCACAGAGAAAGTTATGTATGAACGTCTCTATAAATTCTTAGAAAAACATGAAATCTTGTATTCATTACAAATTGGTTTTCGTGCCAGCCATTCCATTAACCATGCCCTGGTTAGTTTAACAGAAGCTATCAAAAATTCACTAGACAATAGAAAATTTGGTTGTGGAATATTCATTGATTTGCAGAAGGCATTTGATACAGTAAATCATCATATTCTTTTGATGAAGCTTGAACATTATGGAATTAGAGGAACTACATTAAACTGGTTTGAATCCTACCTTTCAGATAGGAAACAATGTGTCTCAGTAAATGGATCTTACTCTTGTTATCTTAGCGTTACCTGTGGGGTTCCACAGGGTTCTGTTCTTGGTCCCCTTCTTTTCCTAATTTACATTAATGACTTACCTCTCTCATCTTCAAAACTAGCCTTTTACTTATTTGCAGATGATACTAATATCTATTGTGAATCTGAAAGTCCTGATCAGCTTCAAAGTTTGGTTAACAGAGAATTGAAAAAAGTGAAAATGTGGCTTGAGGTTAACAAATTGTCGCTCAACATTGATAAAACCAATTTCATAATTTTTAAGTCACCTCAACATTCTTTACCTGAAACTGTCAGCATCAAAATTGGAAAGTTTCCTATTAAGAGAACTTGTTATGTAAAATTTTTTGGTGTTCTTTTGGATGAAAATCTTCCTTGGAAGTATCACCTGACTGAACTATCCAAAAAACTGGCTAGAACATGTGGTATGTTTTTCAAAGTAAGACACTTTTTGCCCATCAATATTTTAGTCTGTCTTTATAACTCTTTATTTTCACCGTTTTTACAATATGGAATTTTAGTCTGGGGTCCTACCTATGAGACTCACATCAATCCAGTATTTTTGCTGCAGAAAAGGGTCATAAGGGCCATTGCGTTTGAACACTTTACTTCTCCCTCTACTCCTCTCTTTTCAGATTTAAAGATTCTAAAGCTTCGTGATCTATTTCAATTGAAACTGCTTTCTTTTGTATATGATTGTGTAAATAAGATCTCTCCTTCTTGTTTTCATTCTTTTTTTGATTTAGTTCAATCCGTTCATCAACATTGTACACGGCAAGCCACTAAAAATGATATTTTTCTAACTCAGAAAAATACCTCTCAATATGGTCTCCGATCAGTTCGTTACTTTGGAGCTAAGTGCTGGAATGACATCCCCATGGATATAAAAAAATCACCCTCTACTATTAGTTTTCGTCGTAAACTCAAAGCGTTCCTCTTTGAAAATAATTATCAAAATTGATCTTACTTGGCACAAAAAGGTCACCATCCGCCCTAATATATAATCCCCATGTAAGTCATTAATTTTATGTGAAATACTATTAAAAACAGGGGGTGCTCTCTCCTCGATTAGTCTGACTACTGAGAGAGCTCCTCCTTTAAGTAATTCCCTCCATACAATTTATCTTTTTTTTCTTTGTTTTGTTCAATGTACATTGTATCATTATTATTACTAGTATCATTATTTTTCTGATGTATCAGTTTTCTGTATCTTATATTTGTGTAGTTTAGTTATTTGTCTGTTTAGTTAGTTCATAAATTGTATGTAGTGGAATTTAAAATATATGAAACTGATACTGAACTGAACTGATACCTTTAACTTTGGTAAGATGAAAATTAATCTTAGACAAGCCTGTAGGAAATGGGAGGGGGGCAGCAAGTCATGCTGAAGGCACCCAAAACAAAATAGTGCTATTTCAAAAGCATTGCTTAGATGTGGTGTACTTAAGGATAAAAGCGGCCCAAGCAGCACTTCCTGCGCCCAGCATTCTGATACAAAACATTTAATGGTCAAGCTTTAATTAGTGCAAAAGTTTGAATGCAGACATGCACAAGGGAGAAAATGCAGATTTCAAAAGGTTTAAACATATATTTCTTCATACGGTACATGTTCTTATCTTTTCAATGTTTTAATGCTTCTTGGTTCAAAACAGCACCCTCTCATAGTCATCTTGTGGAAGCTTTTGTTCAAACAACTTCTTAACATCCTTGAAATCTTTTTCTTTTATTCTTAAAAAATAGCTACAAGTGAGCTTGGCTCCTCCTCCTGGTCGGTGCAGGAGCCGAGCTCACTTGCCTGGAAGGTGGTCTTGTTGTTGGAGCTGCCTTTCCACCATAGACGCAAGTGATGTTTTCCACAAAACCAGCTGAAAGCTAAGTGCTAAAAACTTTGGAGAGGTTTGCAGGCACACAACCTACTTGCTTTCCTAAAATTTCCCTGACTCTTTGTGGCTCTCTTTTACTGTCACCTTCCCTTGTTACCTTGTGCAAATATTCTGGATTGACATTTTCTGGCATCATTACATTCATGGCATCTTTGTCAAACATATTCTCTGGATCAGGTACTATGAGTAATGGTATTTCAGGATAAGGTCTAACTTTGAAGATATGATAGCTTTTCACTGACCATAGGATAGCAATTTCTCTCCTTGTTGCGTTATTCAATGCAGTTGCCATTTCAAATTTCTGGAGAACTCTGTGTAATTCAACAACATGCAGAAACAAGCAAAAAACTCATGAATGAAGTTAGTTGGCAATGTGCATTAGGTTTGTCAATGTGCAAACATTTAAATGTATGATAAGGCTTAGGATACCCTGTCGCCGACCGTGTAAACAAGTTAGATCATTTTTGCATATTTGGGTACCATTGACAGTTGCAAGATCTAAAACAAAAACCATGGCCAGTAGAGCAGGTGGCAGGTTCTCAAAAAAATGTGGCTGTTCAATTCACGAAGAAAATAACGCAAGACTTCTTAACTGGACAACAGCGAAGAAAGGCAAGATGGCAATAAATACTTTGATCAAGCATGGTTATCGCTTGGAGAAAAAAAAAATTGTGAGGAGTGCTTGGAAAAAGCCAGTGTTTCTAAAGGGGTGACTGCTGTTCCAAATGATGAAAACAGGAAATGTATAGAGAAGACCAATATTATCGAAGAAAATAACTTTGAACATCTTGATAATGTAGAGAATACTGCGAAATTTTTGCGAAGTGCAATGATGGAAGACATAAAAATGTTATGTAACAGTGGACCATGCTCTTCCGCCGAGAAATTAGTGGGTCATGATGCTAATGCATGGCTCAAAGAGAGGCCAACCGAAATAGTAAAATTTTTATCGGTTTTGCTTGGTCTTGACCTTGATGATGATTCTGCCATATCCTCGATTAACCGATGCATTGAGCACTTATATGCATCCCAAAACAAACTTTTAATTATGCTGACTTCCTTCTGTGAAAACATACTAACACATCCCTTATCAGGGAGCAAGGTTCTCGCGAATCTAAATGGTGCAACTAGGCCTGCTGCTTCCTATGTTCATTCAAAGAATTGGCTTGCCGAAGAGGCCAAAGAAGAGATTTCCAGGAGGTGTAGTTCGTTGTGTATTTGACAATGAGCAAGTCATCGGAAAACGATATTCAGTCAAAGCTGCTAAAAGTGCAGCTCCAGTCTCAGTCATTACAAGTCATGCCTATTTGTTGATCGACCCAGAAAGCAACTTTCAAACGATTGAGGCTATGAAGCCATCTTCGTGGATGTTTGAAGACATGAAAGATGAGCAAATTTATAGTTTGAAAAATGTGACAGCTGAAATGAGTACGTACCTTCGCGAGACTCGAAATACCTTCATAAGTGAAAGTCTCAAAGTTTTGAAAACCAGTCAACGCTACGAGGATAGTACATGCAGAGACAAGATAGACAATTTAGTCGCGGAGAAAAAACATGTGAAAACGAGAAAATCTGCAAAGATTGTGGGGCAGCAAATGACCCTTCTTACGGGCTTTGTACAAACTGCAAGGGGGGGTCTAAAGAAAGGAAAGTTTACAATTCCATCTACTTTTGAAACCGCTCCTGTAAATATTAAAAGCCCCTATAATCACTTTAAGTGGCACCAAAAACGAATAAAACATCTGTTACCGTTGGTGAGCCTGATTTGGTCAATCCTTCTGGATTTGAAAGCATATCAACCATTCTCCAAAATCATGGGCGAGGAGCTGGTATTAAGAACTATTCTGCAGAGGGTAAAAGAGCCTGGATATATTTGGAAAACGATGGGGGAATTTACACAGTAGTTGCGCAGCTTATTAAAAGCGTTTTTAAATGCACTCAGTGCAAAGAACGCTTCTATGGAGAGGATAACTTAAGAAATCATCTATGTTTCTCTTCCAATATCGAAATTCCATTAATGCGAGAATTTGATTGGATCATTCCGCTGCCATATTGACCCTCCATATTGAGGTGAATGCAGCAAAGGCTTTTATGGCACTTAACTGGGATGTTTTCATGCAGGATATCCTCAAAACCCTTGGTTTTACGAGTGAAAATGCCCTAAGTTATGCAAAGAAAGGCAGTGATCATCCTAAACTCTGGCAAATTTTGGAGATAAGTTACCTATCTTTGAGTCAGGAATTGTTATTGCCATATGTCCGAGATGCCACGTCGAGAGGAGAGGATCTGTCTGTGATTGGATTCTGGGGGTTTGTTGATAGTGTGAAGAACAAAAGTTATTCATTTTGTTTAGAGATGACCTTTACCTATCTTCATGCTCGTATGCTTCTTCGGTGTGGGACAAGAGCAGGGGATTCAAATGCAATAGCTGTGGCTAAGTCAAAACTACCATTGCTATTTTTTGGCAGGAACCATCCATCTTACAGGGAAATATTTTATACTGATTACAAGATTCGATCTTTGGCATCGCGCAAAATTTTAATGCAAATTGACTCCACCATGACCGCTAGCAGGACACATAGAGAGGGCCACTACCAGGGTGGGGATGCTCTGCTAGAAGAAATCAACAAGGAAGCCAAGAATGGGTAACAGGCGTATGAGGTGCGGAACACGTCAAAAATACTTCATTGAAAATATTATGTACTTTCTCCAATAAAAATAAATGATGTACTTCTTTCATGTGTAAAAAAAACTTATTAGCTACACATACTTTCAAATTTACAAAATTTTGGCATGCACTTCTTGCAAAGTAAGAAATGTACCATGCACATATCACCATAGAAAATTTTCAAGTGTACTTGTTTTCGAATTTTGCAAAAGCTATGACCTTATTGATATGCAGAGTATATTTGTAACGCGTACTTGCTCTGAAAATTTATGCACACTGTGTGCTTTGTCAATCGGAGAATAGATTTATAGTATTTCCTTTATTTCACTGAAATTCTTCTCGCTGTGTACTCTCTAGTTTAACAGAAATAATGCATACTTAATAAATCCCTATGCAAACCTACTAGTTACCAAGTGGAAATTTTTCCTGGCAGAAAGTACCCACTTTTATTTTTTCTGCGAACGCCCCTCAAGTTTTTTTACATTGCAACTGTCAGTCAATCAATCACTGCCAAACTGTCAAGAAGACCAGGGAATCACCTTGACCAAGCCAGCCTCGATTCCAAAACCATGAATGAGCTTAGCTTTTGAAGCTTCAAAATGGCGTATTGACTGATCATCGTGATGCTACTGCTTAGCTCTTGTCATCGCACGAGTTGCTTCGATCCCAACCATTTGATTGAATTGATTGAGACGTTTGAGCTGGAAACTTTACTCGAATCCATAAGTCAGCTTGAAAATCAAATGGGATTCGTCGCTGCAGAAGGGACGGTCAATCGCGCTAATGATTGTTTAGTGGAAGTCATTTTGAGGGAACTGCCAAATCATCCATCACAAGCAGAGATAGAGATATCCTCCCTCCTGCAAAGGGTGTACGAAATCCTATTTCATTTCTGTAGCACAAACGAGCGGCATACTGGAATTTGATGACCCGGGACGCAAGTGGGAACCGGGACGCAGGTGGGACCCAAAATTTTTTCCAAATAGAAATTTGAGTTGTTTTTGACATGTTAAAAAACGAGAAGTGCTTTTTCCTGGATAATTTAATCGCATTTTCCCTGCTATCTGTGTCAACATTTATGTAAGTCTTAGTTGAGCATTTTCTAAACTAATGTAAGAAATTCTGGGTAATATGACGATTTTAAGAAACTTTCACTACTGGCTCAAATTCTTAGTGTCTTTGCGAGCAAAAGCTTAGCTTTTCTTGAAATTACCGTTGCTGAAAGGCAACCCTGCTTAAATTTTTGAAAGGAATTAAATGGAAATATTTTCAAGAAATATACTCAATAAACTGAGTGCTGCCCCCTGAACGGGGAGCAATAGGGAAGGTACCACATTTAGTTTTAGGATACTGTAAGTTTTTTCTGCTACGATTTTAGCAGACCAAACAATGAGGTTGGCAACGATCTTTCACTTGGTCCGGCTTGTTCACATCGTTGAAGCTGATTGAGACAGATTCTTTGTCACACTTCATATGTTTACAGAGAGATCATAATTGATCACGCCACCAATGCAGAAATCATCGATGGTAAATGCAAATTATCAACCAAAGTAAACAGCGGACTTTGTATCATTCCCTGTCATTGAAAGGATGTGTAAAATTGCGTTTAAGAGTTACTGATACAAAGTTAGACTTATGAAGACGAGTCTCTTGTTTCCCTGTGCTCTTTGACTTGACTCCAGTGAAGGTCTCAATTTACACTCATCTTATTTAATTGAATTTATGTTACTGTCGTCGCTTCATCAGTCCATCAATAGAGATAACTATGAATATGCAGTATAGGTCTAGATAGCGCTTCGGTCAAGAAAGACTCATAGTATTACTCTGAAAAACCCGGCCCTATTTAGGCCTTAACTTCGCGGGTCCTAGAGCACCAATCAGATTGCGAGATTTGGTGATTAGTAATGCTGTCAAATTTTGAATTCGAAAGACGCAGTTGACTAGAATTTGAACGAAGTTGTTGCGGCAGATACACATGCCAAGGATCAACTTCGCTATTTACTTTGGTTGATAATTTGCATTTACCATCGATGATTTCTGCATTGGTGGCGTGATCAATTATGATCTCTCTGTAAACATATGAAGTGTGACAAAGCCACAGCCCTTCGCCTCTAGCCACAGCCCTTTGGCCTGAAACCTGCGCTTTACCAACCTGCAAGCCTGCGTTTTACCAATCTGCAAACCTGCGTTTTACACTTGCCGGTATTCTTAGCTTGTTTTGCTTGCCTATCTTCCTTTTTGCGCTCTTAGCCCTATTCAGCCCGGGTAAAATTTTTGGTATTTTGGTCCGGCGGGGGGCTATTTTGGCCCCCCCTCTTTATTTCAGAAACGAGAAACTGTTCGTAGGTGAAACTTCGCACATTCAATTAGGGACCTGGAAAGAATCCAAAACTAGCAGTAATTAGTAATTTGTCACGTGATTCGTTGCTAGGCAACCAAAAACAACAGTAAAATCAAGCAAAAAGTAGTGACTATTCTTAAATGCCAGGTATTTACTGATTTGTTTAAGATGAGTAGCTAACTATGCTGCAAAAGTGTTAAAGCTCAGCCATATAAAAAGTTAGTGATGAAATTGCTGATACAATGAAATTGTATTGTTTTTGCTAGTCAGCTACAATCCTGGTCAAAATAAATTGGGACACTGGCAAATTTCTGTGTTTTCGTCATGTTTCCTAAAATATCGAGGTGAAAACTTACGTTTAGAACCTTCTCATCCCCCTTCCCCCCTAATTCAGTGTTGGGATGGTCGAATGGCGTTTGATTCAACTAACATTGAAACGGGGGGAGCAGGGGGTGGCACTGAATCACAGACTGAAATAGTGCAATTTTGTGACTTGTCCCAAGAATTTTGACCAAGATTGTCTGAAAAACTGCCATTACTGCTTATTGTAAATGTTAAGATAAATCCAAAGCTACTTGTATCCGAAAACCCCTTTTACTATGACCCGATAGCCACTTAGTGTGGGCTAAGCTCCAGAATACTTCAGAGTTTAAAGTTTTTATAGTTAATGGTTTATTCATTAGAACTATGACGTTGTCAAATTATGAACGATTTTCTCATTGCGTTTTGCAAAACTCCTTTTGTGTATGAAATCTACCAATGGATTCTGTTTGAAAACAGCACAACTGGGAAAGAGGATTCAAAAACAAAGTTTTATTTCGAGAAAATGCCAATCATGCGCCTCCACAGCGCAATTGTCTTCTTTTCAAATGTGCCCTTTCTCAAATTTCTACTTATTCACTTACTTTCAATGAAATTAACTCCACTCCAGCAAACTTTCATTCACCCTTGGAGGGGATTTAATCTTCCATTGTGCTCGACAAATGGTCATGCAGCACTCTTTGTTGAAGAAGAATGCCGAGGTCACGTGCCGACAAGGTGGTTTTAGGCAATGACTGGAATTTTGAGAAAGTGATCAAATCTTCAACGCTTCTCCCTTACTTAAACATTAATAACTTTGGCTTCGCTCGAGCTATCTTGACAAATTTTGTCTCATTCTGCTGTGTAGAATAAGCTTTATTAGCTTAGAATCAATCTTTGCTGTAAGATTTCATGAAGTACGATTTTCCACGGTTCTCCATCAATTTCATAAAAAACTTATCCGGAATTGTTTATTTTAAGTATTTTATTTTTGGAGAACCGTTGGATTTTGCCCTTCCAGGCGATTTTTACCTGGTTTTTTTGCATGAGTAGGAATACTTTGATGTTCCAATCTGGAATCAAACGAATTTACCGAAAAAGCGTAACTTATCCCAAAATTATGGGGCGTTTTCTGTGGAGTGCCGTTGGGAGAACCAAGGAATTCACAAGAAACCGGCCCTCAGACAATGCCCCAAAAGCTTTTCTTGCAACAATTACTCACATTCAAAAGAGCAGCAGACTATGCAATCCGATGACAGTGGAAGAACGCTCAGAACCCGAATGTTTCTCACATTTCATAAAGGAATCTGTAAGCTTGTGTAAAGCGCAACAATTTTGCCACGCCCACATTTAAGATAGTGCTCAGCGAATTTTGCGAACAACGCCTACTTCGGCATAAATGGCTGAGAAGCTACTTCTTGTGTCAGGGATGATGGTGGTAAAATTTCACGCAAAAATCTCGATGGGTTCTCAAGCTCTGAATCTTTATTTGTTAACAACCATTTTCAGACAATCCTGGTCAAAATAAATTGGGACACTGGCAAATTTCTGTGTTTTCTTCATGTTTCCTAAAATATCGAGGTGAAAACTTACGTTTAGAACCTTCTCATCCCCCTTCCCCCCTAATTCAGTGTTGGGATGGTCGAATAGCGTTTGATTCAACCAACATTGAAACGGGGGGAGCGGGGGGGGGGGGGGCACTGAATCAAAGACTGAAATAGTGCAATTTTGTGACTTGTCCCAAGAATTTTGACCAAGATTGTAGGCTGACACCGTTACATACCCAAGTCACCCTTGTAAAACATTTGCAGTTTTGCATGACTTGGTTTGAATGACTGAACAGTTCCTGCAAATATGATATAGGCACCTCACACTTTATTAATGTCAGTCAAGTAGCATCTCTAAATCTATTCCATAAAGCAATATAAATTTCGATTGTCGTTCTTCGTGCTTAGAATCGTCGAATTTCGAAGTCTCAAAATCAACAACTAATTAAGGTGTCTCTCATACTGTCAAAAATCGTCTCATGACCTAATATTTATGTCATTTTACAACACCCCCAACCCAAAAAAGGGTTAATAAGTCCACCAAAACTTCCTGACTTTTGCTAGAAAATTGTTAAAATTGCTCTAGTTTCTAGTCTATTTTGTGTTTAATCTCGTCAATGTATACACCATTTGATTTGTCTCAATGACTACTTGCATTTGACATACCGGGTGTCCCAAAAAAGGCAACAGATTTGGTCAAAATCTAGGCAAGCGTGAAGAACTGGGCTTAAATAAATCGGAAATCACCTATGAACCATTCCTCAATAGTTAATTTGAAGATAGATACCTTATTTGTTGATATTAGAACATTGAGAGAAGACATTTTCATCTTGAAGTTCCAGATTTGCCTCCATCTCGAAACCAGGTTTTGACCTAAACTACAAACGCACTGTTTTGGGAACTGCTGTTTTAGTTCTGTTTTGTTTTGTCCTCAAGGACAGACACAGCGTAGAAATTCTAAACAAGGACTAGTGTGCTTAGGTACACATTGAGATGTAAATGTTAAAAACTAAAAACAGACAAAGTCAATGACTATTATCACCAAAGAATGTCTTTTTTCAGTTGTGATGCATTTACAAGGTAGAAACAGTTAAAGCACGAGTTATCACTTTCAAGGATCTTAACCTAGTGAATTTTATCCTTTGGGTATATGCAATTGCTTGTTCCATCATAATTCCAATGATAGCAAAAATGCATTTTATGCTTGTTCCATCATAATTCCAATGATAACAAAAATGCATTTTATCCAAACAAGGAAAATTCTTTTCACACCTAAGAAATTATTTCCCTGATGACTAACTTTTTCAAGTTGGACTTGGATTTCCATCAAGGATTTTTCCAAAGCACAAGGTTTCTTGCCTGTACTACGCTCTAATTCAGGAGATTCCACAACAAGTGCGTCAACAACTTAGGCCAAAACCCAAAAGCTCTGGTTTAGGGGTAGAGGCAAATCTGGACTTTGGTGATACAAAGTTCTTCTCTCAAGCTCCAATGTCAGCAAACAAGGTGCCTATGTTCAAATTAGCTATCGAGGAATAGTTTAAAGATTATTTCCGACTGATTTAAGCTAAATCGAACCCTAGTCACAATCGCATCCATTTCCTTTTTTTATGGGACACCCAGGATGATTTCTCTTTATTTGCAGCAATTTATAATTTCTATGAAGTCTCTTATGATGTCTCTTATAATCTATTATGATGTCATATTTCTAACAAATTAACAATTCTTATACGAAAAATAGTTTTATGACTTGAAATGATGATAAAACAGATAGATTATGTGAAATTCATGATATTTAAGCATTATCATTATTGGGCAAACAACTTTGCATTGAATCAAATTACCCTTGTTTCATTAGTTAATTAATTAGGAACCACAAATATTCATATAAAACTAAATGAAATCTCAAACTAAGGCTATCAAGTATGTTAGTTAGTGGACTGAGCATCTTCAAATTAGTTTAAGATGCGCGCAGAAGGACATGCGTTCTTCATAAGATGAGACAAGGACAAATTAAATGACGAAAAATATAGCTTACTGAGTTCAACATTATGTCTCAAAACTTGATTTAGCGATAAAAGCGATGATGTACATTACAATGAGATGACGACTTGAATTTTCGTTGGTTCATTTTTATTGTTGTGCGTTTGTTCGTGATTTTACTTTCTTGATGCGCTCTCTCCGATTTCCTAAAACATTGTGACAAGAAGGCGTTTTTTGTCACAGGGTGTTGAAAATATAAAAACAAAATCCAACATCCTCCCCCTGATTGACGAAGTCAATCAGTTGTTTCCTACCTATTTACAAAAAAAGCATATTACAATCTCAAAACAGCCTAATGTCCGATAATCTTTTCAGCGACGTCTACGTCTTTGATGGTGATTTCAATGTTATTCGAATCGTTTGTGCTCATTACTTCATGTACTTCGTGTTCTGCGTGTGCAGCGATGTTCTCAACGTTTCAGACTTCCAATGGAAATGGTTTTTGAATTGGCCGCCTCAGAACGATAGGCTCCTTTGCAGTGGTATGTGTCTTGACCGGCTGCACGTGTGATACCGTCCTTTCCAGGTAACAATCGAATGACTTTTCCAAGTGACCCACACTGACGTGGTATTTTGTCTTTGAATGTACGTACAATATCGCCGACAAATATGAAGCAATTTAAAGTTTTGTTGTTCATACGATGATGCTCTCTTAGCGATGGCAAATACTCGGTTTTAAACCTGTTTCGAAAATGACTGAGTATTGTTTCCAAATAAATGGCACGTTTTGTTAAAGACGTTCGATCAGATACAACAGGGTCTAGCGAGCTTAATACATCTTGTTTGTCGAGAATTCTTTGTCCTATAACCAGGCACGAGATTCGGTAATCTCCTCGTGAATGTACATTAATGGGCGCGAATTTAAAATCCCTGCTGAAATTTAAAATCCCTTTAAAATCACAAACTCCTTGAAAGATACCTTTCAGCGGAACGATAACCGGTGATGATGATCCTAGCGGATCAAAGAACCATGCGGTCGTACCCAAGATAAGTCGTTTTGTTATGTTCTCCTGCTCAGCGGCGGCTGAAAAATTTGACAAGTCAAATTTCAATTCATCTTTCACACGATTCCAAGGGATACCGAGAACTTTGATTTCATTTTCAGTGCAAAGTGCGTTAGATGTGGATTTCGAAAATGTCTCGTCATCTTCTAATGTGATTTCGCTGTTTTTGGCGACCAATTTTGAATCAAGGCATGATTTTTCTACATTTTCGATTTCTTTTTCGTTTGTTGGTAAATTCTGAACTTGATTTATCGCACCTTCCTCTTTCTCAATTAGCTGCATAAGTGATTCGCTGTTAGACGCAAATTTTCTCATATTAAATCCTCTGGCCTCAAAAACGTTTTTCAGCTGCCTGTAGAGCTCGAAACTTTTGACATCTTAGTTTTGCGAGGCTGCGTAGTTGTCAACATATAGAGAGTTTATAACGTGTTCAATGAAATCTGGGCTGGTTTCTCTGTACCCTTCTAAATGGTGACGGATTGTTGCATTTAAACAATACGGTGATGTGGTAAGGCCAAATGCTAATGACGTGAATTTCAATGTTTTTATTGTGGGGTTATCTGAATTTATGTCGGCCACCCACAAAAATCAAAGGAAATCTCTTTGTTTTGGATCTATTCCTATGCTGAGAAACGCTTTTTCCAGATCACCAATAAGTGCGACTTTTTCATCCGAAATCGTAGCAAAATGTCAAATATGAGCGGGGCTAAGTTAGGCCCAGTTTCTAAACAATTGTTAAAACTCGCGTGTCCGCTTCGTTTCAAGCTCGCATCATAAACTACCCGCAATTTTGTCGTGGCTCGGTCTTCTTTAAAGTGTTTATGCAATAAAAATTTTGAAATTAATATCTTTACAAATTATAAAAATTTAGCCTTTTCTGATCATTTTGATACCATCCTGCTCAGTAATGATCAACTCTAAATATTTTTTCTTAATTTTTTAAATCGAGTTGTTCAGGTGAAAGTTTTAAATTTGGCGCCATGTCGGTCGTGACGTAACAAGTAGTAGCCAAGCTGGAGACAATGCGCTTTAAACAAACACAACAGGCCACGCAACTTGACAGACCTCCAGCCATCGACCGAAGACAGCTTGTTACATTACCACTCTTTCGTTCATTTCCTCCGAAAACGATGGCCTCCAGTGACTCAGGCAGTAACAGAAGCGATAATTCTGGCAGCAGTTCCAGTGAAGAAGATTATGGTGTCGTAAGGCTGCAAGGTTTTGCGCCATATCAAGATGAACCGCTCACTATACCCGGGCAACCAGCATTTCATTTCGACGAGGATAAAGACGGGATTCCTCACGCCGTTTTGGCTGCCAGGCAGGAACAACGAATAGTCGTGGATGATTGGTATGTGCTATTGCATTTTCCTTGTGTTTTGCCTAATTATCTCGCTTCGTGGCGAGTTTCCTCTTGTTCTTCAAAGTGAAGACTGTCGTACTGTAGTAAATTTAGGCCCTTTTCGGATTGGCCAAGTTTAGTTTTGGTATAGGCCTAGGCCAGGAAAGGTCTCCTCGGGAAGGAACACTGGAGGAACTGAGATTACTGCGTTGGCATGATATATCAAATAAATTATTATTGTATTTATCGCAGGTGTTCCTGTGGCCAGGGCTGTCGCGACGTGGGGGTGTGGGGGTGTGACACCCCCCCCCCCTGAAAGAAGCATCAGTTGGCAAATGAACCCTTAAACCTGCATTTTTCGGCAAATTGGTAACATTTGGGCAATCTCTGTTCGGCAATGATTAGTCGGCGCTCTCTACAAATTGTTCGCAAAATAGTGAGTTATTGTACACAGTTAGAACGGAGTCAAATCACGAAAGCAATGTAAACTATTCTTTGCAATCTTTGGTAAAATAAATAGTTGATCTTATTCCCAAAACAAAGTTATTTTTACAACGGAAAGGAAATGAGTAAAGAGGGAACTAAGGTGTTTGCGCCTCATAAACATGTGTCATAATTCGACAATGATGTTGAAGTACAGGATACAGTAAAACCCCACAAACAAAACAAGAACATAGCAAAATAAGAACCTGCAGACTGATTTTGTGAAAAAGACACCCAAAGATAAGAACCAAAAACAGACTGATTTACTCCAATGTTCTTATGAGATGGTACGCTTAATTAAGAAATTTCATCATATCAGCGCAAAGAAACTCCCAACTATTCATAATTGAACACCTCTAACAGTTTTCAGGGATATGCAAATTATTTTATAAAGCTGTAATGATATAAATATAAATGCAGTCATTCTACCCTCAAGTTTATTTAACACATACTGTCTGTACTTATCATAGTAACAAGTGTCCTCGCTATAAGAACCAAACCTCGAAAATGCCATAAGTACCTCATTTATAAGAACCTACTCAGTCTGTTTTTTATAAAAGTATGTTCTTGTTTGCGGGGTTTTACTGTATGCCTTTCTTGTTGTTCTTTGTCTTGAAGTTCTTACTTGCCAACTTGACGATATTTAATTTCTGGTCGATCTTCGGGCTGATTTTGTTGGGCAAAAGTCAGAAGTAGCAAAATGAGTGGCAGTACTACTACCGATGTCACCAGAAAATGAAAACATATGAAACTGAAATGTCTTGTGTGTAGTAGAGCTTTCGACGACGACCATAGAAAAGATCACAGCGAGAGATTCCACCGAGAACATAAAAGGGAAAACAGGTTGGTGCCGTTCGAAACTTTGGGAGCAGCAATTGGAAATCAACAGACAATTTGCTTTAATTCTGACAGCTAGTATCTAAGCAGAAGATCTTCTTCATGTATACCTAGAGGGGGTGACATGGGGAGTCTTTGGTACCGGTACCAACTCATAAGGTACCAGATTCCACCCAAATTGAAGGTATTGGTACCACCCATTTTGGGGGAAGGAGCTAATAACTGATAATTAGTATAGTACAGTTAATCATGAATATGACGAATTCTGAAAGGAAGTCTATGTCAGTTCCTCGTGAGACCAATGGGCAAGATCAAACCACTCTGACCACGTCACCGTGGCATCTGTGTCAATGTCTGCACTGTTAAAAGCTAAAATTTGCTCTAGGAATTCGAAAAACATCTATGGACGAAATTCTTATTGGTACTGACTCATATGAGCTTGGTACCGGTACCCCAACCTTTGGTACCAGGTTCCACCACATTTGCACAATGTTGTACCAGGTACCACCCCTCTGGTACCATGGTACCACTAGCCTGTCACCCCCTCTACCTAGTAGAGCATGGCGTAAAAATCGAGTTAAGAGAACCCAAGGGTTGATTTAAGGTGTAGTTATGACCAATTTGTGCAGTGATGAATTGAATATTAAGCATTGATGATTTTTTCACCTTTTACTTTCAAATATTTGACTACTGCTGTTCTTAATATTTTCAGAATAAAGACAAATGAATACTCCATTTCAATGAAAGTCTGCTTGGCAGCCCCGAGGGCAGCCCCTGTTGATTTAACAGGAAATTTGCCTCTTATTGAAACTTATTCACATCTTCACAGTTTCTTCAAACAGATTGTTAGAAAAAATATACAGTCTAGGCATAGTTTAGTAAGAAGGTCAGAATATTATCAAAGGCATAAAGTAGTTAGAGATTGGCAAAAGACACGACCAAACTTTCGGGAATTAGCTGCGTGTCAAATTGCATTAGGATAAGAGAAAAAAGTGCGTTCTACCCATCCTAGAGGTCAAATTTACAAAATTTTTCCAAGGGAGCATGCCCTTCGACCCCCTAGATTTATGCATCTCTGATCTCTGGCATCTTGCTGCACAACCTCTACATGGACAAATAATGGTGTTTGGCAACCAATGAGTAATTGTGCTGTCCGGTGCATGAAAAATGTTACATTTCGTACTGTCTTTGTCCTCAATGACTAAGTGAAACCAATTGCCGCACCCCTTTGCCACATCCTTTTGACCAAAAATCTGCATTTTACGCCGTTTTGTGCAGTGATGAAAATTCCTTAAACTAATGCCTGAGAGAACCAATAAATAAACACACTTCTCAGACATGACTAGTTGTAATGACCACACCCAATGACCACGCCCTTTGTCGGCAAATTTAGACCATTACACCCCCTTGCAAAGCTTCCTTCGCGACGGCCCTGCCTGTGGCAAGTGTAAACCGGATCGTTTGGTTGGTGCCCTGGAATTTCGTTGCTGCACAGAGGTTGCTGAAGCTGGTGGCAAATTAACTTTTGAAGGCAGAGAGGACATTTCATGTATCATCGAGCATGAAGATTACAGTGCCGTAACGAATGAAGCAGTGCTGATGATGACTGGCCCATTGTTGAAGGACAAAAATGGGCGATCCTATAAACGAAGAGCTGGACAAAGCAAAAACCAGTATGTTTTCTATTCTCTTGAGTCTATTCATTGGCACCAACAAAGTGAATTTTATCATATTTATCTTACTCATACAAGCAAAGCACACATTGGTCAAACCTGCAAGCAAAGTACAACACAACATAAGTATGGGTGTCCCAAAATGAGACTGTGGGAACAATCGTTCATGCTGAGAAACATATCAAACTTTGGGATTTAGCAGTCTCTTGAAAACCTCCCTAAAAACTTCAACATTTTAGATCAGCAAAGAAACCAAATGCTCCTAAAACGTACTTACTTGATGATGCTTTTAGGAATTGAAATTAAGGTCATTCTTATATTCATCTTTAGATATTTGAGAGCAGTTGCATATCGTTGGGTAGTGAGGTGGATCTTTGGCTATTTGGCTGGGACAACACAAGACCTCTCCCAGCCTGCATCTACAACCATATACGAGAAAAATATCAAGCAGCAGAAACTGTGGGGTATGCCTCTGCTCAAGAAAGGCAATGACCTGTAAAGGGTAGGTACATTCCGTGCATCACTGCAAGCTTTGTTTCTATATCTAGCAGACAGAGCAGGCACTACCCACACATGCGCGAAAACTTGCAACTTTGAGCCCCCTATCTCCATGCAACAGATCTGAAGATTTGGCAACGCTTGATATTTTGTTCCTTTGGCCTTAAACTCTTGAGCAACGAAGTTGCTAAAACAGTATAGGCTCTACTATGGGTAAAATTGGTTGGCTGGGGTAAAATGGGTAATGCTGATTGCTGGACAAAGATTTTGGGAAAATTCATTGAGATTTTTCACCCTACCCATTTTACCCCAGAATTACCCATTGTACCCCAGTAGACCATGCACAGTACATAAAACAAATTGTTGGTCTAATCAGTCAGATGGAACAGCAACTGTGTCCTCTGGACAGTGGTCTCGTGGATGACCCAACTTTGGCTTCTTGCATTTCTTGCAACAGGGTGGGGCTCTTGTCTTCCTTGTGGTGATGTCATGAATCACAGAAGAAACTGATGATTGGAGACCTTCTCGTTGTTCAACTATAAACAGAATTAGGTAGAATAGAAATTTGGTGCTGCCTGAGAATTTCACTGCATAATTGCCTCAGGAAAACATCCGCAAGAGTTGTAACTGTTCACAACATGGCCTGTAACAGAATTGTGCTACTGTACCAAGGTACTTGCGTTTATTTAGTAGCTGAATAAATGAATTTGAAACCAAGTAAGGGAGTCAAAAATTGATCAGTCAACTCTGCTCAATAAACCATTTGAATATCGTGAATTTCTCACCTTGTAAGACTTCATTATATGACACATCTACAATACAACCTATGTTCAAAACAGTTAAATCAAATGGGAAATTATGATGATCAAAGCTTACTTGTTGGAAAGTGTGGAGTCTGTATAGACTTTCTTTCATTCTGGTGTCTGATTGCATCAGCTTTTGTTCGTCGTTCCGTGAACTGACTTGTCAGTGACTCTGGGACATCTTTTGTATAAGCATCAAATGCTTCTTTTAGATCTTCTATTGATGTTGAAAGCATTGTGTTTTTAATTTCATCGACATGACCCGTACAGGTACATGTACCCCAAAAGCCACAAAAAAAGCGTGTGGATATAATTTTTTTCCTACTAGTTGATTTCAAAAATGGTTTTGTGTCAATGAAGGGCTGCAGAAAACGAGGTCTTCCCGTTGGGTATTATTATTTTTTACCTAAGATTGACCGAGTACTGATGTTACAAAGTTTCTTGTTTTTCACTATATGTACCCCAAAAACCACAAAAGCAAAAACACGCAAAAGATTACAGCTGATGCACCTATCACTGTGATATTTGGGAAGAAGTCATCATTATAAATCAGTAATGGATAGAAAGTATAGCTGCAAACTTATTTTCAGTGGAAGTATCTAATGTACCACAAAACCCACATGGGGTGTACCCCAAAAACCACATTAGTTTTTCACTTATAAAGCCGTTTGCAGCATATCAATCTTCAAAAGCATTATTTTTCTTGATTCTGCATATATTTTGAAATCTGCTGACAATCTGACCTAACAGAGAGGAACTGTGTTATTCATTTACCAGCAATTACAAAGTGCATGCTTTTTCCAAGTATAAAGTATCAAAATATTTGAGAATATCAATGTTCCTGGTAATTTTTTCATAAATAATGAAAAGTTTTGATGTTTCTATTCCATGGATAAATTTTCTTTGCTTTTAATTTCACAACTGCATTCATTTCAGAGTCTACCAGACTTATAACCACCTCAGAGGTTTCATTTATCACCCCCAAAATGTTTGAGAGTAACCTCAAATGGTTTAACCTCAAAGTAACCTCAAATGAGAGTAACCTCAAATGAGAGTAACTTTCCAGTGGTATCCAAAATTAACAGAAGTCTTCTAAAGTGATTGGTTAGTTAATGATATCTGGACAGCAAATACCTATGTTGATTGACTTTTAGAAAGATATTTTTGTTACTGTGTTAAAATATGGGCAATTTTAATTAACTGTCTGTTAATTGAATTGCATAAAATGTTTATTATTTTGTTAAAACATATACCATTTTACCAACTGTATGTTGATTGTCTTGAAGATGTGTTCGTTATTTTGCTGAAAATGGAATATTTACTTGCTGTTTGTTTACAGACTTTCAGGAAATATTTGTTATTTTGTTAATTTTGTTAAAAACTTGACCAAACCTTGACTTTCAGAAGATATTTTGTTATGTGGACAAATACCTTATGTTAATTGCTTTCAGAGAGTGTTAATGATATATAAATATAGATGTGATTTTGCTGAAATACATAATTTCATTTGGTTTCTCTGTGGCACACCCACACCCTGTACTTGTGTTTTCCATGTTTCAGTGAAATTTACCCCAAAACCACACAAAAAATCACAAAAGTCAGGATGCCCATTCGATAGGTTCGCTATATTGCAAGGTAACCATTGTGCTTTTCTGGCAAGAGGACACATGAAAGATACTGAAAAACATTTGTTTGCAAACTTATAGTAAGAATTTGCGACTTGCTACTCGTTCATAGAAATAATCTGTAAAATTTCAAGTTCAAATTTTTGCGTTTACACCTTATAATTTTTGTTAATCCAATTTATTCATGGCAAACCTACATTTTTAGGTAGCCCAGTTACCTAAGCATCATTGATCAGTAAGAGTTTTATGTTGTATGTTGATCTTCTATAGATATTGCCTTTCAACTGACCTTGTGGTTTTTGGGGTACCTTAGTTTTTGGGGTACATGTACCTGTAACAACAAATCAACCATCCTCAAACTTCAGCCAATCTTGTAGTCTTTAATTTCATTCTCTAGGTTCTGTGACTGCTGGGAAGAAGCATTGGCACAATAAAGATGAAAGAGCCTTACCATAAGTTGGAGGGACAGCAACCTCACGCACTACTTCTTCTCCAAGCTTGAACTTCGGGTATAGCACATTGTAATAAAGTTCTCCATCAGCAGTCCTTTTTCTTTCCCTCTGAACGTTTTCATTGAAATGCATGACAGCCAATGCATGTCTAGGTAACATTAGAAAAGGTAATGAATGGAAATGCTTTCTGTCTGCTTACTAAAAATCAAAACTCACTTTCTTGGACGCTTCTGCCAAAGCCAACTTGTATCAGAAAACTTTTGATCCTAAACAATGTACATCTAAAAATTAAAGTTTTTAAACAGGTATATACTATATTTAACGGAAATTAAACAGAGGGTCACAACATACCAGATAGATATTGCACTAAGGTGTATCCGTGTATAATTTGAACCAATTTGAATGCGCAAAAAGTGGGCTAACAGGACAGGCCTTATGCACATTAACATGGTTTTCCTGCCTGAGAATTCTCAAGAAACTTTTCACTGTGTATCGCAATTTACAGTCTTTCATATGGCCAAACAATCCTCATAAAATTCAGAATTCTTGAAAATCCTTCAGACCCTTCTCATGTGAATGTGCATAGAGCCTGTAGTGTATAAATGTATAATGTGCTAAAACTTTGATAAATGCTGCAGCTACTTCGACAAATCAACAGCTCAAAACCAACGCTGTAGCAAGCTCTTATGAACAATACAAAAACAAATCATATTATTGCAATTGGTTCCAAGCCAAGAGAAATGAGTCATTTTGGGATGCCAATGATTAAGTAAGGAGTGGAAGCCTTCAATGCAGCTTGTTTGGGCATCTGAGGATAGCTTTTCAATGTCATTCAATATGCTGCCATTCATCAAGATTAAACGAAGCTTGTCATGTTGTGGGGTTCCTTAAGGTAAGAATACTCCTTTAGGCTTTAATTACTTAGCAAATTTATAAAAAATTAGGATATGGGAGGTTTGAAGCTATATCAAATTTTCTCAGTGTAAGGAAAGAAACCATCTTCATTGGATTTACTAAAATCTGGCATTTTTGAGTTAGGGGAGTATAAGTTCCTTTCAAAGGATTCAAATATCTAGGAGAAAACAAAGAAATTTCTAGAGGATGTGGAAGATTTCTTGAGAAACCAACAAGATTTCTGTCATCATTTTACAAGATTTCCATGAAGACATCTGATTGCAAAATTTAGTTCTGGACGTTGTTTGTGTCCAGAATCTTTTGCAGTCACATTGTTGATTATGTGTGACATAGTATTTTAATCTTTTGTCAAACATGATGTTTTACCTAAGATTTAATTGACAGTTATATCAACAAAATATCCTCTCACGAAAACATTGCGAATCTCCTCAAGTTCACGCTAACCTTTGATCACATGACTAACAAGGCAGCCAATAAACATGCCTTTGTGTGCCAAGGTTCCCGAGTGCTGAAGCTTTGGAGGTGGATACTTTTTTTCCCTTCGATTCCCACGTTCAATTATGATGCAGTTACTGCCCCAAATGTTATCGGGATCAGGAACGTAGGTACCCTGGGCACCAGAGCCTCAAAAAAACTACTAAAACGGGAACAATGAACAACAAAGACAGCAAAGGAAAAGTAATCAACGATGGAAAAATAATAGTTGTTTTGTCAATGTAATCAAATGTCTATCAATTTCTTCCATCTTGTGGTTGGGCTAACAATCTTTCCTTTCAAATGACAACTCCAAAACACAAAAATAGGAAACCACGTTGATTTGCGCCAGCAACAAACTCTATGACGATGTAGTAAGTCTATGGAACAGCCACATTTGACCACGAGTTGGTGATAAATGGCGGAGCTGAATAAGCGATTTCATGGATACTAGCGCCATTATGGAATGGACAAGATGGCGGCCGCACTGTAAACACAGAATCAAAGGCGCAAATTGAGAACCTTCCTACGCGAGTTCCAGGGCCGTAATTGAAAGTATATTGTGAGGTTTATCATAGATAATGATCGTATTTTTGATACAAATACTTACTTTTGCCATTCTTTCATGTTTTCCTTTCACCTTTCTTCGATTTCCGGGTTAAGTAAAAAATGGGCCTAAGTGACCATGTCCTCTTTGTGCAGTTTATTTCTGTCAATACCGACTCTGTAGCAGGCTCTTTTGACTTTTTACAGCCATTATGACTTGAACTCGACATCAAACAGCATTCGTGGCCAAAAACCTCCATTTCGAGCGAAAATTCCGTGATCCAAAGTTGTCCCCTTTTTGGGCGGTTACGTCATGGAGAAACGCAACAGGCAATGTGGGCGATTGAAGATTCCCCTTGTTGTCTGTTCTCTTGTTAGTTTTGATTGGTTGATTCATATAAAACACGAATCTGAATGGTTTAAAAATGCTATTCCCTTATTCTTTCTTCCCCTACGGCATAGGGCTGCGCCCTGACTCTCAGCGAAAGTATTTGGTATTTCCAACATAATCTCATGACCAGAAATCAAAGTAAAAAAATTTTGTGAAACAACTGAAGACTCGCGCTGAAACTAGTGGTACGTTTACTTTCAAGCCAGTATTTTTGTCTTAATTGCTCTAAACATGCCAAACTTAATTTGCTCCATTGGGCCTTGTGATAACAGATCGTGGAAAAAAGAAGAAAATCTCAAGAAAAATCACGTTGAAAAGCTTGCATTTCATTCTTTTCCTGCTAATGAAGAAAAGCGAAGTATTTGGATCAAAATGGTGTCAAGGGGGAGAAATGATTTCAATCCAAACAAGCAATCCTGTGTTTGTTCCAACCACTTCCAAAAAGGTAAACCAATGTTTGACTTTCCTAATCGAACATTGTTCCTTACACCACATGATGCTGCGACGAAAAAGTCCCCCAAAAAGAGGGCATTGCCTCTGAAGAAAACGAGAACGAGCCCAAGAAAGGCAGCTCAAAAGAGGACATTGGACATTGATCAAAGCAACACTTCTGATCCCAAGAAACAATCAATAGACCTTCAGGAGCCTGGTACTTCATTGTCATTCTCAAAGAAAAATCAAGGTGATTTGGGTCCTGGCTTCTCTTTTGAACAGTTATCGCGGGAACAAGATGTAAGACTATGTACTGGCTTTGAATCAACATTGATGTTTCAGTTGGTTTTCAACCATCTTCCACCATTGGCTGCTCAAATGCAATACTGGAAGGGGGAAAAGGAAACCAAACAGGAAGCAAGAACGAGGGAGACCTCTGAGTATGAAGAATACTTACACGGCAAGAAATCATCAAGTTTCGACATAGTGTTTTGTGGGTAAATTCTTGGGAAATGTCCCATTTCCAATCATTTCCCCACTTGGAAATCTGGTTGAAATGTGAAGTTTCCGAGGCTGGAAACTAATGGGAAAAGGGAGTTTACTTTTCCCTATGTTTTCCCAACACGAAATGCACAATTTCCAACTGCGGTAAACGTCGAGTGTTATCGGTGAAATGAAGGGAAACTCGAAGTGTGCAAGAGGAAATTGTCGTGAAATTCGAAGTGCAGATTGGCGACCTCGGTACACTTCGGGTGTTTCAACGGGAAATCTTGGTGAAATTGTGCATTGCTTTTCACTGTGGAAAGCGCCCTGTTCTTCTTCCTGACAGTATGCCTAACGCTCAGAGCAGGGCCAGTGAATTTTGATAGATCGATTGCGAAAAAGACGAAAACTTTTTCAAACAAATCATTGCATCATTTTCTATACAGGATTTCAGACTAAATCGTAACAACTAAAAAGGCAATAGCTCATAGACATCTTTATTCATACTGAGTCTAGGACCTAGATAAATTGTCGATATACACCACAAAGAACCCATAAGTTACTTTTCTATCATTTACCCGTATAATATGATGATCTTTTGGATAGAGTATTGCCAGCTACTACCATTACGATGACCAGTTTCTAGGACTCGATAACATTAGACTTCGATGACGGATTCTAAGGCTCGATAACATATGGCTTGCAGCTGAATATTAAAGATTCTGAAAATGACATAAACTGATGCCAAAGCGCTCACGATAATTGGAAAAGCGAGGTTAACTAAAAAGTATCATCAAGCTAATTCTTCTATGGGGATCCAGTATCCAAATGTCCTATTTCAAATGGCATGGATGCTGCAAACTGCATTTCCTGAAAAGAACTCTTTGGGGATTATTCACCAATCAAAAGAAATATCTAATTTTTGCTCCAAACTAGACTTAAACTTTCATAAATGCAAAGGTTTGCAAAGATAGCAATAACATTGACGCTTCACTTATTCTGGAGACATGTTGAAATATATAAAATATTCTGCAAAACGACTGCATCACACCGCTAATTAAGTAGCAATGATCAAGCAAAAAAAATGCTATTCACGAACTGTAAAGTTGGCTAGCGGCTCACTCAACAAACCCTATACGGACAAGATTGTGAAAACGAAATGAGAACCGAAATAGGATTATTTGCCCCACTCCAGAACAGGTATTTGTTTTTCATGACTCCTAAAGGATTTTCATAGTTGCATTCACCGCTATGATAATAAAAATAATCTGTTGGTTGATTATTTCCAAATAAATGTTCTATGCTTTATGTCGATGAATTCTCGTGCTCTTTGTGGCATCGGCTATGTTCTGTTGTTGTAAAATTTTAGATGGATGTGAAGAGGATCTTTATGGAGAAATACAACACCGAAAGCATCAGTTGCAAATACCGTATAGCCAACGAGTAGACTAGTTATGGGTCTTCGCAAAGGCTGCGTAGGCTAATACCGTAAAGCTCTATTGAGTTCACGGGGTAGCTTATTTAATTTCATAGATCCAAGATTGGGGCTTATAAGAGAGGGACCTATTAGAGAAGGGGGCTTATTTGCAAAGTCAAATGATGAGAATATACATTACATACAGCCTCCTAGTTCTTGTACCCCTTATTGTAAGCAAAACAGGCAATTTTACGAGTGAGATGCAAAAGTTCAGCACAGTTGTTATCTGAAACCATACAAGAATTACATGCAAGCTTGTTTAGCGGAATAAATGGAAACTCTTCGGTAATCAGTGATGTCTGTGGAGATGGGGCTCAATGGAGAGAGCTGCTTATCAAAAGGTTTGGCTCAAAAAATAGGGCTTACCAGAAAGGGGACGCCAAATAGAGCTTTTACGATATTTGTTCCTTCAAGGCTTAAGATCTAATTTCGACTATCTTCGAACTATTTTCAAGAGCTCAATTGGGCTGAGTCACGTAACCTTTCTTGAAACAATGATTTTGCAGTTATTGTAGGCCAGATTGCACAGATTTTCCTGTATCTTTAAAATGACATGTTATTTTGAAGATCGATCCTTGAATGTCACAGAGCAAAAATGAAAAAAAAAGAAGATTACAGAGACATGAGACATCGATGGAATTCCAAGAGTACCTTTAGTGTGGATTCCCCCTATCTACCAAAACTTGTGCAGAAGACAACAAACACACGCCTGAAACAGTATAGATTGTAGAGATTTCAGGGTTGTTTACGATTGCGTGACTCAGCCCATATGCAAATTTTTAGTCAAAACAACTTCTCCTAAAACGTTTCTTCTCTATAATTGAGACTGTCTCTTTCATTGGGGACCATCCTGTTATTCTTGGTTTCTGTTTCTTATCCAAGACATTAGATATTTTGTCCTTTGATACGGTCTTCCGACTGCCAAATAAGTTCTTTGAGTGCCTGAGATTGCCAAGGTAGATTTATGATTTTCATGGAGGCCCCAATGTTCTCTTCGTCTGACATGCACTCCTGAATCGGCACCCATAATGCACCCTCGTCTTCTCTGTCATATCTGCTCATCGTTTTGAGCACTGGAAAAAAGAACACAAACTCATTCACTTCATAAGATCAGTATTCATCAATATCTGAATGCACTTTGGAAGAGCCTTATGAACGCTATTTGAGCAAATTGGTTATTCAGCTAAGAGAGTTAGCAAAAACTTTTCAATGTGCAAATACAGTTAATTGTTACAGTAACTCTTGGTTAAGGTCCCAAGTAGCTTGAAACGATACATATCAACCTATAACGAAATACGAATTGTGTGCGAAAATCACCTGTCTTCGTATCTTTGAGCAACTTTCCTGGTTTCTACTTTGAATCAATCTTTCATTGCCTAATTTCGAATTGTACATGAAGTAAAACATATTTTACTGTATTTTGCAGTATTTGGCTTCATTTCATTTCGTTGACTGTGACAAAATCAATTAGAACTATGAATTGTACAATGATAAAGCTTTCGTACGATAAAAAATGCTAAATAATGCTCCCATGTACAAAAACTATGGCCACATTTTATACAAAATTATTTGATTTGTGTCTGAATGCAAAAGAGCAAGTTGCACTTGCACAGTGGCAGCATCAGCCACCAATGAGTGGGAGGACAGAGTTAAATAGGGGCCATGGGCGAAGCCCTCAAGAAATTCTGACAAAAGCTTGCAGGAAAGATGCATGATTTTGGCTAGACTGAGTTTGCTATTACTATGACATGATAACACGTTTTTCATAATAGAACTAAGCTGGTTTATAAGAAAGGAAACTCTGTTTGAGAAGTAGTAAGAGACGATCAAGACTCAAATTCAATGATATTATGGCAAATAAGTCACTCTTGAGCAATATCAACCAGTTTTCCTTGCTTTGAATCATCATCATCATTTACGCTTTCCGTCTACAACAACATTGCGCGGTCCACACTAAGTCTCCAAATATGTCTATTTTGTGCCATCTTTTCATGTAATTTTACTTGTATTGTGTTGAAACTACCATTTTTGTTGTTTTTTACTAATGTCTTGAATTCAACCTTTTCCAAACCTTCACCTATTTGCTTGATCCATGTTAATTTTTGCCTGCCCCTTGGCTTTTTGCAGGGGTTCTTTTCTTCTTTTAATGACTTCCTAGCTGGAGTGTCTTCTGGTAGTCTTAAAAGATGACCATACCATGTCAACCTTCTTCGCTTTACAGTTTGGCTCCATGGGATTGAATTTGTCTCCTTATAGACTTTATCATTGCTGACTTTTTCTCGCCAATTTAGATTCAAAATTTTTCTGATCAGTTTTCTTTGAAATGTATCAATGATCTCTTCATGTTTTTTGGTTGAAGTCCATAATTTGCTTTGAATGTAGTAGAACAGACAGAGCAGAACTGCGCACGAATGTCCAAAAACTCGTAACTTTGAGTCAACCTTGCTCCGTCCAACAGATCCCGAAATTAGGCAATAGTCTCCGGTGGGGCGGGGGGGGGGGGGGGTAACTACCATATATGCTGGTACGGGATGTGCCATTTTTTGGAGTGACATTTCTAGCAGAAAATAAATTTCCGGGTATCAAATCACAAGTAGTCATAAATTTTGGGCTATTGATTTTGATCAAATTTCACTTACTTGGTTAAAATTTTGGATTGTTGTCAAAATTTTAGGTATAAATTTCCAATGGCCTGTAAATTTAGGGGTATTGTTTTCGCGAAAATTTGCGAGTGTTCATTCAGATTTCAGACGTCAAATGGCACACCCCCCTCACCCGTCTATTGAAGTTACCCCCAGGGGCAACAGTTGATATTTTCTTTCTTGGGCTTCAAACTCTAGCCTGAGATCAGGCTCACCATAAAAAATAAATGTAAAATATGGGAAAAGAAAAAGGTGAGCCTGAAGACTCGATGAACAAAATCGCTTCAGAGGGCTCTATAATTATTCGCATAATTAAGTTCAAAATTTGAAAGCGAGGCTAATTATTTTGTGTGTTGCCCAGGGTAACAACAGCGAAATAGCAAAATAAAACATGTCGTCCGATTTCAAGCTTCAGCAACAAATTACACTGTGCACTGTCTATTTATCATTCCTCGCGTCAAGAGCTCCAAAGGTTAAACTTTTCTCACGATCAAGCAACAAGGAATTAACGGCACCACTAGGAGTTGAAAGTGTTGTTCTCGCAGATGTTTTTTCGTCTCTTGGAGTTGTTTTGGAACATGGCCATGGCCATCGCGATGATGTTGATTCACCCGAAAGACAAATACTTTGCATGCCCTGTGCTAGATCTTTAATAACTGTCAGAGTAAAATTGAATAAACTAACACGAAATCTCGCTTGCCAAAGAAAAGAAAACGAAGAAAATGCTGAACCCGAAGTGTTGCAACCATTGGCATCGCCGCCAGGTTCAAGTTCGAAAAGGTTTCTCGACCCTGGCCATCATTCTGGTTTTTCGCCTGCCGCAAAGCAAGTCAAACAGCCTTTGAGCACTCAAAATAGCATAGCAAAGAATGCAAACCCGAGGAAACTTGCTTTTGATGAGCTGCATACCGAAAAGCCGAAATCTTCAACGGTCCAGGCGGTTATTTCATACCCAGATGGGAGCATTAAAAGGCTTACCACTGAAGGAAAAAGCAGCACAATGATACGCTGCCTTGCATACAAGAATCCTACCGGTTTCTCCAAAGCTGCCATGTCTGTGCCTTCATTGAAAGAAGCAATAGTTGGGTCAGTCTGCCAAATTCTCCAAAAGGAAGTCAGCACTTACAAAAAAAGCGAAAATCTCCTTGAAGTAAAAAAAAACACGAAGCCTTCTGAGATATCTGATTTTGAATTAAGTAAATTTTACGCTGAATTGAACAAAAAGATGCCTGTCACCATGAAGTTAGTGGAAAGCTTGACAAGTAAGGTAAAGGTGAAAACAAAGAAAGAAACAGAAAAATCTACTGAGCAAACAAAGAAAGAAAAAGTCAGGGAAAATTCCATGTGCTCAATTGTGTCCATCTGTTTACACCAGTGTTATCCCAACCTTTCAAAGCTTCACCACAGGAATACACTGATGTTGATAAATGGTGGTTGTCGGTCATTAGATGTTGGAAGGATGCAAGGACAAGGGCTCTTGATGTCACACAAGGCAGCCATTAGAATGCAGACCAGGATGACAAAGAATCATAATTCTAAAGTTTTGGCATGGAAGGATGATATCAAAAGGAAGGAAATGATGTTGCTGTTGATGAAAGAGTTGTCTGATGCTTATGAAATCAGAGAATTATGTGGCATCCCAATTGATGTGGTAGCCTTGAAAAGTTACAGTGAGGAGCTATGGAAAGATTGCAGAACATTCCTCATGCATGTACACCCAAACTTCGCAGATGATATCTTGGGACAGTTGAGCCCTGAAATCATTGATGATTGCACTTCAGCTCTTATAAAGTCAATTAAGGATTTTGGGTAAGAGAAATTTATTTTGTTCATTTTTAATCTGCTGATCATTAACTGTACAGTATATTTAACTTCGCAGCTTCAGTGGCTGGGTGAGTTGTGTGGTGGCATAAGAAAGGCCAAAACTTTTAAATCTATGAATGAATTTCACCATATGACATGGAAGGAATAATTTTTGAGGGTAGAAAATATGTTTTCTGAGGTGGGAACATCAGTGTTGGTGCCTAGGTCACATACCCTGGACTACTGTAAGTAAATGTTTTACAATTAAGACATGGTGGAAGTACATGCAGTCTACAGTGTTGCAGGGGATTTAACATGAATTTTGGTCACAATGCATCACAAAAAAAGGTATATATGTAGTAGAAGTTAAACAGTTTCGTTCCAATAAATTTTCCCTGCTGTATGCCCACTCTGCTTGCAGGAAGAAAAATATTTTCCACCCCAGGAAGAGCTGCTTTGAAGTTTGATTTTGAATCAAATTGTTGATGACCTTTGTCTTATTTTCATATACAGAATCGTTGAAGATAACTGTGATATCACTGTTGTTGCAAGACATCAAACAACATCAAATTGTAATAGGAGCTTCAACTGGGCATTTCATTTTGCTGTAAAGAGCAGACTGTCACGAGATCCAAAACTTGATTATGAAAGTCCCCAGGGTAAAATAAAGGATCTGGACCTTACAAAACTGCTGGCTGGAAAATCCACGATGAATTGTTTCAAACAATCATTTCCACACTTGGTAGCAAGAACCATTGTGAAATACATGCCTATATTTGCAGTTTTCAAATCTGTGGTTACCTACCATCTGGCCCATGAATTTTCACAACATATGGCTGAGAAATCTGAGCAGGTAATTATCTTTGTTGGCACCAAATTTTTCATTCATCTAATATTACAAAATTGGTGTTTAAAATACAGAATGCAGTACCATGCAAATGTGTTCCTAAGCCCTTTACAGTACATATACTCAAGAAGTTTACTCTTAATATCATTAGAAGAATTTTTCAAAGAATCTGCTACCGCAGTGGGTAAAAAGTTCATTCTCATGTTCGGTCAGCATCTGTGTTTATTGTCATACTGGATTTACAAAGTCTTTATGCAATTATTTAGATTTTGCTAGCTTTCCGGCCAAAGTCATGTTCAAAGCAATCAACAAATCCAAATGTTGTGCAATTTAAAATAAGAATTTATTTATGAGATTTGAAGCTAACTAATAATCAGGGCCACTCAATTCTTTTCCATTCCTTTTTAGTGTATACTTGGCTTATTTTTTAAAAATCCCGCCAAATCAAATGACATGGCTGAAATATTGAAGTCAATACAAGAAGAATATGTGCCAACTGTCAAAGGGAACATTTTAAAAAGCCTACGCATGCATGGGGATGCTGCTTCAGAGGAGAGAGCTCGCAATGTTCAATGGACCTACAAGTTAGAAGAAACTGTTTGCGACCAGCTGAAAGGTCTCGAGTTAACTTTTGGAGAATTTCATATGCTAATGTGTTTATTGGAGGTCAGCAGTAAGATTTTCATCAAAACTGATTCAGGAGCTCAAATTGGCACTTCATTTGCTTCAATGCTAAGGACAAAGAGCTTAGATGCCAAGAAAGGTCCCAAAAAGGCATACAACAGTGTCAAAGATTTTCACAACTGCGAGTCTGAAGCCCATATCCTTTCTGCATGGATGACGTTTTCAGGAATGAAATCTTTGGATGGTAAATATTTAACAGTATACCACATTAACTCTGATACAGTTAAACCCTTTTGACCTACAGTAAGCCAGGTTAGCTACAAATAAATGTCATTAACTTGCAATTATAAGTCACTAATTCTGTACAGTGCGAGTAAAATAGCATTTGATTTCAAAACAAGGGAATTCAATTAGCTGTCCAATATACTAGACACTTTTCTACCCGATATATAAAGCTAAAAAGTGCAACACTGAGCATTTTTTGTTTAAAGGTGGAAGGGGAGAGCACTCTATCCATTGCCTTGGAACTAAGTGTCACAAAAGAATTCTCAACCAGACAGCCTGCTGTAGTATATACTATATCCCTACTGTATATCCTATTTCAGTGTTAATTATTGTTTCTGTTATAATTTTCAATTTGTGATGATTTCATCTTGCTTTTCAAGTTTCAACTTAATTAAATTCACTCAAGTCATTTTGTATTCATTCACAGATCAACCTACATCGTTTTCAATCCCGGATACAATGAAAACTGCATCTAATTCAGTGAGAAGGCAGTGGCTTTTTAAGCACATTGAATCATTCTTGGAAGCATTTGTATTTGACCAAGATGATGCATTCTTTGGTGATCTTCAGACAACCATTATTCAAAATCCAAGTGAATCAACCAAAATTTATGAATGCCGATTTGCAGGGTGTCAAAAAACATATAAACATCATGCTGCTCTTGTCAAGTAAGAACTTCTTCAACTTAACAGTTTCAAGTAAGAACATTCCAAAATTATGATTTGATCTAGGGTAATTACCCTTTATTATTAGCCATGATACAATCTGTACTCTAACATTTCATTGTTTTATTCAGGGGACAGTGCATCAGAACCTTAGTATACCTACAGTACTTCCTCAGCAAAATGAACAGACCCATTTACCAGAGTACAAGAAGTTGATAATACACATCTGCAGAATTAAGGCTTGAAATCAAAATCTAACAATGCTATACATGTAAACTATAATAGCACCATGTCTTCTGTAACTCAAACTGTTTTACTTGAAAAAATTAGTAGTTCAAATAAACCATGGAAAGTTTTACAATGCTTGCTTTTGCTCTGGTTTTGCTTTTGCAGGTAAAAAATTCTTTGCTGTTTCTTTGTAAGGTAAAAACTTTGTGAATTTGACAATTCTCTGTCAGGTGCGGAAGAAGTAGTTTCAAGAATTTATGGCATTTTACAATTCTTGTTTGTCATGTAAGTTTTTACCTACAAAGAAAGCAGCAAAGAAGTTTTTACCTGCAAAAGCAAAACCAGAGCAAAAGCAAGCACTGTAAAACTTTCCATGGTTCATTTGAACTACTCTATTGGTTTTCTGGTACAACTAATGATTGATATTACAACTGTTTTCATTGCATTTTAGCCATGAAAGAACAATGCATAATATGATGGAATCCACTGATGATGGTAATGAGACTTGTGATGAATACGGGTATTACAAATGCAGAATGGGTTGTGGTCATACTTTTCGGTCTATTCAAGGAAAAGAAAGGTAAGAAATCTTTCCACAGTAAGTTTCTAAAATAACCTAGTATGACTGGAAACCACCAGAAGATTGGCTGTGTTGCAAAGTGTGCTTCTCTTCATTATCTTACAACAAACATTTTGTAAGGATGGTCTCCTCCTACTGTACACATTAGGAGGCATCTTTAAACCTGCTAAACCACTAAGTCCCTCCTGAGTTTTACAGTACATTTGCTGAAAATTAATGTTATATCATGAAAACAATATTATTGCAGTAACAAGGAAGCTCAATTGGTAGATTTTACTGCATTGGTTGATCCTACTGTATGAATCACAAACCAGATTTTTGTTGTTGACTTATCCCATTTTTCATCCTGTGATACTTGTTCTTGCAATGCACAAATACAGTGGAATATTACCAACAAAACTTGTACTTGCTTCATGTCTGTACATGACAGGTAAAAATCTCAGTCTTTCAGCAATAAAAATCTCAATCTCTTCCAATAAAAATCTCAGTCTTCTACCAACTAAAGTCTGTGGTGTGACCATCAGGCTTTAGCTCATTTTCAACCTGTGTGTTCTAAAGTTGATTTGAACTAAAATTGTACTATAAAGACCGCCATTGTCAATTTAAACATCTTGCTGTCAATATTTCAGTTCATAAGATCCTTTCCTTATTTAAAAAATCATCAAATCAAATTCATTCTGAAGGCATGAAAAGAACATTCACAATGTTACTGGGGAACAGGCATCAGGAATGAACAAAGATTTGTTGGAGTCTACAAGTGAAGAAACGAAAAGAGATCACCAGTTAGAGTATCATTTAGCACGACTACGCTTTGGCCTACTGGACCTTCATTTACGAGATGCAATTAAGGAAGGAGATGGCCAACGCCTTTTCAATACAATGCCATATCTTCTGTTGATTTTCAATGCATACAAGAGGACAAAGTACAGCTATGTGACTTTGCTTCATCTGGTGAAAGTGTTAGTTCTGTTGCCAGAAGGTATTGCAAGGGAAGTTGTGTCTGACAGGTTTTTTAACAGAAAAGGTGGCCTTGGTAACAATATACCCATGGATCTCCGCATGGAACACATGGTGCGTCTGCTCAAAACATCTTTAAAGCAACTGGGAGCAAACATCAGTGAACAGGGGGCTCAGAGGATTGCCCAGTCTCTAAATCATGTGGAAAACATTTTGCAAAATGCTAGCAATGATTGCAAGGTGCAGGAGCCAAGTGGAAGACACAGTTCCAAGCCACTACATGAAAAAGTAAAACAGATTGTAAATGACTTGAATGCAGAAGAATGTTTCACAGAAATACCAGGTAGAGAGTACAAAAGCTTCCCAGGATTTGACCGAAATATCTTCAGTCAAGTAAACTTTGGAAAATATCTGCAATGGATCAAGGACAGACTTAAAAGATGGGAAGCAATATATGAGTAATTTACACTTATGGCACGCGAAATGCACAAGAATTCAGGAAACCTGGTTTTTTGCCAATAAACCCACCTTTTCAATTGATAAACTGGGGTTTCACTGATAAAGTAGGTTTTTCAATCGATAAAGTGGGTTTATCGGCGATCAACCAGGTTTTTTGAATTCTTGTGCATTTTGCTCACCATATATATATGCTAATCTGTCTAAGAGGCAGACCCTTGCACAAGAGATTGAAGACTGTATAAAATTTCAGGTTAGACAGCTAACATGGGTAAAATTGTATCTACCATTCAATGCAGAAAGTACTCCTCAGGCTATTTTAAGGCCACCCTCCACTTTCAATAGTTTATGTTGGCGACCAGCACACTGGCCTTGTGTGCATGCTCTGTTCCTAAAGAGCATGTGCCCTAGGCAAATCTGCACACTGCCGACCATGACTACTGAAGAGGTCAGCCCTTCAGTTGCAATTATACCAAAATGGAAGTAAAACTGGGTCAAAGTTGTACAGTATTCCTGTGCAAGTAACTTTGGGTGATATATTTTTTAATAGTCTCATGCTCCAAATGTCATACCAGAAAGAATTTTTTTTCCTGTCACTGGATGGCACATACAGTAGTTGATTCTTTTTAAGAGAGATTCTAAACCAATTCTCATTTCTTGTGCAAGAGGCTGTACTGTAACTCTCACAAATTTTGTTATGAAACTAATGAGAATACTAATCAAAGTTCTAATTCAAATTCTGGAAGAAAGTCGTCATCAGAAAAAAAATCATCAGTAGGGCAGGGCAGTTGTTGAAATTCGATTTGGCTTGAAACTTCTTGCTGCTCAAGAAAGTCTGCAACATCCACAGCTTTTCTCTCTATTGCCCATAAATTGTTGATATGCTCTTCAAAATTTGGAATATCACCAAAAAATTCTTGCAGAAGTTCAAGAATAACCAAAGCATGTTTTGTTGAATAAATTGGCAAGTACTGATGTAAATCACTTGGAGTAAACAACACATCCAGCTTATCTATAGCCGCACAGATCAAATTATTTGAAAATCCATGTAGGGTATCTACTCCAGACATGGTAAAACCTCCAGCTTCTGAAGTGAGTTTTGTTTGCTCACTGATAAGTGCCCTCTTGAAATCCATTTTGTCTTCTTGTGACACAGTGCGAGGTTTTAGGTCGTATGATGCAACAGAGGTAACTGTATTTTCATGCTCAAAAGGAAGGGAATTGGGGCAATTTTCATGACAATCACAACATTTTGCACAGTTTGTGCAACAGTTATGGCCTGGAAATATTGTTCCAATATTTTCATCAAAATTCTTGAGCAGCAACTTCCTTGAACATTCCTCTGATTTGAAAACTTCCTTCACATCGTTTTCACAGTCTTTGATTTTCTGATTTGTGAAAATGGTGATATCATAGGCATCGCTGCCATCTCTACCAGCTCGTCCCATCTGCTGAAGATGCTCCTCAAGTGTCCTTGCTGGAGCCAAAAAATGGATCACATACTTAACATCAGGGAAATTTACACCCATGCTCAAGGATGTTGTTGCAATTATAACCCTGACAATACTAGACTCTGGATTTTGAAATTGAGTGCTGATGTTACTTTTTGATGACTCCCATGTTTCAGAATGATATATGGCTATCAGCCAGTTTTTTTTGTCATTGTTCATGATAAATGCTGCATCCTCCAGTTTCATAAGTAGGTAACTTAATATTTGGGGAATATCTGTTAATGTATTACAAAAAATGATGCACTTGGGTGTAGTTTCTTGTCTTTCTTTGATCAAAGAAATGAGCCAATCAAACTTTGAAAGAGCTTCAGGGGTATCTGACACTTTCTGAATTGACATTCTAACATTTGTCTTGTTTGGACTCATATTGATTACAACTGCTGATTCCATCCCAAGAATCCTCTTTAGTAACTCACGGTGCTGCTTGCGTATTGATGCAGACAAAGAAATTACTGGACAACTTGGTAAAAAGGATCGCAACTCACCAAGCCTCCCAAATGCAATCCGAAATGGTTTTTCATTGTTTCGAAGCTTCTTTTTCCTTTTGGCTGTTGTACCCCTGCAAACAAATATATGTGAATTCTTTAAGTATAACTCCATGGCTACAACTGAATATACCTCACAAAACTACTCATAAATAACAACACTTTTTATGATTACTAGCTACTACAGTACTAATATATCTGCTATCTGCTATGAAATTATCTGACATTCTTCAGGACTCAGTTAATGGGGTTTCACTTTGGCTTATGCTGCTGGGTGTTCTCTCTCATTTGATTCTCCAAAGTTTTTATTATTGGAATTAATGAAAAGTGAAAACAAAATTAGCTCTTTTTACAAAAATCAATAAAATGAAATTTAGTCAAAACAACATTTCTGACTTGGTAAGGATAAGTTTTCCTGTAAATGTAAGTTACCAAGTATTCATACCATTCAATGACAGTGTGAGCTTCGTCGACAAAGATTTCTGAAACAGCTTTCCCAAGATCACCAGTGAGCAGTTCTCTTTTCCATTTGTCTGAAAGCCATAACTCGGCTGACCCAAACACTACATCAACAGCGCAATCCCGAATCATTTGATCGTCACTGTCAGACCGTCCTAAACAAGCCGTTCTAATTCCTTTTTTCCTTAACTCTGTAGTTTGTTGAACCATTATTGCCTTCAACGGGGTGACAACTGCCACAATATGTCGGCTGTGCTCCAGAGTGTGGTGAATCGTTGGAAGAACCTGGTACAAGAGACTCTTTCCGTATCCTGTTGGTAATAGTGCCACCACGTCTTTACCCTCTAGAATGAACTTCAATCCATCTTTCTGTTCAGGCCTAATGTTCACGTTGGGAAAATTTGAACGAACTGCGAGATTAATCGCGCTTTCAACATCCACGGAAACATGTGCGTTTGCGGCAGCCATTGCTTCTTTCTTCCTCACCTCAGCCTGTAAAGCTAACTCGTTTCCACATATGTGAATGAGGCTATTGGAAGCAACGGACCTGAAGCCCGATGGACACCGCAAGAAGAACTCTCCGCCACAGCTCCACTAAGGCGATCCGCCATTGCTATTTTTGCCCGATTTGAAACAAAATCAGAAACAGTGCATAATTAAGCAAATCTACAAAACAACCAATCACAGCCTGCTACCTAGATTTAGGTATCACTTGAAGCGTTTATATTCATCAAGTCCTCAGGCTCACCTTTTCCCTTTTCCCTTTCTCCTCTCCTCCGCAGTTTCGATTTTTTACGGTGAGCCTGATCTCAGGCTATTCAAACTCTTGATTTTCTATTTTAAAATGCTTATCTATCAAACACTTCCTTATCTCAGATTCATTGATGACATCATTTTATGCGATTTCTGCTCTGTTTGTAGAAGACCATTTATTCTCATCTGATGTTTTAAAGATCAAGAAACACATTTGCAGAAATGTTAGATACTAATGATTCATCTTTAAAAATAGGAAACAAATTAAGAAACTTTTAGTACTAAAATGAGGAATTAAGAAACTTTTAGCACTATGGCACGTATTCTTTGAAATAGGGATTCGAATGCAAAAAAACAAACGAGTTGTCTGCTATAACTAGAGGGTGCATCAAAAAGTCTATCTGCCAAAAGGATAAATTTTCTCTAGGGAGAAATGATCTTGTTGATATTTTCTTAAATGTGTTTTTGGAAGTAAGAAACTACCATTGCAAATCTTGCATATCTTTCTGATTTTATAATCTGTGCAAGAAGTTAGCATGGTAACATTTATTGATGATTGAATTATAAAGACAAAATCTTTACATACTGTTATTGACAGAAACTTTCAGACAAGGAAAACTCAACCCTGTACAATAACTTTATCTCATGATTTTTCAAAGGATCTTTTCAAAGCGAAACATTTGAACAAAGAGCAGAGATTTCCTGATGAACGGTTCTTCTCTTCACATTTTTTTAGCTTAGTGCCTGCTTCTACGAATTTCCTAGAGACCTATTTTGCAGAAACAATACTCACATGAAAGCACGGGAGTCAGGCTTCTAGTGAATTACTATCTCATTTGTGTTGGGCCTTTGGATATTGGCAGCAGAGAATTTACAGTGGTATTCTTTGATACACAATGTAGAAATGACCTTGAATGGTGCAAGTTTTCGGTGTGATAACAATCTGACCTTAGATTTTCTTATAGGTCTTAAGAGGGTGGAAATCCATTTACAAGGCATGTTTCCCTGAATCGGTCATCTGCAAGGTAGCTCCAAAATTCTCTCTTGAATCATGTTCTCAAACATGCTCAAATGATAGTCAAAACAAGGTAATATCAAGCTTGAGCATACTGTTAACATATTCAATATTTTACGAAAGGAGAAGCAGCATTTCAATACCAAGTCTGATTAGCCCTTCGAAAGAATTTAGAATTATGGAATAGAATTATAGGAAGTGTAAGTAAAAGAACAAAAATGAAATATAAAACTTGAATTGAACTGAAATAATATTTTCTTGGAACAAGCAGTTGTGCTGAATTTTTGACCTACAATCTCTTTGCAAAAAAGAACCTTTTAATTATATACTTATGATGAAAAATGGAAAGGATATTGCACCAATTCTTCCAAGATACAAAGTTAGGATGGCATCACCGCAAAAACATTCTTCTCATAATAACTATTTTAAAGAAAGCTGTAATTTTCAGTCATTGATCGACAAATGCTATGGAGGCAATGTCATTTGAGTGAATATTGCTTTAAATATGAACGATCCACTTCTTCGGCTTCAGAAAGAACCTGAACAACAAATGCAAGGAGAACTTGATAAATATCATACAACAACAATGCCAGTCACAGAGAACTGCCGATCTTATCAAGGCTAATGAGCATATTTTGAAAAGATTTAATACAAACTTTCATTGCAAGTGCCAAAATGTGACCAGTTTCTTATCCATATACAGTACACAGTACACTTTGTGGGTATTTACTATTTCAAATGATACCAAAGGACTGAAGACTGAAGGATTTACTAAAGTTCCGTGAATTACCCCAGGGATCCTTTGGTAGCATCAGCATATCTGTTTGGTCATTTATGCGCATAGCGGAGGAGGATCTAATTCAAACTGTTCCTCCGCAGAAGCACAGCTGCATCGCCTCATCAAAGAAAGAAGGCATTACATACCTAGTGGTGTCAAAATTACAGTATTAAAAATTTACGGAAACTTTTGAGGATCATTGTAGGTTTTTTTCGTGGATTCTCATTTTCAGTGGTCCTTGGCCAAGAGAGCGAGATCTCGGATGATGAGCAGACCAGGCAAAATTGATAATTTTGTGATAATCTTAAAACGGGGGTAAGGTTTCCAGGGAAAACAGCAAAGTATGTCAAATTGAATGTCATTGAAATAAATACCTTCCAAATTGTGTACGTTGCTTCCGCTCGGAGGGAGCATTTGGCCTTCTTGTTGCACTTGGCGGGTTGGCGGGCAGTTTCACTCTTCACTGAAAGAAATAAAATTTATTCAGCAAATACAGTAATGCCATTGAAAGAACTGTGACTGTAACTCTTTTCCTAGCTTAAGGAAATTCATGATCCTGCACATATTTTGATGAGTTTCTTATTCTTTCTGATTCCTAGAGTAGACAGTATTTTTAGGTGAACATGACACATGACAACACAAAATTTGGTGCAATAAAATAACGCTAAGATTTACCTGTCATCTTTCCTTTTTGAGCCAATTGCAGTTCCATGTGAGCTTAAACGAAGAGAATAGTTCATGGTTTATTTTGGTTAATGAGCTAAGTTGGTCATAACATGTTTGATCCCGAATTTGCTAATAGACAGCCTTGAAAATCTCCGTCCTCTTGCACGGATCGTGCATTCGAGACGCAGATCCGCAACACATACAGGTCACCGTATGCAGGACTGGAGCATCAAGTCAGTTAATTAACAAACTGGTGCAGTAACAAAAGGAGAGGAGAAATGCTAAGCAAACGAAAACTAACCTGACGATTGATTTTCCATGAAAACTTGTCGATTAATTTGCTGCCATCGCCCTTCACCAGTCGAAGTCAACACAAGCTAACTTTATGCTGTTTATGGCGCTCTTCTTTGCCAGACAAAAGTTCAAATTTGGGCAGTTGACACCAGCGGTCACATGTTGTTAATAGCCCTCTCAGGAAAGCAGGCCGCTACCGACACAAAGGTGGCGCTTTTCAGGTGGGATTAGGAACAGAAAGAGCTATTGTAATACAGTACGCACTCAGCACTAGAGGTCTCCTCGCACTGATTCCGCTGCGCAGCACCCTCGTCCTTGTAATGCAAAGCTATCAGGGAACCCCTGTGGAGACTGCACAGGGGAGAAGGACAGCAGTGCAGTGCATAATCAAATTTTGGCCTGCTGAGCAAAAAGACTTTGAGGGTTTTTGCAGCTTTTCCTTAAGTTTTGCCACTCTTTGGCATGGTCACTCTTATGCATCTATTCCTTGAAACCATGTTGAAACGAATGCTGAGATCCTCCAGATAGAATTAAAATTTCTCAATTTAACGTGAATGGTTCTGCCTATATAGTACGAAAAGTTTCTTAATGCATGAATGATGTTTTAAGTTCCTTGTATGCTGCCGACTTGATTTTTGACACAAAAACTTTCTGGTTTTCAGAGAGATTTATCGTTCTGCCGCTCGAAGACCGGAGACGGAAACTTCACATTTCCTACGGGTGAAACCTAAGGTTTTTCGCATGGGGAAATTTCTAGTGTAGACCAAAGAAATGCGAAGTGTAAATTTCCCGTCTGGAAACTGAGTAGAAATTGCAACGCATTGTTCTCAACTAGGGAAATCATGGGGAAATCAGAAACGCAGAGTTTCCGACATGGAAACTACCTGGAAATGGCGGCATTTCCCTTGCAAGAAACTAGGGGAACTGTACTCATTTCTTGCCGTATTAGTTCCTGCTGGTCTTTCTCGTAAGCGACCTGGTCCAAGCCGAAAGCTTACTCTCGAACAAGAATTTTTGATGGTGATGATGAGATTGAGATGTGGTCTTTTAGTCGAAGATTTGGCTTTTCGGTTTAAAGTTGCGAGTTCTCTTGTGACATTTGTATTCTTCACTTGGGTTCGCCTGATGGCTGCTGAGTTTAAGGGTCTGATAGTCTGGGCAGACAGGGACACTGTTAGAAGAAACCACCCAGACAGTTTCAGGAAATTTTATCCAAAATGCAGGGCAATCATCGACTGCACTGAGCTGTATATTGAAACACCATCAAGTCTGGAAACTGCTGCAGCATGCTGGGGTCAATACAAGCATCACTACACAGTGAAATTTTTAGTCGGTATAACTCCAAATGGTGCAATTAGTTTTCTTTCAAGCTGCTATGGTGGCAGGGCAACAGACATTTTTATAACCGAGGACTGTGGGATAGCTAGTAAGCTTTCTCCAGGAGACCAAGTTATGGCCGACCGAGGTTTCAAAATAAAGGACTTGCTGGCGTATAACCAGTGCACACTCACAATTCCCCCGTCTACAATTAGCTCTATGCAAATGAGCCAAGGTGATGTGAAAAAGACATGTAAAATTGCAAATGTGCGAATATTTGTAGAGAAGGCAATAAGAAGAATAAAAGAATACAGACTTTTAAAAATCGAACTCCCTATTCTCCAGTTACCATTAGTAGATGAAATAGTTACAATTTGCGCTGCATTTACTAATCTATAGAATCCATTACTGGAACAGTAAATAGTTTTAAGTTTAGATGTATATATATACAAGATTTTATTGTGCAATAAGAAATGTTATCATTAATAAAGTCATAATACAAAAATGTCATCGTGTATTGGGGCTAAGGCAAGCTGGATAAATCCTTCGCATATCCAGTCGTTCTTTGGATTTTTCTTTAGGTTTACACAATGCCAGTGATACCATAAGTCGCATTGTGAGCATTGAACGCTGTACTCAGCAACTTCATTCTCATCCAGCTCCTCTGGTTCGCAGCATACCGTATCGCATGTTGGACAGTAGCAAATGTCCCTTTGCTTCATGAGAACACGCAAAACATGTGTCTTGAAAAATAAAATGGCATTTCGTTCAAGCTCTGCCCAGTGTTCTTTGCCGTACGCTACTTGCTGGACAAAGGCTTCTCTGATCAGCGTCCACGCAACTAAGTATCCAAATTGAGCTCCGACCAGAGCTATCTGCATCATGACTTGGCTGTAATACTTATGGGCTTTTTTCAACGAAATTTGCCCTTGGGGCCCGACTTCCAAAAAGTCAAGCTCTGCAGCACCATCTTGGCCAGTTTTGCTCCTTATCTTGTAGGGACACTTGTACTCGACAGGGACACAATTTTCTTCACAACAAGTGCATGTGAAAATGCAGTCTGGCGTTGCCCTTATGACTAGCGACCAACCCAGATTCCAAAACTTTTCCATTGCGGTGTTTTTTTGCAACTGCTTCGCAAAAGGCCCTTCTTGCATCTTCTTCATGTTCCCTACCGTGTTTTACAGCCGGTAGAGAGCCAATGTCAAAGTTTTTGAAAAGCCTTGCAAGCAATGGGGAAACTTTTGGTTTTGTGCTTTTGCCTGTGCGAACAAGTTTTGTGGTTTTGGTGGAAACATCTCTAATCTTCGTCCCCGTGATGCATCCAACTCTCTTCTGTTTCCACAAAACTGATCCCGCCTGAGCTCGTGTCGATTTCTCTAGCTCCTTTAATTGTGGCTCATTGAATGGCATTGCATCCATGAGAGCGCCAAGAAGAAACTGTTCGCCTTGACCCGCATGTTCAAGGATAATTCTATCACCGATCTCCGTCATGGAAGGAGGGCAAGCAAAGTCAAATGGGGGCTGGATGCATGCTAATGCAACTGCTGTGGGGCGCACTCCTCTCAGGTTACTGAAAAACTCTTCCAGCCTTTCATGTTCCGTGCCTCTCAGTTCTTTCGGTCGAACATCAATATTTGTTTTGTACTCACTCTGTACTAGATGCTTTTTTCTTGGCTTTAAGCTGTCATGCTTTTTCAGCACTAAATCTTTCACTTTTTGAGGCTCAACTTCTTTTTCCGTACTTTTATTCCACGCGCAAGCAACTGCAGTGCAAGCAGGATCAACAAGACCATGGCTGTTTGCGTACTCTACCTTGTACGGGATCGCAACGACGTGGTTACAGAATTCACCAAACCCCACTGTACATGAGCAGTTGCCACAGATCACATCTCCACTTTTCAAACACAGTACCCAAACATTTCTAGGCTTCTCTCTGATTTTTGTGATGGTGTAATGTTTCCTTTCAGGATAACCTTGTCTTGTGATAGGCAGTAAGCAACGATCTCATGAACAAAACCGCTCATGAAGTAGGAATAGGCCATTTTGGCCTTATATTGTCCATTGTATTCGGTTCCAAATGCTGTTTTGTTGATAATGTATGAAAAAACTTTGCCAAGGTCGATACGTGGCCAAAGAGAAACATCATCAGTCCAGTCTTCACTACTGATCGAGTTGGGATCTTGGATGTCGTTGTCTCCAAGCAATTTGTTGTACGTGTCCTTAAGACCCCGTTTACACGGGGCCTGTCAAATATTCGAGCGGCTAAATATTCGGCCACTTAGGCTTCCCGTCTACACGGGAACTGCCAAGTGGCCAAAAATTTGCACGCTTAGGCTACCGAATTTTTGAACGCCTGAGAAAGCGACCGAATTGTAACTTGGCCGGCCATAATTTTGAACGGTCCCGTGTGCACGCTTTTGAACGTTCAAATTTTTGGCCAGTACGGAAACGAGGTGATTTATTTTGATAGTGAGGCAAAACCATAAAGTTTATGGCACCAACCATAAACCAGAAAACATAAACTATAAACCAGAAAACAAGTTCGCCAACCAACGCCAAAATCAGTCTCGCCAAATCTGTCCGCTTACTTCATTACAAATATATTTCCATCATGGATGATTTACAAAGAAAACTCGCTGCTGTTTTGGTACTATTATTGGGGACTGTTGCTAGTATGGCAACATTAAACGCTCTTCTGGCCATTCTCATGGAAAACATTCATAGAATAAGGAGATCAAAGCTGCTTTCAATAATTGACAATAGTTCGCGTCGACTCGGCATTTTAGCAAACAGGATCAACAAAAGGAGAGGTGTTGTGCGACAATTTTGGAAAAAGCCTGGAAGAACAGATGCCTGATGGGGAAATTTCGTGAAAAACATTGTGGTGCCAGAAGAATGGAAAGAAAATTTCGGAATGTCAAAAGAGAGTTTCATCGACCTCTGCAATGAGCTTAGGCCATGTCTCCAAAAGCAACAAACAAATATGTGTGCCCCTATTTCAGTAGAAAAACAAGTGGCTGTAACTCTGTACTACCTTTCCGATGAGGGAAGATATCGCAAAGTGGCAAATGCTTTTGGCATACCAAGATCATTTTGTATCCAAGGTTGTAAGGAATGTTAGCTTTGTAATAAAATGGACCTAAGTACATTTCTCTACCAAAAACAGAGGAAGAGGTCAAATGTTTGGCAGAGAGATTTGAAGAAAAACATGGCTTTCCACAATGCATTGGTGCCATTGATGGAACACATGTTTTCATCAAGATGCCAAGCAAAAATCCAGCAGACTTCATGAATAGGAAGAATCGCTATTCGTTAAATGTACAAGCAGTTTGTGACTACAAGTATTGTTTTACTGATGTGGTAATTAAATGGCCAGGAAGTGTGCATGATGCACGGATCTTTGCCAATTCCACAATAAACCAGATGCTACGTAGCAGAGAGATCCCCCCACGTCCCAAGAAGATTTTAGAGGATGAGGATCCAGTGCCTATATGCCTTTTGGGTGATCCTGCTTACGACTTGCTTCCTTTTGTGATGAAAGATTTCCCTGGTGGTGGAAATGGCATACAGGAAGAATATTATGGGTATCGTCTGTCATCAGCAAGGATGGTGATTGAATGCTCTTTTGGAAGATTAAAAGCAAGGTTTGGCTGTTTGAGAAGAGAAATGGATGTGAACATGGATCATCTGCCATATGTGATAAATGCTTGCTTCATCTTGCACAATTTTTGTGAGATCAAGAAGGAAACACTGGCTGATGAAAGTGTTATTGCAGCAATAAGAAATGACAATGAATCCCAACCACCAATTTTGGGCAACGGATGTTCTTTGGGAAACACAGATGAAAAAATTGCTAAGAAACTCCGAAAAAATATTTATGAAATACTTTAATTGATTAACCAAGCATGTAACACAATTTCACCGTTGATATACACATATCTTTGTATAAGAAGCTAAAGTCCAGGGCTCATAGGCAGTTTCTAAGATTTTTGGTCCATGTAGCTACCAAAAGTTTCTTTTGTGTCTCTTGGGTTTTTGATGCCAGAAAAGTAAAGTTTGTGTAGTTTTGTTAACAGAAGGGCTTCCACATTTCTTAGTAAGATCGCAAAACAAGTAAACATAATTTGCCCTCAAAATAATCTCCAGACTGTTATGCTATTACCAAATTGTGTCTAAACATTATTGAGTTAACTGGGAAAATTAGAACAACAAATTACAAAAGTTTCTTATGTTAAATTCAGGTAGAATTGTTCACTTTCAGAAAATTGAACCTGCTGTTGCTTATAAAAAAAATATGCGTATGTGAATAGTCGTCAGTGTGTGAAGATGAAAACCTTTGGGTTTCTGAAAAAATCATCTTACTGCAAGTACAGGCCAAATGAAACATTATTCTCATACTGTATATGTTTTCTTCCATGATGTACCGTGAATCGCGAACTGCTTTTTATAATTCTCGGTAAGCTAGGCTGCCCGCCAAAGTTCGTAAGAATCATCAAAAAGTTACATACAGAAGTAAAAGCCAGGGTCATTGTGGATGGTGATCTAACCCAGTATTTTGAGTATAACAGTGGCGTCAAGCAAGGTTGCAAACTAGCCCCAACACTTTTTGGCATCTATGCAGCAGTTTTACTTTGGCTTGCTTTCAAGGAAATCAAACATACTTGCAGTGTAAAAATCAGATTTCGTTACGATGGTGATCTCTTTGACCTTAACAGGCTTAAAGCAAAGACCAAAGTTCTTGCAGAATTCATCAGAGAGGCTCAATATGCTGATGACATAGCAATCTTTAGCGACACAGCTTCTGGTTTACAGCTGCTTTTAACAGAATATAATAGTCTTGCTCGACAAATGGGTCTACGCATCAACACTTCCAAGACAGAGACTATGTGTATAGGAACAAATGCTGATTTCTTCATTGATGACACAAAATTAGCCAATGTCACTCGCTTCAAATACCTTGGAAGCTATGTTACCAATGACTGTTCCATGAAAGAAGAACTTGCATCTCGTATTCAGGCAACATCATGTGCATTTGGACGTCTGTGAAAAAGATTGTTTGACTCCCACGATATAACGACTGAAACCAAAATCAAAGTCTACAACCAATGTTTAATGCCAATTTTAGTGTATGGAAGTGAAACATGGACTTTATACCAACATCAAGTTCGAAAACTCCGTACAATTCAGCAACGACATCTTCGGCTTATTTTGAAGATCAAGTGGGATCATTTCGTCAGTAATGAGGAGGTTCTAAAACGTGCAGGTGTTGAAGACATTGAATTGAAGCTAGTTGGAAATCGTTTGCGCTGGCTTGGACTTGCCTAAGTCTCTCCCGTGTTAAAGCCCACAATCCACTCTCTCCCGTGTTAAAGCCCACAATCCACAAAACCCACATCCGTGTTAAAACCCACAAACGCCTCTGCGAAGGAGAGGGAAAAGGAAAGCGGGAGAGACTTGTATTGTTGCTTGGGTCATGAATAATTAATGAGGTGGCCTGAGTTCTGCGAAACCCTTACGAATCACGGGGGTCATGTTTGATAACCTCGTTTACAATGTTGAGACTGTAAACATGATAAACGTGCTCGAAAATGGCGGACGAAACATTTAAAACGCCGGAGAAAACTGAGTCCAGTGTGAAAGTGGTCCAATTTCTGTCACCAAGTGCGTCAAATTACTGTTCTTCGTGCTATAAAGATTTTCGGACAATACCAGGAAATCCAAAGGATGTCAAACGAAAATTGTGGTATCACTCGAAGGAGGGAGACGAAGGCCTTGTTCTCACACCTGCAGGTGAAACTGTGCAGAAGTACATGGATGTCAAGCTTCGAAAGTTGGATCTGCCTGAAATCTGCAGGAATTGCTACAGAAGCATACAAAATGGGCAAGAGGCCCTTGTCAAACGCAGGAAACTTTTCAGCGAAAGTTGTGTGACAAGCGAAAAGTTTGTTCGAAATAAGATTAAAAGAATGGTTTTTAGTCCAGGGAAACAGAGGAAAAAACAACGTCTGGCTACCAATGACAGTCCAGCAAAAATCCATAATTAAACGAAAAGAACTTTAGCTTTCGAGCCCGAATTCACTCGTCACAATCAAGGATCTGTTGGAGAACCATTCTCGGCGATGGTAACTTTGAGTTAATTACTTGTTGAATATTATAAAGAAACTGTTTTTTCTGTGATTTTACAGTACTGTATGTCAAGTAATGAAACGTGAGGTAGCTAAGCCTACGCCTACTGTATGTTACAAAGAATATAAACAGAGATGCATTGATACACATATTTTCCATAAGAAACTGCCAATATAAGAAGTCAACTCTTGGACTGTCAAAATTTTAAGAAATTCCAGTACTGGGAAATATACGTTAACAAACTATTTATTTTGATAAAGGATATCCTTACCATAATTTTGCATTATAATTATATACTTGTTTCCTGTGTCATATTACTCTGGAAGTACTTGATAAATTTCTAAATATAGGAAAGGCTTCAAAAAGCTTTCTTTTGACATATTCATGGGGCCACGTGTAGTACAGAGGAAAACTGTTATGGAACCTTCAAGAAACTCATGAGAAACTCTGAGTACTGAAAATCTGGTACTTTTAAGAAACTCTCAGAACTGGCCAGAATTCTTTGTTTCTCCTAAAAATATGTGTAATTTTATAGAAATGAATTGGATCTACTGTATGCTGTTTGATAAAATCTAGATGCTGTAGAGCCACTATTGATTTAAATTCTTTCTAACATGATATCATGCTTTGTTCTTCAGGTGAAATTCACAGCCAGCAGTGGTATGACAAGTGAACTCCCAGTGCCTCCAGAGTACATAGGATTCATGAGAAACATTATTGCTGGAAATTTTAAAGCTGCAGCGAGGTACACCTGGTTGAATCCAGTTCTTAAAGAACATCTGAAAAGTCTTCTTTTCACAGAGATTAAACTTGAGGCACAAGACATTTGCTCAAACAAAGAATCATCCTTTCAACTGAACAATATCAATGAACTTAAAGAGAAACTTTGTTCTCAGAAACAAAAGCGTGAGCTTGAAGATCGATGCCCAATGCTTTTACAAGCCCTTTATTCAGCAGGTTGCAATGAAACACAAGTCAGAGTGAACAAAATAAAAACAAAGTCAACATTGACTAAAAGACTAATGGCTGCAGCTGGAATTATTTTCAACTGTTATAATGAGCGAATGAATACCCATCAAGTCATGAACTCTATGATCCTTAAAAGAGCTGGTACCAAGAAAATGGGATTTCAGAGACTTCATAAGAGATCTATTACATTGTCTTACATTGAAACACTTAAAAGGCAAACTGCTTTAGGAACAGGGTATGACAAGAAAGTGAAAGATAGGATGGAACAACTAACCTTGGCCATTAAAAATGGCACGACTGATCAACCTATTTTGCAAGATCCAGCAGGAATTGCTGAAGTTGGTGCTGATTCCAATCACAGTATCAAAGAATCTTGTGGAGAATGTGAAATCATTGAGCAACCAGACCAAGGCGCTGTACAGGAAAAGGTCACTCAAGGAAACGTCTCAAATGAAAGGAGTACAAGGTCTTATAGAATAATTGGTGATAACTGTGATATGAGAACAAAGTGCAGGTCAACAGGCAGAAATCGATCATCAAAGGATTTGCATCTGTTTCTCACCTTAGCAATGCGTGACAGGGTAGTTGGAGATCCAAAGTCTGTGTTTGGATTTGACAAAGAAAAACGGTATTGTCGTTCAACATATCTACCAAATTTGGAGGATAACAAGCATCTGAGAGATGAATTCAAAATACTAGTGGGTCGTACCCTCAAGAAACATATACCAGAATTAGATTGGCTCAACAAATATGTCCCCGATCATATAGGTCACAAGTATACAAGAGAGATGACAAGAAAATCAGAAATTGTAAGTAATTCATTATTGCATATGCAGTAGCTTTGTATCCTTGCAAGTTTAAAGCAGAATGTATCAATTCATAATCCCTTAGTGAAGGATGTTTAAAACAGCCAGATGTTTGATTTTTCAATGATAAAAGGAGCATAACCAATCATCCTCAATGTTGAAATTGTGATTTCAGGAATAAGTGGTGAGCAAATCCACCTGATGTCCAAAAATGAATCTAACATCAAGGCTTACTGTAGTACAAAACAAACACAATGAAAAAGGTGAAGAGCAAAATTCCTGTGATTAATCATTTATCAATCTCTCATGCATACACACCTAAATTCAAGGGACATAAAAACTGGAACTAGAAGTAAAGCTCATGGAAATCTTTTTACAACCACTATGTTGAACTACTGTATGTAACTTGCTCATAGTCATTGTTAGTGTCCTAAAGTACCTTAACATACATGGAATGTGCATAATGCAATAGAGGCCTTGCATAGCCAGAGAATCCTTAAGTTCTTACACTTATTGATATGTCTGAAGAATCCTTGTGACAGAATGAGAATTATTTTTTGCAAAATTCTTTAAGATTTCCTGTCATGTAGACATGCACTAGGCTTTTAATGTACCACTGGTTCATTTCAGTAAAATTTACTCTAAGCTAAATTTTGTTCTGTTGAATGCCTGTTTGTTCATAACTAATTTCATTACAAAAGCAGCCAAAAACATTGGGCATGACAAGTCCAGCTGATACAATCATTTTGACAGATTTGCAATTATATACTGATCTTCTTCCTTAGGTCTCTTTGGGTGTCTTGGAAAAAAATGAAAATGACAGCAGTGAAATTGTGGAAATTATGCAACATTTGCACACTTATGTACCAATTGATGAAAGAGGAAGCCCCATTCATGTATTGTCAGGAGGAGACTTGCTTACTTGTGAGCGTGAAATTAATGCACTTGAGGATAGATGTAATGCAAGTACTGCCAAAGGTCGTATAGAAGGCCTGATACCCTGCTTAGAAGATTTCCATACATTTGGAAATTTCTTAGGGGTAAGCATTGTATAGAGTGTGGAATACTAAAGTGCCTACAGCCATGTACAGTACAGTATTAACAAACCCATTACTGGTACTCTCTTGCTTAACAAACAATATTTTAAAGGGGCTGTACAAGCTAAACTTACAAAAATAGAAGTTGGTGACTTCTGGTAACTACGGAGGAGTGACTATCTTCAGAAGATTTGCCTATATTCAAGCTACAGTGTGGGGCAGCAGTTTCTTACAGTCTAAGAAACTGCTCTCCCGCAGCCAAGCCAGGATATAGGCAAACTCTCTGAAGATGACCACCCCGGACCACCCATCCATAGATAACAGAATATAGACAAAGACTGTGCCCCACAGTGACCCCAGAATATTGGAAATTATCAGAAGACAGCAGCTCCTCCATAGTTACCAGATAATAGAATTTTCATAAAGCTGATCCATCAAATGTTTATGATTTTCATATCAATACTTTTAAAGGTGACCTGAAGCATTTACTTTTATGGTTGCAAATAATGGCAGTGTTGCATGATGAATAATGCTGCTTAAAATCATTTGACATCTAATTTTGTTTTCAAATTATTCATTGAGTTTAAATGTCACTTAATGACATCATTTTGTTTAATAAAAACGTTTCCTTTAGGTCACCTTTAAGCTAACTCAAAAGGGCTGTTACAAATTACTCACCATCATTACATTATCTACTACAGGTGGTTTGGAGGATCCTATTTGATAAGAACAGTGCAGGTGATATTGGGACACTATATCAGGCTAAAAACTATTTGAATGCTGTTAATACACCGATAGAACCAATGGACAATCCTGATGCTGCTTTTGACCTCCTTGAAAGCTATACTGATGCACTAATATTGACTTGCTATGATGAGGTGAGCCACAAACAAGCTTCCAGTGGTCTTGCACTAGAACAAGAAAAGATAAAAGATGACTTACTGAACAGTATTGTTGATGGTTTTGCAATTCCAAAAATGCCTCACACTCCATTGCAAAGTGGATACACGTGTCAAATATGCAAGAAAAAATACAAAAGAGTGGCAAATTACAGAAATCACATTCAAAAGAAACATGCCTCTGATGAAAGGAATGATATGAATACAGGATCAGATGAGGATGGAGTGTACAACTACTCTTGCAATGCCCTTGGGTTGGGCTTGCTGGCAAAAAAATTTTGTAGATGCCAGGAAACATGGAGATGGTGAACGAATTATTAGGCTTTACAAGTTTCTTTTGTTATACTTTAGATTAGAACATCGAACAAAATATTCATATTACACATTGTATACTCTTTGCCAAGTCCACCAACTTCTTCCTCCTAAACTTGCACATGAACTTGTATGGAACAGGACAAATAATTCCAGAGGTCTTGTTGATTCAAATGTGGAGAATGACAGAACAGTAGAGCACCATAACAAATATTTCAAAATGGACTGCAAAGACTTCCAAGGAAAAGTTACATCAAAAAGTATTGCTAGAGCAAGCCAAAGCTATTCAAATATGAATGATCTCATGGGAAGATATGACAATGAAACTGCAACAAGAAAACCATCTGGTAAACACACAAAACCCGATAATAGTGGGGACATCAGAGATTTGTGTAAACAAATGAAGCAGAGGAATATTTTACAAGTGCATCCAGGGAGGACACATGCTGCTTTCCCAGATTTTAGAAGGCATCTATTAGAGGGCCTTGATGTAGAGAAGATGGCTGAATGGCTTGATGAGAAAATCAAGGACTTTGAATCACTCCAATGTTTCAAACAGTTCCAGTAGGCACACAAGCAAAGTATCAGTGGTAAGTTACGTAACCTTTTAGGTTCTAACCAGGAAAAATGCAGCTTCAACAGAAAGGCATTTTCATTTGAATAGGTCCAGCAACATTTTTACTGTTAATTGTGCTCAGGATTTTTGCTAAAGCAATTATTCCAATAGACCTTTAAGCTATTCTACAAAGAGCCTTGGATCAATTTTTTTTACATTTGTTATGAAAAAGGTCCCATGTAGTGGCATTCGAGCTTCTAACACAATTGCGCACATTCAAAAGTCCTTCAAAAGTACATATCAATGTACCATCCAATTCAGATTCTTTTTAGAATTGCAAAGATGTCTATATTGTATGAAATCAAAGATATAAAAAATCCAAAAAGTAATTATTTTCTTCATTATGCCATAAGGCTCTGAAGGGATGATACATATCTCAATTACTATTTCTACTCTGAACCAGACTCTGTTGCACTTTCAGAGACAACTCTTGATCTGTATCGTAATTTTTTAGTCCCATATGATTCCAAAGAGGAGAAACTAGTACTGCTGGATGCACCCTCTGAGCTTGTATCAGTAAAATATGAAGCATTGCCAGAGGCAGATTCAGCATCCTTTGGGATTTCTGATGTGCCATCTATGACACAGAAAGCCTCCTCTAGCAAAACATCTTCAAGTGCTTCAAATATCCTTCCACATAGACCAGGATTTAAAATGCATGATTGCTTTAAGATGTCATCAGGTTCCTTGATTTTTTCCAAATTGTTTACAATATCCTTAATAGCTTTTGAGGGAAACCCAATTGCAATTTCTCTACCAGAGTAGCATAGAGATGCACTAACTTGGCTCAGCACCTCGTCTCGTAGTGACTCTAAAACCTCTGTTATGTGTTCCTTAATGGTTTCTGATACATAAAGATTTGAAGATGAGGCAGTCTCTATTTTCTCTGCTTTTCTGACCACAGCTACCCTGAATTCCCTCTCAAACCTAGACAAAACCTCAGTTTCATTTTTACAGCCAGCTGTGCAGGAACACTTCTTTGCACAAACATCACAGCAAATATGCTTGGGTAAAACTTGCTTAAACTGACCGGGGAACTGACTTAGCATCAATTCTCTGCGACAAATTTCATTATTCTTGCAATAGCTTTTCATTATTTTTGACAGACTTTTTGATGCAGTGCACCTTGGATATAGAACTAGTGTGGCAAAGCTTTGTTGACCATCACGACCTGCACGTCCAGTTTCTTGACAAAAATTGCTTATGTCCCCAGGGGGCCCATAGTGTATTATCTGACATAATTTCTTGCAGTCAACCCCCATTCCAAATGCAACTGTTGCAATCAACAATTTTATCGCTCCATTTGGGTCAGTCATGGAATCAGTAATCCTTTCCTTTGTTTTCTCATCAGAGTTACCTTGAAATTTCTCATATGGTTTTAATGTGGGATCTGGATAATATGGACTCAATGCATTGTCAAGAATTCGATAAAGCATACGTACATGAGTTAATCGTTGGCAAAATATAATTGTTCTGTCTACATTATCTCCATTCTCTCTTAGGTCATCTATGAATGGGTTAATCAGATCTTTTGGATTGTCTTTGCTCATCTTTATTATCGAATGTTTTATGTTACGTCGCTCCGGAGATTCTACTATCATCAATGGACTTCTCATTTCTAAATTCTTGATTATGTCAGCAGATACATCAGATGTAGCAGTTGCTGTAAGGGCCATAAAAGGAATAGTATGCTTAACAAGCCAAAGTGATCTTAATTGTGATATTTGTCCATACTGGAACCGAAATCGTTTCACACCAGTACTCTGGGATCCCCTGAAAAATAAAGACTGGAATAAGGGATTTGCATAAAATGCTAAGGAACTTTTTCCAAAATACAAGATCTTACACAACAAGCGTGATAAGCACATAGTAGGAGTTCTTGTGGAAACAGGGAACTAGTAAGAATGTCACTCTGTCTTGCTGTCTTAACAATGACCTGAGGCAGAGCCTGAGGTAAAATGGTTACCAACAATAAACTGTGCAAATAATATTGATTTGAAATGATCTAGTGGGTTGCATACACTGACATAAAGGCATGGACAACATATTAATTTTTCAAAATCTTGTTAAGCTAAGTGTCACCTTTAAACTTTATCACAAAAGTTTGATCACATGTTTTTGTCGTCTTTTAAATCCTTCAAAAAACATGATACATTATTCTGTCTTATTGAAGCTACTTACCACTTGACAACGCAGTGACTCTCATCAACTACAACGCATCTCAGCCTTTTTTGAACCTCCACAGACTTTAGGTCATTGCGGAATTTTTCCAGCACACTCTCTGGTGACGAAAACATGAAGCGATAATTGCCTTCCCGTACCGACTTGCTAGACACAGCCGGATCATTTAGTGAGATGCAAGGAATCTTCTTCTTCTTCAAGTTTTGTGTTTGATCTCTTATTAAAGAAGTCAGGGGCGATATCACCAACACAAATTCGTCACCGTTTGACGTTGGAGCGGAGGGCCAACAGTTCTCGTCACAAAATTGAAATGCAAAAGGAAGGAGCAAAAACGCCATTGATTTTCCAGAGCCAGTTGGCATTGAGATAAAGACATCCTTGCCATTTAGAATCCCTCCCGCACCATTTCTTTGGAACTGACGAAGTTCTTTGAGGCCAAATATTTCTTTTGCTTTGTCCAAGCAGCTTTCATGAAGCGCTTCCGCCATTGCTGCCAACCTCGGTTTGGTATTTTCTAATTTTTGCAAAATCACGCATTCCCCCGCCTGAAGAAAACAATTGCTTTGTTTCAAGCAAAATGCTCGACTGCTATTGGCCAAAATGGGTGGGCAGAATTCTGCCCACCCCAGTGGGCTTCACTACTGTGACCTCGTTCCCAGCTGGCAACAATACAAGTCTCTTCCGCTTTCTCCCTCTCTCCTTCGCAGAGGTAGTTTTTTAGTTTTGGTACGCGCGGAAGAGCACCTTTAAACTTTATCACAAAAGTTTGATCACATGTTTTTTGTCGTCTTTTAAATCCTTCAAAAAACATGATACATTATTCTGTCTTATTGAAGCTACTTACCACTTGACAACGCAGTGACTCTCATCAACTACAACGCATCTCAGCCTTTTTTGAACCTCCACAGACTTTAGGTCATTGCCGAATTTTTCCAGCACACTCTCTGGTGACGAAAACATGAAGCGATAATTGCCTTCCCGTACCGACTTGCTAGACACAGCCGGATCATTTAGTGAGATGCAAGGAATCTTCTTCTTCTTCAAGTTTTGTGTTTGATCTCTTATTAAAGAAGTCAGGGGCGATATCACCAACACAAATTCGTCACCGTTTGACGTTGGAGCAGAGGGCCTACAGTTCTCGTCACGAAATTGAAATGCAAAAGGAAGGAGCAAAAACGCCATTGATTTTCCAGAGCCAGTTGGCATTGAGATAAAGACATCCTTGCCATTTAGAATCCCTCCCGCACCATTTCTTTGGAACTGACGAAGTTCTTTGAGGCCAAATATTTCTTTTGCTTTGTCCAAGCAGCTTTCATGAAGCGCTTCCGCCATTGCTGCCAATCTCGGTTTGGTATTTTCTAATTTTTGCAAAATCACGCATTCCCCCGCCTGAAGAAAACAATTGCTTTGTTTCAAGCAAAATGCTCGACTGCTATTGGCCAAAATGGGTGGGCAGAATTCTGCCCACCCCAGTGGGCTTCACTACTGTGACCTCGTTCCCAGCTGGCAACAATACAAGTCTCTTCCGCTTTCTCCCTCTCTCCTTCGCAGAGGTAGTTTTTTAGTTTTGGTACGCGCGGAAGAGACTTAGGCAAGTCCAGCGCTGGCTTGGCCATATTTGTAGAATGGATGACAATAGACCAGTCAAGGCACTTTTACACAGTGAATTATTTCATGGATCTCGACCTGTTGGTCGACCCTATCTAAGATTTAAGGATACTTGCAAAAGTGCTTTGAAGTGTGGTCATGTATTAGATCTATGGAAGACTGTTGTAGATAATAGACAAGAATGGCGAAGGCTAATTCGCGCTGTCTGTGAAAGTCATGACATAAAAAGAGTGAAGGAGGATGAGAGTCGCAGACAGAGAAGGAGACAAAAGAAGTCAAGACCATAAAACTTTACTGTGTAACATCCGTTGTTTTTTTTGGGTTTATAGGCGTATTATTATTATTATGTTTTCTTGCAAAAGGTATTGAAAATTTGAACAAAGAAAAAAGGTTTCAAAAGTTTTTGAAGTTACAAAATTAAGAAAATGGGCTTAAGCTAAAATAGCAGTATCATAATTCAATTCAAGCCATGTTTAATAGCGTATTCATGGAGGATAAGTTCACATCTCCTATTTTGTATGGATGTAACACTATGTATATCTGAAGGTATGGCAATGAATAAACTTGCATTCCCCTTGTGGTTAATCATGTGGTCCCTCCTTCTGACATTGATATTCACCTCAGGAAGTCATTTGTCATGGCCTTGTTAATGTCAGGATGACTTTTTATTGACTTTATTTAGTCAAGCCCATACACATTGCTTAGTTGGACTAACTTTTATTTCATATAATAGTTATTATGTGCCTTGTCCTTATTATTATTGGCCAGGTGAATAACACGGACCCTGCGGACCCCGCGGACCTCGCCATTTTGGTCCGCAATATCAAGGTCCGTGTTATTCAATTCAACCTAGGAGAAATTGAATAATGCGGACCTCATGATTTCGCGGACCCTAATAATGAACTGCCGTCTTTCTTTCCTATCAGATCTGTGTTTAACTTTATTGCAAAGCATTTCGAACGTCTTTTGATAAGTTTTACTTTACCTCTTAATCAAAATTCGACGAAAACAAGTTGCAAAAAACTTAGGCCCGCTAGTGCAAAAAATAAGTTTTCCCGCAGAAGAAATGATTCGGAAAGGATTTATACCCTCTTAGACGACCAGCAACTGTTCATATTTCTTTTTCTATAGTAAAATTGATCTTCCTTTTGAGCAGAATCAGTACTCTGGAATGATTTCAGCAGGGTCCGCGATATCAAGGTCCGCGTTGTTCAGTTACAGCGAGAAACTGAATAACGTGGACCTCGCGACTTCGCGGACTTTAGTTGAATTTCATTAATGTGGGAAAATAGCGAAAATAGAATTTCTCTTTTTAGCTAGCAAATGCTTAATACTGCCCTCTTTCTTTCCCATCGAATTATTGTTCCTTCCCAGCTTTCTGTTCTTGCCGATGTTTCTCCAAGAGAATTTTCGTTTGCTTCTATATCAACGTTTAAAACTCCTGAAACGCCTTTCCCACGAGGTTTCTTATTGTGTACTAATGGCATAGAAAGTGCCGATGTGGGGAGGTATCAAACAGACGTAAAAGCCCCCACGGCACGATTAGAATGAGGATAAGGGGAATGCTCAAATGGACTCAAAAACGTGTAATCAGACTTAAACAAGCATAGGATCTGCCGTTTTGATTAGCAATGCTTAAATGTAATGGAACTCTTTCTCGAGAGTTTTCCCGTTGTGTTTTCTCAAGTTTCCCAAAGAGAAACACCGGCGAAAGCAGATAACTGGAAGGGAATGATAATTTGATAGGAAATAAGAGGGCAATATTAAGCAATTGCTAGTCAAAAGGAGAAATTCTATTTTCGCCATTAGGGTCCGCAAAATCTCTTCTCTAGTTGATGACCCACCCGGGAAATCAGCTTCGACGATACGCGATGATCACCCTGATCTCGAGAGGTCTGATAACAAATTCTTTTCAAGGAGTGATTCGACGATGTCAAAAGTGTATTGATGCTCGAGGGAGTACTTTCACCGGTGAATGGTATGTGTAAAATAAATCGTTGATATGAGAGAGGTGGATGAAGCTGATTTCGGAGCTCCCTTGACAACAAGTCTCACATAAACTGTATTTCGCAAACCCCATCTGTTGTGCCATCCTCAGATTTTGTTGATTTTATTTACAAAGCTTCAAGAATTCGCTTAGGCCAAAGCGCCAAATCTCTGGTTTGGAGGTGGAGGCAAATTGGTCCTTTGAAGATTAACAATTTCACTCTCAGTGCACCGAATTCAACAAACGAGGTATCTATGTTCAAGTTGGCTATCGAGGTATGTTTTGAAAATCACTTCGGTTTGATTCACGCTATGTTCTTATCGCTAGGGTCGACTAAATCCGGATACTTTTTTTTTGGGACACCCGGTATGTTTTTCCAACGTTTGGGTAACCTTCAGTTAAGTCGCTGGGATAATTTTCTTTCATCCTTTCCACCAACTCCTCGTACCTGTTCCTGGTTGTCTCCCAGTCTAGGCCTAGAGAACATTTTGCTGCTTTGTAGTCCAGCACTACCTTCATTAAAAGCACAGTTTCTTCTTCCGTCCATGTAAAATTTTTATCTGCCACCTTGCCTCCTCCTTGACTTTTTCATCTGAGGTGCTCGTGTGCTGCTTCTTGGGCATTTTTCCTCCATAAGTTTGTTCGACTTTGATCTGATGAGAACATTGTGAGAAAATGCTTGATTTGGCGGGCTTTTGTTGAAAAGCATAGGTGCGCATGTGCGATTCAAAAAATGTGAAAAGGAGGCGAAGGCGACCCCGTGTAGACGGAGCCACTAAGTGTGCAAATATTTGGCCGGCCATCTTTGAGTTCAAATATTTAGCCGCTCGAATATTTGACCGGCCCCATGTAAACGGAGTGTAAGTTCATCTTCAAGAGTTTATATGTCCTCTCTTATTGGTTTTTTTTCATAAGCAACCAAAGCCCTAGCAGCCAAATCCAGTTTTTTTGCCATCCTGTGATAAAACCACGTTGAGCGAGGTAGTACTTTAACTCCGTGACAGTCAGCTCGAGAAAATCCGAGCAAGGAATTGTTTCCTTTGTGTTTGACTTTGAAGCCATCTTGTTGATTTTATCAACTCGATGTTATGAAAACCTCGTTAAAACTGCCAGTTGTGGGTTTTTCACTGATTTTGTTGAAGGAAACATTTCATTAAGAGTCAGGCTACAGCCCTCTGACGTAGGGGAAGAAAGAATAAGGGAATAGCATTTTTAAACCAATCAGATTCGCGTTTTATATGAATCAACCAATCAAAACTAACATGAGAACAGATAAGAAGGGGAAACTTCAATCGCCCACATTGCCTGTTGCGTTTCTCCATGACGTAACCGTCCAAAAAGGGGACAACTTTGGATCACGGAATTTTCGCTCGAAATGGAGGTTTTTGGCCACGAATGCTGTTTGATGTCAAGTTCAAGTCATAATGGCTGTAAAAAGTCAAAAGAGCCCGCTACAGAGTCGGTATTGACAGAAATAAACTGCACGAAAGAGGACATGGTCGCTTAGGCCCATTTTTTACCTAACCTGGAAATCGAAGAAAATTGAAAGGAAAACATGAAGGAATGGCAAAAGTAAGTATTTGTATCAAAAATACGATCATTATCTACAATAAACCTCACAATATACTTTGAATTACGGCCCTAGAACTCGCGTACAAAGGTTCTTAATTTGCGCCTTCGATTCTGTGTTTACATTGCGGCCGCCATCTTGTCCATTCCATAATGGCGCTAGTATCCATGAAATCGCTTATTTACTCAAGGTGAGTTTAGCTTTAGTGATTTTGAAGTTAAGCAAAATTCAGCGATTGATTCAGCGCACAAAGTCAACAATCATATCATACAAACTAACAACGAGGACAATTACCTGAGAAATCACCTTGCTACATACACGGATGTTCTGAATGTGTGGAAAGGTAGGCCTAATGTTTTAGCCTATATTTTGTGTATTTTGTTTGAAGAGAGGGCAGAGTCGAAGGTTTGCAGCCCTGAAGATCAGCAACACTGATCACGTGCTCTAAATGGTGATAAGGCTGTTGTTGTTGTTTGGTGATTCTGGCCGGTTCTGGGTGATTCTGAGTGATTCTGGCCAGTTCTGGATGATTCTGGCTGGTTCTGGGTGATTCCTGCTGGTTCTGGGTGATTCTTGGTCGTTCCTGTGTTTAGCACAACCGAAATACATGTGATCTTGCCAATCTTGCCAATAACTGAAGATGTCACCAATTCTGCAGGTATCAATTGCAATGGTCGTAGGCTGTAGCTTCAGTTGGCCTAATCTTGGAGCACCCTTTGGCAGGATTGACATAGATATCAACGTTCACTTTATCTTTCTTCAGGCAAAGGTTGGCCAGGTCGAAAACCGCGGAAACCGCGGAAATCGCGGAAAATATAATCTTTACTCAAAACGAGATAAAAAGGGATTAATAGCCAAAGACGTCTTTTATTTTTCGGAATAACGGATGCACCAGGCAAACGACTTTTAGACAAAGAATTCCGCGTTTTCTTTTCCGCCCTTTCGAGTAGAGACCAATGAAAACTCGAAAACGCGGAAAGAAAAACACGGAAATTCTATGCTCCAAAATGTTTTTGATTTCCTTATAACACTCCGTCGCATATGGTAGCATATGATGTAGCATCTGGTTCTATGAACTCAATTTAACTTGGAAAGAGGCATTCCTCGAAACTGTGTTAAACGTTTGGACAAGGGGAAATTAGGCCCTAATTTTGTTCATTTAGAGACGAATCAAGAAGTGTAGCAGAGCCTTTTCTTTTTATTTTGAAACATTATGCAAACAAATGAAAAATTTGATTTCCGCGTTTTTCTTTCCGCGTTTTCGAGTTTTCATTGGTCTCTACTCGAAAGCGCGGAAAAGAAAACGCGGAAATTCTATGCTCCAAAATGTTTTTGATTTCCTTATAACACTCCGTCGCATATGGTAGCATATGATGTAGCATCTGGTTCTATGAACTCAATTTAACTTGGAAAGAGGCGCATCTCGTAACTGTGTTAAACTTTTGGACAAGGGGAAATTAGGCCCTAATTTTGTTCATTTAGAGACGAATCAAGAAGTGTAGCAGAGCCTTCTCACTTTATTTAGGAACATTGTGCAAACAAATGAAAAATTTGATTTCCGCGTTTTTCTTTCCGCGTTTTCGAGTTTACATTGGTCTCTACTCGAAAGCGCGGAAAAGAAAACGCGGAAATTCTATGCTTCAAAATGTTTTTGATTTCCTTATAACACTCCGTCTCATATGGAAGCATATGATGTAGCATCTGGTTCTATGAACTCAATTTAACTTGGAAAGAGGCGCATCTCGTAACTGTGTTAAACTTTTGGACAAGAGGAAATTAGGCCCTAATTTCATTCATTTGGAGACGAATCAAGAAGTGTAGCAGAGCCTTCTCACTTTATTTAGGAACATTGTGCAAACAAATGAAAAATTTGATTTCCGCGTTTTTCTTTCCGCGTTTTTGAGTTTTCATTGGTCTCTACTCGAAAGCGCGGAAAAGAAAACGCGGAAATTCTATGCTCCAAAATGTTTTTGATTTCCTTATAACACTCCGTCGCATATGGTAGCATATGATGTAGCATCTGGTTCTATGAACTCAATTTAACTTGGAAAGAGACGCATCTCGTAACTGTGTTAAACTTTTGGACAAGGGGAAATTAGGCCCTAATTTCATTCACTTAGAGACGAATCAAGAAGTGTAGCAGAGCCTTCTCACTTTGTTTAGGAACGTTGTGCAAACAAATGAAAAATTTGATTTCCGCGTTTTTCTTTCCGCGTTTTCGAGTTTGCATTGGTTCGTACTCGAAAGCGCGGAAAAGAAAACGCGGAAATTCTATGCTCCAAAATGTTTTTGATTTCCTTATAACACTCCGTCGCATATGGTAGCATATGATGTAGCATCTGGTTCTATGAACTCAATTTAACTTGGAAAGAGGCGCATCTCGTAACTGTGTTAAACTTTTGGACAAGGGGAAATTAGGCCCTAATTTTGTTCATTTAGAGACGAATCAAGAAGTGTAGCAGAGCCTTTTCTTTTTATTTAGGAACATTGTGCAAACAAATGAAAAATTTGATTTCCGCGTTTTTCTTTCCGCGTTTTCGAGTTTTCATTGGTCTCTACTCGAAAGCGCGGAAAAGAAAGCGCGGAATTCTTTGTCTAAAAGTCGTTTCCCTGTTGCATCCGTTATTCCGAAAAATGAAAGACGTCTTTGGCTATTAATCCCTTTTTATCTCGTTTTGAGTAAAGATTATATTTTCCGCGATTTCCGCGGTTTCCGCCTTTTCGACCTGGCCGGCAAAGGTTCATAAACATGCATGTTTTTTCATTCCCAACAAGATCCACATCAGACTCCCATAGTACAGCTTTGATTGTGCCAGTTGGATGAAGTAGCAAAGCTTCATTCTTTTGAAGAGCGCTGTTGGTATTTCCCTCACTCAACAGGTTGTTTGTAAGTTGATTACCTTTGCTTTCAAGTAGATCAATTTATCTGGCATAGGTAACGGAAGTTTCATGATTTGTACTTCTTTGGGTGTGAAATCTTTTCTTTCATAATCGAGATCTTCAATGTCTTCAATGACTACCTGAAAGGTAAATACACAAAGGATCACTGAACTGATATGTTTCTCTTCCTTTACACGTGAACTAACTGGAGCATGCATATAAACATAAGGGATAACATTTTGTGTGCTGAGTAGGTATGGAAAGTTAGATTTTGTGCACAAGACATATTGAGGTGATAAAACAATTGACAGGTTTGTTTAGTTACAAATCAATGTGATGCTGCTAGTGTAAAATAATATAGAAAAAAATAGACATAGAATAGAATAAAAATTGGATATCCCTGGAGAAATTCAATAATTTGGAGGAATAGACAGAATTGGCTAAGGTTTGCTTACACCCATTTCAAGTCATGTGATGAATCTCTTGATAAAACTTCTTTTGATTTCTCTGATTTATTTCATACCATGCAAAGTTGCGCCATGAATGCAAAAAGTAGAATAATACAAAAACTTCCCAAGAGCATGGTCACATGACTTGAAATGGGTAAAACAAACATTAGCCGATTAGGTCTATTCATAAACAAATACAAAAATTTGGACACAAAGGAAATTTCGAACTCTTCGTCAGAAAAATCTGTGTTATCCAGTTCCAGCATGTCCGCGCTTTCTTCTAGAGCATAGGAGAAATTTTATAATTTGGACATAGAAAAAGTTTGACAATGTCGTCCAAGGGGTCTAAGTTTTCAAGTTTGAACATAGGGCTAACAGGAACACTCGGACTTGGAAAACTCGGACAATTTGGTCTGAGGTGTCCAGGTATTTGACCTGGCTGTAAATTATTTTAAATCCTTAACAAATCTTGTCAGGTTGAAGTAGGCAAGACTTGCACCACCATGTTCTTACATTGTTTCAACGTATCAAACATTGTTCAGGGCTTGTAAGGATGTCTTGTTATGTATTTACTTGTTTATTTACATCTAGTAAAGATTTACGTATACCTTCAAAGTAGTTATACTGGAACTAATGCACAGTGCCATGTCTTCGTTCTCTTACCCCATTTTATGAGATCACCTATTTTGTAGTCAACTGTTCACATCCAAGATGTTTATTGTGATCTATTTATGCCAGTTGGGTTCAAGTTGTAAATGCATCATACTTATATCCAATTTCTTTAGGGCAATATTCAAGCGTTAAAGTGATTCTTTCTATCTTTGGTTGTTTACGTTTGAAGAAGAGGACTATCCTGATCATGACTACGTTTAAAATGACTGGAAAAATCACAGTGCAAGAAAACAGCCACAAGAAATGGAAAGACATTGAATGCCAAAACATTCAAAGCACTAGCAATGGAGCAATGGAATACAATACAGACATTGCAAAATTTGCCCAGGCGATACACTATCCAGCCAGCGAAAGATCAACCGAAGGGCTTAGTAGCCCCACAACCATCTGAGATTGACGTACAGAAGATTCCGTTGTCTGATGACTATGACAGTGCATTTTATTATTGTAGAATCCCTACTGTTTCAAATTGAAGCCATAGGAAACGAAATGAAGCAATGCAACTAAAGCAACATGAAAATACTAACAACGTTCGTAAACTGGAAAATAAGAACGTTTCACTCAAACGGAAACTTGAGGCTGAGAAAATGTCATGGGACAACATTGTAGTCATTGAAAAGGATAACATTTTGCTGGAAATCCTACACCTTGATAAGAAGTTAGCAAACTTGAAAATGACTATAGAAACCGCAATGACAACTATTAAAGTTTATTGCAAAATTACAGTGACAATGCAGCGCATGGAAAACAGGACAAAAGCGTTCTCAGCAGCTTATTGCTAGCATTGAGGCTGGTTCCATAAAGACATCAGACACAGTTGTGGAGCTACAAAATTCGCTTGATTCATTGCGCAAAAGCACAACTGATAAAATTAAGCATCTTAGCCAAGAAGTAAATCAAATACATCAGTTGAGTGCCGCAACAAAAAATGATACTGAACAAAACAGTAAAGCTCCCTCCAAAACTGAGCAGCAAACAACTGCTCATGAAACTCAATGAAACAGACCAATTCATTGAATTACCAAAAAGTCTGTGAATCAAGAAGTTAACAAGGGTTTGAAACTTCTCAATTGACAAAGAGTTGTATGGTGGCCCAGGTGTGCCACAAGGTCATTGATGATCAAACTGATGATCAAAATGATATTCTTATTCATTGTGTTTGTCAAGTTTTGTTTTCATTTCTTTTCTTACTTTTCTAGTTTCATTTTGATATTTTTTCTAAACTTTTTTTCTATCAATTTTTTATTTTATTTTTTTCTACTCACATTATTTGCAATTTTCCTATTATTTATTCTTTTTTTTCTGACTTACTTTCTTTCATTTTCAATTAAATTTCATATTAAAAACTTTTTTGAAAATTCTAGCTTTAAATTTTTGTCCAATCGATTTTAAAAAACGAAAAAAAGTGAAGTAAAACAAAATTCAATTTTTGTTGTGGCCCAGGCGTGTCATCGGCTCAGGAGTGCCATATATCCCAAGATCCTTTTCGCTCCTACTGTTGTTTTTGCAGCAAATATTGGCTAAGATGGCGGAATGGAGAGACAATGACAGCCTGAGACAAGATCTTGAGACATACGTCGGACGGAATTATCAGCGTAGGGAGCTTTTAGATGTTGTTACAGACAAGTATCCAATTTACAGCTGGAGTTTACGAACACTCTGCCGAAGGATGCAGTATTTCAACATTTGCTATGTGGACGTCAGTGTGGATGTTGAGGACTATAATTTCCCCAGAACAAGATTCAGATTCAGAACGAGATTCATGTTCGCAAAAATCTCGAAATGTATTAACAAACAATAACGCAAAACAGTAGTATCTTACACGAACCAAAACTAATTTACTGATTAGAACACTCTATAGGCTCCATTTTGAGGGATCATTCAAATTCATACATCTGGGGGCTTTCCAGGAAAATGGGGAATATGTACCAAAGTGTCCGAACATCAAGCACGTCCATGTAACTTTACCTCCGTCTGTCATCTCAAAACAGTAAAATGTTTCAATCAAAACCAATTTTCTGATTAGAGCAGCCCATTAGCTTCATTTTAAGGGGTCATACAAATTCATACCTCCAGGGGGCTTTCCAGGAAAACAAGGAATATGTACCAAGTGTCCGAACATCAAGCACGTCCATGTAACTTGAGTTATGAAATTATATGACCCCTTAAAATGAAGCTAATGGACTGCTCTAATCAGTAAATTGGTTTAGATTGCAACATTTTACTGGTTGGACATGACAGACGGAGATAAAGTTATATGGACGTGCTTGATGCTCAGACATTCACATGGACATTTACATGGATGTGCTTGATGCTCAGATATGTGCAGTTGTATTTCTCCATGCTGCTTTGAGCCTGCTCTGTCACTTAATTAGCAGCCCATTATTAATGACGTAAACAGCAAGAAGCACATCATTGTTTGAATCACAAGCTGAATCAACATCGCAATCATTTTCCTATGATCAACACAAACCCCGAATGAAAGCCAACTGTGACTTCCTTATCTCTTTGTCTTCATACAATTGACAATACAAATTGTCCTTTCAGCCAATCAGAGGTCGGATATATTACATCATTTAATGGCAAGTCACACTGAAGGGAACTAACTGCCATGTTTATACTGTGACAACTACTTTTCAAGCCCAGATCTGTGCAATTCATTGAAGGAAAATGACCTGCACTGCTGTGGAATGGTAAAGACAGACTCTACATGCCTTCCCAATGAAGTTCGCTCCAACAGGAAACTCAATACTGTAGGAAAGGATGCTGCAGGGGACTTAGAGCAATTTCAAACAGATGGTCTACTGGTTTCAACTTGGAGGGAAAAGAAGTGGTGCAAACCAGTGCTGGTTGTGTTGACCAAGGCAGATCCAGCAGGAGGAACCTTATTCACTCAGAGGGAGCAAGAGCACCAATGTATAGTGAATGTTCCATGTGCTGAGCCAGTGATGATTATAATTTCTGGATGAATGCAGTGGATCACAGTGATAAAAAATGGACAACTCATTCAATTAATTGCTCAAATTCGACTGGAGCCCTCGTAAATGGTAAGGGGCACTGGCCAAAAAAATCCACTTCTGACAGGGGATTCAAAAACTGTGCTGCAAATAAGAAAAGAGCCAAGTCAAGAGTTATTTGCAAAGAATGCAGTTTGAAGACAACCTTGTAAACTTAAGGCCGACCTCCACTTCACTAGTTTTGGTCGACGACATGCACATTTGCCTACTACGATGCTCATTAGCAACAGAGCATTCACACAAGGCGAGCGCACTGGTTGCCGACCAAAACTACTGCAAGTGGAGGATGGCCTTTATGTACCAATTGCTTTCAAGGGTACTATGAGAAACGCTAGAAATAATTAGAAATATCATCCAGAATGCAAAAATTTAATGAATTTCATGACAGCATCAAACTTTTGTCAAATAATTCAACATAAGACACTTAGATTAGTAAATGCAACTTTTGTTTAGTATGACTTTTATTTGACCGATAGGAAATGCATGTTTTTTTGAGCACCTCCTCTGCCAGAATTTGTGTGTTTTCCTTGCAGGGGGAGGAGCTGTTATATTCAGGGGGAAAGAGCTGTTATATTGAGAATAAGGCTGAGGATTAATGCAAAAAGATATAACCTTAGCTGGGCTTCAATGGGTGAAGAGGTTAAAGCTTACATACTTGCAAGGAAAAGCAAAGCAAATGTAAGATCTATTGTAGACTTGAAGGCACAGAGGATTCATGATAAACAGGTTCTGGAAAAGAGACATATGCATTGAGTTGTTGATGTGATTTGCTTTCTTGCTACACAGGGATTAGTCAATAGGGGTCCATGTGACAAAGAAGCCATGTATAACCTGGATGAGGATATCAACCATGGTAATTTTCTGGATGTGGTCACAGTATTAGCAAAGTACAACAAAAACCCTGAATAGCCTTTTGGAACATATTGTCTAGAATCCAAAGCTAAAAAGTTGTGGGTGGATTCCAACGAAAGTTAAAAGTGAACAAGAGAGAAGTGAAATATTTTTTGACGCAACATGAATGTTGAGAAAGTGTACAACACGGCAAGTAGGATGATGAAGGATCACATCTTGTAGGAAGTTAAATTGGCTGGTGGTAAATTTTGAGTTATGCTTGGCTTGACGCAAGACATCAGTGTAAAAGATCAGGTAGCCATTGTCATTCACTGCACTCAAGATAAGCCAAAACAAAGCAGCACAGTCTCCTAACAAGATATGACAACTCTTGGTCATATGTCTTCCTTTCACGTATATGACCAGTGGCAGGCATGTTTGTACTCACGGGTATGCAGTATGGAACTCTTTACCAGACAACATAAAGAACACAAAATGCGTAAATACTTTCAAGAGGCTCCTGAAAACAAACCATCTTGAACTAGCATTTAATTAATTTCTGAGAAGGGTGGGGTGGGGTCGTATGTCTTGTAAAAAGAATCGCTATCGACATGTGATAACTTCATTCTTTGCTAATATACTTTGTTGTCCCTTGGGCCTCATTCTATGCTGTACTGGGCTTACTTATCTCAGGGGAACCTACCCACTTGAATATCTCATGTGATCAGTAAATCCATTTATTTTGTCATTCTTCTATTCTAACTCAATCGAAAAAAACTTTATTTTCTTATCAACACTACTTTATAACTAACGCCAAGATACAGACAACAAGAGGTATCTTATTGTCTAGCATGGTCAGTCTGGTGATTTTTCGACGTCAAAGGGGGGCATAAGCAAAAACAAAACACAATCAAAATGCAAAAGGAAACACAATGTATATAATACGTGTATCCTTAGTTCATATAATATCCTATTACAAAAAGTAAAAACGAATATTGAAAATAGTATCACGTGACTCTATTTTCAAATTTTGATTTTGGATGCAAGTTAAACGAAATTGAAAATAGTATCACATGACCCTATTTTCAATTTTTTATTTTGGATGCAAGTTAAACGAATATTGAAAATAGTATCACGTGACCCTTTTTTATTTATAAGTTTAGATGGAAGGAAGGTTACAAAAGTCTAAGATACTATCAAACGGCAATTATCTTACAAGATGTATTTGCTTCGAGAAGAGGGGGATCTTGAGGTTGTTGCTTTTGGTTGTTTTTGCGTCAAGCATGATGCGCGCAGAGCCCCCCAGCTTTTACATCGCCGGCACGACAAACAGTGCCTCTCCAATCCCCCAATCATGACAGTGACACATTGGCATGAAAATTCACGCCAACAGCATGCAAACTAGCGAAATATCAAAGGTCCCTCTCATGTCTCTAACCCTTCACCAACGACATGATTTATGGGTTCAGAGGTCTAGACAAATACCTTCCATGCAGGTAGGTATAAATGACTTCTGAGTTGAACAAAAACGCAAAACAGGGCACTCTCTTGCTGATACAAGGACAAGAATAAGGCAGCATGGCAGACATGAGTTTCTTTCGAAAGAATTTTGTTTTGTACAGAGGCACAAAGCGTGTCAACATTCGCGAAGAGGAGCTCAATGCACGACGCATTTCTTCAATTTTCAAGGTAACCATTTTTATTTTCTGTCTTTCGCATATTTCAGACGTTTACACTTCTACATGAAATATTTATGTGAATAGAGGTAAAGACATCTTGGAATTCAAACTCGGATTCAGCAACCAAAGTCCAAATTAAATATGAATTTTATAAGATTTCATTCTATATTATCTGTTATGGTGTACAGTGTATCGCAGACGAAGAACTTTTCTCGCTCACAGGTCTCATACGACAGCATGTTCTTACAAGATGATAGAAGAGGTACTTATTTCCCTCAAGACGATGGAACATTTGATACAGTTGAAATGGTAGATAGGGTAAGCTACGAAGTCTGTGGAGATTCGACCGACGAAAATTCGCATTCAACAACACCTCAGATGCCACAAACGCAGTCTGCATATTCTTCAACAAACAGCGTCGACAGTATAAGGCAGAGAACAGTGTTTGGCCCAAGGATTTTGTCAGGCACTGGAGGATCCAGAAGCAACAATTCGCCATTGCCTTCCCGATCAAGACAGTACAACCAGAGTGCAACCTACTCTTCTTCTCAAAGCGCTGCCAGTCCTGTTGAGGAGCGCGAAATCTCCCGATGCGTTTACTTAGGAGAGTTTGACAGCAACAGTGTGCCAAACATCATTGGTAGTATTTATCTAAAGTTAAAAGAGAGCCAGTGCTCTGTCTGGAAAGTGTGTGAAGCTCTTCGTGGCAGTGGACAGTGCCATTTTGAAAACTTGACATTAGTTGACGCAAAAGGGTTTGAAATCCAGGAAAGCGATGAAACTTCAGGTAAGACGCATAGCTGTTCACTTTTCCCTCCGTTTTCAGGTTTTTATCCGGGAAGTTTGAGTTTCCAAGATACGGGGTTGTGCCATTCAAATAGTAAAATTACCACCCAGAATCCGGAGGAATTTATGAAATGCATACCCATAAATCAGCAAAATTTTCCGAAAATCATATCCAGAAATCCGGAAATGCCAAAACAGCTCACCAATAAATGAATTTTTCCATAATAAAACTGACACCCATAAATGCGTAAAATGTAAAAAAAAAATGTTGAAATCTATACCCATAAAAGAAGGACTCTATCATAGAGAAGGTACCCTAAAAATGGCACAACCCCGTACCATGGAGAACTTAAGTTACCCCCTTGGGTTTTTTAAACTCTTTTCTCAAACAGTTCTTATTGGCTGGAGGAATAGCAATTTTACAAATTTCTAATAAATATGCATATCCATTTATTTATCATATGCTCCTTAACAGGTCCTCAAATAACTACATCAAAGTTTGAAAAATTTATTAAAAAATCACCAACATCCACTTCTAGAGCCACCAATTGATATGGAAACTTTTAAATTTTGAATCAACTGACAGCAATTTAACACAACAGCTATTATATACACAATATCATTCACATGATATAAAATATAACTACGAACATATTTCATGCAATACCATCCATATCCCTGGATTTATTACTGAAAAACGTACGCATATGTATAGCATTCCGGCTGAGAGAGAAACGCGATGTAATGGTCAGTCTAATACGGTAAGGCCTTGCATTTAGGAAACCACCTGAGAGAAACTTTTACGCTACTGAAAAATGATGAGCCCCCATACTTGAAACTCTAGAGGCTCACACCGAAAATAAAGTTTCTTCTATTTTATTGACGTTAAGTCGTGTCTGATGGTCTGGGAACATTTCAATTCATGCAGAGTTTGTAAGAAATTGCTGCCAAGATAAGATAAGCTAACAGCTCTAACAGCTTTCTACCCAAGTTTTTTAATTGATTTTCATGACAATCATTGATAGCATACACATTATAGCTAATGTATCTATAAAAACCCAATTCCATCGTAACTCACTTTTCTAGGACTTTCCAGAAAATACATTAGAAACTTAAAAAACTTGAGCCTAAAATGACGAGTATCATAGATATAAGAGCCATTTTAGGCCAGGGTGTCAAAAAGTAGTTTCTTAAATGCGGGACCTTGCTGTATCCTGAAGGTGAAAATCCCACCTCCTGGTCTACTATTTAGAGTAAAATGCTAACGTTTCTGATATCTCTACTATTTTCAGGGCTGCGATTCTGGCAGACTGGATCAAGAAAAGTATTTGCTGTTGATTCAAACGAATATTTAAGAGCAGAAAGAGAGAGGCAGGAAAGATCGAAATGCAAAAAGCGCAAGAGGTCAGTTTATATCGTGATTTACATCAGATAATAGCCATAGGATGCTGAGGGGCATTACACTCTTTTCTTTTATTTAGGCCCAGTTCATACTGCTCCGTTTTTTATGATCCGTTTTTGAAACATCAAAGCTACCCGTTCACTGGGGGGGGGGGGGTAACTTCTCTAGGGGGCTTGATGAACATGTGCCTGCCAGGGTTATGGGTCAATTTGCGATATTTTGCTCCTATTATGGGTCATGCTTTGTGAATTTGGCCTTGGTTATGGGTCTGCTTTACAGAGATTTGCCTTAAGCCCGGCGCACACTTGAGCTATCAGCTGAGCTGAGCGTCACTCGTGACTGTTGCTTTCAGCTGCTTCCGCAGGTGTGCGGCGTCTTTTCTGCATTTCATTTTCATTTTCATTTTATCATTATCTAAAACACATGAGATCCTTTCAGCAAATTTATATCCTATTAACAATATTTCTATAAAATAATATGAGAAAAGAAAAAAAAATTGGAATATTGCTGCTCTACCAAGGGGTCGTGTTTGGGTCCTGTGAAAGGTTCAAAAGATAATCTCTAAGACCTGTTCTAAAACGAGCGATTGAGTCTCTTTCTCGAATGTTGTCAGGGATATCATCCAGTTATTGACACCAGAGAAGTAGAAACTTCGCTTTGCATATTCTAACCTAACTTTAGGAATTTGCAGGTCTCCATGGTTTCTGGTTCTATACTTTGAAATCATGGATCTTTCAGTGAACTTATGGCGAAGATTTTCGGGACAGAGGTCATGCAAGATTTTATATGTCATGACTCTTTGGTCAAAGGAGATCAATGACTTTACAGAGAGCCATTTGCAAGTCCATCCGTCCTTATACTTGGCATTCGCTATTAGCTTCTTTGCCCTTGTCTGTAATCGTTGCAGTTGGGATAGTTTGGTGTTGGAAAGAGCACTCCAAACGATGTTGCCATAGCGAAGATGGCTTTCAAAGAGAGCTTTGTAAACTTGATCAAGTTTCCTTTGCGGAAGGATGTTTTTCAGCTTTCTTAAGGAGTTCAAGCCCCCTTTCAGCTTATTTTTGATAGCTTTGTACTGCTCTTTCCAAGTAAGGCTTTCGTCGATGTTGATCCCTAGGTATTTTGTCTTGTCAACCCTTTTGATAACTTCATTATTGAGGACAAGATCTGGCAAAACATTACCTATCTTATTTAGTTGTCGCCTGTGGCCTATAACCATGTATTCACTTTTGCTGGCATTCAAACTAAGTTTATTAATCCTCATCCAATTCGATACATTTTCCAGCTCGTTTTTCAAATCTGTTAGAAGTTCATTCAGGTTTTCTGATGCGATATTCACACATGTATCATCAGCATACATATTTGGGATCGTGCTTTTTAGACTATTCTCAGAATCATTGATGTATAGTATGAAGAGTAAGGGTCCCAAACACGAGCCCTGCGGAATACCACACTCAATGCTGCTTTTGCTGGAAATGGATCCGTCAAAATAACAGAACTGCTCCCTATTGGTCAGATAAGAAGTGAACCAGCTGTGGGAAGTACCCTCAGCACCATACTCTCGCAACTTCGACAATAGGATTTTATGGTCAACGGTATCGAATGCTTTCTTGAGATCAAGGAATATGCTCAAGTTTATTTTCCCCTCGTCAGGGTTCTTGAACCATGGGTCTATAACATTCAATAGACATCTCAGTGTACTGTGTAGTTTTTGGAACGCAAACTGGTTCAAACAAAGCCTGTTTTGTCCCTTTAGAAACCCATTAGTTGGTCGTGTACAATCTTTTCTAAAATTCTTGACACAACTGATAACACTGAGATAGGCCGGTAGTTGTTTACATCTGTTTTTGTGCCCGCCTTATGAATAGGTGTTACTCTGGCTAATTTCCAGATCTGGGGGAAAATACCCCGTTCTAAAGATGCATTGTATATCAGTGTCAGTGGTTTCGAAACTAAGTTTATGGCATCTTTCAGTATTTTGACGGGGATTCTGTCAGCACCAGGAGACTTCGAGTTATTCAGAGCTGTTATAGCACGTTCTACATACCCTACATTTACTGGCTGTAGCTTAAATTTGGTTCCTCCGGTTTTATCTCCAAGGTACTTAAGAGGGTCATCGGAAGGCTGAATTTCTATTTTCTCCGCTAACTTAGGTCCAACCGTTGTAAAATGTTTGTTAAAAGCTTCTGAAATTTGTGAAGCTGATTTTAGTTCTGTGCCTTCAAACATGATGTTTTGAGTTACAGTGTGATTTGAGTTCTTATGTAAAACCTTATTCATTGTTTTCCACATAGCTTTCGGATTGCTTTGGGTTTCATCAATAAGGTTATAGTAGTATTCCTGTACCCTGGAAAGTAGTTCAGAAGTGACTTTTTCTTCAGGAGTGCGATTTTCGTCACACTTACCATTGGCGTCGGATATTCATTGAATAATTTCGTTACGAGTAAACATTTCCTCACAGTGTGCGTGCGTTCTGAGCTATAAACTTAGTGATCGATGCAAATGCGCATGCGTTTTGTCACACAAACACAATTTTGAATTGCGCATGTATAAAGAAACGCATGCGCAAACGCATGACCATGTTAGATCACTGGCGCTAGTCTAAAGCCATTTTTTGAAAAACTGAGTTTGAGCCCCTTTGGCCATGGGTCCAAAGTGTTTGACCCTTTGACCCCCTCTCCTTGGCTCTCGGCATTGGCGATAAACAACTTGAAAAGCTTAAAGCTTATTAGAGTGGCCACGAAGTTTACCAACGAAGCAAAGTTTAGGAAGCTTACTAAATCATTTGTTATTTTGAAGATCAATGTGCTTGTCGTCTTTACTAAAAAGCATAGTCAAAATTTAGGAAGCATGTTTTATTTAATTCTTTGTCTTTCTCAGGTACAGTGGTAGCGACTCTGTTGTCAGCAGCATCGAAGAAATGCAGGATACGTTAACTAACAATCTAGAGGAACTGCAAGGAAACATCTTGGAAGGCACGCGAAATGCCACAACAAATGCACTAAAAGATATAAAAGTGGAAATTGAGGAGCATCATAAATGCTCCAAAAACAAGGTGATTGTGGAGGAGCTTTCTCAAATCCTTAAGTGCAAGATCTGCACAAATGTGCCAGAAGATCACTTTGTTCTACTTCCTTGCTGCAAACAGCCCATTGGATGCTATCACTGCGTAATCCAATGCTTCAATACAGAAAGCCCTGAAAGGGATGCAAACAAATGCCCACTTTGCAACACAGATTCAACAGAAGATGTGATTAAAGTGCATAGCTTTGGGGAAGTTCTTGGAAAATTACAGTGATAGGATTTTCGGAGGTTTTAATTAAAATATAACAAGGGATATCACTATCCGAAATTTGCGCCCCACCCTGGAAGGTAAAAACCTTCATGGTAACCAGGTGGGATTTACAAAGTAAGTTTAGGTGGTCACTAACTGCTTGGACCATGCTGTTTACTACAACGTTAGCTCTCTTAGTGAAGAGAAAATACTTCATTTTGAATTTGATAGGAAGACAAAGAGTAATTCCATGTACCTCTGATTCAAAACAATTCAATTAAAAGAAATGAATTTTACAGAACTTCAGGATTACCAAGTGTCCAACATTACAAAGTACAAGTCCCTTTGATACAATCGTCTTTCTGCGAGTAGACACTGGACATTCCTGTTGAATGGAATGGAGATGGAATTTAGTGGGCAACATCATGCCAATAAGGGATACATCAATCAAAATAGGTAAACCTACAAAGGATTCGCGAAAAGACGATCTGGTCAATGAGTGCTGTGTGATAGAATTTTGCTTTTGCAAAAGGCTCCAAATATTTTCATTGACTTTCGCTCCATGCTTATGCTTACCTAATTGAACTTGAACCTTGGGTTTTTAGGCAAACAACAACCGGATTTAGAAGCCTATGACGTAATTACTCTCTCGTTGACAATGGGGACCAGACGCCAGACAAAGGATCTTGAAATAATATCAGCAGTTTCATTGTCAAAGATTCAACATTCATTCAGGCTTTACTCAACACTTTTATTTTGCGTGTTTTCATTCAACGTCTCTTGGCCTGAATTCCTTGGGCGCTCCTCGACAGGGTTGTCATCACATGCTGGGATACACTGCAGAAGCATGCTGGAAGCACCTCAGGAACGAGCAAGAAGGGGCGTGGCAGCATTGTTGTGTTTGCTGCCGGAAGACAAACTCTCCTTCGTTAGATCACATAAATATCATGTCCAATCTAAATAACAGTCAAAGCAAAATATTTCAAAATAAAATCTGTGTTTGGTACTCGACTCACCTCTCTTTTCCGCCCTTTCCGAGATTGAAAGTGAAAATGCAGTAACCACACGACCTTCTGCATTGTATTAGCTGCAAATCATAAATAAAATTGAAAATAAGGATATAATTGTTAAGTTTACTTATCAATCTGATAAGAAGTGGGGGTAATACTATAACAATATTAATGCCAACATGGCAACTGTTAGCGTTTGGGAAAGGGCCGTGCTTCATAAGTTTGCTGCTGTGCCCGAAGATCAAAGTGTAGTGCCTGACTGGAATGGAAGAAGGGCTTACAGAAGCGTTAGATAGATCAAAAGAATATGCACAGTCAAGTCACAAAATCAACGATGAAATACTTGAAGATAAATCTGTTTATACCACTTCACTCACCTTCCCATCTTGAGTTCGGTAACTCCGTAGCCACACGACTACGCGACCTACTTCTGAGTGTATCTTTTGGCCTGCCTTGTTTATGTTTCACTTCGTCGCAAACTTGACAAAAAGGAATTCTCATGGTCATGGTCTTTGCTCATGGTCATTCCTTGCTTTGCCAAATGCGTACGCACAGATTTTCTCGGCAACCAATTAGCCATTTTTCTTTTTGTTTTCAAATGAACGCAAAACAAACACATTCCCGTATAATCCCGTGAATTTCCGCATAATCAGCCACATTCGATGATCTCATTGGCTGAAATCAGTTGGACACGAGCGCGCTCAAGCTCGACCGCCGATACTTGGAAGACATTCCAGAGCATCTGCATTTTAATAATTTGCTGCTTCTGCTTCGCAGAGGCGCAAATTAACAACACGTAATTTTTATAAGAAACGCATTACTTTGAGTAATTCAACGTTCAGATCGCTTCAAAATTAGTTGGAAAAAATTAGTTAATAAACCAAAGATAGGAATCAAATTTTTCAGCCAATTATTGCTCGTGGCCTATGGCCGCAAACGCTCCAGCCCTCATTTTCACAGACCAATCAGACGGCGAATAAGCGAGGAAGACAAAAGAAACGTGTGAATATCTTTTTAAATCTTACCAACCTCCAAAATCTTACCAACCTCAAATCTCTGATCATAGGTAGACATGTGATTTTCCTCCCAGCTATCTGTGCTACTCCCTGATCGCTCCAACAAGGAGTCCTAATCTAAGATATAAAAACACGCAGCCAACTTTCTATCTTTTTTGGCGTGGCAATCACTGAACAATATTTACACGAATAACATGGATTCATGACCATGAAAAACACTGAACTTTGATCATTAGAAACTGGAGCTAATAATTTGTTTATGCAGCCAAGGTATTATTTGTTCTCATATTGATTTGTTTTGCTTCCGGGTTTGTATTTGCTGTTTGCTGTCAATGATTGCTCTTTATGCATTTCAAAATATTCCGTGTCATCACTGCCACTGGCATAGAATCATGTAGTTGTTAATTTATAGTAGAGATACATAGTTGTTATGTTGTGTATTTGAAAGTTTACATTTGTACCATATGTTACAAAATTGTTTATTTATTTTGGCAATCTTCATTCGGTACAAGAAAAGGAAACAATCCTTGTTTCCTCTGTTGGTTCTACGTTGGCCATAATTTTAAGGCAATATTTCATCTTACTGATGTATAGGCATATCTCATCTTCCTCTCATGATAAGAATGAATTTCAGGGACATTCATTTCTTAAACTGTTCATTTCTGATGAAAACACTATTTGAATTAAAAAGTCATACATGATAAGTAACACATGTTCACTTAGAAAGGAATATGTAAATCATAGATATTCAAAGAAAATGTGTGATGAAAATAGCAGTTTCGTAAATGGATCTCATAATAGGACTTTCCTTCACCGAACTGACTGTTGTTTAGCTGTAAAGCGGGACAATGGGTCATCTTACCACCTTAATAGCAGGTCTACCAATTGAATATCTATTTCTTGACTTTTGACTGTTGTTTAGCTGTAAAGCGGGACAATGGGTCATCTTACAACCTTAATAGCAGGTCTACCAATTGCATCCCTATTTCATGTTTCATTAATTACTGTTTTTTAAGTGCTGTATCTGAAAATGTAGAACATCAGTTATCTCATTTCCTTTTGAGTTTATAGTGCCTCAAAGTTGGCCAATGCATTATGTGACTATCTCAATACCAAGATTACGTCTGGTATAAGAACATGTAGTTTGGCATGCTGAAAATGAATGGGTACCGGATCTGTACTAACAATTAACCTTTGTTCAAATTTTGGAAAGTCAGAGTACGGGGTTCCTGTCCTCTTTTGTGTTAAGGTAATATGGGAGGTTTTGCTATGTAAACATAGGAATCAAACGTTGTTGTAGATTTTTGCTTGTGGACCATGGCTGAAAACTACGGTGGCCCACAGGTGTCACGACAAAACTTTCTCTCTCACGGCAAAACTTTCTCTCCCACGGCAAAACTTTTTCTCTCACGGCAAAACTTTTTCTCTCACGGCAAAACTTTCTTTCTCACGGCAAAACTTCTCTCTCACGGCAAAACTGTTTCTCTCACGGCAAAACTGTGATCTTTTAATTCAAATTAAATCATTGGTACACCGAATAAGAAATTCGATCGGTTTCATTAATGGCTAAGATCTGATTCATCAAAAGTAGCCCTCTCAGACTCGTACAAGGCATATTTTAACATATGTACCTACTGGTGGGGCATTTGCCCCACCAGGCCCTCTTGTTGCCCCACCACTCAGGCAAAATTGCCCCACCAGTGATTGGGCCCATGTGAAAAAATTGAACTTTATGACTACTGAGTCAAAGTTTCCAACGTGCCTCTAGTAAAGAAGGAATGGAGAAAAAAATATTCTAAACCAAAGAAAGGGGATGCTTAATTGAAAATTTTTTAGTCTGTGTTCCAGACCACAAGCCAAAATTTTCCTGAGTGACTCTTATAATTGATAGGAAATTTATTGTAGTTTGTAACTATCAAGATTTGCTGGGGATAAGGACAGCTTAAGTTGTCAGCCTCAAGGAATCCCCAAATAGGGCCTCAGATCGCATGCGCAGTAATCATTTACTTGAATGATGTGATACGCAAATTGGCTTTACCATTGAAGGTGAAGGTGAAGTTGTAGTTTTTAACGCCAAGCGCTGTTGTTGTTGTTATAAATTTATTTTAATTCGATATATATACAATAGTTAACAATATGTACATTATTTCAATATATACAAGTTAACTAATCAAAATCGAATATACAAAGTAAAGAAACAAAATTAAGATTTTCCAAATTTACAAAATAGTTTGTAGGCAAGCACAGGCACTACATTTGCAGTTGGGAGCGTCCCATTTTTTTATCAAAACCTGGAAACTTTTCAGATTTTCTGCTGATTTCAGTTCACTAAGCAAGCCATTCCAAATCTGCGGCCCAATGGACCCAAACGTTGTTTGATTAGGCCTAAAATGGGCCAAATTATTTGCATTTCTTAAAGAATAAGTAGAAGAGCGTCATTCAAAAATGCTCTGCATAAATGGTGGATTCAAATGGTTCAGTGTTTTGAATATTTCTATGCAAAGGAGTCTTTAGAATTTCTATGCTGGGATCGCAGAAGTACCTAAGCGCTAATCGAGTCTGCGACCCCTTGTCATGACACTCAAGTGGTGGGGCCCTACCAGGACTCGAACCCACTCCGCCTGACTGATCTGGCTGCAAAGTCCAATCATACATTCCATTGCTCACTGTCCCACGCTAGCGAACCTATACGCACTACTGTGGTGGATACGCCATACAGAGGTGGGGTATTATGCTTCATGTGGTGGATACGCCATACGGAGGCGGGGTATTATGCTAACGTGGTGGGGTATTATGCTTGATGTGGTGGATACGCCATACTGAGGCGGGGTATTATGCTAATGTGGTGGGGTATTATGCTTGATGTGGTGGATACGCCATACAGAGGCGGAGCATAATACCCCACCAAGTAAGCATAATACCCCACCTCTGTATGGCGTATCCACCACAGCAAGCATAATACCCCCACCACGTTAGCATAATACCCCGCCTCCGTATGGCGTATCCACCACATCAAGCATAATACCCCGCCTCTGTATGGCGTATCCACCACAGTAGTGCGTATAGGTTCGCTAGCGTGTGTCCTGTGATTGTCTGTCCATGCACTTTACAATGACATATTGATACTTTAAAATAATGTGTTGTTTACAAACGAGGACAAAAAGCAAAAGCCCAATTAGCAACGTGCCTTCGGGGCACACTATCAGGCAGGTCCCCTTGTAGGTTGTGGGTAGACTGGAGTTTCTTGAACTGGAGTTTCTTGTTTCCCTGTGCTCCTTTGACTTCATAATGGTGCTTCGGAACGCTACAGCTATCACTCATTTCCCTACTCTTGTAGAAACGGTAAAGCTCCATACTGATTCTGTGCGAAACCTTTAAGTTACTCTACAAATGGTTCGACTAAGTGGTGTTGGAGCTTCTATCAATATTGTGTACGTTCGATAGTGGCGTGGTGGCCGGGGGGAGCCGGGGGGGCCGGGGGGGGGCACGTGCCCCCCCCCAGCGACGTGAGAAGATGGGGGCGCCGAAGGCGCCCAGCGTTTTGAGGGGGCGCCAGATGCCAGAAAGCCTGACTGATTCACACTAAATCACGTTGGGATGCACAAATGCGACAGAAAAAAGTATGCGAAATAGTTTTGCCTCAACTATAGACTTCTAGCCTTTAAAGATGTTTTGATGGAATTAGAATTGAACAGTCGATAAGGACAAGGTAGCTCACTAATAGCTCACCAGAAACACGTTCAAAATGTATTTGGAGAATGCAATTTTTATCGCAATTCTAAGGGCTATAAGGTGTTTAATTCAAGTGTGAACTTAGCTTTTAAAGCTCTTAAACTTTTAATCTAATAAATCAGGCCAAGCAAGAAAAACATATTCGCAAAGATCTTCAGCGATTGACTTCCTTGTAAAAATCAACATATAAGCCCGTTCGTTGGGCTTCAGTATCCAGGATGGGGTGCAAGACTTCGATACCATTTTTACTCATTTGAACGTCACAATGGATCCAGATGACTTTACGTAAAGGTGGAAAGGATGAATATCAAAAGTTTGGGCATAAAGGTGAATGTCTGTTGTCGCTAACTATCAAAAGGAGAACGAAGGGAATCATTTAAGTTTTATTTGCGTACTTCATAGTCTTCGAGATTTTGATACTCTATTTTCCAAATATTCCCCGAGAGCCCTCATTATTTCAGATTCCTTTTCACAGTAAAATGGTAAATTCTTCACAGAGGGAGATGAAGAGCATGGTTTCAAAAATTTTCGCTCGCTCCGCTCGCGAAAAGATTTAGTCCTCTCCGAAACTGTTTGTTTTCGATTCCAACGGGATTATAAAAACATAGTTATTCAATTTCAAAGTATAGCCTAGAATTAACCACCTTTGAAAAGCCATGGCACATTGTACAACAAACAACAGTCACAGTTTTGTAGGGGGGCGCCAAAACTGGTTGTGCCCCCCCAGCCAATATTGAGCCACCACGCCACTGCATTCGAACATTCTACGAAATATATCAATTTAACGTTTGATTTGCACTCTTTTTTAGAATGTAGCTGAATTGGGCCTAAATCATCTGCTACTTTTTTTCACAAGAACTGGGTCAGTCTAAGGTGCCTTAAAATCAATTTTCTAGAACTGCTGTACCATAAAACTAGGTATGAGTACTTTGGTAAAGGTTCATTCTTGTCATAACTGCAAAAAAATCGACTTTCTCGAAGGCACGTTCTGACCAGTAGAAAATGGGGCGAGAGAAACTCGTCGCCAATTGAAATTTTCTGCCGGTTTTACAGCCCTAGGGAAGTAAGGCCCTCAGTGGAGCGACAACAACAGCAACGATTCAACTCAATGAGATGAGCGTAATTTGAAGGTCCTTATGGAGTAAGGCTAAGACTCATGATATTACTCTGAAAAACTTGACGAGGCCCAGAGTCTGAGCTTCCTAGAGTACCAATCACATTGCAAGATTTGTTGATTACTATGGTTGCGGCAAATATGATGAAATTTTCAATTCGATTCAAGAACTGATAACATTCCCCAGCTTTTTCGCCATTTCATCATGAGTCCCTGTTGAGCAAGGTTCACCACAGGGATACAAGGGACTGATCGTCATAATTCTAGGTTTTTGTTCTTTTGTTACCCCCATTGTAATCTGGGTATATAGGCAGGGAAGGCCAATACCAGCCATGAATGCATGCAAGGAACGAAATATTCTGACAGCAAAATCATCAACAACAACACCAACACCAAAAGTTGTAAAAACATACGTTGCAAATGCATGATATGACTGCACTGATTATTCGGTAACAAATATTTAGCCTCAGTTCGCAATCAATTCTCTCAATCCACACGGTCAAAAACAATTCATCAAAACTATCTAATAAATTCGATAATTCACGTTCTATGCATCATTTTTCCCACAATGTCTTTTGAAAGTAGACTTGTAAATCACAAAAAAATCTGGCAAGAGAGCAAAAGCTCCGATGTGCAGTCTCCTTGGGGGCACTTCCCCACCCCCACTGGCTTCTGCCCTACCGGGTGAGCCAGAAAAAGTTCCCACTTTTGAAAACTCAAAGCATCAAGAGTTACTTCACAGATCTGAATGGTTCAAATTCTAGTTAAAAGTCAAAAGATCGAAGTAATTTTGTGATTTTTCTCACTGTCTCACGAGCACTAGAAATATAGGTAAATTCAAATTTACAAAAATTTCATGGTTGAAAAATCACCGAAAAGGGCCTAAATCATTGATCAAATCATAAAAGACTCCTCGCACTGATCAATGAACAAAATACGATTGTTCACAGGTGAGATATATCCACGGCACATTTATTGCCATGGGACTGAAAATCTTTAGTATTTGTATGAAAATTATGATGTCTTATTACTCTTGAGAGAGGCGAAATGCCCATTGAGTAATGCTCTGTGTGAGGAGAGTCCTTACAATTTGCTCAACGTTTTAGGCCCTTTTTCAGTCAGTTTGCAACCATGAAGTTTTAATAAAGTTAAATTCATCGATACTTCTAATGATGGTAAGACAGCGAGAAAAATCACAAAGGTACTTCAATCTTTCGGCTTTTAACAAGAATTTGAATCATTCAAATCCATGAAGTACTCTTGGTGCTATGAATTTTCAAAAGTGAGAACATTTTTCTGGCTCACCCGTGTAGGCAGGCCCAAATTCTTATAAAACGCGTTATTTGATAAAGATTACAGACCAAGGCGTTCGAAACAAGCTCGCAATAACTTTGAATTCTTTATGTTAGGGGTATACCATAAAAAGTCTATTCAGCTCTCCTCTCTATCAAGCCACCTTCCTTATAAGCCCCTCCCCTCTGAGCCTAAATCATAAATTAAGGCCTCCTCTCTATCATGTCTCCCGCACTTAGAATCGATTTATATGTATCCATTTCAACAGATTTTGTGAATAAGCCTCCCTCTTTAATAAGCCTCTCTCTCTATTAAAACATTCTTGCCTTATACGTACATGCTCCTTATAAAGATGGTTATTAAAAACACTTTCATTTGAACATTTATTCCTTACTCGTATGTACCCCACATATTAACAATAATTTCATTTAAAGAAGGCTCCATATACCCTTATAAAGATAGTAAGATAGTAAGTAGCGATGTTTTATTGAAACATATATCCCTTATAAAGCATGCTGTGAAAGCTCTATTCGGCCTCCAAGGGATTGGGGCTTATTTAATAGGGAGGCTTGATAAGAGAATTGTTGCTTTCTATTTCTATCTACGTATAACGAATACTTGTTGCAATAAATTATCGTTACTTACTACCTTTATCAGGGTTATATACGCATAACGAATATATGTTTTAAATAGTTACTTACTTTCTGTATGAGGGTCAGAGCTAGGGTTAGGGTTAGGAGCTGAATTTAGAGTTGGTTGAGTTTGTGAATGATAATAATAATATAATATGACATAATGATGGATACGGAGGCCATTAGCCTATTAAACCATTTAGCATAGTTTTTAAGTGTATACATAGCTGTACTTTTGTTACCGCAAAAATCGTCTTATAATTTCCCAAACTCTATAACTGACTTCGCACTGACAATGGTTGCTGGCAGATTGTTCCATTCGTTTATTGGCATGTTTGAAAAATTGAAAAATCAAAAATAAACAGAAAAAAGAATACAAAAGCACAACTATTTGTATAAAACGTTTCGATATCAAAATCGTCTTCAGTTCCTTCAGTTCTAATAATAATGATGATAATGATAATAATAATAATAATAATAATAATAATAATAATAGTAATAATAATAATAATAATATAATGATAATAACAATAATAATAATAATAATAATATTAATAATAATAATAATAATACTAATAATAATAATAATAATAATAATAATAATGGAAACTTTCATTCTCATAAATAAACTTACAACAAGATAAGTATTTAAAATGTAAAACTTACAGTATAAAGAATTTATTCGTGACTACCACTCTCCATAAAAGGGCATGTTATTCAAGCCTTACTGCCTTCAACAATTTTACTTCTTTACAATGTTAAAAGTTCTGGATTGGTCCATTCTTTGTCTTTCCTACAAAATATATAGTACGTTGTCCTTATACAGACGTTTATGATGTTTCTAATAATGTTTTTTGATGGAAGTTCCGAAAGTCCAATGCTCTTTAATGCTTGCAGTATGCCATTTCCATCATCATCCTTGCATATCAATCCTAGGGCGCTCCTACTGAGATTCACAAATGTTACTTTCTCATACTTTTTCTTGAGATCAACGATGGTAGAGTTGTATTTTCCAACCTTCCTTGTACAATTTTCTTTCACGTTGGTAACAAAACCACAGGTTAACTCTAGAACGATAACTGTCTTCTGTTGATAGACCATGATGATATCTGGTCGCTTTAGTGTTCCGGTGACAACTGTGGGGCATGGGTAGCCTGGGATATCAGCAAATACTAATAATAATAATAATAATGATAATAATAATAATAATAATAATAATAATAATAATAATAATAATAATAATAATAATAATAACAACAAATATACTATATATTTTGTCGTAGAAATAAAGAATGGACATTCCTGACCTTTTGAGCTTTTAGTGATACTAAAGAACTGTGTGAATGCAACCAATGCCCAATTTTGGAGAGTTGGGTGGATAGACTAAGTTTTAGCTTTTATTGTATTTTAAGTTGTTTTGAATGAAAGTTTCCATTATTATTATCAATATTATTATGGCTGCTAAATGTCACAGTTCATACTGGTTGCTTTTTCTTTGGCCGGGTGTAAACAATACACTTAATTAAGGCATGTCAGGTCCTGAAGTTCAGATGCTCACTTTATAAGCAGTTTCTTACAAAAAAATACGTGTAAATCGCAATTTAGGTACACCTTTCGTAGAATGAACAGAGATATCTCTTTGGGAAAAAATTCTCGAGTTTGATTGTTAAATTCCATTTGGAATTCTATGAAGAATTTTTGTGTGTACTTGGCTATGATTCAGAGGAGATTCCACAACAAGCGCGTTGACAGCTTAGGCCAAAACCCAAAAGCTCTGGTTTGGAGGTGAGGGCAAATCTGGACTTTCAAGATTAAAATTTCTACGCTCGATGCTCCAACATCAACAAACAAGGTATCTATCTTCAATTTAACTATCGAGGTTTAGTTTAAACGTTATTTCCGATTGATTCGAGCTAAATTCTTAGCGCTAGCCCTGATCAAATCTGTTACCTTTTTTCTGGGACACCCGGTATATATAAACATTCTTCAGAAGATTATCTTTGTTATGATCTTGAGACAGTAGGCTGGGAGAGAGAGTGATTTTGTGATGCAATGCCAGCAGAACTGAGCTAACTAACTGCTAGAATGGGGCGTTGCATTGTAGGAGGGGGGGGGGCAAAAGTATCTTGTAATGTAAACAGAATTATAGGCCTCTTACTTTCACCACATGCCATATGTTGATTGCAGTTTTTCCATCTCCCAAAACGCGGCACTCACTAACTGTCATTGCTAGTATATTTACATCACTTGTAGTTTCGGAGACAACAAAGGGGGCGAAAAAAGTATCTATAAAATCGCCCAGTACAGAAAGGGTGTAGGTTGCCCACTTCAAAATCACGAAGCAGGAATAAGGTGTCTAAAAGGAAGTTCAAAACACTAAGAGGTAAAGGTGGCTAGGAACTGATATAAATTTACACTGCTGCACAATTGTTGTCCTAATGATCTAATAGGTATACTTTATAGAGGATACCTGTTTTAAAAGATTACCATTACGTGGTTGCACATTGCAGCCCTTTTATCACAACCCTTAACATACAACGCCCTTTCACCAGTTCACAGAAGGACATTGCGAAAAGAAAAAGGGCGTGAGCAGATAGATTTTCCGGACCCCCTAAAGCTTTGCGTGCCTCAGCGCGAATTGGTGCCCTTCCAATCTGAAAAACGCTCCTACGGGCCTGAAATATTTCACGACTATTCCCCTCAGTTGTCAGTTGCTCTAGAACCCTAGACAGTTGTGACTCGCATGTGAAAGTACTTCACATAACTTCCAAGCCTTATGAAAGCATGTCTTCCTTATCTGGAAGCAAACGTCGACCATGGAAGCACGCAAACTCGACCAGGAACAAACAACGATCTGTTAAAAGAAGGCTGGCTAGGGAACTTGCAACTGCTAGTAAACGAAGCCATATCGGAGATGATGAAGAGAAAAAAGATGAATCATCGGGCAGAGAGGAATGCTCAAATGAAGAGACAAGACCTGTTCCCTCTGAAAAGGTATCATAAACATACAAATGTTTTATTATTTGATTTTCAAGTGTGTATGTGCCCAAAACTTAGACAATGTTGCCTAAATCAGTCATGGGCGGGCCAAAAATCCACTTGAAACTATGCCTTGGTATTTGGCAGTCCCCCTTCACCTAAACATTTCACATCCCGTATACTTACGACAACTTACGATAGTCAAAAGTTAGCAGTTATGAATGTTTTTCACCGTACGTGCAAATGTTGAACCGTGGACCGAGGATGAGAAAAAAACATCTATTTCGCACCTAAGAAGTAAAACTAAATGTAAACTTCGAGGAAACTATAAATTCAAAGAAGATGACTTAAACAATTAGTGTTGAAGTCAAGTCGGGACTGTCAACGATGTGTTTCTATAAACTGGAAATGCCTATTGATTAATGGGACGCTTAACAAGTAATAAACAGCCTGCAGGCTGATGCCATGGCGCACAGAGTAGTAGCGTTTGTCATCAACATGAAGATTTAAAGGTCTTTGTGAAAGGAACACGACCTGACCAGTGACAGGACGCCGAGGCACTGTTCTCACAAGAGGCTTGGGATAGATGGCATGTTCTATTAACTGGACCCCAAGACCCTAAGACTCAAGACTCTGGACCCCAAGACCTCGGAAGTAAAGAACCTACTAAAAACTTACATTTTTCTTCCCTCTTCTTCTTTTTCTTTTTATTCTTTAAATTTTTTTTAGGCTCTGGTACCCAGGGTAGACTACTGAGAGCTTTTGGAAAATTACTAGAGAGAAGAGGGTGAGTCTTCTCTCATAAACCTGGTCTCTTTGAAGTGGCAATAGACACGGCAAATGGACAGATGTCTCTGAGATAGAACAAATTCTATTGCTACGACAATCTTCAAAAGTTTTCGACACTCCCTGAATTAGACTTATATTTTTTTTAACTTAATCCTGGGATTATTGTGAAATAAAAGGTAAACATACATCGTTTGGTTTTAAAAGATGCAATGCTATTAAAATTTGGCCTGGATACTAAAAATCGGCATTTCCTGGTAAGAAGTTTGAGAGGACCGTTAATTTGAGGTACACGTAATTTTTTATAAGAAACTGCTTATTAGAAACTCAACTCTGAGATCGCCAACAATTTAAGAAAATATAAGTTAAGAAACTATTTGTTTTGATAAAGAAAATCCATAACATACTTTTATATTAGCATAGTCCGAAAAAGTATACCCTTGCGGGCGGCACATCCGCAAGTTTACTATGGAAGAAGCCCCCCCCCCCCCCGTGCGTCTATCTTTCCTGTATCGAAAGATATCCTCATCTCAGCAAATTCCCACGATATTCTTGGATCAAAAACTGCTTTTTGGCGCTGCAAATTATGAATTTTTGTAAGCTGAAACACGAAGGAAATGAGAATAAAACGATCGTTTTCATCCAATTTTATGTTCACGTGAGAAAATAACAAATCCTTGGAAGTTCGCTTTTTTCCTTTACCCTGTCGTACCCTACCCTAAGCTTTAGGCTCGCGCTGGAGTTGCGCGAAAACTTCGATTTGCGCGATTTGCGCTGGGTTAACTTGCTAAATTCGACATAAAAAGACATTATTTAACTATTCTAATCATCATTTGCCATTTGTTCCCGAGATTCAGAGAAAAACAAGCCATTTCATCTTAGAATTCGCGGTGAAAGTGTCATAATTTTCATGCTTAGGCCCATTGTTGCCTCAAAGAAATCCTCCTAAAATCACATAAGAAACACAATTCCTAGCTCCGAATTATTGTTTGGAGGCCTTCAGAAGGGTTGGAAGAGGGTTCTCAAAGTGTTTGCTTATAGTTTCTCGAATTATCCTACTACTACGGTCTTGGGGTCCCGGGTCCCGGTTTTCCGGTATGTCACGCTTATCGATAGGAGGCTGAAAATATTTTTTGTAGTGGAAAATATTTTTGTAGTGAAACCAATTTTTGTAGCGAAACGAATTTTTTGTAGTGGAATTTATTTTTGTAGTGAAACAAACTTTTGTAGTGGAATAAATTTTTGTAGTGGAATTCATTCTTTCACAGTGGAATTTATTCTTTTGTAAAGGGATCTATCTTTGTTGTGGGGAATATTGCGATCTTGTATCAAGTCATAGATTTCTGTATTCCTTTGAAAATATTTGTATTGCCGCTATGGGCCACCGTAATAAATGGCTGCTGATCGCAGCAATTATTAGAACGTGAAGGTACACATTTTTGCGCTTGGATCTTGACTCTACCTCAACTTTCAGCGTGGGGTAATGCACGGCAGGAATGATCATTGATGGGTCTAAGTAACTGCTCATCGGGGGGAGGACTAACGCCAAACCCAAACTGCTCATCCTCGGTTTGTTTTGCCTAAGCCTTATGCCCATATCAAAACGAGCACAGCTAGCAATTCTGAAAATCACAGTACTGAATTATGGGCCCATTATGGGTCACAGCCAGAGTGTCTGGAAGCTCATAAGAAAAGCGATAACTACAACCAAGTATATAAACAGTGTGCAGTGATCTGCCAGAAGCGCCCGCCCTCAACTGGAAATAGTGCTTCCATTCTATTGACTATGATCCAACCTATTACAATTATTTTCAAACTTATTAGAAAGGAATTTCTATTGCAGGATGTTTCTATACGACCTCTTTCTGAGACTGATGTTGAAAGTGATTCCAACGTTGTCTTCAGCACGCAACGTCGTCCTCCCGGTCGTCCTGGTGCAGCGATGTTAGCCAACAGGGAAACGAATTTACTTAGAAGTGAAAATTCTGCTTTGGCTCAAAGGCTGAAATTCAAGGAGAGACAGCTAAAATCAGCAAAGTTTCAAATTGACTTGCTTTCCGAGCAAAATACGGTACTGCAGGCAAGAAGTGCAGAACTTACAAGGTCAAAATTGATGGAGAAAGTAAGTGGCAGAGTGCTAAAAATCGTAGATACTGCCTTATTTTCTGACCTACTTTGTCGCAGTGACCCAGTCCTGTTGGAGATTGCGGTTGGTATGTTTCAAAAAGATGGCCTGAACATTGAAATAAGAAAGGAGAAGCGTGGTCACATGTCCAAGTCTTACATGTGCACGTTTGAAGATGGAGAGCCGTTCGTCCTAAAGAAGTTCTTGTTTGGGGATAAAAAACAGGCTGACGTTCAAAATCTGAAATTCATCAGCCAAGAATGCCGGATACTGAGATATGTAGGTAAACATGCGAATTTAGTTCAGACATATGGTATCACAAAACTTCAAGATGGCTTTTATTCAGTCTTAAGCTATGATGGAGAACATAGCCTTAACGAGAAGATTCTTAACAGTCATTTCTCTTCCGATCAAGATATTCGCACACTTGGAATGGGCATAGCTGTTGGTGTGAACTACTTGCAGCAAAAAGGTGTGCTCCACAACAACCTCACAGTGGAAAATGTTGTTTTACGTCGGGCTGGTCACGTCGAAAAACCAGTAATCATTGGGTTTACATTTGCATGCCGCGAGGTGGTATCAAAATGTTTAAGCGACGAGGCAATAAAGAAGTTTTTGACTACATATCATTTTCCACCAGAAGTTATCTCCGGGCGATGCCGCTTATCATATTCAAGCGATGTGTTTTCGGTCGGTAAGATCATGCAAAAAGTACTCAGAAGAAAATTGCCACTCACAAGTTACCAGATAGACAAGATGAATCTCTTTGTTGAAAAATGTTGCTCATTGAACCCCAAAGACCGCCCAATTTTCAGTGACTTTATTAATGGCATTGACATCGTTTTCACAGACGCAGATTTGTAATGTTTTCAATCTATTGAAATGATCAAAAGTGATAGAAAGTGTCCCCAATAGTGGTCTGATAATTCATGACTGTAGAACAACAGTTTCTGCGAAGAAGTCTTGGTTTCAAATCTTTTGTTTTCAGTTACATAAATTCATACATACATATATTTATTTGTTGATTCAGTAGTATGACCTAGACGTTATAGTCAAAGCAAGAGTAGTGTGACCAGCATAATCCTAAAATATTTGATTTTTCCAAACCATCAATGGATTATTATTCGAATAATAATTGGAATAATGATATGACATGTGGTGTAAGGCCCTCGAACTGCTACATGGAATGCCTTGTTTTGTCTTCTTCACTGTGACCGTAACTCGAGGTGAATCTGGACTTTGACAAAAGGACCCATTTGTATGACTGAATTTTTCAAGAATTCCGAACCCTTTGGCATGAATTTCATGAATTTTCGTATCCATGTCTATGAATTGTCTATTCAAATTCCTTCAGTTGTGATAAAAATTTTGAAAAAGCTACCCATCTACCAGAATTGTTGTTAAAACAGACCCATATGTAGAGAACTTCATGGTGAAAAACCCACCCATCTGAGCGGCACGTCCAGTATCACTCGACACTCAAGTACCCCCCCCCCCGGGTCCAAACTCCATCACAGGTCAAAGATATCACAAATGTTTTCCTAGAGCCAAAATATTATTTCCCACCTGCTTTTATACACAAGGTCGTCCACCGAAAAAAGGGGGAGTTGCTATTCACAACGTGAGACCGTTATCACACACTTTGGCGATTCAGGGCGATTTTTAGTCAATCGACTCGTTTTTTAAACGAGACTCCCTGAACAACAACAGAAATCGAAAACTCGAGGGACTTTTCGAGTTTTTCATTCAAAGAGGTTGCAAAATGATGGGGATAAGTTATTTGACCTTTGCCAGCATTTTATAATGGCAAATGAATCAAAGCAAAAGCGGTGATGGATAAAATAAATGGAATTTATTAGCGTACGTTTTGACTATTTGTGTGAATTTAGAAGCAGGCCTAAAACTCGGAGAAGGCAAGGGGTGGCGATCAAGGGCAAAAAACTTAATTAATGTTTGTCACTTGCAAGAAGAGATTGCCCTTTAGATGGTGCGTTTTTGAAGGAATGGATATCGATTTGACAGAGGTAGACGTGTAATGAATGCGCATTTTTCCTAAATTTTGCTAAAGAACACAAAATCGATGCAAGCTGTGGAATGATGTTTTTGTTTCTTAATGTGCTTCGTCTTCACCTTTCGAATAAAAATTCGCGAAAAGTTCTGCAGTTTGAATCAATCTTTTTCTTCAACTCAGACAGGTCCAAAAGACAGATTTGTATATAAAACATGTACTAATCTAAAATCTTTATAACCTTAGTATCCTAAATTATATTTTGGTAATTTCATACCTTGTTGTTGTTAACCTTAGTATCATTGTATGGATTTACTCTCTTTTCTTCTGGTTTAGATCTTCTCTGAACTTTTCAGGTGACCAGTGTTAGGCCTAGATAAAAGTATTTATCAAATTTTTTGTAGTCATTTCGTGTACCAAATAGATAAAAACTGGTTTTTGTGAGTTTTGCGTAAAGATTTGACATCAGGTATTTCTTTTAACAAACTAGGAATTTGAGCCAGTAGGCCCATTAAATTTTTCTTAAAATATTAGATTTTGAGTATTCTTAGTTTCTCACGAGATTCTCACGAGTTCAATAACTTTGTGCTTATTGGATGTGCATTCTTGGAAACTTCAAAACGAAAGTCTTTAGTCCTTCTAACGTTACGACATTAACACTCTTTTTTCGATAAGAAACTGGCAAGAAACCATGTTAGCTTTAGCCTCTTCCAGGAAATCAGGAAACTCCGCTCGCTAGAAGCAATCAGAAGTCAAATAATTCAATTTTCGATACATCGCTTACACACCAAACTTTTCCACCAAAAATTCAATATCGACCACAATGATACCAAAATTTAAATGTTTTATTCATGATTTGATTCTTCCTTGGGCTCAAAAGGCCACTTTACTGGTAATTTCTAGCTTGAATTCTATGAAAATTAATGAACTCTCATGAAACCTTTACCATAAGAATCGGGACCTTAGGCAAGAAACGGGCCCATTAAGTTTGAATCCAAGTGTCTTGTAAAGAAAATGAGCTCACATGTACTCGAGTATTTTCCGAGTAATATGATACGGGAAACAAATGAAAGTAAATTAAGCATATCCGATCGATTTTCATCAACAAAATAAACAGTTGTTTAAATGATTTCGTCAAGTACAGTAATGGAGTTTCTTAATTTTTCAGCAATCTGAGAGCAAGGATTCGAGTTTCTTATAAAGTACGTGCAAGGCCTGGAGCCTGGACGGCCTAGGTTGCGTAGCAGGCATACAGTATTAGAAATAAGGAGAGACAAAACAAATACGACAAAGTGCATGCGACGATTGACTCAAACATATTCAGCAAGTGCTTCTGTTACTTTAATATAATTCATAACATATTCTTTGAAGTAACGATCTTCTCTATTGACCAAGCAATAGAAAATTTCTGACAGATCTGGCATATTCTCTTTCATTTGCCTTTCCCTTAGAGTCAAAATATTTTCTTCTGTGGCTATTGGATCGATACCAAATACACCAAAATTTTTTATTGTGCCACCGTGCATCCTGTACATATCAGCCAAAATGCTGCCAGTTGGAAGGCAAGGTTCATCTAATTGGCTTAGCTTCCTCGTTCTGCAGCTCGAATTCCACAACTCGACTGGGCTTCCTTTTCCTGTGACAAAACATAAACTTCAGCTTTAAATGAGTTCAACCATCAAAATCAAACAGATCCTCCCAAATCTTCTCAATCACAAAATTTCAGTTATCTTTTCACAAATATTTCGTTACAACACGATATCCAGTGAAATTTTTGCAGATAGAGTTTGTAAATGTTGATGCAAGTGAACCAAGAAAGTAAACACTGCAGCCGTAATTTCGTGAAGGGATTTTCCTGGTGAGCAACGGCCTGTTTTAAGGCTAAATATCATGGTTTCATTCTAAAGGTTCCTTCTACCCGTAACCCTATCCATACTAGGCTTTTTAAAATTTTGGGAGACTGGGGGAGGTGCACTTTGTGCCTTCTCTTTATTCTCAAAGCCATCAGTGCTAGATGCTTGAAACTTGGCACAAGTAACAAACATCATCAGACAAACAAAATGACGTCATTTTTGGTTATGTCACGTGACTGAGTGTTGACGTCAGCAAATGCTGCTAAATTAGGTGAAAACCACATGGACATGTCGTGTTGTGTCTCCAAATTGATAAAACATACTGATATGAGATTCAAAAACATAGAAAGGTTATATCCTTGTAATTCTTATTTTGAAATGTATCCCTCATAACACTAATACTTTTGCTAATGTCAGCATTTATTCATTTTGTTTGCAAAAAAGCAATTTTGTCTTAAATCTGTTATAAATTCCTTCAAAGTTAGCAAAAAATGCTAACCACGGATAAGAAGACCGTCTAAATCATAATATATTGCTCATTTTGCGGAAAATAAAGCCTAACATGGTTTTTCACCAATGCGCATGCACAACAACAAATTATTGACGACGTCATCCAAAAGTCAATAAACTACATATTAAACGAAACCATGTTTCAAGAGAACTTCAGTGATGTTTGTTTCATTGCTATAGAGCCAATTGTTCAAAATTTTATGACTGAAAAGGTTTTTTTTGCGGAGCACTCTTTGAAATTATGCGTTGACCCCTGAATCAATGTCAAAATTTTTGAAATTGAAAGGATGTCTGCTAGATAGAAACTAAAAGCGTGGGCAATAATGCACCGTTATTGTAGCCTAGAGATATCAAGGTTCATTACCTCGATAGGACTGTTTTTCCTTGTTGTTTTCCTTGCAGCTCAAGGCTAACCAGTGCTAGAAATCACATTCAAATGGCTCCTGCGCGTCTGAACAGTTATGTTCTACACAGCGTTCATCCTCGTTTCAAACTTCCTCTTATTATTAAAAGAGAAAGTTTGAAACGAGGATTAACGCTGTGTAGGAGATAACTGTTCAGACGAGCAGGAGCCATTTGAATTTGATTCCTAGCACTTGTTAGCCTTGGGCTGAAGAGAAAACAACAAGGAAAACAGTACCATCGAGGTAATGAACTTTGATTTCTAGACTACAAACAGTGCATTATTGCCCATACTAAAAGTCGCTAAGAACCAGACTGTCCAAAGAGATATTGGAAGAGCTGCGTGGAAAAATCCAGTAGGGGCCACTTTGTTCCCCGCTAGTCTGGATAGCGTTAAGGGGCGACCCCTAATATTACGGTATGTGATCTCTGACCGTAGCGATAAAAACAGATGTAGTGGGAACTTTTTGAACGACTGAAACATGGCATGGTGAACTCAAATCGAACTTACAAGCTTAAAATGACAGTATGAGGGGTAGCAGTTCATACGTTCAATTTCGCACTTACGTCATCTAACAGTGCTCGCCTCGGGGGCAAATCACTGATTGTTTTTCGTACACCTTCCTCGAAATTGCAAAAAAAGTCACACACAAAAATCACGAAATCACAAAAAATCACATGCAAAATGTACGAAAGTCACAAATCACTAAAAAACAACTGAAAATCTCACAAAAAATCACCAAGATCACAAAAATCAAAGAAAAATCATGTGATTTTAAACTTGCAAAAGTCACGTACGCTGTTGAGAAGTGATTTGCCCCTTGGCTCGCCCCAAAAAAAGCATTCTAAGGTATTATACCGGGTATTGGGTGTTGATTCCAGGAATCAATGACAGCAGGTATTCCAACTGAACATATTTTTATGGTCACATTAGATACAGCCGCTTTTGTCAGTTCATCATCCATATCTATCAAGTCTTCATTGCAAAGTTGAGTTAAGGCTTCTTTTATTGGGTAAGAGACCCTTGAATTAAACTCTGGCCACATTCTCTCAGCTGGTAAATTCTGAAAATTCAACGAAACAAAATATTCCAGTAAGCAATATCGAAAAATCCTGCTTATTGCACATCATACGCCATCGCACCAAACACTCTCGTTTCAGTCGGTATTCGCCCATGAAAAATCAGTGCTAGACAGCTTATTGGCACATCATTGTCATCACTGAAAGTTCCTTCCAAAGTTCGAAATGAAAACATAGTTCATTCGTTTCATCATCGTAGAAATTTACTCTTTTATACTTACTAAATCGGTTGAATCATACTTGCCTTCAAGTTGATACGGCCCGTATCATACGGGATACTTATTCGGGAAGGCGCTCAACAGAAGACAACTCTTCTCCTTAAGCTAAATTATTTTCGTAAGATGAATTCGAAAGAAATTTGGTGCGATTTAGTGAATTTCCCTTTCAATCTGTCTTGGCAGCCTCGCTGCGAGCTGGCCCTCCTTAAACTAAAGTATGAACTTGACTTGCCATTGAAAAAAGTAATTAACGAATGCATACCCTTTTTGATTCAGTTTGTGCCCAAGCCCTTAGCTCTGCATTGTGTCGCAAATGGTGCACTTGTTCTTGACCAAACAGACTGAGGTAGAATTCTTTACCATGATCTACTCTTATTTGGTCCATTATTCCAAACTGCTGCACAGCAGGCCTAACAGAAAGTTAGCAAATATGTTAACTCCTAAATGGGCCACGAAGCGGAAACTGGGACTGAGGTAGTTAGTCTGAGCTGATGGTACATTTCTAATCATAAGAAAAGACATCTATGACTCCCACTCTCTTGCATGTTTTATGTAAACGTGCAATATTGCTTCATTTCATTTCATTCATTAACCCTATTTTAACCGGGTGAAAAAAAGTGATTTTCTGCCGGGGGGCGTTTTTCGCCCCCCTAATTATCTTAGCAACTATAATAGCTATGACAATGAAACTTGCACTGTGTCGTAATTAAACAAAGGAGAATCCAAAAATAGCATCAATTAATTTTTAATCACGTGATTGGTTGCTAGGCAACCAAAAATAGGGCAAATTTAGGCGAAATTGAGCTATTGGGAGAAAAAGGTAGACTTACATTAATTAACTGGCTAAATTAGGCTAAAATCAATCCAGATACTTACTTGATAGCCTTAGTTTCAGATTTCATTCAGTTTAATATTAATATTTGTGGCTTTTAATTTATTAACTATATAAACAATGGCAATTCGATTCAATGCAAAATTGCTTCCTCAATAATAATGCTTAAACATCATCAATTTCGCATAATTTAGGTGAAATCAAATGGTTTTATGAATATTTCAAGTCATTACATGATTTTTCATATAAATATTGCTAATTAATTAGAACTATGACATCATAAAGATTTATGACGTCATAGAAATTATAAATTGCCAACGTCAGCAAATATAGATGAATTATGTATCAAATGAAAGTACTTATCGAGACAAATCGAATGGTATATATATTGATCAGATTCAACACAAAATGAAGAAACTAGAGCAGTTTCTGCGATTTTCTTGTGACCACTCTCCAAATATGGGCATCTGGTGGTCACGTGGTCTAACAATAGGCATTGAAATTCTTATTTTCTAATTGCCAGTTAAAGTTTAGGAAAAGTCAGGAAGTTTCAGTGCCATAGCTATCATCGTTTAGGAGCTATTAAACAAAGTTCGGGAGGGTGGCGAAAAACGCCCCCCCCCCCCCGGTTAAAATAAGGTTAATTCTTATTAATTTCACTGGGATGATATGATCGGCCGGAATAAAAGGGTTCCTTTATCTTCTGGATTTTTCGTGACAAGATCCAATTTTTTTTGGAAGCTTTCGTTAATTTTGCTTTACTTCCAGGCTCGTTGTTTCACCCCTCTGAAAGAAAGGAATTTTTGGTTGCATGTTTTTCGTAGAAACGGGACAGGTAGATCGGTATCAGTGTTTCGAAATTCCCGAGTACTGGTTTCTGACAACCTGTCGAACAGGCATGCAAGATGCGAGGGAACCTCATCATTTATACACTTGTGTACCATTTTTAATGTTCCCGTTACAATCAAGTCATTCACTGTTCGCCAACACAGTTGCCTTTTACTTTCAATTGAATATTGTTGTCATGTGCAGCAGTATGAACGTCTGTTTGCATAGGCTATCATAGACGTTCTTGCAGGGGTCCTTCTATCGTAAATGGACATGGATGCCCTTCACCCTAACTTTGGAAACTTTTATCTGGAGAAGACAACACGTTAGTAAATTTCTCTAGAAATTAATCTAGATGTGTCCGCAAAAATTTGCCTAGATGCTATGCTACCGGTACACCTCTACTCAGAACTTGGATTTTAACAATGCCACTCTCGTCTTGGTGACAGATAAACTGACAGAATTAGTCTTGTAGGATAGTTTCTGATACAACAGTGTGTTTTACAAGATTTGGGGGATTTAGGAGATTTTAGTCATCCTTGTTCCACTTAATCAAATACTATGACAATGGAAACATTGGGAAAGTCACCATTCTCCAGCTTTAGCTCGTTCAAGGGCCTGTAAAGGTATCATAATACTATGTTACCTGAAAACCATATCATAGATTTGCACGTTGTTTTTTACTGGCATTGTTGCAAATTTCAGAATTCTTTTAGAATAGCCATCACAGAGAAGTACGTGTGTTGCACCAAACATCACTAATTTTTCATTTTGATCCATGTGGCCCTTATGTCCACCATATTCAGCGATGTATGGTATTGGATTCATCATTCTTGCCACGTCATGCCGTCTTTCAATAGCATAGACTGGTTGCACTCTATTCAGATGCTTCCTCACAGTCTTTTGACCAAGTTGTATCCCATTAGCCCTCAGGAAGCCAGTCATCATCTTGCGGCCAAAAGTTGGACCAACCTGTGCAAAGGAATATAGCATTGAGTAGGCCCCACCAGTTTTATTTAGAATAGAGAGAAAAACTACTAAATTGTACAATTTGTGGAGGAAAAGGTGCCATGAGACGTATTAAGGCATTTTTCATTGACAACTCTCGGCTCTTATCCACCTTTTAAAAGGTTGGATAGGTTTGTCCCCTGAAATACCCCGAGAAGTGTCGCCCATGCATTTGGCAACTTAAATGAAGAATTGTATCTCTTAATCTTAGTAAAATAAGCCACCCACTTGATTGGGTATCTGAGGAAAGCCAAAATAGTAAAGTTTTGAAGTAAATGAAAACTCACTTGATCGACAGCCATTCTTAGCACATTATCTTTCTCTTGAAAAGTCATCTTTTTGGCGACACTCCTGTGAATCCCTTTGGCATTACAAAATCTCTTAACAGAAGCCTCGGAGATTCCTCTGATTTGGCCAAATCTTTCCTCAAGCTGCATTGAAACTTGCCAATGTGTCATCCTTTGTTCCTCGATTAACGAACGTATAAATCCTTCCACACCAAGAGAATCTATTACTAACGCCATTGCGTCACCACAAGAGGTGTCTCGTAAGAGTTGTTCAGACTGCAGAAAGTATCCGAATTAGGTGAAATTTAACCTAGATTTTGAATTCGTTTTTAACATTTTGTTTCAGAATCAAAATAAATCTATCAAATGAAATGCCATGCCATTTCAAAGATGTCATCACTTTTTAGCAAATCATTCATTCCTGCCTGCATGGGAGGTACTTGGAATACACCTTAGAAGAAAAACACATATAAATCATGTCATTGGTGAAGGATCAGCGACATAGGGTACCTTTGATATTCCCCTAGTTTGCAGTTGGCGTCAATTTTCATGCCAGCCAATGTATCATGATCGTGATTTGAGGGCTGGTAGGCACTGTTTGTCGTGCCGGCGATGTAAAAGCTGGGGGGCTCTGCGCGCATCATGCTTGACGCAAAAACAACCAAAAGCAACAACCTCAAGATCCCCCTCTTCTCGAAGCAAATACATCTTGTAAGATAATTGCCGTTTGATAGTATCTTAGACTTTTGTAACCTTCCTTCCATCTAAACTTATAAATAAAAAAGGGTCACGTGATACTATTTTCAATATTCGTTTAACTTGCATCCAAAATAAAAAATTGAAAATAGGGTCATGTGATACTATTTTCAATTTCATTTAACTTGCGTCCAAAATAAAAAATTGAAAATAGTGTCACGTGATACTATTTTCAATTTCGTTTAACTTGCATCCAAAATCAAAATTTGAAAATAGAGTCACGTGATACTATTTTCAATATTCGTTTTTACTTTTTGTAATAGGATATTATATGAACTAAGGATACACGTATTGTATATATATATCTATCCATTTTTTAGCGTCTTTAAACCAATGTTTGCACTCACTGAAAGGAGTTCCTTCAATTTGTCTTTCACATAACCATCTTTCACGCTCTCGGACTTCCATCTTCCGTGTCTCGTAAAAAGACGATCCTTGACACCGATATTTGCTGCTGTGGTTGCTCCACCAGATTGTAAACTGTGAAGTCCAAATTCTTTAACATTCCAACCAATTTTTTTTATTAATTTTAAAACATTATCTCTTGTAGTAGAATAACTGATCGGGCAGTTGGGTTTCCTCAACGAATACTGTTTTTTCTATTTGAAATATGTGAGAGGACGAAAAATGAATTCATCTATATCGAAAGACAACTGACACTTTGCCAGGTAGTTGGACAATGTCTGCCAGGGGCATATGTCAGTGTCTGTTTTGACTGTGAACGAATGCCGCCCCTCTCATTATGCGTCAGTTTTGCTCTTCAAAATAAACAACCACAAATATGTAGGCTTGAGCTCAATATCTCTTGTTCCTGAGGAGGACATTTTGTTAAATCTCAAGAACCCTGCAAAGGCAACCAGCATCATCATAAAATCTCTCAATTTTGGTAACGGTGCATTCTTACCATCAATTGTAACAAAAATTTGCTTTAACCCTATTTCACCCCCAACCAAACTTTTCTACACTCCGCCGAAACGACACAAGATGTGATGACCGAACCTTTGTGACTTTTTCTCAAATTTAATTGGCAATCAAAATTTAAATGCCTCATTGTTCTAGATTTAATCACGTGACCACAATAGCACCATATTTGGAGAGTAGTTGGCAAAAAACAGCTTTGAACATCCATAATTTCTTTGTTTCTTGTCCTAATTACTTGAAACATGTATCATTCGATTGCTCTTGATGAGAGCTTTCATTTGATATATAATTTTTGCTAATTTGCTGACATCAGCAAAATGTAATATCTATGATGTCATTTATGTTTATGATGTCATTTTTCGAATAAATTAATGTATTAATTAAGAGTTTTGTTGCAACTTAGCTTTATCTTATTTTTTCATGCATATTAAGTCAATCTACCGGGTGAGCCAGAAAAAGTTCCCACTTTTGAAAATTCATAACACCAAGACTAATTCATGGATTTGAATTATTCAAATTCTAGTTAAAAGTAGAAAGATCAGAGTACCTTTGTGATTTTTCTCGCTGTCCTACTTTCTCGCTTTTTCTCGAGCACTACAAATACAGGTTAATTCAACTTTACAAAAATTTCATGGTTGCAAAATGACTGAAAAATGGCCTAAAACATCGATCAATTCATAAATGACTTCTCACACAGAATAATGAAGGAAATGCAACTTCCCATGGGTGAGAGATATCCTTTAGACATTAATTGCCTTGGGATTGAAAATCTTTGGTATTTGTTTGAAAATCAATGTCTTATAACTCTTGAGGGAGGTGAAACGCCCATGGCCTATTGTTAGATTTGAATAGAGTACTTACGATTTGATCAATGTTTTAGGCCCTTTTTCCGTCATTTTGCAACCATGAAATTTTTACAAAGTTGAATTTACCAATAGTTCTAGTGCTGGTAGGACAGCGAGAAAAATCACAAAAATACTTTGATCTTTCGACTTTAAAAATGTGCGCCTGACATGAAACGAAATTTTTGGGTCATCACCTAATTTGAAGCTGCTTCTTTCGAAAATTGCATCCAAATTATCATATTTCGAGCCCTTTCCCTACTTTTGGGGGGTTTTTAATACAGTAATGGGGCGGTGAAAGTGGCACCGAGGTCTGGGAACGAATGTGGCTTTGTCATCAACGCGTGACGTAAAGCACAGGAGAGCTTTGTTTCAAATTTTTCAAAAGCGCGAAGTCAACATGGATTCTGCAAGCGAAATCAGTAATGATAGCATGCGAAGCACTACTTCCGCACAATCCGAGGAAAATGTAAATGAAATGGTCTTTGAGACGAGATTTAGGCCGTACGAGGATGAACCACTGGCGGATCCTGCAGAAGTCGCAGAAGAACCACGGCAAGCAGGCGAAGAGGTGAGAGACGAAGACGGCCTAACGCGTAGAACCATCGAGGCACGGTACGAGAGAGAAAGGCTTGTTGATTCATGGTGAGTGTTTGATAATTTCTGTAACTGTTTGATAGAAAATATGAGAATAATTTTGCTCGATGCTTTCTACGTTTTGTATTTCGTTGACTGCTCTCACTCCCTCCCTCGATTCAGACAGTCTTCTAGCATGCACCACCAGCATCATCGACCCAATAACAATATCTGGCTGCGACAATACCCTCGCCCCATATAATTTTACTAGTGGCAGGACAGAACAAACAGCCAAAGTCACTGGCTTGGTTGACTCTGAAGTAAAATCAAATATGTATCTCTATGCACCAAAATAGGATTTGATGACACTGAATAAGCCAATAAGCACAGTGGCAACATGTTCAACTGTTTTGGGCAGTTCTCACGTTATCAAAATTCCTCCTTGGACTTTTCTCCATTTAGTTGTTTGTCAACTTGACTCTTCATCATTGACAGGTGTTCATGTGGAAAGTGCAGCGATGAGCACTTAGTCGGAGCAAGAGAGTTTAGATGTTGCTGGGAAGTAAACGAAGCATTGGGGAAACTGCAGTTTGATGGCAGTATTGAAAGGATATCATGCACAACAGACCATGAGGATTTCCGTGCCATGACAACTGCTGCTGTTCTTCTCCAAGTTGGACCATTATTGAAAATGAAGGGTGGAAAGCATTACAGAAAGCGACCAGGAGTATCACAAAATGAGTAAGTATAGAAAGCATAGAAAACTAACAAGGGTTGCCATACAACAACTGTATGCTGTAAAGATCTTGCTATGTGTCAAATAATACATATTGACTAACACATTTTTTACACAAGAAACTTGGATCAACCCACAGCATTAGATTTTTCCTAATTCTCATTAACGTTTCCACATTTCAGTTTCGAAAGAATTTTTGTTTTTTCATTTCTGGGTGCATGAATCGTGATACACTTGCGGGTGAAGGTGAAGTTGCGTTTTTCATCGCCAAGCACTGGGGACCCCTTGTCATGATGCTCAAGTGGTGGGGCCCTACCAGGACTGGAAACCACTCCACCTGACTGTTCTGGCTGCAACATCAGAGGATTACACCACGATGCCACAACACCTTCACTTGCAACCACTGCCATTCACTTGTTTGTCACATACAGCACAATATATACTTAGGAAGTAAAAGGCTTCATTCCTCTCAAAAAAATTTGAATATTTTTCAAGAATATAAGCTTAGGAACAACTTTGCTGTGACACATCGTAATTCAGCTTTTAAAAATTCCATAATGCTTCTCAAACAAGTTTCTAAAATTTTTGGCCATCCTGGTATACAGTACTTGTGAACTTATAAACCAGTTCCTCATGTAAAAAACATGTTATGGAAAGACAACTTGGAGAAACATATTGAATACTGTGGTTCTAATAGATTTCATCTTTATTTACCTTGGTATGTGATTAAAATTATAAATGGCAATCTCTGGTGTGCATTGCATTGTGGCTTCCTGAAAAATATTCAACTGTGAAACCTCTTCACATTGTAATGTCTTTGTATTGTAGGTACCTCAGAGCTGTTGGATACAGATGGGTAGCCAGATACCTCTTTGGTTATATGGGCTGGGATCACACTAGACCTATGCCAGCATGCATATATGACTACATTCGAAGAAAATATCCCACTGGCCGTTCTACTGGCTATGCAGCACCAGAGGAAAGAGACTAACAAATCTTTTAAGTTCTGAATTATTGTATTATATGTTACATCTGCATGAAACAGCTGTCTGTGATGGGACAAGGGGGTAAAGGGGTGTAATGGCTCCCACACATGGGGGAATAGTTATTGTTTGTTTCAAAACAACGGAGATCAACTGAAATAATAGCTTTCCCAAAGAACTATGAAGCATGGTTCCTGTAACAGACATACTGTTGCATGAACAGCAATCAATCTTTTCTAATTTTTCACATTTTTCAAGCAATGTTTTTTGCAGGGATTCTAAACTCAATACTTTTTTATTAAACTGACTTCTTGAATTGTGGCAAAGTAATATGATACGTGATTTCAATGCACACATGATCAAAAAGCTGATCTTCAGGCTCTCTGCTGAGTGATCTCATGGCACTTCTCATCTGAGTGACCTCTTGTCCGTTCTCCACATTTCTTGCATCTAGGAAGTGCTCTAGTCTTTGTTTGCACCCTAACTGCTTGTGTTGTCACTTAGAGAGTTGCATGCAGTGTCTCTTGCTCTTGTGCTTTGGAGTAAAATCATAGAGATTATAAGTGAAGGACATGCTAGCATATTATCTGTAACAACAACTCAGGCAACTAGTTGACTGGCCTAGGGCATTGATTAACGAGTACATACATGTGCAAAAAGAAATACTGTATAATTAAGTCAATACCTTAGGTGTGTTTCTTGGGCAATGTGTTGTTTTAACTGCCACATGCGCTTGGTGCTTTTCAATGCACTGCTTTATCACATAGGAACAAGGGCTTTCACTTTCCCCTTCGTTCCCATGCGATGAGACTGTGCACTGCACCACTGTGCACAGATGGTTGATGAAGGGGGCAATCAAAAAACACAGCACAAAGACCACACATGAGATAAGCAAAGCACAGACTACTGTACTTTATGTTTCTTTTGTGCATTGAAAAATAAAGTCAGTTGCTCCTAAAGTTATATGCAGCTGTCATTTTCACAGTTCTGTTCACAAAGTTTAAAGATATTTATTACAGTATATTAAGAGATGGATGCATGCTAAATTTGAAAAATTAAGAAAGTACACACTTTTTTTTTCCATTTTAAATGAAAATGTTATGCACCAAACACAAAATGTCTAAGAGAAAGCAGGTCTCCACATCCCTCCTACCACAATATTGCGCACACAGCCAAAGTAAAAACCATGTTTACTTACCACTGGGAAACAAAGGAATTGCCTCCTTTTGCTGTTGAACTTTGAATTTTTCAATTGCTTGTTCCCTGGGCAGTTTTGTCTCAAATTGTGATGACAGTGGTGGAGGTACTTTTGCATGGTATCTGTCAGAAATTTCTTTGAATTCCCTCCTTTCATGGTTGGCCAACAATTTTGCTATTTCTGAAACATAGCCTGCAATTTGTGAAACAGTAACCAAAGAGCTTCAATTCAATACTAAGATCAAATCTTGACAAGTATTCATTTGCAGGTCTTGTACACATTAACATAACATGAATTCTGCACATAAAGACTTCTTGAGCAAAATGAAAAACTGTATATAATTCTTTTTTGAACAAAGGAAAACAAGAATGTTAATGTGCACAATTCCTGTACCTCAAGTAGACTTTGTCTGATGTCTCAATTTTTCAGTACATTCTTCAGTTTTTTAGCTGTTAGCCAAACTCCTTCATTTGCGGCACAAGTTTGTTTTTTTTGTTTTGTGATAAAGCATCCATTTTGATTTGTTGTGTAACACTTTTGTAATTTTTTTTGCTTATTGATCAACCTAACATAAAAATGCTTATAGAAAGTTATATACCTACAGAAATTCAATAATTGGGAAATGAAAATTAATTTTGTCATATTTTCCACATTCTGCCCAGAAAAGAATACACCAATAGATCACTTTCTAAGAATAACGCAAACAGTATTCGATGCGATGGGTTTCCTGGATTCTTTTTTACCAATTCAGGGCCTTCAGTTTTTGTTATCAAACCAACAGCTAAGCAAGTAATTGACTGTGAAACTTATCTTATTGCTGTATTCCTGGCGATTGTAGCATAGGCAAATTTGTTTAAAAGGGTTTTTAAGATTATTTGTGATGGCGAGTTGACTATATCTACTGTATCTAGTCAATTGAATATTGAGACAGTAAAGACCCGCATAAAATAACCTGTAACTTCCTGCAAAAGTCTGAATTGGCCCCTATATATATCTATACAGTGGTTTTTACAAAGGTTCTTATTGGATAATTGGCCAAAAATCAGTCTTGCTTTCCTTATTAATCTGCAGCTTCCTTTATGCATGTTTTTACTGATCTTTCTGAACATAAGCAACACAATGACAGAGATACAATTTGTAATTACATTGTGTTCCTGAATTTAAATACTTGACTTCATGTGCCTTTGTACTTGCCTGCAATAAGAACCAAGCCAAGAGAAACATAACATCTTTGGGTGCCAGTGATTGAGGGTGGCATGAAATCCTTCTAAGCAGCTTGTCTGAGCATTTGGTGACAACTGTTTAACATCATTTTGAAGCCTTGTATTTGACACAATGGCTGCTAGTTTGTCAAATTCAGGTGTCCCTTGGATAAATGGATATAAACCAGTATGAATGTGAGGCTTGATACTATTGAACCCAAAAAAGGGTCTACTGTATGTATTTCACATACAGTAATTTGTGTAAGGTTTGCAGCAGAGGGTATCAATTGAAAGTTTATCTGTGAGGCTGCTGATCACAAGCTCAGCTGAAAGATTTTGAGTAAGTGACAGTTGCATGCAACATATCCTAAAAATACCAAATTCATATTCTGAGATGGCAAAATAGGGAAAAAAGTACAAATCAAAGCAGGAGAATGTTATAGCCAGTTGCCAGTGTGGGCCCTTGTAAATTGTTTAGGAATGCAATGGGATTATATAAAGGCAGGGCTGCCGAGAGGGGGGCAGGAGGGGCAGTTTGCCCCTGGGCCTAAGGGTCCTCGTAATTGAAGATTTTTAACACTTTGACTGTAGAAAGTGCTCTGAAATGCATTTTAAGCCAATCTAAAGAGCATGATTGAATAAATCTTCTGCTTGCTTTGCTCGCAGGGGGCCCTATTTTCCAGTTTTGCCCCAGGGCCTCCAAAAGCTCTCGGCCGCCCTGTATAAAGGGCATATTAGAAATTATCAAAACTCAAGATGCTAAGCGAAAACCTGCAGTGGCATCTTTTTCAACTTAACTCACCAATTTTTATCCAGCGTCTAGGGGTATCTAGGTGAGCATGAGCACATTCCTTGAAAAGCTGGTCTTTATGATTATCATGCTTATCCGCAACATGTCTTATGAATGAGTTCCACTTGGCAAGGATCATCTGTTGGAAACCCTCCTTTGTTGATGTGGCACACCAATAAATGTGATTCCGGATTGCTTTGGCCCAGTCGCCAATTATCTCACAACCTTTTTCTTTGCCAGCTTTGAGTAGCTTTTTTGTTACAGATCTAGCAACATGCCATATATCATAAAAATGATTTGTGGCTGGCTGACTCTCCCGTATCCATTTGGCAATCCCTAAATGCCGATCCGAAATAAATTTTCCAATTACCAATTCCTTGGACTGTAAAAAGATGAAATTTCGCTTTGCTCCTTCTAGTTCCATTTGACTACTGCCACCAGTTTCATTTGCCTGCAAAAAGAAGAAGATACATTTGAGTAAAAAGCCTAGTTTTCACTTTTAATCATCATGAAAAATGACCAATTCAAACAAAGTACTAGAACCCTTTTTTCTTATACCCAAATGACCAAGTGGAAACCAGACTCAATGACAGAGGATATTCGCATATGACACTACAGCTTATCTGGCTTTGAAAAAGGAAGTATATAACATGGTTCAAAATACAGATCCAAAGAAGCAAAATTAATGAAGATATATGAAGACTGGCACAGGACCTAGGACCAATAGAGACGTATTGTAGATGACAGGCAAACTAGGTATCCTGAAAACTCTTTGAACAGAATCTTTTTTTCAAGTTAAACTACAATTTTAAGCTTTTTTTAAAGATTTATGAGTTTGGCCTATAGAGCCTATAGAGCACAAAGAGTGGGTGGATTTCTGTTGTCCAATTGGCCCCAGGTCTGGCCTATGCGTAGACCCAATATTCCAAAAGAAGAAAGGGTCTACGAAGCAAAAGGGCAAAGGCTTGTTACGGCCGCCCTATTAATTTTTCTAATCCTCTTTTCAAATTATTTGTGAAGCATGTCTAAACAAAGGCTGCATAAATTAAGTTCCTACAGTAGAAATCAAGAAACCTTGTAGCAAGCTTTTGCTCTTTGTTTTGTTGACCCTTTCTTCTTTTGGAATAATGGGTCTACACGTAGGCTACTCCAGGTCCTTACCAGGGGGATTTTCATGTTCGGCCCGTTAAAAATTACCTGGAGCAATTCAATGTGAACAATCTTGTTAACTGCTGTGCAAAACATAGAGTAGGCACCATACTTTGCAGAATGGCCCATCGAGTCAAAGCGGCCATCTCCACAGCATTCAACATGCTGCATGCCTTTGATCTTCCCCAACATTGTATCTTGGAATGACTCCCAATGCTTTAGTATTCCTGGGAACAGGAAGTTGCTTTGATGCCTGAAGAAAGTGCGGGCATTCATGACTGACAAACCCATGTGCCTCAATACCAAAAGTACCTTGCTTATTGAGGCACCAGCCATCAGCACACCGAAACTTAGCAAGACGTTTCCTGCAGGATAACTTCCAAGGATTAATGGCTGTGACCTCCACTTGTATGCTGCCTCACCGCATTTAGGACAATCTTGGGTTATTGTAACCATTGTTCCATTTCTTTTGGCATGCACTTCAGGCTTTGCAAATCTGCACTTGAAGCAAAACAAAGAAAACAAATTCAACAGCATACTGTAGAACACAATGAATTTTGGCTCTGTCTCCAAGGTGGTATTGGCATCAATGCTGAAAAATGAATAAAAATGCCCTACAAAGAAATCTGCATGTTGACTTGAATACACTCATACAATGAATAACTCTGATACAATTACAGTACACAAAGATCATGCATTGGAAGAATTTTACGTTACATTTCACATTCTGAAAGTAAGTGGAATAGAAATCTATCAGATAAATAACATTCAGTTGTGATTGAAGCAGTAGTTTAAACAAGTGTTGCACTTTAACTTTCACTGTGAGCCATGTACTGCTGTAATGACAGAAACCTGCTGATATTGTCTGGCATGTATCTCTTATATGCTCAAATGAGCACTGAGCTAAAACTACTGCATGTATAATCACAAATTTTGCCAAGAATTGTTTGCAGTCTTCATCTACTAATTACATAACAAGTTGTTTGGATGGAATTATGACAAGAGTGCACTATGTGCCAACATCAGACTTCAACTCCTTTTCACAGGGGAAGTGGCAGACACTTGCCAAATATTGGGGGGACAAACCTATATTGTTTCACTTAAGAAGCACTTTTAAAGCCTACTATATTCTTAAATGAAAACTCTTTGTTCTAACATTGGGGGAAATTGCACCCCCTGATCCCCAAGTGTCTGCCATGGGACAGGGCTTTTCATGAGCACTTCAGACTCCTCATTATTGGCAAACAGCAAATCCTTGCAAAGCAGACCATGAAAGGGCAAACACTTAAACAACAAGGCCCATGACCAGGGCAAAATGTCATTAACTGACCCATAACCCCAGCAGGCAAATGTATATCAAATTCCCTGAAGGAGTTAACCACCCCTTTGTCCATGTGTATACAGTACTTCCAGACTGATAACTTTGCAAAGTGTACGCGGGAGATGCGCACCTGGCCTTTGTTTTAAACAATAAACTTTTGTTCTTCCTGGAATTGCGCGTGGAAATCTTCCGCAAGCACGACATAGTTAGCAGTCTGGCAGTACTTACCTGACATTATTTCTTTTTGCAGGGCTTTCCAATTCATCATCATCATCACTTTCATCTTCTTGTTCTTCATCACTTGCCATAGACATCTTCATCCGAGTCGCACATCACTTCATCACATTCTAGTTCAATCGCTTTGTCGTAACTGTCATCCCCATCACTATCCATTTCATTATCACTATCACTATCTGTCTCAACACCATAACCATCACTGCTACAACCATCATCGCTGTCATCATTGTCATCACCATCATCATCATCATCGCTATCTTCATTTGCATTGCTCTGGGCTAAATCAAATACGGTAGGATCTTTTCTTTGCTGAAGGATGAAAAAATAGATTTGATGCTATTATGTGGTATTCATACTTGATGTTTGTGGTTTACATTTTGCATCTCAAAAGGCTTTTCAATTCCATCTCACCAGAAAAACCATTCAAAATGAATAACTAGTCCTTCAATTTGAGGATTTTTCATGACAGCTGACCGATAAAAGGCACGTTTACCCTCCTACAAGTATCTTTTTTGTTTATAGTTGCAAAATGTTCTGAGAAGAAATTCTAGATAAACGGTGACAAGTTGTACAAAATACGAAATACAGTATATACACAGTAAGTTAGGTTTGAAAATTACTACCATACTCACCATCTCTAGTCTTGTAACTTTGGTAGTTAGGCGCTGTAATCTTTTTGTTAAATTTTTTTTCTCTTTCAAATATTTGTCGCATTTCAGACATTTGGCCAAATTGACTTGAACTTCCTTTGAAAAAAACTTTTGTTGGACTTCAAATGAGTCAGTAGTCTCAGTTACAGTATCCTCCCTCACATCCTCACTGCCACACTCCTCAGGCTGTTTCATGGAAGAGCATCTTGATTGACTTGAGTGTTCTTCATTGGACTCACTACAAGTTTCCAGTTCTTCACAGGACTTCAATCCTTCAGAGTCTTTCAAAGCACTCCTGACAAGCTGTCAAATGAAGAAAACCAAGTTAAGACTTGTTTGTGAGGAACGTTTTGAGACATACACATTCCTTTTTATAAGAAACTTGAATCAGCCCATAGTACTAAAAGTTTCGTAATTTAACATGAAATTTTGTCCATTTTAGTACTAAAAGTTTCTTAATTGGTTTCTTATTTTTTGGATGCATTAATTGTCAATGTGGTCGCTAACACTGCTGCAGATATGTTTCTTGATATTTAAAACATCATATAGGAATAAACAGTGTTCTATTATGTTGAATAATATTGCCTAATAACAAAAGTTTCAATGATCTATTTGCTATTCATGCTTTTAAGTTTGAAAAGTTTCTTAGTACTTCTCAGACATAGTACTAGAGTTTCTTAAAATTTTGGCCATCTTAGTACTAGTTTCTTATAAACCAATTTCTTATAAAAAAAACGTGTACAGTATGCAGGGGAGCATTGAGATACAAAACAGAGCATTTTGTTCATACTTTTCAGAAATGAGTGATCTCACATAGTTTGGCTTCTTTGGCACTTCTTAGTCTAGCAATAAATTTCGTCACCCAACCACCATTCCTTAAATTTCAATCTAATTTTATCTCCGTAGGAGATAAATTTATCTTGACAAATAAGTTTCCGAATGCATCTCTCTCTTAATTCCAATCCACAACAGTGTCATAAGTTAGACTTACCAATCTCGCCTCTCTCCTTGTCGAGCTTTGGTTCTTCTGTGGCATCGATAAATCCGTTGCATCGATGGTTGGAATTGATCCACGGGTTAAAAAACACTTGGTATTGGACGAATCGAATCCCTCTAGTGTGCCAGAAAACCTCTTTGAATAGCAGCTTGGCTCAAAATGTTCGGAACACAAGTGTGGCCGCGAGAATTTGTCGGGATCGAAGCCTGGCCTATGCCTTTGTACGAAGTTCTTCCATCGACGACGAGTTTCTGGATCAGATGGGAAAAGATGAAATTTTATATTTTCATTCTTACTAGTGTTGGTGCATGATTTCTTGTTCGGCGTGCCAGCAACGCAATGAACATTACCTCCTTTTTGTTTTTTGCTCCACTTTCCACCATCGTATCTCACCAAACTTCTTCCCAACATGCTTTCCTCTCCTGCGCTTTACGTCACAACATGAAAACGAGGCAATTGGCCGCGTTCGCTCTGGAGCCGCAAAATTTCGCAAGTTACCGATATTTCGCTAGCGAATTACCACTTTTCTGTACATTTTCAAACATTTATTTTGCCCTAGTCGTTTTTACCACACCCAAAATGACCAGCATATGTAAAAGCACGTTTTGTGTCAGGAGCACTTTAACTAGAGTTTGAATGATTCAAATCCGTGAAGTAGTCTTGGTGTTATGAATTTTCAACAGTGGGAACTTTTTTCTGGCTCACCCGGTATGTCAGAAATAGTAAGAAAACTACAGAAAACTGCAGTGACAATAAGTAGAAAGGAATAAAGAGGCAATTAAGCGCTAATTGGTCTATAAGTAGATCCTTCAGATTGCTTCAAAGTACATATTTTATTTGTACAATGTATTTCCTATCATTTAAGACTATTATCATTAAAATCGGTGGAGTATTCAATTAATAAAATTTGTCTTGCAAAGCAGCTATAAATTGGCCAGTTTTCCTTTGTTTTTTGGTTGCCTAGCAACAAATCACGTGATTGATTAATTACCATTGTTATATTTGGAAAGCTTATTGTCCAAAGAACAGTGGAGGAAAGTTTCATTGTTATATCTTTTGTAGTTTCTGAGAAAAAGAGGGGTTTTCCCCCATGCCAAAACATCGAAAAAATACCCGATGTGAAATAGGGTTAATTGTTGAGAAGTCAATGGCTCCATCCTTACTTTGGGACGGTTGCATATTCTCTTTGCTGTACAAGGGTTAATCTGGCCTGCTAATTGGTGAAAATGTTTGATGGCATAGAAGGTTGATTTGATGGTGGGAAACAAAGTACCACTCTGAATAAGGCTTGACAGAAACAATGCTACGCACGTATCTTCTCCTGGAAATTCTTTCACCTGTGTGAATTTATAGCCTGTGTGCAGACTTTACTTGCCATTGTGAATGAGAGCCAAGGCGGCATTGTAAAGTCTGCGAATTAGCGTCCATGATTGAGTTCTGACACCTTGAGTTCAATACATTTGTATAAATATCTTGTCTTCATATGTATTATATTTCCAATAACATATTTCATAGACAAAAGTTTACCTGTGAGTTTAGATAATTTCCAAGCAATGGTGTACGGTGATTTTAACAAACAAGATACATAACAAAGCTTTCAATTTACTCGTTCTTTGGGAATGCACAGCGTATTTTGAATAAGATCTATCTTTATCCAAACCCACGGTAGAACTTTTGTTGGCTTCCACATGGATTTTTTGTCATTGCATGCATTCCCGCTGACTAACGTTTCCTTTATCAAAGCAGAATTTTGTCTTGCAGTTTTGTAGGTTTTCTCAATACCTGCACCATCGTCTAGGTATAAACAAATTTTTACCCCATTGGAATGCCAGTACGATGCTAAAGGGCAGAGAACTTTCGTGAAAAGAACAGGAGCTGACGACAATCCCAGTGGAGGGACTGTAAAGACATAACATTTGGTACCCAAATAAAAGCCCAAAAACGCTACGTGAGAGGGAAAAATATCCACATGATGATAGCCACTTCATAGATCAAATTTGTAAACAGATCTGTCTAAAACCAGGAATTTGTCAAAAGAGCGCCAATCCTCAAAGTGAATGTATTCCTTAAAAATAGAGAGCTTACATATCCTAAATCTAATATTAGATGCTTCTTCCTGATGAACTTGTTGCAACAGATAGCAGACTCATTACTTCCGGGGCAACACATGTTTCAGCTGCTGATCCTGTCTTCAGCAAATCATTTATACTGTTTGAAACAAATTCCACAATTTCCATGCCAGATTTACTGTTACAAACATGCACCCTCTTGGGCGTGTCAATGAAAGGAATTTTTTAACCAAACTCTATGGTGTAAATAACTTTCTGACTGGCTGCAATTTTGTGCCAGAAGGATACACTTTCTTCATCTTTCCTTTTACAATAATACAATCATTATTAAAAGAGTTAAATTCAAAAACAGAATACTTGTCTTGGTCTCAGTTGGTCTGTTTTTCCAACAAGATTGGGGGGTACTGTTGGGGCAATTTCTTTGCCAGTGGCCTGACTGTCCGTAAGCAAGACAGATGTTAGATGGTTCTAGCATTCTGGTAAACTTTGTATTTGACTGGCGGTGTGGTTGCCTTCCTCTGATGGCTGATTGGACTTCCCCTGCGAAAATACCATGTACGAAACATGGTCAAACATCTCTCAATGATGCTTGATCATGGTGAATGTCCATGTTTGACCATGTTTTCACAGTGAAATAAAGGTGTTTGACCATGTTTTGGAAGTGAAATTCATATTGGACCCATGTTCAAAACATGGTCAAACATGTTCAGTTAACCATTTTGTTTCATTCTCAATTCATGGTCAATGCATTACCTTGACGATGATGGTCCATGTTTGGATATGGTCAAGGTGTCCTTATCAGATATAAACAAGGGCAGATTTTGTAATGCAATAGCATCAATTGCTTTGGTTCACACCTCAATTCAAAGAGATTAGCGCCTGCAGACAAAAGAAATTCTCTCAAGCAGAAATTCAAAATAAACGAAGCGGCAAAGTTGCCCTGAAGCCAGTACACCAAACTAATCGTTTGGTGCGGGTGGTGGGAGCAGGGATGGCGTGACCGGGGGTGCTTGGGGGCATGAGCCCCCCCCTCCAAAAATTCACTGAGCCTCCCGTCGACACTTTCACCTTTGAAAATTTCTGTGCACTGTCGGCACTCTCGTAATTTGCTTGTCATGCTTTTACAGAGTGTAGTCGCATTTTAAGCCAATCTGAAAGGTGTGGCCCGTAAAAATTTTGCTCGCTTCGCTTGCCGTTGGCACTCTGACAGTTTTTGCCCCCCCCAGCATTTATTCCCTGGCGCCATCTCTGGGTGGGAGGTTTTTAATAGAAGGTATGAGCTTATAACTAAAGAAGAAGGGTAAATCTAAAGTTCTGTCTCGCGGATTTTGTTTATTTGATTCAGAAACCGATCAGAGGGAATTACAATTTTTGCATGTTTATTGCTCAGATGTACGCAGTCACTCCACAGCTCCTGAATCAAATAAACAAAATCCGCGAGACAGAGCTTTAGATTTACCCATCTTCTTTCGTCATAAGCACATAACTTCTCTTAAAAACCTCCTCTCGCCCACACCAAGCGAGAGTTTGCCATACTGGTTTCAGGGCAACTTTGCGGCCTTGTCTGTTTTGAATTTATGCTTGAGAGAATTTCTTTTGTCTGCACTCGCTAATCGCTTTGAATTGAGCTGTGAATCAAAAGCAAATGATGCTATTGTGTTACAAATCTGCCCTTGTTGTTCAGACATGGTCAAACATGGATGAAATGTCTGCAGACTGACTATGTTTGACCATGTCTTGAAAATGAAATCTTGGACTATGTTTTGGCAGTGAAATTCATGTCAGACCCATGGTCAACCATGTTATCATGGCTTTTCATGGTCAAAATGCTGTCGTGGTAAATTAACCATGAATGGCCATGATAAAACATGTTCAAGCATGCAAAAGAAACATGGTCATTTATGGTCAAACATCAACATACTTGGACATAATGGACATAATAAGTTGGAATGCGCTCATGATCAAAACATGGTCAAACATGTTTTTCATTAATTTCCAAGGTCGAATTGTGGTTCTTAACCATGAATGGACATGATCAAACATGTTCTGGTATAGGATCGTAAATTTGTATAAATCATGATCAAAACATGGTCAAGCATGTTTTTCATTGATTTCCATGGTCGAATTGTGGTTCTTAACCATGATTGGACATGATCAAACATGTACAGGATCATACATTTGTATAAAGGAACTGTGAAGGAGAAAATTCTGAAAATGAGTTCATTTTCAAGTGTTTCTCCTTCTCATTTCCTTTATCAATTTGACTTATGAAGGGAGAACAAAGTAAAACAGACATATCATAAAGCTTCAAAAACAGAACAAAAATAACAGAACTAGATTCATAGATTCTAGGTATTAAAATGTTAAAGATAGGTAAGGTATTAAAATGTTTTCATCGTTTCAAAATAATACCATTGCACTTTACTGATCTTGGTACCGCTGCGCTGAACCTTTTTTTATTACAGCATGAACTTTATTGGTTAGGGCTGTTTTGTCCTTCAGGTCTGGAAAGGACTCTGCCAATAGCTTGGTCATCAAACCACACCCCTGTTGGTCAAAACTTGGCTTCGCCTTCGTCTTTGAATTTGACGGTTTTCCTGACACAGAATGTGTCAGGACTTCTTCTTTGGAGGAAACCTCCGTCATTGCGTGATAGACAGCAGCAAATGAGTTGCCCTGTGGGATCCTCTTCAACACATCCCGGATCTTTCCTTCAACAGGATCTGCAGTGCCACCTTCATTTGGTCTTAGCTTAATTGCCCTTTGTAAATCCCTAATTTTGCTCTTGAGGGTGTGCACGTCATCTTGGAGCTTACAAAACTCTTCCCTTGTCACTGACTCAACTACAACTGCTTCTCCAGGTAAAGTTGTTTTCAGAAAGTGTGAGAGGGAATGATCCCTTGGACGACTGCAAACTTGCTTAGAAATGGTGGAAGCTGAAAAAGATGTTTCACATAAACATCTAAGTAACTACGAAAGTAAAATTGGTATATTACATGGAAGAGGTCAAACTTGTCATCCTCAGTGGACTTTTACCCAATAAGCGGGGGAGGGGTAGGATGATCAGGTCAAATTCTGGCATGGGTGATAGGACCCCAGTGCTTGCATTTTCTATATCTCCATGAAATCAGGATTAAGAAACTTTTTAAATTTTGTCAATAGCTTCAGGGAATCAAAAGTTATAGAAATAAAAAGTTTCGCATTTTGAGCAAAATTATGGAATTTTAATTGTATCAGATGTATAGGCAAAGCAGGTTTGAAAATGGTACATAATTGCTACAGCATACAAGTCAAATCTTTCAATAGGGCACAGGGAAACCCATAAATCTTCCAATTTCACGCTTATCAGCCAATGGTGTTGCCGTATTCTCGTCACATGACCGAAAATAAGCTCTGTGAGACAAATTTTCGAGTACCCCTACGAAAATCAAAATGGACATTCGAGTAATAAAGATACAGAGCTGCTTTTGCCACAAGTCGATTCTACAGGCCCTATTCCATATTTCACATTTTGCATTTCAATAAAATCTCATCAGGGATCAGCACTACATCGAATTTCATGCATCCGAAAATAGGCCTATGTTCAAATATCATTTGGGAACGCAACAAATAAGATATAGCTTCCAAAATTTCACACCTTACGTGAATTATAATAAGGAATAAGGTGAAGATGTTTCTTTGCTTCAGTTTCCCAAATCCTTGACGAGTCTCGGCTATTTGCGACGAAGAAAGCTCTTGGGCCTACCTTCATCCACTGCATAATGCTATTATTCTGTTTCAAATCGGCTTCTTTGCTGTAGCAAGGTAGCAGAGCTATTCACCAACAACATAACACCAATTTCCACTATTCTCCGCTGAAAAATTGCCATCAACCTTGGTAAAACGCGATGAACTTTCAACAGCTCTTCGCCACACTATCTATTCCAAGTTTTGAAACAGTGTGCTCACGTGGAGAAAATTCTGTTATTGTCAAAGCGCTCAAGATGTCATGGTCAAGAGGTAGGTCTCGTATCATCCTCTCTCAGACTTGGCCTTTGTTTTAGTATGAAAAGTGGAAGGGATTGCGGCCGGGCTTTCAAAATTATCTGTATTTCTTAAAAAAAGGAAAATGTTGAATGCATATTTCAAAATAATTTGAATGAATATGAGAGTTTTTTCATGGAAGTTAAAGGGTATTGGAGCTTGCGAAGATACCTAGGCCCCCTATCATTTGAATGATTCAAATTCATTTGAAATATGCATTCATCATTTTCCTTTTTTTAGAAAATAAAGATAATTTTGAAAGCCCGGCCTCAATCCCCTCCACTTTTTCGTACTAAAACAAAGGCCAATCTTTGTAGAGAGGAAATGATACGAGACCTACCTCTTGACCATAACATCATGAGCGCTTTGACAATAGCAGAGTTTTTTCCACGTGAGCACACTGGATTAGATAGTGTGGAGAAGAGCTGTTGAAAGTTCATCGCGTTTTACGAAAGTTGATGGCAATTTTTCAGTGGAGAATAATGGAAATTGGTGTTATGTTGTTGGTGAATAGCTCTGCTACCTTGCTACAGCAAAGAAGCCGATTTGAAACAGAATAATGGCATTATGAAGTGGATGCAGGTAGGCCCAAGAGCTTTCTTTGTCGCAAATAGCTGAGACTCGTCAAGGATTTGGGAAACTGAAGCAAAGAAACATCTTCACCTTATTCCTTATTATAATTCACGTAAGGTGTGAAATTTTGGAAGCTATATCTTATTTGTTGCGTTCCCAAATGATATTTGAACATAGGCCTATTTTCGGATGCATGAAATTCGATGTAGTGCTGATCCCAGATGAGATTTTATTGAAATGCAAAATGTGAAATATGGAATAGGGCCTGTATAATCGACTTGTGGCAAAAGCAGCTCTGTATCTTTATTACTCGAATGTCCATTTTGATTTTCGTAAGGGTACTCGAAAATTCGTCTCACAGCGCTTATTTTCGGTCATGTGACGAGAATACGGCAACACCATTGGCTGATAAGCGTGAAATTGGAAGATTTATGGGTTTCCCTGTGCCCTATTGAAAGATTTGACTTGTATTGGTTTTGTAACATCCTGGTAGATGGGTGCTGCTTGTCCCAGAATAGTTACAAATTTCAAGGTGAAAATTGGCACACTAACTAAGGTTGTGGTGCTTTATTGAAATATGCTACTTTCGATAACGATGGCTGCCTTGGCAACCACTTGTTGCTTAGCAACAGGGCAAAGTGGAGTGAGAATATGGGAATTCTTTGCTGGAAGTGCTAATTCATACTAAACTTGGTTACCTGTCTCTGACATTTCTATTTTGAAGAAAGATGGTTGCCATGGCAACTATTTGTTTGCCATGGCAACCATTTGTTGCTTAGCAACAGGACAAAGTGAAGCGAGAACAAGGGAATTATTTGCTGGAAATGCTGGAAACTTGGTTAGCTGTCTCTGACATTTCTATTTATAAGAAAGATCATTGCTATGGCAATCATTTGTTGCCTGGCAACATGATGCAAAATTGCAAGAATAGCAGAATGATTTTAATATGTTAAATTGACCTAAATCATGTTTGCTGTCCAGGATTTTCAATATCAAGTCATAATAATGAAAGAAATTGTAGCTTAATGAACTGTACAGTAAGGCCTTGCACAAATTAACATGATAAAAACTCTTATGAATTCTTGAGAATTTACAAGAGTTCTTCAAATTCTGATAACTCTTGAGTGGCACAAAAGACTAAAACGTTTCGAAAGAATTCTTAGACAGGAAAACAATGTTAATGTGCACAAGACCTACTGTACTTGTAACCAAGGATAGCAGCCAACCACTAATGTTTTAACATTTCAGTGATTACCTTTCACCATCCCAAGAAACCAAGTCATAGTCATCCATCTACAATTTTCAAGCCTCCCTTGATATAGTCGGCCATCAGTTCATAAACAAAGTCAGTTTGAACTTCTTCATCATCTGAGTCATCCAGACTTGCCATGTCATCAACATCATAGCGAATTCTGTAAAGGGTATACAAAGGATCTTTTGACTCCTTAACTATGTTGAGAACAATGCCTGGAAATATTGTCCTTTGACGTCGCTTTCCTCCAAGAGGCTTTGTCAGAAATTCATGCTCAACCCTTTTCCCAACCAAGAAAGCTGGATCTGGCATATCAATCACTTTGACTTTCTTTCTAGTTCTTGGTGGCTGCTGTGACTTGCGTTTCTGTCCTACAGAAGTTGTCTTGGAGGCATCTTCTGATTCTTTCTCATTGGAGTTTGTTCCATGAAGAACTTTTCTTTGGTTTTCCAATTTTTCATTCAATGCAGAGATTCTTTGCTCTAACATCACAGTGCGTTCCTCTGCATTCAAAACACTGGAACCTGAAATTACTGCACCATCTTCATTCATATCTTGAATGTTTATTTGTCTTGGAATGATCTTTAGAATTTCTTTTAAATTTTTGGCTATCTGATTTGAATCCAACTTTGATATCTGAATCAACTTCTTCTTTTCAAGAGGCAACATCTCCTGGATACGCAAAATGTGTTTTTGGTACCTAATTTGAACCCCCAGGGCATCTTTTTTTTATTTTCTGTTCTTAGTTTAGCCAGCTCTTTGTCAATTCTCTCTGCTGTCATCCACTCTCCTCCAAAATTTGAAATTTCTGTGACTATTTTGGACCTCATGTTTACTTCTGCAGCCTTTCGTTGACTCTGTTTCTGTTGCTTTGACTTTAAGATGGCTTTCCTTGAGATGAGGGACTGCTTTAGCTTCTCTTTGGTTTTTTCTATGGTCTCATGTGCATACTTCTTTGCAACATCCCAATGCCTTTGTTTTTCATCAGTTGGAAGGGTGGCAAGCTCTTTCACATCTAGAGATTTCAGCATGATCAGTGACTCAAGAAAGCCTGGACTGGCATTAGGCTTTGTTTTTACAAAGTTGTCAAGAGATGCCATGACTGACTCACGTGCTCGATTTGTGAGTGGGCAGTTTCTCAAGTCTTCTTTTTCCTGCTCTGATGATGTCACAAATTCTCCTCCAGTTAGGTATTTCTTACAGTAGCGCTCAACTTTAATCTGCATATTCTTAAGGATCAGCTGCAAAGCCAAGATTGTCAAAGCATCTATTTCAGGATCATTTGTTTCTTCAAAGAGAGAAACAGTGTATTTTGTTGATGCCATGGGTATGTCATCAAAAGCAGATTTTGGGTTGTCCAGCAACTGAGATGCATCTTGCGAGTATTCTTTAAGACTTGCATGTGCTTGTTTGGTGTATGGCTCCATCTCATAAATATTGGTGCAAACTTTGTCGAAAGCATGCTGGGATGGTCCAGTTATGGAGCATTTAATGATGGCAAGAGCTCTAGCTCATGCTAAGGGAACTTTCATCTTTAGAAGGTTTTCTAATGTCTTCATGACCTCAGATGCTGTGTTGTCTGCTTTGTCAAGTTCAATGAATTGTACCACCTCATTGCGATGATACCAAAGAGCATTCCCATTATGGAAGGTGATGTGCGCTCTATTGCCTACCTCACGTTCAAAGTAAGATTGCTTTGACAAAAGCTGTGTCCCTTTCTGTGACTGGCCCAAGTTTGTTGTTTGGTTTCCACTTGTATTCTGATTATCATGATCTGATGAGAATTTCAGGAATGCCTCAAAAATGTCTGCTCTCCCATACTTTTCAGATCCAAGTTGATGGAACATCCTAGCTGCAAGAAGAATGGCTGAATATGTTGTTGATGATGCTTTAGAACGCAAATTGTTGAACACATCATTGGGAAAACAACATTTATCAACATCCACAAGTCCATTAGCGCATGCATCATCACCAGGGTTAATCAATACATGCAGGAAGCAATAATGGTTGTAGATCTTCCTTGTGTTCTCACACTCACTGCCACTGAGCTTATTAATTTCTTCTGTCATCAAGCGATTAAACTTTTTCATGACCTCGCAACTGTCAGACATTGTGCCTTTTATTGTCTTGTACAGCTCTCTTTCTACTTCCCCTTTCCCAGTGCCATCTAGCTGACTCATAACAGTAGCCACTTCATTAAATGCATCCTTTGTGATATCAACCAAAGTCTCAGCATTTTCAGAGGCTAAGTTTGGCAGACCCAGATTGTGAAGGCCTTTACTTGTGCTAATGACAACGGCATTATAAGTTCTCCTTCGTTTACTGGTTGCATCATCCATCAAAATGTTGGCAGGTGACTTCCCATCTTTGTCTGATAACATTTCCTTCCCTGCTTAAAGCAAAGCAAGGCATTTTGCTTCATACACAATTTTATTTATGGTACCATAAGAGGGAAGACGATCAATTGTATGATTTGTAAGATTTTCAATTATTAACTTAATTGCAGGAACAATATTCCTATGCCCAATGTTCATCCTTACAAGGTTTATGACAACTTCCCGAATCGGAACAAGGTATTCACCATCTTGAAAAGTCTGAATTTCACCTTTCTCGCATAAATCTAGCAATGTTTGTAGCTCAGCATTTTCACGCTCAAGCCTACGTATTCGCAGCCATTGTTGGTCAATTTCATTTTCCTCCTCATTTTTTTGGATTATGATGTCATCTTTTTTCTTTATTTTGCTCTTTAAGTAGGAGCATTTCTTTTGGTAGGTCTCTTTCTTCAACTCCAGGTTTTTTACCTTTTCCTTTTCACTTTGCATCTTCTTTTCCAAGTTGGTCCATTTATTTTCAAGATCACTGATTTGTTGTGTCAACTCTTCCTCTATTTTATCTTTCTCATTCTTTTCTGATGTTAGCTTTAGCTTTAACTGACTTATCTGAAATTTGTGCCTGTCTTCTCTCCTCTTCATATTTCGTGGATTAAATTTGCTTAACTTTTTCTCGGCCTCTCTTACATTTTTTAGTGCTATTTCATACAACTTCTCAATCTTTGAGAACTTTTCCTTAAGCTGTCCAATCTCCTCATCTTTTGCACACAGGCTTGCATCAAAGCTTTCTTCTGCTTCTTTTGCTAAATGCTGTAGTTCCGAAGTGGCTGTCTCGTATTCATTGTATGCCTCATTTGCATTATCCTGCATCACATCACAATAGTTTTTCAGCTCTTCATTCTCTCTCTCAATCAAAGCCATCTGTACCCTGAGGTGCTCGATCTGGCTAGCCCAGTCTTCTTCAGATGCTACTGGTGAAAATCTTCTAGGTTCAAAGGGAAAGATTGACGTCTCTGCTTTTTTAAGGCTTTCCTGATTTGATTTCTTCAGACTTGCTTGCCTATAATTCTTTATCTTTACATAGACACGAACAAGTCTTTTGTGCAGAGCTTTCAGATCATTATCTTTGTAACCATTATATTTTTCTATAAACTTTGTGGCCAGCTGCTTGTGTTTCAAATGCTCCTTTACAAATTCAAATACCTGCATTTCAGTGGCAGCCATGCTTTCAGTCAAGATCTAAGAAAAATTGAATAATGTGAATCTTTGTAACTAAATGATTATTGCCATCCTCCTTTAAAAAACTTCTAATTGACCCGAATGGTTTCCAGATACTGTGTAGTCCCTCTCTCCATAACTTGCCCCTCATTCAAGTTCAGGCTGGATCCTCCCCTGGTTTTAGAGCAATATCTTACCAGACTCCCATTATCTAATCTGGTACAGACAGATTTTACGCATTAAAATTGATATAAAGACTGCACAAAATCCATAAAAATGAAGACTTAACAGCTACAGTATAATATTATATGATATGATGATATATAACATCACATCATCATCACATCATCATTAAATAAATCACATTAGCCCTTTTAAAACTCACAGCTCAATGTCTAAAATCATCAGCCAGGTTTATGCTTTGGGTGCCTTAAGTATTAACAACTTCCTCTTAATACCACTACTCTTTGAAACTCAATTTTTATGGAAAATGTCACAGTGAAGTGACTAAGGAAACATCAGCGTTAGTAAATAATGGTCGCTGAATACGAAAATCAATCGGCCTTTTGCCTAAAGTTGGCCATTCAACCAAAAAAATTAAAGGTAAAGATACTTACCGCTGTAAAATCCCAATGCGACGTTCAATTCCGACGCGCTACATATGAAAATTGAGCTCAGTTTGTTCTCTTTTCCCTCGAAATACTTGTTTCAGTCCATGATGCCGCCCTCTTGCATAAATCAGCGCGAAAGAGGCCAGCCTCTTACAGAAGAATGTTGTTGCGTTGTCCCAAACGTGTGCGATCAGCGAGCAGCAGAGCTTGCCGCGGAAAGATGGCGCTGAATGGAAAACGGGAACGGTTTATCTCAGAAAGACTTGCTTAATGGAATCCCTAACGATTAATCTACATTTTAAACTATTTTTGGTGAGTTTTGGCTTCCTTTTGATAAAACAACAGTGGTTTAAAAGTTATGTGTATCATAAGTTTACTCTCGCGGAGGCGCTTCCAAGGCCTCGTGTCACGTGACTGATCAACCTAGAGGGGGGCCATTTCTTTACAACGATGCAAGTTGAGGTTAAAAAAGAATGCAATCTTTTGTAGGTAATATCACATTCATTGGCATTACAAACTAGCCACAATCACCCAAAACAGCCAAAAAATAAGACAAAATAGAGCTGAGAGCACTTGGAGCAAAGCTGATTAAAAACAAAGAGTTTCTAGAATAAGATGTGAATGACCAAAAACAGCCAGCATCTGCTAGGGTTACTTTGGCTCATTTTGGTTGAATGATGCGTAATTTACCCAGGTACTGAAAAAGTAAATGTTAGTACAAAAAAGTTAAGGTTGTCAAATAAGGTAACTCACAAAAAGTGCCTATAAATCAACAGAAATGTATCATGTTTATATGGTAGATTCAAAGCAATAATCAGAAAATTCCACACACCTTGTGGTCATGACTTGTTTAAAAGAATTGGATCTACATCAGAGGCCTCTGTTGCCTCTTGTAATGTGGTTGTGCCCACAGTTAGAAAACCAACTTTTATAGCTTTCTCCTGTCAATAATGAGCAAAATTGAGATACTAGACTAAATATATGGAGAGATTGACTGAAAAAATGTACCCGGTGGCTACGAGTACGGGAGCCGTATCCCGTACACAATCATCTACGAATACGGGAGTAATTCTGCGCATGCGCATGTCAAACATAGTAGAATACTCCCGTATTCATATCTCCAACACAACACCGTAAGAAAACGGGAGCAATATCAGAATGGAAGAACACCAATACTCCCGTATTACGAACACGCTAAGAATACGGGAGCAACTTCACGTGGTTTCAAATGCATTGTATTCAGGAAGCCTTTGACTCTAATTTCAAGTTAATTACTAATGGAAAGCATTTTTTGCAATGGAAAAAACCCAAATCTTTGAAGGGTGTACTTATCTTCAAAAGAGCATACAAGATTTCCAAAAACAGGGACTTTGAAAGATCGGGGCAGGATCTTAGGTTACTTGTTTTATCATGTTTATCATTTTCGCCAAGCAACTCTGAGGAGTGTTTCCGCAAAAAGATTCACAAAATGTTTTATGCGAACAAAACCGTTTGTGTCCGACATAAGGGATCTTTTAAGAAAAGGTTTCCAGCTGAGAGCATATGAGTTTTCATTGGAACTATGTGGGCCACAGGCACATATCTCCCCCAAACTTTACGTAAGGCTCTGTAAAGCAATCAGAGCTAAGGAATGTCCCTGCCATAAATTAATCTCAAATCACTAACTCATCAAACAATCAACGACTGACGTCTGAAGGTCACAAAATGAAGAGAAAATTGCCATAAAATTGCAATAAACAATTTTTTAGTTTAGAAAATCAAAGAACAATACAACTCAGATTGACGATCTGTACTTTGAGGTATTTACAAATAATATATGTATTTACAATGAGGTAACACATACCACTGTTAACTTTAAGCAATGCCACGTGCTACTCCATAAAAATAAAATTCATTTTTTAGAAAAAACAACTTATAAGAAATGGCAGGCTCAATTTTCCAAAAGTTGACAGACAGGCAAACATTCATCTGAAAAGCTAAGAAACTTTTTGATCTGGCAATTCAATTTTCCCAGGTCACCCAAAAATGTTTTGACCTTATACAGTAATAGTAACTGTTTGGACATCATTTTGGGTGCAAATTAGTCAGTTACGTTATTTGAGGGGCATGTCATTCCTAAAAAGTCTCGCACACCTTTAGCAAAAATTCTTTGTTTTCAGGAGACTCCATCAAAAATCCGTAAATTCCTTTTGTACTGAGAAAATCTCATACACTTTTTTTGAATGAGTGAAATGCCTGTCAATTTTATTTGCTAGTTTTGAGATCTTACTAAGTAATTTAGGAGCCCTTTTAACATGACTGAATGAACTCTACACTTCCGGAATAATATAAGAAGCAAGTAATAAACATTTGGTAGCAAAATGGCCAAAAACTTAAGAACCTACCAGCCCCAGACCTTAGTTTCTTGCAAAAAATACGAGTACCACCAACTGTATGACTGTGGATACAGATTATTTTAACGGTCTCCACTCACTTGCCAGTCTTGTGATACATTGAGGCAGAAGAACCTGCTTATTAAAGCCTACATGCGACAAATGATTTGTTGAAATTATGCAAATCTGCCGAAAAATAATCTTTGACATACAGTGGCAGAGCCCGATAAAAATTAGTGAAGGGGATGTGTATTTAGAGTAAAAATGCAAGTCCAAAAGTGTCTGCCTCGGGGGGCAGGGGGATGGAAAGGCATACCGAGAAATTTTATCACATTTTTTAATTACAGCTATTGCTAGATTTTTGAAACTGCAAGTGTATTTACCTCATAAACTCCTCTGGCTTCTCCCAGTTTGGATGTGCCCAGTAAGGTTGTGGTGACTTCGGCCGTTTGTTCTTGAAACCGTTGATAGTCAAAGGCTAAATACCATCCCTAGGCCCCAAGAATTCAACTTCTTTTGCTAAAGGGTTATAAACGGACAGGGGTCAATAACGGACAAAGCACTCTACATTTTATAACAAGCTCTACAAATCCAATGCTTCGTTTTGGGGATCTTTTGTCTTCCAACACACGCCAAATGGAACCAATCTAGGCACACATCACAACCAACTGCTTCACCTTCAAGCTCCTCATTACACGTTCTGCACTCCCACTCTCTTTTCTCGAGTTTCGTTGTTAACTTGATAAGCAGTCTCCAAGCAGCATCAGTAAGATATTTCTTAATTCGTGTGACACTAACATTTGAATCCAGCAGCTTATGAGGTAACTTCTCTACCCTTGATTCTATGTCATTCTCGGTCAGAAGATAATCCTCCTCAATGGCCTGCTGTGCTTTTGTGGTTGATGTTATCATTTTCAAAATGACTGCAAAAGAAAACGTGTGTAAATGATGTATGTATATAAAGTGTGCTAACCTGATTTTCTTTTTCAACCTGATCAATTAGAAATTTAAAAAACAAATAATTTGATCCAAATTGGAGTATCTCTACAGTATGTAAGCATCAATAATAATAATAATCAATATTGTGTTCCTAAAAATGGTTTTTGCTCTTAGGATTGGCTCAGACTCTATCAAAGCAGAAGATCCATTTACTTACATTCTTCTTTAAATTTCGGTGGCTGGTTGGCAAATATCTTTGGTCGAATTGCATTGTTTTCTTTCTTTTTCCTTTTCTGTGAAGGCAGCCCAATTATCGTTAAATTAGCCCCTTTTGGTCTTCCACGCTTTAACATTTTGGGTGGCAGCTTGATTTTCTTAAGCAATTCAATATCTGCTGAAAAAAAGAAATGCGTCATTAACAGAAATCCTTCATTCAAAATCTCCAACTGAGGGAAGATATGAAAATCAAATGTTTTTCCAGCCTAGCCCCTGACCAAACATCATTTTCATGGGCCAATCAGATTGCTTATTCCAGGACAATCTCAACCGCAAGGAAAAGAGACAACAGACTTTAAATTCAGCAGATTTTACGTTTCTAAAATTTAGTGAATTTGAAGTGCCATAATTCCTCGAAACCATGAGATAGGTGGAATGTTTCTTGAACAATGGCTACCCCAAACATGTGAAAAAGTTTTTCGGGCGGGAGCCACGGGGCTGCGTACGTCAGCAAATGGCAGATATAGGGAAACAATCGATTTATATCTTAGTTGAGGGTTATTTTGAGAACTGATTCGCCCCTCAAAAGTGCCCGTTAAATAAAATTTTCAATGAAAAAACCTGAAATGAAACACTTCTAAAAATGCCCAAATTGGTACAAGTGATTATACTGCACCTGTCTCGGCAGAAACATCATTTTGCGGTGAGGACTGAGACTGAGACTGAGCTTCCTGGGCCTTCTGTGATTCTGAAATCAAAATGAAAGGCGAATTAAAAAACGTGTCATATTTAGGGACCACCAACCAGCATCGTGGGTGAGTAAAGAAACAAATAAAAATAATTCAGGAGCCTCAATTCAAACAGCATGAGACAACTAAACTCACAAACAATGGTTCAAAATATTATTTAAATAAAAATCTTTCAGTTCAAACCTATCTCGGTAGACGCATCTTGTTGTGGCAGTAGCTATGTCATATAGCATTGGAAGCTGAAGGTCGTTGACAGCTTGTAGAATTTAAGTTTGAACACAGTACACTGCTTTAGAGCATAGGTTCCAAATCTTTAAATCGGTGTAAAAAGGCGGGTGTAAAATTTAATGACATATTTCTTTAAACTGACTGACTAGAAAGAAACTTTAGCCACTTTTCTATGATTCTACCGTTGTACTCTTCAGAAATCTTGAATATTTGTCGAAATTACAGCCTGTCTTATATTTCAGCTCATTTTATGACGTGGTGTCATCAAATTTCTAAATCACAAACCAGGAAAATGAAAGATTTGTGCTTGATACCATATTGTAGGCATCCACAAACTATGGTTTTCTTGAAAATCATTTGATCTTTTGTCAACAGGTTTAGAAATTACGATAATTTCGAACATTTTCTTGAATTCTTGATTAAGAAGAAAAACACTGCAATTCTGAAAATATTGAACATTTCAGAAAAGTCCAACGGCGGATTTATTGCAAAATGGTTCAAGTTTCTTTGAAACCGTAAAATTCAAAGAAATAGATCATAGAATTCTACACCCAGCTTTTTAAATATCTGAAACCTATGATCTGCTTTAGAGTTAAAAGATCGCACAGGTATTAGGTTGGTAAAATGAGCGCATGTTATCACAACAATAGATCTATTAGCTATCCTACAATAGAGTTCCAATCGAACGCTATTTTGAACTATTTTGTAGAATTTCAAATGTTTACGAAGTAATAGGAAGTTCTAACTTAACTCAATAAAACCTTCCACATAAAAATGTATAAGAATAACGCTCGATCTAGACTCTTTCACAAAAAAGCTAAAAGGTCTATTGCCGGAGTGGAATTAGCAACGTCAATCATGACAATCATGATTATACAAATGAATATCAGTTATGCCCGAACCGATCACAGAGATTTGCCTTTGTCCCAACCTATTTTTGCCAGGATTGTAGTCATTGTTGTGAAAAGGACACATTTTGCAAAATGAATTTAGTAGCAGCACGTATTTTTCAACATTTAACTTTTTCAGGGAAATCCCACCAGAAATCCAGGAATCCCTTCGAAATTTCGAGGGATTTCAGAAATCCAAGAAATCTGGTACGCTATTTTGTCTTTTACCGATGGATGGACCTTTTACCGTGTAAAATTCTACCTGCTCAAAAAATTACAATAACCACCAGGCAACCTTTTTCTCAGTTCCTTTTAGCGGAAACTGGAAACTAAACTCTTTGACACCATGCACTCATATACATGCCTATCTGTAAAGAAAGGCAGCAACAGTCCCCAGTTATCTGTCAGCCAGCTTAACCAATGACTTAATGCTCAACTTCTACTGAACAGGCCATCAAGCATATAAGTAATGGTTACACATGTTGCTCAATCAATAACTGGAGAAAATTTTCTGCCTGGTACCAAACCTTTCCACTCATTTTCTGATCTGGGCATTTCTTTGACTTCCTTCATGTGCTGCAGGCTTTCATCATTTTCGTCAGTTTCATTACATTCATCAATCTTATCGTCATACTGTTTCAAGGAGACACGCTGACCCATTCTCCAATGTTCTAACAAATCCTCCAGAACCCCTAAGTAGCTTGGATATTCTCTGGTGGTCACTTCTGAGCAGATGGAAGCAAGCTGTTTTGCAACATCAAATGCTTTTCTGTACTTCTCGTGCTGAGATAGAATCCTTTTCGGCTTTACATCTCCCACAGTCACAATTCCTTGATCCATTTCTGTGGTTTCGATGGTTTCTGATACTTGCGCGAAGACCAAGTGATTCTCCTGGTAATAGTTTCGACCCCAACGAGGATTGCACAGTGCAGGGCAGAATAGAGGTTGTCCTAACTGCAGCCTCAATGCAAAAATGTGACGGCATGGCAATTTCATTGCCGTGTGGAAGCAACATTCACAGTTGGTACTGCTCGTAGAAATCATCCCCTGCGTGGAATTTACCGTAAAACTCCCATTTCCTTGATTTTCAAATTCTTTAACCTTTGTTTTTAGACTGAGTTGTTGCTTTACATATCCAAATGCATATGGGGTGAGATGCTGAAGGTATTCCTTTTCTTCTATTGACATACTCTCATAGGATACTGGACGCTTTTGCACAAGGTTGGTAGCTCTTTGATCGCGTTCATCTGACAACGAATCAAGGCATTTTTGCAATCTATTGAAAAATTCAGTTATACTTGAGTATCTCTGTACCACAGCCTTGAACTTCTGATTTATGCTCTCGAGGCGGTTGTTTGTGCTGTTCAGATAATTTTCTTTTTCATTCTTAAAACACTGAACCCATTCTTCCTTGATTGTATGCCATTGCTCTTCAAAGTATTGCCTCACATTCTTGGGGAACACATGTTGTAGTTGGAGATACAGTAGATCGTACTCTTTTTTCGATTTGGAATATGCCATTCTTTGCAGCAATTCTAAGCACAGATTCCTCTGATCTTGCGTTATGCCCATCTTCTCGGTTGTTATTTCTCTCCTGAAAGTACGCAAGGTGTGGTATAGACATATCTGAAGTGAAGCTTGTGGCATTTCCTCCAACAAAATAGATCTCTCTGTGAAATCTTTGTCGCTCATTATACATTTGATTTGCTCCCACGAAGGGTTATGTTTCTTAAAAAATGAGAACATCTTCTGAAGAGTTTCTCGACCTTCATCAGTGACTAAAAATAGGCCACAAACTTCACTTTCACCATTGCCATCAATGACCAACAAAACAAAGAGAGGAAGGCGTAAATCATTCAGTTTGTATGTTGCATCTACCATCAACACCTCTGGATAGGCTTGAAACATGTAGTGCATCCTTTTATTCTGCAAAAACATACCTTGCATGACACTTTCTCTGTTCACATAGATCTCTGTTTTCCAGCCTATAGTGACAAAAGCAACTGGTCTAAGAAACTTAGATTATATATAATATCAAGCCAGTTTCAGCTATCTCCACCCTGGACATCAGTCTCTCGTCAAGACCAGGCTGCATTAAAATCTAAAGTGTTTGTCGTTAAAACTTTTAGATGGTAGAATTTTCAGACGAAATTGTGTACAAATTTTTTTGTCTAAATGACCTTTACAAAGAGTGCAAGCATTTATTGGATGTATGTTTTTCTATCAATTTTGTTAGAAGCAGTAGTGAAGCATTCAGTCAAAACTAGGCTAAGTCCATGCAGATACGACACACTTTAAATCAACAATTGGTCAACAAGCGAAATGAGGAATTTTTTTACAACTCTTCAGAAAGTTTCCTAAATGTTATCTCTATCCACTTTCTCCAAAGGCAGCAACAGAAGTGTCATCTGAAAATAGGAACGTAACTGCAATTTATTTAAATCTAGGAAGTGAATCAAATGCCCAGTTTCAATAATTTTGAACTTGTTAAAATGCATTAAACAACAAACTGCTGCTTTTTCTTTCAAATATAGAATAAAACAAAAAATGTTGTCACGGTAAAAAACTCAACAGCAGGCAGATTGTGTTAAATATTATTGAAATTCCTGTTAATCTATCGCCAGCTCAAAGTGATGCAAAGCTAAAGTGTAAGGATAACGTAACAAACTTATGGATTGCGATACTCATAAGCTTTTTCAGTGCAAAACAGAACCTACCATTCATTTCTCTTAATTCATGCACAATTTCAGGTAAGCTGACTGTTCTCTTCTTGTCAATATTATGTAGGTCTTTCAATGTTATTTTTCTTCCAGTAATTTTCTTGAAGTGCTGCTGAACAAGTTTTTTATTCGCTTGCATTTCCATCAACATTTGTGCATCGTTTCGATCATTATCATTTAATTTACGCTGTCTTGGTAGGTGTTCATAGCTTTGCTGTGAAATAGAGAACTGAATAAGGAGCCGAGTTTTGAAGTTGAGGCGATCATTGAGGGCTTTCTGCCATGCCTTGGGAATTCAGACCAGATGTTCATTTAAGAACATGAATTTGATATCATCTGAAAGCCATATTTCAGCTGATCTCACATGCAACCTCAGATTTGTCATTGGCACAGTGGCGTAACGCACGTTGGTTGGGGTTAGAGCAACTCCTAAGGGCCCTGAGCTGTAGGGGCCTCTTGCCATTTTTCAATACAGTACTAATTGTAACACTGGAGAAACAGCATGTTCATTTGGACTAGATATTTCAAGTACCCTCTAAGGAAACACCAACACTAGTGAAATGAATGCCGTTGGGAATTGAAGTGTATGCAAGTTTAGTACATTGAGCACAAACCTTTGCTCCATTCGATGACTAATGTTCTATGATAGATGCGCTTTCCAACAATGGAAAGAATGCAATTTGCAAAGTGTTCCTGAGGAGATAACCTATGGATGGTGTCGCCTTCTCCAATATGTTTCCTGCACCAACGTACCTTCATACAAAACCTTCACAAGGTTATAGATGCCTTTGATATGCTTGGCTGGCCTTTGAAATGATTTTGGCTAGTATATAAACAACACTTTGACTTTCAAAATTTGCAAACATTTGTTAATGTATCTGTCTCCTCAGGGGGCCTTTGCATTGCTAAATTACTAAGGGCCCCAAGCTGCTCCGATACGCCACTGTATCGGCCTTTTTCTTTAGATCAAGATTGACAAAGTGGATCCTGGGTATGGCTAACAGTCCCTAAACAATCTTAATTACTTCTGGTACAACAAACCATCATTCCCTCAACTGCAACTCACCCGCTCAAAAGTGTAACATTTCATACTAAACTAGACCTGCTATTTGGTGCCAGGAGGAATTGGGCTTTCAGATTATTTCTAAAACACATTGGTAATTTCATAAATAAAGCTCCAGCTAATCCTCATAAAAAACACACAAAAATATTGCACTATAGTACAGCATATGGTTATAATCCCATGTTGATAATGTTGACTATACTCATTTTTTATCCCATGGAAAGTTGACATTATGATAGTTTGTCAGACTTAAGCAAAAAGATTCCTGAATCAACTCTTATTGCAGTTAAGAAAAATTGAGACAAAGAGAGCAAATTATACAAAAGAGGTTGATATTTCAGTCAAAGAAGTTTGGCAACTGTGCTTGACAGAATCCGCAAATGTTTCTTGCAAAATATCTAAAAAGTTGAATACTATGATCTGCTTATCAAAATCCCTTATAAAATGATTTCAGTACATATACCTTAGATGTTTCATGATTATGCTTGTGTGTGAATTCTTTAACCACCAATGACTGGCCATCCTTTGAAATGTACAGTTTCAGAGCAAAAGGGCATCCCATTTGGAAGGTACTGAAATAAAAAATCACCTTAAGAGTTGTACAGTTATATCAAAAGTTAAACATTCTGGTCCAAAAATATTAATGTCTGAAACTTTTTATATTGTCAGAAACATTCAGCATCCAAAATTTCTTGTAGCATAGAAAATCACAGTGTGTGTGCAGCATTTTGCACCCATTGATCATCTCGCGCATGTGATAACGCAGTGCTGGAAAAGTGTGAAAAGTGTTGTTAACATTTAACAGATCAGTGTACAGAGTTTAAAATCGTGTGCAAGTATGAAATTTCATAAGAAATAAAAGAAACTGGGGTAGCACTGAAGTATGGTTTTGTATGTGCGACAAAACACATGTGTAGCTCTATCTGCATGTCTGCCTGCATGTCTGCCTGCATGTGCAAGTGTGATCACACACATCAAATAAAAAGGCCTGTTTTGATTTACATTTTGAGGAAGCTTCTATCTTTGCAAATCGCACCTATGATGTAAATAAAATGAACACATAAAGGAACACACATACAGCATTGATCTACGTTGGACTTACTTTCCGTTTGGTCTTTTACCCGTTGACTTTGACTTGAAACATTTGCCTCCATGAATGCACGAATATTCAACCTCCGCATACTTGAGATCTCTGTTTAGTTTCTTATCAGGGCCACATTTCTTTGCATAGCTGTCAAGGCCCCTTGTACGCCTCTTATACAGCTGAACAAATTGCTCCTCCTCATACTGTTTAATCAAAATTTCCAAAGATCCCAGGGAACTGAATGTCTTTCCAATAGTGAATGATAAGTCGGTAGTGTTATTGGTCCCCATTGTGGCTGTTTTGTCCTCGGTGATAGAAACATCTATATCTGCTGCTTCATTCTTCTCTACTTCTTGCTCCTTTACTGTGTCAGAAGAGTCTTTGGCAACTAAAGCATCGCAAATACCATCTTCTTCAATAGTATGATCTTGGCTTAATATATTTCCTAGACACAATGATTTGTCTACTGCTTCATTCTTCTCTACTTCTTGCTCCTTTACTGTGTCAGAAGAGTCTATGTCAACAAAAGCATCGCAAATACCATCTTCTTCAATAGTATGATCTTGGCTTAACATATTTCCTAGACACAATGATTTAATTGTTCTTTTCTTCATGACCACCCTTGGTTGTGTAATTGGCTTGAAGTTGAAGTTTTTGTCAATTTTTGGTGCCTTTCTTTCCAAATTTTCGTTTTTGACTTTAACCACAGAGACCTTGCTTATGCCTAGGTACCTTAAATCGACTCTTTTCTCCACAAACCAAACTACCAAAGTTTTTCGAAGAAAGTCAGAATAATGTGACGGTGACTTAAGCCAATGAAGTGAGTTTGGCAAATCTTCTGCTTTGCTCGACAAAAAAGATTTCCAGACCAATGGATCTAGGGCACCAATGGCCATCATTATTGCAGTGGCGACTCCACATATATTTGAACATGCCTGCAAGGGATAATTTTGCAAGCAAAGTGTGTGACAAGAATGCATGGTGCCATCATTCTCACTTCCATGATGAGCACTTCTAACAATATTTTTTGGCTTCAAAAATATATCTTTCTCTTCCCTGATCACATCTAGAACCGGAACCACATTGAACTTGAGGTCAATTGGGATATTCCAGCCTAGTGTGTCACAGTATGTCCAGATATTTTTGTCAACATCAATGTGCAGTAATGTCCAGTGGGTTCCTTTCAGTGTAGTTGATGACAGATGCACTGCACCACTCTTTCGCAATACAGACAACGCAAAAAACAAATGTTTTGGTTTGCCCTTTATGCTTCTAATGAGTGCCTGTCTCTTTGCACTTGGAAGACTTTGAATTTCATTCAAAACCAATACTGCTGTTGGCTGATTTTCCTTGTTGATTAGGTGAGAAATTTCTGATATGAAATTCATTGATACCCATCCATCACATACAACTCTGGACAGGTCATCAGCAATGACCTTTGAGCCTGCTCTTATTATTGTATTATTGGTATTCTCAGATAGAAGAGGTTTGTATTCATCCATTAATTTTGGTGAGGGTATAGGAACTTCGTTAACAGGTGAAATTACCATTCTATCCAGCCATTCTGATTCTTTAGTTATGCATCTTGCTGTCTCTTGTAGTTTATGCACTCGCAAGATCGTTTCCAAGTTTTCTTCATCAAAAGTGCCAAGATCACATTTGACAGCTACAAAATTACTTTCTCTTATGACACCTAGCATATGCTCACATTCATCTTTACTTGGGATTGTATTTAATTCTGCTACATTTGATGGTGTGCTTGCCACCGTTAGCAAGGAGCATGGTCCAGTTGTTGAAATGTTAGGAAAACTAATGCTCTTAGTGTCTCCTCTCTTTACAAAACCAAATGTTTGATTGTTGATTATATCCTAAAATGAGAGAAGTTAGTTGAGCAGAAGTATACAGAAATGCAGTTAAAAGACAGTTTTTTGGAGCTGTTTTTTAGTTTTTTCGAGGTGGTAATACAGTAGATAGCCTTGTATATTGCATAATAATTTTATTTATACATGGTGTTATCAAAAAATCATTTATACTTTCTAGATTCTATCATTTATACAATCCAGATTCTTTGTTTTCTCCAGATAGTTGCAGTTTTCAGTGTCCCTGACAGGCCTCCATCTTATAAATGCTTTTACTTATCAGCAACATATTTCCTGGGCTTTTTGCTTCTTGCTTCAACTCAAATGAGATAGCAAGCCCCCTTGAACAATGTCTTCCTGGCTGGTGAAAGCAAGACTTTGAAAATTGATACAATGGGCAAAACACATCTGATTTCTGACACTTTCATGATCAAATAAATTGTATGAATGCTTATTAAATGTGATTAGTGAACAAGAAACCATTTACATACTTTAAGAAAGACATCTGTGGGAGCATTCTTCAGCTTGCTAGTTTTCACTGCAAAAAACACAGCAAATAGATAACATAGTGAAATTACATTGAAATTCCTCTACTAACTTAAATCTCAACAAAATTTATTCAAATTTTCCCCCTACCCCATTTACCACCCAATTTTACTAATTTATTTTGTATTATTGTTATTTCTATTGTTTACAGCTAGTCTGTCGACCACATAAATGTTGCTCAACATTACGCCAATTCCAGTCTCAGTCTGGTACCCCAGCAGTCCGTAGACCCTATCTAGTAAACAGACTTCTATACGTACACTATGGCCGATCACTTCATCACAAAAGGGTACAAGATTTTTAAGTTGTATCAAGGATTTCTGAGAAACAAGAGGATTTCTGTAAAAAATTGTACGAGATTTCCAGGATCAGAAAACGATTTGCTACTGCACCAGGGCAACAACAACCCTTAGGCCAAGCAAAGCACTTAGCCTCACATATAACTGTTTAGGCCATCAAAGAACCAGTAAAAGTAACTTTTATAAATGGCATGTATCTGGTATGAGTTCTTGAAAACAAATAAATCCTAAGGGAAGACATTCATAAACCTTCAAAAGCTCACCTTTCTTGCCGGAACCGGCACCGGCACTGCTTGCCGCCATCCTTCTCATTTCTTCGGAATGAATTTCCTTTTCCCGCCAAACGCATAACGCATGCGCAGAACCACTCCCGTATTCTTAGATGATTGCGTTCGGGATACGGCTCCCGTACTCGAAGCCACAGGGAAAAATGCATAGTTCCAAGCCTATCTGCAAAGCTGTGTACGGAAAAGTTATCATTGCTCAATTTCAGAGATTAACCCATTAAATCCCAGAGTATCAAATACCTATGAAAAATGTGCGCCACTTACATAAGTAACAATTTTCATGTAACTGATCATCAGAAAAAACCTTTCTTTCAATTTCATAGATTTTTATGGAAATTACTGCTATGTTCCCATTGGGAACAATGGGAAGATACGTAGACATTTTCAAACATAAAATTTTTCATGTTACAGTAACTTTGCAGTGTAAAAATGAATGTAACAATTCTGAAATGGAGGAAACATCTCAAATACAATCAGAAAATATAAGTCATGTATGAAATCCATCAAAACAGACAATACTTTGATCCAGGATAAAGTAAAAAATGAACAATTTGTTTGAATTTTTCTCTATTTTGACAAAATTTGCAATGAACTTGCGTCTTGGCTGGGTTAGGAAAGTGATTTATGATTGCACATGTGGCGCTACGTACGTATTTTCTCCTTTAGCAATAGCTGTCACTAATTCTGAGACAGAATTCTGAGCAATGGAGTGCATAAATTCGCTTTCACTTGTTTTCTCATGCCCTGTAGCAACGTATGCCAAAAACACAACATTTTGTCAAGGCGGAGCAAGTTTACCGAAGGTTTCCTACTTGATATGAAAGGTTGCAGAGGAAAGTTATTTGAAGCAACCTTAGCAAGTTCATCATCACGGCAAGGTGAAACACACAGTTCCGTTGTGCTCTTTGACTGATAAAATCAAAGATTTAGGTTTTCTGTATCCTTTGCCGTATTGATACTATTCGGCAATCTTGAAGGCAATTGCTTCAAAGATTGACTGATGCATTTATCCTCCAGTATCCAAGACTGAGAGATATTGGAATGGGAAGCAAAGCTGATTATGTCTTTTGGTTTTTTTGGTGACTCTGCAAATTTTTATCCCTGCAGCAGTTTCTGTGATCTTGGCTTTATGATTCATATTCCCATATCTTACGGCTGAGCTTCCAGCAATCTCGACGATGCCACTTACATCTTTTGAGAGTACAAAAGTATCCCATCCAACCTCACTCTCTTCTTCATCAGTGATTTTCGCATGCTCAGACGGTACAATCACGATTGTATCAATGTCACAACGTTCCTTGTTGCTCAGCATGACTGCTTTAGGGGCTCCTTCTAGAGCAAGATGCGTTTTTATTTCATCGTTATCTGCATAGATACAGTATTGTTCCAGAAAATGTTTGATTACAAGACAATTTGATGATGAAATGAAAAAGCCAAATTCCTAAGTCATTCCTTTTTAGGGTTGTGTAGCAGAAGGAAGGCAACCACTTTATGTTAATCCTGAAGTAAAAAGATAGCACTGTTTTCTACTCAATTTTAGCATTTTGATCTTCACATTCCAAAGCACAGCCATGCCGAACAAAACGTACCACATTTTCCTGCATTTGAGTGCAAGTAGCTGCTGAATCATATATCATGGACAAGAAAGAAAAAGTACAGATCTGCCCGTTGTTCCCATTGGGAACAAGTAAGGAATAACCAGGCGGCTCCTCCTCATTTCAGGATGAATACTGAAAATCTATATTTTGAAACAAAGTATGACTATTCACCTGTCTATGGGTAAAATGGTTTTCAAAAGGACGTGGCTCTTGGCAACGGTTGTCAATGCCTTTGATTGACAGGTGGACAACTGCGAAATGCAACATTTTGCAACATCCATGAAATTGACTAAGACACTAAATATATGTGTGAATATGTTTTTATGTGAATAACAAACCTCCCACTTACTCATACATTTGTTAATGATAACAAAAAGGTCGATGAATACACTGTAAACGACCTTTGTACCTGATGTTCCCAAAGGGAACAATGAGCAGAAATGGGTTAAGTTTCCTGACCACCTCGCATTACTTTCTAGAGGGAGGTATCATACATAGATTCTGTAAGAAGGGTGCATACCCGGAGCTGTGACACTTTTTTTGTTGAGACTTCTTCTTCAGATGAGGAATCAAATGAAGGGAACTTTGGAGCAGCTTTAGCTTCAGGATCCTGCAAATGAAGTTTTATAAGTGTATTCACTTCCATTCAATGTCCAATTCAGTGTTAAAAGCAACAAATCAAGTGATCCATCTTGTCCTGAAGGGTGTATTCCCATTGCCTTAAGTCATACAAGATCCTTTATGGGACTTTTAGGGATTTTTATGGATTTTTATTGAAGGCGACCGGATTTCTGCAAAAGTGCATAAGATTTCTACAGAGTGATATGCCTCTGTCCCACTTCTACATAGCACACTCCACACCAAGTCATCAGAAAATCTAACCAAACAAGTCTTTGTGTTTCTTTGAAGTAGTGTCAGTTACTGCTGCTCGTGATCCAGCCTTATTCTCTACTCTGATCACAATAAATCCTCAAAGAACTTAACCTTTTGGGCACTTGTCTTCAATGTTGATGATCGCTTACTGTCATCTGATTTTAAATCCAAATCTTGATCTGAATTTTCATCTGAATTTTCACTCTCTGAGCTCAATGACTTCCTACAAGAAATCAGTTCTAATTTAAGTGTGTCAAATATAAAGCATGATGCAACTTCTGTTTATCTTAAAACATAATGAAAGTAATAATTTCACATCCATATGCTGACAAATTGCACGATTGGGGAGGGGGGTTGGGGGGGGGGCTGGAATGTATTTGTACACATAGTTTTTTAAGAAGTTGCTTATGAGGAACTCAACTCTCAGACAACCAAAAAATTACGAAACTCACTGGGAAAATAAAACTTAAGAAACTATTTATTTTTACAACGGAAATGCCAAGCATGTTATACTAAATTTCCACTTCTTTTCCATGTAATGTTAATCTGAAGGTACTCAAGTCAAGTCTAAACATTGGCATGGCATAAAACTTAGTTTTGGAATGTTCAGGAAGGAACGTTTTGTAAACATAGAGAATGTAACGGAACCTTTAAGGAACTCATAGAAACCCCAAGTACTGAAAATCTGATCACTTTAAGAAACTTTCAGTACTGGCCCATATTCTTAAAGAACGTAATTATTGTGTAGCTGCTAAACAGTGAAGTTGCTGAAATATCTATATCTATAAGCATACGTTCTGTCGGGTGTTGCTTGTTTGTCAGGTGCTGCTTGTTTGCTTTTCTTGCCCTTTGTCTTCTTTTTTGTTTCTCTACTGACCTTTGGTGACTCTGAAATTTCAAACGAGAGACAAAGTCAAAGTTGATGATCTTGAGCATTATGATAGGTTTTGCTTCAACAGAAGAAACTTTGCAAGGAAGAAGCTTTTGCAGGATATGCGATAGTGAAAGTCTCTCCCCTTAAAGTGAGTTGACAGACATAAATAGCTAATTTGGAACTACTATGCATGCCTAGATTTAGCTTGTTGTATTCTATTGTAGTTGAAAAGTCAACATGTGCATGGAATTCATTGAGCTAAAGGAAAAATGGCATGTGTAGACATTCCTTTGTCCTATTTATAGAAACCTCTTTTTAGCTTTGTCAACTTATATGAATCAGTATACATTAAAACAAAATATAATCATTGACTATGAATTTGGCCTTCAAGTGTTTATATCTGCAATAGCAAGCATCAAGAAAACAAATACTGCAAAATAACATAATGGTTAGTTGTGTGTATCTGTAATTTCATACTTTCCTATCAAAAGACATTCTTGGGAATACACCTACATGTTTCATATTTAGAAAGAAACATGAAACGTGAAGGTTATGAAATTATCAGAATGCATCTTAGCATACAAAACACAAGATCAATTACCGTTTTCCATGACGATTGCTGGTGAAAGAAAAGATAACAGTAAAACATACATAAAAATATATGGATATTTTATCCTGCAATGAAGGAAAATTAGATATCAAATATAGCAAGGAAGATAAAGTAACTGATTCCAAACCTTCGATTGTTGAGTCATTTTCGGACTCTGGATTGATTGACACTGCTACAGCTTTTGATTTAACCTTTGACCTCTAAAGAGGAATTAGGAGTCATGAAATCCAACTTGAAGTCATTTGTAGGGAAAATTAACAACTTTCTTCAATTGCTTTGGAAATGTTTTAACATTACCAGTCAAACTTCAAGAAGGTAAAATCAAAGATCTGAAAAGAACTGAAAATTAAATGGATTTAAGACTGTTGAATGTGTTTGGTAGCAGAACTTTGACGAACCTTTTGTGTCCCTGTTTCATCACTATCATAATTGTAACTCTTTTTTTGTGGTTTCCTCTTGGGCCTGCAACCATCAACTTGCAAACTAAGTTGCCCATTCACTTCTTTTTGCACCTTGTCAGCTGCTGCCTTGCTTACTAAAGGAGATAAAAAGCCCCTATGAGATAAAGCAAAGGCAGAAAAATGCCTAAAATAAAAATTTCAAATTCTCAATCTTAATTTTTACTGTTTGTTAAGCTTTTGCTTGAAATGGTATCGACTACAAATGATTTCTTCAGTATCATATTCATAGAACTGTTTTTGCTTCAAGTCTCGCTCTCTTGGTGGTGGATGAATGGGAGGGGGAGAAAAGGAAGAAGAAAAAGGGAAAAAGAAAGAACGGGGAAGGAGAGCAAGACTTTTGGATTATGCATTCCGAAAACGGCGTTTCTAAAACACGGAACAAGCGGAACAAGCAAGGAACAGGCCAGTAAAAAGCGGAACAAGCCAGGAACAGGCAAGTAACAAGCGGAACAAGCCAGTAACGCATCAAACAAAGCGTGGAATTAGCATGGGCACATGGCTGAACCCCTCGAGATAACATTAACATTGCTGCAGGGGCAGTCCATTCTATCGGAAATTTCCAAAAATTGTTGCCGTGTGAAATCAACAAGTAACCGTATTTTCTTGTTAGAAGAAACTGGCTATGAGAAATAGATCGCCATAAAGTTAAGAAACTACAACACTGGGAAAAGTATAACGTAAGAAAGCGACTTGCGGATTTTTCTTGGAAAGAGAAGGGTTTTTGCCGAAGTTGAATGGGATATTTAGAGAATGATACGTCCCTTGTAAGGTGCTACTCATTTTGATAAAGAAAATCTAACGTGTTTTACTTTTATTGATTGACTGTGCACTTCTTCGCTATTCTGATTTTACAGTCCCCTTTCACTCCCAAGCTTTTTGTTATCAAGCAAACTCGATCAGAAATCCTTGATAATCCTTTATCAACAAGGAATAGATTTGGTGGAAATGAAAGTTGAAAAAGTATATCTTGGAGCGCTGCCGGCACTTCCCAGGTAGGCCCTGGGTACACTTACATGGAAGAGCACCCTACCCCGCCCTGTGCTACTTCCATTGGTATTCTTTCCCCAAGAATTCCTAGAAGCCCTGTAGAAATCCTCCTACAAATCTTATGCGCTTTTTAGTGTTCATTGTGTTGACTGAAGTTGGAATTGAAGGAAATGTCAAGAGACTCACCTTGCTGTGTTTACTTGATAGCGGGTTTCCAGTCGCATCGGACTGGTCAAATCGGTCTGAGCAATCCGATATGAAAAGCATACCGTTAGCCATGTGTAACCACCATACCAGCTTTTGAAAGACTAGGCTTTCTTTTTACAGGATGACGCTCCGCTACGCATTGCGAAAAGCTTGGTGATTTCGAGGCTCATTTCCCCCCCAACCTTTTTGTTTTCAAGCAGACTCCCTCAGAAATTCTTAATAATCCTTTTGTTCTTAAAAAATCTGATGATTTTCCAGTGAATGAAATGCCCCTCGGTTAAATTCACAGCTTCTCGTTGTTAAATCTTTTGTTCTGTATTACTTTAGAATTCATAGCCAGGTTCCAGAGGGTCAATAATTCACCTTTTGCATAAAATGAAACCATGGGTGGTTAGACACAGTAGTTACGTTTCAGAAAAATGTTTCTGCGGAGGAAGAGTCATATTCAGTTTCAGTTTCATATGGACTGACATCAGTGAATTCTACATCTATTTTTAACATATCATCGTCCATAGCAAGATGCAAGGTTTGAACACAAAACAGCAACTTAACATTATCGTAAGATAAGGTGAGATACTAGAGCACAAAATTTTGTGAATAACGGATAAGCAGAATTGAGGTATTCAAATGTAACCAATCCTCGAGGTCGTATACGCGTATTTTCATGAGAAACTGCTTGTGGGGAACTAACCTCTCAGATTGCCAAAAAATTAAGAAACTCCAGCACAGGGAAGATACAACTTAAGATTATTTTGGCAAAGAAATCCTTAACATAGTAGTACTTTATTCCACCACCATTCCTGTATCAAATCACTTGGAAGGTACTTGAGTAGTGCCTAAACATTTGAAAAACTTCAAAAACATTGTTTTGAAATTTTCGCTGGGGAACATGAAGTAAATACCCCCCACACTTTTTCCGATTTTTCAGAGCTGGCGCCGCCACTGCGTGATTCCTACTTTCTTGCTGTCTTTTTCTGATTGTATTATTATCATTTGCCGCTACTTGTTCATTTTGCACTGCAACGTATTTCGAAATTTCCGTTTGAATGGATGGCCCTTTTCTTCTTATTGTTACGGCAATCGGCAATCGGCAATCTCGTGCGGTTCAGCCATGTACCAATGCTAATTCCACGCTTTGTTTAATGCGTTACTGGCTTGTTCCACTTGTTACTAGCTTGTTCATGGCTTTTTCCGCTTGTTACTGGCTTGTTCCTTAGTTGTTCCGCTTCTTACTGACCAGTTCCTTGCTTGTTCCGCTTGTTACTGGCTCGTTTCCGCTTGTTCCATGTTTTAGTAACGTCGATTCTGAAAATGAGGCTCTATTGTCTGATTTGCCCACCGGTCAAGATCTTGACCGGCGGCTTTCCTTTCATGTTAGCAAGCTGAGCCAATCAAAATTGATCATGCGGATGCTCTGTTTCCATGGCTTTTAAACACGGGGGTAGTACTAAAATTGACTAAAATCTAAGTCTTTGTTCAAAATGGCATGCCAAGGCAACAATACCATTGATCAAGTAATAACAAACGTTGGTTTATGCCTGGGCTACAAACAGGTCAAGGAAGGGCAAAGACAAGGAGTTAGGCAATTATTGAAGGTTGAGTTAACAAGATAACCCAAAGTTAACAAGGTCACTCATCACTTTCCTGTTGTCAAAAAAGAGAAACATTGTTTCGTTGATTGCAAATTTGGCCGAAGTGATGAAACTGACGGTGATGGTCCATTCTGCTGCTATGCTGCTCATACAATTTTCAAGCACCAAAAGAAGTTTTTATTCCCAACAGTTCTGAGTTACTGGGACCGTTGCAGATAGAAAATGTTAGCAGCCCTCACACCAATGAAGAATCTTATCTGGAGCGGGATGGCAGATTTATTTCTATGGGGCATAATGCAAAATATGGCATCTGTTCTATGTTTTGTCCATCCAACTCCAAGATGGTTCACTTTGAACTTCTGCAGGTTTGGATCTCATTTTCCCTTTAAGAAAAGGTCAGCTAGCACAAACTTGACAGAAGCATGATTTTGGCTTTTGAAGTAAGTATGTTGACACAATTTTGGCCAGTTTGCAGGTATGATTGGAGCTTGATTAAATCCTGAATGGAGCAATGAGGATGTGGCATTTCTCTTCAAGGAGATATATTACTTGATGTATCATTTACTAAACTGTGGCTTAACAAGTGAACGAAACACAAATTACTCACTATCAACCCCTGGAAATTGACATTCTTCTCTCTAGCAATTGTCAATTGTCTGAACCCACAGAAAGAATGCTCAATAAAACTAGGTCTGCCCAAACCATAACATTCATGCGGAAAGGGTTCTTGCCATGTCGGATTCACTGTTAAGGAGAGCTCCTAGTGCCCAAGATCTCACCAGAAGTAAATTTATGTTCAAGCTTAATCATTCCATGGATTGGCTTGAAAGAGAAAAGGACAGTGGCCCAATTGTAGCTCATGTAGTTGGTAATGGTAGAGAAGTGATCAAGAAGATAAAAGTGTAAGATAAAGCTCCTCGAGAAAACAAAGTAAAGTGAATGAAAGAGTATGAAGGCCTGTTCCGGTCAAAATAGAGTAGCTAATTTTGTATTATATTTTGATTATTTATGAGCATTTTATAATTGTTTTCTTATGTGCCCAATTTTCATTTTCTTTTGTATGGTTTTGTAACTTATTTTTGTGTGTATTTTTTAACTATTTTTGTGTGGGTTTTGTGAATTATTCTTGCCAAATCCCACAATCCCATGCAGTCCTTTTGTGGCCCCAATTTTGCAAAGTGTTTACATGGGAAGCCATGCTGTTGAAATCTAACCAAGCTTCTTGATCTACAGGGTGTCTCAAAAAATTGTTTGACGCTTGATTAAATATTAAAAATTAAGGACAACATGAACAGGCTCATGGAAAGATAACCTTGTTCCTAAGATTATGAAATGATTTTAAAGACTAAAATCGTGCAAATCGGTTGAAAATTCACTGAGTTGTGAGCTCTCAAAGGACGGAAATTTGTGGTAGCTGAAACCAGAGACCCCCCAGATTACTTGCATTGCAACAAGCTCGAAGACGGAGGTAAGAGAAGCTTATCCAATGTCATACCTCTCGTTGATATCAGAGCAAACCAAATAGGACTTTTAAAGTAAATTATTTCTTGCGATCATTCTGAAAATTTCCTAACATTGCGTAAGTCCAAAAACAATGGTTCAAAAGAAAATCGGCGAGAGACTCAATCTGTTTCCTCAAAGCATCCATATTCTTGACAGTTAGGTCATCAAAAACCTGTTTGAATCCCATTTGGTTCGCCCTGAAACAATTGAGAAATAACAGAAACAACGGCCTATGGGACTTTTACCAAAAATGCCATTTTGAGGCCTCTGGTTTCAGCTTTCGCACAAACTTGAACTTCAAAAGCTCGTAACCCCATTAATTCTTAGCGGATTTGCAAGGTTCTTGTGTCAAAAATTAATTCAAAATCTCAGGAAAAGGGTGATTTGACCAAGGGTCCATTCAGCGCATCGTTATTTTTTAGTATTTAATCAAACAATTCTATTGAGACACCCTGTATGTCTTGATCATGTTTGGAATTAAGCATGCTTGGTGGAAGGAGAACTATGATACGAGAAAGGAATGAGCGTCGCTTCACTCTGTTTCTTTAAAATTTGAAAGGTGTGGTAAACATGCTTGTATCCCCTGATGATGTTGGATCTTCATCAACTCAAAATTTGACAGAGATCAGGCAAAGACTGCCGTATGCGTCACAGGGACTTTGGTCTTGCTTGTGCATAACATACCCAATGCAGCTTCTATGAATCTTCTACCATTCCAACATACATTGCAGGACGTGGATAATCAAGTTAGACAAGTTCATGAAGCTCAGCTTCCATCGTCATGGATTTTGCAGATCATGTCCGCAATATAGCACAACATGCCATAAACAACATTAATCAACTAGCTGGCCTTGTTGATGAATTGTCCCATTATAACACCCTCCAACTGTGAAGGAGAGTCAGATCAAGTGACAAAGAGAAGAGAGCCAGGGCCAACTGCTCCCACTAATACAAGGCCTGGGCCTTGTCCAAGTCAGCCAAATCCTTCAGCGGGACATGCATCTGCTGTTTCTGAGTTGCGACAAAAGTTTCCAACGGTAAACAGCGGATCTAGGAGGAGAGACCAAAGGCTGTTGCCTTATTGTAATCTGTATCATCTCTTTGTTGTATCATGGTTGATTAGCATTGAAAAACGTGACTTCAGATCAGAGCTGCAATGTCCAAAGTGCAGTTGGCGTAAAAGCAACACCGCAAAAGATTGTGGGATTAGGCAAAAATAATGCACAAAACCACACTAAAATAAGTCAAGTACAACAGAAGCTCAAAGTGTTAATGTCATAATCTACCTTTTGAAAGAAAAACATGATAGATATCCATAAAGACACACGAGAAGAACAATTCAAGTATTAGACAATTATCTTGTCCAAGAAGCATTCAGTTATATGAATAGCTCAGTCAATTTCAAAGGAAAAAGGTTGGTCACCACGATGGAAAGTAGAAAAGGAAAAGTTTTGAGTTCAGATGAAGCATTGAGAGATATAGAGGAGTTCATAGATGACAATCAAAGCGACAATGATAACAATGACATTCTGTATGATGATCTGTATGAATTACTTGATCAGGATGAATTTCAGGAGCACATAAGGGCAAGATTGGAAGAAACTGGTGGAGATGCTGTCAGTACTGCAATAGGTGGTAAATATGGAGAAGAGATGGAAGAACAGAACAAGGTTTCTGGAGAAAGTATGGAAATTTCATCTGCTGTTCCATTTGAGATTGTCAAGAGGACACCGGCAGAGAGTGTTCAGCAGAAAATCCAAGTGGGATAGCCTGAGATAAATTCAAAAAAATACAAGTTAGTATACAGCCTCGATGCAGCACTCCATGAAGAGAATTACAAATGAACGCCACTTGTCTGAAAGTGACACAATCCACATAGGATATCTTGGAAGTCGTAAGAAAACGGAAACCAAACTGATGAAGTGGGGCGAGAAGGAGCCAGTACACAAGGGAAGACAGAGGGGTTATAATGTTCCAGGAGTGAAAGGGCAGCAGCAAAATCAACAGATACTCTCAGGAAAGCTTTTGAGTTGTTCTTTTCGGAAGAACTGCTTAGAACTGTGGTAGAAATTACCAACAGAAAGATCCAAAGCTATGTCAGTAATATTTCTGATGAGATAAAAGCTTCCAACAAGTATTCTTACCTTGGAGAAACGAATTTACCGGAAATATGCTCATTGATTGGATTGATGTACATCCGAGGTTTGCTTGGCCAGAACAGCTTGAGATGCTATTTGCTGGTGAGACTCGTCATCCCTTATTTCAAGCAACAATGTCTAAGGCCCGATACGTTTTCCTCATGTCAGCTTTGACAACTAGACTCACAATGAACGCTGGAAACATGATGGTTTTGCAGCCATGCGCCAAATCTTTGAGGCTTTCAACAATAACTGTGGCAAGGATTTTACCCTAAGTGATTACCTTTCAATCGATGGAACCTTGTATCCAATGTGAAACCAAATTCCTTTCAAGCAATACAAACCCTGATAAGTCAGCAAAGTATGGAATGCTATTCAAATCTGTCAATGATGCAAGGTTCCCATTCACTTATAAGTCGATTTCACCACCCCTATTTCATATCATTCTGAAGCTTGTTACGTAACTTTTCGAAAGAATTCCCGTATGAATGAAAATGCCTGCTTTACTGTGTTGAAAATGCACAAGAATGCGAGGAACAATGCTTGTCACAAATCTGCGACTACAGGCCTCAAATGGGTGCAAGTAACAGATGATGAACCTTGTTCTGATGATGGGCCTTCTTAGATGATGATGATATGTTTGACTTAGAAAAGAGAACAGTTAGGCTAAGTTCTCCAAGTCAAAATCATGGCTAAGTTCCCAAGAAGCAGACTCTGAATCAGATAATGAAAGAAATGAAGAAATTGCAGGAGATTTACAGATGGCGAGTGATGATGTTGAAATTGATAAGGAGCTGTTTGACAGCACAGAAAAAAGATGTGATATCAACAAGGAGATTTCACTGCTAATGATGAAATGCGGGAATGAATTTAAGGATGGAAGTCTCATAACATTGTTGACAAATTCAAGGATTTATGTGTTGAGGCTAGAGCTACACAACCATTTTTCGTACCATTGTGGAGACAATCAAAAATGATCATCAATCTAACAAAAGAAAAGAATTCAATTAAAAAAGGCAAGGACCATCATTTGTACCATGATGTATGGACAATTGCAACAGGGACATTGGTATCAGGTGGCTCTTGCTATAACGCTTAGGGGGACGGGTGTCTCAAACAGGCAAACTTGCAAGGAAACTTGATCACTTTTATCACAACTCTCTGTGACTTGTTGCTATTATATGGAAAGAGTCTTAGGAACAGGCAGTGATTCGGCATATTTTGAATTCTCATGACATACAAAATAGCATCTAGCAAATTCACCAAATCCAAACAACTAATACATACAATAATACCAAATACAATGATTATATTGGTATTGATGAAATAATCCACAGGCAACAAGTAATGACATGTGGAGAGGAGGGTGGGAAATTTGCTAATGAAACCAGGCCATGAGAACCAAAAAGTGAGTGATACTAGGAGTGTATTCCTTACATACCTGTAGTACTTGTAACAAGCCATTAGGTACAGCGCGTAGCCCAAGAAGAAAACAATGGAAGACTTGATGTATGGAAACACGAACATGCGCAGAAGCATATATAGGGACTTACCGTTTTGCAGAACATTTTAGGCCCCTTCGCAGTTCCTCTGCAGTGCCTCTCCTCTACTCAGTGGGCATAGCCTGCGCGCAGCCTCAACTCCTCCTCCTCACGGGAAAAGTGAGGAGGAGGAGTTGAGGCTGCGCGCAGGCTAAGTGGGCACGGCTGAGTTTGTTTTTGTTAGCCTGTGTTCCACTGGAACACAGGCTAGTTTTTGTGGGAATAACGAATTTGTATTAATCAAAATTATCGTGCTTTGCTATGATGACTTTTATTTAAAGAACGGTGCGGCTGAAAACTAAAAACTTTCTCTTTCTGAAAACTCAACTTGAGGATCACCGATAATTTAACCTTATGGACAACATGTAGTATACTTTGGTTTCTTTGTATTACGTCAATCCATTTGACCAAACATTCAGCCAATTGATTGCTTTTTTCAATCGTGTGCATGCCAGTTGATTGTTTTTTTCAACGCGGAAGTACCTTTTCTTTCAAATATGGGACAATGAGTACCGAATCTGGCTGAATGTTTCGTCAAATAGATTGACGTAATCGAGGGGCATTTCACTCCCAAAAATCTCGTACACCTTTGGCAAAAAATCCTTTTGTTTTCAAGAAAAATCCATCAAAAATCCGTTTAAATCCTTTTGTTCTGAAAAAATCTCGTACGCTTTTTCCGATGAGTGAAGTGCCCCTCGGACGTAATACAAAGAAACCAAAGTACTACAGGTTGTCCATAACGTTAAAGTATCGATGATCCTCAAGTTCAAGGTAGACAGGTAGAGAGTTTTCAGAAAGAGAAAGTTTTCAGTTTTCAGCCGCACTTTTCTTTAAATAAAAGTCATCATAGCAAAGCACGATAATTCTGATTAATACAAATTCGTTATTCCCACAAAAACAAACTCAGCCGTGCCCACTGAGTAGAGGAACTGCAGAGTAACTGCGAAGGGGCCTAAAATGTTCTGCAAAACGGCGAAGTCCCTATATATGCTTCTGCGCATGTTCGTGTTTCCATGCATCAAGTCTTCTATTGTTTTCTTCTTGGGCTACGCGCTGTACCTAATGGCTTGTGTACTTGTAACAACCTAAATTAGAGCCGGGGAGTACCTAGAAGCATGTAGGCATTTTGATAGGCTGATCAGAGTATAATGATCAAATGAACCCTTTGAACATTGGACCATCTCATTGATCCATGAAATTGGACCATGGACCATGTCTCATATTGTGAAAGCTCAAACCATAAATGTCAAAAGAACTGCCTATGAGGTTGAAGTCCATCTACCCTTCCCTATTGCTCAACTAGGGAAAAACACATGTCCAATCCTCAACTGATTCAGACTAACATTTAAGCCAAATGACAAAATGTACATGTTATTTTGGGGGTAACCAACCTTGCTGGTGAGAGTACTGACGACTATGCAAATGATATCATTGACACAATTAATGGTTTAATGAGCAGCTATAGCAAGTATCATATAGTTTAAAAAGATGAATTCTCTTGACTGAGAATTGCTTCCCTAAGAGCCTTAATAATCGCATTATTAAGAAATTTTTGGATCGCAAATTTAGGCCCAACCCCCCGAAAGAGGCGGATAATAAAGTCCCCCTCCTATTTTGTATACCTTTTCTTGGGCAGTACAGTCTGCAAATCAAGACTAGGCTAAGTAAAATCATTAAAAAATGCTATCCAAATATCCAACTGAGTGTTATTTTTCGGTCCCCAAAATGCATTGGATCCCTCTTTCCGTTTAAAGACCGTTTTCCTGTTACCATACACTCTTCTGTTGTTTACAAGTTTCAGTGTCCTGGCTGCCATGCCTCGTACTATGGAAAAACATCACGTAATCTGGTTACTCGATGCAAAGAGCACTTGGGAATCAACAAAGCTAGTCTTAAAATAAAAGGGAGTTCCTCTGCCATCAGGGATCATATTAACCAATCAGGACACGCTGCGTCGGTTAATCATTTCTCTACGTTGGACAGAGCCAATAATGAATTTGACTTGCTCATTCACGAAAGCCTTTTGATTTTACGAGATCGACCTGAACTCAATTCCCAGCAGTCCTCTATCCCTTTAGTTTTTTTTTGATGTGCCTTATTTTGTACACTTGGGACTCAGGCCCCGGGTTCCCTCTCGTGTAGGAAATGTAACGCTCGCTTGTTTACCTCTAATTACTTGTTTGTCTTAGGGTATAAATTACTGTGTAACAACTAATTATTTGCTGAAGATGAACCAAGTATGGTTCGAAACGTACTGATTATGTCTTACTCTTATTTTTCGTAATTTCTTAACTTACCATGGATTTGTCGATTTAACTGGATTGTCTCAATTTAACTGGATTTGTCAAACATGTCTTCTGATTCCAACTGATTAATGATGATGATTAAAAAATTCACAATGATTGTCGTTGCTTGCCTTGTCCTGAGATTTCTCGTCAAACTGTGCTTTCCACCTCAATGAATCAGTCTCTTTTGCAATAGGTAAAATAGCTAACACATTAACAGATAGAGTGGCAGTACACCATTGTGTTGTTCAAAGTTTCAAGGGGAAATTTGGGAAGCAGCTAAATGGACTGATCTGTAATGTGCATCCTTTGGGCCAGGTGTATAATGCGGACCCCGCGGACCTTCTCGAGAAACATGACTTTCAGGTCCGCGAAATGTGGTCCGCGTTTTAGAATTTCCCTATAGAGCGAAATTCTAAAACGCGGACCTTAATTTCACGGACTCTTTCCAACGTCCGCGAGATTTTGTCCGTGTTATAGAACTTCGCTACAGGGTGAAATTCTAAAACGCGGACCTTCATCTCGCAGGCTTTCTTGTAGGTCCGCGAAATTTGGTCCTCGTTTTGGAATTATGCTATAGGGCGAAATTCTAAAGCACGGACCTAAATTCGCGGACTTTTTAGTACATTTTGAAACTTAGCATTTCGAAATAAAATCTCATTTAAAATCGAACCATTAGAAGTAACGAGAAAAAGAATGTAGAATATTTAGTGTGCACGCGTGATGAGAGGGTGTGTCTGATTTAGCTCCTGTCCAAAGTGAGTTTTTATGTTTCATCCTTTGTTATGGCTTATGCAGTTGGCACCGATACAACAAGTAAAATTATAGATGCAATTAACTTCATAAGGAAAAACAACAAGAAAAGGCCCGACGAAGAGAGAATCGCAAAGTTCATGAATTCCTCGTATGGCCTAAACTCAGACGAAACCTTCGACACTTTGAAAAGATTGGTAAATGAAGGCGTTATTTATCAAAAACAATATGAAAGTGGCCCGTCGTCATATGTACCAAGTGACCAATGTATCATGAAACGGAATGCTGATGAAACGGATCAAGGAATGAATCAAGAGCCAAGTTTAGATGACCGACAAGAAGAAATCGGTTCATTCTGCAGTACGTCAACTGACATCAACAAAGAAATCGGAACGACAGATGAACTTTCCGATTCCAATGCTAAAGATGCACTTCCTTCAAATGATTCATTCCTCTGCTTCCTAGACGGTCTCAAAACACCAACAAAAGACAAAATCAACGATTCAAATTGGTATGATAGTATCTGTGATATCAGTTCATTTGTGAAAGTTATACAAGGTTTGGTTACGAGCAATTCCAGTCTGTCTCAATTAATTGCCTCAGAAAGAGCCAACAACACTGCTCTTATAAAGGAAAATATTGCATTAAGAACCCAAATTCAGGAGCTGAGTTCACAAATTGGAGGTCAAACGATGGAAAATAAGGGTGAACTTACCAGTTTACGGTTCATGACAGAAGCTCACCAAATCCCGGATTTTGGTGGTTGTGTTTCTGGCGCGATGGGCAGCGACATCGCCGGTGTGAATCCTCTGTCCCCATCCAGCCCCTGCGTAGCAGCAGACAATCCGATCTGCCAAAACATCGGTACACAAGCTGGCAATGTTAAAAATTTTCAGGATCAATTGAAAGAAGTCTTGCGGGAAAAACATGAAAAATACCTGCTGATGAAATCTAACAAATGTGAGAAATCTGTGGACAATGTAAATGATAAGTCAAATGTAATTTCCAACAGTTCCAAGAACAGCACTTCTCGTGAGTTCAACAATGTGAACATTGTCACCGAAAGCATTTTGATTCACCATCCTGAAGGTAAACAGAAAACAAAACGTGCAAACAAAAGAAAACGCCGTAAAGCAATGGCAACTGAAGCAACAGCGAGCAAGAAGAAGAACGTTTCTGACCCTCAAAAGGCCAACGATAAAACCTGTTCCAGTCCTCAAGTGACTGATTACAAAGCTACTGATTCAAGAAGTAAAGCTAAGTCAACTACGAACAAAGAAAATTATATTATGCAACAACAACAAAGCGTTCCAAACAACAATCTAAAGTCCTTTGCCACACCCCCGATAACTGATGAGATGTCTGCTAATCCGTGCGATGTTGGGGAAAATTCATCCGGGAATAGCAGCAATTGAAATAAAAATAGTACAAACAATGCTAATAAAATGAAACTTGGAGGCAAAAGTCCTAAGCGCTCTGCAGTTATTCTTGGCGATTCCATTGTTAAAAATATCCATGGCTGGAAAGTAAAGGAAAAATGTGGTGATAATGAAAATGTGTATGTGAAATGCTTCAACGGCGCCAACATCAAGGATATGCACAGCTATGCTAAACCCTCCGTTGAAAGGAAACCAAATGTAGTCATTCTTCACATTGGCACAAATGATTTGTCCCCAAAGAGAAATGAAGAAGAAAAGTCTGCAGTGCAGATTGCACGGGAAGTAATAGAATTGGCCAAGGGCATAAGTGTAAATGATATAGAGGTTATAATCTCAGGCCTTGTGCCTCGTGGTGATGAGTACGAAACAAAACGAAAAAGAGTAAACTTGATATTAGCAGACTTGTGCTCTGAGAATAACTATGCTTTCATTGAGCACACAAACATCGATGCATCCAAACATCTAAACAGAAGTTTAATTCACCTTAATAAGGCAGGTGATAATTTGCTTGAAGGCAATTTAGTTCGTGCTCTTTGCTATTGACTAGAAAGTTCTATTGATAGGGAGGATGCATTAAACAGTAATACCGCACAAGCAAATTCAATTTCTACTTCTTCAAAGAAAGCTAGCCCTGGCAGTAATAACGCGGGAACTGGGTGTCGTCAGCACATAGGCTACAGAAAAGGCATGGCGATTGCATCCCTGAATGTTAATGATCTGCGTGGTAACCTTGATGAGATTCAGGTACTAATAAATAACTTAGGGATACATATTCTTGCCCTGAATGAGACTAAGCTTGATCCTAATTATCCAAAAGAATTGACTAGCATAGCAGGCTACCAGCAAGAACGCCTAGAAAGGACTTGTAATGGTGGTGGAGTCTCTATCTACGTTAGAGACTCCATCAAATACAAACCTCGTCCTGATGTCCCGGTTGAAGACTTGGAAATCATATGCATTGAGGTGGAGCCTCCTAATAGTAGGTCCTTTCTCGTTCTTGCCTGGTACAGGCCACCTAGTGACCCTGTTGTCTCTTTTGATAAGCTGGAAAAGGTTCTCTCTTTCTTGGACAAAGAGGGTAAAGAAATAATCCTCCTAGGAGACACAAACTGTGATCTCACTCCAGAACAAGCTGAACAGCCCATAGACAACAACTCAAAGCACATGCTTGATCTCTATGAGTTGTTCAGCTTCAAACAGCTTGTCGAGGAGCCTACTAGAGTCACCCTAACATCAATATCAATGACCTTCCACTGGCCGTCCAGGGTTCGACTGTGTCCATGTATGCTGACGACACCAGTTTGTGTCACCAGGCATTAAATATGACTCAGCTGAATGGGCCTATAAACAATGATCTTAAGCAATTGGACGCTTGGCTCCAAGGCAAGAAACTTTCTTTGAATGTTACAAAAACACACTCCATGCTTATTGCTACCAAGCAAAAGCGTAACATTCTCAAAAGTACAGATCAGAATCTGGAATTGAGCATACGTGGCAAAGAGCTTGACATTGTCCAAAAAACAAAATACCTTGGTGTTCAAATTGATTGCTCTTTAGATTGGAAAGAACAAATAAAGGCTGTCTCTGCCAAGGTCTCAAGGGCTATTGGCTTTTTAAAGCATGCAAAGAGGTTCCTACCAAGCGTAACTCTTGAGAATCTTTACACAGGTATTGTTGAGCCGCACTTTCGATTCTGTTGTTCTGTTTGGGGTTGTTGTGGTTCTCGTGAAATCAACCAGCTACAAAAGCTTCAAAACCGAGCTGCCAGGATCGTTACCAATAGCAGCTTTGACACCCCAAGCAGGCCACTCATCGAAAGGTTGGGCTGGAGAACCATTGAACAACTCATCAGCATTGAGTCAAAAACAGTGGTCTTCAAGTCACTCAATGAGTTGGCTCCGCAAGACCTGAGTAGCCTTTTCGAAAGAAATTCACAATGCTCCACCGCTGCCTTCAAAATACCGAGACCGACCTGAGGGTACCAAAGAAAACTTCTGCAAATGGGCAGAAATGCTTCTCTTTTAGGGGAGCAAGGTTGTGGAATAGCCTCTCGGCTGAGTCAAAGCAGGCATCGTCCCTAAACAATTTTAAAAAGTCTGTTCAGCGATAACTGCAGGGGTGGGGCCTGCGGTGGTGGCGCTGGTTGCCCTGGGGTGGCGGGCCGGCTCGGGGCGTATAGCGGTCATGGTTTTGATCGCTGTTCGCTCTGGGATGTCTTGTCGCCTGGGGGCGGCTGGTGCTGGCGCTGCAGGGCCTGCCTCTGCCAATGACTCCGGATTCGTTTTCGTGTTACTCTCTTTTATTCCTTTTTTAATATGTATATAAATGATCATTCCTTGTAAATAGGTTTTTAATAGTATGGTTTTCATTGTAATTAGATTAGGGTAGTTTTCTTTGGTATTCTTGTAATAATGATAAAGTTTTTAATGGAGGGCCCCTTGAAAAACGGCTTTTGCCGAAGGGCAACCCTCCTTAACCCTATCTGACCTGGGGGGGGGGGCGGATTCCGCCCCCCCTCGTATATTTTCATTTATAGGTTTTTCCCTGTTTGCTGAATGCCTCTGAGATTTAGCAAGTTTAACTTTCTATCATACAGCATTCAAACTGTAACAATTTTGGTATTCTATTTTTAGCCTTGTCTCCATGGTAACCAAGTTTTCATGCCGCACTCTGTGAAAAATACACATTGTATCTCTCTTAATCCTCTTTAATTGGTCCAATTAAGTCTAAACTATGAATTTACATCTATTTTGATCTACATATTTCATTTCTTTACCAAAAGTAAAGCTTTACGACCTTTTAACACACTTTCATTTTTATGACGTCATATGATGTCATAATGTTAATTGTGCTCTAGCAACAACAACAACAACGCTAATTAAACTATTGTTTCAAAAATTCATTGTTTACATAATGAACAACCTTTGTGCCAAATTTGGTTGCCATATCTCAAGTAACAACAAAGATAAACAGGGGGGGGCGGAATCCGCCCCCCCCCCCCCAGGCATTGAGTGTTTCAAATCACCCAGGTCAGATAGGGTTAACCCTTTCAGGGCTGAATATAGAAGCAGTTTAGGAAAAAAATCAATCAACATGTTTTTGGGGTTAAAAACCAAGGAGATTTCATATTTTGATGTGTTTTTGTGAAAAAAAATAGTTTTGGGGCAAAACTGGGGGGTGGGCCATATGGTCCTTCCAGCCGTTCGAGGAAAAAATTTTCAGTGTAAAAACAAAGTTAGGCATCTAAATCAGCTGATCAGAGTTTTCTATAAGTGACTTGAAACAATTTCAACCCTTATAAAGCTTCAGAGAGGTATATCTATTTATGAAAATCCTTGAAACAGTTCCTCTTCTCCGTCAAACATAGTCCCTTTTTGCATTTTTCGCATCCTATGCGGGTCTTCCCACCACAATGAAAGCAGCGAGGGCGATCTGCTCTATGAACTGGCCAATGGGCAACATCATCAGTGCGTACATCTGCCTGTGGTGGTACTACGTCAGGTGCCCTTCTTGGCCGTTTATCTACGCCTGGTGATCTCTCAGAACTGGGACGTCCTCTTCCCTTTCTCTGAGTGGGGCTTTCGGCCAATGACTGAGAGACTGCGGAAGTAAACTTCAACAGGTCAAACTGCTTTATGATGCCTTCTTGTCTGCAAACTCTGCGGTATAAGCACCATCCATTTATGACAGAAGTTGCTAAAACCCAAAAAAAGAAACGCATGTACCCCTTCCTGCTCTTATGATGAAGACGGTAAAGAGCTTGAAACATGTCAAAGAGGTCAACACCCCCCATGCCTCCATTGTAAAGTATGACAATTTGTGGTCTTGGGACATCAATGTATTTGTTGTCTTGCTTTGAAAACCTTTGAACCACATCAGTTGGATGGGTGAAAGAATAATTTGATGCCAGCTGAACCAATTTCTTATCATACCAGCGAACAATGGTAGTGCCAGTATTCAAATCCACTGCACCACAGAAGGAGCCCCTTCCTTCCTCCTTCAACTCCGCTTCACTTTTCAAAACTTTCCCACAATCTCTCAGACGATCCTGTCTTATTGTGCCAATTGCACACATTCCCCATTTCTTGAGCTTGGTCAGTAATTCAGGAAATGTAAAATAATTGTCAAAGTAAACCTTGTAGTTCTGTTTCTTTGGCAAATTACTGCACATCCTGAGTACCACATCTCCAGAACTTTTACCTATGCTATCAATTTGACTGATATTTTCCCTTTCGTGTGGATCTGGAGCACCTTTACCTCAAAATCATAACAAAATCCACTTTGGCCACTTCGGGAAAATATTTTGAACCCCCATTTCTTGGGTTTCTTTGGAAGGTATCTTCGAAGGCTGCTTTTTCCCTTGAATGGAATTATCTGTTCGTCAACAGCATTGTGCTCCTCAGGTGGGGCAGCCAAACAATTTTTTCTGAGCATTTGGAGTAGGGGGCGTACTTTGTATAGCTTGTCATATGCTTCATCATTTTTGCCAGGCGCTGTGGAATTATCACTGAAATGCAAAAATGACTTCAATTTCTTAAACCGGTCCCTACTAATCAAGTCAGCAATTGGGGTGTATCTGGTTGCAGCTTCCCAGTACATGGGATATCTGGGCATTTGTACAATGCACATTTTCAAAAAGACTGAGAGCAGCCTTTCAATCTCAGATTTTGTTGTTCCAATGCTTCCCTTCACAAGATCACATTGTACAGAATTTAGATTTGTTTGATCTGCAATAAGCTGGGTCATATCATCATCAAAAAAAGCCTTAAAAAAGTCAATAGGGTTTTCCAGGCCCCTTGAATCCACATGTAAGTCCCCTTTAAATTTGCTGCTCATTTGATTAGGTGGTGCTCTATCAGCTCTCCAACGATACTTAGGTCCTGGAACGTCAACAGTGTCTTGTGCATTCTTAGCAACACCAGCCAAAGGAATTAGATCTACAAGTGGGACATCATCATCAGAATCCAAAAACTCTGCCTCTTCATCACTGGAATCAGTATCTTGTTCTGAGTCGAGCCCAAATTCAGGATCTATGACAAGCCAACCCCCTTCATTCTCATCTTCTTCAATAAAGTTTGTAGCCATCATACCTAAATAAAGAATTAAATTTACGTTGGTAAACTAAAAAATGTTAATAGAGGAATGTTCTGCAGGTAAAATGTCAATTATTCTTGAGAATAATATCGTGGTAGGCAATACTAAACACAGGATAAGCATACACCCATTAGGCCTAACACATTCCTCGAAGAGCTGGAAGGGCCATATGGCCCAGCAGCAAAACAGAGGTGGCTTTCTTCCCCAAACGAATTTAATAGCATGATGATTAAATAATTGAAGAGATAAAGACTTGAGGATGTAGAAAAAATTTTTTGTTGGTATGTAGAGGCAGTCTCTTACCTGTCATAAGACTCTGAAGTTCGCCATTTTTGAACAGCTGGACCACCACTCTCAAAAATTGTCATGTGATCAAAGTCCTCCATGTAAATCTCACCAAACTTGGCTGTTTTCAAGAACAAAGGCTGGGCTGTATGGCTCTTGCAGCCACTCGTGGAAAGGCCACTTCTTAAATTTTTTTTAAAAGATTGAAGTGGTTTGGGCCATATGGCCATTCCCGCCCTTAAAAGGGTTAAATAAATGAAATGAAATGAAATAGAATATGGTTTATAAATCTCTGAACGCCCTCGCCCCTGATTACTTGTGAAACATATTTCAAAAGGTATCTGAAGCTACAAACCGTAAGCTGAGGAACTCTAAAACTGACCTTAGATTACCACTATTGAAAACATCCTTGACAACTATAGGCCAATATCAATATTGCCAGTTCTGTCTAAAACTATCAAAAAACTGGTTCATCAGCAGCTCATGAAATTCCTTGATGAAAACAGGTTGTTGTCTGACTTTCAATTTGGCTTCAGACCGAAAATGTCTACGGAGCTGGCAGCAACACTTTTTCTCGATAATATCCGCAAAAATGTTGATCAAGGATACATGGTTGGTGCTACTTTCATTGACCTCAGCAAGGCTTTCGATACGATAAGCCATCCAAAGCTAATAGCGAAGCTTCGTAGCTATGGTCTAAATGGAATTGAGCTTGAGTGGTTTACAAATTATCTGTTCAATCGTAACGCTCAAGTATCGTTCAATGGTTCTCTCTCCAATCCACAAAAGATGATAAGTGGGGTGCCGCAGGGATCAATCCTAGGCCCTCTCCTATTTATCCTCTTTTTCGACGACATCGCTTCCTCCACCAAAGGTGCCAGCATAATAAAATATGCAGACGACACCGTTATCTACGTAGCTGGTAAAGAGATCAAAGAAATAAAAGCAAAATTATCGAATGCAATGTCGGAACTTTCTGCCTGGTTCAATGAAAATGAATTGATCCTCAACCTGAAAAAAGGAAAAACTGAAGCCCTGTTATTTGGAACAGCACAGAGAATACAGAAATGTACGGAGCCTTTACGCATATTACACGAAAATGGTCAAATCAACATCACTTCAACATATAAGTATCTTGGTGTGCAGCTAGACTCTTCACTGAATCTTAACGGTGATTTTGATGCTAAATACAAGAAGGCCTCAGGTCGTTTACGACTCTTAGCAAAGATCAGAAATCATCTGGATATAGAGTCAGCAAAAGCCATCTACCGCTCAATGGTATTACCAGTGCTCACCTATTGCGGCATATTGAATCTGAAATTGACTAGGACACAAGAAAATAAGCTAAACTCGTTGCACAATCGCGCAATGCAAATAATCACAAAAAAGCGAACATGTAAAGTTATATCACCAGTAAATGCCATCAAAAGGAGGGTCTGCGTGTTAGTACACAATGTCCTACAGAACAATGTCTGTCATGCTTTAAGTCAATATTTTACATATCAAGAACACTGCAAGAACACAAGGAACAATAGATATAGTGTATGCCTTCCACGGATAAGAACTGAATACGCGAGGAAAGGCTTCTTCTACATGGGTGCAAAGACTTTTAATGAACTACCACTTACTGCAAGGATGTCTGACAATGTACTTGCTTTTAGGGAGATTATGGACAACATATACCGGGTGTCCCAAAAAAAAGTATCCGGATTTGGTCGATCCTAGCGATAAGAATATAGCGTGAATCAAACCGAAATGATTTTCAAAACATACCTCAAAAGCCAACTTGAACATAGATACCTCGTTTGTTGAATTCGGTGCACTGAAAGTGAAGATATCAATCTTCAAAGGACAAATTTGCCTCCACCTCCAAACCAGAGCTTTGGCGCTTTGGCCTAAGCAAATTCTTGAAGGTCTGTGAATGAAATCAACAAAATTTGAAGACGGCACAACAGATGGGTTTTACAAAATACAGTTTATGTGAGACCGATTGTCAAGGGAGCTCCGAAATCAGCTTCATTCACCTCAATATCGACGATTTATTTTACACATACTATTCACCGGTGAAAGTACTCCCTTGAGCATCAATACACTTTTGAAATCGTCGAATCATTCCTTGAAAAGAATTGTTTATTAGATCTCTCGGGGGCCACGGCAGGAAGGTCTGGAGATCTTTTGGGGGCCAATAGATATCTCCTCTCTTGTTGATGAACCACCCGGGAAATCAGCTTCGAAGATACGCGATGATCAACCTGATCTCGAGAGGTCTGATAACAAATTCTTTTCAAGGAATGATTCGACGATGTCAAAAGTGTGTTGATGCTCAAGGGAGTACTTCACCGGTGAATAGTAAGTATTAAATAAACTGTCGATATTGAGATGAATGAAGCTGATTTCGGGGCTCCCTTGACGATAGGTCTCACATGAACTGTATTTTGGAAAACACATCTGTTTTGCCGTCTTCAAATTTTGTTGATTTCATTCACAGACCTTCAAGAATTTGCTTAGGCCAAAGCGCCAAAGCTCTGGTTTGGAGGTGGAGGCAAATTTCTCCTTTGAAGATTAATATCTTCACCCTCAGTGCACCGATATCAACAAACGAGGTATCTATGTTCAAGTTGGCTATCGAGGTATGTTTTGAAAATCATTTCGGATTGATTCACGCTATATGCTTATCGCTAGGGTCGACCAAATCCGGATACTTTTTTTTGGGACACCGGGTATGTATAAGATTTTATCATGTTGATAATATAAAACTGTTTTTATTTCTTAGACCTGAAATTGTAATATATTTATGTTTTCTTTTTATGTACCTTTCTTTGTACAGGACAAACAATGATAACAGCAATTTTTGTAATTGTTGAAGTTTTTATCCTGTTAAAAAATTCGTTATGTTATTATTATTATTATTATTATTATCCTTCTTGTGGTCATGGAATAATGTGGTCATGGTGTTCTTGTGTGTCACCTTTCTCATGACATCCTTTCCAAGATGGCGGAGATCGCAGAATGGTCGTTAATTTTTGCTCTCCGTAATTTGGCAATTTTCTGGCTTATCAAATAACTATTTACTTCGTCTTTCATAATGTTTTTAGAATAAACAATAGGTTCAGCCATGGCAGTTACACTAGAGGTCGTAAAAGAGCTTCTGGAGGCACACCGTGCATCTTTTCAATGGCTAATGGATGACATGAAAGCCGAAGTGAAGGGCCTAAAAAAAGAGTTTGATGATTTCAAGGCTTCAATTCAATTTGTCAGCAATGAAAATGATTCTATCAAATCAACTATGAAAGTGGCGGAGGAAAATGTAAAGAAACTAACAAAGAAACTTGAAGTTGTCGAGATTGACATGTATGATACTGTTGAGGATATGCTAAACAAACAGGAATACATGGAGAACCAGTCACGCAGGAATAACTTGAAATTAATCGGCGTTCCTGAGGACCCATCGGAGCAGACATGGGATGATACAGAGAAAACTGTTAAAGCCTTGATTAAATCTGAACTTGGTATAAATGAAGACATTGTGATAGAAAGGGCTCATAGGATTGGTAAACCTAATCACAACCCAAAAAAGAAAGGCAGGAAGGATGGTTGGTCCAATGGCAATAATGAAGGCCCAAGGCATATCGTAGCGAAATTCCAGTCATGGAAAGTGAAAGAGAAGGTTGTACAAAAGGCAAGAGAAGTCAAGCCTGATTCAATTAAATTTGTTAATGATTTCTCAAGACGTACCATGGAAAAAAGATCCAGCCAGGTTGAAGAGATGATTAATGCTTGTAAGGCAGGTAAACTGGCCTATTTTGTGAATGGCAGCAAGTTAGTTATCAAGGACAGACAACCCAGTAATTATGTTCACAGGCAGAATGCAACCAAGCAGCATGAAAAGTCTCCTGTCAAACCAACCAGCTCCACTTTAGATGGTAGTTCAGAAGGTGATGATGAAGTTGTTTTCAAAGAATCATAGACCAATGAACAGTAAAATTGTGTTGTTTTCTTTTTTTTATTTTTCATTTCAGTACAGGGCTGAGTTATGACGAAACCATCTAGGTATCCATGTGGCATCTGCCACAAAAATGTTGGTGAAAATCAAGCAGCAATTTTTTGCACAGAATGTAACTCTTATGTACACATTAAATGCAATGACACCTCACTTTCTGACTATAGAATATACCAGGCTGAGCCTGATGATATTGCATGGTTCTGCAAAAACTGCACTCCAGCTCTATTTCCATTTGGTACCCTTGAATGCGAAGAGTTATCTAACCTTTACGATTTTGACCTACCTTCATTTGTTGATTTTGCTCCATCATTTGAAGTCACTTCAAATCTTACGAGCCTACCTAACTTAGAAGACTATGATATAGATGAACACTTACCTTCAAATATCAATTCTAGTTATCATTCTGCTGATGATTTGGCTAATTGCTGCTCTTCTGGTTCTGATTTGTCTTTATTACATATGAATATTAGGAGTCTCTCATGTCATTATGATGAGTTTGTTTCTACCTTAGTAAATCTTGGGGTAAACTTTGATGTTGTTGCTGTTTCTGAAATTTGGCATACTTTTGACAATCCTATACAAATGAATGTGGAAATTCCTGGCTATAAACTCTTTCTCGGTCAGTCACATAGCCAAAATGGTGGTGTAGGACTTTACATTAAGTCTTGCCTTGCACCAATTCATAGGGCAGATCTTAGTAAAGACAGTAATGACTTTGAGACTGTGTGGGTTGAAGTTGAAAACAAGCATGGCAAAAATTATCTGTTTTGTTGTGCTTATCGCCATCCAAGTTCTAACCTTGATAATTTTTCTAACTATTTACAAGAAATTCTCTCTACTCAAGCTGTTGCGGACAAGCAACTATTCATTCTAGGTGATTTCAACAGTGATCTTTTGAACTACAACTCTCATACACCCACTGCAAATTTTGTAAATTTGCTTTTTTCAAAACAACTTCTTCCATATATTGTTCATCCATCCAGAGTATCTGGGAACTCTGCTACTCTTATTGACAATATTTTTTCAAATACATGTGATCAGGAAACTGTAAGTGGAAATATATTGATGCAATTAACTGACCACTTCCCCCAATTTTTAATAGTCAAGCATGGAGGCATTACATATAAGAATCTATCATACTACCAACATGATTACTCTAAACTGAATGCTGAAAGGCTTCAAAATGACTTTGCTAACATAAACCTTAATTACCTGAATGATGACAGTCTAACTATAAATGCTAAATTTAACTTATTCCTCTCTAGTCTTGACAAGTTGGTTAATAAACATGCCCCTTTAAAGAAACTCAGTAAACATGATATTAAATTAAGAAACAAACCATGGGTCAGCACTAAAATTCAAAAAATGATACGGGTCAGAGACAGGTTATTTAAAAGGTTAAAAAGGAGTGATGATCAATTAGTTAAGGATTCGTATAAAAAAACTAGGAATCAAGTTACAACTGCTTTGAAAGAGAGCAAAGCTTCTTATTATTATAACTACTTTCAATCAAAGAGCAACAATATGAAACAACTATGGACTGGCATAAAATCAATCATAAACATAAAGAAATCTGATGTGAATGTTATAACCAAAATCAAAGACTCTAATGGTGATATAACATCTGACCCAGCTGTAATTGCTAATGTTTTCAATAAGTTTTTTGTTAATGTCTCTCATAATGTTACTAAATCCATACCAAGATCTAAAAAGTCACCCATGTGCTTCATGGGTAAGAGAGTCAATGAATCATTGTTCATTTCTCCATCTGTTGCTTTTGAAACATCTGACATAATTAATCTGCTGAAAGTGGGCAAATCTATAGGCCCAAACAGTATCCCAATTAAAATTTTGAAAATTTTATGTCCAGTGATATCCTCTCCATTGTCTCAACTCATAAATGACTCATTTCAATGTGGCAATTTTCCTGATAAAATGAAACTTGCAAAGGTCATTCCCTTGTTCAAAAAAGGTTGTGTTGTTACAACATCTAATCATAGACCCATATCCCTTTGTCAGCTTTCAGCAAAATTACAGAAAAAATAATGTACAAACGTCTGTATAACTTCTTAGAGCTACACAATGTTTTATATTCTATGCAATTCGGTTTTCGTGCCAGCCATTCTATAAATCATGCACTGATTAGTATGACAGAGAAGATAAAGGAAAGCTTAGACAACAGAAGATTTGGTTGTGGAATTTTTCTTGATTTGCAAAAAGCATTTGATACTGTAAACCACGAAATTCTTTTGGACAAACTTGAACACTATGGAACGTGGACCAGCTTTAAACTGGTTTAGATCCTACCTCTCAGATAGAAAACAATATGTTTCTGTTAATGGGTTTAATTCCAACCTACTTAGTGTTACATGTGGGGTACCCCAGGGCTCTGTCCTTGGTCCTCTGCTTTTCCTTATTTTCATAAATGACTTACCTAACTCATCTCCTAAGTTTTGTTTTTATCTTTTTGCTGATGACACTAACATATATTTTGAAGCTGATAAAATTAGTGAACTTGAAAAAGTTGTCAATAAAGAATTAGGTAATGTTAAACAGTGGCTTGACACTAACAGATTGTCTTTAAACATTGAGAAAACTAACTTTATAATTTTCAGGTCACAGAGAAACCACCCCCCTAACAGATAATATTAACATAAAAATTGGTAAACAAAATGTAAAACGATCTCAATATGTTAAATTCCTAGGTATTCTACTTGATGAAAATCTCAGCTGGAAATACCATCTGAGTGAACTTGCCAAAAAATTAGCAAGAACTTGTGGCATGTTTTTCAAGGTAAGACACTTTCTTCCTGTTGATGTGTTGATATGTCTTTACAATTCTTTGTTTGCTTCTTTTCTTCAGTATGGAATTGTGGTTTGGGGTTTTGCATATGATGTTCACATTCAACCAATTTTCTTATTGCAAAAGAGAATAATCAGAGCTATTGCCTTTCAAAGTTTTTCCTCGCCTTCCTCTCCTATCTTCTCTGATCTAAAGATCCTGAAACTGCAGGATTTGTTTCAACTAAAACTTCTTTCCTTTGTTTATGAATGTATCAATAAGATTTCTCCTGTCTGTTTTTACAATTTCTTTGAATCAATCAAATCCATTCATCAACATGATACTCGAAAGGCTTCAAAGAATGATATTTTCTTGACTCGGAAAAACACTCTTCAATATGGCATAAGATCTGTTCGTTTCTCTGGTGCTGAATCCTGGAATAGTATTCCTACAACTATTAAAGAATCTGTATCCTTGGTTTGCTTTCGCTATAAACTAAAGTCATATCTACTTGCAAAAAGCATTGACAACTAACCTTTGAAATTTTCCACACTCTTTTCATATCCCTAAATAACCAAATTGGAGATTCCCATTCAAGTAATCTAATTTGATCTCTGTGAAAATCTTTCTGCGAGCAGGGGGGTCTCCCTCCTCGATTAGCCTTGCTCTTGAGGGAGTTCCTCCTTTAAATGATTCCCCTCCATACATATCAAACTGATATTTTTTGTCTCATGCAAATTCGTAACTTTTATATTTGACTTGTAAATTATTTGTTATTTAAATTTGTTGTATTTTAGTTATGAAATGTATGTTGTGTGGAATTTAAAATATATGAACCTGAACCTGAACCTGAACCTGAATCAACTGGTCAGAAATCATTTGCTTACGGAGGGGCTAGGGTCTGGAGTGATCTAGATAGTGTTGTCAAAGTGTCCGCATCATTCAGCTCCTTTCGAAGAAATTATAAAACCAAACTATGACTCATCTCGTTTTCCTTTCCTTTTTTTTGACTGAGATTATTGTAAATGGGGTTGTATATTTTAGTTATTATTATGTTTTGTTTTTGCATGGCTCCCTGTAAAACAGTGTGTTAACTGAGTGGATTACCATGGATAAAAAAGTTAAAATGGAAAATGAAAAAATGAGAATCCGGGGAAACATTAACGTAGAGAAAACTTATGTAAGTATCTCGTTCCATGAAGTTTATACTGCTGTTTTAGCAATTTTTAGCAACTTTCTGCAAAACGTTAACTGTCCTTGTCTTGTCTGGTCTCGTCCCCTTTACAAAGTTATTGCACGACAACTTGTCAGTCCGCACTATGCAAGAAGACGGATTCTCCGTGTCAAGTTGTTGTCATTATACCTGAACTTGAAATCACGAAATCATTGTCGCGTCATCTTAAGAATGCTTCCAACACAGGAAATCCTTTTCGTAAAGGACTCTGATATGAAAGCAATGATTTCCCCAGTATCGGTAGGTAAGATCCAATCCCTACTTTTTCATAGACATAGGAACCGGGAGGGCACTACTGGGGGCACGTGCTCCCCAAGATTTTGCAACAAAGAAAGACGTATTATGTATTTTATATGTTCATATATTTTCATATTTGATTTGTTTAGGGAGGGTTGCCCTTCAACCGAAGTTGATTTTTAAGGGGCCATTTCAAGTGCCCTTTTTATTTTCAGAAAATGCCGCATGGCTTCAAGGACAAGAGCAAAGCTTTTTACCGGTGTAATAGAATTCCTTGTCAGATTTTTTCGCACACTTTAATTGCATGATCTCTGATTGCAGATTTTTAGTCTAAATTCACAAACAGAAGCCAGACTAGTCGTGAAGAAAAACAAAAGGTTGTCCTTGCACAAGGAACAGGTTATTAGAAACTCCCGGAAAAGTATAACTCGAGAAACTATCTACCTTACTAAAAGAAATTAATGACTTTGTTTTCAATTTTCTGCTTCATGATATTACTCGGAAGGTACTTGAATAATGCCTAAACACCGGAAAGGCTTCAAAACTTTGTTTTGAAGTGTTGAGGAGGGCATGGGTAGGGAAAAAGAAGGTAGGTATGGAACGTGCAAGAAACTGCAAGAAACTCAGAATGCCGACAGTTTGATTCATCCAAGAAATTTTCAGTCCCAGCTCAGCTTTTACGTGCGTGGGAAAGCCTACATTTGGTTCCAGACCCATCAAAAGTAAACGACATTCCCTTCGATTATTTCAGGTCTTGTACCCCTCTGGAAACCCAATGGGCCCATAAAATTCGATGGGCGTTGATCGACTAACGATGACAGATTTTCTAGAAATCGTAGTGGAAACCGTCTAAAATATGCAGCAGAAAAGCTCTGAACGAGTCCGCGAAATTAGGTCCGTGCTTTAGAATTTCGCCCTATAGCAAAATTCTAAAACGAGGACCAAATATCGCGGACCTACAAGAAAGTCCACGAGATGAAGGTCCGCGTTTTAGAATTTCACCCTATAGCGAAATTCTATAACACGGACAACATTTCGCGGACCTGAAAGTCATGTTTGTCAAGAAGGTCCGCGTGGTTCGCGAGGTCCGCGTTATAGACCTGGCCGCTTCCTTTGGATGGAATGGTGCTAAAGGCAAGGAAAGTTCTAAAAAAGAGAGAGGGAGACAAAGGCATCTCCAGCAAACTGTTTGGAAATGAATGAATAGCAATCAACATGATTAAAACTGTTTCTAAACTGAAACATAAAGATGGCACTGGAGATCGAAGTTCCTGTGCCTTTTTTATGAAAATGAAAGAAAATGAAAATGTTTCTGCCAGTCTCCTACCAAGATTTGTTGGAAATAGGTTCCATGTTATGTTCCACCTTAAAGGTTCTCTTTTTCATCTTAAAGACCCATTGCTAGCCATGACCCTTTGTGCACCAAATGTAATGCAATACAAAGGGAGTTTAGGCCAAAAAGGACTTTCAGATAATACAAAAGTCTACTTTGGCACCACGAAAGATCATGGTTAGTAATGGGTCTTTAAGGTGAATGTGTTGTCAAAGCGTCCGCATCATTCAGCTCCTTTCGAAGAAATTATAAAACCAAACTATGACTCATCTCATTTTCCTTTCCTTTTTTTTGACTGAGATTATTGTAAATAGGGTGTATATTTTAGTTATTATTATGTTTTGTTTTTGCATGGCTCCCCGTAAAACAGTGTGTTAACTGAGTGGATTACCATGGATAAAAAAGTTAAAATGGAAAATGACGTTTCATTACAAGCATTGCGTTTCATAGGAAACTGGATGGAACAAGCTTATGGAGACAAAGAAAATGTGGGACATTTTGAGGAAAAAAGTCTTTTCAAGATGGTGCTCGCTTCTTTAGAGCAATACAAGAATCAGCCAGCGTCAATTCCTGGTTGAAATGACTCAAACGTTGTTCTGTCGCTAAAAGACTTGCTTACATTATGAGTATTTTTTGAAATATATTTTGGCTCAGTAAATTTTGCAAATTAAGGATTTTGAGGAAAAGGGCATGCCAGAAATTGTCATAAAGTGGTCAAAGATAGGGGATCGATTTACAGGCATTTCAGAACTTCAAAACAATGTGGAGCGTGTTTATTTCAGAATTTGAATAGGCAGCTCAATCAAAAGTTCCTATAGAAAGTTAATAGTCCCCAGGTACATCAGAATTGGGAATAAACGTTCCCTGTAAACTCATTGTATTTCAAAGGAATTCAACTTTCCATGCAATTTGAGGATTCTTTAAAGAAAAGAAGTATCATTGTCCTTTGACACAAGAATATTTTAGGTATCTAGGCACTATAAAACTGCTCTGAAAACTTTTGACTCAGTTGCCTATTCCTAGTCTGAAATTAAACACACTCCTTGCTGTTTTGAAGATCTGAAATAGATGTGCATTGATTCCTGTTTTGACTACTTTTTGAGTATTTCAGGCATGCCAATTTCTTCAAAATCCTTAATTTGGAGAATTTACTGTACCAACAAAAATTATAAAAAATAATCCCAATGTAGAGCAGTCTTTTAGCAACTGAACAACATTTTAAGCGTTTCAACCTGCATCTTACTCATTTTCTATAATAGATTCGGTTGGGTCACTCTTTTGGGTCAGATATTCCTAGAAAGGTATTACAGTAACTGATGTCATTTTTGATGCAATTGACTATCACAAGAAAATATGATCACGTTTATGCTTGTAGGTGTTTGTGTGGACTGGAGTGAGTTCCCCATTGCTGCTGCTTCTAGAGGTTTTGCATTTCCTTTCTTCTTTTGCTGCTACTCTTGTACTTTCTGGCCAACTTTTCTTTTGAAATTGTGGAAAATCATGACACATTCAGTACCAATTTCACCTGCATCGATGTTACTGGTGAAATTCAGTGAGAGTTCATGACATTGATAGATGTTACTAGGAACACAATCAATCAATGGGTAACCTTGAAGGATACTATCTTGAATGAGCTCACAGGTAAATATGAGCTGAATGGAAAATACCATTGCAGGGGATGTGTAGGTAATAAAGGGCCAGGTCTATAACACGGACCTCGCGGACCTTCTCGACAAACACGACTTTCAGGTCCGCGAAATGTGGTCCGCGTTTTAGAATTTTCCCGTAGAGCTAAATTCTAAAACGCGGACCTTAATTTCTCGGACTTCTTCCAATGTCCGCGAGATTTGGTCCGCGTTATAGAACTTCGCTATTGGGTGAAATTCTAAAACGCGGACCTTCATCTCGCAGGCTTTCTCGTAGGTCCGCAAAATTTGACTCACTTTAATTTGTTTGTGATCTTGCCTCTTTTCAATTTTCTATTTGGAGCCAATTCACAAATCATTGACCATAATTTCTCTTAATATCATTTGCACACAATTTAACTGTAGAGTCCAAGGCTAGTTTTACAGAAAAATGATCAGAACATTATTTTTGTCACTTAACATTTGAAAACATTTTCATTACACAACGTTTTATGATTTACTACTATTATTCCGCTAAATGTAACTAATAAAAAGCAATAAGACGCAACAAGAGGATGTAACAGTAAAGTAATAAAATGATAATGACAACATTGCTTCCAAAAGGTTTACATACTGAGTTCCAAATTAACATGCTTTGAACAAGCTTGCAGCCCGGTTGCCAGTTTCTATGGCCAGGAACTCCCTTAACTCTCTTCCCACAGAGTCCTCTTGGTTATATACCCAGAGAGTATCCTTGATTTCATTGATGTGACATCCAAGAATTATTAGTTCACAATTTCGATTGTGGTACATTTTTGCCTTGGAAAAAAATTAGAAACAGAATGATTCATGTTGTGGATTACAGCCAAAACTACGTTCAAAAGATGAAGGGTACATGCCTTGCACATGTATGTATGTATTTATAATTTCGCCAAAAAAACAAAAACTATCAAATATTAAAATACAATAAATCGATTTAAAAAGAAAAGAAAGATCTAATAACAGGCGTGTGACATTAAAATATATACAGCTATCTAAATTAAAAACACCCTTAGGTAAAATGGGAGGGATAGCATTAAGAGGTCAGTGTGACCTTGATTCCATAATGGTCCCTCCATAGGTGTCAATGAAAGAAAAATGTTAATGGAAGAAAAGAAAATTATTGTAGATGTTGAAATATTTTTATTTGAACCAAATCAGTAGTAAGAGAGTGTGTGAGGTGTTAATAATACACATGTACATCATCTTCCTTCCTTTGTATATCTTTGAAAAAATTTTCTTTGATCTTATGTTTAAATGTGTTGACATTGTTGGTAGATTTCAAGTCTGATGCAAGACTTGAAATCAGCTTTCTGTGAGGTGCACAAGGGTCAGAACTTACAAGTGAAATTGAATTATTAGCTTAACAGTAGAAACAAAGTAAGAAGACCAAAGATGGCAAAGGTTTCAATCATTTCAAAAATCGTTTCAAGTCATGTGATTATTTACTTTTATGATGATACGTTTGTTACGAGAAATCATTGCAATTTTCATTGTCGATCATTGTGATCTTTGCATCTCTCATCATCCTTTTGTCATCATGAAAACTGTTTGTTGTCTTTCTGACAGGTTTAGGGACCTTCTTCGGCAAGTCTTACGAGAAACACAGTTCAGGTGTTTGATGTTGTTAGCAGCATCACAAAGAAAGCAAGGTCTTGAGGCTGTTTTCTTGAAAAATGAAAATGCAAAATCCCATTGATGTGTGCACAGTGAAAACAATGTACATGGTACAAAGCTGCCAAATGAACAAACAGCGAGTTTCCTTGAAAATGGATGTAAAAGAAAAACTATTCGTAATATTTGGATGTTGGTATCTTGAGAAATCGTTATCTTCTTTTTTTTCGCGATCATGGCGGCTGAGTGGAGCATGTGTTTCTTTCGCTCAGGATCATAGTCGTATATCTTGATTTAATTTATGAATTTATGGTTCCGTTTAAAAAAAAAGTTCAGTTTAAGTTACATGTTATTAATGGAAGGGTCTTTGGTTGTCTTGGTTATCTAGAAAGATGACTAACGGTGATAAAGAGGAGCTGGTCAGTCTGTCAGTTGTCAAGAGCCTAATGGCCGTTCAGGAAAATGCGTTCCCCAGTAAGATCGAAGTAATGTTCAATGGACTGAGAGAGGATATAAAAGAGGTTAAAAAAGATGTGGTAGAGTTACAAAAGAGTCTCGAATTTAGTCTAAAAGACGTCGCTGAAATTGAGGAGGAAGCTATCACTTGTTACCAAAACTGTTGACAAAAATTGGACTAGCTTTGAGAAGCAAATGATGGAGGTCATGCATGTTGAAAACAAGGTTGAATATATTGAGAATCAGTCGAGGAGAAATAACGTAAAGCTGGTTGGCCTAAATGAATCTGACGATGAAGTATCTTGGGATAACACGGAGAAAATAGTTGTTGAATGTTTCCACAAAAATGACATAAACTATGTTTATGTTACATAAACTATGTTTATTTTTCATTTCTGAGCACATAAACTATGTTTTTGTTCATAAACTATGCTTTTGTGCAAAGAGTGTTGTAGCCATTGTTCCAGTAAGTGTCAGTAGTAGTAGTAGTCATAGTACTTTCCTGTAGAGTCATGTTAGAAAAAATGACAGGCTTACCTTATTGTGAACACAGCTGTGGATTGTCCCTCAGGGTAGTCACATGTGTTTTCCTAAAACATTGTTATTAAACTGGTGTCCAGCCATTAGTGTTGTTAACTGTCAAAAGAAGATGGAGGTCTTGTCCAGCGATAGCAGCAACAATTTTCAGCTTCCTGAAAACTTTGAGGAAGTGGTGTTGCTCGCACCATCAAATGTCTCAACTCTACGGCATCTGCACTATCCAGGCAAAGAAGAGAGGACAAGGAAGTGTAGCACCAAGAAAAGGGGACCAGCAGCTCATTAGATTATCACTTTCCAGCTGGTGCCAATCTTCCTTCAAGGGTGAGAGATTCGGATGATGCCACTGTTAAGTTACACAAGCAGATGGGCTACGCTAGGCATGAACGATTTTGAAGCGACCAAGTGAGCCAGAAAAAATTCCCTCTTCTCAAAATGCATAGCACCAACAGTACTTCAAAGATTTGAAAGGTTCTAATTCTAGTTAAAAGCTGACCGATAGAAGTATTTTTGTGATTATTCTCGCAGCTTTACTAGCACTAGAAACATAGATAAAGTAAACCTTACTAAAATATCATGGTTGCGAAATCACAAAGGACTCCTTGCACAGATGAATAAATAAACTGCACTGTGCAACGTACTCGTAGTCATTTGTTCAGATTAAAGTTTCACATTAAAAGATCTCTTGGCTATACTGTCACAATAGCACTACAAAGACAAAGCATCTTGCTTTGATGCATCATTTTCTCACGTGCAATCAGCTTTCAATGGTTTGGCCAATAAAACGGATTGATCATAAAACTTAAAAATGTCTTAGCATGTGAAATATTTTGATGGCTCAGAGAAACCATCATTATGCATAGAGTACAATATGACCCACTTTAATTTGTTTGTGATCTTGCCTCTTTTCAATTTTCTATTTGGAGCCAATTCACAAATCATTGACCATAATTTCTCTTAATATCATTTGCACACAATTTAACTGTAGAGTCAAAGGCTAGTTTTACAGAAAAATGATCAGAACATTATCTTTGTCACTTAACATTTGAAAACCTTTTCATTACACAACGTTTTATGATTTACTACTATTATCCCGCTAAATGTAACTAATAAAAAGCAATAAGACGCAATAAGAGGATGTAACAGTAAAGTAATAAAATAATAATGACAACATTGCTTCCAAAAGGTTTACATACTGAGTTCCAAATTAACATGCTTTGAACAAGCTTGCAGCCCGGTTGCCAGTTTCTATGGCCAGGAACTCTCTTCCCACAGAGTCCTCTTGGTTATATACCCAGAGAGTATTTTTGATGTTATTGATGTGACATCCAAGAATTATTAGTTCACAATTTCGATTGTGGTACATTTTTGCCTTGGAAAAAAATTAGAAACAGAATGATTCATGTTGTGGATTACAGCCAAAACTATGTTCAAAAGATGAAGGGTACATGCCTTGCACATGTATGTATGTATTTATAATTTCGCCAAAAAAACAAAAACTATCAAATATTAAAATGCAATAAATCGATTTAGAAAGAAAAGAAAGATCTAATAACAGGCGTGTGATATTAAAATATATACAGCTATCTAAATTAAAAACACCCTTAGGTAAAATGGGAGGGATAGCATCAAGAGGTCAGTGCGACCTTGATTCCATAATGGTCCCTCCAAAGGTGTTAATGAAAGAAAAATGTTAATGGAAGAAAAGAAAATTATTGTAGATGTTGAAATGTTTTTATGTGAACCAAATCAGTAGTAAGAGAGTGTGCGAGGTGTTAATAATACACATGTACATCATCTTCCTTCCTTTGTATATCTTTGAAAAAATTTTCTTTGATCTTATGTTTAAATGTGTTGACATTGTTGGTAGATTTCAAGTCTGATGCAAGACTTGAAATCAGCTTTCTGTGAGGTGCACAAGGGTCAGAACTTACAAGTGAAATTGAATTATTAGCTTAACAGTAGAAACAAAGTAAGAAGACCAAAGATGGCAAAGGTTTCAATCATTTCAAAAATCGTTTCAAGTCATGTGATTATTTACTTTTATGATGAAACGTTTGTTACGAGAAATCATTGCAATTTTCATTGTCGATCATTGTGATCTTTGCATCTCTCATCATCCTTTTGTCATCATGAAAACTGTTTGTTGTCTTTCTGACAGGTTTAGGGACCTTCTTCGGCAAGTCTTACGAGAAACACAGTTCAGGTGTTTGATGTTGTTAGCAGCATCACAAAGAAAGCAAGGTCTTGAGGCTGTTTTCTTGAAAAATGAAAATGCAAAATCCCATTGATGTGTGCACAGTGAAAACAATGTACATGGTACAAAGCTGCCAAATGAACAAACAGCGAGTTTCCTTGAAAATGGATGTAAAAGAAAAACTATTCGTAATATTTGGATGTTGGTATCTTGAGAAATCGTTATCTTCTTTTTTTTCGCGATCATGGCGGCTGAGTGGAGCATGTGTTTCTTTCGCTCAGGATCATAGTCGTATATCTTGATTTAATTTATGAATTTATGGTTCCGTTTAAAAAAAAAGTTCAGTTTAAGTTACATGTTATTAATGGAAGGGTCTTTGGTTGTCTTGGTTATCTAGAAAGATGACTAACGGTGATAAAGAGGAGCTGGTCAGTCTGTCAGTTGTCAAGAGCCTAATGGCCGTTCAGGAAAATGCGTTCCCCAGTAAGATCGAAGTAATGTTCAATGGACTGAGAGAGGATATAAAAGAGGTTAAAAAAGATGTGGTAGAGTTACAAAAGAGTCTCGAATTTAGTCTAAAAGACGTCGCTGAAATTGAGGAGGAAGCTATCACTTGTTACCAAAACTGTTGACAAAAATTGGACTAGCTTTGAGAAGCAAATGATGGAGGTCATGCATGTTGAAAACAAGGTTGAATATATTGAGAATCAGTCGAGGAGAAATAACGTAAAGCTGGTTGGCCTAAATGAATCTGACGATGAAGTATCTTGGGATGACACGGAGAAAATAGTTGTTGAATGTTTCCACAAAAATGACATAAACTATGTTTATGTTACATAAACTATGTTTATTTTTCATTTCTGAGCACATAAACTATGTTTTTGTTCATAAACTATGCTTTTGTGCAAAGAGTGTTGTAGCCATTGTTCCAGTAAGTGTCAGTAGTAGTAGTAGTCATAGTACTTTCCTGTAGAGTCATGTTAGAAAAAATGACAGGCTTACCTTATTGTGAACACAGCTGTGGATTGTCCCTCAGGGTAGTCACATGTGTTTTCCTAAAACATTGTTATTAAACTGGTGTCCAGCCATTAGTGTTGTTAACTGTCAAAAGAAGATGGAGGTCTTGTCCAGCGATAGCAGCAACAATTTTCAGCTTCCTGAAAACTTTGAGGAAGTGGTGTTGCTCGCACCATCAAATGTCTCAACTCTACGGCATCTGCACTATCCAGGCAAAGAAGAGAGGACAAGGAAGTGTAGCACCAAGAAAAGGGGACCAGCAGCTCATTAGATTATCACTTTCCAGCTGGCGCCAATCTTCCTTCAAGGGTGAGAGATTCGGATGATGCCACTGTTAAGTTACACAAGCAGATGGGCTACGCTAGGCATGAACGATTTTGAAGCGACCAAGTGAGCCAGAAAAAATTCCCTCTTCTCAAAATGCATAGCACCAACAGTACTTCAAAGATTTGAAAGGTTCTAATTCTAGTTAAAAGCTGACCGATAGAAGTATTTTTGTGATTATTCTCGCAGCTTTACTAGCACTAGAAACATAGATAAAGTAAACCTTACTAAAATATCATGGTTGCGAAATCACAAAGGACTCCTTGCACAGATGAATAAATAAACTGCACTGTGCAACGTACTCGTAGTCATTTGTTCAGATTAAAGTTTCACATTAAAAGATCTCTTGGCTATACTGTCACAATAGCACTACAAAGACAAAGCATCTTGCTTTGATGCATCATTTTCTCACGTGCAATCAGCTTTCAATGGTTTGGCCAATAAAACGGATTGATCATAAAACTTAAAAATGTCTTAGCATGTGAAATATTTTGATGGCTCAGAGAAACCATCATTATGCATAGAGTACAATATGACCCACTTTAATTTGTTTGTGATCTTGCCTCTTTTCAATTTTCTATTTGGAGCCCATTCACAAATCATTGACCATAATTTCTCTTAATATCATTTGCACACAATTTAACTGTAGAGTCAAAGGCTAGTTTTACAGAAAAATGATCAGAACATTATCTTTGTCACTTAACATTTGAAAACCTTTTCATTACACAACGTTTTATGATTTACTACTATTATCCCGCTAAATGTAACTAATAAAAAGCAATAAGACGCAATAAGAGGATGTAACAGTAAAGTAATAAAATAATAATGACAACATTGCTTCCAAAAGGTTTACATACTGAGTTCCAAATTAACATGCTTTGAACAAGCTTGCAGCCCGGTTGCCAGTTTCTATGGCCAGGAACTCTCTTCCCACAGAGTCCTCTTGGTTATATACCCAGAGAGTATTTTTGATGTTATTGATGTGACATCCAAGAATTATTAGTTCACAATTTCGATTGTGGTACATTTTTGCCTTGGAAAAAAATTAGAAACAGAATGATTCATGTTGTGGATTACAGCCAAAACTATGTTCAAAAGATGAAGGGTACATGCCTTGCACATGTATGTATGTATTTATAATTTCGCCAAAAAAACAAAAACTATCAAATATTAAAATGCAATAAATCGATTTAGAAAGAAAAGAAAGATCTAATAACAGGCGTGTGATATTAAAATATATACAGCTATCTAAATTAAAAACACCCTTAGGTAAAATGGGAGGGATAGCATCAAGAGGTCAGTGCGACCTTGATTCCATAATGGTCCCTCCAAAGGTGTTAATGAAAGAAAAATGTTAATGGAAGAAAAGAAAATTATTGTAGATGTTGAAATGTTTTTATGTGAACCAAATCAGTAGTAAGAGAGTGTGCGAGGTGTTAATAATACACACGTACATCATCTTCCTTCCTTTGTATATCTTTGAAAAAATTTTCTTTGATCTTATGTTTAAATGTGTTGACATTGTTGGTAGATTTCAAGTCTGATGCAAGACTTGAAATCAGCTTTCTGTGAGGTGCACAAGGGTCAGAACTTACAAGTGAAATTGAATTATTAGCTTAACAGTAGAAACAAAGTAAGAAGACCAAAGATGGCAAAGGTTTCAATCATTTCAAAAATCGTTTCAAGTCATGTGATTATTTACTTTTATGATGATACGTTTGTTACGAGAAATCATTGCAATTTTCATTGTCAATCATTGTGATCTTTGCATCTCTCATCATCCTTTTGTCATCATGAAAACTGTTTGTTGTCTTTCTGACAGGTTTAGGGACCTTCTTCGGCAAGTCTTACGAGAAACACAGTTCAGGTGTTTGATGTTCTTAGCAGCATCACAAAGAAAGCAAGGTCTTGAGGCTGTTTTCTTGAAAAATGAAAATGCAAAATCCCATTGATGTGTGCACAGTGAAAACAATGTACATGGTACAAAGCTGCCAAATGAACAAACAGCGAGTTTCCTTGAAAATGGATGTAAAAGAAAAACTATTCGTAATATTTGGATGTTGGTATCTTGAGAAATCGTTATCTTCTTTTTTTTCGCGATCATGGCGGCTGAGTGGAGCATGTGTTTCTTTCGCTCAGGATCATAGTCGTATATCTTGATTTAATTTATGAATTTATGGTTCCGTTTAAAAAAAAAGTTCAGTTTAAGTTACATGTTATTAATGGAAGGGTCTTTGGTTGTCTTGGTTATCTAGAAAGATGACTAACGGTGATAAAGAGGAGCTGGTCAGTCTGTCAGTTGTCAAGAGCCTAATGGCCGTTCAGGAAAATGCGTTCCCCAGTAAGATCGAAGTAATGTTCAATGGACTGAGAGAGGATATAAAAGAGGTTAAAAAAGATGTGGTAGAGTTACAAAAGAGTCTCGAATTTAGTCTAAAAGACGTCGCTGAAATTGAGAAGGAAGCTATCACTTGTTACCAAAACCGTTGACAAAAATTGGACTAGCTTTGAGAAGCAAACGATGGAGGTCATGCATGTTGAAAACAAGGTTGAATATATTGAGAATCAGTCGAGGAGAAATAACGTAAAGCTGGTTGGCCTAAATGAATCTGACGATGAAGTATCTTGGGATGACACGGAGAAAATAGTTGTTGAATGTTTCAAAAACAAGCTTGACTTTCAAGAGACAGTGGAGATTGAAAGAGCGCATCGAATTGGTGTGAAACGCCCACCAGGAGCAACCCGTGAAGACGGTTCGTCGTATGGGCCTAGGCCAGTAGTTGCGAAACTCAAGTCCTGGAAGCAAAAAGAGGCAATTCTTAAAGCAGCAAGGATAAAGAAACCTGATGGGATCTATTGTCATCCTGACCTTGCAGAGAAAACCTTGGAGAGACGAAAAAGCAAAATTCCAGATCTTATTCAAGCTCGACGTGAAGGGAAAAATGCATATTTTATACGAGACAAGTTGATCACATCACAGAAGCCTTTTCACTCTAACAGAAGGTCACAAAGAAGTCAAAGACAAAAAAGTCACGAAGATGATGAAGAGACAGAGGTCACCTTTGGTTGATGTTGGACTCAGTGACTCAATGAACTGATACAAAATTTTTGTGTTAATCTACTGCTCAAAGTATGTAAAACTTTCTTTTTCAGTTCAGTCTCAATCTGGTTAATATTTTCTAGGTCAAGATGGTAAGAACCTTTAAATATCCCTGTGGCATTTACCACAAAAACGTGAACAATAAAGGCATTTTCTGCAACAGTTGTAATTTTTGGCACCATCTAAAATGCAATGACATATCTGCCTCAGAATATCAAGCACTTTCAAATGAACCTGATGATGTTCCATGGTTTTGCTTAAATTGCACAATAAGTTATCATGAGTCCATTTTTCCTTTTGGTGTTATTGATAATGAAACATTGTCAAATCTTTTTGATTTTGACAAACCGTCTGTTGCCCTCTTTTGAAATCACCTCTCGTCTTACCAACTTGCCAAACCTGCAAGACTATGATATTGATGAACACTTGCCTTCTAATATTGATTCTAGTTATCATACTATTCAAGATTTATCTACTTTGGATACCTCTGCTACTGATCTTTCTTCCCCACACATGAATATACGAAGTCTTTCCTGTCACTTTGATGAACTTCAGTCTCTACTAGTTAATCTTAACATCGGTTTCAATGTTGTTGCTGTTTCTGGAACTTGGGATTCATTTGCAAGACCATTAAGCTCAAATGTAAGCATTCCTGGATACATTCTTCTGTCGTCAAAGTCTCAAAGTCAAAATGGTGGTGTAGGTCTTTACATCAAAACTGGTTTGGGCCCTATTCCAAGGCCAGAGTTGGGCAGTGACAGTGACGAGTATGAGACGGTTTGGGCTGAAATTGAGAATTCAAAAGACAAAAATATTTTGATTTGTTGTGCATATCGTCATCCAAGTTCTGAGATTGAACATTTCACTGAATATATTCAAAGGACTTTATCAATTCCCTCTGTTGCAAATAAGCATGTTTTCATCTTAGGTGATTTCAACATTAACCTACTAAATCATGACTCTCATACTGCTACCTGTGATTTTGTCAGTGTTCTTCTGTCTCAAAATTTTCTCGGCCAGGTCTATAACGCGGACCTCGCGGACCACGCGGACCTTGTCGACAAACATGACTTTCAGGTCCGCGAAATGTGGTCCGCGTTTTAGAATTTTCCTATAGAGCTAAATTCTAAAACGCGGACCTTAATTTTGCGGACTTCTTCCAACGTCCGCGAGATTTTGTCCGCGTTATAGAATTTCGCTTTTGGGTGAAATTCTAAAACGCGGACCTTCATCTCGTGGACTTTCTTGTAGGTCCGCGATATTTGGTCCTCGTTTTAGAATTTTGCTATAGGGCAAAATTCTAAAGCACAGACCTAATTTCGCGGACTTTGTAGTACATTTTGAAACTTAGCATTTCGAAATAAAATCTCATTTAAAATCGAACCATTAGAAGTATATATATAATTCATTTAAACAACGATATCCCTTCAGTAAAATACAACTTACAAAATCTAAACTAAGAATATAAAATGGTTAATTGATTGATCTGATCTTCCAGGGAGTCGTTCTTGAGGGGGCTTGAGTTGGTTGTCGAGGCTCATCAAATGCCTTTTTAGATGTGTATTTTAGATGTGTAATGCCTTTTTAGATGTGTATTTTAGATGTGTAATGCCTTTTTGGATGTGGAATATCATTGCAAGCCTTAATGCCTGAGTAATGAAATCCTTTTTTGGTTAATTCAAGGTTTAGCTTGGGAATATCGAGATCTCTATAAATCCTCGTAATATGATGTGATATAGAGCATCTCTGTTGGAACATATTCCACAGGCTTTCAGGGCATTGTTTGTTTACAATCTTATATACCATAACACAGCGATCAAAGCAAATAAGATTCACAACGCTTAGCCATTTTTTAGGCCAAGTATCCTTAAATCTTTCGCGCTCTATAATTGATAGGGCTCTGTTTTGGAGACGTTGAAGTGCTTGTAGTTCAGATGAAGAGATGCTACCCCATACAACGTTTCCGTAGCGTATATGACTCTCAAAGAGAGCGTGATACACATCACATAACTTTGATTGGGGAAGAACGTCTTTACGTTTTTTTAAAGATGATAAACCACCTGCTAACTTTCCTGTCAGTGATTTATATTGATCCTTCCATTTCAGCCCTTCATCGATAGTGACACCTAAAGACTTGGTTTTCTCCACACGTTTGATTTCGGAATCGTTGAGTTCGAGTGGAGGGAGGTCATCAATTTCAGTTATTCTTCGTTGATGACCAATAACCATAAATTCAGTTTTTTTCGGGTTTGCACTTAGTTTATTTACCCTCAACCAGTCACTGATATTTAACAGCTCTTTCTTTGTCATAACAAGAAATAGAATCCGGGGAAACATTAACGTAGAGAAAACTTACGTAAATATCTCGTTCCATGAAGTTTATACTGCTGTTTTAGCAATTTTTAGCAACTTTCTGCAAAACGTCAACTGTCCTTGTCTTGTCTGGTCTCGTCCCCTTTACAAAGTTATTGCACGACAACTTGTCAGTCCGCACTATGCAATGAGACGAATTCTCCGTGTCAAATTGATGTCATTATACCTGAACTTGAAATCACGAAATTATTGTCACGTCATCTTATGTCGTCCTGTTCGGATCAAGAGACAGCAGCAATTGCTCTGTGTAGAATGCTTCCGACACAGGAATTCCTTTTTGTAAAGGACTCTGATATGAAAGCCATGATTTCCCCAGTATCGGTAGGAACCGGGAGTTCACAGGGGGCACGTGCTCCCCAAAATTTTGCAACAAACAAAGGCGTATCATGTATTTTATATGTTCATATATTTTCATATTTGATTTGTTTAGGGAGGGTTGCCCTTCAACCGAAGTTGTTTTTCAAGGGGCCCTTTCAAGTGCCCTTTTTATTTTCAATAGAATTCCTTGTCAGACTTTTTCGCACACTTTAATGGCATGATCTCTGATTGTAGATTGTTAGTCTAAATTCACAAACAGAAGCCAGACTAGTCATAAAGAAAAACAAAAGGTTGTCCATACATACATGCATACATACATACATATATACATACATACATACATGATTTAATTTACCCAGGTCAAAATTTGGCAGCAAAAAGCTGATGTGGACCTGCTTAACTTAAAATTGAAAAAAAAGGAACAGGTTATTAGAAACTCCCGGAAAACTATAACTCGAGAGACTATCTACTTTAATAAAAGAAATTAATGACTTTATTTCCAATTTCCTGCTTCATGATATTTCTCGGAGGGTACTTGAATAATGCCTAAACACCGGAAAGGCTTCAAAACTTTGTTTTGAAGTGTTGAGGACGGCATGGGTAGGGAAAAAGAAGGTAGGAATGGAACGTGCAAGAAACTGCAAGAAACTCAGAATGCCAACAGTCTGATACATCCAAGAAATTTTCAGTCCCAGCTCAGCTTTTACGTGAGTGGGAAAGCCTACATTCGGTTCCAGAGCCATCAAAGTAAACAACATTCCCTTCGATTATTTCGGGTCTTGTACCCCTATCGAAACCCAATGGGCCCATAAAATTGGACGGGCGTTGATTGACTAAGGATGACAGATTTTGTAGAAATCGTAGTGGAAACCGTTTAAAACATGCAGCAGAAAAGCTCTGAACGAGTCCGCGAAATTAGGTCCGTGCTTTAGAATTTCGCCCTATAGCAAAATTCTAAAACGAGGACCAAATATCGCGGACCTACGAGAAAGTCCACGAGATGAAGGTCCGCATTTTAGAATTTCACCCTATAGCGAAATTCTATAACGCGGACAAAATCTCGTGGACATTGGAAGAAGTCCGCGAAATTGAGGTCCGCGTTTTAGAATTTAGCTCTATAGGAAAATTCTAAAACGCGGACCACATTTCGCGGACCTGAAAGTCATGTTTGTCGAGAAGGTCCGCGGGGTCCGCGTGGTCCGCGAGGTCCGCGTTATAGACGTGGCCAAATTTTCTCCCATACATTATCCATCCTACTCGAGTATCTGACCATTCTTCTACCATTATTGATAATATTTTTTCAAATGTTTGCAACTTTGACACCAAAAGTGGTAACATTTTAACACAAGTTGCTGATCACTTTCCTCAGTTTCTGATTGTTAAAAAGGCTGTTTTGACAATCAAAAATCTCTCGTATTATCAACATGACTATTCAAAATTTGACCAGGAAAGATTTCTTGCAGACTTTCAGAGCCTTAATTTTGATTACTTGAATGAAAATCATAGTGATGTAAATGCTAAATTTAATAGATTCCTTGCAAATCTTGATGAACTTGTCAAAAAGCATGCTCCATTGAAGAAACTTTCAAAAAAAGAAATTAAACTGAGGAACAAACCATGGATAAACAGTAGGATTCAAAAAATGATGCGTCTAAGGGATAAAACTCTTAAAAACTTGAGGAGAAAACCTGATGCAGCAGTAAAACTCTTGTACAAACAGTTTAGAAACAGAGTTGCCATTGAACAAAAAGAAAGCAAGGCTAAGTATTTTCAAAACTATTTTAATGTTAATAGTAACAATATGAAGCTTTTGTGGACTGGGATAAAATCCATAATTAGCATTAAGAATTCTCAAGTTAATGTTATTAACAAACTTAAGGATGCAAATGGAAATCTAACAACAGATTCTTATAAGATGGCTACTGTTTTTAATGACTTTTTTTGTTAATGTTGCAGATGGTGTTACAAAAAGATTGCCCAGGTCACCAAAATCCCCATTGGATTACTTAAAGAGTAAAAGTCCACATTCTTTTTTTATAACTCCTTCAGTTCCAGTTGAAGTATCTGATGTAATTGATATGTTAAAAACGGGTAAATCTATAGGGCCCAATAGTATTCCCATTAAGTTGCTAAAATGCCTTGCCAAGTATCCTGCCAAGCCAGGATACCCTGCCAAGCCAAGTTCAGGCCTTGCCAAGTACCCTGGATAACGCCAGCCATCAAGAACTTTCTTAGGAAAAAGAATCGTGCATATAAAAGTTTCGTGAGGAGTGGCCGGCTAGATGACAAGCACGAAGGTATCCAAAGGATGATTGCTGAAGGCGCAAGGCTGATTGAGGAAGCTAAGCGGAATTACTTCTTCAAGGCCGGGAAAACATTGGCTAATCCTGGGACCAGTAGTAAAACCTATTGGACTTTGATAAACACTGTCCTTAACAAAGCTAAGATCCCCATGATACCACCCTTGCTAGAGAACGGGCTGTTTGTAACGGACTTTACGGAAAAAGCACAGATCTTTAATGATTTTTTTATACTTCAATGCACAACCATTGACACAGGTAGTGAAATTCCGCAAGATATTCCATTAACTACGACTCTGATAAGTGATTTTGCCATCTCCGATGAAAAGATACTTAATATTCTTAGATCACTCAATCCTAACAAAGCACATGGCTGGGATGAAATATCTGTGAGAATGATAAAATTGAGTGATGATGCATTGGTTCTGCCACTCAAAATTATTTTTACAAACTGCTTGCGGCGTGGTTTATTTCCCGAAATATGGAAACATGCAAATGTAGTCCCGGTTCATAAGAAAAATGAGAAAAATCTGAAGGGGAATTATCATCCCATTTCCCTGTTACCAATTTTTGGGAAAATACTTGAAAAACTCCTATACGATTCTTTATACACACATCTCGTATCATGTGAGGTACTAGACCCAAATCAGTCAGGTTTTCGCCCAGGAGACTCGACAGTCAACCAGTTACTGTCAATAACACATACAATATTTCAAGCCTTCGACTGCAATCCCCCACTTGACGTCCGGTCTGTGTATCTTGACATTTCTAAGGCATTTGATAGGGTGTGGCATGATGGCCTAATTTATAAGTTAAAACGATGTGGTGTCTCAGGACAACTTCTTCTTTTAATCCAAAGCAGTGGCGTACCCAAGGGGGGAATGGGGGGGTCCGGACCCCCCACTTTTGAAAAAGATGGTCCTCGAGATTTTCCCAAAAATGCAATAAAATCAGTACCTCAGGGGGGGTTAGGCAGATCCAGTAAAATTTTGAAGTCATTACGCGATATTTGATTGCTCCATTCTTGTAACGTATGACGTAAACAACAAGGAAGTTAGTTGTATTTCAAGACTGTGATTCAACTTTTATTTATTTTTTTTATTTACTATTTTCAAATTTTTAAGGAGGGTAGCCCTTCATCAATAAAAAGGATGATTTACAAGGGGCCCTCCACTTAAATACATATAAATTAAAACATATTGAAAAAAAAACTAAATTAACCTAATTACAATTTCATAAATACTAATAAAATAGCCTAAGATCTAAAATGAATATTTACAATAAAAAGAAATCCAAATACATATATACACCTACTGATTGCCAACACGTTTGAATTTGTAAATTGTGGAAGCATTCTTATGCTCAGCTGAGAGGCCATTCCAAGATTTAGCACCCCTAAAAGAGAAGCATTTCTGCCCATTTGCTGACTTTTTCTTTGGTACTCTTAGATCTGTTGCTGAATTCCTAAGATTCCTTGAGGTTACCTGGGATGTCTTTGTGAATAGATTGGACATGTATTGTGGAGCAAGACCATGAAGGGATTTGAAGACCATGATATTAGACTCACTACTGATTAGCTCATCAATGGTCTTCCAGCCAAGTCTTTTTACAAGTGGCAAGCCCGGTGCATCATAGCGACTGCCAGTTATAATGCGTGCAGCCCGGTTTTGTAATTTTTGCAAATGGTTAATCTCAGTCAGACCACAACAGCCCCAAACAGAACAACAATAGCGAAAATGCGGCTCCACAATACCAGTGTACATAGTTCTCAGAGTCTTTTCTGGCAGAAATGATTTTGCATGTTTCAAAAAGCCAATTGCTCTTGAGACCTTTGAGGAAACTGCCTTAATGTGTTCCTTCCAATCCAACTTGTTGTCGATCTGCACTCCAAGATATTTTGTTTTTTGCACAACTTCAAGTTCGTCATTCCGAATTTTTAACTTCAAAGATTCACCTTGATTCATTAAAGTTTTATGCTTCGGTTTTGTGGAAATGAGCATGGCATGTGTTTTCATTACATTAAGAGAGAGTTTATTACCCTTGAGCCATTTTTCAACTAGTACAAGGTCACTGTTGATGGCCCCATTCAGCTGAGCAATATCAGAGGATTGATGGCAGATACTCGTGTCATCTGCGTACATGGACATTCTTGATCCCTGGACAGATCGTGGGAGATCATTAATATAAATGAGGAAAAGAAGGGGACCAAGACATGAGCCTTGGGGTACACCGACATTAATTTCCTCAACTGATGAGTCAATGCCATTCACCCTAGAAAATTGTTTCCTATTGGCAAGGTAAGATTTGAACCATGCTAACTGCCGCTCCTGAATACCATAATATTCTAATTTTTTACAGAGTATATCATGGTCAACTGTATCAAATGCCTTTTTCAGGTCAATAAATAGGAGTCCCACTAGCTTTCCGAGATCCAGCCCATTATACCAGTCATCAGTGTTTTTAAGCAAGCACGTTACTGTAGAATGAAAGCGCAAAAAGCCTGACTGCTCAGATGAAAAGAGCCCATTATCATACATGTGCTGGTACAATTGGTTAGCAACGAGTTTTTCAAAGAGCCTTGAGATGACAGGTAAAACTGAAATAGGGCGATAATTTGATTTATCAGCCTTGTCTCCTTCCTTGAAGATTGGTGTAACTCTGGCCAATTTCCATGAGTCTGGAAATTGGCTTGTTTCAAGTGACGTATTGAACAAACATGCCAATGAGTTTTCAATAAAAGGCAAGGCTAGTTTCAGGAAATAACAGGAGATACTGTCACTCCCAAAGCTCTTTGAAGTTTTGGTCTTGGCAATCGCATCCCTGATTTCCTGCACTCCAATGGTCCGAAACTGAAACTGAACATTGTTACTCCTTTCGGTAAAGTCCCCAGACAGAAGTGGGTTAGGGGTGGCATCAATTTTACTGGCTAGTTTCTCACCAATTGTACAGAAGAAACTATTCATGGCGTTTGAAATGTCTTTTTTATTAACAATAGCATTCCCAGAGTCCTTGATACAATCAATGTTGCAGGATTTGGATCTCTTGTTCAGGACTTCATTGATTGTTTTCCAAGACTCTTTCATATTCCCTTTACATTCAGAGATTTTTGTAGAAAAATATTGCTTTTTGAGCTTAATATTAACAGAGTTGGCCTTATTTCGAGCTTGCCTGTAAGCATCCATGAGAATAGTAGACTTACTCTTAAGAGCAGCCTTTTTCAGTCTATCCCTAGTCTTCATCAGACTCTTAAGGTCTTTGTTAATCCAGGGACAATGTTTTTCAGAAACACGCATTTCCCTTAGAGGGGCATGTTTTTCTATGATTAAGGCGAACAAGGTAGACCAGTCATCAACAAGTGTATTAATATTGTCGGTCTGTTGAAAAAATTGCTCCCAACAAATATCAGAAACATCAGATAAGAATTCATCTTCTTTGAAATGTTTCATACTCCTAGTTTTTATCCGTTTGTGGCCTTTTTCAACAGCTCCATTGAATTTTCGGATACAATAGACTAGAAAGTGATCACTGAGGGAAACCTCATGGACGCCTGTCTTAACAATGTTTCTGGCACATGTTGTGGCAATGTGGTCTATGAGAGTTGCTGTTTCAAGAGTGACTCTTGTCGGCTCCTCAACAAGCTGTTTAAAACTGAATAGCTCATAGATATCTGCCATGAGCTGATCACTTGATCTCCTGGTGAGATCACAATTTGTGTCCCCAAGGAGGATCATTTCCTTTCCTTCCCTATCCAAGTAGGCAAGTACTTTTTCCAGCTTGTCAAAGGAACCAACTGGGTCACTAGGTGGTCGGTACCATGTAATAACAAGAAATGGCTTGCTTTTTGGGGGCTCAATTTCAATACAAATAAGTTCAAGCCCATCTATTGGTATATCATCTCTGGGCTTAAAATTGACTGAGTCCTGTACGTAAATAGAAATTCCCCCACCATGACAGGTCCTATCAAGGCGAATTTGTTGGTACCCAGGAACTTTGGTCAATCCTTTGGGAACAGAATTGTCCAATTTAGTTTCATTTAATCCCAAAATATGAATTCCTAACCTCTTCATCATAAGCTTAACTTCATCTAAGTGACTACGAATGCCATTGACATTCAGGGACGCGATTGCCATGCCCTTTTTTGATCCTAATTGCTGAGGACACGAGACCCTATCGATAGGCCTGTTGGAATTTTTATCAGTTCTATCTGAACTGGTGATCGTCAAAGCCCTTGTTTTGTCTAGTCAATAATACCTGTTAATAGCATTGATGAAGTTATTGGCTAATTTTGCTGTACCACTCTCATTTAAATGCAGACCATCTTTCCATAAATGCTGGTCTACCCTAATTTCTGCATTGTCAATATACACAAATCCACACTGCTCGCATAGCTCTCTCAGTTTGTCATTCACAATGTTCCTCTTCTTCTGACATTTCAGAGGTCTTCTGCTCGTTATACTAGATATCATGACACAGTTTACACCAGCATTTTTACATCTTTCACCAATCTGAATAATGATTTGTGCAATTTCATCTTCTGACAGCTCAGTTCCGGTCCTTGGTTGCAAGTCATTAGTTCCACAATGGATGATTACTGTGTCAGGTGTGTTTCTCTCTACAGTAGGTTCTATGTAATGCTTCATGTCTCTCACGGTAGCTCCTGGAAATTTCTTGAATTGACAATGGCCTTGATGTAGATTATCATTGAACTCTTGATGCCGTATCCTGGATGGTATGCTATCACCAAAAACAACCACTCTTCGACCTTTCTTTACAACTTCACTATAACTGCTTTGCCCTGGAACTGTTCTTCTTCCCTGATTTACTTGAATTCTCTCTGGATAGGGATTAACCACAACATTTGGGCGTTTGCTAGATTTTGAAACAAGGATGCCAGGAGAATGCTTCTGTGAGTTGTTGGATACCACATGGTCTGACTTGGAATTAGTAGCTCCCTGTGAAATGATCTCATGTTCCAAAACATTGAAACGATTTGGAGAAGCAAAGGTAAGCATTGATGAAGAGTTAGTATTTGGTACCCTCCGAGTCCTGCACACATCAATCCAGGGATTTTTTTCAGGCAGTAATAATTCTGGCTCCTGACTTTTCCCTGAAATTTTGAACCTGTCTTTTTGCAAGTCACTCAGGAGTATGTTGATAACTGCTTGCTTATCCTGTAGCTCAGATTTTAAAAAATTGTTCTCCTCTCTCAGTTGCTTTAGGTTGTTATTAATGTCCTGATGTGCCAGAGCTTTCATTTTGTTAAGTTCATTGAAAACGTGTTCTTTGAACTCAAAATAATCCTCCAAGAATAAGCCTGAGTCAGGTAATTTCATATTTGCAATTTCTGATTCATCATTACAATTAAGAGACTTCATCTTAACGTCAACATTTTTCAAGTTACTTTTGACTTTTTCGCTACCATCATGATCATGCTTGCCATTATATGATTGATTTCCAAAATTTTCAGAGGTTTCCTTTGACTCCACGACGAAATACGTATCCTTTTTGGAAAAGATTTGGTTTGTAGTTTGAAGTTTATTCAACAGCTGCTCGGTTTCATTTTCGTCAAGGCCAAGTGATTTGAAGGCCTCATTTATTATGTTCTTCTTGGAGCTTCCACCTTTTTTCTTGCTGATCAGGAGTTTACTGATTACTTCTAAAAGTTTGCTGTCCTCTGGTGTTATAATTACTTCTTCTTCGCTCGATCTTTTAGTGCAAGATGTATCCCCCTGTTGAGTACCATCTGTGTTTGCTGTGGCCATCTTTGACTTAGGCCACGCTTGACCTTTGACACTAGGCCTAGGCCAGTACACAAAACTTAAAGAACTGGCTTTCGGTGATCTTTTATCGACGGAAATACGATCTCAGTACAAACTTCAGCAACTCTTGATACTATTTCCCGGTTTTCCAAAGTGAAAACGAACCAACTTTGACAATGTAGGCGTTGATGATGCGGATGATTTAAAACACGTGTGACTACACAGCAATGATAAATCAGAATCAGAAACTTTCATATTAAACTAATGTAGGAGGTTAATGGGTTTCACCTTCCATTCATTTTGTTTTGAGGAAAATGGAAAGAATTGTTTGATAAGTATGAAACTATCATATTTCCCTCAAACACATGCTCCTCTGACATCTTCGTTTTCCTCTTCGTTCAATGCACAATGAGGGACCAAATCCTCATTAGGTGACGCAATCAGAGGATTGGGTAACTGGCTTTTGATGACGTAATTCAAAAACTGTATAACAACTTGTTATGTTTCATTCAACTTCATACCTAGGCCTGATACTCATTCATCAGTTAAATCTACTAAGCTCTGATAAGATATGGCGAGTAACACAGTTCGCGATCCATGTAACGAGAATGTTGTAAATATCGATCAAGTGCTTGCGCTGGGTCCTATTAGACCTGTTATCGACTTTCCAAAAACACAGTTTGGTGGGAAACAACTGAGATTTCAAGAAAGATGGTACAATACTTATGACTGGTTAGAATATTCAGTTGAAAAAGATGCAATTTTTTGCTTCCATTGCAGAGTTTTTGGAACGCTTGGTGAGTGAAGAATTGTATTCATTTTGTATGTTTACTCTGCGCTTAGAGCTATACATTTCTTTGAATATGCTAACACTAATGAAAACTTTGACTCTAAAAATGGTAAGTCCAGACACATCAGAAGTTAAGTCAATCCGTCGATCCTTCAATTTGCTGAATAAATAGCCAACGCAATCAACAAGAAAATGCTTAGACTGAAGGAGAATGAAGTTTTTTGAAACCAAAGGGATGTGAAGGTCTGGAAGATTATTTGATTGAACCGAGAAATCCTCCCATGTAAATAAATGAAGGAGTCAAAGCCTCCAAGTCCAACGTTTTGAACTTCCTTAGCATTCCCTCAGAGTATCTTTTAATGTACTAACTGATGGGACATTTGCCCTAGTGGGCCCTTTGCTTGCCCCATTAATGAATTTAAAATCAATACTTTGCCCGAGCGGCCAAAGTCAAAATGGGGCCGTTTTCATATGATTTTCTTTCGTAAACAAGACAATGTTATTGATGTTGCTAGCTAAAATACATATCGGAAAATCACTGATCTCAATCGCAAACAGGAGCGTTTTTTGGACTGTGTTAGAAAAATTGACCATTCTGTTATTTTCTGTTTTGCGCGAGCGATCAGTGATCATTCGTTTCATGCTTGTCAGGGTTAAGAAGAACCCCCGACATGAAAAGAAAATAGAAGGCCTAACTTCGTCAGTGATAAGTGATTCACTTTCTTGTTTGTCTAGAGTGATATCGTAAAAAATTTGAGGCCTTTTTGGCTGTTTGCCCAACCAGTCGAATGGGCAGCCTGTACTTGTTAAAGAAGGCGGCTGAATGACATTGTAAATCATTCCAGTGTTTTTTTATTATTTCAGTTGGCTGCTCTGAAACAACTTTCATCAAAGAGGGTTTGAGAAACTGGAAAAAAACAACTGGAAAGGAAGGAAAACTCGAAAAGCATACCAGCTCACGAATGCACCAGCTGAGTGTGGAAAGAGCCATAACACGCAAGACAGCCAAACGTAATTTATATGGGTTAAAACGAGCTGAAACCACCTGAAACGAGCTGAAACAAGCTGAAACGAGTTGAAACCATCTGAAACGAGCTGTCAAAATCGGGATCTAGGCTGAAATGACTTGAAACGACCTGATTATCCTAGCAATGAGGTGTAGGTGTCAGGGGAGTCCTTTTGTTCTCTACTTTATTGTCGCATTCTCTTTAAGTAGCAAATCTAAGGGGGTTCCTTTTGTTCGCTTTGTATTGTTGCATTCTCTATTAGAAACCAAAGAAACGAGTCTTCAGGGATTTTCTTTGTTTTCTACGTATTCTCTTCAAGAAGCGACAGTGGGGACTCTTAGGGGAGTCCCTTTGTTCTCCACGTATTGTCGCATTCTCTTTAAGAAATGAAAGAAACAAACTTTAGGGGAGTTCTTTGAAAGCAAAGTTGGTAGTCGTGTTCGAGGGGCAATTTAATTCTCAAATTAACGTACTCGATTTTGTGATTTTAGAATCGCGTGATTCCTTCCTGTATTTTTTTTGTGATTTTTAATGATTTTCCTTGTGAGTTTTCCGTAATTTTTCAGTAATTTGTGACTTCAGTGCTTTTTGCATGCGATTTTTCTGTGATTTTTGATGTGATTTTTTTGTGATTTCAAGGGAGATGTACAAAAAAAATCAGTGATTTGCCCCTCGGTCGTATTGATCAATCATAAATGCTTGTAAAGCTATATGCTTTTAAAGCCCATGCCTGGTTTCCATATGATCATAAGGATCTCTGGTGACACAAGGATCGCACAATTTTGTGACCAGCGATCGTTGCGTCGAAATGGAGACTGCCTTGTTCAGCTTGCCAGCGATCGTTGCGTTGCCAGCGATCCTTGCGTCAAAGGGAAGCCGATGAATTTCAGCGATCGAGGCCTCTCTTTCAAAAGATATTTCTTTGTTATCTTTTACCGCCATTTGAGGATTGGATTTTGGTGCCAAACTTCTAAGATGTGTGCGATCGTTGTGATAAATGGAAACTACATGATGCAAGGATCACTGATAGTTGCTGGTCACAAATTTGTGCGATCCTTGCCTGACCAGCGATCCTTGCGTTCATATGAAAACAAAGCAGAACAAATGGACTCCCCTAAGATTTGTCATTGTCGTATCTTAATGAGAATGCAACAATACATAAAAAACAGAGAATCCCCAAAGATTTGTTGGAGAACAACGGGACTCCCCTATGATTTGTGACTGTTGCTACTAAAAGAGAATGCGACAATACGTAGAAAACAAGAGAATCCCTTAAGATTTGTTTCTTTGGTTTCTAATAGAGAATTCAACAATACACAGCGAACAAAAGGTTTCAGTTTCAGTTTCAGTTTCATATCTTTAAATTCCACTACATACAATTTATATATAATTAACTATACTTAACAAATAACTAAACTACAGGGAAATAAGACAACATTACAGAAAATTAATACATTGATACGGGAAATTAATACAATATACAAATAAAGAGAAACGAAATAAATTGTATGGAGGGAATTACTTAGAGGAGGAGCTCTCTCAATAGGTAAACTAATCGAGGAGAGAGCCCCCCCTTCAACTGTGATTATCTGAAATTAGTAATTTTGGTCGGATTTAAATGATTCCAAACAATGTAAGCAGTTGATTTTTCTAAATAGAAATCGTGCAAATAGCAAGGGTAGCTTAGAATTATACATTGACAGTGTTCAATAAGTGAAGCTTCAGTTGCTTTTTGAAGGATACTTTTGATGGGGCATTTCGGAGGTCCACTGGTAATGTATTCCAAAGTTTAGCACCAAGATATCGAATTGACTTTAGACCATATTGAAGACTGTTCATACGGTATAAGTACAGATCACCTTGACTGGCCTGTCTTGTGGAATATTGATGAACTGATGAGCTGAATAGGAAGAAGTCATGAAAGCAACAAGGTGAAGTTTTATTAACAGAGTCATAAACAAAGGTTAACAGGCGGAGTTCAAAGATCTCAGAAAGCTTAAGAAGTTTAAGATCTTTAAAGATTGGAAAAGAGGGTGACAAACGAGGCTGAAATGAGATAGCTCTAACAGCTTTTTTCTGCAATTTAAAAATTGGATCTATGTATGATGCAAAGGTTTGGCCCCAAACAATAAGACCATATTGTAGGAAGGACAAAAACAAAGCATTGTACAAACAAAGTAAAACATCTAATGGAAGTAGGTTTCTTATTTTGAAAAAGATTCCACAAGTTCTAGCTAATTTTTTAGAAAGTTCACTGAGATGGTATTTCCAGCTTAGATGCTCATCCAAGAGAAGCCCTAAGAATTTAACAAACTTAACTCTTTTAATTTGTTTTTTCCCAATTTTTATTGTAGAATCAGAAGGAACATTCCTAGAAGAGGAGTGAAAGATAATATAGTTTGTCTTATCAATGTTTAATGATAATTTGTTAGCATCAAGCCATCTTTTTATTGATCTAAGTTCTTTGTTAACAATTTTGAGTAAATTAGATAAATCTTTGGATTCACAATAGATATTTGTATCATCAGCAAAGAGATAAAAATTAAGTTTCTTAAAAGGACTCCCGTTAGATTTGCTTCTATCGTTTCTTAAAGAGAATGCGACAATAAGTAGAGAACAAAAGGACTCCCCTGACACCTACACCTCAATGCAAGGATAGTCAGGTCGTTTCAAGTCGTTTCTGCCTCGATCCCGATTTCGACAGCTCGTTTCAGATGGTTTCAACTCGTTTCAGCGTGTTTCAGGTGGTTTCAGCTCGTTTTAACTTATATAAATTACGGACAGCCAAACCAGTCAATGCATTATTGTCTGAAGCAGAAGCTGCAAATATCTTAAGAAGACAGAACCCCCCCCCCCCACTTCCCAGGGGCTGCGTACGCCCCTGAAGCTTCCTTAGTGGTCGAACGCAGAGAACTGTACTGAATGGACAGAGTTCTAATTGGGGAGATATCTCAGCAGGAGTGTCCCAGGGCTCTATTTTAGGACCTTTGTTTTTCCTTGTGTACATAAATGATCTAGCTATAGGCTTGAGGTGCAATGTTAAGCTATTTGCCGATGATACGTCATTATTCACGGTGGTAGAAGATTCAAATACAGCTGCCAGTGATATGAACCATGACTTGGACTTGATAAGTCAATGGGCTCACACTTGGAGAATGTCCTTTAATCCTGATCCACAAAAAAAGCTGTTGAATTGACATTTTCAAGGAAAAAAATTGAAATCGATCATCCAGTGATCCTTTTTAACGACATACCCGTGAAGAAAGTAACTGAACATAAACATTTAGGAATTATCCTGGACTCAAAACTGTCTTTTTCAGCTCATATCAAATCTGTCAATCATCTTTCAGCTCATAAAAATAGCAAATCTCTAAAGCAAGAAAGGGCATCGGTTTACTGAAATATCTCTCCAAATATCTGCCCAGGCATACTCTAAGCGAATTATATAAGCTTTACGTTCGACCCCATCTGGACTATGGTGATGTCATTTATCATATCCCTGCTAAAGTATGTGAATTCAGTCAAAATATCATTTTATCAAATTTAATAGAAAAGCTGGAGTCTGTTCAGTATTCTGCTGCTTTGGCTGTAACAGGAACATGGAGGGAAACATCTCGAGAGAAGCTGTACACAGAACTTGGCTGGGAGTCACTAAGTTCCCGAAGATGGAGCAGACGGCTTACCTTATTCTATAAGATTATAAATAATCTTAGCCCTGCGTATGCAAAGGATTCAATCCCACCACTTCATCAATTGCAGTACTCACTTCGCTGTCAGGATGTCATTGGGCGATTGAGGGCAAGGACAGAAAAATTCAAGAGTAGCTTTTATCCTAACTGATTGTCCAAATGGAATAAGCTTCAGCCTGAATTGAGGCTTGCACCTTCTGTTGCTATTTTCAAAAAAAAAAGTTCTTATCAATAATCCGCCCTCCAGCGAAATCTGTTTTTGGAATCCATGACCCAAAAGGATTATCCTATGTTACGCAGCTAAGAGTTGGTCTCAGCAAGTTGAACTTCCACAAGTTCAAGCATAATTTTAGGGATACAATAAACCCAATGTGCCCAACAAGTGATGGCATTGAGGATACAGAGCATTTTTTGTTGCTCTGCCCTTCTTTTGATCTTCAGCGTCGAGACCTTCTCACTGGAATTGTTGAATTATTACGACCATTTGTGGAAATCACCAATCTTTCAAATGATGCTTTGATGCAACTTTTACTATTTGGTGATCAATACCTTTCTTATGACTTGAATAGAAACATTCTCGAATTGACCTTACCGTTCATTCACGAAACTGGTCTGTTTGACTAAGATCTGTTGACTCTTCAGTTACGCACAAAGCAGCCACTAAGTCCTCTATGTAACGTTATTTTTCTTTGTAAATTCTGTTTCACATTAAGTGTCAGGTCTTTCCACTCCAAACAACCCACGACTTACGCTTGTGACATTTTAAAAATATCGCAACCTGTCACCTAATGTAGAACAGAATCGTTCATATTTTGTTGTGTTGTAGGTAGGTTAACTTGCTCGTTTTTATATATTGGCCATGGGGTAGTCATTGTCTTTCGCTCCCCATGGTGTCGTCCCTGTAGTGTTGTAAAGTAATTAGGGAAGTTTTGTAGAATGTAAGATATGTTGTAAAATTTTTATATGAATAAAACAAAAAGTTGCTAAAAATATTGTCTCCTCATATATCTTCTCCACTGTCTCAAATCATCAATGACTCCTTCTCATCTGGTATTTTCCCTGAAAAGTTGCAACATGCAAAAGTCATACCTCTGTTCAAAAAAGGCTGTCCTATGACTGTTTCAAACTATCGACCAATATCCCTCTTGTCTGTTTTCAGTAAGATTTCAGAAGAACTAATGTATAAACGCTTGTATAATTTCTTAGAGATTCCTAAAATTCTGTATAATCTTCAATTCGGCTTTTGTGCCTCTCACTCAGTAAATCATGCTTTGATTAGTCTAACAGAATCTATTAAGAACACTCTGGACAACAAAGCTTTTGGATGTGGCATCTTTCTTGATCTCCAAAAAGCATTTGATACTGTGAACCACCAGATTCTCCTTAAGAAACTTGAACACTATGGTATTCGAGGTACAGCTCTAGCTTGGTTCAGCTCCTACCTTAGCAATAGAAAACAGTATGTATCTGTAAATGGCCACAACTCAAATCATCTTGATGTGGTTTGTGGTGTACCTCAGGGCTCAGTCCTTGGTCCACTTCTTTTTCTTATTTACATTAATGATCTTCCAAACTCATCAGACAAGTTATCCTACTATCTCTTTGCTGATGACAAAAACATCTACTTTGAATCTGATAGTTTAAGCCAACTGCAAAAAGTAGTCAACAAAGAACTGAAACAAGTCAAGAAGTGGCTTGATGCAAACAAACTTGTTTTGAATGTTGATATAACTAACTTTGTTATATTTCACTCTCCCAAAAAATCTTTGGATGAAGCCACAAACACAAAGATTGGCAAGGAACTTGTGAAACAGGCAAAATATGTTAAGTTTCTTGGTCTGCTGTTGGATGAAAATCTGACCTGGAAGTATCATTTGAGTGAACTTTCAAAAAAATTAGCAAGGACTTGTGGCATTTTCTTCAAGATAAGGCATCTCCTACCTACTAATGTCTTAGTTTCTTTATATAACTCCTTATTTTCCTCATTTCTACAATATGGGATCATTGTCTGGGGTCTTACCTATGACATCCATATTAAACCAATACATCTTCTACAAGAAAAAGTTGTCAGAGCTATTGCTTTTCAGAATTTTACATCCCCATCTTCTCCAATTTTTTCTGACTTGAAAATTCTTAAATTATGGATGCTGAACTGATGAAAATAGTTGAAACTTTGACTCAAAAAATGAAAAATGCAATTTGATTTTGATTTGATTGATTTTGATTTATTTATCTAGCGGGGAGGGTAGCCCTTCAGCAGAAGTGCTGATTTTCAAGGGGCCCTCCCATAAATTAAAACTAAACTAAATTACAAAAATGACTAATATAAAAACTTCGGAATCTAAAAACCTAAGCCTATTTAACAATCTAAAAATCTATTTACAATATCTAATGTCCATTTAAAAAAAAAATAAAAAAAAAATAAAAAAAAAGAAGAAACCCTATATCGTCTGCTTAAATAAGCTAACGGTGGGTGCTTGCTTTGACTCAGCTGAGAGGCTATTCCATAACTGCGCTCCTCTGAAAGAAAAACATTTTTGACCGTTTGCTGTTTTTTTCAAAGGTAACCTCAGGTCCGTGTTTGTATTGCGGAGAATACGGGAGGAGCATGCCGAGTTTCTTGTGAAGAGACTACTCAAGTACTGCGGAGCCAACCCATTGAGGGATTTGAAGACCATTGTTCCAGAATCAATTTTAATGAGTTCCTGAATGGTCTTCCAACCAAGCCTTTCGATAAGTGGTCTGCCTGGGGTGTCGTAGCTGCTGTTTGTTATAATTCTTGCAGCGCGATTCTGAAGTTTTTGCAACTGATTAATTTCAGTTGGACCTGCGCATCCCCAAACAGAGGAACAGTATCGAAAGTGGGGCTCCACAATACCCGTGTAGAGAGTTTTCAGCGATTCTCTTGGTAGGAATGATTTGGCATGCTTCAAAAAGCCTACTGCCCTAGAAACCTTGGCAGAGACCGCCTTGATTTGTTCTTTCCAGTCCAAAGAGCAGTCAATTTGTACACCAAGGTATTTCGTTTTTTCAACAACTGGAAGCTCATTTTCACGAATTTTCAATTTCAAGTCTTCATTCCGACTTTTGAGAGTGGCATGTTTCTGTTTGGTGCAAACAAGCATGGCATGAGTTTTTGCAACATTCAAAGAAAGTTTGTTGCCTTGGAGCCAAGTGTCTAGTTGTCTAAGATCGTTGTTAATAGCCTCAGTCAGCTGAGTCAAATCATTGGACTGGTGGCATAAACTGGTATCATCAGCAAACATGGACACTGTGGAATCTCGGACAGCTTGTGGGAGATCATTGATATAGATCAGGAAAAGTAAGGGACCAAGACATGAGCCTTGTGGCACACCAACTTCTATATCCCCAAAGTCTGAGTCAACACCGTTAACCCTACAGAACTGTTTACGGTTGGTAAGGTAAGATTTAAACCAAGAAACTTCTCGGTGTTGGACACCATAGTGGGCAAGCTTTTTGCAGAGAATATCATGATCAACGGTATCAAATGCCTTTTTAAGGTCAATGAATACTAGCCCCACAAGCTTACCGAGATCTAACCCATTGTACCAATCATCAGTATTTTTAAGTAAACAAGTTACAGTGGACCGAAGGCGCAAAAAACCTGATTGGTCATTGGAAAATTGATCGTTTTTGTCCATATGTTGGTACAACTGGTTGGTCACAAGTTTTTCAAAGAGCCTTGAGATGACTGGTAAGACTGATATTGGTCGATAGTTAGACTGATCAGTCTTTGCTCCATTTTTAAAAATTGGAGTGACTCTAGCTACCTTCCATGAGTCAGGAAACTGACTTGTTTCAATGGATGTGTTAAACAAGAAAGCAAGCGAGTTTTCAATGAAAGGCAATGCAAGTTTCAAAAAGTAGCTAGAGATGTTGTCAGTCCCAAAACTCTTTGCTGTTTTGACCTTGGCAAATGCATCCCTGATTTCCTGAACCTCAATAGTCCTGAAGTGAAATTCAGCCTTATCTGGGTTGACTTCGTAGTCACCTGAAAGGAGGGGATTTGAAACCGGGTCAATTTTGTCAGCAAGATCCTTGCCTACCGAGCAAAAAAAGGAGTTCATTTTATTAGAAATTTCTTTTTTGCAAACAGTCTCTGAATCAGACTCTTTAAGGCAGTCAATGTTACTTGACTTAGACCTCTTGTTGAGAAGCTCATTTATTGTCTTCCATGATTCTTTCATGTTTCCTTCACAAGCAGATATCTTATTAGTGTAGTATTCCTTCTTAAGCTGAACATTCAGGGTATTAACCCTATTGCGTACCTGCCTGTATGAGTCCATAAGGACTGGGGATTTTCTCTTGGTTGCAGCCTTTTTAAGCCTGTCTCTAGTCACCATAAGGTTTCTAAGGGCCTTATCAATCCAAGGACAAAATTTTTCAGAGACACGCATTTCAGCTATTGGGGCATGTTTGTCTATAATCAGAGAGAGCAAATTGGACCAATTGTTGACAAGAACATTTATATCATCTGTTTCATTGAGCATTTGCTCCCAACATATGCCAGAAACATCAGCCAGGAATGCTTCTTCATTGAAATTCTTCATATTGCGAGTTTTTATCACTTTGTGGCCTTTTTCTACTGCGCCATTAAATCTTCTAACACAGTAAACCATAAAGTGATCACTCAAAGAAACTTCATGCACGCCTGATTTTGTAATGTTTCTGGCACATGTTGTAGCAATATGGTCAATGATGGTGGAAGTGTTCAAAGTAACCCTTGTTGGCTCCTCAATGAGCTGTTTGAGGCTGAACAGCTCATAGAGATTACACATATGCCTGGAATCATTGTCTATGGGCTGGTCAGCTATCTTCTCTGTGAGATCACAATTTGTGTCCCCAAGGAAGATCATTTCTTTGCCCTCTTTATCCAGAAAAGATAGAACCTTTTCCAGCTTCTCAAAGGTGCCAACAGGACTACTTGGAGGTCTATACCAAGCAACAACAAGAAATGGCTTACATTTTGGCGGTTCTATCTCAATGCAAATAAGCTCAAGATCATCTACAGGGACATCGTCTCTGGGCTTAAATCTTACAGAGTCTCTAATGTATATGGATACACCACCCCCATTGCAAGTCCTATCAAGCCGTACTTGTTGGTAACCTGAAATGTTGGTCAGTTCCTTTGCAATGGAACTGTCAATGTTGGTCTCATTTAGGGCAAGAATTTGGATCCCTAGGTTATTCAAAAGCAATTGAACCTCATCAAGGTGACTACGAAGACCATTGACATTAAGAGATGCAATCACCATACCTTTTTTGAATCCAAGATGCTGATGAGACGCAGCAGCCACCCCATGCAAATTAACAGTTTCAGGATTTTCAGCACCCACCCCAGCTACTTTAGAATTGTCTTTATTAAAGGCACTGTAACTTATTAACTAGATTAGATACAAAAATAGCATTACCTTTAGCATTCAAATGAAGACCCAACCTTCCAAGGTGGTCACGTTCTATATTGTCATTATCCATAGTGTTAACTTCCAGGCCTTTAAAATTCTTCTTCACAGCATTGAGTGTGTGATTGGCTTTCTTGTTGTCAGCTCTTAACATTGGCAATGAGATCACGACAGTGCAGTTTGGCAGTTCCTTTTCAATACTTTGTTTCAAATCCAAAAGATCATTGATGATAGTGCCTGCATCATGGTTAACAGAATCGTTGGTTCCCACATGCAGGATAACATTGGTGGGCTTTTTCCTGAGTAAAGGCTTTAGGTAATCCTTCATATCAGCCGTAGTTGCACCAGGAAAGTTTCTGACTTTGACATTCCGGCGTTTGCTGAGTTTTCTTTCATCAATTCCATTTAAGATGCTATCCCCAGCAATGAGGGTGCATCCATGGTTCCATGCATGAGCTTGTGCTGTGGTATCTGCTGGGGAGGGATTGGACTTTGGAGCCAAATTTTTGTTATTTTCACCTGACCTAGTTGTTAGCTGCTCTTCATTGGCATCTGTATTCTGTTTTGCTTGTTTGCTGGTGACCGTTGAATTAGTTTTCCTGTTCTTATTACTCTTTGAACCGCTGTTAGAACTGTTTTCAATCAGATCATTGTCTTTCCTTGCTTTATTGGAATGATTCTTTTGAACTTGAAACATGGCTTTTGTAGCATTCTGTTCAATTTTGTACTTTTCATACTTTTTCCTCCTTTCATCAACAGACAAAGCCCACTGTTGGGCAAACCCCATTGCTTTGTCTTCTTGTTTATCTTTATCATTTTCACTTTCAGCAGTATTGGGACTTTCGTTGCTTGATGATGGATTGTTACTGGCATTTGGAAGCTGTTGATTCAAGTTGTTAGGCCTACTCAATTTGATCACTTCTACTTTGAGGTCACAGTTTTCTTTTGTTAATTGATCTACTTTCTTTCTTTCTTTGGCGATGGTCGTATTGAGTCCCCTGATATCGTCCATGAGTTTGTCCATGATGTTGAGGAAGGAGAAAAAATCCTCGTGGTCATGCTTGACTGGCTCTGGGGTCCTAATACTGCCTAGGCCAAAACTAAGTTCATCGAACGATTTATCATGCTTCCCAATGTTCATGACTTTGCTGCGGGTTTTATCTTTTTCAGTGAGAACTTCTCGACTCTCTTGAGCTTGAGCTTTTGTCTTTTGTCCACTACTTTCATTGTCGGTGTCTGAGTCGGCCAGCCGATCTAGGCCATTTAGGCCATGACAGTCGGGGCCATTGATTGCAACCAGAAGTCGGGAGGCGAGCTCATCTTTTTTGCCCTTTGTGGAAAGGCATCTCATGGATAGTTCATCCTTCAGTTCAGCAACCTTTAGCTTCGATATAGTAGCGGCGGACAGGTCGTTTATGCTTGCTACACTTGTATTTCCTTCACTTGACGTTCCCTCTAAAATTTCACGTGCAGTCGCCATATTCAATTCCAATGATTGAAAATGGTTACGGAAAATAGCTCAGTAGCTACAATTTACTTACAGGTGGCATGTTGCATAAACAACCTGTTTTGCTGTCAACAAAAGAATATTGTAATCTTGTTAATGTATGACTTAAAATGATCTAGTCTGCTGTAATGGGTAATGGACAAGGAGCTATATGAAGTGTGTTTGGCACCAGTGAAGAAAGGACACAGTAGATATATCAAGTGGGTGTATCAAGCAGACCGCCATGAGTACGGGACGGCCCTATTAGTGGATCTTAGAGGCAGCGGATTCCGCGAATTTCTGTCTCTGTGGAAAACATAGTAAGAGACAGGAATTGTTGGGGATACATGGTACTCCCCCTTTTGTTTCATCTCTTTGTTTTAGGCTCAACTTGACAGCCAATCAGTGCGGGGACTATGAAAGCATGCGCTGTAGACATCATTTGATTGTACAAATATTTGCAGCCGTTACGAAGATCGTTGCAGTGACAGCGAGCAGTGAGGGAAGATTCGCAGCTCTATTTACAGGAAACTTTGCCTATGTTTTATCAATTCCTGACTGCGGTTGTGATTGATATGTGCCTGCAAGATTTCATGACCGCTCATTCTGGAAGCTTGGTACAGAAGTAAATGTCAAGTGGTTGATCTCGCGTGGGGTAAATTGATGGCCCAAGCGGCGCTCCCTGGCCTAAGCCAAACATCAGCGCTTTGAGCATTGCTGTTGAAAGCCCAGTACTCGTGTCTGGACTTGCTGTATTGACAAAATTCCACGAACCAATGCGATTAGACATAAAAGCCAAACTAAGCTGAGTATGACCATACCATTTACTTATCAGATAAATTCGTTTCTTTGCCAAGCTTCCATGAAACAATATCGTGAGACGTTTTGAAAACTGTTATTATTGTTCTCCCATCAAAGATTGATTGCTCTGTGGCAGATGTTGTTTCCTGCGGACGGCTTACTTCCGATTGCCTCTCAAAGGACTAAAAATTCGTAATGAAAGTAGTGACATTACGCAATCAAATCAACAAAAATTTACACACTACGCATGCGTTCATAGTCCTCGAGGTGATGTCCACTGCCTCATCAACTTGAGCTCACACGTATTCCCAACACGGAAAGCAAGTGGGGATCCTCTTTTTTACTAGCCTGCCTGAAAAAGTAAATTATTAAATTTAATATGACTTATAGTCCAGCAATATGACTTAAAAATCTCTATTAACAGTGGGATACCTAATCAGCTTCATATCAAGTTTTTAGTTATGAACATTCAGCAGGGTACGTAACAGGCAGTGCCTATCTAGATCCTATGTGAAACACTGCCCCATTCAGGCCTACTCTTTGACATGTGGAAATTTAGGCAACCCACCTTGATCTTTTTGTCAATCCATTGTATCCATTTTTTCATTTGCTGATGTAAACTGAAACTTCGTTCAAGAGAAACAAGCTTGGATCCACTGATCAGCATTGAGGCCATGCTGTTTGTCATTGAAATAAACCATCATGAAACCAATTTCAAATACTTGATGTATCAGAGAATGAAACCAATCTAGTATCTTTGCAGTGTAAAGGCTGATTTCCACTCAGTAGAATTTTCCTGAACTGAATTTAAGACAATAAACTCTTAGTCACACGTAACGTTCTATTCAAATTCACGGCAAAATTTGCACATATTAACGGCAATGTGTCCATGTAAGTATGGTAGCTTTGCAGGGGGCATGGCAATTTTCACGTGAAATTTCATGTGATCACTGAAGCAAACAGAATTTTGCGATAGCCAGTCAGTGTGCAACCAGAGTTACGTCTTACTTGCGGTTGCTTTTCAAGAGCTGAACCACAGCAGGCCGCTTCTCTATGACAATAGACTTTGAGTTTGAATGTGTTCAGTTAAATTCTACCAATCACAGTCTGCTGCTTGAGCTTTCTTCATCAGCGTCTTGTCAGCATGTTTTGACATTGTGTAAATGCAGTTGTACTTACATGGACACATTACCTTTAAAGTGCCACTGAAGTCCGTTAGTCAACAAAATTTTAAAGCTTTATCCGATGCAAAAAACATCATTGAATCGATTGCCGCTAATAGTTTTTCATTTTTTGATTGAGAAATGCTATTTTTTGGGGTGTTTCTACCCCCAAGTTACTGCGAAAAGAGCCTGGGGCTAGTGACATAGTCGGATTTATCCAATTGCACAACAACCAGTTCAGTAATGAGGCCAACAGTAAGACGACAGAGTGCAGACGGAAAAGATCGCGGAAAAATGTCAGATTTCGAGATGTCAGATGCTTCAGTAACGACTGCAAGTGAATTGGATGTGTCCTCCATCGTTGATGATGAAGAGGAAGGGCAATCTGGTGATGTGCCGACAGATTTCGAGCCCTACCAGGATGAGCCACTCGCTTCGTCAAGTGACGACAACATTGGTGCGGATGCTGAAGCAGACGTTGATGGAATACCGCTAGCCTCTCTCAAGGCAAGGTTCGAGAAACAGGTGACTGTCGATGAATGGTAAGTTGATTTATCGATGTGTCATTTTCTTGAAATTGTTAACCTAAGGTCACTTCGTCATCATTGGTCTGACGATGTGGAAGAGACAAGCAGCTTCTAGTCTGTTGGCCTTTCTTTTAGGCCAACAACAACTAATTTTAGGCCACAAGCGAAATTCTAGTTGAATGGATCATCATTTGATAGCAGTGCCTATGAATTAAGCTAGAAATAACTAACTTGCCATGCATACAATGTGCATTTGATTTCTCTTTGTGTGCTGTCAACAACTGCAGGACAATGGTGTTCGTGCTTAGTTTTGGGCCTAAGCAAGGAAGTGACCAATGGCGGTTATATGCATGTTTGTTCTGTGGCCAGCTTACAATTTTTTTGCTAACCCTCAATTTCCTTTGCCACACATTGTTAACTGAATTCCTCAGAATATCACAGCATGGCTGTCAAGGGGAGGGTCTTAACCATTTGCAAATGCAGCATAATTAGTTTCAAACATAAAAGCAGTTTAAGGTTCATAATGCAAATTACTATGATTTCACTTCTAGGTGTAACTGTGGCAAATGCTCTGTTGAAAATTTGGCTGGTTCTCGGGAGTATCGATGCTGCTGGGAGGTCCCAGAAGCATTGGGGCAATTAACATTCGAAGGCCTGGCAGAGGAACTAAGATGCGTTACAAATCACCCAGACTTTTCTTCATTGACAAATAAAGCTGTGCTAAAACTGGCTGGCCCTCTCTTCAAGACCAGAGATGGTAGGCATTATAGACGCCGTGGAAATCAGACAGAAAATGAGTAAGCTACAGTTTCAAGATTAACGTTTTAGAAAAGATGAAAGAAAAATGAACACAGTGGCAGGGTAGTTTCGTTTAGCTGTCAGATGTTTTGTTCAAGGTACACTACTTTCTTCGCACTTTTCTACACAAGTTACTGTCAAATATGCTCATGCATTTGGACACCTCATTTTCATAGATCTTTTTTGCACCATAAATTTTTCACTCTGGGTGTTCATGCAAAATGTCATGAGAAATGATAAACCATGGATGACCATGGTTAAAACTTCCTTGCATTATCATGATAAACCATGGTTTACCATGATAAAAGCGTGGCAAGATTATCTCCTCCTGCAACAATGTTTGACCATGGTTCAACCATCGGTTTCATTTGTCAATGACGGTTCACCATGGTTAATCATGAACTGACCATGGGCAAAACATGGCCAACCATTGTCTAAAACCATGATTTACCATGCTTACATCATGGTTGACCATGGTTTAGCAAATTGTCTATTCGCTGGGGTATGCCTTGGTGCTATAAGAATTGCCATATTCTCTAGATTTTTATTTCAGCCAAGAAATTCCAAATGCCAAATTTTGTCAAGTAGGCATGCCAGACTTAGTACAGCTGTTGAACTTCTTCTTATTTCTCTCAAAGCATAATTAATTGCAGATGTATGCAAAATGCTCCAAATTGACAAGAGCAATATTACAATGAGTTCACATCACTGTAAATACTAGGGGAAAGAGCAGTGTTTCAAAGGGAGGAACTCATTTCATTTGGTAAACAAACTTACAATCACATTATCATGTAAGTTTGGAAGTGATATTGGGTAATTACTATTAGAACTCTGGTAACTAGAGTCATTATACATTGTGTTGAAGATAGCCTTGAAAATGTAGTTTCCAAAACTTTATGGTTCAAGAGTTAAATAGAAGATCTGATAAAATGATATCTTTTGTAGGTTTCTACGGGCAGTTGCTTACAGATGGCTCATTCGCTGGATCTTTGGCTTTCTTGGCTATGCCTTGGCTATGCCCGTTGCCAGCCTGTATTTATAACTATGTACGTGTTGCTTTCCCAACTGGAACCAAAAGAGGCTATGCAACAACACAGGAAAGAGAGCACAATGACTGAAGCAGACAATATAAAAAGCATTGTACAGTATGGGGGCGCTCACACCCAATTGTTTTATTTTATCAGCTTTATGCACACACTAACTGTCATTCAGAATCGTATTCTTAGAATGAGGTAAACCACCACATATCATGACAGTTAGAGCATGACAGACCATATGGAAACATGTTTATACAAATTATATCAAATACAGCTTCACTCATAAAGAAACACAACATTAATGGTGCTGCTGTATTTCATGCAGCAATCCTTGTTTATACCGGGTGTCTCAAAAAAAGTACCCGCTTTTGACTGGAAATAGGAACGAAATGATAAGATATCATTACTCTCCGAGTGGACAGCTAAATTCATCAATCTCCAACATAGATCCACATACCTTGCATTTAAAAATTGGCTGCCAAACACTGGAGATGCAAGCTTCTAAAGTCAAAATTTACAGAGCACCCGAAACCAGAGGTTTTGTAAAAAGGCCTAACCAAGATTTGCTATCACAGGCATGTTGCACTGGAATTTCGACTTTGACCTTTAGCTTTCTCCATTGAAAAGAATTATACCTTGAAATGCTTCAATTGTTCTACAAACAGTTATTCCTTTGAGGAATCAATCCGTGCATTGCATTCCACTCCAAGTGTCAGAGAAGAAAAAAAGAACACATGCATGCTCATTTGGGAGATGTTGCACGACTTCATCATTCTTACCACATTTTTGTTATATTTGTTTGATCAGGGCGATTTCCATGAGTCTGTTTTATTCTTTTCAATAGCGAAAAACTGAAAGTTAAAGTTTACAGGTGCTTTGGAAAAAATCCATAATACAAATCATGGCTAGGCCCTTTTGCAAAACCTCTGGTTTTGGGTGCACTGTAAATTTTGTCTGTGCAAGCTCGTATCTCTGGTGTTTGGTGGACGATTCTTAAATGCAAGGTACGTGAATCTAAATTGAAGATTGATAAATTTAGCTAACTACTCGGAGAGTAATGATATCTTATCGCTTTGTTCCTATTTCCAGTCAAAAGGGGGTACTTTTTTGAGACATCCGGTATGTTTAAAATTTGCAGATATCTTAATTTGTAGTGTGGAGCTACTAGGCTTATTCATGCACTTAATGGGGTGTCCCAATTTTGGTTGGCCACAGGTCCTGCAACAACATGTCTTTGATCCTTTTTTGACTGGCTTTGCAGTGCCTGTTGGTGCCTCCTGGGGTGCATGGGTGCATGCCGTTGTAGAATAGCTTGCTCTTCCACTAGAAAGGAAGCATTCATACAATTTTAACCAAACATTTGTTATGTAGTGGTCAAGCAGGAAAGAATATCAAAGCCGCTGACCAGACCTTCAAGGCTGACATATCCTCAAAGTCTCACAACAATCATAAATAATATCATAAAACACATTGCACTTTGCCACTCCTAACATATGACAGTCATAGGTAAAAACCTATTTCAGTCTACAGATTGCTACAGTTTGCATTTTGATAAGGAATTTGATTAATGAATGGCTATTTGTCAAGCAACAAAATGGAAAACAACTAAATGGATTTCCCACAAAATAGAATGTTTCCATCTTGATCCAGAGACTGCCAAATCATACTGAATGGAGGGGGGGGGGCTGCAATCTTTCTTAAGGTCAATCACTTTCCCATTCAAATCATTTAATGACTTGTTTTCTTCTGGACCTAAAGTACCTCTTAACCATTCCAATTTTGAGCATTCTGCTGTCCACTTGATTACTGTGAAAAATGTCTGGATTTACCTGTTGGAAAAAGGTTTGTAGTTGCTAGCTGCCGGGCCTCCCATTTGGCAACGGCTCCCTATTTGTTTGTCCTGTCCTTAAACTGACTTGTTAGTGTGCCTGGGATCAATGGTTCCTCCCTCTCCATTATTTCCTGCATGGTGGTTTGTGGGAGTGTAAACAGAAGGTTTCTTATATCATGAATGTAACCTGCAAACAAGTAGAACTTTTGAGACTACATATCAACACCAAGGTGTAAAACTGAATTTTACATTTTCAAATTGTAGCTTTTTGTGACTTTCAGGAACTTTTCATCGTTTAATTCAACCAGGCAGCATCTAATGATTAAGAACGGATAAGTCTGTTGGATATATTGTAAATAGTGGCAAAGTTAACAGTTAATTTTGTATGCATAATAATGTTGTCTATTATAGATTCCTGCAAACAGAATAATCTTGGGAATAAACAAGATGCACTTACCATACGTAGGACTTATTGCTATCTCATGAACAACTTCTTCACCAAATTTATACTTGGGATAGGAGACATGGAGAGACTTTTTTCCGCTCTTTGTAGTTTGCTTTTTCCTTTGAACATTTTCATTAAAATGCAAACAAGCAAGTATTGTCCTGAAAAAATAATCGAGTTGTTAGTGGCAAATATACGAAACATGTGTATCAGAGGTATGGGCAAGCCTACTACTGGATTTGCATGGTTTGCAATTTTTTTTGCTCATTGCAAACTTAGGAAACGCTTGTTAAGGGTTTGTAAAGAGTTTGAATCTTTTGCAACAATGCTTTTTTGGAAGCTTCTCATAAACATGCAAATTTGCATGAACTCCATGCAAACTTTCAAAATCCAAAAGAATATTACAGCATATTGTATGCAAACTGAATCCAAAGTTTGCAAATTAAATTTTCTACTTAGTTAGCAGAGAAGTTAATTCTTATTTCTGTCTAAAATTACTGTCATTGCAAATGAAATTATTAAAGTTAACACACAACCTGCATTTCGTTCCAATGAATGAAAAGCACAACATTTTGGGGTGGAAATGATTCAGCAGTGAATTATAACCTTCAAGGCAGCTTGTCTGGAGCTTTGACGAGAGCTTCTTGATGTCATTGACAATTCTTGTGTTGATTAAAATCTTTTCAAGTTTGTCATAGGCTGGTGTCCCTTAAATTTAACATTACTATGCGTAAGCAGACATATTTCATGATGCAATGTGAGCATGTATGGGGAGGCAACGAATGATTTTGGAGTTTCTGATGAACCAGCTCACAGATACTTTGATTGTTTTCCTTTAATATGCTACATGGCAGAGGTGCAAAATATTTTCCAAGAAAAGTAAACAGGTTGGATCTAGTCACCATGGAGACATAAATTTTTTCCACCCTGCTCCATGACATTTGCCATACCACTGCCAGACCTTAAGCTTTTCTATGAAAGAATCTGAAGAGAACAATCTTCTAGTACATCTTGAAGAATTTTTGAATGTGCACAATAGTGATGGAAGCTTCAACGCCACTTGATCGAACCTCATCGATAAGAATTGATTAAAACAGCACTCGATCCAGGTTCTTTTATAGAACAGCTAAAAGGTCTATTGCAATGTGAAAAGTCTTCTTGTGCCACAAAACATGAAAGATCAGTTCATAAAGTTCAACTGTAAGAAAAAAGTTAGTCATTTCATAATCAAAATTGATGGTGGCTATAATATAAAATCTCACAAATCTTTATCCATTTCCTTCATTCCAGTTCTTCATGGGCACACTTTGGGAATAGTGGATTCTCATGATCTGTATGTTTGTTTGCAACATGTCGCATTATCAATTCCCACTTTGTAGCAATCAATGCACCAAGTCCTTTCCTTGTTGATAGGACACACCAGTACAAATGCCTCCTTATTCCTTTTACCCAGTGTTTCAATCTTTCAAATCCCTTTCCTTTGGCAGCTTGGCTTACTTTTTTGCAAATTGACCTTACAACATGCCAAATATCATAAAAGTGGTGTGTTCCTGTTTCATTATTTCGTATCCACTTTGCAATTCCAGCATGACGGTCTGACACAAACATTGACAAATCAATTTGTTCATGGTGAAGTCTGGCAAAACACTTTTGTGCTCCAAGCAACTCCATCGCATTACTTGTGCCAGCTTCGTTTGCTTTGAATGGAAAAGGAGATATTATCAAAAAGAGATACTGTGCATTTCTTCTGTTCTAAAGTATCATGAATGATTTATCTGCATTGAGGAAGAAACTCCTGTTGCATAATGACAAAGATGTAACATATAGCAACATTAATGCTTCCCAAAACAACCCCAACATTGCAGGACGGTAAAGCTTTTGCACGAGAACTCAAATATCACAACAGAAGAGCGGTCTGCGTATTGAATAGATAGTTCTTTTTGACTTTAGTAGCAATACAAATGTCACTCACAATTGCTATGCATGGGTAACATCTTGTTTGTATAACCGTGACTGTCAGAACATGCATATTTTTAAAGTAGCAATGTTTAAAGTTATGAGTTATTTAGTAGAGCTAACTAGAGGTATTCTATACAGCATGAAGGATGCCTATGCACACGTTGTTCCTCTAGGCAATATAGATGTACAAGCCAAAATCATCTAAGAAAATTATCCAATTTTGTCACTCTCATGCTCAGAGGTTTCCGCTCCTCTACACAGTGTCCTTGAGGAACCGCTGGATTGGAGAGTACAATTTTGAGCATGCATATGCAGCTCTTGAGTTTGCTAGAGCTATTGCTGCTCATGTTGTTCACCTATCCTTGTTTGATGTCATAGCCTTTTGTTTATAGACATTATGGCATCAATGCTTCAAGATAAACCGGATATTACTGCATGTTACATACCACAACTTAAAGCAGATTCTTAGAACTTTAGTGCATACCTGCAGGAGTTCAAAGTGGATAATTTTGGAGTTGGTTGAACAGAACATTGAGTACAATCCATATTTGGCATTGTGTCCCATTGAATCAAATCGCCCGTCACCACTCCATACCAAATTTCTCAATGGCTGGCTACTCCATGTAAAGGTTCCCTTGCATGTATCACAGTTTTGAAATACCTTCACCATTGTTCCAAACTTGAAAAACTCCAGGGAAGGTTTCTTTGCGCCACATTTAAAGCAACACAGTGAAAACAGTGCTACCAACATTGATTGGGAGACGATAAACTTAGGCTCATCTTGTACTGGAATTGTTTCATCTATGCTACAAAACAAACGAGATAACCGTTGACTTGACTGTTTTCAAAGATTCTATCATGCTACTGCTGATTTTTGACACTAAACATCAATATGCATCTCTAAGAAAGTTGGTAGAGCTCGAAACTTTGTGAAGCTGTCACATTCTGTTCCAATTGTACTTTAGCTGTTTATGTAAATAAGATATTGTGCAACAAGCATGGAAAAAGATTGCATGCTATACCGGGTGTCCCAAAAAAAAGTATCCGGATTTGGTCGACCCTAGCGATAAGAATATAGCGTGAATCAAAACCGAAATGATTTTCAAAACATACCTCAATAGCCAACTTGAACATAGATACCTCGTTTGTTGAATTCGGTGCACTGAGAGTGAAGATATCAATCTTCAAAGGACAAATTTGCCTCCACCTCCAAACCAGAGCTTTGGCGCTTTGGCCTAAGGGAATTCTTGAAGCACTATGAATAAAATCAACAAAATCTGAGGACGGCACAACAGATGGGTTTTACAAAATACAGTTTATGTGAGACTGATTGTCAAGTGAGCTCCGAAATCAGCTTCATTCATCTCAATATCGACAATTTATTTTACACATACTATTCACCGGTGAAAGTACTCCCTTGAGCATCAATACACCTTTGAAATCGTCGAATCATTCCTTGAAAAGAATTGTTTATTAGATCTCTTGGGGGCCACGACAGGAAGGTCTGGAGATCTTTTGGGGGCCAACAGATATCTCCTCTCTTGTTGATGACCCACCCGGGAAATCAGCTTCGAAGATACGCGATGATCAACCTGATCTCGAGAGGTCTGATAACAAATTCTTTTCAAGGAATGATTCGACGATGTCAAAAGTGTGTTGATGCTCAAGGGAGTACTTCACCGGTGAATAGTAAGTGTTAAATAAATTGTCGATATTGAGATGAATGAAGCTGATTTCGGGGCTCCCTTGACGATAGGTCTCACATGAACTGTATTTTGGAAAACACATCTGTTTTGCCGTCTTCAAATTTTGTTGATTTCATTCACAGAGCTTCAAGAATTTGCTTAGGCCAAAGCGCCAAAGCTCTGGTTTGGAGGTGGAGGCAAATTTCTCCTTTGAAGATTAATATCTTCACCCTCAGTGCACCGATATCAACAAACGAGGTATCTATGTTCAAGTTGGCTATTGAGGTATGTTTTGAAAATCATTTCGGATTGATTCACGCTGTATGCTTATCGCTAGGGTCGACCAAATCCGGATACTTTTTTTTGGGACACCCGGTATATAACTATGCCATGTCAATGCTAAAAATATTAGTGCAAATGGTCGATACATAATCTCAGTTACACAACACGCTACACATGTGGGGCATGCAATGTTTCTACACACGGGGTATGCTTCCTGCCATGCTGTTTAAAATTGCTTGATTAGTCTTTAGAATTGTTGGGTCAGTTATTGGGTACCTCAGGGGGGGAACCTGACTTGATGTGAATCTGGACTTTGACAAAAGGACCCGTTTGTATGATAGAATTTTTCAAGAATCTTGAACCCTTTTGCATGAATTTCAGGAAGTTCTGTAACCATGTCTATAAATTTTGTTGATTTGAGGCAAGGTCTATTCAAATTTATTCAGTTATGATAAAAATTCTGAAAAAGCTACCCACCTACAAGATAAAAACAGACACATCTGTAGGGGATTTCAGGTGAAAAACGCACCCATATGAGTGGCACATCTGGCATCACTTAACAATTAAGTACCCCCCCCCCCACGGGTTGAGTACATACTGCACAGCATTTCCTTGATGCAGATTGTGTTACAAAGCTACCTACATTGCATACTCACTTTATCTTGTCTCTTTTTCCAGTTCTGTTGGGATTGGCAGATTTTTCTGGAGATCCTTCTCCACAAGACCACAGATCATCAGCTTCACTATCACTGTCATCAGTATTTATGCTCTCTTCCAACGCATCATAGCTCAAATCAGGGTCATCATCCTCATCATCACTGCTAAAATCAATTTCTTCATACTCCTCTGGAGTGTCGCTTTCCTCAGCACTGTTGTACTCATACTGTGTCTCATCTCCAGAGCTTTACACCTAGAGTCAGATAGTTGATAGAGTATTTTTAGGTGGCAATCTCCTGTTGGGAATTAGATATTTGCTTCAGAACCCTTAGTGACTAGGATGGCAAACAAAGCTTGCTTTTCTTGTGCAAATTCTCAAAAAATTCCTATTTTCTTTGACTTCTCATCAATTGGAACAAAAATGAAATGTGGTAAGAATGATGAAGTCGTGCAACATCTCCCAAATGAGCATGCATGTGTTCTTTTTCTTCTTCTCTGACACTTGGAGTGGAATGCAATGCACGGATTGATTCCTCAAAGGAATAACTGTTTGTAGAACAATTGAAGCATTCAAGGTATAATTCTTTTCAATGGAGAAAGCTAAAGGTCAAAGTCGAAATTCCAGTGCAACATGCCTGTGATAGCAAATCTTGGTTAGGCCTTTTTACAAAACCTCTGGTTTCGGGTGCACTTTAAATTTTGACTTTAGAAGCTTGTATCTCCAGTGTTTGGCGGCCAATTTTTAAATGCAAGGTATGTGGATCTAAGTTGGAGATTGATGAATTTAGCTGTCCACTCGGAGAGTAATGATATCTTATCATTTCGTTCCAATGGGCTCATGTCAAGAATAAACATCTTGGATACAATCATTTTTAACAAGAAACAGTAGCCTTGAGTTTTTGAATTTAAGAAACTATCCTATCTGCATTAAAAAAGCTAAGCGACATTTGCAGCCCGCACCAAAACCATCTAAAAACAGTATGGTAATAGCAATTGTTTTGTTGTTGTTATGAGTGCAAATTTTGCTATTACTTCAGACGTTCTTGCAAAGTAGTTTGTGTGGTCTTGTAACAAAACCAACCAAATTAACTCCATAAGAAACTCATCTAAAACTGTTGTTTGTAAATTTATCCTAAAATTTAAGAAACAACCAAAGGACTACCAGCCAGCCTTGGCCTATCAAAAATTTGCGCATTTTTATATAACTTGAATATACATGTGGGAACATAGCAAAAAGTCTTACATCCTCCAGCTTCCTTTCCATTTCTTGTAATCTCTCCTTCAACTCAACAACTGTTTTCCTCATTCTGCAACTTTCTTTCTGGTATGATGTCAACTTTTTTGACGTTAGTGGACATTTCAGACAGGCAGTTGTAGCTTTTGATGTGACAGTTGTTTCAGCTGGAGCATCTGTCATGGGCTCATCTAACCGTTGGCTTGTTGAGTTTGAATCAATCCCAGCTGGGCCTTGGTCAGACACAGAAGTAAATTGTACCTCGTCTTTGGCTTTGGGCTCAGTGCTAGGTGAAGTTTTTGCAGCGTCACCGCAAAGTGTTTTATGTAATTCCTTGAAGGCAAGGGAATGATTCAATTTCAAGTGAAGGCATTATGGCACCGTGGGTGCAATTCATTAGTAAAAGGTACACAACTCTCATCCATACCATATAATTGAATAGAATTCTCTCTGAATTTCTGGTTGCCAAAAAGACCCCTTATCAAGGAAAATTTTTGAAGGTAATCCCATTTTAAAGGAGGAGCACTGAACCCTGAAGAGATTTGTACAGTACAAATATGTACTGGCTCTAAGAGAAAGGTTGGCATTTTTGCACTTAATTACCATTCATTTTACTGATATCTCTTTACTGAAAAACGGTATAATCCCATAAACTTCACTTAAACTTCAGGGGTTTGGTAGAATTCATTACTACATGCTAGGGTCTCGAGCGGTCATCAGCATTTAGGTGCTTTTTGGCATATTTTCTGAAGAAACATACCCAGTATTTTATGATTTTAGGTCCTAGGATTCTTCAAATATACCCCTCTCTCTTCGAAATCATCTGAAATCATGGATGAGCTTGGTGTCATATCCACACTGCACACACCGGGCATCATGGCTAAGTCATAAAAAAGCCCAGACAACTGGACATCAGTTTATTTTCTCAACAAGGTTCTAAATTGTGTGTTACACAATCAAAAGTCAAAATTGATTAGAAACAAAGAATTATTCAATCTTTTCACCTGGGCCTACCCTTGGCAGGAACACATGGTCCAGAACAAAACAGGCATTGCCTCTGGCAACTGGCATGTTCTCACTTTTTTACAAACAATGTCACACCACAATCACAACCTAACGTAATGTTAATAGAGTGATCTTCATTTCCTTGTAATGAATAACTTCGTACAAGAAATCTACAAATGCTGGGCCTTTATTTCAATTGAAGGAGTAAAATCGGCTTTTAGGCCAGTTAGACACGCACCCTTCTCATCTGCCTTCGATCTCGTTCAGAAGGACTTTTTTGGACCGCAATACCAGCTGCATCAATGGTTGGAACAGCACCAACTTCAAGGTGTCTCTGCCGTGTAACATTGGCACTAGAAGCATTAACATCGATATCTGTCCTTCTAACAAAGTCAGTTGGCTTGAAATGGATCGAGCACAACGCGGGAGTGGCAGTAGCAGTGAAGCCGGCTCTATGCCTTCGGACGAATTGCACCCACTGTCTTCTCTGTTGCTCCTTCTTTGGGAATACGTGCATTGATACCCCCAGTGTATAACTGTGGTTCATGCATCTTCTGTCGTTTGGAGCACCAGCACAACAATATCTCTCTTTCCCACGTCTTGGTTTCTTGTTCGCTACTTCCATATTTGTGATTCCTTGTTAAACTGACTAGGCCAGAGCGCACGTGCATTATTTGGATAAATCAAACTACGTCACGACTTCCTCAAATTCCTCTTTGGCCGCATAATTTTATTCGCACAAAGAGTCACGCAAATCATTACTTTAGGGCTTAAAAAGACACTGTTAAAGAGACAATACAGCGGAAATAATTACACCATTTGATTCAGCAGCTCTTCTTTATTCAGAATCATTAAGAAAATCACATTACCAAAAATTTCACAAATACACTTCAGTGGCACTTTAACAAAGGATTTCAGCGGCCTTTGCACCGTTTTTCTAGTTCTAGATGACAGAAATCTTTGAAATTCCACATGAAAAGTCTACAATTTAGAGATTAGGTTCATCTAATATGTTTTCCGCGATGTCTCAGCACAATTTTCATTTGTCCTAACAATTGAAATTTTCTTCGACATGGGATTAACTGTCGGTCTCTTGGGATATTTCGAAATTTGCTATTTTCATGGTACATATTAGCCCGCTCTTTCTTATGACCGCGATAACTGACAAACTTTCAAAAACAGATGTCATCCTGGAACGTAGAATTAATGGCAAACTAAAAGCAATGCAAAGCAAGGATTAATACATGCAAGAATTATCGAATTGCTATTTTCCTTTTTTCAACTATTTTCGTTTGTGACATTCATGGAAAAGCAATTTAATTGAATGAATAAAGAACTAGAAAAACACTGACAAATCTTCTTTTAAAATGGCCATTGTCAGTTCAGGGTCTGAAGTTGCTTTGATCAAATCACCATCTTTGTCCTCATATTCCAACTCAGTCTGAAAAAGAAGCACATTTCACAAGCCCTCCAAAATCTTCCCTCTCCTTACTGCAATCTTTCAGGTTTCTTTCTTGACAAGCTTACCATCGTAAACATGCACATTCAGATTTTTGGCAGCCATGATAACTCATCACTTTGTCACCGTATGTGCTGGAGAGCAGCAAACCCAATGATCTTTTATTTTTTTTCCATTGGACCTCCGTAATGGACGGACGCATTTTGCTACGCTGAAAGCAAAACGCTGCCCTTGGGCAATCTGTTGGCTTGATGTCGTTAAATAGCAGTGAAGTTGATTATTCACAAAAGGAAGGCTCAAAACTGCCAGCGAAAGCGAGAGCACAGTCCAAGCACGAGGAGGATGACTTAGGCCCATCCAATGCTGAGTCGTTTGAGACATTGGATTCATCCAACGATGAAGGGTCTCCCTCGATGAAACTAGAAACTATCAGGCGCATAGTCGAAACTTGCAAATTTGCCCACAAAAGAGTGCATTGGAGGATTGAGACAAACTGTGGTAGATCAAAATTTAAGAATCCAAGAACTCGAGGCCAAAACTATTTTACTGGAGAAATACATTGAAAAAACTGTTAAGCTTGAACGTGAAGAAATCCCAGAGATGAGGGATCGTATAGAGGACTTGGAGCTTCAATGTGATGAAAATGAGCAGTACCACAGACAGCTGTGCCTCAGATTTAAAGTGCATATGAAGCAAAATTTTTTATTTTCGGTTTTGATAGAACTTTTCGTCCTGATTTCAATGGTGCAATCGGTTTTTTCATCTGCCTTATGATTTTGGAGATATGAAGCTCCAAAGATGGTCAAAAAGTGGTTCCACCAAAACGCGGTCAGACCGTTGCGTACCAGACCCCCGTGACGTTATAGGTTTGTCAGTTCTCAAAGGCCTCGTTGAAAGGACAAAGGATTATGCAGTGATTGCAATGGACGCAGTGCAAGTCGCTTCATGAAACTCGATTTCTTGTCGGGTTTACAGGCTCTTTATATCAAGTTTTTGCAACTGAAGATGGAATTCAGTATTTCTCAGTGATTATGAATTGGACTTGAGATGCGAAACTTGTCGTTTGGTGTACATGAAATGGCAAACGAGAGATTTCGGCCTTGAATTGTTAGGCCACAGGCGCCTAATGAAAGCATCGAAGCTTAGTTGGAAAGCTTTTGAATGAAAGGCAAATTAAAGCAACTGATATCAATGATGATCCCTACAATAAATCAGTGTGGTGAAGAACTTGAGTCCTTCAGGTAACCATTTTGCATCTAAGTATCTTTTTATCATGTTTTTGGAGAAAGCGAGTTGGCCTTGATAAACTCGATAAACAACAATTTGGACTGAGCCCTGAGAGACTGACCTGAAGACAAGACACACGTTTTGACTATCCATGCATATCCATGGTTTTTCTTTATTTCGAAATTCCATCATCTCTAAATTCCCTGATCTCTATTCTGACGATGAAGGGGAAGTTTGAAATACAAGCCTAATAATTGCTGAATGAATATCAAAACCGACCAAAACATTGTAATACCCACCACGCCTTCATGTTTCTAAGGCGTTGATTTTCGGAATTCATCATAGAAATAGATGGAATTCATGCAGCCAACTATATTTCCCTAATCATTTCCCTAGTGATTGTAGCGTGCTTGTATCAGTTCTGACAGGGAAGATGATACAGGAGTAACCGATATAGGGACTTATGGGTCAAATCTTTACTAAACTCCCGCTGCCGTGCGGTTGTAAACTGACATTCTGTTCAATGTTTCATTTAAAGCTCAATGCCTTCAAAATTCATTGAAAATCAGACTCAAAAAGAAACTATTTTCTTTCAGGACATAATCATGAACCCATGAAGACTGACCAGAGAACAGCTCAGTCGTGAAATCTTCGGGACATATGCAGAAACTATCAACAAACAAACGAGACATTCGTTGCTGTTGCATTGTGAGCATCACACACTTGAAAACTCACACACTTGGCAAAGACATCAGGCCTATTCCAATAATGTTTGACTAAGGTTTTCAAAATAGTTGAAACTGTCTCTGTATCTTGAAATAAGTGATGAAAGTAGGAGCTTGGAATAAATTTGAAACCATCAAGGTCGTCAATAGTACTCTACTAATTTGTATGCAACAGATGACAACAAATAGAATCCAGTCAAAGAGAGGGATGAAGATTATCTGCATCTGATGATACCATGATGATACTATTACGAAAAGAAGTGTCTATAAAGTTCTGTAAGTGTTGCACATCCACCAGACCAGGAAATTCCTTGCAGCCTGCCTTCGCAATTTGTATCGTATTTTGATATGCAAACATCTACAATTTCATCACTGGTCGGAGTCTGGGATACCTTCAAGTGTTCTAGGGAATAGGAATGCAAATTACACTTATAAGTAAGTTAGACATAATTTGTTTTGATGTGTTTACGTAAACAAATCGACGTAAACAAATCGACCATCTCGTGCAAATAACTGTGTTACGTCCATCGCGAGTTACAGAAAGTCTTATGAGCTCGCATAATGCGAAGAAAAACATTGGGCAATTCTACATTACTTGGATGAAAGTCTTATTCACTGTTCTATGCACTAATATAAACTTACCCTTTGCTAAGGTGCTGCAAGCAAGTCACTTCGACATTTTGGTCACATTGGCCTGTAGGTATTGTTATGACCAAGCACTTCAATGGATGAAGATGAATATCCAGTTAATGAAGCCAATAGCTCATGTTAAAAGACTCTAAAGCCAACCATCAAGAGTCGAAGGCAATTCTTCCATAAAGTACCATTGTCTTGATACTCTTGATGTCGAAAAGTTGCATCTGAAAGCCTCAGAAAACTTCTTGAGAACGTCGAAGTGCAACAGGCCATTGACCGGCAATGCTGCGGAATGCCTTTGTTTCGCGATTTGCTTTTGTGGACTGACAAACCTATTACGTCAAAACTCAACACCCGGCCCAGACCCCTGAACCACCTGAATCGGACTTTCGAGAGGTTATTTCGTCACTTTCAGAAGTTTCTCGAAGATTTCATCGCTTTTTCGTGATCAGCGACCTCGAATTTACCAACTTTGAGAATAAAACATTTCGCTTCATATGCACTTTAATGGAATGGAGTTAAAAAAGATGGTAATGAATCAGGCAAAAGGTGTCTGAAAAAAATAAGGAAAGTGCTGAAGGATAATCCTAAAGTCGATATCCCCAATGTGGTGATCGATCGGGCGCACAGAATCGGCCTTGTTAAAAAAACATGATAAGAGCAACAAGTCATATCAGTCCATTATTGCTTGCTTTACAACCTGGTGTCATAGGTCATTAGCCTACAGAGCAAGGAAGAATACCAAGAAGTTTAGAGTTCGCCTTGATTTGACCCTTAGAAAGACAAAATTGCTCGAAAAGGCCAACACTTTTGGTCGGGGCACAACGATGAAAACTTTGCTTTTGCAGATATCAACTGCAAACTATGCATCGGATTAGAAGGTGAATTTCACTATTTCAAGGATGAAAATGAACTTAAGGCTGGTTTAAACGGGCGCTTTTCCTAAATTTTTTGTAAATTTTTTAAAAAAATTTCAACATTTAGCAAAAAGTTATCGTGTAACAGGAAAACATTTACTGCAAAGTTTGATCTTATCTTCTATTTTAATCTCGTTAATTGGTTTTAATGAGCCATCGTTGACGATTTTATTCTGATCCTGGGTCAGAACAAAATCGCTTCTTAAATTTTTTTCAAAGGAGCCAACAAAATTTTACGTAGTTGACAGACTTTGTTTTACGTAGTTGCTCAAATGTTTTGGCGCGCGATTTGAATGTATCCTCATAGAGTGAAAATTTATTCGAATTGAGTATCTCCAACGACTTTATGGCTGTAGATTAGAAGTACTTCCATAATAAGGATACTTCCTCTTTCGATTTTGTTACAAAATGACAGAGCGCGACAAACCGGAATAAGACCATGACGTCACTAGCAACTCGTTTCCACTCAATGTCCTTAAAGGGGACCACCTAGATTGAAACATAAATTGGAGATACGTGAAATAACAGCGGAATACCGAATGCAGGATACATATCTGCGATTGCTGTCAAGAGCCAGTATACCCATCCTTTCACCAAGAGTAGAACTTGGGAGGACAAAGTGAAAGAACAGAACAAACTAGTATTGAAAAAAATTTTAACTGTAAAAGAATCGTATTTTTGGTGATAGTTGTTGCCTATTGAAGCAGTATTTTGCTTTGTCATCTCTAGATGCTGTTTTCCAATTATCCACCAATCCTCAATGAAAATAAATTCAAATCGCGCGCCAAAGTATTCGAGCAAGGTCTGTCAACTACGTCAAATTTTGTCGGCTCCTTTGAAAAAAATTTAAGAAGCGATTTTATTCTGACCCAGGATCAGAATAAGATCGTCAACGATGGCTCATTAAAACCAATTAACGAGATTGAAAATGGGAGATAAGATCAAACTTCGCAGTAAATGTTTTCCTGTTACACAATAATTTTTTTCTAAACGTTGACAATTTTAAAAAAAATTTACGAAAAATTTAGGAAAAAACGCCCGTGTAAACCGGCCTTTAAAGAAATTAACGAGTATGCTTAAAACGTTTTGGGGTAAGTCCCCAAGCTCTTGTTGTTCTCGTTTGCGTTCTATGTAGCAGAAAATCTGATGACAGCTATCGTTTTATTTTATTTATAACAAACTGGAATAGGATCGCGAGCAAGCATGCACCTTGCACTATGAATTTTTTGGGTTGCCTGGTGTGGTGCTTGCTCCAGAAAAGCTGGTTTCTTGTAAATAAAGGAAAAAAGAACATGCATGAAGCCTTGGAGTTGTACATTTTTGTGGGTTAATTTCCCGGCGGGTGCATATAATATAAATTTCTATCTGGCACGCATGTCCATGGTTTCTCTGAGAAAGGGGTAAATTTTCAGGAAATGTCTAGGACATAGATTTGAGAAAAAAGGGGTCTTTTTACAGAGCTTGTCAGAGAAAGCTAAAAAAGGGCATGCATTTTCCTGTCAAAATTTGCAACATCATTCATGATTCATATAATGTTTTTTCATTAAAATACCTGCCATAATGATTTTTGTGACGAAAATTTCCATAAAAATTTAGATACATTTACTAAAATGCATATATGATTCTTCAGGATTGTATTTAATCTTTATCTTCAGTTACAAACCGTCAAATTCAAGTTAAAGTTTTAATTTTAAAGTTCCAAAACATCATACGAATCCCAGCTAACAACAACAACAAAATAATATATAACAGTATACAAAGAGATGAAACTAATTTTAGCAGAATTTGTAAGTTGGGAATTTCTTAATTATGCAAGCATCCGGCATCCCCTAAGGTTGTAACATCTTCAGTTCATTTGGTAACTGTTGTGTCAATGATATTTAAACAAAGATAATGTCAAATGATATTACTGTACCTAGCATTGTCTTTGGTAATATTAATGTGATGTATCGTTGTTCTATGATTTATGAAGCATTGAAAACCACATGAAAAAATTGAGCAAAAAACTGGAAACATCTTGAGCCTGTAGAGCCTAGGCCTTGACTAGGCCTCTTTACTTACTCATCATTGACTTTGTTTGACGACCTTCCTGGAATTTATTCTGATTCTTCTATATTGGAAAGTCAATCCTCTCCGTTGTGTTTTAATGCTTTCGCAATGTTTCGCAACCGTTACATTTCACAAATTCACTTGACTCTAAAACAGCTACTGTAAGCATAAACGATATTGGCCTGAAGTATCCTTTTGCTTTGGCGGATTTGGCGGGAAAATATCTAGAGTTGTTGCTGTTGCTGAAGGTAAAAAGAAAATGGTTGCTGTGAAAACAAAGAAACACATTGGAATTTGGAAGACGGCTTCTTACTCTTTGGTAACAACTAGCATTGCTAAGATTGTACAGTTGTAACAGTTGTTTGTAACAGAAACTAATACAACTTTGGTTTAGAATGATAGCACCTATTATGATATGAAAGAAAGGCTGCCAAAAGATTGGCCTAAAATGAGAAAAGACCATGATTTGATTGGCAAGAAGAGGGTAAGATCATTGACGCAAATTTATTTCATCTATTCTGCTTTACCTTATGCTTTACAATAACAGTTTTGTTACAAGCTGCCTACAGAGAGAAAGCTTTATCTACTACTATATTTGAGTGATTGCACATTGAAAATATGGATCATATAAAGACCAGATCTAACATTTTTGACTGTGATCTAACTGCCCCCCCCCCCTCCTCATTCCTCACCTCACTGACCATGTTGGAACCCTGGCCAAACTAAGTCAACTCCGTGGCTGATGCTTCATACATATCTGTAGATTCACTTCACTACCTGTAGCAAGACACCCACAATGGCAGCAGCTATCAAATCATTTGGTTTGGTAATTATCATTTTGACTGCAATCTCATTCATATAAAATCATGGATTCTGTTCTGTTCAAGTATTTTCAGTCCAAAATATGTGACTTCTTATCATATGAACATTAAAGTACTTGTGCAAGATATTTTTGTTGCATGTGTAATGCAAAATACTATAGATTGGTTGTTGTATAAGGAAAACAAGGATACACATTATGTAAATTTTGCTTGATCAGAGTTTTTGAAAAAAGGGCCCTTTTTCATCAACAATTCTCAGAGATAGGGGTCTATTTTGACTCTTGAAAAGTCAGAGAAAAGGGTCATTTTTTAAATCTTTGGACAAGCGTGCCAGTACTTGTGGTACCCAATTGCACCCGCCGGGGTTAATTTGAGCTAATTTTGGGCTGAAGTGGGCAAATTTGCAATGATTTTAATTTCATTTTATTTTGATTCTCTTTTTTGTCATGGTTAGCAATGGCATTCAATAAAGTATTAAATCAGTTTTCTGAATTAGGAAGTTGCTCTTAAAGTACCTATGTATCCACATTGTAGGGAACCTTATTTTCCTTTCTATTTTTTTCGTGTTATTTTTCTGCCAATTGAAAAGAATGTTGATAACCCTTCCCATGGGAAGCCCAGGCATTGCCCAAGTTATTTTTCATAAGATTTTCAATGATAAATTATAAAAAAGTTATCTAAACAATTTGAATCGTCCCCCTAGGGATACTTGTTTGGAGGGTCTGTTTTGTCTGGCGTTCCTTGCGCGTGTCGTATCTTGGCTCTGGTCTTTGCTTGTCGCCTTTTTCATGGATCATGGGAGTGGATCATGGATCATGGGATCATGGGCGTGCAGGGCATGCTGGAGGACGGACCCTTAAACAGAAAATGCAAATTTTCTCTGCTTTGGAGACAGTGAGGTCTCTCAAAAGCTACTTTGTCTGTTAGGTTAAGATTAGCCCATGTGCAGCGGCAGCCCAGTGCATGTGTACTATATTCATCAGCATGCTTTTGAACAGATTATCAAACAAACTTTGTACTAAATTCTCCGTTTATTCTAACTATCATAAAATTCTCTTCAGTTGTATTTGTTTTAGTTCTTTGTTGTTTACTTTAGAAGGTTCAAATGGTGGTTGTGGTGAATATCATATCCCCTTAGGACCAGCGAGAAGACCTTTACACAACGACAAAACTCTTTTCTCAAGGCAAAACGTTCTTTTTCAAGGCAAAACTTTCTTTCTCAAGGCAAAACTTTCCTCCTCAAGGCAAAGCTTTGGCGAGGCTGTAGATGGATGGCATGAGTACCACAGAAGATCGAATCCTGTCTGCCTGACTGTTCTGCCATCAAGTCAGAAGATTAACCGAACACCTGAGGACATCTGCTACGATCTTCTGTGGGACTCATGCCATCCATCATTAGCATGTGCCAGGTAGAATGATAATAACATTGGGTATCTTGGGCCCTTTTAACAACAGCCATGATAGCAGCTCTTACTTAACATTGAATTGGTTTCTTTTTGGTTCCCTGCTAAAAGAGTTTTGTCTTGAGAAAGAAAGTTTTGCCTTGAGAAAAGAGTCTTGCCTTGAGAAAGAGAGTTTTGCCTTGAAAAAGAAAGTTTTGCCTTGCGAAAGAAAGTCTTGCCTTGGGAAAGAAAGTTTTGTCGTGCAAAAGAAAGTTTTGCCTTGAGAAAGAAAGTTTTGCTTTTACGAAAAGAGTTTTGCCATGACACTTGTGGGCCACCGTACAGAGGAACCCCTAAGCAAAACCAAAATTGTATCCCCTGAGCAAAACCATTAGTCCATTTTCAATTTTTTCCAAATTTTTAAACTCTACTGTTTTTGTTCCACTGCAATCTCCATCCTTGTTCTACCCTTTGTACTCATAACACAGTTCCTTGCAGTGCTGTAATGCGGAATCTTCGTTCTTCAAACCATCTCAATGATGCATTTTGCTCCATTGTTCCTAGTATTTCTGTATACTCCACTTGACCCTCTGTGCCTGTGAACGCGTCTTTCAAAGATTCCTCAAGATCATTAAAGAGAGTTTTCAAAATAGCTTTTCTTTCTTCTTGGAGGGAGTAGTCTTCATATCTCGTCCTTAATGGCCATTCCCACGTTGAAATTTCATTTGTTTTGGAACTGTAAGCTTTGAGGTTTATAAGAAATGAATTAGCAAGTTTATTGCCAAAGTTGTTCTGATACTGGATTGTTCGTGGGTCCCAGTCATACAACTTGAGTTCTGAGGCCTTCTTTGACTCATAAGTTGCACCATGCACAACATTCATTTCATTTGCTTAACTATGGGGAGGGTAGCCCTACGACATACTGTAGATGTCGGTTTTCAATGGGCCCATCCATTTTGAATGATGTCTTGACTATATGGAGCCCAATAGATATCATGAAACAGCCAAGTTGAACACTGCATTGCTATTTTCCGTACAGCAAACTCAAAAGATGTAGTTTCACACCACTTACCAAATTTGAAACAAGATTACTTTAATGGAGGATTCCATCTCCTTGCCTGTCAACTCGAGGAACATCCTTAAATGTATAACCTGTTGCATTTAATTCAGTGCAAATAACTTCATCTTCATGTTTCAGTGACAGTGCAGAAGTTTATGTTATTATCAACCACATAATCCATGAACAAACCACATTTGTTAGGAATGGATCTTACATTAACAGTCCCAACTTTCAGCTTGCAAGGGTTCCTGTAAACCGTGGAACGACATAACGACTAATAACGACATAACGACTAATAACGAGCTATCAAATTACAGTATCGAGTTGTCTGTCCAAATGGGTGTATCAACCGGACCACAATGAGTACGAAATGGACTGATTAGTGGATCTAGCGGATAGCGGAGCTCGCGAATTTTCCGTTTCTTTGGAAAGCAAAGTAAGAAACAAGCAAGGTCATCAATTTTACTCAAACCCTGATAATTTAAAGACGCTTTTTGTGTTGGCCCAAATTTTTAGTTTCTTATAGGCAAAATACGTGTACCTTCATTCTTCTATTAGAAGTTGAGGTCCGGGGTTTATGGATAATTTCTTTAATCAATCATAGGGATACTTTGCTGCCAAATTTTCTTACGTAATACGTTAATATCTAATATCTAATTATTAAAGAACGAAACTGTTAAAAAGCTTCTAAGGTGCCTGTTGAGACTTTAAAGCAACTATTATGTAAATTCAGACTCGGAAATGAACTTATCTTAACTCTATGAAAAAACATTTTGTTATGATTCACAAGTTGAAGTTAAAACACATTTTTTGTGGTTAACTGAAAATGAGTGCAATCTGCATGATATCTGAAAAGGTATGTCATCTGTAATAAGTCTATCTGAAAGATCCCTTTCCCGATTTTTCCTTTTCCTAATTTTTTTGATTGACGAAATAGACTTGGGGCAAGTCTATAGAGTAGACGATCCAAAGGTTCAGATTAAAACTGTTTAAAGTGGCCCAGGAGAAGAAAACTACAAATTAAAAAAGCTTTAGGAAAAAGGATTGGAAACAGGAAACCATTCTTTCCCTCTTCTACTTACACATTTACACGAAACAAGGGATACAGAGGGAAAAAATTGATGAGCTTGCTTGTTTCTTACTTTGATTTCCAAAGAAACAGAAAATTTGCGAGCTCCGCTACCCCCTAGATCCACTGATCAGTCCATTCCGTATTCATGGTGGTCCGGTTGATACACCAATTTGTTCAGACAACTCGATACTGTAATTTGATAGCTCGTTATTAGTTGTTATGTCGTTATTAGTCGTTATGTCGTTCCACGGTTTACAGGAACCCCAGCTTGCAACTCTTATCTGTTTTTTCCAGTCAATATTCAGGATAGAATAGATTTGAAGAGTTCACACTGGTCACAAAGTCTTTCTCTCTCCGTGGCTTCATTCTACCAGCTCTTTTTCCACGATAATGCCAGTTTCCTTTCCTTGAACAAGCTTTGAGCACAGTGTGCTGTGATGTTTGGTCATTTTGCGTTTGACGATCTTGTGTTACGCATGCCATTAGGCCCATCATCATCAAAGACAGTATCAATGGCCTAGCCATGAATGAGTCGGTCAAGTCAGCTATTTAATAAACACGATATGCAGCATTCAAAATCTATTCTTGTAAACTCCATTTGGATCTCTCGTTTAAACAATAAAAATAGCAGGCATCTCTGAGCAACAGTGCTGTAAGATAGTGTTGACTGACGTGCGATAAGATAGCTAGTCTTGTCAGGCAGCCATGACACTTCGGCGCCTTGTTATTATCTCCTTAGTTTCATAAAGAGTGGTCTGACCATGGCGATAGTACTCAATTTACCATTGCACATTCCAGTTACCCGGAAATCCCCCAATGCACTGAAAACATAGGCCTGAGCTTTCTGTTCGCAGAAAAAGTAATTATCTCATAATTCTTATATGGATGACATGATATTTGATTAATTTCAAGGGGTTTTGGATCTGTGTGGTCTTACTACTACTGTATGATTCTACTAATGTTTCAAATGGATAGAATTGTGCAAAATACTGCTGTAAATGATCCCATGTTTTTTGACAACTTCTTGATGCAGGTCTTTGACATGCCAAATTCCACTAAATCCTTATTCTAGTTAATTTCCACAGTTGTAATTTCCAAAAAAGAACAAAAGAAACGAGTTTGTTGCATTGTAACCAGGAAACTGTAGAAAAAATACAGAAAACTGGCCTCAATCGCAGACTTGAGTCAGTTACCGAATTCTGCATAACAGATTCTCTCAGGTCCCTATGCTCACCTACAGTACAGTAGATTTGATACGTTTGGGGTACTGATGGGATTTATTGGGCAGCCCTTCTGCATCCAGTTAACCCACCCGAAACATTTGAAAAACACCCAAACTTGTGCAAAGCTTTCATGATCAGGGCCCTCCCCAATTTGCAGAATTATTATTTCATAAAATTTACGCCTAGGATGCATGTGGGCAAGAGAAAGAGAGGTAGGGATGTCAGTCAATTTTTCAAGTATTCAGTATGAGGCTGTGGTTAGGCTTATTTGAAAGAGCTTGATTTTAGCAGATTTTTAAAATTTTTTCTGGCTCAGTAGCCCTTCTAGAAAAAAAGTTATGGAATTTTGAAGTTTGGACTTTTGCGCACTTCTTTAGAAAGGGATTTGATCATTTATCTACATGGGGGTAGAAAATGAGTGGTACCAAGGAACAAGAAGGATGGTACAGGTAACTAAATTGTAAGTTAAATATCTCCTAGCTGGTATGGAATGTGTCAACCAAACTTACAACGCATGTCAAACAAGAGTTGAGCTTTCCAAAAATGATTCTAAAAGTAGAATTTGTTGTCATGGTAACCAAAATTTCCATAGAAACAAGGGTAAAAGTGCCACTTTTCAATTCAAGGCTCTCAAATTCACCCAACAAATCTAATCTCAGGGCTAGGAATGAGGGATCGCTTCAAAAATTGTTGCTAAAAATAGGTTTGTTGCCATGGTGACATGATCGCGGCTAACAACGCATATATACGCATTTTCTCTCTGTTAAATGGCTAAAACAAATACCTTGAAGTCAATTCCTGCTACTATATCCTCAAACATAATGGCATTAAAACATTCTAAAAATAGAAGCTGTTGCCATGGTTACAAATGAAATATGGCAAATAACCAAAACCATTCGTGCAATTTTGCACATATTTTGTGCTTTACTATGAATGAAACATTGTTAAAGGGACCAAAGAATCAAACAAAGAAAATACACATGATCCATAACCTTTATCTTTCAATGTGCATATCATTCATGGTCTTTCCCTCTTTATAATCACCGGTTTCGCCCAATATCAGGGCTCATCAGTGCAGCTAGGCTCAACAGCCAGCTGCAGACCGGACCTGTGTTGCACTTGACATTGCCAAAAGATAGAAAAAAACAGAATGGTTTTTGGCAGAGTTTCCCTCTCTGGCCCTAAACAGGTGCTACCACTCCGGAGCCAGAGCAGACCTGAAACTATGGAGGCAGGGTTGTTCATTTCCCTGTGCAGCCCCGTTAGGGTCTACCCATTACCTTTCGGTACACAAAATCCTTATACTTACTAAAAATAGAAAAAAGTGGTATAGTTAACTGATGCTTCAAAATAAAAATATGGTACTCTATGATTTTCCATTGCACTCATGAACCTCAAATAACAAAATCTCAATTCAACAAACAACCATCTGTTAAAGGTGACCAGAAAAAGTATCAGTGTTTGATTGACAGCTGTGATTTCAACTAAGATCCCTTTTCTAAGTTATCATTGTTGTTATATCATATTTGTTTACATTGTTTACATAGTACTACAGATCTATAAAGAGACTTTTCTTCTAACTATAACAAAAATTGAAAGTTTGATTTTTCACATAAATCATTTGGTGAATAGCAAGTTTGAATATTATGCAGGTCAAACCAAATCTTGATACTTTTTTTGTCTTGCCTGTGTAGATGCTAATAGTCAATAGTTGCAGCATAACTGTCATAAATTCAAGAAATTATTTGAACCCACCCATTTGCATAATCCTCAAAAAGTTGGCAAAGATAATAATCATTTTCTGTTTCATCACCTAAGCTTTCACCATCATAATATCTGACAAAAAAGTCTGGATTTTCAATATCGTCACTTTCTATATCTACATCATCAACTTCTGCCTTAAACCAACATTCCTTTCCACTAACATCATCCACATATAAATGCAAAATGGTTGCTCCAATTAAATCTTCTTCACATAATGGTACAAGCTTTATATCTTCATTTTCCCAATCCTCCATCAATTTATATTTTAAAATATCATCCTCATCATCATACTTGATCTTAAAAAATGGATTATTTCCAGGCTCACATGACAAAACTGTTCCATAGTACCACCTTTCCTGACCACTTTCATTCAAAAACCGAAGACAAATACGCTTCCCAATTAACTCTTCAGCACATGATACAACTGGCAGAAACTTATCAACACTTTCATCAACTTTTCTTTTCTTTCCTGATTTTCTCTGACTCGTTTGCTTTCTTTTCTTTTTGCTTGCTGCTTTCTCTGATGTAATGGTTGCTTTTTGCAAATATTTTTCTTTTTCCTTCAAAAAATCATCCTTATTCAAAATCATTACCTTGTCTGTATTGGATTCCACATTTTTGTCAACTTCTTTGTCATCATTGGCACTGTTGATTATACTTATGAGGTTCTTTATCAGCTGCTCTACAGAAAAACTTTTTCCTTCACTGGTTAACTGGAAAACTCTCTTGTCCTCATGAGTATTGCCAAGCACTTTGTTGCGAAATCTTATCTGTAGCCACAGCATCTCTCTTTTCTTGCCAGTTCCTGAAATATTCTTTACCTTCTCTCTGATTTCATTTCCTGTCTTCCATAACCCTACCTTTTAAATTTCATTGTGTAAACTTTCCTTCAAAGTGCGACTTTCCCGTTCTTTCCTCTTCTTTTCTTGAAGCTCTTCATTCATTTTCTGTGCTCTTTCTTCTAAAATTTGTTGTTTGGTATTTTTATATTTTTCTGCTTGGAACTTTTTGGATTTCCTGGCTACTTTCATTAATCTTTCTCTTTTCTCTTTCGTTAGTTTGGACCTCCAGTCTGATGTGTTGTTTGCTTTGAACATAATTAATCCTTCAATAGCAAAGTCTGTTGCTTTTGGCTTCAGCTTCATTAGATAATCGAGCATTCCAAAGTCCCTTTCTGCTGACACATTGCTTTTTCCAACACTCTTGGTCTCTTCTCTAAAACTTTCATCACCTCCTTTCTGCCACAAACTACCTCCTTTTAAATGATCTCCAAGAAGCCTCTTAGTAACCACTAAAAATCCACTAAAAATAACCTCCAAGCACTGTTTTGTCAAATCCTCAAATACCTCATCCCTTGGTGAAAAAACATAATCAAATATTTTGTCTTTGTGAATCTCTAAATTGTTACCAAATATGCTTACATCTCCCTTCATGAATGGGCTCGCATCTGATCCCCATGATAAAAACAAATCATGCAACTTTTGATACTCAATATTCATATCAAGAATGTGACCTTCTTTAGAAATAGATCTCCAAAGAGGGCCAGTTACCAACTTATCTATCATGCCTAAGGCCCTACAAGCAGCCATATAAGAAGAAACCTGTAGATCCTGATGAAGCGCAGACAAGAGTTTATTATCCTTCCAAACACCATCAAAAAAAACTTTCAAGTCAGACTCTAAAAAATATGTCCCAGCTGCATTATAAAAAAGAATGTTAAACCGATTTCCAAGGAATGGAGCAAGGGGTACTTGGTCAATGCCTCTCTCAGTCTTTAAAAACGTTAGAAAATCTACCATCCTTCCAGACTTTTCGCATCCCCGTTCTTGTACAGACTTGCAGACAGTACGTATTAACCTGTAAACACCAGATTCGCCTTTGGAATAGCCACCATGTGCCAAGGATCCAACTTTCTGGTTACCCCAACATAGTGAATCCCACACCTGACAACAAGCCTCAGCCTGATCTGCAAGACCAACAAGGTAATGCAAACCACAAAAAAATTCATTGACAGTGGACATTTTATTTTTCTCCTCTTCTGATAAACTTTCCCATTCACTGACAATAGTTGGCAAAACATCTTTCCTGAAACAAGTAAACAAATCATTAAACTTTTTCTGAACAGCACACCTGTCAGACATAACATTCTTTATGCTCTTAACAGCTTTGTTTAAAATATTAGAATCTTCACCAGCAAAACTATCAAACATATCAGAAACATCAGCCAGAACATTTTCAAGAACTTTTAACTGCGTTGACGAATCACCACCACCAACTTCCCTAAGCCCTGCAATCAGACACTTTCCATCATCTTTGACAATGTCATAAGTAATAAAAGATCTACCTTTCTTGGATGTCCCATCTGTGTGTAGAGTACGGTTTTCTGTATCCCAGTTCTCTGAAAGCTCATCTGCAACTTGCAGCTGAGCAAGTGCCCTGGCCTCAAAAAGCATGTACTTAGCAAACGTTTCCTTCGGCAACCGACCAACATTTATTCCGACAGTTTTCAATGCACTCCTGATGACACCTTCAATATTTCTGGTGCTCACACCCATACATAACAAATCTTCATACACCATCCTTATTTCATCAACGTATTTTCCATCTTTAAACAATAAAACATCTTCCCCTTTCAAAAAAACATTCAATTTCTCTTCAATTTGTAATTTTTCATCTTCTAATTCACGAATCCTGTCAATCCTTCCAATTCCTTAATCTCTGAACGATTAATTTCATCTTGATCATTGCTTATATTTTTGGACTTAGTTTTGTAGTACCACTTCAATTTTTGTTCACATAATAAATTCTTAAGTGCCTTGTCTAATTTTTCAATGAGTTCATTCAACTGACAATTGTAAGTTTCATTTTCTTCTTTTTCTCCTAATAATTCATTTGAAAGATCTAAAATAATTTCTTCTTGAGTATTTATGGTTTCATCTGCATCTTTTAATTTCTTCTCCATTCTTTTAATCCTCCGGTTAACATTCCTAACATCGAAATGGCCGATCTTTTCTACCGCAGTTTGTAATTCTTTCTCCTTTGATCGTAATATTTTCGTTGTGGTATCTAATTCATTTCTTAATTTTAAGACTTCTGTTGTTTCTTGATTCCTTTCTTGTCGAATGAGGTTGATTTCTTCAATTTGGTTTTCTAAATTATTCTTCAATTCATTGGTTGCTGTTAATAAGTTTTCAATAACTTCTGTTTCCATATCCTGTGTACTATCATCTGCCAATGAATCTTTCTGGCTACCTGAACTTTTTTTAGAAAATATATCTTGACTCTTTTGTAGGAAATCTTCAAGTTTTGATTTTAACTGGTGCTTCTTTAAATCAGCTGCCTTCTCTTTTAAATTCAAAATACAAATTCTCAAACCCTCTGGCGACAAAACATCATCACAACCTGTTAAAACAGCAACCCAATCTCTAGGAATTTTCCAGCTAACATTTAGTTGGTCTTTAGCATGACTTAAATCAAGCAAGTTCTCATTTGTTAATAACAAAGTAGAGAAACCAGGGGGAAGACAAAATTCCCCATCACTGATTCTCTGAAGAAGTGAAAATGAAATGTTATGGCAACTTAAAGAAGCCCTGATTACTTCCTTATCTTTTTGACCTTGATAAAATCTATCAAAAACTATTTTGAAATTCTCTGGATTTTTGGCCAGAAATCCTGAAACAGAACGTTTCAAGTTGCTAGGCTTGTTTTTGACAACCTCAGAAATAAAGCTTTCAGGCAAATTTGTAAGTTTGGCACAGACATAAAAAATTTTAGATTGAGGAAGGCCATGCTTTTCAAGTGAATTGAAACATTCACTCAAGATGCCATATGTCACTTTGCAAGTTTCTGGATTCCAGTTATTTGGCAGAATTCCCTTGCTGACGATTAAAGACACATCTTCATCACAGACTTTTGACATAACATTGTCAGCCATGTTGCCCTCTGCCATCTTGATTCTCTTTGTTCCTGCGGACAAAGAAATCGGGTGTGAGGAGAAAATGAAGAATTTTGCAAATCGGGCCTACCATGCACCATAAAAACGCATTTCGGCTACTGAGCAACAGGATAAATCGTAAAGATTAGTTGATTTGTAGGTAACAGAGTGTCTTAGCTTCAAAATGATGTAACTTTTTTAGCTGTAACTTACCTCGAAGTTCCAAAAAATTTGGTTGAATTCTTTGATGCGCGTTTTGGAGTACTTCTCCTTGGTCGACTTTCAAAAAAGTACCACCAACGTGCTCGTCAGGCCTCTTCTTCAATTCTGAGACGTTTTTGAGACGTTTCAGGCCGAGGCTCATTGGCCGAATCGCACGCGAATCAATGAGGGTCACCCATGGCCATGGTGCCACGCTGCGAACGCTCCCGCATGAAGTTGCCGCATGGAGGAAAACAAGGTAAAAGTACAAATTTATGCGATAAAAGACAAATTCTTCACCATAAACATGTTCAGTCATGCCTGAGGAGCATTTTGATGTATCATTTTACTATTTTACGAAGAATTACAGCCAACAAGGACAGGAATATTTGAGGTTGTACGATTTTTACAGTGTGTCAAAAATTTCTAAACACAAATCGCGGCCTATCGACATCCCTAAGGGAGATCATTATGGTTACCTACATTCATAGTAACTTGTTACATTCATTCATTCATTCATTCATTCATTCATTCATTCATTCATTCATTCATTCATTCATTCATTCATTCATAGGCCTTAAAAACTGTCTAAAATTGAGGAGATTTTACCTGCTTTGAGGACTCTGTTACAAAATAAATTCCAATGAGATTGGGCTTTCTCCAGCTCGTTGTGCCTCAGCTACTTGGCCTGACACACTCCTCATCCTTTCCTTCCTCTTTCTGTTATTGATCCAAATCTTCACATTCTCCACCGTCAATTCTGCCCTGGTCGCTAAACACATGACACTGTCACCATTTATGTCCATTCTGGTAGAACGAAGAGCATTCTGAAATGCAGTTCCTAGCAATGCGCACAGCAATAAATACCAAAATTTCCCTATAGTTCTTAGATTGAAATTTAAGGGAAATTAACAAGTTTCTCTGGGAAATTGATGGGAAGCAGAAATTTCCAATTCCCCTTTGAGAAATCATGGGAAATGTGTCCGTTTCCCCAAAATTTCAAAACAAAAACATGGGGAAAATTACATAATTTTTGGCAGTGGCCATTTGTGCCTTTTGTTTCGAAAGATTAATCATACTTTTTTATACATAATCGATTAAAAGTACAAAACACAAACAAATACAACTACTGTGCCAATAATGGCGGGAATAGACGCTAGGTCATCAAAGTTCTCACCATGAAAGGCACTTACAACTCAATATTTACAATTCATCAGAAAGAAACTACAAAGAAATTTAATGTCTGTCTCACATCCCATGTCAGGCAACAACATTAGCGAGTATCAAGAAATTTGATTAATCATACTTTCAGTTGTCATATGTTTGGACTCCTTGGAGTCCAGTAATTACCGGTGCTATGATGGTTTCAAAGGAGATTAATGCAATTATTGATCTCCTCATGCTAGAAGGATTAGCAGCGGTAGGAAAAGTAGTAAATATTTGTACTTTCAATTAGGAATTTTTAACTAACAGTGTTTTTTGGAGGGAAATCTATCATTCATAGAAGCTCAGTGGCAGCCTTTTGCAAACCTCTCCCCTAGTCTCCTTTTCCAATTGTCAAAGTTGTCTACTGCATGCAAAGAGAATGAAGATCAAGGACGAACCTAACTAGACTTATGTTCCTGGAGGATTTGGACTTGCTTCAATGCCGAGTACAGTCAAGAAGATGGAATATGTCAGACTAAATAAAAGTGAAAAGCCCAGAGAAAAGACAACAAAAAAGAACATACCAATGGAGCCACATCGGCAAAGAAAAGAAAGGTGGCAGAAATTCATGGATCAGCAGATGATGAACCATCTATAGTATTTGCCATTGGAAGAGAACCTAAATTTCTAGTTGGGTATATGACTTAAAAGTTTCAACTGCACCATTTTAAGCCATGTTTTTGCGAAAATGAGCACAGATTCATTTCTTTGGATAAAAATATTTTGAGAAACTTTACACACTGTTTCCTCAAAGCTGTTTTCAGGGCATGCAGATTACTTGTGGCAAAAATGATATAGGTGTGGTAGAGAAACAAAACTGGGCATTAATGCATATTTTTTATGATGAATGCAATGAGTGAGTCAGATTTTTCATTTTTTCACATGCAGAAGGACCTACCGAAAAAAATTATTTGTTCATCCCATAACCTATCCAAAGTGTTTATTGCATAGGGCTATCTATCATGCACATTCACTGCAAAAATGAAATGATCATCTTAGATGGTTTCTTACTTAGCCTAGCTACAAGTTTACATGTCCGAAACCCACTTTTCCAAGTTTCTATGGTTACCATGCAGCCTCACCCAAAATTGTTGCCAGATTTTAGCTTTCCATAATAAATCCTACAAGTTCTGAAAATTTCTATGTTACTGTGATCTTCATTCATGAGTTATGGTCCAAAATCAGTTTTGAAGGTAGCATCAGTTTTGACAGCTACCAAAAGGTTCTTGGCGACTATTCAACGGCCATTGGAAGACTTACAGCATGTTGGGCGTTTGATGAAGTTTTACAGACTATGCTCTTGAACCAATGATGACAAGTCAGCCATTTGGCTCTCTAGTCGCTGCAGCAATGTTCACTACTTTTGTATCCATAAATCCTTGCCCCTCTGGTATCTTCAACAAACTGATCAACTTGGCACTTCCGAGACAGACATTGAAGAAAGTATGCCAAACCTTCCGAAAAAATGGTCGATGAAACAGCTATCCTTGATGATGAAATGAATGAAATTCAGAATGAAACAACTTCAAGTTCTGAAAATGATGACAAGTCTAACTTAAAGTATCCAATGACCATTACATTGTCAAATCTAGAATATCTATCAATCAACTGAGATATATCCTCAACAACAAGTTGTGAGTTTTGCTTTGGCGGCTTATGGACAGGCAGCATCTGCCATTTTGTTTCCAAACATCTAGCTCAAATGGTAGAACCCTTATGTCTGGATGTGTACTGAGGACATCCAGCTGTCCTGAAATGATGCTGTCTCTGATGTAAACAAAAATTCCACCACTGTTTCCAGATACATCTAATTGGAATGGTTTTGAAGCCATTTATTGTGAATTGAATCATTAGGAATGATGAGTCAATCTTTGTTTCAACAATAACCAAAACTTCAATTTTATCATTCATCAAAGTCAAAAAGTTATTGAATTTATTTGTATCCATGGTGATGTTTTTTGGATATTTGAGGTGGAGATGCTTTAATTACTTAAGACAGTCAGCCTTATTCAGAAACAGTTTGGATCATTCTTATATTATCAACTCTTTACTTAACCCTATCAAGCCTAGGGGGGCCGAATCAGCCCCCCTAGCGGTTTTTTGTCTGTAGATTTTTACCAAGTGCACTTATAACACTGAAACTTTCTGACTTTTAGTTTTTATCCTTGTTAAGATGTAAAATTAATTTTTTGAAAAAATCAAATTCATTCCAGGGGGTAAACGCGACCAGTTTTCAAGAGATGTATGTGTAAAATTTTGAATAATTCCTAATAAAATCTACAGCTAATGTGATAAAATGATGAAAAGGTAGCAATACATACTACTTTTGATGCTCTATCCGATGAATTAGCTAATTTTTAATTTGAACGTATGGTTTTGCAGATTTTGGCACTACACATGCGCACATTCTTTGCATTCCTGTGTGATGATGTCATCACTTTTTGTTAATTTTTCTTCGCAGAGCAAATGCTATTTAGACATGGAATACAGTGAAATTGGGTTCTAACAACAGCAACAACTGTTTAGGCCAAACTGCAGATCTGCTGATCAGTTGATCTCAGATGGCCCGCATACCAGTACAATGAAGTTATTTTGATTGTTATTTACATTGAGAACTTACTTCAGAAACAATTTACTGTACTTTTAGTTCATCTTATTTTTGTATTAAAGCAATTTTCCATGTCGATATTACAGGAATCACAAATGGCAGTCAACAATTTCCACTTCATCGATGAAAGTTCTGTTGAAAAGAGTAGTTGTGGATCTTACATATGAGTCAGGAATGAATGGTTAGGACAATGAAAGTGACGATGAAACTTCTAATCATGAATCACCAGAATGAACTGAAGCTAATTCAGAAAATAAAACAGCATCCAAAAACAACAAAAACACAACAACACTGAAGCTTATCACTGGAGATATTTGGGAACTATCAACTTGTTGTAAACACATAACTTTCCATTCCAAATGATGCTCCTGATGAAGAAAATGCAAGAACACCATAGTAATATTTCAAAGATCTGTTTGATGATGATAATGCTCTTCAAATATGTGTGGTGCAAGTCCCAAAATACTGCATGTATTGGGAAAAAGCAACCATGTGTGAACCAGTAGCCATTATCATGAGTAGAAATAGGTTCAAATTACAGAATGAACAGTTGCATCTTGTGGAAATCAGACAGCACCACAAGGAAAGACAAGGAAAAGGATAGTTTGGCTAGGAAAGACAAGACTTGGCTGCAGAAAATGCAAAAAAAGGGGCCTTGCATAGCTGAAAACATAAACTGTTCCTTTGAATATCATAATGCTTGACATTTTAGATGTGTGTTATCCTAATCATGAACTGGTTTTTTTGTGATTAACCACATTATTAGGTGTCAATGCTTTGCATTAGGATAAAGTATCGGAAAACTTGATTGACTTGGCACAAGTCTTTGTTTCCTTTATTTTCGCATGATGTGCAGGTTGCATGTTTGTACCGCGCCGTACAAACGTATTGGTATAGGTGTACCAATGATAGATATTGGTTTGTGTCTCATATCTCAATTGGCGAGCATAAACGTATAAAATTTGTCTCTGCAAGATTTCACTACATAAAATGTATCAGACTATCATACTAATGATAACTACAATAGAAATTTAATGAACCCACGTCTATTATGCCTGTTGCTAGGTGACACACGCATCTAACTTATTTGGACAGAATCCTATTGTCATATTCTAAGCATTTTGCAAGTCAAGCAGACCCCCAGAGAAAGGAATGGTAAAGGGAAAGATGAAAATTTAAAGAATACTTGGTTACACTATATCAAATGGACATGATTAAGCACACATACAATGTTCCTTACATGGCCGGAAGGGCCATATGGCCCATACTCGGTTCTCCCTGTGTGGGGGCCATTTTCAAAAATTTATAATCAGTACTATTTTACATCATGTATATACATGAAAAACATTAGCAATGATTTTTTTCCACAAGCTAATAAATTTCGGGCCTGAAAGGGCTAAATAAGAGTTCCCTTCTTCATTTAAATGGAGTTTTTTACCGCTCAGCCATCATACATCTAAGTTTGCATTGTCAATCTACGCAATTTTTTCCTTTTCCTAGGCACGCTCTTTGATCTCTTTATTCAAGTTAGGGACACTCCTTCTTTGCCAAAGCCTGCTGGTCTCTTCTCATCACGAAAGAAGAAATGACCAGAGTGGTATCTGGTGATACTTGCTTTGTTTCTTCTATGATCATTTGAAGGTTTTTGATGATGTTTACTCCCTCTCTATTTGTCAGGTCATTCGTACCTGCATGAATTATCATACAGTCCGGTTTCTTGCAAATAACAGGTTTCACATGGTCAACTATTTCCCTTGAAGTTGCCCCTGGGTGGCGTTTAATTGTGATGTTGTTGTGTTTCTGCAAACCTTCAGCAAAGATTCCATTCAACATAGAATCTCCTAGGATTGTAATTCTTTCTTTCACTATCGTTTGTTGAGGCCTTTTATGTTGCCCCTCACTCTTCCTTGAATGTTTGTTTTCTCTTCTTTCTTTTGTTCAGCTGTTGTGATTATTTCGCAAGTATTCGATGGTCTTTGTTCTCCATTCATTATGAGACAATAAGGGTGTTACTGTTCACATTCATTAGGAGTTGGTTGCGTGGTTGTTGATCTCGGACAAGTGGACTCTGACCTTTGAAGCCCAGGCCCATCCAATAATGTTTTAATGATATTCTGCTTGTCTTGTAATTACCTTTCTAGGGATAATATCCAGGGATAAACATTTGCTTGTCTTTTTTGTTTTCCATGTTTGTGATTCGTGCAATCTTCTGTGCTAGTTTCGAATCATGTAACCGCCAAGTTATTGTCAGCCCACCAGCTCTCTTTCTGTCAAGGGTTTTGCAGAATTTGTTGTCTGACATGATTTGTTGACTTACAGGAGCATTTGGTGTGCTCTAACAACTGATTGGCCAACAAAACAAATGATATTTCTTCCTTGCATTCCGGGAGGCATCACTCCAATTTTAGGCCTAAATTTTCTCCGACATCTCCGAGCTTTCTCCGAGATTTTCTCCGACATCTCCGAGATTTTCTCCGACATCTCTGACATCTCCGACGTCTCCGACAACTCCGTGTTTTCCGCCTGGCCCTTGTATGGGAGCTTTGCAACCTGATGGAATCTTGAACCAAGCATCTTCAGCACTATAGCCTTGCCAGGGTTGCAGGTAGACAATGTATTATCAGGGGATATTAAAAAAGTTCAGCCTGGTTCATATAGCATAGCTACTTTCATTTCTTGTTCGTTCATTTTATAGCTTAGGTTAATTAGAGCACATGGCGAACATTGAAGTCTATTGATACGTTCTTCTCTGTTTTAACTTGCTAGTGGATGGGATACCTTTGTTAATTTACCCACTTACCAAAAGCATGGAACTCCACCCTTTGACCCTGTTGAACACGATGGAAACACACTACAAGCCTTTACGGAATTCATAGAATCCTGGGAAATGTGGTACAACGTTGCCTTGATAGGCGAACTCAAAGAGGATTCTACAGACAAACAAAGGAAAGAACATAAAACCAAAGTGTTTAAAATGTGTGCTGCCACCAAACTGATCTAAAAGCTGAATACAACCAAGATATGGCCAAATTAAAGTCCTCTGATAATGTCATTTTATGATGTGGTAAAATGATGAGAGATCAAATAATAATTGGTACTAATATTGCTAATATATAGGACCAGGGAAAATGCACTTGAAAAGGAGCATGAGTTGGCCTCATTGATTTCAACAGCAAAAGAATTGAAGTCACTGAAGAAGCAACCAAATTGATAGTCTCTGAATCTCCTAGCAGCTCTTTTCACATTAACTGTGTTGAAAATGAAGACCCCCAGCATACAGTAGAAACCTGCATAAAAGAACATAGGTATTTCTTGGGCAGCCTGATTAGGTTCTTAATTAACTCTGGGATGCAAAGTCAAAAAATTTATTTTTTTCACCATCTTTTTTCCTGCATCATTTAACTCCAAATTTCATACTCTTTCAATTCATGGGCTGATATGATATCTTTGAATTGCTACTGGGGGTTAGGGGGCCTTTGTTTACCCCTAACTATTGTAAAGTTTGCTGAATAATCCAGTAAATATCACTAAACTTTGAACACAATTTCCGTTATGACTATCACCGATCCCCCTGATTCCCTTCTTCAAAGAATAGTGACTGTTTTTATTCAAAATCTTCCATAGAAAGGAGAGCAGTCTCCTCCAATCATTTTCACATACGATAAAAAGGAAAAATGAGTAAGTGGGCATATGCTACTTTGTCCTGTTACCTTGCATTTGAAACGGGAGGTGTAGTATTTTGAACCAATCAGAGAAGTGAATTCTTATCTCGCCATGACAACCACTTTAGGCATTTGCACTCAGTTGGAATGTTCAATATTTCGGGGAGAGATTAACAGAGCGTTTACAACAGAAATAAAAATTCAGCAGGAGAAATAAAAAATTCAGCAGGAGAAGAAGCAAGAGAAAGTTTGCAGGAAATCACTTTGTGACTGCCAACAGGGATCCAGTTGAAGAGGAAGAAACGGTTACTGAACAAACTTTAGTAGTGCCTACAAACAAAAACCTAGATGAAACGGTAGGAAGTCCTATGCCAACATTGGCCAAATGATTCAAATTTGTGCTCTAGAGATACTCTGTTGGATTTTACGCTCCTTGCTCACAGCTGTGCAAATTTGTGTTCTTCATGGCTAAGTAATGACCTGTGTGCATTTAGGCGAGATCCAAACCATATTTCAAACTGACAAATTTATTTCAACTTTTGTGTTTTCATTCAGCTGAAAACAGTTGAAAATTGTCCTAAATGAACACAGGTAATGGCATGCAAGTAAATTGTCTACCTACCCACAAAAACTGTAACAAACTTCGCTCACTTGCTTCTTAGCTGATGCCTAACTGACGAGGTTTCTTTTATATTCCATTTTAGGAAAACATAACTTGAGCAGAAACTGGTGCCAGCAAAAGGAAACTTGGTCCTACACCGAAGAGAAACCCCGCGGATCAGTCAGATGGCTTTCGCATCATGCACATTTCTTTTGTGAAAACACTGTTGGGATGCGTTGTTTGTGGCAAATGTAAGTCTGGCACAATGATTGTAAGGGGGAATGCAGGTAAGAAGATTGGACTTGCTCAATCATTTACATTTGAATGTAGTGCATGTGCAAGTGGCTGTGAGATTTACACATCACCACGCTGTGAAGGCTCAAGATCATATGAAATCAATTGGCACATGGTTCTTGGGCTTCTAGGGATATGCACTTAAAAGTCATCATTAGAAAAGCTATGCTCTATGCTGAATATGCCAAGGCCAACGTCTGATGATGCATATCGTGATACAGTTATAAAGATAAAAGATGCACTTGAGAAAGAAGCATCTGTCAGTATAGAAAAGGCAGAAAATGAAGAGCATGACATTCTTGGGACTCCTTTAAATGAAGTTGCAGAATGCAAAGCAATGTTTGATGGAACTTGACGAAAAAGAGGGTACTACTCCCTGCAATGTGCAGTAACTGCTATTTCTGCTGAGAGTGGAAAATGTATTGGTTATGAAGCATTGAATACGGTCTGCTTTGGTTGTGCACGATGGAGCAAAAAGGGATGATGATCCTGCAAAAGACAACTGGCTTGCAAATCATAGATGCTCAATAAATTTTAAAGGCTCTCCTCCCACCATGGAACTAGAAGGGGTAAAAAGAATCTGCAGCCATTCTGAAGATTACATAAGATACATACTTGGAAGAAGTCCCGCAATGATAATGGACACCAGTGATCGAAGTCGGATCATTCCACTTTTGTCAATTTACGATGCACTAGGAGAAGCTAAAGCTAAAGCACTGTGCAAATGGCATGCTGCAACTGGCTGCAACACTACTAGTCGCATAAATGGAAAATCAAAGAAGGCTTGCCTCGATTCAAATACAGATTCAAATACCGTGGCTTCAATTTCAGCACTTGGAGTAGGAGAAAAGCCATCTGATGAAGCTCTACATGGCTACATAGAAGTTTTAAGTGGCCTCTTTCGCAAAAAGGATGCAACTTATGCAAACCCAGAGCAGGTCAGATGGATGTCATTCAAACATCTTGGCAAAGACAAAGGTGTTGAGCTCCTTCCACCTACACACGGTGCATGGAAGCATAGACACAAGAAAGCGATCGACTGGAAGCGGACAATGCGCTATTGTTCTCGGAGATTGTTCGCGCGATTTGATGTTGAACGAACAACAGCAACAACCCGTGAGTGCAAGTTTCTGATCATCATCATTGAAGCCAAACACGCACAGTTCAACGTTCTGATGGTATGCTTCTCTTATTTGAGCGTCATTTTAAGAATGGAGATAATGTTTTGAGTTAATAGATCAAAGCTATGGCTGCATTTGTTGTCTGAGAGAAAGAAAAGGTGGTTGAGTTCATGGATATCGGTGTAAAAGCCGTGTTACATTACCATGGTCTGTGTGATAGGCCTAGGCACTTAAACGCAAAGTCCCTGTCCTGATTCTTCGACTGTTGGTTGGCTTCTACCGCAAATAGCATGCTGAAATGGTCTTATTCCAACTTGTTAATTGCAGAAATAAGTTCCCTTAAGGCTCCATCTCTGTCAACCAAGACCAATCGTTGCAAAATGCGGCGAAAAGATGTCCATAAATTTCTTCTTCTGACCTCCCATTTCCGAAGAAATTTTCAAACATGTTTGGATATAAAAATGTTCTGTTTTTTGCCATCTGGGTGCAAACAACTTCCTGCAAACTTAGACTTTATGAAACAGCCATAAACATGCTCACTGAGGTTGCAAAATTCTTATATTGGGTGAAACCATGATGCTGGTCCTTAGTGGCTACTACCAATGAACCAACCAAAATCGTCATCAGAAATTAGTGAAGATATGCCATGCCGTCCTGGGCTATTTATCAAATTCAGTCAAATTTTTATTTCTATGTTCAATCAAAGCTTCTATTCAGGAACATATCAGCAAACTGCTTCTGTTAAAAAGTAGTTTTCTCTCCAATCACAATCTTAATCATCTTTCTCAAGTACTGAATATCTTGCAACAAATTCAGTCAAAGTAATTTATCCTTAACTTAACGCATTTTTTCCATAAAAACTAAAAATCTGACCAAGTGGTAGAAAGTTTTTGGCCTCTGAGTACCAACCAGTTGAGGGTTTTTCCAGATTTTTCTGGAAATTAAATAACATTTTTTGTTTTGCGTCTACTGCATAAAATGGGTAAGCTAAATTGATGGAGCTGTGCAAAAATTAATAACATTATGATTAACATATCTTTTCTAGCTACATGTGGTTGAATTGGACATAGGGAATGTAGACTTCACTTATGATCTATTATTTTTCTGCCATAAACATTGCTCATGTTACCCCCAGTCAACCAGTTTTACCCACACATACCCTAACTGGGTGGCTTTCTCTGCCTGAGGTAAATACAAGTAACACTGATAGATTCAGATTTCTGTCATAGAACAGTAGAAGAAAGAAACCTTATTAATACCAAACCGAATTCATAATCCTTGGAACTCAATATGATTCAGTTTCAGAGCCAGCAAATAAAAAATCAACTCTTTTAAGGCACACATCCACTCTAGTCTAGCAAAAGTGCTGGCAAATAATACTAGCGGGTAAATACAGGAATTGCTCCGACCCGAAAACTTTGTCGGTACTCACCGACAGTGTATCGTTCACGCAGAACTTGTGTCGCTCGTTCTGTTTGTCGTTTCAGATTTCTAAAGGCGAAGAAGACTCCGGCAAAGACTTGGGCCAAAGATCACTGTGACCCGCAATCCAGAATGATGAAGGGCAGCCAGCGGGCGGAAGTAATTTTACAGCGGACTTAGAACAAACACTTTATACAGATGTTTGCTAAATGTATTAACTAAGTTATGAATTGTGAAGTTTCTCTCACATTGCAGATATAGTTTGTATTTTCTGTCTAAAGGTTGCTGCGGCTACAGGTTTTTTAAATAGCATTTAGGAATATATCCAAGCAACGAATTACAAAGTTTCAATGCAATCGCAGTTTCTTATTTTTAGCTTGGCCTAAAATCCTTTTTATCTTAAAAAAACAAGCGTTGTGGTATAGCTCTACATTTTTCGACAACATTTACGGATAACCGATCATGGTAAAGAAGGGCAAGAAGGTGAGCATAACTCGGCCTCCAAATAATAAATGAAAATGATTCTTCATTGGTTACTCTGAAAAGAATAAAGATCGAGTGGCATTTTGCTACATTTTGTATAATTTTCGAATGAGCACAATAGTGATAGAAGCGCTCGACCCAGGCTCTTTTGCAGAGTATCTGAAAGGCAGGGCCTTTAACTACGGGGGGGGGGGGGAGGATGGCCCCTCCACTGTTTTTGCAAAAAATGCAATTCTAAAATTTGCTGATGAGTTAATTCTCTTTAAAAACCTACGCTCATTTACATTCAAGCAAATTTCCTTGCATCCATTCGGTTCAATTCCTGTTCTGTCGATATGTGAAACTTCATGTCGGAAACTAACAACCTCATTATTCTCCACCATCATGGACGATTTTCAGTTATATCAAAATCTACAAATTTCTAATCACTATATAAAAAAGCTAAGCTATAGAAACTGCACCAGGAAGCAGACAGGCAATGGTAGAATGCAAAGACTTCGAATCTTTTGGACATAAATATAGGTAAGTCAGTGCTACTTTACCATACACTTTCTTGGTAGGGTATCTTACAAAAAATTACTTCTCAATTTTGCCAGCTTCAATTCAAAACGGGTATTTTTCAACGAGCTGAGAGGTGTAGTCTAAAAAAACTTTCGGGGGCTGCCACCCCGGCCCCTACGTTAGGACCTCTGCGTTAGGATTTTACTCGCGCTGTACGCTCGCACACCTCAGTCGCTTTCCGCCTGGATCCATCCCTGATGGGAGGGCAGCTTGTATCATATTGTGCTATGGTAAATTTTCATATCAAAGTTTCGCCCCTCCACTTTTCAGGTCTCGTCGGAGGCCTTGAAAGGTCCATGGTTCAGTATAGGCCAATATACTGTCTCGATGTGTACTAATGTGCCTTTGTGAAAATTTCAAAGCAAAGTTCTTCGAAGCCTTTCCAATGTTGAGACATTACGCACCCATATGCAAGGGACATGATACAGGAAACAAGAGAAATGTAATGAAAATATGACAAGGATTTCCTTTATCAAAAAATAGTTTGTTGGGCTACGTTCTCCCAGCACTGGAGTTTCTTGAATTTTTGGTAACATCGGAACTGACTTTCGATTCTTATGTGCAGTTCCTTATAAAAAATAAGTGCATTACCATGGCAAAAACTTTTCTTTTGAAACTAAAGAGCACATCTTGGGCTTCTTCGATTCATTTCCGCCAATTGTCCAACAAGGGGAGATTGTATTTTCTCAAACAAATATCAACTGATCTGCAATTAGACGTTGAAATAGCAGAAATCAAAAACACCCTATTATCACTTGTCAGGTTTACGAAATATGCGGTAAAAGAATGTTACATATGCGTTATCAAGTTTCATTATTTCGCAACTTTGAAGTAACTTCGCCAAGAGGAATCATTGCAGAGATTGGCTCGTCGTCCTTCTAGCTGAAAAAAACAAGACATAGGATAAAGTCACAAAGTACAACGAAAAAACCAATGGAAAAGTCTCATATGAAACGAGCAATATCAATTAAGATCAGAAATCCCTGATCACAAAAGACATAAAGATCGATGGTAAGAAACTGAATGAAAAACGTCATTTAAAAGTGTACCTACGAGCTTGGCTCACATGAAAAATAAAGACAAATTTATGGATTTTGAAAAACGTGTTTGCCAAACTCATTTTGAAAATACTTTAAGGTTTGCTTCATACCTGGGTAAAAAGATAAAGCGTTAAATAAAGCGTTTGCTCGCTCGTGTGAGCCTTGCTTTAGGACGGTTCCTGCCCGGCATCATTCGTGACCATCATCTGAAAACTGTAAAGAAGGGACGAATTAATATTCTGCATGTATCATCCACTTTTCTGGACATTGCCTTGATAGCCGCTTTCAAGAGAAACAGTGACAAAGCACTGAATAAGTAAGTAGAAGTAGCAACAGATGAAATTAGAAAAGCTCCTTACTACAAATTAAGGCACGAAAAGATTCCAAAAGTTTTCAAATCTTTACGGTGAGGGTCGTATCGCAGGGGGTGATGACGGTTTGCGGTGTTTGCGGTGTCCTGCCCTTTTCTGAAACGGTTTACGGCTTTAGGCCTTTAACAATATAATGGCGGTCTTAGGGCTCCAATCTTAGAACAGTTTGCTTTTTTTCACAGGAGGGGGAGGGTATCTTAGTACCTTTTGCGGTACAGGGACGTGCCATTTTTAGGGGTACCTTTTCAAACTGCTACGGATCATTTTAACAATTTTCAGACATTTTACGGAATTATAGATATTCTTTCCAGGACATATTTCATAATTTCTGGAATTTCGGCCCAGATTTTCATAATTCTTCAGAATTTACGGAATTATTGCTACCAATCTTTCGGGCAAAATGGCACGTCCACGTCAGATGACATGTCAAGATACCACCCGAGGAGTTTTTCGATAAATGTGGCTCGAGAAGTCAAGTTAGCACAAAATTGGAGGAATATTTTTCCAATACAAAATGATTTGGGGAATTCTACAACTTTTCACTTTTTCCACTGGTTTTAAGGCATTAGAACTAAGTTTCTCTTTTTTGGGTCACAAAAATGACAGGAAGGCAGTCGTCTGCAGCATAAAGCCAAGGTGATTATGTACAAAGTGCAAAAAAATGGTGCAACGTTTTTAGCTGAATTTAGAGGCGGTTTTATGGTTTTTGTGAAATATTTTGGCATTTTTTGGAACCCCCTACGACCCCCATTTTAAGATTACTTGCATTGTAATGTCACATGCTTTTCTTAAAGGCTCTTCTTAACCAAGAGAACTCCAGATCGTTTGATGGGGAATCCATATTAAACTTTTCGAGGAAGGATGCATACGAGTGCAAGGTGCCTCGGACACGAATGCCAAATCAACACGACATATGTCACTCCAACCAAGTTCCATCGGCCTGCAATCCGTTAACACAGGAGTCAATCCCACCTGAGGATCTATTGAAGCACTGGTCAGATATAATACGTGCACGACAGAGCATAGCTGCTGGCTATTTCTACATGCAGTCGTCCTTGGGTGCTTATGACGATAACGCCATTCAAATCGCACTGCGATTGCATAAAGCAAGTTCTATAAAGAAGCAAGTCGAGAGGGAGGTGGATTGGTTTTCAAGACCATGCCTAGCCCCTAATTCAGTTGAGGAACATCCTAACAACGAGTCGCTACATGCGTTCCAGTCGCTGATATGGTCTTCACGAGGCTACGGTAACGACATACCAGGAATGGGAACGTCTCCCTCTGTACTGGCGTGGCTGTGCGGCAACCAAGAGCTTTCTTGTGACCATTTACTCTGGTTTCAGAAGAAATTGAACAGTATTCAAGAACATACCGTGGTGCTGTACTTGAATTATGGTCGCCAAAATCTCGAACGGGCTATAACACGGATAACTTCTACGCGCACGATACCACAACGGAAACTGGCTTTGATGATGAACGTTGGCAAGGATTCAAATGGTGATGTGTTCCTGGGGTCAGATGCAAGGCAAGGTAACCACTACACCTTAGCACATTTAGATGCTACAACGAATACATTGTTTTACTGTGATTCCTTGGGATGGAAGGTGCCGAGAGAATTGATGGGTGAAGTGCGCAGAGTTTACCGTTTGGTTTTCAAAAGGGAAATGGCCGGTGTTACTATCATATGTTGCCATGATTATACATTGGCAAATGGAGGAGTTCACTTCTGCGACAAGTCAAAATGCTCCACGTTCTACCCGCTGCAGACATGTGGTTACATTTGTGGTGTAATAACAATCGTTGCTACTGTAGCTGCTTGCCTCTCCCAATCATTTTTTGCCTTTCTAACGAAGACTCACCGTCTTGATACCAGACATGTACCCTTGTTGTATTTGCAGAAGCCAACTCAATATGCACGTTACTTGCGACGAGTGTTGATGGTGTGGATGGCAGATGATCTTATCAACATAAAATTAATCGTTCCCAGTATGTTTCTTGAGGGTGAAGAAGAAAACAACGATGCTGCCTTCACTTTGCCATCAGATTCAGAATCGGAAGAGGAGGTACTCTTTTCAGTTTATTCATATATTCCCGTTCCATTTTCATATGTTATAGTTGATTATAGTTTAGTTGTTTTTAAAGCTTAGTTTAGTTTTTCTTATATACTGTAGCTGCCATACATAATTTTATGTAGTGCTAATAGCAATGATTTTGTTTCAGCGGAAATGTCATTGTTGCGGCTTTTATCAAGTTTTGTTTAAAGAGGTCAGTTCCAAAATAAGATCATGGAATGAACAATTTGCTGTCAAATAGCTGTAGCTTCGTTCCATGTTATACACGCAACATTTTCTCTCAGTTCATTTAGTTAAAACTCAAGAGACCCATTTACGAGATTTACCCACACTCTAGCCGGTTTGTTCCTAACCCTCGTTACAGTTTAAGATAGTGTGCCGCCTATTAGCAATTATATACGGGAAGTATACATTTCTTTCAAGAGCAAAAGATGTTTACAGTCGTTCCGTCTGACGTTGCATATTTACCAGAGTATGTGATAAATGGAATGAAATGAAAGAGAACGTTCAGGATGGTTTAACTGAACAATAACTGATCAATACCTAGTTTTCTGTTTGGAGTAGCCAAAAATACTTGTTCAGTTCATTGATATTGTTAAATCATCAACAGACTAAAACAATAACAAACTTTTTCTCGGTCATTTCGCTGAAGGTCTCTTCATTCTTAATTCTAACCCAAAGGTAACAAGAGTCAAGTTTTCAACAACTACAACAAACAACGACGAGAAGCAAAGCAACAGAAAGCCGATGAAATCCGTAGAGAATGAGCAAAAGTTTAAATGTGGACAATGCAGTTTCGAAACTGCAAGGAAGTTCAACCTCCAGCGACATATGCAGCGGTTTCATCAGCAGTCCGACCAGGGAAAGATTACGATTTTGGAAGAAGGAAATTCGTTGTGCCTAGAATGTGGCAGAAGATTTCACAAGATAAACAAACTGCGAAAGCATCTAGCAGACACCCACAAAATGTCATTCAGAACAGAAGAGTTGAATTTTGATAACATGCAAGGTATGTTTCTAGTAACATTGAGCCAAACCTTATTCCCAAAGCCCTGCCCCAAGCCAAACCCTATCCCAGACCCACGCCTCGCTAAACATGGGCTGATGGAATGAGGTGCCTTGGCAAGAGGGGTGAAATGTCGCGTGTGTTTACATGGCAGTCATCATTGGCAAAAAGGCGGCTGGGTTTATGTGCAGGCAAAATTATATGGTCCATCATGAGTGGTGGGACACTAGTAAATTAGATTAGGTTAATTTAGCTTCTTTACCTACCTTGAAATGCCATAAGATTCTCTTCCTTGACATTGGCAGCCTTTCTCAGCCATAGTTCTTGCCTTGAACTGAAGAGCTCTATCACATGTGCTTTCAAAATGTTTGGGCCTAAATCTAACTTTGTTATCTCCTGCGCATTGCTGTGCCTACGCAGTGGTCTCGAAATCGAACTTTCCACTGGAAAAAACTATGGGATGGCAATGAGGCCTCAATCTTATTGTCAACTTTCGGGTGATGCGCGTAACATTCGTTTCCAGTCTCCCTGATAGAGAACAATAGAGCTCAAAACGCAACTTCCGGCGAAAGCAGGGGGTTGTGTAAAAATGAAAACACAGTCAGGCCAAGAAATTCTTCTCAACAACGTTCTGAAGAATGGCTTCCGATGAAAGCGAAATTTTATGCTTGTCACTGGAAGATGCCTCCTGGGGCAGAACAATTCAGACGTTCGGATCATGGTGAGAAGAAGGAGGATAATTATTGATTCAATTGTTTGTTTTGTGAATTCATTATTCGTTCCTGAACAATAATGGTAGATGGGTAAACCGATGGAGGTCAATGGCAGGCCTACGTTCTTCGGCTTCAGGTGGAGATAAAATTGGCTCCGTTGCCAACAGTTGTGACAAGTTAGCAGCCAATGAAAGTTGGTTTTGTTGACTTCAGAGTTCGAGAATCAATCAGGAAAGCTTCTTCAGGACTCCTTCACGATCTGAGAGAATGCAGAGTTAGAATTACAAAAATGCTTCCTTGCACGTTGCATGTCACAAACAAACAACATTTTCGTTAGGCCTAAATACCTGACTCATGAGCTGCCTCAACTGTTGCTGGAAGTGAAAGTCGAAAGGTTACAAAGGATTTTACTAGCCCACATTATTTGTACGTGGTGTACGTGTGCCTTATGAAAGTGACTTAAAGCATGGATCGAGCAATATTTCTAATGTTTTTTGAAAGGAAGATATTTTGATGGAAAGGTTCAAAGTGAGCAGTACAGTATTTGAGGTTCCAACATTGTTGTGCACTTGCAAAGAACTAGTGAGACTGCTTCAACATGTATAAAGATACTGCTTTGTCCAGACTCCTTTGAGAAATAGGCATAGCATCTGTGGTTTGATGCCACAATGACAATATAGTGAATGTATAGGAAACAAATGGGTGGAATATGCTAGACTTGGGATGTTTTATAAACAGGAAAGTTTTTCTGTAAAAGTTGGTTAACAGTGGTTTCATATGGAAGTTAAAATGGTTTTGTATTGTTACAGAAATCATGCATCTTGACCCTTTGTTCTGGTAATCTGTTAAATTAAACTGAACCATGCTTGTTAAGTGTTCCCAATGGCTGCTTAATTGTTGGTTTGCAGCAACAAGCATAACTCCATAACTCTATTAGTTTAAGCACAGGTTACATTGAATCCTACATTACTGTGCTTCTCAAAAAGGTCATGACCAGGCGCGGATTAGCCCATCGGGCTACCGGGCGAAAGCCCGGTGGGCCCCCTTGGAGGGGGGCCCCAATAAAGAGAGCCGTAAATTACATTATGCACTTTAATTTATCTAAGAATTACAAATAGCTACATTATTAAGAATTTACATTATCTAAAGATGTTTTTATCTTAGTTTTGTTTTAGTGGGTATTTGCCCTCTAACTTCCTTGGGATTCTTTCAAATACAAGAAAGAAACGTGAAAAAAAAATTGATTAAAGATGTGGGCATGTAGAAGTTTAGCGAAATTGCTCGAGATCTATTTGGCCAATGGGAAACAATGGATCGAGAGATGTACTTAAAACGAAAGTTGACTGTGCCCCTAAAATCGTACCTGTTGATGATATGATGATAAACAAAAATTAACTACAAAACTGTGGAAATTTTTATTTCAGCAATAGCAAATATAGAGTCGAAGAATCATTCTCAGCCAAAGTAAACGGCGTGACATTCTCTCTGGGGGCTTCGCCCCCAGACCCCCATCACCATTAGTACAAGTTGAAATAACATAGGCAAGGCTCCAAAGTGTGCTTCAAATCGAGAATGAAGTTGTTGAAGACAACGTAGGCTCAGAATCCATCTTTGTTGCAACTTCCGAACTCCATACATTCCTGCTTTCATACATTTTCGCGACACAATAGAATTACTATCCATTTTCTTGAAGTGTGTGTTTTGTGCAAAGGTTGGTTTAAGTAACTAGTGTTCTTTTTGTCAACAAACATTACTTACTCTGTACTCTTCCCAAATTGGCCAATTAGTCAATTGACATTGACATGAGGGGGGCCCCTGACGGAAGAAGCCCGGCCCTTTTTTGAGAGCTAATCCGCGCCTGGTCATGACCAAGGGGCATTTCATTCATTAAAAATTTGTATGAGATTTTTTCAGAATAAAGGATTTTTATGGATTTTTGTTGACAACAAAAGGATTTTTGTCAAAGGTGTATGAGATCTTTTGGGAGTAAAATGGCCCTCAGTCATGACTGGATGCAATGAACAACTTCCAAGCAACAAAACCTCCTTTCCAGCATTCAAAGATTCACTGCTGAGGATGCCTAATATATGGTGCTCACCAGAGCTCAACTGTTATCTCAGCTTCGCTATGCATGTTTTGATGGGTGAAATTTTGGGTAGGAAGAGGCAGTATATTTTTGTAGTTTTGGATTATCAAATATCAATTTAGAAGCTAATATTATACAGGAAATAGCACAAATATACCATAGAAATTTTTCTGTATGAGTATGAAAAATGATTCAATTTTGATGTTGCTTTGTAATGATTCTTCAAGTATCATTCAGTATCAGTATGTGAAAGAATAGATAACTGAATCTTCCTGTTCCATTTTTGCAGTTCAGTGATGGCAATAAGTTTGCTCAATTTTTGTAACTTTACAATGGCTACTTGTTCTTTTCATCAGTGAGAAACCAATTTTAAAAAATCTGGCCAAAATTTTTATTCAAAAATGTATTTCAAATGTCTGGGTATACCTTTATACATCCCCAGTCAGAAAATTGTTGACTTTATCCCCTTGTTATTTTTGATCTGGCTCTGCCACTGGAGCTACATTGTTCAGTATAACTGATATGAAAATCACACAGAATAACCAAACCAATAGCTGAATAATTTCTTCTGATTCTAAACCACATCAGCTGCATGATAAGATCTGAGTGATCATTGTCAGAATAAAGCATTTTGCTTATGGTTTCTTAGACCGCATGATTTTCAAGTTTTTTGACATAAAATGTTTAAATCATCAAAATGCCCATTAAAGTTAAGGGTTGTTTTGGTAACATAGGAAGAGAAGTAAAAATAGGAAGGTCTGGCCACACAATGCCAAGTTTTTGAGCAGAAATGTCACTTAAGACAGAGATAATATTTCCTTTTGAAGAAAATCTTCTTGGTATATGTAGATTTACAATATTGCAAAGAACATACACAAACTTTAACCTGGTATGACAAGTTCTAATCAGCTAATTTTATCTTCACCACACGAAAAATCTTCATGTAATACTGTGTTTGCTGGCTGAAGGCAGAAGCATTGTTGCAAAGTTTCAGCTGCAAACTCCACATTCCTCCTTCACGAAGACCCTCCACCCTCCAAAACCTCTCAAAACCTGTGGTTTGTCATGTCAGCAAAAGGCAATCTTGAATTTCAGTTCATTTTGCATGCAATCCCTGTATATATACCTGCAAGTAAATACAAACAGTTAAATAGATGTGATCCAGTTTATTTTGTTGTTGGTGAAATTCCCCAGTCCAAATCCATAAATCCAAGTTCCAGCACAAAAATGCAATTTCAAAAGCGTTATACACATGTTTTCTTTCTTTTCCAAGAAACTTGCATAAGTGTCTTGATTTCACTTGAAAATTTCAGCCATTTACAGCCTAAAAATTTCAAAAGGCCTGTTAACAGGCAAACCTTTTAAGTGGTGAATGTTCTCAATCTTTTTGCTATTTTTTGGATTCATGAAGTCTCTGCTACTGCCAAATTCTTTCTTGGCATACAGCAGGATTTTTACAAGATAGAGAGATATATTGGGATACACCCTACCCATTTTACCTCAAAGTTACCCATCTTTATCCCAGTAGACACCTACCAAATACACTCAGCAAACTTTGCCAAAAGACGTCTTGCTACTCTCCTCACGTACGGAAGCCCATAAGGGCCACTGCAACATTCAGAGCGTACCACGCCTGCAACATCTCAAAAAACAACTGCTGCATTCAAAATAAGTCTGCTGCATTTAAAACAGGCCTGCTGCATTTAAAACAGGCCTGCTGCATTGAAGAAAAGCCTGCTGCATTGAAGAAAAGCCTGCTGCATTGAAGAAAAGCCTCTGCATTTAAAACAGGCCTGCTGCATTGAAGAAAAGCCTGCTGCATTTAAAACAGGCCTGCTGCATTTAAAACAGGCCTGCTGCATTTTACAAGTTTGCTGCATTTAAAACAGACATGCTGCATTCAAAACAGACCTGCTGCATTCAAAACTAGATTGCTGCATTTAAAAGTAAAAACGCCTGCTGCATTAAATAAAAGCCTGCTCCTGCATTTGAAACTCGAGCGGCTCTCCCATTATGGCCTGACGGTTCAGTCGGTTTGACGGTCTTACCGAATGGCTACCAAATGGCCCTATTCGTCAAATACATACACATATTTTTTATACGAAACTGCTCGCAAGAAACTTAGCTCTCAGATCACGAAAAATTAAGAAACTCCAATGCTGGGAAAATATAGCTTAAGAAACTATTTGTTTTGATAAAGATCTTTGACACATTTCTATTCTGTCTTCATTTGTTTCCTGCAGTGATTTTTACTGGAGTTGAGAGGCTTAAACATTGTTTTGAAATTTTCAAGAGGGCACAAGTAGTACACATGAAGATTGTTATGAAGCTTTTAAGAAACTGGTAAGAAACTTTGAGTAGTCAAAAATCTGATAATTTTAAGAAACTTTCAGTATTGGCCCAAATTCTTTGTTTCTTACACAAAAAAATGCGTACTGCTAATTGGGGGTATTATAAGATCATAAATGAATTTTGAAGTTTCCTTGCTCTTTTCCATTAGTTTTGCATTAGAAAATCATGAAAAGCTGCAGAAAATTTTCAATACTAGGTCTTACCAAATGATCCAATTTTAGATCCACTAACTACCATTTGAGGGTTTCTGTAAAAAGTTACTATCATTTGAGGGTATTTTTCAAAATTTTCTGATTGGACCCCTTTTTATGGGGGGGGGGGGTACTTCCATTGTAGCCTATCAAGTCTAATTGTCAAAACAATGTTTATTAAAGCCTCTCAACTCCAAATGACATCACTGAAGTACCTTCTGAGTAATGTGATACAGGAAACAAATGAAGATAGAATAGAAATATGTCAAAGATCTTTATCAAAACAAATAGTTTCTTAAGCTATATGTTCCCAGTATTGGAGTTTCTTAATTTTCGGTGATCTGAGAGTTGAGTTTCTTGCAGGGCCGCCGAGAGCTTTTGGGGGTCAAGGGGCAATACTGTGAAATGAGGCCCCCTGGAAGCGAAGCGAGCAGAAAATTTATTCAATCATGGTCATCAGATTGGCTCAAAATGCACTTCAGAGCACTTTCTATGGTCAAAATGTTAAAAATCTTCAATTATCAGGCCCCTTAGACCCAAACTGCTCCCTTGCCTCCCTCTCGGCGGGCCCTGGTTTCTTGTGAGCAGCATTTGATTCTTTTTAAAAAATACGACTTTGTACTAGAAGGAATATTTAACAACGTTTCGAGCATTACTCTTCATCAGGTGTGAAAGACACCTGATGAAGAGTAATGCTTGAAACGTTGTTAAATATTCCTTCTAGTACAAAGTCGTATTTTTTAAAAAGAATCAAATGTTTGCAGTATGCTAACGACGTACTACACGCAAAATCAAGTTTGTTATTCTTGTGAGCAGTTTCGTATAAAAATACGTGTATATATTTGATAGGGCCATTTGGTAGCCATTAGGCCATAATGGGAGAGCCGCTCGAGTTTCAAATGCAGGAGCAGGCTTTTCTTCAATGCAACAGACATTTTTACTTTTAAATGCAGCAGGCTAATTTTGAATGCAGCAGATCTGTTTTGAATGAAGCAGGTCTTTTTTTTTTTTTTTTTTTTTTTTTTATATCAATATAAAATATTACAATATATGCTACCTTCTACTGTACTTTAACTACTATGCAACACTACAAGGACGATGCCAAGAGGAGCAAAAGACTATGTCTACCCCATGGCCAACACATGAAAATACACAACTAAATCAACAACTAAATAAACACCTACAAACTGGTACACATACGATACGATACTGATGGATACTGGAATCTGTTTCGCATTGGTATGCAAGGTCATCGACGGAGGCGCCGGATGCCGAACAATACTGTTCAAGACATTGCGCCTTTAAGTTGTCGGGGTTTATGGAGCACAATATCGTAGATGTTAATAAAAAGGTTTGAACTTATGTGTAGATGAATTTCAAACCTTAAATGCCAATGCGAAACAGACTTAAACAACGGGAAAGAAACAAATAAAAGGAGGAAAAGAGACTTTGCGATCGGGGGGGGGGGGGGGGGGGGGTATAGCAGCTGCTTCAAGCCACTTCAATTGAACCGGCCTGTTTTATGAATGAAATTTAGGGTTAATTTGAGTACGTTTTTATTAACATCAATAGAAAAGTCTTTATCACCATACAATAAAATTTGGATCAGCGCGTTATTTGGAAGGCTGTTTATTCGAACATATGGTCGCAATAATTCCGAAACTCCAGCGAGAAGATCTCGTCGTTCAATGTCAAATGAAGGGCAGAGCATCTTCTCGCTGGAGTTTCGGAATTATTGCGACCATATGTTCGAAGCAGGTCTGTTTTAGATGCAACAAACTTGTAAAATGCAGTAGGCTTTTCTTAAATGCAGCAGGCCTGTTTTAAATGCAGCAGGCTTTTCTTCAATGTAGCAGGCTTTTCTTAAATGCAGCAGGCCTGTTTTAAATGCAGCAGGCCTGTTTTAAATGCAGCAGTTGTTTTTTGAGATGTTGCAGGCGTGGTACGCTCTGAATGTTGCAGTGGCCCTTATGGGCTTCCGTACTCACGCCAGTTAGCCAAACAATCTGTTGCTGCCTTGAAGGTATGTACAGTTACTTTATAAGAAAATAAGAAATTGCACCAATACTGAAAGTTAGTATGAATGGATTTTAACCAATTCAGCAGAAAATGTTCATTTGCAGTTTTCTCTTTTGGTCCTTGTTGGTTATTGCATTAGGCCTAGGCAATCATATGCCATGTGTGGATTCTCGAGAATTCAAAAATCAGAAGGCCGTTACTTTCGTTGTCACATAATAGGATAAAGGCCCTTGCAAATGCAATAAAAACCTATGATCTTACCTCCACACTGTATCCCCTTCGAAGCATTGGCCATGTCCATCCCGCTCAATTTATTCTTTTCGTAATCCTTGCGGAATCAAGTCTCGTCATGGCCGCTTTCCATCCCATCCCAACATTCACTTGCATTCCCGCCTTTTTCAAAATTTTTCTCAGCCTTCGTTCACCCCCTAACAAGCCTCGAGTCATTTGCTTTTGAAAACCTAAACCTATGACGTCTGCCATGGCATATCCCATATAAGGTAAGGCAAATGTTACGCGCATCACCCGAAAGTTGACAATAAGATTGAGGCCTCATTGCCATCCCATAGTTTTTTCCAGTGGAAAGTTCGATTTCGAGACCACTGCGTAGGCACAGCAATGCGCAGGAGATAACAAAGTTTGATTTAGGCCCAAACATTTTGAAAGCACATGTGATAGAGCTCTTCAGTTCAAGGCAAGAACCATGGCTGAGAAAGGCTGCCAATGTCAAGGAAGAGAATCTTATGGCATTTCAAGGTAGGTAAAGAAGCTAAATTAACCTAATCTAATTTACTAGTGTCCCACCACTCATGGGTCCATATGGTTATGCCGATGTCTTTAGTAATTCCAGTGTTCACGAATACATTAAAAGCAAAGAATTTCCGGCGAATAAATTTCGGACAAAATGTTTTTGGACAAAAAACTTTCGGTCGTTTTTCACGGCATTTCGGACGCTTCCTAACTATTGCGGATGCACAATATTTCAGACAGTAAAATTTCGACACATGAAATGTTAGAGAATATTAAAGTTCGAAATATTTAGCCTTTTGTGTAAATACTTTGACCATAAAATTTTGAAATACCTGTCATTACTTTGCAGCGTTTTATGATTGGAAATCAGAGACAGAGGAGACAGAGAGGTGTTCCTTTGTATCACACAGTGGAGTGAAGAAAAAAAAGGAATATGAGTCACACTACTTTCAATGCAACAGAACTGGCCACTATCGCTGTACAGTGCAGAACAGAGAACGCAAGAGGCAAATGAAATCACAAGGTAGGGTTAATGATTAATAATGTGGCTCGAAAGTTGCTATGAAATTATACTGCATCACACGTAGATGGAATGTGATAAAAATGCGGAAACTCTTAAACATTTGCACGATAGTTGGGGAAGAACTCTTGCTTTGTGCAGGGACGAGAAAAATATCTGCAAATAACATCTTTCCCTGAACTGCAGTAAGTACTTTATTCATCTGACCTGCATTCCCGTCAGTTTTGAAACCAAAAGAAAATGCAATACTAAAAAGCTGAATATTTCGAAAGTCCAATCTTATCACCAAATTTTAGGAAATCTTAGGACAACTACTACCAACTATCCCAGTAAATACCGTAACTGTGTATACAATAAACTGTTTACTTGCAATCTCTAAAGGCCTAGCAAAAGAGTTGTGATCTTATTAAAATAGCAACGAAATGAATTTGTCTTTCCTAGGCACTTGCAAGATCAGTAAGAACTGCACTGCTACAATAAAGGCAATGAAACTGGTTACTGGAAGGATCATCGCAGAGGTATGCTACACACATTACGGGCATGCTAAACACATCGGTCATATATGGCTGCCACAAAAAAGGAGACAAGAGGTAGCGAATAAGATTGCCCGGGGAGTTACAAATGCAAGAATTCTTAGTGACATCCGAGAAAGCGTTCATGGCTCTGATCATACGCAGTTCCAGAAAGTACATCTGCTAGGAAAAGAAGATCTTAAAAACATTCGAAATAACCTTGGTCTACACAATATCAAGCGCCATGCGAACGATCAAACCAGCCTGTTATCATGGATCCAAGAATGGAGTGAAAGCAATGAACCAAATCCTGTCCTGTACTACAAGTTACAAGGTAAGTCCGCGCTATCTACTAGACATTTCAAGGTGGGGCATTACCTAACAGAGCCCTACTGGCTGCCACTAAACCAAATGTGTATACTAGTTTCTGGGCGACCCGGTATATTACGAGGACTTTACTGAATTACCATACCACAATAAGACTGCACGACTATGAATTCATCACACCAACGAACAGCCATTATTGATTAAAGAGGTAAAGAGGTAGCAAACTGCTAAGCCAACGCTACTTTGAAAACGAGCTTACGCAGACCAGCAACCCACAGTAAAATAATCAGATACTAAAATAAAAGAATGAAATATGAAATTGTCGTTTAGCCCTAATCTATTTGTCAACGCAAAGGCAAAACCTAACGAGTGACACTTCTTACAATTATTCCCTCACCAGGTGATGCCCCATTCTTTGGCTACGAGGATTTGAAACGGGAGGACTTTATGATTATAATCCAGAAACCAATGCAGAAACACATGGCAGAAAAGTTCATATCCAATGGTCTCTGCATCGACTCTACACACGGTACGACTGGATATGATTTCTACCTAACGACAATGCTGATAATTGATGAATTTGGAGCTGGGTTTCCAGTTGCATTTTGTCTAGCAACCCACGAAGATGAAAATTTCTTGAAGATATTCTTCAGAGAAGTGCAAAGGAACATGGAGACACCGATGAATCCAAAGTGGTTGATGACAGATTCTGCCACGCAGTTTTACAATGCTTTTGCAGCAGTCACTCATTCTAACCCTAAATACCTCGTCTGCTCTTGGCATGTCGACAAGAACTGGCGGGAAAATATAAGGGCAAAGATAAAGGATAGGGCAAAGATAAAGGATAAAGACCTTCAGGATGACATCTACAAACGGTTACGGACGATCATGGAGGAACCAGATGTTCGAGAGTTTGAGAACAAGCTTTCAATTTTCTGCAGTCAAGCGTCAAATACACCATCCCTTACGGCATTCATTGAGTATTTCAAGGATGAATGGTTACACCGTAAGGAACAATGGGCATTCAGTCATCGGCAGCATGTTGGGATCAACTGCAACATGTACCTGGAGAGCTTCCATCGTCATTTCAAATATGGATATCTAGGAGGAAGAGTAAACAAGAGAGTTGATAGGTAAGTACTTTCATGGGATGATTGACGAGCTGACTTAACACCAGCATATACATACAAATAAACAATTTAAGAGATAATCTAGTAAGAAGCAATAACTTAATAACTATTTCTGAATTTTTACCATTATGGGACTTATTCCAAGTGCCATAACCGAAGATCAGTGATGGGTTTGGTAAGGAATAAATATCAAGTAACTTAAAAATTTCTCGATTTCACTACCTTTGAGTTTTAGTTGAAGAAAATCCTAATCTATCATGAGCAAAGGTAAGTTTAAGAAGCTACACGTTTGCAACTGGTAAAGTATTGCAGCGTTTGGAGCTGGAGCCGAAGTGTCTGGCATCAACGCCATATGCTCTATTGTCCTCAGTGTCTATTCCTTTTTGAATACTTTGCGTCTTCTTTAAGTTTGTTGGTGCCTTATCATTGAGTGCTATAACTGACAACAAAACGTGAAATTCAATTCTTTCTTTCACTGGCAACCGCTGTGGTTCTCGTGATAAGGGCGTCATACAATCGCATTTCCGTGCACAACTCATATTCTTTCCAGCAGCGCTTTGAAATCTTTGCAGCTTCTGTATCTGGGAGTTTGGCAAACCACACCCAAGGTTAATAATGCAAAAATCTAGCTTACTCGTGATAAAGGCATGTACCAATCTTTCAGTAGATTTTCAACTGGGATATTTCCTGTATTAACAGTTCCTATATTAACAGTTAATATCATATTTCTCTGTCTTACAGTTGCGTCATTAACCTTCTGAAGTACGTCAAAGACAAAGAATTTGAAAGAGGAAGGAAACTTACAATGGGGAAGGCAACGATGCGCCAACAAAACATCCATGAACGTCATCGCTTGAGCTTGAAGCTGTCGACTGATCTCGTGCATCCAGAAGTAGACACTAACACGTTCTTGGTGCGATCCTCCGATGGCAAATACGACTATGAAGTTTCAATTCTTGCAGACCAATGCACTGACAAATCATGTTTTCTTAAGTGCACCTACTGCGACGTCTGTAGCCATACGTACAGGTGCGTCTGTCCAGATTCATTGGTTAACAACAACATGTGCAAGCACATACATCTTGTCCGCAGAAAACAGCTCGAGGAATCTGGCGCAAACGTAGACAACGAGGCATTTCAGGGCCACACAGTTCAACATGACATCAGTTATGTCGAAGAAGAACTCTCCACCATTGTAAAAAGCGTCACAACTGGTCGTCCAAATGAACCTCAAAAACTGCAGGAAGAAATCAAAGACATCTGTGAGCGCATAGTCAGCACTGTTGGTGACAGTTTTGATCTCGATGCCTTGAAGCAGCTGAGATCACAATTAAATGCAGCTATGTCCACGTTCACTTCCTTTTCACGCCAGGATTCATACAGCAATATTCGTCCTTTGTCAAAGATGCCTGCAAACAAAAATATTGAGAAACAGAGGAAGTTTTACAGCATCAAGAAGAAGAGAAAGAAGGATCTGACAGTCCGCTTTGCAAAGCCTACAAGGGCAGAAAAAGCATCCTTTGAGAGGGAACCAGAATGGCTACCAATCTTCGTCAGTCGAGAACATCCAGTTCATGCGACACAATTTGAAAGTTGCAAAGTGAAGGAAATGAAAGATACAACCCATAAGGAATTAGCAGCAAAAGGTAGAATTGGAAATATTATAAAATAGTTATTCTTCCTTTTGGTTCAATTCTAGCTTTGATTTTTTGCTAGACTTTTTAAAAACCATTTTAACGCGAAACATGGGTGCAAAACGTTTAGCTCGTTATGTTGTTTGACGATAAAACCGCTAGGATCTTTCTTTCAGTATGTATTTTGTACAAAGGGAAATACCTGTGGATGTTCAGCTTGGCCCTGAAAGTTACAAAATCTTACTTCATTGTTGATGGGAATGGGAACGTCAAATGAAGTGATGTTGATTTCCATCACTTGCAATGAATCAGCATCATGCGATGTTATGTCAAATGTGCCTATCAAGGTATAGAGGTGAGGTGCACTGAACACGACTGTCAAGTGTAAGAATTCAATGAGGATTCTTGGGAATATCTTCAGTTTCATTATGATTCTTTAAAATAATTTACGATCTTTTACATGACTCTAGAATTCCTATCAGAAGGTAAGAAATTCTTGAAATTGTAATATGGGTAAGAATACAGTTTGTACTGGTGGCCACTGGTATGCACTTTCGTATCTGTCGTGCTACTCTTGAATTATAAGAATAAAGCCATGTTGGATTTGCAGAGAATTTAAAACGTTCTGTTGTTCTCATGAAGAATCTTTGGATTTGACGGTGTAAGTTTTTCCTTCCAGATCGAAATAAGGTTTTGACACTTATTGGGGTAAAAAGACAAAGAGGAGCAAAGATTGGTGTTGATGATATTCATTTTGATGATGACCATCCATCAATAGAAGTATTTGACTTTGAGAAGCAGATTCCACTCCTAAAAGCAATGTTTACTGAGGAAGCTTGGGATTTGGTTATTGATGCAAGTAAGTTTGCACATTAAGATTGGGAAACATTGGAAGTTTAGTAATGATACCAATTAGGAAACAGTAAAGGTGCATACTGTAAACATCTAGGGGGGGTGCAACCCCAGAAAATGTTGAATATCAAGGTGGCTGAAGTGGCTGTTATGAAATGCTTTTGTCTCTGAAACATTTTACAGTTGCAAAACAAGCAGACAAATTTCTAATCTTTCAGCTAGCATACGAGTAGGCCTAACTGGTCTTCCTAAATAACGTCAACTTAGATGGTTCATTTCTTGGATTTCCAGTACAGTACTGTTTGCATGCACTACAGTATATCCATTACACACATACAAGATGTTTAAGGAAAGATGCTTTGCATATGTATATGCTTGGGATTCTTCAGGTAGAAACATGATTTGAAAAGCACATACTAGTACCATGTGACAGCTGATGAGATCAGGCTGGGTATGTCAATTGAATTATTCATCACTTATACCGGGTGAGTCAATAAAAACGCCCGGGGTTTGAAAAAATCCTGCTCCCTGAATATCAAAGCAATGATGTTGAAACCTGTCTTGTTTTATCCTCGATATGTCAAATTAGGTTCAGTAATTTACCCGGCATTAATCGGTCATTCCTTCCCATCGAAATAGGAGATTTTCTGCAGAAAGCCCCTTTCGAAAACCTGCAAAAACGAGCGAAAACAGCAAGCAAAATTTCCCTTTGTTCTCCTTCCTACCAATAATGACTCCTGGATGTGCTCATGTATTTTGTCCTCTTGGGAGAATGGACTCCCCCTGAATAAGTTATTCACACTAGGGGGAAGACTTTTTAACCATCCAAAACGAAAGCACGTGCTAAAGCGTGCTGAAAGTCATCACTTTGAGGTAAACACATTGGGGACTTTTGCTTGCAATTTTAGCACATTTTTTAAGGTTTCTCAAAGGGACTCATTTTGGAAAATTGCCTACAGAATCTGAACGGAGTGACCAATTTTAACCAGGAAAATTTCTAAAAATAATTGAACATGTTAGCTATTTAATCAGATATTGCAAATCATCGTTGCTTATATACTCAGGGAGCAGTAGCCTTTCAAACGCCGGGCGTTTTTTCTGACTCACCCGGTACAATTCATTTTTCCATTTGCCTATTCCATATGCCAAAAAGTGCAGAGAGAAACTGATCTTTGTGAGAGAACTTGATGAATGTATCTCTTGGGAAAGGAATTTTATTTTACTTTTACCATAAGTGCATCTTTTTTGTCATTTTTGCAGTGAAAAATTTGTTGATTTTGCAGTTACAGCTTGCTGCATTGGCATTGCCTTAACCACTAAAATTTCAATTAAATAACTTTATCCAAGATGCATTTGATATCATCTGAAAGAAGACAGATCGTATGGTACTCTTAGACAATATAACTATGGTACTATACACCCAAATCTTGTCACTTTTTAGCTTTCAATGACAACTGGGTTTTGCATATCTTCTAAAGCATCCTGTATTGAAACTAAACACAACTCTAAATGCTTTTTCTTCCTTCAAGTTGAGGACACAAGGTTAGAATGGCTGTGCAAACTATGCAAGAAAGCAGAAAACGCAAACATGATATGCTGTGACATCTGTGAAGAGTGGTTCCATTGGTAAGGATTTACCTGTTCACAACTTGCTACCTACCGAATCGATACATTGTCCTATCATAAATCCTCTTCATGGTGTTCTGCTTAGAAAAGGTCTTTTATTTCATAATGGTCCTGACAAGAAGCCCTTACAGCTCAGTTTTATTTCTATTTTCCAGGAAATGTGTTGATGTTATCAAACAACCAAAGGGAGAATGGAACTGTAACACTTGTGCATCTGTTACCATCTAAAGAAGTGGCATACATCTAACAGTATGCAGATGGACTTTAAACGGTCATCTGCTTTTCCCTGTTTTTAGCAGGATATGAACTGCATCGGTTTGCTAGATAATCATAATCATCACTCTATTTATTGGAAACTGAATGAAAAGCAAATATTACATACTGTATATGAATCATATTGAAACAAAGATTTTTACAAAAAGTTTTTTGTGGGAGGTAAAAGAAATATTTTTTTGCATGTGGGGATATTCACAGGTCTGCAAGCCCATGGAGCTCATGATATGTGTTCACTTGGTTCACCTCTTGCTGTAAAACCTGTCACAGCACCACAGTCAAAAACATCTTCAAATGGTTCCATTTCTCACAGTCCCATAAGAACTGATCAAATCGGTGAATGGAAGACACTTCTGTTTAAACATCACATTCAGTTGTGTATCCAAGACCATATCTTTGTTTTCTATCGTGGTTGAGTGAAATTTAGCAATTTACTGTTAGAGTTATAGCAGCAGTTCATATTATACACAGTAGATGAATAGTATGCTTTTAGGAAAAATTTATGTTGCACTTTGGTCAGGAAGAGTGACAGGTTAGTCACAGGTTTGAGCTCAAAACAAAGTTGTTAGGTTTAAAAGACAAGTCCGGGGTTGTTTTATGAAATGCAAGATTGTATGCATAAAAGTTTATAATATACTTTTTTCTGCCATTCTTAACTTGTTACTTGCAAAATTACATTTTGTTTTCACTAGTTTCTTATCCTGCATTTGGAAGGTACTTCTCAGTGTATAGGGTTTCAACAACATGTCTTCCTCTGATCATTAACGAGGGCTAGAGAAGTGAACATTTGAAATCTTCTATCGCTATTCTTGACATTGGAACATTCTACAAAATCTACTCAAATATTGTTCGATTCACATTCAGATTCTTTTCTTAGACTGGGTATAAGGTCTAATGGATACGATAAGATATTTGCGACAACGCAAAATAATAATCTAAAACACTTCCACTGTTTTTATTCGCGGACACTTTCACGTGATCCAACTGGAAGGCAGTCGCTTGAGAAAGTGGATGATGCTGGCCGTTGCTTAGGGCCGGGGCCTATTCCTTGATGCACTGGTAGGTTACTGTATGAATAAAATGGTCATGCTATGATATGCAACTGTATCTTTCGGCATTTCACATAGTGGCAACGAAAATAGTGAAAGTAAAGCATAACTACCTGCTGCAGACTTCCATTTGCTGTCAACCATAGCCTCATCATCGCAGTGGCCTCTCCCACAGGCCATTAGCATCCGAGTCGACATTCGTGCGTGACTTGGTAAACCGCTCGTCGCAATAAACGAGAATTTTCGGGTCGGAGCAATTCCTGTATTTACCGGCCAGTCAAATAATCAACTTTTCATTTGGCAGCCCCCAAGATTTTATCTTCCCATACACAGAGCTTTTATGAGAAGTCACTTGAAAGAAATTTAAGTCTCAGATTGCAAAAAATACAAGGGATATCAGTATGGGAAAATGTAACTGAAGAAACTATTTATTTTGATAAACAAAATCCACAGCATCTCTTTCACTTGTTTCCTTCATCATATTACTCTGAAGGTACTTGAGCTAAGCCGAAACAATGGACAGACCTCAAAAACTTTGTTTTGAAATGTCTACAAGAGCATATGGTTAGTAACATGCTTTGGAACTCATAAGAAAGTACAGTATGAGTACTCAAAATATGAAAATTTTAAGGAACTTTCAGTACTAGCTCAAATTCTTAAAATATAGAAAATCATGCTTGCTTATGCAGGTATAATAGTTGCTTACTTAACAAAAATGGTCTCCAACAATCATAAAAATAATTGGAAACTTACAGCATCAGTCATGTATCATGCAACTGTCAGTCAAGTTTATCTCCACATAACACATGACAATACATGCAACTGCATTGTATTTACAAGCACCTTTTAGCTTGATGGAAAGTCCCTTGAAAAAGTACATGCATTTGCTACAAACTGTTTCTTGTGAGTTTCTTCATTGTTAATTCTCTAAATGGAGATTTTATTCCATTTTGTTCAAAATGCCTCCAGGTACCACTTTATGGTTGGATCTTGAAGAAAAATTTTAACAGAATTCACTTTCAGGGCTCGATTCATTTTTGTTTTGGAACTCAAAACCTTGTACTGTTACGTAACTAGAGAAAACTACAGTTAAAATTTGCTAGCCCCTTGATATCAACCCCGGGGGGGGGGGGGGGTACTTGACTAGGGAAGTGACGGGGGTGTGTGGCAAAGCTCTCCACACCCTGTACCCTGTCGCATAAAAAATGGCCCAAAAGTATACCCTGTCGCATAAAAATTTTGCCAAAATCCATTGTTTCAAGAGAAATCTAAAAAATTTCCTTCCACATGATACCCTGTCGCATAATTTTCTTATCAATTGTAATACCCTGTCGCATAATTTTAATCAGAAAAGGACACCCTGTCGCATAATTTTTACCGTAAAAGGACACCCTGTTGAGCGGCACATCCCGTCAAGTCAAGTATGGGAGTAACCCCCCTGGGATATCAACTTTCAAAATTCTTAGAATATTTGCTTGAGGTTTTTCATGAGCAGTTTCTTGTAAAACAATTGTCTATACTTTATTAAAGTTTTGAACTCTTCATTTAACATCCACATTCAGCAAAATAATTTGTTCTTTGATGAAGATACTCCTGAAAATGACTAAAAGATCTTCTAGCCATTATTCTGTGAACAGCTGTTGGCATTGAAGCCTGAGCTAGAGAAGACGGATCTTTCTCTCTAAGGTGGCTTGGATGTGTCTCCAAGCATTGAGGGTGCCTTTCACTTCAGGAAGATTCAATGAGGGTGCAACGTCAAATCTGTGTCTTGTGTGCAGCTGCTATCAAATAAAGAGAATGAATATCATTACACAAATTCACATATATTTCCAGTCCTTGAAAGAAGAAACCGTATCATAAAAGCCATGTATATTCAGATATAGAAAGAAAGGTTTCATAGTAATTCAAAGGCTCATCCTATTGTTGTCTAGGACAGAGGTACTCAAACCATCTCGACTGATAAAATCAACCTCTGCTGCAAGGATGTCCTGAAACTGCGTCTTTACAAAGTAAAAATTTGTGCTTTTTGCAGCTTTGTACTTATCAAGTTCCCTCAACTATGCGTATTTGCTTCTGATGATAAACTAGGAGTTGCTAGCTACATCATGGGTGATCTGAAACTTAGGCCTAACCGGGCGTTGAAATATTTCCTCAAGAACCAGCGCTGTTCAGAGGAAATCAAAAGCGGTCATTTGCTTTTTAAATGGGTAAAAAGAATGAAAGACTACTTACAAATCCAAAAGTCGTCTTTAATGAAGTGCTTTTTGCCAATGAATCCCATGTTTGTGTTGATTTGTCATCTAAGTCTCGTCAGCACTGATTTTGTGGTCATTCGCGATCATCTCCATCGCGTGTTTAGCCTTTCCATTCCTTGATTACATAACCATTTGGCAAATGGAAATTGAGGAGAATAACTTGCTCAAATCTTCTTGATATTTAATAGCCATAATATCAACAATTTGCTCCAGAAAGTAGCAAAATCGACGAGTGAGGAAGGCAGATGACCCGCAAACAACTGTGATCTGCATCCGGAAGATACACACCGCGCAAAATTCATGCACCTACGGAGGTCCGGGTTCGAGCAAAACCGTGAACAAAAAGATAGAACAATAGCGTATTGTTCGCTTCCAGTCTATCTATTTCTTGTGTCTATGATGGAAGTAACACGTTCTACGAGCACATCTACATTCCTATGTATGGGAGCAAGATCTCGTTTTGCACACAATTCTACCTGATCCTATATCACTAGGGTGGAGCAGAGAGAAAGACGGTTTGAAGCTTTGTTGTCTAAGGTACCAATTGCACCTGGAGCTGTTGTAGAGCTAGTCAAGTGCTTTTGTAGCACAACAAAGAAGAATCAATCAAGCAAATGTGTATCAGCAAGGTGCTCCTGTAGGCTTAACATGCTGACTTGCACTGAACTGTGCCAATGTGGAGCCGATACTGAGATTTGCCAGAACGTAGATCTCAATATAGACTGAGATGAAGGATAACTGCAGTGACATCATATTTATGTATACTTCAGTTACATAAACAGCTCACTGTTGTAATCTTATACATTAATTGAAGTTCCTGTTCAGTTTCTCAGCATTGTTACAAATAGTTGTTTTGTTGCTGGTTACAAGTATGAAACATGTACCTGCAGCAAAAAGCCATGAAGAATTTATTTTGCCACACCCATGCCACACCCATTTTGTGCCTTCTATTCTTTTTCTTGCTAGCAGCTACTTAAAAATTTGTCATCAGCATCATATTTTTGAAGATATACACAATTTACATTGTTTATACGGTTAAAATTCAACTTTCAGGAGACAAAAATCACATTGAATGGCCGCCATTTTGAATCTGCCATTATGGAATTCGCAAAAATGACAATGTAAAATTCAATGGCATCAGGATAATGTTTTGCAGAAGCTTCATAGAGTATAGCGGAAAAAGCATTTAATTACATTAACCCAACGGACTATAAGACAACAAAAATTGAATAAGGATTATTCAGTTCAGCAGGATTAGTGAGAGTCCACCGTAGCGCTAGCCTGTAAATCTGAGGCGCCGGTATATCTGAGGTTTTGCCTGTAAATATGAGGTCGGCAAGATCAGACGTATTATTCATAGGTGACGAGTAGTCATAATCTATTGTAAGACAGACAAAGGTGAAACACAAGGTCTGGCTTCAACAGAAACAATAGGCCTTTCCGGGGGTCAAAATCTCTCACGAATGGACATCTTTCTGAGAGGAAATCGTTAAGAAATCAGTGAGGAAATCCATAGTAAAGGTTGAAAATTAACCTCGTACGGGAATCCGTGAGAACAAGTATCCAATTTACTTTCGTTTCGTTTTGTTTTCATGTCCTGGATTTGACTGGTATCGGTCGTAAGAAATTACTCATGTTGCTCAAATGCTTTTTGTATTGCCATAAATCTTTTCAACTTTTCAGCAAGGAACTTGAAAGTTGTTTCGTAATTAAGAATAAAGATTTTCGCATTTCTAGGACTAAAACGTTGTTATTTTGTTGTGCCTTGTTTTAAATGCTTGAATTATCAACGTATGGTCGTTAACACTGGCCTGGTGAAGATATATATGTTTCTTGACACAGACATGGGAACCCCAGGGTGCTTGGCCTACGACCAAACAGGAAAGTGCCGCTGGAAGGTTTAAAAAGCTACCCTGTCCCGAAGTCAAATTCCTAAAAATGATACCCTGTCCCGGACCAAAATAAACAATTAAAATAAACCGATACTAATATTGGGTTCTTAGGTTAGATATTTCGAGATTTGGGAAAGATGTCGCACACATTTAAAAAAATTAAGAAACTGAGAAATAATATGCGACCAAAATGAAAAATAAACTAAACCGATACGAAGATTGGGTTCTTAGGTTAGATATTTCGAGATTTGGGAAAGATGTCGCACACATTTAAAAAAATTAAGAAACTGAGAAATGATATGCGACCAAAATGAAAAATAAACTAAACCGATACGAAGATTGGGTTCTTAGGTTAGATATTTCGAGATTTGGGAAAGATGTCGCACACATTTAAAAAAAATTAAGAAACCGAGAAATAATAAGCAACAAAAATGAAAAATAAACTAAACCGATAGGAAGATTGGGTTCTTAGGTTAGATATTTCGAGATTTGGGAAAGATGTCGTACACATTTAAAAAAAATTAACAAACCGAGAAATAATATGCGACCAAAATGAAAAATAAACTAAACCGATAGTAAGATTGGGTAATTAGGTAAGATATTTCTAGATTTGCGAAAGATGTCGCACCCATTTGAAAAAAATTAAGAAACCAAGAAATAATATGCGACCAAAATGAAAAATAAACTAAACCGATAGTAAGATAGGGTTATTAGGTTAGATATTTCTAGATTTGGGAAAGATGTCGCATACATTCAAAAAAAATTAACAAACCGAGAAATAATATGCGACCAAAATGAAAAATAAACTAAACCGATAGTAAGATTGGGTAATTAGGTAAGATATTTCTAGATTTGCGAAAGATGTCGCACACATTTAAAAAAATTAAGAAACCAAGAAATAATATGCGACCAAAATGAAAAATAAACTAAACCGATAGTGAGAGAGGGTTATTAGGTTAGATATTTCTAGATTTGGGAAAGATGTCGCATACATTCAAAAAAAATTAACAAATCGAGAAATAATATGCGACCAAAATGAAAAATAAACTAAACCGATAGTAAGATTGGGTTGTTAGGTCAGATAATTCTAGATTTGGGAAAGATGTCGCAGACTTTTGAAAAAAAATTAAGAAACCGAGAAATAATATGCGACCAAAATGAAAAATAAACTAAACCGATAGTAAGATCGGGTAATTAGGTAAGATATTTCTAGATTTGGGAAAGATGTCGCAGACTTTTAAAAAAAATTAAGAAACCAAGAAATAATATGCGACCAAAATGAACAATAAACTAAACCAATAGTAAAATTGGGTAATTAGGTAAGATATTTCTAGATTTGGGAAAGATGTCGCAGACTTTTAAAAAAAATTAAGAAGCCAAGAAATAATATGCGACCAAAATGAAAAATAAACTAAACCGATAGTAAGATTGGGTAATTAGGTAAGATATTTCTAGATTTTGGAAAGATGTCGCAGACTTTTAAAAAAATTAAGAAACCAAGAAATAATATGCGACCAAAATGAAAAAAAAACTAAACCGATAGTAAGATTGGGATATTAGGTAAGATATTTCTAGATTTGGGAAAGATGTCGCAGACTTTTAAAAAAAATTAAGAAACCAAGAATTAATATGCGACCAAAGTGAAAAATGAACTAAACCGATAGTAAGATTGGGTTATTAGGTAAGATATTTCTAGATTTGGGAAAGATGTCGCAGACTTTTAAAACAAATTAAGAAACCAAGAAATAATATGCGACCAAAATGAAAAATAAACTAAACCGATAGTAAGATTGGGTAATTAGGTAAGATATTTCTAGATTTGGGAAAGATGTCGCAGACTTTTAAAAAAAATTAAGAAACCAAGAAATAATATGCCACCAAAATGAAAAATAAACTAAACCGATAGTAAGATTGGGTTATTAGGTAAGATATTTCTGGATTTGGGAAAGATGTCGCAGACTTTTAAAAAAAATTAAGAAGCCAAGAAATAATATGCGACCAAAATGAAAAATAAACTAAACCGATAGTAAGATTGGGATATTAGGTAAGATATTTCTAGATTTGGGAAAGATGTCGCAGACTTTTAAAAAAAATTAAGAAACCAAGAAATAATATGCGACCAAAATGAAGAATAAACTAAACCGATAGTAAGATTGGGTAATTAGGTAAGATATTTCTAGATTTGGGAAAGATGTCGCATACATTAAAATAAAAATAAGAAACCAAGGAATAATATGCGACCAAAATGAAAAATAAACTAAACCGATAGTAAGATTGGGTTCTTAGGTTAGATATTTCGAGATTTGGAAAAGATGTCGCAGACTTTTGAAAAAAATTAACAAACCGAGAAATAATATGCGACCAAAATGAAAAATAAACTAAACCGATAGTAAGATTGGGTTGTTAGGTAAGATAATTCTAGATTTGGGAAAGATGTCGCAGACTTTTGAAAAAAATTAAGAAAGCGAGAGATAATAAGCGACCAAAATGAAAGATAAACTAAACCGATAGGAAGATTGGGTCATTAGGTAAGATATTTCGAGATTTGGGAAAGATGTCGTACACATTTTAAAAAAATTAAGAAACCGAGAAATAATATGCGACAAAAATGAAAAATAAACTAAACCGACAGTAAGATTGGGTTATTAGGTAAGATATTTCTAGATTTGGGAAAGATGTTGCAGACTTTTAAAAAAAATTAAAAAACCAAGAAATAATATGCGACCAAAATGAAAAATAAACTAAGCCGATAGTAAGATTGGGGAATTAGGTAAGATATTTCTAGATTTGGGAAAGATGTCGCAGACTTTTAAAAAAAATTAAGAAACCAAGAAATAATATGCGACCAAAATGAAAAATAAACTAAACCGATAGTAAGATTGGGTAATTAGGTAAGATATTTCTAGATTTTGGAAAGATGTCGCAGACTTTTAAAAAAATTAAGAAACCAAGAAATAATATGCGACCAAAATGAAAAAAAAACTAAACCGATAGTAAGATTGGGATATTAGGTAAGATATTTCTAGATTTGGGAAAGATGTCGCAGACTTTTAAAAAAAATTAAGAAACCAAGAATTAATATGCGACCAAAGTGTACGTAAACTAAACCGATAGTAAGATTGGGTTATTAGGTAAGATATTTCTAGATTTGGGAAAGATGTCGCAGACTTTTAAAACAAATTAAGAAACCAAGAAATAATATGCGACCAAAATGAAAAATAAACTAAACCGATAGTAAGATTGGGTAATTAGGTAAGATATTTCTAGATTTGGGAAAGATGTCGCAGACTTTTAAAAAAAATTAAGAAACCAAGAAATAATATGCCACCAAAATGAAAAATAAACTAAACCGATAGTAAGATTGGGTTATTAGGTAAGATATTTCTAGATTTGGGAAAGATGTCGCAGACTTTTAAAAAAAATTAAGAAGCCAAGAAATAATATGCGACCAAAATGAAAAATAAACTAAACCGATAGTAAGATTGTGATATTAGGTAAGATATTTCTAGATTTGGGAAAGATGTCGCAGACTTTTAAAAAAAATTAAGAAACCAAGAAATAATATGCGACCAAAATGAAGAATAAACTAAACCGATAGTAAGATTGGGTAATTAGGTAAGATATTTCTAGATTTGGGAAAGATGTCGCATACATTAAAATAAAAATAAGAAACCAAGGAATAATATGCGACCAAAATGAAAAATAAACTAAACCGATAGTAAGATTGGGTTCTTAGGTTAGATATTTCGAGATTTGGAAAAGATGTCGCAGACTTTTGAAAAAAATTAACAAACCGAGAAATAATATGCGACCAAAATGAAAAATAAACTAAACCGATAGTAAGATTGGGTTGTTAGGTAAGATAATTCTAGATTTGGGAAAGATGTCGCAGACTTTTGAAAAAAAATTAAGAAAGCGAGAGATAATAAGCGACCAAAATGAAAGATAAACTTAACCGATAGGAAGATTGGGTCATTAGGTAAGATATTTCGAGATTTGGGAAAGATGTCGTACACATTTAAAAAAAATTAAGAAACCGAGAAATAATATGCGACAAAAATGAAAAATAAACTAAACCGACAGTAAGATTGGGTTCTTAGGTTAGATATTTCGATAATTTGGGAGAGATGTCGCAGACTTTTAAAAAAAATTAAGAAACCAAGAAATAATATGCGACCAAAATGAAAAATAAACTAAACCGATAGTAAGATTGGGTTATTAGGTAAGATATTTCTAGATTTGGGAAAGATGTTGCAGACTTTTAAAAAAAATTAAAAAACCAAGAAATAATATGCGACCAAAATGAAAAATAAACTAAACCGATAGTAAGATTGGGTAATTAGGTAAGATATTTCTAGATTTGGGAAAGATGTCGCAGACTTTTAAAAAAAATTAAGAAACCAAGAAATAATATGCGACCAAAATGAAAAATAAACTAAACCGATAGTAAGATTGGGTAATTAGGTAAGATATTTCTAGATTTGGGAAAGATGTCGCAGACTTTTAAAAAAAATTAAGAAACCAAGAATTAATATGCGACCAAAGTGAAAAGTAAACTAAACCGATAAAAAGATTGGGTTATTAGGTAAGATATTTCTAGATTTGGGAAAGATGTCGCAGACTTTTAAAACAAATTAAGAAACCAAGAAATAATATGCGACCAAAATGAAAAATAAACTAAACCGATAGTAAGATTGGGTAATTAGGTAAGATATTTCTAGATTTGGGAAAGATGTCGCAGACTTTTAAAAAAAATTAAGAAACCAAGAAATAATATGCCACCAAAATGAAAAATAAACTAAACCGATAGTAAGATTGGGTTATTAGGTAAGATATTTCTAGATTTGGGAAAGATGTCGCAGACTTTTAAAAAAAATTAAGAAGCCAAGAAATAATATGCGACCAAAATGAAAAATAAACTAAACCGATAGTAAGATTGTGATATTAGGTAAGATATTTCTAGATTTGGGAAAGATGTCGCAGACTTTTAAAAAAAATTAAGAAACCAAGAAATAATATGCGACCAAAATGAAGAATAAACTAAACCGATAGTAAGATTGGGTAATTAGGTAAGATATTTCTAGATTTGGGAAAGATGTCGCATACATTAAAATAAAAATAAGAAACCAAGGAATAATATGCGACCAAAATGAAAAATAAACTAAACCGATAGTAAGATTGGGTTCTTAGGTTAGATATTTCGAGATTTGGAAAAGATGTCGCAGACTTTTGAAAAAAATTAACAAACCGAGAAATAATATGCGACCAAAATGAAAAATAAACTAAACCGATAGTAAGATTGGGTTGTTAGGTAAGATAATTCTAGATTTGGGAAAGATGTCGCAGACTTTTGAAAAAAAATTAAGAAAGCGAGAGATAATAAGCGACCAAAATGAAAGATAGACTAAACCGATAGGAAGATTGGGTCATTAGGTAAGATATTTCGAGATTTGGGAAAGATGTCGTACACATTTTAAAAAAATTAAGAAACCGAGAAATAATATGCGACCAAAATGAAAAATAAACTAAACCGATAGTAAGATTGGGTAATTAGGTAAGATATTTCTAGATTTGGGAAAGATGTCGCAGACTTTTAAAAAAAATTAAGAAACCAAGAAATAATATGCGACAAAAATGAAAAATAAACTAAACCGACAGTAAGATTGGGTTCTTAGGTTAGATATTTCGATAATTTGGGAGAGATGTCGCAGACTTTTAAAAAAAATTAAGAAACCAAGAAATAATATGCGACCAAAATGAAAAATAAACTAAACCGATAGTAAGATTGGGTAATTAGGTAAGATATTTCTAGATTTGGGAAAGATGTCGCAGACTTTTAAAAAAAATTAAGAAACCAAGAAATAATATGCGACCAAAATGAAAAATAAACTAAACCGATAGTAAGATTGGGTTATTAGGTAAGATATTTCTAGATTTGGGAAAGATGTTGCAGACTTTTAAAAAAAATTAAAAAACCAAGAAATAATATGCGACCAAAATGAAAAATAAACTAAGCCGATAGTAAGATTGGGTTATTAGGTAAGATATTTCTAGATTTGGGAAAGATGTCGCAGACTTTTAAAACAAATTAAGAAACCAAGAAATAATATGCGACCAAAATGAAAAATAAACTAAACCGATAGTAAGATTGGGTTATTAGGTAAGATATTTCTAGATTTGGGAAAGATGTTGCAGACTTTTAAAAAAAATTAAAAAACCAAGAAATAATATGCGACCAAAATGAAAAATAAACTAAGCCGATAGTAAGATTGGGGAATTAGGTAAGATATTTCTAGATTTGGGAAAGATGTCGCAGACTTTTAAAAAAAATTAAGAAACCAAGAAATAATATGCGACCAAAATGAAAAATAAACTAAACCGATAGTAAGATTGGGTTATTAGGTAAGATATTTCTAGATTTGGGAAAGATGTCGCAGACTTTTAAAAAAAATTAAGAAACCAAGAAATAATATGCGACCAAAATGAAAAATAAACTAAACCGATAGTAAGATTGGGGAATTAGGTAAGATATTTCTAGATTTGGGAAAGATGTTGCAGACTTTTAATAAAATTAAGAAACCAAGAAATAATATGCGACCAAAATGAAAAATAAACTAAACCGATAGTAAGATTGGGTTATTAGGTAAGATATTTCTAGATTTGGGAAAGATGTTGCAGACTTTTAAAAAAAATTAAAAAACCAAGAAATAATATGCGACCAAAATGAAAAATAAACTAAACCGATAGTAAGATTGGGTTATTAGGTAAGATATTTCTAGATTTGGGACAGATGATGCAGACTTTTAAAAAAAATTAAAAAACCAAGAAATAATATGCGACCAAAATGAAAAATAAACTAAGCCGATAGTAAGATTGGAAAATTAGGTAAGATATTTCTAGATTTGGGAAAGATGTCGCAGACTTTTAAAAAAAATTAAGAAACCAAGAAATAATATGCGACCAAAATGAAAAATAAACTAAACCGATAGTAAGATTGGGTTATTAGGTAAGATATTTCTAGATTTGGGAAAGATGTCGCAGACTTTTAAAAAAAATTAAGAAACCAAGAAATAATATGCGACCAAAATGAAAAATAAACTAAACCGATAGTAAGATTGGGGAATTAGGTAAGATATTTCTAGATTTGGGAAAGATGTCGCAGACTTTTAAAAAAATTAAGAAACCAAGAAATAATATGCGACCAAAATGAAAAATAAACTAAACCGATAGTAAGATTGGGTAATTAGGTAAGATATTTCTAGATTTGCGAAAGATGTCGCACCCATTTTAAAAAAATTAAGAAACCGAGAAATAATATGCGACAAAAATGAAAAATAAACTAAACCGATAGGAAGATTGGGTCATTAGGTAAGATATTTCGAGATTTGGGAAAGATGTCGTACACATTTAAAAAAAATTAAGAAACCGAGAAATAATATGCGACCAAAATGAAAAATAAACTAAACCGATAGTAAGATTGGGTTCTTAGGTTAGATATTTCGATAATTTGGGAGAGATGTCGCAGACTTTTTAAAAAAATTAAGAAACCAAGAAATAATATGCGACCAACATGAAAAATAAACTAAACCGATAGTAAGATTGAGATATTAGGTAAGATATTTCTAGATTTGGGAAAGATGTCGCAGACTTTTAAAAAAAATTAAGAAACCAAGAAATAATATGCGACCAAAATGAAAAATAAACTAAACCGACAGTAAGATTGGGTTCTTAGGTTAGATATTTCGAGATTTGGGAAAGATGTCGCACACATTTAAAAAAAATTAAGAAACCGAGAAATAATAAGCAACAAAAATGAAAAATAAACTAAACCGATAGGAAGATTGGGTTCTTAGGTTAGATATTTCGAGATTTGGGAAAGATGTCGTACACATTTAAAAAAAATTAACAAACCGAGAAATAATATGCGACCAAAATGAAAAATAAACTAAACCGATAGTAAGATTGGGTAATTAGGTAAGATATTTCTAGATTTGCGAAAGATGTCGCACCCATTTGAAAAAAATTAAGAAACCAAGAAATAATATGCGACCAAAATGAAAAATAAACTAAACCGATAGTAAGATAGGGTTATTAGGTTAGATATTTCTAGATTTGGGAAAGATGTCGCATACATTCAAAAAAAATTAACAAACCGAGAAATAATATGCGACCAAAATGAAAAATAAACTAAACCGATAGTAAGATTGGGTAATTAGGTAAGATATTTCTAGATTTGCGAAAGATGTCGCACACATTTAAAAAAATTAAGAAACCAAGAAATAATATGCGACCAAAATGAAAAATAAACTAAACCGATAGTGAGAGAGGGTTATTAGGTTAGATATTTCTAGATTTGGGAAAGATGTCGCATACATTCAAAAAAAATTAACAAATCGAGAAATAATATGCGACCAAAATGAAAAATAAACTAAACCGATAGTAAGATTGGGTTGTTAGGTCAGATAATTCTAGATTTGGGAAAGATGTCGCAGACTTTTGAAAAAAAATTAAGAAACCGAGAAATAATATGCGACCAAAATGAAAAATAAACTAAACCGATAGTAAGATCGGGTAATTAGGTAAGATATTTCTAGATTTGGGAAAGATGTCGCAGACTTTTAAAAAAAATTAAGAAACCAAGAAATAATATGCGACCAAAATGAACAATAAACTAAACCAATAGTAAAATTGGGTAATTAGGTAAGATATTTCTAGATTTGGGAAAGATGTCGCAGACTTTTAAAAAAAATTAAGAAGCCAAGAAATAATATGCGACCAAAATGAAAAATAAACTAAACCGATAGTAAGATTGGGTAATTAGGTAAGATATTTCTAGATTTTGGAAAGATGTCGCAGACTTTTAAAAAAATTAAGAAACCAAGAAATAATATGCGACCAAAATGAAAAAAAAACTAAACCGATAGTAAGATTGGGATATTAGGTAAGATATTTCTAGATTTGGGAAAGATGTCGCAGACTTTTAAAAAAAATTAAGAAACCAAGAATTAATATGCGACCAAAGTGAAAAATGAACTAAACCGATAGTAAGATTGGGTTATTAGGTAAGATATTTCTAGATTTGGGAAAGATGTCGCAGACTTTTAAAACAAATTAAGAAACCAAGAAATAATATGCGACCAAAATGAAAAATAAACTAAACCGATAGTAAGATTGGGTAATTAGGTAAGATATTTCTAGATTTGGGAAAGATGTCGCAGACTTTTAAAAAAAATTAAGAAACCAAGAAATAATATGCCACCAAAATGAAAAATAAACTAAACCGATAGTAAGATTGGGTTATTAGGTAAGATATTTCTAGATTTGGGAAAGATGTCGCAGACTTTTAAAAAAAATTAAGAAGCCAAGAAATAATATGCGACCAAAATGAAAAATAAACTAAACCGATAGTAAGATTGGGATATTAGGTAAGATATTTCTAGATTTGGGAAAGATGTCGCAGACTTTTAAAAAAAATTAAGAAACCAAGAAATAATATGCGACCAAAATGAAGAATAAACTAAACCGATAGTAAGATTGGGTAATTAGGTAAGATATTTCTAGATTTGGGAAAGATGTCGCATACATTAAAATAAAAATAAGAAACCAAGGAATAATATGCGACCAAAATGAAAAATAAACTAAACCGATAGTAAGATTGGGTTCTTAGGTTAGATATTTCGAGATTTGGAAAAGATGTCGCAGACTTTTGAAAAAAATTAACAAACCGAGAAATAATATGCGACCAAAATGAAAAATAAACTAAACCGATAGTAAGATTGGGTTGTTAGGTAAGATAATTCTAGATTTGGGAAAGATGTCGCAGACTTTTGAAAAAAATTAAGAAAGCGAGAGATAATAAGCGACCAAAATGAAAGATAAACTAAACCGATAGGAAGATTGGGTCATTAGGTAAGATATTTCGAGATTTGGGAAAGATGTCGTACACATTTTAAAAAAATTAAGAAACCGAGAAATAATATGCGACAAAAATGAAAAATAAACTAAACCGACAGTAAGATTGGGTTATTAGGTAAGATATTTCTAGATTTGGGAAAGATGTTGCAGACTTTTAAAAAAAATTAAAAAACCAAGAAATAATATGCGACCAAAATGAAAAATAAACTAAGCCGATAGTAAGATTGGGGAATTAGGTAAGATATTTCTAGATTTGGGAAAGATGTCGCAGACTTTTAAAAAAAATTAAGAAACCAAGAAATAATATGCGACCAAAATGAAAAATAAACTAAACCGATAGTAAGATTGGGTAATTAGGTAAGATATTTCTAGATTTTGGAAAGATGTCGCAGACTTTTAAAAAAATTAAGAAACCAAGAAATAATATGCGACCAAAATGAAAAAAAAACTAAACCGATAGTAAGATTGGGATATTAGGTAAGATATTTCTAGATTTGGGAAAGATGTCGCAGACTTTTAAAAAAAATTAAGAAACCAAGAATTAATATGCGACCAAAGTGTACGTAAACTAAACCGATAGTAAGATTGGGTTATTAGGTAAGATATTTCTAGATTTGGGAAAGATGTCGCAGACTTTTAAAACAAATTAAGAAACCAAGAAATAATATGCGACCAAAATGAAAAATAAACTAAACCGATAGTAAGATTGGGTAATTAGGTAAGATATTTCTAGATTTGGGAAAGATGTCGCAGACTTTTAAAAAAAATTAAGAAACCAAGAAATAATATGCCACCAAAATGAAAAATAAACTAAACCGATAGTAAGATTGGGTTATTAGGTAAGATATTTCTAGATTTGGGAAAGATGTCGCAGACTTTTAAAAAAAATTAAGAAGCCAAGAAATAATATGCGACCAAAATGAAAAATAAACTAAACCGATAGTAAGATTGTGATATTAGGTAAGATATTTCTAGATTTGGGAAAGATGTCGCAGACTTTTAAAAAAAATTAAGAAACCAAGAAATAATATGCGACCAAAATGAAGAATAAACTAAACCGATAGTAAGATTGGGTAATTAGGTAAGATATTTCTAGATTTGGGAAAGATGTCGCATACATTAAAATAAAAATAAGAAACCAAGGAATAATATGCGACCAAAATGAAAAATAAACTAAACCGATAGTAAGATTGGGTTCTTAGGTTAGATATTTCGAGATTTGGAAAAGATGTCGCAGACTTTTGAAAAAAATTAACAAACCGAGAAATAATATGCGACCAAAATGAAAAATAAACTAAACCGATAGTAAGATTGGGTTGTTAGGTAAGATAATTCTAGATTTGGGAAAGATGTCGCAGACTTTTGAAAAAAAATTAAGAAAGCGAGAGATAATAAGCGACCAAAATGAAAGATAAACTTAACCGATAGGAAGATTGGGTCATTAGGTAAGATATTTCGAGATTTGGGAAAGATGTCGTACACATTTAAAAAAAATTAAGAAACCGAGAAATAATATGCGACAAAAATGAAAAATAAACTAAACCGACAGTAAGATTGGGTTCTTAGGTTAGATATTTCGATAATTTGGGAGAGATGTCGCAGACTTTTAAAAAAAATTAAGAAACCAAGAAATAATATGCGACCAAAATGAAAAATAAACTAAACCGATAGTAAGATTGGGTTATTAGGTAAGATATTTCTAGATTTGGGAAAGATGTTGCAGACTTTTAAAAAAAATTAAAAAACCAAGAAATAATATGCGACCAAAATGAAAAATAAACTAAGCCGATAGTAAGATTGGGGAATTAGGTAAGATATTTCTAGATTTGGGAAAGATGTCGCAGACTTTTAAAAAAAATTAAGAAACCAAGAAATAATATGCGACCAAAATGAAAAATAAACTAAACCGATAGTAAGATTGGGTAATTAGGTAAGATATTTCTAGATTTTGGAAAGATGTCGCAGACTTTTAAAAAAATTAAGAAACCAAGAAATAATATGCGACCAAAATGAAAAAAAAACTAAACCGATAGTAAGATTGGGATATTAGGTAAGATATTTCTAGATTTGGGAAAGATGTCGCAGACTTTTAAAAAAAATTAAGAAACCAAGAATTAATATGCGACCAAAGTGAAAAGTAAACTAAACCGATAGTAAGATTGGGTTATTAGGTAAGATATTTCTAGATTTGGGAAAGATGTCGCAGACTTTTAAAACAAATTAAGAAACCAAGAAATAATATGCGACCAAAATGAAAAATAAACTAAACCGATAGTAAGATTGGGTAATTAGGTAAGATATTTCTAGATTTGTGAAAGATGTCGCAGACTTTTAAAAAAAATTAAGAAACCAAGAAATAATATGCGACCAAAATGAAAAATAAACTAAACCGATAGTAAGATTGTGATATTAGGTAAGATATTTCTAGATTTGGGAAAGATGTCGCAGACCTTTAAAAAAAATTAAGAAACCAAGAAATAATATGCGACCAAAATGAAGAATAAACTAAACCGATAGTAAGATTGGGTAATTAGGTAAGATATTTCTAGATTTGGGAAAGATGTCGCATACATTAAAATAAAAATAAGAAACCAAGGAATAATATGCGACCAAAATGAAAAATAAACTAAACCGATAGTAAGATTGGGTTCTTAGGTTAGATATTTCGAGATTTGGAAAAGATGTCGCAGACTTTTGAAAAAAATTAACAAACCGAGAAATAATATGCGACCAAAATGAAAAATAAACTAAACCGATAGTAAGATTGGGTTGTTAGGTAAGATAATTCTAGATTTGGGAAAGATGTCGCAGACTTTTGAAAAAAATTAAGAAAGCGAGAGATAATAAGCGACCAAAATGAAAGATAAACTAAACCGATAGGAAGATTGGGTCATTAGGTAAGATATTTCGAGATTTGGGAAAGATGTCGTACACATTTTAAAAAAATTAAGAAACCGAGAAATAATATGCGACAAAAATGAAAAATAAACTAAACCGACAGTAAGATTGGGTTCTTAGGTTAGATATTTCGATAATTTGGGAGAGATGTCGCAGACTTTTAAAAAAAATTAAGAAACCAAGAAATAATATGCGACCAAAATGAAAAATAAACTAAACCGATAGTAAGATTGGGTTATTAGGTAAGATATTTCTAGATTTGGGAAAGATGTTGCAGACTTTTAAAAAAAATTAAAAAACCAAGAAATAATATGCGACCAAAATGAAAAATAAACTAAGCCGATAGTAAGATTGGGGAATTAGGTAAGATATTTCTAGATTTGGGAAAGATGTCGCAGACTTTTAAAAAAAATTAAGAAACCAAGAAATAATATGCGACCAAAATGAAAAATAAACTAAACCGATAGTAAGATTGGGTAATTAGGTAAGATATTTCTAGATTTTGGAAAGATGTCGCAGACTTTTAAAAAAATTAAGAAACCAAGAAATAATATGCGACCAAAATGAAAAAAAAACTAAACCGATAGTAAGATTGGGATATTAGGTAAGATATTTCTAGATTTGGGAAAGATGTCGCAGACTTTTAAAAAAAATTAAGAAAACAAGAAATAATATGCCACCAAAATGAAAAATAAACTAAACCGATAGTAAGATTGGGTTATTAGGTAAGATATTTCTAGATTTGGGAAAGATGTCGCAGACTTTTAAAAAAAATTAAGAAGCCAAGAAATAATATGCGACCAAAATGAAAAATAAACTAAACCGATAGTAAGATTGTGATATTAGGTAAGATATTTCTAGATTTGGGAAAGATGTCGCAGACTTTTAAAAAAAATTAAGAAACCAAGAAATAATATGCGACCAAAATGAAGAATAAACTAAACCGATAGTAAGATTGGGTAATTAGGTAAGATATTTCTAGATTTGGGAAAGATGTCGCATACATTAAAATAAAAATAAGAAACCAAGGAATAATATGCGACCAAAATGAAAAATAAACTAAACCGATAGTAAGATTGGGTTCTTAGGTTAGATATTTCGAGATTTGGAAAAGATGTCGCAGACTTTTGAAAAAAATTAACAAACCGAGAAATAATATGCGACCAAAATGAAAAATAAACTAAACCGATAGTAAGATTGGGTTGTTAGGTAAGATAATTCTAGATTTGGGAAAGATGTCGCAGACTTTTGAAAAAAAATTAAGAAAGCGAGAGATAATAAGCGACCAAAATGAAAGATAGACTAAACCGATAGGAAGATTGGGTCATTAGGTAAGATATTTCGAGATTTGGGAAAGATGTCGTACACATTTTAAAAAAATTAAGAAACCGAGAAATAATATGCGACCAAAATGAAAAATAAACTAAACCGATAGTAAGATTGGGTAATTAGGTAAGATATTTCTAGATTTGGGAAAGATGTCGCAGACTTTTAAAAAAAATTAAGAAACCAAGAAATAATATGCGACAAAAATGAAAAATAAACTAAACCGACAGTAAGATTGGGTTCTTAGGTTAGATATTTCGATAATTTGGGAGAGATGTCGCAGACTTTTAAAAAAAATTAAGAAACCAAGAAATAATATGCGACCAAAATGAAAAATAAACTAAACCGATAGTAAGATTGGGTAATTAGGTAAGATATTTCTAGATTTGGGAAAGATGTCGCAGACTTTTAAAAAAAATTAAGAAACCAAGAAATAATATGCGACCAAAATGAAAAATAAACTAAACCGATAGTAAGATTGGGTTATTAGGTAAGATATTTCTAGATTTGGGAAAGATGTTGCAGACTTTTAAAAAAAATTAAAAAACCAAGAAATAATATGCGACCAAAATGAAAAATAAACTAAGCCGATAGTAAGATTGGGTTATTAGGTAAGATATTTCTAGATTTGGGAAAGATGTCGCAGACTTTTAAAACAAATTAAGAAACCAAGAAATAATATGCGACCAAAATGAAAAATAAACTAAACCGATAGTAAGATTGGGTTATTAGGTAAGATATTTCTAGATTTGGGAAAGATGTTGCAGACTTTTAAAAAAAATTAAAAAACCAAGAAATAATATGCGACCAAAATGAAAAATAAACTAAGCCGATAGTAAGATTGGGGAATTAGGTAAGATATTTCTAGATTTGGGAAAGATGTCGCAGACTTTTAAAAAAAATTAAGAAACCAAGAAATAATATGCGACCAAAATGAAAAATAAACTAAACCGATAGTAAGATTGGGTTATTAGGTAAGATATTTCTAGATTTGGGAAAGATGTCGCAGACTTTTAAAAAAAATTAAGAAACCAAGAAATAATATGCGACCAAAATGAAAAATAAACTAAACCGATAGTAAGATTGGGGAATTAGGTAAGATATTTCTAGATTTGGGAAAGATGTCGCAGACTTTTAAAAAAATTAAGAAACCAAGAAATAATATGCGACCAAAATGAAAAATAAACTAAACCGATAGTAAGATTGGGTTATTAGGTAAGATATTTCTAGATTTGGGAAAGATGTTGCAGACTTTTAAAAAAAATTAAAAAACCAAGAAATAATATGCGACCAAAATGAAAAATAAACTAAACCGATAGTAAGATTGGGTTATTAGGTAACATATTTCTAGATTTGGGACAGATGATGCAGACTTTTAAAAAAAATTAAAAAACCAAGAAATAATATGCGACCAAAATGAAAAATAAACTAAGCCGATAGTAAGATTGGGGAATTAGGTAAGATATTTCTAGATTTGGGAAAGATGTTGCAGACTTTTAAAAAAAATTAAAAAACCAAGAAATAATATGCGACCAAAATGAAAAATAAACTAAGCCGATAGTAAGATTGGGTTATTAGGTAAGATATTTCTAGATTTGGGAAAGATGTTGCAGACTTTTAAAAAAAATTAAAAAACCAAGAAATAATATGCGACCAAAATGAAAAATAAACTAAACCGATAGTAAGATTGGGTTATTAGGTAAGATATTTCTAGATTTGGGAAAGATGTTGCAGACTTTTAAAAAAAATTAAAAAACCAAGAAATAATATGCGACCAAAATGAAAAATAAACTAAGCCGATAGTAAGATTGGGGAATTAGGTAAGATATTTCTAGATTTGGGAAAGATGTCGCAGACTTTTAAAAAAAATTAAGAAACCAAGAAATAATATGCCACCAAAATGAAAAATAAACTAAACCGATAGTAAGATTGGGTTATTAGGTAAGATATTTCTAGATTTGGGAAAGATGTCGCAGACTTTTAAAAAAAATTAAGAAACCAAGAAATAATATGCGACCAAAATGAAAAATAAACTAAACCGATAGTAAGATTGGGGAATTAGGTAAGATATTTCTAGATTTGGGAAAGATGTCGCAGACTTTTAAAAAAATTAAGAAACCAAGAAATAATATGCGACCAAAATGAAAAATAAACTAAACCGATAGTAAGATTGTGTTGTTAGGTAAGATAATTCTAGATTCGGGAAAGATGGCGCAGACTTTTGAAAAAAATTAAGAAACCGAGAGATAATAAGCGACCAAAATGAAAGATAAACTAAACCGATAGGAAGATTGGGTCATTAGGTAAGATATTTCGAGATTTTGGAAAGATGTCGTACACATTTAAAAAAAATTAAGAAACCGAGAAATAATATGCGACCAAAATGAAAAATAAACTGAACCGATAGTAAGATTGGGTTCTTAGGTTAGATATTTCGATAATTTGGGAGAGATGTCGCAGACTTTTTAAAAAAATTAAGAAACCAAGAAATAATATGCGACAAACATGAAAAATAAACTAAACCGATAGTAAGATTGAGATATTAGGTAAGATATTTCTAGATTTGGGAAAGATGTCGCAGACTTTTAAAAAAAATTAAGAAACCAAGAAATAATATGCGACCAAAATGAAAAATAAACTAAACCGACAGTAAGATTGGGTTCTTAGGTTAGATATTTCGATAATTTGGGAGAGATGTCGCAGACTTTTTAAAAAAATTAAGAAACCAAGAAATAATATGCGACCAACATGAAAAATAAACTAAACCGATAGTAAGATTGAGATATTAGGTAAGATATTTCTAGATTTGGGAAAGATGTCGCAGACTTTTAAAAAAAATTAAGAAACCAAGAAATAATATGCGACCAAAATGAAAAATAAACTAAACCGATAGTAAGATTGGGTTATTAGGTAAGATATTTCTAGATTTGGGAAAGATGTTGCAGACTTTTAAAAAAAATTAAGAAACCAAGAAATAATATGCGACCAAAATGAAAAATAAACTAAACCGATAGTAAGATTGGGATATTAGGTAAGATATTTCTAGATTTGGGAAAGATGTCGCAGACTTTTAAAAAAAATTAAGAAACCAAGAAATAATATGCGACCAAAATGAAAAATAAACTAAACCGATAGTAAGATTGGGATATTAGGTAAGATATTTCTAGATTTGGGAAAGATGTCGCAGACTTTTAAAAAAAATCAAGAAACCAAGAAATAATATGCGACCAAAATGAAAAATAAACTAACCCGATAGTAAGATTGGGTTATTAGGTAAGATATTTCTAGATTTGGGAAAGATGTCGCAGACTTTTAAAAAAAATTAAGAAGCCAAGAAATAATATGCGACCAAAATGAAAAATAAACTAAACCGATAGTAAGATTGGGATATTAGGTAAGATATTTCTAGATTTGGGAAAGATGTCGCAGACTTTAAAAAAAAATTAAGAAACCAAGAAATAATATGCGACCAAAATGAAAAATAAACTAAACCGATAGTAAGATTGGGATATTAGGTAAGATATTTCTAGATTTGGGAAAGATGTCGCAGACTTTTAAAAAAAATTAAGAAACCAAGAAATAATATGCGACCAAAATGAAAAAAAAACTAAACCGATAGTAAGATTGGGTTATTAGGTAAGATATTTCTAGATTTGGGAAAGATGTTGCAGACTTTTAAAAAAAATTAAGAAACCAAGAAATAATATGCGACCAAAATGAAAAATAAACTAAACCGATAGTAAGATTGGGTTATTAGGTTAGATATTTCGATAATTTGGGAGAGATGTCGCAGACTTTTAAAAAAAATTAAGAAACCAAGAAATAATATGCGACCAAAATGAAAAATAAACTAAACCGATAGTAAGATTGGGTTCTTAGGTTAGATATTTCGATAATTTGGGAGAGATGTCGCAGACTTTTAAAAAAAATTAAGAAACCAAGAAATAATATGCGACCAAAATGAAAAATAAACTAAACCGATAGTAAGATTGGGTTCTTAGGTTAGATATTTCGATAATTTGGGAGAGATGTCGCAGACTTTTAAAAAAAATTAAGAAACCAAGAAATAATATGCGACCAAAATGAAAAATAAACTAAACCGATAGTAAGATTGGGTTATTAGGTAAGATATTTCTAGATTTGGGAAAGATGTCGCAGACTTTTAAAAAAAATCAAGAAAACAAAAAATAATATGCGACCAAAATGAAAAATAAACTAAACCGATAGTAAGATTGGGTTATTAGGTAAGATATTTCTAGATTTGGGACAGATGTCGCAGACTTTTAAAAAAATTAAGAAACCAAGAAATAATATGCGACCAAAATGAAAAATAAACTAAACCGATAGTAAGATTGGGTTATTAGGTAAGATATTTCTAGATTTGGGAAAGATGTCGCAGACTTTTAAAAAAAATCAAGAAAACAAAAAATAATATGCGACCAAAATGAAAAATAAACTAAACCGATAGTAAGATTGGGTTATTAGGTAAGATATTTCGATAATTTGGGAGAGATGTCGCATACATTTAAAAAAATTAAGAAACCAAGAAATAATATGCGACCAAAATGAAAAATAAACTAAACCGATAGTAAGATTGGGATATTAGGTAAGATATTTCGATAATTTGGGAGAGATGTCGCAGACTTTTAAAAAAAATTAAGAAACCAAGAAATAATATGCGACCAAAATGAAAAATAAACTAAACCGATAGTAAGATTGGGATATTAGGTAAGATATTTCTAGATTTGAGAAAGATGTTGCAGACTTTTAAAAAAAATTAAGAAGCCAAGAAATAATATGCGACCAAAATGAAAAATAAACTAAACCGATAGTAAGATTGGGTTATTAGGTAAGATATTTCTAGATTTGGGAAAGATGTCGCAGACTTTTAAAAAAAATTAAGAAACCAAGAAATAATATGCGACCAAAATGAAAAATAAACTAAACCGATAGTAAGATTGGGTTATTAGGTAAGATATTTCTAGATTTGGGAAAGATGTCGCAGACTTTTAAAAAAAATCAAGAAAACAAAAAATAATATGCGACCAAAATGAAAAATAAACTAAACCGATAGTAAGATTGGGTTATTAGGTAAGATATTTCTAGATTTGGGAAAGATGTCGCAGACTTTTAAAAAAAATTAAGAAACCAAGAAATAATATGCGACAAAAATGAAAAATAAACTAAACCGATAGTAAGATTGGGTTATTAGGTAAGATATTTCTAGATTTGGGAAAGATGTCGCAGACTTTTAAAAAAAATTAAGAAACCAAGAAATAATATGCGACCAAAATGAAAAATAAACTAAACCGATAGTAAGATTGGGTTCTTAGGTTAGATATTTCGATAATTTGGGAGAGATGTCGCATACATTTAAAAAAATTAAGAAACCAAGAAATAATATGCGACCAAAATGAAAAATAAACTAAACCGATAGTAAGATTGGGTTATTAGGTAAGATATTTCTAGATTTGGGAAAGATGTCGCAGACTTTTAAAAAAAATTAAGAAACCAAGAAATAATATGCGACCAAAATGAAAAATAAACTAAACCGATAGTAAGATTGGGTTATTAGGTAAGATATTTCTAGATTTGGGAAAGATGTCGCAGACTTTTAAAAAAAATCAAGAAAACAAAAAATAATATGCGACCAAAATGAAAAATAAACTAAACCGATAGTAAGATTGGGTTATTAGGTAAGATATTTCGATAATTTGGGAGAGATGTCGCAGACTTTTAAAAAAAATTAAGAAGCCAAGAAATAATATGCGACCAAAATGAAAAATAAACTAAACCGATAGTAAGATTGGGTTCTTAGGTTAGATATTTCGATAATTTGGGAGAGATGTCGCAGACTTTTAAAAAAAATTAAGAAACCAAGAAATAATATGCGACCAAAATGAAAAATAAACTAAACCGATAGTAAGATTGGGTTCTTAGGTTAGATATTTCGATAATTTGGGAGAGATGTCGCAGACTTTTAAAAAAAATTAAGAAACCAAGAAATAATATGCGACCAAAATGAAAAATAAACTAAACCGATAGTAAGATTGGGTTATTAGGTTAGATATTTCGATAATTTGGGAGAGATGTCGTACACATTTTAAAAAAATTAAGAAACCGAGAAATAATATGCGACCAAAATGAAAAATAAACTAAACCGATAGTAAGATTGGGATATTAGGTAAGATATTTCGATAATTTGGGAGAGATGTCGCAGACTTTTAAAAAAAATTAAGAAACCAAGAAATAATATGCGACCAAAATGAAAAATAAACTAAACCGATAGTAAGATTGGGTTCTTAGGTTAGATATTTCGATAATTTGGGAGAGATGTCGCAGACTTTTAAAAAAAATTAAGAAACCAAGAAATAATATGCGACCAAAATGAAAAATAAACTAAACCGATAGTAAGATTGGGATATTAGGTAAGATATTTCGATAATTTGGGAGAGATGTCGCAGACTTTTAAAAAAAATTAAGAAACCAAGAAATAATATGCGACCAAAATGAAAAATAAACTAAACCGATAGTAAGATTGGGATATTAGGTAAGATATTTCGATAATTTGGGAGAGATGTCGCAGACTTTTAAAAAAAATTAAGAAACCAAGAAATAATATGCGACCAAAATGAAAAATAAACTAAACCGATAGTAAGATTGGGATATTAGGTAAGATATTTCGATAATTTGGGAGAGATGTCGCAGACTTTTAAAAAAAAATTAAGAAACCAAGAAATAATATGCGACCAAAATGAAAAATAAACTAAACCGATAGTAAGATTGGGTTATTAGGTTAGATATTTCGATAATTTGGGAGAGATGTCGTACACATTTTAAAAAAATTAAGAAACCGAGAAATAATATGCGACAAAAATGAAAAATAAACTAAACCGATAGTAAGATTGGGTTATTAGGTAAGATATTTCGAGATTTGGGAAAGATGTCGTACACATTTTAAAAAAATTAAGAAACCGAGAAATAATATGCGACAAAAATGAAAAATAAACTAAACCGACAGTAAGATTGGGTTCTTAGGTTAGATATTTCGATAATTTGGGAGAGATGTCGCAGACTTTTAAAAAAAATTAAGAAACCAAGAAATAATATGCGACCAAAATGAAAAATAAACTAAACCGATAGTAAGATTGGGTTATTAGGTAAGATATTTCTAGATTTGGGAAAGATGTTGCAGACTTTTAAAAAAAATTAAAAAACCAAGAAATAATATGCGACCAAAATGAAAAATAAACTAAGCCGATAGTAAGATTGGGGAATTAGGTAAGATATTTCTAGATTTGGGAAAGATGTCGCAGACTTTTAAAAAAAATTAAGAAACCAAGAAATAATATGCGACCAAAATGAAAAATAAACTAAACCGATAGTAAGATTGGGTAATTAGGTAAGATATTTCTAGATTTTGGAAAGATGTCGCAGACTTTTAAAAAAATTAAGAAACCAAGAAATAATATGCGACCAAAATGAAAAAAAAAACTAAACCGATAGTAAGATTGGGATATTAGGTAAGATATTTCTAGATTTGGGAAAGATGTCGCAGACTTTTAAAAAAAATTAAGAAACCAAGAATTAATATGCGACCAAAGTGAAAAGTAAACTAAACCGATAAAAAGATTGGGTTATTAGGTAAGATATTTCTAGATTTGGGAAAGATGTCGCAGACTTTTAAAACAAATTAAGAAACCAAGAAATAATATGCGACCAAAATGAAAAATAAACTAAACCGATAGTAAGATTGGGTAATTAGGTAAGATATTTCTAGATTTGGGAAAGATGTCGCAGACTTTTAAAAAAAATTAAGAAACCAAGAAATAATATGCCACCAAAATGAAAAATAAACTAAACCGATAGTAAGATTGGGTTATTAGGTAAGATATTTCTAGATTTGGGAAAGATGTCGCAGACTTTTAAAAAAAATTAAGAAGCCAAGAAATAATATGCGACCAAAATGAAAAATAAACTAAACCGATAGTAAGATTGTGATATTAGGTAAGATATTTCTAGATTTGGGAAAGATGTCGCAGACTTTTAAAAAAAATTAAGAAACCAAGAAATAATATGCGACCAAAATGAAGAATAAACTAAACCGATAGTAAGATTGGGTAATTAGGTAAGATATTTCTAGATTTGGGAAAGATGTCGCATACATTAAAATAAAAATAAGAAACCAAGGAATAATATGCGACCAAAATGAAAAATAAACTAAACCGATAGTAAGATTGGGTTCTTAGGTTAGATATTTCGAGATTTGGAAAAGATGTCGCAGACTTTTGAAAAAAATTAACAAACCGAGAAATAATATGCGACCAAAATGAAAAATAAACTAAACCGATAGTAAGATTGGGTTGTTAGGTAAGATAATTCTAGATTTGGGAAAGATGTCGCAGACTTTTGAAAAAAAATTAAGAAAGCGAGAGATAATAAGCGACCAAAATGAAAGATAAACTAAACCGATAGGAAGATTGGGTCATTAGGTAAGATATTTCGAGATTTGGGAAAGATGTCGTACACATTTTAAAAAAATTAAGAAACCGAGAAATAATATGCGACCAAAATGAAAAATAAACTAAACCGATAGTAAGATTGGGTAATTAGGTAAGATATTTCTAGATTTGGGAAAGATGTCGCAGACTTTTAAAAAAAATTAAGAAACCAAGAAATAATATGCGACCAAAATGAAAAATAAACTAAACCGATAGTAAGATTGGGTTATTAGGTAAGATATTTCTAGATTTGGGAAAGATGTTGCAGACTTTTAAAAAAAATTAAAAAACCAAGAAATAATATGCGACCAAAATGAAAAATAAACTAAGCCGATAGTAAGATTGGGTTATTAGGTAAGATATTTCTAGATTTGGGAAAGATGTCGCAGACTTTTAAAACAAATTAAGAAACCAAGAAATAATATGCGACCAAAATGAAAAAGAAACTAAACCGATAGTAAGATTGGGTTATTAGGTAAGATATTTCTAGATTTGGGAAAGATGTTGCAGACTTTTAAAAAAAATTAAAAAACCAAGAAATAATATGCGACCAAAATGAAAAATAAACTAAGCCGATAGTAAGATTGGGGAATTAGGTAAGATATTTCTAGATTTGGGAAAGATGTCGCAGACTTTTAAAAAAAATTAAGAAACCAAGAAATAATATGCGACCAAAATGAAAAATAAACTAAACCGATAGTAAGATTGGGTTATTAGGTAAGATATTTCTAGATTTGGGAAAGATGTCGCAGACTTTTAAAAAAAATTAAGAAACCAAGAAATAATATGCGACCAAAATGAAAAATAAACTAAACCGATAGTAAGATTGGGGAATTAGGTAAGATATTTCTAGATTTGGGAAAGATGTCGCAGACTTTTAAAAAAATTAAGAAACCAAGAAATAATATGCGACCAAAATGAAAAATAAACTAAACCGATAGTAACATTGGGTTATTAGGTAAGATATTTCTAGATTTGGGAAAGATGTTGCAGACTTTTAAAAAAAATTAAAAAACCAAGAAATAATATGCGACCAAAATGAAAAATAAACTAAACCGATAGTAAGATTGGGTTATTAGGTAAGATATTTCTAGATTTGGGAAAGATGATGCAGACTTTTAAAAAAAATTAAAAAACCAAGAAATAATATGCGACCAAAATGAAAAATAAACTAAGCCGATAGTAAGATTGGGGAATTAGGTAAGATATTTCTAGATTTGGGAAAGATGTTGCAGACTTTTAAAAAAAATTAAAAAACCAAGAAATAATATGCGACCAAAATGAAAAATAAACTAAGCCGATAGTAAGATTGGGTTATTAGGTAAGATATTTCTAGATTTGGGAAAGATGTTGCAGACTTTTAAAAAAAATTAAAAAACCAAGAAATAATATGCGACCAAAATGAAAAATAAACTAAACCGATAGTAAGATTGGGTTATTAGGTAAGATATTTCTAGATTTGGGAAAGATGTCGCAGACTTTTAAAAAAAATCAAGAAAACAAAAAATAATATGCGACCAAAATGAAAAATAAACTAAACCGATAGTAAGATTGGGTTATTAGGTAAGATATTTCGATAATTTGGGAGAGATGTCGCATACATTTAAAAAAATTAAGAAACCAAGAAATAATATGCGACCAAAATGAAAAATAAACTAAACCGATAGTAAGATTGGGATATTAGGTAAGATATTTCGATAATTTGGGAGAGATGTCGCAGACTTTTAAAAAAAATTAAGAAACCAAGAAATAATATGCGACCAAAATGAAAAATAAACTAAACCGATAGTAAGATTGGGATATTAGGTAAGATATTTCTAGATTTGGGAAAGATGTTGCAGACTTTTAAAAAAAATTAAGAAACCAAGAAATAATATGCGACCAAAATGAAAAATAAACTAAACCGATAGTAAGATTGGGTTATTAGGTAAGATATTTCTAGATTTGGGAAAGATGTCGCAGACTTTTAAAAAAAATTAAGAGACCAAGAAATAATATGCGACCAAAATGAAAAATAAACTAAACCGATAGTAAGATTGGGTTATTAGGTAAGATATTTCTAGATTTGGGAAAGATGTCGCAGACTTTTAAAAAAAATCAAGAAAACAAAAAATAATATGCGACCAAAATGAAAAATAAACTAAACCGATAGTAAGATTGGGTTATTAGGTAAGATATTTCTAGATTTGGGAAAGATGTCGCAGACTTTTAAAAAAAATTAAGAAACCAAGAAATAATATGCGACAAAAATGAAAAATAAACTAAACCGATAGTAAGATTGGGTTATTAGGTAAGATATTTCTAGATTTGGGAAAGATGTCGCAGACTTTTAAAAAAAATTAAGAAACCAAGAAATAATATGCGACCAAAATGAAAAATAAACTAAACCGATAGTAAGATTGGGTTCTTAGGTTAGATATTTCGATAATTTGGGAGAGATGTCGCATACATTTAAAAAAATTAAGAAACCAAGAAATAATATGCGACCAAAATGAAAAATAAACTAAACCGATAGTAAGATTGGGTTATTAGGTAAGATATTTCTAGATTTGGGAAAGATGTCGCAGACTTTTAAAAAAAATTAAGAAACCAAGAAATAATATGCGACCAAAATGAAAAATAAACTAAACCGATAGTAAGATTGGGTTATTAGGTAAGATATTTCTAGATTTGGGAAAGATGTCGCAGACTTTTAAAAAAAATCAAGAAAACAAAAAATAATATGCGACCAAAATGAAAAATAAACTAAACCGATAGTAAGATTGGGTTATTAGGTAAGATATTTCGATAATTTGGGAGAGATGTCGCAGACTTTTAAAAAAAATTAAGAAACCAAGAAATAATATGCGACCAAAATGAAAAATAAACTAAACCGATAGTAAGATTGGGATATTAGGTAAGATATTTCGATAATTTGGGAGAGATGTCGCAGACTTTTAAAAAAAATTAAGAAACCAAGAAATAATATGCGACCAAAATGAAAAATAAACTAAACCGATAGTAAGATTGGGATATTAGGTAAGATATTTCGATAATTTGGGAGAGATGTCGCAGACTTTTAAAAAAAATTAAGAAACCAAGAAATAATATGCGACCAAAATGAAAAATAAACTAAACCGATAGTAAGATTGGGATATTAGGTAAGATATTTCGATAATTTGGGAGAGATGTCGCAGACTTTTAAAAAAAATTAAGAAACCAAGAAATAATATGCGACCAAAATGAAAAATAAACTAAACCGATAGTAAGATTGGGATATTAGGTAAGATATTTCGATAATTTGGGAGAGATGTCGCAGACTTTTAAAAAAAATTAAGAAACCAAGAAATAATATGCGACCAAAATGAAAAATAAACTAAACCGATAGTAAGATTGGGTTCTTAGGTTAGATATTTCGATAATTTGGGAGAGATGTCGCAGACTTTTAAAAAAAATTAAGAAACCAAGAAATAATATGCGACCAAAATGAAAAATAAACTAAACCGATAGTAAGATTGGGATATTAGGTAAGATATTTCGATAATTTGGGAGAGATGTCGCAGACTTTTAAAAAAAATTAAGAAACCAAGAAATAATATGCGACCAAAATGAAAAATAAACTAAACCGATAGTAAGATTGGGATATTAGGTAAGATATTTCGATAATTTGGGAGAGATGTCGCAGACTTTTAAAAAAAATTAAGAAACCAAGAAATAATATGCGACCAAAATGAAAAATAAACTAAACCGATAGTAAGATTGGGATATTAGGTAAGATATTTCGATAATTTGGGAGAGATGTCGCAGACTTTTAAAAAAAATTAAGAAACCAAGAAATAATATGCGACCAAAATGAAAAATAAACTAAACCGATAGTAAGATTGGGTTCTTAGGTAAGATATTTCTAGATTTGGGAAAGATGTCGCAGACTTTTAAAAAAAATTAAGAAACCAAGAAATAATATGCGACCAAAATGAAAAATAAACTAAACCGATAGTAAGATTGGGTTCTTAGGTAAGATATTTCTAGATTTGGGAAAGATGTCGCAGACTTTTAAAAAAAATTAAGAAGCCAAGAAATAATATGCGACCAAAATGAAAAATAAACTAAACCGATAGTAAGATTGGGATATTAGGTAAGATATTTCGATAATTTGGGAGAGATGTCGCAGACTTTTAAAAAAAATTAAGAAACCAAGAAATAATATGCGACCAAAATGAAAAATAAACTAAACCGATAGTAAGATTGGGTTCTTAGGTAAGATATTTCTAGATTTGGGAAAGATGTCGCAGACTTTTAAAAAAAATTAAGAAACCAAGAAATAATATGCGACCAAAATGAAAAATAAACTAAACCGATAGTAAGATTGGGATATTAGGTAGGATATTTCGATAATTTGGGAGAGATGTCGCAGACTTTTAAAAAAAATTAAGAAACCAAGAAATAATATGCGACCAAAATGAAAAATAAACTAAACCGATAGTAAGATTGGGTTCTTAGGTAAGATATTTCTAGATTTGGGAAAGATGTCGCAGACTTTTAAAAAAAATTAAGAAACCAAGAAATAATATGCGACCAAAATGAAAAATAAACTAAACCGATAGTAAGATTGGGTTCTTAGGTAAGATATTTCTAGATTTGGGAAAGATGTCGCAGACTTTTAAAAAAAATTAAGAAACCAAGAAATAATATGCGACCAAAATGAAAAATAAACTAAACCGATAGTAAGATTGGGTTCTTAGGTAAGATATTTCTAGATTTGGGAAAGATGTCGCATACATTTAAAAAAATTAAGAAACCAAGAAATAATATGCGACCAAAATGAAAAATAAACTAAACCGATAGTAAGATTGGGATATTAGGTAAGATATTTCTAGATTTGGGAAAGATGTCGCAGACTTTTAAAAAAAATCAAGAAAACAAAAAATAATATGCGACCAAAATGAAAAATAAACTAAACCGATAGTAAGATTGGGTTATTAGGTAAGATATTTCTAGATTTGGGAAAGATGTCGCAGACTTTTAAAAAAAATTAAGAAACCAAGAAATAATATGCGACCAAAATGAAGAATAAACTAAACCGATAGTAAGATTGGGTAATTAGGTAAGATATTTCTAGATTTGGGAAAGATGTCGCATACATTTAAAAAAATTAAGAAACCAAGAAATAATATGCGACCAAAATGAAAAATAAACTAAACCGATAGTAAGATTGGGATATTAGGTAAGATATTTCTAGATTTGGGAAAGATGTCGCAGACTTTTAAAAAAAAATCAAGAAAACAAAAAATAATATGAGACCAAAATGAAAAATAAACTAAACCGATAGTAAGATTGGGTTCTTAGGTTAGATATTTCGATAATTTTGGAGAGATGTCGCAGACTTTTAAAAAAAATTAAGAAACCAAGAAATAATATGCGACCAAAATGAAAAATAAACTAAACCGATAGTAAGATTGGGATATTAGGTAAGATATTTCTAGATTTGGGAAAGATGTCGCAGACTTTTAAAAAAAATCAAGAAAACAAAAAATAATATGCGACCAAAATGAAAAATAAACTAAACCGATAGTAAGATTGGGTTATTAGGTAAGATATTTCTAGATTTGGGAAAGATGTCGCAGACTTTTAAAAAAAATTAAGAAGCCAAGAAATAATATGCGACCAAAATGAAAAATAAACTAAACCGATAGTAAGATTGGGATATTAGGTAAGATATTTCTAGATTTGGGAAAGATGTCGCAGACTTTAAAAAAAAATTAAGAAACCAAGAAATAATATGCGACCAAAATGAAAAATAAACTAAACCGATAGTAAGATTGGGTTATTAGGTAAGATATTTCTAGATTTGGGAAAGATGTCGCAGACTTTTAACAAAAATTAAGAAACCAAGAAATAATATGCGACAAAAATGAAAAATAAACTAAACCGACCGTAAGATTGGGTTATTAGGTAAGATATTTCTAGATTTGGGAAAGATGTCGCAGACTTTTAAAAAAAATTAAGAAAGCGACAAAAAATATGAGACCAAAATGAAAAATAGACTAAACCGATACTAAGATAGGGTTAGATATTTCCATTAGGTTTTTTCTTAATTTCTTAATTTTTCTTACAAGTCTTCGAAATCGTTCCCAAATCTCGAAATATCTAACCTAATAACCCTATCTTAGTATCGGTTTAGTTTATTTTTAATTTTGGTCGCTGTTTATTTCTCAGTTACTTAAATTTTTCAAATTCATGCGACATCTTTCCCAAATCTCGAAATATCTAACCTAATAACCCTATCTTAGTATCGGTTAAGGTTATTTCTGATTTTGGTCGCATATTACTGCTTGGTTTCTTAATTTTTTCATATTCATGCGACATATTTCCCAAATCTCGAAATATCTAACCTAATAACCCTATCTTAGTATCGGTTTAGTTTATTTTTAATTTTGGTCGCTGTTTATTTCTCAGTTACTTAAATTTTTCAAATTCATGCGACATCTTTCCCAAATCTCGAAATATCTAACCTAATAACCCTATCTTAGTATCGGTTAAGGTTATTTCTGATTTTGGTCGCATATTACTGCTTGGTTTCTTAATTTTTTCATATTCATGCGACATATTTCCCAAATCTCGAAATATCTAACCTAATAACCCTATCTTAGTATCGGTTTAGTTTATTTTTTAATTTGGTCGCATATTATTTCTCGGTTTGTTAATTTTTCTTAAATGTGTACGACATCTTTCCCAAATCTCGAAATATCTAACCTAATAACCCTAACTTAGTATCGGTTTAGTTTATTTTTTATTTTGGTCGCATATTATTGCTCAGTTTCTTAATTTTTTTTAAATGTGTGCGACATCTTTCCCAAATCTCGAAATATCTAACATAATAACCCTATCTTAGTATCGGTTTTGTTTATTTCTCAATTTGGTCGCATATTATTGCTCAGTTTCTTAATTTTTTTTAAATGTGTACGACATCTTTCCCAAATCTCGAAATATCTAACCTAATAACCCTATCTTAGTATCGGTTTTGTTTATTTCTCAATTTGGTCGCATATCATTTCTCGGTTTCTTAATTTTTTTCAAATGTGTGCGGCAAATTTCCCAAATCTCGAAATATCAAACCTAATAACCCTATCTTAGTATCGGTTTAGTTTATTTTTTAATTTGGTCGCATATTATTTCTTTGTTTGTTAATTTTTTTTAAATGTGTGCGACATCTTTCCCAAATCTCGAAAAATCTAACCTAATAACCCTATCTTAGTATCGGTTTTGTTTATTTCTCAATTTGGTCGCATATCATTTCTCGGTTTCTTAATTTTTTTCAAATGTGTGCGGCAAATTTCCCAAATCTCGAAATATCTAACCTAATAACCCTATCTTAGTATCGGTTTTGTTTATTTCTCAATTTGGTCGCATATCATTTCTCGGTTTCTTAATTTTTTTCAAATGTGTGCGGCAAATTTCCCAAATCTCGAAATATCTAACCTAATAACCCTATCTTAGTATCGGTTTTGTTTATTTCTCAATTTGGTCGCATATCATTTCTCGGTTTCTTAATTTTTTTCAAATGTGTGCGACAAATTTCCCAAATCTCGAAATATCTAACCTAATAACCCTATCTTAGTATCGGTTTTGTTTATTTCTCAATTTGGTCGCATATCATTTCTCGGTTTCTTAATTTTTTTCAAATGTGTGCGACAAATTTCCCAAATCTCCAAATATCTAACCTAATAACCCTATCTTAGTATCGGTTTAGTTTATTTTTTAATTTGGTCGCATATTAATTCTCGGTTTGTTAATTTTTTAAATTTATGCGACATCTTTTCCAAATCTAGAAATATCTAACCTAATAACCCTATCTTAGTATCGGTTTAGTTTATTTTTCATTTTGGTCGCTGTTTATTTCTCAGTTACTTAAATTTTTCAAATTCATGCGACATCTTTCCCAAATCTCGAAATATCTAACCTAATAACCCTATCTTAGTATCGGTTAAGGTTATTTCTGATTTTGGTCGCATATTACTGCTTGGTTTCTTAATTTTTTCATATTCATGCGACATATTTCCCAAATCTCGAAATATCTAACCTAATAACCCTATCTGAATATCGGTTTAGTTTATTTCTCAATTTGGTCGCATATCATTTCTCGGTTTCTTAATTTTTTTTAAATGTGTGCGACATCTTTCCCAAATCTCGAAATATCTAACCTAATAACCCTATCTTAGTATCGGTTTAGTTTATTTTTAATTTTGGTCGCTGTTTATTTCTCAGTTACTTAAATTTTTCAAATTCATGCGACATCTTTCCCAAATCTCGAAATATCTAACCTAATAACCCTATCTTAGTATCGGTTAAGGTTATTTCTGATTTTGGTCGCATATTACTGCTTGGTTTCTTAATTTTTTCAAATGTGTGCGGCAAATTTCCCAAATCTCGAAATATCTAACCTAATAACCCTATCTTAGTATCGGTTTTGTTTATTTCTCAATTTGGTCGCATATCATTTCTCGGTTTCTTAATTTTTTTCAAATGTGTGCGGCAAATTTCCCAAATCTCGAAATATCTAACCTAATAACCCTATCTTAGTATCGGTTTTGTTTATTTCTCAATTTGGTCGCATATCATTTCTCGGTTTCTTAATTTTTTTCAAATGTGTGCGACAAATTTCCCAAATCTCGAAATATCTAACCTAATAACCCTATCTTAGTATCGGTTTTGTTTATTTCTCAATTTGGTCGCATATCATTTCTCGGTTTCTTAATTTTTTTCAAATGTGTGCGACAAATTTCCCAAATCTCGAAATATCTAACCTAATAACCCTATCTTAGTATCGGTTTAGTTTATTTTTTAATTTGGTCGCATATTAATTCTCGGTTTGTTTTTTTTTTAAATTTATGCGACATCTTTTCCAAATCTAGAAATATCTAACCTAATAACCCTATCTTAGTATCGGTTTAGTTTATTTTTCATTTTGGTCGCTGTTTATTTCTCAGTTACTTAAATTTTTCAAATTCATGCGACATCTTTCCCAAATCTCGAAATATCTAACCTAATAACCCTATCTTAGTATCGGTTAAGGTTATTTCTGATTTTGGTCGCATATTACTGCTTGGTTTCTTAATTTTTTCATATTCATGCGACATATTTCCCAAATCTCGAAATATCTAACCTAATAACCCTATCTTAGTATCGGTTTAGTTTATTTTTAATTTTGGTCGCTGTTTATTTCTCAGTTACTTAAATTTTTCAAATTCATGCGACATCTTTCCCAAATCTCGAAATATCTAACCTAATAACCCTATCTTAGTATCGGTTAAGGTTATTTCTGATTTTGGTCTCATATTACTGCTTGGTTTCTTAATTTTTTCATATTCATGCGACATATTTCCCACATCTCGAAATATCTAACCTAATAACCCTATCTTAGTATCGGTTTAGTTTATTTCTCGATTTGGTCGCATATCATTTCTCGGTTTCTTAATATTTTTTAAATGTGTGCGACATCTTTCCCAAATCTCGAAATATCTAACCTAATAACCCTATCTTAGTATCGGTTTAGTTTATTTTTAATTTTGGTCGCTGTTTATTTCTCAGTTACTTAAATTTTTCAAATTCATGCGACATCTTTCCCAAATCTCGAAATATCTAACCTAATAACCCTATCTTAGTATCGGTTAAGGTTATTTCTGATTTTGGTCGCATATTACTGCTTGGTTTCTTAATTTTTTCATATTCATGCGACATATTTCCCAAATCTCGAAATATCTAACCTAATAACCCTATCTTAGTATCGGTTTAGTTTATTTTTTAATTTGGTCGCATATTATTTCTCGGTTTGTTAATTTTTTTTAAATGTGTACGACATCTTTCCCAAATCTCGAAATATCTAACCTAATAACCCTAACTTAGTATCGGTTTAGTTTATTTTTTATTTTGGTCGCATATTATTGCTCAGTTTCTTAATTTTTTTTAAATGTGTGCGACATCTTTCCCAAATCTCGAAATATCTAACATAATAACCCTATCTTAGTATCGGTTTTGTTTATTTCTCAATTTGGTCGCATATTATTGCTCAGTTTCTTAATTTTTTTTAAATGTGTACGACATCTTTCCCAAATCTCAAAATATCTAACCTAATAACCCTATCTTAGTATCGGTTAGGGTTATTTCTGATTTTGGTCGCATATTACTGCTTGGTTTCTTAATTTTTTCATATTCATGCGACATATTTCCCAAATCTCGAAATATCTAACCTAATAACCCTATCTTAATATCGGTTTAGTTTATTTCTCAATTTGGTCGCATATCATTTCTCGGTTTCTTAATTTTTTTTAAATGTGTGCGACATCTTTCCCAAATCTCGAAATATCTAACCTAATAACCCTATCTTAGTATCGGTTTAGTTTATTTTTAATTTTGGTCTCTGTTTATTTCTCAGTTACTTAAATTTTTCAAATTCATGCGACATCTTTCCCAAATCTCGAAATATCTAACCTAATAACCCTATCTTAGTATCGGTTAAGGTTATTTCTGATTTTGGTCGCATATTACTGCTTGGTTTCTTAATTTTTTCATATTCATGCGACATATTTCCCAAATCTCGAAATATCTAACCTAATAACCCTATCTTAGTATCGGTTTAGTTTATTTTTTAATTTGGTCGCATATTATTTCTCGGTTTGTTAATTTTTTTTAAATGTGTACGACATCTTTCCCAAATCTCGAAATATCTAACCTAATAACCCTAACTTAGTATCGGTTTAGTTTATTTTTTATTTTGGTCGCATATTATTGCTCAGTTTCTTAATTTTTTTTAAATGTGTGCGACATCTTTCCCAAATCTCGAAATATCTAACCTAATAACCCTATCTTAGTATCGGTTAAGGTTATTTCTGATTTTGGTCGCATATTACTGCTTGGTTTCTTAATTTTTTCATATTCATGCGACATATTTCCCAAATCTCGAAATATCTAACCTAATAACCCTATCTTAGTATCGGTTTAGTTTATTTTTAATTTTGGTCGCTGTTTATTTCTCAGTTACTTAAATTTTTTCAAATTCATGCGACGTCTTTCCCAAATCTCGAAATATCTAACCTAATAACCCTATTATCTTAGTATCGGTTTAGTTTATTTTTTAATTTGGTCGCATATTATTTCTTTGTTTGTTAATATTTTTTAAATGTGTGCGACATCTTTCCCAAATCTCGAAATATCTAACCTAATAACCCTATCTTAGTATCGGTTTAGTTTATTTTTAATTTTGGTCGCTGTTTATTTCTCAGTTACTTAAATTTTTCAAATTCATGCGACATCTTTCCCAAATCTCGAAATATCTAACCTAATAACCCTATCTTAGTATCGGTTAAGGTTATTTCTGATTTTGGTCGCATATTACTGCTTGGTTTCTTAATTTTTTCATATTCATGCGACATATTTCCCAAATCTCGAAATATCTAACCTAATAACCCTATCTTAATATCGGTTTAGTTTATTTCTCAATTTGGTCGCATATCATTTCTCGGTTTCTTAATTTTTTTTAAATGTGTGCGACATCTTTCCCAAATCTGGAAATATCTAACCTAATAACCCTATCTTAGTATCGCTTTAGTTTATTTTTAATTTTGGTCGCTGTTTATTTCTCAGTTACTTAAATTTTTCAAATTCATGCGACATCTTTCCCAAATCTCGAAATATCTAACCTAATAACCCTATCTTAGTATCGGTTAAGGTTATTTCTGATTTTGGTCGCATATTACTGCTTGGTTTCTTAATTTTTTCATATTCATGCGACATATTTCCCAAATCTCGAAATATCTAACCTAATAACCCTATCTTAGTATCGGTTTAGTTTATTTTTTAATTTGGTCGCATATTATTTCTCGGTTTGTTAATTTTTTTTAAATGTGTACGACATCTTTCCCAAATCTCGAAATATCTAACCTAATAACCCTAACTTAGTATCGGTTTAGTTTATTTTTTATTTTGGTCGCATATTATTGCTCAGTTTCTTAATTTTTTTTAAATGTGTGCGACATCTTTCCCAAATCTCGAAATATCTAACCTAATAACCCTATCTTAGTATCGGTTAAGGTTATTTCTGATTTTGGTCGCATATTACTGCTTGGTTTCTTAATTTTTTCATATTCATGCGACATATTTCCCAAATCTCGAAATATCTAACCTAATAACCCTATCTTAGTATCGGTTTAGTTTATTTTTAATTTTGGTCGCTGTTTATTTCTCAGTTACTTAAATTTTTTCAAATTCATGCGACATCTTTCCCAAATCTCGAAATATCTAACCTAATAACCCTATCTTAGTATCGGTTTTGTTTATTTCTCAATTTGGTCGCATATCATTTCTCGGTTTCTTAATTTTTTTCAAATGTGTGCGACAAATTTCCCAAATCTCGAAATATCTAACCTAATAACCCTATCTTAGTATCGGTTAAGGTTATTTCTGATTTTGGTCGCATATTACTGCTTGGTTTCTTAATTTTTTCATATTCATGCGACATATTTCCCAAATCTCGAAATATCTAACCTAATAACCCTATCTTAATATCGGTTTAGTTTATTTCTCAATTTGGTCGCATATCATTTCTCGGTTTCTTAATTTTTTTTAAATGTGTGCGACATCTTTCCCAAATCTCGAAATATCTAACCTAATAACCCTATCTTAGTATCGGTTTAGTTTATTTTTAATTTTGGTCGCTGTTTATTTCTCAGTTACTTAAATTTTTCAAATTCATGCGACATCTTTCCCAAATCTCGAAATATCTAACCTAATAACCCTATCTTAGTATCGGTTAAGGTTATTTCTGATTTTGGTCGCATATTACTGCTTGGTTTCTTAATTTTTTCATATTCATGCGACATATTTCCCAAATCTCGAAATATCTAACCTAATAACCCTATCTTAGTATCGGTTTAGTTTATTTTTTAATTTGGTCGCATATTATTTCTCGGTTTGTTAATTTTTTTTAAATGTGTACGACATCTTTCCCAAATCTCGAAATATCTAACCTAATAACCCTAACTTAGTATCGGTTTAGTTTATTTTTTATTTTGGTCGCATATTATTGCTCAGTTTCTTAATTTTTTTTAAATGTGTGCGACATCTTTCCCAAATCTCGAAATATCTAACATAATAACCCTATCTTAGTATCGGTTTTGTTTATTTCTCAATTTGGTCGCATATTATTGCTCAGTTTCTTAATTTTTTTTAAATGTGTACGACATCTTTCCCAAATCTCGAAATATCTAACCTAATAACCCTATCTTAGTATCGGTTTTGTTTATTTCTCAATTTGGTCGCATATCATTTCTCGGTTTCTTAATTTTTTTCAAATGTGTGCGGCAAATTTCCCAAATCTCGAAATATCAAACCTAATAACCCTATCTTAGTATCGGTTTAGTTTATTTTTTAATTTGGTCGCATATTATTTCTTTGTTTGTTAATTTTTTTTAAATGTGTGCGACATCTTTCCCAAATCTCGAGAAATCTAACCTAATAACCCTATCTTAGCATCGGTTTTGTTTATTTCTCAATTTGGTCGCATATCATTTCTCGGTTTCTTAACCCTATTTTGGTTGGGGGGGGGGCAAATTTGCCCCCCCCTAGTAGATTTTTTTAAATAACTCTGCCAGGAAGAATTTCATAGCCATGAAACTTCTTGACTTTTTGCAACTACTTATTATGCAACTTCTCAAAAAGTTTCATTGAAATATTTTGAAAAATGAGGGGGCGGGAGACAATTTTCTGGGACTGACTCAGGAAAAATCGCAAATTCTCAAATCTCAATTATCGCGAAAAAAAGAGCGGAAGTGGAATATTTTGCAAATTTCTTTTGTAATGTAGTGTTATTTGATGCATTCTATCATAAGTATTGTGTTTGGATTGAAAATATGCTCCAAATTTAATTTTATCGCGATTTTCCTGATTTTGGCAAATCTTGCCGCTTTTCTTGACCACACAGAGGAAAATGCTGACGTGAGCAAAAATTATGGCTATTTTTGGGTTAATTTTTATATTTACAGAAAGTACATGCCTGAGGCTTTTACCACACCAAATTTGGTTGCTGTAACTATTACCAGTCAAGAGTTAGATAGGGGGGGCTTTTTTGCCCCCCCCCCCAACCAAAATAGTACTATCAAATAGCCCAACCACTATAGGGTTAATTTTTTTCAAATGTGTGCGGCAAATTTCCCAAATCTCGAAATATCTAATTTAATAACCCTATCTTAGTATCGGTTTTGTTTATTTCTCAATTTGGTCGCATATCATTTCTCGGTTTCTTAATTTTTTTCAAATGTGTGCGGCAAATTTCCCAAATCTCGAAATATCTAACCTAATAACCCTATCTTAGTATCGGTTTTGTTTATTTCTCAATTTGGTCGCATATCATTTCTCGGTTTCTTAATTTTTTTCAAATGTGTGCGACAAATTTCCCAAATCTCGAAATATCTAACCTAATAACCCTATCTTAGTATCGGTTTTGTTTATTTCTCAATTTGGTCGCATATCATTTCTCGGTTTCTTAATTTTTTTCAAATGTGTGCGACAAATTTCCCAAATCTCGAAATATCTAACCTAATAACCCTATCTTAGTATCGGTTTAGTTTATTTTTTAATTTGGTCGCATATTAATTCTCGGTTTGTTAATTTTTTAAATTTATGCGACATCTTTTCCAAATCTAGAAATATCTAACCTAATAACCCTATCTTAGTATCGGTTTAGTTTATTTTTCATTTTGGTCGCTGTTTATTTCTCAGTTACTTAAATTTTTCAAATTCATGCGACATCTTTCCCAAATCTCGAAATATCTAACCTAATAACCCTATCTTAGTATCGGTTAAGGTTATTTCTGATTTTGGTCGCATATTACTGCTTGGTTTCTTAATTTTTTCATATTCATGCGACATATTTCCCAAATCTCGAAATATCTAACCTAATAACCCTATCTTAGTATCGGTTTAGTTTATTTTTAATTTTGGTCGCTGTTTATTTCTCAGTTACTTAAATTTTTCAAATTCATGCGACATCTTTCCCAAATCTCGAAATATCTAACCTAATAACCCTATCTTAGTATCGGTTTAGTTTATTTCTCGATTTGGTCGCATATCATTTCTCGGTTTCTTAATATTTTTTAAATGTGTGCGACATCTTTCCCAAATCTCGAAATATCTAACCTAATAACCCTATCTTAGTATCGGTTTAGTTTATTTTTAATTTTGGTCGCTGTTTATTTCTCAGTTACTTAAATTTTTCAAATTCATGCGACATCTTTCCCAAATCTCGAAATATCTAACCTAATAACCCTATCTTAGTATCGGTTAAGGTTATTTCTGATTTTGGTCGCATATTACTGCTTGGTTTCTTAATTTTTTCATATTCATGCGACATATTTCCCAAATCTCGAAATATCTAACCTAATAACCCTATCTTAGTATCGGTTTAGTTTATTTTTTAATTTGGTCGCATATTATTTCTCGGTTTGTTAATTTTTTTTAAATGTGTACGACATCTTTCCCAAATCTCGAAATATCTAACCTAATAACCCTAACTTAGTATCGGTTTAGTTTATTTTTTATTTTGGTCGCATATTATTGCTCAGTTTCTTAATTTTTTTTAAATGTGTGCGACATCTTTCCCAAATCTCGAAATATCTAACATAATAACCCTATCTTAGTATCGGTTTTGTTTATTTCTCAATTTGGTCGCATATTATTGCTCAGTTTCTTAATTTTTTTTAAATGTGTACGACATCTTTCCCAAATCTCGAAATATCTAACCTAATAACCCTATCTTAGTATCGGTTTTGTTTATTTCTCAATTTGGTCGCATATCATTTCTCGGTTTCTTAATTTTTTTCAAATGTGTGCGGCAAATTTCCCAAATCTCGAAATATCAAACCTAATAACCCTATCTTAGTATCGGTTTAGTTTATTTTTTAATTTGGTCGCATATTATTTCTTTGTTTGTTAATTTTTTTTAAATGTGTGCGACATCTTTCCCAAATCTCGAAAAATCTAACCTAATAACCCTATCTTAGTATCGGTTTTGTTTATTTCTCAATTTGGTCGCATATCATTTCTCGGTTTCTTAATTTTTTTCAAATGTGTGCGGCAAATTTCCCAAATCTCGAAAAATCTAACCTAATAACCCTATCTTAGTATCGGTTTTGTTTATTTCTCAATTTGGTCGCATATCATTTCTCGGTTTCTTAATTTTTTTCAAATGTGTGCGGCAAATTTCCCAAATCTCGAAATATCTAACCTAATAACCCTATCTTAGTATCGGTTTTGTTTATTTCTCAATTTGGTCGCATATCATTTCTCGGTTTCTTAATTTTTTTCAAATGTGTGCGACAAATTTCCCAAATCTCGAAATATCTAACCTAATAACCCTATCTTAGTATCGGTTTAGTTTATTTTTAATTTTGGTCGCTGTTTATTTCTCAGTTACTTAAATTTTTCAAATTCATGCGACATCTTTCCCAAATCTCGAAATATCTAACCTAATAACCCTATCTTAGTATCGGTTAAGGTTATTTCTGATTTTGGTCGCATATTACTGCTTGGTTTCTTAATTTTTTCATATTCATGCGACATATTTCCCAAATCTCGAAATATCTAACCTAATAACCCTATCTTAGTATCGGTTTAGTTTATTTTTTAATTTGGTCGCATATTATTTCTCGGTTTGTTGATTTTTTTTAAATGTGTACGACATCTTTCCCAAATCTCGAAATATCTAACCTAATAACCCTAACTTAGTATCGGTTTAGTTTATTTTTTATTTTGGTCGCATATTATTGCTCAGTTTCTTAATTTTTTTTAAATGTGTGCGACATCTTTCCCAAATCTCGAAATATCTAACATAATAACCCTATCTTAGTATCGGTTTTGTTTATTTCTCAATTTGGTCGCATATTATTGCTCAGTTTCTTAATTTTTTTTAAATGTGTCCGACATCTTTCCCAAATCTCGAAATATCTAACCTAATAACCCTATCTTAGTATCGGTTTTGTTTATTTCTCAATTTGGTCGCATATCATTTCTCGGTTTCTTAATTTTTTTCAAATGTGTGCGGCAAATTTCCCAAATCTCGAAATATCAAACCTAATAACCCTATCTTAGTATCGGTTTAGTTTATTTTTTAATTTGGTCGCATATTATTTCTTTGTTTGTTAATTTTTTTTAAATGTGTGCGACATCTTTCCCAAATCTCGAAAAATCTAACCTAATAACCCTATCTTAGTATCGGTTTTGTTTATTTCTCAATTTGGTCGCATATCATTTCTCGGTTTCTTAATTTTTTTCAAATGTGTGCGGCAAATTTCCCAAATCTCGAAATATCTAACCTAATAACCCTATCTTAGTATCGGTTTTGTTTATTTCTCAATTTGGTCGCATATCATTTCTCGGTTTCTTAATTTTTTTCAAATGTGTGCGGCAAATTTCCCAAATCTCGAAATATCAAACCTAATAACCCTATCTTAGTATCGGTTTAGTTTATTTTTTAATTTGGTCGCATATTATTTCTTTGTTTGTTAATTTTTTTTAAATGTGTGCGACATCTTTCCCAAATCTCGAAAAATCTAACCTAATAACCCTATCTTAGTATCGGTTTTGTTTATTTCTCAATTTGGTCGCATATCATTTCTCGGTTTCTTAATTTTTTTCAAATGTGTGCGGCAAATTTCCCAAATCTCGAAATATCTAACCTAATAACCCTATCTTAGTATCGGTTTTGTTTATTTCTCAATTTGGTCGCATATCATTTCTCGGTTTCTTAATTTTTTTCAAATGTGTGCGGCAAATTTCCCAAATCTCGAAATATCAAACCTAATAACCCTATCTTAGTATCGGTTTAGTTTATTTTTTAATTTGGTCGCATATTATTTCTTTGTTTGTTAATTTTTTTTAAATGTGTGCGACATCTTTCCCAAATCTCGAAAAATCTAACCTAATAACCCTATCTTAGTATCGGTTTTGTTTATTTCTCAATTTGGTCGCATATCATTTCTCGGTTTCTTAATTTTTTTCAAATGTGTGCGGCAAATTTCCCAAATCTCGAAATATCTAACCTAATAACCCTATCTTAGTATCGGTTTTGTTTATTTCTCAATTTGGTCGCATATCATTTCTCGGTTTCTTAATTTTTTTCAAATGTGTGCGACAAATTTCCCAAATCTTGAAATATCTAACCTAATAACCCTATCTTAGTATCGGTTTTGTTTATTTCTCAATTTGGTCGCATATCATTTCTCGGTTTCTTAATTTTTTTCAAATGTGTGCGACAAATTTCCCAAATCTCGAAATATCTAACCTAATAACCCTATCTTAGGCCTAGTTCATACAGCGCATTTCAAGCGCAGCGAATTAAATTCAGTCAACTGTGCTCATAATTCGCTATTGGAGCACCCCGAATGTCTAGTCTGTTCAGACAGCGCATTTTCGTAAGCGAATTCAACTGCATCGAGTAAAGGGTCTGGATCTAGCCTCTCTTTAGAATTTGGCGCGCTAAAGTTCAGTCACAAAATGGCGCCTACGAGGAAGAACAGCAAAAGCTTATCTTCTGCTTTGGTTTTGCACTCCATTGCCAATGCTAATAGAATTCGAAAACGAAGGAGTCGCAATCGGTCCACGATCTTTAATGCCTTTCGTAAACTTCTGCAGCGTTGGAAGACAGGAATGTCTATGTTTTTCAGTTTGGTTCTGATGATTCATACTTCATGCTCCGAGCCTGTTGTCAGACAATGCAGACGATATCCAAGAATGCAAGGATGGTGGACAATGGTATGGACAAGTTACAGCGACAAGCGTTTCAAGGAGAATTTTCGCGTAACGAAAGCAACTTTTCTGTACATACTTGGTGCAATCCAAGATGATTTGGCGAAAGAGGCAGTAGCAGAGAATCCAGTCCCTCCAGATGTAAGACTAGCAGTTTGCCTATACAGACTTGGGAGGGGGGACTATTTGCACACCATTGGAGAGTTAGTAGGTTTAGGAAAGTCCACTGTTTGTGGCATCGTTAAAGAAGTGTCAGAGGCAATTGTATCTCGTCTGTGGCAGAAAATGGTTGCATGTCATTTGCCAAGGAGTTCAGAAAACCTCATAGAAACCATGACTGACTTTGAACAGCAGTGGCAATTTCCATGTTGTTTTGGTGCCGTAGATGGATGCCATCTTCCAATTAAGTGTCCAAATGGTGGCCTTGAAAGTGCAAAAGAGTATCATAATTTCAAGAATTTTTTCTCCATAGTGTTGATGGCCATAGTTGATTCCAAATACAGGTTCATATGGGCTAGTAGTGGCTACCCTGGCAACAGCCATGATGCAATAATTTTTCAATCAACAATACTTTACAGCAAAATTTTGAATCAGAGCTTAATTCCATGCTACTCCAAGGAGGAAAATAACACTGTGATATATCCCACACTGCTTGGTGATTCAGCATTTCCATTCCTTCCCTGGCTGATGAAGCCATACACAAACACAGTTCTTACAAAGGAGCAAAGATATTTTAACTACCGCTTAAGCCGAGCAAGAATGGTTGTTGAGGGAGCCTTTGGCCAGCTGAAAGGACGTTGGCGAATACTGATGCGGAAAAATGAGTGCAACATTGAAACCTTGAGATCAATGTCACTTGCTTGTGTTGTGCTGCACAACGTATGCATTGAGCTAAATGACAGAGGTACACAAGCGTGGGATCTTTCAATTGACAGCGCAACACAACAAAGGAGACCAAGAGAGGAAGTCAGGGAGCTTTTACTTCTTACAAGTTGCAGAAGCATCCCAGACAGCTCAAAGAGTGCTGGAAAGATACGAGACTATTTGAAAGGGAAATTTTGGCAAGAAAAACTTGGCAATGGTGTTCATTAGCAGAATTCAAATGCAGCACAGTACAGCTTAAATATTAAGTTGCTCAAAAAGTACTACAGGGTGCCCCAAAACTTGTGCTCTGTTTGTCAATCTGACAAGTTGTTGCTGATTAATGGCAGAGAAAAGGCAAAATAAGTGGTTGCTTCAAAAACAGCACTTCAGCTGTTATTCTCTAGCAAAGTCAGAACAAAGCAAGCTTTGGAAGAAAGGGTCCTGGCCCTGTAATTAAAATTTTCAGTACATTTTTTAAAGGTAAACAGTGCTCTCTTACGAATAGACAACACTGCTCACCCCTTAAAAGATTTAGCAAAAATTTTGATATGATTCTAGAACCCTTTCTTTGAAAGCTTACTTTATTTTGACAGTGCTGGAGAATAGCAGAAGTGCTGTTTTGAAGGAACCACTTAATTTGCTTTTTCCTTCAATAAATCAGTCTTTTCAGTTGAAATTTAGTGTAAGAGGTCTTCATTTTGTTTTTTGCCTGAAAGTAAAACTAACCTTCTTGACTAGAAATTATTGGAGCTGCTGGGTGGTGATAAGACTTCTTTAGCCAAAGGTACAGAACCAAACAGAAGTCTTCGAAAAAACTAAATCTTTCTAAACTTGGCCAATCAAATCCTCTAGATTCCTCTGGATCCTCTAGATGTTGCCTAACAATTTGGAAGATCAGAGTGGGTAAATAAAAAAAATTGTGATAAAAAGTGAATGTATCAATCTGAACCTTAGTAACAAGAGTTAAGAAGCAGATTACAAACTAAATTCCTCTGAAAAATGTGCATTATGTATACAGTTTATATTCATAAAAGATTTTCAAACTGCTGTACAATCTTTATATTTCTTTCATAATTGAGGAATAGTTGTTCAATGATCACATTAAATCAATTTTTGTTCTTTCCATAAAAGTAGCAAATATTAAATGGTGATGGAGTTCCTGGTCATTTCAACTGTTATTTCAACAAAGGGATAATGTAAGGCAAGCATCATACAAGTTGACTACAAAGAAACCCCCCTGATTTTACATTGGAAGTCTTATCTAATATCATGTTTGCTCAATATCTACTAGAAAAAGATTTTGCAATTGGCTATTGGTCCAAAATATTTTAAATGGAAATGATTTTCAAACTTTAATTGACAGCCATTTGGTCAAGTACAGAATACCAATAGGACACCAAGAGTTGCTAGTTTGCCTAGTATCTTGGAGGACAATGGACTTCGTAAGATATCAGATTTTTTAGGTTAGAGAAAGTCCTATGAGCTTGGGAAGACTGTTTAGGATAAGCATCAAACAAAGGGTTTAAAGGACAAAGTTGCAGCATATCTCTCTAAGGGTTTCCTGAACCCTCTTACACCTGTTAACTTCTTTGAAGAGGGTCTGAACCTTGAAGTTTACCCAAGGAACTTCCTTGAAATCAGTCTTACAAGACAGCTGGTAAATGGCAACAAGACATGATCAAGAGAAATTTATGGACACGGGAAACCGAACAAATCCCAAAGTTGTGTCTTTAACAACTCTATTTTAGGTATGGAGACTTTTGCTTGTATGATGCTTTATGATAGTAAATTGTGAAAATGATACAATGGATCTGACAAAACTAACCTAGCAATATCAAAGGTTTCAGAATCTGATCACGCACTTCTTGAATTCTTCCAGTTCTCCTACAGACCTCATTCTTGTAAAAATCAATTAAACTGCTGACCCTTTCATTAAAGTCTCAAAAATCAGTCACAAAACTTGTCATCAGAAGCTAAAAGAACCATTGTCTATTCAGAAATCTTGATTACTTTCATTGTTTGCATTCATGAATGACGTCCAGCTTTCAAAATTTTGAGGTTGGTGGCTAAAGAATGCTGGTCTTTGTTGTTGATCAATTTGCTGTTGATTGTAATGAGCTCCTGGCCATGGTGGCTGTTGTTGATAGTTAGGAGATGCCACCAAAATTGCTTGCATCATTCTCATTTGCATTTCTACCATTTCTTTCTCATGTTTGCGACTTCTCTCATTTTCCACTCTCATGAATTCAATAAAAGACTCTGTTGGGTCTTTTGAGGCAAAATTATTGAAGGCAGAAACAGCCTCTTTCAAGATACTGTTGGCACTTTCACGCTTTGGTCTTTTTGATGGCATTGGTACAAACAAATCTTTCTTTGTTGATTCAGCTGAGGTAGTCGACTGATCAGAGCATGATGATTTTTCTGAGTCATCCACACAATTCTCACCTGCAAATGTTGGCTCTAAGGCCATGTCAGGATTGCACGAGTCCCTGGACTCTACAAATGGATACAACTTTTTGAACCAGGGTGGTTGCTGCTCCATGAAATTGGCAATACCAGAGCCACACTTCCTTGTCATGGATGCCTTTTTGCACGCTGCAATACATGCTTTGAATTTAGTTCTTGTTTGCACTACACTAAATAAAAACACTTCCCCACGTTCAGCAAGCCGGGCCTTCACTTCCTTGACAATTTTAATGTAAACTTCAAGATTCTTTGTAGCTTTGTTATTGGTGAAAATAAGTTTCTTTTGATAATATTCATTTTCACAGACTACATCAACTAATTCGTTGATGCAGTTTTCTGGCCAAACTGCCTTTCGCCCCACTCTCTGACGTTTACGATTCGCTGCCGCCATTGGCTTCCGAGTGTTAAGGTCATCACTTTCATCGTCGATGTCACAAATTTCACTTAGGCCCATGTCCACCTCTTCATTCTCAGAATCAGTATGACGTTCACTAGATGGGTTTTCTTCAGCTTCAGAATATAAAGAAGCATTCTCTTGATCGAAGGAATGGTCTTCTTCTTCTTCAATTGATTTGATGCTCATAAGTTTCTGCAAATCTCTTCGGAATGCTGCCATGATGACGACCAGAATTCCCACTCACCAGCACAGCAGAACAACAACAACTTGTGTATTGGCGCCAACACGATGTGGACATGCGCACAACAAATTAATCAACAAAATCAATCTTCAATCAAAGTGATTGGCACTGATTCTACTCAATTCGCCCCGCTGATAATTCGCTGTCTGAACTGACAGCACATAATGCGGCGAAAAGTCGCTTGGACGAGCGAGTCAGAGGCGCACTAATGTATTTGATACGCCGTTCGGTTCAGACTGCGAATTATCAGCGAATTAGCAGCGAATTTGTAAATACTTAGAATTTTTTTGAAGCAGTAATTTAATTCGATGCGCTCATAATGCGGTGTATGAACTAGGCCTTAGTATCGGTTTAGTTTATTTTTTAATTTGGTCGCATATTAATTCTCGGTTTGTTAATTTTTTAAATTTATGCGACATCTTTTCCAAATCTATAAATATCTAACCTAATAACCCTATCTTAGTATCGGTTTAGTTTATTTTTCATTTTGGTCGCTGTTTATTTCTCAGTTACTTAAATTTTTCAAATTCATGCGACATCTTTCCCAAATCTCGAAATATCTAACCTAATAACCCTATCTTAGTATCGGTTAAGGTTATTTCTGATTTTGGTCGCATATTACTGCTTGGTTTCTTAATTTTTTCATATTCATGCGACATATTTCCCAAATCTCGAAATATCTAACCTAATAACCCTATCTTAGTATCGGTTTAGTTTGTTTTTAATTTTGGTCGCTGTTTATTTCTCAGTTACTTAAATTTTTCAAATTCATGCGACATCTTTCCCAAATCTCGAAATATCTAACCTAATAACCCTATCTTAGTATCGGTTAAGGTTATTTCTGATTTTGGTCTCATATTACTGCTTGGTTTCTTAATTTTTTCATATTCATGCGACATATTTCCCACATCTCGAAATATCTAACCTAATAACCCTATCTTAGTATCGGTTTAGTTTATTTCTCGATTTGGTCGCATATCATTTCTCGGTTTCTTAATATTTTTTAAATGTGTGCGACATCTTTCCCAAATCTCGAAATATCTAACCTAATAACCCTATCTTAGTATCGGTTTAGTTTATTTTTAATTTTGGTCGCTGTTTATTTCTCAGTTACTTAAATTTTTCAAATTCATGCGACATCTTTCCCAAATCTCGAAATATCTAACCTAATAACCCTATCTTAGTATCGGTTAAGGTTATTTCTGATTTTGGTCGCATATTACTGCTTGGTTTCTTAATTTTTTCATATTCATGCGACATATTTCCCAAATCTCGAAATATCTAACCTAATAACCCTATCTTAGTATCGGTTTAGTTTATTTTTTAATTTGGTCGCATATTATTTCTCGGTTTGTTAATTTTTTTTAAATGTGTACGACATCTTTCCCAAATCTCGAAATATCTAACCTAATAACCCTAACTTAGTATCGGTTTAGTTTATTTTTTATTTTGGTCGCATATTATTGCTCAGTTTCTTAATTTTTTTTAAATGTGTGCGACATCTTTCCCAAATCTCGAAATATCTAACATAATAACCCTATCTTAGTATCGGTTTTGTTTATTTCTCAATTTGGTCGCATATTATTGCTCAGTTTCTTAATTTTTTTTAAATGTGTACGACATCTTTCCCAAATCTCGAAATATCTAACCTAATAACCCTATCTTAGTATCGGTTTTGTTTATTTCTCAATTTGGTCGCATATCATTTCTCGGTTTCTTAATTTTTTTCAAATGTGTGCGGCAAATTTCCCAAATCTCGAAATATCAAACCTAATAACCCTATCTTAGTATCGGTTTAGTTTATTTTTTAATTTGGTCGCATATTATTTCTTTGTTTGTTAATTTTTTTTAAATGTGTGCGACATCTTTCCCAAATCTCGAAAAATCTAACCTAATAACCCTATCTTAGTATCGGTTTTGTTTATTTCTCAATTTGGTCGCATATCATTTCTCGGTTTCTTAATTTTTTTCAAATGTGTGCGGCAAATTTCCCAAATCTCGAAATATCTAACCTAATAACCCTATCTTAGTATCGGTTTTGTTTATTTCTCAATTTGGTCGCATATCATTTCTCGGTTTCTTAATTTTTTTCAAATGTGTGCGGCAAATTTCCCAAATCTCGAAATATCAAACCTAATAACCCTATCTTAGTATCGGTTTAGTTTATTTTTTAATTTGGTCGCATATTATTTTTTTGTTTGTTAATTTTTTTTAAATGTGTGCGACATCTTTCCCAAATCTCGAAAAATCTAACCTAATAACCCTATCTTAGTATCGGTTTTGTTTATTTCTCAATTTGGTCGCATATCATTTCTCGGTTTCTTAATTTTTTTCAAATGTGTGCGACATCTTTCCCAAATCTCGAAATATCTAACCTAATAACCCTATCTTAGTATCGGTTAAGGTTATTTCTGATTTTGGTCGCATATTACTGCTTGGTTTCTTAATTTTTTCATATTCATGCGACATATTTCCCAAATCTCGAAATATCTAACCTAATAACCCTATCTTAGTATCGGTTTAGTTTATTTTTAATTTTGGTCGCTGTTTATTTCTCAGTTACTTAAATTTTTCAAATTCATGCGACATCTTTCCCAAATCTCGAAATATCTAACCTAATAACCCTATCTTAGTATCGGTTAAGGTTATTTCTGATATTGGTCTCATATTACTGCTTGGTTTCTTAATTTTTTCATATTCATGCGACATATTTCCCAAATCTCGAAATATCTAACCTAATAACCCTATCTTAGTATCGGTTTAGTTTATTTCTCGATTTGGTCGCATATCATTTCTCGGTTTCTTAATTTTTTTTAAATGTGTGCGACATCTTTCCCAAATCTCGAAATATCTAACCTAATAACCCTATCTTAGTATCGGTTTAGTTTATTTTTAATTTTGGTCGCTGTTTATTTCTCAGTTACTTAAATTTTTCAAATTCATGCGACATCTTTCCCAAATCTCGAAATATCTAACCTAATAACCCTATCTTAGTATCGGTTAAGGTTATTTCTGATTTTGGTCGCATATTACTGCTTGGTTTCTTAATTTTTTCATATTCATGCGACATATTTCCCAAATCTCGAAATATCTAACCTAATAACCCTATCTTAGTATCGGTTTAGTTTATTTTTTAATTTGGTCGCATATTATTTCTCGGTTTGTTAATTTTTTTTAAATGTGTACGACATCTTTCCCAAATCTCGAAATATCTAACCTAATAACCCTAACTTAGTATCGGTTTAGTTTATTTTTTATTTTGGTCGCATATTATTGCTCATTTTCTTAATTTTTTTTAAATGTGTGCGACATCTTTCTCAAATCTCGAAATATCTAACATAATAACCCTATCTTAGTATCGGTTTTGTTTATTTCTCAATTTGGTCGCATATTATTGCTCAGTTTCTTAATTTTTTTTAAATGTGTACGACATCTTTCCCAAATCTCGAAATATCTAACCTAATAACCCTATCTTAGTATCGGTTTTGTTTATTTCTCAATTTGGTCGCATATCATTTCTCGGTTTCTTAATTTTTTTCAAATGTGTGCGGCAAATTTCCCAAATCTCGAAATATCAAACCTAATAACCCTATCTTAATATCGGTTTAGTTTATTTTTTAATTTGGTCGCATATTATTTCTTTGTTTGTTAATTTTTTTTAAATGTGTGCGACATCTTTCCCAAATCTCGAAAAATCTAACCTAATAACCCTATCTTAGTATCGGTTTTGTTTATTTCTCAATTTGGTCGCATATCATTTCTCGGTTTCTTAATTTTTTTCAAATGTGTGCGGCAAATTTCCCAAATCTCGAAATATCTAACCTAATAACCCTATCTTAGTATCGGTTTTGTTTATTTCTCAATTTGGTCGCATATCATTTCTCGGTTTCTTAATTTTTCTCAAATGTGTGCGGCAAATTTCCCAAATCTCGAAATATCTAACCTAATAACCCTATCTTAGTATCGGTTTTGTTTATTTCTCAATTTGGTCGCATATCATTTCTCGGTTTCTTAATTTTTTTCAAATGTGTGCGACAAATTTCCCAAATCTCGAAATATCTAACCTAATAACCCTATCTTAGTATCGGTTTTGTTTATTTCTCAATTTGGTCGCATATCATTTCTCGGTTTCTTAATTTTTTTCAAATGTGTGCGACAAATTTCCCAAATCTCGAAATATCTAACCTAATAACCCTATCTTAGTATCGGTTTTGTTTATTTCTCAATTTGGTCGCATATCATTTCTCGGTTTCTTAATTTTTTTCAAATGTGTGCGACAAATTTCCCAAATCTCGAAATATCTAACCTAATAACCCTATCTTAGTATCGGTTTAGTTTATTTTTTAATTTGGTCGCATATTAATTCTCGGTTTGTTAATTTTTTAAATTTATGCGACATCTTTTCCAAATCTAGAAATATCTAACCTAATAACCCTATCTTAGTATCGGTTTAGTTTATTTTTCATTTTGGTCGCTGTTTATTTCTCAGTTACTTAAATTTTTCAAATTCATGCGACATCTTTCCCAAATCTCGAAATATCTAACCTAATAACCCTATCTTAGTATCGGTTAAGGTTATTTCTGATTTTGGTCTCATATTACTGCTTGGTTTCTTAATTTTTTCATATTCATGCGACATATTTCCCAAATCTCGAAATATCAAACCTAATAACCCTATCTTAGTATCGGTTTAGTTTATTTCTCGATTTGGTCGCATATCATTTCTCGCTTTCTTAATTTTTTTTAAATGTGTGCGACATCTTTCCCAAATCTCGAAATATCTAACCTAATAACCCTATCTTAGTATCGGTTTAGTTTATTTTTAATTTTGGTCGCTGTTTATTTCTCAGTTACTTAAATTTTTCAAATTCATGCGACATCTTTCCCAAATCTCGAAATATCTAACCTAATAACCCTATCTTAGTATCGGTTAAGGTTATTTCTGATTTTGGTCACATATTACTGCTTGGTTTCTTAATTTTTTCATATTCATGCGACATATTTCCCAAATCTCGAAATATCTAACCTAATAACCCTATCTTAGTATCGGTTTAGTTTATTTTTTAATTTGGTCGCATATTATTTCTCGGTTTGTTAATTTTTTTTAAATGTGTACGACATCTTTCCCAAATCTCGAAATATCTAACCTAATAACCCTAACTTAGTATCGGTTTAGTTTATTTTTTATTTTGGTCGCATATTATTGCTCAGTTTCTTAATTTTTTTTAAATGTGTGCGACATCTTTCCCAAATCTCGAAATATCTAACATAATAACCCTATCTTAGTATCGGTTTTGTTTATTTCTCAATTTGGTCGCATATTATTGCTCAGTTTCTTAATTTTTTTTAAATGTGTACGACATCTTTCCCAAATCTCGAAATTCTAACCTAATAACCCTATCTTAGTATAGGTTTTGTTTATATCTCAATTTGGTCGCATATCATTTCTCGGTTTCTTAATTTTTTTCAAATGTGTGCGGCAAATTTCCCAAATCTCGAAATATCAAACCTAATAACCCTATCTTAGTATCGGTTTAGTTTATTTTTTAATTTGGTCGCATATTATTTCTTTGTTTGTTAATTTTTTTTAAATGTGTGCGACATCTTTCCCAAATCTCGAAAAATCTAACCTAATAACCCTATCTTAGTATCGGTTTTGTTTATTTCTCAATTTGGTCGCATATCATTTCTCGGTTTCTTAATTTTTTTCAAATGTGTGCGGCAAATTTCCCAAATCTCGAAATATCTAACCTAATAACCCTATCTTAGTATCGGTTTTGTTTATTTCTCAATTTGGTCGCATATCATTTCTCGGTTTCTTAATTTTTTCAAATGTGTGCGGCAAATTTCCCAAATCTCGAAATATCTAACCTAATAACCCTATCTTAGTATCGGTTTTGTTTATTTCTCAATTTGGTCGCATATCATTTCTCGGTTTCTTAACCCTTTACTTGGCATTGTAGCCATATGGCAACAATAATTTCATGGCCCTATTTTGAAATAGCCTCTTCTCCACGAATTATTTTACCCAGTGGGCTTTGCAAATAACCGTTTATTAGTTTTGTTGCCAAAGCGACTGGTTTGTTCATCGAAAAGGTGTGCTGCCATCTTGTGTGGAATGGGAAGTGGTTGAAGGTGAGTAAAAGTGGCAAACTTTGCTACCCATGTTTACATTGAAAATGTTTGTATATGACAAAGCAGCCATTTGGAAACTGTAGTGTAAAAATACAATACTTTATTGCATCACAATGATCTTACAAGGACTCTATGTTTCATTGCATAAAAATTTTACAAAATAATTGTAGACAAATGGCAACATTGCCAAGAACTGGTCGACTTTTATTGGATTAGGCCATCTTATTCTGAAGTCAACATTTGTCAATGTTTGGAGGCTTTTGTACCTAAACTTTGAAAAATTTGTAAAAATTCTGCACAAATGTGCACACTTGATTGATTCCACAGTAAAATCCACTTTTTTAAGTACTTGATTGAACAGAAATTCACCAAATCAGTGAGTTTTCTTCACAATTGAGTAGTGCCATGCTAAACATCCCAGACTTGTTATAATGTAATAGTAATTTGCATGACTATGTCTAAGTCTGCTTTGATCTCAGGTATGAATGGTAACAAAAGGATTGATTTCAAGAATGCACTTGCATTTGTTCTTGATGGCAATGAGTCAGACTTATCTGGTTTCAGCTCTGATGAGGATAATGATGATGAGGCAGAGGTTAACCCTCTTTCACTGAATAAATTTGAGACAGATGTAGACTTTATGGAGCAAAGTGATGATTTGAAAGGGAATGATGAGAAAGAGGATAGTGATGAAAATGCTGAGGCAGAGGAAGAACCCCATGTGGTTAAGAAGAAGCATGTTTACCGATGGCGGAAAAAAGACATTCCCAAGCACAATGGAATCTTCACTCCTGAAGTATCAGAAAATGAAGATAACACAATAAAAACTCCATTGGAATATTTCAAGATGTTTTGGTCAGACAAGCTGACTGACTTGGTTGTTGAAAACACCAATTTATATAGCACACAAAAGAGTGGATCATCAGTAAACACAAGTAGATCTGAGATTGAGCAATATATTGGAATGCATATCAAAATGGGTGTAATTAGTCTTCCTGCATACACCCTCTATTGGTCAAATGAAATGCGATACCCTCCCATTGCAGAAATTATGTCACTGAAGCGGTTCCAGAAGCTGCGACGATTCCTGCATTTTGTTGACAATTCAACATTCAAGGAGGGAGCTAGTGATAAGCTGTTTAAGATCAAGCCAATTGTGGAAGGTTTGCGAGATCAATGTGTGTTAGTCAAACCTGAAGAGGTGCACTCAATAGATGAGCAAATAATACCATCTAAAACCAAATTTACAAAGATTCGTCAATACAACCCCAAGGAGCCAGTGAAATGGGGCTTCAAAAATTTGGTGCGAGCTGGCGCATCTGGCATAATCTATGATTTCTACATATATACAGGAAAAGCAAATGGTGATGATGCAGATGAGGACTTCGAGTCCCTTCAAAAGTGTGCCCAAGTTGTGGCCAGATTGTGCAAAGACCTACCTTCAAATAGAAATCACCGATTGCTTTTTGACAATTGGTTCACCACATTGGACCTTCTTATTTACCTGAAAAAGAAGGGGATCCTTGCGTGTGGAACAGTCCGTAGCAATCGACTTCAAGGCTGCCCATTGCAGTCCAATAAAGAGATGAAAAAGGCAGGCCGTGGATCCATTGACTACAAGTCTGACATGAACTCTGGTATTGTTGTAACAAAGTGGTGTGATAACAACTGTGTTCATATTGCATCAAACTTTGTGGGAACAGAGCCAATTGGTACAATTGAAAGATGGTGCACCGATGAGAAAGCAAGGAAGCAAATTCCATGTCCAAGAATCATTTTGGTTTACAATGAAGGTATGGGTGGCGTGGATCTTTCGGACATGCTGATCAGCCTTTATCGGATCGTTGTCAAGACCAAAAGATGGTACGTGAAAATTTTCTGGCATTGCATCGACATTTCAAAAGTAAATGCCTGGTTGCTGTACAGACGACATTGCCAAGAGCAGGGAATCAATAGAAGGAATCAGTTATCTTTGCTGCAGTTCATCTTGAAGATAGCTGATGCTCTAATTCATGGGAACAGACAAGTGACACCAGTTGCAGCTCCTCGGAAAGCTGGAAGACCCCCAAAACGAAAAAGTCTGGAAGTAGGAGAAACAACAAAGAGGGGGAAGAAACCATTCACTCCTCCTCCAAGGAAAGAAGTTCGCCAAGATAAGTTAGCCCATTGGCCAGAAATATGAAGTACTGGTAAAGGAAGATGCAGGCAATGTGGAAAAGGATTTTCACGGGTTTATTGCATAAAATGTGGGATGTGTTTGTGTCTCACTGGGCAAAAAAACTGTTTCTTTGACTATCACTCAGCATAGAATTATACATAGTTCATTTGCTTATTCGTTGCTTGCTGTTTACCGAGAACTGCTTAAACTTTTACTTTTGAATGATTTGCGTAATAAGGACACATACAGAACATTATTTTCAGGTCTAGGCTTTTGAAAAGATTCTTAGTGTCACAACTAGCAAGCTAGAGCTGCATTTTTCTTATTACATATAGAAATGTATCATGCACACATATACATATAAATGTATTTGGATTCAGTTGGTGTGCATAAGTTTGAGCTTGTTGCCAAATTCTTTAGCATTTTATAGGTTTCTTTATATTTATATTGTCGACAAAACATTTAAAATAAAGAAATTTATAGATACTAAAAGACAAGATAAGGATATAATTATGAAAGATTAATAAGATTATTTTAATCATTGCAGCTTGTTGCCAAAGTTGTTTTCAGGTTTTATCACCAAATTGCTTGGATATTTTTGTACCAGTTCTTGGCAATGTAGCCATATGGCAACAAATCCTCATCCCCCCAAAATTATGTAAAATTTTATTTTTTCATCAAAAATTTGATATTTGAGTCATAATAGATGTAAAAGCCAAATAAGAAATTTTTTTGTCCAGGAAATCAATATTTGCCAAGTAAAGGGTTAATTTTTTTCAAATGTGTGCGACAAATTTCCCAAATCTCGAAATATCTAACCTAATAACCCTATCTTAGTATCGGTTTTTACATTTTATTTTATATTCTTTATACACGGTAACCCCGTCGGCAAAGGCCGCTTTTCAGGGGGCCGTGGCAAAAACTTAAAATCTAAAATTTACAAGCAAAATATATTAACAAACGAAAACTAAATAATCTAATTACAAATTTAAAGTAAAATTAAAATCAATATTTACATAATCATCATATCGTAAGTGGCAGGACACAATCAGACCGGACCAGAGCAAACCGGACCCCATGCCCACCCTGAAATAAGACACAATTTACAGAACTTCATGGCAGGCAAAGAATCCGACTGACCCCAGTCCAATCCAACCGCATCCCGCCACCCACGATCAAATTAAAGACGATGTTTAAAAGCATATAAAGAGGGTTTTGTTTATTTCTCAATTTGGTCGCATATTATTGCTCAGTTTCTTAATTTTTTTTAAATGTGTACGACATCTTTCCCAAATCTCGAAATATCTAACCTAATAACCCTATCTTAGTATCGGTTTTGTTTATTTCTCAATTTGGTCGCATATCATTTCTCGGTTTCTTAATTTTTTTCAAATGTGTGCGGCAAATTTCCCAAATCTCGAAATATCAAACCTAATAACCCTATCTTAGTATCGGTTTAGTTTATTTTTTAATTTGGTCGCATATTATTTCTTTGTTTGTTAATTTTTTTTAAATGTGTGCGACATCTTTCCCAAATCTCGAAAAATCTAACCTAATAACCCTATCTTAGTATCGGTTTTGTTTATTTCTCAATTTGGTCGCATATCATTTCTCGGTTTCTTAATTTTTTTCAAATGTGTGCGGCAAATTTCCCAAATCTCGAAATATCTAACCTAATAACCCTATCTTAGTATCGGTTTTGTTTATTTCTCAATTTGGTCGCATATCATTTCTCGGTTTCTTAATTTTTTTCAAATGTGTGCGACAAATTTCCCAAATCTCGAAATATCTAACCTAATAACCCTATCTTAGTATCGGTTTTGTTTATTTCTCAATTTGGTCGCATATCATTTCTCGGTTTCTTAATTTTTTTCAAATGTGTGCGACAAATTTCCCAAATCTCGAAATATCTAACCTAATAACCCTATCTTAGTATCGGTTTAGTTTATTTTTTAATTTGGTCGCATATTAATTCTCGGTTTGTTAATTTTTTAAATTTATGCGACATCTTTTCCAAATCTAGAAATATCTAACCTAATAACCCTATCTTAGTATCGGTTTAGTTTATTTTTCATTTTGGTCGCTGTTTATTTCTCAGTTACTTAAATTTTTCAAATTCATGCGACATCTTTCCCAAATCTCGAAATATCTAACCTAATAACCCTATCTTAGTATCGGTTAAGGTTATTTCTGATTTTGGTCGTATATTACTGCTTGGTTTCTTAATTTTTTCATATTCATGCGACATATTTCCCAAATCTCGAAATATCTAACCTAATAACCCTATCTTAGTATCGGTTTAGTTTATTTTTAATTTTGGTCGCTGTTTATTTCTCAGTTACTTAAATTTTTCAAATTCATGCGACATCTTTCCCAAATCTCGAAATATCTGACCTAATAACCCTATCTTAGTATCGGTTAAGGTTATTTCTGATTTTGGTCTCATATTACTGCTTGGTTTCTAAATTTTTTCATATTCATGCGACATATTTCCCAAATCTCGAAATATCAAACCTAATAACCCTATCTTAGTATCGGTTTAGTTTATTTCTCGATTTGGTCGCATATCATTTCTCGGTTTCTTAATTTTTTTTAAATGTGTGCGACATCTTTCCCAAATCTCGAAATATCTAACCTAATAACCCTATCTTAGTATCGGTTTAGTTTATTTTTAATTTTGGTCGCTGTTTATTTCTCAGTTACTTAAATTTTTCAAATTCATGCGACATCTTTCCCAAATCTCGAAATATCTAACCTAATAACCCTATCTTAGTATCGGTTAAGGTTATTTCTGATTTTGGTCACATATTACTGCTTGGTTTCTTAATTTTTTCATATTCATGCGACATATTTCCCAAATCTCGAAATATCTAACCTAATAACCCTATCTTAGTATCGGTTTAGTTTATTTTTTAATTTGGTCGCATATTATTTCTCGGTTTGTTAATTTTTTTTAAATGTGTACGACATCTTTCCCAAATCTCGAAATATCTAACCTAATAACCCTAACTTAGTATCGGTTTAGTTTATTTTTTATTTTGGTCGCATATTATTGCTCAGTTTCTTAATTTTTTTTAAATGTGTGCGACATCTTTCCCAAATCTCGAAATATCTAACATAATAACCCTATCTTAGTATCGGTTTTGTTTATTTCTCAATTTGGTCGCATATTATTGCTCAGTTTCTTAATTTTTTTTAAATGTGTACGACATCTTTCCCAAATCTCGAAATATCTAACCTAATAACCCTATCTTAGTATCGGTTTTGTTTATTTCTCAATTTGGTCGCATATCATTTCTCGGTTTCTTAATTTTTTTCAAATGTGTGCGGCAAATTTCCCAAATCTCGAAATATCAAACCTAATAACCCTATCTTAGTATCGGTTTAGTTTATTTTTTAATTTGGTCGCATATTATTTCTTTGTTTGTTAATTTTTTTTAAATGTGTGCGACATCTTTCCCAAATCTCGAAAAATCTAACCTAATAACCCTATCTTAGTATCGGTTTTGTTTATTTCTCAATTTGGTCGCATATCATTTCTCGGTTTCTTAATTTTTTTCAAATGTGTGCGGCAAATTTCCCAAATCTCGAAATATCTAACCTAATAACCCTATCTTAGTATCGGTTTTGTTTATTTCTCAATTTGGTCGCATATCATTTCTCGGTTTCTTAATTTTTTTCAAATGTGTGCGGCAAATTTCCCAAATCTCGAAATATCTAACCTAATAACCCTATCTTAGTATCGGTTTTGTTTATTTCTCAATTTGGTCGCATATCATTTCTCGGTTTCTTAATTTTTTTCAAATGTGTGCGACAAATTTCCCAAATCTCGAAATATCTAACCTAATAACCCTATCTTAGTATCGGTTTTGTTTATTTCTCAATTTGGTCGCATATTATTGCTCAGTTTCTTAATTTTTTTTAAATGTGTACGACATCTTTCCCAAATCTCGAAATATCTAACCTAATAACCCTATCTTAGTATCGGTTTTGTTTATTTCTCAATTTGGTCGCATATCATTTCTCGGTTTCTTAATTTTTTTCAAATGTGTGCGGCAAATTTCCCAAATCTCGAAATATCAAACCTAATAACCCTATCTTAGTATCGGTTTAGTTTATTTTTTAATTTGGTCGCATATTATTTCTTTGTTTGTTAATTTTTTTTAAATGTGTGCGACATCTTTCCCAAATCTCGAAAAATCTAACCTAATAACCCTATCTTAGTATCGGTTTTGTTTATTTCTCAATTTGGTCGCATATCATTTCTCGGTTTCTTAATTTTTTTCAAATGTGTGCGGCAAATTTCCCAAATCTCGAAATATCTAACCTAATAACCCTATCTTAGTATCGGTTTTGTTTATTTCTCAATTTGGTCGCATATCATTTCTCGGTTTCTTAATTTTTTTCAAATGTGTGCGGCAAATTTCCCAAATCTCGAAATATCTAACCTAATAACCCTATCTTAGTATCGGTTTTGTTTATTTCTCAATTTGGTCGCATATCATTTCTCGGTTTCTTAATTTTTTTCAAATGTGTGCGACAAATTTCCCAAATCTCGAAATATCTAACCTAATAACCCTATCTTAGTATCGGTTTTGTTTATTTCTCAATTTGGTCGCATATCATTTCTCGGTTTCTTAATTTTTTTCAAATGTGTGCGACAAATTTCCCAAATCTCGAAATATCTAACCTAATAACCCTATCTTAGTATCGGTTTAGTTTATTTTTTAATTTGGTCGCATATTATTTCTCGGTTTGTTAATTTTTTAAATTTATGCGACATCTTTTCCAAATCTAGAAATATCTAACCTAATAACCCTATCTTAGTATCGGTTTAGTTTATTTTTCATTTTGGTCGCATATTATTTCTCGGTTTGTTAATTTTTTTTAAATGTGTGTGACATCTCTATAAAATCTCGAAATATCTAAGCTAATGACCCATTCCTAGTATCGGTTTAGATATTTTTCATTTTGGTCGCATATTATTTCTCGGTTTCTTAATTTTTGTTAATGTGTGCGACATTTTTCCCAAATTTCGAAATAGTATCGGTTTAGTTTATTTTTTATCTTGGTCGCATTTTATTTCTCGGTTTCATATTTTTTTTTTCAAATTTATGCGACATCTTTTCCAAATCTAGAAGTATCTAACCTAAGAACCCTATCTTACTATCGGTTTAGTTTATGTTTCATTTTGGTCGCATATTATTCCTTGGTTTCTTATTTTTATTTTAATGTATGCGACATCTTTCCCAAATCTAGAAATATCTTACCTAATTACCCAATCTTACTATCGGTTTAGTTTATTTTTCATTTTGGTCGCATATTATTTCTTGGCTTCTTAATTTTTTTTAAAAGTCTGCGACAAATTTCCCAAATCTCGAAATATCTAACCTAATAACCCTATCTTAGTATCGCTTTAGTTTATTTTTTAACTTGGTCGCATATTATTTCTTGGTTTGTTAATTTTTTTTAAATGTGTGCGACATCTTTCCCAAATCTCGAAATATCTAACCTAATAACCCTAACTTAGTGTCGGTTTAGTTTATTTTTCAATTTGGTCGCATATTATTTCTTGGTTTCTTAATTTTATTCAAATGTGTGTGACGTCTTTCCCAAATCTAGAAATATCTTACCTAATTACCCAATCTTACTATCGGTTTAGTTTATTTTTCATTTTGGTCGCATATTATTTCTTGGCTTCTTAATTTTTTTTAAAAGTCTGCGACAAATTTCCCAAATCTCGAAATATCTAACCTAATAACCCTATCTTAGTATCGGTTTAGTTTATTTTTTAACTTGGTCGCATATTATTTCTTGGTTTCTTAATTTTATTCAAATGTGTGTGACGTCTTTCCCAAATCTCGAAATATCTAAACTAATAACCTTATCTCAGTATCGATTTAGTTTATTTTTCATTTTGGTCGCATATTATTTCTCTGTTTCTTAATTTTTTTTAAATGTGTGTGACATCTCTCAAAAATTTCGAAATATCTAAGCTAATAACCCATTCCTAGTATCGGTTTAGTTATTTTTCATTTTGGTCGCATATTATTTCTCGGTTTCTTAATTTTTGTTAATGTGTGCGACATTTTTCCCAAATCTCGAAATAGTATCGGTTTAGTTTATTTTTTATCTTGGTCGCATTTTATTTCTCGGTTTCCTATTTTTTTCAAATTTATGCGACATCTTTTCCAAATCTAGAAATATCTAACCTAAGAACCCTATCTTAGTATCGGTATAGTTTATTTTTCATTTTGGTCGCATATTATTTCTCGGTTTCTTAATTCTTTTTAAATGTGTGTGACATCTCTCTAAAATTTCGAAATATCTAAGCTAATAACCCATTCCTAGTATCGGTTTAGTTATTTTTCATTTTGGTCGCATATTATTTCTCGGTTTCTTAACTTTTTTTAATGTGTGCGACATTTTTCCCAAATCTCGAAATAGTATCGGCTTAGTTTATTTTTTATCTTGGTCGCATTTTATTTCTCGGTTTCCTATTTTTTTCAAATTTATGCGACATCTTTTCCAAATCTAGAAATATCTAACCTAAGAACCCAATATTAGTTTCGGTTTTGTTTCATTTTCACTTCTAAAGTGCAACAGACAAAGAACGACTGACTTATGTTGGAAGTACTTCTATTAACAGCATACCCCCTGACAAATAGCGGTCGGCAGCTGTGATCACAGAAGAGTAATGTTGTATGTACAATAGGCGGTCTCTGTACAGTATTGTTTAATTTGAAAGGCTCTTGAAACAATAACACTAGGTGTTTGATTACTCCCAGGACACCTCATATTTACAGGCACGCCTCAGATATACAGGCGCCTCAGATTTACAGGCTCGCGCTACGGTGATATATGGGATTAGTATACTAAAACTGGAATATTCCCCACATAAGTTTTCATATATTCAACTTCTCTAAAAGTTTGGAAGTTGCTACTTGTCATAAAAATCTATTCATGATTTTTTTATTGTGGGTTTAAAGTACCTTTAGCACCATGCATACATGTTACAACCACATGGGTATGCATCCTTGATTCAGACATTTCTTTCTATCTATTTTGCCAGAGTTGATTGCTTGTTGTTGATGAAAGACTCAGTGAGAATAACTTCATCCCAGCACGACCAAGAGCAAAAGAAGCCGAAAAATCGAGCTCAGAACGTCACAGAGAATTTGGTCGGAATTGCACTTACAGTTGCAAAAGTCAAAGCTGTAGCGCAGCATTATGAGACATTAATATGCTGTCATGCTTCACTATAAACCATACCACCAGTTCTGGTGTGGAAGGAAATGTTTCTGGAGCAACTGCTGAATAGCTTGCAGAAAGTCTGCACAAGGAAATAAGCAGTGCACATCCAGGCATACCGATTAGCACAATTAATGAATCATGGAAGGGAACAGTGTGTGACGGTGAGTGCCAGGCAATCGGGTTTAAATCAACATTGGCTGCCCTTTGTGAACAAAAAGATGCTGGCACATCTTCATGCATTGCCGGATACAGTTCATTTCTTAGATTTGGCCATAAAGAGTGTGTTTGATGGAATGACCAGTAACTCTCAAGTGTTTGTTCAGAGATTGATTGAGCGATCAAGTGTCATCGGTGCAAAATATAACCTAGCAAACCTGTCATGCAACCAAGCCCATTGCCAGGTGCAATTGTTGATGAATTGAAACCAATTCATACTAAGATTTTTCATAGAAACTGTCCCGTTTACTACAATTTCCTTCAATTCCTTCTCCGCGTTGCTATGTGTAGTGCTATGTTTGTGTTTCCCGTTTTATGTTGCCATTAGGTAGTCATGGTTTCTTGCTCCAAATAGTATTGTACTAGTAGTGGGGTATAGTATTTTGTAAGTAGTGTGATTAAGTAATATGTATTGTAACTGTTTAGATTGAATGTAAACAAACTAATGTACTCGATATCAATGCTGAGATGCCGAATGCCGGATGCCAATGACGGATGCCAGAGTTTACAAATGGCCTCGCCAGACCTACAATCCCGGATAAAACTCATGAGACAAGGATGTAAATACACATCTCTCATTATATGAATGCTCCCCCTTCCCCCGTTTCAATGTTGTTTTGGAATCAAGCATCCAAAATGAGAAGTACATTCCTTAAGATCCACAAAAAAACCAACATTGAGTTGGGGGGAGGCGGTCATTGCTATTTTCTGCTTGGTTCTCGAGAAGAGACTAAAAACATTGCAGATTTTAAGCTTCTCTCATTGAGTTTTGTCCGCGATTGTCTTCTGAAAAATGTCATAATTTTGTTCTAGAAAATTGATACTAAACATATGTTCAGTTTATAAAGAAGCCATTAAACTGAATGGATTGGATTGTATCAATGGTTGGTCACATGATCAAACATAATCATTGCTTAATTGCCCAATAAAACATCATAAATCATGCATTTCAGTGACTTTCTAACCCTTTCATTTCGAATTGCCAATCATCAACAATTAATATGGTCGCAAGAAGAGCTATTACAGCAGATACGAGGGCATACATAAAATATAAGAAAAATACACCAGTTGATCAACTTGCAAAAGAAACAGGAGTATCCAGAGCACACACCAATACATGATGGAAAGAGCCAGTTGGTCTGAAAGTGTTATCAAGGATAGGAGTTGGAGGGCGACCAAAAAGTTGACAAACTGGGATGAGAGAAGGATTATTCGCCTGATTAAAAAACTACGAATGCAACATCCAAACTGGACAATAAAAAGGTTAATGGACCAAGCGGACATGAAAACTGTCTCTGTTCGTACAGTAAGACGACTTTTGAACAAGAAGGGCCTTTACTACCTCCAAGCACGGAAAAAGACAAAATAAACTTACTGAGAACTGAGTACTGAGAAGCTATGACAAGGATGTTTGGAGCAACCAGATAGCTTTCTACTTAGATGGAGTTGGACTTGTGCATAAACGCAACCCGATGGACCAATCCTTAGCACCACATGGCAGAGTTTGGCGTAAGAAAAGTGAAGGACTTTCACCAGGGTGTACCTCAAAAGGAAGTGCTTGTGGAACTGGCAGGAATTATGTTCACTTACTGGTAAATATCACCTATGGGAAAGGAGTAATTTTCATGGAAAAATACGACAAAATGACTGGTGAATACTTTGCAGACTTCTTAAGAAGAAATTTTGATTCACTGATTGAAAAATCAGGCAAGGGTACACGACTTTGGGTTCAACATGGAGACCCTTGCCAAAATTCAAACAAATCAATTTTTATCGATTTAGATTAGTTTCCTATGTATATTGTATGTATATAGAAAGCTAGAAGAATGGTGACAAACAAACAAATCAAAAGAAGCTCAAGATGAAGTGAATTCCGAGTTATTTCGATTACCACCCAGAAGTCCGGATCTAAATCCCATTGAAAATCTTTTCAAGATTGCTAAAGAGGAGTTGAAAGAAGATGCAATTATTCGAAACATTACTTCTGAGGATAAAATTGAGTTTGAGAAGAGTATGAGACACCTTACTGTCAATACCAGCAGCAACTATTGATAAAGTTATAATGTCTATGGACAAACAATTACATAGATAATTGCGAAAAAGGAAGATCAACTGAAGTACTGAATAACAAACAAATTCAATTATTGTAGAGTTATCAAATGTATATGTCAAGTAGAACGGCTATATCTGATGTTTCATGACACCAGGCCCTACAGCCGACATTAGAAAGATTGTAATTTTTGTGTGGCATTGTAACTGAATGGATATGGTATTCATTTTTGAAAAATGAAATTGAAATGATAAACAGTTTTTTTAACGACCTGCCTTGAAATACACTTGGACATATAGTCTTTTAAACTTTAAAGTTCCTTGGTCACCAGTAAAGGTGTGTGCATATTTTCATTGGACAGTTTCTATGTTCTAACGTTATACTAATGTTACTGTTATAGTGTGCAACTCACGGTTAACCCTTTGCTTAACCGTACGGTTAACCCCACAGACAGCCTTTGCAAATAATTAATTATACGCAAAATTTGAAGGACGATGACGCTTAACCGTCCTTTTTATAAAATAAATTGTATTATACATTCATTATTTGAAAAGGGGTTAACTGTTATATTGCCTATGAAATCAACTTGCTAATGCAAAATTAAGCTAATATATGGCTTTATCAGCAGGGTTAAGCGAATGGTTAACCGTTGGTCAACCGAAGGGTTAACCGTAATTTAGTAAATTTAAAAAGGTAGCAACTAAACAAACATTTCCTGACCTGCAAAGTAAAAAGTAGCAAGATTTGTTCACTAATATGGTCCATAGTCACATGTCTTCACCAAGAAGTGCCAGTTGAGAGAAGCACTTTCCGCAGTGAGGCAATTCTTTTTGCTGTGCTTGAGGTATTTGGTGAGTGAAAGTGAACACTTTCTAGCGTGCAGCCATCATTTCATTCTCTCTTTCATCCAATGTGTTATATTTTCCAACGTATGTGATGGGAGATTTACTGGTTGCAAATATGGGCGTGTCTTTTTCCAAATAAATATCTCTCGCATAGATTGACTTTGGAGCCGGAAAATGTATGGGTTGACCCTCCAACAATAGAAGAAGCTCTTTCCAGGCAATGACCTCACTGCTCCACCGAAAATCATTTAAAAGTATTTCTGCCTTCTCTACTCCGAACCAGGCATAGCTTGTTGTGGTTGGGTTTGCAAATGTCTGAAAGATTGACGTCAGTGGTGACAGTAAAAACGTTTTTCCCCAATTGGCAGGCCCAACGATAATTATGTTACAAAATTTTCCACGACCCTTGACCAAGGGATCTCTCAGGGCTGCTGCAAAAACATAGGGATGAATGTTATTTTGCTTCAGCACTTCATTTGCACACGTTAGCCATTCACCGGCACATCCTTCAACGCAATTCCCGTTTTTTGCTTGGTTTCTGATTGTCTCCGTTCTTGAGCGACTTTCTCTTTGTATTGCAGACATTGCTTCGTTCATTTTCCAGGCTGTAGCTATGAGTTCTTGCAATCCTTTTTCTGACTTACCCGGAACATACTTGGCCAGGTCTTTCTTTCCCTCTGCTTTCTGCTCGTTTTCTAAGGCCAGCAATTCCACTTCACGCTTAATGTCATTTTGCAGTAAAATTTCCGATACTTCCAAGTTACTTAGTCTTCTCCGATTTCTGTTTGATTGCATACCAGATTGCACACCAGACGGACCTGGAACTTCACCAGTGCCACTGTCGCTGGCTTTCCTTTCCAATGCGGCTTTACGTCCAGTTGCCTTTGTACAGGCTTTTGTCTTGGGTGATTCAACTGCTCGCAAATTTGGATGAGCATCACTATGGAATGACTGCATGTCCTCTTCCATCGCATACAGGTAGGCCAAGTAACATTTGTCGTGCTTGGTTGAAAAATGAACCGATATCTCATACTTTTCCATTAGATGTTTCTTTGCAGATTTCCATCGTTTTGGTTCGGTCAACTTTATTGCCATATGGTAATGAGGAGCTCCATCAGCATGCCTCTCTGCACAACATACGGCTGGTGTAAAATGCAGGTCAAATTTTTGCAGGTCTCTGCGGCAGGTCACCGCGAGAGCCAAGGGCTCATAGGCTGCATAAAGGAATTCTGTTGTTTAATTGCAGTATTCGCAAAAGGTATGAAGGTGGCAAAATGATTTTTTTATTTCTCCGAAAGCTCACAAAACTGTGTAATAATGCCTCTCACTTTGGTGTTAAAATGTGAATGCAATCCTAGCCCCGCTTTTGTCATTACACACACCTTGTTACACCGTTAGTGATGTTTATCAATTTCCTTTGTTTTTCACTTTACAGAAAGTGACAATACCTTGACATTGAAGAAAGCCGCTCTACCCCATGACGATACTCTGCGCAGAAATCAAACGACTGAAAGCTTTAACCAGCTGGTGATGTAATTCTGATCAAAGAATTGGTGCTATAATTCTCAATACCTCAAATAACTTTAGCAACCACATTGATGATTCTGCATTCAAAAATAAGAAACCAATTAAGAAACCTTTAATACGTAGTAAAATGGACAAAATTTCATCTTAGATTTAGAAACTTTTAGTACTATGGCCTGATCCTAGTTTCTTATAAAAAACGTGTATCTAAGAAAGATTTAAGGATTTCATGGGATCTTGGGATTTCATGCAGATTTCAAGGAGAGCTCCAGGGGTTTCCAGATTTTAAAGAATTTCTAAAGGATTTCCGGATTTTTTCCCGGATTTCCAGTTAAAGTGTACGAGATTTTTGAAGTTTAATGCCCCTCGCATTTTGCCCGGACCTTGACCAAACAAACAGAACTTTAATCGCTTATAAACCGAAAAACAAAAGGGAAGGGATCAAGGGTATGCTTTCGGAAATTTTCTGAAAATGTATTATCTGAAAGATTATTAGGTAAATGACTTGGCTTAGTTATTGGGGCACATCTAGCCACTTCACTTTGACACATTACATGTCAACACTAACAGCTCTCAGTATCTCATACACAACAGAATTCCTTTATGCAGCCTATGAACCCTTGGCCCTCGTAGTGAACTGTCACAGTGACCTGCAAAAATTTGACCTGCATTTTACACTAGCTGGCACAACATACCCATTGCTTCACGCTAGCTTTGCTGCTGCTTTTATGCTGGGAACTTTCAACTACTGCATCTGCCAATGATTTTCTTGTAGGAAACATATTTAAATTTGCACGACTATAAGTGATTGAATACCTATTCCGCACTGTTCTGTGATCAAGCTCTTCTCCTTACTCGAAAACGTTCACCATTGTCCTATCTGCTTAAGTTTTTCGCTTTCAAAACACGACTCATTGAAGTTATTTCATCTGATATAATGAATGTGTTTGCTACTTTTTATGGAGCGAGATTCTGCCATTGACTTCATTTGTCGGAAATATTATTTATTTCACCCTAATGCTGCATGATGTGATGAAAATTTGTTTTGTGGGAGGCACAAAGATAGAACCTCTTTCACAGCCATTTAGCGCTACCAACAAGTGGCACAAAAGAGTCTCATTGACAATCATAGCAGCTTGCACTCATATTATGCATGAGTGTTATGATTCTGGAGACACACAGCGTCTCTTTGGGTCTTTTCTCCGATTTAAAAGGTCATCTTTTGAAACCCAGGTCAGAGGACAATCCCGGACAAAACTCATGAGACAAGAATGTAAATAAACATCTCTCGTTATATGAATGCTCCCCCTTCCCCCGTTTCAATGTTGTTTTGGAATCAAGCGTCCAAAATGAGAAGTACATTCCTTAAGATCCACAAAAAAACCAACATTGAGTTTGGGGGAGGGGGGTCATTGCTATTTTCTGCTTGGTTCTCGAGAAGAGACTAAAAACATTGCAGATTTTAAGCTTGTCTGACTGAGTTTTGTCCGGGATTGTAGCTTAGAGGGATATTATGTCATGCATTTTACTGTAACCCATAAAGATTCTCACTTGTTCTCCCCACTTTGCCCATGTTACTGAGCTCCTGTCTTGTTTTTCCCGCATTTCCCTGGCCCAAGACCATGTTTCTCAGATATTTCCCCTATTGAGGCTGTTTAGCTCCCTACTTCCTTTCATTTCATTTTTCATTTCAATTTATTAAGGAGAGTTGCCCTTCACCCAATTGGGTGGTTTTCAAGGGGCCCTCCACATAAAAACTTACAATACAATAAATAATCGGTTAAAAACATTTCAAACTACTTACAATATATATACAAAACTAAAAAGTAAACCCTAATTTGCTAAATTAAAAGAAATGTACATAAACACCAATAGACTGGGAAAACCTCTCCAACGATCGAGCAGCCAGGGCACCAATTGTCCCCGCGCCCGACCCCCGCCAAATCGACAACGGAAACCCCAAGACAGATCTCCATCGCTGATCCAGCAGCGAATCAAGCACAGAGACCGCGGGCCGTGGCGAGCCACCCAACCGCAAGAAAAGTCCCCCAGTCTATTGAATGTTCTGTTTGAAGACGGCAAAGGAGGGGGGAGTCCCTAATTTAAGATTCAAGAACCAAGAACCAGAACCAAGAACCAAGAACCAAACCACCCTAATTTAAGAACCGGAATTTAAGAACCAAGCTTAGACACGCTAATTTAAGAACCGGAATTTAAGAACCAAGTTTAGACACCCTAATTCAAGAACCGGAATTTAAGAACCAAGTTTAGACACCCTAATTTAAGAACCGGAATTTAAGAACCAAGTTTAGACACCCTAATTTAAGAACCGGAATTTAAGAACCAAGTTTAGACACCCTAATTTAAGAACCGGAATTTAAGAACCAAGTTTAGACACCCTAATTTAAGAACAGGAATTTAAGAACCAAGTTTAGACACCCTAATTTAAGAACAGGAATTTAAGAACCAAGTTTAGACACCCTAATTTAAGAACCAGAACTTAAGAACCAAGTTTAGACTCCCTAATTTAAGAACCGGAATTTAAGAACCAAGTTTAGACACCCTAATTTAAGAACAGGAATTTAAGAACCAAGTTTAGACACCCAAATTTAAGAACCAGAACTTAAGAACCAAGTTTAGACTCCCTAATTTAAGAACCGGAATTTAAGAACCAAGTTTAGACACCCTAATTTAAGAACTGGAATTTAAGAACCAAGTTTAGACACCCTAATTTAAGAACTGGAATTTAAGAACCAAGTTTAGGTGCCCTAATTTAAGAACCAGAATTAAAGAACCAAGTTTAGACGCCCTAATTTAAGGGATTGAGTGGCCTCACTGGAATTCATTTCAAATTGGTTGAAATAACACTTTGTTGCAATTTCTTGATTGTATCCCATTTTGATGCACTTTGCGACCAGATTAAAAGTTAACTTTTGCAGTGTTTGTTATTTGATTATCTATCTATTCTTTTTCTCATTAATTTTGTTATTTGTTAATTTCGTCCATTTCCTATTTCGTTATTAGGTAATTAACTCCGTTTCTTATTCAACAAAAGGAAAAATGAATAGAATTTTTCATTGTCGTGTTTGGCACGCGAAAATCACCACATTTAGATATGCCTGGCTTTTCTGGAGAAACCTCAATTTTCTGAAGAAAAAACCTGGTTTATCTGAGATAATCCTAGAAACCAAGTTTTTCTCGGATAAACTTAGCATTTCTCCAGATAAATCTCTGGATAAACTAGGTTTTTCACCAGAAAGCAAGAAGGCTGATTTTTCTGACTAAAAGCGGGCTTATCAGAAAAACCAAGTCTTTCTGCAGATAACCTAGGATTTTCTCCAGAGTGCAAGACTGCGTTTTATCTAACTGAATGTGAGGTTGTCATCGAAAGAACTATGCTTATCCGCAGCTTTACGTATCGAAACTTTACAAGCTCAGATCATAATCGGACAACAAATATTTCATGCAGTACTAAAGTGAAACTTTGGGGTGGGGGGTTAAGTTCAGCACCTACACTTACACCGCCTACCACAGCAGAGAGACCTTTCAAACTATAGGTGGTCTTGAGATTCATACGAAGCATGTCCAGGGGAGTATCACTTTCCATAAATCCTGTACACCTTTGACAAAAGATCATTTGTTTTCATGAAAAATCTCTGAAAATTCTATTGTTTTCAAAAAACTCTCTTACACTTTTCTGGAAGAGTGTATGGCACACGAAAATCACCACAATAAGTAAGATAAACCTGTAAACCTAGTTTTTCTGGTGAAAAACCTGGTTTATCTTAGCAGATAATCTTAAGTTATCTGTGAAAAACTAGGTTTCACAAGAAACATTCACTTCGAGATAAACAAGGTTTTCCTGAATGAAAGGAAGGCTCATCAGACAAATAAGGTTTTTTAAAACTACTGTATGCTTTTCTAGAGAAAACGATCCAGAAAAACTTGGTTTTCAAAAACTAGCATTTTCTGGAGAAAACCAGGTTTTTCTCAGATAAACCAGCAGGCCTTTTCTTGAGGAATGTTGCACAAGAGTGCTAAAACGCTCGTGTAATTTCGTTTGCGCGAGCGATCGCTCAGGTAAAGATTCACAAGCACTGTTTATTCCTTGGAAAAGCAAGTTACAGTGAATCTCGATATTATTATTGTCAAATGAGAATGAATTGTTAGAATGTTAGTCTTTTCAATCATATGGTAAGCACGGATAGGATACCATCGTTTTTTCGTCTTGTCTCATCACGATGAATCTTTACTTTCTATCTTCTGTTTCTGGAGTGTATTTGGTCTTACTATTTATCAACTCTGAACATCGGGCAGGGAATTTTCTTGGCTCCTTCTTTAATTTAGTCCACAATTTTATTCGCCGTAATTCAGTTAAGATACGGTAAACAGTACGACGCTCTCATATCGAAGAGCTTTAAATGGGAAGAAAGGTTTTGCATTCGGTGATAAACGTAAAGGATCGATGCACGTTGATTGATGAAATGACGAATCGGATGTCTGGCAATCATATTTGTACCATTGATGAGCCTTCTGCTACAATGTTGATTCCCCATTTGCGGTTTCTATGAGGATGATTCCTTGTCTTCTTGAAAGACTTAAAATTTCTTCCGAAAGTTGGTTCCCTTCTTTTAGTATCTTAGGCCCCGTTCATGATGTTGAAATTCTTTAAATTATATTTCCGTTGCTCTTAGAACCAATGTTTAATTAAATCATCTCCCCTACCGATCCCAGTAAGATACTTTCCAGCTTTAACTATGAGCTTATAATGTAGTTATTCTAATATCAGGTTTCTATCGCATGTTTATACTACTTTTATTTTGTTTTCCCGAAAAAGATGTTTTCTTGAAGTATGATCATTTCCACCTGAGGTCAAATCCATTTATGCTGTTTTTCACAACTTAACAGAAGATTTGTTCATTGATCTAGGAGAATCTTATTGCAATTCACAAGAAATTGTTGAGAGCGATTTCCCCTAAAATTGGCAATTTTGCGAGAGCGATAAAGAGCTCGCGTGATCATGTTTGCGCGAGTGCTGACGCGATCGCGAGCGATCGCTCGCGTAAAACGAAAGAGCCTGAACCAGGTTCACATGGAGAAAAACTAGGTTTATCTGAGAAAAACCTGGTTTATCTAATTGTGGTGATTTTGGGGTCCCATAGTCGTGATGTCTATGGCACGCCATTTGCAGAAAAATGACATAATATAGGATCATGTCACATAAACTAAGATTATGTGCACATAAACTAGGATTATGTTACATAAACTATGATTGTGTACATAATCCTTGTTTATGTGCACATCTTAGTTTATGTAACATAATCCTAAATCATGTGCAAATGACATTCCATAGATGTCCTGTTTTGTTCATTTTCACTTTCATAAGCATAAAAGGGTTTACACAAAGTTCAGGAATTTTGGTTCTGAACTTGGTTCTTAAATTATAAACTTGGTTCTTAAATTCTGGTTCTTGAATTAGGGTGTCTAAACTTGGTTCTTAAATTCTGCTCCCTAAATCAGGGTGTCTAAACTTGGTTCTTAAAGGGTCTGTTTCATCCAGCATGCCTTGCACGTGTCATCTCTTGGTTTGCCTTTGTTGTCGCCATTTTCATGGCCCATGAAAATGGCGACAAACAAAGGCCAACTAAGAGACAACACGTGCAAGGGATGCTGGATGAAACAGACCCTTTAAATTCTGGTTCTTAAATTAGGGTGTCTAAACTTGGTTCTTAAATTCTGGTTCTTAAATTAGGGTGTCTAAACTTGGTTCTTCAATTCCGGTTCTCAAATTAGGGTGCCTAAACTTGGTTCTTAAATTCTGGTTCTTAAATTAGGGTGTCTAAACTTGGTTCTTAAATTCCGGTTCTTAAATTAGGGTGTCTAAACTTGGTTCTTAAATTCCGGTTCTTGAATTAGGGTGTCTAAGCTTGGTTCTTAAATTCTGGTTCTTAAATTAGGGTAGTTTGGTTCTTCGTTCTTGGTTCTGGTTCTTGGTTCTTGAATCTTAAATTAGGAACACCCCCTTGTTTCTAAACTTGGTTCTTAAATTCCGGTTCTTAAATTAGGGTGTCTAAACTTGGTTCTTAAATTCCGGTTCTTAAATTAGGGTGTCTAAGCTTGGTTCTTAAATTCCGGTCTTAAATTAGGGTGTCTAAACTTGGTTCTTAAATTCCGGTTCTTGAATTAGGGTGTCTAAGCTTGGTTCTTAAATTCCGGTTCTTAAATTAGGGTGTCTAAACTTGGTTCTTAAATTCTGGTTCTTAAATTAGGGTGTCTAAGCTTGGTTCTTAAATTCTGGCTCTTAAATTAGGGTGTCTAAACTTGGTTCTTAAATTCCGGTTCTTGAATTAGGGTGTCTAAGCTTGGTTCTTAAATTCTGGTTCTTAAATTAGGGTAGTTTGGTTCTTGGTTCTTGGTTCTGGTTCTTGGTCCTCGAATCTTAAATTAGGGACTCCCCCTTGTTTCTAAACTTGTTTCTTAAATTCCGGTTCTTAAATTAGGGTGTCTAAACTTGGTTCTTAAATTCCGGTTCTTAAATTAGGGTGTCTAAACTTGGTTCTTAAATTCCGGTTCTTAAATTAGGGTGTCTAAACTTGGTTCTTAAATTCTGGTTCTTAAATTAGGGTGTCTAAACTTGGTTCTTAAATTCTGGTTCTTAAATTAGGGTGTCTAAACTTGGTTCTTAAATTCCGGTTCTTAAATTAGGGTGTCTAAGCTTGGTTCTTAAATTCCGGTTCTTAAATTAGGGTGTCTAAACTTGGTTCTTAAATTCCGGTTCTTAAATTAGGGTGGTTTGGTTCTTGGTTCTTGGTTCTGGTTCTTGGTTCTTGAATCTTAAATTAGGGACTCCCAAAGGAGGGTGCCTGTTTGATCTCAGCTGAGAGGTTGTTCCATAGTTTTGCACCTCGATAAGAAAAACATTTCTGCCCATTTACGGATGTTTTCCTTGGCAGCCTCAAGTCTGTTTTCGTATTTCGAAGGTTGCGAGAGCTGAAGGCGGAGTTTCTTGTGAAAAGATCGCTCATGTACTGCGGAGCAAGCCCATTAATAGATTTATATACCATCAGTCTAGAATCCTGGTCAACAAGCTCGCGAACGGTTTTCCAACCAAGACTCTCGATGAGAGGCCTACTTGGAGCATCAAAGCTGTTGTTCGTTACAATTCTGGCGGCTCTGTTTTGAAGCTTTTGGAGCTGATCAATATCAGTAGTGTCAGAACAACCCCATACAGAGCAGCAGTATCGAAAATGGGCTCCACAATACTCGAGTACAATGTTTTCAAAGAAGCAATTGGAAGAATATTCTTTGCATGTTTTAAAAATCCGATGGCTCGTGATACTTTGGTGGATACCGTTTTAATATGTTCTTTCCAATCTAGACCATTGTCAACGTGAACACCAAGGTATTTGGTCTTATTGACAACGTCCAATTCACCACCACGAATTTTAGGATGCAATTTTTCTGCAGCATTGTTTAAAGTTCGATGCTTTGGTTTGGTTGCAATTAACATAGATTGTGTTTTAGCAACGTTTAGTGAAAGCTTATTGCCCTTCAGCCATGAGTCTAAGTGCGCAAGATCGTCATCAATAGCTTCATTCAGCTGAGAAATGTCTCTTGATTTTAAGCAAAGGCTAGTATCATCAGCATACATGGATACAGTTGAACCTTGGACAGCACTAGGGAGATCATTGATGTATATCAAAAAAAGAAGTGGCCCCAGACAAGACCCTTGGGGTAATCCTATTTCAACGACCCCAGTTCTTGAATCGACCCCACCCACTCTGCAGAACTGTTTTCTGTTAGAGAGATAAGACTGAAACCAAGACAGTTCCCTTTGCTGAACACCGTAGTGTTCAAGCGTTTTGCAGAGAAGGTCGTGGTCGACTGTGTCAAATGCCTTTTTAAGATCAATGAAGACTGTACCCACCATCTGTCCAGTGTCCAACCCACTATACAAATCGTCGGTATTTTTAAGTAAGCAGGTCAATGTAGAATGTAGAATTCCTCTCCCCTAAGTATCTGCTCCCACATTTTTTGTTTCAAAATTTGTTTGTTTATTGCATTACCTCATTCCCTCAGCCCTAAATCAAAGATTGTTATGTCATGTAATTTCACTGTTGCCCATAAAGATTTCCCCTGGTTTTCCCCATTTTGCCCATGTTACTGAGCTCCTGACTTGTGCTTTCCAAATTTCCCCTATCCAAGATCGTGTCTCTTACATGTTTTTCTTTCCATTTGTCTCCCCTCAGTTTCTGTTCCCACATGTTTCTATCCCCAGATATTTTCCCTATGCTGAGTGTATAGTTGCCTTAAGGTCACTCTGCAACACGCTCTGATGAGCACGGAAAGCGGGTTTTCAGAAATCCTTCGCTTTAGAAACTTGTTAATTGCTCTGCAACCAATCGGGCTATCGAAATTCTGTAAAAAGTATTGGATTGCTCATATTCTTGGCAATCGAACAACATATTTAACATAACTGTTTGTTTTCACGGCTTTGGAGAAGTGTCACGATATGCTTAGGCCCCTCTTGTTCCCCACCCTAAGGTACTTAGGCCCTTTAGGTTTGTAGTTAGCAATTTTCGTCTATTACGTAGGAGTCTATTTACATCCCGTTAGGAATCCCCTTCTTGCACAGATTTGCATGACGCTGCAGGAAGAACTCCCCTCTTTTGTTCTCAGTTTTGTTTACGTTAGGGATTTGCCCCAAACAGTGTTGTAATTCCTTATTTTAGCTGCAGTAGTTTTACGTAATGCTCCCTTTCGAGAAACATTATTTAGTTTACGTAATAAGTTTAATTTGCTACATTTGGTAATGCATAATTTTAGAACTTGATTTAGAATAAATAATGGACACTTTACTTTAGATTTTAGATAGCTCTAGGCAGACGGCCTAGGGGTAGGGAGTACACGTATTTGTAGTACTTTCCTAGAGGCTAGAGTTTAGCCTGTGTTAAAGTGTGTAAGAAATTTCACGTATACTCTTTAAATTTCGCTTCATTTTTATGTCTGAAACCTTGAGGTTCGTGACAACTTAAATTGTGACAGGAGCGGGATATTATCAAGAGAAATACTTGACGAACCTTATTTTTAAAAGTTTGCCACGATCAAATAGTTTGCATCGAGAAGGATGGCATTTCAAGGAGACCCTGAAGACAATGAAGCGATAGCAGCTGATGGAGATGAAGCTCTGCACGAAACCTTGGTGAGAGGAAATGCGAGACCAAGAAGAACGATAGTCGACATTCGTCCATTTTCAGGCAGAGGTGACGAAGACATTTCAGAGTGGTTGATTCGTTGGGATGTCGCCGCAAATGCAAACAACTGGACACCAGCACAGCAGCTGACGATGATACCTGCGTACCTGATAGGAAGAGCTGGACGAATTTTCTGGAGATTATCAGCAGAGGTACGAAATGATCTGGATGAGCTGAAGAACTGTCTTGATGAGTCGTTCAACAAACAGGAAAAGCAATTCCTGGCAAGACAAAAACTTCAAGAAGTGACACAGGGACCCAAGGAGTCTGTCGTTGAGTTCTCAGAAAGAGTGGACAAGCTCACAGTGATCCAGAGGAGTACAGAAATACCAAAAAATGGATTTTGAAAAATGACTTTGGCTTTATTTTTCCTTCAAAGATAATACATGGATTAGTTTAATACAAAAAACCCCATTTAAATCGGAGGTATACTCGCGGAGCTAAAAATTCGCAAAGTTAACATAAACAAGTGAAATGCAACATTTAGTCAATTTCAGGATGAAATCTACATTTGCCTGCAATAAAGTAAACCTTCAAATGTTTGTAGATTCACTTTGCCAACTCGGATTTATACGAAATTTTTTTATCTGAAAGAGTAATGATTTGACTATAACTTGACTCGAAATTTAAATTTTCGCGATTTTCATTCCATTCAATTTTTGCGAATGCGGACTTGTACTTTTTTGGCAAGTTTACGCCTGAAAATTGCAAATACTTTGAAATTCAAGTCAAAAACATGAAATACATGTCAAAACATGTCTTCACAATACACTTTGTTGTTGAATTTGAAGCATTGGCTGCACTTTTGCCAGAGGTTTCGTACAAATTCGTACCCAAAAATCTTTCATGCAATTTTCTTTACTTGTGGTATTTTCGGGAAAATTTTGTAACTTTTTATAACTATTGTCGTATGATATGGAATGTATTTCTGAAGTTGTTATCAACGAGAAACCATGGATAAACCAAATGATCATGGACTTGCAGACATTCTAGATATCCTTTTATGTTAGTTTTATTTAAAATTTGTTCTCATGTTGTTCTTAAAGGTGATCTGAAGCGAAAATTTTTATTGATGCAAACGAAGGGCCCTGTCGATTGATAAGAAATCCTGTTGAAATTTTTTCGAAATCTCATTTCGTTTTTAAATTATCCAATGATTTTAAGTGTCAGTTGATGACGTCATATTGTTTGCAAATTATTAGGATTCTATATGGAAAGAAGCTGTATCTGATCTTTGGAAGGTTACAGTTTTAGGAGACATTTCACCTGAGCAGAATAAATGCAATAGACATCATTGCATCAACTGATGTGACCTTTAGAAAGGCACTTCATTTTAAAAAAAGGTCGTTGACTTTATTTCCCTTTGGAAACGTGGTCAACCTTGTATACTTTCTCGTACTTTTTGCAAACAAAATGACGTCACCAGCCAATCGTACAAATTAGTGGATAACTCGAAGATGAAACAAAGTATCAAAAAAAATTTTAATGACATTCTTCATCGTTCAACAGTGCTATTCACTTGCATCAATAAAAATTTTCGCTTCAGATCACCTTTAAGGTAAAATCCTTAATTATGAAATCGTGATAAAGAATGCAACAATAAAGGAATCAATATATGCTAAAGGTATCACAGTTGGAGTCACTCAAACATACATGGAATTTATGGCTGTTTTACTTTGGGTTAGAGTGTTGGGAGTTTTTGTTTTAAAACTTAAAGCGTCGCATCCAGTGTATAACCGTGCTGTTCCTTGTCCCATGCCATCATATGCACAACTGCAGAGAAGCTCTTGAAATCTACTCCACTCTAGCCTTTTATTTTGTAAATAAACCTTTCTATTTATTGTAAATTGATTCAGTTTGCAAGCAACGTTCTTTCCAGTCAAGATGAAAGCAACATCTAAGGTAAATATTCTTCTTAGATACTAAAAGTCCAACCAGAAACTGTAAATGTCCATCTTTCAGGCTCTTGTTAACTCTGGATGCATGACAAGAAATGATGCTGTGTTCACGATCTTACGAGTAGTATGTATTTTAAGATAACAAATAGTGAATTGCTGGTGTTCATTAATGAGCATGGCAATCTAAAGGATAAAAGTGTTAAGTTGATTACTAAATTTTCAAATGTTGCCAAGATATTCAAGGAAAGTTACTGTCTCAAAGCTGATGTCAAAACGCTCCAACTTACCTTAAAGCAAGTATTTGAAGTGAAAAATAAAGATGAGGAGTGGCTAGCGACAGTACGATCGTTTGAAACAGAAGTTAGTGAGCCTGTGAAAAAACGTGAACGAAAATCAGCTGGACGTCCAGCATCAACTTTACAAGACTGCCCAAGCAAAAATGTTGAAACTCGAATCTTGAAAGAAGGTCTCGAGTCAGTTGCTGCAATTGCACGCAAACAGGGAATAGAAAAAGAGGCTCTGTTAACAAAGCTTGTACAAGAGGCATGCAGATCTTATGAATGGGATATGGCAGAATTCCTTAGTAGTTTGAATGTGTCTAGTCCTGTGCCAATAAATGAGCTAACAGCGCTCTTCCACGTTGCAAACTTGTCGCAGAGACAATATCAGATGTGCAGAAACCTGCTTGTATGTAAGATATGGTGTTGAAGCCTTTAAGCCCAGACACGAGATTGACTCGTACAAGAAAAGTTTGTATCCTTCTGTTTCTGTTGAAAGTTTAACGCCCGGGGGGGGGGGTACTTCACTATAAATTCATACGGGGGTGTGCGCCGCAAGGATTTCTGTTACGACCCAATCCCAGAAATTTAGTCCGATATTGATACCCAATCCCAGAATATATGTCAGATATTGATACCCAATCAAAGAAGTAACAAAAGCAATTCGACGTCAAGAGGATAAGGGATAGAGGGCTGGGAACGGTTATTTTGGTTCCAAGTGGCCATTGGAACGAGGTTCTGATCTGAGGACGTTTTTCAACACAAAAATACTTGAAATCAGTTCACCTGAAACTGACCACGTGTTGCTCGAAAATTTATCCAGTTGTACTTTCATTCAACACCCATTACAGAATTTTGAGTAACCCCCAATCCCAGAAAATTCCGAGTGAAAGTATACCCCAATCACAGAAATTTTCCAGTAAAAGGATACCCCAATCCCAGAATTTTCAGGCCAAAAACTACCCAAAACTGGCGCACATCCCCGTCTTACCCAAAGTGAAGTACCCCCCCCCCCCCGGGGTTTAACGGCTTCCGTGAAAGTCAAGGAATTGTTTGATTCCACTTTGCATTCGATCGTTTTCAGCGAAAATTTGAGTGAGAAGCTTGCTGATATGCCAGAGCAGGCGACCCTCCTCTTTAATGTTAAAGCAGGGTTAGATGGGTCTTGTTCATACAAGAGGCGACACCAGTTGTCTGGAAATGTTGAGGACGATGCTTTGGCGGGGTGTTCTGAGCACTTCCTTGGTGTATTCATGACTCCAGTATCCATTGCTGTATCTTATGATGATGTAGAATCAATTGTTTGGGAAAATCCCTCACCCAATTCAATTTTCTACACACGACCGATCAAACTTGTCAAGGTAAAGGAGACAAGGGAACTGATCGAGAAAATATTCCCTGAGATACAGGCAGATGTTGATTCCTTACAGGTGCCTCATCATATTGAGGGTATTTTGCACAAAGTCGTTGTTAACACAAAGATAACAATGATCGATGGTAAAATGGTTGACCTTTTGCAAGGAGATTCTGGTGCATTTTGCCACTACTGTGATATATCAAAAAACTAATGCTAGTAGCCTTGAATTTGTAGCAGCAGCAGGCCCACAGGGTATGGTAATCACAAAAACAATAGAAGAATGTAATAGGCGATGGGAGCTAATAGAAAGTGGTCAGATAGCGTATAATGATCCCGAAAGACCTGGCCAGTGTCACAAGCCATTGCTTACCCAATCAGGCAGGCTTTTTGCGATCCTCCATCAGGAGCTCCGTTCACTAGACTTTGTCCTGAAAGATATGGAGTGAAGCTAACCGCTTAGTGAAGGAACGGATTGCTGCTGCCAAAATTCTTGCCATCAGTCACATCAAGGTAGCTTGTGGAGGGCTGTTGATAGATTCACCGACAGCAGCTGGCGGGAATGCAAACACTGGCCCTGTGGCCAGGAGATTTTTCAGTTCTGACAACCGGGAGGCTATTTGTTCTATAATTGATGAAGCCGAGGATCGCTACAATTATGGCTTACTGCTGGAGCAAATTAATATTTGCTTGGCCATTTCCGAAAGTGTCGACCCCTCTAAGATCCTCGATGTCGAGAAGTTCAAAGAGCATTGTTTCAACACAATGCTCCACATCTGCCTTTATTTCCCATTGGTTCAGATTAGTCCGACCGTCCACCAGATGCTTGCCCATAACTGGGAGCTGTTTCAAATTATGAATGGTGGTCCAATTGCTCGCTGGTCAGAAAGCGGGCTTGAGGCATGGAACAAACACAAGAAATTTTCGCAGTGGTGCTGGTTGTCGCGCACGTCAGAATTCAATTCAGAATAACATCAAAGATATTTTCATACGCATGCTTATTACTTCAGCTCCAGCCATAGCCAAAGCTCGACAAAATGTGTTAAAAAGAGAACGTCAAAGTTCATCAATCTTTGGTGTTCAAAGTCTGGAACAAACTGTCATTAACTCAATGTATGTTTAACTAACTCGAAAACGTTTGACTGACTCAAATTGATATGTTGAAACCTATATCCGACCTTTCATCGTTAGTTTCTACAGAGTGCACGGAAGAGGCAACTAGTTCAAAAATTAACTTCTCTGAAACAAAATGTCTGACATAAAGGATAGATATATACATAGTAACATGATTTACAGAGCCCTGACTAAGGTGCTTTTATTGAGAGAAATTATTTGTTAGTAGGCTGAAAATGAATAACTGAATTATAGCTGTAGGCCTACTATTCACAATATACATGATTTACAATCTGATGGCAGAATAAAGCTATCGATAAAGCTATACAAACCGGATGATAGCACACAAACTTAGCTTTCAGAGCATCATTACTGCAGTGAATCCCAGAATTTTGTTCCCCAGAAAAAGTATATGCTTTCAACCAGCGGCCTTTGTTTTAGTACTCGTTATATTACCGCTGCATAGTTTTAGATTATAGAATGTTACCTCACGAACAACATTAGTGTTATAACACTAGCATAAAAGGATATCTAGAATGTCTGCAAGTCCATGATCATTTGGTTCATCCATGGTTTCTCGTTGATAACAACTTCAGAAATACATTCCATATCATACGACAATAGTTTTAGAAAGTTACAAAATTTTCCCGAAAATACCACAAGTAAAGAAAATTGCATGAAAGATTTTTGGGTACGAATTTGTACGAAACCTCTGGCAAAAGTGCAGCCAATGCTTCAAATTCAACAACAAAGTGTATTGTGAAGACATGTTTTGACATGTATTTCATGTTTTTGACTTGAATTTCAAAGTATTTGCAATTTTCAGGCGTAAACTTGCCAAAAAAGTACAAGTCCGCATTCGCAAAAATTGAATGGAACGAAAATCGCGAAAATTTAAATTTCGAGTCAAGTTATAGTCAAATCATTACTCTTTCAGATAAAAAAATTTCGTATAAATCCGAGTTGGCAAAGTGATTCTACAAACATTTGAAGATTTACTTTATTGCAGGCAAATGTAGATTTCATCCTGAAATTGACTAAATGTTGCATTTCACTTGTTTATGTTAACTTTGCAAATTTTTAGCTCCGCGAGTATACCTCCGATTTAAATGGGGTTTTTTGTATTAAACTAATCCATGTATTATCTTTGAAGGAAAAATAAAGCCAAAGTCATTTTTCAAAATCCATTTTTTGGTATTTCTGGACTATTTTCTCGTTTCTGGATCACTGTGAAGCTGGTGACGAAAGGACACGATGGTTTGGATGATGGTGCACGAAAAGACCGGATTGCATGTGAGAGTTTTATCAAAGGACTCAGACAAGAAATTAAAGAGACAGTCTGGGAGAAGTGCCCAAACACATTTCAAGAGGCTGTCCAAGCTGCTGAGAGACGAGAAGTCTTTCTCAATTCCGTTGAAAAGCGTTCAAGGGTCAATGAAGTCTCAGAAGATATGATTGGCCTGATACAGAAATTCAACAAGGATGGAATCAAGAGCAATCAAGAAATATGGAAAGCGATACAAGGCCTCACAACAGCCGTCCAAGCATTGGCCAAGCAAGCAAAATCAAGAGTCTCCCAAACAGTCCATGTCCTCACCCATGCCAATGCAGAGCCCAAATCACAGAAGAGCCCCAATCACGTGCTTTTACTGCCATCAACCTGGACATGTGAGAAGAAACTGCCCTCAAAGACAACAACAAGCCAGTGCAGCAACAAGTGAATTTTCCCAGCAGACCACGCCCACTTCCTGATGCCAGAAGGAGGTGGAGGGGGGAAAGGAAGAGTCAACCCCTCCTGAACAACTTGGAGAGAGCGATTTGACAGGACTGGTCACCATGCTTGACTGATCTGAAAGCCAAAATGAATTAAAGTGCGAGGACAACTTTCGAAGCAGCATCCTTCATTCACTTAAGGACATTTCACAACCAAAAATCTCGAACATTTTTGGCAAAAATCATTTTTGTAGTAAAGAAATCCAATCAAAAATCCATAAATGTCCTTTGTTCTGAAAACGTCTGATACGCTTTTTTCAATGAGTGAAATGCCCTTTGACTTAGAAGGCATCCCCTGATCCAAATTTACCATTGGTGAAATGGAAATTTTGGCAACACAGTTGCATGACCTAGCCTTTCTCCGAAAAGACCATGCCCATCCCATACTCCACATGTTGTCTTCGGTTTCAACGAATCTCCAAGACCATATTTCACAGCAAAAGCAATCCACCCTTGTACTCTACATGTGGCCATGCCATTGAAACTTGATCTTTTTGATGAAGAAACGAACAACTTTCAAACAAATTATGAGCCGAGGCCTGATGTTACTGTTCAGTGCAATGGCAAGAAGAAGTTCGATTTTCCGGGCGCCTTGTGGCGCCCAGCTTTATGACATCACTACGTGAACAACAAAGTTTCTTTCATGGGACCCTGGAGGGGCCTGGGCCCCTTGGCACTGCCCCTTCTACCCCCCCCCTCCCGACAGTCCTTGTTGTGGAACTTAAAAAGCCATGGACTTTTAACCCTTTCAGGGCTAAATATAGAAGAGGCACTGATGAGAAATTCATTTATGACTTTCCTATGGTAAAAATAGACAGAGAATCCAAATGTTGACAAAATTCAACAGACAATATGGGATTGGAACAGGAAAAGAACAAAAGATCATACAGGTGAAGTCAATCATAGCTTTTTGAAAAGTGTTTTGATGTTTCTAATGAGATTTTCAATGAAAATTAAACAACTACAAAGGTGTATATAGGTCCTTTCACAGGCAAATCAGCTCCTCTCACTTTTGGAGGAAATCCAAAAAAGCAGTTTCTAGTCTCTGTCAAGTAAAGCTCCCTTTTGCATTTCCTGCAACCCATGCGTGTTTTTGCACCACAATGAAAGCAACGTGGACGATCTGCTGTGTGAATCGGCCAGTGTGCCATCTCATCAGTGCGTACATCAGGCTGAGGTGATCCACTATCTAGTGCCTTCCCTGGTCTTGAAGCTGGTGGAAGTTTCGCTCCGTCAACACTTGGTCATCCTCTCATCTTACCTTCTCCTTACCCTCTCTGAATGACCCAGATATTGAAACCCCAGAAGATCAAGTTGTGTAATCAGGCTGAGGTGATCCACTATCTAGTGCCTTCCTTGGGCTTGAAGCTGGTGGAAGCTTCGCTCCGTCAACACTTGGTCGTCCTCTCATCTTACCTTCTCCTAATGACCCAGATATTGAAACCCCAGAAAATCAAGTTATGTACCGACAGGGGTACCCTGCTGCTTGCACAGTTTTTGGTACAAGCACCATCTGTTTATAACTGCAGTACCCAGTGCCCAAAAAAAAGAACCGGTTGTGCTAAACGCCGGAATTACCCAGAATCACCCAGAACCAGCCAGAATCAGCCAGAACCAGCCAGAATCATCCAGAACCAGCCAGAATCACCCAGATTAAACCAGAATCACCCAGAACCAGCCAGAATCACCTAACAACAACAACAGCCTGATGACAATTAAGAGCACGTGCTCAGTGTGGCTGATCTTCCGGGATGTAAACCTTCAACTCTGCCAATTACCCAAGATCAAAGGATGGTGCATCTGATTTTGATGATAAAGAACAAACAAAGGAATGAAACGAGAACAATAAAAAACAAAAACAGCAAAGAAAAAGTAATCAACAACGGCAAAATTATAGTTGTTTTGTTAATGTAATCAAGTGTTTATCAACTTCTTTCATCTCATGGTTGAGCTAATTTCTACCCCGATACGCCAGGGGCGGGGTTGACTTCATCTTGCACGGTGGTATGCCCACAAAAAATTTTGCAATCTTTCCTTTCAAATGATTCTAAAACAAAATAGGTAAGAAGAATACTCCATAACACAAAAAGAGGAAACCACGTTGATTTGCACCAGCAACAAACTCTATGATGATGCAGTAAGTCTATTGAACAACCACTTTTGACCACGAGTTGGTGATAATGGCGGAGCTGAATTTACTCAAGGTGAGTTTAGCTTTAGTGATTTTCAAGTTAAGCAAAATTCAGCGATTGATTCAGCGTATAAAGTCAGCAATCATATCATTCAAACTAACAACGAGGACAATTACCTGAGAAATCACCAATAACCTTGCTACACGGATGTTCGCAATGTGCGAAAAGGTAGGCCTAATATTTTGGCCTATTTTTTGTGTATTTTGTTTGAAGAAATAGCAGAGTGGAAGGTTTGCAGCCCTGAAGATCAGCAACACGGATCACGTGCTCTTAATGGTGATAAGGCTGTTGTTGTTGTTAGGTGATTCTGGCTGGCTCTGGGTGATTCAGGCTGGTTGTGGATGATTCTGGCTGGTTCTGGGTGATTGAGGCTAGTTCTGGATGATTCTGGCTGGTTCTGGGTGATTCTTGGTCGTTCCCGTGTTTAGCACAACCGAAAAAAGAACCTGCTGTAGCCCTTCCTACTTTTGTAATGGAGGCGATAAAGGGCTTGAAACAAATCAAATAGGTCGACACCCCCCATTCCTTTGTTGTCAACAATTACAATCTTGGGTCTTGGCACTTCAATGTACTTACGCTCTTTGCTAGACCATCTGTGAACTATGTCTATTGAATGGGTAAAAAAGGTAGTTTGAGGCTAGCTGCACCATCTTTCTGTCATACCAGTGAACTATCGCAATACCAGTGTTTAAATCAACAGAACCACAGAAAGAGCCCCTTCCCTCTTTCTTGAGCTCCTTCTCACTCTTGAGCACTTCATGACAACCTCTGATACTATCTTGCCTCATTGTACCTACAGCAATAATACCCCATTGTGTCAACTTGGCTAAAAGTTCAAGAAACGTAAAGTAGTTTTCAAAAACCACTTTATAATTTTGCTTTTTTGATAAGGTTTTTTTGGCAAGGTTTTAGGCAAACCAGAAAGAATATGCTTCTATACAATCAAAACAATCAAACAAAATAATATCTCTACCAAATTTTGATGAGTTTCCAATCGATTTCTCCCAATTAAGGCTAATTACTAGGTGTTCCTGACAAACCCTCGCTGTTAATGAAATCATTAACAGAGTTGCAAAGTCATTAAAATACTATTTGCAAAGTTTGACCTGGCAAAGTTCCCTTACTGCTTGAATCTTCATGTGGACGACTGTTGTCAAGGAAACCAACCAACCCATATAATACTATCAAGAAACAGGTGTGGTACTATTGCAGTGCCAAATCTTGTCTGGCTAAAGTAAAGAATTTTGGCAATATCATATGCCATCCTTATTTTCGGTACATCCAATTCAATAATTCTGATGCTTATCAAATCCTACATTAAACAGTTGCAATTACAGATAAATATTTATTACTTCATGAAGTAAGCTACGTGCATGATCTCAATATCCAAACATGGCCAATGGGAGCCTTTAATTTATTGAAAAGTTCTTTAATTTTCAAGCTGTGTTGGGTTATTCTTATTTCATCTTGAATTTATGTATGTTACTGTATTGCACTGCACATCTAATCTTCAATTTCATATCTTTCAACAGATGAAAGGGTCATTTGTGCAAATGGACGGTTTCAAATCAACAGGGAGGAACCTTACAAACATTGCTGGCAGCCATCAAGCATCAAAAAAGCATATGATGAACCACACATCGTACAAACTGCGTGGCAACACTGATGTCGCTTGTGCTATAGACAAGGCCCAACAAAGAGAAGTGACAAGGCACAGCCACAATGCATCACAAAATACAAAGATGCTGCACCACCATAGCGATCCTGCTGTGTTCTTGCCTGCCCAAGGGCTGGCATTTTGAGGGCGAAACAAGTCCAAATTGTCATCTAACCGGGGCAATTTCCTGGAGCTTATGGACCTTGTTGCATGCTATAGGCATTAACTGCACTCCTTTTTGGACAAAGAACATGTCACTTATAAATCTCATGATCCACAACATGACCTGATCGGTTGCATCACAGAAGAAGTGCGCAGTGAGATCCAAAATCGAATGGATGCCTCAAATTATATCACAATCATGATGGCTGACACTAGTGATTTCGGCAATGTTGAGCAGTCAGCAATTTCTGCCAGGCTTGGGTGTTTGGAAAGCTAAGACCCCAAAAACGAAGACCTAAAGACCTCGAAAACGAAGACCTCGAAAACGAAGACCTCGAAAACGAAGACCTCGAAAACGAAGACCTCGAAAACGAAGACCTCGAAAGCTAAGACCTTAAAACCAGAGTTTCTTAGAATTTTTGCCATCTCAACACTACAGTTAAGTCCCGCCTTTAAGAAACGACGTTATAAGAAACTCAGACCTGATTTCGCTAAATAAAATACCCCTTTACAAGAAACTATCCAGGCTGATTCATGTGCAGTTTCTTGCACAATGGTACATAGCAATATCATAAGGCGTGCATTTGAATATGTCTCCACAATGTCTCAATTCTCTAGAAAAAGGAATTAAAGTTTCAAGCCCAAATTGTCATAATTTCAAGAAACCCTCAGTACTGGCTCAAGCCATTGGATCATCACATAACAGTGCATATTTCAAAAAGGTTTTCTCAGCAATTTTGACAGCTGTTTGGAGTATAAAAGTGTTTCTTATACCATGGTATACACAGCCTGTTTTGAGGTAGTACATCCTTACATAAGAAACCAATCAGGCTGTCTTTGTGTAACGAGTTTCTTAAAGGCGGGACTTTACTGTATATCGAAAATTATATCTTTTATTTAATGTCTCAATGCTGTGTTCGTCATTTCATCATGCAGGGAAGAACTTAATTGAAATAGCTAGTGATGGCTCGTCGTTTTGATGACTATTTTCTTATTTATTAGATTACACTTTCATGTAAATGTTTTCATGTAAATTTTGAAATAGGGTGCCAAAAATTATTCTATCATCTCTGTCATTAAAAAATCTGTCATCCCTTTCTCCAGTAGGGGGAATTTTTTTTTTTTATATCATCATTAAAAAATTTACAAATACAAGATACTCACTGCACTACTTACAAAATACTCTACGATACTACAAATACAATACCACGAGGAGCAAGATATCATGTCTACCCCGTGGCTTTGATAAAAGGAATTGAAAATATTTCTGCTCGATCAACATTAGAAAGTTTTAGTGTACGTCCGGAACCATTTTCGCGGTCTTCGTTTTCGAGGTCTTCGTTTTTGAGGTCTTCGTTTTCGAGGTCTTCGTTTTCAAGGTCTTAGTTTTCGAGGTCTTCGTTTTCAAGGTCTTTGTTTTCGTGATTTTTGTTCTGGAGAAACTTAGTTTTTGATTTCATCTTCTGTTCACACTGCTTCTGTTTATGCTGCCCGTTCACATTGCAGTTTTAACCAACTAAAATGGAGATTTTAGTTGGTTAAAACTGCCCCAGCGCGTTTTCCAAAATGAGAATATGCACATTTTGGAAGGCATCCTTGGAAACGTCCGCTCTTACACGTGCTGGTATAAGAAATTAGTGTTAAGATGGCAAAATTCTAAGAAACTCTAGTTTTTGAGGCCTTAGCTTTCGAGGTCTTCGTTTTCGAGGTCTTAGGTCTTCGTTTTTGGGGTCTTAGCTTTCCAAACACCCTGCCAGGCTTATTCACAATGGAGAAGTGGGGGAGCATTTATTGGGACTGATCAATGTGAGTGATGATCAATCTGTAGATGGCCCTCTAGATACCCTCATACAATACAAAGATGTTCCAGACACTAGCGGTGAGAAGGTTATTGGCCAATCTTTGCAGATGGAGATGTGTTCAGGCGCAGATGCAAAGAAAATTCCCTGTAGCCTACTACAATCACTGTGTTGCTCACAGAATGTCGTTTAGTGCTTCTCAGTCAGCAACAAAAATTCCAAAGGTAGCCAAATTTTTCACAACAGCCAACGCACTCATCAATTTCCTTTATAGCAGTCCGAAACGCACAAAGCAATCTTTGGCACAAACTTCCAAAACCTGGACACACTCGCTGGCTATCGTGTGACACAGCAATCTGCGTTATAGATTCGTTCTATGAGGAAATCGGAGCTGCATTGTACAAGCATGCAAATGACTCTAACGAGAAGGCTGAGACTCAGAGGAAAGCGTGTGGTATAGGGACACAGATGCAGCAAGTCAAGTTTGTTTTTTCCTTAAAATGTACAGGAAGATATTCGAGCACTGCACTCCCATAATAATCATAATGCAGAAAACGACCCTGGATGTCATATAGCTGACCTCTACCGGATGTCTCAGAAAAAAAGGTAACAGAGTTGATCATTGCTAGTGCTAAGGATTTAGCTTCAATCAATCGGAAATAATCATTTAAATTGAATCAATCAAAAATAAACTATTCCTTGATAGTTAACTTGTTGTGGAGTCTCGTGAAGCATAGCCAAGTACAAGCAAGAAACCTCGTGCTTTAGAAAATTCTTGATGGAAATCCAAATCAAACTTGAAATCAAATTCACAAATTTTTCCCCAAAGAGACATCTCCCATTCTACACAACCTTTGAATTACACCACCTCCCGAATAAAAGTTATTCATCAGCGAAATAATTCCCTTGGGTGTGAAAAAATCTTCTTTGTTTGAATAAAATGCATTTTTTTCTTCAATTTGTTTGTCTGCACTTCAAGTTTTTCAAAGGAGCCAACAAATGACCTAACATGAGTGCCTACAGGAAGTACATTGTTGGAGGGAAATCTTTTAGCGTGATAGGTTTCTTCCTGTTCTATTCCATTGTCATGGTGAATCAATACCTTCACAGACACTTTCAACAGCATTTTGAAAGGAGATATCAAGAACAAGGGTATGTAATCATTGACTGCAACGTTAGAGCCATTCTTTCTGTTTATGCTAGGAACCTAATCGAGATGGATCCAAATATACACATTTGGATCCTATTAGGCCTAAACATTTTTGATGAGAAACTGGCTTATACGAAACTAGTACTAAGATGGCCAAAATTTAAAGAAACTCTAGTACTATGTCTGAGAAATATTCAGAAACGTTTAAAAGTTAAAAACATGGATGTTATAGCAAATGTATCGTTGAACCTTTATTATTGAGCAATATCAACTAACCATTTATGTTTTCACCATAACAGAACACTGTTTATTTCTATATGTTTTAAATGTCAAGAAACACATCTGCAGCAGTGTTAGTGATCACATTGATAATTCTGCATTCAAAAAATAAGAAACCAATTACAAGACTTTTAGTACTAAAATGGACAAAATTTTCATGTCAAATTAAGAAACTTTTAGTACTATGGCCTGATCCAAGTTTCTTACAAAAAATGTGAAGACCAGTGTAGACCACATATGACCACCTGAAGCTGAGCAAATGCGAAATAAATAAACTTTGCGTTTAGCTATGCTATTGAAATCAAACACTGATGATGATGTGATGTTGCAGTCAATGAGTACATACCCTCGTTCTTGATATCTCATTTCAAGATGTTGTTGAAAGTGTCTGTGAACGTATTGATTCGCCATAATAACAGAGTAACAGGCTCCTTTGAAAAACTCGTAGCGCAGAAAAAAGTTGATCTCTGATCAGATTTTTTTCTGTGATGGCCAATTATAAATGTGTGAAAAAAATGGATAAAAGACATCATTGTGCAACTACTAGCAACTTTTAAGGAGTGTTACACTGTCATATTTTACGATCACAGAAAAAATGTGGAGTAAATTTTACGTCAATATGATAGTGTAATGTCGCCTTACTAGCTGACCCTGACATTCTTACTGTTCGTAATAGAGGAGGATGGAGAGCAATTGGGCAAGGCAGTGATGGAACACAGGAGAGCTGGAGGCATTCACAGGTAAAAATGCGGTGAAGAAATCGTTTTGAAGTTTACCGAGCAACTCGATTGGCAATTTACAAACCTCTTGAAATTCCAGTGGATAAATTTGGTACATTCAAGCAAGTTATCTAAGAGAAAGACAGCCACTGCGCAAAGAGCAAAGAGAGCAAAGAGCGCTGATCAAGGAGCTTTCAAAGCTTTATCCATCTTTTGGGATAATATGACAGTCACTGAATATAATCTGAACATGTTGTACAACAACCACGAGATTTCACTGTTGCTCAACAAGTTATGTCATGAGTGCAATGCTTTGGCAGCGAAGGAGAAAACGAACATAGAAAACGTGCGCAAACACAGATGGAAGTTGGTGTTGAAGCTGGCAAAGGACCATATGGTGGTGACACAAATAATGCAGAGGAGCCAGATCGTTTTGAGGTTGAGGAAGGCAGCAATTGCAAGATTGAAATGGTAAAGGATGGGATGCCAACAATCCAAGATCTTCTCATTATCAAGAGTGCTGATCTCTCTGAGGCTCTTCCACAAGATGTGAAGTTGTTAGAGCGTGACGTAACGACAACACTTACAAGTGTTCATTGTGAACGAGTTCTTAGCCGCATGAAGTGTATGGTTTTCACAGCCAGATCGAGGATGTTCCACACAAGATAGGAGAATCATCGTTACTAAAAGACGGAACACCCCGGAACAACCCAAGAACAACCTGAACAAGCCAGGAACAGCTGCTTGGGTAGAATAACTAATAAAATAAATAACCTTCGGAGGCAGAGCTTCCTTTATTCTTCCCTTATCTGGCCTTGTCCACGCCCACAAGCACCAACCTCCAATCTTTTATGTCAGCGAGTGTGGACCAAGTGTATCACTCGTCCAAAAACAGCACAAAAAAGGTTTTGAAAATAATGTGACTTACAGGGATTTTTCATGGATATTTCTTGAAAACAAAAAACTTACGAAAGGTGTTATGTTTTCAATTACCCCTCGTTGCGTCTCTCTCCAAGCTAGTTTGCAATTAATTTACACATCCATCCGATCTCTACGCCAGTTCGCAACTCTCCCGTGTCAACTACTCAACACAACCAAAAATAAACAATCTAATTACTACGTACTTACGGTCAATGAATCATCTCACCAACGTGTTCATCCAGCACTGTCCTAATCTGAGGTCCTTCATCCTCCCTGTCTAATATCGTTTTCCTGTCCTCTGCATTCTCTTCTGCATCTGCTACCTCAACTGGATACAGTTCCTTGATCGGTCTTCTAAAATCTGCTGCTCTTCCTTTTTTGTAAACTCTCACGACTGCACTATGAACGTTTCCATCTTTACTGGTTAGCAACTTCGTAACTTGTCCCAGGTTTCATAACTGCCGTGGTCGTTTCTCTTCATGAATTGTAACGACGTCACTGACTTTGATAACTCTATTTGTCAGCATTGGCTCAAACTGTTGTATCCTATTTAAGAATATGTGTATACAGTATATATGTGTACATGTGATTAACTACAGTCCTTACAAAACCATTTACCCCTTGGAGCCTTTTTCATGCTGATACAGGGATAATGATACCATCCTATTTTACACGAGCTATTTTCGCAAAGTATCATGTTTCCAAATTCTGGTGGCTTACATACACAATGAACTATTCACTTATTATACTGATCTGATTCATGTTTCCTGCTAACAACTTCTGGTCCTCATGTTTACTTCCTGCTCCTCTTTGAACATTTCAAAACAATGTTTTTATTTTTAATCTTTTCCAATATTTAGACATTGCTCAAGTACCTTCCAAGTAATATGATACAGAAAAGTGAAAATAAAGTAAATTTTCGTTTGTCAAAACAAACAGTTTCCTACGTTGCATTTTCCTACTACTGAGAGTTTCTTAATTTTTGGCAATCTTAGAGTTAAGTTTCTTATAAGCAGTTTCTTATGAAAAATTTGTGTGTCTGACGTAACTTTATTTTGGTTTTTAAATAATCTTTCCAGTCCAAACAGGGAGTAGGGAATCAATGGATGGTGAATCATGGATCGATGGATCATAATTTGATGGATCATGCATGATTCAACCTCTTCAGCATTATGAATCAATGTTTGGGACATGTAATAGATGCTTGCATGATTTGAGCATCCATTTTCTGCTATATTTTGACTGTTTAGTTCTGTTTGGGGCACCCAGTACAGTTTGAAAACGAATCAACAAAGTTTAAATATCTTACAACAATGACGACCAGTGAAGATAATTACTTGTTTACCTTGAAAAGAGGCACGGCCAATTTCAAGGTTTTTGAGATTCAACATGCTAAGTGTGATGAGATAATACTTTCCCGACTTAGAACTTGTAGCCTGTCTTAAGAAGTTGTGAAAAGGTACAACTAATCATCACCATGCACAGAAGGAAACATGTAATTTACTCACAATTGTTCAGTCTGTTGTTTAGACTGTCCATTAGCATGCATAACTGTCAACTAAGGTACAAGCAAAACAGCGCTTCAGAAAAGCCATGGTTACCAATGATTTGTTTTTTGCACATGGTAAAGATTAATGTCTACGGGGCTTTTTAAGGAAGACTACTGTAAAAAAGCGACATGAAGTATCATCTTATGAATGTAGCATCTTGACAGCTCTTGACAACTGGATCTGTCAATGTTAAGGCAAACTAGAAATGATCCTGACTTGTTGTCATGTTTCAAGATGTGTAAAAGTTGCTGTTTTATTTGCAAAATATAATTTGGTGCTCCAAACTAGCCTAGAGAAAAAGTAGAAGAGTATGGAAGTCAAAACCATGCAAGCACTAAGCCTTTAACTATTGATTGAAAAGGTTACAAAATAAATCATGCATGATCCACCAAATCATGATCCATGATCCATTGATCCATGATCCACTGATCTATGATCCACGATCAACAATTGTACAATTTACTGCAAAGAGTGTGTGGACAAAAACAATTTGCAGTAATGTTACAAGGAAATACTACTATGAATGTGTTCAAGCTACTCGAAAATGTTTTATTTCTCACGCTGATAAATAATGATTTTGTTACATTCACAGTCATGCTTCAATGTCTCCTACGTTTATACATTTCAAATGTCTTTCCGTGAATGGAATTGCTCAAAGCATCCAGGTCAAAGATTTACTGCCGCACCGTATGTGCTGCACTCTTTTACATTTCAAGCAGGATTGGCAACGGATTGAATTTGTTGTACAGTTCCTGCACTTTCTTTTCATTGGTGTCTTCATTGGCCAATGCAAACCAACTCTTTTGGGATCCTGGCTCCTTCTCTATCCAACTTGTTGATAATTTTTGGACCATCTGTTTAACCAGTGCCATACCAAATTTCAACTTTGTACGTTCCCTATCCTTTCTTGTCTTGGTTTTGGAAAGATGATCATGAGACTCTCTGAACAACGCACATGCATCAGCAATCACAAGATCAACCAGGAAATAGAACGTACAAACACCATCCTTTGGACATCCTGGTTCTAACATATTCTGTCCTCATTTGATCTGTAAATCAATGCAATTCAGCGAGCCATTATGATCTTTCACTGGCCAAGGGCAGGGAAGATCAATGCTGCTACCATCTTTCTGCTTCATCAACACAACTTCTAGTGGGAATCGCTGCTTGATGTTGTTGAAGCAATCAAAACTGGTTATCTTGACTTTCTTTTTTCTCCAACCACACTAAGGCCCGGTTCAGACGGCATATTTTTCAAGTGCCGAATATTCGACTCAAATTCGGTTAAAATCTCCTGGTGATTCAGACGGCGTATTTTTCATGCATCGAATATAATTGACTAAGTTCAGAGTTGAGTTTATTGCTGTGATTTCCTAAGCTATTTTGAAGTCCTTTGTTCGGTTACAAAAGGTGTTTATGGAATGCAGGATTTATATTGTCTATCGAGATCGGAAAACAAAACAAGAGCTCGTTATGTGATAAGAGCGCTCGAAATGGCCTTCCGATAGCTTCATGTTTTGCATTATTCATTCCTTGCCCTTGCGGTCTTTTCAAGTCGGTTTGCTGGCTTTGCTTTGCTCACAAGAATTGGCTTTGCAATCGCCTCCTTTCTCATTAGCAAGAGAAATGAGGGAAATGAGGGTTCGTAAGAGCAATTGGGTCTTTCGGGTATTCAAAGTGCAGGGAAATCTTTGTCAAAATATGCATGCCTCGCTTGAGCAGAGGACTGCCGCTATTGAATGCTGAGAAAAGGCGGAAGAAAACAGTCTTCAGCTACGTCCTGGATTTATGTGATCATAAGACAAAATAATTGCTAAATTTGCACATAAATCTGTCCCAAATAGCACGCAGAAACTGTTACTGCAGAATGCGGAAGGAAAGCCAGCTTCAAGAACATTTTCAGCAGCACATGCCCCTGCTCATTCGCTGCCAATCAAAATCATAATTTTCACCATAATTTCCATAGTTTTTATCATTTTCACCAAGTTCTTATCTTCCTTGTTCTTCATGGAGTCCCTTTCTATTCAAACAGATTGTTCCACAGCCACATAGTCCTTTTGCTAGAAGCTCTTTGAGCAGCTCTGCACTGGTGAAAAGGTTGTCAAAATAAACATGGTTGTGCCTCCCAACAAGATCTTCACTCATCTCGAAAACTACAGTCTTCCCTAAATTGAGTATGGTCACAGGTAAAATGTACCATGGTACCAAGGAGGCAGTACCAGGTACCAGATTGACCAGTACCCAGTACCATCATGGACAGTACCCAGTACCTTTGTGCTAGGTCCCAAGTAAACATGAATATAGCAAGTACCAACAGTAGAAAATGTGAAATGAAAGAATTCAGCTAAAGCAAATTATTTTCTTTTACAACCTCGTTTTAATTAAGGTATGCTGCATATGTGGTGAAATCCAACTAAATTCTAAAATTAGCATAATGTTTTCTTGTTCCCACAATCTTCTAAACGAGGTTGCATTAAGTGCGCAAAATTCTCCATCGCTCCTGAGGCAAGGCAGCTAAAATCGCTGTGGCTGTGGCACAGGAACCCTAATGCATTGCTGATCACTGTTGCATTGTATAGAAGAGGAGATGCAGCGCTAGGTGTGGCTCAAAGTAAAAAAAAGTAGGTAATCAAATTGGCGAGGCCCACAAGCCCATTTTCCACTCACGAGAAGACCACACCCACTGACCTGCTGCAGCCGATCCTTTTAAATTTCTTTAACAGCATGACATAGAAGACAACGGCTTTGAAGTAACTATCACATCTAATTTAAACTTGATAAAAGAAGGTCCCAAATCAAATAACTGCAAAACAAGAATCAGAGACCTAACAGAAAGATATTACGAAAAATCAGGTTAGAATTTTCTGATGGGTTTCATTGTATAGAAAACAAATGTGCCTTTGATTTAGTATAGCCTATTTGACATTAAGTTTTTAGGGGAGTACAAATACCTGCATGCTTTGCATGATGTCATCCACTTGTTCTGCACAGCTTCCATAATAGTTGACTCTTCCAGAGGCATAAAAACAAAAACAAACAATGGCAAAGGCTGCTGGTTTTCGTTCTGGCTTTAAGTATCTAAGTATGCACACTCTCTATGACAAGTCATCCCTTGATTTTGAAACTATATACATACGAAAATGTAAAGGCTGTATATCACAGGCTGATTTCTGCATGTGAATGATTAATGTTTCCAACTAAATTCACTGTCAAACTTTGAAATGTTCCAACAGAAACTCATGTTTCCTTGAAAACCTCTCATGGCGACGTCAGTTCATTGATTCAAAACATTTCACAATGCTGTCTTTAAAGGAAGGCTGCTCTGCGAGCAACCTCAACAATCGATGTTCAACTTGAAGAAACACTGGATTCTCCTATCATCGTTACTAAAAGACGGAACACCCTGGAACAACCCAAGAACAACCCAAGAACAAGCCAGGAACAGGCGGAACAACCCAAGAAAGAGCCAAGAACACCGTACGAACAGGCTGAACAACCCAAGAACATACCAGAAATGCCCTTATTCTGAATTTCTACAGGGGTTGACTGATTTTCTGGGGGAGTTCTCTTGAAGGCCCACATAAAGTGATATAATCTACAAACTAAGGCGAAATGGCGTATCCGGACAGTTTTTGACACTGATTCAGAGTTTCTTAGTGGATTGACTGCAACATACGGTATTGAATGGCAAAACATCACAATGGGGCAAAATTTCGGCTGGAGTTCCACAGGGATCGATTCTAGGTCCCCTCTTCTTCCTTGTTTACGTTAATGATCTGACAGCAGATCTCAAATGCAATGTAAAGCTATTTGCTGATGATACATCAATTTTCTCAGTTGTTCACGACCCAAAGGAATGCGCTGCGGATCTGAATCATGACTTAGATCTTATCAAACGTTGGGCACATGACTGGAGGATGTCTTTCAATCCTGACCCTACAAAGCAAGCAGTCGAAGTGACATTTTCTAAGAAAAAGATCTCTGTTGACCACCCGCCTATCTTTTTCAATGATGTAACAGTTATGAAGGTTGACGAACATAAACATCTAGGTGTTGTGCTTGATAGTCGACTGACGTTTTCTAGTCATATTCAATCTGCTATCAATAAAGCGAGATGTGGGATTGGTATGCTTCGGTTTTTATCTAACTACTTGCCTAGGCAAACTCTAAACGAACTTGACAAGCTCTACGTTCATCCACATCTCGACTATGGTGACGTCATTTATCATATTCCACAGAAAGTGTGTGACTTTAGTCATGAAGTTACTTTACATCGCCTGATGGAACGACTTGAATCCGTTCAGTATTCTGCTGGCTTAGCTATAACTGGCGCGTGGAAAGGTACTTCAAGAGACAAAATATACGAGGAACTTGGCTGGGAATCATAAAATGACAGAAGGTGGAGCAGGCTTCTCGTACTCTTCTTTAAGTTTATCAACGAACTTGCACCTGAATATACAAGACATCCTATTCCACAAATCGGTTGGTCAAATTATGCCCTTAGATATCAGGCTGTAGTTGGGCGAATAAATGCAAGGACGGAGCGCTTTGAGTCAAGTTTCTATCCAAACTGCTTAAAAGAATGGGAAAATCTTGCTTCTGAGATCAGGGAATTACCTACAGTGAGCTCATTCAAAAACAGACCTTCCTCTCTCATCCGCCCCACCCAAAAACCTATTTATGGAATTTATGATACAAAAGGTATTGCCATCCTCACCCAACTACGCGTAGGCCTCAGTAAGCTAAATTCTCACAAATTCAACCATAACTTTCGAGACACACTTGACCCAATGTGTCTAATTAATGATGGAATTGAGGATACTGAACACTTCTTGCTGCAATGCCATGCATATGAAGATCAGAGGCGTGATCTCCTTGGCACCGTTAACGAAGTATTCCAACTACACAACATTTCAAACCTACCAAATCAATCCCTTGTGCAAATAATGTTGTATGGTGATAAAACTTTTACTCTTGACCAAAACATACAAGTTTTGGAATCAACGCTAAAATTCATTCACTCATTAGAGCGCTTTTTGTAGCACCACCAATGCAAACCTGGGGACATTAATGTTTTATCTCATCCTTCTCCATAAATCTTTACTTTTGTTATAACATCACAACTGTATTGTAAATGTATCTATGTTACTAAAGGCTATACCAAAACCTGTCCACTTTGCATTTTGATCCGGCAAAAGTGTTATCTGATCTCCATGATCTGTTTCTCCCCTTGAAGGGACCAGTACTTTGGTATAGCCTTTAGTATCTGTATTGTTTTTCGTTAAAGATCATTTAGGGTAGCCATGCCTATCATGCTCCCAATGATATCGTTGATGTAAATATATTTTGCTAAATTGTAAATTTTTAGATTGTGTATATATAAAAAAATAAGTGATATACCGTTTCATTCCAAGTTTCCATTATTTTCATCATCAGTTTCAGTGAAACACAATACACTATGTTTAGACTGCCCATACCCCAAATCTAAATCTCTGTCGTTGATGTGGGGGTTGTGGGGGGTCACCTGAAACCGCCAAACCACCTAAGGAAAACCGTAAAACCACCTCAAAATTAAGCGAAAACTGTCACAACATGCTTCCACACTTTCCTTGTACTGCCTCTGTTCTGTGTTGCAGACAACTGCTTCGTTATCATTTTTATGACACAAAAGAAGGAAAGATAATCCAACGCCCCATTGTACCGTACTGTACCATACTTTGATTAAAGTATGCCGTCCTGGTAGCCTGCGCACAGCCCCAACTCCTCCTCACCGGACTTTTCCGGTGATGAGGAGCTGAGGCTGCACACAGGCTACGTCCTGGATGATTTATACCATACCAACTTATGGTGTACTGGACAGTTATCATTATCATTATTTCATAATAAATCATAACGAAGTGGACAATTTTTCTTTAATTATATCTTCAATTTTGTGATAATTTGACTTCTCGAACCACACCCCTTGAATCAATTTTTTGGAAACCATTGAGAAAGAGAGGAACTGCAAAACTGTCATTTTTACCGCAAAAAACCGTTAAACTGGCCCAAAACAGCTAGAAATCGCAAACTGTCAGCCCCTACAACCCCCGCATTAATGTCTCGTATGAAAGTTGGAATCTGGTTTTTACTCATTTGAGCTCAAAGGAGAAGGAGAAATTCTCATGTAAGTGATCTCATAGCTATATTTGAAAGATTCTACGGTTTTCCATTGAGTGATTCAAGCTTTCCAAAATTAGCTTTTCCTGCACTGGAATCTCCAACGACTTTGTTGCGATGCTCACAAGGTTTCTTGTAGCAATGCTTTACTTATCTTGTTATCTCACCCCCCCCCCCCCCCATCTTTCTGAGGTGTGGGAAGCACGTAGTAAAGAAAGCGCGATACATCTTTTTACTGTGAGCCTCTCAACAACTACAACAACAACAGCTCTTGGCCTCGCCGACCCTTGGGCGTATCACTCTCCAAAAATCCCGCAAACCTTTTGTGGAAAATGCTGGGGACTGGACCGAGTTTGTAGAGTAATTAGATTTTTGACGTTTATTTTTGGTTGCGTTGAGTAGTTAACACGGGAGAGTTGCGAACTGGCGTAGAGATCGGATGGATGTGTAAATTAATTGCGAACTAGCTTGGAGAGAGACGCAACAAGGCGTAATTGAAAGTATAACATGGTGTCGTTTGACCCAGAAGTATAGAATGGAAGAATTAAAGAAATTGATAAAAGGACGTAGCGCTAGCCGTAGTTATGTCAAGAAAATTCTAGCGGAAACAGCGAAGATAGTTGCCGAGAAAGATATTGATAAACTGAAAACGAACAGGAAAATTTTGCGCCAGGAATCTGAGAGCTTAAAAAAGAGAGATCAAGAGATTCTGGATTTAATCAACGATGAGAAGTTTGAGGACGAAATGTTGGAGTGTAAGGAGTTTTCAGGAGAGATACAGTACTGTTTGATGCAAATCGAATCGAAATTGAAAATGTTAGTGAAGGAGCCCAAAGTGGAACATGTGCCGCGTCGTGAATCAGTTAGTAGCGCGCGGTAAGTGAAAACGATGAAATTGCCAACCTTGACCTTGGAAAAGTTTTTGGGCAATCCGACAGAGTGGCCGTCATTTTGGGAGACATTCAAAGCTGCCATTGATTCAGATGAAGAAATGGAAAATGTGATGAAGTTTAGCTATTTGAAGAGTTACCTTGTAGGCCCAGCGGCACATGCCGTTGCGGGGCTCAAGGTTACAAACTCAACGTATAGAGAAGCACTTGATGTTTTGCATAAGAGATTTGGAGACGTTTCTGTGATAATTGGAAACCATATGGATGCATTACTACATTGTCCTGCAGTTGGAAACATGAACAATGTTAAAAAGTTGAGAGAACCATACGATAAGTTAGAAGTTCATGTGCGGAGTTTGGGTGCGCTTGGTTTGCATAGCGGAGGGTATCAGCAAGCAATGTCGCCTGAAATATTGAAGAAATGGCTGAGTGAGTTGCAAGTTATGATTACACATAGATTGAAAGGATCATACAATTTACAATATCTGTTAGAGATATTTCACGAAGAGCTTCTTGTTAGAGAGAAATGTGTTTTGAGCCAAGTCAGCATGGAGAAAAACAAACCAGCCAACGCCCCCCAAGAAGCGACGAGGAACAGATTCCCGTATCGAAATCAGCAAGCTACAGCAGCAAGGTTATATGCTGAAAGCCAAACAAATGATAAAAAGTTTGTTATCAAATGTGCCTGTTGCGATGGAGATCACAAGTCTCATTTGTGTACCACTGTCACCGATCACGTTGTGCAAAGAAAGATCTTGACACAGAAGAACCGCTGTTTCATTTGTTTACGCGCTAATCATCTGGCACGGAACTGCTGTTCGAACATGACGTGCCTGAAATTCAGCCGTAGACACCATTCTACGATACTTGAGTGTTATTCCAAACCGACAACGAGCGAAAATGGTAATAAAAATGATCAAAGGGGAAGCAACGTTGAAACCAAAGAGCCAGAGAGTGCGTCAACCACGAACATGCATGGGAGTGCAAGAAATTCCGTTTTGCTGCAGACCGCACGGGCAGAAGTCAAACCCCCAGGCAAACCGAGTGGAAGAAATTTCAGATTTGTCTTTGATTCAGGCAGTCAGAAGAGTTATGTCACAGTTGATGTGAAAAACAAGTTGAGTCTTCCAGTTGTTTGAAAGGATAAACTGTTGATAAAGACGTTTGGAGACGAATCGCCGGAAGTTCGTGATTGTGAGATCGTGCAATTTTTAGTTTGTTGCCAAAATGGAGAAGCAATTGTGATGCAGGCTTATGTTGTACCAGTCATTTGCACACCTTAGTAATCAAGTGATTTCGAGAGCTGTGAAACATTATGAACATTTGCGAGGATTGGATTTGGCGGATTTTGTAGAGGAAGATGAACTGAACGTTGATAGGAATGTGGACATTTTGATTGGCGCGGATTTTCATTGGAGATTTGTTACCGGACGCATTGTGCAAGGAAAGAAACCCGGTCCGGTTGCGATGGAGACGAAGTTAGGGTGGGTGCTGGCAGGGCCCACGGATATGGTAAGTTCTGATCCCGATGCACATGTTATGAGATTTGATACTGTTGTTGTTGATAAGGAAAATTTGCCATTGTGAGTGAAGTGAAAAAATTTTGGGAAAATGAGGCCATAGGCATAAAAGGAAATGAAGATCAGTTTATGCACGAGAAGTTTGTTGATGAATTTAATTTGTTGATAACCGTTATGAAGTTAAATTGACCACTTTAATGAACAGCCTCGTTTTGGAAATTATTCAAAATTCGTTCATATGAAATTTTAGACGCCAAATTCGGATTTAGCACCCAAACTTTAGTTTAACCCTAAGTTTTGATGTTGCTAGCGGTTGTAGTTCTAATTTTATGGCAATGTAAAGTTTGAAAACCCACAAGGGATTTGACCGTGAAAATGACTTGGGGTGTAAAGTTCCACCCCGAACGACTTTTCACAGTCAAACCCCTTATAAATCTCTGAACTTTACATTGTCATAAAATCAACATCACAATAGTTAGCAGTTTGAAAACATATAATTAGACTAAAGTTTGGGTGCTAAATCCGAATCTGGGCTCGAAATTTTCATATTAACAACATGAAGAGATTTTGGCAAATTTCCAAAACAAGGCTGCTTAATTAAAGTGGTGTATTGCCTTTTAAAGACGGACACCCGATTCTCCCAGACAACTATTCCCTTGCAAAGAGAAGGCTGTTTTCACTCGTACACCGATTGCAGCAAAACAAAGAAATTGCTGAGCAATGTGATGAGATAATCAAAGATCAGTTAGAAAGGGGAACAGTTGAAAGGGTCGAGGAAAGTGCCGAAGTTGAGTTAGGCAAGGTATCGTATCGTCCTCACAGAGAAGTTCTTAGGCCAGACAAGGAGACGACGAAATTGAGAATCGTATTTGATGCTTCGGCTAAGAACAATGGGCCTAGCCTCAATGATTGTTTAGACTCTGGTCCTTCATTGTTGCCGCTTTTATACGATATTTTGTTGAGGTTCAGAGCAAAGAATGTTGTTTTAATTGGAGATATTGTAAAGGCTTTCTTGAATATTTCTGGTGCGACAGATCACAGGGATACAATGCGTTTTTTGTGGGTGGATGATGTTCAGTCGAAAGATCCGAAATTGGTTGTTTACAGAATAGCTCGTGTTTGTTTCGGAGCCGTTTGTAGTCCGTTTTGTTTGAATGCAGTTGTGCAACACCATATTTTGAAATTTGAAAATGATAAGGAGTTTGTCGACAATGTGAAAAATTCCCTCTATTGTGATGATTTTGTTTGGGGTACAAAGAGCGAAGAAAGTGCGATAGCTCTCTACAAAAAATTGAAAGATCGATTCATGCAAGGGGGTTTTAATATGCGAAGATGGCATTCGAATTCTGATGAAGTTTTGGCTAAAATTGAGCATTTGGAAAACGAGGTTGCCCCCCAAAAGGAATCGAAACCGCCCGAAGAAAGGTTGTCGTACACGCCTTTGTTGAAAAATGATTCCGAGAAGCCTGATGAGAGTAAGGTTTTGGGCATAAATTGGAACGCGAAGTCAGACAAGCTGGCTTATGATTTTAATGCAATGCTTGGGTCTTCTGAGAAGGAGCAAATTACGAAGCGCGATGTGCTTGCAACGACAGCCAAGATTTTCGACCCGCTTGGCTTGATCAGTCCGGTTATTGCCCGTTGAAGCTGTTGTTTCAAAAGTTGTGCAAGCAAACTAATGATTGGAACTTATTTATAGATGAGCCTATTTTGAGCGACTATAAATCAATCGTAAGTGACATGATGCATGTAGGTCGCATTGTTGTTGACAGAAATCATTTTGGAAGAGATATTGCAGTGTCTGATGTCGATTTTATTGAATTACATGCAGTTTGCGTTTGTTTGTTATTTGAAATTGTGCATTTAATTGTGATGTAAACAAACTGTACCGCACTACCGCTTACGTCGCACGATTTGGAACGATTACGTGGTACCAGATAAAGAAGATGATTGCGAGATCGACGTAATCAAAAATCGAAAATCGTTATCGAAGCAAAGTCGTTATTTAGAGAAGCTGCTGGATCATTTCAAAAGACGATTTAGACACGAGTACCTAACCAGTTTACGAGAATTTCACGTCGGAAATTTTTCGAGAATTTTTCGTGTTGTTTACCTTTTTAAATAATCGATGGATCGTGCACTTGCTTTGTGCCCGTGCTTTGGCATGTGCTTCATGCTTAGGGTCTCGTTTTAGATTTGCACCATTTGGTATTTGAGGTGGTTTCCAGTTCTTCTTTACGCTATCACTATGTGTCCATTTATGTCGATAAGAAGTTGATGAAAATGTAAAAGACTACTCCTACAGAACATGTCTAGAATTTCAGAGCAATTGAAGAGTATTGCCCACTCTTTCTCCCTTGTTAGTCTTTACAACACCTGAGTACTCAATAAAAATATCTTCATCTATGATATCTTAATTTTTTACTTTCTACGTTACTGTCATTGTAAGATGTTGTGTACCCCATGCGATGAAGTTGCTGAATGATTCTTGAGATGGGAATGATCTTTTGATATCAACGAAACTGACTGCAAGAATGAACCCTTGCAAGGCAAGTACCATTCTTCTGATCTTGTAATGCCAACAAAGTAAGTGGCCTGTTTTTAATAAAAGTTTATGTCCAAGCATCTCCCTCCCTCAAAAGGAGTATAGAGGAACACAGGGCTACATAGACATATTTTTCAATTAAAAATTCTGAGAAGAAACCCCACTATCAGACCGCCAAAATGTATGACTTAAGAAACCATGTTAGGCAAGTATCTTCAAATCCTAGTTTCTTATGAAACTAGGAAGTTAAGCGCTCGCTTCGCTCGCGCTTCAACATTCCTAGCTTATGCGGAGAGCTTTCTTATAGACTTGCTCCAAGTCTGTTCCTTTCGTCCTTCACACCGTTCCATTAACGGTAGTTCATGGCTCAGCCATTCCACCATTCCATGTGAAAAAGAGAGAGGAAAAGAGTGTACAATTTGCAGCCTTATGAATTATTAATGAGATAGATCTTTTTGTTTCAATGACGTAGGCGGACAGACATTGTCCTGTCCGCTGGCGGCATTCTTAAATGGCCCCAATGAGGAAGCGTCGCCCCAATGAACCATTCAGCATCACAATAGGGCAAATGGTTTCTGGTGCAGAAAGTTGTAATGGGAGAAATTTCATTATTTCTGATTCAATTGGTTAGATAACTATATTTGCTTATTGTCTTTATCTTTCAATAATTGTAAGGATCCTGCATTATTGTATAGAAGACATAGAAAACATACCCCTGGATTTGCGGTTGTCTGGAAAATCGGGAGTTGGGTAATGGGAGTGGGGAAAGGGGAGCGAGCAATGAGGAAGAGGTAATAGGAGCTAGCATTAGCTTACTCTTGAAAGTTTTCAATTAAAAAGTATCATGCACTGAAATTTCGAGGAGAAATCTTGTCTCTATGTCAAAAAATGAGGGTAAAGGGGATGAAGGCCTGTATGGTTTTAGGTATTTTTTGTAAGAAACTATTTGTGTGGCTTCTTAACTTTGGGACTAACTCTATGCAGTAAAGTTGTTCCTTGTGATTCCTCATGCTCGAATACCAATGTTAGCAGCGCAGTCCTCAAAGAATGGTCATGAATCTAAAAAATCAATTTCAGGAAGTTAAGAGCCATAACATGGCACTTGACCCAATCTTATGAAATATTACAGTAACACAAATCTAAATTCAGAGTGTTCACTTTGAAGCAGTATGTGTTTCATTGGAAAATGTCGACTTCTATTTCCTAATCTTCGCTACTTACTCCCCACTCCCCACTCCACATTCCACATACCCACCTTTCTTGATAGGTCATAGCGATTTTTTGCTGTCGAACAGCTTTGTATGCATTTCAGATATTGTTTTGTCTAAAAACTGGAGTACTTAAACTTTGAAGTGAAAAAATTCAGAGACTGAGCTCCTATTACCCAGTCTCTGTTTCCCATTCCCTACTCCCTACTTTCCACTCCCTACTTTCCACTCCACACTCCCATTGCCCAATTTCCACTTTTCCAAACAACCCGCATTTTGGGCATTGATTTATGCCTTGGTGGAATATTGGCATGGCGGATCCAGGAGCAACCGAAAAGGGCAGAGTACATCGGATTGACGGAATAGACTTGGGTCAAGTCTAGCTTTGTTATGACATCTGATAATTCACCTTGAATGTATAGTAATCCTTATGAACATCAGCAATACCAGGCCTTCGCATATTATCATACTTTCATATCTTGAAAGAATTCTTATGAATGTTCTTCATTTGTTCTGAAGAAACTGTTCAATTTGACAAAAGATCTATCCTGGTTAGGAAGTGGGTCCACGTATTTCTTTGATTGGAAACTAAGAACTTGGGCCAGTACTGAAAGTTGCTTAACATTGTCAGATTTTGAGTACTCAGAGTTTCTTATGAGTTTCTTAAATGTTACATAGCAACGTTCATGTTCACTCTCTGTGCCTTCCTGAACATTTCAAAACAATGTTTATTGAAGCTTTTCCAATGTGTAGACATCACTCAAGTAATAGAATAAAAATGTGTCAAGGAGTTCCTCTATGAAAACAAACAGTTTCTTAAGTGATATTACCCAGTACTGAAGGTCCTTAATTTTTTGGCGATGTGAGAGTAAAAAAGATCCTTTTATAGTACATTTGTACAAAAGGTGGTGGATCACCGCAATGTTCGAGATGGTCGTTTCAACTTCACAATAGCAAAAGAAGGTACCGAGTAGAGTGCCTTCTCATTCGGCGGGGGTGACAGGGACGTAGGAAGCATCTCAAACTGGGGGCACAACACTTCAAGGACACTTGTCCGTAAGAAGTAGGAAGCATTTCCTAACAGTAAAAACAGCACTTCTCTGTTTAGGGATCAGTCACCATCAATGCCGGGTAGGGGGCTGGAAGATATTTTTATCGATAAATATAAGTTTTTCGTAGCCCCTTCAAATGTTCATTAAGATTTTCAAGGGCCCCTTATAATTTAGCTGTAATTTTTGGTGGCCCCTCTCTATATCAAATTTGATGACATATTCCCAAGCGACAAATCATGTTTTCTGATACTAAGTGAAGCAAAGATGACATACATAGAAATGCTTTCAAGAGAAAAAGGTGGCAGAGCACCTGGAGATTTTATGAAAAATATGATACTTTGAGAAAAAACGCAAGGCATAACAAAGATCATAAAAGGATGACACTTGCATTTCAGATAGCTGGGATCAGATTTGCTAAGTTTTCATGGCCCCTTATTGTACACTGAAGGCTTTCAGTGGCCCCCCTTTCACTGCCATAAATTGTTGTTAGCCCCTTATCCAGCGTTAACATTGACTGGTCCCTCATTGCAAAATTTAGGGGGTCACATGCCCCCAGTTCCACCTCGGTTCCAACGTCTTTCTTTGAGACATTTTTCTGGGATCTGCATGTTCAATCTTGGTTGTCAAGGTTCCTCACGAGGTGGAGGCGTTTGGAGAGGTTAGCCTCGATCCGATTGACCATCAACAAAAACCAATGACATGGAAGGAAAAGACTCAATTTTTAACTTTCAGGGTTCCCATTGCTGAAAGGATGACTGAAAAGTCTATTTTTACACCAAGAGGCGATCTTTATCTTTAATTCTGTAATAAATGATAATGGTTTAGAATCTAATTAGGAAGAGGTAATTTCCGATCTGAATAGTACATTGCACTGTTTAAAAAACTTGATATCTCAGGCGGGGTCCAAGGGCGGTCTAAAACAATGGGTTAGGAAAGTCCTAGAAACGTTGACCTATTTTCCATCATTTTTTTGGCAGTCTGTAAACCACGGAATCACGAAACGACGGAATGAAATGACGAAACGACGGAACAAAATGACGGAATCATAAAATAATGCAATATCTCTATTTGGAACGCTCCTACTAACTCTAGAAACTGTGCCTATGACCGAAGTTTCCTTTTGTCTCAGTGGAAAACTAAAATTTTGGTAAAAATAGCGCCAGAGGAGCAATCCCTCAAATCCCTCAAAATTTCAAGTCATGTTTCTTGGACTGAAATCAGACCAGGAGTATGTGTTTGAAATTGATGAGAAACCTATTCCTGCAACCAGCACCGTCAAACTCTTAGGTATTACTATTGACTGTCGGTTAAAATTTTCCGAACATGTGAATGCTCTATGTAAAAAAGCCAACAATAAGACTAGCGCGTTTTCGCGAGTAGCAGAATATTTAGATCAGGACAAGAGACGTATTCTGTACAATACATTTATCATGTCAAATTTCAATTATTGTCCTTTAATATGGATGTTCTGTGGCAAAGATGCCAATGTATCAATAAACAGAGTCCACAAAAGGGCACTGAGAATAATGTGGCAGGATATCGCAGCCCCCTTTGCTGAACTCTTAGCTAGGGGTAGCGAATGCACAATTCACATTCGACATTTGCAAAAATTAATGCTGGAAATATATAAATGCCTCAATTCGGAAAATCCATCTTTTATGTGGAATATCTTCCAGACAAAAGATGTGGCCTATAACCTAAGGACAAAAAATCTTCTACAGTTACCGAGCACAAATACATTATCATATGGGAATGATTCATTATCCTTCGGGGGTGCCATCCTTTGGAACACTTTGTCTGACTCATTAAAAAGTCTGGCAACCAGTGCTAGCTTTAAGAGATCAATTAAAGAGTGGAAGGGGGACAATTGCTCATGCAAAATATGTAGATAAAGAGTCCGTGGGAATTTCACCAGAAGTGTATTTGTATATAATTATCGCCTGATTGTAATTAGTTTTTTTTTCTTTCTGTGTAAATAGTTGGTCTTAATTAGTTCACTATCATATTTCAAACCAACTGTAAATAATGTTATAATAATAATAATAATAATAATAATAATAATAATAATAATAATAATAATAATAATAATAATAATAATAATGATAATAATGATAATAATAATAATAAAGCAAGTTGCGAGGAATTCCCCGGTGCTTCTCATATGCACTGTTCAAATCATAGATGTTTATGAATGCATCAACGTACACGTATTTAACATGGCTCCTGTCAAGAAATGATCAACATTCTACCGTCAAAAGGAAAGAATATTCAAAGGTTCTTTTCGTTAGCGTCCTCAAGATGTGATCTCGGGCATTGTTTTCGACATTGTACCCGAGGGGCAGTTCACCCATTGGAAAAAGCGTACGAGATTTTTTTAGAACAAAGGAATTTATTTGGATTTTTGATGGATTTTTCTCGAAAAAAGGGATTTTTGCCAAAGGTGTACGAGATTTTTGGGAGTGAAAAGCCCCTCAATTATACCTAAGTATGAGGAATTTGATGCTTTTTGAGAAAATAGCAGGAATAAACCACAACTTACATTGAACGTAATACACGTATTTTTTATAAGAAACTAAGAATTTGCACGCATTTTCTTCATAAGAAACTAAGATTTCGGCCAGTACTGAAAAAAGTTTCTTAAAATTATCAGAATTTGAGTGACATGACAGCCATGACAGTCTTTCTGATGTACTTGCTTCGTCTTTCCTCTTGAACATTTCAAAGGAAGCTTTTTGAAGTCTTTCCAATCCTTAGATGTAAGTTAGGTGCCTTTCGAGTAAATTGATACAGGAAACAAGTAAAGTAAAGTCAAAATATGTTAAGGATTTCCATTAGCAATATAAATAGCTTCTTAAGATATATTTTGTCAGTACTGGAGTTTCTTGTTTTTTTGGCGATCTGACAGTAGAGCTTCTTATAAGGCGTTTCTCATAACAAGATACGTGTACTTGCTTTCAGACCTTCCTACAATTGATGAATAGGTGACCTGATCTGCCCTTTTGACAAAGAATACACGTACGAAACTTTTGGCAGCAAAATGGCCCTAAAATTAAAGAACGGCCCTAAAACTGCCTACCAGTGCCGGACCTCAGTTTCATATAGCAAAACAAACATATGTGTACGTTCATGCATCCATAAACATCTATGATTTGAACAGTGCACAGCGACGGGAAGCACCAGGGAATCCCCGCAACTTGTCACTTGCATTGCTCTTTTGACACCATTTTACCAAAGTTTTAGTTTTCCACTGAGAAACAAGGAAATTGGGGTCATTTACACAGTGTCTAGAGTTAGTAGGCGCGTACTAAATAGAGATATTGTATCATTTTATGATTCCGTCATTTCGTTCCGTCGTTTCGTCATTTCGTTCCGCCGTTTCGTGGTTTACAGACTGCCCATTTTTTAGAGCTTCAGACTGCCTTCATTAGCTCAAATATTTTGTAGGATAATGCTTCCAACGTAACTAAATTTTGTCAACAAAGACATTTCATCTTCAGTCTTAATTCAAAAAAGACATTGCAATTAATTCTTTTATTTGTACCATTTCATGGGGAATTTTCCTTTGAGCTCTCTACACAAAGGCTTTACCTCTAGCAGAGAGCATCCAATTAAGTTGTTTTTTTTTATGGAAAATACGAATTCAAACGGCGGAAAAAGAAAGCGAGATGAAAGTTTACAAGTCAGAGATGCAGAATGTAAGTTTCCTTTGATTGAGTATTTTTGCCGTTAACTTAAGAAACCATTTATTTTTAAAAAGAAGCTCCTCATTTTATTTAATATTTACTTGTGTCCTCATTATTCGAAAGGTACGTGAGTAAAGTTTAAACAATGGAAAAAGCTTCAAAAAATATTCTTTTGAAATGTTTACAGGGGCACACGGGAAGTGAACGTGAAGACCGTTATGAAATCTCTAAGAAATGCCTAAGAAGCTTGGGGTACTCACTCAATATTTGATGATTTTGAAAGTGAGTTTCAGTACTGGCCCAAATAGTTAGTTGTTACTGAAGGATACATGTAATTTTGCCACATTTATCAAGTTTGAACCTTCCATATGTTCATAGTTTTGCAATGTTCTTCAATAATTTTCAGTTTCTTGTACCAGTATACTTTACAATAATGTTATCCCGTTTCTCATCCCTGACGTGCAGGGAATGTTTTGGCCGGTGTGAAGGAATAGTCTCGCGATCGAAAAAGGGGGCGTATTTGGGTGGTAAGGGTATTTCTAAAAATGTGTAATGGACGTTTTGCATGAAAGACCCGATTTGTGACACTGTGTACGGCCCGCCACAAGGTGTACCATTGGGCGGTGGAGCCAAAAGAATTTTTCGGCTTTCTCAACATAGATAGTTGCCTTCATGCGAGTCATTATCAGGTTCATATATGCAGTCAACGTCAAAAGATTAGGGAGAGGATGTTACCTGAGGGGCATTTTGCTCCTGAAAATCTTGTACACCATTGTTTTGTAGAAAAACCCATCAATGATGAGAAAAGTCCTTGTGTTCTGAAACATGTTGTAAGCTTCTTCAAAGGAATGAAGTGCCTCTCGATTTTGCCAGGACATGTTTGAGTTCATTTCTCCTAGTTTTCATTTGCTAGAAATACATTCAGGAAAGTTTTCCTGCTTTCTTGCCTTTTCATTCATTTTGCACCACTTTTGTACGAGGGAAATTGTGTGATGAAAAGTATTTACATTACCCTGGGTAACAGAGCCTCAAGGTTTAAATAAAAGGAAATTTGTATTATTTTTTGGCTCTTGTACCCAGGGTATATTTACATCTACTTCCGGGGTCTTGAAGTTGGAATCTGGGATCTTGGAGTCAGGGGTCCTGGTGTCTTGGGGTCCAGCAAATAGAACATGCCATCCGTTGGGCTTTAATGAGCCTTTAGTGGTGCACTTTTGGTCTGATTTCCAATTGGGTCGTTTGAGGTTTTGCGCTTCTTTTGACTGTTCGTCTCGACCATGATTGCTTTCTTTGAACTTCTTTGAAACTTCAACAAAGCGAATCCACTCCCGTGCAGTCTGAAGACCGAGCCTCAGCGCTTATATATATAGATTATTCAGCTGAGTGAATTTTATCAACAAAAAAACTCCTTAAAGATCCTAGAGATTTCTAAGCACTAAGTATGGGCATAAAACATTGGGCACGGACAAAAAAACACTTGGCACGGTCACTAAGCACTAGGCACGAGTACTAAGCACTAGACACGGGGAGAAAGCACTAGGCACTAGGAGGCACGGAGAGAAAGCACGAAGCACGGACACATAGCACGGGGCACAAAAGCATGGGAATTAGACATCCTCGACCCTTAGCCACTCTGCAATGAGTCTGGAATGAGTAATGATTTTTACATTGTCACATACAAAAGAAGTTGATTGATTGGCATTACATTCAATTTTCAATGTCAAAATATTGGTTGATTCAGATTCATTTTCCAAATAGAGATAGAAGGTATATTGTCATGAACAGAGATGGATATAAACAAGAGTTTCATTAATGAAAGACCCACACAGCTCACACCCCCGAAGTAAACATCATTCTGTTTGCAATCAATTGCCAAAAAATGGCACCTGAAAAGAAGGGCACATTCATCCAATGATATGAGGAGCCCTTCTCTAAGCACCAGAAGTGTTCACTCTGTGTAGTATGAAGGGGTTTTTTCTGTTATGTGCTGACTTAAAGGCATTGAGTCCGTATAAATATAAACTTCTTTTCAATCACAAAACAAAAGTTGTTCTTTAATCCCCGTAGAAATTAGACAAAAGAAATTCCTTAGGATAATGCAAGAATTAAGAATTCTTTGGTCTCCACTGCTAATGATTTTAGCACTATTGTGCTATAACAAAGGGCTGTCAGCGTTTTGTCAGCAAAATTTCAGGACAGCATTCATGCTCAAGTATTCATATGGACTCAATGCCTTTAATTAACGATGCTTTAGTTTAAATTTACAATAGCAGATACAACTACCATTACATTGTCTATGAGGTCCACCTGTGAGATTGTAACTGTCCAATGACACGTTCTCCATGAGTTGTTACGTTTGATAGTTTCCTTGATCTATGAACATCTGTAGCTGGTAGTTGTAACTTTCCTTTGGCAAATTTTGGTATTTTAAGGAATTTACCTCTTTGTGCTAAATCTTCAGCAATCAAAAAGCCTCTGTTTGCCAAAAAAAGTCACCAGGGTAAACCTTCCAAAGGAACCCAGACTCCAGAGTTATTTGCTTGTCTGACACTCCACCACCAGTGCACCTGCAGGACTGATTCCAATGAGGTATTTAATGGTATTGTTGTGCTTGTAATTTGACCAGGTTTGTGCCCTTCCTGTCAAATTGTTTGGTCTGTCAATAAATATCTCCCTGCAATCAACAATGCAGATACAGTCTCCTGTACTTCCTTTTGAAGGACTGGGATAAATATGCCCTTACATCATCTCTACTTGGCCAAATGATCAAACTTTTAAGGGAGGAAGTTAGAGCTGGCAAGCAACACATGTAAATGTTTGATATCATTGAATCTTTACAGCCATATCGATGTGCAATATCTCTATCATTTAGAAGTCCCATCCTAAGTTTCATCAACACAATAAGGGCATGGTTTTCTGCAGGTATGGTTCTACAGCACTTCTTTATGCTACCTTTCACAAGGCTTACGACCCAGAGAAAAACGCCCACAGTAGGCAATCCAGTAAAAAACTGTCAGGCTCCTGTGACTTCTTCAATGAGCTGAAACCAAATGCATTTCTCCATAACGTTGAAATTTCCTCCCTCAACCTGTACACTTACATTGCTGATGGCGTATGATAAAAAAGCATCATTCCGCAGTGATAAATATAAAGATATACAATTATTAACAAATTTAGCAAACCTCTAACACTCAATAGTCTTTCGCATAATCTAATCTTCATTTCTTAAATCTCATCATCCGAGTCGCAAAAACGTTATTACTAGTACAATTCTCGTTAATACTTCTCAACTGCTTCACGTTCTCATTTTCAAAACTTCAACTCATACCATGAGAGTTGTGAAAACAATTTTTGTGTTGATCGGGTCCAAAATACCTGGCATAAATGATACTTAATTAATAAGTGTATTTTGTTACCTTGCTTGTCTTCAATTCACAGTTTATTTTCTCGTTCTTGCCTAAGAGTAGATCGGCATGCTATCAACCATTCAGCATGGCCTAATGTTTTCAAATGCGCTGCGCTTGCTCTGCGATTTGATTTACAAACTAGTTCCCAGGTCGACGCGGCCATCTAACGACTCATCCAGTAAATGAAAATAGATGGGATGGGAATCAACCGCAAATCTCATTGAGGCTTTTCGTACCATGCGCGAAGCATCCAAATTACCATAAAGGAGCGGAGCTATGGCTTGTGTCACATTATGCACAGCGAAGACATCTTCTGTTCACGGAGGATGCTTTACTGCTTCATTTTGCTGCAACAACAACCACAAGACTGAACAGAGCATTTTCTGAATTGGATTCGACCACAACACACTGAAATGTGTGCAATGAAACCAAAGAAAGCTGACTGTGCTGACTGTGAGCATTTATCTGCAACAAAAGGAAGAGAAAAATTCCAGAGATCAGTATGCTTCACCAACTTGGTTTGCATTTAGAGCAGGCAGAATCACAGCCTCAAAGTTTAAAGCTGCTGTGTCAACAAATATTGCAAAACCTTCTGTTAGCCTTGTCAAACAAATTTGCTATCCTGGCACCATGAAATTTTCCTCTGCAGCTACAAGATGGGGTACTGACCACGAAAAAGTGGCCAAGGATGTGTGTCTATATTCAATCTTGCAAGCACAAATCATTGCACCTACAAAGTTGTGGTTTTTTTTATTGGAACTGAACATAGTTTTATTGATGCAACACCTGATGGTAAATTGTATATAATTCCTTGCTTGTGTGGTGAATGCAAAGCAAAGTGTTTAGAAATAAAGTGCCCTTTAAGGCTTCAAGATGAAGGCATTGCAATCCACCATCAGATTTCTTTTTAGGAATAGGAGCTGATGGTTTAAGATTGTAGAGAACCAATGCCTACTTGTTTCAAATTTGAGTGCAAATAAATGACAGTGATGGATACTAACTTGTGTGACTTTTTGTATGGACAAATCAAAAATGGCTTTTGGAAAATATAAAGTTTGACAAAGAATTTTGGATAGTGCAGATCCAGAAAGAAGCAAAGTTATTTTTCAGCAGAGTTATAATGCCTAAGTTGGTTGGTCAGCAAATATTATACTCAGCAGCAACAAAGTGATTCAGAAAATTAATTTGTCACCATGGAATATTCTTACAGTGCCACAGTTTAGGTGACTTGAAGACTCAATGCTCAGTCTATGGTGTACAAGAAGCCATGCAACTTGTTGATCCACATTTTTTTGACAAAGTCAATCATTGACACACTTAGGAAAACAAGAGAAGGCAAGAAAGTGCATGCTACTTTCCTTGAATGGGGAATTGAGCAGGAAAATGTTGCATTGGATATCTATCAGAAGAACCATTGCCAAAGTTATCTTCAGGTTATTGAAAGTGGACTCATCATTGATCCGCAATGGCCCTGGCTTGGTGCTAGCCCAGATGGATTATTAGTAACTGGGGGGAGAGCTGTTGGTGGCATTGAAATCAAGTGCCCATTCTCCAAGAAAGACGAAACTGTGATTGATGCATGCAGAGACAAGAAATGTTTTATGGAAATGACTGCTGCAGGACCTGCACTGAAGGAATCACATGCATACAGCTACCAGTGTCAGGGTGTGATGAACATAGTGGGGCTAGATTGGCTGGATTTCGTGGTGTACACAGAAAAGGAGTTGCATGTTCAGAGACTTACTTGCAAGAAACAACTTTGGAATGAAACAATGCTACCGAAAATGACTAAACTCCATAAGGACTTCCTTTTAGACTTGTTAGCTTTTTAGAACTGTTTTGAAGAAGTTGCATAAAGTGTTTCAAAAGAAGCGTTCTTTTTTAGTGTACATCACAACTACCACTGAAGTACAGTAGTTCTTCAAATTTGTTAACAAATTTTCATGGTGCAATGCAGCGTTTCTACAGGGAAGGGGCAAGCAAAGTGTTTCATACTGGAAGGCATGCCTATTTTTTCTGCTGAGTGTTTTTCATTATACAGTAAAGGGCCTGCACACATTAACATGGTTTACCTGCCTAGCATTTCTCAAGGACTCATGATAATATCATGGTTCAAGATTTTTTGTAACACTTTGAAAAATTCTTGAAAATCCTAAAGGCTTATTATGGTGTTAATGTGTACAGGACCTGTGCTACGCATTTTCAGGCTAAACCTTTCCCCAATTTGATATGTTTTTGGGTCACTTCAAAATTTCATTGAATTGCTTCAACTATGAAAGAAAAATCATGTGCCATATTGGTGAATACTTGAAATAAATCTGACTCAGTGCAAAAAGTTTACCATCATCCAACCCTTAAGGTGTTCATAACTACTATCATGGAGATAACATATTTTCTGACAATTTCTACTTTTACATTTGCACCTTGGCAACTCCCCAAAAGGAAAGTACACACATCTTAAAATCACACATAGATTTGATCATCATGCATGAAACAAAAATTTCTTTTCAAGTTAGATTAAAATGGAAGAATGCATGCATTTTGTCTTGATGAAAGTAAACATTGCCTTGAAATCCATAAATGCACACAAAAAGACTGATTTTACATCAAATTTTCCTGGTATTTCAAATGTTTGTACAAGTGTGCCTGGGAAAACTGGTCTAATCTACGAGTGACTTATTCATTAGAAATTAAAGAAGGTAAAAAGTTGGTCAGATACAGTGCTTCCACTTTGAAGGAAATTTCCTTCCAAAAGGAAATCTGGGCAATTGGAAGGAAAAAAGAAGGAAATGAAAATTTGAAGGAAATCGGAAGGAAATTTGATGATGAAGTGAGGAATTTGATGGAAATGTGAAATTTATACATTTTATCAAAAGAATCATTGGTTTTTTATTCAAAAAATATTCAGACAGCAGTCTAATTCAATGGAAATGGTGAAAGGGTAAATAAAAGATAGGTGCGATTGAATTATTCACCATCAATTTATATAGACTAGAGCCCAATCTCCTGTCAAAGAAAGCTCAGGCTCATTTCAGTTTATTCACTTGCACCTAAAATAATGATGATATTGTATGGCCAAAAAAATTTCAACTGTCCTCTAAGATTATCAACTAATTTGGAGCAAGTCTATTGATTATGTTTTTAGATTATGCTCCAGATTGGTCATAAAACCTTTAGGAGTAAGCCATTGGATTGTAATGCGTCAACAAGAGTAGTGAAAAGTAGAACATATTTGAAAGAAGAATATTACTTCGGACCTTCAATAGCCTGCCTACAGACTCTTCCTGCAAAAGTGAAGAGAGGGAGGAAAGTAGACTACTTTTTCCCCCATCTCGATTTCTTATCATGAGTCTGCACACTGGGTTATGGCACACAGGCAACCACATGCAGGCTAACTTTTGGTGGGAATAGATTTTCCAGAAGGTTGTCGCTGTGGAGGATTCTGCCACAGGTTGCTCAAAATGGCTCAAAATCTGTTAAATACATCACAGAAAAGTAGGGAAATCGAAATAACAGCAAAGGTTGAATAAACAAATGAAGATTTTAACCGGATTTGCACCATCATAGATGGAAGGAAATTTGAAGGAAATAGGAATCTCTCTGGAAGGAAATTTTCCCGAAAAAAAGGAAATTGGAAGGAAACCCTATGTTCCAAAAGTGGAAGCACTGGTCAGATAAGCACAGACAATCCATATTTTATTCAAGTCTGCAGCCATTGTAATAGGGAAAATTGTACTCAAAATCCTAATGTCTTTATGCGATAAATAGCTCGTTCAGCATGGACTCTAACTTAAGCAATACACCCTTGCCTCAGTTTCTTCTTGCAGTGTGAGGGATGCTTTATCACCTTAAAATGGAGGAATGTTCAAGTATGTGTTTGGTGGAAGGTCATCTTCAATTGTGAAGCCTTTATCTGCCATGACAGAGTCACCCTCCTCCAAAAGAGCATACAATCCACAATCTTTTGTAACTGCTTTATCACTGGAGCGGCCAGCATACAAATCTGAAACAAAAGTAACACTGCCTGAAGGAGCAATGCCAATCAAGCCCTTTGCAGTGTTGTGGTGCTTGAAATGTGAATATGACTCACTTTGAGTCCAGAGGGAGCTTGGTATTTCAATGAAAATTTCTGTGGCATCTATTATCACTCGAGTTGTAGGATAGGTTTCTTTAAAAAACTTTGGCATTGTTTCATCAACTTTTTGTCCTGATGCCCAAATTGGCAAGGAACGAAATCTTGAGTGGAGAAAATCTATGCAACTTATGAATATTCTTGAGTAATGTGCAACAGATATACAAGCCCTGTGGGCAATGTCAGCCTCAAGTAATCCACAGAGTAATCTCACTAAGACAAGAAAAACAACTCTTGCTCAGCAGACAGTGACCTCTTTGGCCCACACTTACTTCTGTCCTCCTTCAGACTGTCCCCATTTGTGTTGGATTTATGATAAATGAGTTTCTCTGCAGCAGGTTTAAATGATTCACATAAGATTTTAAAAGTCTCATAGTCATTCAAGCCTGTATCAAAATGAAATTTCTCACAGTCATTTTTTGCTCTCAATGGAAAGAGAAATCTTTGCAGTTTTTTCTTTCATGAGCTTATTTTCAGTTTGTAGCAAACTAATTTTTTGTTGTGCCTTTTCCATTTCCTCTTCATGTTTCAAGTTTAGAGAATTGAAGTGTGCTTTCAGAGCAGCTACCTCATCACTATTATCAGATTCTCTTTCCGCAGCATTGCTTGTGTTCCCCTCCAGCTTATGGTTGCCATTTCGAGAAGCTGACTTCCATTAAATTTGGATCTCTGATCCTCAATTTGGTTGTGCTTTTTCTTGGATTTGAAACAATGGGCTTGGTTGTCTTTGGCACCATGACGGATAAATTGTTCATGTAAGTTTTTGCCCTCCTGGAAAATGCTCTGAGCACACTCTGTGACCTTTGGTAGGAGTGAAATCCTTTCTGCTAATCAACAAAATTCACCTCTCCCTTAATTCTATCTTCTCTGGCGCAAAACCACTTAGAAAAGCATCATAAAACTTTAAACGTTTGTTTTTCTTGGAATTGTTGTAAGAATGTGGTACATAACATGTAACCCGCCAACAAGTCTGCATCGATCTTCATGAAAACCGGCCAGTCCATCATTAGGCCCTCTTTGCAAATCGCGAGAGTCCAAATCTTTGTCCAAAGCTTTCACGCAGGTATTTTCTCTTTCTGGGGCAGTTTCTTGTTCTTGGATGCTCCCCGTGCCCGTGGAAGAGTTTTTAAAAAAACTTGCATACGGTTCACTTGAAAATGCAGGAGATATTCTGTCGCAATTCACTTGTTTTTCCATGCCTTGCATTTATCACCATACGAACGCTGTTTGTTTTGATTACGCATGTGTCGTCTTTTACTATGATTTCCACAATGCATTGCGTGCTCAACGAATGAGGAGAAAGGCGAATTCACCTCCTGCAGGTTCACCAAGATCTTCCATTTCTTGTTCTTGAAGCTGATGCCATCGTCCTTTGCTATCAACACTCTTGCCACTTTTGTCAATTCCATTGTGCTTTCGTCAATTCCATAGTACCATTGCTTATGTAGATTTATTGAGTGACCCAAATGATTTGTGACCCATGTGAGCTCGGTCTGGAGTAGAGGTCATCAACTATGGCATTGGTCTGACATTGCTGCCAATGTGGATAATGGTCTGATTGTTGAGTACCTTCCTTCTTGTTCTTATTTGCATTTACTTTTGGTGTTTTGGCGTTACATTACTGCTGCCATGGTCTGCATTGCTTGATATCCAAGCCTGTTTCTTTGGCGCTTTGTTGTTCCCGTTGAAAGAGCTGGTTGAAGGTCCAGATTCTTGGACAGAGCTGCAAGTGCTCTGTTCATCTAGAAGTTGGTCTACAAAGTTACGTAGGCTCTGCAGCTGTTCCTTTAAAGATGAATTTTCATCTTTAAGCCTGTGCACTTCAGCCTGGGCATTGTCAAGGGTAGCTTTAGCTTTACAACTCTTTTCTTTGGCAGATTGAGGTGTGATGTCCATAACAGCCTTTGATGGGCAATCCTCCTTCTTAACTGTGGATTCAGATTTGGATGTTAATTTGCTTTGTAAGTAAGATATTTCTTTGGAAATGTTCATTACATTACGAAACATGACTTTTGGAGATCCATCACATTTCCCATCTTGAAACCCATCTTGCACTTTGGACACCCATCACATTACACCAGAGAATACCACAATTACACCTGGCTCTTGATGGCAAAGATATGGTGAGTGAGTGACTGAAGTTGAAAGTCAAGTTGCGCTGGGATTGCAGAAATTGAGCAGAGCTAATCTATTCTGCGACCCCTTGCCATGACACTAAAATGGCGGGGTCCTACTGGGTATCTAGCCCAATCCGCAAGATATTTGGAGAAACTTCGTCCGTCAATTACACAAGACTTGGACTATGAAGCAATACCTTTGTTTATGATCATTTGGAAGTACTATCCATGACAATACAGAAACTATCCTGTATGTGTTGAAACTAAGCTGAAACATGCAGAACAAACGCGGAACAAAGAAGATCCTATAGTGGTCCAAAATTGGCCCCTCAACATGTAAGCAAATATGCAGCATCGGCCCAATTCTGGGCCTGCAGCATGCAAAGGGTTAAAACACTGAACACTTAAGCAAATCTAATGCAATGAAAAATCATCTTTGAAACCCATTCTATTAAATAAATAACAGGAAAGACACGCGAGGTACCAAACAGCCTGTTGTGATCACAAATGATTGCAAAAACAGGAAAGAAAACCATTCATGATCCAACCCTCTTGTCCTTTTCTCTCATGTGCATTGTCGCATTTCAATTGTGATGCATCATGCGAAAACGAAAACGAGTCAGTCGTCGGTGAACGAAACTTGTTTTTTGGGAGATGTGGAATTCCTCCCCTGTGCAAAAATCAATTTCTTCACATTCTCCAAGTACCAAACTCTAGGTTCTGAAAACTGAATCTCATACCACATATTGGATAAAGGCATCATGGCTCATCAGCTCATAAGAATCTCCTGCAATCTCATATAAAACCATGGGAGTTGTGGACACAGTTTAGGTGTTGATCGGGTCCACAATACTTGGCCTAAATGATACCCTCTGGAACCCAAGCACCCTAAACGTACAGCAAAAAAATTCAAAAAATGGAGTACAAATGTCTTTTATGACAAGAAAAATAAAAATTTTTTGTGTTTTCAAATTCGACCTTATTTTCATATATTTCTTGTTTGTTACATAGGTGTCACATTGGGTTTGCGTGGCACCATTAAGACTTGACAAAAACAGCAAAGATTCTTCATTTTCAACATCTCAAAATGCTAAAATCTGCAAAATAACTAGGAATATTCTCAGTTTTTATCATTTTTGATCTGCTAGGCATATAATTTCTTTCAATCCGATAAATTTTGATTTGCCTCGATCAGCCATCCCGCAAAAAATAAGTAAAAATATGTTCTGTTATTGCCAAATAGGTTATAGAAATAATGATATAGACAACGGGAATTAGAATTTCTGGAAAAAACATACAAAAATGAGAATAATCTTGGGTTTTTAGGGCATTCTTCAATCACGTTATTACTAAGAATGTAATTTTTTTGCCAAAATTCTTTTTTGATCATAAAAGACCAATTACAGGGTTATTTTCTGGCCATGAGTGGCCGCATAGCGTAGAAATTCAATCTATAATTGTCAGTACTAACGAAGAATCTCCCGTAGAAGACTTCTTATCCTGAGTGGGCCTAAACCCGAAGTGACATATATGTCACGCGTTTCTAAAATAAGTGCTTCCATAGAAATAAATTTGTTTTGGCAATAAGTTTGGCAGCCAATGCATCCCTCGTCACCTAAACGTTAGTAAAATAATAGAATGATGGGTTATGGTTACCCGAGATGCTCAGAATCGCAACTAGTATTTGCAGCATTCAGCAGCCAGATCACCACAGTCGAAGTGGACCACATTTTGTTTGATCCCCTCAGCTAGTTCCTCATGTAAAGTTCCTCAAATTGTGGCTGTTGTGTGACAAACATGTCACTCTGGGCTCTTATGATAAAAATTCCACCAAGGAATTCCAAAAACAATGGGTACCATTGTTACAAAAGTATGTGACATGTACGTCACCTGGGGCCTCAGAGGGTTAATAAATGTATTTTGTTACCTTTCTTGTCTTCAATTCACTGTTTATCTTCTCGTTCTTGCCTGGGAATAGATCAGCATGCTATCAACCGTTCAGCATGGCCTGATGTCTTCAACTGCTCTGCGCTTGCGCTGCGATTTGATCTGCAAACCAGTTCCCAGATCGACACGGCCATCTAACAACTCATCCAGCCAGTAAATTAAAATAGATGGGATGGCAATCAACCGCAAATCTCATTGAGGCTTTTCGTACCATCCGCGAAACATCCAAATTACCATAAAAGCAGCGCAGCCATGGCTTGTGTCATGTGACACAAAGACAGCTTCTGTTCAGGGAGGATGCGTTGCTGTTTCATTTCGCTGCAAAAACAAGCACAAGACTGAACAGAGCATTTTCCGAATGGGATTCGACCACAAGGCACTGAAATATGTGCAATGAAACCGAAGAAAAGCTGACTGTGCTGACTGTGAGCATTTATCAGCAACAAAACGTAGAGAAAAATTCCAGAGATCAGTATGCTTCACCAATTTGGTTTGCATTTAGAGCAGGCAGAATCACAGCCTCAAAGTTTAAAGCTGCTGTGTCAACAAACATTGCATATACCTTCTGTTAGCCTTGTCAAACAAATTTGCTATCCTGGCACCATGAAATTTTCCTCTGCAGCCACAAGATGGGGGTACTGACCATGAAAAAGTGGCCAGGGATGTGTGTCAATATTCAATCTTGCAAGCACAAATCATTGCACCTACAAGGTTGTGGCTTTTTTATTGGAACTGAATACAGTTTTATTGAGGCAACACCTGATGGTATCGGTGTGCATGAAATCCCACCCATCAGGAGTAGGTGCTGCGAGACTCCTGCGCAGCAACTAGATTTCGTTTTGGTCAAAGAACAGTGCAGCCACCGACGTCCGTTGTCACCTACCGAAAGATCAGCGGCCGAGAACATTGGCGGGAAGTACGGTTCTCAAAACTCTGAAAGACAACATGGCGGGCAAGTCTCCAGGAACTCATGAGCCACAACAAGAGCCTTGGGAACAAATTTTCGTAAGAAAATCAAGCCCTTTATGTGGAACTGTCTTCAGCATTGACGCAGTGAACGAACTCATAGCCAATTACGAAGTTTCGACGGTTAGTAAGTTCAGCGTTTGGAAAACAACGACCAAGGGTTTTGGTCAGACAGGTAGGCCTATTATAGCTACATTTCTACATGAGAATAAATGTTTGGGCATTTTTTCTGGAATCATGTACATATGGATACATACGCAGCTGAATGATGTAGGTTGGATAATCAACTGAAAGCATCCCAACCTAGCAGCATTAAAAAGCATTTGCATATGTGACCCTATCAACATTTGGAAAGTTTCTGGCTGGGCAGCTATGAAGATAATGGGTAGCAAGGGTGCTCTTTCCAGTAACCTCCAAATACCCCCTTTTCATTGATAAGAAACTGGTTAATACCAAGACGGCCAAAATTTTAAGAAACTCTGGTTCTATGTTTGAGAAAGTATTAAACAAATTAAACAACACACATAAAACTTAAATTCAAGAATGTTATGGTAAATGGGTTGTTGAACTCTTACTCTTGAGTAATGCCAACAAGCTTTTTATGTTTTGAAAATAATCGAATACTGTTTATTTTCATTGATATATTGTGAAACATATCTCCAAAAGTATTAGAGACTGTACGACAATCTGTGCATTAAAAATATTAAGAAACAAACAAAACAAGGAAACTTTCAGTACTAAAATGTGGAAATTCTTTTGTTGAACCAAGAACTTCTAGTACTATGGCCTGATTTCTTACAAAATGGCTCATATTGGCTTAATTTGGCAGCCTAATGCATTATTGTGATTCCATGCATTGTTTCTGTGCGCAACAAGAAGAGCATAAGAAGTTGAGCTGTATTCCTTTTAACTTAAAGCTATTAGATTTCCACTCTGAGAGTTTCATACGAGTTTCATAATGATCTTCATGTTTGCTCTGTACCCTTTTGAAATTTCAAAACAAACCTTTTAAAGCCTTCCTGATGTTTACAAACTACTGAAACACCTTCTAGATAAGATACTGGAAACAATAAAAATAAAGTGAAAATTTGCAAGGGATTTCTTTGAATGGAATAAATAGTTGCTTAACTTTCCACATACTCTTGAAGCTTTTTATGCAAAGATATGTGCTGATGAATGTCATGTGACTGATTAATTTTGCATAGTGCAATTTATTTTCAAAAGACATTAAATAAATGTGGAAAACGTAAAAAACTATCTATATACATATGTATAGATATTGAAACAGAATTATGCATCAGCTTGTTGACACATTTCTGTGCATATTGCACCAGTTCACAATTTAGTTTCTTTATTTTCAAGTCTTGAAGAGTGGATCATCACCTAAGATTTATTGGTGGGACGAAGTTATTCCATATATCATTGTTAACACCAGAATACATGACTGTCAGCATGGTGTGGACCGATGTAAGGCCAAAAAAGAGAAAAACAAATTAATGGTAAGGTTTTCAGTTAATTTCAGTCTTTGATGTTGCTCACCAATAAGATTCTGGCCACTTAATCTTTAGTCTATAGTTAAATCTTACAAAGTTTTTTAGAAAAACGTATTTGGTTTGTACATTTTTAATCTTTTGGATTATTCTTTGCATAAGCATTTAAGGGAGCAATTTTTTGTAAATACCTTGATGCATGGTGAAAAGTATTCATAAGCATACAAGGCGGGGGGCCAGGGGGGGTAGCCTCCCCAACTTTGGAGAAATTTTCAAAAATCAGCCCCATTCGGGCAAATTTTTGCCCTTAGTCGGGTAAAAATGTTGGCAAACAATAGGTTTTGTGTGGGACAGCCCCCCTTGATGTTTCTTCCCATATGCCTGTGAAAGCATTGGCATGAGATAACCAAAACAACTTTAATTGAAAATTTGTTTTCAATGACACCAGAACAGGTATGCATTATTTTAAACACAAATAATCCAGTTCTCATGAACTTTGATAATGCATGGCACCATTTAGTCATTAAAAGTGATGTGGATGTTATTGTATGGTATTTTTCTGAAGGGCTATTCTACCCAGTCCTAAAGATGGTGATTTTTACTCACAGCGATCAAATAATGACCATGGTTATAAAAAGAAGATCAAGCAAGTACAAGAAACAAAGAAATTTAATTGCAAAGCACAAATCATTGTCAAGGAGATTCTAGAATTTCCAGATCACAAGGTAAGGATATTTGGCCGAAAAAGTGTTATTCTGCACCTTAAAAAACTAAAGTTAATGGACAACTACATAATATCAAAAACTGTTCAGTAACGATTCATTTAACCAGGAACTGAAGACAAGATTTTTGAAGAGAATGATGGACAATTGTGTAATATTTCCAAACTTTTCTATGATTATGTTAAAATTCCCAACACAAGGTCAGTGGCAGAAGTAAATAATAAATAGTGATGGGGTGCAAGTCAAAGTTTTTAGACTGGAGTAAAGGCTATCCCCAGAGCTTCTTATTACATTTTTCAACTACAATTTTACCAAATGTTTGAACGGATGAGGGGCATTTACCCATCATACTCTCCTGTAGTCCTGCCACTGCAAGGTGTTGCCATGTGGGTGAGAGGATGGGAGATGGGTATTCTTCAAACGTATTTCTTTACCAATCATCTTGCAGCTGAATGAAACATCTGTGTGGCGAAGGAAAACCACATCTAACACAATCAGGCAAGAACTAGCAAAGGAGGTCACTGATGTAAAGATGTCACATTGCTTCAGTATCACTTTGCCAAAGAAAGAAGACCATAGTCAACATCCAATTGGAAATGTAAGAGATAGAATTTTTCAATTAATGATTGTCATGTCCTCTGAAAACTTATTTCGAAAAAATGAATATTTCAGAAAAACATGATACTGTAGTTTGCATCAGCTTACTTGAACAAAGGCAACCAAGCTAATTTCTCTATATGTTATGTAAAGTGCCAGGGGGTGGAGTGGAGTGGATGTTGTCCTTTGTCCAACCCAACTTTTAGGGCTGGCATGTACACCATGATAATTAAAAGGTTGGTGGCCACTAAGCAACGTGATAAGCACTAACCAATGTGGCAAGGAAAAGGAAAGCTAGAAATGTAAGAAAGGAATGCTACCACCACAGCCTCTGCATCGTCCAGGCAGATCCAGGTCATGTTAACAGATCTTGGTAGCAATACGAGATGAAATGACAATGAAAAATCACCCTGAAGAGATTAATCATTAATCTATCATATTATCATCTTGTGTTTTAACGGCTGAAAAAGAGCTGTTAACTGTAAGTGCTTCATATTGTTTCGACTCCCAGCACTTTCACTGTTTGTTTAGCGGTAAAATATTATCCCACCAAACAACAAATGTTGAAATTTAACGAAACAATTGTCTTTTACAGGCAGCAGCTATTCTACAGCCATTGGATGGGGAGATAATAAAGCAGATAAATGAATACGTTACTGATGGTGTCGATGAAGTTAGCGATATGCAAAGACATTTGCGTACTTATGTTAATCTAAACTTCAAAGACCATGCAACTGACTTGGATAATCGCAGATTTCATCCCACTGATAAAGTCGTAAGGGATCATATGTATCAAGAAAGACTTCGGCAAATGCACTCAAAAGATGATCAACAAAATCTTCAATTCAAACTTGAAAAGTGGAAAGAAAGTCAACCGAATGACCTGTTCTTTTATCGTCCGAAGGGGAAAATTGGTGAAACCGATGAGCAAGATCTACTATTTGTTTATCAGTCGGAACAACATCGTCACCTTCTGGATCGCTATGGCACAATATGTCTGCTTGATGCAACATATAAAACAACGAAATATACCCTGCCATTGTTCTTTGTTTGCGTGAAAACGAACGTTGATTATCAGGTTGTGGGGGCATTTATATGTGAGCATGAAACAACAGATTCAATTATGGAAGGAATACGAATATTAGCCGATTGGAATCCAGATTGGAAACCTCGTTATTTCATGACAGATTTCGACGAAAAGGAGATAAATGCTCTCGAATCTGTTTTCCTGACATGCAATGTGTATTTGTGCGACTTCCACCGCGAGCAAGCGTGGACACGCTGGGTCAACAAAAAGGAGCACCAGGTTTCACATGTTAAAGATGAGGTCTTGGCTAGGTTGCGTAAAATAGCTCATGCCGAAACACTCAAAGATTTTGAAGATGCAGTAGAAGAATTGCATAAATCTACCATTTGGAAGCATTACATTAAATTGAGAAATTGGTTCAATGTATACTGGTATCCTCATCACAAAGTATGTGGAAAGTTTCTTTGCTCCTACTGTAAATGTACCCGTGAAATGAATTTTACATCAACTTGTCTCGACACTTAAAATATTAAGTGTCATCTGACTGTTTTGACATCTGATTTGAATTGAAGTTGGACCTTCGGTGGCTTTGGACAACGATAGACGAACAGACAACGGACAAAATACCGTTCTGTTTTAAGTTCCCTGCAGTCTGGCTGTGTCCAGGCAAGATAATGGATAACTTTATCCCAGGTTACTTAAGCCTTACTTCCACACAGCGACATTTTGTGAGCGAGCAGAAAGGAAAGTTACTGCTGAGCGACCTATTCTTGTGTAAAATTCTACTCGCGCGCAAAATGCCGCTGTGCGGACATCAGGGTTTAATAGTTTCCATAGGTGTTTATAGCAAGTATCATTTATTGGTTTCCACGCAAAAATAGGGTATTTATCAGGGGCGGATTCAGACCGGTTTCACCGGTTTCCGTGCATCGGTCAGGTTTCCAATCCAAAGAAAGGATGACGTTATTTAGCAAAATTTTTAGAAAAATTAAAAAGCGTCACCCTTTCGTGCGATCTTCAAGCCAGTGCAAGTCTGGCAGTGAGATGTCTTTAAAGGCATGACACACTGTGGCTCCTCATAATTCGCTCGAAAACAATAAGATACGTCATGATGGTTGCACTGGCTATGCTTTATTTGTCATGGTTCTCTCGGGGACACGTCATTTGAAACTTGCGCAATGAATTCCGCATGTGATTTGCTTTGAATGGTCATGACATTTCACATTGTTTTGATATAAACACTTTTGTAATCTGATGAGCCAATAAGGGTTGAGTGAACCGGTGGATTGATTTCCGTGAACCGGTACGCAATTGTTTAAAATCAGTGAACCTGTTTCGATTAGGAAGTAAACCGTTTCTGAAGGAAGTAAACCATGCCTGTAGAGGAAGTTGAGAGCATTTAACCAGAAGAGAAAGATCTCCGGAGCTTGTACACACTGCCATTGCAGGGGAGGTTGAGGGAGAGGCAAAGAAGATAAAAGAAGAGTACAAATGTATTTGAAATACGATAAAATGAAAGAAAACAGGGAGCCTTTAAGGGAGAGTTCTGGAATCTTCAAAAAGCCTAAGACGTGGACTTGCAAAAGCATCTAATGAATTTCGCAACTTCTACATTTTTTGTAAGCAATCTTCGTTGATTTCACCTTGAAAACGTTATTGTGGATACTCAACTGGAACAACCTTCATTTATTGGAAAGGGCGTTGCCCATGTTTTCCGAGAGTCTGAAGGGCGTGGTCACGGAAAGTTTTTCTGGGGGCTTCGCCCCCAGACCCCCTCATGTTTCCTGGACCGGTCAGAAAACCTGCCTGGATCCGCTCCTGTTTATGACATTGAAACCATTTTATTCAATAGCTATCCCCTCCCCTCATGGGTCTTTAAAAGCAAGGGGCTCTGTGCATATTCGCAGTTGATTTCCTTGCCCTGCGGTTGTTTTGAACAGTAAATTTTACACTGACATCATTGCAAGTACCCCCATTGGATCCAACAAGCGTCGTTCATAAAGTGGCCGTTTCTCCTTCTATGCGTTAATAATATATGTTACCCTTCCTATTACAATTGCAAAGAATAGCATGACCATGATATAACATAATGCTACACTTTTCACATAATTCGTTTTCTTTGCAGCGTTGGGTTTGGGCCTTCAGGCAAGACAATTTTCAAATACTGGTAAAAACCAACAACGGTATTGAAAGGCAGAACAAGAGCTTCAAGTATGAATACTTGCGAAAGAAATGAAAAAACACTTTGAGCAGAATGGCAACAATACTCATTGATCAGTTTTTCCCAGAAAGGTACAAAAGGTAGGGAAACATGCATTCTGCTGATATAAAATGAAAAACTGATTCTGGTTATAAATTTCACTTTTTAGTAAGCCACAATTGAAAAGACTGGTCAATCTTTGCATTTTTCTGGAAACTAGAATATTGTGCACTGGTATAGGATCACAGGATACACAAGCCTAAAGCCCTGGTACGAAGTGAAATTTTAAGAAAAAATGAATGTTTTAGCTACTTTGTAGGAGGGGAACTAAAACGTTGAAAATCTTGTTGGTGAACCATCGAGGCTGCGGTTAATCAAATTACAAAAAGCCTAACAACAAAAGCTACAGTCGAAGCAGAACGAAAAGAAGAAGATACTTGTTCACCCTTTTCATTTTGAAACTGTATTTCAGAAAATATGAAATTCGTACACCTGCCTGTATGACTGTGAAAATTGATGACCTTGCACTGTTTTCGATGATAGTTGTCCTACATTGTCCTACATCGGAAAGTAACTTATGATTGTTATATTTGCCTTTGACAGATACTCCTCTCTCAATGCCCAGTTTTCTAGTAGCTACCGACGCTATACATCTTGGGTACCACATTATCTAATGAACAGGCCAAGGAAATTTGTCACTCACTGCATGGAGAAGATAGCACTGGCGAGCCGCATTTCAGCTGATAACATTTGTGAGGAAAGTGCTGGGGTTGTATATGTCAAGAGTGCAGAGTCATTTGGGACAGTTTCAGCAAGACATATCGTGCAAATGAATAAGAATGGCATGCCAAGCTGCCAATGCTATGATTGGAAGCAAAATTTTTTACCTTGTAAACATATGTTTGCAGTAATATTACACATGCACAATTGTTCATGGGAGGATATACCAGCAGCATATCGAGATGCATCCTACTTTACCTTGGACCCACACTGGGCCATCAAGCAAAACAATACAAACACTGATGAACCGGAGTTGCATATCAACATCGATTCAGTGAGCGGAGTTAATGATGACATTGCTGAAACTAACATACAACCAACGTGTTCTCAAGTTAAAGATTTGCCACTTCCAAGCAGCTTTGCTCGAAAAAGTATAGGATCCGCTTGTCGAGATATACTTGACCAACTTAAGAGCTTGACATTCAATGTCGTTGAACAAAATGCACTGGAGCAATTGCAGGCAAAATTGCTGGTATTGTTAAAAGAAACAAGGGAAACTGCTGAGAAACAAGATAATCTAATCATTGAAAATGATGATACAAAGGTTTGCAAGCGACCTTCCAAAGTACCCATTCAAGCAGGAATAAATGCAAAGAGGATCAAAGTATGTGACACTAAGCAGCATATTCCGCTTCCAAGCAAAAAAAGACAAGTAGAAGATAAAAGAGTTGGTACAAAGGCTGATAAACAACGCATTCAAAGAGCTTCATACCTGAATGTGAACACTGGAGAAATAGGTACTGTATGTATTTATGTATCAATTTGCCACTTAAGAAAATATTTACAAGTTATTATAATAAATATAAAAATTGATACAATACAATACAATACAATATAACTTTAAGGTTAAAATCGTAAAAGGAAAGCACCCTGATTTACATTGGCAGGGATAGCATTAGAGGGTCAAGCTGACCTTATTTCCATAATGATCCTCTTAGAGGTGCTGGTATAGCAGAAAAGATGAAAAAATAAGAAAATAGGAAAGCACTGTGGTTGTTATCAGCACAAAACATGGTCTATATGACAAAAACATGGTTGGGAGAGATGAGGAAGGGTCTTAGTAGAAAACTTATATGTCATCCTCCTCTTTTTGTATATTTTGGAAAAAAATTTTCTTTGATCTCATGTTCGAATGTATTTGGATTGTTAGCTGATTTTAAGTCAGATGGAAGACTATTCCATATTTTCGGCCCTAGGTTATATAAGCATTTTTGTCCAGAATGCAACTAAAGTTAATTGCTGACATATTTTGTTCTCTCCATGATGCATCTATATGTCATACAACCCTATGATATCAAATACGGACCATCAAAGAATAAATGTTCCTTCCCTTAGGTCAGTTTTTGTGAAATGCAGCAAGATCTTGTTTCCTTCCCCTATCTGTTTAGCATCATTCCTTATCTTCTCTTTTTCTTTTTGTCCTTTTCACTCATTTCATATTTCAACCCTTCTCTGTTTCTATCCTTGCTTCATATGAGCTTCCTGCAAAGCTGCTTTGTGGCTTCATGCACTTTTTCCATCCCTGCATTGCCCTGTTACAATTACAGTACAGTAATTGGGCATATTAAAATCGTTTTCCTACCTAAGAAGCCACAAGAATCCTTGCAAAAAATTTCAAAAATTCATATGACTCGAAAATTCTTACTGAAATCATGCAAATAATCATTGAATTTTTCTTCATGCTCTGCTAACTTTTTCAACAGAAATTGCAAGGGAGAACAAATTTGATATTAACAATGGCTCTCATGGCAGAGGAACAGCTGAAAAGGTAACTGACACTATGATGAATGATAACCAACTCCCTGAATTTAACATCCTTAACTTTAAAAGCAATGACTAAACCAACTTTGGGTTGTTAATGCAAAAGAGACATTTTTTGAAATACAAAACATTCAGATTTACAACCTCAGCAGCCCCGCCACTTTACTAAGTTGGAGCTAAAAGGCCTGATTTTGAAAACTGAAAATCGAATCCTAATTTCACCTGATGAAATTGACATAATTTCATAAATTCTTCAAGGTATATATATATATATTGAAAACAGAACTTGTTAAGCTGTTTTCATGCAGAAAACAGTATTTGGTTGTGCAATGTCAACACTGTGATCACAAACAAACTCTTTGATGTTCATAACAATCAACAAGTGATAAACAGGTATCAGCAAAATGCTTTCTTGCAAGATAATTTTGTTGTCTTTTGGCAAAAATGAAATGCTACTGCTGTGACAGAAAGTTTTAAAACTGGTTTGCATGCAGATGTGATCATGCATGTAGTGTCACACAATAATTCTACCTATATTCATCCTAAATTCCAAAAACCCCAAATGATATGTGATCATGATGTAATGTCACACGATAATTCTGTTTGTATGAATGGACACCTGTTGTTGGGTAAAGAAACCATCCAAATGTTAACAAAAGCTGCTGTAACTGCAAATACAAAACACAATTTTGCATTGCAGGAGATTTTAACATGTCAAATCATGATGCTTAGTGTATATGTAGGAATGAATTGTTAAATGGAGGCTGGTTTGAGACACTAGCTTACTTGGAAGACAGCTGGAGCTTTTCTAGTACATAATGTAATCCCTGCAACTGATGGCACTGTAATTATTCAGACAAACATTAAGTTCTGCATGTCTTCTTACCTAGTTATTTAGTTTGATTTGATTACTCTTTTCTTTTTCCAGTATCTTGATATTGAAGAAGAAGAAATTGTCTCAGATCATGTGATTGATATTGATTCAGAGTCTGACACAGATGAAACAACTTCAGACAAAAAAGAAGAGACTGTTCATGTGACAATCAGCAGTGATAATGAAGGTGATTTTGTTACACCAGAGGCCTGGATGACCATAGGAAATGTACAGTTAAAACATGATGAAGAAGTAATTCTTCATTCTAATGATATGTGGTTGAATGATCGGATTATTAATGCTGCTCAACATCTATTGAAAGTTCAGTTTCCTCAAGTTGGAGGATTCCAGGACACAATCCTTCAGAGAACTCTTTCATTCAAAATTGAAAATGGGGAGTTTGTTCAAATCCTACACAAAGGAGGTAATCATTGGATCACAGTCACTACTATTGGGGTAAATAATTTATCATCAGTTCGTGTTTTGATAGCTTTGGGAGCTCAAGATTCGATTTTGAAATGCAAAGCATTATTGCAAGTTTAATTCACACCAAAGATCAACAAATTCTTGTCAAAATAGAAGATGTCCAAAATCAAGAAGACAGCAGTAGTTGTGGACTGTTTGCCATAGCCTATGCAGTTTCTCTTTGCTTGACAGATGACCCAAGGCAAATACAATTTGACAAGAATGCTTTACGAGCACATTTGCTGAAATGCCTTGTCCAGCGTAAGATGTCAAGATTTCCCCAACTGAGTGGAAGCAGAAAGCCAAGTCTTGGTAATTTGGTACCAATAAGTGTTCATTGCACTTGCCGGTTGCCCTTAGATCCAGATGATGTTTCAGGGGTTGAAAAGTGTTCTCTTTGCAATGATCTATACCATAGAGAATGCGAGACAAACAGGAGATGGCTGATGATTTCCAAAAATGGTGTCAAGATGTGGATTTGCAGCAAATGCAGTGACCAATGCAATCTACGTGCCACCTACGAAATAACAGATCACGGCTCATTTCATTCTACAGTCACAGTTTCTAAAGAGGCTCATTAAAGATTTATCCTGTTTTGTGTATCATTTATGAACAGTTATATCTATGGGGATCTTGGGAGGGGAGCTTAAATTCCAAATCCCAATTTTAGCTGTGGATTCAGAACAATGGAAACAGTAAATTTTCCTTATGAAATATGCACTGAATGGCACAAGATAGCCCCCAGATTTAGTAATTTAACGGTATATGATTACATTGTTTTAGTCTTAAAGGCAAATGACGGATATATACTGTATAATTGTCTAGTTTTAAAACTTTGAAGGCTGTGAAGACTGTGATATTGCATTTAACCACCCGATTGTCATGAACTAAATTTTTTTGTGCAACTTAGAGTCTAACTTAGATCTCTCCCCATCGAAATGTGTCATTTCATTTAATGTATTTGTTTAACAAGATTTTCTTCATATGACCTTGTATGGGAGTCTTGCAAACTAGTGAAATCTTTTGCCAAGCCCCTCTCTCCCCTGAGATGTCTTATCATAATTTGCCCTGTGTGGAGCATACATATGTTTGAAAGACATAATGTATATTCCTTTGTATTGCAAAGTGGTTTCTTTCAAGCAGAACAATGCTCTGAAGATCACAATGGGACCTCTTGGAGACAACACTTTTTCCTGAAGCCTGGTTGACAATTGGTCTTTTTAGTCGTGATAGTTGTGCAGAAAGACCTAAAAGACAAAAGACTAAACTCTGAGTCTTTTGTCTTTTGGGTATTTTTGCACAATCTTGACAACCTAAAAGACCTAGTGTGAACCAGGCTTAAAACTTTTTCAGTATCCCTTGATAATACCATGTGTACCTGCAACTCTGGCAAGTGGCAAGGCTAAAGTGCTGAAGAGGCTTGGTCAAAGATTCATACCCTAAGTTTGCAAGACTCCAGTGCAAGGTCTTACAAAGAAAATCCTTTTAACAAATGCATCAAGTAACCAATTTCCATGGGAAAAGATGATCAAAGTTAGACTGTTGGCTGGATGGAAAAATTTAGCTCACAATGATCGAATGGCTCAATGGGACGCCAGAGTCTGACAAATGCCCCATGATTTTTCTGACTCACCAGGTAGAGCAAAAGCTTTTTCTGCCATCATTTGTTCAATAGTTTTGATAATCTCTCAAGACCATAAAATACAACAGAATACATAAACTAACTGTATTTAGAGTGCTAGGCCCCTGATTTAAGTCGCCTTATATCTCTGTCATTGTCTTTATCTTATTTACTGATCACAACATGCTCCAAAACTTTCAAGCAAACAAAAGGGTTTCTTTCTGGGCAGCAAAGTTGTGTAAAGTTTTCATTCAATTTTATGCTAGTTACAGTGGTGGTGCCAGCTCTGAAAAATCCAAGAGAAATGGGGGGGGGGGGGGGATTTTGACGTAATTTTTCAATCTAAAGGTATACCCAACTAATTTTATGCCATTTTTCTAAAATTTTTGCCGACTTTTGAGATTTGGGGGGGGAGACAAATCCCCCCATTTCTCCCTGTGGCGCCACCACTGGCTAGTTAGTATATTAATTCCTTGTTGTGCACCTTGTAAGGTAACTGGGATCGGAATGGTGGTTGAAAGTATTATCATCACATGTTTTATTGGGACAAAATAAAGAAGTTGAAGAGAAATTGGTTAAAAATTAAAGCTTCTAGTATGAGCAACAAAATATATTTTCTAATTCTTGGGTTATGTTCCACATTGCCCACGGTGCATTTCATGCACTTAGGCCCAAAGATCTTCACCGTTGACTTGCCTTGGGGAAGCGGAGTCATTTTTTCAATAAAATTGGTTTTTGTTGGCATGATGGTGCTTGAAAATCTGCTGACCTTGGCTTGAACATGAAATTTTCCTCAATTTTGTTGCAGTTTCTTTAGATAATATATGTATTTCCTTTGCATGAAATTTGGGTCAGTACTGCAAAGTTGCTTAAAATCATTAGATTTTGAGTACTCAGATTTTTTTAGCAGCTTCTCTCTCCCTGCCAATACCTGGCGTACAAAATGTTTGGGCTCAGTGTACCTTTGGCAAGGGTTTGCATGCAATGGACCCTGGCATATTGTGACATATACCTGTATTTGCCTTCTTTGCAATTATGTGAACTCAAAAACCATGTTGCCTATCTTCTGATGGGCTTGTTAGTATTGTACGCATATATGTCAAGATCTTTAATTTTGCTGTAATATGGAGTTGTTGAGGAGTAGAACCTGAATGCATGCCATGCATTAAGTTAATTTACTTTATTTGATGTTGGGCCTCATAAAATTTTTTGCTTGTCTTTGCACACGAGAAGATTTTTGATGGGTGGTTGGATTTGCTTGCCTTTACATGGGTCCTTTGCATGTCATGAAAAATGGGCCAGATTTGCATTTAACTTACTAGTTGCTGTAGTTTAGGCCGGCCATCTATGACAGGCCTCAAATAATCTAAGCATGGTGATAGTTGGATATCTTGGCCTAATCTAGCGAGGAAGGGCACTTTTATAAAATGATATTTACCTGTTGATTGAAGAACTTTGCACCTTTGCTCTGTGGAAAATTGCAGCGGCAAACCGGCAGCCATTTTCAATTTTGCTTTAAACTGTCGCACCGCACTCGCACCTTCGCGTGGGGGCTGATCGCACGAGCGACCAAGCCACCGATGATCATCACCTATCTTGTTGCGCAGGAGGCTCGCAGCACCTACTCCTGATGGGTGGGATTTTGTTCCCACCGATGGTATCACCATCAGATTTCTTTTTAGGACTAAGTGCTGATGGTTTAAGATTGAAGAGAACCAATGCCTACTTCTTTCAAATTCAAGTGCAAATAAATGGCTGTGACTGATACTAACTTGTGTGACTTTTTTGTATGGACATATAAAAAATAGTATTTTGAAAATATAAAGCTTGGCAAAGAATTTTGGATAGTGCAGATCCAGAAAGAAGCAAAGTTATTTTTCAGCAGAGTTATGATGCGTAAGTTGGTCAGCAAATATTATACTCAGCAGCAACAAAGTGATTCAGAAAATTAATTTGTCACCATGGAACATTCTTACGGTGCCAGAGTCCAGGTGACTTGAAAAGATTGAGGTACTTTGAAAGAAAAACATTGTTTTGAAGACTCAATGGTCAGTCCATGCTGTACAAGAAGCCATGCAACTTGTTGATCCACATTTTTTGTGAGAGGTTTATGACCATTTAAGCAAAGTTTGCTTGTGTTCTGCCTGTTGCATTTGTAGATGTTCAAAAAATGTTGCAAATAATGTTTGGAAGGGTCCTCATTTTGCCTGTTCCCGCATTTCCTGTAAAGAAGAATTATGCCATCTAATAAAGCCAACCTTAGAATCGTGCCTTGCTGTTCTGTGAGCTCATCCTCCATCTTGTGTGATGCTGATGTGGTGTGGGAAGTGACAGCATGGAGCACATGCAAGATTTCATTTTACAAACATCTTATTATTTCCGTCTCTCATGGGTTCCTCCATTGTGAAAAAATGTTAATTTCATTCAAATTTTCTTTATGTATATATACATACAATCCCATAAAAATACAACAGCTAAACAACTACGCAACTACATAATTACACAACTACAAAAGATTACAAAAAACGATGCCACAAGGAGAACGGAAATACGTAGCAACCCTGTGGCCATTTGACATATAAATATAAATCTAAACAAAACTAATGTAAATCTAAAGCTACATTTACAAAGAAGAGATATGGCCATGTATTGGGGTGGGGGGGGGGGGGGTTGCAGCAGGAATTTAAAAGCGCTTGGTTGAATGAATGAATTTCAGGGTAGCCTCTATGAGTCATTTATTAACCTCAGGTCGTAACCTTTCATTGCCATACAGAATGAATTCAACCAACAATTCATTTGAGAGGTTTGAGATGACACTGAGAGGCAAAATTTCATTGAAACCAGAGAAGCTTGCGTCTGGTTCTTCATAGGATTGGCAAAGCAGCAGGTAATGTTCCATGTCCTCGACACCATCATTTGCAGGACACATTGGGTCTATTGTATCACTAAAATTATGCCTAAATTTGTGAAAATTTAGTTTACTGAGGTCGACTCTTAACTTTACTTAGATTATTTAAGTCCATACATATTATCCCTTAGCGTGTAGAGAGGTGTAATGAACGGAAAGCTGGGAGGAAAGTGAAAGCTGTTCACGGCTGTGTATTATCATCAAATCCAGTCCCATCACATCCAAGCACATCAGATCAGGTACCACCATCTTCAGACGAACCCTTAATGGAATTAGCTTCATCTCCAGCATCCCAAGCTTTGAGCAAATCAACAACTGAACAAGAATCTTCCGATCTTCTTTGTTCCGCATTTGTTCTGCATGTTTCAGCTTAGTTTCAACACATACAGGATAGTTTCTGTATTGTCATAGATAGTACTTCCAAATGATCATTTCAAAATCAACAGCAGCATTCTCTGTCATCCAGAAACATTCCAGCACCAGAATCAGGAAACTGCTCTATCTTGAAATCAGTCAAATGCTTTCTCACATCTGCCACTTCTTGGACATACAACGTTTGGAGACATCCGTCAAGGTCCAGGTGGAGAAGTAGTCTTGCCTCCAGGAATGTTAGAATCAATCCTTGCCAGGCAATCTACATTCTACCATTAGAACTGAAAATCTTAAAAGATCACATGTATCGTACATTTCAAACATGCAGCACAATTTATAGTCCAGAACAATTTCGCCAGTTTAGCATAGACTCTGGAGCACCAAATATATTTGATGCAATACGCAATTTGATGTCATCTGAAAGAAGAAAAGAAAGAAGAAAATTAGAGCTTGAATAGTTGACAATGAACATACACTGATACAATGATCTAGACACTTTGTTATGGACTTAGTCAAAGATGTAACTTCTTACAAAAGGACTTTAGTGCTTTTTTGCTATCTGAAAACCTTATTAGGCCTGCCCTCAACACAGCAAGGAAACTTGGGGTTACTTGTACAGGTGAAACAGGTAGGGTACAAGAGGCTACTTCTATTGCTGCATATGAAATTGAAGTTGATTAAATCATCAATAGAGCAATAACAGAAGGCCACTTCGTTATTGTCGTTATTGATGATTTTACCACCATTCACGGTCATAGGCAGCCAGGTAGTGAAGAGACATCCAATGCAAATGTATGTGTACAATAGTTTTACGTGGCTTTCCAAATGTTCCTCAATTCAGATGGATCCAAATGTTAATCATTTGGATCCAGACATTGTATCTCCACAGCTATGGACAAGAGAACGTACAAGCAATGAGTACATGCAGACTCTATCCTCTACCTATGCAGATGCCATGCCAGAAGAACTAAGATCACAATTTTTTCATCCTGGTACCGTAAGAGAAAGACTAGCAACACATCAATATAAAGAAACAGATAATGTTATGAAAATACGATGGTTTGTGAAAATGACAAAACTTGTCTTTTTAACAATGCAACTGTTTCCTTAGACTGTGCTGTGTCCTGTAACCCGTACTATTGTGTAACTTGTTTGTACCGTGTCAATTGTTTCCTTGCATTGTGTAGCCTTTTGTGCTGCGTCTTTATTTTCAAAGAGCCTTTTGTGCATTCATGTATTCATGTATATCCTTGGCTAATCAGGCGCGACGAAGCGAAGCGTGAGAGCAGACTTTAGCTTGTTTATTTTGGAGAGTTGATCATGGACATGGAGTAAAGAATATTATTTTTCGAACGCTGATATAACAGACACCAATGTATTCCAGTAGGTATCATTATCGGATAATTTAATCGCTTTACTTAACATCGATTCTTGTTAGTTTTGTTCTGTTTTGTTTTGTTTGTCTATTTGTTTAGCCCTAACTGATATTCGTTTTTATTTTAGCAAATATCGTAGCAGCAAAAGAGTGATAAAAATGCTGATTTTACAAAAACTTTGGAATTTGTTTATTTTGGCTGTTACATTTAGTGGAATAGAAGTCAATTCAGCGTATTCAGTTTGATTATGGAGAATACCTTGGATAAATCTGTTGAGTCCTTCGGAGAATTAGCGAGGAACAGTTTGGAATTGAGCACAAACAGAGATCCGAATAAAGATGAGGCTACGGATATTCGCGATGGATTTCAAAGCATTATGGAGGCTCGGAATTCGCTTGGTATCGTGGGTGATAGACCCATACGCACTGTATCGTTAACAGAGAAAGGGAAGTCGTATACCCGTGACATTCAATTTGGAAAGCGAAAGTTACTATATCGTGACTTACAGAAGCAGATGGAATTGATTACAGCTTCGCGAAATTCCAGTGAAAGGATAGAGGTTATTCGATGTGAACTGTCAGAATTAGATGAGATATTTTGCAATTTGATGGCTGTTCAAGAAAATTATATTGGGTTAGTGGACAACTGCGATCAACACGATATTGAAACTCGATGGTTTGAAACAGTTGATAAGGAGGTTGCTGATTTCAAAACAAATATTCATAATTATTTAGTTCAAGCCAAGAATTTAGATGATAACAAAAGCGTTGAGTCTTTAACTTCAAAGGGCTCAAAAAAGTCACGAAAGTCATCAAGTTCATCTGTTGCGTCATCGAGCTCAAAGACCTCAAGGTGGTCGCAAAAATCTGATTCATTAGCTCGTGAACGGGCAGCTGAAGAAAAGGCACGTCTAGCAGAGTTAGTCGCAGAGTCCGAATTTCTCGAAGAGAGAAGAGCTGCAGAAATTGCCTCTGAAAAAGTTCGCATCAAGCAGGAAATAACAAAAGCAGCAGCCCGATTGAAGGTTTTTGAGGAGTATGATGAAGAATCTGTCTGCAGTAAGAAATTTGTCACAGAAGAAGTACCAGGTCAAAATTCTTCATCTCTACAGAAAGGAAAAAATCCTCATTCAAGTGTTGAAGACTGGATCACTGAAAATAGAGATAGCATTAATCGTCCTGACCTTTTGCAAAGAGAAAGAATCGAGGCACCTGGGATACATGTTGGTAATTTGGTTCAACAACAACATGCTGTTTCTTTTGGTATCAGGAGGTTTGAACAAGGTCCACAACCTTGTGCCCCTAAGATGCACAAAGAACAGATTCCTCAACAACGTAGAGCACCATTGCCTCCACAACCAAATATGGGGGTAAAATTCAGAAAGGAGCTAGAAGACACAGTCGGCACTGATGAGAGCACTCTGCATGCTGCAACGCTTTCAGGATTATTTAACCAGCAAAGTGCTCCGAATGTAGATATTGATGTTTTTAATGGTGATCCCATGGAATATCAATACTTTATGGCAACATTTCGAGAAGTTGTGGAGAAGAAAATTGCTGATCCAATGGGAAGGCTGACTAGATTAATCAAGTACACATCAGGCGAAGCGAAGGAATTAATCAGACACTGCATCCATTTGCCACCAAGTGTTTGTTACCAGGAAGCAAAAGCGTTGTTATCAAAGGAATATGGGGATTCGTATATAATTTCTGCAACTTACATGAAAGAGCTACGTAAATGGCCACAAATCAAATATGCTGATGCACTGGCATTTAGAACTTTCTATAGATTTCTGATTAAATGTCAAAGTATCATGAAATCTGGCCCTCATTTGCAAGTATTGAATACACCTGAAATTCTGCAAATTCTTCAGTCGAAACTTCCAGCTAGCCTGCAAGAGAGATGGAATCGAAAGGCTTTTGGTTTCAAAAGAGATGAATTGAGAGCAGCTGTATTCTCAGATTTTGTTGATTTAATTGAAGAAGAAATGAGGCTAGTCAATGACCCATTGTATTCAAGAGAAGCCTTGTCCGAAGTCCAGAACCCCTTCAGAGACAGAATTAGAAGAGAAATCCCAAAAGATGCGAAGATGAGTGTTTACAGCACAGAGATGTCCTCAATAAAGGTGGAAACACTTCATGAATCTAAGTCGTGTTGTCCGTCGTGTGAAGGACAGCATGATTTGGATAGATGTCCTGATTATTTGAAGCTTGATGTGAAAGAAAGAAGCAAGTTCCTCAATGAAAAAAGATTATGCTATGCATGTTATAAGCCTACATCTCCAAACCATGTGTCGAAGAGCTGCAGACAACGAAGAACATGTAATATTTGTTCTGGATCTCATCCAACTGAGATCGGGGAATGATGAAACACAGCAGGGTGAATTGGGCTGCAATTTGACTTCTCTTGATGCTCAAGTCATAAGTTTATCGGTGATTCCAGTAAGACTTTGTGTCAAAGATGGGAATCAAGAGTTGATAGTATATGCTATGCTTGACAATTGCAGTCAAGGAACTTTCATACACGAGGATATCGTAGATGCATTGAAGGTGAAAGGCGTGAAGACTACAGTAACTGTGAAGACTATGACTGGCGAAGATACAGAAGAATCAATTAGCCTCGATAATTTGACTGTGTCTGGTTTAGGCCCAGCTGAAATAAAGACGATCACATTGCCAAAAACATACAGCAGAAAGGGGCTTCCAATTCAGAGAGAATGGATACCAACACCTGATAAATTACGTCATTGGTCCTACCTGGCTGAAATCATGAAAGATCTGCACAAAGAAGACTCTGAAATTCCTATCGGTTTGTTGATTGGTGCAAATTGCCCATTAGCGTTAGAGCCACATGAGGTAATTTCTAGTCAAGATGGCGGCCCTTATGCTTTTAGATCCTGCCTTGGTTGGTGTATTTCAGGCCCAATCATTAAAGGTGCAGAGAATGGAAAGGCAGTTAGATGCAATCATATCGCGGTCACCGATGCTGGTTCAACAAAGATTGCTGACCATCATTTTGTCCTAGAAGATTCAGTAAAGGATGTCACAATTAATGAAACGTTAAAAATGATGTACCACACTGATTTCAGTGAAAGCAAGCTCGAAGACGACAAGTTAGACCTTTCACAAGAAGACAAGAAATTCTTGAAAATGATGAAAGAACAGAGTATCAAATCAAATGGTCATTATGTGTTACCACTGCCATTTCGTAACCCAAATGTTTACATGCCAAACAACAGAGAGCATGCACTTAAACGAGCTGGGTGGACAAAAAGAAGACTACAGAAAGATTCCAAATTTTATAATGATTACGTCAAGTTTATGAATGAAATCATTGCTAAAGGATATGCAAGGAAAGTAGAAGAAAATTGTGATATCCCTGGAAAGCAGTGGTACATTCCACATCACGGAGTATATCATCCAAAGAAACCAGAGAAGATTAGAGTTGTATTCGATTGCAGTACACAGTATGAAGGAACTAGTTAAAACAAAGAGCTTCTACAAGGTCCGGATCTAACAAATCAGTTGGTGGGAGTGCTGCTTCGCATTAGGAAAGAATTGATTGCCTTTACTGGTGACATTGAAGCTATGTTTTATCAAGTTCGCGTTCCTGAAGATCAACGGTCTTATTTGCGATTTCTTTGGTGGCCAGAAGGAAACTTGGAAATAGAGCCTATCGATTATGAAATGTGTGTTCATCTCTTTGGTGGGATTTCGTCACCAAGTTGCTCGAATTTTGCACTTAGGAGAACAGCGGATGACTCAGAGGACGAATTTGGAAGTGAAGCTGCAATGACTTTGAAAAGAAATTTCTATGTTGATGACATGTTAAAATCAAAGAGTGTAGCTCATCTTCAATTGCACTGATATCAAATATACGTAAGATGTGTGCTTCGGGTGGTTTTAATCTCACAAAATTTTCCTCTAACGATAAAGAAGTGCTGGAATCTATTCCACAAGAAGAGAGATCAAAGGAAGTAAAGAAATGTGATTTAGCTGTGGATAATTTGCCTGCTGAGCGAGCACTTGGTGTGTATTGGTGTGTTGAGAATGACAGCCTTGGATTTCGTATCGAGCTGAAGGATAAACCGTTAACAAGAAGAGGTATACTATCATCCATAAGCTCTATTTATGACCCACTTGGTTTGGCTGCCCCGTATCTATTACAAGGGAGGAAAATACTACAAGAACTTTGCAGTGACAAAAAGGAGTGGGATGATGACTTATCAAAAGAGCAGAAAAACACGTGGTTAAGATGGAGACAGGAGCTTCCTCTCCTTGAAAAGATAGAGGTGGAGCGCTGCTACAAGCCGAAGTATTTTGGTGAGGTCATCTCAGCAACTCTCCATAATTTTTCAGATGCATCGCAAGAAGGTTATGGCCAGGCAAGCTACTTACGTCTTATTGATGACAAAGGCAATATCAATTGTTCGTTGGTCATGGGCAAATCTCGTGTCCCACCATTGAAGCAAATGACGGTCCCAAGACTGGAACTTACAGCTGCAACAGTATCTGTAAAAGTTGGTGCTATGCTGAGAAGAGAAATTGATATAGAAGATCTGAAACAGACATTTTGGTCAGATAGCCAGATAGTGCTTGGTTACATTGCAAATGAAGCAAGGAGATTCAGAACATTTGTCGCAAACCGGGTTCAATTGATCAGAGATAATTCGGACAAAGAAGAATGGAGGTATGTTGACACGAAGCAGAATCCAGCTGATGATGCATCTCATGGTATTAATGCAAGTAACATAGCGAAGAATTCACGCTGGTTTAAAGGACCAAAATTTTTGTGGAAATCAGAGAATGAATGGCCAAGAGGAAAGGCAACGCCTTTGCTACAGGAAGACGATCCAGAGTTAAAGAAGATTATCAAAGTGAATTGCACTACAGTTGCGACGAAAGACAGTTTCCTTATTGAACTAGTGAATCGATATTCTGATTGGGTACGCATGAAGCGAGTTGTTGCACTGCTGCTGAAATTCATTTCAAATTGTAAAAGAACGATAAAGAATAGATCAGAGAAAACTGTTTTAACAAAGTCCAACAATGAAGATGCACTAATATCTGTGGAAGATGTAGAGATAGCAGAAAGTAAAATCATCAAATTAGCACAAGAGGCAGCATTTGGAATCGAGCTGAGAGAATTAAAGAAAGTCCCAACGAATGGTGAAATCTCACGAGTTAAGAGAAGAAACCTCAAGAAGACTAGTTCCTTATTCAAATTGGATCCTTTCCTTGATGAAAATGGAATTGTCAGAGTAGGTGGGAGAATGAAGAGGTCTTCCTTTGATGAAGAATGCAAGCATCCTATCCTGTTGCCAAAGAATGGGAAACTTACGGAATTAATAATCGACTGGTGTCATCGAACAACACAGCATGCAGGGAGAGGAATGACGCTGAATGAAATTCGGTCAAGGGGATATTGGATAGTCAATGTGAACTCTAGGGTTCGACAGTTCATTTCAAGATGCGTTAGGTGCCGCTTTCTTCGAGGAAAGTCAGGTGAGCAGAAGATGGCAGATCTACCTGAAGAGCGAGTAAAGGAGGCACCACCTTTCACATACTGCGGAGTTGATTTGTTTGGTCCCTTCGTCATCAAAGAAAGAAGAAAGGAATTGAAAAGGTATGGAGTTTTGTTTACATGCTTTGGAAGTAGGGCGATTCATATTGAAACAACTAATTCGTTGGAGACTGACTCTTTTATTCAAGCATTACGGAGATTTATGGCAAGAAGAGGTAGCGTGCGTCAAATCCACTCTGACAATGGCACTAATTTTGTTGGCACAGTCAATGAGCTTCAGAAAGAGTTTGAGAAAATGGATCATAGTAAGATTGGTCGTTTTGCACAGAGTCAGAACACAGATTGGATTTTATGGAAAAGGAATACCCCTGCAGCAAGTCACATGGGAGGAGTCTGGGAACGTCAGATTCGTTCTGTTAGAGCCATACTATTATCTCTGCTAAAGAACCATGGACATGTTCTTGATGATGAGTCTTTGAGAACATTGCTAACTGAATCAGAAGCTATCGTGAATTCACGTCCTCTCACAGTTGAGACGCTGAACGACCCACATAGTGTTAGACCACTAACACCAAATCACTTGCTGACGATGAAATCTAAAGTCGTCATGCCACCTCCAGGTATGTTCCAGAAAGCTGACTTATATTGTCGAAAAAGATGGAGAAGAGTACAACACCTTTTGAATGAATTTTGGTCAAGGTGGAAAAAGGAGTATCTGATCTTGTTGCAACCAAGGCAGAAATGGACAGAACCAAGAAGGAGCTTTCAAGTTGGAGATGTTGTTCTGGTAAAAGAGAATAGTGACAGAAATGACTGGCCAATGGGGAGAATTATAGCTGCGAATGCCGATCGGAATGGATTCGTGCGGAGTGTATCATTATCAGTGGCAAGGAGAGATAACAATGACACAAAACATCATACACTAGAAAGACCGGTTAACAAAATAGTATTGCTGCTGGAATCAGAGAGATAGAATGAAGAAGAATCAAGATATTACATATCTTGAAGGGAGGAAGATGAAAATGACAAAACTTGTCTTTTTAACAATGCAACTGTTTCCTTAGACTGTGCTGTGTCCTGTAACCCGTACTATTGTGTAACTTGTTTGTACCGTGTCAATTGTTTCCTTGCATTGTGTAGCCTTTTGTGCTGCGTCTTTATTTTCAAAGAGCCTTTTGTGCATTCATGTATTCATGTATATCCTTGGCTAATCAGGCGCGACGAAGCGAAGCGTGAGAGCAGACTTTAGCTTGTTTATTTTGGAGAGTTGATCATGGACATGGAGTAAAGAATATTATTTTTCGAACACTGATATAACAGACACCAATGTATTCCAGTAGGTATCATTATCGGATAATTTAATCGCTTTACTTAACATCGATTCTTGTTAGTTTTGTTCTGTTTTGTTTTGTTTGTCTATTTGCTTAGCCCTAACTGATATTCGTTTTTATTTTAGCAAATATCGTAGCAGCAAAAGAGTGATAAAAATGCTGATTTTACAAAAACTTTGGAGTTTGTTTATTTTGGCTGTTACAGTTTGATAATATTTACCTGCTTGAATTTCAGGAACGTAAATCGAAGAACATTGATGGTTACCAAATTGCACTGGACCTCCTGTTTAGGACAAGGGTAAGAAACTATGCAATGAATTATCCTTTATTCATTCTTGGTGATTGGCCAACGCTGAAACATGCTTCGATAAGGGCTCTGCCAATGTCTTGTTTGAAGGCAAGGATAACTTCATGACCAGCCTTCTTCTCCTCCATTTCTGGTACATTTAGAAGCATACAATCTTTTAGTTGTGTGCTGTGAATAACAGTTGCTGCCTTGTGACTATGGTGCTCCATACGTTTACAAAACAGTTTCGTCAAGTCACTCAGTTTGACAAGTTAACGACGATGGTAGAAGAACTGAAAGTCCAACAACAGGCCATTGTTGCAGCACTTCGAGAACAATCAACAGCGGTGAGACCTACCATGACCAAGCTGCGCAATGGAAATGTACGCAATGGAAATGTACGCTGTTATTTCTGTAATGAAATTGGACACATTGCCCGAAATTGCCCCTTACGGAACAAGCAAGTTGGCAAAATCGACAGTGTTAATCAACAGAAGCAGACCTTTCCCACGTCACTGCAAGGAAGACAGTGTAGTTTGTGCAATGGATGGGGTCATTATGCATCTCAGTGTGCTAATAACTGGACTGTAGATATCAATTCTAGTCAGTTAAAGCAAAATTTACAACAACAGAGCAACACCGTTGAAAGTGTAAGTGCCCCAAACTCCCAAGGGGTGCCTCATTAGTAGGCTGGAATGACGGTCACCCCTGTCGTTTTACTGTTGGAGTTGCTGCTAACAGCGATAACAACAAGATAAGTGCAGAGAAAAAGGTTTCTGCCCAGCCAATCGTTTAATGTTTTATTAATAAATTGAAAGTTCAAGCTTTGATTGATACAGGATCAATGAAATCTATCATCAGTAAGTCTATTTTTGATCAAATGAGTGAAACGCCAAGTCTGCGTAGTAGTGGCTGCAACCAATGTGTTTCGATAACCGGACAGTCGTTAAAGTTGTATGGAGAATTTACCGGGCAACTTGAGTGTTCTCCTGGTAGCTGTAATTACAAGATTCCATTCGTTGTATGTGATAATGTTTTACCACCCCTGCAATGCATCTTGGGCTGGGATTTCCTGTTATCCAATTGCTTAGAGTTGGCCCTACACCAGTCAAATTATCTTCTCATAGGACCCCACGGCCACACCCCTATATCTCCAATTGCTAGTAGCGATTTGGGGCATGACAACTCTAACAGAATAAATGATTTTGCAGTATTTGAACAAAGTACCCACAGGGGTCCCGTACCTCTTAACTTGGTCGGTAGTGTCACTTTGCCAGCAAGAACAGAAGCCATTGTAATAACTAGTTTACCAAGAGGCTCAAGGAATACTTTAGGTATGGTAGCGCCCATTTGTAACGACTCGTTTCCTTCATGTTTACATCCGGCGTATTCAGTCTGTGTTGCAGATAATCGTTCAGTTCCAGTTAGATTGCTGAATACAGGTGAAAGTGTAGTGGAGTTACAGAAGGGTCAGCATATTGCAGATTTTTGCCCTGTTACTTATCAGATTCCTTCTTCTTCGCCACCGAACAACTCCCCAGATGTTGTCGGAGGTGTGAGGAACGCATCTGATGAGGTGCATTGTGATCTGAAAGCAGCATTGAGCCCTTCATTGCCTGATCACGATAAATCCGCTCTAATGGATACATTGCTCCAATATGTTGATGTTTTTGAGAACAGTCTTGGTCATACCACCGTATTAACTCATGCCATTGATACTGGAGACTCTCCACCGATTTGTCAAGCCCCGCGCAGATTACCCTATGCCTATCGACAGGATGCAGATTCGCAGATTGCTGAAATGCTACAACACGGAGTTATGCAGCCTAGTCTCAGCCCATGGGCGTCCCCATAGTCCTTGTTCAAAAAAAGGATGGCTCGTACCGTTTTTGTGTTGACTATAGAAAATTAAATGCAGTAACAAGGAAAGATGCAAGGCCATTACCAAGGGTAGACGATTTGGTAGATTCTTTACAGGGATATGATTTATTTAGCACACTTGACTTGCGATCGGGCTACTGGCAGCTTAGTGTGAACCCAGGTGATCGAGAAAAGACTGCTTTCGTAACACCTAAAGGAAGCTGGGAATTTTGGAGGGTCCCTTTTGGGTTGTCTGGGGCGCCGGCCTCATTTGACTGTGATGTCAGGACTAAATTATGAATGCTGTCTTTGTTATTTTGATGATATCATAATTCCATCTAAAGGTATAAGACAGCAGTGTGAACGACTTGATATAGTTTTGAGTCATCTTCGTCAGCATAATTTAAAAGTGAAAGCTACAAAATGCTGCTTTGGGGCTAAACAGGTGTTATATTTAGGGCATACTGTTTCAGCTCAAGGTATTCATACTGACCCAGCAAAGGTCAAGGCAGAGTTGGCACCACCTGCTAATCTGGAACAAGTCCGATCTTTCTTGGGCCTGGCTGGATACTATCGAAAATTTATCCCCAACTTCGCAACAACAGCTGCACCTCTGACAAATCTGACAAAAAAGGGGGCAAAGTTTTCGTGGAACAAAGATCAGGCTGCTGCCTTTAGCACCTTAAAACAAAGATTATGTAGTGCTCCAATTTTATCATACTCTCAACTTAATCAACCATTTATTTTGCAAACTGATGCATCAGACTTTGGTATTGGGGCTGTTCTTGCACAACTAGATGATCAAGGAAACGAGCGTGTTGTTGCGTATGCTAGCAGGGTTCTAAGTGACCGTGAGAAGCACTTTTCTGCTATGGAACGGGAGGCTTTAGCTGTTGTTTTTGCCACTCAGTATTTCAGGGTTTACCTCCTTGGGAGAAAATTTCTATTGATAACTGACAATAAATCCCTTAAATGGCTGCATTCCATCGAGCCAAAAGGTAGGATTGCCCGTTGGATAATGGATTTCCAAGAGTTTGACTTTGATATACACCATAGGGCTGGAAAGGAAAACTTAAACGCTGATGCGCTTTCTAGACTCTTGCCCCCGGTAAGCCTCTCTGAAAATTCAGTTCAGTTCAGTTTCATATATTTAAATTCACTACATACAATTCACAATCCTAACAATACAAACAAATAACTAAACTACAAAGACTAAATATATAAGATGTTACAGAAAATTAATACAATGATAGAAAAATTAATACAATATTAAGAAAAGATACAAGAGGGGATAAATAAATTGTATGTAGGGAATTACTTTAAGGAGGAGCTCTCTCAATAGGTAAACTAATCGAGGAGGGAGCCCCCCCTGTCCTAAGATATAATCAAATAAATTTGTGTAAGTTTAAAATAATTGTGAAGTACCAAGTTGGCTCAGATTCAACGGTCGACTTTGTTCAATAGATGAATTTTCAGTTTTGTTTTAAACAACGGTTTTGATGGAACATTTCGGAGTTCCAAGGGTAATGCATTCCAAAGTTTAGCACCAAGGTATCGAATAGACTTCAGACCATACTGAAGGCTGTTTTTTTTAGACATATATAGATCACCTTGACTGGCCTGCCTTGTGGAATACTGATGAACAGATGAGCAGAATAGGAAAAAGTCATGAAAGCAACTGGGTGAAGTTTTATTAACAGAATCAAAAACAAAAGTTAGGAGTCGCAGCTCAAAGATCTCAGAAAGTTTCAGGAGCTTAAAATCATTGAAGATTGGAAGAGAGGGAGACATACGAGGCTGAAATGAGATAGCTCTGACTGCTTTCTTCTGTAATTTGAAGATTGGATCAACATATGATGCATATGTTTGACCCCAAACAATAAGACCATATTGTAAGAAGGACAAAAACAAAGCATTGTACAAGCAAATTAAAACATCTAATGGAAGTAAGTTTCTAATTTTGAAAAACAATCCACATGTTCTAGCTAATTTTTTAGAGAGTTCACAGAGATGGTATTTCCAGCTTAGATGCTCATCAAGGAGGAGACCTAAGAACTTAACAAACTTTACTCTTTTGATATGTTTCTTCCCTATTTTGATATCAGGACCAGAAGGAACTTTGACAGATGAAGAATGAAAGATGATATAGTTTGTCTTATCAATATTCAACGATAGTTTATTAGCATCAAGCCATTTCTTTACAAGTCTCAGCTCTTTGTTGACAATTTTAATCAAATTGGATAAATCTTTGGATTCATAGTAGATGTTTGTATCATCAGCAAAAAGATAAAAAGTAAGTTTCTTGGAAGCATTTGGTAGATCATTGATGTAGATAAGGAAGAGTAGTGGACCCAGGACAGAACCTTGTGGTACACCACAAGTAATTGGAAGTAAGTTAGAGTTACTTCCATTAACAGAAACATATTGCTTTCTATCACTTAGATATGATTTAAACCACTCAAGGGCACATCCACGAACACCATAATGTTCCAATTTTGATAGCAAAATTCTATGATTAACTGTATCAAAAGCCTTTTGTAAATCAATGAAAATCCCACAACCAAGTCTTTTATTATCCAATGTATTTCTTACAGCTTCTGTCAAACTCACAAGGGCATGATCAATTGAGTGGTTTTCTTGAAATCCGAATTGTAATGAATAAAGAACTTTATGAATGTCAAGGAATTTATAAAGTCGCCTGTACATTAGCTTCTCAAATATTTTGCTGAAGACGGGTAAAAGAGAAATTGGCCTGTAGTTTGACGGAAGCTCAGGATTTCCTTTTTTAAAAAGAGAAATAACCTTGGCAACTTTAAGTTTATCAGGGAAAGTACCAGACTGAAAAGACTGATTCACAAGAAGAGCAAGAAGTGGCGAAACAGAATGTCCAATAATTTTAAGTAATTTTATTGGTATACTATTAGGACCTACAGATTTGGAAGGATTTAAAATATTGATTAAATCATTAACTTCTATCAGAGTAACTGGAGTAAGGAAAAGTGAATTGCATGTTCTATCAGATAAATAATCAAGAGGAGATTTTGGAGTTAATGGGATTGTCTTTGTTATACCATCAGCAACATTGACATAAAAGTCATTAAAAATATTTGACATTTTAGAGGGGTCTGATGTTACATTACCATCTTTGTCTTTGATTTTGTTGATTGAAGAAGAAGTGGAAGACTTATGAGAAATTATTGTCTTGATACCTGACCACAGTTTTTTCATATTTTGACTATTGGTGGAAAAATAAGTATGAAAATAACGTGCTTTGCTTTCTTTTAATTCATTGGACACACGGTTTCTAAACTTCTTATACAGCTTGACGTTATCAGGAGTCTGCTGTTTTTTCATTTTCTGTAAAATTCTGTCTCGGATTCTCATCATCTTTAGAATTCTATTATTTATCCATGGTTTATCTTTCAGCTTCATTTCCTTCCTACTCCGCCTCTTGATTGGCGCATGCTGATTTGTTAAAGTATTAAGATCTTTCAAAAATCTGTCAAATTTATTGTTCACATCTAAGTCACTATTTTCTAAATAAGTAAAATCAATCTGATTGAAATCATCCAGAAATTTATCTTCCTTAAATCTGGAGTAATCATATTTGAATGATTCAGAGTTATTATGACTAACATGGGTATTTTTCAAAATCATAAACTGAGGGAAATGATCAGTAATTTGCATCAAAATATTGCCACTTACTATATTAGCATTGGTAGCATTGGTATATATGTTATCAATGATTGAAGCTCTGTGTTCAGAAACTCTAGTTGGATGATGAATGCAAGGAAGAAGGCTGTGTGAAAAAAAGTTATTGACAAAATCACTTGTTGGTGTATGTGAGGAAAAGTCTAAAAGATTCACATTAAAATCACCCATAATGAACAAAAGTTTATTTGATGATAATTTTGAAAGATGATTCTGGAAGTGAGATGTTAAGTTATCAATGTTTGAACTAGGATGTCTGTAAACACAGCAAATAAGGAAGTTTTTGTCATTTTTGTTTTCAATCTCAACCCATACAGTTTCAAAATCATCTGTACAAGAATCCAAGTCTATCCGTGGATTATAAGTAAGAGAATCTCTTATATACAAACCAACACCACCATTCTGAGTGACTGATTTGGTTTTGAAAAATGTATAGCCTGGGATCTCAACATTTGATGATATGGGATTATCATTGGAATGCCAAATTTCAGACACTCCAATCACATCAAGGTCCAATTTAGTATGAGCTGATAAAGATACTAACTCATCATGATGAAGGGATAAGCTTCTAATATTTGTGTGAAGAATAGAGAAGTCACTTGAAGATAACTGTAAGGAGGAAAGTTCAGGTAAAGTAAAGTAGCGAGAGTCAATATTCTGAGGCATGTGTTCATCAATATCATAATCACTAAGATTTGGCAAGTTAGTAAGGTTAGAGGTAATTTCAAATGATGGTGCAGAATCGATGAATGAAGGAAGGTCAAAATCACGAAGACCCAAAAATTCTTCATTTGTTAATAAGCCAAAGGGAAACATATCCATTGTACAATTTTTGCAAAACCAAGGAACATCATCAGGCTCATTTTCAAGTTCTTTGTATTCAGCAGCAGATATGTCATTGCATTTCATGTGAACATAAAAATTGCAATTATCACAAAATATTGCTCTTTGGTTGCCATGTATATTTTTGTCACAAATACCACAAGGATCATTAGCTGTGTTTGTCATCTCTGATGCTTATTGATATTTACAAGAAACACTGCACTGACTGAAAAAGAAAATGAAAAGGGAACAAAAACAAAAAAAAAATTGAACTTGAAATATGAAAACACAAGTTTTATGGGATTATTAGTACCCAAGTTAACACAACAAATGTCCATTTCCATAAAGGATCAAATGGTTCAAATCAACATGAAAAAGAAATATCAGAATCACCTTCAGCATCGCTTCCACCAAAAGTTCCGCTAGCTGTTGGATTGCGCCTGGCTCCATGTTGTGACCAACCTGATCTGTTCTTACTGTGAGGACTCAGTGGTTTCACGATGAGTCTGTCTGCAACAAAATAGGCAGTGTGGCCTGCCTTCCTGGCTTTGATCAACTCAGGAACTTGATCTCTGCGACGATTAAGAGTCAATTGACTGAAATCGGCAAGAAACTTTATGTTCTGGGGCTTAACCTCTCTTGCCTTCTTGAGAACCATTTCCCTTTGCTTCCATGATTGAAACTTTGCTATGATTGGTCTTGGTTCTTCTGTCCCATCATCACGTTTTCGAGGCCTATTTCCCACCCTGTGAGCACGCTCAATCACCAACTCATCTTGAATTTGCAGCAAATCACGAATCTTATCCTTGATAATCTTTTCGGACTCTTCCCACGACTCATTCATACCTTCAGAATCAGCAATTCCAATCACTTTGATGTTGTTACGGCGACTCTGGTTTTCCAGGTAGTCGCATTTACCAACAACGAAATCAATATCTTCTTCATGGCTGGTTAGGCCCTTCTCGAATTTCGCATACTTTTTTTCAATAAGTTCAACCCTTGACTTCAGCTCCTCAGTTTGAGTGCTCATGAACTGTGCACTCACTTGAAGGGCATTTACATCGTTCCTCAAAGATCGCAGATCAGCCTTGACATCGTCAATCAGAACTTTCACCATGTTTGTCACGCTGTTTTCCTGCATCGCAAGGAGTTGTTTGCAAATAGCAGTAATTAGCTCTGCATTAGCCATATTCACCGAATTGATAACATTCAAAACCTGAACTGAAACTTTCTTTATAATAAAACCATTTTATAACGTTCAAATTAATCACATCGACGAAAAACATGGCATCACTGTCAGCTTCAACTTTACACGTGCAGCGGCCATTTTGACTCCAAGTTGTTGAGCAGGTGAGCCCAGATCAACAAACAGATCTTAAGTCATTCTTGGTAAGATTAACTTCAAAACACAACTTACAGGAAGAACAGTTGCTCGACCCGGATGTTCAGCTCGTTATTGATTTAAAAAAGAATCAGATGCCAAAGCCACCCCTTTTTGCTTGGCAAAATAATCCAAATTTGAAAGCATTTTGGAACTGCTGGGAAGAGCTTCACTTGTCTGACGACCTACTTGTGAGAATTTTCTCTGATAAGTCAAGCTCCCCGAAAAGGACTATTGTGCTTCCTCGTCATATGATCCAAAGGGTGTTGCAAAGTCTCCACTCTGGGCCATCTGGAGGTCATATGGGAATGCATCGTACCTTTGAGAGAGTAAGAGGACGGTTTTTCTGGCCTAAAATGAAGGAAACTGTGTGATCATACATAAATTTATGCAAAGAGTGCATGCAGAGTAAGACATCACCGACTCAAGGAAAGGCCCCCCTTCAACCTATTGTTGTCAGTGAACCCTTTACTTTCTGGGCCATGGACTATATGGGGCCTCTCCCTGAAACCCCTAGAGGAAATGAGCATTTACTTGTCATTGGAGACCATTTCACAAAATGGTGTGAAGCATTTCCTACTAAGGATCAGAAGGCCCAAACGGTTGCTCACATTTTGGTGTCAAAGTTGTTTTCTCGATTTGGCCCCCCTGAGGTTCTTCATTCTGATCAAGGTACCAATTTTGAGAGTAATCTACTTAAAGGTAATGTGTCCATGTAAGTACAGCTGTGTATACACATTGTCAGAATATGCTGACTAGACGCTGATGAAGAAAGGTCCAGTAGCGCACTGTGATTGGTAGAACTTAACTGATCACATGCAAATTAAAAGTCAAATTTCATAACGAGGCTTCCTGACGTAGTTCAGTGCTGGAAAAGCAACCGCAAGTAAGTGAGAAGTCTGTTTGTATTAAAACTCGCTGTCGCTAAATTGTATTTGCTTGAGTGATCACATGAAATTTCACGTGAAAATGGCATGCCCCCCGCAGAGCTGCTGTACTTACATGGACACGTTACCTTTAAAGATATTTGTAGCCTCATGGGTATTCAGAAGACAAGGACCACTGCATATCATCCCCAGGGAGATGGCCAAGTTGAGAGGCAAAGCAGGACTCTTCAGGAAATCCTCTCAACGTTCGTAGCGGAACACCCTAATGATTGGGATCTCTTTGTAGACCAGGCAGTTTATGCATATAATACAAGCTGCCACGAGTCAACTGTAGTATCACCTTATGAACTCCTTTTCGGTAGGGTAGCACGTATGCCTATTGAAGTAGATCCTGGTGTGCCTCTTCGGAATCCAAGAAGTCAGTCAGAGTATGTTCAGGCAGTTAGGAAGTCTATTCTTGATTCACATTCCATAGCCAACGATAATCAGTTAGCGGCAAAGAAGAGACAGGCACGTGCATATGACCTAGGAAAGAGGCCGTGGACCCCATTGGAGCCGGGAAGTATGGTGTGGCTTCGGAGGCCTAAAAAATGGAAGTTTGGGAACAAGTGGGTGGGCCCGTATGCAATTCTCTCTAAGATGGGTGTCAATTATAAGATCAAATCTGATCATGGGAAGGAAATGGTGGTTCACCATAATCAGCTAAAATCGTGTCCATTACCCAGTGTAGGAGGGTGTCCCATAGTTCCGATCCCCGAAACCCCTGAGATTTCCATGCTCAAAGACCAACCAGGGGATCGCCAAGAGCAGGAGGAACATAGGCCACCCTTGGGAAACATAAGACCTCAAAATCTTCGGCAAGTTGTCAACCCCCCCATTAGGTATGGTGATTATTTGGTGCACTAGAAAATTCTTAGGTGGGATTTAAAATTAAGGGAGGGGAAGGTGTAGTGTACATGGGTCCTAGGGATAACACGTCAGTACTTCAGTTACAAACGGCGATTCTCCATACGTATTGATTGATATTAAACAGACGTAGCACAAATATAGTAACTTGTTTACAACGAAATGATTTAGTGATGAATTGGAACACGAACGCTTAAGACGTGTGTTGTCTGTGCTCCTGACTCTGCCTTAAACCGCTACAAATACAAGAGAAATTTTGGATGCTTCATATTCATTCTTAATGTACGACATTATTTCAGAAAGAACTATTCCGTAGATAAGAAATCCTTGGTTTTCCGTTCTAATTTCCTTTGTTCTGCAACTTTGTTGTGCATTATAAAGAGTGATGAGACACTTTTGATGATACACTGCTTCTGTTGCCACCATATCACCTTCACTTAACTTTGCCATAATCTTTTCATTGCCTGTTTCAACGGCAGTATGTTTGACCTTTTTGTTGAGTTGGAAAGTTCTTGCAGTATGAAGATTTTCTTCCCTGTCTTCAAGATCAAAAAAAAAAAAAAACAAACATTCTTTCTGAAGTTTGCGCTCTTGTATGATGACCGCATGCGGACCAACCTTTCTGAAACACCTTCCTGTAAAATCCTTTCAGTCTGGTTTTCCATAGATTGTTGCCTTTTGTTGGCATGATAGGAATCAAACTTACTTTGACACGATTTGTGCTACTTTGCATTTTGGTCAACTAATGTCCCAAACTCATCTTTGCTATTTTCTCGCAGTCTTCCTGAGTTTAAATCAAATGGGAGGTCTTCAAATTTAGCGCAAGGGGTGATGTCATCCATACGACTTTCGTATCCAGCATACTTGTCCTTGCATTTCAAATTTGCAGGGCATACAAGCTTTTCACTGCTTTCTGTCTGACAAATCAAACATCGTTCCCAGTCTGTTCTCTCAATAACAGTTCTTCGTGTTGCATTAAAATTGTCAGTGGCATCTACTAACTGAAATTCTCTTTTCGACATTTTCGTCATGAAGAGCTAAACAGCAATATCTTGGAACCAAAGGGGTACTTTTGAGATGATGGGACCACCTTAGTCTTTTTTCAGCATGTCAAATTGGGTAGGTTTACCAAGTTTCATGGCTGTATAGCTAACTGTATGATAGTTGCAATGATAACCTGTTCTGTGGACTGGGAACGAGTACTCATCTGAAAATAGCACAAGGGGTATTTTTGAGTTGGGGGACCACTTTTATCTTTTTCAGCATATCAAATTGTGTAGGTTGGCCAAGTTTCATGTCTTTGTAGCAAACTGTATGGAAGATACAGTGATAAGGTGTTCTATGGACTGGGCACTAGTGCTTAGGCTAAAAATAGCTCAAGGGGTATTTCTGAGTGGGGGGACCACTTTCATCTTTTTCAGCATATCAAATTGTGTTGGTTTACAAAGCTTCATCGCTTTATAGCTAGTTGTACGTAATTTACAATAGAAACGTTTTCTGAGGACTGGGCACGAGCACCCCAGTTTAAAAATAGCACAAAGGGGCATTTTTCAGAAGGGGTCTAAATCCTATCTCGTTATGCATATAAAATTGTGTACTTACACCAAGTTTCATGCTTTTATCACAATTTGCACGATTGTTACCTGTCATGATCCTTATCAACCACACTATCATGGTCTCAATTTGACAGCTGCCATCATTCATTTCATTATGAATGTTTGGTGTACAGCTCTTTTTGTCCTAAAAGCCAGTCCTTTTTAAATGCAGAGATTCGTAGGTTGGCACAAGCAGCAAAGGAATCAGTGGAGTCACCAAGGCTAGAAAAATGTAATCTTGAAGATCCAAGTGAAGAAACTGATGAAGTATATCAATACCCATGTATCCAGGAAACATAAAGGAAGTAAGATAAAGGAAGGAATAAAGGAATAAGGATTGGCACTTGTTTCAGCAATGGTATAAATAAAGGAATAAAGGAAGCAATGGAATAAAGGAAAATAAAGTAAAGGAATAAAGTAAAGCAATGGAATGAATAAAGGACTAAAGGAATAAGGAAGTAAGATAAAGGAAATTGAAAATGAGCTAGCAAACCTCCCATCACCAAAACTAATGTCTGATGAAAACAGGACTTGTGATCGCCCTCATTGTAATGCATGTGGGCATGAGAAAAAAGGGCACAGGTAATTGGCAGATGATAAGACGACTTGTTCAATGTGCATTGAAGGTATCTGCTCTAGTGAGAGGAAGCAGATTTTGTGTACATGTGATTTTCACTCTGGCCCTTCACCATCACCAAAGGATGACAGTGAAGCCCTACCTCTAATGGAACGCTCACACATAATGCTATTTGATGGAAATTACAGATGCATTCTTCCCCAACAGGTATCACAAGATCAACTAGCAACACTGCCATGGAGCAATGCTTGCACTGTTATATCTTTGTATGCAGGAATTGCATTCTTAACTGGTGACCTTGAAATTCCATCACTAAACAACCTGGAGATGGCTGCCAAAAAGTACATGGAGTGCATGAAAATTTGGATTTCAACTAATGAAAATGTTCTTGAACCACCAGATAACCAACCCAATATGTCTGTTAATGATGTACTGAGACAGATAAGACTACCCATTCAAGATCCTGGAATGTTTAAAGGTATAATGCTTGATGAGACATATGAGACATCATTTGAATGTACCATTTTTTTTTTTTATTCACAAACAAACCATACTGAGCTAAAACAACAATATATTTACATTCAATATGCCATTCACAGCGGGAAAGGACACAGGGTCATCTAGTTCCCACTGTCAATGGCATTTACATTTCTTTAATAATTTAGAAATTCAAAGAAGATAAAAAAAATTGGGAAAGGGGGTGTCGCTGCGTCGGTGTTATCATGCCCATGGAGAAACGTACAATCCACTCACCAGAGGCACCAGACCCAGCCCATGCGCGGCACCGACCACGCCCACCCACGCCGAATCCCCCGAGCACACCCCAAGCCGAGCCGCCATGCAACCCCGAATGCCCACCCCCAAACCGCCCGAGCACAGCACCCCGCAGCACACCGCGCCACCACAGGAAAGTCCTATGGTGACTCACTGCCCCGCGAAGCACCATGCACAAGCAGCCAAAGGGGCAGCCACCCAAAGCAACACCACAAGCAGGCCCCGGAGGAGCACGGAAGACCCGACACAAACAAGCGAGAACAGCACCGCACACAAACCAGGCCCGCAACCACAAGCAGGCAGACCACACGATCCCCCATGAGCAGGTACTCTTTACATAAATTTTCATCCGAACCGCCTCGTCTTTTCAATGAACGAAATTGTAGCTTCAATAATCATTCTGTTTGTTGAGATATTCAGATTATCACTTCCATATAAAAGTAGATCACACAAATTTTTTGAATCCATGTCTGTAATATCTAAGTCTGGGACTTCTGCAAGCTGACGGAAGAGATCCATACGTTCCAAACCAAACTGGGGGCAGTGCAGGAGAAAGTGTTCATTATCCTCCTCTCCCATTCCACATAAACAGCGGGGGCTAAAGCAGTCAAAATGGTGCCGAAATCTGTGCTCGTTGAGTGGACTAAATTGTAGGCGCAGTTTTGTTAAATTCTTGATACCTACTCTGTCATAAACACTGTAAACCGATCTTTGTTTTGGTCTTATTACTGTTAGTAGTTTACGCTTGAATTCTGAAATTGTTTCAGATTCTTTGATATTATTTTCCAACGAGTGCCACTCAGAAAGGACGTTTTGAAAATAAGTATTTGAGAAGCGAACAGTACGCGCAGCCATTGGTTCATATTCGCGCTGATGCCTTAAATTGTATGCAACAGGACGTTCGGGGGGAATTTCATCAAATAGATATATTGGCGCTTGCGTCTTCCTCAGATTGAAGAAATGACATAATCGCCTGTACCACCTTCTCTGATAGAGACTCTCCCAGCCAAGCTCCCCGTACAACCTCTGCCTGTTGGTACCCCTCCATGCACCTGTAACCGCTAATGCTGCTGCATATTGGGTTTGCTCCAACCTTTTCGTTATGTCTAGCTTCATTTCCGGATCAGGTCTGTGGTAAATTATATCACCATAGTCAAGATGAGGTCTTACATAGAGTTTGTAAATTTGGTCCAACACATATCTAGAGACATACTTTGAAAGGTATCTGATCATACCAATACCTCGCCTGGCTTTCACGATAGCTTCCTTGACATGACTTTGAAAACTCAGTTTGGAGTCAAGGATCATACCAAGATGTTTATGCTCCGATTCATTAGTTACCTCGTCAGGTCCTAACATCAGCACAGGATGTTGCTGCCTTATTCTCTTCGAAGAAAAAATAACCTCTTCAGTTTTATCAGTGTTGAATTTCATTTTCCATTGCCATGCCCACAAACGAACTTTCTCCAAATCACTATTCAAATCATTGGCAGATCTAATTGAGCTCTCAACAACGGAAAAAAGTGAAGTATCGTCGGCAAAAAGTTTGATTTCACTGTTTATATTTTTAACAATATCATTGATGTACACAAGAAAAAATAGGGGACCTAAAACAGAGCCTTGAGGCACTCCCGCAGATATTCTTTTCCATTCAGAGCTCTTTCCATTCAACAACACACGCTGCTCACGATTAGACAGGAAATTTGAGATCAGATGAAGGAGATTGCCCGATACACCACTGCATTCAAGTTTATATAACAAACCTTCATGCCATACCCTATCAAACGCTTTAGATAAATCAAGAAAAACTGCTCTGCTTTCCTTGCTTGGTATTTCTTCAAACCCACTGTATATCCTGTGGGTAATGGCTAATAGCTGGTTGATGGTTGAATCGCCAGGACGAAAACCAGACTGATGAACACTCAATAGATCATTGTCACAAAGATGGCAATAGATTGTTTCAAAAATAATTTTCAGCAACCATTGCTGAAACAAGTGCCAAACCTGGTCTCAAATGTCTTTTTTTCATTCTTGACCCAGACCATTCTATCATTTTTTGCCTTAATGAACATTCTCTTGCAGTTTTTGACAGCCATGGATTTGGTTATGGTGGAGGTGCAATGATTCTCCATGGCCCCCTCCAAAGCCTATCATCTTTCGTGCCCTTCCTTCATTGGTCACTGTTGGAAGGATACAACATGACTGTCAGAGGAGCTAACTATACACGGCAAGAAATACACAAATTTCACAATGTTTTTTAAGTCGTAATCTACTGTTAAAGGTCCAGTTTCCTGTGCTTTCTCTTGAATGCACGAACAGGAAGTGTGAGATTTACTCATTAGTTTCCAACACGAGAAACTATGGTTAAAGGAACGTTTCCATTTCCCATATTTTCTCAATGTGCACACTCCGCGTTTCCAACAAGGGAAACGCTTGTTAAATTACAGGTTTTCAAATTAAATCATTGTGAGATCTCAAGTTTCCTTAGCGCACACATCTCGTGTAAAAGATATTTTTCCGTAGATTTAACATTTCGCGAAGTGAGATTCGTCATGTTTCTGGCAGTTTCACAATAGTTTCCTCGTGGCTTCCGTGGTAAGTTTTGCCCGTTTCCTACTTGATAGATCCCCCCTTAATACATATGCAAAATTACTGCAATATTTCGGTTTGCGCATTTCAACTACGATGGTTCACAACTTGGAATGGCTATTTAGATGAATTAATCAAACGTTAATAGAATTATAAAGACCAATGGACATAACATGGAAGACAATCTGTCTTCAATTGATCATTTCAGGATTCAGAAAAAAAAACTGCTGACACATTAGAATCTGAACAATGATACACCATGTTTGCATACGCTAGAAGTATATCGTAACATACTGGATATTACAGAATAATGAAGTAAATCTTACAATGTATATCGAGCCATCAAATAACGAGCTCTCAAAATATCAAGTAAAGGAATTTTAAAGATTTGGAAGCTATCATGTGAACAACTAAGAAGGATGCAGAAAATGCTCTCACAATCATAGTTTACAGTTCTACCACTAGGTTACTCGCATAAATCACAAACAGGGCCGTCGAGAGCCGGACCGGGCCCCAGGGTTTGGAGCAAAAGGGGCCCTCCAGCGCTAAAGGCACCGAAAAATTTTTTGGGCCACGCCATTTTTCTCTTGGACCACGCCCTCAAATTCACTGGTAAAACACTGCTTTTAGGTGGACATGCCCTCCTATACACTGTTGGAAACACAATTTTTGACGAAAAAGCTCTTTTGATCTCTGCCAGTGGGCTCGCTGGTCTAGAGACGTTCCTTGAGGAAACTCAAAACAAAGAAAAAATTCAAAATATATGTCTTTCCGGGCCCCTAAAGGCCCCAGGCCCCCTGGTAATTACCCTGGCTACCCTTCTCGACGGTCCTGATCACAAATGTCCAATAATGCTCCTTTCAAAGAAGGCTCGGGTAAATTCCATTCAAACACTTTCTCCGCTAAGTCTTATGTACCGGATGAGCCAGAAAAAAGTTCCCAATTTTGAAAATTCATAACACCAAGACTACTACACGGATTTGAATCATACAACTTGTAATTAAAAGTCGAAAGATCAAAGTATTTTTGTAATTTTTTTCGCTGTCCTACCAGCACTAAAAATATTGGTAAATTCAACTTTATAAAAATTTCATGGTTGCAAAATCACGGAAAAAGTGCCTAAAACATTGATCAAATCGTAAGGATTCTATTCAAATCGAACAATAGGCCATGGGCGTTGCACCTCCTTCAAGGGTTATAAGACATCGATTTTCAAACAAATATGAAAGATTTTCAATGCCAAGGAAATCAATGCCTAGAGGATATCTCTCACCCATGAGAAGTTGCATTTCCTTCATTATTCTGTGCGAGAGGTCATTTATGAATTGATCGATGTTTTGGGCCATTTTTCAGTAATCAATCAACCATGAAATTTTTGTAAAGTTGAATTTACCTATATTTGTAGTGCTGGTAGGACAGCGAGAAAAATCACAAAAATACTTTGATCTTTCGGCTTCTAACTAGAATTTGAATGATTCAAATCCATGGAGTAGCCTTGGTGTTATGAATTTTCAAAAGTGGGAACTTTTTTCTGGCTCACCCGATAGTTTATTCCTGATCAAATGCAAGGAGAGCATAACATTCAACTTTTTAAAAACTTTATCAAATTAATGACAACTAAATGACGTAACTACCAAAACTTGGTCCCTGAATTGAATAAGACGTTAATTGAGCTAGACAAAGCATAATGGAAAGAACTTCGACTATTCGAGAATTTGCAGTGCATCGAATACTGAGGAATAGATGAAAAGTGGAATGAATGAACGTTTGATTGATAGCTGCTATGCTAATTTCTAATGCTCAGAAAAAACAGAAAACCAACAATAAAATATTTCACTTTCGCCTATCAAATAGGCTTTGATCCAGTCCAATACTTCATTTGCACCCCATTTTTAAACACACTTGAAGTTCTTTTCGGTCCACCCTGCAAAACTTTAAAATGCAATGTCATCAAAACGTAGCCAATAATATGATTCAAAAGCTTGTTTCCATCCTTCTTATGTTTTATGGATTTTGACAAAGTGATTTTGGTGTCCCTGAAAGATTTCTGACCTTGGTGTGGTTTTTCTAACACAATATTTGACATGCTAATGCATAATTTAAACTTTCAATGATAGGAGTAATACGGAAAAAAATGTTCTTGGTAGAATAATGGTTCATAACAGTCTTGTACTTTCAGTAGTATCCTACGTAAGACGATGCAGATGTTTGTTCGGAAAGTTTGTCTCTCCCGTGCTCTTATTCTGCTTGTACGCTCTTTGCTACGCCAGTATAAGGAGTTCTAATTTGCAAACATTCTCCTTCTTTGCCTCGTTTGACACCTGCCGTTTTGTCACGTTGCTCCATATATTTGTTTCCCCAGAAGGAACAAGTCTGCTTTTGATTCCAGTTACTAAAGGAGAAGAAATAAAGTGGAATTAGCAAATGTTATCCTTTACAGGGTGTCTCAAAATGAAGGGCTACATGATGAAATAACCCTGCTCCTGAGATATTTAATCAATTGTAGACACTAGAATTTGTAAATCCGATGAATGCTCAGGGAGTTCAGGGAGTTTTAGAAGTTCAAGTTTATGCGAATGCAGAAACCAGAGGCCTCTAAATGGCATTTTCGGTAAAGTTAGCATGTGCTGTTGCTTCTTTCATTCCTTGTTTGTTTCGGAGGGAAAAAGTTGGAACATGAAAAGATTTTCCACAACCTTACTTTCAAGTGTATGGATGCTCTCAGGAAAAAGATTCAGCATCTCGTCGACGTTGCTTCAAGCTACTGTTTTTGGACACATGCTATTTAACAATGTTAATGAGAACTAAGTCAATTTCCACATTCTGTTTGGTTTCATCTGATATTTAACAATAGTTATGACATTGGATGACCTTCTTTTACCTTGGTTGTGGAGCTTCTTTGCATTAAAGAACTCTGCAATCAGTTGCAAAGTTGTTGAGCCATAAGGTTTTTTGCCCCCCCCCCCCCGTCCCCCAGTTGCAATGTTGATGAAAGCAATTGTGATTTTTCCGTTGGCGACCAACGATTTGCAACCCTTCCAACTGATTTCAACATTGCAAAGGGGGGATGGGGGCACAGTGCTCAAAAACAGCATTTTTGGAATGGCTCAACACTTTTGCAACTGATTCTAGGGGCCTCTGATTTCATCTGCCTCATATTTCCATCTTTGAAAGCATGTACCTCAGTGAATCTTTAACTGATTTGCAAGATTCTGGTCTCTAAAGTTATTTCAAAATCTTGTGGACAGGGTTATCGTCACATGACATTGTTCCTGATATCATTACTTGTTTTTGTACGGTCGTGGAAAAGTTTGAGCGCACTTTGTTCAACAACTTTTCTTGGGGCAACCAATTGGAACTCTAGTGCTCTACATGATTTGCTCGCTTAGAGTTAGTTGAGGTCAACTTTCCACATAGATTTCAAATTTTGATGTTGTTTTTTTTTATTTTTGGGCCATTTTGATGCGACTTCATAATGAAATCAAAAGAACTTCTCGGAAATTGTAGTGGTTCTGCCGACAAGGGGTGTGACCCAAAAACTGTTTATTCAGCTGCACTTTACATTAAGGACAGTTCATTTCTATGAATCGTTGCAAAATATTGAAACCTTAAGAAAAATATTGCTTCATGCAAAATGGTAGTGGAAGGCCTTCAGTCCAAGTTTTGGCCAAAAGTTGAGGACCACCCTTGGAAAAGTATGAAAGAAGTTCTGTGATTAAGATGTAAGAGCCTTTGATATTCGATAATTAGAATAATAAAGAAATCACTAATAATTAATTTGAATAACTATGCAATTTGTTGCTTCATGTTAGAAATAAAGTGCTGGTATGGCCAAAGCTGTGGACTGAAGGCCCTCCAGTACCTTATTCCGTAAAGCAATATTTTTCGTGCAGTTTCGATATTTTGTAAACAAATCAAAGAAGTGAATTATGCATAGATCGATTTAAAATACAGCTGAGTAACACAATTTTTGGGTGACACTCCTCGTTGGCAGAGCCACTACAATTTCCGAGAATTTCTGAAGATTTTATTGTGATGTCATAGCAAAATGGCGCAGAAATTCTAAAAAACAACATTGAAATTCAGAATCTACATGGAAATTTGACCCAAAAAGCAAACTCTAAGAGAGTGAAATATGCAGAGCGTCTGGGTTCTATTTCATTACGCCAAAAAATTGCCGGTTGTTGACAAAAATTGCTGTCTTAAATCCTAAAACTTTTGGCCACGACTGTATTGAATCAAACATCAAACCATTTTTTGAGACTCCCTTTACAACTTGAATCGCTGTAGTAAAGCAGTTGGTATCTAGTTTATGCTGTTTAAGTGCCGAATCAAACTTAGTTTGGTGATTAAACGCAAGTAAAAACGCAAAATCATAAGGTACCAGTGTCGTAACGCACGGTGGTTGGGGTTAGAGCAACTCCTAAGGGCCCCCGGGCTTTGGGGGCCCCCACGATTTTCAGTAATGTACCGATGTAGCTTTGGCGAAACAGCATGTCGTTTTGATTCACACTGAATTCTTTAGCGCCCCCCCAAAGAGATCCAAAGACTTCTAATGAATTGAGCACCGCAGTGGGTTGAACTAACTGCAAGTTTAGCTTGGTGTAGGTGGTGTACGTGGCAAATTTTTCAAAAATGTCTTGCTACCTTCCAGCGAATATGAACGTTTTAGAGGATGACTTTACGAAAATTCGTTTCATACCTGAACTTAACATTTGAATGTTTCCTTGGGAAGCATGTCGTCGACTATTATCCTTTTTTTCTGAATTCGATGATGAAAACTCAACATAAGATTCGTTTTCTGATATTCTTAAGAGCATGGCTCAAAACATTTTCCCAACGGGCTACCCCAAGTGTAGCTCGCTTCGCAATCATTCAATTTCAGCCACTGTCCCCAATGTGTCTCTTGTGCAAATGTGCCTTCATTAAAATACTTCCATAGACGCCAGTTATGAAGGTTTTCATGTGCTGGGCTCAAGTTGATTTTGCCGATAAAAACACCATTTTGATGTTGGAAATTTGGCAAACTTTTGTTGATCTATCTGCCGCCTCAGGGGCCCCCTGCGTAGCTAAATTACTAAGGGCCCCGAGTTGCTCCGTTACGCCACTGTAAGGTACCATACCATAAGGCAAAAACTTTTATTTGCTCTTTTCAAAAAATAGAAAAGGCTCTTTCAGAAGCAATCAGGAACATCAGAGCTCAGTTCGAGTTCAGCCTTATGTAAGAGATCAGACAAGGGATTTTGCCTACATCTCAATGCTTTGCGGTTCAGACTGCAAGGCTACTATCTACAGGGTGCTTCAGAAAAAACGCAACCCAATTTCATTCGAGTTTCTTCAGGAAATAATAGAATATGAATCTATATGAGGAAGGAAGATTGTACTCTCAGATGGTATACATTACATCTACTTAAATTTTGGCATTTCTTTAAGATTTCAAATTATAGTCGGAATGCGTTTTTTTATACACCCTGCCTGATAGCAATTGGTAGGGCTTTGCCCCTTATGAGCATACAGCCTTAGTTTGAAACCGAATATGGCCCTCGGTCACTGTTTTCTGTTGTGACATTTTTTGATTCAAGTCCCTATTTAGTGTATTCATATTAACAGGACTTAGCATCATGTTGACCAATGGAAAACTGTTGAAATCACCGTGTAAAAGAAACTACCACCTAATCAAAGGCATTGGCAATGGCAACTAGGATGCCCTTATAAACAGTTTAGTAGCCGTGCTGGCTATTTGCTCATTTTATTCTACCAGTCATCAACATTCTTATTGCATACTGATGATTACCTGTGAGCAAAGCGACCATTAAAGGGGCAGGGTCACGTAATGTAAACAAACTTCTTTCGAAATGACAATTTTGCAGTTGTTTTGATAGGCAATATCAGAGAGATTTTCCACTGTTTTCTCAAAATGAAAGTGTTATTTTGAAGATGGATTTGTGTACTTTGTAGAGAAACAAACGAAGCACTCATATGTTGTACGATTGCAGAGATATTGGCAGAGTTTAAGAAGTAACTTTAGTGAGGATTCACCTCATTCACCAAGATCTGTACAAAGCACAATGGCCACGTGTGGGCAATAAGATAGATTTAGAGATAACAGGTTTGTTTACGGTTTTGTGACCCTGCCCCTTTAAGTTACTGGTTATCAGACATTCAAAAACACTGGCATCAAGGATGAACGATGTGCGTAAAGCACCTATATTAACCCTATTTTACCTGGGGGGCCATTATGGCCCCCCACTTGAATCATCAACTATACCTCTCAGATGAAAGAACCTAGAGCGCTGAGACTAAAGTGACTTTTCCTAAAATTTAATGGCTTATCAAATTTTAAATGTTCCATTGTCATAAATTTAGTCACGTGACAATAACAGTACCTTATTTGGAGAGTGGTTTTAAAGAAAATAACAAAAACTGTAATAATTCTCTGGTTTTCGATTAAAAAGTTCTTAAATTGCTACCAATCGATTGGTCTTTGAAAGAGCTTTCATTTGATATGTAATTTTTTTATATTTGCTGACATCAGCAAAAGATAATTTCTATGACGTCATCCATTTTGATGACGTCATATTTATAATGAATAATGATGAATTTTCAAAAACTTACTTTCAATCAATAGAAAATCACATTTTCTCTATATTTCCTCTATTTCACAAACTTTTAGACATTTAGATCCAAAATTATTAGCACTTTCTCTGTTTTCAGTACTGAAGCTTATATGTCACCACTTGAAACCTTTTGGTTGCCTAGCAACAAACCACGTGACCAATTAAGACCGGAATTGTTCAATTGGCTTCTTAATAGCTGTAGGTACCATTCTGGAAAGTTTCAGCTGCATTAGAGTTACAGAAACAGAAATAAACAAGGGGGCCATAAAACACTAAAAAATTTGCCCGGGTAAAATAGGGTTAACCAATACTATTCAAGCAATTGAAGTTAGCCCATTTCAGACCATTAATGAAATAGGACAGAGGTCAGGAAAATGCTAAATTGCTTCTATCTGGTCACTAGGTGGTTGATTTTGTCTTAATCTGTGGCACTGAATTGCTCTCATTGGGTAGGTTTGATATGGTGTATAGTTTGTTGATTTCGATTCAATCTGAGCACTTAAGAGCCTGATATATAAGAAACTTTCCGTAGGTAATATATCAGATTCCTCGTTCTTATTAAAAGATACTAGTAACACAAAGCAGGGTATGATCTGGTCATGTTTTATTCTCTTGTTGGCTCAAAAGGCTGTATGTGTAGACCCACTATCTAGTTTCTTGATAGAGGCACAACAAATAAATAAAACGTCTTGGTTTTTCCCATTTCATAACAACAATTCCTGATACATGTGTGTTTTTCGACATTCCAGACACACCACAGTTCACAGTCTCTTTCTTTTTCAAAGTTGTCTCTCGCTTCACGGCGTGCTCTTGTCACGTGACGACTTCTGTTCGAATTACGTAATGCTTGCGACGGGGGTAACGTTCATGTAAGGGGGTCCTTACGTACATCAATAAATAGATCTAAAAAGTTCTCACCGCTTACACTCTCCCCTCCTGTAACAGGTTCTCTTCTCTAAACTTGCTAAGGTAGTTAACCATGTGGCCGATATCTGTTCAACGGTTGTTGCAGATGGCCAGTCTACAACACAATGCTTTCATAACAGTTACGATCAAACTATTTCTGCTATTAAGATTCTTTTGCCGCGATGGTCGGATAGGTTCCTCTAAATCAAAATACTGTTGTAACTTGCAACACATGAGATCACTTTAAACCTCCGAATGTCTACACAGTTGTGGAATTGATTGTATAACAAACAAGCGAATTTCTTTGGCGATAGTAGTAATAGTTAGTGAAAAACAATGACAGCCAGTACTTCAGTGAGTTAATGCAAAGTTTGGTTGAGGCCATGTATAATTGGCATAAGGAAATGCCCAATATGGTCTGTTCACAAAAACTGGGTTCGCATATGTTGGGTGAATCGAATAACTTGGTTGCCCTGGTTGGCCATTGTTGAAGTAAACTGGGGGCTGCCGGTAGCGTGCAGGACGACATGTTTCATTATTGTTGGCAACCGGGCTTGGATTTTCCTGAGTTTGGTTTGGCGCTTCTACCGTTCTGCTACGTGGTTGAGGGCTATCAGCTTCATCAATCTCATCTGCTTGATGAGGGGCGTTCAACTGCTGGCTAGTTGAATCATCAATGTCTTGAGAAATGGTGGGCTCCTCATCTGGTGTAACAGTGGCTGTGTGAGCCTGATCCTGAGGGTCTAACTGGTTGATGATGTAGTGGTTAGAGTTGTTGTTGTCGTTTCTCCCTTCTGGTTGTCTTGTAGTAAAGGCCAGCACTGGCTCGATCTCATCTTCCGAGTCACTAGACTCAGGTAGGCTGTCTTCAAGAACAGGATATGCACGTTTTGGAACATATTTCTTGCTTGCGATTTCATCCTTGGTATCGATGTCTTCCAACAACGGGCAAGGTAGTAACAGGTTGCGGTGTAACATGCAAGTACGACCATGTCCATCACGTGGCTTCACTTCGTAGACTGGTCCATCAAACTTGCGTTCCGTGACAACGTGTACCTTGTCCTCCCAGTGATTTCTCAATTTTCCTGGACCACCACGTGGTGTCAAATTGCGTACTAGGACCTTATCACCCTCCTCCAGCACTAAATCTTGTGTTCTTTGATCATATCGCTTTTTTGCGGATTCACGTGATTTTGTAGAGTTTTGATTTGCAATCTGGTACGCTTCCTGTAAAGCTCTTTGCCAGTTTTCAACACATTTCTCCATCTTAATACTTTCATCAGCATGCCTTTCAAATATTAGATCGATGGGCAAACGCGGTTTCCGTCCAAACATGAGGTAATATGGGGCAAATCCTGTTGCTGAGCTAGGTGTGCAATTGTAAGCGTGCGTCATCTGATTCACAGAATCTTTCCAGCGTGATTTTTCCTTCTCTGCAAGGGTTCTTAACATCGACAATAGGGTCTTAACGCAACGATTTGCTTCTCTTAACTTTCACTTGAGGTAAAAACTTTGTTTACATTTACATGTTGTCAAGAATTGGGCCCTCGGCGTTACAAATGCTGATTTTCTCAAACATACCCAAATTTCCCGCCGATAGTTTGAATTGAGGACAGTAAAAATTGCAAAACATTGTTCAAACTCTAGATTAGGGAACGGGAATAAGTTCCCGAGAACGACCGGTGATTCAATGTGTGTAAAACGAAAAAAAGATCGTCAACATTTGCTACGAATCCGTAAAGGTATTCTGTTTATTTAGAAAGATGCCCTTTCAGGCCCAATGGTCGATGGTGACGAACAAATCTACCCCACTAAATATATGTAAAGATCGAATGTTTTCATTCGGGAATGTGTGGACGGATACATCTTTTATAAATTGCGTATTCTTGCAGCTTTCTCCATTTGGTGCTCCAGCGACAAATGACCTCACGCGAAGTTTTTCCCATACTTTTTGAAGCAGTGGCCATTGCTTGCACAGTGTCTCCAATGCGCGCTGTATCGTCGGTCATAATTGTGACGTCACATTTGTCAGTTCAATGTCACGTTGAAATAGCGAAATCACTCAACTTTGACACACAATTTCTTCAACTTAAACTTATAATTTCCATCTCAAACTTTCACAAATTTTTTATGACACTATGAACTATCTAAAACCATCAAAAAATCGAAGACCAAAATTTGGCTGCATAAGGCCGTTAATCAAGGACAATGTAAAGTTGCCCTCCACCATTTCCGGCCAGCTTGCAAGGGAGTTCAGTAAAAGCCGTGCTGCAATGAATATATCCATCAGCATCAGGCTTTAATGAATTTTTGTTAACAAGCTGTCGATGGTATGTTGTTATGCACAATCTTTTGTCATTGCAAAATGTTTTAATCTTTAGAGTTTGGCAGTGGGGAACAAACATGTTGATTTATCCTTGCATTATTTTCAGGAATTGCATATTTTTGGTTGTATTTCAATTCAGCAACTTGACAACAGCATTTGCTGGTTATTGTGTTTGCTGATAGTGCCTTTGATTTGGTTAATACTGTAGGTTCAATGCATCATCAGACCAGGAACTCCAGGACATACTTTCCGAAGACAGCACCCTTGACATGCTAAACACAATTGGTTATAGTGGTGTGCCATCTAGGGAGAAGATCCAATCAAAAGAGACCATGTTGCAGTATGTAACATACAAATTTCTGTTTTCAGACATTTTGAAAGGAGAGCTTGAAAAGTTCAATCAGGTTTTTCAAAGTATTGCCTAGCGTGTTAATAAGATACATTTTCATAGAAGCATTTAATCAAGCATATATATTTTTCAGGCATCTATTCCACATCTGTCTGCTGGTTTGTGTGAACATAAACTAACCCTCAGTAAAACTACACTTTGTGCAAACAATATTTTGGGATCACATTGCATCAGAGTGCATTGTTTCAGAGTTGTTTCCAGGAAGCTTCAAGCAGACTGATGCAAACCAGAGAAAAGTTTTCAGAATAATGTACAGTACTACTCTATGCCAATGCAACTTTGTCCTAACTCTACAAGATCTTGTCTTAACTTCAACCAGAACTTAAATGCAAATTCGGTGCAGACATTCAAACCCCATTTTTGCTAGAATGGTTATCTTTGTGTCTGAATTTTAAAGGGTGATTAGAAACCTGACATTCTTTTGATGACTGTTTACTTTCTGCATAATGGGCTATTCCATTTTTTCTCCATACAGGGGGATGGAAGTAGGATTTTTGTAAAATTCATACCCCCTGGAGAAGTAGCAAACAATTGCAAGCCACCCCCTGGAAATGCCCACAGCACTGCCAAAAATGATGAAATTTCCCCATCTTTTTTCGTTGGAAATTTTGGGGAAACGGACACTTTCCTAACAGTTTCCTAAGTGGGAAATGGAAATTTCCGTTTCCCTTCAATTTCCCAGAGAAGACTGTCCGTTTCCCCTAAATTTCCATGAAAAAACCATGGGGAAATTTAGATGTTTCTTGCTGTGCAGAGGCTAGGCCCCCTTTCGACATTTCACAATCCTCCACGACAACTGCAATGGTAATGGAAGTAATGCTTCTGGCTTTAGACCCCCCTGACAGTGATCCAAAATGTTAATGCCCCCCTGGAAAATTACTCTATATCCAAGGTGAACACTGATGAATAAGAAACTGCTTGGGTTCGCCCAAACCCTTACACGAAATACGTGCAACAGACCTCTCTTACAACAGTGACATAGTTTATAATAAACAAAAGATCATATTTCACAATAACACTTTGGACAAGAGTGTTTTTCACATAGTCTTGGAAATTTGATAAAATTCCTCATAGCTCATTGATCAAATCCTTCACTTTCAATAATTACACAGAATCAACTCAATTTTAAGCAAAAATCTGCAAGGTTCAATCAAAATAAGACAAAAACATTGTATGGAAATAACATAGCCTAAATGATTTTTGCAAGCTTTTAGGGTAATAGTTTTGTTGCAATTTGTCTGCAACGCTTACCATCAAAAACTTAGGATTTTGAATGGATCAGGGCCAGATGTTCTGGAAGCCTTCGTAAGGCGGCAAACAGTGCGGGATGTCCCAAAAATTGTGCCAAGTTTGTATGGCTGCTGTGGAGTAGCTGTAGATTCAATCGTCTCGGTTTTTACACAAGTGCAGTTTGAGTCAGTCTGACATACCGGGTGTCTCAAAAAAAGTACCCCCTTTTGACTGGAAATAGGAACGAAACGATAAGATATCATTACCCTTCGAGTGGACAGCTAAATTTATCAATCGTCAACATAGATCCATCTACCTTGCATTTAAAAATTGGCCACCAAACACTGGAGATACAAGCTTGCAAAGTCAAAATTTACAGTGCACCCGAAACCAGAGGTTTTGTAAAAGGGCCTAGCCATGATTTGCTATAGCAGGCATGCTGCACAGGAACTTTGACTTTGACCTTTAGCTTTCTCCAATGAAAAGAATTATACCTTGAAATGCTTCAATTGTTCTACAAAAAGTTATTCCTTTGGGGAATCAAAATGTGCATTGCATTCCACTCCAAGTGTCAAAGAAGAAGAAAAGGAACACATGCATGCTCATTTGGGCGGTTGTGCTAAACACCGGAACCACCCAGAATCATCCAGAATCACCCAGAACCACCTAGAACCAGCCAGAATCACCCAGAATCACCTAGAACCAGCCAGAATCACCCAGAATCAGCCTAAGTCATGCAGAACCAGCCAACGACAGCCATCTTTGCAAAGTCCTAGGAGCGCATGCGCAGTACCGCTGATATTCAGAGATGCCACAGAGGCCAAACCATATGGTCAAACGAATGACCATGCATGGGGTGATCGCGTTTTCTAAAAACGTTTCCAAGCCTCCAGTGCTGGATGTTTTTGTAAGTTTCTGTTAATTTTCAATCCAAAAAGAACTGTGTATATAGCTGTTGAATATTTATATAGTAGATGCTTCAAAAAGGCGAAAGCCGAAAGCAACCCAAAAGGTGCTAAAAATTGAGAGGATTAAAGGTTAAGGCGCTTGGCTGTGGCGCACTATAATTTTCTTGATTTTTCCTGAGAATCTAAAAATGTTTCCGTTTGCAGCAAAAAAAGGAGAAATCCTGGTGCTTGCTAGCTGTTGAATATTTATATATATATATAAATATATATAGAACTGCATATATATGCGACTGCCAGTTTTAAAATTTGAAAAAAGGAAACATTTCCTTTAGTAGACTGATGGACAGTGATTCCAATGAAACTACAGCTACAAAATGAAACACAATGAGGAACACAGTGAAAGAGGACACTAATCATCTCAAAATGTAAATATCAAGATATAATCTCAAACTGGAACAACAAAAGTAGATGAATAACAACAAAATAACAAATTATTGTGAAAGCCCTCAGATCTAAATGAGCTAACAGTTTGCATTTTATTTTGACAGATGGCTTCCTGTCTGTACTACTACTGTTTGATTGAAGTACACATGGTTGTGCACTCATCTTCCAACATTGCAATAATTAGTAGAATATGGGCAGAAGGGGAGGAGTCCTAACTTAAAAGAGCCTTGGCTCGCTGTTGTCTTAAATTTTGAACGTTGTTGCTTCAAAAGTTTCTCACAAATTTATTAAAGAGGCCCCCTCCCATAGTACCCCTGGATAACGGATTCACGTACCTATTTTGCATTTAACGCCATCACGGGCTACAAAACAGCATTTTCACGATCACGTTGCAGAAATGTTAAGAATTCTCCAGCTCTAACACACCAGGGCACGCAGATTGGTATTATCATGGATTTTAAAGTATGGCAGAGACAGATGGGGGTCCGGGGGCTTGCTGGGGGCTTGCCCCCGGAAAATTTGTGAGACTACACCCTTCACAACGTCGGAAAACGGCATTTTTCGCAAGAGTTCAAGGCACAATTACGTGCTTTAAATGTCCATTTCACGAAATAACGACCAACTTTTTGGCTAATCACGCTGCACGACGGAGTTGTCGATCACAAATTCATGAGTCGAAAATATCAAAATCACGAAATCACGCGCCTAATAAGCCAAATAACGCTTAACGTACAAATATAGGGGGGGGGGGGCTCATCAAATTGTCAGTGACTTGATGAAACAACTTTTTGTTATCTAAAATTAGGCGTCAAGTTAAACTACTACTGACTGGGCTAGTGAATAAAGACAATTCAAGTGTTTTGAATCAGTAATTTTGTGTCTCGTAAATTTCACATCATATCGAATTTGAGATAGACTATAACTGATTGCGGATCATTAAACTATTACTTAGCAAATCATCATAGTTTCAGATTTCTACGAAATGTTTCAAAAAAATCTTGATAATAAAGTCTTAAGTCTTGAAAAATCTCATAGTGGAAGGGGGGGGGGGGGGGGGGCTCTCATTGCTAAGTTGTACCAGGTATACCACTGCTGTAATGTGTTACATCTTAAACATTCACAACAATTGGTTCTTTCTTCCCAGGCAAGAAGATACAATTGGCAGTAGGCATGGGTTACAGATGGACGAAAATTGGGCTTTTGTAGCTCCATGAATGGGATGTCTTCTTTATCCAGTGGAATGTGATATCAGAAACAACAAAGAGGCCCACCCCTTTCCTTTTTTGTTTGTATGTGCCAAATTTAACAGTAATTATTTTATATAGTGTCCCAGAAAAGGTAACAATGTTTGTTAAATAATGCAAACCCATCAATAACATGTCAAGCAATTGCAAATCTATGCAACTGAAAGAGGTGGTAAAAAACAGGCAACAGAAAATTCCTGCTTTAAAACGACCCTGGTGTAGACCCAAGCCTTATCATAATTTGAGAGCAAGGCAAAATGTGTGAATTTCAAAGGTCAAGCTTTACGTTTGGAGCGTATAATCTAGTAGGGTGTTTTGGGCTTCTGCTAAACTGCATCAAATTCAGAAGTGTAACCCAGCAATGCCTTTGTCAATGTTATCTCCCGCATATACTAGCAATTTTCTAACTTTGATTTATACTTTTCAAGGACACTCTGCATCATATTTTGATGAACAAAACACAGCGAAGGAAAATTCAATATCATTTAAACTGGTATAGCTAAAGAACGCAAGAACGACTTCTCATCGCTCTCCAGCATCTTCTCTGTGTCTTCTAGGACTTGAAGGTCACTGTACTTGAAGTCAGCAATGTAGCTCTTTAAGCATTCTTCAAGGAAGTGAAGATAGACTGCTCCCTCTCTTTTTTGCAGCTTTCCATTCTTGTCTGTGTACGAGACAACGCCATGTGTTTTCACAATGAGACGTTCACCCTTGTCAATTGGCATTGCACACGTGTCTGCAACACATCTACAACAGAAAACTGAATTTAAAGCAAATGAACAGAGATATAGTCTTCGCATAGCATGAATGAATTTCAATATTTCAACGCATTTCAATGTAGCATTCAAGGTTGATTTCAGGAGAAACAATACATAATTTACATTAATTTCCAAAATTTTCGGATATTTTATTTTCGGACATTTAATTTTTGGACAATTATATTTTCGGACCACACTTCTGTCCGAAAATTAAAACGTCCCAAAATTTTGGAAATTAATGTACTTCAATACTGCATGGGAAATAGAAATGCACACTAACTACGGAACGCTGCAAAGCAAAAAGTTATTAAATTCTAAAATTCACTTTTAGCCAAAAAATGGGGATTGCAATACTAAAACAATAACCCCCAGCAAGAACAATGGAAATCATTGTTTAAATTTAAGGTACTAAAAAGATCTTCATTCACCACAGCTTTTATAGCGGTAGAGAAACACTCTCTGTTACAACATGCTCTTGCTACTTTTAGCCCCAGTCTCCCCTACTATGAAAAATATACAATGGAGCAGTGTACCTTGAAACGAGTTTGTGCTGTGTCTTTAGGCGTAAAAACATTGGCTTTGTTGCTGCTCGTCTTGGATCAATTAGCGCCAAGTCGCTACTTTTTTTCTTTTTACATTCATATTGGCCATTTCTTTTCTTTACGACCAACGGTGTCAAAGGCGCATCATCAGCACTTGTCTGCACTCTGTCTTCCACAATGATGGGCTCAGTAGAAGAACGCTTTCTCTGTGAAAAATTTGCCTTCCGACCTGCATTGATGGGCTTCACAAACATACTTGCTACAGTTGGGCAGTATGAATGGAATTGCTGGACATGTTGTTGTCGCCTATCTGGTGTCCAACGGTGCCATAACACTGGGTCAACCTATAAAAAGAATCAATAAATCGATGTCAATCACATTTTTCCCTACTTTAACTAAAACCAAAATGCCGTCCAAATAGTATCTACTTCTCAGTAAAATAAGAAATATCTGGAAAGTTAGCTCGGCATCTTTACCTGAAACTGTCTATATCCTTCACTTAGCCGGTATTTGCCTGACTGGTATAAAGCTCTTACTTCTTCCGTCTCTTGCATGTGTATCACACGTTTAAGTGCAGTTATGAGATCGACCAGAGGCAGTTTTCTTCCTGATGTCTCAACTTTCAGCACTGAATGCAGCGACTCTATTGCATTATTGTAAAATAGATCGATGAACCCTGCCTCTTCACGTGCTGAACAAATTACATTGTTGATAAAGAGCTCTGCTCGACGGGTATAAAACCAGTCATAGAATCCTGGTGCTAATTCTTCCCACTTTTCATGAAGCGAGTTCAGTTTCACTTCAAAATCACATTGGTCAATCGCCGAAGCTAAACCAAGCTCTTTAACCACGCCATCGTTTTTGCCATATATGTCTGCAATGATGGATCTTTGATTTCGTGCCTTCAATTCTGTGAGCTTTTTCTTATCTCGGTCACTCATATGCTTTAGGCAAAGCAAGTTTTTAAGGTCAGGGCAGACTGCCTTGAATCCTTGAAATAATGCTTTCTCAAGATCAGTTCCCAAAAATGGCAGCTTTCCAATCATTGGGTTGTTGATTACAATCTCAAGTGCAAATCTACTGAATACTTGTGGGGTTTTACGCATATGGAGCAAGACAGGGCCAATCCACCAAGGGTTTTCACCCTGACTGTTTACAAGCCTCTTGTTTTGATATGCAGTGTCAGTCAACCACATTTCCGACAGATCGTAGGTCGTGTCTAGCAATAGAACTGACTTCTGTTTGACGCAGAACTTTTCTATGTCTCGCAGATTCTGGTCAGAGAAACATGGAACAATATAATCAGATGGGGAAAATACTAGATTCCTAACGAATTGTGTTTCCTGTCTCTTCATTTCATCCAAGACCTGCATGACTTCGTCTTTACTATCATCATTAGTTAATTTCGGTCTGGGCAAACTTCTTTGCAAATTGTAAACCTAGAAAAAAAACAGAATTTTCTCTGATGATATCTTGGTACTGTACATATAGGCATAGCAACATTTTGTCATGTCAGATGATATTTAATGGCTCTATCGTTAACTGCCTTCAGCTTCAACTTGTTTCATCAAATAAGTTTTCAGCATACCATACCACATCCAATTAATCGGGCATGTCTTACCTAGACCTCACTCGCCAACTTTTAAATTGGTTTTAATGTCACCAGCCTAATATGAGAGTTGGAAGGCAGTATGTGTTACGAGGAAGTTGCAGTCAATATGTGCACACAAGAGCATTCAGTCATAGCGTGATGCTATCTTGTTCTTGTGTTGTTGGTCTTTCGTATATGAGGCTTGTTGGAAGCGGGGAATGCAAGGGGCTTCAGCCCCTCCCAGAAAGCATGCTTAAGTGTGTTCATATCACATCCTGAAAAGGGCTTTGAAAATCCGCCCTATGGAAAAGGAGATTTAAAGGGTGAAGTAATCCATCAATCCCATTCATTTTTCACACAACGAATAACAAGCAATTCCAAAGTTGTTCTGAAGTCCTATTTTCAAACTTTCCCATCCGTCCTTTTCTATGTGTTTCTAAATCTATAGAAACAAATACATCTGCTAGTATCCAAGGATCAGGTCCAAGGATCAGATCCAAGGAAATGCCTATACTTTTCCTGTCACATTTTTCCATTACATTATGTGTACATGTTACTATTTTTGATTGCAATGAAAACTTGCAGCATACACTGTAAAAACTAAGTCAATTCTTAAAAACAATTAAAAAGGAGAAATGATAAATCTTGAAGGCAAAATGTTCAATATACACCTGCTTTGGATTCCTAGGTTCTTCACTTTGGGACTGGCTGTTGTATGGCCCACCACTATTTTCAATTGCATTTTTGTACGCATCCCTTGGGGCTGAGCCAGCTCTGATATCATCCTTCATCTTGTTTAAGACTGAGGGTGCTGTCCTCATGTAAGGAGTTTCCATAGAAAGTGGTCGTGTGGCATTTCCGTGGCACGCCTTTTGGAATACTTGATGTTCATCTTGTGCTGCAGCCCAGCTATTGATCAACAGGCAGTACCTTGCAAATTCATTTGAGTGAGGAAGTTTCAAGCGGCATGCTATGTTGGTAAAATTTGTTTCAATCTTATGCCTCCGATATGTGCGATGTAGGATATACACACATCCTTCTGGTACTGTTTCTTCAACATATTTTTTGCCCCTTCTTCTCTTTATTATCCACTTGCCATCAGCTCTATGTGCCTTAATGCAGTCATTGTTGCAAAAGTAAAACGCCTGTGCCGGAGAGCCTTCGTACTTGTATGATCCATTGTCATCAGCCATAATGTCATTGAATGAATACTTGGACAAGTCAACCAAAATGACACCACTCTCTGTTACACCCTTGGGAGGTGCTCCATCTCTGTCATAAAATAGAGCAGGACTTGGTGCTGACAATATCGTCTGAAGAATGAAACTAGCAGTGGTCTTGCCTGGCTGCTTTTGCTGAAATCAAGTTGAGTAAAATTATTGAAAAATATTGATACGGGACAATCAAAATCATGATAACGCAATATTCCTTTGCAAAATACTTATATCTTCAGGTTGATAAATTAAACAAACTTTGTATTCATGTTCTTTGCATTGACTTGGGTAAATAGTGTATGCATTACTATTTTGACTTAGCTTGCACACGCACACACATACATATATATATATAAACTTATATACATTATTATTATATTATATATAGTATATTATCACATTATTATTTGTATTATTATTATTATTATTATTATTATTATTATTATTATTATTATTATTATTATTATTTATTAATATTATTTATATATATTTATATAAATTGATTACTTATGAAGACTTAGATCTAGTTTAGTACATATTGAATTGGAGCTGATGAGAGGAGCCGAAAAAGGAGAAATCCTGGTTGCTCGCTAGCTGTTGCATATATACATATTTGAATATTCAACAGCTAGCGAGCAACCAGGATTTCTCCTTTATTGGTGCAAACGGAAACAGTTTTTTTTTAATTCTCAGGAAAATCGAGAAAATTAAAACGCGCCACAGCCGGGAATCGAACCACGGATCTCCTGCTTTCCTATATTCTGTATATTCTATATATGTATATATAAATATATATGTGGGCACGAGTGGGTTGTTGTGTTGTTTTGAATTTATGCGTTCAGTTTTTCATTAGGGACACACACTGTTTTTTAGGAACTTCTCTCTGCACATCCGCTCTAAGATCTCTCTATTGTTTGTTTCATTTTTAGCCACAATTAGAGAATTAAGATGTTTTCCTACATGGGATCCAACCCAGGATCTTTGTGCCAACAGATCCTTAACCTAAGAAATCGTTGTCTTTTCTCTTGAATCATTTTGTAGTGTTCCTGCCCTTCAAATTTTAATATTTTGATTGTTTTGTAATGTACTGTAGACTTTAGATGTGGATGCCTAGAAACAGTAAAATACATTAAAAAATCATGGAACATCAGGGAAGAACCTCCTTACCACAACATCACTGCTTTTGTGTGGCTCATCATGTTGGAATGCTGGCTTGCAGGATACCTTGAACAAAAAGTAGTGGTATTAGTCACTGTTCAGCCAAGCCAGGTGAGACAGAAGGGTTCCAAGTGCCACTGCAATAGGTTGCAGCCTTGATTGGGACTTTTCTACTTCTGTGATCCTACTGCTAAGTGCTCAATACTGCAACTCCACCTTCACCTAACCACACACAATACAGGGAAATATTCATGGTAAACTAATTCCACATAAAACCAACAGCTGTATTGTCTTCCAGAAAACCGAAAACAATACATCATATGGCATGAATCTGCAAAATAAGCCAAACAAATACAGTATATATCAAGGCAAAATCAATGGAACCCATATTGCAATACACATTACCTTAGACTTATTGGTATCAGTTTCATTCCTGTACATTGATATTGTTTCTCCCTGCAAAAAATTACTCTTAGATATTACATGAAAATTGTAGGTGACGAGATCAGAGAATTGCCATTAAAAATGAAGAAAAGGGCAAAACAACTAAAATCTGCGATTCCATGGCATTTTGAGAATAGGACTTCCAAATCACTTTGAAATAGATTGTGTTTGACGGTTTAGCTATGAAACTATTGATTACTTCTGCAAGTCTTTGTTTTTTTTAAATCTGCATTCAACCTGAAGCCGATTCCCATAACTCAATGTTCAATGTTGCCCTGTTCCCTTTTCAGTGAAACTGGGCAAATTTTCCCAATGCATTGGGGGGGGGGGGCTGAAGCCCATTGCTGAGCTCTTTGACCCAGCACAAAAATTCCATTATAAAAATTTTCATTAAAATATCATGTGCAGAAGAGTTTTGATTTTGGCAAAAAAATTAACCCTCTTGAGTGAATTGATACCCCTACACACAGACCTGTACCTACACATATTTTCTCATTTTTCTTTGGACAAGCATAATAACAGATAGGTACTAAGTAGTACTGGTCCCCTTGCAGGAAGGGAAAAATCTACCATATGTAATCAGGAGACTTTTGAAAAACAAAAAATATTATGTAGCATTTGCATTTGCAAGACTCAAAATTCAAAATTGTTTAGAATTAGGAAATCAAACCCAGTATATACTGTAAAGAGTCTGTAACTGAAAAAAGTTTCCACTCACAATATAGTTTTTTCCATAATCCATGAGCACATTCATTACCACCACTGGCATATCTGCATATCCTGGCACTTGGCATGCTTCTTCAATTAGAGAAGCATCATAGTCATATGTGATGATTGTTGGAGGAGCAAGGCCAAAGTTCTTAGCTGTATCCCAAAGGAGGCATTTATCATCAAAGCAACTAACAACATAGTATTGCATCATATGCTTTACATCTAAGATCTTGTCAACATCCTCTGTTATGTAGACTCTAAGTGGTCCATGAGGTGGTCTCTTGAACTGTAGAATAGTGTACAAGAAATTTGAGTGAGTACATATGTACATCATCAATTTGAAGTTAAAAGCTGGCCTGGGCCAGGTTAGAAATATAATCTACTGAATTTGACAACTTCATGTGTGGCTTCATTGTGGAGCCATGGAAACAATGAGCGTGTAGGCGTTTTCCATAGCCTATTCATAGCGACAACAGGATATAGCTATGTCTTTGCCCTTTAACCAATTTCAAGCTGGAACAGCCTAATATTCAATTGTTAAAATCACGAATAGCAACAGAGCAGTTCTTTCAGAACTTCATATCCACAAATTCTTGAAAGAATTCTCAGGAATTTGTGACAATAAAATTTATAAGTTTTTTAAAATATTTTCAGGAACAATATCTTGTACTTGTCTTTGTGATCATCTTGTAGTCACACAATATATTCTGTTCTGTTTTCACACATAGACAAGTTACAGACCATTATAAGTGTGAACCCCCCCCCCCCCCCAAGTGTACCAGTTTGCATTTTTTGCTATTTCTCCAGAAGATCTTCCCCGCACCACTTTCTCAAAAACAATAAAATCTATTGTTGAGCCATTGTTTTCACCCACCCACTTCCCCACACAAAAAACGGCAAGTACAGTCTGGCAAGTAGAAGCTCTTCATAACTCTGAATAGATGTCTTATTTCAATAATGATAAAACTAGCTGGCATTTATTTTCCACTTCTTTTAATTTTTTGAATATCATAAAGTGGAATATCATCACAGATTTTAGAAATTTTAGGTGCCTCAAACTAAGACTTATTTCTTCTTCAAACTGTACCAAACTTGTGACGTCATATGTACTCCAGAGCAGACACAGCTTCCAGGTAAAACTGACCGCTATGTTCAAATCAGTACATAATGTAAATGCAATGAAATGTTAACTGTGTCTGCCAGAGTGCAAACTTGTCCAAAATTTTATTTTTGATGCACTAACTTGACAGGATATGATTTCCCTCTCCTGTAAGCTAGCTAATCTTTCTAGACTCTTCTATAGGCCTAAGACAAACTAAACAAGCTAACCCCAACGCCATCCTACGAACATTGAGACAGATAGGAGCAACAGTATGTCAACAATTAGCATACTAACTGTAAGAGATTTATTCTTATAGAATTTATATGACGGGATGCCTAAAAACATACCTTTCGCACATCCAACAGATCTGCCAGCTCTGCCATTTCTGCCATCCTGTTGCAGAACTTCAAACCTCATTGTAAGGAGTTGCTGTTGCTGTATCAGGAGTTGTTGTTGCTGTATTGTTCTGGGTGATTCTGGCTGGTTCTAGGTGATTCTGGGTGATTCTGGGTGATTCTGGCTGGTTCTAGGTGATTCTGGATGATTCTAGGTGATTCTGGGTGATTCTGGGTGGTTCCGGTGTTTAGCACAACCGTCATTTGGGAGATGTTGCACGAGGGTTTTACCAATCAATGGCCCTGGCCCTATGGCCCTATGGCCCAATGGCACTACGTTACTATGAATACCTGAGTATGACTTTGACAGTGTTTTCGACTAGAATTTGTATAAATATTGCTTCAAACAAGCCCAAATTCAATTGCTGGGAATTCCGCTTCAAGTGATTGAAGTTGAGAGGATGATGATCAAAGCCTTCAAAAACGTCTTTTAAAAGCAACAGAACAAATCATGTAAAGAACTTTTGCCAGTACACGTTTTTTTTTATAAGAAACTAGGATCAGTCCATAGTACAGGCCATACTAGGATCAGGCCATAGTTTCTTAATTTAACATGAAATTTGTCCATTTTAGTACTAAAAGTTTCTTAATTGGTTTCTTATTTTTTGAATGCATGAATTGTCAATTTGGTCGCTAACACTGCTGCAGATATGTTTCTTGATATTCAAAACATCATATAGGATTAAACAGTGTTTTGTTATGTTGAAAACACAAATAGTTAGATAATATTTCCCAACGATAAAGGTTCAACGATCTATTTGCTATAAAATTCATGCTTTAACTTTAAAAAGTTTCTTAGTACTTCTCAGACATAGTACTAGAGTTTCTTAAAATTTTGGCCAGCTTAGTACTAGTTTCTTATAAACCAGTTTCTTATAAAAAAACGTGTACTGAAAGTTCCTTAAAATCATCAAATTTTCAGTGCATAGAGTCTCTTCCGAGTTTCGTACGTCTTTCATACATATTCCCTTCCATAACCATTGTCATGTTTACTTCGTCTTCCTCCGTGAACATTTCAAATGTAGATTTTTTACAGGAGCAAGTGAAGATGGAGGAAGAACACGCCAAAGATCGCCTTGACTAGAATAAGAATTCTTAAGCTGATTTTCCCAGTAATTGAGTTTCTAATTTTTTAGCGATCTGGAGAGAATTGAGTTTCCTTTTAAGACTTCTCTCGTGGAGACCTTAGCCCCGTTGGCGTGAGTTATAGAACTGTAAAGATTTGCAAGTTCCTTCCTCTACTTATCATGCAACTTCAGCATCCTCCTTTGCCTTGTTTCCCAAAATTTTCACTAGATGAACGAGAATTTTGTCCACGAACTTGGGCATGCTTGCTTGCAATTTTCAAACGAATTCTAATGAAATACATCATCTAACTCATGATTTGCTTCTAACGAAGTACTCAAGGCTATTGGGCCATAGGGCCATAGGGCTATAGGGCCATAGGGCCAGGGCCATTGATTGGTAAAAGCCGTTGCACGACTTCATAATTCTTACCACATTTGTGTTATGTTTGTTTAATCAGGGCAATTTCCACGAATCTTTTTTATTCTTTTCAAAAGCGAAAAACTGAAAGTTAAAGTTTACAGGTGCTTTGGAAAAGATCCATAATACAAATCATGGCTAGGCCCTTTTACAAAACCTCTGGTTTTGGGTGCACTGTAAATTTTGTCTTTGCAAGCTTGTATCTCTGGTGTTTGGTGGACGATTCTTAAATGCAAGGTATGTTAATCTAAGTTGAAGATTGATAAATTTAGCTGCCCACTGGAAGGGTAATGATATCTTATCGCTTCGTTCCCATTTTCAGTCAAAAGGGGGTACTTTTTTTGAGACAACCGGTATAGTTGCTGATTTATGGCTGAGAAAAGGTAAAATTAGTGGTGCTTCAAAACAGCACTTCTGGTTCTCATCGATGCCAAAATAAAGTACGTTTTCAAAGAAAGGGTTTCTGGAATCGTATTAACCGTATATGATCTGGGGGGGCGGATTCCGCCCCCTTGTACACTTTCATTTATGCGTTTTTCCGTGTTTGCTGAATGCCTCTGAGATTTAGCAAGTTTAACTTTCTATCATACAGCAATCAAACTGTAACAATTTTGGTGTTCCATATTTATCCTTGTCTCCATGGTAACCAAGTTTAAATGCCACACTCTGTGAAAAATATACATTGTATCTCTCTTAATCCTTTTTAATTTGCCCAATTATGTCTAAACTATGAATTTACATCTATTTTGATCTATATACTTCATTTCTTTACAAAAAGTACAGTTTTGCAACCTTTTATCACACTTTCATTTTTATGTCGTCGTATTACATCATAATGTTAATTATGCTCTAGCAACAACAAAAACAACGCTAACTAAACCATTGTTTCAAAAATTCATTGTTTATGTAATGAACAACCTTTGTGCCAATTTTTGTTTCAATATCTTAAGCAACAACAAAGATAAACAGGGGGGCGGAATCCGCCCCCTCAGGCATTGAGTGTTTCAAATCGCCCAGGTCAGATAGGGTTAAACCACTACATTTTTTGAAAAAGAAGTGCTCTCTCATGAACAGACAAGGCTGCTAACCGTTTGTTAATATGACGCTAGAACCGTTTCTTGGAAACTTACTGTATTTTAACACAGCTGGAGAACAACAGAATTGCTGTCTTTGTAGCAGCCATTCATTTTGCCTTTTCGCTGCCATAAATTTGCAGCCATGTGTAAGATTGACTCAAACAATGTCTCAAATTTAAAGTCGAAGTCAGACCTATGCAACTATGTAAAACCCAAGATGATTGAATCTACAGCTCCTTCACAGCAGTCACACAAATGGGGCACAATTTTTCGTTGGAACAGCCTGTATGATGGAAGGAGACAAGGTCAAAAATGCGGAATAGGTGGAAACAGCCAGAAACCACAGAAGATATAATTTTCACTCAGAACAGGATAAAATTGGATTAAAAAGTGAAAACATGTCCTGTTTTTTGACTAACTGATGAAGTAAGAAAATTACTTTGACAAACAAAGTTCAAATAAAGTTCAATATCGTTGGAGATGGCATATTTTTTGCTTTTTATCCCTTAATCCTGTTTTGAATGTTTATTTTTCGTGCCATCATTTGAATGTACGTTTCTCCGCGTCTTGAATATTTGCATTGTCCTCAGCATCCTGATTCTGTTCGCATTCAATCATGTCAAGCTCCTGCTTCAGTGGTTTGAGCATGTCACCAATGTTCCAAATGGTTAAATGCTCGGGAACTTTCAGTACACTCTTTGTGTATGTTGACTGTACACTGGCCATTTTCCTTGGTTCCTTCAATGTAAATTCAGGCTGCAATTGACTCTGGAACTTCCTCCTTACGACAATCGAAGGTGTCGCTGTGCTCATCTTAACCTCTTCGGATATAAGCATTTGGGTTGTAAACAAAAGCTTTCTCAGACAACTCTTCTTATTGAAGTCTATGAGATGCTTTCTTCCTGAACGCAGCAAAGCAATTTTCAGTACCAGCTCATCTTTGGTTCCCTTTGACGGTATATGGTGGTAGCGAAGTACAGATCGCAAATTACCAATGTTTAACTTTGCTAGACAGGTAACATTTACTGGCAACTGATGCAGGTTTCCATCTTAAACAGTGTCAGCATTAATTGTTAACTGGGAAAGAAAAAAACAACATTCAAGGCCAAACTAATTTGTTCCTAGGTCCGACGCCTGGGGTGTTTCAAGCCTCCAACAGACTAATGAAATATTGACAAATTTCAATAGACCTTTTAGACATTCTATAACGTAGACTGGATTGAGCGTTATTTCTATACATGTTCATACGCCATTGAGTGGCGTAAGAGCTTCTATCACTGTTGTGTATGGGCATGGAGATGAGGTTGGGTATCAGAAAGCAATGCATCTTGAAAAAATCGTTGATTGCTGGCACCTTCAGTATTATCATCGATTGTTGTAAGGGTAGTAAATTTCACGATTAAGATATGAAATGAAAGAATTGGCTTATGTACTTCCCTACCCTTTTACATGTGCACCTTAATGCATCCATCAATAATACTTCTTTTAAGCTAAAATTGGGGAAGAAAATTTCTTTGGGGGGGGGGGAGCTAAAAGTGTTTTAACAGAGTTGTATCAAACTTACCATATTCTTGTGCAACGCAATTCTCTCTGCAAGGTCTGTCTTAGTTCCCGATGAGTCCAGCTTAAGTTCTCGGCATTCATGTCTCAGGTCATCCTTCTTCTTCTTGTAAATGTCAAGCTTCCTAAGCTTTCCCCTTAGTTGATCCTGCTTTAATTCCTCTGCTTCTTGCCAAGCCAATTGAGCAAAGAAATCTATGGCATCTTGCTTTGGCAGCCAGGCTAGAAATGCTATCGCTGCAGTCAAGACATCAGTTGACTCTGGGAAAGACTCATAAGTCATGGACAGAAAATCAGTAGGAAGAAACAGAGCAGGGACTGCATTCCATAATCCTTCCATCAATCTGTTGTGCGGTTCCACAGACAAATGATGCAGCTCTCATGACCGAAACCATTCAACGTTTAGCCACTGCTTGAATGATATATCTTCCAAAAAAGTTACACTAGTATAGTTTCCTTTCAAATCGACTTACCTTTGATTGTGAGTTATGAATCACAGTAATGTTGTTGCCATTTCTATGATCACTTTGGCTTTCAGATGATACTGCCACCTTGACGATATTATTGTCCATTTCTTCTACAAATGAAAGTTTCTGCATGAAATTCTTCTCAAAACTTAGCCAGTTTCTATTGAAAACAAACTCAATGGCTTCATCAAAAAATTGTAATTTTGATTTTACTAACAATTTTGTAAGATGCATTATATCCATGTTTTGTTACTGTTTGCAAAAGTTGAATTTTATTGTTCACTTTCTGACACCAACCTCAACTGTTGCTGGCCGGCATGAGATGCAATCATGGTGCATTATGCAATCTATCCTTAAACAACCATCTAATCACACTCATTCCACTAGTCAATAATCTGCATGGGACAAGTTTTTGCCCAATTTTAGGAGGCTCAGTTTCATGTTCATTGTTTGATCCAGGTGTCTCAAATTTTGCCATGGCCCTTTGCTAAAAACACCATGAGGATGCTCCATCTGGACAATGGGTATGTTTTCGGGCTTTGTTTGCAACTAAATGTGCAACAAAATGAGGTATAAAATGACTGCACACCGCACAAGAATTTTGCCAACTACACTCTTGACTCTTTGAGTCAATAAAAACTAGGCCATTTTTAGAATGTGCCAAGAGGGGGGTTTTTTCAATAGTTGTGGTGATTTTCCTTCATCATCTATGTAGTAGTGTCTTGCTGGGATTAAGTTTATTGATTCAATGAATTTGTCACTCCAGTTGGTGAGTATACCAAGAAATGCTAGACTTGTCGCAATCCAAAAGCCATACAGCACAATTTCTTCAAGGGCATGTGATATTGCATTGTTAAGTTTGTTAATGTTCGTTTTGAATTGGACTCTGACTTTTTGGTTGTGTGGCAGCTGTTGGTAGAGGTATAACCCCACATGTCCATCAATCTGTCGATCAGGTCTGTTTGCAACCTTGCTTTGTGAGTAACTGGCTTCTGCGTTCATTGTGCTGTCTATTTATGTCATTGATGCTTTTGCCCATGAGTCATGTGACTCTTTGTCTGTTGCTTTTGTTGGTCTTTTGGTTGATGCCCCTGCAAATGAGTTTCCTAGCTTTGTCTTCTTTATTATCATTACATCCTCATTTTCGTTTAGCATCATCGGTTTGACGTTACCAGTGTCTATCCAATTGCCACAGAAAGCTCTCTCTCCAGCCAGGTTGTACCAGAGTAGCATCTTGTGATAGTACTTCAAGAGATTGTAGTATTGAACATCTTGGTTCACGTATCCCTCGTTCATTTCTCTGAAAAGCCCTTGGGGGTTGTGTATGCATGTAGGTGTGTGTGCATCACATCCCATTGTTCTTGCATTGCTCAGGAACTCAGTGTCCTCTGAGATACCCATACATGCTTACAGCATTGTGACATGTTGGGCATCAGTCAATCTCCATTTGTTGTATCCCCATGAAGTCTATTGTCGGACATGGAAGTGGTTGCGAGAAACTTTGATAATATTTCAAGGGTCTAGCGTCCGTGCCTGGCCAGTTTCCTATTGGAGATCTGCCAATGTTCCCACCACTCTCAATCTTTACAAAGAAACTTTCCCAACAGAGATCAAATATCTATGCTATTTCTAGTTCTTAGTCTTCTAATTCTGGCTGTATACTCGCTACCCCATCTTCTTGGTACCTGTAGGCCCGTAGGCCAGCTTCTTGAATCTTTGTCACAGGAATTTGTCATCTTCGCAGAGAGTTTTGTCCCACATAATCTCTCTGAGGCAATCGATTGAACTGGACTTTGCATCCATGCCAATTGCGTAGCGTGGTGCTCTAGGAACCCAAATCCCTGTTGATAGAATTTTTGCACATATTCCCTTCTGTCTTTTGACTTTTGTCTTAAAATGTCGAACAAACCTGGGTACACTAAATACTAGCTCATGAATCTTCCTCATAACATTAGTTTCCGGAAAGAGAGTCGTAAAGATCTCACCAAATTTATGACAGTCTTGCGATAGTTTGTTTATCTCTTCTTCTGTAAGTAATCTGCTCTTGACAAATAGAAGGCGCTGAATTTCGTTGAAAAGGCTGAAAATAGTCATAAACCTTTCGTTGCAAACTGGCTGGTCTGCTACCACGTTACATATTGTCTCGTAATTTCGCAAAACAAGCTTACAATGATTCCCAACGAAAATGTTTCCATGATATGCTTGTTGAGTGACTTTTATCTCCTCCAGCTTTCTGTTAAGTTCTAATTCTCTCGGTCCCATTGTCTCTTCATTCCTTGCCTTCAGATCATCGCATAAGATACCTTGCTCAACTATCGTCGCTTTCAAATCATCTTCCTCTGCTAGGTTATCTGTAACTTTGTCTTTTAGAATTCCAATAAGATCATCTTCTCTCATGTCCCTGCATTTTAAACATACGTAAATATCAATTTTACTCACATTAACTTCCTCTCCAGGGCTAAGGCACTCACGAGGTGTATGTAGCCACTTATCACAGTTGTCACACTGCACCCAGTTCACGGTAGGGTCCACGTCTGTAATGCAACAAACAATGAAACTACATTTCTCTTGTCTCTTCCTCTTTTTGTGTCCTTTTTCACATTCGTTTGCAATTCTTCGATTTTCTGCAAGATCACCATGTAAAACTGCATCAATTCTTCCGATTCAATTTTCCATTTCTAGTATGTCCATTCCGATTCTTTCTAGTTCTCTATGATTTTCAAGCAGCAAGAAACTGGCCTCCTTCAATTTGCCCATTTCTGAATCTTCCTCAACATTGTCCTTATTTTTTTTAAGCAAGTTCTAATCATCAAGCAGCAAGTTGAATAGAAGCAACGTGATCCCCAGAACGATATGCAGTACTGGTGGCACAACGCAAGGGCCAGGTGAATTCCGCGGAAGTCGCGGAAAACGCGGAAACTATTGTTTTCTCGTAAACAATAGCTTCCGCGAAATTCACTTCAGCTGTATGGCCGAAGTGAATTCCGCGGAAAATCAATATCGCGGAAAGCTTTGTATGGAAACTTCGTGGTCATTGGTAGAAGTCCGCGAAATTAAGGTTTGCGTTTTAGAATTTAGCTCTATAGGAAAATTCTAAAACGCGGACCACATTTCGCGGACCTGAAAGTCACGTTTGTCGAGAAGGTCCGCGGGGTCCGCGTGGTCCGCGTTATAGACCTGCCCGATTTTGAAGAATAGGACATTGACTATTACGGGAATTACCCGTTTCAGATGATGAGAGTCTGTCGCTTAAGGGCTGTTATAAATGCAATGGCAGGAAAAGTTGTCAGATCTGCGGTTTAATCCAGGAGGGGGACAGTTTCCAAAATTTTGACGAGAACAGATCTTTTACCATCTATTCGGGGAAGTACAACTGTAGCTCAGAAAATGTTGTTTATTTGTTGCAGTGCGAATGCTGCCACAAGAAATATGTGGGTAGGACTAAAACCAAATTTAGGCAGAGGTTTAACGTTTATAAATCATGTTTCAGGTCATATGCGCGCAAACATAATGAAGGTACGCTGGACAGGGGGAAACCGATTCCACAAGCGAATTTTTTTAGTCATTTTTTTTAATCACACCATCACGGAAAATTTGATGTTGCTATCAAAATAATTGATGGGGCAGAAAATGTATTTTCATTGCAACGAAAAGAACTTTTTGGCAATATCGATTGGGAACATTTTTAACAAGGGGACTTAATGAACGGGCTGCGGATGTTGAGCTGGACATGTTTGCGTGCGGGATGGCCTGAATCTTGCTATTGCATTTATTTCCTGAAGATTGTGGTGGGCGTGGCTGTGTGGCCATCTCCTTCGATTTTGTGCCACGCTACGTGGGCTATTCTTGATTCAGCCTTGAGCGAATCATAGAAGGGCCATCGGAGAGGTCCGCGCCGTTTCCAAATGAGTCTTGTTGTTTTTTGTCTTCTCAGAGTTTCAAGCCTCTCTGGGGACATTGACCAAACATGTTTACAATAATCTAAAAAATATAAATTTTGTTCTCTCGAGGTGCAGCAAAACATGCACTTTTTCTTTAAGCTTACTTTTTTACTCTCACCGGGCATGGTAATCTTTTGTTGACACTTGCAAAATTCAGTTTTAAGCCTTTATTTTCATGTAGCTTGGATTGTTTTATCTTGCAAAATTTCTATAAATACTTGGTTGCTCGCATGAAAAGTTATTCCTGATGAAGATTTTATTGAAACCTTGAAGCCTTTAACAGCGTTGTTTTTTATTTTACTTTTCTGTTATCAATGATGGTGGTTTAGTTTATTTATTATCATTTTTATCATTAGTACCAACTAGGATTTTTTCTAACGTGATTGAACACTGTTTATACCTATGTGCCTCATGTTTTAAACATCAAAGAAAATATACCTCTAGAGACCATATGAGAATTTGTGCGCTTGAAATATAAGAAACAGATTAAGGAACCTTTAGGACTACAATGTGGAAATGTTCCAAGTTGAATTAAGAAACTTTTAGTACTACGGCCTGATCCAAGTTTCTAAAGAATGTGCCCTCAACAAAGTTGCAGTGCTGAAAATTAACTGCATTTTGACTGATATTCCTCTTACAGTCAAATTACTGTGCAAATGAGCTAACTTGAAGTTAAATTGCAGTTTAGAACTTCTGCTTTTTAACTGCAAATATGAAGTCAAGTTTTGAAGTCATAATGAAGTCAAATAGTAGAGAAAGGGAAGCTGCATTTTATCTGCATTTTGACTTCTTAAATCGTACCTCATTTTTTACTTGACTGTGAACTTCGACAATAGTCACTGCGAAAGAATAGATCCGTACAGAAGAGCTGCGTTTTGACTATTTTTGACTTTATAGTTTTGATCGAATTAAAAGAATTCTGTTTTCAAAGACTTCATTCGCTTCCCAAATCTTCTTAGAATTTGCTGTCATACCTGCAGTTCTTAGGAGTTATCTTTAGTGAAAATAATGTTCTAGCGGTTGTAGACAGTGATTTCAAGCTTGTTTTTAAATGGACAGAATGTGATAATCAGTAACACAAAGTTGACTCCCATACTTCAGTCACGAATGGTTTCCCTGAGTCCTCATAAAAGAGTATCACACTTAGAGTAAGAATTACTACTGTATATCATCGAAAGTTTCGCAGACAAAGTGATTCTAATTTCCAGTGGATGATATGTGCAGCAACGTTTTAAAATTATGTAGCAAGATATGATTCGCCTCGACACATGTCTGTCCGATGCTTCTTGGATGGAAATCAAGTGCAAAAGATGTTGGAAGCTGTGTAATAAATATAGAGGGGCATGGTTTCGACAAGGAGAAGAGCAGACAATGTCCATCAACTGTTACCCTTGATGAAGCGTTTTGCCACATCATTGGAAGCTTTTTCCATCAGGCTTCCGCTTCCATCTCTTCTGATGATACCAACCAGATACCGATGTATCCCTCTTCCGGGAAAAGGTGCATATGAGATATCGAAAAAAAGAGAATATTTTAGAGAGATTTTTTGGACTTTCCTTGAACAGAAAAGACTTAATAACGGGAAACACGTAAAAAGATTTTGTGGAGTGAGTGTCTTGTGGAGGGGAAAATTCCTAAATCGTCAAACCTCGCATGAATTTAAACCAGCGAAATAAATATCAAAACTGCAAGCAGGTAATTCTGAAGAATTTATCTGCTTCACCCAGAGGACGCTGTCTTGAGACTCCTAAAAATACGAGAAGACTGTTCAGGGAAAAAGTTGTAAAGGGAAGTGTGAGGTCAATAGTTTAGACGACTTATGCAGAATACCACGAGAGAGCAATGATTGTGTTCAAGGGATTTGTTGAGCGAATAACAAGGTCTTTATTTTCTTTGGCCTTTGACACCTTGACTGTGGTGGGTAGTTTGAATAACGGCTGAGTTCAAAACTTGATCAACGGTCAGGGGACGTTCCATTTAATATCCGTACACCCCCCTCGGAAGATGTAAATCCGAGGGGGTCCAACAACCGGTGAATCCTACTAATCCGAGGGGGTTGCACAAAAAGAGCAACAATATCCGATGGGCTCTTAAAATCTGGTCTCTGAATCCGACGGGCAAATAAAGTGGTTACAGTCATGCAAATCCGAGCGCGTTGTACAAAAAGAATGAAAAGAATGAAAATATCCGATGGTCTCTTTAAAATCTGGTCTCTGAATCCGAGGGTATAAGTGAGGGTATACATGGGCAAATAGGGAGTTTATGAAATCACGACAACAACGGCAGCTGCAACGCTTGTTGCTTTTGTTTCAGAACTTTAGATCCAAAAGATTCATTGTTTTCTGTTCGAGGTTGCTTCTCTAGAGAGTCTCTGAGGTTGCCCTTCCATTTCACAACTTGGAAACCCTTCCAGCATTCGTTCTGTACTGCAGATCTAGGCCTCCGGCCTCCAAAGTAAAACTCAGTCTTTTTGAATATTTGTCTTCAATAGAAACGAGTTTTCAGGCATCTCTGAGTTATAGGAGGCTTGGGGCTTCATTTTGGCCTTTTGGATGATATATCAAAAGGGCAGGGTCATGTAATGTAAACAAACTTCTTTCAAAACAACGATTTTGCAGTATTTTTGATAGGCCATATTACAATTATTTTCCACTACTTTCCTCCAATAGTGTGGATTCACCCCGTCCACCGTAGTCTGTGCAGAACACAATGGTCACATGTGGGCAACAATATAGATCCTGGAGATAACAGGTTTGTTTACGGTTACGTGACCCTGCCCCTTTAAAGGTTGCGTAAGGAAACAATACTTCCTTTGCAGAATGTCAGATTTGATGAATCTGAGAATGTCCTAACAAACTGGTTACAGCCTTCCATGAGACTAATGAATCCGAGGACCAAATATAAGGGACCAAAGATCTGATTAGACTTTTCAACAAGATTGCTAAAGATGAGTCACTCCATTTCATCATTTCGTGCATCGAATGTGACCTGTAGAATGGATAGCCTTCCCAGGGCCTTTTCCAGCCATGTCTGCATAGGTGGGGGGGGGGGCAAAAAACCAAAATTTTCCGACAAAAAACCATCAACAACAACAACAACAGTTAAAGAAACATAAATTGAATTTGTACATAAAATGAACCAATACAGCCTCCTGATAAAAACAGAGCTATTCCTGTCTTCTGCAGAAGTGAAAAAACCGGGAATATCTATGTTTTTCAGTAAGACTATTGTGCTCATATCTCTCACATGCGCAGTACTGAAGAATACTGAGAAAGGTATCGGATCACAGGATCCCCGGGCAAGGACCCCCTCACGTAACTCCACTTCTCCACTTCGCGTGATTTGTTGGCGGGAAATCGATACAAAGAACTGTGGCAAACATGGAAGAACAAGGCGGTGAGTCTTAATTTCATAGTCAGATGTCAGAGGTTTTTGTAGGGCTCTAATGTGAATTTTACCAAGTGTTTACGTTACATTTTGTGGATACCAATATCAAAGATCTGTACCAACCATACCAAGCAAGGCTGGCAGGTAGGCATAGCGATAGGCCTAGCTAGATAGGCCAGCGATTTCGTAACACACATGGGGGTAACATGCTACGGCCATGCTAGATCAGCTCATAGAAATAAACATAGCAGTCCAGTCATTTAGTAGAAGAAGAGATGTGTATTCTGTTGCAATCTTTGCGCATAGACCAATTTTTCATAAAAAGCTGAGAAATTTTTTTGAAGCCTCTAACGTTTAATTTAACAAGTAATTCCCTGCAAATATGAACCTACTTTTTTGAGAGCCAGGCTGAAATAGGTTCTTATTTTAAATTAAAGGTAATGAGACTAGTTTCAAGGTATAGAGGTTCTTATTTGAAGGATGCCGTTTTAGAGTCTTAAAAGATGTTCACCCCTATTAATTTTTTTTTGGAAGGCTAAATGGATCTAATAACTATATTGGGGAGGAGAATCAGAATTTAACAGCCAATTGGCACCAACATGAACTTCATAAAAAAATCAAAACTCACCTTTGCTACCCCTGCAATAAAGAACCAATGATTCATGAAACTGGAACAGTTTCTTAATTACAAGGTGCATAAGTCAAGAAAACAACCGTAGGTCCTCATTTTGGTAAGGTCTTATTTGCAGGGATTTGCAAGGACTGTGTCTTCCTTCTGAGAAACAATAGTCTGTGAGAAATATGCTTACAACATATACAACAGGGTACAGGTAAAGATAAAGTATACATTTTCAATTATCAGGACAATCTGATGGCTGAGTTTCTTTAGTTAAGGGGTTATGAGAGCCTTTCATTCCATTCTAGAAATATGCTGTTTCATCTTTGTCTAGATATTTAATTGATATAGTTTGATTCAATGCCAATGGTAAAAATTAATTCACATCAGTCTTATCAGTCAGCCATGATAGTTGCTCACATTGGAGGATACACACAATTTTGCCTCAGTAGGAACCTGTGAGACACATAAGGGTACATAATAATTTCATAGCATAGTTTCATAGTTTCATAATTTTATGTTTTTCCCACAGTTGCACAAATTGACAGGAAGAGACAGGTAAAGGGAGAACTTTAATTTGTACAGCCTTTTAAAGTGGCAATCTTCAATTGTTTACTCCGAAAGGCTTTGCGACCAATCTGGAGCATTATAAATTTTCAGGTCAATTTTCACCAATCCCAATGTAGTATCATTATTGAATAGCACTTGATTGCTTCATTTGAGTTCTTTATATTTTTAATTTTTTGGTAGAACTATTTTTGATGCAGGATTTTGGATGTCGCTGGTCTTCTGTTTTCACTGGGCTTGGCTCATATATGTCATGACATGACTTGCCTGAAAACATTCAGTAAGTAAAGAGGGAGTTCCAGTCACCATCCAAATGAAAATTTACAATTGATGTTTGTGATTTTTCAAGTAAGGAAAGTCTTTGGTCACAATGTATATACAGTTTGAGCACTCTGGTGACTCCACAATGCAATCCAACAATGTGTAACCGTACATCCTGTGCCCAAGTTCAGGAGTTGCCGCAAAGCCATTGTGGTGATAACCGGGAGGGCACATTGTATTACATATATATGTAAATATATACAGTGATACAACAACAGAAACAAAACTACTCCTTAAATCAACAGGCCACACCCACTGCAACCAGAGCATGTACTGACTGTGGCACTCAGTACAATATCAAAGTAAAATGGTGCAATATTTGCAATAAGGAACTGGCAAAGAAGGCAAGGGCAGAGAAGAAGCAATCTGAATCTTGTACCAGATTCACTGATGCAAAGAAAACTTTTAAGGGCAGGGTGCGTATTTCATGTGACTTTTATGCAGAAATTATTGCTAATGTCTGCATCAGCATTTTAAAAGATGAAAGGTATATGAGTTTCAGGAGTCAGGGAAAGGGTCAATCAGGAGATAAGAGTAGCAAAGTATCTCTGATATAGTCTTTTGTAGGAATCTAAACAGCACTGGACACATTCTCAGTTCCAAGCAAGTATTTCATCTAACAAGTTAATTCAGATCAACATTTGCTGTTTTATTTCTTGGCAGCTATAGTGAACTCCAGTGGTCATACAGCTGTGACTGTGAACTTTTTAGACTAGAGTTCTTAAGAAGCATGTTAATATGTGAAATGAGAATCATGTTAATATGCATTCCTGTTTTCTTTTTTTTTCTTATCTGATCTTTTCTGTTATACCAGCACCTCTAAGGGGACCATTATGGAAATAAGGTCAGCTTGACCCTTTAATGCTATCCCTGCCACTGGGGTGTTTTTATTTTATGTTTTTAACCTTAAAGTATCGTATTGTATCTATTTTTTATATATAATAGCTTGTATATATTTTTTAAGTGGCAAATGATACATACATACATGAAGACCAAGATTTTAAAGAGACGGCAAGGTTACTTTGCATTTTATCCAGTAATCTGATCCATTTCTTGTTTATTAAAATATTGGTCATTATTTCTATATTATTTCACTGTATCTGTGACTGTTTGAGCTCTTCAGTTTTGTCTTTCTAGGTTGACAAGATGGTTGCTAACCACAACTGTGAAATTGTTGTCCTTGCCTTTAAAAAAAATCCAAAAAAGAACAATTTTTGGACGTACAGCCCCAAGGATAGCCTTGGTGATGCATTTCTGAAGTCGAAGCATGGTCCTTTGGTCCTAGATTCATTTCGGATTTTCATGGAAAAGAACTTAAAGTGTATGTTCTGTTATTCTTTTCTTTCTGAATATTTTCATAAGCCCTTGTCATCAGATTAATAAATTGCTAACTGCCCTTGCTTGTGCATATCTCCATTTTTCAAGGTAAACATATGATGTGCAACTTTGAGAGATTTACATGGAAAAATTATCTGAATAAAATGTAGTATGGGCACAGTCATATAGCTTCACAGTGTGGTTGTTACTGATAGCATATTCTGTCTTTATGTCTCAGGAAATAACTCGGGATGTTTTTGTTTAACTCTAAAGTGGATGATCTGAATTAGCTAACGAGATCAATAGATTTAGGATGCAAGGGGCTGCTCCCCCACTGTCGAAAAAGTTTCAAATATCGGCGATAACCGGGCAGAAATCGACTGCTCATGACGAGATCTAATAAACTTATGAATAGGCCGTTGTATTTGATGATTCAGATGCTACTCATTTAGGCCAAAAATGCAAGGCCAAATAAAACAATGGTCTGTTCAGCTGTTTCTTTAAACGATTTATAGACAGGCGCCATATAGTCCAAGTCACTCCTGTTGCAACCACAACCCCAAATAGCCTTGCGTTTCGATGTTTTTTCAAAATTATGTTCAAAATGTAACCTAGAAGGAAGGAGTAATGATAACACGGGCATAAGGCCGGGGCTTAAGGAGCAAGTGTTGTCTGATGTGCCTCTGAGATTTGGCCTAAAAAGAAATATAATTGGTCCCTTTTGCATCCCACGAAACATCAAATGTCTTGTTCAGACATGAAATATCTTTATCTTATGGTACTTTACCATATTGTCCCTTGTTTTTAAGACATCGTTCGCTCCTTGTCTCAATCACATTGCATCTGCGGCGATTGTACTGCAGCTCCGTAATTCAACGTATTGAAACGTAATCACGACTTTACGAATTATGTACCTCGAAGTGGCAGGGGATCGTGCTTGAAATATGATTTTCATGGTATCCATAAAAATCATAGTGACGAGGAAATTTTCAAGTCAACCGCGAAGTATTTAGTAATGCATTTCAGTGTCTTGATATCGTGTTAGCAAATCTATTGATCGTTCATCAGATTGATCAATGCAACATCTTCTCCTTATAGCTGAACAAGTGAATGATAGAGCTGATACTGATGAAGGTATTTTTTTGGCTTCTTGTCCTGCTTTCAAATGATGAATCTCTTATAACCCAGCAGTCGATCTCGCGATTTCGAACTGCCATTTAAAAGTTCAACTGTTCATTTAAAAGTTCAATTTGTACGATTTCCATTCAGGACCTGAATCAGCTACGACGTCTGGAATAAGTAAGTGTAAATTATTGTTGTCAAAATATCATTCCACCTTGTTGATCGCTGATAATGGTGAAATGATTTCATGTTCTCTGTCTACTGATGTTTTCTACGAATTTCTTTCAGGACCTGAATCGGCTACAGCCCCTGCCATAAGTGAGTACCTTGTGTCCAAAATATCCTTTACCTTGTTGATCGATGATAATGATGAAATGATTTCATGTTTTCTGTTTACTAATGTTTTATAGCATTTACTTTCTGTTCCTGTATCGGCTACAACGTCTGGAATAAGTGAGCATAGTACATTGTGTCCAAAATATCCTTTACCTTGTTGATCGATGATGATGATGAAATGATTTCATGTTTTCTGTTTACTAATGTTTTATACCATTTGCTTTCAGTACCTGTATCGGCTACAACGTCTAGAATAAGTGAGTATAGTACATTGTGTCCAAAATATCCTTTACCTTGTTGATCGATGATGATGATGAAATGATTTCATGTTTTCTGTTTACTAATGTTTTATACCATTTGCTTTCAGTACCTGTATCGGCTACAACGTCTAGAATAAGTGAGTATAGTACATTGTGTCCAAAATATCCTTTACCTTGTTGATCGATGATGATGATGAAATGATTTCATGTTTTCTGTTTACTAATGTTTTATACCATTTGCTTTCAGTACCTGTATCGGCTACAACGTCTAGAATAAGTGAGTATAGTACATTGTGTCCAAAATATCCTTTACCTTGTTGATCGATGATAATGATGAAATGATTTCATGTTTTCTGTTTACTAATGTTTTATACCATTTGCTTTCAGTACCCGTATCGGCTACAACGTCTGGAATAAGTGAGTATAGTACATTGTATCCAAAATATCCTTTACCTTGTTGATCGATGATAATGATGAAATGATTTCATGTTTTCTGTTTACTAAGGTTTTATGCCATTTGCTTTCAGTACCTGTATCGGCTACAACGTCTGGAATAAGTGAGTATAGTACATTGTGTCCAAAATATCCTTTACCTTGTTGATCGATGATGATGATGAAATGATTTCATGTTTTCTGTTTACTAATGTTTTACACCATTTGCTTTCAGTACCTGTATCGGCTACAACGTCTGGAATAAGTGAGTATAGTACATTGTGTCCAAAATATCCTTTACCTTGTTGATCGATGATAATGATGAAATGATTTCATGTTTTCTGTTTACTAATGTTTTATAGCATTTACTTTCTGTACCTGTATCGGCTACAACGTCTGGAATAAGTGAGTATCGTACATTGTGTCCAAAATATCCTTTACCTTGTTGATCGATGATGATGATGAAATAATTTCATGTTTTCTGTTTACTAATGTTTTATACCATTTGCTTTCAGTACCTGTATCGGCTACAACGTCTGGAATAAGTTAGCATAGTACATTGTGTCCAAAATATCCTATACCTTGTTGATCGATGATGATGATGAAATAATTTCATGTTTTCTGTTTACTAAGGTTTTATGCCATTTGCTTTCAGTACCTGTATCGGCTACAACGTCTGGAATAAGTGAGTATAGTACATTGTGTCCAAAATATCCTTTACCTTGTTGATCGATGATGATGATGAAATGATTTCATGTTTTCTGTTTACTAATGTTTTATACCATCTGCTTTCAGTACCTGTATCGGCTACAACGTCTGGAATAAGTGAGTATAGTACTTTGTGTCCAAAATATCCTTTACCTTGTTGATCGATGATGATGATGAAATGATTTCATGCTTTCTGTTTACTAATGTTTTATACCATTTGCTTTCAGTACCAGTATCGGCTACAGCCCCTGCAATAAGTGAGTACCTTTTGTCCAAAATATCCTTTACCTTGTTGATCGATGATAATGATGAAATGATTTCATGTTTTCTGTTTACTAAGGTTTTATGCCATTTGCTTTCAGTACCTGTATCGGCTACAACGTCTGGAATAAGTGAGTATAGTACATTGTGTCCAAAGTATCCTTTACCTTGTTGATCGATGATAATGATGAAATGATTTCATGTTTTCTGTTTACTAATGTTTTATACCATTTGCTTTCAGTACCTGTATCGGCTACAACGTCTGGAAAAAGTGAGTATAGTACATTGTGTCCAAAATATCCTTTACCTTGTTGATCGATGATAATGATGAAATGATTTCATGTTTTCTGTTTACTAAGGTTTTATGCCATTTGCTTTCAGTACCTGTATTGGCTACAACGTCTGGAATAAGTGAGTATAGTACATTGTGTCCAAAATATCCTTTACCTTGTTGATCAATGATAATGATGAAATGATTTCATGTTTTCTGTTTACTAATGTTTTATACCATTTGCTTTCAGTTCCTGTATCGGCTACAACGTCTGGAAAAAGTGAGTATAGTACATTGTGTCCAAAATATCCTTTACCTTGTTGATCGATGATAATGATGAAATGATTTCATGTTTTCTGTTTACTAATGTTTTATGCCATTTGCTTTCAGTACCTGTATTGGCTACAACGTCTGGAATAAGTGAGTATAGTACATTGTGTCCAAAATATCCTTTACCTTGTTGATCAATGATAATGATGAAATGATTTCATGTTTTCTGTTTACTAATGTTTTATACCATCTGCTTTCAGTTCCTGTATCGGCTACAACGTCTGGAATAAGTGAGTATAGTGCATTGTGTCCAAAATATCCTTTACCTTGTTGATCCATGATGATGATGAAATAATTTCATGTTTTCTGTTGACTAATGTTTTATACCATTTGCTTTCAGTACCTGTATCGGCTACAACGTCTGGAATAAGTGAGTATAGTACATTGTATCCAAAATATCCTTTACCTTGTTGATCGATGATAATGATGAAATAATTTCATGTTTTCTGTTTACTAATGTTTTATACCATTTGCTTTCAGTACCTGTATCGGCTACAACGTCTGGAATAAGTGAGTATAGTACATTGTATCCAAAATATCCTTTACCTTGTTGATCGATGATAATGATGAAATGATTTCATGTTTTCTGTTTACTAATGTTTTATACCATCTGCTTTCAGTTCCTGTATCGGCTACAACGTCTGGAATAAGTGAGTATAGTGCATTGTGTCCAAAATATCCTTTACCTTGTTGATCCATGATGATGATGAAATAATTTCATGTTTTCTGTTGACTAATGTTTTATACCATTTGCTTTCAGTACCTGTATCGGCTACAACGTCTGGAATAAGTGAGTATAGTACATTGTATCCAAAATATCCTTTACCTTGTTGATCGATGATGATGATGAAATAATTTCATGTTTTCTGTTTACTAATGTTTTATACCATTTGCTTTCAGTACCTGTATCGGCTACAACGTCTGGAATAAGTGAGTATAGTACATTGTATCCAAAATATCCTTTACCTTGTTGATCGATGATAATGATGAAATGATTTCATGTTTTCTGTTTACTAATGTTTTATACCATCTGCTTTCAGTACCTGTATCGGCTACAACGTCTGGAATAAGTGAGTATAGTACTTTGTGTCCAAAATATCCTTTACCTTGTTGATCGATGATGATGTTGAAATGATTTCATGTTTTCTGTTTACTAATGTTTTATACCATTTGCTTTCAGTACCAGTATCGGCTACAGCCCCTGCAATAAGTGATTACCTTGTGTCCAAAATATCCTTTACCTTGTTGATCGATGATAATGATGAAATGATTTCATGTTTTCTGTTTACTAAGGTTTTATGCCATTTGCTTTCAGTACCTGTATCGGCTACAACGTCTGGAATAAGTGAGTATAGTACATTGTGTCCAAAATATCCTTTACCTTGTTGATCGATGATAATGATGAAATGATTTCGTGTTTTCTGTTTACTAATGTTTTATACCATTTGCTTTCAGTACCTGTATCGGCTACAACGTCTGGAAAAAGTGAGTATAGTACATTGTGTCCAAAATATCCTTTACCTTGTTGATCGATGATAATGATGAAATGATTTCATGTTTTCTGTTTACTAATGTTTTATACCATTTGCTTTCTGTATCTGTATCAGCTACAACGTCTGGAATAAGTGAGTATCGTACATTGTGTCCAAAATATCCTTTACCTTGTTGATCGATGATAATGATGAAATGATTTCATGTTTTCTGTTTACTAAGGTTTTATGCCATTTGCTTTCAGTACCTGTATCGGCTACAACGTCTGGAATAAGTGAGTATAGTACATTGTGTCCAAAATATCCTTTACCTTGTTGATCGATGATAATGATGAAATGATTTCGTGTTTTCTGTTTACTAATGTTTTATACCATTTGCTTTCAGTACCTGTATCGGCTACAACGTCTGGAAAAAGTGAGTATAGTACATTGTGTCCAAAATATCCTTTACCTTGTTGATCGATGATAATGATGAAATGATTTCATGTTTTCTGTTTACTAATGTTTTATACCATTTGCTTTCTGTATCTGTATCAGCTACAACGTCTGGAATAAGTGAGTATCGTACATTGTGTCCAAAATATCCTTTACCTTGTTGATCGATGATAATGATGAAATGATTTCATGTTTTCTGTTTACTAAGGTTTTATGCCATTTGCTTTCAGTACCTGTATTGGCTACAACGTCTGGAATAAGTGAGTATAGTACATTGTGTCCAAAATATCCTTTACCTTGTTGATCAATGATAATGATGAAATGATTTCATGTTTTCTGTTTACTAATGTTTTATACCATTTGCTTTCAGTTCCTGTATCGGCTACAACGTCTGGAAAAAGTGAGTATAGTACATTGTGTCCAAAATATCCTTTACCTTGTTGATCAATGATAATGATGAAATGATTTCATGTTTTCTGTTTACTAATGTTTTATACCATCTGCTTTCAGTTCCTGTATCGGCTACAACGTCTGGAATAAGTGAGTATAGTGCATTGTGTCCAAAATATCCTTTACCTTGTTGATCCATGATGATGATGAAATAATTTCATGTTTTCTGTTGACTAATGTTTTATACCATTTGCTTTCAGTACCTGTATCGGCTACAACGTCTGGAATAAGTGAGTATAGTACATTGTATCCAAAATATCCTTTACCTTGTTGATCGATGATAATGATGAAATAATTTCATGTTTTCTGTTTACTAATGTTTTATACCATTTGCTTTCAGTACCTGTATCGGCTACAACGTCTGGAATAAGTGAGTATAGTACATTGTATCCAAAATATCCTTTACCTTGTTGATCGATGATAATGATGAAATGATTTCATGTTTTCTGTTTACTAATGTTTTATACCATCTGCTTTCAGTTCCTGTATCGGCTACAACGTCTGGAATAAGTGAGTATAGTGCATTGTGTCCAAAATATCCTTTACCTTGTTGATCCATGATGATGATGAAATAATTTCATGTTTTCTGTTGACTAATGTTTTATACCATTTGCTTTCAGTACCTGTATCGGCTACAACGTCTGGAATAAGTGAGTATAGTACATTGTATCCAAAATATCCTTTACCTTGTTGATCGATGATGATGATGAAATAATTTCATGTTTTCTGTTTACTAATGTTTTATACCATTTGCTTTCAGTACCTGTATCGGCTACAACGTCTGGAATAAGTGAGTATAGTACATTGTATCCAAAATATCCTTTACCTTGTTGATCGATGATAATGATGAAATGATTTCATGTTTTCTGTTTACTAATGTTTTATACCATCTGCTTTCAGTACCTGTATCGGCTACAACGTCTGGAATAAGTGAGTATAGTACTTTGTGTCCAAAATATCCTTTACCTTGTTGATCGATGATGATGTTGAAATGATTTCATGTTTTCTGTTTACTAATGTTTTATACCATTTGCTTTCAGTACCAGTATCGGCTACAGCCCCTGCAATAAGTGATTACCTTGTGTCCAAAATATCCTTTACCTTGTTGATCGATGATAATGATGAAATGATTTCATGTTTTCTGTTTACTAAGGTTTTATGCCATTTGCTTTCAGTACCTGTATCGGCTACAACGTCTGGAATAAGTGAGTATAGTACATTGTGTCCAAAATATCCTTTACCTTGTTGATCGATGATAATGATGAAATGATTTCGTGTTTTCTGTTTACTAATGTTTTATACCATTTGCTTTCAGTACCTGTATCGGCTACAACGTCTGGAAAAAGTGAGTATAGTACATTGTGTCCAAAATATCCTTTACCTTGTTGATCGATGATAATGATGAAATGATTTCATGTTTTCTGTTTACTAATGTTTTATACCATTTGCTTTCTGTATCTGTATCAGCTACAACGTCTGGAATAAGTGAGTATCGTACATTGTGTCCAAAATATCCTTTACCTCGTCGATCGATGATGAGGATGAAATCACTTCGCATTTTCTGTTTACTAATATTTTGTACGATTTGCTTTCAGGAACTGAATCGGCTTCATCATTTGGATTAAGTACGTATAGTACATTGTGTCCAAAACATCCTTTACCTTGTTGATCGATGATAATGATGAAATGATTTCATGTTTTCTGTTTACTAATGTTTTATACCATTTGCTTTCTGTATCTGTATCGGCTACAACGTCTGGAATAAGTGAGTATCGTACATTGTGTCCAAAATATCCTTTACCTCGTTGATCGATGATTAGGATGAAATCACTTCGCATTTTCTGTTTACTAATATTTTGTACGATTTGCTTTCAGGAACTGAATCGGCTTCAACATCTGGAATAAGTACGTATAGTACATTGTTTTCAAAATATCCATTTACTTTGCTGATCGATGATGATTTTGAAATGATCTAATGTTTTCTTTTTACTAATGTTTCGTACGGTTTGCTGGAACACCTGAATCTGCTACAAGTTCTTGAAGGAGTAGGCATTATATTACCCCCGACCCGACATATTAATTATTTTTCAGATTCTTTACTTATTGTGATGAAGTTTTTATTATTATTTGTTTGTCATTCAATACCTCATTTGCAAGGGGAGAGGCTTGTCGTTTTTGTGGTGGATTGCATGAAGGTTTACGACTAATGATATACAAAATGAGAACAAAAGGAAGTTGTTTGTGAAAAGAATATGGAAAATCCTTTGCGGAAATGATAGCGTTGGCTTCCCAAGTCTATTCTCGCTCGATGCACGCGTCATACCTAGATCTTGGAAGATGATGAAACTTTTTTGCAAGAAGTGAGAATCGTTACATACATTCATAATCGTGATTGTTTTGGCTGATGTTTGAACACGTTTTTAATGCCTTGTGTTCGTTGAGAAATGGCTGTGCATCGAAAACGTATCTACAGTTGGCCCACAACAGACTTCGTCACTCTATTGTTAAGATTTGAATTGCTTTCAGACTTGCATGTGTATATGTTGCCTGAAGAAACAACACATTGTTTGAGCATTATTATTGTTCGCTGGTGACATCTAATTTAAGACAGACTATACTTCTTCAATTTATTGGAACACCAGATAGAGATGTGGTTGGTATCCTGATGAAATTGGATTTTTTTCAAGATTCTTTACTTACAGAACAAAGATTTCATTTGCATTGACTACAGTAGGTTCCCGCATGTAAGAAACCATTTTTTAGTTCGAGGCCTCTAAAAGTTTCTTATTTAAAGAGACCTTTACATAATCAGAGTCGAAGTTTCTTATAAATAGGTACCATCAAGTCAATCCAAGTCGAGGTATATGACTGCACCGTGCATGCATGTATGTTGAACACTACTGGCAGTGTTGTTCAATACATACTGTACAGTGCAACGTTTTAATACCAATAAACTGCTTTATGCATTAATGATCAATATTTCATTGCAAAGCAAAGGAAATAACTTTGGTTCTCTGCCGTGGCAAACTCATTGTAATCAGATTCAATCAAACAGAAATGTGCTGGATATGTTGAAATGTTTTTGAAATTATTCCAATACGACCAAACAGAGATTTAACTTGTCTAACAAATGTCTGAGTAATTATATTCATGCTAACCAATTCAACATGGTCCGTGTTTGTATGCAGTTTCTTTAAATTTCTCTTCACAAAAATCCTATTATAGAACATAGAACATGGAAATATTGTGCCAGATACTATACTGGTTGACTTCTTGAAAATCGAATATTTGTACGGTCATTGGCCTTGTTGTTTTTTTGTTGTGTGAAACTTTAATTTTGAAAATGCTTATCCTGTTTTGAGAATCTGTTCACACCGAACAATAGGCAATGGGCGTTTCACCTCCCTCAAGAGTTATAAGACATCGATTTTCAAACAAGTATAAAACGTTTTGAATCCCATGGCAATGAATGTGTGGAGGATATCTCTCAATCATGAGAAGTTGCATTTCCTTCATTATTCTGTGAGTGGAGTCCTGTATGCTTTGGTCAATGTTGAAGGCCCTTTTTAGTCATCTTGCAACCATAAAGTGTAAAATTGAATTTACCTAGTGTTGAAATGCTCGTGAGACATCGAGAAAAATCACAAAAATACTTCGATCTTTCCGCTTTCACCTTGAATTTGAATCATTCAAATCATTCATTCAAGTACTTTTGATGTTATGAATTTCCAAAAGTGGGAACTTTTTTCTTGCTCACCCGGTATCTTTTGCTAATAACAAAAGTATTTATATCAAGTTCAATGTTTTCTTTGTTGATCTGCAGCTGTACCTGCTGGCAATAACCCTATGAGAGTGATCAAGCTTACACCAGATGGTAAAGTCTATTATGTTCATTTTTGTTTGTGGTTTCTGTTGTCTCCGTTCTTTGCTGGTGTATAACAGCTATAAACAAGTGCAACCTCCGTTGGCATATTTTGGCAAATATGCTACCAATGTTAATAGTAGCTATTTCATGTCTAGATTCTTAGATCTTCTAGATCTTTTCTGGGCTGTCTGGTTCTATAGAAAGCAAAAGTTACTTTACTTTTCGTTCAGAAGCTTCCTAGCTACAGCACTGATCCAGGTCCTCTTTGACTGTGCGTGCACCTAATACATGGTTAACCAAAAAATTTGAAGCAGCTCAAAGTAAATGTATTACCAGGGTCTGTTTGAATCTAAATCATAGAGCGCAAATAAAAATCAGAGAATTCGATGATATTGTTTCTGGCAAAAGAGAAATTTAATCAATAGACTGCGGCAAACTTTTTTCAACTTTTTTAATGATTTAGCCCCTTCTTATATGTCGGAGGTTCATTCTAGCACTGCCAGACTCTTTATCGCAAACATCAATCTCACTTACTTTGATTTTGCACTTTTGTTTGTGTGCCATGTTCTCTAAGATGTGATTATGCTTTTTATTCTAGTGCTACAGTCTCTTTTGGCAATGATGAACAAGAAGGCATAAAATGTTTCAAAATCCATCAACAGTGGTCTAAGCTTTTATAGTCTGTGTCGAACGATATTGTTAAACATTTCTGTATTATGTTAAATTGCTTGGAATATACTCGATTTGATGGCATTAGAAAAAAGGCTACCAGCTCTTGACTTTCAATTTTCGTGGAACGAAAGGTCTGATGTAAGCGAGGTAGTGATGTTTGATGTACGTCGGACCTTAGTCCTTTCACTTTGTGTTCGGAAATTATATAGAGAGCTAGAAAGCCAGCAGTAAGTTACATAATTGTGGCTTAAGCAGCCGTTCATCAGAAACTTTCATCAAGGACAGTTTCGGCATAGGATTTCCCTTTATCAAGAAAGCATAGATTTTCTCCTCCATCATTACGGGAATAAGAGGAAATTTTTGTGTCAACATCTGCATCAAATTGAAATATTGTTTGCGTTTGCTTAGCAGTGAAATTTTGGCTAATGTATGAGAATAAAGGTTTCCAGGGTAGGGGAATATCTGAAACTCAGTCGAAGGCCCATTGAAACAAATCAGGTGCAACATGGGGACTTGGTTGAATAATTTTGTAATAGAATTTGCTGAACAGTGCATGATTTGTTTGACTTTCCTAGCCAGCTCATATAGCTCGAAAAGTGAATACTTGGATAAACTGCATTAACTGACCTTTATGTACCTGCCTTGACTTTTATGTAAAGCATTGACCTTTATGTGCCCCTTCTAAAAACCGCATATGGCCAAAAATGCTTTTCGTATAAAGGAGCTAAACTTCAGAATGATTTGAAAAGAGAAATTAAGATGGCCCATACTTTTACCCAATTCAAATCGTCACTGAAAAATGACAAATCCTGAGCAATGTCTCACCTTTTCTCTACTTTTACGTTTTATATATAATTCCTATCTTTACTGTAATTTTCTAGCTCTTCTTTTGTAACAGGGCAGTTTGTAAATCAATGTTAGCATGGCTTGAATACTTACCCTGTATAAATATTATAAAATGAAACTGAAATGAAAACTGCTACCAGATAATTCTCCCTCGCTGCTTGTCTTGACAAGTTCGTTTGCAAACACAATGGTATTCAAAACGTTTAAATTACCTCCTGACTAATCAATCCCAATCACTTGTATGTATTTGTAGAGAATATGATCACTAGAAAGCTTCCTTGTATAGAAGAAGGAAACGATAACATGAGTACTTTTGGGAGAGATGTTCATTGCACATATGTTTAATAGATTTCTTAGATTCGTTTGACAAGATTATAATATTTTGAGTCATTAAAGACAGTATTTTTAAATTGCTCGTTTACCTCGCATACACGTAATTGTTTACTGCTTATAAGAAACTCAACTCTCTGATTGTGAAAAATGAAGACCATCCAGTATTGGAAAAACATAGCGTAAAAAGTACTTATTTGATGAAGGGGATCCTTAATATAATTTTTGTTTCATTTTCACTTCTTTCCTACACCATATTACTCAGAAGGTACTTGAGTAATATATAAAATTTGGAAAGGGTTAAAAAATTCCTGGCTTTGAAGTGTTCACGAGGGCACAGATAGTGAAGATAAAGCTAGCCTGCGCAGGCTAAGATGAAACTTCAAATCTAGTAGTAAGGAGAAACTTCCAGTACTGGCCCAACTTCCTAGTTTCTTACAAAAATACGTCTATCCAATTGCTTCTATTTCCTTTCACGCCGGCGCAGATATTGTACTCGTTTTATTCATCGAGTAGATTTTCTAGAAAACATACATGCACGTCAACGTCAGTGTCTTTTCTTTTTATGTCCTCTACTCAATGCATTTCTTGGTAACATTTAGAAGCTTAGCAACGCCACAAGGGTTTTGCCGATTGTTAAAGAGAGCAAGTGCATGCATCTTTTTTTAGAAGAAACAACTTAATAAGAAACGGTAGGCTAAATTTTTCGAAGAAAAGACCCATGTCTAGACTATTGTGACTAGATTATCTCAAAATCAATGTAAATCCTAATAAAACCGTATTTACTACTCAAATCTACAAAAATGGACGCGATTTCACTAAATCTGATCTTCTTCCATAATTTCTATGTATTTTATCGGTTTTGATAAAATTTGGTTCCTAAAGTATCTGCAGGCAGGGTGTATCTCACATCTATACATATGTGTCTATCTCAAAATCAGCGTAAATCCTCATAAAACCATATTTACTACTCAAATCTACAAAAATGGATGCCATTTCACTAAATCTGATCTTCTTCCATAATTTCTATGTATTTACTCGGTTTTGATAAAATTTTGTTCCTAAAGTATCTGCAGGCAGGGTGTATCTCACATCTATACATATGTGTCTATCTCAAAATCAACGTAAATCCTCATAAAACCGTATTTACTACTCAAATCTACAAAAATGGATGCAATTTCACTAAATCTGATCTTCTTCCATAATTTCTATGTATTTAATCGGTTTTGATAAAATTTGGTTCCTAAAGTATCTGCAGGCAGGGTGTATCTCACATCTATACATATGTGTCTATCTCAAAATCAACGTAAATCCTCATAAAACCGTATTTTCTACTTAAATCTACAAAAATGGATGCGATTTAACTAAGTCTGATCTTCTTCCATAATTTCTATATATTTAATCGGTTTTAATAAAATTTGGTTCCTAAAGTATCTGCAGGCAGGGTGTATCTCATATCTATACATATGTGTCTATCTCAAAATCAACGTAAATCCTCATAAAACCGTATTTTCTACTTAAGTCTACAAAAATGAATGCGATTTCACTAAGTCTGATCTTCTTCCATAATTTCTATGTATTTAATCGGTTTTGATAAAATTTGGTTCCTAAAGTATCTGCAGGCAGGGTGTATCTCACATCTATACATATGTGTCTATCTCAAAATCAACGTAAATCCTCATAAAACCGTATTTTCTACTTAAATCTACAAAAATGGATGCGATTTAACTAAGTCTGATCTTCTTCCATAATTTCTATGTATTTAATCGGTTTTGATAAAATTTGGTTCCTAAAGTATCTGCAGGCAGGGTGTATCTCACATCTATACATATGTGTCTATCTCAAAATCAACGTAAATCCTCATAAAACCGTATTTTCTACTTAAATCTACAAAAATGGATGCGATTTAACTAAGTCTGATCTTCTTCCATAATTTCTATGTATTTAATCGGTTTTGATAAAATTTTGTTCCTAAAGTATCTGCAGGCAGGGTGTATCTCACATCTATACATATGTGTCTATCTCAAAATCAACGTAAATCCTCATAAAACCGTATTTACTACTCAAATCTACAAAAATGGATGCAATTTCACTAAATCTGATCTTCTTCCATAATTTCTATGTATTTAATCGGTTTTGATAAAATTTGGTTCCTAAAGTATCTGCAGGCAGGGTGTATCTCACATCTATACATATGTGTCTATCTCAAAATCAACGTAAATCCTCATAAAACCGTATTTTCTACTTAAATCTACAAAAATGGATGCGATTTAACTAAGTCTGATCTTCTTCCATAATTTCTATATATTTAATCGGTTTTAATAAAATTTGGTTCCTAAAGTATCTGCAGGCAGGGTGTATCTCATATCTATACATATGTGTCTATCTCAAAATCAACGCAAATCCTCATAAAACCGTATTTTCTACTTAAGTCTACAAAAATGAATGCGATTTCACTAAGTCTGATCTTCTTCCATAATTTCTATGTATTTAATCGGTTTTGATAAAATTTGGTTCCTAAAGTATCTGCAGGCAGGGTGTATCTCACATCTATACATATGTGTCTATCTCAAAATCAACGTAAATCCTCATAAAACCGTATTTTCTACTTAAATCTACAAAAATGGATGCGATTTAACTAAGTCTGATCTTCTTCCATAATTTCTATGTATTTAATCGGTTTTGATAAAATTTGGTTCCTAAAGTATCTGCAGGCAGGGTGTATCTCACATCTATACATATGTGTCTATCTCAAAATCAACGTAAATCCTCATAAAACCGTATTTTCTACTTAAATCTACAAAAATGGATGCGATTTAACTAAGTCTGATCTTCTTCCATAATTTCTATGTATTTAATCGGTTTTGATAAAATTTGGTTCCTAAAGTATCTGCAGGCAGGGTGTATCTCACATCTATACATATGTGTCTATCTCAAAATCAACGTAAATCCTCATAAAACCGTATTTTCTACTTAAATCTACAAAAATGGATGCGATTTAACTAAGTCTGATCTTCTTCCATAATTTCTATGTATTTAATCGGTTTTGATAAAATTTGGTTCCTAAAGTATCTGCAGGCAGGGTGTATCTCATATCTATACATATGTGTCTATCTCAAAATCAACGTAAATCCTCATAAAACCGCATTTTCGTTCATTGGCAAAGGTTCGATATCAAAAATATGTCGTCAGTAAACTGCCACTTTGTGGATTTTCAATGTTAAGTTGCTGGGAAATGATTTTTAGAAAAAGGTTGCTGCAAGACTTTGCACGGATGATTATTGCACCTCCTTCCTTCTCTTCGATCGTGTTCTTGTCTATGTTGACAAACAGGATTGCTTCAGAATCAGTGCACAATACAGATGTTTTTCCATCCACGGTATACAGCGAACAGGATCTTCTTCTTGCAGAGCACAATCTCGTCAAATGGAATTCTAACACATATTCTAAATTATCATGAGACATGAAAGCTGGAGTTTCCATGTACTTCTCTACTGGGATTCCCTCTTTTATTAGTTCTACCGCCTCTCTAGGGGTTATTTGGCCATCAGGGAGGCAATCCTTGAAATATGAATGTATCAGGTTGCCTTGAGTAAGGGCATGGTAGATCAGCTTTATGACTGGAAGCATCCTGGGAGACATTGGATTACTGCCACATACAGGAATAGCTACTTCAGACTTCGTGAGGAAATAGCAAAGAAATAGCCCACAGAACACCAAACAGCTTTTCCAATTCGCAGATTCACGTTCTTCTACAAGGTCAAGATATTCTTCTTGGTACCCAGTGAGGGAAATCGTTGGTGATAGTAATAAAATTTCAATTTCTTCACGTATCATCGAATGGAGCATCGTGTTGTCTGATATTGTGTAATCGTATTTGTATTTGACGCTCTCAACATCTAAGTCCAGTCGGGGAAACGTGTCACCGTCATTTTCTTCGACATCAGCGTCCGATTCATCTGCTTGCATGTCATTGAGATTGTCGAAATAACTGTCTGCTTCGTCAATAATAGATCGGTCGACAACAAACAATTTTCCAAACTGGAGAGCAGCCTTTTTGAGTTGGTGATATGCGAAATGTAGGCCTTGCTGAACAATGGATTTAAACCCTGAAGCAATTTCTGTCGACGCGACATCACAGGAATATTTTTCTGTTTGCTCCTCATTCGTTTCGATGCCTAGTAAATATAGATATAACATGACAGTTAAAAATTCATCTAATATACGTTGATATTTACCAATTTTTTCTTCATTTTAGAAAGAATCAGGAATCAGCATAAGATCTGCTGCAAAAAGTTTTTAATGAAAATATGACCAAGGAAAAATAGAGAAACAACGATTGAATGAAATCCGCGCATGTAATTCGTTATGATCTAAATGCATTCATATCATCTTAAAATTTCTCTACAAGGTGAATCAAAAAAGGTTAACAAGTTTGGCGGGTTGTGAAATACAAAGCACTCTGGTCAATGATTCACTTACCATTGTTTTATAAATCAGATACAATTTTCTGTTTTAGAAATTGAAATTAATGTCAATGGCATGTATATCATTGATCAGAATTGAACAAGGAATTCTCATTTCCATACAAACTTGTTACTAGCATTTGCTGACTGCTGGGTCTAAAAGATGATTGAGCCTATCAAACAAAATTTTCAGTTAAGATAGCCGTTAAATCATCGATAAAATTTAATTTTTCAATGTCGGTCACACACTCTTCATTGCGCAGCCAATTGGGCGTGTTAACTGGTCCAGAAAGTCAGCAGATCTATTTAATTTCAAAATATGGGTCATGAATTTTCTAGCAACATGATTCTGAATAAAAAATTGAATGTGCAAATATTCAACCACAGCCAGCCTTGTATGCATCTCATCTTGAAGTCAGTGTACCTGATTCTTGCAAAACGTTGCTAAGTGACTCCAAATGTTCCTTCTTTTCCTTCAAATGTGGAATTATCCTTTCAGTGTAATACCGCATGTGGTCACGCATTTCTCTCTTCAAAATCGATAACTCCTCAATGGTTCTTTGTCTTTGATTGTATTTTTCAATGAGAGGTCGTTTTACAGACACCGCTGAAAAATTGAAATGGTCATTACCTGAGACAAGCTAGACAGAGAATCAGCACATCATTAACTGGCAGTTTCGCAGGCTAAAACATGCTCTATTTGGTGTAAATTTTGAAACACTTTTACGATTAAAGCTGAACTGAATGGGAGAAAAATCTATGAAATTATAATTCTAACGAGCTAACGAATAAAGATCTATCAAATATATCTGTGAATTTTGAAATATTAACTATGTCCTGTACATTCCAACCGATTTCCATGCAAAAGTGCTTATGAACTCAGGATAACATGACCGATTTCTATTTGATAATTCTATGTTAGCTATGTCAACCTTTTATCTGCCAAAAAATACATTATTCATTGAATTTGATTAGCTATTCAAGGTCCTACTTTTTGGTAACTGCAGCATCCCTGCTAGGCAATTCCATGAAGTGAAACAGATATTTATTAGTGAAAGTGAACAACTCACCTTCGTCATCTAACCAGGAAAGCTTTCCACGGCAAATATCATCAGCTCGGATTCTCTCGATCTGTAGGTCATCTGCTATGGAGTTATATAAATCAACTTTGCAACTGATCGTTTCTTTTTCTTTGCGTGAGCGTTTGATGAGTTTCACATAATGTTTGCTTGTTTCTGAAGAGGAAAGGAAATAAAGAATGATACATTTAATCAGCAACGAATTCTGAGTGAAATTTCTCGATAACCATTCTTAGATCATTGCAATCTTTCACACTTATGAAATTCATATAAAAAATCGCAAGAGTTGATTTTGAATTCATTGATGTTAATATATGCAAGGCTTAAACATTAGATACGTTTTAATTTTGGTTCGGCAATGAGTCAAGTTCTGCTTATACCTAGTAAAGATGAACATTTACAAACTTATCAACTAGAAAGATGATTAAAGAAATTATATACCACAATAGAATTGAATTAAGGTAGAGCATCTTGAAAGTGTAAATTATTTCTGTTGGCATTTAAAATCCTTGATAGCCAAATGCCGGATGTCTGAAAAATGGTCACTCTCAACGCACCAAACCTACAAACAAGGTTTCTAGCTAATTTCAGGTTAAGTATTGAGGCTTACATAAAAATCAGGAGGAATTGCTTCGAGTTAAACTCTTATCCATAGCACCGATCAATTGTGACCTTTTTTGGGACACCCCCCAATAGTAAATTAAGAACAATTGCAATACTATGATTTCGGTTGAAAAGATTTTGTGTTGCCAAATGTTTGTGAAAATATAATTTATCATACCAGCAAACTTTCGTGCGTTGCTCGTTATTTGAAATAGTGAGAGGTAAGACTTTTCCATTTGTTTTCTCAGTTGCAATGCAAGATCTTCTTTCATAGGAGTCAACAGCAACTTGAAATCTGTATTTTCTATAATTTCTTTCTTGTCAATAACCTCTTCTGCTTCCTTGTCAATTGTGCCAGCACTTTTCTCGGTGTAATCGAAAGTTCCCTTCCACTGATCGTAAAACTTGGCAAACAGTTCTTGGTCAATCCCGGCAATATCTGTTGGCAGTTGCTTTTTAGAACAAAGGGATCCAAGAAGCACAGCGAGGTTTTCCATGTCGCTCAAGTCTGCATGTCGCTGCAGCCCCCCTTTGTCTGTAATTAAAAGAAGAATGAATTCCATATAAAGAGCTAAGCTTTACAAAGTGCAAACCCTCTAAATCAGAGTTGCCACTCTGAATTAAACTAATTATGAAAATCAAAGCAATCTGGATGTTACGTCCAAAAAAATCGAACCCTGCATAACATTCTGGAATCTCATCAGAGTATAATGTTTGACTCAGAAACACTCATACTAGTTCAACTCATAGACAAATTTCATAGACGTGGTTGCAGGTGATCTGTCTACTGTGTGTAGTCTAGTGTCTTAGTTCCACAAGCAGTCCCTTATCTGCCTCTTTTCTTGAGTCTGGAGTCATTAGTGACATCAAAACTAAATGAATATATCTTCTCAAAACATAAAAAAGCAATGTACAGCAAGATAAGATAAGATAAATATATTTCGGACTTCGCGTTCATCATCAGTTGAAATCTCACATCAAGTAAACAGGTACTTCTTTATATCTTCTACAATACCTCTTCTGCAGAAAAAAGTTGTTAGAGCTGTTGCTTCAAGAGTTTTACTTCTCCATCTACACCAATATTTTCTGACTTGAAATTATTAAGCTGTACCGGGTGAGTAAAAAAAAAACGCCCGGCGTTTGAAAGGCTACTGCTCCCTGCAAATATAGGCAATGATATTTTGCAATACCTGATTGAGTAGCTAACAAATTCAATTATTTTAGAAATTTTTCTGGCTACAATCGGTGACTCCGTTCAGATTTGAGGTGCTTTCTGCAGAAAGTCTCAAATTTCGACGGGAAGGAATGACCGATTAAAGCCGGGTAAATTACTGAACCTAATTTGACGTATCTGGGATAAAACAAGACAGTTTTCAACATCATTGCTTTGATACTCCGGGAGCAGGATTTTTCTAACGCCGGGCATCTTTATTGACTCACCCGGTATGATTTACTTGATTTAGGTGTGCTTACATTTATCTATGAATATGTTAACAGGATCTCTCCTTCTTGCTTTTACGATTTTTTTGAAAATATATCAGATGTTCATCAATATGTTACCAGGCAGACGTGTAAAGTCGATGTTTTCTTGACACAAGAGAAGACATTGCAATACGGATTACGACCTGTTAGATATGCTGATGCTAAATCCAGTAATAAAATTCCCTTCAACATCAAGCAAGCTCCATCAGGAATGGATTTCCGTTGTCAACTATGATTTCATCTGTTCTCTACTAAGTATAAACCTTCATTTGCATGTATATCCTGTTTATCTAGTTGTTGCTATTTGCAACGCGTAATTTGTAGTTGTAACTTAGCTAATTAGCCATATAAAGGATGTAAGTATTGGAATTCTGAAATTGAAACTGAACTGAATTGGTTGTCTCCTCTTCTCTCATTAGCACTGGCATTTTAAAGGTTATAAGCGAATCATTTTCAAATCACCTCTAGCGTAAGCTTGTATTTCACGCTTCCATTTCTCAAAATCAGCGGTTTGACGGTCTATTTTCAGCACAACGCATAGGTCATCTATTTCCTTCTCAATCTTCGGCAAATTCTCTGTGGCCTGTGAACAACAAAGTAGGCAAATTTCTAACCACATGAGACAAATCATTTAATTCCTTATATTTGTCAGATGAACTGAAAATTATTCAAATTGACCCTCTTCAGAAAATATATCAATGCCTAGTCCTGCACCTTAAAAATTTCATTTATACACCTAAATTTCATTTTCAGCAAGTCTTCGAAGAAAGTATCACATAGGATGCTGTTGCAAGGCGACTTCTTCACTGCGTTTCACATCCCATACAAGAAGGGCTTTCACTCGTAATATGTTACACTCTGTAGTGTTTCTCTCAACCGTCATATATTGCGAAAACTCTTTACACTGCTAAAAAACAACAACGAAAAGAAGTCATGGATTTAACATAGACTCATACTCGTTTATATCTTTGAACTAGCTGAGTTGCGACACTTTGAACTTTTCGTTTGTTCCAGTCCAAGACACATTCTGTAAGAAGCTCTTCGCGGCCTGTTAACAAGGGATTGTAATGAGTACATTGCAAAGAAAAAAGGCGTCTATCACTAGGATTTTGTTTTATTTGAAAGCAATTAAAGAAACCTGCAGAATTTGAAGTTTGCTTGAAAATATTCAGTTTGAGTGCAAGTACAAGAAGAACGACATAGAATGCCATTTTGTTTTTTGAACTTTCACTCCTTTTATGGCTGCAAGCATTCGAATTCAAGTCCATACACCTAATCACCTCAAATCATCTTTGCCCATCTCAAGCAAAACTTAATTACTGCATTATCACACATTTGGAGCACTTGCTTGAATAGTTATCACTATATTGTTAACAATACTAAGTGCAATAATTGATCTGCTGATAGTTAACAAGAAATAAAGGCAAGATCGCCTGCTTCGAAGATCTTTCATACACTGCATCTTCTCCGGTCACTAAATGAAAGCAATCTATAAATCTAATAACGTACGCTCGTTGAACATGGGAATGTCATGCTTAAAATTGAAAAACATGACACATTCTGCCAGGTTCTAGAATTCAAGGTACTCTATTGGTGACATGATGTTTCTAAATACCCAATTAATTCATCATACATTCACTAAGAACTAGCAAATACAGTGTGTTGCATTGTAATGTGAGCAAATCTTTGCTTTGGCACAACCTCCTTGGCTTGAAATCATGATCAGGTCATTCACATTTGGCATTATATTTTGATTACATTTTAGTCAGCAGTACATAAGAGCAAATCACCTTCAGGTAACATCTTCTTAGAAATAAGACCAAGCTTCGAGATGTAGCTGTTGACTAATTCGACTTCCTCACCAGTTGTTAGTCCAGTTCCATCGATCCATCTACCACCCCATATGATCTTTGAAAATGAACAAAATGACGTTCATGATTACCACTCATAAATTCAATACAGGCTCAAAAAATGTTTCTTAGACGACTTGCCAGGAAAGGATACAGTGGATGATAATGATTATGTGCACAACCAATTGCATCTTTCCAGCCAACCCAGCAAGACCACAAGATAAACTTGGGACCTTGATAGGTCAACTTGATAGATTGCTTGGGTTATGTTGATCACTGCTTCAGATGAATCTTCTGTTATAAAGGAAGTGACGAGTTTAAGAGCCCACAATATCAGTAGATGCGTTGTGTGGTACATTTGTGACAACCCGTAATCCTGTATTGGCAAGAACACTCATAAATTCGATAGTTAAAAGGTCATTTTGTAGACTTGGTTCTACATTTAGCACCCAATTCAACACGAAATACCGTTACGTATGTGAAGCTGAACTTGAAAAGCTGATTATTGTGACACTAATAAGAAAACGTTCTGTCAACTACCACAATTAAAAAGCACAGGTAAAAATCCTACTATAATACCTCACAATGCCAAGCATGTCCTTTCCCATGCATTACTGATAATGCTGGTTTCATTTGATGGGAAACATTTGCATCAACCTTTTGAAGCCATGGCCAATATTTACAAACAACATCTTGCCAGAAATACTGGATCTTCTTTGGCACAGTGAACATTTTTTGAACACATAACGGGTATGCATAAATCTCACCACGAAACATATTCAGTGATTTTTGGGCAATTTGGTGTCTGCATGCACAAAGATAAAGACCTGTTTCATCCAACTTTGCTTTCCGCCGGGCAATATTCCGAGCAGCTTCCCATATGCTGTCTCCACAATTAGATTGACTCTGAATTTCCTAAATGATGAAGAATTGAAACGAGTGATTTTCTGTTCTGAGTCTCAATTATTAAATAGACATTAACGAATGACTGCCTCAAAATTGATCGACAAACGGCAGCCTACCAGAGAACCAAGAATCATTACATAAATCGTTTGTAATCGAGTCCGCGACCCTTTGTCATGACGCTCAAGTGGTGGGGCCCTAGGGTTTCAAACCCATTCCGCCTGACTGTTCTGGCTGCAAAGTCAGAGGATTACACCACTGCGCCACAACGCCTCCTGTTTGAAGTGTATCAACTGAAAGAATGATGCTGTTTCTGCGATCACGACGCTTTCCATGCATACTTACACGAGAATCCGCCCGTATTTTCTTTACATGAGTGTCAACTTCCCTGTTCGGAAGAATAAAGTGACCTTCGTAGTAGGAAGAACTTCTCGAGCTAGAGACAAGGAAAAGAAATCATCAACAAGAATTCCAAATCGGTAGACTTGACCATAAAACAAAGTTAAAGAGTTCGATGTTTTGAAACCATCACCAAGAAAGTAGAACCCTGTCCAAGTATACATGTAAACTTCGCTTGACACCTTCCAAAAAAAAACAGAGGAGTGACATATACCAGAAAGAGCTTAGGTGGAGAAAACTCGACAAGTTCGAAAGAATGAAAGTTTGGTTGACAGACAAAATTCTGATGCATTTTATAGGCTTTTCTCCTACCTTTTGGCATTGGAAATAGATGTAAAGCTGAATTTATCGTATTTCATTCATAACTCACATAGAAATGAGTAAAAAAGAGCCTAAAAGCCTCCATAAAATGATAAGTTTCTTCACTTGGATCAAGATGCAACACAATTCAATTACCTACATTGACCTTTAGAAAAGTTTTACATCATTTACGGCTTTGATAAGGAGTCTGTTCTTACAGTGAGGACATTCTTTATAAACTTCAAGCAATGGTTTCAGTGCTCTTTCGTGTATTTCGAAGTATCGTAAATTGAACTTTATCTTACTTTCAATGCTCAAGAATATAGACGAAAAAACACAGAAGGTACATTAGCCTTTCAGGTATCGGCTAAAGTGCCATCCAAGTTAGCCAGTATACTCTTTACAAAGAATTTTCAAACATATGAGGCTCTATAATGCATCTAGTAATTTGTTACGGATAACAAAGGAATTTAATAGCTTCCAGAATTAGCAAGGCGCTTCAATTTACTGTTGCCATCAGCATGCACAGAATGTTGCATATCATGACATGGAGGACATTCCATCCAGAATTTCCCTTGACACTTCTCAATTTCAAATTGACAGTATTTGTATTCCTTGAATGCTCGCGAAAAAGAAGATCTGTTTATTGAGGATACCTATAATGAAGAACAGCGGATTTATAATTACAATTAAAGGCTGATCCAGGGTTTCATTGATATCGATAGTGTGGTATTGACATTCTGAACAGTCACAAGAGTGTGTAGCCTACGAGTAAAATTTGAATGAAAAGAGAAAAGAGTTTGACATGCCCTAAGTCTTGAGTAACAATCTTCCTCCATGGAAAACCAGAATGGCTTTGCTTAAAAAGGGACCTTCTCTGGTAAGCGGTGTTTACTAATCATGAAACAATTTTGAAATTTTTACAAAAAACAAAAAACCAATTAAGAGACACCTTTGCAAAAATACAAAATAGACATCTTATGTTGTCGAACCTCTTCTTTCACAGTACACTTTATACAAAATAGACACATATTCGTAGGTTTATTTTGTTGAATAAGGAACTTGGATAAGCCCTTAGTACTGAATGGTTTTTTAATTTCAAAACATTTCGGCCTTTTAGTATTTAAAAATTTTCACCATCATAGTACTAGTTTCTCATAAATCAGATTTTTATGTACGACAAACGGTGCAATGGTCTGAAACCAACGGCCAATTTCTCTTCCAATAACAGTGCTAATAGCGAAAGTACTGCATTTCACTGAATAAACGAATTTGCATTCACGATTGTAATACTCTGATGATTCTTCTAAGACTCTTATAAATGCTGATTCAGCAGTGGATGGTTGTGCTTTTTGCAAACGGCTCCAGAACTCTAACAACTCAACACTAAATATTGTCGAAATCATCTCCAATGATCCTGGCCAGTATCCATTTTCGATCACAGCTTGCAAACTCAGTGCTTTAATGCAGCTGAAGCAGTTTTGGCAAATAACTTGAGGGATGATGACATCAAAACGACCTGAAAGATAAATCATCATAATTGTAATTTAACCTCAGTTATTTTACATTTCTATAAACCATATATATTTAAAACAATCTTCATTCATCATATAATGACCAATTTCTGAATGGCACAATGAAATCTTAATAGCTACGTAATTCTTAACACTATCAATCATCACAAAACATTTAAGCTGCAGTGAGGAGACACTATAACCAAACATTGGCAACCAAGTTCTTTTTGCTATGCTTTAACAAATCTATCGCAACAGTAAACTGTTTCAAAGAAACTTACACTACCTAAAACAATAAATACCTTCCAAAGTAACAACGATACATTTATCTGCATTTTCTTTTGACCAGGCACAGGCAGAAGATATTTCAGCCTCACAATAATTGCATTTCGATGGCTTCAAGAACAGCAGGCAACCTGAAAATTCAAAACCAACATTGACTGTGAACTAATCGTAGGTGCATGAATCATCCAAAAAATAGAAGACTGTTGTATGCCATCTAGTGCTGTCGTTTGCGATGCCAATTTTTAATGCTATTTGCCAATGATGCTTGTTTACCTTACACTATTGGATGCTATCTGGTGTAATTTTTTACAACAGCTTGATTGAATCAAACAATAGTCACACCAGACAAATTACATATCATACAGTAAAAATTCATTCTTCCAACTCTTGTGACCACATCATCCAGATATAAGATTCTACCATGAAGTATTAGATATTGTGACATTTATGATTTAAAGACTTTGACAATGCATTAATTCACTTAGTGAGTACATGCACACCTTAAAATTGCTTTCCTGGCAGCAAAAGAATTGTTGTCCGCATGTGAAGAGAACGTGAATTTTTGTAAATGGCATGTGCATGGCATGTGCAGTTTGGAAAAGACAGTCAAGAAATTATGGGAAGCGTGGGTTGAATAGGAGTTTTAAGAGTCTCTTAAAACTCCAAATCCCTTTCTGTAGCAAAAGCACATTATTTTCTGCTTTTCACCCACATACTGGCCATATTTATCAATTACAAATACATACTTTTCTCCACAAGATCTTCTCCATTTTCTCCAATAAACATATTGGGTGAAAGTCTAGCTTTAAATCCACCTGCAGATGATGTTCTCTTGTGAAATGGCAACATTTCATGCACCTGGAAATCACATGAATGGCACAGCAATCGATTTTCCAAGGAATCACAACTACTGCAGGCTACTTTTACATCATTCTCAAAGCATAAAGTGCATTTTCCACTGCAAGGCCTTTCATTCTTGACAACATAAGAGAAAATTTCTTGCCTCCTTGATGCCCAACTCTCTTCCAGCACTGTCATGCGGTTGGCCCATTCTCTCTTCCTATGACCACTGCCTACTTTTAAGCTCTTATATTCAGCAACAAGGCTTTTTAAAGCTAACAGTAAATAATACAAGAATTACATTAGAGCAAATGCTAACAAAAGTCCAAAAGTAGACTTTTAAGAACAGCTTCAAACACGAAGAACAAATTAGTGATGTAACTAAAAACTTCCTAAATTTGTTATGAATGAACATGTTAGGGAAAGATTACAGTACTGGCCATAACAACAAGACAGTTCCACAGGAGAATTCTCAAGAATCCCTTAAAAAATTTTAATTTCTTGAGAATCCCCTGGTAAAATTGCAAAGATCTTGCATATAATTTGTGAAGAACTCTTTGAAATTGCTGAGAATTTAAGAATTCTTGTCATGTGAATGGGCTGTGCCTTTTTAGTCGGATACCAAAAACTTCAAATTTTACACTGTATATACACTGTTTATGTATTTTTCATTCTTAGTGAATTCCATTATCATCTGCTTTCCATTTGATCCTCCTTTTTTGCAACCAATGATTGTAATCTTTTGTAAAAAACCTCATTCTTAATTGGATATTAGGATAAAAATCTTTCAATGAAAAGGAATAACAAAAGGAGTAGACATAAAGATTACATTTACCATTCTCAGTAGCAGTCAAAGTATCAAATTCAACTTGATACCCAACATCCCCTGGAAAAAATGATGTAGACCTGTATAAAAGCTTGGCAAAGAAATGAAAAGCTCCAAACTGAAAATGGAAACTAAATTCCAAAAATCAAGAGCAAAATGATATTGTACCACATATTTACTGTTTATTTACAGGCTGCCACATGGTTCTCCATAATTTGTATAATTTGCAAACCAAACAGTTCAAATCAAATGGTGTTGCAAAGGGTTGCAAAACAAATAGTGCATATCAAATTGGCAAATGTTTTGTTCTTTTTTGTTCAGATCAAACATCACTGTTTATACATTCATTTATCTATTCATTTCCTTTTTGAGTACATAAAACTGACATGTTCCCATGCCTCAGCTTGGCAAGGGTAAAACAGTGCTTATTTATCCCAGGGGCTGTCAAAAAATCCATTTTTTCACAGATACAGTATAGTGGAATTTGGCCTTTATGGGGAGGGGGTGCCCTATGCCACAGTTAGGAGGGCATCCATCCGTGAATTTGTGTGTGTACTGATTTTAACCATCAAAGTAGTCACAGACAAGTGGAATTTGGTTGTTACGGCACATACACGGAACCTCCCAAGACCATTCAAAAATGACTCGAAATGAGCCACAACCATAAAAACGATCCAAAACAACCCAAAACCAGATCATAACCACCCAAAACTCCAAAATTTATATCAGGTACAGTATCAGTTCTTTAAGGGAGGGGTGTAGGTGTAATACTCTTTGGTACGAGCACAAGATTTTTCAAAATAATAGGATTGACGGGGAATTTTACAGAATATTCTAAAAAACAAACTAATTTTTGCCAAAGGTGTGAGATCTTTACAGAGTGATACATCCCTCACTTTAGGCAAATGCAGCTAGGTCAGGAGCAATCTAAACAATTCGCTAATAGCCTATTATATATATATAAGAGTATGACATTTTAAAAATTTTGTACCCAATTACTTAAAGGCATAGTAAGTTGCAGGATCAAATCTAAACTAGTAGCAGAGACAGCTGAGAGTGTTTGGTTGGGTGGTGGGGCCCCCCAGAAAATGCCCCCCCAGTGTAAATAGGAATGTAAGGGAAGCAGCACCGCTGCTTGGATAATTCTAGGATTTTTGGGTGGTTTCAGGTGGTCGGTCTTAGGTGTTTTGAGCAGTTTTGAGTGGTCATAACCTGGTTTTGGGTAGTTTTTGATCGTGGTTGTGGCTCATTTTGGGTAGTTTTTGGGTGGTTCCCTAAATTCTATTAGGTATGTTGCTGTATGGTGCATTCCATGCACTTAAGGCCTGAAGATCTTCAGCGTCAACCTGACTTCTTTGTTGGCGTAGTGGCATCAGTTTTTCAATAAAATCGGCTCTTGGCATGATGGCACCAGAAAATCTGCCTACCTTGGCATAAAAGTACAGTTGCCCTCAATCCTTTAGCAGTTTCTTTAGATCATACACGTTGAATATCTGCCATCCCATACCACTTTGCGCAACCAGTCTCCGCAGAAAACATTTAAAGGAATTGACTAGGTTTATCAGGTTTTTGTGATTTTCGCGTGCCATCTGAGTCCATATAAATAGTTGAGCGTTAACGCTGTCCTGAATTTTTGCTGACAAACCGCTGACGGCCTTTTGTTATCGCACAATAATGCTAAAGTCATTAGCGGTGGAGACCAAAGACTTCTTAATCCATGCATTATCCTGAGGAATTCCTTTCGTTTAATTTCAATAGGGATGTCAACTCTTGTTTCATGATTGAATAGAAGTTGATATTGGTCATGAGAACGCTATTTATACGGACTCAATGTCTTTAATTTCTCCGACACTATTCGGTCTATCTGAATGCAGCAAAGGGGACGTTCTTCTACATGGTCTTGGCCAGGGAGCGCCGAAGGGCAATCGAAAGATGTGTAAATTGCAATGTTTCCGATAAGGCTGGCTTCGCAAATCATTCTTCAAAACTTTTTGATGATTTCAAAGGGTTTATCTACTAAACTGCTCGAAAAAATTTTGTTTGTCTTTCGCTTTATCTTGTTGATCTACAACTTTACCAAGTCTGATTGGAAAAGCTAGGCTGGCTTTTTCTCGCAATCGATTTCATATTTCTGTTTACCTCTTGACATCGAAGGGTAGAAACCTTGGTCAACTAATTAGCACATAAGATAGAGCTGAACCCTTTTGTAACAAAATTTCAGATCTCTGTTCATTGAGGACTCTTAGAGCCTATTCTCTTGGGCATCTTCTGAAAACGGTAGAGTTGGTAGAAGATAAAATCCCATTTTTTGGTACCCTTCTACCGAAAATGGTAGACTGCACAGACTTCATATCGCTTTTTATGAAAGTCCATTCTTTTGGTCATTCTGTTTTCGGTAGACTTCCGAGAGATCTTTTACGAATTCTTTTGGGCTCTTTGGGATCCGAGGCTTCAGAGGGGCTTCGGAAACCTGCTCCTGAAGCTGGCAGACTTTTACCCTGGATCAGAGTATTTTTTAGTACGTTTTTGACAAAAAAATCTGAAATTAAAAAGAAAGAAAAAAAGAAAAAAGAAGAGAGGAAGGAGCAGATTCCCTTCCACTTCCACCCTTCTTTTTTATTTTTTTCTTTTTTCTTGTTTCAGTACTAAAAAATACTCTGATCCAGGGTAGCAGACTTTTGAAAGATCGCAAAAAGCATTGTTTCGTGAATGAAAAAGTTTTCAAAAACATTCGGAAAAACGATGTCACTTTGCACATTCTTTTTCTCTTGTGATTGGCATAGCAAAAGTACATTGTATTGCAATGGCTTCAATTCGCTCGGTCGAACAACAACATTCGAAGTCTCATTTTTTCAGGATTCCCATTCTTTTAGCATTTTTCTCTGCGAAGTCTGCCATTTTCAGAATGCGTATTCTGTTGGCATTTTTTTCTGCGAAGTCTGCCAATTCTATCGTTTTCAGAATTCCCATTCTATTGGTAACTTAAAGTTTTCTCTGCGAAGCCTACCGTTTTCAGAAGACTTCGCAGACTTCAGATGCACAAAAGAATACGCCCTTAGAGAAATTATGCTCATGAAAGTCTCAAAAGACACGAAACGGAAGGTTGTGAAATTGCTTAGTAGCATTCAAGAAATGATACTTTCACAAGTGTTTCAAGGATATCTATTGAGACTTGGATCTTGCGTTACCAACAGATCACGCTATTCTTTTGCAAGTTGAGGCATTTCAGAAAGTTAATTCACAACATGGTAATCTGTTGACCAAGGTTTCTGACATTCGCTGTCAAAAAGTAAACAGAGATACAAAATTCCATTTGGGAGAAATCTATTCTAGCTTTTTTAATCAGAATTGGCAAAGTTGTAGATCAACAACCTAGCTAAAGATATAGCGAAAGAAATCAAAAACTTTTTCGAGTAGTTTTGGGGATATACTTTCCTGAAATCAACAAAAAGTTCAACACTATGTAAGAACACGTCCTTTTTACAGCTTTTCGATAGACTGAATATGAGCAGAGTCGAGGGGCACTAATTCACTCATTGGAAAAAGCGTACGAGATTTTTTCAGAACAAAAGGATTTATACGGATTTTTGATGGACTTTTCTTGAAAACATAAGGATTTTTGCCAAAGTTGTACGAGATTTTTGGGAGTGAAATGCCCTTCGAGCAGAGTGGTTTCGCAAAACGGCCGCTCGCTTACTCACTGGATGGAGCTGAAAGCTTTACTATCACTATAACTACATTCCTAGCCTCGCTTTATCATTTGTCTTCTAACGCCGTGAGAGACGGTCGTCAGATCCCTTTGTCTTCCTTGCAATGGGAAGTTACACCTTGTTGATCTTCAAAGAGCTCCAAAGGGATACCGCGCTAATCCTGTTGAAAACTTGTTATTCATTATTGTTGTTATGGAGTCCCCCCCCCCTGGGAACGAAACAAATTGTTATTCGCAGCGAATCGTGGAAAGATCATGGACACGATCGGCCTATTTGATGTCTCTTGTTTGCCTTGGCTTGGTTCACACCTCACTTCACACGCCTCACTTCACACTAGAGTAAACAGATGTGAACAGAGGTTAGAAAGATATTGCATCTGCATCGAGGAGCATTTCAATTCTCAGTTCGGTTCAGTTCATTTCATTTCACTCTTCTCACTCATTGTAAAAAGCATACGAGAAGGATTTTTGCCAAAGGTGTACGGGATTTTTGGGAGTGAAATGCCCCTCGATTCTTCCTAAAAATTCTCGCACTCTATTGGCAAAACATCCTTTTCTTTTGAAGGAAAATACATCAAAAACTCCTTAAAAATTCTATTTCTGAAGAAATCTAGTAGGATAAGACGGGGTAAAGTGAACTATTTTTGAGCTTTTTTGAGATTGTGCAAAGTAACAACAATGAAGAATTTCGGACTTTCCTGGACGGAGAAATGAGGATTTAAAAACTGCCCTCAAACAGCACTATTCCGGAAACCGCCGGAAACCGAGGGGCATTTCACTCCACAAAATCTTGTACGCCTTTGGCAAAAATCCTTTTGTTTGCCAGAAAAATCCATCAAAAATACGTAAAAATCCTTTTGTTCTGAAAAAATCTCGTACGCTTTTTCGAAGGAGTGAACTGCCCCTTGCCGGAAACAGTAATGTAAACCGATGTAAACAAACAAACAAATTAGGCCAAAGTTCAAAAATCAACGTCTTGACGATCCCTTGACCGATTTGAAATATATTTTTTTCCACATCAGCTCCCCAGAGCTGCCGAACTTTCAACCTGCTGCTGAACTTTGACCCCCAGGGTGCGCTCAATAAAGATGGTGTAAAAAGAATTCGATATTCAAAACTTCATTTTTCGACTTTATTCCCTTATTTTACAGTGCTGGAACACTGTCCTTGTGATAAGAACTACGACCTGCCCTGAAAATGTCATAAGTGCTTCATTTGTAAGTAGTCAGCCTGTTTTCTAGAAAAGTATATGTAGCCCTGATGGCTCGATAGGAAACCTTTGCAAAGCACAAAAATAGACCTTTTAGCCATTCTCAAAAAGAATCTGGATCAAACGATATATCATTACAATTTGTAGAATTTTCGAATGTGCACAATACTGATAGAAGCTCTAACGCCACTCAATCGAACCTCGTGTATAAAAAAGTATAAAAATAACGCTCGATCCAGGCTCTTTCGTAGAATAGCTAAAAGGTCTATTAAAGCTTTGATTTGAATCGAGTTTCTTCGTGTTAGAATCACAATCGAAAAATCGAACGGTATTTTGCTACATTTTGTCAAATTTTCGAATCTGCACAATACTGATATAAGCTCTAACGCCACTCGATCGAACGCTCGAACTGAGCTCTTGGACCGAGGTTGTTTTCTCATGTACTCTCGAGTACCGAATAATCGCCCCCCCGCTTATTAATTTTTGAAAAATTTTCCAACCCCCTCGCTCTTATTCCGACCCCCCTTTTATTAATTTTTTGAAAAATGAAATGATAGTAAACATAATTTCTGAATAAACACAAGAAAACGTCTTAAAAAGTGCATTCAACAGAACCAGGGTTCAAAAATAAATGTATCAGTAACATCACTGTTCACATAAATATGTAAAAGATACTTGTTCACTAAGAAAACGACTATTTTCTGTTTCTCCAACAAGCCCCCCCCCCGATTATTCCAACCCCCCGATTATTGTTATATCGAACTATTTCCAACCCCCCCCCCGATTATTCTCACCCCCCGTTTATTCGGTACTCGAGAGTAAAAGAAATAAGCCACTCCATGACGGTCTTTAACGACAAATGACGGAGATATAAGGCGACTTAAATCAGGGGCCTGGGCAATCTAAATATAGCCTATTGTATTCCATTGTATTTGTTGATCTCGAGAGGTTATCAAAACAATTGGACAATTGATGGCAGGCGCCCATCTTTTGTTCTATTTATAAACTAGACGATATATATCCGTCACTTGTCTTTAATTGGGAGAGGAGGTCGCCTCAAAATTGGAACACAAGCACCACAGCAAGCACCCTGGGGTGGGGTTGAATTTCAAAAGTCATGTTCGAGAGGCTTTCTTGAAAGCACGCAGAGGAATTGGTTTGTTAAAATATCTTTCAGAATATGTATCAAGAGAGGTCCTTGATCAAACCTATAAGCTTTATGTGCGACCTCACCTGGACTATGGAGACATAATTTACCATAAATATGACCCTGATATGCAGCTGAACCTTCCCTGAACCTTACCCAACAACTAGAACAGTCTCAATATAAAGCAGCACCAGCTGTTACTGGAGCGTGGGTGGGTACAAGTAGGCCAAAGCTGCTTGAAGAGCTCAGATGGGAAACACTTTACGATCGAACGTGGTGCCGAAGATTATGTCATTTCTTTTCATTAAAGGAACTGAGTCCACATAAATAGTTGAGCGTTAACGCTATCTTGGATTTTTGCTGACAAACCGCTGACGGCCCTTTGTCATCGCACAGTAGTGCCAAAGTGATTAGCAGTGGAGACCAAAGACTTCTTAATCCTTGCATTATGCTCAGGAATTTCTTTGGTTAGGGATTAAATGAAAACTTTTGTTTTATAATTGAAAAGAAGTTGATATTGGTCATGAGCGCGCTATTTATACGGACTCAATGCCTTTAAAGACAAATGACGGAGATATAAGGCGACTTAAAGACAAATGACGGATATATAAGGCAACTTAAATCAGGGGCCTGGGCAATCTAAAAATAGCCTATTGTATTCCTATGTATTTTGTGATCTCAAAAGATTGTCAGAACAATGGGACAAATGATGGCAGGCGGCCATCTTTGGCTCTTTTTATAAGCTAGGTGTTATAAGACATAATCTAAGACAACTTAAATCAGGTTCCTGGGAAGTCTAGATATAGTCTATTGTATTCTATTATTGTACTTGGTGATCTCCAGAGATTATATCAAAACAACTGGACAAATGATGGCAGCAGGCGCGCAACTAGGGGGGGGGGTCCTGGGGGTCCAGACCCGTGCCCTTTTTTCAAAAGGTCAAAATTGCCCTTTTCAGGGGAAAATTTTGTGAACTCGAGGCATTATTGATGTGTATTTTCTTGGTTTGTTGGCGATCAAGTATCAAAATTGTTGAATGCTTTCTTGAACTGATCTTGAAGTTAGTTTGAAAATTCTCTGTGGGTGTCACTGACCAAGTCGCTGACCTGGCAGCCAATGTGAAGCAGATTCCAGCATCTATCAGTAGCGTATCGTATGTGTACCTTTTTGTAAGTTTTTATTTAGTTGTCTATTCAATTCCATGCTTTTATGTGTTGGCCATGGGGTAGATGTCTTTTGCTCCTCGTGGTATGGTCCTTGTAGTGTTGCATAGTAGTTAGAGTATAGTAGAATGCAGCATAATTTGTAATTTTTACGTTGATATATAGAAAAAAGAATCCTCTGTGCTTGAATTGCACTTTTCGTTCCAAAATTATCAGCACATTGAGGATTAATTACGGCTGAAAATTCCTACTTTCAAATCACATGCTAAAAAAGACACGACTCATGTTTTAAGAGAAGCCGCTACAAGAAACTGTTATTACTAGGCAAGTAAAAAACTATCTACGTTTAAGAGACCACTACTCCCTGGATATCAAGGCAATGATATTGGCAGATATTTAATAGCTGACATTTTTACTTGACTGAAACCGGCAACTGCGTCCCGAAATTTCCTCAGAAAAGCCCTTGAAACATTAGGCTGAAAAGGAATTGCGAGCAAATTTTCTACCACACAAGCAATGGCTTTATATCATTTTTATCCCTTTGGCAGCATTAAAGTATTATTTAATCCCTGGGAGCATAGAAATCATAGGAAAATTTGGTCGTTATTTTACGCCAATTTTTAAGGTTTCTTGCACCTTTCTTTGGAAGTCCCTCACGATTTCAGAATCGAGTGGCGGACTACGTTGGTGCCGTCTAGATGCAATACGTCTCGAGGCGGTTTTTCAGACCGCTGCGGGCTACTGAGCAGCACAATTCCAAACAATAGTGTGTGTGCCATGCGCAGAGTCACAAAGCTGGACTTCACAAATTTTTCCTTAACTTTCTCAGGCCTTTCTTTTTGACACCATAGAAATCGATAGAAATGAAAACAACAGGCAAGATTCACTTCAGACGATTGCTGTTCATGCAAACCATTCATGCAAACAAAAGTGTTTTCTCTTTTCTGGTATGCATCACAAACGAAAGTAAAGGAGCATTTTGAAATATTGAGCAATTGCAGTGTTTTTGATTGTTCAAATTCAGACAGGTGGAACAAACAATATTGATGTGAATGTTGCCTCAACAGAAAGCTCTTGCTGCGGGAGAAATTTTCGGAAATTGTAAAGTCTCTCCCATTCTCGTTTACATGAACCATTTCTGCTCATTTTAGTTTGAAATCCTTTAAATCACTTTTTTACGAATGTGTAGAATTTGCAAAATAAAAGAGCTACAATATCTGGAGGTTTAAAAATGTTACAATGATTCGGGTGAAACAACGGGGAAACGACAGCCTTCGCAATTTCATCAAAAATTTCAAGTCCAACTTTCTTACTCTGCGCATGCCTGCCTCCTAGCTTTCTTTCCTTTGTTTCAAAGTGTGCTGTGCAGTGGCTCGTAGGGGTCTGAAATACCGCCTCGAGACGTATTGCATCTAGACGGCACCGACTACGTTAAGGTAATTCATTAAAGGATTTGAACATGTCTACCAGTAAGAGATCTTTCTGCCAATAATTTCGTCCTCTAGCTCCTGTTCTTCAGGAAGCAGTGGCCTTTCAATGGACATTGCTTTTCTTTTCTCAAACGGTATAAGTATTAGCCCAACCGTTACAGAGTTGGTTCAGAGCACAGTTTTCAATAAAAAGTGTGTGCATGAGCCGCCTTTCCAATATTACTTGTCTCTCCTTGGCGGGTTTTTACAATCTCTTAAAGTTTTAATCACCTCTTACGATGGCCATTCTCCGACGATCTAAAGAGTGTGATTTGAGAAAATTTCCTGGGGCTAGCCCCTGAGCCCCTGATCTTCTGTTTACTGCATCGATTGATAACACTTAGCTACAGATGCAACGATCTGGAAAATAGCCTTGATTTCTGCCCTCGCCTTCTTATTTTAAAAGCTGATATCCCAGAAGACATCACGATTTTGAAATGATGGTATGCCCTTTTTCCGTTTTGGACCCCTGCCCCGTAAAATTCCTAGTTGCGCGCCTGCTGGCAGGCGCCCAAGTTTTGTTCTATTTTTAAACTTGCCGCTATATATCCGTCATTTGTCTTTAGAGACAAATGACGGAGATATAAGGCGACTTAAATCAGGGGCCTGGGCAATCTAAAGATAGCTTATTGTATTCCTATATATCTTATGATCTCAAAAGATTGTCAAAACAATAGGACAAATGATGGCAGGCGGCCCTCTTTTGCTCTTTTTGTAAGCTAGGCGTTATAAGACGTAATCTAAGACAACTTAAATCAGGGCCCTGGGAAATCTAGATATAGTCTATTGTTTTGCGTTATTGTATTTGAAGATCTCCAGAGACTATATCAAAACAATAGGATAAATGATGGCAGGCGCCCAAGTTTTGTTTATTTGCAAATGACATTGCGATCCTCTCACAAGAAACCTTCCTAAAATCAGGCCGAGAAGTTTCTTCTATGAAGGCACCATTTTCAAAAAAATCAGCCTGAGGTTTCTTATAAAGTGGTGTCTATTTTGCAGGTTCTTACTGTAAACTTGGTGGGATGTTATTCATCACAGTGGCGTCATGGCCATGGCCCCCTTGTGAAAAAAGTTTCTGGAAAAGAAATTTGAGCAAAGCATTTCTGCTCAATGTATTCTTGGATTTTCTCGGGATTTTCTCCCAAAAATCCGGATGTTTTACGTAAATTTTAGGTGACCAAAAACGAGAGATTTACATCTTTACAGTTTGAAATGTTATGAAATTTCAAATATCTAACGATTTTTAGCACATCCAGTTACATTTCACAAATCTAACAACTTGGGGAGGGATGTCTGTCACCATCTTTTCAGAAAGCTACCCCATCTAATTGCCAAAATTTGCTTCTTATATACCCACTTTGGCCAAAACCCATCCATATGGGTGCCATACATACCCGCAACATATTCTGCACCCCCACGCTGTGAACCCGCTGTGAAACTGAACTGTTAAATGTTGCAAACTTTGGATACTGTGGTGAACAAAAGCACGCATGTGACAAAGGTTGTATTTACTCATTTTTTGAGAACATATATTGAAGTTGTTGTTCAACCTGAAATCCTTGGGGCTCCCTGGCAAGAACACGTGTAAATCCTTGGGGCTCCCTGGCAAGAACATGTGTAAATCCTTGGGGCTCCCTGGCAAGAATATGTGTAAATCCTCGGGGCTCCCTGGCAAGAACATGCGTAAATCCGAGACCAGCCTACATTTTGAAGTCTTCCGTGGTAAATGCTTGGCTTTTAAAAAATGAGGTTGAGCACAAGCTCTGGGAAATCCGAGGGGAAGGAATAGTAAATTCTATGCAAATCCGACCCTCTCCCATTTATGGAGTGGTCTTCCGACCCACATCCCCCCCTCATTGATGAGTTGGAATACTGAAAACATCGTAGACTTTGGGGGGTCGGAAGATGCAAATCCGAGGGGTTCACTGTTGTTATTATGTGCGATTCCGAGGCCATTGTCAGAATTGAAAAATCTTCCGACCCGGGTGTACGGATATTAAATGGAACGTCCCCAGGTCACATCAGATCAGTTCAAATGTGTGAATTACTTGACCTTAATTTCGTTTGGCAAAAGAACCAAGCGAAGGAACGAAGGCATTTGCAAAGGAATAGAAGGAAGGAATACACCAAGAACTGGATTCCTTTTCAGCAGACTTTGACCAATTTTATTTTGTGCTCAACACGGAAATGCTGCAAGAAGAGGGTTGGCTGGGTGAAATGTTGAAAAACGCACTTGGAAACTGAAAATGATAGACATGGAAGGCATTTGATCTACTTAATTAAATTTATAACACCAGCTGCTTTGATTCTGTGTCGCTTTTCTGAAGAAAACATAGGTATTTCATTCTTCCATCTCCTAGTTTGGCGCCATAAGTAGGACCATGGTAGGACCAAAAAACGACGCCAGGCAAAAAACAATACGATTGAGGATCGAGGACCAAGGATCACCAAAATTAAGCCCAGTCGAGGGGCAGATCACTTCAAACATTTTTAGAATTCTAAGAATTCTAAAAATAAGATGAAGATTTTCTTCGAATCACTCAATTTTGTTGAAATGTCGGTGTCTGCATCGATACAACTCATTATTGCACAACGGCTCTGTCAGGAGTAGTTCTTTATACCATTAACCCTCATCATCATCGAAATTTTTTATATTTTCATCAATTTACATACTTGTAATTGACATTGAAATACTGTAGCTCACAATCTAACTCTGAAGTTTTATACTATTTTGGGTTGCAAAGAGCAGAACTTAATAAAACAACTTCAACAATAGGTCAAGTTCTTTTTCAGTTCCAAAAGCGGCAAAATGCAGTCAAAATACAGCCAAACTGCTTTTCTTATTTGAAGTGTTTTCGCAGTTAACATGCAGTCAATATGCAGTTGATATGCAGTTAATATGCAGTCAATTGCAGGCAACCTGTAGCCAGTACAAATATTAGTTAAATGCAGTCAAAATGCAGTCAAAAGAAGTGAAGCTAAAATGAAGCTCTAAATAAGACAATTTTCGATAGTGGAGCAGTCAATTTATAGTCAAACTGCAGCTATCAATGAAATAGCAAACTGTATTTAAAAGAAGTCAATTTGCAATGAATATGCAGATCTTTTGTTGTTATTTCTGCAGGGCTGCTGCAGCCCTGCAATTTTGTTAAGGGTGTACTCTTACCTGCTGTTTCTTAAGAACGTGTACTATTTCTTATGAATGTATACTTGATCGAGTTTCGTACGAGTCTCATAAAGGCTCAGTAACAGATCATATTTCCTACTTCTGTGCCTTCCTGAAAACTTCAAATCGTTGTTGAAGCATGGTTGAAGCATTTCCAATGTTTGTTCCTCAAGTACCCCCTTAGTAGTTTGATACAAGGAAAAAGTGAAAATAAAGTTTCGCAAAATTATTTGAATTGGTTATTCAACGTTTTCAGTATCAATTTTGTGATATATTTTGAGTATCGGTTTTTTGAGTATAGCTTCCTAACTGACAGAGATCTCAACAAGGAACAAATTTCAAGCAGAGTCTTACTGTCGTTATGTGAATGAACATCGCAACTTTGTCATGCACAATAATGCATCGTTCCATTGACAACCCACCAGCAGAAGCAATGACATTAGTTTCTAACATCTAAAGAACAGCATCTTTTACAGACCAGCTAGTGCAGGAATGCTTAAAGCAGTAGCCGCTCGGCCACCGACCGCAAATTTAGTGACCTGTGGATTACATGACCTGGTGACCCATGGATTACAGTAGCCGAATGTAAAAGCAAAAGAAAGTCACGCTTTAATGGAGCAAAACTGCATTCCAAAGTCAAGACCAAGATGTTTCTAAGGCAAGACTCAAGGCCTTCACTTCAAGACGTGGTATTTATTTCTTTATGGGATCGTATGCCATATTTCTTTTCTGTTCGAATCAGCAAACCCATTTCTTCTATTTTCTTGTGATCCAATTGCTTTCAGTAAATCAATGTCATCAAACCCATTCTCTTTTAGATGCTAAGCATACTCTTGAAAATTTGTTGAACTTGATCAGGAATCAAACCTTTCGTTAGCTGCAATGTTCACATTGAAGATGAACAATCTCTTACAAAAGTGTTGGACTCCTATGAAAATCCACGTTTTTCAGAAATATTGTCCCCCCTCCCCCCATTTCAATGTTGATTGCTTTGGTGAATTGTTCTCTTCCTGGATCTGCGTGAAAAAACCCTCTTTGCAATTCATTCAACATTGAAACGGGGGGAGGGGGGACAAAAATTCGATTTTTTCAACAGGGGTCCAACACTTTTGTAAGAGATTGTCTGAAAGTGGAAATTTTCAAAAATTATTTTAAAAGCATTGTATAACTAGTAGCCAGTTGAGAATTGGCCCGAATATTTTGAAGGCTAACTTGTTTCCATTGGGATAGAATACATTTTCTGTCTTCTCTTATTTCTTCTACAATAATTCTTTAAAAAATGCCAAAAATCCCGCATTTCAGGTGATTTCCCACTGTAACTTCCAATCACCATAAAATTGGATGAAATGTAAAAAACACTTTATTTCTATATTTCATCTGGATGTACTAACGAGAAGTAAGATTTCAGGACGGCAAAGAACTTTACATCCAATGTTTAAGGCCGGTTTTGAGAGTATTTTATCTTTGATTTTATTGACTTTTAATTCTTTTGTGACATGCAAAAATGGCAAAATTGCTCCAAAGGATATTCGTCTAGAGTAATTGGTGCAACCGTCATAATTACTTCATACTTATTACCCATGGCACAAATTTTCATTGATAGGAAAGAAGGGTCCTCTCGATTGTGCATTTCTACATGAGACATAACCAAAAAATTGCCATTTCAAGAGGATTTTTGCTTGAAAAAACCAACTGAAGACGTATTCAGCCTAATTACATGAGCAAAGAAAATTTTTCCAATTCTTTCCTTTGGTCTAGGCTTAAGGCTATTTGTACCAGCTCTTCAAAAATATCCTGGCTTTTAACATAACTTTGATAGATTTGATAAAATGTATCCTTGAACTTGTAGGACTTGCTTAAAAACTGCATTTTTACCACAAGGATCGGCTCTTTACAAAGAAGCCACGCCCTTTAAAGATAAGACACGCCCTCTTGAACTTCCAATATTTGCTGCCATTGAGGTCATTCTGATGACTAATGTGTCGTTTGAATTGCTTATTAATTGTCAAAGTACACAGGAGACATTTAAAGTCAAAATTGCCTGTACAGAAACAACAACAAGACTGAGTACTGTAGTGAGTACTGTTGACAGTGCTCACCACAGTACTCACTTTGAAAAAGGCTAATAAAATTTGCAGATTCCTTGGAATTTGCTCATAAATGAACTTTAATCGTGTCAAATACCCATATGAACGATTTATATTCATTGATGCTGTAAATGAAAACAGTTGCAAAGCAGTACTTTGAAAATTGTCAACAGTACTCACTTTCTTCCTCCTAAAAAGAACAAATCAATGGTTCTTATTAAGAGAAAAGTGAGTACTGTTCATATTTTCACTTTAACTGGATATAAAAAATGAAAGTAATACATGAATTGAAAGCTTGTAGTGCACTGAAGACATTAATGGGCATGTTAGCCCCTTTCACTGCCAAAATAGAGAAGTACGGAGTGAAACGCTAGTGAGTACTGTGGTGAGTACTGTTGACAGTACTCGCCAGTAGGCCCACTTCCCGAAAGGTCAATGCGTGAGGACAGAAAATATTGCCATATTACTTTATATGCATTAATCTTGACGAAAAACATCTTATCTTCAAGGCACAAACTAATGTTGACAGATAGAGTTGCTATTGGTGCAATGGCAGCGGGCCTACTTTCTTCAACTATAGGGTTTTCCTTCAGACAATCTCTTACAAAAGTGTTGGACCCCTATGAAAATCCACGTTTTTCAGAAATATTGTCCCCCCTCCCCCCATTTCAATGTTGATTGCTTTGGTGAATTGTTCTCTTCCTGGATCTGCGTGAAAAAACCCTCTTTGCAATTCATTCAACATTGAAACGGGGGGAGGGGGGACAAAAATTCGATTTTTTCAACAGGGGTCCAACACTTTTGTAAGAGATTGAAGATGAAGAATTGAATTAAATTGAGGAGAGGCAGCCTCTTACTCGGCAGTCATGTGGAGGTTTCTATCGACTTTACTTATCTGAAAAATTGCTGCTGCTGTTGCACACAAGGGAAGGAAACGAGGTGTTCTTGATACCTTGAGAGAAATATGACAAGAAAAGAGAATTAATTTCAAACTCCAGATACTCAGAAACAGTATCAAAATCGCATCAGGCATGTTCAATTACAGAGAACAGAAGAAAGTTGGATAAATGACTTCACAAGGCAGAAGCATCAAGGGCCAGGCGGAAAGCGCGGAGTTGTCGGAGATGTCGGAGAAAATTTAGGCCTAAAATTGGAGTGATGCCTCATGGAATGAAAGGAAGGAATATCATTTGTTTTGTTAGCGATAAACAAATTGTATGTTGTTTTCTGTTTTGTTTGGAAGGATCATAACAAAATCTACAGAGGCTATCCTTTTTCGCTTCTTCTCTGATGAAGACACGTGTTTTGTTACTAGGGACGTTTTGGGAATGGGTGCAGGGGCGGATCCAGGATATTTTGTGACAGGGTTGAATTGCGGCAAAGCCGCAATGGTAATACGGGGCTCCGGGGGCAAAGCCCCCAGAAAAATTTTTTAGGGCCATGCCCATTTATTTTTGAGGGAACGCCCTTTTTCAGTACAGTTTTTGGACAACGCCCTTAGTTTCTTTTAGGGAAGTCTGTTTTTAATTGAAGAATTCCATAATAGACCTTTCAGCTATTCTGAAATTTTAATTTTCTTTTTCATTAATGCATTTTTAGGGTCGATCTTTGTATTTATTTGCTTATGTAACTATTGTAATCAGGTTTTTAACAGGGCAGTTTGTAAATCAATTGTTATTGTAGACTTTACCCTGTATAAAGAATTTGAAATGAAGTGAAATGAAAAAGAATCTCAATCGAACGATACATTGCTACATTCTGTAGAATTTTCGAATGTGCAAAATTATGATAGAAGCTCTAACACCACTCGATCGAATCTCGTGTCAAGTCTAGGGAAGCACAAAATCCATGTACGCTGAATGCAAACAGAGTTTACGAGACAGAATAGTCTCTGCGTAGGAGAGTTTGAAGCTCTCATCTGTCTTGCGCAATAAGATTCGGGTTGGAGCGGGTTGGCACCGGGTAGAGAGCTCTAAATGAATGTGCCACCGGGTTGGTTTTTCCTTCCACCTTTGTAAAATTTCGCAATTCATGAGTCATGCTATCAAACTAATGCGGTATGACGACAGATAATTATGATCTGTCTTCTGAATCACGCCCGACAACCCCTACTGACGTGTGACGTCACATTGAATCCTCAAATCTGTGGAGGCAGGTGGAGGTCATGTGATTTTTGCGCGCCCTTTTCCTGATTTCATCACGCGTACACATAAAAAAAACATTTCATTTTTGTAAGATCTGATATTGAGCGTGTTTAGTAATAAAAACTGTGCATAAATTGAAGATTTTGATGATTTGGAAGCAGAGAAACAAACGCTATGGATGCTAGCAGGTAAGCAGATCCTCTTCGATTTCACGAGAATCTCGTAGGCCCGGAATTGCAACTCAACATTAATCTTTGAATTTCTTATCCATCTGCTGTGATATTCCAAAGATGTTTGATTTTATTTGGAAGAACAGTCTTCACAAACTTAGTTTTCTTTTGTTTGGGATAATTTTGAAATGAAATTACCCATTTTCAGGAAGTGTTTAATCGTAAGACTCCCTTTAGATTTTTCTTTCGTTTCGTAAGACAAAAATTCATGATTTTTATTCAGGGTTGTTTTCTCGAGAAGTGACAAGTTTATTTGAAAAGCGAACTATCCTATACCATGCAAAATTCATTTTTCTTTTATTTGATATGGCACTTTGCATCTTTTTGGCTTCTGCTTCAGATCCTTTGAATTAGGCGCGGATCAACTTCGCTTTGCAATTCCATCATTTTTGTTAGGCCAACAAGTCTCCACCTAGGCTTTTTGTCTCTTTCCATAAGTCCTCTATTAAATTTGATCGCTAAGTTGGCATTTTCTGGAACGACATTCATGCTTTCTTCCAAAAACCGATTAAATTGTGATTCTGTAGCTTTTTCTGAATTTAGAGTTGCATTCCACCTGCATGTTGAATTGCTGCAATTCCCTTCGTCGAATTTTACCAAAATTTCACTTTTTCATTCAAGGCCAATTTTCTTCCAAATGCTACGTCCTATGAGAAAGAAACCCTTCCTATACCATGCAAAATTCATTTCTCTTTCTTTTGAGCTAAAGTTTGGTATATTTTTTGTTGTTGTTATGAAACCTATAAAAAAGGCGTGGACTAACTATGAATTTTGTACCCATTATTTTTGTTAAACCAACCAGTCTCCACCTCAACTTTTTGTCTCTTTCTCAGTCATAAGTTCTCTATTTGATCGATAAGTTGGCATTTTCAGGAAACAAAAGTCATACTTTCTTCCAAAAACCAATTAAATTGTGATTCTGTAGCTTTTTCTGAACTTAGAGTTGCATTCCACCTGCATGTTGAATTGCTGCAATTCCGCTCGTCGAATTTTACCAAAATTTCACTTTTTCATTCAAGGCCAATTTTCTTCCAAATGCTACGTCCTATGAGAAGGAAACCCTTCCTATGCCATGCAAGATTCATTTCTCTTTCTTTTGAGCTAAAGTTTGGTATATTTTTTGTTGTTGTTATGAAACCTATAAAAAAGGCGTGGACTAACTATGAATTTTGTACCCATTATTTTGGTTAGGCCAGTCTGTCTCCATCTCCATTTTTCAACGTTTTTGCGGCTTTCTGCCGCCTTGGTATCCAATTTTTCTCGATTTTATCTCATTATATCCATATTTCCATGCGAAAATCACTTCTCCCAAGAAATTTTGGCTTTATCTTGTTTCTAGGGTTTCTTTCAACTTGCACGCCATTCATTTGCTTATCGCTTCGTCAAATTTTACAGAAATTGATCTGATTCATTAGGAGTGTATTTTCTTGCAGAAATGACAAGTTATAGAATAAAGAAACGTCCTAAGCCACGTAAAAATTATCTGCCTTTTTCGTGATGTAAAACATAACTTGCCCACCATTGGAGTTTGTGAGCCTATCAACTAGGCGCTGGCCAGGTTCAACTCTTGTTCCCTTCATTTTGGTTAGGCCAGTCAGTCTCCGCTCCAACATTTTATGCTCTCTCACGGCTCAGAAGTGTTCTCTTAGTCTACCATTCATGTATATATCATCCATCATCTTACAGCTGAATATACAATATCAAACTCCTAGATTGTGTAAGTAGTAGTGTCATATTTTGTAAAGTTCTGTCCCGTGACAAGAAATTTTTCTTCCCGAAGCGGCTCGTCGACCTGTTTGATGTTGGAAAGGTTGTGCCAAATAAGGGTGAACCAATACCATATATGGGGTTTACCAGAAGAATTTATGACCTGTCTTCAAAAACAATTGATACCCGGTCATTTAAACTTTGGAATGAAAACAAATTTGGGGTGAACAAAATCTCTGATAAATTTGCTACAAGTTTTGCTCAGGTTGGTTGATACAGGTCATATATTTCTTTTGCAAAAATCAGGCCAAAGTTCGAGAAAAATTATGCTCCTATAGAAATACTATTATCATCAGAACGAGGCTACGGAAGTCGAATGATGGGTTGTCGGCCGTGTGAATGCAGCACAACAAAAGAGTGATTGAAATCCACACTTATCGTTCAGCAAAAGCTGATATCAATTTTCATAAGGAGAAATTCACGGTTTGCGCCTCCGTATGATAGATGTTCATGAATGGAACGGCATTTGAAAGAGGGGGGAATTGTTCTCTGGAAATCTGACCGGTTTATTCAAACCTGTCAACCCGGCCTAGATCCGCCCCTGGGGTGCTTGCAATAAAATGCCCACAGCGCGAATGCACATCACAATTCTTGAAACGAAGGCCAAACTCTTTGATCTCTTTAGGAAACATCTTGGAATTGAAGGGAGGGACAAACATGACAGTTTAGAACCAATATAGTACCTTTCTTCTCCGTGAGGGGTACATGACTTGCGGATGGAAGGGGGTCTGCCGCCCGGTTTTCAGAAAGCTACCTTCTTCTAATTAGCGACAATTGCCATCATGCTCACTTTTATGATGAATTTTGGCAGAAAACTACCCATTTTTGACAATTTTTTGTCAATTTCTAGAAAACCCAACCATGTTTAAGGAAAATCTGCCGAAAAAGGGACCCGTTTAGAGAATTTTGGAGCTACAAACCCACCCATACGGGCGGCACACACCTGTACCCTCAATGTTACCCCTGGCCTTTTGTCCAAGACTTGCAAGTAGGAGCAAAGGTCATAAATCGTTGAATCAGCACGAAATGTTGGGCGTGAAATTCTGTGATCCATTTATTTCAGCTTGAAAGAGCCTTTATCTACCTGTCTTCTGTATAATTATACCGTTGGACTCTCCAGAAATTTTGAAAATTTTTCCAATTTACAGAGAATTCAATATTTCTACTCATTCAAGAATGTGACGTCATCAAATTTCTATATCATAAAGGGAATTTTGCTTGATAATGTGTTGTGGACATTCGTAAACTAACTTTTGCTTGAAAACATTTCATTTCTCGTCAACCAGCTGAGCAATTACAACGGTTCCTTTATGTTTTTTGAAAAATTCTCCGACATTTCCGACATCTCCTAGGTTTTCTCTGACATCTCCGACATCTCTCCGCCTGGCCAAGCATCAAGTGAGAAAAGAAGATCATCAACATCGTAACCGGCTTCTTGGCCTTGACCATAGAAAAGACACCCAAGAAATTGAACTTTGAAATCTGCCATGCTGTTTCTTATCTGGAACATATGCACTCTCCACATATTGGTAAGAGTAGAAGGGCCGAAGACAAAGACACCAAGAAACAGCAAAGCATGATGTGGAATATGAGTATTATGATTGGATGTAGCTGGTAATCTCTGGCAAAATTAACAAACTGTAGGCCTGTGTCCTACATGCAAACTCAGTAAAAAGCCCAAGAAGGCAGATTACTGTTCATGTGCTAAGAAACATGCCTGTGGAGGAACATCAACTGAAGAATTACAAAAATAATGACAGCAGTGACTCTGATGGAGCAGATGGGCAAAATGAAAGTGATTTTGATGACAATGAAAGTGATTTGGTTTTCCAGATGAAGAGTACATAGATGCAGACGTAGAAATTTGCAGAAATAGATATGGGAGAGGCATAGGAAGTTGGAGACTAGCATTTTAAGTAAATCAATGTATAACTGCCTTTTGTCTTGAGCTCCTAAAGATTTGTAGCACTCCTAAGATGCAAAAATATTCTGCCTAATCTCAAGGATAAAGAATACAATCTTCCTGCAAATTACTGAAGTTGCAGTTGGGTAAAATTTGTTATACACAGTATGATTGGTCAGGGGTTGGGTAAAAAATGTTCATTTTCTTGCAGTTGGCTAAAAGACATTTTCACTGTCAAATTAATTTCTCTGCCGTACCAATCCCTTGCTAAACAATGAACAGTCTCTAAGATCAGCACTGAAGTTAGACTCGTAACATCATCAAAGATACCAAGATTAATATGGATTTTAAGCAACATATTTAATATACATATTTTCATGTAAACACGTGACAGTCATGAGAAATATTAGTACACCCACTCTTTCTTGATACAAGTTTGGGAGATCCTCTTTCAAGTAATTCTTTTCCTGATTTTGGACAAAAATTTTTTTCTAATAGACAACACATCAGAGCAATTTTCAACAACAACGAACAGCCTCTCATTCCTGTGTACACTAAGCAGCTACCTATACTTATCTGATCAATCAACTATATTTCCCTTGGTTCCACATCTTAGTAGCACTTACAAAGAATGTTTTCTATGGTCCTCTGGGTTTAATTGAGGTAATAAGACAGCTTGACAAAAAGGGGATTCTCAAGGAAAACATGGAATGTTTTAACAAAACAGCGAATGACTTGAGAAAACATGGAATGATTTGAGAAAACGCAGAATGGACTGAGAAAACACGGAATGGTTTGAGAAAATGAATTCTTTACTTGATAGTCTTGATTTGCTGACCTGCAAAGTGTTACTTGAAAGCAAAATGAACATCTTATTGACATCTAACATACAAATTACTAATATTAAAAAGCCATTCCATCCCATCATTCCGTCATTCAATTCTATCATTCCATTCTGTCATTCCGTATTTTAAAAGTAGCTGTTACAAGATGAAAAAATCCTTAGTCACATTCTTCAGAATATTATCGAAGCATTTAGAGATGATTGAAATAATAAATACTCATTCTATAGAGAGTACAGCTCTAAAACCTTCTGATTAAGATCTGTGTAATGGTCAATCTGAGACCATTCAAAAACCGCCAAGGGGATCCCCATATCAAAGCCCATGCTGAAGTTAGCCTATCTCTTGAAAAACAATGGAACATTTACCTAGTAGAGTGAAGACATAGGCATGAACAGTTTCAAACGGGGCAAAAGGCTGTAGAACAAAGGGGTAAAAACGAAAACAACATCAAGAAAAGGAAGAAGCAGCATAAAGTACGACCAAAAACTATGTAGAGTTAAAACGTTTTTTGATGCTATTTCGGCTCTATTTGCTTAATAGTAAAAGTTAAGGTCTCTTTTGACAGAGGAAGAGAAGCGTAATATCCTTAAGCAGCATTTTCAAAACTTAAACTTACAGAAGGGGGTTGAAAATCAAGCCTCAAAAGAAGCAACTCTTAGCCCACGCATCCGTGGAGGTTGAAAATACATGGCTGAAAGGCTCTATCTTAGCTGTATCCAAGTCTGTGCTCCATTTATTTGCTGACTAAGTACACTTTCGTCCATATCCAAAGAAATGGCCAAGGGTTAGCAGATTTTGGAAAAGTTGGTTTCCCCAAAATCGGGGGAAGCAACAAGTCGCTACTGCAACAAATAACACATACTTTATCACAGTAAAACTGTATCAAGCATGGAAGGTTATCTTAGTTTAACCGAAAGTCACTTGCTAGAGAAGCCTTATTGAACATTGCAAGGCAGGCCAAGTCGGTCCTGCAAAACTATAGCAGGACCGATGTGGGAAATGCAGCAATTGGAAGCGCATTGACGCAATCACCAAATTTTGAGACACCCGTTCCAGGACCAAGTAGTAGGAGTAGTAGGCCTAGCAATACTAGCAGAGCCGCTCAAGCACAAACATCATTGCCTCTCGGCCAAGCAACTGTGCGAAATGCTCTTTGTCAAGCTTTCCCAAGCATCGGAAGTCGTGGGGGTAGTACTAACATTGGAAGTAATGTAAAGGGCAAACGGACAAGCACAACACTTCCCTATGCATTTGCGAAGAAGGAAGGGAAGAAAAGTCAGCAGCAGAGAATAGTCCACAAGGAGGTAATTCTGCTGGCAAACCCTGACATTGAGACTGTTCCAATGCACAGGACACGCACTTTGCTTGAGAATCAAGGCTTAGTACTCCACAAGTTCCCCATTGACACAGACTGGGGAGAAAGAGAACTGTTTATGGAGGTCAGGAGGGCATTTCCAGTCTTGTTCAGTAAAGTTGCTGACATAAAGTTTGTTAACCCTAATCCACATGGGGGGGGGTGTTTTCCACCCCCCCCCCCACTCGAGGTTTTTCTTGCCGTGTTTTTCAAAGACATCAACTATGTCCCCAAAACTTACCTGTCTTTTACTAATTATCTATTTGCCACATTTTGATCAAAAAATTTTCAAACAATAGAGCTCACAGGTCACGTGACATGCCCATATTTGGAAGCAGGTAGCAAACAAATCATTGTTTTTGATGATTTCAATGGAAAGTTTTGATCAAATTATGAAGTATTATACACCAAATGAAACAGTAAACAAAGAGCTTTAATTTGATACCGGAATTTCTGGAATTTGATGACATCAGCATTTTTTGATGATGACATCATAATAGCCGCCATTTTGGGCTAATTAGCAAATTTTCTTAATTTTTTCGAAATTTTTCAATTGAGAAGACTCCTATGATACGTTTGTAATGGGGTATAACCACTTTGCAGCTTATTTTTGTCTATTTTTACAGAGAACAAATTAATTGCACAAATGACGTCATACAAATTGTCTAATTTCTGCCAAAATATCACTCTAAAATCATTAATTTCTATGAAATTATGTTTTAAAATCAAATTTGTGGCTAAAGTGAACCAAAAACTGCAAAATGTTTGTGCCAGACCATCTTTAAATTCAAAAGTGGAAAGAACCCCCCCCCCCATAAATGGTAGCTCGAAAAAAGCCCATATGGATTAGGGTTAAAGCCTGCTATGGTGAAATTGTTACACCCAAAATTGCAGATGGTGTCTCCATTAGTGCAGATAGGCTCTTGAGCCTCATTGGTCAAGGTAGCATTTATCTGTTACCTGACAAATACTTGGAGTAGATGGCTGAGAATCAAGGTGATGCTAGCTGTGACACTGATGAGGATCAAGATATGATGAATATATTTCTGACAATGAACTCGCAAGTGCAATTCAAACGTCTGTGGAAGGGGTTGTAGAGAAGAAAGAGGAAGCCAGACCTTCCAGAACTGGGAAACAAGATACATTGAAAGAAATTTTCCCTGATACAAGTGAAGAAGAGTTGGCACAGGCACTTGACGCAAGTGACACTCTTGAATAAGCAGTGGATCTTGTAACTTCCGCCACAGTACCTGAGGATTCACTACCTTCAGTGCTGGCAAAGCTTAAAGGAAAAACGTCAGATGAAGAAAAGAAGTTGCGCGTGGATGAAGATGACATTGTAAATGATGCCATGGCTTATTATAAGCAATTTGATTTTGATCAAAAAGTTACATTGCGCATCATTTTCAATGGTGAGCCAGCAGCAGATAGTGGTGGATTACTTCGCCATTTCTTTGCCTGTGTTTTGAAGAAACTCGTGGAGAGCTATTTTGTTGGAGATCGCATGAAAGTTCCTTTGTATAATTCAGATGTTTTGATATTTGGCATAATGAAAATCATAGGCACAGTAGTCAGCCACAGTGTGATTCAAGGTGGTCCAGGGCTCCCTGTCTTTTCAGAAGCTGTTTACTGGTATGTTGCAACTGGTGAAGTTAATGAGGCAATGAAAAGACTTTCAGTTGATGACTGTGGAAACCCTGAATACAGGATTGCAATCAGAATGGTATGTATAGACTATTGTTATCAATTTTGTATCATTTTCAGGCCAGTTGAGTCTGCAAAATGCTTTATGGCATCTGGATGCAATACACTTTCCAAATTGCCATAAAGCATTTTGCAGACTCAACAGGTTTTATCCATACTGAAAAATCATACAAACTTGATAGAAAGAAAAGAGAAAGCTTGTCTTGCATTAGTTTTGATAGTGTTTAGGATGGAGAATGTGCTAAATTGATGTACAATTTGACTTGTTAAAATATAAGCTGACAGAGATACATTTGAAATGATTGTACATAAGGCTGCATTTGCCAAGCTTACAGAAAACATTGCTGGTAGAAACATATATGTACATAACAAACATTCGTGCACATAGCCATATGTACAAGTACTCAAAAAAAAACTTTGACACAAAAAGGGTTCTGGTTTCTTAAGTCTGTTCCTAAATTAGAAGGTACATTCCTCGTCATTATTGCTTTGACACAAAAAGGGTTCTGGTTTCTTAAGTCTGTTCCTAAATTAGAGGGTACATACCAGTGGCAGCCCCATGGGGGGACTGGGGGGGACGCGTCCCCCCATTCGTCACCAGAATCGATTTTTTAATTTGTCCAAATCTGATGAGAAATTGTCAGGGGAGGGGTGAGATTTCACCGAGATACTTTCATATTTCCTGAAACTGCCAGCTTTAGAAACTGCCACTTTACATTATCGAAAATTACTCCATGACGAAATTGTGATGAAACAGTGTCTACATTATATCCTTTGTAAATACGTAATATAATATCTTTTGTTGAACGCCCTCGTAATGAGACAGAGTGATGTCTTCATTGTGTGTCAACAGATCATCTTCTTGTTACTAACTGAACTGCTGATTGCGGCTCTTCCTTTGAAATACGAACAGACTCTTTCGTCATGATTTTTAATGGCTCTCAGTGTTATGTGCACTGAAATCCTAATGGCTGTTTCTTCAAAGAAGCGGTTTTTTAGTATGTTCTATCTATTCTGTAATAATCATATACTTTATATGATTCATAATTACTTAGAGCGTACTGTTTTCGTGTCTTAACTGCCGCTACCTTGCATTCGAATAACCTACTACAACTAGCAGAGAATCCTGATAATTTTGGTCTTTGATGTTTGAGGGAAGAGATCCATCGTTTGAAATTGTTAATGAAGTGAACAGAGCCTTTGTCGTAGAATCCGGCCCGATGAGACCTATCATAAATTTTCCACAGTCGGAACAAGCAGGAAGAAAGTTTAAGTTTCAACAGAAGTGGTACGAAGAATTCAACTGGCTTGAATATATTCTGTGTCAAAAGATGTTGCGTTTTGCTTCACTTGCAGATGTTTTGGTTCTCTTGGTAAGAGAAATGTTGCTACCATGTTATCTTTCTATATTCCACCACTGCTCTGATGGTACCTGTAATAATTTCCATAAAAAACTAAGAATTTGGCTGAATGAATACACACTTTTGAAATTCTTATAATTTGAGTAAGGGGTTCAGGTTCACTACTAGCTCTTACAAAAGAATTTAGTTTTGATGCTTTCATACTCTGCTGTGATGCAAATCTCACTACAAAGTTTTATGCAAGCCATGCCACTGACAAGGGGGGGGGGGCAACGTAAGGACTGTGAAATACTTGACTCCGTGTCCACAAGAATTGGAAAAACTGGTTCTTCCATCATGCCGTACAGGGCTTGTCTGCTCAAAACAGCCAGTTATTGGGACAACGGTGAAATTTCAAAATCAGCCTTCCTTTTCAATCAGTTTCTTGCAAAATTCAGTGTCGGAAATTTGCCATCGAAAACGACCAGTGTTTGGGGCAAAGGTGGTACAAGATTCTTTCATGAACTACCATTTTTGGGACCAAAGGTAGGACCATCGTTCCCAATGTCACATGACCACCCTTGCACTGCACTGTCTGGCCATCAGTACCTGAAAAATTATCCAATAAGTTTCTTATGACTCTAACGCTTCAAAGCAGTAGGACTAGTTTCTCATAAGCAAGCTTTTTTAAATTGATGAATGCTACTGTATTTCATTTCAAAAGTTGCAAGAAGAGGTCTAGTAACTATTTCAAAAAGCGCTATATACTTTTTCACGTGGACATAGCAATACCAAGTTCTAGAGTACCGTTTATTGTGATCTATTAATGCTGCAAGCCTTTAAAAGTTGGTCTCACTTTTACAGTTGGGGCCTTAGATGACGCATTTACCAAATCAGGATTCAGCAATTGGAAAAATGCTGAGGGAGAGAAGGGAAAACTAGCGAAGCATGCCAATTCAAGGATGCACATGCTCTCTCTTGAGCGCAAACACAATTTCACGTCAGCTACTCCTATCGACGTCCAGCTGAATGATGCTGCACATGAAATGAGGGCAAGGAAAGAGAAGGAAAGGATTGAGAATCAACATATCGTTGAGACAATCTTTGATGTTGTTCGACATTTGGCCAAACAGAACAGCGCTTTTTGTGGCCATGAGGAGTCCACAGGTTCCAAGAATAGAGGAAATTTTCTGGAAGAACTCAAGTTTCTCTCGAAGTACCATGCACCGCTAAGGAAATGGATGGATAACCATCCTCAAAACGTAAATTATTTCTCGCACATGAGCCAGAATGAGATGATCTGTATCCTCAGCAACCTAATTACTGAGATCATCTGCAACGAAGTATGTGCAGCCAAATGTTTTTCCATTGAGTGTGACGAGGTGACTTCTCACAAAAAAGCATTCATGTCAATCATTCTTCGGTATGTGACAGATTTTAAGATAACTGAACGGTGCATAAGGCTTGTGCAGATATCCAGCCTGAAAGGAAAATCTTTGGCTGAAGTAATGATTGAGGTATTGAACGACCTCAAGCTCCCACTGAAGGATCTTATTGGCAAAGGGTTTGATGGTGCTGCAAATATGTCAGGCAAGGACGAAGGTGTACAGCAGCACTTGGCAGAAGCTGGAGCCGAATTTTCTATATATTGTCATTGTTTCGCTCACAGGCTCAATCTCGTCCTTGAGCACAGCGTAGAGAACGTGCCAACAATCAAGGCCATCTTCGAAACCATTGGAGACCTATGTCGTTTCATGGAAGGATCGCCTAAAAGACATAAGATCTACGAAGACCACTTGAAGGCGAAAGGAATCACTTCTGGGAAGATCGCTTTGCATTCCTTCTCTGACACAAGATGGTCTGCCCACTCTGACAACTTAGAGGTTGTTATGAATGTGTATCCTGCCCTACTGTCAATGTTCTAGGAGCTGTCCGAGCAGAATATCAATGTAGCAACAGGTTTGCTGGTTCGTCTCCGGCAATTTCGATTTGTAGCAGCATGCCTCATACTCAGGAAATCCTTTTCGCTGAGTCGATACGCTTCAGAGTATTTGCAGAACGAAGATATGGATCTCACTTCTGGAGTTGCTGCCATTCAGGATCTGAGAGCAACAATGGAATCACTTCGCTCTGACGAAGAGTTCCGTACCTTCCTAGACGAAGCGACTTCTTTTGCTGAAAAATGTGGTGGCCAAATTCTTGATACAAGTCACAACAATCCAGAAGCACCAGGGTCACATCCAAAGCGTCGCCGTACACTCCCACCTCATTTCACAGATTATTTTTTTTCTATCAAATTTAAAAAACTACAAGTAATATAATTAATTCAACTGTGCCAATCATAGCGGAAAAAGACACAAGGTCATCGAGTTTCCACTATGAATGGCACTTACAATATAAATTGGTTTCTATTTACAATGAAACACAAGTGGCACTTACAATATAACTTAGTTTATTTACATGGCAACACATATGTAGAAAAAAAACAATTACGACTGACAAATGCAAGGAACAAACAGAAGAAAGAAATATAAATACAATTACAAGATGTATGTTGCTGCGTTTCAACTAATTGTACTGAATCTACAATCGTTTCGTATTTTCGATAAAACGAAGTGTTTCCTCTATAATCAATTTGTTCACACTCACATCTAAGTCAGGTTTTCCGAAAAGAAGTAAATTACAGAGCGATTTGGAGTTCATGTCCGAAACGTTGAAATCAAGAATGTTGTCGAGTTGACCAAAAAGATCTTGCCGTATAATGTCATACAAAGGGCAGTGCAGGAGAAAATGTTCATTATCCTCATTTGCTTTACCGCAGTCGCAAATTGGGCTTAAACAATCAAAATTGTGCCGAAATTTATGCTCATTTAGATCACTAAATTTGACACGAAGTTTTATCAATCGTTTAATACCAGTGATATCATCGACATTGAATATCGGATTCCTCGATGGTCTAATTATGGCCAAAACTTTCCTTTTAAATTCACCAAGGGAAGCCAAATTTTTTATCTCATTATCGAGCAAATTCCATTCGTAAAGGACGTTTTGGAAGTAGGTATTTAAAAAGCGAACAGTTCTTGAAATAATTGGATCATAAGCCCGCGCATGTCTGAGATTGTAAGAAATATCGCGCTCAGGGGGAATTTCTTCAAATAGATACTGCGGAGTCGATGACATTTTTAGGTTGTAAAAATGACATAAACGTCTATACCACCGTCTCTCATAAAGGTTTTCCCATCCCAGTTCCTCATAAAGTCTTTGCCTATTGGTGCCTCTCCAAGCACCAGTCACTGCAAGTGCCGCAGAGTACTGTGTTTGTTCAAGTTTTCTCGTCAGGTCCAAAGACATATTTGGATCAAATCTATGATAGATTATGTCCCCATAGTCCAGATGAGGTCTTACATACAATTTGTAAACTTGGTCAAGAACGTCCCTTGATACATATCTTGAAAGGTACCGTATGATGCCAATACCCCTTCTTGCCTTCATAATTGCTTCACGAAGATGGCTTTAGAAATTCAGTTTAGCGTCCAATATCAGCCCCAAGTGCTTGTGTTCCGACTTCCTTTCAACTTCATTGTCACCAAGGAAGAGAATAGGATGATGGGGCTTTATCCTTTTGGCAGAAAAAATTACTTCTTCAGTTTTGGTGGCATTGAATTCCATCTTCCATTGCCATGCCCATAAACGTACAGATGGTCAAATGATTCTTGACACACCAGGTTTGCCATGCAATCGACCAGACAGTGAATCAGATTTGGAATGCTTAAAACGAGAGCTGTACTGTCCATTTTTAGATAAGATGCTGAGTGAGCTCAACAAGCGCTTTTCTGACCAAGCTTGTGAAATGATGCCACATGCAGCAGCCTTTCATCCACGCAATCTCTCTCCAGCAAGTGTGCCGAAAATCAAGGCAATAGCAAGATAGGAATCAAATGTTTTAGCCAATTTTTGCTCGTGGCCCATGGCCGGAAACCTTCAAAACCTCATTTTCACGGACCAATCAGATAGTGAATAAGCGAGGAAGACAGAAGAAATGTGTGAAAATTTTTCTCAACTTTACCTACCTTCATAAAACACAACCAGGACAAAAACTGCTGGAAATTTCCCGGATTTTTTTGAAGGAATCTATTCGCTAGATGTTTGGGTATCCAGATTTGGATGCCGGTTTAAATACCTCGCAGTTTCTCAAAGTTATAGCCTTTCCAAAACCGATGAGGCACTCAATCTTAAACAATAGAGACTCTGGGTTAGAAACAATGGCAATAACAATAGTGATTGTTTTAACAACAATCCCAGAGCGGCAAATGCTGTTCTTGCTATTGTCTTTCCACCGCATTTTCTTTGGTTCAAGATTCAATGTCCCTTCGATTTCTTTGTGAACTGAAGAAATTTGCTTCGGTAAGTTCACACGTTTCAAGTCATGTGGCAATACTCTTGAGAAATTTCTGTATTATACTACCCTTTGCATTCATGGCATGGTTCGAAAATAGTAGTGAAATTGAAAGGAGGTTTTATCAAGAGGCTCTATCACCTGACTTGAAGTGGCGTAAATAAGGCTTGGCAAGCCTCGGGCGATCTTGCCTAATAGAAAACGCTATATCTCCACCAATCTCTGGATACCCAAACATATGGTGCGAAGATATCTTCAAAAAAATTTGGGAAAGTTCCAGCAGTTTTTTTTTTATATTCCAATAAAATTTTACAGTAAACAAACAAAGGTTACAAGACGATGCCACGAGGAGCATGGAAATACATAGCAACCCTGTGACCATAACATTTAACATAGATATTCAAATTGATATTACACATAAACATTACAAATAACATATTACAAAAAGCAAATAGGAAAACAACAATTACAGATAATTCCGACAAAAAAAAATCACAAAAAATAAATGTACGAAAAAACAAAGTACAAGTTACAAGAGAGAGGAGACCTCAAACTTACAAACTCATTGAAACCGTTCTGAGGCGTGAATGTAGTTTAACGTTGCCTCAAGAATTTTTGTGTTCAAATCAAAGGATAACTTTTCGTGGCCATACAGGAGGATTTGAAGTAAGGTTTCATTTGTCAGGTTTGTTAATCCGTGGGGGCGCAGTATCGCATTCACACTGTTGAGAAGATCACGTCTTTCTTGGTCATAAGCATGGCAGAGCAGCAAAAAGTGTTCCGTATCCTCAATACCATCGTTTATCGGGCACAAAGGATTTAAAGTATTGCTGAAGTTATGTTTGAATTTGTGAAAATTCAGCTTGCTGAGTCCAGCAGTTTTTTGTCCAGGTTGCGTTTTATGAAGGTTGGTAAAGTTGAGAAAAATTTTCACACATTTCTTCTGTCTTCCTTGCTTATTCACCATCTGATTGGTCCGTGAAAATGAGGCTTTGAAGGTTTCCAGCATGGGCCACGAGCAAAAATCGGCTAAAACCTTTGATTCCTATCTTGGCAATAGCAAAGTTTTTATAAACTTGATAGCAATCGGGCTGGGCAGCGATTTCTTCTTTTTTCTCGATCACAGCATTGCCGTGAGTGGATAGGCGAATATGATCGGTACCAAAAAGATCTGAAGGAAAGGAAAGATAAAGTGAAACCTTGGATGTGCTTGCCCTCACTGCTCGATGTTTTTAGCAAGAATGATCTGCACAATTTGTATGCTGACTTGCTTCGGGTCATCACAATTGTTGCTACCTTGCCTGTTACTGTGGCATCATGTGAGTGTACACACAGCAAAGTTAAGATCATCAACAACTATTTACGGGCTGCTATGTCTCCTGACAGGCTTGAAGATCTTGTGCAAATAAGTAGTGAACATGACATTGCCGACAATATCAAGCTAAGCAAATTAGTAGAAGTTTTTAAGGTTGCTAACCACCGCAAGCTCCTGCTATAACTAATTGATTTCTTACATTTTGCATCTAGCCAAGTTGATACATGCAGCATAGTAATTAGAAGGGAGGACTGGTACGGCAACACACAAAGGCGCTATTCATCGCGCTATTGTTTTTGGAGAACAACTTGAAAGTGCACAGTCACGTGACGCGAGAGTGCACACATTCACAAACAACATGGTAACCAAGGATGATGTTTTGTTTTTAATGGGAGAAGACTTCAACGTTTTCTTTGACGCACTGGAAGATGATGAAGAAGTGCAGAACCTTATTGAAAGTGCAGTAGGAGAGGTATTTCTACTATTTTTGGATTTATCAGGTTTGTTTTGAATATTCCAAATGTTTGGAGTCGATCTTTTCGTCGATTTGCCTACACACAGAGACGGGGCCTGTCTCACTCTGAAGTCCATAACTTCTTGCGCTTTTTATCTAAAGGATAGGCAATCCAGTCTACTCTAGATGGAGTGAGTTTTAAGTTTACAAGTTTCTTTATCTTTTTTTCAGATTCAGCCTGGTACTTTTGATTGCGAATTTTGTGGAAAGCGCTGCAAAAGTAAAGGAGGTTTAAGAAGGCACCAGACAGCAAAGCACAAAGCTGCTGAACTCGAAGCTGAAGAGTCTGAAGCAGGCGGAGACATATGGACAAGAACTATACTTTTTACTCTCCAGATTCATGCAAATAACAAACTGTCAAATAATCTATGTTACCCAGAGAAACTTAGGGAGGAATTTTACCCTAACCTAGTGGCTGAGTTCCCTGTTGATTCCCAAGAAAAACTTTTGGAGAAAGTCAAGCAGGCCTGTGTTTTTGTTGCTAAGGATTGTCCAAACATTGAAAAGTTTTTCACTACATTTTACTGTTCAGTTGTCAAGCATGCACAGGGATATTTCCCCACACTTCCTTTAAAGGCAGCCACCCTTTTTTCAACAACTCTGGCACTCAGTTGTTTGAGCATGCCAAAAGCTCCTGTAAGCCAAACGAATCATGTCAGATAACCAATTCTGCTAAACCCTTGACAGAAAGAGAGCTGCCAGATTCCAGAAGGCAACAGATTTGTGGGCACTGCCAAAAGACAGGACATGACCAATCACGCTGTTTCAAATTAAAGAAATGTTTCAAATGTGAGCAAATGGGACATATTGCAAAATTTTGTAAAGGAAAACAAGAGAATCAGACGGCAGCATCACAGTTTGAACGGTCACCAGAGAACGAAGTGTCACAGCCAATCATTCCAGAGAGGAGGATTACCTTTAAAATTCAAGTGGGCAAACAGGAGCTTGACTTTTTGTATGATTCAGGCAGCCAACATTCCATTATACCCAGAAAAATTTACAATCAACTCGACCAAAGACCACCTTTGTCACCAGTTAATGTTTCTGGCATTAAGAACAATACCTTGCCGCCTACAATACCTTGTCGCCTACAATACCTTGGTGGTTACGTGTTTCGAAACGTGCACAGAAGATTGCACAAATCACAAACATGGAAAACTAAAGAGGGCCAGCAAATGTTGTCAGTAATAGAAGCTGCAAAGGAAGCATCTGTTCCTTCTTCATACAGGCTAGTGTCATGCTTAAACAGAGGAGGTCTTTGGAGTATTTGTACCGCAGCACAAAACATTCTGGCCAGAGCTGAGATGCACTTCAAGGCTGTAGCTAATGTCCAAAGCATTGATCACACAAAAATTTCAAAAATTTGCCTCATGGATCATGAAATAATGGCCAATTACCAAAGTATTATTGAAATGTCATCAATTGAAGTGTGCAAAGATGTATGTAAAGATGTTCTCCAGCAAATCATTGACCTATTTGTAAGGATGAGGTGCTATACGTATTCCAGAGACATTGTACAACAATGTAAGAGAAAGCAGAAGGTGTCAAAATAAAAAAGCTCTACGTAAAACAATAGAACGCTCATCAAGGGATGTCAACAAAGATGATCATTTGTAACTGCACTGTACTGTATAATGAATAACAAGTACAGATATTGTTACAGTAGGATCTGATCTTTCTCATTGACACCTAAATAGAAAGCAATCTGTTACTGAAGACAAAGGGAATTCCGTGTCTGGATGGTCAAGTAATAAATAAAAGCAAGGCAAGCCGCAATAGTTGCTCTGAATCCAAGGTAGTTATAGCTACTTGTTGTGCACTCTAGAAGTGGTTTTCAAGTGTCATCAAGAACACATGCTGAAAGGAGAAAGATATACAGGATCATCTACCACAGTCATTTTATTTGTTTGGTGGCTGAAGTGAGCAGAAGGCATTACCCAAAAAGTCAAATCGCCTCCCTATTAGCTTCTTCGTAAAATAAATAAAATGCCCAATGCAGATGTTTAGATGTAATTTGTACTCATATTTACTGCTAAAATCATTTCTGGAATGCACAGCAAGCAAGCTAGATACCGAGGTTTCAGGGCAATTTTTTTGGCTTGCTTTGTTTACAAGTTGATGGACCAGGCATAGAATTTCCTTCATCTGCAATCACTTTGTCTGGTGCCAACAAAGCATAAGCAGAACCTATTGTGACATCATCTGTCCTTGTTATAGTCACTGATTATTAATCAGTCAGAGGATGCTTACAGTAACCATGTCTTTTTAATGTTTTTACTAAAGGTTATGTGCCCATGCAAACATAGACCAATACAGTAGTGGCCTGCATATAAGAAACCGCATTTTCAATTTCCGGTCTGATGAGTTTCTTATAAAATGAGATATAAACTTTAAATTTATTAGAAAAATCATATATATACTATCAATTAACTACTCAGACAACAGCTCTAATCGTAATGCAAGACACCCTACAGTATTTTGATTTGTATATTCTGTAAATGCCACTTCCAAGAAAGGCTATCTTGGAATGTCCCTTCTGGTTCATTTGCATGCAAAACTCTTGTTTTTATTTTGGATACAGTGTCAATTGATTGGAAAACTGAAAATATAAACAATACTTGTGTCAATAACCTTTAAATAGGAAACAAGCTTTTTCAGTCCTGGGCCTGTTTCTTATCAAAGGAGGGAAATCAGGGCTGATGTTTATTGTTTGGAAATCAGGGCTGATGTTTCTTAGATTTGTGCTTCTTATATGTAGGACACTACTGTATTATCAACATAAATTTCTTTTCAATCATGCATCAACGGTTGCTTTGCAACACAACATTCCACAAAACAAGTTACTGATTATGTTGGCCTGGTTCCCACTGCCAATGGCAGGGCCAGACAAAAGATACCAGGGGGGAGTCAAAAATTTTCCAGCTGCAGGTTATAGATGTACACCCAGGCATTTATGTTGCATTTTCTAGCTTACAATTTAAGCCAAGACCATAGGAAGCATCTCAAACTTGGGGCACCACACTTCCAGGGCACTTGTCTATTAGCCCAAAGGGGCATTTCCTGAAAATATAAAAGGGTATGGGCATTTCTCTGTTTATTTCACAATCTTAGAGGGCATGTGCCCCCTCCTTTGCCCCTCAGTTCCTTTGGCTATGATTTTGGTCATTTTTTTAAATTGGGGAAGGGAACAATTGACCCCCTGGCCACATGACTGCCTGTGACATTTCATTATTGTGTAACCACAAATGGTTGTTTACAGCTGTTTCTCTGTTCATGTGATCAGTATCAACATCAGCTGAGAAACCGATGGATGTTGATAGGTTTGCTTATATATGCTGTGGTTTTATATGGGCACATTACCTTAATACAGTAAAACGGTTTCAAAACTTCCTCTAAAATCAATAGGCAAGATATGCTGTTAAAGTGCCCAGCTACAGATATCTATTTAAATTTTGCAACACCAGAGTCAAGCAGTATTGAGTGGTTTGTCCTTTCTCTTTCTCTTGCGTTTTCGAAGAGGTTCCTCTGAAACCTTAAACCACTTGCAGCCAGCTTTCCTTGATCCCCGGGTATTTCCAGCATCAACTCCAACATGACATTGAATCGTGATTGTATTATCGTTGTAACCAAATGCAAAAACATCAGGGTTATCGCATCTCCTGCCTAGTGATCTTTGACTTCCAAAATACTCTTCAACTGGATCTTGGCAAAATCTCTCACTCAACACATATTCCATACCATCATGAAGCAAATATTTTCAAACTGCTATTAATGAGTGAACTGTCACTTGGATTCCTTTGTAGGTTTGTCTTGAGATAAACATCTTTGAACGGGCATTGGCAGTGAAATTGCCGTGGCGGTCTGCAATGCTTTTCTGCCACTCTTTGAAGTAGTTGAGAAATGTTTTCTCCAGATATTCAAATCTTGGGCCACTGACACTGGTATATGGAGCGAGGAATGGCTTTCTCTTCAACTTGTGTTCCTTAAGGCTTCTCACGTTTAGGCAGTCAAAGAAGTCATCCATCATCTTACAAAAATTTGACGTCTCAGAAGCATCAGGCGATCCAAATTCTTTCAAAACTGCTGCAACTGTGGAACTCAGAACTTGGGCTGCAAGGTTAACTCTCATTGCAGAGTAAGATGAGAGTTGAATGTGATCAGAAGTGATTTTTGGAAGCAACTTCAATCCATTCTCTTGATCTTCATCATATAATTGGACAATATGCTGCCAGAGTAGATACTTTCCATCTTTCCACATGTACCTTATGCAAGTGCCTGACCCAGAATGGTAGAGACAGTTCCGCAAAGTCTTAACTAAGTGTGGCACATCTGAGAAAAAGTAGATATTTCTGTCTGGTGAAAAATGGTTCTCTGTGTAGTAGACAACACTGGCAGTTTCATCACTCTGTTCATCAGCATGCATTTTAATAAACCTCCTGTTTGAAGATGCACCATCACTTGTGCTAGCAATGACCCAGAGATTATTCAGAACTAGCACACCAATAGCTTCCCAGAACAATGTGAACAGTTCATAGGAAACTGCCCCTTTCGTTTCAAAATATGCAAAACTGAAACATGCCAATTCAGTGACCTCTTCCAGCACACCAAAATTGACATCGGGAGCCCCTAGGTCGACAAAGCCAATAAGTTCATTTGAATTCTTGTCATACACAAGGTTTGCTCGAATTTTCATCTCATCAAAAAGCAAAACAACATATCTTTGAACACCAAAGTACTTGTCAGTTATACCAATTAGCTCCAGGACTACATCATCATTAAAACCACATTTGGGCCTGATCCAGTTTTTATAGTCCCTGTGTGTTCTTTTGCATGGTAGGGTTAATATTCCCCCATTTTTTCTTCCCAGAGCATCTCTAAATTCTTTGTAAGCAGCTGGGGATTTGCTTTGCAGTGAAAGGCAGAATCTAATGATCATTGGATGGTATCTCTGTCCTTTCATAGAGTGAGAAAATAACCCTTTTCTGCTCTTGCAAAAAAAGCTTCATAAAAGGGGTCATGTCACTATCTTGGCTTTCATTGATTATGGATGAGAAATCTTTCCCAAGCTCATTATGAACCAGCACAGTATTTTTTTGCAGTTCAGTTCTCATTTTATCAAGCTCTGCTTCAAGCTGACTACACTTTAACCTTTGTCCTTGAATGGTAAGTTTGAGTTTTTCAGGATGAGTTGTTGCAATGGGTGCATTTGAATTTCTTCCTGACATAATTCTCTGCCTTATTACACTCCTGGCATTTTTCTGTCAAGCAAATCATCATGCAATTTACAGATCTGCAAAACTCTGTAGCTTTGTGTCTGATGTTGCTCTCTTCAATTAATGGATGAAATTTTCTTGGTACAATGTGATTCACGGTATGCATTGATGCCAGTGTGACTGATGATCCACAGCAGATTTTGTACTTTTCTAAATCTGCAACCAAATTTGAAGCTGAAATATTCCTCATCGATCTGTGATGAACAGTATAAAGTGGATGGTCTTCTGGTAATAACCAACCATAAACTTGAATGTAATAGCCAAGGCTGTCATCAATGCAAATTTCATATCTGGGAATGAAACAATCTGCCTCTTGCTTCTGCAGAATCACTCTGTCTTCACTGCAGACTACATTCCATTCAGCCAACTTAAGATTTTTTACTTGAAGTGACAAGTCTTTGAAACTCCTATATATGTAAGACTTGCTCTTTGGCTGGACATACTCACTTCTCTCAATTTTCCTCCTTTGTTTTGCATTTGTTGTATGTGACTTCAATGGCACCATTAGTGTTGGGATGGAGCCAGGTTTCAATTTTTTCCTTGATGTTGTTTGAACTGAAAATTGAAATTGAAACACTCCAAAACTGCACACATAAAAGCATTCTATATGTAAAAGTTGATTTATTCTATTTAAAAGTTTTGAATGGATATCACATCTTTTTCATAAGAAGCTAAAACTTTGTGCCAGTGCTGAAATATTCTTAAAATTATTAGATTTTGCTACTCGAGAGTTTCTTATGTGTTTCCTAGCAGTCAGCTTGAAAACTTTGTGAAAGATGTCAACTCTTGTGGCACCATTCAATTTTTAGGACACTGCTGAGGTCACATCATTGTTACACAGGTACTTTCGGAGTAATACGGTACAAAACTGAGTAAAAATAAAGTTGGAATAATCTATGAATTGACCCATAACCATACAAAAAAAGAAATATTTCATTCCCTACGTTTTCAGTTCTGGAGGTTCTTAAATTTTTACCGCTCTATGAAATGAGCTTATTGGTGACATCTGAAAATATTTGCTACCGTTTATAAGTCCATTCATGTACACATGTTGTGTGAACATAATACTTTTTGTTGTCGAGAAAAATTTAAGCCTTGAAGCTTCCCTACCAAGAGCAAGACAAGTCAAATGACAACATCACACTGCCCGCCATGTACTGTACATTGGTAAGGAATGGGAAACTATAAATCCTTGAAAGATGTTTACACTTACAAGTTTCAATGCAGTCATCAGTGAAGTGTTTTTCACAAACGTGCAGTGACCCCATCTCAATTTGTTTCTTGAGACCTGCGTCCATTTCGCGATCACGCAATGTTTTCCCCAACAACTGTGACCTCCATTCTGCATGCTTGGTTGCATCTTTTCGTGGAATTTTGAACAAACTTAATCCTTTGTGTCTTTGATTAGTGCCACATCCAGAAATTGAGCAATTTGCTCCTGGCATGTTGATAATATTCGCATAAACTTTCGCAAACTTCTCCCAAACAACAAGTGATCTTCGCGTGCACTTGGATGTGTGCACTCTCGCACCCCCTGCGAAGCCTAAATCAGTGCACAATGAGTTGTGCATTGTTTTCAAGAGTGTTGCCGTACCAGTCCTCCCTTCTAATTACTATGATGCAAGTAACTCGTTTCACGAAAGCTCCTCAGTGGTTATTAAGACTTGTATGCTTGTATAGAAGCTTGTATATTTACATAGAATTCTTGCTATGTAAATTGTAACTCTAAGGTTTGATTGACTTCATGGTATCACACTTCGGCAAGGAAGACGAGCTGAAAATTACCAGTCGTAAAAAACATTAGCAAAGTTGACTGCTGCAAGAAATCATTCAGATGTGAATAAGAAATTCGAATAAACTTCTCTCTGCTCTCTCTGCTCTCTGCATCTCTTCTTAGGCATAACTCGTTAAATTCGGTATTTCCCTGTGTAAGAACATTTCATATTGTTCCTTATCAAAACTACCTCTGGAACAGGCTTAATGACTCATATCTGAATAAGAAGTAGAGAATAGTGCTTCATTAAATTACTACCGTACCTAGCAACATTGGTCATCAGAAATCCAAAGATCTTGAAAGTCTCGCTGCTCCTTAATGTTTATTTGCAATTGAAAAGCATTCCCACTGCTGTAAACATGGGCGTTCCCTGTCGATAAAAGGGCATTTCCTAGCATCAAAAAGGGCGTGGTCCCAACAAATTTCCCCTGATTCCCCGTTGCCCCCCCCCCCATTTCTTGGCGGCTGGCACCGCCACTGGTACATACTTCATCATTATTGCTTTGACACAAAAAGGATTCTGGGTTCTTAAGTCTGTTCCTAAATTAGATGGTACATACCTCATCATTATTGCTTTGACACAAAAAGGATTCTGGTTTCTTAAGTATGTTCCTAAATTAGAGGGTATATACCTCGTCATTATTGCTTTGACACAAAAAGGGTTCTGGTTTCTTAAATCTGTTCCTAAATTAGAGGGTACATACCTCGTCATTATTGCTTTGACACAAAAAGGGTTCTGGTTTCTTAAGTCTGTCCCTTAGTTAGAACGTACAGTAAAAGGAAATTTGCTTACAAAAATACAAAATTCTTACCCCTATTAATTATGGATTCATATTTCTGTAATTTTCCATTACATATTGCAGCCTTGCACACTTTATTGGTGATGTCACTCAAGTTCACAAATTCCATTTTGCAGATGAAGATTGAATTTATCAAAACACAGCATGTATGCCTCAAGGCTTGCAGTTTTCCTCCATTTCTTAAATGCCTTTTAGAGTTAGCAACTGAGAACTAAAGTTTGGAATGGCTGAATCTTTAGCCTGAGCCTTCAAAAGCAAACATAGTTCTCTCAAATGATTTGTGCCAGAGTGTACAGAAACTCTAATGAGGATTTTCTTATCAAAAGGCATTTGTTCATGTATTCACCTACACACAAAGCCCAAGGGGTGACTAAACAACAAAAAAGTCACATCATGCCCATTTTAGTTTTTGTTACGCCAAAGGTTTACACCACGCCAGTTGTCTAAAGACAATGGACCTATTGTTCTTCCATTGTTCTTGATGTTGCTCCACGCCAAAGATATTTGGCATAACATAAAAATAGCAGATGCAAGAAACGAAAAAAGGTCTATGAACTTGGCACACTGAGGCCTTTCAAACCTATGTTATCATCACAGTGTGACTAAGAAAACCAAAGCAAACCTATATATACATGTTGTTAAGTAAACTGATACATAATTGAGATAAATGAGGTTAATTTAAGAGGGCATGTCCTGATCTGAATAGTTGGTCTTCATAAGTGGTCAACAGGTCTGGGCTTTTTAATGCAATAAAAGCGTATACCTTAAAGAAAGGTTCTTTCAGGTTTTTATTTTGATTTCCACATTCAAAGACGTGTCGTGGGAAGACACATGACAAAATCCCTGTTCTTGGCTCGGATATGTGATTGTTCATTCGATTACGTAGGTTTTGTTGTTTGTCCAATGTAGTTTGTTCTTCCTTGGCATAAGTTACATGATAAAAAGTAAACAATGTTCTTTGAATGGCAAGTGATATGTGATCTGATATTCCAAATCGTGTTATTTGCTGTTGTAAACGAATCAACAGGTTGTAGGTACGATTTGCAAAGTTTGCAGCGAGAATTGTTGCACAAGTGGATTCCTGGCGTTGCTTTATTTGAAGTCCTGGGTTGTGAGCTAAACTTTGAACTTGTCAGTATCGATTTTATGTTTCGAGGTTGTTTGAGCGCAAGGACTGTTTTCGAGTTTTCGAATTTTCGTTTCGTTTCGTTGTGAGTAAAATCATTAAGTAGCGATCGTATTGTTTTCATCATATTTTTAAATTGTAAGCATGGATAGTATGTGGTTACAAGAGGTAATACACCTTGTTTACATTTTTCTGGTTCAGGTCCCTGTACTTTAGCACGATGGAAAGCCGCTTGAATTTTTCGAATGGGTAGTTGCAATCTAGAAGCCATTCTTTGAGTTCTTTTAAACGTTGTTGTACTAGTTCAGGATCAGAGACGAAAACGATTATTCTTTTGGCCAGATTAAACGGTATACTTTCCTTTATGTGCGATGGATGAGCACTATTAAAATCGAGGTATTTATGTATTTATGCTAATGAATGTTCCTTCAACAAGGATTATTTTGATGTCTAAGAAATTTAAAGTTTCGATATTTCGCGGTTCAGACACTTTATGTCCTAATTCCATAGTAAATTTGATCGATTCGTCGAGTTCATTTAAAGCGTTTTTTTAGCAAATACGGGTCTATTTCCCTTGGTAAAGTGATGAAACCGTCGTCCATGTAACGAAAATAGTTCTTCTCTATGTAGCAGCAAATGTCTGCGTTGAAATATTTTGGTAGAATTACCGGAAAAAGTTTTGTTTCTTCTAAATAACCAACAGTAAGGCAAGCGTAAGCCGGGGCGAATTTTGTTCCCATTGCAGTTCCTTTTACCTGTTTATACATATCATTATCAAAACAAAAATTATTATTCTCCAGAACGAACTTCGCAGATTCTAGAATAAAGTCTTTTGTAAATCTTTGAGGTATTAAGTCGCGGCGTCTTTCGACCCAGTATTTAATTGCATCTAATCCGAGATTATGGGGTATACTTGTATATAGGCTTGTAACATCATAGGAATATAAGTTAGATGGCTTTATAAATTCTTGTGGTAACTTGCGAATGAAGTCCCAGTCATCTTTTACGTAGGTTTTCAAGGTTGTTACGATTGGTTTCAACAGTGTATCCAGAAATTCACTTAGTCTTTGCGTGGGAGCTACTGGTCCTGCAATGATTGGTCTCCCTTTTAGATCTTGTGGAGGTGCCATTTCGACATAATCAGTATGTGATGAATTTATCTGATCAATTATTGGTTTGCTCTTATGGATTTTTGGTAAAACATAAAAATTGCTTGTCTTCCATTCGAATTCTGTTATAAATTTTTGTTCATTCTTCGTTAAACAGTTTTCGTGTTTTTTATGAGTTTTTTCAGGTTTGTCATCACAATGTTGTCCTCGTTTGAAGCGACTTTAATGTAGGTATTTGAGTTAAGGTGGCCTTCTAATACTAGTACATCTCGATAAAAATTTTTGTCCATTAATACAAAGTTTCCACTTTTATCCGCTTGCTTGATTATTATATTATCATTTGACGTAAGTTCTTCTAGGGCTTGTCGTTCCTCTTTGGTGAGGTTATCTTCGATATTTGTTTTTTCGGGTTGTAGATATTCAATGAGATTACAAACATTGTTTACTTCATGGTTCTCCGTATATATGGGTCTATTCGATTTGTTTCTATGAATGGATATATCGTTACTTTCTTTATCAAAAAATACTTCTTGAATTTTCACTCTTCTCGTAAACTTCTTGGGAAAAATTTGGAAAAATTGGGAAAAACTTCTTGGGTAAGTTGGGAAAAATCGAAATTGACAATGTAGTGATAAGTTTAAAATGTAAAACGTTAGATTTCATCCATGCTAGGCGTGTTCTGTATGTTTTCCATGTTAGGTGTGTTCTGTATGTGTTCTTCTGTTTCTTAACGTCCAAATTCAAATGGGTCACAATTCAGGACTCCACAGTTCTGGTTGTGATTGGTTTTGATGCAACCAGCACAACAAGTATTTTAGGACCTTCACAGATACCGTTTAAAGCACATGCCTGCATTGCTGCTTCATTTTTCATTTTTCATTTTTTTTCATTTTTAAATATTTAAACAGGTTACAGATTTCAGTAATAAATAACTGCTTTACAAATTGACCTGTGGAAAAACAGAAAAGCCTAAATTAATGAGAATTATAATACAATGTACAAAAGAGCATAACTGGACACTGGACACTGCTTGTGCACTGCAGTGCACTGACTGCATACTGCTTGTGCTAGTTGTACAGCTTGTTCTAGTTGTGCTATTTGTGTTGGTTGGGCTTGTTGCAACAAATGTGCCAGTAGTGCTAGTCGTGCTAGTTGCCCTGATTCGTTTAACTGTGTCACATGTAGCAAAACCAACGGTGAAAGACTGAGGGATAAAGGTAGATCAACGTAATTTATATAACAAAAGCAGTCCCTTCAAAATAGCATCAACTACTTTGCATAACAATAGAAAAGCAAAGCAATTATCATTTTAGTACTCCTGTTCTAAAATGCTGTGACAATCTCACATTGTTGTCGCAGAGATAGAGAATTTTCCATCTCTTCAACACTCTGCGACACTCTGCAATCAATTGAAACACCTTTTTTTCATTACATGTCACTTTATAATATTATACAGGTCAAATAGATTCATACATAGTTACAAAAGAAATTGGCGTGACTAATTTACAACATTATGCAAAACAAAATCTATAAAAAGAGAGCGTAAAATGAAAAAGACTTGTCCCGGTCCATAGCTATTCTTTGACCAGCTATCGCAACCAGCACAACTAGCACAGATATCACAAACAGCTTAAATGGCATAACCATCACAACTGACACAACTGTCACAATCAGCACAACTGGCACAACTAGCACAATTATCACAACCGGCACAACTAGCACAATTATCACAACCGGCACAACTAGCACAATTATCACAACCAGCACAACTAGCACAATTATCGCAACCAGAACAACTGGCACAACCAGCACAACTAACACATCCAGCACAACCAGCACAACTGGAACAACTAGCACAATTATCACAACCAGCACAATTAGCACAATTATCACAACCAGCACAACTAGCACGATTATCGCAACCAGAACAACTGGCACAACCAGCACAACTGGCACAACCAGCACAACTGGCACAACCAGCACAACTATCAAATCCAGCACAACTAGCTCAAACCAGCACAACTGGAACAACTAGCACAATTATCACAACCAGCACAACTTTCACAACCAGCACAACTGGCACATCAATCAGCACAACTGGCACAACTATCACAACCAGCACAACTTTCACAACCAGCACAACTGGCACATCAATCAGCACAACTAGCACAATTATCACAACCAGCACAACTAGCACGATTATCGCAACCAGAACAACTGGCACAACCAGCACAACTGGCACAACCAGCACAACTGGCACAACTAGCACAACTATCAAATCCAGCACAGCTAGCTCAAACCAGCACAACTGGAACAACTAGCACAATTATCACAACCAGCACAACTTTCACAACCAGCACAACTGGCACATCAATCAGCACAACTGGCACAACTATCACAACCAGCACAACTTTCACAACCAGCACAACTGGCACATCAATCAGCACAACTGGCACAACTATCGATACCAGCACAACTATCACAACCAGCACAACAGGCACAACTATCGCAACCAGCACAACTAGCACAACCAGCACAACTATTGCAACCAGCATAACTGGCACAACTGGCATAAGTAGCATAACTGGCGCAACTAGCACAACTACCACAACCAGCACAACTGACACAACTACTCTCGAGTACCGAATAAACTGGGGGGTTAGGATAAACAGGGGGGTTAATCAGGGGGGTGGGGGGCTTAGATAAATTTGAAATAGTCGTTTTCGCAGCTGTACGCGTATCTTTTATATATTTATGTGAACAGTGATGTTACTGATACACTTACTTATGAACTCTGGTTCTTTTGAATGCACTTCTTGAGACATTTTTGCGTTTACTCAGAAACTATGCTTACTAGCGTTTCATTTTTCCAAAAATGAATAAAAGGGGGGTTGGAATAAGGTCGGAGGGTGGAAATATTTCAAAATTAACTAGCGGGGGGGGGGACGATTATTCAGTATCAGAATCCGATCAACCCACACAACTAGCACAACCAGCACAACTAAAACAACTGGTACAAGTAGTTGTGCCAGTTGTGCTGGTTGCGATAGTTGTGCCTGTTGTGCTGGTTGTGATAGTTGTGCTGGTTGTGATAGTTGTGCTGGTTGCGATAGTTGTGATAGTTGTGCTAGTTGTGCCAGTTGTGCTGGTTGTGATAGTTGTGCTGGTTGTGCCAGTTGTGCTGGTTGTGCTGGTTGTGATAGTTGTGCCAGTTGTGCTGGTTGCGATAGTTGTGATAGTTGTGCCAGTTGTGCTGGTTGTGCCAGTTGTGATAGTTGTGCTGGTTGTGCCAGTTGTGCTGGTTGTGATTCTTGTGTTGGTTGTGCTAGTTGTGATAGTTGTGCTGGTTGTGCCAGTTGTACTGGTTGTGATAGTTGTGCTGGTTGTGCTGGTTGTGATAGTTGTGCTGGTTGTGCCAGTTGTGCTGGTTGTGATAGTTGTGCCAGTTGTGCTGGTTGTGACAGTTGTGCTGGTTGTGATAGTTTTGCTGGTTGTGCCAGTTGTGCTGGTTGTGATAGTTGTGCTGGTTGTGCCACTTGTGCTGGTTGTGCCAGTTGTGATAGTTGTGCTGGTTGTGCCAGTTGTGCTGGTTGTGATAGTTGTGCTGGTTGTGATAGTTGTGCTGGTTGTGCCAGTTGTGCTGGTTGTGCCAGTTGTGATAGTTGTGCTGGTTGTGCCAATTGTGCTGGTTGTGATAGTTGTGCTGGTTGTGCTGGTTGTGCTGGTTGTGATAGTTGTGCTGGTTGTGCCAGTTGTGCTGGTTGTGATAGTTGTGCCAGTTGTGCTGGTTGTGACAGTTGTGCTGGTTGTGATAGTTGTGCTGGTTGTGCCAGTTGTGCTGGTTGTGCCAGTTGTGCTGGTTGTGCTGGTTGTGATAGTTGTGCTGGTTGTGATAGTTGTGCTGGTTGTGATAGTTGTGCTGGTTGTGCCAGTTGTGCTGGTTGTGCCAGTTGTGATAGTTGTGCTGGTTGTGCCAATTGTGCTGGTTGTGCTCGTTGTGCTGGTTGTGCTTGTTGTGATAGTTGTGCCAGTTGTGCCAGTTGTGCTGGCTGTGATAGTTGTGCTGGTTGTGCCAATTGTGCTGGTTGTGCCAGTTGTGCTGGTTGTGCCAGTTGTGCTGGTTGTGATAGTTGTGCTGGTTGTGATAGTTGTGCCAGTTGTGCTGGTTGTGATAGTTGTGCTGGTTGTGCCAGTTGTGCTGGTTGTGATAGTTGTGCTGGTTGTGCCAGTTGTGCTGGTTGTGATAGTTGTGCTGGTTGTTCCAGTTGTGCTGGTTGTGATAGTTGCATTTTCACAAAGCTCAATTGATTAAAAGAGGTGCGTACAACTGTATGGATCGTCTTTACGCAAAGTTTCATTTGATCCTCAAAGGATTCACTGTAGCTATCATACTGTTCTATCGTATTGGCAGGCAAAGTAGTTGATTTTATTTTGAAGGGACTGTCTTTGTCATGCAAATTATGTGAACTCACTTTTTTCCCCGACGTTCAACTTTAGTTTTGCTAGTTGTAAAGCAACGAAGCACAACCAGAGTCGTTTGGTCCTAAATGGTGACGGGTATATCCAAATTCGTGGGTGGGTCCTGCCAATTTTGGCTTAGCAGGCAAACCTCGGGCTAGGCCTGGGGTATCGGCGGTGAATTCCGGACGGTTAAGGTTCGGAGGTCTAAGGAGCCGAAACTTTCCTTCGAAATTGCAAAACAGAATTATCACGTTCAACTTGCATTATTTTGTGCTTCTCTTCTTAACAGTTAACAATTTTTCGCATCCTCCTGTGATTTCTGTAGCTCTTCTTTTCCGTTGGGTTGTGTAGGCCTAAATTCTCGCGTGGCGGTATATTCCGGACGCAAAGTTTATTGTCGATTTGGCGTGAGAAACGTTACGTTTCGTTGGTGATTCTTTTATGTTTTATTCTGCTATCTCTTGAAAGTTATTTTGTTTAGTTTTTATCGGCATCACTCAGCTTGTCTTGCATATCTGACAAGTTGAACACCATTGAGCAGTTGATTGCAACAAAGAACGTCGAGACCATCTTTTCGAATGCACGCAGGGGCACTGTTCGTTTATGAGGGATTTACAGTTAGCAGGAGTTTATTGTAAAAACTCAAGATATGCGAAAAGATCAAGTAATAGATGGATAACATGAAAATGAAATGCAAGTTTCTTTTGCAATTAAAGGATTTTGTGAAATGGGTTTCATGAACTGATTGTCCAGCAAATACCGCCGTCCGGAGTTTGCCGCCGATACCCTAGGCCTAGTCAAAAAACAAAACAAAACAAAAGAAAAACACAAGCAAATTCATACTTCAACCAAAGTTTTCACTCTTACCAGATTAATAGGCCCCCAGTCATTCTTCCCGAATTCTGTAAGTCACCATCAACACAATCACCTTGTGCCATCTTTGTAACAAATGTTTCCAACGAAATACGTACCTACTTTCGAACTTTGTGATGGCCAACACAAGGGCCTAAATCAAAAACCACGATCAAAACCAGTGAAGTTATCAACAAAAACAGCAACAACAACAAATTATTGGCGGGAATTTCTCCTCGTTTCTCTTTGGGGCAATTACACGTTGTGTAATTAGTGGCAGGAAGTGTGCATTAACGACACTTTTCCCCGCGATCAACTCAGAAAAATTCACAATACTGCGGCCTTTTTTCACTATCTCGTGCAAGGATTGCCGGTGAATGTAGATGATTTGGACTAAGCTTCCTATTTCATCCACTGGAAATCCCAGAACTTGCAGGATCCGGCAAACCTTCCAAAAAGCTAGCGGGGTGGCGAGACTTGCCCTATTGCGGGATTATACTTCTCGGTAGGCCTTGCCCACCTCCGCACCTTCCATGCCCCCTGCCACTAATGACACTTCCCAAGCCCCACAAATGGTATGTAGGCAGAATAGTTAGATGCAATTTAGAGATTTATTTTCATGACGTTACAGATAAATTCTGTCTCTTTATCAACAACAATCTCAAGCTTGCAAGTCGCTTTGAACACCCCCCCCCCCCCGATTCCAGGGGGTCATTTCTAGTCAGCCTCTCCCCCCTTAGCTGTTTAGGTGTGACAACCGAAAAGCCTGTGTCACGTTAGATGCCAGTGATAACACAAATTTACTCATGGAAAACCTAGACGATCAGTTCATTTCACAGACAGCCTCACCTGGCATCTAATGTCACACAGAGGCCATTTCTCCAGGGCAAGGGTACTATAGAACAGATTAAAATCAACATTTCATAGAACTCCACATAACTACTTATTTTACCAAAAACCTTCAAACAACGCAATGGAGATTAAATGGAAGTTCGGGCATAGCGTGAACTGTGGTTAATCGATATAAGTGCTCTACTCATTGAACAAACATGATTCATGCAACTCTTTGAGAATAGTTTTGACCAGTCGAATCAAAAAGGAAAAAAAAAACAGGAAACCCATATTTGCCTTCGACTAATTCCGATTCAATAATCTTGCGTAGGCTCGTAATGCATCAAAGGGTCGTTAAGTAAGTCAGTTTCCTTAACCTCGCTTACGTCCATATGAATATGAGGCACATACACAAGTATGATATTATAACAATAAAGAAGTAAAATTCTTTGAGTCATGCAAGTCCATACCGCAACACAGTTTAAACAAATGAACACTTCACAATACTATGTAAACAATGCGCGCGGTTGAATTCCCCGTACATGGCCACTTAATTAGCGAATTTTTACGAAGTGATACCGTGGGTGGGCAATTCTTCTTATTTGAATAAGATACTAACGAGGCAAAGAAAAATAGCGTGGTTTCTTTATCAAAACAGTGCTCGACTAGCACCCAGACCCTCCTGCATGGTACTTATTAATCTTTCCCGCGCGCTCAGTCACTTCTCAAAACTTGAGGCGCAGAGAGGATCAAAACCTCAAGTCAGATCAAGCGTTGTCACGAAATAAACGAAATTGTTGAGAATCCTCGTTGTGCGTTGTGCTACGCTCCCTCACCCACGAATTTGGACGTTAAGAAACAGAAGAACACATACAGAACACACCTAACATGGAAAACATACAGAAAACGCCTAGCATGGATGAAATCTAACGTTTTACATTTTAAACTTATCACTACATTGTCAATTTCGATTTTTCCCAACTTAGTTTTTCTATACTTAGCTCATATACGTTACTCGAAACCCTTCGTTTTCTTTATTGTTTCCCTCACCCGTCTCTTAGTCATAGCATACAATGCTGAATCAGGTATACTTAAATAGCAAAGCACAGCATAACCTACAGCTACTCAGACACCAAACACAAATCAACAACATGTCGTGCAATTGAAGAATCAAATTGGCCTATCCAAAAACGCTACAAAATCCAAACAAGCTAGACGACAGCCTTGAGGGTCCAAGCTTAGACTTCATAATGGATTCTGCTGTCAAAAATACAAGTGATACGCCATATTCACCAGCAGTAGTCAGAATGGGATCAAGAGGGGGCAAGTCTCGCCTTAGAAAAAACAAAAACAGGAGAGAAGCCTATGCTTATAGTACCCCAACTTCACATACAACAAAGCAAAAACAAAATTTAAACTTAGCAACTGCACAAAAACAACAACAACAACAACAAAACACAAAAGAACATATTATCAACAAACTGGCAGCTCATAAAGTTTCTATGAGATACCATAAAGGATGGGTGGAAAAACTATGAGAAGGGATTCACCTTCAGAAATACCCTGATTTTACCCACCCACGAACAGACATCAAAATGATTACAAAAATGTCAAAGCCGCTCGTTGATAACATACATACAGCAATCAACAACTTTCAAAAAGCTATAAGCACGGCCCTCCTTGAACATCACAAACAAACCTTAACCGAAGAGGAAAAAGCAATAAAAATCTTAACAAACACCTTCGAAAAAGGTTACAACAACAAAACAATTACAGAAGAAATTATTCCTAAGGCTGAGCTACGCTCCCTCACCCACGAATTTGGACGTTAAGAAACAGAAGAACACATACAGAACACACCTAACATGGAAAACATACAGAACACGCCTAGCATGGATGAAATCTAACGTTTTACATTTTAAACTTATCACTACATTGTCAATTTCGATTTTTCCCAACTTAGTTTTTCTATACTTAGCTCATATACGTTACTCGAAACCCTTCGTTTTCTTTATTGTTTCCCTCACCCGTCTCTTAGTCATAGCATACAATGCTGAATCAGGTATACTTAAATGGCAAAGCACAGCATAACCTACAGCTACTCAGACACCAAACGCAAATCGCCAACATGTCGTGCAATTGAAGAATCAAATTCTTTCCGACACTTGCCTGTTAGTTTAAACCATGCCGGATACTACTTTGATCATAACTATTTCAGATCATGCTACACCTTCAGTACGTCAAAGAAAATTGAAAGAATTCCAAAACCAAAATGGCGTCACGCTTATTCACAGATTGCTAGGCAGGAAACGAAGACACAAGATGCCGATTACACCAGATGCCGTGAAGAACACTATGCAAACCATAGAGCTGAAAGCACGTGATGTTGAAGAAACTCACAAAAGAACACTGAATAAGAAACTCAAAGCACGCAGTGATGTATTCTGGACATTCACACGTTCAACTGAAATGGTAAAGCTCTATTCAGACTGTCTCGAAGAAGAACCACCATATGTTCCCAAAAAATGCAGAGAAGAAAATGCCGTATGCAACAAGCTTTCTGAGCACAAATTACCTGCAGAAATTGAAATCTTGCAACTCAGAGCACGAGAAAATGAGAAAAAACTTGAAAAGATCGATGGCGAAACAAGTGAATTCTTCCAGTCTAAAGTACAAGAGGAAGACGTTCTCAAAGAACTAAAAAGTACGTGGGAGAAAAAAGCAAAAGAAGACGAAACAGGAATCATAAAAAGATGGGAAAAGCGAATCAAAGAAGAAAAAGATATTTTCCATAAAGACAAGACAAACAACGGTCAAAGTCCAAAGCCGAATCAGAACCAAGAACAGGCAAGCACAAGGGCAAACAACAACAACAGCGAAAACAACAGACCAAGTGGAAGACCAGCTAATAAGCCTACACAATGGAATCCAACTACGCAATGCAAGTCAACTCGACCAAGAACACAGAATTTCGTATCTCCTCAAATCCAAGCAACAGGTTTTCGTACACCTTCCGCACCGAACATCCACCCAGCCTCAAAAAACTTTCACAGCAGCCACCTTCCACAGCCTCCACGCCCCTTACCGCTAAGCTCATCAACCTTTCATCTTTCTCCTTGGCCCAACGACACACTCTATTATTGAGCAAAGGCCCCAAATTTACTCCAGTTTCACCACCAAAAACCCAGTTTAAAAGTGATATGAAGAACTTTACGAGAAGAGTGAAAATTCAAGGAGTATTTTTTGATAAAGAAAGTAACGATATATCCATTCATAGAAACAAATCGAATAGACCCATATATACGGAGAACCATGAAGTAAACAATATTTGTAATCTCATTGAATATCTACAACCCGAAAAAACAAATATCGAAGATAACCTCACCAAAGAGGAACGACAAGCCCTAGAAGAACTTACGTCAAATGATAATATAATAATCAAGCAAGCGGATAAAAGTGGAAACTTTGTATTAATGGACAAAAATTTTTATCGAGATGTACTAGTATTAGAAGGCCACCTTAACTCAAATACCTACATTAAAGTCGCTTAAAACGAGGACAACGTCGTGATGACAAACCTGAAAAAACTCATAAAAAAACACGAAAACTGTTTAACGAAGAATGAACAAAAATTTATAACAGAATCCGAATGGAAGGCAAGCAATTTTTATGTTTTACCAAAAATCCATAAGAGCAAACCAATAATTGATCAGATAAATTCATCACATACTAATTATGTCGAAATGGCACCTCCACAAGATCTAAAAGGGAGACCAATCATTGCAGGACCAGTAGCTCCCACGCAAAGACTAAGTGAATTTCTGGATACACTGTTGAAACCAATCGTAACAACCTTGAAAACCTACGTAAAAGATGACTGGGACTTCATTCGCAAGTTACCACAAGAATTTATAAAGCCATCTAACTTATATTCCTATGATGTTACAAGCCTATATACAAGTATACCCCATAATCTCGGATTAGATGCAATTAAATACTGGGTCGAAAGACGCCGCGACTTAATACCTGAAAGATTTACAAAAGACTTTATTCTAGAATCTGCGAAGTTCGTTCTGGAGAATAATAATTTTTGTTTTGATAATGATATGTATAAACAGGTAAAAGGAACTGCAATGGGAACAAAATTCGCCCCGGCTTACGCTTGCCTTACTGTTGGTTATTTAGAAGAAACAAAACTTTTTCCGGTAATTCTACCAAAATATTCAACGCAGACATTTGCTGCTACATAGAGAAGAACTATTTTCGTTACATGGACGACGGTTTCATCGCTTTACCAAGGGAAATAGACCCGTATTTGCTAAAAAACGCTTTAAATGAACTCGACGAATCGATCAAATTTACTATGGAATTAGGACATAAAGTGTCTGAACCGCGAAATATCGAAACTTTAAATTTCTTAGACATCAAAATAATCCTTGTTGAAGGAACATTCATTAGCACGGATATCTATTACAAGGAAACAAACCCACACAAATACCTCGATTTTAATAGTGCTCATCCATCGCACATAAAGGAAAGCATACCGTTTAATCTGGCCAAAAGAATAATCGTTTTCATCTCTGATCCTGAACTAGTACAACAACGTTTAAAAGAACTCGAAGAATGGCTTCTAGATTGCAACTACCCATTCGAAAAAATTCAAGCAGCTTTCCATCGTGCTAAAGTACAGGGACCTGCACCAGAAAAATGTAAACAAGGTGTATTACCTCTTGTAACCACATACTATCCATGCTTACAATTTAAAAATATGATGAAAACGATACGATCGCTACTTAATAATTTTACTCACAACAAAACGAAAATTCGAAAACTCGAAAACAGTCCTTGCGCTCAAACAACCTCGAAACATAAAATCGTTACTGACAAGTTCAAAGTTTAGCTCACAACCCAGGACTTCAAATAAAGCAACGCCAGGAATCCACTTGTGCAACAATTCTCGCTGCAAACTTTGCAAATCGTACCTACAACCTGTTGATTCGTTTACAACAGCAAATAACACGATTTGGAATATCAGATCACATATCACTTGCCATTCAAAGAACATCGTTTACTTTTTATCATGTAACTTATGCCAAGGAAGAACAAACTACATTGGACAAACAACGAACCTGCGTAATGGAATGAACAATCACATATCCGAGTCAAGAACAGGGATTTCGTCATGTGTCTTCCCACGACACGTCTTTGAATGTGGAAATCAAAATAAAAACCTGAAAGAACCTTTCTTTAAAGTATACGCTTTTATGGCATTAAAAAGCCCACACCTGTTGACCACTTAAGAAGACCAACTATTCAGATCAGGACATGCCCTCTTAAATTAACCTCATTTATCTCAATTATGTATCAGTTTACTTAACAACATGTATATATAGGTTTGCTTTGGTTTTGTTAGTCACACTCTGATGATAACATAGGTTTGAAAGGCCTCAGTGTGCCAAGTTCATAGACCTTTTTTCGTTTCTTGCATCTGCTATTTCTATACTATATTTCATCGTACAACGTTTACCAAATATATGGCATAACATACATGTTTTCCAGTGTGGATACACTGGATGCCCTTCACAGATTTCTAATCTAATCTACACCTTGTACTTGTGTATCTACAGTTTGCATATCTTTTAGGCAGTAACAAATGTAATTCCTTGACTTCACTGTCAGATGGATAGGGCTCAGCACCTGGTACTAGGTGCCCACTACTTGAACCTCATGACAAGGGGTTATGGACTCAATTAGCACTGTACTTCTGTGTGCTTGGCGCTAAAAACCGCAACTTCATCTTCACCATCATCTTCACCCTATGCAACAAGCTGCTTTTGGTCTGAACTCTACCCATTAGACCTGTCTAGCATGGGAAGCCCTGCATGGAACCAAAGTTCCAGCTAGCAAAACTCTTAGGGTCATAGAGTCACTCAAGCATCTTCACCACGTCAAGGTAACAGCTTATTAAGATGGCTATTTACGAACAAAACCAAACAATGGACATCAGAGTCAACAAAAAGTGGCAACAATATTTACAATTCTATTTACATTATGGGAAATATGCAGGATAACAGCAGGGAGGATAACAGTCAGGAAAAGATTCATCTTCTAAAATTTGTCTGAACAACGAAGGTAGCCCATGTTTTGATGATAAAACAAATGCTGATACGTTTAAGGCTTTCTTTTCAAATTTAGCCTCTAACCTAGTTAAAAAACTCCAACGGACTCCTCACAAGCTAGACGAGGTGCGTAAGTACTACCAACACCTTAACGATCTAGTCTAAAACACCACTCAGGTCAGAACACCAGTGAACACCAGTGAACACCGATGACCACCAATGAACACCAATGAACACCAATGAACACCAGCCAAAATTGTTGGAACACCAATGAACACCGATGACCACCAATGAACACCAGCCAAAATTTTTGGAACACCAATGAACACTGCTGAACACCAATGAACACCGGCCAAAATTTCGTGAACACCAGTGACTACCCGTGAACACCAGTCAAAATGATAAGAACACCAGTGAACACCAGCCAGAATTTTGCGAGCTCCAGTCAGAAACTGAAAACCGTGCAAGTATCATAGCGGAGACCGAGGGGCATTTCACTGTTTCAAAAAAGCGTACGAGATTCTTGGCGGATTTTTCTTGAAAACAAAACGATTTTCGCCAAAGGCGTACGAGATTTTTCGGAAGTGAGATGCCCTTCGGCGGAGACCACTCAGTACACATATTTTTTAAAAGAAACTGAGAAGTCTGGCCGTAACCGAAAGCTTTCTTCTACCTTTCTCTCCTGAAAATTTCAAAGCAAGGTGGTTTGAACTCTTCCCAATGCTTGGACATTACTCCCGTACTTTCCAAGTAATATGATACATGAAACCAGTGAGAATAAAGTAATGCTGGAGTTTCTTAATCTTTTGGCAGTCCAAGAGTCTGTTTTTTGCAAAAAATATGAGCATTTCAAAGTTAATATGCAGCATGTGGGCAGGGATGGCGCGACCGGGGGTGCTTGGGGGGCAGGAGCCCCCCAAAAAAATTCACTGAGCCCCCCCCCATCGGCACTTGAATTTTTGAAAATTTCTGTGCACTGTCGGCACTTGCGTAACTTGCTTGTTATGCTTTTAGAGAGCGTAGTCGCATTCTAAGCCAATCTGAAAGGTATGGCCCCCGGGGGGGGGGGGGGGGGTTACATGACTTGCGGATGGACGGGAGTCTGCCGCCCGGTTTTCAGAAAGGTACCTTCTTCTAATTACCGAAACTTGCTGCCATACCCACTTTTATGATGAATTTTGGCGGAAAAACCACCCATTTTTGACTATTTGTCGCCAATTTCTGGAAAACCCACCCATGTTTATGGAAAATCTGCCGAAAAGGGACCCTTGTCTGGAGAATTTTGGGCCCAAAAACCCACCCATATGGGCGGCAAATACCCGTAGCCTCAACATGTTATGTACCCCCCCCCCCCACGGGGTATGGCCTGTAAAAATTTGCTCGCCTCGCTCGCCGTCGGCACTCTGGCAGTTTTTGCCCCCCCCAGTATTTATTCCCTGGCGCCATCTCTGCATGTGGGGGACAGGGATGAGGCAATGACGTTCTCTGAGAATAAAGGCAGCACCCACGTGTTAGGTGTTTATCACGAGTGAGAGATTTGTTGAATTCTGGAAACAGAAAACGCTGATACAATGAATATACTCAATAAATTTATAAATCATTAGTGATGAACAATTTGTCATTTAGAATATTTTAAGCAACAGAACCAGCAGCTAACGAAATTCATCATTTAATTTCAAACACAGTGAAGACCAGCATACAAGATATGCTCACCATTGTTTGGCCTTGGAATTAAGAAGCGGAAGAATGAATCATGCATCAAAATCCAGGAGGAGCCTCTCTTGTCTGAATAACTAGGAGCTCGTCATTAACAATGGTTATTGCTATATGAACAATATACCTTTTCAACATTTCAATTTGTCATTTTCAATGCCTGAAAGAATTACATTGAAATACAAATACTACAAGCACACCCCCGTGATACATAGTACTAAGGGTTCAGAAACAAATATTGCAATGTTTGTTATGCAAATCGCACCTTTCCATGTCCTTTCAACAGGCAGAGGAGAAACTGTTTGTCATGGCTACAGTAATTCTTTTCTTGCTTCTTCCCAGGCATTCGTCTTAGTATTTTGCCCCCTCCAAGCATCCGGAATTCATAATCATACAAAGTTAACAAGAAGTGCAATAATTTCCCTGAAGGTAGTCTGAAACTGTATCGCACAACATTATGCCAATGTTCTCAAATTTCTGGCTGGTGCTCATTGGTGTTAGTAAAATGTTGGTTCGTGTTCACTAGTGTTCATTGGTGTTCCAAAAATTTTGGCTGGTGTTCATTGGTGGTCATCGGTGTTATTGGTGTTCCAGCAATTTTGGCTGGTGTTCATTGGTGTTCATTGGTGATCATCGGTGTTCACTGGTGTTCACTGGTGTTCTGACCTGAGTGGTGTTTTAGACTAGACCCACCTTAACCTTACCGAGCCATTCTCACTTGCCCCCACTTCTCTTGAAAATGTTCTGAAGCTCTTAGAAGGAATAAACTCTTCAAAAGCGACTGGGTTGGATAATATTGCAGGGAAATTTCTCAAAGATGGTGCAACTGTTTTAGCAAGGCCAATAACCGAATTGTGCAATCTCTCAATCCTTCTATCTACTTTTCCCGATGGTTGCAAACAAGCAAAACTGAAACCACTTTTTAAAAAAGGATCAAAGGGCGATCCCAAAAACTACCGACCTATTTCTTTGCTTTCACAACTCTCTAAAATTGTTGAAAAGATTATCCATGGACAAGTACAAAAGTACCTTGATGATAATAATATCCCATACAGATACCAATCTGGCTTTCGCGCACATCACTCAACTGATACTTGCCTCTCCTACCTGAATAATAAGATTCTCCAAGGATTTGAAACTGGTATGTTCACGGGTATGATTTTGATTGACTTACAAAAAGCATTTGACACAATTGACCACTAAATTTTCTTGGATAAAATAACATGTCTTGCTTTTAGTGACTCTGCCATTTTATGGTTTAAATCTTACCTTCAGGACCGATCATTCTCAGTCAACATCGGGAAGGAATACTCAGACCCTGGAAATTTGTCTTGTGGGGTCCCTCAGGGGTCAATTCTTGGTCCACTCATTTTCCTCCATTACGTGAATGACATGGCGCGGGCTGTTGACTGCGACTTGCTTCTGTACGCGGATGATTCTTGCCTAATCTTTAGAGACACAGATGTCGAGCGTATTGAAAACAACTTGAATAGAAACTTTAACTCTCTCTGCAACTGGTTTGTTGAAAATAAGCTAAGTATACACTTTGGTGAGGATAAAACCAAATCCATTCTTTTTGCACGGAAAAAATACAAAAACCTAAAAAAGATGGATATTAGGAGGGGTGATATAGAAATCAAACAACACTCAGTGGTCACATATCCTGTTTTGGATGAGAATCTCTCTGGGGAGTCGATGGTGACCAAAATGCTTGGAAAAATAAATGGCAAGCTAAAATTCCTGTACAGAAAACAAAATTTTCTGGATTCCTCCCTTCGTAGGTTGCTCCTAAATGCTCTAATTCAACCTCATTTTGATTATGCTTGTAGCTCATGGTACCCAATGTTAAATAAGAGGCTGTCCAAAAAAATCCAGGCGGCTCAAAACAAATGCATCCTATTTTATCTTAATTTAAAAAACACAGCACACGTTGGGGCCACAGAATTTAAATCTATAAACTGGCTCCCTACCAAGCACAGAGTAGAACAAAATATCTGTGTTAATATAATTAAATTTTTCAACGGAACTGCCCCAGCTTATGCTGACGAAATGTTCCATCCAGCCAACCAAAGTCGAATAACGCGAAGGTCTAAGTTTAGACCAAACGTTCCTTTTTGTAAGAGTAGCACAGGCCAAAAATGTCTATCTTACCAGGGGCCAAAAATATGGAACAGTCTCGCATCAGACTTGAAATCTACCAACAATGTCAACACATTTAAACATAAGATCAAAGAAAATTTTTTTAAAGATATACAAAGGAAGGAAGATGATGTATATGTGTATTATTAACATCTCACACACTCTCTTACTACTGATTTGGTTCAAATAAAAATATTTCAACAACTACTAGAATTTTCTTTTCTTCCATTAAAATTTTTCTTTCATTGACACCTTTGGAGGGACCATTATGGAATCAAGGTCGCACTGACCTTTTAATGCTATCCCTGCCATTTTACCTAAGGGTGTTTTTAATTTAGATAGCTGTATATATTTTAATATCACACGCCTGTTATTAGACTTTTCTTTTCTTTTTAAATAGATTTATTGTATTTTAATATTTGATAGCATTTGTTATGTTGGCGAAGTTATACATACATACATACATACATACATACATACATACAAGTTAAGGGCATTTGACCTGATAAAAGGAGATTCACGATCTTCTATCCTGAAGCCATTCATCAAATCCAAACAAGCTGGAATCATCATCATGCCTACTTTCAACTTGGGACTGCCGGTCTTTTTCAAATAAAGAACTTATGTTGTTTTCCAGTTTGTCATCAATTTGACCCAAAGTTATTTTAAAAATATTCTCTGCTGTCAAGTTTGGGGTGTTGTCATTCCCAAACATGCCTACTGATGAATCATAATTTTGCAGCTCTGCTTCATTATCCATAACTTCTTCATCATCGATAGCTGCACAACTACAATTATTCTCAGTTGTTTCATCTGGCAATAACAAGGAATTAACCTGACTCACAATAATTTCTGGCTCCACATTTCCATTTGCACAAGTATTCTTATTCAGCCTGGGTCTTAATCCTTCTTTACACTTTTCAAATCCATATTCAGTTGGAGTGAGATAGTTGATGGTACTCTCAAATACTTGATTGTATTCATTGGCTTGAAATATTGCTCTTGCAAAAATTTCATCAAGAGCACCATCAACTGGTGGTACCTTTTTTAACTGGCCTTTAGCATACTGATATCCGATATCTCTCAGTAGCTTAAAATTTGGAACCTCATCAATAACAATTGACTCCCAACTAATTTGATCAAGTTTTCGAATGTAGACGTGAAACATGTGATAGTAAATTCTTGCATAGAGTAGAATGAAGGCTTTTTTGCAGTGTTGAGAATTACTCAGTGATCCATGGCTATCAACAAGAGAAGGAAGAATCTTATCCTTGCACGCTTGACTATAAACTGTCAGAGCTAGAGTTTTGGTGATGTGTCTAAGTCCAGGGCTCTTATCATTTCCTGTGTAGATACTGAGAGTGTCTCTAAAAGAATCTGATTCAGTTACATTGTCATAGAGCTTTTGGACATCAATACAGAAATTCATCCTCACTTTAGAACTCAAAGCTTGAAATTCTTCAACACTGGCATCTTCTTTGGCTTTTTTACAAGGCTTCCCTGTCTTAGCATCTACTGACTTGTGAATAGCACAGTAAATTCTAATCTCACGTGTCCTAATAATTTGACTGATAAGGTGATGTTCCAACAGCAAGGTGGTTACATTGTCAGCCTCAGGACAATTTATTACAATAGAACTGCCTTGAATAGTGGAGTTATGATCTAAAAATCTCTTCAATGCAAAAAATACAACTGTGTCTGCCTCTGGATGAAAGCAGCTGTAATCAAATGTCGATGTTAAGATGGTGCCAATCCTGTCAACTGTGTAAGATGTAAATATACCACAGTGGCCACCAATTATGACATGGGTAAAACTGTTTGGAAAATGCTTTGATCTTAGAAATGAAATATCCTGGCACGATCTAACATATGAAGTAATAATTTTCTGGCTACCATTGTCTCGATCCAGCCATCTGGTATTGTAAGATTTGATTAGCTCATTTTGATCAACATGAACACCAGTGTACTCTAATGGAGAGACTGGAACTGATGCCCTGGTTGCTTCTGTACATCCCTTTGTCTGGTCAGCACGATGGTCAAAAGTTTGGATAAAGGTGAAGTGTCTCTCCTTCTTTGCATATCTTCGTAAAATAGGAAGTACTGTCTGTTCAATTACATGAGTGCTCATTTCTTTGTAGGGGCAAGTTGGAATTTTAAGGTTACGGAAATCAAACATACAGTCCCTGATCATGCAAGTGATGTCATTCAAAGCATTGGTGGCAGTTTCAAAGGATGGGTCATTCAAGAAAGCAGATTCATAGGTTTTGAACAGCCATAATGTCAAATCTGACTTTTTTGCAAAATGCAAACTCACACCATCCTTCTTTAGCAACATTGCAACTTGCATGCCAGTAGACTGCAGTAAGAGCTCAGACATAACCTCCACTTGTTTCGTAGCATTGTTAAGAGCAGCCTTTTGTTGTATTTTTATGATAGACCTAGGGACAGTTAAAACTTCCGAAAATTTTGGATTCTGTAAACACCATCCACCAGGCTGTGCAATTTTAACAGATACAAACTTGTCAATCCTTTCCTTCCCAGTTTCCCGTACGTTCGAGAGTTGTAAATTGATGACATTGGTATTGGAATGTGAAGCATAGATTTCCGTTGCTTCAAAATCTTTGCGAGCTGTATTTACTTTAAGCTTCTCAAAAATCTTATTCAAACCCCTGTGCCAACATGCTCGCAATCGTATGAAAGAGTTTGCTCTGAACTGATGTTTTGATGGCTTTGCTTTAAAGCTGTTGATGTCCAATTCTGCTTTCAAATTGCTATGGCACTGCTGTCTTTCCTGGATCATGGATGCCTTGTTGTTAATGCATTTTGAACTGTGCCAAGTTTGAAGCAGTTCTTTGCACTATCATTAAACAAAGCTTCCAGATTCTGGTCTTGTGGTCTGCAGTGCCCTGGTTCTGATGATTTGTTTGAAACCCACAAGGTTCTTATTGCAGTTTCTCCAAAGGGCCTTAAAATTTCCATGTCACGGATATGATAGCAGAGAGCAGGGCCATAGTTAATACCTCTTGCAGTGAATTGTAAGGGAATGATAATCTTGGTAAAAGCATATCTAGGTCAAAGTCTCCATGTTTTTGCGCTTCTAGAAGTCCAAGTACAGAGAGTCCTTCTTCAAACAAATAATTTGCAATAACATTTAATTCAGGCTGACATTTTCCAAATTTCTTACAAAATTCCCATGCTTTTTCAATATCAGCATTATTGATGGATACTGCTTCATAATCACTGTGCAGTTTCATTTTCATACTTGAGATAAGCTAGCAGCAACTCAGTAATCCCAGCCATTATGTCGTGATAACTGATTAGAAGAGTCAAAATCCTTCATAGGCAATGGATATTGGACTTTACAAGCACTAGGGCTGTCCAGAAACGCAGCTGCATGTTTCTCAAGGTGGAATTTCCCATATCTCTTCATCAGCTTGTCATGTAGGTTTGCTAGTTTGCAGAACGATCCAAGGAAAATGGATGAAATCCATGCATAACGCAAAGGGTGCAAATGAAGAAGTTGATCTAGATGTGCTCATACCTGATAATCTGCCCATAAAACTATCGCTTTAGATGTTGGTGGATAGTCAATCCAGCTAAAAGGATGATCAAGCAAGGACACAAAGGAGGATTTCCAAATGAAATCTTCTGTAACTAGCATTTGGAATTCAGCTGTTACATTTTCAGTTTTGATTGAAGTTTGTAAATGATGATTTTCTGGGAGCATACTGTGAATTGTTTCAATGTGTTTCACTAGTTGTGTTTGTTCAATTTCATTGGCTTTTACACACTCAACTAGGAATTTGTTAAAATGTGTCAGCACATTTTGTGTGCTTTTTTGACCAACTGTCTTCTCAATTATGTCTAGTGATCTTTCAAAATTTATGATTGCTACTTCAAATTTCTTGCATGCAGCCAGTATCACACCAAGCTGATTGAAGGCAATGGCAAGAATGCTATAATTGCTTGGTAATTTTGCTGTTAAGGTATCACAGCATAGTTCTGCTTTCCCTAGAGCTGCAGTAAAGTTACCTTGGCAAGCAAAAGCACTGCTTGTGAGGCTGTTTGCACAAATAAAGTGATATGTGTCGATTATGTCACCCTCTTGAAGTGCTACAGCAGCGAGTATGTCCATACAGTGCTGGGCTGAGCCTAACTGCAGACTACAGTTTGCTGCATTGATCAGCATAGAATCACAAAGCTGTCTTTGGGAAACAGAGTTGAACTTGGCAAAAAGTGATGATTTAATGTCTTCTAGCTTGAGAATCCTGCAGCAAACATCAATCAAAAGGTCCCTTGACTTGGCTACAAAGCTCTGCTTTCTTAACAATTCTGCATAGATGATGGAAAAAATCATATTATCAGATTCAGAATAAAGTGAGGGCTGTTTGTTAGCATGCTCTAGAAGAGCCTCAATCGAGCTTGTTGCAATAAAAACACCATCTCTGTGATCTTTCAGTTTCTCAACAATTATTGTGATAATCTTTTTGGAGCCCTTTTCATTGTCAGAAATTTTGACTGGGTCACTTTTTGTTGTTTGGTTGTCAACAAAACCCCATGGTATAAAATACACTGGAGACATTGAAAGTTCATTCCGTGCATTAGCAGAAATTGTTTCTTGGTTAAACTGATTTGATACAAACAAGAAAGGTGAAGTGGCAATACTGGGGATGTAACATAGCTCATTGAGACCATAATCATTTGAAGTCAAATCCAACAGCTTTTTTACATCACTAACATTTGATGAACAAAGTTTTTCCATCCTCAGATGTGTTGTGTTTGATTTTGGAAAAACAGTTTCCCTTTGCAGTATTCTTTTGTCACTTGACTGGGCAGGCCCACAAACAATCTCATCACATGATAGGAACTCATGCAGCTCTACAACTTTGTTAAAACAGACCTTGAGAAATTTTAAGTGTTCATTTTTTTCTTGACTTGTCAGATGAAATACAGCTGTGTCAATATGTTGAGCTTCTGGTCTCTCAAACAAATCTAAGAAAACTTGCTGACCATTTACATACTCTAATTGAGATGTTAAAAAGTGTGTAAGCCTCTCTGCATTGTGGATAGATGTGGATTTGAGCATTGTTTCCAAATTGTCAGTTTCTATCCAATGCATATTTGATGGTGTATTTTGCAGAAAGGACTTGACCCCAACAGTATTCCACATGTGTCTGGCTACCTTACTATCCTTCAAATCAACAAAGTCAACAAATCAATCAACAAAACAAGTCAAAAGATTAAAAGTAACTGTTCCGCCATTGGGGACCACATTTTTAAGTTCGGCCAGATTGGATCCCTTGATGATTTTAATATTCTCAGCAAAACCGAGAATTCTTTTGACCTTCTTATCCAGGAAAGCCTCTTAATCCTTCGGGACCATCCTTCCCTTAATTCGCAGCAATCCTCAATCCCCCTGTTACTGTTCTGAGTTGTTTGTCTCCGTTCCTCTATTAGTATTACTGGTTTTACCGGTTTCTTAGCTGTTTTTCTCCCATTTTTGCTCACAGCTTTTCTTTATATGGCAATTTTTTATTTTTTTTCTATATTCCAATAAAAATTTACAATATATGTTACAAGCTACACTACCTACAGAAATACTCTACAATATAAGCTACACTACGCTACTTTCGGAAATGACTCCACAATACTACTATAACGATACCCCGAGGAGCAATAGACAATGTCTACCCCGAGGCCATTAAACATAAATATATATATAGAGGATTAGAAAACAAGACAAGAGAATTACGTGAACAAAGAGAACAACAAAGAGAACTACATGCAATCTACTCATAAGTTTTTGATAAACGAGGGAAGGTGGTGGAACGTAACGAGGTTTGCAATTGTCTCAATCAAATCGACCAGTTTTATGGATATACTGCAAGGTTAATTGCAATATATCTCTATTAACGTCATTAGAAAGACCTTTATCGTCATACAATAAAAGCTCGGTAAGAAACTTGTTTGAAGAATCAATATATCCATATGGTCGCAATAGTGAAAAAACTCCAGCGAGAAGATCTTGTCGTTCTTTGTCAAAGGAAGGGCAATGCAACAAAAAGTGTTCAGTATCCTCGACACCATCATTTGTGGGGCACATTGGATTTATTGTATCCCTAAAATTGTGCTTGAATTTGTGAAAGTTCAGTGCGCTAAGACCAACCCTTAGTTGAGTAATGTAGGATAGTCCTTTAGGGTCATGAATACCAAAAACGGATTTTGCAGGAGAGCGAATTTTGGATAGCAACTTTGACTTAAAAACAGCAACAGATGGTGCAGTTCTAACTTCTGGATCAAGTTTATTCCATTCGGATAAGCAGTGAGGATAGAAGGCAGACTGAAATTTTTCTGTTCTTGCCCCAATTCGCCCAATGACATCCTGATTGCGAAGAGAGTACTGCGACTGTTGAAACGGCGGAATTGGATTTATTGCATATGCAGGTGTTAAGTCATTCATAAACTTGTAAAACAAGGTGAGACGTCTACTCCACCTTCAAAGATTTAATGATTCCCAGCCCAACTCCGTGTATAGTTTCTCTCGTGATGTTCCTCTCCATGTTCTTGTCACAGCTAGTGCAGCAGAATACTGGACAGATTCTAATTTTTCCATCATATTTGACAAGGTGATATTCAGACTGAAAGCACACATCTTTGCAGGAACGTGGTATATCACATCCCCATAGTCTAGATGGGGTCGCACATAGAGTTTGTATAGTTCATTTAGGGTATGCCTGGGCAGATAACTGAAGAGATATTTCAGCATACCTATACCCTTTCTTGTTTTAGAGATAGCTTCTTTAACATGAGCAGAGAAAGACAACTTTTTGTCAAGGACAATTCCTAAATGCTTATGTTCATCTACTTTCTTCACCGGTATGTTATTGAAGAGAATATTTGGATGATCAATTTCGATTTTTTTCCTTGAAAACGTCAATTCGACAGCTTGCTTTTGAGGATCAGGATTAAATGACATTTTCCAGTCACGAGCCCACTGACTTATCAACTCCAAATCATGGTTCATGTCATTGGCAGATGTATTGGGATCTTCAACTACTGTGAACAACGAGGTATCGTCAGCAAATAGCTTTACATTGCACTTTAGATCTCTAGTTAGATCATTTATATACACAAGAGAAAGTAAAGGACCCAAGATAGAGCCCTGGGGAACGCCAGCAGAAATATCTCCCCAGGTAGAGCACTGCCCATTCAGAACGGTACGCTGTTTTCGATCTTTTAGAAAACTTTGAACAAGAGAGAGAAGTTGTCCTGATACACCACAGGGTTTTAATTTATAGACTAAACCATCATGCCACACCCTGTCGAATGCTTTGGAGATATCAAGATATACAGAACGAACATCAAGTGGAGGATTGCAGTCAAAGGCCTTGAAGATCGTATGCGTTATTGAGATTAACTGATTGATTGTTGAGTCACCGGGACGAAAACCTGATTGATTTGGGTTTAGTAGCTCACACGACACAAGATGCGAGTACAGGGAGTCATATATGATTTTTTCAAATATTTTCCCAAAGACTGGAAGAAGAGAAATTGGACGGTAGTTACCCTTCAGATTTTTCTCATTTTTCTTATGAACTGGAACTACGTTAGCATATTTCCATACTTGGGGAAAGAAACCATTTCTCAGACGGTTTGTGAATATTATCTTTAATGGAAAGACTAATGCAACATCACTTAATTTTATCATTCTTACAGATATATCATCCCAGCCATGTGCTTTGTTGGGATTTAGTGATCTTATGATATTTAGTATCGTGTCCTCGGAGATGATAAAATCATTTATCAGAGGTACCGTTACTGGGCTATCTCCTGGAATTTCACTGTCTGTGCTAATTGTGGTGCACTGAAGTATGAAATAATCATTGAATAATTGTGCCTTTTCAGTAAAATCTGTTATAAATATTCCATTCTCTAGAATTGGTGGTATTAAGGGAACTTTTGCCTTATTCAAAACAATGCTGATCAATGACCAATATGTTTTGCTGCAGGTCTCAGGATTAGCCAAAGCTTTCCCTACTCTTAGAAAGTAGTTTCGTTTAGCATCCTCGACCATTTTCGAACCTTCAGATATCATCTTTTGTATGCTTTCAAGCTTGTCGTTTGGCTGACCTTTACTGACAAAATTTTTATAAGCGCAAGTTTTGTTCCTTAAAAAGTTTTTAATAGTGTTTGTCATCCAAGGTGCCTTACGGGGCCTAATCGTTTTTGTTTCGTTTGGTATGAAATTAGAGTAAATATTCAAAAGAACCTCGTTCAGTAATTTATCCTGTTCATTAGGACATGAAATTTTGTCAAACTGTTCATGCCAACGAAACATTTCAATGTTGTGGCAATCTTGCCCCCGTTTTTGGACTATTTCCAATTCCCATAGGGTGTACCTCATTAGTATTTAATCGTAATTCCACCCAGTCAACTTGCTGAGGATGGACCTAGGAAGGTTCGAAACGTACTTAATTATCATGGCTTAGCCACTTGATTTATGTTAACATGGACTTGTCTCCTGATTTATTTCACTAATAACATGGACTTGTCACTTATTTAATTTAACATGGACTTGTCATCTTTGTTAATAATGAGCAAATGAACTAATGAAACATGAGCAAATTGAACATGTTTTTCTTCGTCGTACTCGCCTTTAGATTTATCATCAAGCTGTGCTTTCCAAACGATATCCTTCAAATCCTTTGAGTAGGAGAATGACAGACCAGTTTTGTTCAAAGCAGACATCAAATTCTTGCTACACGCAAGGGACACCTCATTGGATAAAACTTTCTGCAAGGGTGTAATTGCTTTGCAGTCCCTCATTTTCTGTTGTATGGTGTGAATAGAAAGGCATTTTAACAAAGTTGGGCATGCAGAAAAACTTGATGGTTGTATCCTTTCATTGCCGGGTGTCTACAAAACGTGGCCTACACCATTTGGCCTACCATTGGCTTACCTTTGGCTTACCTTTGGCCTACTGTTGGCTTACTTTTGGCTCACCACTGGCCCACTGCTGGCCTACCGGACTAGTATCAGCAACACTTATGACCTATGGACCTCCCACAATAACGTAATAAGGTTGTCTTGATTGGTTTTCCGTGCTTTCTTTGGAGATGTACCAGCAACAACAACAGTGGACTGTATCACATGCAGCAAAGCCAGTCACTCAAAGCAAAATCTGACTTTCCAGTATAGTTTGCAACAATTAGCATTTTTGGATGAATGAGGTAAAATAAGTTTTTGTGAAGGAAGCCTAAAATGTTACCAACAATTTTGCTAAATTTGCTAAAATCTAGTTACATTGAAAACACTGACATCAGTTGTTGGGGCCGAGCAACTAAATCATGCCTTTTGATAAAAGTGAGTTGGAGATGAAATTAGTCAACATGCAAGTTTACAAGGTCATTTTGTTGCTTCACGTACATAATAGTGCCTAGTACAAAGTGTTTTATGACCAAGAAATCTTATGATTTCAACTATTCATTTTAACTGTTGATTATCATATATTCTTACTAGTAATTCTCGTATCTAAAAAGAGTCTCATCAAAAGAAACTCTTTTACAAAAGCAAGGTCTAGTGTCTGTCCTTGGTCTAGGTCTAATGCACTGTGCTGCTGCGAGGAAGCTGTTTAGTTCGAAACTCGCATCCACCAAGGGGGGCATTGTATTGGAAACAGTATGAATGAGGTCAAATCAACCATCAGTTACGAGATCCCAATGGATGCTTGGAAACATCTGACCATGTGCGTACAACAGAAGACAAATACGAGGGGCAAATCACTTCTCAAAATAGCGTATGTGATTTGTTTTTTTTAATGATTTTTCTCTGTGATTTTTTGTGATTTTAGTGATTTCTAACGATTTTTTCGTGTGATTTTCCAGTAATTTTTCAGTGATTTGTGATTTTTGGTGCTTTCTGTATGTGATTTTTCTTGTGATTTTGTGATTTTGTATGTGTTTTTTTGTGATTTCAAGGAAGGTGTACGAAAAAAAAATCAGTGAATTGCCCCTCGGACAAATGTTTGGTACACAAAAGAAAACAAGAATAGGTATGGTAGGCTACATGTGCACCATTTGCAAGCAAGGTAGGCCAGCAATGGGCCACAAGTAGGCCAGCAGTGATCCAGAAGTAAGCCAACAGTGAGCCAAAGGTAAGCCAAATGGTAGGCCAAATGGTGTAGGCCACGTTTTGTAGACACCCTTTCATTGCCTGTTAGGACAAGGTCAAACAATAGAAAAATAAATGGCATGCTTGAGATTGCTGTTCCAACCCTAAAATCAGAAACAACAAGCTCACTCTCACAGTTTTGTCGGATATACTGATTGTAAGTCAGAAAATAGGGGGCTAAGCATCTGGCAGTGAAATACACAAGCTGTTCTATTGGCAAAGGAGTTCTGCTTTGGCCAAATGCATTAAGCAGTTTTTCAAGGTTATTGTCTTTCTTCAATAAAAAAACATTCAGTTCTCTTGCTAACTCAGATGAAATTGTTGGTTGATTAAGATTGGGATCACTTAGAAATTGCTTTCTTTCATGGCAATACAATTCAATGGCCTTAAAAGACTCCTGAAAATTTTTCCCAGTCAGTTTTCTGCTAACAAAGAAATGGTCTATCAAAAGCCTCTCCCAGACCGGCTAGTGTAAAATGCAGGTCAAATTTTTGCAGGTCACTGCGACAGGTCACTGCGAGGGCCAAGGGCTCATAGGCTGCATAAAGGAATTCTGTTGTGTATGAGATACTGAGAGCCGCTTGTGTGTTGACATGTAATGTGTCAAAGTGAAGTGGCTAGATGTGCCCCAATGACTAAACCAAGTCATTTACCTAATAATCTTTCAGGCAATACCTTTTCAGAAAATTGCCGAAAGCATACCCTAAATCCCATTCCCTTTTGATTTTTGGTTTAGAAGCGATTAAAGATCTGTTTGTTCGGTCAAAGTCCGGGCAAAATGCGAGGGGCATTACACTTTGAAAATCTCGTACACATTTAACTGGAAATCCGGGAAAAATCCGGAAATCCCTGGAGCTCTCCTTGAAATCTGCATGAAATCCCAAGAATCCTTAAATCTTTCTTAAATACACGTTTTTTATAAGAAACTGATCAGGCCATAGTACTAAAAGTTTCTAAATCCAAGATGAAATTTTGTCCATCTTAGTACTAAAAGTTTCTTAATTGGTTTCTTATTTTTGAATTCAGAATTATCAATGTGGTTGCTAAAGTTGTTTGAGGTATTGAGAATTATAGCAGCAATTCTAAATTCTTCGATCAGAATTACATCACCAGCTGGTTAAAGCTTTCAGTCGTTTGATTTCTGCGCAGAACCGTCATGGGGTTAGAGCGGCTTTCTTCCATGTCAAGGTATTGTCACTTTGTGTAACGTGAAAAACAAAGGAATTTGATAACCATCTCTCACGGTGTAACAAGGTGTGTGTAATGACAAAAGCGGGGCTAGGATTGCATTCACATTTTAACACCAAAGGGAGAGGCACTATTACACAGTTTTATGAGCTTTCGGAGAAATAAAAAAATCATTTTGCCACCGTCTTATCTCTCGCGAATCCTGCAATTAACGAATACATACGAAACAAGTAATACGTCAGCACACTAGCAGCTCTCAGTATCTCATACACAACAGAATTCCTTTATGCAGCCTATGAGCCCTTGGCCCTCGCGGTGACCTGCCGCAGTGACCTGCAAAAATTTGACATGCATTTTACACCAGCCGTCTCCCAGACAGTATCATCCTGAAGATACATCTTGACTTGTTTGTTCATGAATTTACATGTGAGAGAGAGGGCCTTCAGTTCATTGAGATTAAGATTTTGTAGAACATGGATCAAAAGGTGGCTGGCTTGCTCAAAAATATACCAGGTGTAAAATGATGTAATAATTCAGTGTGGCTGGGGGCATCACCAACAGCATCAATGAGATTTAAAAAATGATTTTGTTCTTTTGCATCATCAACATAGAAACATAAAGCCTGCTTGATTTTATAATTATAACGATACCAGTTTCTCCAATGGTGGTTACAAATATAAGCTTCAAAGGGATCCCCAATCTTATCAAGTTTGAAATATGTTATTACAAGCATTGTGCTTTCCCAGTCCCAAACCTTATGACCGCCACCCCGCAACTTTCTTCTCACTAATGATTTTAACCCTTTCCTGGCCAGGTCCTGCGCATCAAAAAACTGTGTTTACCAGCCAAAAGATTATTGCGTTGAATTTTGACGTCGTACAAGCAAATGTTTTTTATATGCGCAGAAGAAAACCGTTCCGTGTATGAATAAAACTTTGCTATGTAGTTATTGTACAGTGATCTCCATTCATGTTTTTGATATTTTCTTCTCAAAAAAATGTGAAAAGTTTCGACATTTTAGCAAAACATGTGGACTAAATGAGGAAGATTCAGTGGAAATCAAGAATTCTCAAAGAAAAATGCATTATTTTGTCAAAATAACAGTAGCAAAATAAATTAATCAATTTTCACATGATATTTACTACGTTATATGAAGTTTTTCTGTCTAAATGTCTTCACAAACTATGAGTGGTACTCATAAAAACATTCGTTTTTGCATAGAGCAATATCACAATGGCTGCACTTCCATGAGCTCTCTCTCGGCCTACCCTTTGGTGTCTTTCTTCCTTGACGTTTGCACTGGACACACTCCTTCTTTCTGCCATCAATTCTGCAAACAAAATGCCCAAACTTTGTATCATCTCTTATGTCTCTCGGATCTTTTTTCTTGTAACTTAGTCGCTTTTTAGTTTTGCTCTTCCTTCCGCAGTATCCTCCAATGAGCTGCTTGGCGAGGGCTTGTCTGAAGCTTAGTGCACCTCTTGCACGAGTGCCTTGAGGAGGAAAACATTTTTTCCACAAAACAAATGCGTTTCCAATGGCTAGATCCACTAAAAACTAAAATATACGCTTGTACCAGCGATGGCTTTTGCGGCCAAGAGAATAGTATGATCGCATTTGGTCAGAAGAGTCAATGCCGCCCATGTTTTCATTGTAGTTGCAGACTACAGCAGGCTTTTCAATTTCTCCTTCCCCTCCGTCTTTTGAATGCCGAGAAATCCTTTTGGGTGGTTCATCTGGAGAGCAGTTTGTGGACAACATGTTTATTTCTCTTTTGTCCTTCCATGTTGTCATTACAAGGCTTGTTTGCCCCTTCTGCTTCGTGATGATTTCACCTTTCTCCATTCGCCTTTTCGGCGCCTCTGGTAGGCCCTTTCTGTTTGTTCTGACTGTTCCACAAGCAAGGGTCTTCTCCTTCAACAGATCTTCCATAAGTGCTGGCGAATTGGAAAAGTTGTCAAAGTATACATGATGAAACTTTCCATGATATGGTTTGGTCATATTCATCACGACATAGTGACCTAAACCCTTTGCCGTATCTGCTTCCCCATCTTTGTCCTTCCCCAAGTAAATCTCGAAATTGTTTACGTAGCCATTTTCTGAATCTGCACACAACCAAGCCTTGATGCCGTATTTCGTTGGCTTGGCTGGCATGTATTGCTTGAACGAAATGCGACCTTTATGGGAAATCATGCCTTCATCAACGGATAAGTTTTTCCCTGGGTTATAAAGTTCTGGAAACTTTTTCTTTAGGAACTCCAGAACGTGCCTCAGCTTGTACAAACGATCATACTGTGGTTCTCCTTTCTTCGGTTCCTTTGATGAGTCTGAAAAGTGCAAGAAACGTCCAATATCTTTGAATCTTGCCCTTGTAAAAACTTTCTTGATCCCTTCATTTCCATAAAAAGGGTCAGATGACCAGTACATCTCCATTTCTGGCAAATTTGTGATCCCCATCACAATAACAACACCGAAGTAGGCACGAAGTTCAGGAACAGTCACATCCTCCCAAAGCTGAAGACGTTGTTCAACATGGCGAAGCTTCGCGTGAGCATTTCGATTTGTTTCTTGAACTACGTAAAACAACGGTTCTTCTCCAAAAATTCTCTCGAAAATGTCCAATTCTCGTGTTTCTTCCTCATTGAGCTGGAATGTAGGACCTGTTTGCTCGCTGAATTCATCAATGTGAACTGGCTTCAATGCTGTTGTCCAGTTTTGAGCAATGTCAATGCCATCTTCTCCTTCATCAGTCTCATCGTCAACGTGTGACCCATCTTTGCCACTTTCTAGGGCCTCTGAAACGTCAAATTCAATGTTTGACTCTGGTTCATCATCCTCAAACCCTAAAAACTCTTCCTCATTGTCGCTTTCTCCAAAAAGATCCAAATATTCCTCCACAGAAATAACAGCAAGCTCAGGCTCCATGTTTTGATTTTGGTAACGGTTGAGAAATTTCCGTCTTTGTTTACTCATTGTTTGTGATCTTGCATGCAACCAAATTTATGCGCAAATGGCTTCCTCTGATTGGTTAACTATCCAGCTTTTGTTTGATAACAAAGACATTTATGTATGCAAGCCTTAAATTTGTCAAATATGGATTGCTTAGACCCATATATGGACGGCCAGTCATGGCCGGTATAGCCATTTTAGCGGGAAATTTTTGCAGCCGGTTTAGGCCGGTGTAGCTGGGAAAGGGTTAATTTAAAAGTAGACACACAGCCTTCTACAATACATTTATGTTCCGGGGTCATTCCTGTTTCCTTCCCAACAATAGTGGGCTCTTGGATATTTTCATAAAGTTCTGCCTGCACATTATCTGGCAAAGAAGATGATTCTGTGCTGGCAGCAGCTTTGTGGAAAAGTGGTGACACACCAGGAGAAGAGAAGAGAACATTGCCTGGCTCTGCAGCAAGTGGTGTTGATACCTTGCTCTTTTTTACAACCACCCCCTTTGGGGGAGTAAAGAAGACAGGAGAAAGAATATCCGAGGCAGGATTACTTGTATCACTTGATCTTACTTCTACAATGGTACTTGTACCAGCACTTGTATTATCACTGTGAGAGTTCTGTGTATCTGGTTTGGCCGTAACACTATCAATATTTGCTGCAACTTTAGGATGCTTTGAACGAAGGTGTTTAGTCATTCTATCAGTCATTAGGCCCTTAAACGCAACAGGGCAGAACTTGCAGTGATAATGAAATTGGTCATATCTGCATTCAGGAAACTCACAGTGCATACCAGGTCTTGTCTTTGCTGTAAAAAAGTTGAAGTAATCCTGCACTCGGAGACCCGCCATGATGCAAGCAATAGGCCCAAAACCAAACCAACCCTAAGTTAAACTAAGAGGCATCGCACCACTTGGACAGACGAGTATTTGTCTCACAAGCACTCTACAGCATAGCTGTGTGCTGTTTCCCCGCTGCCAACGTCGAATGCTCTCTATCTACCCCTGACCACAAGAATAAATGTACTTGACTGCTTCGTACATATAAACAAACACTAATGACCCCTTCCAGACACCACACCAAAATGCGTTCTACATAACCTTTAGATTACGTCCATGGCCTAAGCTTGCAACACAACGAGTAAAGATCGCCGCGAAGTGTCGTGTTTTTGCGGGAAAGTTAATGATTAACTTCATCAGTCCTTAAGTTTTATTTTCTTTGTTACTGCTGTCTCTATTGCTCTAGCGACCAATCAATCATGAGAATGAAGATTAGGACTCTTGTAGTAAGTCAAAATCTGGCTGTAATACGCATGCGCATCCACTTCGCGAAGCCATTTGCTCGAAGAACAAACCACTCCAACCTTTGTTTTAAACAAAAGAATCGAGACCTCATCTCCCCAACAAATACATAGTTGAAATCATAAGATTTCTTGGTCATAAAACACTTTGTAGTAGGCACTGTTATGTACGTGAAGCAACAAAATGACCTTGTAAACTTGCATGTTGACTAATTTCATCTCCAACTCACTTTTATCAAAAAGTACTTTTGGTTGCTCGGCCCCAACAACTGATGTCAGTGTTTTCAATGTAACTAGATTTTAGCAAACTTAGCAAAATTGTTGGTAACATTTTAGGCTTCCTTCACAAAAACTTATTTTACCTCATTCATTCAAAAATGCTAATTGTTGCAAACTATACTGGAAAGTCAGATTTTGCTTTGAGTGACTGGCTTTGCTGCATGTGATACAGTCCACTGTTGTTGTTGCTGGTACATCTCCAAAGAAAACACAGAAAACCAATCAAGACAACCTTATTGCCTTATTGTGGCAGGTCCATAGGTCATAAGTGTTGGTGATACAAGTCTGGTAGGCCAGCAATGGGCCAAATGGTGTAGGCCACGTTTTGTAGACACCCATGTTGAAACCTTCTCGCTGGAGTTTTCACATTACTTTGACCATTAAGTTTTGATGCAACTTTTATCATTTGGTGATAAAGGCCTCCCAAACAACGTCAACAGAAATATACTTAAGTTGACTCTACTATACATTCACACAACCCGTCGACTAAATTAAGCCAAACATAACTAAGCCACGACACCATGTTCATTTTTGTAAAGTTGCTGGTTCACAGGACATAATGCAACACAAATTGAAAAGCATCACTAAAAGTTGAAGACAATAGCTTTAACTAAGGTCTTACACAGATAACTAAGATATCTGCCTGCTTGGGGATGGTATAATTTAAGATGCAAGATTCAAGATCCGAAAAATTAAGATCAAAGAAGTTAAGATCCCAGATACTGAAATCCAAGAAATTAAGATCCCAGATACTAAGATCTAAGAAATTAAGATCAGAGAAACTAAGATCTGAGAAATTAAGATCCCAGATATCAAGATCTGAGCGACGTTTCTAAAACACGGAACAAGCGGAACAAGCCAGTAACAAGCAAGGAACAGGTCAGTAACGAGCGGAACAACCCAGGAACAAGCCAGTAACAAGCGGAACGAGCCAGGAACAGGCCAGTAACAAGTGGAACAAGCCAGTAACGCATTGAACAAAGCATGGAATTAGCATGGGTACATAGCTGAACCCCACGAGATAACGTTAACATTGCTGCAAGGGCCGTCCGTTCCAACAGAAATTTCCAAAAATTGTTGCGGTGTGAAATGAACGAGTAACCGTATTTTCTTGTTACAAGAAACTTGTTATGAGAAACAGATCGCCATAAAGTTAAGAAACTCCAACACTGGGAAAAATATAACGTAAGGGAGCGTCTTGCGGATTTTTCTCGAAAAGAGAAGGGTTTTTGCCGAAATTGAAGGGGATATTTAGAAAATGATACGTCCCTCGTAAGGTACTATTCATTTTGATAAAGAAAATCGAACATATTTTACTTTTATTGATTGACAGTGCACTTCTTCGCTATTCTGATTTTACAGGCCCCTTTCACTTTAGACTTGCTTAGTGCTGATATACCAAGGAATAGACTTGGAGCAAGCCTACTTTCACTTTCACCTGGCTCTATTTTTGTATTAAGTGTCAAATTTTTGAAATAACATCAAACAACTAACCTGACTGGTGAAGCTTTTGTTCCTTTTGTTCTTAAAAAATCTCATGATTTTCCAGTGAATGAAATGCCCCTCAGTTAAATTCACAGCTTCTCGTTGTCAAATCTTTTGTTCTGTATTGCTTTAGAATTTATAACAAGGTTCTGGAGCGCAAATAATTCACCCTTTTGCATGAAATGAAACCATAGATACCTACACACAGTAGTTACGTTTCAGAAAAATGTTTCTGCGGAGGAAGAGTCATATGGACTGACATCAGTGAATTCTACATCTATTTTCAACATATGATCGTCCATAGCAAGATGCAAGGTTTGAACAAAAAACAACAACTTAACATTATCGTAAGATAAGATAGAGCACAAAAATTTGCGCATAACGGATTTCCGACTGTTTCTAAGGCTGTCGGAATTGGACGCGCTCGCCTCAGTCCCTTTTCCTAATTGGCAAATGGTCTATTAAAGTGTTCAAAGGCATTCAGGCATCCGTTAGGTATTCATAACGGATAACCAGAATTAAAGTATTCAAAGGTAACTAACCCTCGAGGTCGCATACGCGTATTTTGCATAAGAAACTGCTTGTAAGAAACTCACCTCTCAGATCGCCAAAAAATTAAGAAACTCCAGTACAGGGAAAATATAACTTAAGATTATTATTACTGTGGCAAACGAAATCCTTAACGTAGTTTACTTTATTCTAACCCCGGGGGGTACTTGACCTAAATTTGTACGGGAATGTGCCCACGAAAAAAAATTTTCACCCTGCTCCAGAATTTTTGCCTGGAAATGATACCCTGTTCTAGAAAAAATCGGTGAAAAGTATACTCAAAAACACCAAAATTAGACTAAATAATAACAAAATTTCCTCTTTTGACATGTTTTGACAACCTGCTCCAGAAAATTTGCCTTCTTTTGATACCCTGTTGTAGAAAAAATAGGCGAAAACGATATCCTGAAAAACGGCACATCCCCGGCGGACAAATATACTAAGTACCCCTCCTGGGATTCTAACACCATTCCTGTATCATATCACTTGGAAGGTACATGAGTAATGCCTAAACATTGGAAAAACTTCAGAAAACATTGTTTCAAAATTTTCGCTGTGGAACAGGAAGCAAATGCCCCCCCCCCCCACTTTTTCTGATTTTTCAGAGCTGGCGCCGCCACTGCGTGATTCCTGTTTTACATTACACAGGGGTTTATACGTTGCTAAGTGGTATCCTAGGAAGAACTCTTGATCAGGAATCTTAATTTCTGGGATTTCTCGGATCTTAATATCTGGGATCTTAACACCTGGGATCTTAATTTCTGGGATCTTAATTTCTAGGATCCTAATGTCTGGGATCTTAATATCTGGGATCTTAATATCTGGGATCTTAATATCTGGGATCTTAATTTCTGGGATCTTAATATCTGGGATCTTAATTTCTGGGATCTTAACATCTGGGATGGGATCTTAATTTCTGGGATGGGATCTTAATATCGGGGATCTTAATTTCTGGGCTCTTAATTTCTGGGATCTTAATATCTGGGATCTTAATTTCTGGGATCTTAACATCTGGGATGGGATCTTAATTTCTGGGATGTTAATTTCTTGGATGTTAATATCTGGGATCTTAATTTCTGGGATCTTAATTTCTTGGATCTTGAATCTTGGATCTCAAGCAGGCAGATATCTTTCCGTTTTGGTGATGCAAAATCGTAAACCAGCAGCGCTATTCATTGAGGTACATCGAATTGAGTTATTTGCAACAAAGCGTGGCAAAGAGATCTTGAACACCTGTGCGCACAGGACGATTTCAGGACACACTGCGTAGGTTGAATCCTTCTTGCAGGGTTACAGTGAACTCATAAAATGCTTGATTTAATTTTGAGAAGAGTTGTCCAAGCTCAAACGATTGTTTTCGTCATTGAGAAAAATAGAAGTCAGATGCGTAAAAGTCAGTGATGCATGTGATACTTGTGAGGGTTCAGAGAACCACACAACAATGCAAAGACAATCCAGCTTCAGTTTCACACACAGCTCAGGTTAGGCCGAAGGAAGATGGTTGACTCGCACACTCAGTCGCCTTAGTTGTCTGTCATTGATCCCTAGATAAACTCAAACTTGCTATGCCGGATAACGTCTCATTCAATTTTCAAAGATGCAAAGATTATGTCATTAAGTGTGCGGAAAATGCACCAAAGGATTTTGAAAGCAGAGCCAGAAGGTAAAATCCAGTAGGCCAAGGTAAAATGGTAAAATACAGATACAATTCATGTTCCCTTTAAAAAAACTCCACAAGGAAACTGTGTTTATCTGAAGGGAGCTCTTTACTCTGTTTTAAAAGGGCATGTCCAGTGTTTGGAAAGTTGTGGTCTCAAAAAGTTTTCCCATGTAACCCACTCAGCTAAAATGCTGGATCCGCCCCTGGCCACCTGGCCACTCATGCCATATGTGACAGTCCAATTACAGTTGTCGTCACCATTGCTGCATTGCAAGTTCTTAACATGTCTCCTTAAATTTCATTTGGAGAAAACTGTATTCAAGAAAACAGACATGCATGTAGACTTTAAAAGGAAATACCATCACTGCTTTTGGTCATTCTTTTCTTCACACCTTGACCAAATCAGGAAGCGCACGTTATCGCTATTTTGCCTGGTTGTTATCGTCTAATGGGAATTGTCAAGGTGCCAGTTAGCTGTCCAACTATGATCTGATGGGCAGAATACTTGAATGCGCGTCATAAGAGCTCAATGCTACTGAGTTTGAAACTGATCATTAAAGATCCTATAGGTCTAATAAAAGAATTTTGTTTAAGAACCACTAACGCTTCTGATCAGCCTTGAAAGCGCTCCTGCCATTGTCGCTCTCGAAAATTTCACGTTGTTCCTTACAAGGGATGGACCTTTCAGAGATGAATTCCCTGCCAACAGTGCAGGCTGAAATTACCAAACCAGAACAGTTGTGAAGGCACAGAGCGGATGTACGGTGGATAGAAAATGAAAAGCCAGGTTCATTTTAGTGTTCTTCCTGTAAAATCACTTCATCATCCAACGGAATTTTAGCGCCAATAACAGCAAGACTGTCAAAAGCAAGTTGCGCTTATGTGCAAAAGCGATAAACCAAAGCAGGTTGAGCTGGAAAGTATAAGTTGGAAAGTAAGACTGGCAAAATCTACATTGGAAGCTGAAATGAGAAAAAGACGGTGTTCCATGCATGCTTGGTTGTTGAAATTTGTGGTAAGTGTGTCCTGCTTAACCGGCACAGTCTTCATTCCTTATGCACTTTTTCATGATTGAGTCATTCAGATGTGAGTAAACGATTTTGTGGATAACTTGATTCAGTCAGTGTTGATGATTCACCTCCAAAAATATTGCTAAGAATGTTCCTTCAAACATAAGTTGTTGGTTTGGGCCACTTAGGACACAAAAGCGAGCAGACTCAGCCTCCTCAGAGACAAATTTACTCGGACAGTGCTTCAATACAGAAACCACGACACTTGAAACCGTAAGTAATTAGTCAATTCTTTTTTTCAGATAATAAAGATGAAAGCAACAAACACCTTTTACAGCGACTTGGCAGTAAACAACAGGAAGAGGAGCAGAAAATCTGAAGTGTCAACATCCCTCACTGAAACCACCAACAAGAAGCCCAAGCAAGTGAAGTGTAGGCCTCAGGTTGCCTTGTCGAAGGAATCGGGAAACCCAAAGACGGCAATGTCAAGCGAAAAAATGAAGAGAAATTGGGGCAACATGTAGTTGAAAACAGATTCCAAGGCACTGCAGTTAAGGACTGATGGAGGGAATTTGTTGCCACAACACCTCCTATTTGTACTTGCAGTAGGATTTCCTTTCATTTTGGATTCATGAGATCACTTGTGCCTTGTAATTTGTCATTGGGAAAGACTCCCTTGTGGTGCATGCTGGCATCATTTCCAATGTGTGGGAACTATCCAACAAAGGTAGAGGATGGTATAATTCAAGATCCAAGGTTCAGGATCTGATAAATCAAGATCCGAGAAGTTAAGACCCGAGAAATTAAGATTCCGGATCTTAATATCCAGGAAATTAAGATACAAGAAATTAAGATCTGGGAAATTAAGATCCGATATTTTAAGATCCAAGATGTTAAAATCCGAGATATTAAGATCCACAATTTTAAGATCAAAGAAATTTAAGATCTTCGATGTTAAGATCCGAGATATTATGATCCGAGAAATTAAGATCCGAGAAATTAGGATCCCAGGTATTAGAATTCCAGATATTAACTGCCAAACTAGAGATCATGGCGATCTTGCTTGTAGAGTTAGTGATATCGTTTGTTTTTGGCTTCAGGGAAAACTGGCGCCATAAGTGACTCCCTTGGCTCTACTGAGTGGAGGTTCATTTGTAAAATCTTTTTCTTTGTTTTTCAGGGAAACGACTATGCTTGTGAAGGTACAATGAAGTGCGATTTCTGCTATGTTGGAAGCAAGCAAATCTTGGACGTGGAGCATTTCAAGTTATGGCATAGCCATGAAAAGCTTGAGAGGCACATACCTAGTCCATGAAAAGATAGGGACAAAGTTTTTTAGCTGAGTTTTGTATGTGGCTCAAGGCCGGAAACATTCAAAGTCTCATTTTCACAGGCCAATCAGATGGCAAATAAGTGAGGAAGACAGAAGAAACGTGTGAAGATTTTCCTAAACTTTACCTACCTTCATAAAACCCAACCAGAAAAAAACTGCTGGAAATTTCCTGGATACTTTTGAAGAAATCTACTCGCCAGATCTTTGGGTATCCAGATTTTGATGCCAGTTTAAACATCTTGATGGTTTCTCAGACTTGTGGCCTTTCCATGAGGTGCTGAACTTTAAACAGTGGAAATTCTGTGCACGATACAATGGTAATGACAATTGCTATGATGACATTCCCGGATTGAACATATCTTTATTTACCTCTCGTAGAAACAACAAAATAAATTTTCCGGGACTTTCCAGAAAAGAAATGAGAAACAAAAGAAACTTGCAGTCTCAAAAATCTGAAAAAGTGCTTTGGATATGACAAATATTTTGGGCTAAGGCTAGGGGGCAAATCATTGGTTTCTCAAATGCAGGGGCCTGGCCGTGTGTTGATTGAGAGTATTTGCACACTTTGAACAACAGTTTGAGTGGGTAAGGGCAAAACACTGGTGGTAGTGGTGAAAAGATGCTCGTAAAAGCAGATAACAAGGCTAATGTTCATAGGCACAGGCATGCGATGATTCTCCTCCATAGGTGACAAAGTTGGTAGGCCTACCTGTGGCGGCTGTTGGCTGAATGTTTGGCTCTGGTCAAATTGGCAAACAGTTGAAGTTCTGATTGAGGCCTATTAGCAGTCTGTCGTGCTCTAGGTGTGAACTGACTTTGCTAAATTCATTTCTTGATGCAAATAGGTAATGAATTGTCCTAAAATGGTAAAGAGAAGTTGGGAAGATGTTGTGGGTGTTCGCAATGAAAATAAACTGTAAGGCTTGAACGAGTCGACGCCATTTTACCTACAACGAAGCAGAGTGGATTGTGGTTGCAGTTGTTGTTGCTGTTTTGTCATCATTTGCACTATTAACCAATGAGAATTTAGGTGGAAGGATATCACCAATTATTCAACCAATGAAATTGAGTAATACGCAAGGAATGACCAAATCCAGTCTAGCCAACCAGATAGTCTGTAACTAAACGGTTATCCATACCTGGCGTCTAACTATCAAAGTGAATCTGCTATGGTGGACAAATTGGCCTAACAATAGAGGACACAAAGGAAGACATCCTCCACCGGAGGAACAATCTGTGCATGCAATAGCACCAGAAGACTTCATATCAGCCCAACATTAGGTGAAATAAATTACATTGGAAAACTTGCATTAACAAAATGTTGCTATAACTGTACCAAAGCTGTAGAAGTGCCAGCATCATCAGCAATTGTTACTTGCAATGCATGAATTTCATTTTCATTTCATTTAACATTCTTTGAAGTTGGTTATTTACAATAGCTACAATTATATCAATGCAAGGCAACTAATTCAAACCAACTACAAACTAAATAATTACATAATATAAAGTATAATATAATATCCTATTTACAACATACTTTGCAGTTGCAGTTTGCCCCCTTCCATGTTTTATTTTCTTTTTGAAAGCTGCCACATTTTCGCATATTTTTATATCGTCATTTTAGGCAGGGAAATAGATGTAACCATCTAGCAAACTGCCTAATCACAAATTTTTCACTTGATCTGGGTTCAGTATGACAAAGAGGATCGAAAACCACCAGGGGCCATCTTGGGCGTGACCTCTAACTCACGTGACTGATGACGTCATCTTTTCCTGGTCTGAAAAAATCAAAAATTGAAATTTTTTAAAGTCAAAGGGTATCAATCGATAGGAAATCAAAAACTAAGAAGAAAATTCTAAAAGACCCTAGCCATTAGACGTACGGTTTAGGAATCACAAGCTTTCGAAGGTTGGCGATGACGTAATTTCGCTGCCGCTTGCTAAATTCTGACTTTAAGTTGTGTCGTCAAATTGAACCTTTGATGGACAGAAATAATATTACGTTATGCATGGAAAATGAAATGAACATAGCTGTTGTATATACTGAGCCTTAGCTGCCTCATTTACTTCTCTTTGTGTTCATGTAATGTAAACACTTATCGCTTGAATAGTCACTTGGCAGCTGTGCTTGGCAGGAAATCTGATACTTGCCATTCGCTTTCGCTGTCAGATGTTACAGCTTCAGTTTGCATTTCATTAGTTGCAGAATCACTTTGCATGTATGCCATTCCATCGTCATCATTGTGGCCTTCATTACAGTCTGTGAAATCCTCCCAATGAATAGCGTTCTAGTGTTCTTTCTCTTATTCCTTTTTCCTCGTATTTGTTTCGGTGAATCTTCAGTTTCAGATTCTCTAGAATTTTGTGAGTCAGCCATTATCCGGTTCTTTGTCCTTCTGCTTGCAAAAGAAGGTGGCATTTTTCTCCCAGTGAGCCAATGAGGCATCAGAACATCTTACTGTTGATCCCATTTCTAAATATTGTCTTCAAATGATATTGGCGCCATATTTCCACCAAATGGCATCTGTACCAGCAATTACAACGAACATAGCTTGTATTATTGAGTCGGGGTCAGGAGGAACTCTTGACCAAGTCATTGTGTCTTCACCTCTTTATAGATGGGTATTCTTGTCTTTGCAAAAGTCTTTTCCCTTTTACCACTGTCCACAGTTGCTCGAATGAATTATTTCACTTTCTCCGTATCCACTAATTCTAGCTTTGTTATTTTCTTGGCCCTGGCAGGTCAAGAGCTTTTGTTGTAAGATCTTGACTTTACTAGCATCGAAAAATACGATGTTGTGTCACATGCTGTGCCACATGTACTGCATGCAATGCAAGTGACAAATCTTTGCTATGGACGGCGTAGAAGCAAGCCTTTTAAAAAATCATAGCCAACTGTATAACCACGAAAGAAGCGTGTGCATACCCTATTACGACGTTCCTATTGTCAATTGTAACGAAGGAGGGCTAGTTGTGGCAAGGAGAAAAGTTTCTTTTCTTTTCTGACATCCCAATCTTCTGGTATGTGTGACACTTACAAACGCAACATATATTGTTAATAGAATGGTGGCAGTATGATCCCTTGAAACCAAGGAAACATGTAGGGAATGAATTCTTTTCTCTTTCCTGCGACCACCAAAAGTCAAAATTCCTCTAAGTGTCGCAATGATCAACGGCAACTACACAGCTAAATGTGCAAAGGATTGTACAAGGAGAAAACGGGGCAATCCTGGAATTGTTGTGCAAGTTGATCAACACATGCTTTCAAGGTACCCACTAATAAGAATTTTTGCATAATAAGGAAAACAAGCAGCAACTCGTCCAACTGATCTGCAATTATTTCACATCAGAAGCTTCTCTGATCAAACATACGATGTTAAAGGAAAAACGAAGTTACAGAAATGTTCTGGTGCAATCACAAAGAGGCTCACACACGTCTTGTCCTTTAAAGTCTTACCAGCAGAGAAAGTTGTTGTAGTCATTGCAAAGGCGGGTGATATTCTTATTCTCATGGTTTGGGCACTTGTGGCTGTTCAAATTAAGCACAAGTGTTTTTGAAATAGGACGCTTCAAATTATGTTGACATTGAATTGGTGTGCCTTTTTTCCGGGGCAAAGATTTTCCACTTGCATTGCCGGCAGTGCATGCAGTTCCAGTATGTGACACAACATCGTATTTCTTCGATGTTATCAAAGTCAAGATCTTACGAAAGCTGTTGACCTGCCTGGGCCATGCAGCAAAGGAAAGCTAGAATTGGTGGATTTGGAGAAAGTGAAATAGTTCATTCGAGCAACTGTGGATAGTGGTAAAAGGGAAAAGACTTGCAAAGACAAGAATACCCATCTATAAAGAGGTGAAGACACAATGACTTGGGTCAAGAGTTCCTCCTGACCCCGACTTAATAATACAAGCTATGTTTTGTTGTAATTGCTGGTACAGATGCCATTTGGTGGAAATATGGCGCCAATATAACTTGAAGACAATATTTAGAAATGGGATCAACAGTAAGATGTTCTGATGCCTCATTGGCTCACTGGGAGCAAAATGCCAACTTCTTTTGCAAGCAGAAGGACGAAGAACTGGATAATGGCTGACTCACAAAATTCTAAAGGATCTGAAACTGAAGATTCACCAAGACAAACACGAGGAAAAAGGAATAAGAGAGAGAACGCTAGAACGCTATTCATTGCGAGGATTTCACAGACTGTAATGAAGGCCACAATGATGACGATGGAATGGCATACATGCAAAGTGATTCTGCAACTAATGAAATGCAAACTGAAGCTGTAACATCTGACAGCGAAAGCGAATGGCAAGTATCAGATTTCCTGCCAAGCACAGCTGCAAAGTGACGATTCAAGCGATAAGTATTTACATTACAGGAACACAAAGAGAAGTAAATGAGGCAGCTACGGCTCAGTATATACAACAGCTATGTTCATTACATTTTCCATGCATAACGTAATATTATTTCTGTCCATCAAAGGTTCAATTTGACGACACAACTTAAAGTCAGAATTTAGCAACCGGCAGCGAAACTACGCCATCGCCAACTTTTGAAAGCTTGTGATTCCTAAGCCGTACGTCTAATGGCTAAGGTCTTTTAGAATTTTCTTCTTAGTTTTTGATTTCCTATCGATTGATACCTTTGACTTTAAAAAATTTCAATTTTTGATTTTTTCAGACCAGGAAAAGATGACGTCATCAGTCACGTGAGTTAGAGGCCACGCCCAAGATGGCCCCTGGTGGTTTTCGATCCTCTTTGTCATACTGAACCCAGATCAAGTGAAAAATTTGTGATTAGGCAGTTTGCTAGATGGTTATAGCTATTTCCCTGCCTATTTAGGGCATTCCAAAGAATGCTCCCTCTGAAGGTCACAGAGTTTAGTCCAAAGGTATGGGTTTTTATTTGAGGCAATTTTACCAAATTTTTGATGCTCAGATTGTATTCAACTTGTCTTTCGCTGAAAAAATCCCAAAGGTAGGATGGATTCAGCGAATTCAGAGTTTTGAATACCTTTACCATTAGTTTTTGAAGATTTTTAATATGAATTGTTGTATCTGCCTCTCTCATTAGACACATGTCAAACGATGCATCATAATCCTTATGGAGCACCCGGAGTGCACGTTTGCGTGTTCTATTTATCTCTTTGTTTGCAGCTTTGGAAGAAAACATCCAAATTAATGGGCAATAATTGAAGTTGGCCAACAATGTTGTATTACATAAGAGTTTAGCCTTTGTATCATCAAGATAATGCCTGAGTCTGGAGAAGGCGCTCACTTTTTTGTTTATTTTTCCACACAGTTCTAGGATATGCTTGTCAAACTTCATTTTAGAATCGATTCTTACTCCTAAGAGTTTGACTTGTTGGCATTGATTGATGATCTGATCATCAATACTTAGACACATTTGCTGGTCATTGTTTAGCCCAAGGAACATGAGCTGGAATTTTTCAGGGTTTGCTACCATTCCGTTTTCGGTAAACCGTTGTAAGGTTGAGCTCAGGTCATTTTCCAAGTAATGTATCACTTGAAACATAACACAGAAGTCTGTACAGTGCAAGAAACAGTTTTATGCTCACATTCTTTTCTATGCTGATGGAAAGGGTGTGGTTTTGGAAGCATAAGGCCAAATGGACACAAAACGTGCAGTTTTCAGACTCACACAAGCCATCACATGACATTGGCGAATCTGACATGAAACATGCCCTTCTCATGCTGTGAATGATTTCACTGAGTTACAACAGATGTACCAGAGGATTGAATCAATTAAAATATTGCCTGGATGCTGTCTGCTCTCCAAAAACAGAGAGATACCTTAATCCTCTGGAAACATTAAGAAATAAAACAAAGAAATGTTCCTGCATTGAAATGATCCTCAAAAGATAGCTATAAGTAAAAATAAAAAAAATTTCAAGAGCTTCGTTCAAAAATTTCCATCCGGAAGATTCTGAAAACCCAAAGAAACAACGCCATAAAATCATTCATTAAAGCCCAAAACTATACCCAAGTTTCATGGATACATAAAAAAATGGGAAGGACCAATAATTGTTCGTAACATTCTCTTCAAAAAGATACCAAGTTTTCGTAGAAAACAAACTATAAAGGGCTTCTTCAGAATTTTAAGTCCAGGGGTTTCTTGTTGCAAGATGGCGATAAATTTTTCTTTTTTTTGAAGTCTACAAACACAAATTAACATTACTTCCTGAACAAAAAATAACATAATATTTCCAAAGAAAAGTTTATCAATAGATGATTGTGTATTCACAATAGAAGTACTCATGTTTTAGTAAGCTTTTCTGAATGTTTTGAAATGAGGGGAAATCCTTTACCTTCTTTGTTGGTTTCTTGTTCGTTCTTCACAAACCGAACTCAAAGGATATTCAACAAAGTTTTCTAAAAAGGAAACAATACGTTGACTTGACCCATTGAATGCCAAAAAATATCCAAATGTTTCTGAAACATTCAAGAAATTCTGCTCAAAACATGGCCAGTTTCCAGTAAAACCAAACTCAATGGCTCAATTAAAGATTCCTTTCCAAGGGATTCTCGTTGCAAAATGGCGATACATTCTCGTTCCCTCTCCTTCCCTCCTCAAGGAAGGGATGCCAGAAAATCACTAATTAAATGGCGAAAGGATATCCTAATGTTCTTGAAACATCTGCGAAGGAAGAATGTACATTTGAGCACGAAATCATGCTGAAAATTTGGCAAGTTTCTAGTCACAATTGCAGTCAAGGGCTTTGGTCAAAATTTGCATTGAAGAGTTTCTTGTTGCTAGATGATTCTGACTGATTCTAACTGGTTCTGAGTGTTTTTGAATCGTTTTCAAGTTTAAAAACAAAAATTCATCAACATTATATTACGCAGGGACTTTAAAGAAGATATTTTTGAATACTTTCTTTGGATAACTGTGTGTTTCCAGTTGGAACTGTGTTGTTTCAAAAAGCCATTGAAAATGTTTTCATTGGATAACCTTTGCTTCCTGCGCGAACCGAAGCAACTTCTCTGGAATGTTTCCAGAAACCCCCAAGGAACAATGCCATAAATAATCCATTTGATGGCAAAAAGAAACCCCAACCTTCAAGAAACATTAACATACAAAACGAGGGTATATTTGTTCATGAAGCGCAGCTGAAGCTCTTTCTCAAAACCAAATGTAAAATGGTTAGCTAAATTAGCTCTAAGAAGTTTCTTGCCAAAGTTGCTGGAAATGGTACTGAAAAAATGTAGCTTTTCACAACACAGTAACAGATGAAAAATTGTACTATAACAAGAAAATAATTTGATAGGTGCCAAAGAAGGATTCAACCGAAATAATGTTTACTTTCGAGAAGCCATTTTGTGAGGTTTCTTGGGGAATCTTCTTGAGCTTGCCTTCTAAATAGTTGTGCAATTTCCGGCGGGATATGGCTTCCACTCACTTTCCGCCACAACAAAAAGCGAGGTTTTTTTACAAAATGAATGAAAATATGGCGAAAAAAGTAATAGACTATCACATCATAACCATATAAATCTAGAACTGAAAAGTGTTTTGCTTACTCACCAAAACTTTACACAGGAGACGACAAAAACTTTCAGTGTATGCAAATTTCGACCGAATTCTTGAAAACCTTGGAAATCAGAGGGGAGAGAAATTTTTCTTGCATCCAATCTTTCAAATCACTCGAACTGGCGTAACGTAGAGAATTTATAGTTTGAAATCAACAATGCTTAATTGTGTAGGTTCACTGAATTCTTTATTTCTGGATGAAACATTTTCCTTTGCTGTGGAGTTTACCCTACCCTTCAATGCTATATTTTTTCTCATCTTATGTTTACCATCAGACTCATAAGAAAATCGTACAGAAGAACATTTTTTCTCTTTATGATTGCTTTCAATTGATACCTATTTTCTTGCGAGGCCAATGAAAGGGCTAAATTCAAGAGTTTCTTATTAGAAAATTGTGACAATTTCTCCTTCCCTTGTCATGCCTCAAAGAACAAATTAAAGCATTTCTTCGACAGACTGTACCACAGTCTTAAAAAAAATTCACCCATACTGTCTTTGAATCAGTGTGAATTTTGCCAGCTTTGTAACTGTTTGATATAGAGAGTAGAACCCCAACCTCCTTTCCTGACACAAGACACTTCTAACAGAGAATTCTAGAATACCCCTGAAAGCTCAGTGGAAAAACACTCATTAAATTCAAAAAAGATACTGTACTGCAATTTTCAACAAACATTAACAAATAGCAGGGAGAAATATTCTGCCTAAACTTCACTTGAAAAGGTATTTCCTTTCTAGTTAAAACAAACTCAAGGGCTTCATAAAAAAGTTTCTTGTTGAAAGATTGAGACGGATCCTCCTCCCGTCTCTACATAAAAACACAAATTAAAAACATTTAACATGGGAAAAAGTTAACACACTATTTGCATGGAATTGTTCCAGAATACTTTCTTGGATAACTGTTTGTTTGCAGTTGGAACTTTTAATAAGGCATTTCAAGTGTTTTTATTTGGGAGAATAATCTCTGTTTTCCTTCCGAATCGAAGGTACTTCTCACTCAAAAACGTTTGCAAAAAACCCCAAAGAGACACCGCCATAAAATCATCCATCAAATCCCAAAAATATCCCAAAAAATCTTCCTGGAAACATTACAAAAGAGAATGAGAAACAATGTTGGATGAAATTCGTCAAAAAGATGTGTAGTTTCTTGTGAAACATATAGTAAGGGAAAATTGTTAAGAATCCGTGACCAAATTGGGGGGACTTTGGTTTGACACTTGTTTTGACATCAGAACACATATAAGATTGAAATAAAATTGGGGGTCCCTCTTGAAAATTCCAGGAACACCTTCACAGCGGCCCAAATAGCCAGGCTGCGGCTCTATTCAAGTCGCATGCTCAATTTGACGCCATTATAACAAAAAGTTGAGTAAATTATGTCATCTAGTATGTAATAGATGCTAAGAAAACCATTTTGCACATCAGAGAAGGGATAAAACCAGTCCTGGCGGCATTTAACAGAGGAAAAATGCATATACTCCTCCGCAGAGGCGAAAAAATTAAATTTTCTACATTCTTGCAGCAAGAATTTTCCAAATGCAGTCAAGGGGTCGTCAGGGAGTCCCAGAAAATAGACTTTCGGAGTATTAAGATGGTTTGATGAAAATTATTAACTACTGGCATTGCATTATGGGATATTTGGCGCAAAATAGCAGAAAATTGGCCCGCTTTTCCTTGCCTCCAAACTTCACTGATCTTTCAATAACCCTCCACTTTGTCTTCTTAGCTTTCTCCTCAGTGTCTGTGGATTTGTTTCAGTTTATTATGAAAGTTTCTTATTCATCGTTAATGCAGTCGTCAACAACCAATTCACTTTGTTTCGGAGCTTCAATTCTTAGCGATGTTGGTAGAGCCTACCACATCAGGCAAAATTTACCTAACTTCATAGATTTTTAACAGGAAAAGATAATCTGGGACTTCTAGGATTCTAGATCATCTACTGTAGTTGGCTAATGTGTCATAAACTTTTGGTTGGTGAATCCTTCAGGCCCTTCGGAAGCGGGGGGCTTGGGGGCTTCAGCCACTTCTATAATTTGCCTAAGTTTGTTGGTTTTGTAAGTTGAAAGGGTTTTGAAAGCCAGGTTTGTGGAAATGAAAAATCCAAAAGCATATGTATTCTAGAAGCTACCGGAATCTATCTAGAATTCAATAACTTTTGATGTCATGCAACTAAAAGAAATCAAACAATTTTACTGAAAGGGCTCCCGTCGGTAGTGATCCTTGGCTTCTTTCGATGGTAATTTTTCGAGAAGAGCGTTTTCAAAAGATCTGAAAGGCGTGGTTCTGAAAAATACTCCGGGGTGCAAGCCCTCGGACCCCAATTTTTGTTTCAGCCCCCTCCCCAATAAAAAGTTTGTTCCAACGAGCAGATTCCTATTTGACTGATGGGAGATCAACTGCTTCACTGACGGACGTCGCTGTTCCTCTATCTCTCATAGTGTTCCTCGATAGTTGTCACCAGTCATCTCGATCTTGTGCCATGCTCCTCAACTCCTCTAGATCTACCTTTGTTCTCAGTAGCCATATTCTTTTTATAATACAAGATCAAACATTTGTTAGTACTTGGGGCAGTGCTGTTCATGGTTTTCCTCGGCATCATCTGGCTTTTATTGAAGTAGAGCTTAATTTCATGGCTTATATGCAAGGATGTAGTACTGCTTCTTCTGAGGATATGACCAAAAAACAAATCCAATCTGGCTGTTCACATAGTTTCCCATTTGATATGCAAATTGGATATCTTATGCTTAGGGCTCGTCTTGCTGTCGAAGATCAAACGCATAGCTGGTCTTCTACAATTATGCAGTCATCTGATATGCCCGTAACCTCCTGGTTGGGTATACTCATGCATGTATATCGATAGAGGAATTCAGCTTTCCTAAATTACCTTTGATAGCCTTCTATCCTGATACCTTGCAGTGGCAATGAAAGCTTCGGAGACCAAATTTTGACAGGGACCTTGCATCGCATTAACATCACGTCTTGGCAACTCAAAAAGCTGCAGACACTGTGTTACTCTAACAACCCCATGTTGGAAATATACAAAGACCTAAAAATTGTTTGGTCAATGACCTGACCAAAATAGAACATTCTACAATGAGTATAAAGGTGCTTCAGCAATTTGCAAAGAGACAGCGCCATCAAAGACACTTCCCATCTTCAAAGAAGAACAGTTGCCATGAACGCATATGTACAAAAGCGCCAACGAACCCGATGTGAAAGCAAAAGGCGTACGCAACTTAAATGGCTTGATGTGTGTTAAGGTACCATTTACCACTGCAGAACTCTTTAGTGATTGGCTGCAAGCAAGCATTTTTCTATATCAAATGATCAAACCTACAAAACTTCTAGAACACATTACTACAAACTTGAACTGCCTACGTAAGAAAACTACAAAATCACACGAAACGAAACTGCATGGTTCGTAAACCAGCACATCTCCGGAACACCTACCCAGCAGCAAGCATCTATCCTGACCAGGGCCCACTGGGAAATTTCCTGTTGTCCCCCATGGGCCAGTCCGTCACTGCACCTTCCACTAAGACCCCGTTTACACTACACCATTTTCAAATGAAAACGGTACGAAATCATGCCGTTTTGGCCTTCCGTTTACACTAAAACGTTTTCGTAACCGGCATCAAATGAAGACGATTTTGAAAAACGGCACGATTTGAAAACGGCATGAAACGTTTCAGTGTAAACGCTTGAAAACAGCACGATTTCGTTCCTGATTGAAAGGGAGGTAAATTATTCCTTTGTCTCTTTTTGAATCCGTAACGAAATCGTTCCGTCTTCAAGCGTTTACACTGAAACGTTTCATGCTGTTTTCAAATCGTGCCGTTTTCAAAATCGTCTTCAGTTGATGCCGGTTACGAAAACGTTTTAGTGTAAACGGAAGGCCAAAACGGCATGATTTCGTACCGTTTTCACTTGAAAACGGTATAGTGTAAACGGGGCCTAAGCAATCATAAGGCTGAGCACACAAATATCGGTAGGAAGGAAAGGACGTAGATGTTTGGAAGAACGTCAAGAAAGTAGTATCGTTGATAGAACATGAAGAAGACAGCAATCGAAGTAAAAGTTAGCAACTGCTGCAATGAATACGTCCGCGAGACTTTGTCCGCGTTATAGAATTTCGCTATAGGGTGAAATTCTAAAACGCGGACCTTCATCTCGTGGACTTTCTTGTAGGTCCGCGATATTTGGTCCTCGTTTTAGAATTTTGCTATAGGGCGAAATTCTAAAGCACGAACCTAATTTCGCGGACTTTGTAGTACATTTTGAAACTTAGCATTTCGAAATAAAATCTCATTTAAAATCGAACCATTAGAAGTATATATATAATTCATTTAAACAACGATATCCCTTCAGTAAAATACAACTTACAAAATCTAAAACTAAGAATATAAAATGGTTAATTGATTAATCTGATCTTCCAGGGAGTCGTTCTTGAGGGGGTTTGAGTTAATCATCAAGGCTCATCAAATGCCTTTTTAGATGTGTTTTAAACAGGCGCAGTGATGGCAGTTCTCTGATGTTAACTGGAATATCATTCCAAGCTTTAATGCCCGAGTAATGAAATCCTTTTTTGGTCAATTCAAGGTTTGGCTTGGGAATATCAAGATCTCTATAATTCCTCGTAATATGATGTGATATAGAGCATCTCTGTTGGAACATATTCCACAGGCTTTCAGGGCATTGTTTGTTTACAATCTTATATACCATACAGTAAATCCCCACTTATAAGAACCTACTTTTTTGAGAGCCAGGCTGAAATTGGTTCTTATTTCAAAGGTGCTAAGACTAATTTCAGGGTATAGAGGTTCTTATTTGAAGGGTGCCTCATGCCATCCCCTTAATAGTCTCCCAATAATGTTGAGAACTGTTATTTGTTTTAGAAAGGTTCTTCTCGCCCTAATAAGTAATTGGGGAGGAGAATAAAGCTTTCTAAGCCAACTGGGACCATAGTGACCTTAATAACAGCAATCAAAGATCAACTTTGGAACCCCTGCAATAAGAACCTATGTTTCATTAAGCTGAAACAGGTTCTTAATTGCAAGATACATAATTTAGGTAAAACAGCCTCCAGGCTCTTATTTTGGTAGGTTCTCATATGCGGGGATTTACTGTAACACAGCGATCAAAGCGAATAAGATTCACAACGCTTAGCCATTTTTTAGGCCACGTATCCTTAAATCTTGCGCGCTCTATAATTGATAGGGCTCTGTTTTGGAGACGTTGAAGTGCTTGTAGTTCAGATGAAGAGATGCTACCCCATACAACGTTTCCGTAGCGTATATGACTCTCAAAGAGAGCGTGATCCACATCACATAACTTTGATTGGGGAAGAACGTCTTTAAGTTTTTTAAAGATGATAAACCACCTGCTAACTTTCCTGTCAGTGATTTATATTGATCCTTCCATTTCAGCCCTTCATCGATAATGACACCTAAAGATTTGGTTTTCTCCACGCGTTTAATTTCGGAATCGTTGAGTTTGAGTGGAGGGAGGTCATCAATTTCAGTTATTCTTCGTTGATGACCAATAACCATAAATTCAGTTTTTTTCGGGTTTGCACTTAGTTTATTTACCCTCATCCAGTCACTGATATTTAACAGCTCTTTCTTTGCCATAACAAGAAATAGAATCCGGGGAAACATTAACGTAGAGAAAACTTACGTAAATATCTCGTTCCATGAAGTTTATACTGCTGTTTTAGCAATTTTTAGCAACTTTCTGCAAAACGTAAACTGTCCTTGTCTTGTCTGGTCTCGTCCCCTTTACAAAGTTATTGCACGACAACCTGTCAGTCCGCACTATGCAATGAGACGAATTCTCCGTGTCAAATTGATGTCATTATACCTGAACTTTAAATCACGAAATTATTGTCACGTCATCTTACGTCGTCCTGTTCGGATCAAGAGACAGGAGCAATTGCTCTGTGTAGAATGCTTCCGACACAGGAAATCCATTTCGTAAAGGACTCTGATATGAAAGCAATGATTTCCCCAGTATCGGTAGGAGCCGGGAGTTCACTGAAGGCACGGGCTCCCCAAGATTTTGCAACAAACAAAGACGTATCATGTATTTTATATGTTCATATATTTTCATATTTGATTTGTTTAGGGAGGGTTGCCCTTCAACCGAAGTTGTTTTTCAAGGGGCCCTTTCAAGTGCCCTTTTTATTTTCAATAGAATTCCTTGCCACACTTTTTCGCACACTTAAATGGCATGATCTCTGATTGTAGATTGTTAGTCTAAATTCACAAACAGAAGCCAGACTAGTCATAAAGAAAAACAAAAGGTTGTCCTTGCACAAGGAACAGGTTATTAGAAACTCCCGGAAAAGTATAACTCGAGAAACTATCTACTTTACTAAAAGAAATTAATGACTTTATTCCAATTTTCTGCTTCATGATATTTCTCGGAAGGTACTTGAATGATGCCTAAACACCGGAAAGGCTTCAAAACTTTGTTTTGAAGTGTTGAGGACGCCATGGGTAGGGAAAAAGAAGGTAGGAATGGAACGTGCAAGAAACTGCAAGAAACTCAGAATGCCGACAGTCTGATACATCCAAGAAATTTCAGTCCCAGCTCAGCTTTTACGTGAGTGGGAAAGCCTACGTTCGGTTCCAGACCCATCAAAGTAAACGACATTCCCTTCAATTATTTTGGGTCTTGTACCCCTATCGAAACCCAATGGGCCCATAAAATTGGACGGGCGTTGATCGACTAAGGATGACAGATTTTGTAGAAATCGTAGTGGAAACCGTCTAAAACATGCAGCAGAAAAGCTCTGAACGAGTCCGCGAAATTAGGTCCGTTCTTTAGAATTTCGCCCTATAGCAAAATTCTAAAACGAGGACCAAATATCGCGGACCTACAAGAAAGTCCACGAGATGAAGGTCCGTGTTTTAGAATTTCACCCTATAGCGAAATTCTATAACGCGGACAAGATCTCGTGGACATTGGAAGGAGTCGGCGAAATTGAGGTCCGCGTTTTAGAATTTAGCTCTATAGGAAAATTCTAATACGCGGACCACATTTCGCGGACCTGAAAGTCATGTTTTTCGAGAAGGTCCGCGGGGTCCACGTGGTCCGCGAGGTCCGCGTTATACACCTGGCCCAAATGTTAATGGCTTAAGAATCATGCATGCCACAGGTAAAACAATTGCTGAATAAAGAGGGACATATCCTTCCAACAATTACCCTGCACAGAAGCAGTGACACAACTTCTGGGAATACTAAAGTCAGAAATGTTGAAAGGCAAGGGCCGAATCATACTTGTTGCCCTTAATGGACACACATTCAACCAGAGTTGCTTGATCAGATTCTTGGATAAAGGTCAACGTTTGAATGTTGACAAGAAATTAATCTATTTTGGCGATAGCTTACCAGGGTATGGAAAAGGGTTCAGAGGCAAGACAAAGTCTTTCAAGCTCATTGATGTCTACAAATTTTTATTCCCAAACCAGTCATTTATTGCCCATGATGCTTTGGAGGACATTTGAGCTTTAAAGAGTATTTGTTCTCATTACAAATACAAAGAGCAGATGAAATACAAAGAGCAGATGGTATGTGAAATCACTGGAAATTCCAGACAACTGTCAATATGATTGAAAGAGTCATGCAATACTGAAGAGGGAAACAACAAAAATTGTTTGACCAAGCTTTTGTCACTAGATTGACCATCACAAAGATGGCAAAATTAGGAATATCAGTAAACATCTTAAAGGAGATAAGGTCAAAGTTCGGACCAAGGATGTGTTGTCATTTTTTGCCACTAAGCAGAAGCAAGGAAAGTTGCCAACAGTAACAGAAGATATTAATAAATTACGTAGATGATATACGATCCTGCAATAAGATAATGCAACGGTAGTATGATTATGGCATAACAATGTCTCAAAACTTGTCTTCTTTTTATTGAACTTGGAAGCAGGCCTTCTGAGAGAAAGCCAACCCAAAACGCTATCAATTCTTACTATCCATCCTTGGTTTGACAAGTGGGTCAGGTCAGAAACTCAGGCGACTCACGTGAATATCCATCACTTCAAAATGACGTTTGCTGCTATTATTTGGATATTCCTTGGTGAGAGAAGTCATATGTATCATTTACCTTTCAAAATAAGGCCTTTTCTAGAATCTACCTGAGTCGCCCACATTTTCGTTCTGGCTCTATAAGAAAAAAACTCAGGCACTTTGGGAAAAATGCAAAAATGTGATTAAAACAAAGTAAAATCCTTTACAGCATTAACCCTATTAATACCAGGCACTTTGAACCCTTGTAGTACTGGGGGGGCACAAAGTGCCCCCTCAGTAGTCGCCAATATTGCAGATATCAGAGCGAAACTTGGTACAATGGTGTACAGTAACAAAATCTACACAATAGACTACTCTTTTATTTTTCATTAATCTATGACGTCACCATGACGTCATAATTGAGGATAATAGCGGTTTTTGCTTGCTGCTGGCAATGTTGAAAATATTGAAGTTTTTGTTTGGCTATTCCTTTTTAAAATGTACTAGAATGTATCACAAAGCATCAATAAGTAAAAATCCGCGATATAACATCTACTCAAGTTCATTGTTTATATCATATATTCATTATTTATATACACTACCGGGTGAGTCAAAAAAACGCCGGGCGTTTGAAAGGCTACTGCTCCCGGAATATAAAAGCAATGATATTTTGCAATATTTTATTAAATAGCTAACATGTTCAATTATTTTTAGAAATTTTCCTGGCTAAAATCGGTCACTCCGTTCAGATTCTGCAGGCAATTTTCCAAAATGAGTCCCTTTGAGAAACCTTAAAAAACGTGCTAAAATTGCAAGCAAAAGTCCCTGATGTGTTTACCTCACAGCGATGACTTTCAGCACGCTTTAGCATGTGCTTTCCTTTTGACGGGTTGAAAAGTCTTCCCCCTAGTGTGAATAACTTATTCAGGGGGATTCCATTCTCCCATGAGGACAAAATACATGAGCACGTCTAAGAGTCATTATTGCTAGGAAGGAGAACAAAGGGAAAGTTTGCATGCTGTTTCCGCTCGTTTTGGCAGGTTTTCGAAAGGGGCTTTCTGCAGAAAATCTCCTATATCAACGAGAAGGAATGACCGATTAAAGCCGGGTAAATTACTTAACCTAATTTGACACATTGGGAATAAAACAAGACAGTTTTCAACATCATTGCTTTGATGTTCATGGATCAGGATTTTTTCAAACGCCTGGCGTTTTTATTGACTCACCCGGTAGTTTGTTGTTGTTTAATTTAAACCCCTAATTGCCAATGCAAGTACTCTGAAATGCCTTAAAACAATGTATAGTAATTATAAGAACCATTTTTGGTCTATAGAATTTTTCTAATACATTTGTTGTTATTTATATGACATCATAAACATTGATGATGTCATTAAGCTTAAAATTGCTGATGTCATCAAAAATGAATAAAACTATATATCATCTGAAAGCTCTCGTCAAGCTCTATCGAATGGTAGTATTTTCAATGATTTATGATGATTGTGGAAAAAATAATAGTCCCTTCTTTTCTTTTATTGCTGACCACGTGTTGAAAAGATGTTGGTCACGTGGTCAGTGTCTACCATTTTGAAAAATTTGTCAAATTTTTAATTAGAATGTTAAATTTGAGGAAAAGTCACCAAGTTTCAGCTCTGCATCTTTCGAACTGACTACAGTAAATCCCCGCATATAAGAACCTACCAAGATAAGAACCTAGAGGCTGTTTTACCTAAATTATGTACCTTGCAATTAAGAACCTGTTTCAGCTTAATGAAACATAGGTTCTTATTGCAGGGGTTCCAAAGTTGATCTTTGATTGCTTTTATTAAGGTCACTATGGTCCCAGTTGGCTCAGATAGCTTTATTCTCCTCCCCAATTACTTATTAGGGCGAGAAGAACCTTTCTAAAACAAATAACAGTTCTCAACATTATTGCGAGACTATTAAGGGGATGGCATGAGGCACCCTTCAAATAAGAACCTCTATACCCTGAAATTAGTCTTAGCACCTTTGAAATAAGAACCAATTTCAGCCTGGCTCTCAAAAAAGTAGGTTCTTATACACGGGGATTTACTGTACACTGCATCAAATAATCTGTGCCGCGGGCACTGTGTGGCGGCCCCCCGGTAGTAATAGGGTTAACTTTGCTCAAGAGAAACCAATAAATGCTCTTACTTCGCTACTTTTACAGAGAATCCTAATGTTTCATGATGGGCCTAAGTTTCATGGCAATGGCAAAATGATGGGCCTAAGTTTATGCCAGTTGAAAGATATGTTGCATCAAAGATCGACGAGGCAAACGAAACACTTGCACATTCATGGACAAGGCCTAAATGCTACAATTGACTTAGAGAAGAGTAAGTATTGTCCATTATACCATTTCCGATATAACATTCTCTTAAAGCTAGCAAGTACATTATCCTCATAGTGTGGCGTAATGACAAGGAATCGGCGAGACCTACAACGCGGACCGCGCAGACCATGCGGACCTCGCGGACCAAGGCCACGCGGAGAAATTGTCCACGAAACAAGGCCCCCGCCTTAGGATTTTGCATAGGGGTAAATCCTAAAGCGCGGACCTAAATTATTTCTATCCTAAATGCGTCAATAAATTCAATAATGAATGCCCGATAAAGTTTGACTATTTCCAATGTCGCAGCTCTTGACATAGCTTTGCATTTCCAACTTTATGTGTGCAAATTTTTCGAGCAAAAACACTTTGCTGTAAAATGAATCGACCAACCCCACAGCACATATTAGAAGCGAAAAATACACAATGTGACCATTTTTCTCAATCAATGAACTGTTTTCAGGGGAAAACGAAGCACAATTCAGGAGGGACTAATTAGCGCCATCAGCTAAGTCCCTTGGGCCAATGTTCATATTCATATGTTCATGTTGACAGCTGGTCATGAAATCACAAGATCATTGTCCAAAAATGATAATGAGATCTAGCTGACGACAAGGTGAGAATCCAACATATGCCATCAAAAATGCATTATCATGCTCAACAAGGTTTGCGCACTCTCAAAGGACAAGTTCTTCCAACTGAAAAAAAAGGCTATTCTTCTAGAAATTCGCCTCAGACACGCAGTGTCTCTGTCAAAGTTTGGGACAGAGAAAGCGAAGTCTGGGACAAAGAGAAAAATGTATAGTTTTCCTTTCTCTACTAACAACTTTCTTTTTGCTTTAATTACATCCCTTCTCTTTATCAGCTGTCTTCCAACACCACAATCGTCAAATCCTTTGTTTTCCATGCAAGGGAGATTACACATTGTTGACTTTCAAAGAGCTTCAAATGGAAACCGCGTTAATGACAGAGGAGAGGCTGACAACTGAATTATTGGCTGTTTATGGAAGTTGTTACCATGGATACACCTTATGGGTGAAACTGAGGTCCGCGCTTTAGGATTTGCCCCATATGCAAAATCCTAAAGTGCGGACTTTCTATTTCGTGGACTTTTCAGATCTAAACAATAATTGTGCTTCGTTTTCCCCTGAAAACAGTTCATTAATTGAGAAAAAAGGTCTCATTGTGTACTTGTCGCTTCTAATATGTGCTGTGGGGTTGGTCGATTCATTTTATAATAAATTGTTTTTGCTCAAAAAATTTGCACACATAAAGTTGGAAATGCAAAGCTATGTCGAGAGCTGCAACATTGGAAATAGTTGAACTTTATCGGGCATTCATTATTGAATTTATTGACACATTTAGGATAGAAATCACTCAGGTCCGCAAGGTCCGCACTTTGGGACTTACCCCTATGCAAAATCCTAAAAGGCGGACCTTTGCCCCGCGTGGCCTTGGTCTGCGAGGTCCATGTGGTCCGCGTTATAGACCTGGCCATAAGGAATCATGAAAACTGAACTGCTAGGCCTTATCAAAAATTACTGACAATTACCATAAAAAGAAAGGTATGAACGCCCATGTTAATTTGCCATGCTGTTCAGGCGGAATGGCGCACTTGAGCCCAATCAAGTCATCCAAAGATTTTCATGATGCTCAATCTCATCAAGTATTCCTTCTACTTTCTCTACAATACGTACTGTGAGATCATGCTGAAAGTTAACAGTTCTTACTTTCATAAAAATGTTTTGCCAGCTCTATGCTTGTTGGGTCATGTCCTGCATCATAGTGGTGTTTGTTAAGGCGATGGGTTGGAGTAGTTGACGTAGAGCCTACACATAGTTTTTGATGTTGTACGAATTCAGCAGCATGTATCAGGTTCTTTGACAGGCAAAAAGCTCCGGATATGTAACTTATCCTGCCATTGTTGTTGTTTGTTATGCAATCTTTCTGACCCATGTGGCCGCAGAGTTTGCATTGGGATTGATGGTCTTGATGGAACGCTTGTTCTTAAGAGAGATTGAGCTGACAAATTTCAAGACATCATCAATCTTTTTGGATCTGTGGAGTGTCGCACTAGGAAAGTGGTCCAAACGCATTCCATTACCAGCTATTTTGCAAAGTGGTAAACCCTGTTTCATTTCATTTCAAATTATTTATCCACGGTTACCCTGTCAATCTAAGAAGACTGCTTTTCAGGGAGACGTGCTTAAAATCTAAAAAAAGGAAATTATTCATAATTTAAATACCCTATCCTAATTACAATGATACATAATAAATAAAAAGAAACAGCAAAATAAGTCATTCTTGCAGCGCCTTTAATGCTTTGAAAGAGGATGCTTGCTTGACTTCCAAACCTAAGTGTTTCCCGACCCCAGCACCACGATATGAGAAAGCTTGTTGACCATTGCATGTTTTCATTAGAGGGACTTGGAGATTAGTTGCCTTGTTTCCCACTGATGCCGAGTTTTTTGTAAAAATTTTTGACAGATAGTCTGGAGCAAGGTCATTGATTGATTTATAAACCATGCAAGCTGTCTAGACTTTTATCATATCTGCTACCATAGGCCAATTTAGAGTTTTTATCAAGGCACTAGCAGAAGAATCATAACTACTATAGGTCACAATTCTAGCTGCATGGTTTTGAAGTTTTTGCAGCCCCTGGAACCTAGTCCTCCACCATGCCCCCAGACTGAAAAGCAGTAGCAGTTCAACGATACCATGATACATTTTACAAAGAGCGTCCTGTGGCAGTAACTTGATGGCATATTTAAGGAATCCAATTGCACAAGAGACCTTAGATCGTACAAAATGAATATGTTCATCCCATGGCCTTTGAGCCATTTCTGTAAAGAATTAAGTTCTTTGTTCAGCATCATATTCAGATTGTTGATACTCGTTGTAGTAAAGGGGATGCTTGTATCATCAGCATACATGGTCATCTGGCAGCTCTCCAGACAAAACAGAAGATCATTGATATAGACTATAAAAAGAAGGGGTCCAAGATAATATCCCTGAGGTACACCACAGTGTACTTCTACCATTCGTGAAGAAACACCATTGACCTTGCATAACTGCCATCTGTCTTGTTGATATGATGTAATCCTGGCAAGCGCATTACCAGAAACTTCTTATTTCTGCATCTTCTGCAGCTGGATATCAAGATCAAAAATTCTCAAAAGTACAGGGAAAACAGATATAGGCCTGTAATTAGAGTGATCATCAGTCTGTCCTCTTTTGAACACAGGGGCAACCCTAGCGATTTCCGAAGAATCCTCCTGTCACAATCAATTGATTAAATATATCGCAAAGGAGTGTTAGCACAGAAGGGGGCGTTTTTTTTAATTTTTCTGATCCTAATCATTCTTTTCAAGTGAACTAAAGAAGATTCAACTGAAACTGACTCCTTGGTTCATTGTATAAAGTATTTTGAAGCAGAAAAATCAGTTAACTGAAAATGCCAAGCAAATCTTGGACAAAGTGTTAACTTGAAAGATTACAAGGAAACAAAAAGCACCATCTAAAAATAACAGAAAATTAAAATAAAGAAACACAACTGCAATTTTGCTAAAAACGTTTCGATTTGAAATCTTCGTCAGTTTACTTACAATTGGGGACAAGCCACGTTTTAAACGTTGTAAACAAAATTAAAATTAACATAAAATTTCCATAAAATCAAAATTAGAATACCCTTGATACAACTCGAACTATGAACATAAAATACATTACAACGTAAACAAAATTAACAGAAACCTAGGCCTGATTCACGCTGGGTCCCCCGGGCCACCAAGGCAGCGCAAAAAAACCCGAAAGACAAAGAACTGGAGTTTAAGTCTCTGTCTCTCCGGTCCCCCCGCACGACCCCAACAGACCCAAAAGACCCAGCGCGAACCAGGCCCTAAGATAAAAACAAGAATAAAATACTACACCTTCCAAACCATAGAGTTACAATAATAATAATACAGCCTATCTTTTTGGTTTCTTTACCCACATGGGATTGAGAGTGTCCTCCGTAGCAGAATCCTAATTTCTAAGGGAACAGAAAAAGAGACGCCAGCCAATAACCCTCCAAGGATTTGCTTAATTTGCTAAATCCCGAATAGCCTGATGGGGAATTCCACCCCAACACCATGTGCAAAATGCACAAAGTTAACCGGCCAGCATCTCCTTCCACTCCCTCGGGATATAAGTGCAAAGGTAGAAGGATTAAGCGCTCCCACAAGCAAACAAATCCAACTCGATATCTGCCACCCTTTCATTTAGGCCCTTAGGGGAAAATACACCCAATTTATATTGCCAAAAAAAGCTCCTTTCTGCGAAGCGAATACACATCACCTGCGCCATCGATGATGCTTATTTTTACAGAAAATTCACCCCGATGATCTTGTTAAAAAAAGTGAGAGAAAAAGCTTGCCTGTGGGACAGGCTTACCCGTATGAAGATTACCACTTAGACACTTGAAAGATTACAGTAAGAGCTTTTTTTGTAGAAAGATGCCAGATTTCCAAAGACAATGCCTCTCCGGACAATGCCAAAGTTATTGTTATATGTTTGTACTAAATGGGGCTGGTAACATATAGAATGACATGCACAGAACTATACACTGCATCTTTGCAATCCATCAGATATTCCAAGTAAAATCTACCAATAACTTCAAGGCTGTAGTTCGTTGACAAGATCGTTACAGTGCTTATGCTTCCACTAATGGTATCCTAAGCACCATAAATACTCAGTGGAAACATGGATTTCTGAAAACCACAGAGTTTGCCATTTCCATCAAGTGATAAGAACAAATCAGATCCCTGGCAATGTAAGAAACCTGCTGTAGTCAAATAAGTAAAAAATAAATAGATATGTTTCCTGGTGAAGATTTTTATCAAGACATTGAAGCTTTTAAATGGTTATTTAATTGTTTATTTCATTTTTCTGTTTAATAATGATGGTGGCCTAGTTTACTTAAGTTGATCAATTACCGACGTTGCTAAAACACGGAACAAGCGGAACAAGGCAGTAACAAGCAGAACAAGCAAGGAATGGGCCAGTAACAAGCGGAACAACCAAGGAACAAGCCAGTAACAAGCGTAACAACCAAGGAACAAGCCAGTAACAAGCGGAACAAGCCAGTAACGCATTGAACAAAGCGTGGAATTAGCGTGGGTACATGGCTGAACTCCACAACATTGCCGCAACAATAAGGAGAAAAGGGCCGTCCATTCCAACGGAAATTTCGAAATACGTTGTGGTGTGAAATGAACAAGTAGCGGCAAATGTAAAAAAAACCAGAAAAAGACACCAAGAGAGCAGGAATCGCTGAAAACCTCTTGTAAGAAACTCAGTCTGAAAATTTAGGCAGCGAGTGTCCTCGAGGTTAAGAAAGTACTTATAAAAAATGAATGTACACATATATTTTAAGAAAGTTTCTCAAAATTCTCAGATTTTGATTACTCGGAGTTTCTTACGAGTTTCTTGAATGCTCCATAGCACTCTTGATATTTACTTCCTGTTCCCCTGTGAACATTTCCAAACAATGTTTTTCAAACTTTTTCCAATGTTAGGCATTACTGAAGTACCTTCCAAGTGATATGATACAGGAATCGTGTTAGAATAAAGTAAACTATGTTAAAGATTTTGTTTGCCAAAATAATCTTAAGTTATATTTTCCCTGAACTGGAGTTTCTTAATTTTTTGGCGATCAGGGAGGCGAGTTCCTTATAAGCAGTTTCTTATGAAAAATACGTGTATGCGACCTCGAGGGTTAGTTACATTTGAATACTTTAATTCTGGTTATCCGTTATGTGCAAATTTTTGTGCTTTAGCTCATCTTATCTTGCGATAATGTTAAGTTGTAAGGTAAAATATGTTGGATTTTCTTTATCAAAATGAATAGTATCTTACAAGGGATGTATCATTTCCTAAAAATCCCGTTCAACTTCGGCAAAAATCCTTCTCTTTTCAAGAAAAATCCGCAAGTCGCTTTCTTGCGTTATGTTTTTCCCAGTGCTTCTACGGTGATCTGTTTTTTATAACCAGTTTCTTATAACAAGAAAATACGGTTCCTTGTTCATGTAGCCATAGTTTTTTACTATGATTTCACACCACAACGTATTTTGAACTTTCCGTTGCCCTTTTCTTCTTATTGTTGCGGCAATGTTGTGGAGTTCAGCCATGTACCCACGCTAATTCCACGCTTTGTTCAATGCGTTACTGGCTTGTTCCGCTTGTTACTGGCTTGTTCCTTGGTTGTTCCGCTTGTTACTGGCCTGTTCCTTGCTTGTTCCGCTTGTTACTGGCTTGTTCCGCTTGTTCCGTGTTTTAGTAACGTCAGATCAATTACAGGTTGCAAAGATTTAGCGCAGCTTATTTGGCTATGCTAAATGTTGGGCATACCCATTATCCTATAGCTGTGTTCTAACTGCAGAGCAATGTGCAGACAGAACTTAATTGTGTTCCTTATTACTAAATTTGAATAGACCTATTAGTTTCCTCTGGGGTGCCAGCACGCAGAACTTGCTGCTGTCATGTGGCTGTGGCTTTGCCATGTGGCCTATCACAAGAATACAAAAATGGCCATGGGTGTACAAATTCAATCAATCTAAAAACAATCTAACTTACTGCGGATGTGAATGCTCTGTTTCTTTGCCGTCCTCTTCTACACTGACCAACGTTGCCTCTACTTGCAAGCGCTCCAGGGACAAATTCTTGCATCACTGCATACACTTGTTTTCCTGGTACTCTTAATTTGTGGATATCTCTGCTATTTTTGTCCATTGCCAAGTAGCCAAATAACTGTCCAGGTCCATCAAGCTCTTCTCTGATACCATCTTCCAAATTCTCCTGACCAATTGTGTGTTTTCTGTGTAAAACATTTGGAAATGGCACATCCTTTGGTCTAAGCTCCTCAGACTCCATGCCTTATGCGGATATTTGTGCCTCATAAAGTCCAATAATTTGGGACGCTAGTAATTCTTTCTTGTATATACACCTCAGAACATTATACTCTGTGGTTCACACATTGTTGTACCCGAAAGTTTGCAACAAGGAGCCATCGATATTGCTCATGACACACATCAAGGATTAGTGAAAACTAAAGCCATTTTGCGTGAAAAAATTTGGTTTCCAGGAAAAGACCAACTTGTGAAAGAAACCATTGATCGATGTATTCCTTGCCAAGCGACCGGACAGCCTAATCCACTGGAACCCCTACGTATGTCTGACATGCCTCAAGGACCATGCCAAAAGGTAAATGCAGATTTTTATGGTCTCCTTCCTTCTGGAGAATATGTCCTCATTGTTATTGACTGTTATTCAAGATATCCAGAAGTGGAATTTGTTACATCTAAAAAAGTGTCAAGCGTAATCCCCAAGTTTGACAAAATTTTTGCTACTCATGGAATTCCAGTTTCCATGACTACAGACAATTTCATGTTGTGAACTGCAACATTATAGTTTTCTTAGTTTGAGTTATAATCGCCATTATGGTGATGAAAATTTTATCTCCATCGTGGCATGGTCTATTAACCAGACCCTGGTCTGCTAGGACCTAGGACCCTAGGACCATAGGACCAGGACCCATATTAACCAGACCCTGTAGGAATCCCCATTTATTACTGAATGGAAATAGTCGCGGGAAGCACAAAATGACACTGGATGTCGTATCGTACTCTTGGTACGCAGATAGAACAAAGAATTGGTACCAATAATTGAAGTGAAAAAGGAATTGCCATTTTCTATTTCTTTGGCTTGTTGAAAATATCATGACTTAACGTATTTGGTACCCTCGGTACCAGCCCGGGGGGTACATGACTTGCGGATGGACGGGGGTCTGCCGCCCGATTTTCAAAAAGGTACCCTCTTCTAATTACCGAAAGTTACCGTCATACCCACTTTTATGATGAATTTTGGCGGGGAACCACCCATTTTTTTATATTTTTTCACCAATTTCTCGATAACCCACCCTTGTTTATGGAAAATCTGCCGAAAAAAGGGACCCTTGTTTAGAGAATTTGGTGCCCAAAAACCCACCCATATGGGCGGCACATACCCGTACCCTCAACATGTTATGTACCCCCCCCCCCCCGGGGGTACCAGAGCCAACAAAAACAAAGATTACAAGATTTTAAAAGTAAGGAAGGAAGGAGCTCCGCCACTGCTTCATTCTTTTTCCATGTTCCTTTTCCCAATTTTTGTTTCCTTCATTTTCGAGGCGCTGGTATCCAATGTATGTATTTGGTTATCTCGCCCGAGGGGCAAATCACTTTTCAAAATTGCGTACGTGATTTTTGTGATTTTGAAATGACATGATTTTTTTCTGTGATTTCGTTGTGACCTTAGTAATTCCTAGTGATTTTTTCGTTTGATTTTTCAGTAATTTTTAGGTGATTTGTGACTTTTGGTGCTTTCTGTATGTGATTTTTTTGTGATTTTGTGATTTTAGTATGTGATCTTTTTGTGATTTCAAGGGAGGTGTACGAAAAAAATCAGTGAATTGCCCCTCGATCTCGCCACTGGGAAATAATGGGCTTTTTTGGCAATTTTCGCCCCTCCTATTTATCTCTCAGTTCCATTCCAATGATATGAGGAAATTATTCAAAATTTGGGACTCTTGTAACACTTTTTCAATTTGGAATTAAAGAAAACGACGTATTTTGAGAAATGATATTGATTAACAATACTCTTGACAACTTTTGTTTATTTGAACATAGATTTGAAAAGCGCTTTTGAAGCGTGAAGGAATTTCTTTTCGTGTTTCTAACAAAATCCTTGGCCCTGGCCTTTGTGACCTAGCCAACTGTTTGTATTGCACCTTGTTTCACATCACTGGTTTTGATGCTATGGCTTTGCTGAACCTCTGAACTAAAATGTCTGCATATGAGGTAGTAGCTGTTGATGATTCGGATGATGACGGTGGTGGAAATATCTTGGAAATGGTGACGTCGTTTCAACTAATGGAGTCCCCAAGCAAATCAGAAACTTGTGAGCGGGCAGACGAACACGAAACACATTGCACAAGAAATCTTTTCAAAACTGAAATGGAGGAAATTCACTGGAGCGGCGATAAATCGTGCAGGCCAAAGAATGGCTCAGATTCGCAGGATGAATTTGCATCGTAAGTACATTAAATTATGTGTAAGTGTAAGAAGTATTGGAACTTGATTTTCATACTCATGATCAAATTTCTTCAGAAAATGCTCGAAGATTGGACAATTCAATTTCAATTTATATTATATAAATTATTATCTAAATTATTGCGGCCGAAGGTCGCTTACTAATCTGTGTGTAGCTGAGTGAATTTGAGATTTGAGCGCATACCTTGCTAATTAGTTAATTGTTAAAACAATAGCAGTCACATGCTAAGACTTTACGTGATTGGTTGAAAGGAAGAATGGAAAGGTAATCATTGGCCGGCCTAACAATTGATAGGGTTTTTATTGGCTGACTCGAAGAAAACAATAACCAACAATCGATCGACACAGCGACTGCGACTGACCAAGGAAAAATAATTTTGCAGTGAAGTTGGAAAGGGGCTAGAGTTTGAAATTTAATTTCAAGTTATGAACAAATACTTGGAAATTGCCGACGTGGAAGGCGGAAACTTTTATGGGACCTAGTAAACAACAAGAAAGTACGGTGGCCCATAAGGGTCACGGCAAATCAATTTCGTAACGCTTACTAAAAAAACACTTTGCCTTTAATTTTATTTGAAATCGCTTATAAATTGTTACAGATCCATAGCACAAACTTTAAATTTGAAACCAGACTCGACAACAGTCCTAAAAACACTCAAAATATATCTTAGAAACTCCACAACAAAAGTTTCTCTACTCACGGCAAAAGTTTCTGAAACTCGCGGCAAAAGTTTCTGAAACTCGCGGCAAAAGTTTCTGAAACTCGCGGCAAAAGCTTCGAAAACTCACGGCAAAAGTTTCGGAAAGCCACGGCAAAAGTTTCAAAAAGCCACGGCAAAAGTTTCGAAAGTCGCGGCAAAAGTTTCGAAAGTCGCGGCGGAAATGACGTCAACGTGTACCACCACGAGCCTGGTACCATTGGCCCCAAGACCAGCATGGCGGACGACAAGCTAATGTGAGTATGATACAGTTTCTCCTTTAGAAACGTAAAGCGAAATGAAAGCAGCATGTATATTCAGCAAAACCAGTATCCCATCAGTTCGGGTACTATTTACGGCTTTTTATGGTAGTTCTAGGCCAAGCCGACTTCTGATTAATGGCCTATATGTTGTTGCGTAGGCACACAGGCCTAGAGGCCTATGCGTTTCAAAGAGGCATTCATACTAACTAATGGTCAAGATCATTATTAGCTTATATTTTTCATGACCAATTAAGTCTTTGGTGGTACCTATCGCAACCAAGTACAGAAAGATAAAGGAGTTTTGAATTTATAACGAACACTAATCCGATTAGTCTGAAAAAGACATGTTTGGCTGCTTGGGCCTAAAAGCATGCATGCCTGCATTGGGTTGTTATTGTGGCATTGCCACAATAACAACACAATGCAGTTGCCACAATGCAATACAGTTGCCATTATATCACTATTTTTAGAGTGAGGTCCACATATGGCATATGACTGCATGCAGCCAGTCCACCTGCAGATGAAGGAAAGGGGATACACATATTTTTTTATTAGAAACTGCTTATAGATACTCAACTCTCAGATTGCCAAAACAATTAAGAAACTCTAGTACTGGGAAAATATAACTTTTTATTAAACAAAAAAACTATTTATTTTCAACAAAGGAAGTCCTTAACATATTGTTACTTATTTCTAATGTTTCCTGCATTATGTTACTGGGAATGTACTCGAGTGATGTCTAAACATATCAGAAAAGGCTTCAAACATTGTTTTGAACGTTCACAGGGACACAGAACCTTTAAGATTTCTTGTAAGAAACTCTGAGTACTCAAAATCTGATGATTTTAAGAAACTTTCAGTACTGGCCCAAATCCTTAGTTTCTTATAAAAAATACATGTATATAATATGCTAAAACAGATGTTGATATTTCCTAATTAACCCTATCTGACCTGATTCCGCCCCCCCCCCCATACACTTTCATTTATACTTTTTACAAAGGCGAAAATTTGGCAAGTTTTGCCTAGAAAATGCCAATTCAGAGCACTTCTGAAGGAAAAATTAGTCTAGCCAAGGGTATCATTTTCACAAAAATTGGTCTAGCCAATGGTTACATTTTGAAATTGTGGGCGGCACCCCCTAACCAAAATTTAGCCGAGAACCCCCCCCCCCCCCGCGTGTAAAACTGTAACAATTTTGGCATGCTATCTTTTGCCTTGTCTCCATGGTAACCAATTTGTTATGTGACACTCTGTGGAAAGCATACTCTGTATCTCTTAATCTTGTTTAATTGGTCCAGTTAAGTCATTTCTTTTGTCTATTTTATTTCTTTGGTAAAGTTTCACGACTTTTTAACATGCTTTCGTTTATTTGACGTTGTGTAACATCATAATGATAATCATGCAACAGCAACAACCACAACATTGCTAATTAAATCATTGTTTCAAAATTTCATTTTTATATAATGAACAACTTTCATGCCAAATTACTATAGGTTGCCATATCTCAAACAACAACAGACACAAGGGGTTGAATCCATCCACCCATGCATTGAGTGTGTCAAAACGCCTTGGTCAGATAGGGCTAAGGGCATGGCAACAAACAAACAACACTCCCAAAGTATATAGCTCATAACATTAAGGCATGCTGCCAGGCTGTACCCAATGAGGACCTGGTGGGACATCTTTGGGAAGCGGGAACTGAAAATTTTGGGGGCAGAATGATAGGCAACCAACATATTTTGGTTATTTTAAAGATGCTGGAAGGGGTGGCTGCCCCAAATGCCCCACTTCTGGTGTTCCTGAACAACCATATCATGTCACCACATGAGTCATTGGCTTTTTGTTGTTTCAATATTTCATTTCTTTGTTTGATAGGTTTTGCAGTATGTGCTCTGTTAAGGTGCGGAAAAATGTAAGATTTTGTTGGAATTGCAACTCAGATCAATCAAAATATGGGCCTGTTGATTGGGCAGCAGACCCAAGTGATTCCACAGACAGTCCATCAACGTCATCATCTACAAGTACCAGTGATTCAGGCAAAGGGCTCAATTTTGGCCGACCAGTGAGTCAAAAGAAGGTGATGTCTTTTGACAGCTTTATGAAAACAAAGTCCTCAGAGAGCAGAGCCGGTAGTGAATTTCGCCCAAAAAAAAAGCAGAAGTTGAAAGGCAGCAATGAAGAAGTAACCATCAGCATTGGACTAAAAAAACTAGACGAAGAAGAGTTGAAAACTGTAGGTGGAAAGCGATTACCAATCAATGTGTTAAGATCAGCTACATATGCTAACATACGTGATAGAGCAATTGCAAAGTGGTCAGCATTTGACAGAAAATTTGATGGTGAAAGAAGCTATGTATTGCTGTATGAAGATGGAACAGAGGCTCTTTTTATGCCTGGTAAGAGTTTCTTTCACTTTATAAACTGCTATTAAAAGCAAATTCCCAGCACCCAACATGACAAACAACATAGATAGTTTGACCCAAACTGGAAACTCAAATAATAATGCAAGGGGATCCAGCCCGAAGTTGAAGGGGCAACTTGGAGAGTGGGCACCAACAATAAAATGAAAAGTAAGCACACTAAAGGCACGCAAGAATTTTTGCGCCTCTTTCAAGAAAAATTTTCTGGTTTTCTACTGAACAATGACTTAGTTTATGTGTTTCCCCCACATTCAGAGCAAAACTCTGAAAATAGAGCACATTTGGTTCAGGATAAGGGGCACTGTTCTTGCCAAAAATGGGGCACCAAACTGAGTTTTCATCATGAAGGGGGGGGGGCAGTTAACCCATTTGCCCCTTAAATCCGTCATTGGAATAATGCATGCATCCCTGTTCTAATGCTTACAATGACCCAATTGAAGGCATAATGAAAATGTTAATTGGCTTTGTTTTGTGTCATCTGTGAAAGAAGTAAACAGAATTTCCTCAAATTTGATTTTTGTTCATGGCTACATTGCCTAAAATTGGCAAATGCAAATAAGCACACATACAGTAACATAGACAACTTCATTTGATAAAATTTTGCTTTGTATCTTATCCTGACAGTCTGGGGCAGCAGAAATATTTTAAGACAAATGACTGAGACGTAAGGCAACTTAAATTAGGGGCCCGGGCAATCCAAATATAGTAGCCAGTTGTATTCTATTGTTTTTGATGATCTTAGTAATAGATTATCAAATCATTTAGACAAAAGAAGTCAAAGAAGTGATCAAACATCTTTTGTATTGTTTTTAAAGTATATAACCCTCCATATCCATCAGTTGTCTTTAAAGCACATCCCATAAATAATTGGGCTTTGCTACAGTATTTGAGCATACTATGATTTGAGAACCCAAGCTCCCATGGGTTAAGGGGATGCCAAATATTTAGAGGGCTTGGTTTTGATCTTGCATGAATATGATAGCTTTATTGAGATAAAATAGCCCAATGGAGCCTGAAATGCAATAGATGGCATTTCACAATCATGCTGAGTGAAATTCATTGGGAATGGCAACTTATCACAAACTTATTTCAAACCAGTCATATAGCATAAAACAACAAATATCATTTGTCTCTACAGGTGCCAAAAAAGACTTCTTTGAATTGTCCAAATACAAAGCTGAAGTTGGGAAAGATTACAAGCGGATCACATTTTATCTGTGTGAAGAGGGTGATTACACAATGTCAGAAAAGATGGAGAAAGGTTTAGTGTGTGAGCCTGATATTTCTCCTGACAGTTACTTCAAAGATGATCATATGCTAATAGGAAATGACACATTGTGGGATGGACTGATTTCAGAGCAAGCACCAGAAGGCTGCACCGGTACATCAAAGGATGCCATTGGGCAATTACAAGAGGACTTTCCCATTGCCCAAACACCTGTTGACCATGATGCACAAGAAGGTAATAAGGATCATGTTTCCCACATGCAAAGTCAAGATGATATTCTGAAGGATCTTGCATCTAAAGTCAATGAGAATGAGCAATTTTTCTTAGTAGCAAGAAGAGGAGCACCACTGAGTAGAACAATTAGTTTGTGGCAGAGGGGGTCAGCCAAATCAAAGCCAAACAGCCGTTTGAGAGTTCATTTTAGTGGTGAAGATGGCATTGATTCTGGTGCCATTGCTGCTGAATTCCTTGAAAACTGCCGGGAAGACATTAGCAAGGAGATGTTTCCAGAAGGCTCCCCCATTCATTCATCACATAATGTACAAAATGGTGCATTTCGCACCTGTGGTGAAATAGTAGCAACCTCTCTGGCTCAAGGAGGACCTGCACCCAAGTTCCTTGAGCCTTGCAGCTATGAAGCAATGATCAAGGAGGTAGACATGTGCATCATTCAAGAAGAGCACCTTACTAAAAGTGAATTAAAGCTTTTAGCCAACATTGCTAAAGATTGTACCAATTATTCTGACCTAATTATTGACTGTGGCTACACTGGATTGGTGGATGAAAACCACATCAATGATATTATTCGTTCTATGAAAGTAAGTTTTGTTGCACGCAGGAAGATTTACATGCAAGAATTTATGGTTGGTATGCATGTTTATGGCCTTGCAGATCTCATTACAGCGCAACCAGATTTATGCAAGCAGCTCTTTGTCATTGGAGATTCAGATAATGTAGATGCAAATTATTTGTTTTCTCTGTTGAAGCCAAACCTGTCTAATAAAGGAACATCAAGAAGGGCAGTTGAAGAGCAAATGATGGATTTCATGCAAGACCTTATATTTTCTTTTGAAGACAAACAAATTGCAGGTCAGGAGGCTGCTTTTGCTTGGAATTACCAGCATGTAGATGAACATATTCCTGAATTCCTTCAACAAGCTAACGATTTGCCTGCTGTGAACACTGAGCAAGTACAGTGTGCCCAAGCTGATGTTAAAGGTCTGATGGGCTGGCTTACTGGTATGAGAAGCAAGCCTATAAGTGGTTCTAAGCCAGAGATCAGCGTGATGTTTGACCATGACTGCATGGAGAGAAATCCATGCCATTCAGTTTGCTACCCACTTGTTGGTGCCTGTGGCAGAACAATAACACTTCCTGTCCACCACATGCAAAGCCAAGAAGAATTCAATGAGGTGTTTGCAATGGCCTACTTTATGGGACAGGCATTTGGAAAGCCATAAGATCTCATCACTGATGCTATTTCTGTTAGTTACTGTTATGTTTTGAATTGTTTTTGTTGCACCAGTGATCCATATTTGAGAAAAAGCAATGTACCTATGTTTTGGGTATCGAAAAGTACAGAAAAGAAGTCCTCTTAGAATTTGAATGTATCATTATGGGTTTTATCCATGAAAAATAAAATGATGTCACTGACGCCATGCCAGAAAAGAGGATGAACCAACCTTTGTAAAAGAAGCCATACTGAAAGGAAATTCTATGCTGAGTGTTAATTGACAATTTCTATGGCTGCAAGGAGATTAGTACCAAGATGCATTGTGTTGTAATTACGAGCTTTTAACGATTCCATAAAAATTCGATGAACGAAAGACACAACGCATCTTGGTTAAAAGTTCTTTGCAGCCATCTTTCAACTTGCTACAACTCTTATCAGTATCGAAAGGTATGCTTGCAGCAAGTCCATCCCATCTTCAGTGTAATAATCTATCGCGCGCGCTCTCTCTCTCAGACTGCGTTCACACGATGCCGGCACATTTTGAAAACGGTGAAAAATGTGCCGGTAGCAGAATTTGAGCTAGCGTTTACACGATGATGGAACAATTTGAAAACGGTACGAGATTTGACAGTAAGAAACTCTTTGCAAGAATTTGATGCCATAGAGAGGTACCTACACCTTAAGTCTCAGTCTTGTTCCAAAAGCGTCGAAAACTGTTCTATTTTCAAAAGTTTCAAGTGATTACACGATGCCGTTTCCAGAATGTGCCGATTAGAGTTCAGTTTTCAAAATCTATCGTTTTCAAAATGTGCCGGTATAAAATGTGCCGTTTTCGTGTGAACGGGAGGCCTATCCGTCACATTTTTCACCGTTTTCAAAGTGTGCCGGCATCGTGTGAACGCAGTCTCAGTTGTTAAGTACAAAATGCTTTCAATTAGTTTTGATATGCTGGTCATAAATTCTATAGTTCAAAATAGATACTTGCTGTTTCTGATTGTTTTGTTCATTGTATTTTGAAGTCTAAAATTGCATGTTGGTTACGTTAGGGGCAATGCAACATTTATTTTATGACATAGCCGGTGAAGAATGAAAATTTTTGCAAAAAACTCTCCTCCGCCCGTATGAAATCATTGCAACCGAAAACCAGCTACCCTGTCGCCCATTCCTTAATAAATGTATCTGCCCTGCCCTGCTAGCTGTTTGCAAGAACGATTCATCAGTCATATCTCTTCATCTTCAAAGTCAATTTTTTCCATTGAAGAATACTCGTAAGGACAAGGATTGATTTTGGTATTATCTTTAGCTAATTCATCGGTGGTACTGAGGAACAGTTGTTGTTCAGGAATACAGGGCAAGGCAGATACATGTTATCCTTCCAAGGATTCTTTATTTTGCCTGGTTTAAAATTTTGCCTTCAAAGTGAACAATTTCAAACTTCAAACATATTTCACACCTCATATTGAGCTTATAAAACGCTACTGCCCCACCCGTAAACAAAGTGTTGTCCCAGTTCAGTACAAGCTCAAAAAAGTAGTTGCCCCGTTACGTTTTGCACTGGCCATGTTATAAATAAACTTTGCACTGGCCCTTAGTTTGTTACGTTAGGGCACGTTGGAGCCCATGTTACCTGGCTGCCCGGGAGGAGGGGTACATGACTTGTAGGTGGACGGGAGTGTCTGCCGCCCGGTTTTCAGAAAGGTTACCGCTTCTGATTACCGAAACTTGCTGTCATACCCACTTTTATGATGAATTTTGGCGGACGACGACCCATTTTTGGCTATTTTTCGCCAATTTCTGGATAACCCATCTATGTTAATGGAAAATCTGCCAAAAAAGGAACCCTTGTTTAGAGAATTTTGGCCCAAAAACCCAACCATGTGGGCGGCACATACCCGTACCCTCAACATGTTATGTACGTCCCCCCTGGGCCTGGCTGTTGTTGATTTTGCAGGTTCAGGATCATGTTTGCATTGATAATGATGACATTTGTTACATTGACCTGAAAGTAAGTGTTTATATTTTTATATGGCTTTGTAGATCTGCTTCTTAAACAGACATCCTAATGTAGGCGGATGGTCTCATATTTCCAGTTCTGGCGTTCACGGCATATGCGCCAGATCTTTGAAATGGTTGGTGTTAGATTATCTGACCATGTTCGAACGAATTGCATGGAAGAAACTGGCCGAGATTTTTACATCTATAACCTGCATGCTAGAACCTACGGTTTTCCGTAACAGGCTGAAATTGTTCCTAGTCAAGGGCGGGCATGTCACTCTGAGGACGATGGTCCTACCCACGGGGGGGGTTCTCGGCTAAATTTTGGGTAGGGGGGTGCCGCCCACAGTTTGAAAATGTAACCGTTGGCTAGACCAATTTTTGTGAAAATGATACCCTTGGCTAGACTAATTTTTCCTTCAGAAGTGCTCTGAATTGGCATTTTCTAGGCAAAACTTGCCAAATTTTCGCATTTTCTAGACCAAGGTTTTTAAGAAGTTGGGTTTTTTTTACAAAAATTACCGAATTTTGACATCTCTTTGACCAAAATTCCCAAAAAGCATACCCTTGCCTAGACCTAACTCGACTAAAATTGCCAAAAAGTACACCCTTGGCTAGACTAGAAGTCCGAAAAAGTATACCCTCGCGGGCGGCACATCCCCATGTACCTTTACTATGGAAGAACCCCCCCCCCCCCCGTGATCCTACCTTTATCCGACAACCGATAGTTTACTAAAATATTTTTCACCATCTTTTTCCCAAAAGCTGGTCATTTTTGATGACAAATTTTTTTTGTTATTTTTCTTCGATTTGATGAACAATTTAATCACTCACTGGCAATGTTTGTCCCGAAAGAGGACTTAAAATATTTCTTTTCTTTGTGATTCCCAGTCCAATAATTTTGTATCAATTATAATACCCTGTCACACAAATTTTCCAAAAAAAGGACACCACCCTGCCCTGTTGAGAGGCATATCCAGTCAGGTCAAGTGTGAGAGTACCCCATCCCCGCCTAGGGTACAGCCCCACCACCGTATCTACCACCATTCTACCACCATAGTGCAATAAATCACCGTTAAAAGAACACAAACAGTAAGGAATAAGTCACCGTTGCATCCCGGGAGGTGCACTACACATTTTTTGGGTACGGGGACGTGCCATTGGGTAGGGTATCGATTTTCAACATATTGGTGCAAGCAACTGTATCGATTTCTACAATTTTGGTATAAGGAATGGTACCATTTTTTCAAGATTTTGGTATAAGATTTAAGGTTTTGTTATACATTAAGCGAAGTATTGGTATAAAGGTCGGGTATACTTTCCAAATATTGGTATAAGGAACGGGTATGTTTTTGAAGCCTTAATGGCACTCCCCGGACCAAAATCTGGTCAAGTGTACCCCCGGGTGTTGCATGTATTTCTTAGTTTCTGGAATAGTCGATGAGGCGATGATACAAAGTTAAGGACTCTCTCCAGTTTTTTGGTCTTGAAATCTCCTCGACTCTCATAACATACGAAAAATACTGGTGGTAGTTGTTTGGCTCATCATTTTCAATGAGATGATTCTTCGCATAGCATCTATCTTCGCCTGGGACACGAATTAGCAAATTGTTTTGACCACCATTCAACTCGGGTAAGTAGTAGAGAGAATCTGGTCTCCCCTTTGCTGTGTCAAATCGTGACTTGCGTACGTAGTGTGTATTCCAGTGCTCTTTCACTTGGTTTAGGCTGGCCTGTATTGTACTGGCAAAGCAATACCAAAGGCATTCTTTTTCCAGTTCATTCGTCATATCTACAACCATTGTGTCACACAAATCTTTAAAAAAGTTGATCCACCAATCTGTATGACTCTTTCTGAAGAAAGACCACCAGCCCTCAATTCTCTGATTGCGAGGTAAATGCACATATCGGTGGCTGTTTGGGTCATTTCGGAGAAAAGAATGTATCCCTGCCATTTTGCCGTTCTCTGTCCCCCGGTCGGTCACAAGATCCAGCGGACACCCATTCATTTCATTAACAGCTTCAAGATAATACATGGCTATGTTATCAGGCAAATTATTCGAGCGAGTTACAAAAAGCCAGAGGATTTTGCGACTCCACCCATCAATGCAGCCATGTATTGGAAAGCCGAAAGGCTTTAGTTTGTCATAACCGTCGCAGTGCCATGCATTGTTTGGTCCCAAATTATGATATACTCTACGTTTCAGTCTATGGCCCCCCCTTTCTCTGGCTCCCTCTGGGTCTAGTTCTTTCATTACTTGCTGTACAACCATTCTCGGTACCTGTAGACCGTTTAATTGGAGGGTATGCCAGATTGAACGGTATCCGCGACAACTATCAGGTCCATCTAATAGTCGGCGAACTGCGTTTCTCACTTCGGCAATGTCATATTCAGGTCTTCGCCTTTTTAGGCCGAGAACTCTCAGACGTCTCTTCAATGTACTGTGGCTCACTGTGATGTCATGGTATTTAGATAGAAATTGGATTATTTCTAAATGCTTGAAGCCACGATAGAAGTAGTATCGCAGAAGATTATCTTCATCATCTTCATCTTGCTCTTCATCTTGCTCTTCAAGATCATCGTATTCGAAGTCGTCGGCCATAATGAGAAGTGGCATCAGTCTGTGGTGGACGGGTAGCCAACTGAGTCCTTTAACACTTCCGCCGTGAGTCTCAAAAACTTTTTGCCGTGAGTTTCAAGAAATTTCGCCGTGGCTTTTCGACACTTTTGCCGTAGCTTTTTGAAACTTTTGCCGTGACTTTTTGAAACTTTTGCCGTGACTTTTCGAAGCTTTTGCCGTGGCTTTTTGAAACTTTTGCCGTGGCTTTCCGAAACTTTTGCCGTGAGTTTTCGAAGCTTTTGCCGCGAGTTTCAGAAACTTTTGCCGCGAGTTTCAGAAACTTTTGCCGCGAGTTTCAGAAACTTTTGCCGCGAGTTTCAGAAACTTTTGCCGCGAGTTTCAGTAACTTTTGCCGCGAGTTTCAGAAACTTTTGCCGCGAGTTTCAGAAACTTTTGCCGTGAGTTTCAGAAACTTTTGCCGTGAGTAGGGAAACTTTTGTTGTGGAGTTTCTAAGATATATTTTGAGTGTTTTTAGGACTGTTGTTGAGTCTGGTTTCAAATTTAAAGTTTGTGCTATGGATCTGTAACAATTTATAAGCGATTTCAAATAAAATTAAAGGCAAAATGTTTTTTTAGCAAGCGTTACGAAATTGATTTGCCGTGACCCACATGGGCCACCGTAAGAAAGACCCAAAACTTACAGAGATACGAAGCTGTGCTCGACTCCAGTGGATAGCATAAGAAACCAAAACTTCTCTCTTTCAAGTTTCAGTTCCGCAGGATCAAAGCTAAATTCCACATGGGTTCAATATAAGAAGCAAACTGTCCACCAAAAGAGTTTGTTACGTTAAAGGAACTTTAACATTCTCTGTAGAACATGGTAAAAGCTCAACCTTTAAATTTCCAGGCACTTCAAAGTCACAAACACTTGCTTCGAGATGCAACCTAAAATCAACTTCCTCTTACGCATTCCTACCTTTCAACACAAGTCAATGAAAACAAATTTGAATAACAATGTAATTCATTTCCATGGTTGCAAGGTCAAAGCACCAAAGGTCAAATTCTATGCTTCTTTCAAATGTTTCTCCCATTATTTCAAATCCTCCGCAGAAGCAATCAAATATTGGACGGACTAATCGCTTTGCTAATACCTATTTCCAAAACAGTTTCATGGAATGGAATAAGCTTGACAATGAGGTTAAATATTCCGTATCCATTGCTCAATTTAAGAACAAACTGCTTTCCACTATAAGACCAGTGGGAAACTCTATATATAACGTTCACGACATTATAGGTGTTAGATATTTAACTAAACTATGTTTGCAATTTAGTGCACTAAACGAGCACAAATTCAGACATAATTTTGATTGTTTAAGCCCTGTTTGCATTTGTGGAACAGCAAGAGAAGATAATGAACATTTCCTCCTGCACTGCCCATTGTATGACATAATGCGTTGCGATCTCCTTGGCCAACTCTCAGAAATTCCTGGTTTAGACATTTCTCAACATGATTCAAAATCTTTATGCACACTGCTTCTATATGGATCTCCATCGTTGAATATAATTGCCAACAGAATAATTATGGAAGCTACGATATCCTTTATCAAAGAAACAAAACGATTGGACTGAATGCAGCTACCCCCATATTTAGTTTTCGTTCTGTTAGATCTTGTTATTCGTTTGTTTGTTTTCGTCATTTGTTTCTTCGTTGTGCTTTCCCCTTTGCTTCGTTGTTTTTTCGTTTCTTTCTTAGTTTGTTCCTTGTCCTTTTGTTTCGCTAGAGTGACAAAGTAGTCAAATATATTGTAAGTGCCATTGATAGAGGGAACTCGATGACCTTGTGTCCTTTCCCTCTATGAATGGCACCATGTGAAGCAGTTGTTGCCTAGCTTTATTGTTTTATCTGCATATAAAAAAAAAAAAAAGCAATCTTGTTGAAAGAGCCTCTCCCTGCAGTAAAACAGCACTTTTAGCAGATTTGCCCCGAGTTTATTTCGTCATCTGTAATAAGTCTAACTGAAAGACTGGGGCAAGTCTACCCTTTTGGGGACGATTTTTCCTGATTCAAAATCATTTTATATCCAACAATACTATGATTCAGCTACCCGGCCGCATGTTTGTAGTTTACAAGTTACTAGTAATAATGATAACATTGCTACACTTTACAGGAGCGTTTTTACAATTGCACGTTCAAAACGAGTATTCTGTATGTCGAGCCTTCGAGCCTCGAGCCTTGTATTTGGAGCCCGGAGCCCTCGAGCCTTATATTGCGACCCTTAACATAGAGGGGTCATCCCCCCCCACAAAAAGTCTGTGTTTTCAAGATGCTATATGCTAATCAGGTTACTCCTGCTTTACATAATTGTTCAAATTTAGGGCCAATGCAAGTCATTGCCACCTGGGGTAAGTTCCCTAGAACAGACTTGGTATCAGCACAGATAAAAGACAAACATTTTTTTATCCTTTGAATCGTTAAACAAGGGAGGTCTGATCCTCTGGAAATGGAAGTGCCCCAGTGTTATCATAAAAAATCATACCTTCTGTCTCCCTTTGGTCTTAACGGTTGTGTACATTATCACATAATCTATTTCGAGTTTCTGCTCTTTCAGGCATTTCCACCATTGCCAAACTTACAAACATGATAGTCTAGTCATTTGTCATCGATAATGAAAAATTCTTCGTAATTATTTACAATCCACTCATTATCTTGGGACTCACTGAGGTATCTTCCGTACCATTGAGGTAGTGAGGTATCTTGAATCCTTGATGTTTGCAAAAAGATAAACTTCAAAGATGAAAGCCTGTAGCTCGAAATACAACTCGAATGCTCAAGGGCTCGAGGGGCAGGGCTCGATGCTCGAGGGATCGGAAATTAGAAACACTCTTTTTTGGGCTTTTTAGGATTGAAATATCTGAAAGTGATGACTCCCTCATAAATCTGTCACCGATGCAGCCTCTTGTTCGAGAAACGACTGAGGAAAGGTACAGTAGGAATTTTCATTTCTTTTCAGCTTCAAATTCTATAAGGGATGGGGATGAAATATGAAATAGGTTAAAGTTGCTTTTAAAATGTTCACCTTAGGAATGGCAGATCATAAGTAATGATAGGGTAAGACGCGTTAGGAACACATTGGAAACCTGTTGGAACAAGTAAAAAATGTTTTGTGTTTCCCCTGAACATCATTTTACACACATGTACAAAATACAGTTTACTAAACCAACAATGCTTTGCTTCAGGGGTAAACATATCTTTGAAAAGAAAGTAAGAATTTAATCCAGTGCTGAAGCTTACTTGGAATTATCGGATTTTCAGTAGGTAATAAGCATCTCTTACGACCATAAGAATCTTCATGTTAACTTCTTGTTCAATCATGGATTGCAAAACAAAAGTGTCTTGAAGCTTTTTGTATGCTTTGACATCATTCAAGTACATTCTGAGTGGTATTTTACAGAAGAAAGTGGAAAGAGAATAAAAATGCGCAAAGGATTTCCTTTACTTAAAGGAATAGTTTTTTGAATAGTGAAGTCTCTTTTAACAATCTGAGGGCTGAGTTTTCGCAAATAGTTTATTATAAAAGCTGAGTATAAGTTTCTCTTGGCTCCTTTTAGAAGTACATTTGTTGAGATATTGAAATTGTCTATCTACAATCCACTCCTAGGATGGACAATTAAATTATGTACCCTGTGAGTCACAGAAAGTTTATGCTCTATGTGTTTGGCAGGCTATGGAATAAAAGTAAATGTGACCGATATTCAAAACTAAACTAGTAATCATCAGTCAAAGGCCAGCAGATGAGAAAAATTTGTTTGGTAAAAACTTATCATTTAGAACCATTGGCGAAATGCTCGATAAGAGGCATGTTTCAGAACAAGGATTCGTCATTCCACCCAGGTCTATAATTTACCTGGTCTTTAATTAATGATCTATAATTAAAATTCTATTTCTGAAACGTGCACTGTGAACTTCGATGCCACATAAATCATTTATCATGGAACAGAATAGAATGTGGAATTTTTGATTCCCATACAAACCTTTACAGGCATTTTCTAATTGTTGGGTCTTCGAGATGTGTAATGTTACCAAGCAAAATTTTCTCATTTACTTTAAGTTAGCCTTTGACTGATAGCTTAGTTTATTTTTGCATGTCAGCTGCATACTTTTAATTTTGCATCCCACCAAACACATACTGTAAACTTTTTTTGACTCGGTAGAACTTTTCCTCAACCTCATGTTGAGTCCTTTCTATCTTAGTGAGGAGCTGAACCAAGTGACATATCATCATGGTAATAAGAGAATCCCTGTATTCAAGACTGAGTCAGTACCATGTCGTACTGAAAGTGTGGTTAATGCAATGCTGGAAAGGGTGGATGACGCAAAGATATCGAAGCAGAACCCAGTCAGTGTTGAGAGAAACTGCTCATTCATGATAGAGTGGGAGCATATCGGACATTGGAGGGATGCACTGTGTGATATGCTAGGAAAGTGGCATCATGTGAAGACAAAGAAGTTCTTTTATAATTTGAAGGATAACGATTTAACACCAATCCTGGAAAGTGAATTTGGTGATGGGTCACCGTTAGTGCGCAGATACCTGTACACGCACCAAGAATGCAAAGATTTTCATCGGGTTTTGGTAACCATTGAAGGGAGAGATGGCAGACTGCATCACTTAATTTACCTCCAGTACTATTTTGATGGGGCAGAGCACCCCATAAAGGTAACATTACCCCACGGAAACTGCAAAAGAAAAGATGCTACAGCCTTCCAGCCAACAAAGCAGTCAACCAAAGAGAAGATAAGAGCTGCACCAAAGAGTGAGCCACCACGTAAGATTTTTCGAGCGGTTCTTGATGATGCCGGTGGATTTGAAGAAGTACATTGTTTTGGTGACCATGCAAGGAATCGGAAGCAAGTCATAAATCTGAGAAAAGAAACATGCCAGGATCCCATGGTAGAAGTGATAGATCTATGCAAGGAACAGGAGAAACATAGCAAAACAGCGTTCATAAGGAATGTTACTCTGGCTCCTGAAAAGGCAATTTTCCTAGCAAACGATCGCCAGCTGCATGACATTGAGAGATTTTGCACTGTCAATGGAGACTTCAGTGTGCTTGGTGTTGATCCTACATATAATGTGGGATGCTTCTACTTAACAGTGTCAACATACCGGCATCTAATGCTCAAAACAAAGAATGGAGTCCATCCTGTAATGATTGGACCAGCCCTTATTCACTACAAGAAAGGATTTGACTCCTACTTTCAACTCCCATCCAACATGTTAAGATATAACAAAGCCCTGCAAGCAATAAAATGTATCGGCACTGATGGGGAAGTGAACGTTTCAGAAGCATTAAAGTCAGTCTTCAATGAAGCCCATCACTTGTTGTGCGACATACATATGAGAGACAATGTGGAGATGAAACTATCGGATCTTGGAATAAAAGGGGAGCCAAGGTAAATTTCTAACAGATTATATCAGCATAAGCTCAGAATGTTGCATAAACTAAATTCTGAAAAAGGACAATCCTGATGGAAATGACAGAGCAAAAACTGTGTAAAATGACATCATTGAGCAATCTGAGATACGGGAGTGTTTGGATAGAAAAGCTTTTTGAATGATAAATCAAATGCCTAAGGAACGAAACATCAAGAGTTGCCAAATTTTTGGATTTGTTGCAGGGAGCTTGGGTGCTTAGAGTTCTGAGCTTTCGCCCATGCATGCCCAGTTTCTGCTCTGTCGATGGAAATAGGCAAAAAAGATTTTGATTGCTTCCTTGTCATTTTTATCACTCTCCACAAAGATATACATGGACGAATGCAAAAATGGGAAATCTTACACAAATTTCCACAAATGTGTTTATGATGCAAAATTTTACTAAAAAGAGGACGTTTCCATCAGTTTCTAAGTGTGTAAAGGGTATGGTCAATAAACATGTCATGAGCCGCAAGTGCTGCCGTGCTGCATATGCCATGGAAAGTGTGAATGAATCTGAAAAATAGACACTTTTAACACAGCAATTGCTCCTCTTCCCTACTTTTGATGTTGTTTTCACTTTTCAAATGTTTACTTTCATCAGTGGAGCACCCCCCCTCCAGAGTCCTGTCCCCTAAAGAAACCCTTCAAGTTCATGTAAAATAGAATTTTGCAAAAAACCCTAATCTCTATTTTATAGACGCACCATACTGAAGGACATATTTGGTGAAAGAAAAGATGGTGAGAAAGAGCCAGGCCTTGTTGACTGTTGGGATAACTATGACATCGACAATATGTTTCAAGCCCTTCTTCAAAAATGGAAAGGACTGCATGCTAATGGTGCTACTTTTGGTAGTTTCTTCAGGGTGCAGAAACTTCAGCTTGTGAAGAATTGCATGTCAGCCAAGGTTCGAACATCTGCTGGCCTTGGCTTCCCGCCTGATGTGTACACACAGAACGCCAATGAGTGCATGAATTCAGTGATAAAGAGGGACACGAAAGGGAAGAAACTGAGCCCAAAAGAAGCTGCAAGTGCAATTGAGGCATGTGTCAACGAGCAAGAATCGCAAGTAAAGCTGGCCCTTATTGGCGTTGGGGAATTGAGATTAGCTGAAGGTCATGAGCAATTTCAAATCAAACAGAATGAATTTTATGCAATGAGTTCAAATCAACGAAGCATTCATGTGGCAAAGTTTCATAAAGCTGTAGTTAAAGTGCATGAAATTCCTCAAACACATGCTAGTCACTCAGAGATGATTTCTCCATATGTGGCAACTTTGATGTCAACTGCAGGAACAGAGATTCCTTTACCTCGATTAACAACCACTGCAGGTGAAACAGATTTATGTAAATTGTCCGTTCAGCCACAACATAGCAAAATTGTCTATCCTCCGTACTCTGTTGTTGAGGAAATGTTTCAAGATGCATCTGCAATGGTTACTGGAGATGGAGTCCTGCAGGCTCCTGGTGCAAGCTCAACATACATTGTTCTAAACACAGCAGATGCGAAGAACCCATTCATCATCAACATGGTTGGCAATAAAATAGAGTGCTCCAATGAGAAATGTGTGAGATTTCAGGCATATGGAATTTGTACCCACACAATAGCAGTTGCAGAAACCTCTGGAAATCTTTCTGGTTTCCTGGCTGACTTCAACATGAGAAATCGCCAATCCCTGTCATCACTTGTGGATATTGGGCACTCTTCTAAGGCAGGCAAGAAAGCAACAAAGGCGACACAGAAGAGAAAAGGAGCAGCTAATAAGACAAGGACAGCCCTGCACACTTACAAGCAACCAGTGAAGCCAACAGCTCCCAACCCACTGCCTGGTGTGTACAATATTACGTTGCTACAATTTTGCCATGAGAGAACATCATCATGTTATGGTTGTGGTGGCGATTTGAAAGTAGATGGTAGAATCCCTGACCCCCCAAGGAATCTGGTTCTGGTTTCCAAAACACGAAGAGAATATTACAGGAAGCAAGATGATGGTACTGGGGTAAAACAACTTTCTCCATTGAGAAATGTTTATTTTCACTTCAACACAGAATGTGTCAAGAAGAAAAATAATTTCTTTGTGCCATGTCTTGCACAAGTGCAGAATGATGTCAAGCCTTTCCTGCTGCCAGAACACAGAGACGTTCTTCAGAGTTGTGGAATCTTGCTTTAGAAAAATGAAGGACTGCTATTGATTTATGTGCTGGAGGATTTAATCTGAAGTTCTTTCCAGAGATTTACGTTGAATTCCATCAAGGGTTGTAATTGCAAAAAGGCTGAGAACACTCTGCTTCCATACTGGTGATCTACAAAAAGCTGGATAAAATTCTACAAATTCTATGACTAGGCTGGTTGGAGCATAACCTGGGGGGGGGGCACCCAGCAAATGCACATACAGGGAGGTAAGTTTGGGTAAGAACATTTGCCATTTGAGTCCAAATAAATTTGAAGTTAAGTTCATGATATTTTTGACATCAAATATGCACTGCTGAACTGATGTTTCTGGGTTCGCTAGAGGCAATTCAGGCTTCTATTTGCATAGTTTACAAAAGTTTGTACCTGTCTTTAGTGATTAAATATTCCAAAATGTTACTTTTTGCACAGTGTAAATATTCTATGTTCATTTACAGGTTTCAAAGTATATAATGAGCTGACATTTTTTGGTTGCAATTAAGCTGAAGTGATATTTTTGAGTTGCCTGAAATTATCTTGGACTGAGCCCCTGTATGTGTATATGCTATGTACCCCTCCCCCTGGGGAGCATATAAAGAGCAAATAACTTGGAGCATGAAGTGCAAGACACTTGTAGTGTTTACAAAATAAATGGCCAAAATTCCTCTGCAGTTGGAATCATATGGGAAAATCTTATCTCATTCTTCTGCTATCAGTACAGTCAACATCTTATAATAAATTCCTATATGCTTTGACGTTGCTACGTCAGAAAGAAAAGTGAGTGTGTGGACCGTGCGGAGGGCAGTTTTTATTTTGTCAATTGAGTGGCAATATATAGTTTTTCCAATCGTTGTAAGACAGAATAAAATTTCAATTTGGTGGTGATTACAAACCCTCGGTGGTTGAAATCCTGCAACACCAACAGTTCAAACTGTTAGGTTGCTCATATTGTCATAAGAAAATTTTCTAATCCTAATGTTGTGTTGAACCAGCTGTTGTAAAGCTTATTCTGCTGATGTAATGCCTGATTTTGATGCTGATTTTGATGCTAACAAAATCTCAGATCTTAATGTTCATACATGTCTTACAGTTGCACCTGACCATCTCAAACTTGTAGAGGAATGAGAACCATAAGGAAAAATATTACCATGGCAGAAAAGTAAAAGGAAACTGAACATGTTTCAAGATAGCAGGATTCAGCTGTATTACAATTTAATTATACTTGTGTTGTGTTAAGATGTTTTGGTTTGATGTTTTGTTATATTACAGTCTTGATTGTTCAATTTTCATCAAACTTTCAAAAAATTCAAAACAAATTTCTTTTGAATTGTGTTAATATATTCCTATAGGGGTGGGGGTTAGCCAATAACTTGTCCATCTTAGGTCAAGTAGTGGGCAGCCAAATCAAGGATAGAAAAAGTTCAAACTAAGAGGAAGAAACTAAAAGGACGGCATAATTAGAAAGTCTTGTTGCAGATTACATATGGCAACTCATTGAAAAATTTTGGAAATTTGTGGGAACTTCTTATACCTTTAAACAATAAGAATTTCAAAGAACTTTCTGTGGTGGCTGAAATCATCTGACATACACCAGGGTGCATTCCATGCACTTAGGCCCGAAGATCTTCGGCGTAGGCCAAACTTTTTTGTCGGCGTAGCGGCGTCATTCGTCGATAAAATCGGTTCTCGGCGTGGCGGCGTACGATAATCTGCTTACCTCGGCGTGAACGTGAAATTGTCCTCGATCTTTTCGTATGTGATTTGCAGTTTTTTTATGTGATCAAATGTATACATGACGTGTACTTTTTCAGTTTCCCTTCTCTGCCTTTGAATAGCATTGTTACAAAAACCAGACCATCCTCATAACACAGAACGAAACGCACAATCATTGGTGCACAAATCCCTTCCCCCCCCCCCCCCGTGCTCCGTCCCCGTCCAAACTTGTGAAGCCAACACAATGTTAAAGGCATTGAGTTTGGGTAAATAGACAGCGTTCGGCCAATTTGCAAAAACTGACTCAAAATGCACACACGATATATCCTCTCAAGCAGGCCCGCCGAAGGGGGGACAGGAGGCACTTTGCCCCAGGGCCTCGGGGTCTAAGGGGCCTCATTATTGGAGAATTTTGACATTGTGACTACGGAAATGCTCTGAAATGCATTTAAGCCAATCTAAACCATCTGAAGGGGGCGATCGTAAAATTTTCTGCTCTCTTCGCTCGCAGGGGGCTTCAATTCACAGTGTTGCTCCTGGGCCTCAAAAAGCGCTCGGCGGTCCTGCTCTCAAGTATCGTTTGATCATGGGGATTAGCGCCCTTTCCCTTTTGATGTCAATGAGGTGTAATTTCGTATAGCAAAAAAACCAAAGGAGTGGCAACCATCTCTCATGGCAGTACAACACAACTGATAAACTGAGGGTAACGATGTACGCACTTGGGGCCGAGGGATTCAGTGGACAAAATGAGTTTCTATGGGGATCAACAAAAAAGAACTGAGTTTGAAAATGCGGAACTTTTATAACAGAAATAAATGGATAACATTGGAACCTGTAGCTGAAACATCTGATCACATGAAAACAGACTGATCACATGAAAGCTGGCAAACCCCCAAAAGAGAATCGCTATTTACCCTGACTCAACACCTCTGACTTGGAACCAATTACGTTGCCTTCATGGAAATCGAGATTTGCTGAACTGCAGTGTAAAAAGACCACAGTTGTAAAGTTATTGGAAATTGAATGGGAAAGATTCGTTGCATAGCGGAGAAACACGAAGCAAAGTAAAAGGTAAGTGCCATAACTTCAACACAACAAATTCCAACATTACATTATATTGTTTTTGAATATATGTTCTACGAACAACACATTATGACTCGAGGGGCATTTCACTCCCAAAAAATCTCGTACACCTTTGGCAAAAATCCTTTTGTTTTTAAGAAAAGTCCTTCAAAAATCCGTATAAATCCTTTTGTTCTGAAAAATCTCGTACGCTATTTCCAATGAGTGAAGTGCCCCTCGTTATGACTTATCTACAATCAATTGACCACAGCTCCTTTCAGGCTAACTTTATTTGAATACAGCATATCATACCTACCAATATCACGACGATTTTTTAAATTTTACTTTTAAAAAGCAACGTTTAAATTCTACTTTTAAAAAGCAGTACGACGCTTGTCTCTAAATTTTGTGACTTTGGTGTTGGCAGGAACTATTTAAGCTATGTAAAAATCTTCAACTGCTCTCTTACATTCCTATAAAATACATGTATCAAATCCTGCAGATGGCTAGCCCGTGCCATGTCTGCCAGAAAGATGTAGATGGTTCACATAAATGCATTATCTGCAGCCGAAATGTTCACGTGTTTTGCGGTGTTGGCGTTGGCGAAGAAGGCTTTGGACAACAAGTAAATTGCTTCAAATGCCTAAATGAAGGTAAGCAAGAAGCTTTAATTAAAGCAGAGTGATTCAACGCAGAATTTCTGGCTCATGCTCCTTATTGTAGCTACTAGTTGCTTTTATAACAAGAAACTTTTCATTTCTTCTGAAGGTTATCTACCTCGCCTCAGAAAAGGGCCTACTTCGCTTCTTTGTTGTACTTCATTACTAGGCGCTAGAGGCATTGAATCATGAAACTGTACACATGATATTGTACGCTGAATAAGCCATCAGCCTCCCATGGATTAGCACGCTGTCCCTTGAAATCAACAGGTGTAATTTCGCATAGCAAAGAAAGCGAAGAGATCTGACTATCGTCTCTTATGGCATTAAAGACAACTGGTAAAGAGAGGCTAGGAATGTAATTTTTAAGGATAGTAAAGTTTTAACGGCTGCAAAGAGACTTAAAACAAAGCGATATCATGAAAAGTTTCAGGATCATTTCAACAAAAGGACAGGAATATACTTGGGGCTAAGGGATTCAGTGAAATAATGTGTTTTGCGGCGCATAACAAAATGAGTTGAATATTGTAGCCTGTAGCTGAACCGTCTGATCACATGAAAACAGACTGATCACATGATAGCAGACAGACCCCCAGCGTAGAATGCTATTTTCTGACTCAATACCTTTATGCATACACAGAGGCGTGGTTTTCATAAAACTTGCTCAAGGCAGAGAATTGTTCGTGAAGAGTCAGGAGAACCCGCTACCTACGGACGGTCGTAAGAAACATGGAATTGGCCTAGAGAGGCTTTTAGGTTAGCAAAGGTTTCTAACAGTTACAAGTAGGCATGAAACTGCCAGTTAAAAAGGAAACTCTAAAATCAGTTGGGTTGGAAAAGGAGCGAAAAGTTATCGCGCACTCCCTGTGCTTGAGCACAATTGGAATATCGCTTCGGTCATAAGGATCCTTTGCTCTAGAATTGCTCAATGTTGAAATCTACTCTCAAAGTCAATCCTTTAGATCCATATCCACTGTAAATAGCTTAGTAAAAGCTCTTTTCATGGAAATTTTGATTAATTCTGTTACTTAAGTTTAAGTATATGGTTTTATATAAATGACAAAATCCTTGTTTTGATGAAGCACTCTTTGCTCCGGCAGTACTCTTGCACTTATAACATGAGCTCTTAAGGTTCTTTGAAGTCCGAAGATAGTCCTGAAGATAACACTGATTTACTGTTCATGATGTTGAGTATAGGCTATGATCGAGCCAGTAAGAGATCTGAAAATTTTACTTTTTAAGGACTATTGTGCTCACTTAGTGCTCTTTTTTTAACATCTCACAAAGCAATAGCACCAACAATACAGTCTTCAATCAACCTGCAATGTTTCGCTAACAACATACCAAGTTAAGATTAATTTATTGATTAAAGCATCTTAGCTCATTCGATGCAAGGATGCAGTGGCTTGCCAGCTACTCCTAACTTTGTTGATAGCTCAAGAACAAAGCGTCATAGAATCATGGATAAAAAAGGATCTAAAGATTCAATGTTTTCTCCTTTGAATGGCAACCCTGCTAACACTTGAAACATGAACGACGATTTCTCGTATCAAATGTAGTTTAGATAGTCAAAAATGGCAGCTTTCTGCCACTCGAAAAAACATGTCCATAAAAGTACTCAAGTAAATCATGATAGTAAAGCATGACAGCAAGAATTTTGTTTCATCTTCTGTTGAGTTTTTGTCAATTTATTGATATGGCATAGATCTGTTTGTCCACTGCTCTGTTGCCCACATTTATGAAAAGGTAAGCTGGGGGTAGTTATTTTACGAGATAGGAAGCCAACAGCTATGCCCCAAGTGCACTGACGCACTTAGCATATGCGAGGGGCAAATCACTGCTCAAATCAGCGTAAGTGACTTTTGTGATTTTAAGATCAAATGACTTAAGTCTGTGATTCTTTTGTGATTTTAGTGATTTTTTACTAATCTTTTGGGATTTTTCAGTAATTTCTCAGTGATTTGTGATCTTTGTGCTTTTTACATGTGATTTATTAGTAATTTTTGTGATTTTTCATGAGTTTTTTATTTCAAGGAAGGTGCAATCGGTGATTTGCCCCTCGAGCATATGTTTCGCTCTTTCTTTCAAAACACATAATAAATTTGCCGCTGCTTCGTCGCCAGGGACGTAGGAGCCATCTCAAACTTGGGGGGGGGGCACGACAATTCAAGGGCACTTTATTCATTAAGAAAAAGGAGGCATCTTCTAGAAATAATTAGGGCACTTCTTTGCTTATTGGAAAATCTTGGGGACACGCGCCCCCAATGCTCCCCAGTTCCTACGTCTATGTTCATTGCATGTCTGTCTTACAGAAACACACCACATAACTGCGGATTCAAGCCAGGCGCCGCAGAACAAAAACCCAACTGATGCTAAATCAAAGCAAAAGAGGACGGTCATGTGGGACTGGAAGGCTGCAAGCAAAAAAAAGGACGTTGTCCCAGAAAAAAAGCAAAAGGTGGTAACAGCTGCAAAAAAGAAGCTTGAAAGGCATATCTGCCTGCAATGTTTAGAGCTGTGCTTGCAAGGGAAGAGAGAGGAACGTATAAAACGTCACAAGGAGAGATGGCACAGCCAGGATGACAACAAACTTTGCACTATCGTCCCTTCAAATGCAAAAGAAGTCAATACTCTTAAAGACAAGTATGTCAAAAAGAATGAGCAGATGCCAGCTAAAAACGTCCAGTTTGTTTCTTCTGACCATATGCAAGAGCAAGAAGAATCTGCTGCCAATCATCTGTTTTCAATTGAAGATCAAGAAATGCTAGAGGAAGCTAGTGAGGATGAACATGACGAGCTGCTGGAGCATCCTGAATCAGCCCAAGCATTCCAGCCAATCGAAATTGGTAGTGATTGTGATGTGCAGTCATCTTTAATTAAAACAGGTGCCAAGCAAGCAAATCAGACAACACTCTTGCAGTTTGGAAGTACCCAAGCATCTGCAAATTCAGGAGAGCTCAGTCATGATACTAACCTCAACCAGGTGATGGATGCCATTAGCACTCTTACTTTGAAAGTTGACAGTATCAGTCAGCAACACAAGTCATTTATGCAGCTGGCGCTGGAAAACGGTGCTGACAGAGAGTCGTTGTCGGCTGCCCAAAAAGCAGAAAATATCATTCAGATGATGGAAACATCTAAATTGCTAGAGTGGTTTTACGATGAAGCCACAGAATGCGGAGTTCTTCGATGTTTGCCTTGCTTCAAACTACAGATTGCAGCAAAACCCAACCTCCAACACCTGACGCCATTCAAAGCCCAACAGTTGCTAAACAAATCTGGAAATGGAACCCTGTCCACAGGCATCTTGATGAAGAAGGAAAAAAGCAGACAAATGATAACAGGACACAACCAGACTTGGTACAGGCAAAAAAACTTATGCTTGGAACACTTATGCTTGATTGGCAATGGATCCATAACGCATCAATCTGCAATGAAGGAATTTAACAAGGAACGGGTGATTGAGGAGAAGAGAACAACAGCATCCAGCAACATCTTTCGAGCTGCAATTGTTGACCTCAAACTTGGAGCAGCTGGAAAACATTTCAAGACCTTGATCTCCTTCCTAGCCTGTTGTTCCGTTGATGTTGGGAAAATTGGGCACGGGCGCAACAATTTCAGTGACATTCTGTACTGCCTAGAGAAAGTCATCGATAACAAAGTAAATGCATGGCTGTGTGCTCCTCTTCCATCCAATCTCCTACCTCCTCATTTCTGGGCAACGGTTGATAAAGCTACACCATCGCGTACGACAAATCAAGCAGTGATCATTGTGGCAAGGGATCACAGAGGTATCCCTTGCCCAATCCCAGTAGATTCCCCAAAAGTGTATACCGACTTTGCTGGAGCCTCATATGACATCCTTGCAGAACAACTGCTACAGGCTCTGGGCAGCCATTTTTCCGACGATGTGATTTCAAGGCTATGTGGTGTTGCAGCAGACGGTCCATACCAGGCCAGTGGATTCAGCCAACAGTTACGAGAGCGTCTGAAGATCGAAGAGGATGTTGATCTAGCACTGCCGGTAACTTGGGACACTGCTCATGTTCTGAACTTAGCAGTTACCGACGTAAGAGATGCAAAGAACGCGAGTGGCGAGTACTTTCGGTTGTTTGTCAAAAGATGCAATATCTTCAATCATATCCTCTCCCATGGCAAAGGTTTTGCCTTCTTGGAAATGGTTGATGAAAATGCAAGGAGACCAGTTTCATACGCAGCGCAACGTTTTGCAAGTTCATCTTATGAGCAATGGGTCAAGATTGAAAGCAGCTACGAGTCTTTTTGGAAAGCATTTGAGCTGTTGCACCCTAACCGAAACAAAGAAGAGGAATGGCAGTACATGATTGCTGGTTCTGATTTCGTCGAAGATCTGCTCGCATTTCTGGACATAATGGAGCCTGTGGTTGAGTTGATGAAACGTGCGCAGTCGCTTGACACTCCGATTTGGAAGCTTAAGCTATGGTGGCCAAAAGTCAAGGAAAGGTTGGCAAAAGCAGCAAATGGTGATCCTGAAGCCTATGCAAGGCTACAGAAAGTAAAGGGTGCATTGAAACCGGGGGGATTGTTCAAAGGAGTCAAATTGCTAGAGGGCTGGATGGTTTTAAAAGATGAAGGCAAGAGCAGTGGAGATGACCGCTTCACATGGCAGATGCGAGAGAATGAAGATGTATGCAAGGATCGAGAGAGATTTGCAAACGATTTACAGGAGTCACTAGAAAAACGGATCATGTCTGTTGTGAATGATGATGTGGTGACCCACCTGGAAATTTTTGATGCTTCAAGCCTTGTCAATCTACAATGTGGGTCTGCAATCAACGATCATGTCCAGTTTACTCTGGAAGAAGGAGTTATCGAGGAATATGGGGTGCAAGAATGCAAGCAGCTTTTAAAAGTTGTATCGAAAATGCCCCATATTCAATCAGTTGGAATGAAATTTGATCCACGATTGGCCCACAAATACATGCGCAGAATCAAGAAAGCTATGATGGAAGCTGTGTGGAATGGCTTATGTCCTGAATGGTTTGTTGTGCTAGATGAAAAAGAGCCTAGACATGATCGAGATGCTACGCTGGTTGAGATTCTGCCTGAAGAATCAGAGGGGCTTGACGCCATCTTCAGGATGGCCTTTTCTGATGGTAGTGTCGAGAAGGTGCGTTTGAATGAACCTCGCGTTTACGAGTCATTCTATGCAAACAAAGAATTCTACGACATCGTGAAGGCACCTTCTTGCGCTCTTCTCGACATTGCATTAGCTAAAGGTGGACCAGAGGCCATTGCCGAGAGCTTCTACAATTCTATGCGCAGCCAACAACAGCCAGGTGGACAGTCCAATGAGGCCCTTGCAAGGAGAACGAAAGTCAATTGGTGTCTGCCATCATTGAAGAATTGCGAGAGCATAATCAAAGAAGGGGTCGCTCTGTATCATACTGGAGACAAACAAATGCCGTCCCATAGGAAGAACACTTTTTTCTCCACACGAGCAAAAAGTTACAATGTTTCAAAAGTGGTTGACAGGGTTGATTCTGAGCAAGGACGTTGTCCTTTCCTCATAAACGGGAAGGAATAAGAAATAAAATGTAGACTGCGTTCACACGTTGCTGGCACATTTTGAAAACGGTGAAAATGTGAGAGATAGGCCTCCCGTTCACACGAAAACGGCGCATTTTTGGCCGACAAATTTTTAAAATGGAAGATTTTGAAAACGGAACTCTAACAGGCATATATTGAAAAACGGCAGCGTGTGAACGCTCTTAATCGATGAAAAAGGAACATATTTCGATGTTATCAAAACAAGGGTGATCAATTTTTTTTTAAGGTTCAGATACCTTTCTTCGCATTAAATTCTTTGGGATACTGCACTGTGTTTGTTAGTGTCAAATTTCCTACCGTCTTCAAATTGTACCGGTATCGTTTGAACGTAGTCTTATTTTCAGATAAACTGTTGTTCAGTTTAGCCAAAGTCTTTACACACAAATGATTTGTAAAGTATATCATGAACATGTACAACTTTTAAGTATGAATCTCTCAATATTCTATAAACAAACAAACACAGAAAGTTTTCATATAATCGGATAGTAACCCACAGTCCAAACTAGAAATGATGTTCATCTACTAAATCTTAACAGTTAACGAAAGGTTGTAAACACAGGTCGTTGACAGAATGGGATCCTAAAATGCCATTTTCCAGTCATAAGACAATCGCCCACTGTGGGCGCAAAGAAGGCTTATCAAACGTGACAGGAAGTAGCGTAGAGTTTGAAAGATTTATCAGATCCATTCGAATATTGTGTACAAAAATGTGTGTCATTGGCCGTATAATGTAAGAAACAAAATTTCGTTCCTGTTCTTTCATAAGAATGTACAAGTTGAAGTTAGTTTATTTTCCAGTTGTAAGACATCGTCGTCGATCGATCGTCCACTGTGGGCTCAAAAAAGGCTTACCATACGTGACAAGGAGTAGCGTAGAATTTGAAAGATGTATTAGATTCATTCGAATATTTTAATTCAAGTTTGTATTATTGGCCATAAAGCATGACAACCAACACTTCTTTCCTGTCCTTTCGTAAGAACATACAATTTGAAGTTAGTTAATTTGAGATAGATAATTACTTTTTTAATGCTGCTTTGATATATCGACAGGCAAAACTTTCATTCACATGATTCGCAAAGAAAATGGCGTATGAGGGTGTTTTTTAATTTCCATCTGCACAAATGGCACTGTAAAGCGATAAATTCCGTTGTCAAGTAATTTCATCTGAGCAATCCTGCGGGGCCGGCGCAGTTTTTTAGAAGCCTCTTTCCTCCTGAAAATACTTGGCGTACGAAACGTTAGGGCTTGGTGTACCTTCGGCGTAGGCCTTACATGGAATGCACCCTGGGACATACAGTGTAGACCCTGTGCATGTTAAAATTTTCTGCCAGAACTGTCAGGTGGCTTAAGAATTCTTGTTACTTCCATGGTATGTACTGTGGATTCCAGCAAAATATTTGTGTTTGTCTCAACACAAAACATTACAAATCTTCTCAATAGAATGGGCATTCACTTGTCTACCCTCTATTTTATACTGTAAAGTCACAAAGTTACCATTTCCACCATATATCACCACATGCAAAAGTCTTTAGCATTAGTCAGGACATTTTGAGTGCCAAAAAGTACACACCAAGGTAGAAATATATTCTGCAAAGCTAAAGGATATATGGCACATACCGCATAAAATACACCTACTGAGTGATAAAATCATTTTCCTATCAGCTGCAATAGTTTCAAAGAAAGGATGTTTTGAAAATAGTTTGTTGAAAACTCCTTAATCAATTCAAAAACTCCTCTTGTTGCCTCCAGACATCACAGAGAGACCATTATTTGCAAAAAAATTTTCCAGACATGCAGGAAGTGGGAGGCATAGCACCCCTGCAATCATTTTTCCCCTATTGCTCTAAGAACACCTTCCCCAAATCAGCAGCTGCTGCCTCCTGTCCTATTATTCAATGCAGCCACTACTTCTGTGATGTCACAACACATTTTAAATACCATGCCAGTCTTTTCTATCTTGTGTCAGTCCAGGCAATCTAATCAGTATTTGGTTTTCCTGTAAGATTTGATATTGATGCTAGCCAAAAGTGCCTTTGCTGTCTTCATCCTGGTTCAATAATGCAGCTATCTTTTGTCAAATCCTCCATGAACTGATTCTTACTCATAATAGTTGTGTTGCATGTTGTACTTTCAACTTATGTCTTTCTTGAAAGTGAAATCCTAATCACATCGAAGCAAGAAATCCTCTGGTCATCACATCAGTCGCATGTCAACCTTTTAAAATTTGAAAATTCGAAATGCTGCCCACTCTTCCCTCCAAACAGAGACCTGCTGTTGGTCTTTTGTACAAAAAGTTCTGCAGCTGATATGGGCCTAGCCTCCTACCTTAGCTAGGCCCCTTTCCCAGACAGGCTACCCAAGCCGCCGAAGCTTTCTGATCTCTAGCATCATCAGCATTTGTTCAATTTCCAGATTCGTTGATCCAGTAATACGGTTTCACGAAATGCAAACTCTCTTAGGAAAGCCATGCCATTTTGTCCATCCGCCATTTTTGAAAATCTCATTTTGGACGGGGATTCCCAAACAGTCTGGTTGATATGGGTCCTGGTCCTATGGTCCTAGGGTCCTAGGTCCTAGCAGACCAGGGTCTGGTTAATAGACCATGCCCTCCATCGTTGGTAATTGCGCATAAAACTCCTGATTTTAATAGAATCATTGGAGACTTTGCAATGCTTCTAACTTTCTTTTCTGTTGGTTTGCTTTCACAACATGCTGGTTTCATGTTGTGGCCACAGTTTATTCTGTATTGGTTTTTATAAGAAACTTGCTTATATCAAACCAGTACCGGGATTGCCGAAATTTAAGGAACTCCATGCAAAGTTTGGAAAGAGCTGAGAGACTTTTATTGAAAAATATCATTGAGAAATGGCATCAGCTGTATCAGACCAGGGTTTTTCACTGCAAGAATTTCTCTGGTGGGGAATTTTCCAGTACCTTTTCTATTTCCACCTCCAATCTTAACATGCAAGCGCAAGTGTCTCTCTATTAAAAAGCGGCCAACCCAATGTATTTCAGGAGAATGAAAGAATCTCTTAAATTGTTTAGGGGGTAACAAAACAATGTCCTTAAAAATTGCTGTGATTTATAGGGAGTAGTTGCCCTTGTGTCGTTGGCATGTGTCCGGTACAGTACAGTAGTCAAAGGCTCTTTACGTGGTAGATTATTAGTTTTCATTTGCTAGACTTATATCCGATAGGGTTTTCCAATTTTCTTGCATTTTCACTCATTTTCCACCACTTTGATATCAAAACTTGCATGATGAAAAGTACCTTTGTCTATTTCTGGGGTCTTGGGGCCCAGTGAATAGAACATGCCTACTTTGTTTATTGATGTAATTCCTCTCACATAAAATGCTGAAGATCTTCATAGTCTATAGTCCATAGTCTTTTTTTTTTGAAATGATGTCATGGAAGACGGACGCATGTTTTTCAGCTCACGACTCAAGTTAGTTATCAAATCAAATACTATGGTTTCTCTTGGCCAGCTCAACACTTTTACAGTATCCAGTGGTAAATCAAAAGTATGAAGGCCAATCCCGTGATTGGTTTGTTATTATACGCGTTGCTTGGAGTTTTACTTCGTTGTCAAACTCAAAATGTTAGGCCCAGCGACAGCCAGAATAAGTGTCATACACCTCAGAGTGGAATTGCTCCTGAGAGAATAGAAGTAGTATAAAAAAGGAGTGTACGGGATCATTTTTTGGTACCTTCCCCCCTAAAATAGGTAAACCAGAGCCCAGGACCCCCCAACCTCATTCCCAATCCAACCTCCATATGAAAACAATGCAGATATGACAAATAAAACACGCATGTAGGATTCAAGCATTGATCTAAATTCACTCATTACAACTTTCAATGTCACAGTTTAACTTCTTTATCAACACTACAGTGCACTGTTCATTATGCTCATCTTCTTTGTATCCCATCAAGTCCATGAAATTGAACCATCGTGCCGTCACCCAACAGATTTCAGTATGATTTCCATTCCTCATTTCTATCACCTTGGTTGCTCCATTCAGCATGTATCGTTCCATTATCTCTTTGAAGTAATACTTCTTCCTTCTTATTAACACTTCACCGTATACTTCATCTTCGATACCATCACCGTTGATCAGTTCTGGAAATACATACTTTCCAACCGAGCGACTGCATATTTCAAAGATGTGACCTCTCCAACAATATGTGTCTTCTTTCCAACTGCTTAAACTTCTCCCATTAAACAACAATACAAAGTTCATCATGCAAGTCATTTCGATTCGAAGTTTTACTCGAGTCAACGATGAATGATCATCAAACGTTTCTGCGTGCTCTTTATGTACACTTTCGAACTTTCGAACTGGAACTTTCGAACTCGAACTTTATTCCGTAGAACGATCGAACATCAACCTTAGAACGTAACAGATCCCTCTCAGCGAATCAGATACCATTTCCTTTGCACGCTTCATGTCCTGCGTCAGTTCAGGGTTTAGTATCACGACCTCATCATTCCAAGATGAAGTGTCACGCACTGAGGTTGTGAGTATTATGTTTTTATTCCATGGAGCAGGAGTTGTTCCACTCAGTAATATATCTAAGCGCATGATCTCATTCATCACGTGTTCTTCCAGGATGGGTATTATGATATTTTGAGCACTGTATATCCCCAAGACGTCTTCCAGAGTCGCCATCCTTCAATCGTCTGCAAAGAAAATGATGAAATGTTAAGGATGATGCTCATCTAAGTCAGGATTCGAATGTGGGATTCTAATGATTAGCAGGTAGGGGTAGGTTAACTTTGAGTACTCTATGATATTGAATTTCTTCAGATCCTCTTATCCTTGCGATCATCTCATCGATGTCTTTGAACAAGAACGCGCGTCTACACGTATGACAATCAATGCAATCCTTGCAACGCTCCTCTCTGACTTGAACGCATTCAGCGCAACTCTTGAAGCAGTTCGTATAACCATACTCCTTACATTTAACGGTATGTCTGTTACCATTTGAATCTTCATCGAAGCCTACATTTCTGTAACTTTCAATTGTGGATAAGCGACAATTCCAATTAAAGCTCCTACTTGGTTTTTTGACTAAACAGCCAATGTCTACTTTAAATTTAACGTGGGAGTTTGCCTTACAATTTGAACACTTGCGACAATCCTTTACTGCGACCCTTTTCCTATCGTTGCATGATTCACACCCGCAAACATTGCGGAATATTTTGCTCATTGATTCAAACAACTCTAATTTTCGTTGAAGTTCTTTCACCCGTACGATCTTTGACATCCACTCCTCATTAAGTTCACTCCTCACTGCAGGAAATTTACGCGTTGTAAATCTCCATGATCGCGATGCGCGTGCCGATGGACATGCATTGTTGAATTCGCATATGCTGTGGTGGTGCATTGCAAGCTGTAGGTTGTTGTCGATGTGGTAAGGGTCGACTGGATACTTCAGGTGAGGTTGTTGATGTCTTAGTTTTCTTTTCAGTTCCATATACTTTTCCCAGGCATCACCCGTTGTATTGACAGTAGCATTTTCAAATTCTGCAGACCCATGCTTTTCTAGGGCCTCATCTAATAGTTTATGTGTTTGCGCTTTGAATTCTCGATCGCATGTCCAATAACGGCTAGAGGCAGCGGGAATGCTATCATCTACATGCTTCACGTCGCTAGCGCTCATTTCCCTTTACAGAGCGAACGGTTATGACTGTAGGATTCTCCTTAGACGATGTGTAGATGTTTGCACCTTTTTCTGCGTAGATTGTAAACGTTGTGTTTCCCGTGGCAGGTCTTTGATATGGATGTTTCCGAATTGAGTATTGCTTGAAATGTTTGACTTCAGGCTGTGGTTGGTTGCTGATTGTCAGCTTTACTAGCTTCCCACTTGCTTGATTCACAGGATGGTTCATCGATTGAGCGTCTATGTTAAGTTTTTGAATGTCCTCTTCAACACGCGATGTCATGACTGAACTGTTTGCAATCAAACTCTCTGCTTATATTAAACTTTCGAATTTTCGAACTTTCGAACCTTCGAACTTTCGAACTAATGGGAAATGTATATTGTACAAGGTTTCTCCAAACGCTTTTCTTGTTCTCTCATAAACGTCAGGAAGTGAACCCAATTCCCTAACGCCCACATGAATCGATCGTCATCGATTGGATATCTTGCTCGCAGTTCATTGATTCCTTCGTCTATGAACAAGTCGATGACACTGTCTGCGTGATATTCAACACCTTTCTCAAAGTTATCTTCGAAGGCGTCAGGGAATAACAATTTACTCACACATGCTTGCCTTCCTCCATAGCCCTCCCTCACATAGCATCGTCCATCATAGTCTGTTTCTTCTCTGTCTTCAATCTTTGCATCTCCAAACAACATGTACACGTCTATACCCATCGTGCTACACTGTGAATGTTTCATCACTCGTTGAAATTTAAGGATGTTTCGAACCTTCGAACTTTCGAACGTTCGAACGCTCACCACGTGCTCACGTGCACGATTATCCTACAGGGTTCATTGAGGTCACGTTCTTGCTCCCCCATGAACTCTATGAAGTTAAGCCATCTCTTTAGTCGACGAAGGAATTCTAAATCGTTACATTCATATTTTTCCTTTAAGAAATTTATCCCTTCACTTCTAAATGCTTTGATTACTTCGCCTGCAGGATAGTACGTCCCCTCCCAAACCGGATGATAATCTTCTCCTAACTCTTGCTTAGCTAGTTTGTATGCAGCTGGAAAGAGTAGCTTTGCCATGAAGCTTTCATCCTCTCCGCGTTCATCGACGGAATGTCTTACGGTGAATGGATTTGATAGGTTCAACTCCCCATACAATAACATTGTATTTGCAGCGAGTATCTTTTGTTCGGAAGTCATCGCGTATACTTTTGAATTCGACGATGGAAATGTTGCTTATTCGCAGCTTGCATGCATATAATGCTTCCGTGACTATCAACGACTGCTTCAACGTTGCTCTTATGCACTCCCCCTTCAAACTCAGCGAAGCCTTCGATTATGTAGTCTCCTCCACTTGGAAACCTTTTGAGGATTACTTCGACGCAGTTGAATTCTACAGCCTTGGCGAATTTACGTCTTAACTCGCGTGCACAATAATGAGGAGTGCGTATGGTAAAACACCAATATTCGCTAACTTGTCGACTGTTTGCTTTGAACGTGTTCGCAGAGAGAATGAAGGCAAAGAGAATGAAGACGCTTTAAATACTTTACACGTTCGAATTTCGAATCATTGAAGGAACTGAAAGGTCTTCGAATATCGAATTGTTAAAGAGATTACAACGTTGAAATTAAAAGTCAAAAGTGTTCGTAACATTGATTGGAGTTGCAGCAAATTCTTCAAACTCATTGAGGCGCGTATTCAAGGGCGTGGTCTTCCTTTTCTTTGCCATTTGTGCGAGCCTTCTCATCCTCTCCTTCTTCTTCTTCGATCTCTCTTTTCGTTCTCTTTGTTCTCTTTGTTCTTTTTCTCTTTGTGCTTTTCGTTCTTTTTGTTCTTTTTCTTTTTGTTCTTTTTCTTTTTGTTCTCTTTGTTCTCCTTTTTCTCTTTCTTTTCGTTCTTTTTGTTCTCCTTGTTCTCCTCGTTCTTTTTCTTTTTGATCTCTTTGATCTTTTTCTTTTCTTTCTTTTTCTTCCTTTTCCATGTCAATCTTTAATTTCAAAAGTTGATAGGCGTCGAGCCTCATCTTCGACGCGATGCTCATAATGTTGGCATAGTGCTCGACGAACACATCTCCATACTCCTCAAGGAGCTGGAATGTTGTACTTCCGTGTACCATTTTATATACAATGCTCCTTAGCTCACTTCCTTCTTTATTTGTTTGGGTAGAGACGTCGGCCGTTTCATGCCTCTTACACACCGTCCACTCAATGTCATCTTCCGCTGCACCGAGAACGATGTCGACTAGGCGTGCAGCCATGATGATGAATGATTATCCATCGAGGTGTCTGGCTTATATAATCGATTCGAATGTAGCATTCGATGTATATTTTTTGAATGGATGTGATTGGTTGTTTGAGATATGTATTTTTTAGAGGTTTGTGATTGGTTGATTAATCTATGTATCATTACCATCGCCATGACGATGTTAAATTAACCAATCACGCTGATTGATTAATCTATGTATCATTACCATCGCCATGACGATGTTAAATTAACCAATCACGTTGTGTGAAAGAACCTCACATTGAAACTCGCCCAAAGGATTAGCCCAAAGGATTAGCCCAAAGGATTAGCCCATCTGCCAATGAGCGCACCTGATTGGTTGCTTGAGGTATGTATTTTTTAGAGGTTCGTGATTGGTTGTTTGAGGTATGTATTTTTAGAGGTTCGTGATTGGTCGTTTGAGGTATGTATTTTTTGAAGGTCTGCGATTGGTTAAGCGACTTCAAGCAGAGGATATTAATGCAATTAAGTAGACGATTTTGATTGGCTAATCTCAAATATGAATTACATCGGATTTACATTCAATTGCACATTGATTACATCGTGAATTACATAGGAACTGTTCATATTCATAGAGCATGTCAAGTGATTGGTCAAACAAGGTGCGCATGTTCATTATATCCTTACGGTCTAATTCAAATGGATGACAATCAGAGCAGGATTTCCAATCATCGGTAATCATTTGATATTTTTCGAATAAATGTTCAGCAGGATGAACTCCAGATGCGAAGAAAAGTATCCACACCTTTGAGTCTATCATCTCTTTACCTATCGTTATGTATTCTTTCATGTTCTTAATCCTACTGATTACCGCTTCGGGTAAGTCTATCGTGAATTTGCATCTTTGATAGGGAATGGTGTTTGATCCTAACAATTGTTTGAACTTGTTGCTCTTTGGTTGATTCCAATGCATGGAGTTGCTATACACGAATGTTATGTATGGATTTTCATGCGTTGGTAGCTGCATGATGCGAATGTACCTCCTTTCCTTTGCAAGTCCCTTCATCGTTAAGGCATTTAGGTAGGGTGATTCAAGGCATAGGTTTTCCATGTAGGAAACTAAATTTTTTTGCATAGCCTGCATATGAATCTTAATAGCTCTAACTGCTTCAGATTCATCGAAGACTCCAAATCGATGAAGTTCAGCAAACATTGAATATCGTTGATTTATTCTATGCGTTGCTTCGATGCTCATCCTCGTAACCCCTCTATGAATCTTTATCAATAATCCATTCCTCGCATCGTTTTCAATCTTAAGCAACTCCTTTTCCACGAGGGGATAAGTCTTTGCGGTTGCATTGACTCGTGCAAGTAGACTATCCCTCGTTGATATACCTTTGAAGGTAGGATCAGGTTTGAAACATTCTTCGCATATGGGGGCATCCAACCCAAAACATTCATAGCAATGTCTCTTCCCGTTCCACCTCTTCATCTTCGAGCGTTCCGCTTGACTCACGTATCGCAGACGTTTATACCCAGCGATTCGATATTCGAATGTTCGATTTTCGAACGTTCGATTTTCGAATGTCATATCCATAAATTTGAGGTGCGCTTGGATCATTCACACACGTCTGGAAATCACTCTTCAAGGAGATGGCTGAGTTATATGTTTGCAGCAGTGATGATGGTAAAAACACCCTTAGGGTTACAAGCAAAGGTGATGGAGATTGCACGTTGGAGCTTAGTTGGAAGAAGGATGATGAAAGTGAAAGGATCACAAACCGCGTAAAGCTGTCAAAGAAGGCGTTTCGAGGAGGAATGTATGAAGGAGGGTTGCTGGAAAGGATAGGCCTTACTGGAAAGAAGGTTGCAATATTTGACGAATCTGATGGTATCTTCTTGGAGAAAGAAGAAAGGTTCAAGAGGATAAATTCAATGGTGAAGAAGACGAAGTACAGAGGTGGAATGCAAGAATATCTCGCATTGAAGACGGTGAGATCAACCATCGATGAAGCAAGTGGAAACTTTATCATCTTTGAATTAGGTTTGAAGAGGTGTGCAAAGCAAGTGACTTCAGCTGATCCAGTTTACTCCAACATAGTTCAAGTTGCTCCAGCCTTTACGTATCTCGACATCAGGCAATGGAAGGATAACAAGGCAACGAAGTCGGGCATTCGCATTCCTGAAGTGCTGCTCTTGAAGTTGATGATGGAGAAGGAAATCGGACATGGACAGTTGAAGGATGACGATGAGGGAGAAGATCCTCCTCCAAAGAAACGTAGATGAATCGAGCGGAGAGTTGAGGAAAAGATTGAGGAAAAGATTGAGGAAGGAGAAGGAGAAATTCATCGTCCACCACCTCCAATGTTTAGTCTGACGGTGGCGCAGATGTCTCGCAAGTTTTTGAATGCTCGAGTTGAACGAGTTAGAGAATCAGAAGTAACCCTGAAGGCATTCATAAAGGTATGTCACAAGCTCTTGCTGCTAAAATCGAGAGAATTGTGTGATGGCTGTGGGATAAACTATGCCAACATTTTGCAGCGAATAAAGGATGCTTCAGGCGAGACTCCGATCGAGAACATCGTCGGCGCCATCAGAGATGGTGAAGTTGGGTATGAAGAACATCATCGATTTGATTGTTTGGTGTCAGACCCTCTTAGATTTGCAACCTTCCACGTTGCCTTCGTACTGGCCCTAGCAGCTATGGAAAGCGCTGATTCGTTTTCGAAGAAGATGCTTGAAATGGATGATCGAGTGGATGCTGAAAGCATTGCTAGGCTGTATGAGTTGATTCAAGGTGCTGCCATAGGGCGTAGAAAGGAAGCAAAGTTGGAGGGATTCTTGTTTAACATTACTAACATTTTGTTGTCTGAATTAGATCCAACCATTGCATGAACTTAGTCGAAGGTTGTTATAAATAGTTGCTTATAGTCGTTGTAGTTCATTGATATGGAAACATTCGATGTACGATTGAAAACGCCTTTTACTTTGATACTTGCTGGCGCTAGCGGTTGTGGAAAGACCACTTGGTTAGAAAGATTTTTGAAGGAATTTAAAACGGTAACTGATGGAGCCTCGAAATATCAAACCTTGCTGTGGTTCAGCGGGACAAAGCAGCCGGCTTTGTTCCAACGCGTTAGGGCAAGTTTTGCAGGTACTGTTAGATTCTTTGATTCAATTGATAAGGAAGTTTATGAGCAGGTGGAAAAGCAGGGGAGGAATTCGACGATAGTGATAGATGATTTGATGCAGGAAACTTCGGGTATGGCTGGAGTGGGTAAACTGTTTACAAAGGGAAGGTCGCACTTGAATTGCAATGTCATACTCTTATGGCAAAATGTATTTCCAAGTGGTAGTGAAGCTAGAAACTTATCCATCAATGCTCATCACATGGTGTTGTTTAAAAATCCCCGGGATAAAAGTCAGATAAGATATTTTGCACAGCAAGTGGCTCCAGGAAAGGTTAAACAATTTTTAGAAATCTTTGCCGATGCGACGAGTAAAAACTATGGATACTTGCACTGTGACTTCACTCAGGGTACACCTGATAAGCTTAGGTTTAGAACGAACATTTTTCCAAATGAACAGCCAATGATTGCATATGTATGAGTAAATGCGTTATATAAGGAGAAACCCTTTACCTCAAAGTATTAGCCATGGGGGCATTTTCGAAGCTCATGAGGAAGGTAACCTCTAAGGCTACGAGGTCTACGATGAAAGCTATGGCGAAGAGAGGAGGGATAGCATTGGCTGAGGGTGCGCTTGGAGTTGGCGGCGCCTATGCTATGAGTGAACTCATTGGCGAAGGTAAACGTAAGAGGGGTGGCAAAAAAAGGTATTTAAGTAAGAAAGAGAAGAAGAAGAAGAAGGAAAGGAAGAAGAAGAAGGAAAGGAAGCTTATGAAGCCTATGATTGGAAAGGGCATAGGAGGATACATTCAAGGAGGACAAGCAGCGTTTGATCTCCTTGCTCCTGAAACCAAGTGGTCACGACCCACCCCCAGTTGGGCGCAGGAAATAACTCAATTGAGGAGGTATAGCAAACAGTTGGATCAGTAAGCATCGGAAATAAGTTTGGAAGGGAATTAGCAAATACTCCGATTGGTCAACTATCCATGCGGACAATGCCACCTGCCATACAGATGCTGACGAGGAAAGCTTTAGATGCTAAGAAGGGGAGTCAAGCTGAATTCAAAGAGAAGTCTAAGTTGATAAAGGAGGTAAAGCAAAAGAGAGCGAGGAATGCTCTATATAAGAAGAAGTTGCGGGACTTTTTAGATAATTACCAAGGCAAAAAGTCCATGACGGGAGGACGAAGAAAAAAACGAAGGAAGAAGGTTAAAGGGAGTAAGAAATGGTAAGGAACGATTCAGACTCAGACGATGACTTGTGGAAGCGCCACGATGGTTGGGAAAAAAGCAAGGCAAGCAAAGAGAAAGTAGTAAGGAGGAAGGTAAGGAAGAAGGGAAGAAAAAAGAAGGCAAAGAAAGGAGGGAAGAAGAGAGTTGGGGAAGGAAGGTAAATGGGGTGTATTTAAGCGATAAGCTGTTGAAGCTATTAGCGGAAATCGTTTGCACGTGTAAGGAGTAAGGATGGATTATAAAAAGATGGTTGTGATTCCCCTTGCCAAATATGAAATGCTCACGGGTAAGAGGAGGAACGTGAGCGATGATTCTGAACGAGAGGTCATAGATGTGCCTACGAGTGAAGGTATAGTAGTCAAGGAAGTGGATAGGATTGGCATTGACAATAAAGGGCGCCTGAAGTTGGATGACGCACCCATTGCAAATACAAACTATCAAAAGATCATTGACTATTTGAATGATAAGAAACCTGCAGCTCACAGAGCTCCGAATGGTACCAAAAAGGTATTAAATGTTTTGAAAGGATCTAAAGCGAGGAGTGAAACGATTCAAAGGGAAGGAGTGAGGAAGGTAAAGAAGGGTGATAGGAGAAACGTTAGGAAATTGTTGAAGAGTTTAGATCAAGAGAGTTTAGGTAAAATCTTAAGTCGATATGGATCGAGAGATTGAAAAGTTATACTATGATCCCAGCTTTCCCGCTTCATTCTCAGGGTTGAAGAAGTTTTACGCTGAAGCAAGGAAGGTGATACCCGGTTTAAAGTATAAACGACTACTAGAATGGAGTAAAGGGGTTGCACCTTACACGATGCATCGTCCTGCGAGGAAGAGATTTAAAAGGCAGAGGATTTACACTCAAGGTATCGATTACCTTTGGGAGGTTGATTTAGTTGACGTGTCCAGGTTGAAGGAATACAACGATGGCATAACCTTCCTACTCGTATGCATCAACACTTTTAGCAAATACGCGTGGGTGAGAGCGCTGAAGAATAAATCAGGGAGGGTCGTTACTGAGGCCTTCGATGATATAATGAATGAGAGTAAGCGAAAACCTAAGAAACTGCGCTATGATCAAGGAAGCGAGTTTAAGAATCGCATCTTTCAAGCACTACTGCAAAGAATGAACATTCATGGATATGAAGCCATAAATGATACAAAGGCTGCCATAGTTGAGCGATTCAATAGAACTCTGAAGAATAAGATGTACAGAGCTTTTACCTCTAGGAATGAACTTAGATACATAGACATTTTGCAGGAGTTGATCGACTCATACAACGACACGTATCATAGATCCATTGGAATCAGACCGAGCGAAGTTAATGCTGAAAATGAAGCTGCAATTCGCACCAAGCTCTTCCCCGAGGACATGGAAGGTAAGCGCGTTAGACCAAAGTTTAAAGTTGGTGATTATGTTAGAATAAGTAAGAACAAGCGAATGTTTGAAAAAGAGCATGCACCAAATTGGACTGAGGAAATATTCAAAATTCAAAAGGTTTTGAATACAAATCCATGCACGTATTTGGTGAGTGATTTGTTGGATGAGGAGATTACTGGTAGGATATACGAAAAGCAGCTACAAAGGGTGGCATTACCTGAGACGTACGTGGTGGAAAGGGTGCATAAAAGGAGAACGAGGAAAGGAAGGAGGGAACTTCTAGTAAGCTGGAGAGGTTATCCTGAAAAGTTTCAGCAATGGATTCCAGCGGAGGATTTGGTAGAGTTATGAACGAAAGTTTCACCGTTGCATTATCACCAGCTGATGATTCTTGGAAGGATGGTACATTTCATAACGTGTTTGCGAATGGCATGGTTTTAAATCCTAATAGGAAATGGGAAGCAGCACTCGTTGAATGCCATATACCGAGACTGATCCACTTAACCCAACCGTATAACGAAGAACGATTTTTTCAATTTGGATTTTACAGAGCTTGTGATTTTACTACTGGAGATGCTGACAGTGAGGGGTGTGCGCGTCCTGAGAGTAAGGTCTTTGCAGAAAAACATTTCTACAATCCTAAGGATGGTGAAACAGACTTTCACTCATTCGCAACGGCACTTCATAAAACCCTAGATAGTGATACATACCTAGGACCCTTTACGTATCACAAGTATGAGAGGCACATAAGGGTTGGAATGAGTGAAGATGGACATGCAATCATCACCATAGTCAGACCAATTGATAAAAATGATATAATAGCCTTCCGAGCTGGTGAATTTCGCCTTACCTTTGGAAATGGATGGTATCAAATATGGAAGGGTAGAGTACTTTATCCAAAGCCCGGCTTCGAGGGAGTGGGTACTTATTCATACTACACTGATACAGTGGAAATTCAATATGAATTCGACGATGGAGAGCAAATTCCGAAGGAGGTAACAGACGCTAAACTCGTAGGATTAGTCCTTAAGAGCGCTTCGAAGTGGGATGGAGGTAAAGAAAAAGATCCGCTTACGGGTCTGGATCCTAAACATTCTAAAACACCTATGATCATTCGCTGCGACTTTCTGAAGAGTAACACGTTGGCAGGAGTAAGCGAAGGAATGCCAACCATAGGCATAGCTAGTCCTGGAAGGTATGAAACAAAGCAGCTTAAATACGTTCCTGTGGAATCAAACAACCTAAAGACTGTAAGGGTTGACATTTTAGATATCGTTACGAGGTTGAACGTAATGTTTGATAGTAAACTCGTTGAAAAACCTTATATAATAATAAAGTTTAGACCAATTTAACATCTCTCTATTCTATCATGGAGTTGTCTGAAAGGTTCATGCGGGTAAGCGCGTCAGGCGTTTTGAGGATTGAACCAAGCATTGAGCTTGATGGGTCATGGGAGGTGGGGATCTTAGATACTTACCTCAATATACCCAACGATGATTCTGAGGAGAAGGGTCATCATGGAGGAGGAGCGGTTGAAAAGACGTACGGGAGGGAATTCCTCTGCGATGGTCCGATGGACTTTACGATGAGGTATGAAGTTAAACGAGATGGACTGGTAAATTAAGGCGCAAGGAAGGCATGGATAAACTACAAGTATGGAAATAATGCTAAGAATACGCAATCTAGTCAGTTTGATATATGGGACATGAAAATCAATGAAGAGCAGAGGAAGCTTACCGCCCAAACAGTCAGTAACTACTTCAAGGATGTATATTTCAAGAATAATCCTGATAAGCGCCTTACGATACACGAAATAATAACCATCCTCAATGAAAACATGAAGAGGGGAGGCTTCGTCGATGCAGTACCATTCCTAGGTGCTGTATTCGCTAAGACTGGCGGTGAGAAACACATCGTGAGACCTCCTTACTTTTCATTACCCTCGCTTAGCATCGTTAATGGTCTAGTGACAATGCATATGCCGTTCTACGTGAGGGAAGTGTATTTCCGTCCTAATTTGCGAAAGATATTAAACTTTAGAGCTATAAAATCTCATCCAGAACTACACATCGATTCAATATTCAAGCGAGGTATGTATCATGTGCATTCCCCGCTAACAGGATCAAACTACATGCCTAGTGATAGTGGAGGGGTTTTGTATCAATTCTACAGAGAATCGTATATAATTCGCGACCCTACGACGACGATTCATTCGGTTGTAAAGACCGGTGATAATACGATAATAGAGAGGAAAGGAGGTTACGTTCAATACGCCAACCCCATCTACTGCGATCTGAAGTATAATAGGTTGACTCGCATAGGGCTTAGACTTGTGAAACCTAATGGTAAATATGAGATCTTGAAAGGTGGATGGTTAACGCTTCACTTTAGGAGGAAAATCAAGCATGAATGAATGTAGCGAGTCCATGTACGCTAGAAACAATGCATTTTACATGATACTAACGCCTAGCATCTCAAAGACCATTCCCAAAACCTCCGAGGAAAAAGCTCATCGTGAAGGTTTAATGAGCGATTTTACCGTGACACTCAAGTCGATGATGTTGCTCAACCCCAGGAAAAAGTGGGTAATGTCTCTGATGGAAGCAGTTTTACCCCTCGATAATCGAATACTCCGCAATGGTCAGATTCATAATGAGCATTGGTTCACGTATAGCTATGGGTATACATCAACCCGCACATTTAAGGAGAAACACTACTTCCATTCAAGGGGTGGTACGACGGCTTTGGAATCTTTCTCTAGGGCATTGAATGGATTGGAGATTGGCAATCCTCTGTCGCTAACCAGAATTACAAGCGTTATAGAAGTAGGAGTTGTGGATTCAAACATCACAACGGAAGATCGGTACATTGGAAACACATTCATACGATTGAAGGAGGAACTACCTGCAAAGTGCGGCGTATTCTTGAAAATGCCACTGAGCTTATACGATTCCTTATTCGGGAAAACTTTAAGGTTTAGAACATATTACGACTTAAAACTCTTAGGAGAAGGCGATTGTCGATGGAGCAGGAGTAGCAATATGACAAGTGGTAGGATTATGTCAAACAGTGGTCTAAAGAAGGACACTACCTTCATTGCAGTTGAAAAGGGAAGCTTTCACACGAACGTTGGTCGAGGTAGATTAATAGACATTGAATGTGATTTGCTTGAGAGCAACTACGTCGGTGGTATCCCTGGGAAAATCCTCAAGACGTTGCATGATGGGACATCGTCCGAAAACATGAGTGAAATCTACAGAGAGTCTAAGCATCCCACGGCCGTGCCCTTAGCCATAACCGAGTTTAACACCATAAGGATTCGCTTGTTGGATCACTCGACGGGAGAACCCGTGAAGTATGATTATTCATCGACCACTGGAAGACCTTACATGAGCGTGGCGTTGCAACCCACCTGAAGTAATGAGCTAACATCGGCGTGGGAAGGAGTGAGGTGAAGGGAATAGCAAACGTCCTTTCGAACGAATGCATGCTCTAACTGCAATGAGCCTCAAACTCAGCGAAGATCAAGCTTAGTGAGCCCCGAACGATGGAGATAACGGGAGCCGGGATGAATAATAGCTCTTCACCTCGATTGCTATCATCCCCGTCCTACTCGATCGTATGCCCCTTCCACGCCACGCGCAAAAACATCATATAAGTGCAACGTTAGACTCATGTTCAGTCATCATGGAAGAAGAACGTAACATAATCAACGTAACATTGAAAAGACTTAATATACACACTGATATTAGAAAGTCCTTCAAAGGTGAATTGAAAGGTAAATGGCTGTGCTGCGTTAGAAGCTATAGACTATCAAGCGTGTCTACGAAGCAACGGGTCGTAGACGTATGCTGCGATCAAGTCGACCTTGAGGTTGTGCGAAAGCTTCCCTTACTGATTTCAGCAATGACGGATAAGGAAGAAATTCAATCAGTCGATACTCTAAGATGGAAGGAATTAACGGTTACAAATATGAGCAACTTCATCGTGCGAGTTTTAGAAAGTTCTAGTGGTAAAACTAGGATCGTGAAACTCAACGACGATTCATTCATAACCCTTGCATTCAAAAAGGATGCGACTCAATGATTATGTTCATTTAGAGCTAGATAGCTCCGACGAGTACTTCAACGTGAAACCAACGAAACAACTTACCGGTAAGCACCAAGTAGCCATCGTCGACGTTACATATGCCCATGAAGGAGAGAGGCGGTTGGGTGAACATGACTCTTCCATCATTCGCAATGATTCGACTGAAATAATCCTCTGCATTGAGATTCAAAAGGAAGGGTTGAAATCTAACTCCAACAGGCAAGCATTCAAGCGTGGTAACTGCACATATGACCCTACGAAGAAAACATACGTTAGAGAATTTGACATTTGGAATTATCAGATAAGTGATGAAGTCAGGGAAAGGAAAGAATTTGCGCTAAATCCCATCAAGGAGGGCTTTGAGAAGGTAAAGACGCTTACTCTGAAGGGAATCGTCGACCTGATAAATTCAGCCTTTGAAGGTTTGACGGATAAGATAAAGGAACACCTGCGGAAAACCTTCGAGGGAACCAGTGGGGATCAACTGATAACCAACGATGAATACTTCCAACTGCCAAAACTAGTCCTAAACGAGGATGAGGGAACGACATACCTACACCTCCCATACTATGTGTCATCGATTGCATTTACCGATTGGTTGAACGTTATGTTAGGAGATATCCTAGATGAAAAAATGAAGGGTGGATCATGGAAATATTACGTGAGACAGATGGTGGGAATTCCCAACCCCATCGATGGAATCAAGGGCATAACAAAGAGGGGAATATTCCAAGTGTTAGATCCGTGCGCAACCATGCGAGGAAGGATCAAGGCAGACGAATATGAATGTGAAGAGGTGAATGCATTCATCTTCTCAGATTTGATTGCACCTCATCACGTTGGAGAGAGGACGATACCCCTACTACGAATGTTCCCGCTAAAGAATAAACTAGGTATAAATTGGATGCAGTTCACGAACCTTCACTACTTCGACGTAAAATATCAACAGATAGCAGGTTTCAACGTCGCGTTGCAAAACGAGCATTCGGAGCCTGTAAATTTCAAGGGAAAAGTATACATAACGCTACATTTCAAACCAAGCGATGAATAGCTTAGGAGTTACGTACGATGGAATGCCTACAACGGGCTTAGTTAAGACTATGAAAGGAGGGAGTCGATCAGAACCCTTCATAGGAGGGTGGGATGATGGTAAATCGATAGGCATCGTTAGCGGACCATGGTCACGTCATCGTCGAGCACGGAGAAGCATGCGCGGCGGTGGTGCTGGTGGACTGTTTAAGAGCCTCGCTAAGAGAGCAGGATCCTCTATTCGCAAAAAGCTAAAGTCTGGGGTTGGTAAGAAGGTTGGAGCTGTCCTGAGGAAAAAGGTAGGCACAGCTCTAAAAAAGAAAGTAGGTGCAAACCTAAAGAAGAAGGTCGGTGCGGCTATAAAACGGAGGGTAGGCGCCGCTCTGAAAGGCACAGTTGCACCTGCTTTGCAAAGGAAGGTTGTAGGTAGAGCTACGTCCCTAGCAAACAAAGCTCTATCAAGTAGAGCCGTGACAAAGAAGGTTGATACCAAAGTAAAGCAAGCGGTTAAAAGGGCTGCCATTCCTATAAAAGGAGCTGCAAGGAGAGGTAAAACTCCCACGCACAACGAACTGGTACGAAGAGCTGAGCGGTTAATTTATTCAGGAGCAAATTTCTAAGGATGATCAACGCAGAAGGGTTAAACCTCTTCCAAGCTCCGCTGGCGGATGTATCCATCCAGAGCAGACATGATACAGACTATTATCCATCCGATGCTGTTCCTGACAACAGCAAGGAAACAATCTACATTCAAGTCGTCAACACATCCGCAGTGGATTTGAGGGATGTAAGTAATGTAGAAATTCACGCAGGACTGCAGATTCGCAACAAGGCTGATAACGCTGCACTTGCTACCACGATGAAAGCAGCTCAATATGGGATTTGGAATGGATTTGGTCAAGCCATCTTCAAGCAAGTAACATTGCAAGAGGGGGATATCGACATGAATCCCTCCACGGGAACATATCCATATCAATGCGATTTTGAAAACTGCTTAACGTATGACGAAAGGGATTTGGAGGGAAGGCCAAGGTTGGAAGGTTACGTCCCCGACACTGCAAGTGCAAACTCAATGGCTGAACTATTCGAACCCGCCGCTGCTAATGAAATTAATAATTCAGGATTGGTGGTTCGATCGACGATGTTTGATCGAGGTGCCGTCGTAAAGGTAATCACTAAACTGCACTTAGGCCCATTCATGCAAAAGAGATACCTACCGCCTGGAACGAGGGTCATCCTCAAACTAATCCCCAATTCAGACGCATTCCTTTTAACTCAGGGAGCAGATGCTGCCGTTAAAACCTACGGCGTTTACATTAGAAGCATCAAGGCTCGAGTTAGGAGCATGAAATTAGATCCTCAGCTCATGCAGCGAATCAACATGAACTTGCAAAGAAGTCCTGCAATCTACCCAACCCCAGTCCCAACCATGACCACCCAATTGATTCAAAACGGTGTGAATAACTGGGAATGGGATAACCTCTTTGGCGGAAAAGTACCAAAGCTTCTAATGTATGGAATCGTTACGAATGCTGCATTCAATGGAAGCATGGCTGCCAACCCTTTTTATTATCGAAACTTAGACATAAGATCAACCAGGATCAAAGTCGATGGCGACTTGATCGTGCCCGAAGTGAAGACGCACTTCGCCAATGAAGATTGGAATGAGGCGTTCGTCCAAATCCTAAAGGCTACCAACGATAAAAGTTGTCTATTAAACTCACACACCTGGGAGGTGAAGAACATTTGGGTATTCGATTTGACACCGAAAGGAACGCACGCCCTGACGGAATACTATCCTGCAAAGACAGGCAATCTGAGGATCGAGCTCGACTTTGGCACGCCAGTGGTTGGTGGTCCCTATACCATCATCTTGTACGGACTATTTGATTCGGTCAGCGAAGTCGATTCCATGGGAAACGTCAAAAAGAGCTGGTAGAAAAGATGAATGATATAAATTGAACAATATATTAACCAATTACCCTCCAACTAAAAACACGTTCAAAGGTGTCTTTGCTAAGGATCAACTAACAAACCTCAAGGCAAACTTTCCCTTCAGCATCATAGTTAACGAATCAAATTCTGGGAGAACAGGTACGCATTGGGTATGCATGTACTTCAACGAATCAGGTCATTGCGATTACTTTGATTCATATGGAGATAAACCTTTAAAAGACATAAGCATATTCATCGCAAGGAATGCAACCTCTCTCACCATGAACAAGGAACAGTTCCAAAGAGAAGACACCGACGTTTGCGGACAATATTGCATATACTTTATATCAAAACGTTCACAAGGTTATACAATGAAACAAATTTCGTCAGACTTCAACGCTGACAATAGGTTGCAAAATGATAATTATGTATTAAGTTATGTTCATGCTAAATTCAATTGTTAATACGTTTCATCTCTACGTCGTAACTGCAAGGTGATGTCCATATGGTAAAGTCGTTATACCATCATTCAACAGATATCGTTTATCGTCGAATGGTGCTAAGGATAGCTTCGTCTGTCGGACGGAATAAACGACTTGCTTCTGCGAAACAATGTTGCGCTGCATGTGTACACAACTCTTTCCTTTCAGCAAACATTCCTTGTAATCAGCGTGGTTTACTTCATTCTTCACAATGCCTCTCTTAACACCCTTTGCCTTCTTGATTTCACAGCCATCCTTCAATTTGCAACTGTATACCTTAGCCCTTAGACCGACGAACTCTTCCATCTCCTTCCCTTCCATCTCATCCTTCATCTTTCCAATTACCTTCTTGTTCATCGTTGAATGGTTTGGGTGATCCTTTGGATAGTTGCTAAAGTCGAACAACTGCTCGCTTCGCTTCATGATTTGATGTACCGTGGATAAAGGTTTATCAATCGCGTATATGAAGCTGTCCGTGTCCATATAACATAAATCTGCTTTGAATTCATCCTGTTTCCTCATGTAGTTGTAATGAAAGTCATACATCAACGTCTTGCTTATTTCTAATATGCTGAATCCCACGTATATCGGCTTCTTCAGCAACACCGTCCTTAGCTTTCTTTCCACCATTAGAGTGTCTTCGTTAATCTCAATTACTCCGTAAAACTGCGGCATTCGAACCCACCTACGCAACCTCTTGCCATCAGTGCATACATCATACTTCTTATGTCCTCTAACATTCTCCATGGTTTTCCCAAACACTGCGTTATTCATCAGCTTGAAGAAATTCTTTTCAAAGTCATTCCTTGCACGTGCTCGCTTCTCAGTGTTGAAATCTATGTACTCACGCAGCCAAGGAGATTGGTTAAAGGTGACAATCGCATGCACCCTAGTCACAACCAAACCCATCTCCAAACATTGCTTCAGATTCCTTTCGTGAAGTACATATCCAACCTTCTTGAATAAATTTGGAATCAACTTCTGCGTAAAGCTAAAGCTTCTCTTACCATAAACCCCATTGTAAATCTCCCTTTGTTTATCAGACAACCGTTCAGCCTGAACAGTCATTCGCTCTGCAGCTAGCGGTAAGTCAGAATGATCGTCGTGCAGCCTTGCAGGATAGTCCAAATCGACTTTGAATATGTGTCCAACCTCCTCATCGTCATTGCATAATGCACTCTCAATGATTCGATTTGCATCATCCTCCTCTTCATAATATTCAATGCTGAAATTACCATGAGGAAGTGGTTGGGACATAGCCCAACCATACAAATTGTTCGCATCCAAGTAAATCAACGAAGATTCATCTCCTGATTCGACTAACCGCCTAGTGCACATCGTTATGCCACCTCTAATTCCCTCTTCCACCATGAGGTATATGTCCTTCTCACCTTCAGTCAATAATTCTAAGACAACATTCGTCTTCTTCAACATTGCATCCCAAGCCATCGCAGGGAGTGATATGTACCAAGCAGGATCCAAGCCATAATACTCGAGTGAGGTTCGTCGAAAGGATTCAAACACATCAGCTAACAACATCACATCGGTTTGCAAGTACAGCTCATGGTAATCCCTAAATCGTCTGCAGCCAAGGAAATTCCAAACCTTCCTTGCATGCTCGTAATCTTCATCATCGATATGCGCATCGTTAAGTTCATTGTAGAAGGCTTCCTCGTTGGGTATGCTCGTTTCATCCATCTTTGAAAGGTTATCCATCCAATCGTATGGGTAAACCCCTTTCCTCCTTAGCAAGGCAAATGCCACGCCTTGATCTAACTGCGGATATTTCTCCGCTATGAATTTCTTTACAGACGTTAGTCGATCAACTGGGAGGTTGTTTGCGAGTTCTGCCAAGCTAGCCGACATGAAATTCAATGAATCTATGTATTTGATGCCATGCGTTGATTCTTCGGACGCGATGTTCGCCGTGATTATCCTTTCAGACGTCGTTGCCATCACCTGCACACCTCTCCCTCCCAATGATCTCATCACGTGATGCATGTCGTAACCCGTTAAATTGTGAAAAACGATTGGGATTGGATGAGAACTGGCAATGATGTTAAGATAATCTTTGTTACATCTATTGCATGCTGCTCCTCTGTACTTCCCCGTAATGTGACAATGATCTCTCACTTTCCTTCGTTGCTCAACGTCTTCGCTGAAAGGTCTACTGCAACAATAACATACAATCGCATCTCTATGGCTCTTCCTCTCAACGTCAGTCATGCTCAAAGGTACTAGCCTTTCAAATACCTTCCTGATTTCCCTGTTCAACCAATCCATACGATTCATGAACATTTCCATACAATCATCCCCTGTGTATGTCTCCGTTTCAAACCTCCATCGATCATCCAAAGTCTTAACCACCAAACTATGGCTAATAGGAACGTGTCTTTGATACTTGTCTGAATCTTGACGAACAAGTCTACATTCAAAGTCTGCATATATGATGAATGGTAGGAGAGTTTGCTTTTTGAAACCTTCAAACTTCAGAAGCATTTCATCCTTGCTGGGATATTCTTCTCGCTGTCCGTAGTGATTTCTGCAAAACGTTAGATGTCTCCTAAGCGCCTCTTCAGAGTTGCATGATCCCAAACAGCGATGACAGTAATGTCTAGCTCGTTTCCCCATATGTCCATCCCTACCATACAGCAGACGACTCATGTTCTTTATCCATGTATAATGATGGAAATCATCATCCATTATGATCAACAAATCAACATGACGTCCAGCTCGCTTCTCGCTAATCCTAGTTGGAACAACAACTTCATCCTCATAGCAGTAGACATTGACCGATAAATCATTATCATCCTCAAACCCCTTCAAATCATGCTTTGGATGAACAGGAAATGTTAGACTGCTGCGATTCAACTCATACACGTACTTCCTGTAACTACTAGGTCTGCTTACATTACTCTCTGCAGGATGTAATGCAGCCGTAATGCTCCATAAAAAGCAATACTCATCATCATTCTTCACATTTACAATTGCTTCCTTCCTCTTAAGACTTTGCGGCGTGGGAATGTATGAACCTCCTCTAATCGCTGTATAGTCAAACAGATAAACCTTAAAGTTTTCAACGCTTTGGTATACCCATCCACTTCCTTGATTAGTAAACTCTTCGACGTCCCTCCTAATACCCTCAATTGCTTCAGCTACGTTACCCTCTGCAGCATCAGGAGATTCTCCTTTCATTTGAACCATAACCTTCGATCTAAACGTTGGAGGAGGATCGGTTTCTATGTTTCCAATTGGTTTCACGAACATAATCTGCATACTCAAATAATACTTTAATCCTTGATCCCTATTGTTTGCCTCTGAAACAACCGTTTCAACGACCTCTCCTGTGATACCTTCAAGATCTTGCGCATCCATGCTGCGAACCTCAACATCTCTCACACCGTATGCCCTTTCATCCATCAACCCTCTCTGATTCTGCCTTCCATTCTCACCACCACCACCGCCGACTTGACCAACTGAGCTCTGTCCATGCATTGACCTCACATGCAAGCTCAAATTGTATCGATCTCGAAACACTCTCCGGCATATCGTGCAAACGCATGAAAAAGCCACCCTATCACCTCCAATGCTCCGCTTCATCATCTCCTCAATCAATGAAAATCCCATCGTCAACCCCTTATATAAAATCATCGAACATTCGAATGTTCGAACGTTCGAATGTGGCATTCGATGGTTCGAACGTACTCCCCGTGGTTCATAACCCCTAATACACTCAAAACCCCATCGCCATAGCTCATCCCTATGCCGTAATACAACCCTTTGCATTTAGGTTAAATGTAATAAGTATGATAAATTCAAATTCAAAAATAACCCCCAGATTCGTACTCCCCGGGTAGGGAAACCCCTGGGACATCTCAAAAATGTCGCGAACCCCCTCCTTCATCGTTAATCAACCCCTCGAATGCGACGTTCGAATTTACCCCATCCCCATGATAGCAGCTGCGCTTCGCTACTTGATCAATCAATAGACCTTTTAGCTATTCTGAAAAAGAATCTCAATCGAACGACCTTTGTTTACACTTTGAAGAATTTTCGAATATGCACAATAGCGATAGAAGCTCTAACGCCACTCGATCGAACTTCGGATAGAAAAATGTATAAAAATAACGCTCGATCCAGGCTCTTTTGAAGAATAGCTAAAAGGTCTATTACCCTCACCATGACAATACAAAGTTGACCAATCACATAACTCCACTTGGAAACTCGCCCAAAGGATTAGCCCATCCCCCCAATAAGCGCACCTGATTGGTCAATTTACGCAATGTAAAAAATTAAGTCCCCCGATTGGTTCCGAGCGTCGAACTTAAAGTTCGATGGCTGGTATATAAACCTCCGCGCAGTCAAAATCGCTCAATCGCACATGTCATTCCATGCTACTAGAACCCGCTACAATTATGCCCGGAGATATTAGACGAGTGGTGATTAGCGATGAGGGTAATGGAAGGAGTAATGGTGGAAGGAGAAGCAATGGAAGAGGCAATATCAATAGCGAAAGAAACCAGACCCTGTTAATCGATTTCTTCAGGCGAAACAGAAGGAGAGCAAGGGCCAATGAGTTAGACCGAGAAAGGAGGGAGGCGGAAGATAGGAGGAGAGGTGGAGTTGCGAGGAACGATGACGACGATGGTGGAGTTGCGAGGAACGATGACGACTATGGTGATGGTAAGAAATATTCTCATTCAACTTAAATTTCAGTTGTAAGTCGTTCACTTAAACATATTAGCGTCTCATGAGTTCCTCGAATATTCCCTTAGATTATACGACGATTACGAGACGGAGGAGTAGGAGATGTGAAATGTTCCAAAAGAAGAGGTTGCTCGAAGATGAAGTTTATTCATTGGAAGAAAGTTGCGTGATTTGCTTAGAGAGGGAGTGCCAATCCTCAATGAAGATGTGCCCCTCATGTGAGAACATTTTCCATACTCATTGCATCGCAGGTTGGTTGATTGAGTTCATGAACCACTCATGTCCTCATTGCAGGATTAGATTGACGCATCGAATGTTGGGAGACGTTGAGGTTGTTCAACCTCTTAAGCTTCTTCGCACATCTTCCACGCAGACGGTGGGTCAAACTAATCCTGCGATGTGGACCGATCATGATTACTCAATCAGTCAACCTGGTCCCTCCTCCCTCCCTGGGTCTAGAGTCGCGCGGCTCACCCTTGATTCGGGAGAGCGCTCACCGGTGAGTCCGGCTTGGTCTCCAATTTCCCCCTACCCTCATCATACCCCTTCTATAATTGTGAGTCCGACCATCACCGTGAGCGTTACTCCTGGATTGACGGTGAGCACTCCCTCGGCGAACTCTAACTTCACTTCCTCGCCGGGGGAAATCCCAGAGTCACCCCTGCCTCCAACTCTGGGAAACGCTGCTACTTCCTCCGCTCCTTTCACCTTCTCTACCAGCCCTCATGCCTCAGCTGCTGGCGATGAATCTCCCAGAGACGTCTGGGCTTACATCGCTGAGCAGCTGAGACGTGAGGGTTGGCATTCCTCTAATCCTGCCTCACCTTTTTCCTACCGCGCGCCTGAGACTCAGTGAGGGAGGATAGAAAATGGACAGCATCGTTCGTCATCCGTTAATTAGTTTATACCTTACAATTGTTCATATCAGTTTATAACGTTCATTTACATCGTTGGTAATAGGCTTAACATTACACCGTTGTCATCTCTATGCAAAACCTGCGACAATGAGCCATCGGGAGATGGTGATACCCCTGCCTTGAGCAGATAGTACACTCATTCGTAAAAAAACATCTTTACAAATGGGTGGGGGACAGGAAGCCCTGCACAGCGCCATGCGAGCAAACGGTGTAACGTTAAGCTTATTCCATATCCCAATCTTCTTTCAAAGTCCAACAATCGCATATCGTTTGTCCATCACCTTCACGTCCACAGTCAATGCATAAAACGCTGCCAGTCTCACCTCGCATCCACTGGGCATATGAGCGGTATTGTTCAAATGGAACCTTCGGTATAAACTCTCCCTTCACTTGTATATCAATCCTTGACTCATCTGGATAGCAAGTAATCCTTGCTCCAGATTGAATCATCATGAATGGTGGAATAACCTTTACAAGCATTGAAAATAAAATTGCTAGCCTCTCTGAAAATTCACTCCAGTGGTAAACATTGCCACTCAAGACTCTTTCCGTGGTGGTGTTGACATAATACTGTCGACTGCCATCTTTCAAAGGACCAAAGAAAGCAAACCCCTCACCTTCGCTGCTTGGGTAATACTTATCCTCAACCTTCACCATCCTCGTTATCGTGTTGAACTCATAAGACTCTATTCCTTCGTAAAGCTTTGAATTGTCAAAGCCTAAGTCTTTCAAAACATCAAGCATTGAATCCCTTTGGGCAATTTCTTCACCTATCTTCCAACCATATATCGTCCTAATGTATTCATAGAACATCTCTGCCTTGATTTACCCTGCGTTGTTTACTTGGAGACTTGCGAACTGGAACTGCTTCAACCTCTCGAAGTGATCTATCTTTATAGAAAGAGCAACCAATCAAAACCTTTAAAAATTAATAAAGCGGTATCAACCAATGAAATCATCGGAAATTAATCACTCAATTAACCTCGTCATAACAACGTAAATTGACCAATGAAATCATCTGAAATTGATCAGTTGATCAATTCTCACCATGACAACGTAAATTAACCAATCACGTAACTCCGTATCGAAAGTTGCCCAAGGAATTAGCCAAGGGATTAGCCCATCCTCCAATGAGCGCATCTCATTGGTTAATTTACGAAACGTTCGAATGGATGGAATATGGAATTCGATCAATCCTATATAAGAAAGCGTTCAACTTCAAATCATTCAGTTGTGTCGGCGGAGCAAGAAGATGATCGTCATCAAAGGAGAAGAAGAAGCCCTGAAGATTGAAAAGGTAAAGACTGCGATAAAGAGCTGTCTATACCAAAGGGTGTATGAAAAGGTGAAGGAAACAGGCGATGATGAATTGGTAGAAGTTGTAAAAAGATTTCAGGCAGAGCATGGTGAAGAAACGACCCCTCAGCATACCTTCAATGCTCTATGCGAAGCAGCACTAAGCTCCAATCGAAGTTTCTTCGAGGAAGGAATGACCAGTGAGTTGAGCGCACCATCAATGTGTGGTGTAACGAAAGAAATGTTCGCAGATGGCAAAGTTAATTGGGGACGATTAGCTGCAGCGACTGAGGCTTGTGTATGGTTCGTGGTAAATGGCCTAAAGAAGAAGAAATGGCTGGAAAACAATGAAGTAGACTTTACGATGATGACGTTGCTGTTGCCGCTGTCATGGACAGTAAATCAATGGGCTAGGAAATCGCCGGAAGAAGTTCTAAAGTTGCACGTGAAGGTTAACGTGGAAGATGACAGTTGGTGGTGGACCATTGGATTATTTTAGAGAAATAAAGATTCCCCTTGAGTTCTGATGAATTGATAGAAGTCGCATTAACGTAGCGGTGCATTAGAGGGGCATACGATTGAGTAGGACGGGGATGATAGCAATCGAGGTGAAGAGCTACGATTCATCCCGGCTCCCGTTATCTCTATCGTTCGGGGCTCACTGGCTTGATTTTCGCCGAGTTTGAGGCTCATTGCAGTTAGAGCATTTCCCTTCACCTCACCCCTTACTGCTGCGTTAATGTCAACGATTGACTTCTTCGAACAGAACAGGAGGATGAGGGTTATAATAAAGATCCCCTTCTGAGCCCCCATTCGTCCTTGCCTTCAAGATAAGGGCGAGTGGGGGTTCAGTATGGGATTTCATTTAAAAGTTAGATTCCTTAAACAATGGTTGAATCCTACATGCGTGTCTTATTTGTCATAACTGCATTGTTTTCATATGGAGGTTGGATTGGGAATGAGGTTGGGGGGTCCTGGGCTCTGGTTTACCTATTTTAGGGGGGAAGGTACCAAAAAATGATCCCGTACACTCCTTTTTTATACTACTAATAGAAACGAAAAGTGCATTCAAGCATTTGTATGGCAATTCAAGTACACCAAAGAAAGTAAAAGTAAAAAGATCAAAAAGAAGAGCTTGTTATTATTGTAACTCTACAGCATCCTTTCACGTGATAATTGCCTTGAGATTTGATATCGAGGAGAACCCTGGCCCAAAGGGACCTAGCCCCAAATGCAGTACGTGCAACAAAACCGTTTGATCGAATCAAAAACACCTTGTTTGCGAACACTGTTTTACGACAACACACGTAGCCTGTCTGAAACTAAATTCTTTAACGAAAGCTATATCTCGCCAGAATTTCTACACTTGTGTAAGCTGTCTCCACAGGACATTACCATTCTTCAGTTATGCTGGGGATCTTACTTGCGATGATAGTAACCTTAGTACTCCCAATCCTGATTTCTTTGATGAAACCTTTATCGACAGGCACCTGACCGCATTCGAAAACAAGCCAAAACTCATTAAAGTTATGCATCTCAACAAACAGTCTCTTGTTTCTAACTTCAACCAATTTGAGCTGAAGCTGAGCAGGTATCATTTTGATGTTGTTGCTCTTTCGGAAACATGGCTTAAAGAAAATAAACTCCTTTTGGATTACGTAAACATCCCCGGGTATGATCTTTTATTTAACAACAGAGAAACGATACGAGGCGGTGGTGTTGGCCTCTACGTAAAACAGACCCTAAAGCACAAAAGGCAAAAGGACATTGAAGAAAAATTTCAAGATCTCGAACATGTCTGGATGGAATTACCGGGGCATAACAAAAATAACCACCTTTTAGTTGGTGTTATCTACCGATCAGAAAAAAATGCTATCCTTCAATGATTGGTTGAGTAAATTTGAAGAGTCATTGGGCTACATAACGGCAACATGGGATGGACCCATATATCTTACAGGTGACATAAATATCGACATACTTTGCCCTTCAAATTCAAACACTAAAAGGTATCTGAATGTGTTAAACCAATTCAACCTTAAGCAAATAGTGGATAAACCAACGAGAGTCACGAAAGATACAGCCTCACTAATCGATCATATCATTGTTAGCCACCCCGAACTCGTAAAATTTACTGATATTTTACCATGTAACGACATCAGTGATCATGATGGACCATACGCTTTTCTTAACATCCGTATGCCACGCTATGAGCCTAGGTTTAAAATGATCAGAGACGAAAAATCACTGGACTCCAGGGCCTTTATAGAAGATGTTAATAGAATACCATTTAACTTGGTATATGCAGTTTCGGATCCAAATGAAAAATTGAGCATTTTCAATAGTCTCCTCCTTGAAGTTATAGACAGGCATGCCCCCTACAAAAGAATTAAAGTTACTAGACCACCAGCACCATGGATGAGGGATCCAGAAATTAAGAAATTACAGAATCTGCGAAACACAAACCGTTTTGAAGCTCATAAATCACGTGATTCATCAATTTGGGACACTTTTAGACAAAACAAACGGGATATTAAAAGAGCCATCAGACATGCTAAATCCGACTTTTATCGCAATGCACTTTCTAAAAAGAAACCAAAGGAAGTTTGGAAAATCATACATAGTGTCTTACATCCTCCACCAAAACGTTGCACTTTTAGTCCCTCTGAGCTGAACAACTATTTCGTCGAAATTGCGGGAAAAATATTGAATAAAGAGCCAACGCAACCATCAAAGATACTTGAGTTCATAGAAAGCTTACCAAATAGTAGCAGAGAAAATGGTGCAGTATTTCAATTGCGTCAAGTTTCTTATGAGAACGTATTAAAACAGTTAAAGGCACTACGTAATGACACATCTACGGGCCCAGATGGCATTCCTGTTCGTTATATAAAGTTAGTGCAAGATTCGTTATCTTCCCCTCTTACTCATATAATCAATGCATTTATTGAAAGTAATAATTTCCCTTCAAGCTGGAAATGTGCACGGATTGTTCCCATTAATAAAGTGCCTACTCCAGTTGAAAAATCAGACTTTCGTCCGATCGCTATTCTGCCAGCTCTGTCAAAAATCTTCGAAAGGCTCGTTTGCAGCCAAGTCATTGAGTTTATTGAAAATACCCAGCTGTATAAAGATACTGTTACCGGCTTCAGAAAAGGTTACTCAACAGGGTCAGCACTCCTGAAGTTGAGGGACGATATAAGGACAGCTATGAAATCTGGCGAGTTGTCCATTATCGTGCTTATCGATTTCTCAAAGGCATTTGACACAATATCACATGAGACGCTGATACAAACCTTGCATAAATGTGATTTTTCTAAAGATTTTATGCGGTGGACTTTGATCTACCTAACTAACAGAAAGCAGTTCGTACAGATTGACGATAAAACCTCCAAGAAAATGACAAATCTTTTTGGTGTCCCTCAAGGCTCCATTCTGGGACCCTTATTTTTCAATCTTTATGTGAATGGCCTTCAAGATACACTTCCATCTAAAACCATTCAGTATGCTGATGACACAACGGTTTATACATCTTGCAAGCCTAATTACACGAAGCAGAGAGAAACTTGAATTCATCACTTGAAAGTCTTGCTAAATGGGCCAATGATCATTCTTTGGCAATAAATGCAGTAAAATCAAAGCACATGATATGTGCATCAAAGCATCTATATCACAGAAACAAGCTGAAAGAAAAATCTGTTTCATTGCTATTAGGGAATGATAACCTTGTATTGGATGAAAACCCGCGACTCCTTGGAGTTCACTTAGACAAGAATCTAGATTGGACGAGCCATTTACAAAAATTGCTATCAAGTTGCTATGGAAAAATAGCCGTCTTAAGAAAGCTGAAAAACTTTACAGCATCAAAGCTTCGGAAACAGCTCATAGAATCCCTTATATTTTCGAAAATAGACTTCAATGATTACGTTTATTCGCCATTAACCAATGTGCAACTAAACAGTCTACAGCGTCTGCAAAAAGTAGCAGCAAGCTTCGTACTTGGCAGATATTGTTCAAGAGATGACATTGTAAAGCTGAACTGGTTACCAATTAAAGAAAGGAGGGAATTCAATCATCTGAAGCTAACACACAAAGCTATTTACTCTGACAACTGGCCAGACATAAACAAATTGGAGATCAAAACAACGGGTAGAGCATTGCGAAACAGCGATGAAATAAAACTTCAAACATCATTAATCAACGGAACTTTCCAAGATGAAGCAAGCAAATACTTTAATCAGCTTCCAACAGAGATAAGAAACGCTGATAATCTTTCCGCATTCTGTTCAGCCTTGCGGAAGCATTTATTTGCGAGGATCAATGAACAATGAAAAGACACCATTAGAAAAAAAAGTAAATTTTCAACCTTTTAACATTTTAATGCTTTTAACCAATTTTCTTTCGCAATATCATGTGTAACAAAACTTAGTTATTTTTAAGAGATGAAGAGCCACAATTATTGTGGATAAGCTCAATTATTACCATGTATGTATGTATGTATGTATGTATGTATGTATGTATGTATGTATGTATGTATGTATGTATGTATGTATGTATGTATGTATGTATGTATGTATGTCTAGCCATTTAGGAACATTAACCTGGTTATAAAAATCTTCTGTTGTTAGATTGGAAAAAAAGTTGATTGTATACGGTGCTCAAGAACCAACTCATGTTGCTTCTTATGTCCTAAAATTTACACTTGCTTGGTCATGGACAAAATTTTACTACCATGGAGCCTTGGCATTTATGACATGCTGTCAGTTTTTAGCTAATATATCCTAACCTTCAGCATCTCATATGTTGCATAAGTTGGCTTCTTGTAACATTGCTAGGAATAGACTGTCTGTTCTTCAGACACATTTTTTTGTTGTTGTTGCAAGGAACACAAGATGTTCAATTGAAGCAAACATGGTAGATATGGTTCTTGGGGTCTTTGCATTAGTAAGTTTTCCCCATCTTTCCCAAAAAATCTGCCCTATCCATATTGTATGTTGTACCTGTACAGATCAACATTAAGTGGAAAGGAGTGGGTGGGGGTGGGAGTACCAAATATGTTCCTACGTGCTCACTGGGGCACCACAGATTTCCTTGGCATAAATATGTGGTGCGCCATTTTGATACTTTCCAGTATGGGTTTCTTGTGACAAGATGAAACCAATTCTGACAAATTATGATCAATGAAACATATGAACTGGGCTGAATAACAATTTGGTGGGTGCAGAGTACTTATTACATTTATCACATCAACACCCGCATCGCGGTCGGCACTAGATCATAGTACGCTAACGTACATGACGTAATATATTACATCACCAAAATTTTTGAAATTGAGATTGATTAGAGATCAAATAGAGGCTTCGAGCCTTCGAATAGCTGTCCATACTTGAGATCAGTCAAAAACTTTTTTTTTTTTATATCCATCTTAAAACCTAACTCAACAATTGGAATACAACTAATGTACCATCCATAGCCAAAAAAGACACATGGTCACCGAGTTCTGGCTATGAATGGTACTTACAATTTTCAACTTGTTACAATTCTAAGGATAAAAAATAGGATAAAATAAATAAACGAAGAAGCAAACTGAACAAAAGAGTCAACAGGTGTATCTCAAGATAAATGCCAGGAGTTTCTACGGAACTAAGGATAACTTTGATGTTGAAAACTTTGATGTTGACAAAACGTTTAATTTGCTAGTAACAATTGTAACAACAGAAAGCTTCTATTTCCTTCACAAGATTTGATATTACTGCCATTCAGACGATTCTTGTTTTCTCTTTTGTCTGAATAAACTGGGATGTTGCCGCTTTGTTTTCCATGGTTTTCCTTATCCACGCACTGTGGATGTTTCACCTCTTTGTTGTGCGAAAAAATGGTAGAATAATCATATTCTATTATGGGAATATGATATTCATGCATCATATTTGATGGACTTGCCCAAGTCGTCATATAAGAAAGAAAGAGACGACTTGTCGCGAACAGCTCCTCATTAATTATTTATAAGATGTATGTGACCTGACTTAACCTGATGTTTGTAATAGGATCTAACCGCAAGAAATTTGAAAACCAGGGGGTCAATTGTATCTGTCTACACATGAGTGCTGTTAGGGAAATGGTGGCGCCAATATATAAACATCTGTTCGTTTTGACATACAGCCATTCTTGTTTCAATGTTGGTTTGCCCCCGTCACTTTCCTTGACGGAACAGCAGTATCCTGTCTGCTATTGGTCAAACATTATGATCAAAGGTGCCGTCTGCCGTACCAAAAACCATCCGGCCATCCAGCTGTGTTATCCAGCTGTTCACTGTTCGCGACAAGTCGTCTCTTTCTTTCCTCCAGGACGACTTGGGCAAGTCCACATATTTGATAAAAGAACGAAGGGCAAGACATTGTCTACCTGTTTACATGACAAAAGCTTCCTATCAGTCTCTTCACTTCTGCCCCTGACTGGAAGGAATATAAAACCGTGTGGGAATTTTGGAGTGCCAGTACATTCTTTTCATAAACTGAAAGACAGTTGTTCATCCTTGAAACTGCATCAAATCCTCATCATTAACACATGTGAAACTTGCTGCGGGATACTGTGGGATACTGCGCAGCACAATTCCAAACAAAGGTGTGTGTGCCATGCGCAGAGTCATAAAGCTGGACTTTAAAATTTTCCTGAGATTTCTCAGGCCTGTCTTTTGACACCATAGAAATTGATAGAAATGAAAACAATTGGCAAGATTCATTTCAGACGATTGCTGTTCATGCAAACGATTCATAGAAACAAAAGTGTTTTTTCTTCTCTGGTATGCATCACAAACGAAAGTAAAGGAACATTTTGAAATATTGAGCAATTGCAGTGTTTTGATTGTTCAGATTCAGTTAGGTGGAACAAACAATATTGATGTGAATGTTACCTCAATTGAAAGCTCTTGCTGCCAGAGAAATTTTCCAAAGTTGTAAAGTCTCTCCCATGCTTGTTTACATGAACCATTTCTGCTCACTTTATTTTGAAATCCTTTAAATCATTTTTTTACAAATGTGTAGAATTTGCAAAATCTAGACATCCTTTCATTCCAGTCTCTCTTTCAAAAATTATGTGACGTCATGTACGTTAGCATACTATGATCTAGTGCCCACCCCGCATCGCCAATGATAACAGAAAGTTCTTGTTAAGTCTTTCAGTCTCGTTTTCATGAATGGGGATTAGAACCAATGATATAGAAGCGCCGAAGGCGCTAGATGTCTAAGTCCGCAATTCAAAGTGAGGCACGTTTTGAAGCGGCCGCCATTTGCAAAGTCGGCAAAACGATAAGTTCAGCATACAGAGCTCTTATGGAACGTGACTTATTTGTGACATATTTCATGCATTTAACTGGCCAAATTCTGTTCAAATATGGTAAGTAATCCTTAGTATTACTATCTGATACTATTTTGCAGTGAATAAAATCTATTTTTTGGAAAATAGGGCGGTTTTTTCGTTCTTCGCAATGGAAGCTTCGAGGGGCCTAAGGGGCAAGTAACTTCGTTTCGTTCGCCTTCCAGACCATTTTCAAAACAATTTGAAGATATTTTTGTTAGAAAACTCATTGTTAGTTTGATTTTAACCTCCAAGATAGATGATTTTTATTCTGTTTGTGCCAAAAACGCCTAGATATTGTCAAAACAAGGCGAGCAAATTGCGGTAGTTCAAGACAGTGAGAACGTTTGCGGCACTATAAATTTCTTATGATTGATTTTAGCATTTAAAAATTCTCCATCTAATATATGTATCAAAGATATGATACCAAACTATCCATGCACTTAACAGGATATTCCTCACACTCCATTCTTGTAGATTTACATTTTAACTTTCAGATGCTGCAATGATAAGGAGATGCTTGTACTGCTGTCAGTAATATGTGGAAGTATCACTTAGATGCGCAAAGCACAGTGTTGTGTTGCATGTGGTCTGCTGATGCATGGGAAAGCACTTACAACAGAAAAATCAAGATCACAATTCTGAACTTGTCTAAAGATATCTTAATATTCATGAACCGTACTGTACTAGTTGGAAATGACTTTCTTTTACTTTAAGCCAACAAATATCACTGTTAAAAATGTGCAGAGGATCATTGTAAATGACAGAAACAAGGCAGGAGCATTTAGAAACATGAAGACTACTAAGATTCTTGCTCCTAAGTCTGTTATTAGTTTTTTGCTTTGGAAGCTTAAGAAAACCTTCTACCTGTGCAGAAATCTGGTGTTATTTCTTAAAGTTGCCTTCTTGTATTTAAAAATTTAGAGTATAAACTGAAACAAAGCTGATCATTCTTGTGATCAGTTGACCTTAACTGTGAGTATGTGTCACAAGAAGAACCAAGGCATGGGAAAATTGATGAATGGGCAGTGGCATACTGTTTGCAACAGTGAGTTAAACTGCATAAAGTAAACAGCAGTTTCTGGAAATAATGTAGATCCATGCTTCGAAACCAATTTGTTGAAACCAGGGATCAGGGCTAACATCTTTGAAAAAAGAAGTTAGATCTTTCTACGGATATTATTGTTGTACACTATTCTAAAAACAGAGAACTCTGAACATGATTGGTTTTGATACAAAATAATTTCAGCAATGCATGGGAAGGCGAATCTTTAAATCAAATTTCGAATAGGTAACAGGAAAATACTGCCACATCATGCAGTCAACATTAGCAAAAAGATGATCTTGCATGACCATCCCACTTCTGTCAATGTCAGACTTGGTATCGTTGTTACATGACGCATTATTTTGAAACTTGAAACATAGATATTCATTCACTTCTCCGGAGGTAGGGTCAAGTCACATGCTTATCATAATCTGAGGGGGGCAGTGGGCAAACGCAAGTGCTTTATTTGGTAAACTACCTTGAAGCATAAATAAGGGTTCTTGAATTTAAGATTGATAATGTTTTAAGACCCAGCGAAGAACTGTTTACAAGAATTACACATTGATATCATACACATATATGTTGTAACGATATTTACCAATGGTAAGCAAGCTATCAATTCTTGTCATCTTTATCTGGTAAGGCCAGTTAGTAAATTTACATGAACCTTACTGTACTTACAGTATAATGAATCACTAAGTTACCTTGCACTTGCTTAGTTAAACTTCAAATGTTTCTCATTCTCAACCCAGAAGAAGCGCATTAGGAGACGGGAGTAAAAATAGAGCTTGGATAGCATCCACGTTGTTTTGTGTGGTTTCCAACTTTTCTTGTTTCATTTCGAAATGTTGTTTGTATGGGGACCTGAAAGTATTTGTTGTTGTTTTTGTTCTAGAGCATGGTTAAGTCCTGTGCTGTGTACGGGTGTACCAATTGATGACTAAGGAGAGCAGTGTCTCTTTCCATCAATTTCCACTTCAAAATAACGACCTTTGCAAAAAATGGATCATTGCTATGAAGAGAGATAAATTCGTCCCAACTAAAACTAGCTACATATGCAGCTCTCATTTCTTGCCAGATGACTACACTACCGCTCAAATTTCTTACAGACCAAAATTAAAATCAAACGCAGTGCCATCTATTTTTTCATTTCCTGAAAGACTTCTCCCTAAAAATTCAAAAAGGAAGCAACCCTTAAAGAGAAAAGCAGATACAGCTATTACATTTGAAGAAAAATCGAGCAAAACGGCCAGGATAGTTAGATGTAAAAGGAATGTAAAAGTTGCTGCTCAAACCCTTAGCAGCTCTGTGGCAGATGCTATTCAGTACCTTATGCTTGCAGGCCATCCAGGATTTGAAGATGCTAATGGTACCATAATGTTCATCAGGATGGTTGACAGGCTTTTCGATTTTCTAAATACCAGGAGCCCATTTGGGAAAGGCTACAAAAAACCCTTCTTCCTCCATGATTATGAACGATGGAAAAGTGTTTATGAGGAAACCATAGCATATTTGATCAAGCTGAAAACGAAGGCAGGAGCGCCCCTAGTAATTCACAGAAGAAAAACATTCTTGATTGGGTTCATTGTTGCTGCTTCAGGCATGAAAGAATTAGCATATGGTCTACTGACAAGGGAAGAACACCCCTTCAAATATGTTCTTACGTACAAGTTGTCCCAAGATCACCTTGAATTGCTCTTTGCTTGCATTCAGGGAAAGAATGGATTTAATAATAGCCCAGATGTTGTGCAACTGAAATCAAGCCATTGGAAAATTCTTCTCAGTAATTCCATAATAGGTTCAAAGCATGCTAACTGCCTAAAATTTGAAAATAACTCAGCTGGTTCTATTTTTTCTCTGAAATGGAGCAAAAGAAAATGCCCCTCTTGTTGAAGGCAATAAATTCACGCACCAAGATTTTCAGGATATAACGGAGCTTTCTGCAAAATTAGATGCATGCCACTTGTCAGCTTATAAAGAAGCAATCCTTGGATATATAGCTGGATTTGTTGTGCGCAAACTTGTTGCTAAAATAAACTGTCCTGAATGTGCCAGAGCACTAGTCATTGACACAAATGAAAAAGCCATAGTTCACGATCACTATCATTCCAACTCACACGCACCATCGTCTTTGTCTCTGATCCGATTGAAGAATCGTGCTGGTCTTATTTTTCCATCTGCTTCTGTCGTCAAAGTGATCTTTGTTTCCGAAAGGGCATTTAAAGTTGCAGCATGCAAGACAAAATCCAAGCAAAAGGCAGTCTCTTCTAACAAGAACCTTAAAGCTATCATAGTTCACCTCATAAACCAGGAGCTCACAAGAGAGAACTTGTTTTCTGAACTTAATGAGCATGAAGCGCTTACAGAAGACATGCATTCCTCTCAATTGGTGAAGAAGATAATTGAAAAATACACAACTATCCGCTTGCTGACATGTGGGAAAGAGTACACAAGGAATATTCTCCACAAAGATAAAATTGGAGTTCGCCAGCAGTCTACAAAACTTGTTCTTTTCAAAGGAATTTAGATGCTTTTGCCAAATGTTGTTGTCCATGTTTTGGAACACCTGAAGGGAAATGGATAACATTTTGGAGAAAACAGTGCCTTACTACCATAATCAGGTTGGAATCTTTGCGCTGAGCTCTAAAGCACTTCAGATTGCGGCCACTTAAAGTATAACTTTAATCATTGGTGTGGGGTTTCCCAAAATGAACATGGGTCTTAGAAATTTCCTCTTAACAATGCTGTAACAATTTTTGATGCATGGCAAAAATGATTTCAAAATACGTGCTCTTGGTGAATGAAATGTCATCAAATCACCTTTCTTCACAAACTTTCCAACCTGGCTTAGTAAAGTATGTAGTAATCAATAAAATGAAATGCTGCAAGTGAAAAAGCATAGTCAAGAACTATCAAATGATGCAAGTTGCCATGTTTTGACAACGTCTAGGCGATTTTGGCACAAACAGAATAAAAATCATTGATCTTGGAGGTTAAAATCAAACTAACAATGAGTTTTCTAACCAAAATATCTTCAAATTGTTTTGAAAATGGTCTGGAAGGCGAACGAAATGAAGTTTAGGCCTTTGCCCCTCGAAGCTTCCATTGCGAAGAACGAAAAAACCGCCTTATTTTACCAAAAAATAGATTTATGCACCGCAAAATAGTATCAGCTAGTAATACTAAGGATTACTTACCATATTTGAACAGAATTTGGCCAGTTAAATGCATGAAATACGTCGCAGATAAGTCAAGTTCCATGAGAGCTCTGTATGCGGAACTTATCTTTTTGCCCACTTTGCAAATGGCGGCCGCTTCAAAACTTGCCTCACTTTGAACAATGGGTGGACTGCGGAGTTAGACATCTAGCACCTTCGGCGCTTCTATATCATTGATTAGAACACACTGTAATGAGTCAACCAGTGTAGCACATTTGACAAGTCTTGGCATATTTCAAGATGGTGACCGATGGAGATTTTATGGATATCATACAAGATTACCCAATAATTTATAATTGTACATCAAGAGATTTTAAAGACAAAACCATGAGGCTAATTGTTGAGCAGCCATAGCCAAAGGGGTCAAGGAGCCAGTTGATTTTGAGAAGAAAAGATATGAAACAATCAGGACACAGTTTAGCAATTATGTGAAGAACAGAATAGGTACATCTGGAGCTGGCGCAGCTGACATCGTACCAGTTGATCCTGAGCATGAGCTCCTAATGTGGCTAAAGAACGCCATAGTCAGCAGGCCAAACTCAGGCAACTTTCGGAGATAGCATAAGCCTATGATGATAGCAAGCAGAAATCTTGATCTTGAAGATGACAACGATGCCATCAGTAGTAGTAGCAATCAGGGCAATCAGATGTAGTTAAATTATTTACCCGGTCCAATCCAAAGGCCAGTGAAGAAGGGCCAGATAGTTTAGGAGATACAGGGGTGCTCCCCAAGAAAACTTTTTTGAGCACACAAGATTGGATTCAAACACTACCAGGTGTCCAAAAAAAGCAACGGATTTAAAAAATTCCGAGGACACCCTTCATGATCCAGAGCTGTGCTGGATCTCTTGAAATATGGGTAACAATATGACACTCTCATAGACGCACAATTGCATGGTCAAGGTTAGTCTGCATACTTGAACTGGTAACACAGACTGGTATCATCAGCATACATACACACAAAGAATCTTGGATATATTTAAGCAATTCATTCTGTTTTTATATGAACTTAGCAATTAAAGTGGGAATTTACTAATGTTATTTTCTGCATCTGCTTATTGCTTTACTTCATGCAAAATCACAAATCAAATTTCTTTTCAAAGGAATCTCTTTCCGATGAAAGCATTCTGTCAAAGGTGGAGTACGTGTTGGACAAGGCTGACCATGTCCTTCATTAAAAAGCCAAAAGCATGGTTGGATGTTCCATTGGAGGTGATGCAAGTAACCTCCATAAGGCTTGTGATAGCAGTGAATCAATGGAAAATGAGGTCAGCATTATGACTGCACAAGAAAATTAAGAGATGGAATATTTCAACAATGACCATAGGTTGCTACACTTACGCAGGGGGAAGGGTACTTGATAAAGTCAGAAGCTTGTTGATTTGATTTTACAATATAAGTCCAAAATATATTGTAACTGCTAGACCTCTGGCCCCACAGGAAAATTGTTCCTTTCTGATTGACACTTTAGAACTTGATAGTACTGACCATTGGAAAAGTGACAACCTTGGTAGTTGGAGAAATTGTGGTTGCTCCAGACTGATAGCAACCAAGGGAAAGCAACCAAGGGAAGGTAATCACCAATGTAGCATTACCCAGGTATAAACAGAAGCACCCAAATCTCTCTTTGATTGAGTTCATTGCTGGGTCAATGGCTTGGAAGTAGATCTGGCAATAATTATCCTTGGAGTGGAAGGGAAATGATGTGTTTTTGGCACAGCCATCTTCAAGCCTTTGTGGCAGCCTCCTTTGAGAGGTAGTTTTGGATCGTTGACATTTAACTTGTCTTTTCTTTTGCATACTCTTTCCCAGGACGAATCATACTTCCTATCGTTGCAATCCCTTGGCAGGGTCTACATGACATCTTGAGCGATAGCATTCTCCTCTGCAGCTGACATCTATGGGTCTTGAAGGGTTCTAGATTGTCAGTTTGCTTCAGCAAGAGAATTCCCAAACAGCAACTATAAACACAATTGAGTGTTAGCATATTTGCTTGAACACCACCTATTCTTGCCTTCATTTCAGTGTGTCATGGAGAGTGTCAATAGACAAGTCCCACAAGTTCATTAGCTCGGCGTAATTATTCAAAATGGACTTGAGGGCCTCACGACAAACGGTCCACCTTGTAGGACATAGAGCATGGATCCCTTTAGGATCGTTTTCTGATTGCTTTCTCATACCATCCAGCTTCATGTTTCATTTGGGGGATTTCTTAATCAGCTTGCATACCTTGTGAGCGACTTCAAACACTCCTTTGAAAGTGATTTGATCGAGTCACCAACAGCAAGATCTAAAGCATGTCTGTAACATTGGGTATACAGGCATTTATCATTGATTGCTTTCAGCTGCAACACCAGTCTTTGCTCCTGCCATCGCTGCAGCACCATTTTTTCAACTGGGAAAATAAAACACAAAAAAATACAACTACTGTGCAGATCATGGCAAGAATAGACGCTAGGTCATCAAAGTTTCCACCATGAAAGGCACTTACAACTCCATATTTATTATTTATGTGCAGCACCATCATAGCACTGGTCGCGTGCACCTTCAAGCCTCAGGTTCATCCTTAACAATATGTCCTTAATGATGAACACAATTTGATCTGCACCAGTGCCTTGCATAGGATGCATGCCAATAAAATCTTCATGAACAATGAGCTCATTCATTCATCAACCTATCAGATGCAAAAAACCAGTTGCTGCTTGTCCGAAACGTCAGCACTTTCATCGGCCATCATTGCCTAGATTACGGCATTTTGGATTTTTTTTGCCATTTCTCAAAGTACGCTTAGGGCCATAATCTCGAGTATTTAGTTTTGAATGTTTGCTGAGCTGAACTTGTGCGTTCTTTCTGCAACCATTCTACAATTGAAGGATCTTCGTCCAATCTCAACTTTGACAATTGATAAAAGTTAGAACCTGCTTTGCTTTCTCGGTTTTTTCCAGCCTCCTCAAAGAGGTAATGCTTCCCTTGCTAGATACGGCACATTACCTAATATCTTCAGCAGAATTTTACGATTATTGTATTTCTCTAGTGCACGCTGAGTAGAGATCATCTCACCAACATCTCCTTTCACAGACGAGGGTATATCACAACATTTTGTTGGAGCTTCTTTGTGACAATGTGACAATTCATGTTTGCAGAACCTGTTGTCTTTGGCCAAAGCCTTTTTCCATTGCCGGAAACCTGAATCAGTGAATACAGCTCCTCCTTTTGTCAATGACATCATGTTGTGTTGGAGAGCTTTAATACAAGTAAAGCAGAATGCTTAATTGGAGTCTGCATCATAGTGTAACCATTTGAAGTTATCAAACCGTGATGACTGGAAGGACCTTTTGAAATTTTGTTTACCAAATGACCGGGCAGGGAATTTAAGATTTTACTTTCACCAAGAAACAGACTTTACTTTCTTGAGGCTCATTTCTTGCCTTCGTTCTGAACCATTTTGTCATCTTTGACTCTGCTGGCTTTGATCAATCGGACGTTCTTTTTGACATTTCGGTCTTCGAATCAAATTCCTCAAAAATCCATGAAATTCAAACGAAGAAAACAATAACATCCAAACGATGTGAGCAGTTTTCTACTTTTTAAGCGAGAAAGTGCTGTTTAGCATCAAGTGAATCGAAACAAGTGAAGGAGATACTTTATATTCTTGTAAATGAATTTCACATGTGAATGTGTATGTGTTCTTGTGAATGTGCATGGGTTTCACAGGTTTCTGATATAGTTAAGATGCACTGTTTGTAAACCACAAAACAGCAAAATCATGGAATGAAATCGCGAAATAACGAAACGACACACATTTTTTCAAAATGTATATTTGAGGTATGAAATAGTTGTTTGCATGAACTAATGTATGTTGCTTGAGGCCTAAGCAAGAAAGATTGACCTGTTGACAGTAAACTGCTTTCCTTAATTTCCGTAGGAATCTTAGAAACCTCAGGGGCATTCCCTTTTTTAAAGCAGGAGTTTCCACTTTAAAAGCCTTCATCATGTTCCGAGAAATGCTGTCTTATTATAAGTCCTGGTTATTAGGCTAATTTAGTTGTATTCAGCACTGCATTTGCAGGAGTCATACTCATATACTCAACAACCAGATAGCACACGGGTCATAATACAGGGCGTCCCAGAAAAATTGTGCCCCGTTTGCCTGAAGATTGCGACAAAACAACAAAGGATTCTCACTAACCTTTTCCATGATGTTGCTCTTCAGATGTTCAATTAACCCTATAGTGGTTGGGCTATTTGATAGTACTATTTTGGTTGGGGGGGGGCAAAAAAGCCCCCCCTACCTAACTCTTTACTGGTAATAGGTAGAGCGACCAAATTTGGTGTGCTAAAAGCCTCAGGCATGTACTTTCTGTAAATATAAAAATTAACTTAAAAATAGCCACCATTTTTGCTTACGTCAGCATTTTCCTTTGTGTGGTCAAGAAAAGCGGCAAAATTGGCCAAAATCAGGAAAATCGAGATAAAATTAAATTTGGAGCATATTTTCCATCCAAACATGGTATTTATGATAGAATGCATCAAATAACACAACATTAAAAAAGAAATTTGCAAAATATTCCACTTCTGCTCCTTTTTTCGCGATAATTGAGATTTGAGAATTTGCGATTTTTCCTGGGTCAGTCCCAGAAAATTGTCTCCCGCCCCCTCATTTTTCAAAATATTTCAATGAAATTTTTTAAGAAGTTGCACAATAAGTAGTTGCAAAAAGTCAAGAAGTTTCATGGCTATAAAATTCTTCCTCGCAGAGTTATTTAAAAAAATCTACTAGGGGGGGCAAATTTGCCCCCCCCAACCAAAATAGGGTTAAAGTTTGCCACTGTCCCCGTGAAAATCCGTTGAAAAATAATGGAGCGAGAAATTGAAATTGAATTTGAAATTGAATCTTAAATTATACCATCCAAAGAATTTTGCCTCCAGGGTCTATTTAAGTTATTTGGTGAATGGTTTATTTTCTCCAAACATGCTCAGTATGCCACTTCCATGAGTGTAAACATAAAAATAACCAAATTTTACTCGATTCACTTCTATTTCTCACTAAATTTGATAGTAGTACATGTTTTGCTTAACCACTAGATTTTCATTAATTGGAAAGTCTTTGTCATGAGACCAGCCTATCAAACTATCTGCGTAAGGGCAATGGTCCATCCATTCTATAGGTGCACATGGTATTATCAGGGGTGATTGAAATAGTTAGGAAATAGTGTCCCCAGGGATGCCTTGCCATAACTTACTCCCTGCACATAGAATATGTTTGAAAGACGTTAAAACATGTGCTTCTTTCTCTTGTGAAGAAATTTATTTTAACCTGTTCAACACATTGTAAATCACAGCAGGGCGCCCAGCTATCTGACAAGGGCTAATTCAGCCTTGCAATCTTGAAATGAGGCTGAAGAAAATTGAGGGTTGGTTTACCTTGCCCGTTCTAAAAAATAGCGAAAAGCTGATTTATCGAATGACCTGATTTAAGACTATTTATTACCTAAAATGTGTTGGCTTAGAGATATACCCTTAGAAGTGGGCATGGACTGTGATAAATGCCATTGAACGTTACATTCTGTTGTGAAGGATTCGAGAAAATTGTAAAAGCTGTTTTGACATGAAATGTCAGCTTGTTGTGTTGATAATTCTTCCATTTCTTCACGCTAAATCCCTGACACAAATAAAGATGCAAGAAGAGATCTAAGTATCATCCACCAAACCCTTGTGTAAATGACCTGGCGAATTCTGCCAAGGTGAAATCCTTGCAGAAACTTAGGAGCTCAGCTGGTACTAAAGTTTGAACATCAGTCACCAAAACCTTCTCTCTAGCCTACTTCAATTCTCAACCTTGTTGTAGCCTGTGATCCAAAGCTACCTTGTTGCTGTGTGAGGTTATGGGAAAATCAAATCCTTTGCGGCTGGCTGCCTGACAAAAAGTCAGTTTCTACATAAATTTTATGGAATTACGTGAATTTGGCCCGAACATATGCCCAGTTTTGAACAGCTTTTAACCGTTTGGGGCTGTCATTCGTCAGTGTCATCGCCTTTGGCAATGAACTCCCACTACTATTTCTTGCCAAGTCACTTAAACAGGGGTATTGGGTGCTCATCAGTCATATTTCTTACAACAACATGTACGTATTTAATTACCTCTCATGATGGTCACTGTATTACGTAGGATCACAATAACGAGGCAAGTTTCCCAACACAAAAATAACTATTCTGCTTAACAAAGGCTTTGAAAATCCAGGTCTTTACTTCGAGACAGAAGCCTGGTCCCCCCTAAAGCCTTGTTTCCATTTGATAGTTTTGCTCTTTATTTGTGGTTTTGGTTTTTGGTCTCGCTCTAAAGTCAAAACAAGCAACGTGAGTACCAAGTGGAAACGCAATCCATTAGAGCAAAAACAGACCAAAAGAAAGCCCAAGAAATGAGCAATGAACGAAAACGAGTGAAAAAGGTGAAAAACAACGCTTTAAAAAATGGAAGTCAGTCATGCTGCGAAATTAGAATAAGCGAAAAAGACAAGCAACAAAAACCAAAAAGACATATAAAGAGCGAAAGCAGTTCATATGGAATTAAGGCTTAACCGTGTCAAAATTTGTCCCTGAAAAGACATGCTTTTTATTGTAAGACCTGGGAAGCAGTAATGCATTAAAAAATCATTGACTAAGGATTAGATAATAGGTTCAGCAAAGACACAACTGTACTAAATACCCCGCTCCCGGTACGCTGAAATTTCCATGCAAGTGATCCAGTGGTGTTTTCCGACTAAGCAGAATTTTACGCAATAAAAAGTTGCTCAGGTGTAACTTTCTTCTTAACTTGAGGGTGATATTTTCTCTCGTAAACAATAAAATTTCCGCTGGCTCAAAATAAAGCTCCATGGAGATAAGCCCATATGACTGATTTCCATGCAGTAGTATTTTCCAATTGGACAGAAAGTCCTTTGTTAATATGTGAAAATGTTGCTGTGAATTTGAATAAAACTTTACGCGTGACTAAGACTTTACTGTCTAAACTTCAGTCCACGGCGAAAATTCTAATGAGTGGAAATCAGCCTTCAGACTTTGACTAGTTTTTACCGTAAAGGATCGTAGAAAAGAGCTGCTTGCCTCTCTTGCCCCATAAAACATTCAAAATATGTCTCTAAACGTTCTGTGACCAGTGTCAAACGAAACAAAAATAATCAGCAAATGACTCCAGTCTTCAACAGGCTTCTCATTTTACGTAAGCACAAAACTTAGATATAAGTCATTTTTTGTTGGTCATTTTAAAGAAAGAACTTTGATTGGAGACTTGTGTTCAAAAAATTGCCATTAGATAAGGTGTATTCTTACTCTCATTATTCCTGAAAGTGCTTCTTCGTAAAATTTATTGTTGTGGTATAAAGGAAAATTGCTGGACAAGGGACAAACATACAAATACAATTATTATGGGAGGGGAAGGAGGAGGGTTGATCAAGTATTAGACTCATTCACTCCCTCATTAAAAACGCTGAGTGTACCATTACTCATTTTTAAATATGTGTCCGTCTACTTCAATGCACTTTCTGCAATGCCTCAACATCCTGTCAAAGGAATTTGCTATCATGTCCTTATTAATGCTGTTGCATGCCTGTATGATTGTGTCACCTAACTGTTCAAGATTCTGTGGCTGGAGTTCAACAGGAAGGTTCCAAATGGTTTGCTTGAGGTAACCCCATAAGAACAAGTCACAAATAGCCACATCAGGGGATTGAGGAGGCCACATGGTATCTCCTACCTTACTAATTACTTTTCCTGGGAACTGGCCCATTGAATGCTGCATGCACTGATTGCTAGCAAGTGCAGGAGCAACATCCTGCTGCCACCAAACTTTGTATTTGTTGTTTGCTGCTTCGCAAATAGATATGCTACATTGTTTGTTTCAAATGATACTGATCCAGAAACTGCAGAAAATGGCCTATTGATTGCTCATAAAATGTCAAGTTTCATTGTATTCTACTTTAAAAACAAAGGGATACAGTCCTCTACACATGGGTACTCCACTCCTTTTTTTTATTCTGCATGCAAAAACCTTTTGGACTGGTGGTTCTTCCCTTGGAATTCTGCGATGACTTGCCAGCAGATCTTGAAGTCTTATCAGTTGTTGTTTCAAGGTAATGTTTTCATCTGCTATCTTCCTCTTTTCTTTTTCTAAAATTTCAAGTTTTTCCCGCATTTCATTTAAATCTTTATTTTTGCAGACTTTATGAGCTCTTCTACATGATTCCGCAATGCTAGAAACTCTTTATATGGCGTGAAATTTATATCTCTGTTGGGCTGCACTGAGAAATCCAATTTAATTCACCTTTTTCTTGACCCTTACCAGGTTTTATAAAATTTTTGTCACTTCTGGTTGCTGGTGTCCTATCCTTAGGTGTTTTGGTAATGAGAACCTTAACATGAGAACCTTACATGAGAACCTTCAGCAAAATATTGAGTGTGTTAGGAGCATGCCTGATGTTAACTTGTTTTTAGTACAATTTGAGTATATTGGAGAGTTTGGGAACTTCATTCAAATGAGGATTTTTCACTACAGGTGCAAGCTTGATCATAGTATGTTAGAGAATTCGAGCTCTTTCAAGCCAAATCATGCTTATTTCAAGCTTGTGCAGGCTTCTTTCAAGCTGATTTTTTTGGTAAGGGAAGGAGAAGTCCCAAATGCAGTTCAGTTGTGAGCCAAAATCACATTTGCAGTAGTGTTACATGCAAGTGATTGCAATTGTTTATTGCGTAGAATTTTCATAGAATGTTCCATAGCATCTAAGCATTCTATGTTCCATAACATCAACGAGCCCCACCCACTCCTTTTCCTCCATCTTCATATCCGACAACATAACTGTTTTCATGTTTGCAACTATTTCCATCATATTCTTCCAGTTTTTCTCATCGAATTGACACTTATATATCCAAAGCTCCTCCATCCTCCTGTTATCATCATCTTTATATAATCCTACATAATAACAATATTTACAATGACTAAATAACAAATTTAAATTATCTACAGATTCTACACTGTTTACACTAACCCAAACTCTACCAAAATGTTTAAAATATTTACATAAACTAAAGTAAGAATAAGATAAACATGACGAAATTTGTCCAATAAATTATATGTCTATATTATTTGAATCAGTGTGACAAAATTTGATCGCAGGATTGATGAAGTAATTCGAAACGCATGAAGACGTCCTTGGGGATGATAACATAGACTTTGTGGGATGCTTTGTCTTCCAGGTTATGACAAATTGAAACCATATGGATTTCCGATTCATGGAGCAATTGATGGCTACAGCCGTAAGATTTTATGGTTGGAAGTAGCAAGATCAAATAATAAGCCACAAATCCCAGCTGCATATTACATTGATGCAGTCTTAGCTAGAGATGGTTGTCCATTTGTTTTAACCCTAATCCACATGGGGGGGGGGGTGTTTTCCACCCCCCCATTGAGGTTTTTCTTGCCGTGTTTTTCAAAGACATCAACTAGGTCCCCCAAACCTACCTGACTTTTACTAATTATCCATTTGCCACATTTTGATGAAAAAATTTTCAAACAATAGAGCTCACAGGTCACTTGACATGCCCATGTTTGGAAGCAAGTAGCAAACAAAACATTGTTTTTGATGGTTTCAATGGAAAGGTTTGATCATAATACAGTAAATCCCCGCATTTAAGAACCTACTTTTTTGAGAGCCAGGCTGAAATAGGTTCTTATTTCAAAGACACTATGACTAATATCAGGGTATATAGGTTCTTATTTGAAGAGTGACTTGTGTAGGCCCTTACAAATTCTTAAAAAAGATTTCCAGCCCTATTATTTGTGTTTGAAGGGTTCTTATGGACCTATACCTAATTGGGGAGGAGCATCAACGTTTAACAGCTAACTTGGGCCAAAATTAACTGAGTAACATAAATCAAAAATCAATTTTGCTACCCCTGCAATAAGAACCTGTATTTCATCAGACTGAAACAGGTTCTTAACCCTATTTCACATGGGGTATTTTTTCGATATTTTGGCATGGGGGGGCGCCCCCTCTTTTTCTCTGAAACTACAAAAGATATAACAATGAAACTTTCCTCCATTGTTCTTTGTACAATAAGCTTTCCAAATATAACAATGGTAATTGATTATTCACGTGATTTGTTGCTAGGCAACCAAAAAACAAAGGAAAACTGGCCAATTTATAGCTGCTTCGCAAGAAAAATTCTATTTAATTGAATACTCAACGGATTTTAATGAAAGTAGTCTTAAATGATAGGAAATACATTGTACAATTAAAATATGTACTTTGAAGCAATTTGAAGTGTCTAACTATAGACCAATTAGCGCTTAATTAGCTCTTTGTTCCTTTCTACTTACTGTCACTGCAGTTTTCCGTAGTTTTCTTGCTATTTCTGACATAGATCGACTTAATATGCATGAAACAAACAAGATTAAGCTAAATTGCAACAAAAATCTTAATTAATACATTAATTTATTCGAAAAATGATGTCATAAATATAAATGATGTCATAGATATTAAATTTTGCTGATGTCAGCAAATTAGCAAAAATTATATATCAAATGAAAGCTCTCATCAAGAGCAATCGAATGATACATGTTGCAACTAATTCGGACGAGAAACAAGAAACTTATGGATGTTCAAAGCCGTTTTTTGTCAACTACTCTCCAAATATGGTGCTATTGTGGTCAGGTGATCAAATCTAGAACAATGAGACATTTAGGTTTCGTTTGCCAATTAAATTTGAGTAAAAGTCACAAAGTTTGGTCATCATATCTTGTGTCGTTTTGGCGCAGTGTAGAAAAGTTTGGTTGGGGGGCGAAAAACGCCCCCCCCCCCCATGTGAAATAGGGTTAATTGCCAGGTGCATAATTCAGGAAAAACAGCCTCTAGGTTCTTATTTTGGTAGGTTCTTATACGCGGGGATTTACTGTATGGAGCATTATACACCAAATGAATCAGTAAACAAAGAGCTTTAATTTGATACCGGAATTTCTGGAATTTGATGACGTCAGCATTTTCTTTATGATGACGTCATAATAGCCGCCATTTTGGGCTAATTAGCAAACTTTTTTAATTTTTTCGAAATTTTTCAATTGAGAAGACTCCAATGATATGTTTGCAATGGGGCATAACCACTTTTCAGCTTATTTTTGTCTATTTTTACAGAGAACAAATTAATTGCACAAATGACGTCATGCAAACTGGCTAATTTCTGCCAAAATATCACTCTAAAATAATTAATTTCTATGAAGTTATTTTTTAACATCAAATTTGTGGATAAAGTGAAGCAAAAACTGCAAAATTTTCGTGCAAAACCTTCTTTAATTCAAATTTAACTTGGAAGCCTGATTTTCACTGATTTTCAACTTCATGACATCACTGTGATGTCATAAGGTGTGGCAGCCACACCCAAATTTCGCTACAAGTTAGAAATGACTTGATCTGTAGCTGTGCCAAGTTTTATTGGATTCTGAGGGGTCTAAGGTAGTTTTCAGAGGGGGGTGGAAGAACCCCCCCCATAAATGGTAGCTCGAAAAAAGCCCATATGGATTAGGGTTAAGGACAGATTGTGGGACAGAGAATGGCATCATGGCAACGCTGCAATGCTATGCACATCAGGATGGAGAAGATGATTTTGCTTCTGAAAATGCCCATAGGTATGGCTCATCACCTGCAAATCAAAGAATTTTGGAATTTTGGACATCTGGAATTTTGGATATTGGAAATCAGTCTTTGGTTTTGTTTTGCATCGGTTATATAGAATGAACTGGATGCAGTGCTATTACACTGAAACACACATAGAATAGGAAATCTAATGGAGCAAAAGGTGAAGGAATACCTGATGTGCTCTACTATTTGCCAGAACGCTCTGGAGGAAGTGATTGCCTTCATGCACTTGGAAAGAACACAATCATTCAAATGAAAGATTATCTCGGTCAGCAAAACCGTGAAGAGACTGACCAAGATAACATTTATCAAGATTACTTTTCATCCCTAATGGAGGTCATAAACCTGCAGTTTCAAAATAGCGTAGATGAAGCTTTCGAGCTCTTTGGAAGACTAACTAACTTGGAATGATCAGTTAAATCTCTTGAGAATCTATTGCAACTGAAGCATCTTTTGATGCATTTCAGCCTGGAGGGAAAGAACTCTGATCTGAAAAATTTTATATCAGAATTTATGCTCAATAAAACATACTGTACAGTATCTTCAGTGTCAGCGTGGTTGAATTACAATTTTGCGAGTCAGCCTGATTAGGTTCTTATGTATTGAATATTTAGTTGGAAATTAGGCTGTTCAGGTTCTTTAACTGGTTCTTATTTCATTATGGGGCTTTCAGGTATTTCTTTTGTTCAGTTTGAAACTAAAAACCCATTATTTGCTTTCAGTTAACTGCACCTGAGTTCAGTGGTGTAATGCACGCTGTGCACCTTTAAGCACAAAACTAAGGGCCCTCAAACAAATAGGTCCCAAAGGCCCGCAAGTAATTTGGCAAAAAAACCAGTTTTTGAATGAAAGCATATGTAAGCATATGTGTTCTTATATATTGGGGGTCTAATTTCAGAATTTCGGCCTGTAAGTTCTTAATCACCAAGTTCTTATACATGGGTTTTTACTGTGTACAGTAATTGATTAAACATAACGTAGCATAGCACAATGTCTCCTTTTCCTACCCTGACGATCCCCCTCCCCAGACACTTCTGGGCCTTTGCTAACAAATATTCCCAATTCCCAGCCATCTGACTTACTTAAATTTTTTCCCCAGCCCACTTTAGTGGAATTTGATGATGTCAAGAGCTTTACTTTACCGAAGTTTGTTGATTTTGTAAGTGAAAAATGTTGCAAAAGCCAAGGTCATTGACATGAAGATTGAAACTCATATATATTTGAGGAAGCGACCAGAACATATCAAAACTACAATATGTTTTGATGTGATACCACTCAAAGATTTTCCTGGAAAGACTCCCATTGGTTGTGATCTTTTGTTTCTGTCGATAGCTGATTTTCCAAAAAGGGAGTGTTTTCCATCGATCTAAGGGGCGCGCTCATGAAAATTTTTTCCTTGGGCAAGCCCCAGCACCTCCATTTTCTCCTCCCTTCGCTTGCATCTCTCTCCAGCCCCCCCCCCAATATAAATTTCATTCTGACGGGCCTGTAAATGGAATACTATGCGACATAACATCGTAAGTTTCTACTACAGCTTGTCCATTGTTACATGAATGTTCAGTCAAAGTGCATTGTGAAAGGTAGCAAACCAGTTCTTCCCTTTCTGAATACAAAGGTGGACCTTACAGGTGCTGCAGGTGCTGTATGGTCTGGCCGCAACTTTTGCTTGTGAACAAAATTCACAACGGGCTCTTTTTTCTCCAAAAACTGGCCAATGTGCTCCAAGATTTTCTAACCGGATGGTGTCTGGCACAGAAAATTAAGCCTTTCTACGTTTCTTGGCAAGAATTGGAGGTGTGCCAAGTGGTCGGCCAATTTTAGGAGGCTTTCCTAGTGTGAGAAGGGCCAGTGTCACATTACGTCAGAAGAGCAAGCTTGGAATCTTCCTCTCAGTTGCCTTATAGAATGTGATATAGGCATTGGTGATGGCTTTGTCAATGAGGCCAAAAAAGATTCTATGCCACCATTTCACATTCTTTCTGTTGATGCCATAAATAGCACAATAAAAATCTGCCTTATCGACTCCACACATGTTATTGTTGTAAATGATGAGTGCTTTTGGGCAACTAAAAATCTTTCTTGAGCCATCCTTCTGTGTGCGCTTTATCTCACCAATTTCAGTCCCATGATAATTAGAAATAACATGAACTGACTTATTGTCCATCCATTTATGAACAACGCTTCCCTGTGCCGATACACGACTGTCTGAATCGCCATGCTGCAGAGTTTTGTCACGTTTCAGGCCTTTAGGCAAATATTTCCTGTTAGACCGGATAGTGCCACAACAAAATACCTTGTGTAACAGCAGATATTCAAGAAGAGGGACAGATGAGTAATAATTATCAAAGTAGACTTTGTGATTTTTGCGAAATAAATCACTGGTCAAATGTATCACCACCTTTTCACCAAGACCAAAACAACTAGGAGCATCCACTTCTTCAGTTTCACCATGTCTTCCTTGATAAACACTAAACTTTGAAATGTGTCCATCATTATCTGCAGGTGCCCAGGGTTTATATTCCCTCTTTATTGGTTTCATCGGGTTGTACTGTTTTAGTGAAGATCTTCCTTTGAACAGTATAATGCTTTCATCTGTACTGATGTGCTCATTGACATTGTAAAGTTTCATGAAGTTGTCATTAAGTTTTGTGATGCATGGCCTCGATTTGTGCAGCTTATCTTTGTTGTCTTTAGGAATAGCAGAGTTGTCATTCAAAGGTAAGTTAGACAAAATTTGGGAAAATCTATTCTGAGGCATAGCATTTGAAACTAGGAGGACATTGAAATGTTGACTGTTATTCCGGTAGCAAGTCAATGATGGCAAAGTATGGTAACTCATCAGAATATTTATACCCAAAAATGAATGCAATTTCCTCTCTGTTAGTGGGGATATTCTTTTATGTTTCTGACTGATGTACCAGTTGGTAAATAATCTTCTCTCTTATTTCTGCTTCAACAAATTTAAAAAAGAAATCACCCTCATTTGAACAGTCAACGAAATGATCCATTACTTGTCCTTGGGGTGAATAAAATGGAACATTTAGTTCAGACTTTTTTTTCTTCTGCCATGCTCGATTTTGATCAACCTTGTAGTTCTGTGTGAGTGATGTGGTACTATTCATCAAACCTGGTGTGCTATCAACTGGGTCAGTTTGATTAGCATTGTCATTTGACGCTGCTGATGAAGAAGATTGATCATCATCGTTTTCTTCTTCATACTCAGATGGACATTCCTGTTCTGAGAAGGACTGTTCATATTCAGATATAGAACCTTCATGTTCAGAGAAAGACTCTTCATATTCTGAGAAATGCTCCTCAAGGGGAACTCTGTCAACCTCTATGTTTGATATATCTAGGTCATCTGATTCATATTCAATATCTGTATTCACCGCATTGTCCAGAGGCACATCCTTCAGGATGATTGCAGCTGCCTCTTCTACAGTATAATTCTTCTTCCTCTCCATTCGTTTCGTGAATTATGTTCTATAAACAGAAATAACTTAATCAACGATTTAGATCACAGGTGGTGGAGAATGGTTCGGTAATGCCTGCACAATTCTTAATACATACAAATGTACTAAGATTTAATCATACCTGCTAGTTAACTGTGTTAAATTTCCCTTGAATATCTCCATATATCCTATCTCTGTGTTATCATCTCGTTAGGCCCAAATTCTGTTGTGTTGAAATTCTGTTGCGTTGTTGCAGTTGCATATTGAATACACAGTGTGGAGAAGAAAAAATAACAAGGTCTGCAGGTCTCTTAATGATACCACCAACATCATCACATGCATTTTTGCCATGAGAAGTAGCAACAAAATGCCATTCTGCCTTGAGACTGAAGTCAGCTTTGTGACACAGAAGATTTGTTAGATTTTTGTGGTTTTTGTACTGCCCACTACACCCATCACTAAAATAGTACACCTTGCTTATGCCATGTAACTTCTCTCGAAAACACTGTAGCACAACTTTAATAAATGCATACACAGTAATAGTGTTGTGATCTTTTTCATCACTGATGCAGGCTATGGAAAGATGACATAACGCATCATTCTGATCAACAAAGTAGATGAAAAATGGGTGGATTGTTGCTTGAGCATTGTTACAATGGAACCCTTGGACTGTGTCTTGCACTAAGAACAAATAGTTCTCCGCAAATTCCAAAATAATGATGCATTCTTGCGCTTGCAAAGAGTTCTTGAGGTCCTTCAAATACTGGTTTTGTCACTGAGCAACGTAGTGATGAGATGTTAGATTGTTGATAATTTCAAATTCAAGCTCATTTGAAACAATGATTGATCGATATGTTTTTTCCTACTGATGATGAGGAATGGAATTGCCAGCATTGTATGTTAAATTCAGCTTTGACTCAATCAGCTTTCGAATTGCTAATGTCCCTGGATGATCATCACAATGGTTCAACATGCAGAGCCTACTACTTGTGTCACAAACACCCATACCCATGAGACCTCAGTAGTGCAGCTTATTGTTGACTGCAGCTAACATTGATTTCACATTCTGGTGCTGAGTGCATACTCAAACTGAATGTGTCCCTCAACTACCAACTGTTACGCACCATTTTGGTCTTAGCTCACAAAACATTGATAAGCCAATTTTTTCAGGATTATGCTTCTAAACGCTTAGAAAAAAGTCATTGAGATTCACAAGCAGTAATCTTTTCTGCACTTTCACCTCCTGTCCATTCTCATTTCTAATGCTTGCATAGTCCTTTTTTCCAGGACACATTCTGCTTATCTCATCATCCTCATAAAAAGCCATCACTTTACAAGACAGTTGACACATTCTATGTCAAAGAATCCCTTCCTTCACAAAATCGCTCTGACCTCAAAACTCTCCCTGAATGCGTTGTGTGTGAGATCCAATTAAATAGGAAAAAGTACTTTTTTGTCGGAATCTATAGAAGTCCAAGTCAGGACCAGAATGAGTTTGATGACCTCACCATTAACTTTGAGCTATTTCTTTCAAAGCTGCACGCTGAAAATCCTTTCAGAGTCCGTTCAGTATTCTGCTGCCCTAGCTGTATCAGGAACGTGGAATGGTACGTCAAGATAGAAACTGTATGCTGAGCCTGGCTGGGAATCGCTAAGCTGCCGTAGGTGGAGCAGACGTCTTATTTCATTTCATAAGTTCATAAGTAATCTGGCCCCCAAATATACTATGGACCCAATACCACCACTACGGCAGTCAGGATACTCTCTTCCCAAGCAGGATGCCGTCGGGCAAATAAGGATAAGGACAGATGGAATTTCAATCCACCTTTTACCCTCACTATCGGTCAGAATGGAATAAGCTTGGAACAGAAATTAGACATGCTCCTTCTATTGCTGCATTTAAGACCAAGCTGATGTCCAAAATTCACCCTTTGTCAAAATCTGCCTTTCGAATACATGATCCAACAGGGCTATCATATCTTACCCAACTTACGGTGGGTCTCAGTAAACTGAATTTTCACAAATTCAAACACAACTTCAGAGACACTATAAACCCAATGTGCCCTACCAACGATGGCATTGAGGATACGGAACACTTTTGTTGCTCTGCCCTTCTCTGGAAGTACCACATAGGAATCTACTCGCTGGAGTCTCCGCTTTACTACGACCACTTGGACATACCGATCTTTCAAACGAGTTTCTAATGCAGATTTTATTGTACGGTAATAAAGATTTTCCCGTTAATCTCAACAAAGATATACTTCCTTTAACGCTTCATTTTATTCATGAAACTGGTCGTTTTGATTAGAAAATTAGATCTCAGCTTTAAGCCATACAACCACCTAGTCCCCTTTGAGTAAACATTTCTTTCCTTTTGTAGTAGTTATGTGTTAGCAGTCACATGTAACTTATGTGCAATCTTCGTCTCCAGAGTCCTTATGTGCAGTGCTATGTTCGTATTTTTAGTTTTATGTTGCCTTTTGGTAGATGTAGTTTTCCATGTTCCATGTTTTTGTAGTAGGGTATAGTATTTTGTAAGTAGTAGTATTAGGTAATATGTATTGTAAGTTCTTAGATGGAATGTATATAAAAAAATCTTCAACTTTACATATTACTGCACCGTTAACATACAGTATTTATCAGAGAGTGTTCTAACAAAACTGAGATATATTGCAAACACTGAACTTTAAAATATTTGATTAGAGAATGTTCTAAATCGCAAGGATGTAAAAGACATCACAATTGTTTGTTCTAAACTGCAAGCTTCTCATCTTTGTCCCTCCTTGACCGGTGTTCTTCAACTAATTGTTTTGTACCTGGTGGTTTGGCAATGAGGTCCAGATTGCAGCTAATGAGCTTTGGATCATTTGAAACTCTAGCATTTCTTTCAAGCCTTTCTCGTTGTGACGATATGATGCTGCAAAATACATATGGGGAATGAGAGCATTAGTTTTTCTACTCTACAGGTCCTGCGTGAAATTCCCTACACTCTTTGTTTATTTCCGTTTGAAGCAAAGTTGACCATACTTTGTTCTGGCTCCTTTCTGAAATACATGCATTTTATGGTCAATGCCTGCTAAGGCAATGCGGCCAGTAAAACTACGGTAGTCAAATGCACATCTCTTTGGGGCATATTTTTGGGGCAGTTTTTGATAATTCCTGTGTGCCTAAAGGTTGTGTAACAATCTAAATTTGCAAGAAATCTTGCATCAAATACAACTGATCGTAATTTCTCCAATGCCTTATAGTCCTTTGTAATCTTTGGCTCAGACTCAACAAGTGGGCCATGATGACCCTCTGATCCAGCCCATGAGTGTTCATTGCATACATGGTGGACAACTCCCAACCAACCATCCTCTAGTTTGCAAACATCCCCTTCAGCTACTCTGCAGGAGTGCCCAAAATGAACGACTACACCTTCAACCCAGATTTTGACCTCTTTTGCATCTTTGTCTTGGGATGCTTCATGCAGATTCTTGATAAGCTTTTTAGCTTTGTGCCTATAGGATTAATTTTTTGTGTGGCAAATGATACCTACATACATACCAACACATTTGCCAAACTTTGCATTCTTAACAATAGGATAAAATTTCTTCATAAAGACTATGACCAAGATGCCTGTTCCATGACTGGGCTAAAAGTTAATTTCATGGGCATGCTGAATGAATCTAGTGTAAACAGATGATCTATGGCAGGAATAAGATGGTGCATACCTTTGAGTTGACATACCTGCCTCATTATGGAACTTGATGCATCTGTTCTCATTTCACCAATATCTAATTTGTTCATTATGCATACTAGGATTTGTTTCATCCCCTCCCGTTCCATGTTTGTTGATATGCCACCAGTCTCATGCTTCTGAATGATCTCCAGATCCACAACAATACTAGTCAACATCTCCATAGCCACATCTGCGCAAAACCCTGCTGAAATCCTGGAGAGTCATTTCTTTCATCTCCTCCAAGCAATACATGTTCATGTTAAAAAATCAGCAGACGTTTTGCTTCTAAAACAGTGTCATAGTGAAAACTAAACTGAATCACATCTTTTTAACCATTCAACAAATGAACGAAAAAACAAATAAATAAAAAGGAAGAATTTTCTAGCAAATAACTTGTGCTGCGTACAGCAACAAGAGCGTTCAATTGTCCAATCGTAGGTCATTAAAGAGTTTATATTGTCTCTTTGTGCGGGGGGGTAACACAAAAGTTACTATGATCTTTGATACAATCATCATATTTCAAACAGTTCATAAGAACAGAGAACATCAATAACTGTAGACCTCATGTCATGCCACATTGTCAGAACAGCTAGGGTGATAAAAAGCCTTTGGTTTCTGTAAAACATAAGAGGGGTTTGGAACAGCAACTCTAAGAAAGTGGCATGTTTGGGCAAATCTTGTGTAGTTGTTACCAGAAAAAAATACACACATACCGGGTGAGCCAGAAAAAAGTTCCCAATTTTGAAAATTCATAACACCAAGACTACTACACGGATTTAAATCATTCAAATTCTAGTTAAAAGTCAAAAGATCGAAGCATTTTTGTGATTATTCTCGCTGTCCTACCAGCACTAGAAGTATTGGTAAATTCAACTTTATACAAATTTCATGGTTGCAAAATGACGGAAAAAGGGCCTAAAGCATTGATCAAATCGTAAGGACTCTATTCAAATCGAACAATAGGCCATGGCCGTTCCACCTCCCTCAAGAGTTATAAAGACACTGACCTTCAAACGTATACGAAAGATTTTCAATTCCAAGGCAATTAATGCCTAGAGGATATCTCTCATGCATGAGGAGTTGCATTTCCTTCATCATTCTGTGCGAGAAGTCATTTATGCATTGATCGATGTTCTAGGCCATTTTTCAGTCATTTTGCAACCACGAAATTTTTGTAAAGTTGAATTAACCTATATTTGTAGTGCTGATAGGACAGCGAGAAAAATCACAAAAACACTTTGATCTTTTGGCTTTTAACTAGAATTTGAATAATTCAAATCCGTGAATTAGTCTTGATGTTGTGAATTTTCAAAAGTGGGAACTTTTTTCTGGCTCACCCGGTAGTTATCAATGTATCATTGAGACATATAGGTTGTATGCAACCACGTGACCAATTTTGAAAGTTCATGCTGCGGTTGCCATAATGGATGATAAGTGCTGCCGGAGCATGAATCAAAATGGCTACACTGGGATCTCATGCAGAGAATCAGGTCAACCTTGCCAAATATGGCATGCCCTTAGATGCCGCAAATGAAGGAAAGATACTTGGAAAAAGTAGAAACAACTGTTTTTGATTCCCATGCCTTAAAACCATCAATGTTTAAGAAGGTTCAAGAGAATCCCCGTTTGTTCCCCTTAATCGAATACTTACACATCATCAATTATCTCGTTTTGCAAACATCTTGAAGTCTTGAGTCTCGTTTTGCAAACATCTTGAGTCTTGAAGCCTACAATTACTTTGTATCTGGTTGGGTTTGTGATCTCCTGGCAAGAGAAAATCGGGACAACAAAGTGCTTGTTTTTGCATGTTGCTTCATTTAATGTATTACTTCAAATGTATTAAGAACATAGCTCCAAAATACTTAGTTGATTTACTAAAGAAACGCACAGCTCCTCTTTCAAAAAGATCAGTGAAAGATGATCTCCTGCTTGAAGTAGGGAGAACTCATTTGGTTAAAGCTGGGGACCAATCATTTATCCATGTCTCTGGAATGAACTAGCATTTTCACTAAGGGCACCAAACTCCGTAGAAACATTTAAAACAATTTGAAGACATTTTGATTTCGGAGACATTTTAGCATAAACAATGTATCATGTTTTATGAAATTTCTGTTTTTAGTTTTTAAGTATGTAATGTGCCTATGAGCCCCAAGGAGATATGGCACAATAAAAGTTCCTGTATCATTATTACCATTAATTAGACTGCAAACAATGAACTAACATTACTTTGTTTACATAACCACATTTAACTTTATAAATAGTATTGCTACAATCATGTAAACGAGTGTTGCAAACAGATTGATTTGAAATTGTGTTCTCTGAAACTCTTTTTGCTATTAGCCCCTCATATCTTTCAGAAACAGCCACCAATTTTGAATATTCATTTTTATTTGAAATCAACAGCCATTTACCTTTAATCAACAATGTAAGACTTAATTTTTTCATCAGCAGTAGTTTTCTAGGTGAAAACCAAAGTTTTAATACAGCAGTATCGCATTGCCTCTGAACAAAAACACCTCTCGCGGACACAGGTGAGAGTTTTCATTTGACCTGCAGGGATACAAGACACAATACAGTAGAAACCCGCGTAAAAGGACCTACAGTTTTGGAAGTCAGCCTGATTAGGTTCTTATATATTGAGTATTTAGTGGGAAATTAGGCTGTATAGGTTCTTAAATTGGTTCTTATTTAATTCAGGGCTTCCAGGTATTTCCTTTGTTCAGATTGAAACTTCAAGACCATTATTTACTGTCAGTTGAGATGCACCTGAGTTCATGAGGCCTTATTCAAAACATCAGTTTGTGGAAGAATCAGGAATTTTACAGAATACAATGAAAAGCTTTCAAAGCGTCTTCAGAGCTCTTTGCAATTTACACATATGGCAGAATCAGTACCTATAGGCTCAATCACAAAGGAACTAGAGTTTTGATCTTGTTTGATGATCTCAATGAATAAGAACCTATTTCAAATCTCAGGCTGAATGGGTCCTTATATATTGGGGGTCTAACTTCAGAATTTTCAGCCTGTAGGTTCTTAATCACTAGGTTCTTATACGCGGGTTTTTACTGTAGGCTAAATGGCCTCCAGTAGTCTATGAGTTAACTGGGGTTATGGATGCTCCTGGTTTTGGCCTATCACTATTTTGGGCCTGCAGTGAGACTGAGTTGACCCCAAACGGTGATGCAACTGATGCATGGGTGGGTTGCATTGCAGAAAGGCCTGTTACAGATGTGGCAGAAGGGACATGGGGAGGATGCACAGTCCTGACCGCAGTTGAAGTTGTTGCATATTCGTGCCCCCTTTGGTGCAACTCTCTCATTTGATTTTGGGGCTCCCTGGATGAAAAGACTCAAGTCTTCTTCTAGCTGATGGGGGCTTGCAGTAAAATCCTTACCCATAACTGCTGGTTGAGTGCTCTCCAATTTAAAGCTCTGTTGTTTGCTGCCTTGGCGCAGAACTTTCTGTCATACAACACCTACCCAAGATTCTGGTGGTAAGCAGCAGCATATCGTATGATCTCCAAATAATTTATAAGCTTTGGACATCAGGCTGGGAAGTTATGAATTAAAATCTTGATGTACGGGATGGATGCATCTGTCCACTCACAAGTGGTTGTTATGTGTTTCGTCACCTTATTCTGAACCAGTTTCAGTTCTTCGTCTTTATCGATTGTGAAACAAACATTACTGGTTGTCTCAGAGGCTACTTGGTGTAAGCTGTATGGTAGAAATGTGTCAAGCTAAAAAAAAACTACTCACCTGATTGAACCGATCTCACATACTGCTGTGGAATATCTAGAGACATGCCAATTTCTGTACTTTGGATTAGGGTTTGTTCTTGCAGGACTAGTGAGCTGCTCAAATGGACGGAGCTCTCGGCGGTGACTGGTCTCTCTTGTTGGTGAGACTAGCCACTGCATTGAACATTGACTTGAACATTATCAGGCCCTCCATTGCCATATCTGTGGCTTTCGACTTCATCTTCATTAAATGATCTAGCATTCTAAAATCTCTTTCTGACAGAACATTGCTCTTTTGGACACTTTTACTTTGTTGTCGTAACTCATCATCTTTGGTATCTAGCACCCCTCCCTTAAGATGATCTTCTAACATCCTCTTTGTTATTGCAGCAAACCCACAAAAAATCTCTTCCAAACACTGACTAGTTAATTCACCTGATTCTTTACCCTTTGATTCAAATAAAAATTTTAAAATGTCATCATCATTGTGAAGTTTTACTTCCTCTCCAAAGATGTAAATATTCCCTGTTATGAACTCTGTTGCATTGCTCCCCAAGAGGTGAAACAATCAAACAATCTTTGGTAATGGGCATTCATGTCGAGTATGTGGCCCTCCTTTGCAATCATTATCCAGAGAGTTACCAACCAGTTACCAACTTGTCAATCAGACCAAGAGCTCTGCAAGCAGCCATAAAAGAAGGAATTTTTGAGATCGTTGTGGACAGCAGATAACAGTTTGTTTTCCTTGTGATACCTTTCAAAGAAAAACCGTCAAATCTTTTTGAAGGAAAAACGTGCCAGCAACATCATAAAACAAAATATTAAATCCGTTTCCAAAAAAAGGTGCAAGAGGAATTTTGGTGACATTTGTTTCATTCATTAAAAAGCTTTGAAACTGCATCATCCTTCCTAATTTCTCACATCCCCTTTCCTGTACAGATTTGCAAACAGTGCGTATGAGCCTATAGACCCCTGATTCTCCCTTGGTATACCCTCCATTTGCCAATGACCCAACTTTGTTATCTCCGAAACATAAAGTGTCCCAAATTTTGCAGCAAGCCTCAGCTTGATCTGCCAAACCAACAAGAAAATGTAAAGCACAAAAATATTCATTAACTTGTGACATCTTTGCTCTTTCCTCTTCTGCTAGTTACTCCCATTCATTAACACCTGTTGGTAAAACTTCTTTTCTGTAACTTGTAAAAAGATTTTTGAAATGTTTTTTGGACAGGACATCTGTCTGACCTAACATTTTAGATGCTTTTCAAAATCTTATTCAGAGCTTTATCTTCCTGGTCTTTGCCATCAGTTTGCAATCCAAACATTGCACAAACATCTTCAAGAATATTTTCCAATACTTGAAACTGAGATGCAGCATCCCCAGAAGAAACTTCACACAAACCAGCAACAAAAGTTGTACCTGCATCATTCACAATATCAAAAGTAATAAAAGAGTGACCTTTCTTTGATGTTCCATCATTATGCAAAGTTCTATTCTCACTATCAAAGCCATCAACCAACTCATCAACAACTTGAATCTGTGCCAAAGATCTAGCCTCAAGCAACATATATTTGGCAAAAGTAGCCTTTGGTAACCTTCCAACATCTGCATCAATCACATATTTCAGAACCTTCCTGATAACACTTTTAATGTTCCTAGTGCTCACACCCATACAAACATACAACATGCGAGCTTCATCTACATATTTTCCATTTTCAAACAATCTAACTTCATCTCCATTCAAAACTACATTTAACTTCTCTTTAATTTCTAACTCTTCATTTTTTAACTCATGTATTCTTTCATTCAATTCTTTTAACTTTGATCTGCTGATTGAATCTTCAGAATTGTTTTTCAGTTACTTCTTCATATGTTGATTTGTAATAATATTTTTGTTTTTGAAGCTTTAGTTTATCCTTCAATGTTGAATCCAAGCTTTTATTGATTTCCTCAATTTGCAAGGCCTGATTTCTAACAGCATTATCTTTTTCAAGCAGTTGAGAAGATATTTCAATGATCACTTGCTGTTGCATTTCAATACCATTTTGGAGCTCATAATGTTGATCTTTCACTCTCTTTATTCTTTTATTAATATTTATTATTTCATAATGACTTAACTTTTTAAGAGTACTCATTAGTTTCAATCCAGTAGACTTAGAAGCCTTACTTTATCTTTGAAATGCGTTTTAGCATTTCTATATTACCATCTGCTTCTCTTTTCTCATTCTCCTCTTTTCGATAAGCCATCCTTGTAACATTCTATTTCTGAAAGAAGACATTCAACAACTCTTGCATTTTCCTTTGCACTTACAAAATCAGCATCACAATCTGATTCATGTTGGCTACCTTGCTCTCCTTGTGTGGAGCCTTTCTTGGGACACTTAAATGACTGATGAAGATATGTATTCATCTCATCAAGTTTTTGGTGCCTCTTCATCCCTGCTGCGGTATCTTTCACTTTCAAAACATAATGTCGCAAAAGCTTATCATCAAAACAAAACTTTACCATCCAAATCGCACAATGAGACAGCCCATGTATCAAAATCTATCCAAGTTGCATCAAGGACATCCTTAGCAGCCAGCAAATCAAGAGCAATTTGGTTAGAAAGGGAAATTTTTGGGAAATCAGGAGTAGGCTGCGTCCGTCCATTATGACAGATCCCAACAAATCAAAATTAACTTTCTCCTCTTTCAAAAGAGATACCAATGACAGGAAAATTATTTTTAGTTGAATAAAAGTCTGAAAATGGTTGGTCAAACATTTCTGGGCATTGTGACAATCTATTAAAAAACTTTTCACTTGAAATTGCTAATCTTGTTGATGGTTTTAGAAATGGCATCTTCACTTTTATCACACAGCTTTGCAAAAATCTGCATTATGTTTGATTTGGGAATAAAGAGGATTTCAAGTTGTTCAAATAAAGTCGTTAAAAGGCCGAAAGTTACTTTTGAAGAGGTTATATCCCAGTTTTTGGGGGGCATGATACCTTGTTCCAGCAAAGCAACAACTTGTTCCTGTTGCAGCAGGGCAGCCATCTTGGGTTCCGCCATTATGGTTCCATTGTATCTGTCGACAGAAAAGACAATGTGCTAGCTTCAAAATATCTCGGCCAGAGTGCTACATAGAAACACAATTTCTGCAGATGAGCCCAAGAAAATAAAGATAATAATTGTTTTCCATTAGTTTCTACAGTAAATAAGCTTCAATTTGATATAATGCTCAATAATAAATCTTAGCTCCGAGATAGAAAAATCTTGTTCTGAAATCTTGAGAAAGCAGTTTGAAGGACTTCTCCTTGACCGATTTTCAGGAGCAAAGTCTCAGGACATCCCCCAGAGCCTCTTCTTCATCCTGACGCCAAATAAGGTCACATGGCCATCAAGGCTTACTAGCCAAATTGCTGCTGAAGCGTGAGCAGTCAGGGAATCCTGAGGTGCTGCGACGCTTTCGCAATTTCAGAAATCATGGCGGATGGGAATTTGCATTCATTTTCATGAAAGTTTGAAGTAAATTCAAATAATATTTGCATAAAAATGTTTAGTATTAAGTGACAATCATTTTGGTGTATAATATTTAAACATTTAGGCGCTTGGACCTTTTTCTAGGCAAGTTTAATACAAAGAAGTCAAAATTTTCCCATTGTTGCCTTCAATTCCAAATGTGAAGTCCAATCTATCGACCACCCTAAAAAATTGCATATTTGCCATCCTTTTTCATCTCACATCTACAGATGAAAATCCACAACATGTTCATTGCCCCCTCCCCTGCTGCTTCATTACCGGAGGTTGTGAAAGTTGTTGTGTCTGATCATTTGTGATCGCCCCTTTGATACTTCCACATATGTTGCACTTAGATATGTATTATGTCTAGTGTAAATCTTTGAAACCAAGTCAACGTAAATTCTGGGTTTGACCCCAGAGAGTTGTTTTGGTCACTGACAAGTACTACTACCCTAGTTTAATTTCGATAGCTCTACACAGGAAATATATGATAAGAGCTGTGGTAAACTGAAACTGTATTCTTATTCAAATTGTTGATTTAAAAATGGTACAGAATTCTGTAATGGAAGTGAAACTCAAGCATGTGGCTAATCAGTTAGCAGAGATGACACTTTCTTTGGCACTGATAATAATAGCCAGAGTGGCAAATAAAAGTAACAAGACTAGTCACACTCAAAAACATTTACTGCGCACTACCAAGCTTGGTGTTCCAAATGCCAACATTGAATTGAATTGATACAGAGCTGTCAAGAAATGACAGGGGCGGGGAATGGGCAGGAGGACTGTACAGGCAAGTTGATGCTCCTATGGTATAATGGGGCTCCACATAATATCTACAGGAGTCATGGGAACCATGGGAGCATGGCAGGAAGACTCCATTGTAAAGCTAAGCTCACACGATCGCAGGTTTATTGGATGGAGGGGGTTTAGGAGAGGCTCTTTGTAATGAACTGCAAGTTGAGACCCTGCAATTATCCGTTGTTGATTTGACAAGATTTGAGAAGCTTTGAGCCGGGTATTTTTTCATTTTCATTTTAAAATATTTATACAGGTAATAAGTTTCATATGCATGTTTTTCAAACTGACCTGTTTAAAATAAAATAAAGGAAAAGAGGCTAAACTAAGGACAAAAGGATTTCATAAACCTAATTTACAATGTTATACACTATAATAACTAATTTACAATAAAACATAACAGACATGAATAGAAATTAAAATTACACCACCCTCTATATTCGTTCCTTGAAAGTTTTTAGGGAAGGTGCCAATTTTGCTTCTCTAGGTAAACTGTTCCAAAGTTTTGCACCGCGATATGAAAAGGCCTTTTGGCCATTGGCAGTTCTTAGCAACGGTAACTTAAGATCAGTTTCCGTTGAATGCAACGACCTTTCGCTATCATCTGAATATTTTGTAAATAGTTTTCTAATGTAGGCTGGGGCAAGCGAATTCAAAGACTTATATGTTAGCGTGGCGGTCTCTTTTCTTATAAGATTACTGATAGTCGGCCAACCAAGATTCTGAATTAGTGGAGCAGCAGAAGCATCATATGGGCTATTTGTTACAATTCTTGCAGCTCTGTTTTGAATTTTTTGCAAGATGTTAATTTTTGATTCACTACAGCAGCCCCAAACAGAGCAACAGTAACTCAACTGGGGCTCCACAATCCCTCTGTACACTTTGTTGAGTACATCAGATGGAAGGTACTTTTTAGGAAACTTAATAAGTCCAAGGGCTTGATTTGCCTTGGTCTTGATGGTATCAACATGCTTGTTCCAGTTTAGTTGACTATCTACTTGAACACCTAAGTATTTTGTATTGGCAATCATCTCAATTTCCTGATCACCTATTGAAAAAGATGGTTGAGCATCAGACTGGTTATCTATCTTACGGATGTTTGGACCAGAACCTATGATAAGCGACTGCGTTTTGACAACATTCAAAGAAAGTTTGTTTGCTTGCAGCCAATCCTGTAGCTTCAGAAGATCTAAATTTAAGTCATTTTGCAGGTCAGCAATGCTTTTTGAAGAGAGCGAAATAGTCATATCATCAGCATACATGCTGACATGAGACTTTTGCAAGGCAAAGGGCAGGTCATTGATGTAGGTCAGGAACAACAGTGGACCGAGACAAGAGCCTTGAGGAACTCCACAATTCATTCCCTTCACATCAGAGGAGGTGCCATGTACCCTGCAGAATTGTTTACGGTTATCCAAGTATGATGTGAGCCAGTCATGTTCCAGGCCAGTCACTCCATACATTTTCAGTTTTTTTCAGTAGGATTTCATGATCAACCGTGTTGAAAGCCTTCTTCAAGTCAATGAAGATTAGACCAGTGTATTTTCCTTTATTTTTATGCAGGTACCAATCATTGGTGCTAGCCATAAGGGCTGTGGCAACCAAATGTAAGAGTCGAAAACCAGACTGATGCTCGTATAGTGATTTATTTACATCCAGGTATTCATAAAACTGATTGAAAATTAATTTCACAAATAGCCTAGACATGAAAGGAAGAACCAATATTGGCCTATACAGTAAAAACCCGCGTATAAGAACCTAGTGATTAAGAACCTACAGGCTGAAAATTCTGAAGTTAGACCCCCAACACATAAGGACCCATTCAGCCTGAGATTTGAAATAGGTTCTTATTCATGGAGATCATCAAACAAGATCAAAACTCTAGTTCCTTTGTGATTGAGCCTATAGGTACTGATTCTGCCATATGCGTAAATTGCAAAGAGCTCTGAAGACGCTTTGAAAGCGTTTCATTGTATTCTGTAAAATTCCTGATTCTTCCACAAACTGATGTTTTGAATAAGGCCTCATGAACTCAGGTGCATCTCAACTGACAGTAAATAATGGTCTTGAAGTTTCAATCTGAACAAAGGAAATACCTGGAAGCCCTGAATTAAATAAGAATCAATTTAAGAACCTATACAGCCTAATTTCCCACTAAATACTCAATATATAAGAACCTAATCAGGCTGACTTCCAAAACTGTAGGTTCTTATACGCGGGTTTCTACTGTAGTTCGACCAGTCATCCCTTGCGCCACTCTTGAAAATGGGTGCAATACGCGCTATTTTCCAGTCCTGCGGAAACTTTCCTCCAAACAGTGATTTATTGAAGAGATCACACAAGGGCCCGCCGACATCTTCAAATAAAAGCTTGCAATGCCATTCTGACCTGAACCATGCGATGTCTTCATCTTATTCAGGGTTGATGATAATTTATCTGTCATGATGGCAGAAAAAGAGAAACTTACCGGAGGAGTTTCAAACGGGTATTCACCAGACAAGAGTGGATTGGCTTTTATGGGAATTTTCTCACTAAGTTTATTCCCAAGGCTGCAGAAGTACTCATTAATTGATGATGCAATTGCTTTGTTACCCCCAATTGTTTGGCCGTCAACACTAAGATTTGGCACGACTGTAGTGTTCGACTTTTTGTTGATAACTTGGTTGATAGTTTTCCAAGTTTTCTTGAGGTCACCTTGAAACTGCGTTATTTTATCAGAGAAGTGCTCTCGTTTAAGTTGTACATTAAAGTTATTTAGGCTGTTTTGAATTTGCTCGTAAGATTCCATCAACAACTTTGAGTTGCTTTTTACAGCACGAGTTTTTAAGTTATCTCTCGTTTTAGCCAACTTGAAATAGTCAGCATTCAGCCAAGGCATATATCTGTCAGACACGCGTCATCTCAAAGTAGGTGCATGCTTTTCTAGAATAAGGGCAAATAGTTGGGTCCACTTGCGTACTGCATCGATGTCTTGAGCACTTTCTACCAGTGCCTCCCAGTCAACCTCAGAGAGATCTGAGAGGAAAGCCTCTTGATTAAAATTCTTCATGACTTAAGGTATGACGTAAGGGGTGTTAACGACAGAAGTATGCTATGGTGCATTGGAAGTATGACTGTTTAATGGAGACGTATGGGTCGAAATCAGATACAAATTCTCAACTTATATCCTGTAACCTGATATTTTGGGTGATTAAACCAGTGTATCAACATGGTGACAGGTGCCACAGCAGACCACATTGCACCTGATTTTAGAAAGTGTGGATGACTGATAGATGTTGATGTGATATAGGTATAGTTAGGTTTCCATCTGCTTTGACTTTGTACTATGTTGCTTGAGTATGTAGAAAAGGTAACAGTAAAGCTTTCAATAGTGTAGGACGGTTCTCTCTGCTCGTAAATAGGGATGTTTACCTTGTATGGTGTGCGCAGTTAGGCCATTCTTGAGATTCAGGCGTTGTCTGTAATATGCAAGCGAAGCAATTCTGATGCAAATTCTCAACAGATATGACCCTTGTTAAGAAATTTTCAGGATACAATCTCGGGCGAACTAAGAAATTACAAACCCCAATGCAAGGCAAACAGTTTCTTAAAGAATGTGTTCCATAACGCATCTATGAACAGCGTGTTACTTCTGTGAATAGTAGTAAATAATGTTATGATTCAGTGAATGAACGCTTCTTTTTCGATCATCCTAAACTTATAAGAAACCATAGGCTCAACTTTCAAAACTTAAGAAACTACACTCTGAATTGAAACAGCCTACAAACTTTCTGTAATTTGTAAAGTGTCCCAAAATTAAGGAAACAAATTGGTATTTGAGAAATTCATGGATGAATTTGATAATTTGGAGGAATCCATGAAGAAATATGATAATTTGGACACAAAGGAAAAGTGAGACCTTTTCATCCAAGAAGTCTGTGTTTTTGAGTTCCGACATGTCCAAGTTTTCTTCTAGGCCATAGGAAAAGATTGATCTTTCGGACAAAGATAAAGTCAGACAATTTCGTCTGTGAAGTCCAAGCTTTCAAGTTTGAACATAGGGCTAACCTGAAATTCACACTTGCAGAACTTGGACAATTTGGTCTGAGATGTTCGAGTTTTGACCTGGCCAAAGAAAACACTGAAAACCTCTCGCCCTTTCTTTAGTCCTTTCACCTCCATTTGGTGACTCTAATCAACGTAATTGTTGGGCAGCTTTTCCAGTAGCTAAATGTACCTCCTCCCAATCAGCAATGAAATCATCCGCTATTGCCCTGAAATGCTTATTCATAGTCATGCAGAGCTCAATTCCATGAACCCATTAAGTTACAACGTTGCTCAGCTCAAAGGCACCTTGATCTGACAATGCCAGTCCCCCAAAGAGAGATCACAATATGGCCTGAAGCATCTGCCATGATCTCATCTCAAACTCGTCTAATTAAGTTCTTCCCACCAACAAACACCTCCCTTTCCTCCTGTTACCAGTTTCCCTTTCATAGCAAGATTACTTCTGTGCATTCCCTCAAGAATTTCACTGATGCTCAGTGGCTCATTACCTGTAAAAGAAATGGCAATGTTACAGCAGCCTCATACTTACTTCCTATGTTAATGTTGAAGAAAGCGATCTAATTCTGAGAATCCTTGATATTCACCAACTTAACTGGGTTTCTGGCTTCAGGACTAGTCTAGAATTGCACACCTTATAGGGTTTTGGCAGGGTTTTTGGTAGGGTTCTGCTAGGATCAGTATAGCCACAAGCTGGTGTCTCCATTACCCTTAGCCTCCTTCAGCGAGAATTGTCAATTGCTTCCTGGAAGTCCAGGTACTTGTTTCTTCTAGCTGATATTTTGTTTTTCGATGCTTCAACGACATACCCACTTATTGCAAATATTTTGCTCTTCAAAGTTGTGATCTTTCTTTGATCGTTCCTGAACAAAAGGAATAAAATTTCCACAATCGGTTCTCTGAACATTGTCACCTCAAAATATGATACCTTTCAACTGAGAAATGCCAATGCTCTATCTGTAAAGCCGCAAATGTGGCTCAGTTCAAGCAATACAAAGGCAAAAGTTCAACAACAACTTACTATGACTTATTCTGATAAACTATGGGTTCACATAAGTTTTCACATTTATATCTGTCTTCATTTGGAATTTGTGGCAACATAAAGAATTTGAAATCATAAGGGCTCTGACCATGAAATCAAAGTTTGGACAGAAATTTGTCCAAACATCTGATTTTACGGTCCAAGCATCTGATTTTATGGTCAATATATAACTTAAAATTGCCATAATTTTGAAACGAAGACAAATATGGTTATGGAAGTTTGTGTGAACACTAAACTTCTACCCAGAATGAGATTATTCTCTCAAAGATCAGTGAACTCAAATAACAAAAGACCTCCCTTTGCGCACCTCCTTTCTTGAAAAGGTGGATTTGGTTGCAAACATTCTGGAAGTTTTCGAACATGGCAACTGTGCATCTCATTCTACTTACTGTTACTTTCTTTCTGATTTTCAGTTGCCTGAGAGGTCTTAACTACTGGATTGTCATCAACATGGATATGTAAATATTTTCTACTTGGATTTGTCCTCAACACATGGATTGTCATTACTAATAAACATTACTAGGATTTTGTTGAATAATTACAACTTGCTCAGTTCTTTCTGTCTAGTCATCCTGAGGGTTGATAAAATGAAAGTGTTCGCCGTGACACTTGCAATAAAATTTAAAATTCTGCGTGCGACTTCCAAAACATACACATAATCCCATTATGCTGTCATTTTCCATTTTGTGTTAAACCAGTTCTGTGTGCAAATCTAAAGGCCAGGAAAAGAAGCATAGTCCGTAAGCACCACAGTTAACATGAGTTCTTATTGTATCCAAAAAGTGAAATGTATTTCTTCCAATTGTTCTTTAATGCAGATAAAGAATGATTTTAGGTCCTGAGCTGATCTAGCATTTGCTTTTGTTTGTAGTATGTACTGTAAGTTGATCACCGTGGTAAGTGAGGAGCATCAGTTTCAAGGAAATTTATTTTCTCAATTTCTTTTGTTTTCATATTTGATATTAATTTAATATCTTTAATGTTCTGTATTTCATACTTCATAGGAACTTCAAACCATTGGTATAGTAAGTACTCAGCTGACATTAAACTTCGCTTTTTTATGTGAATCTCATATACCAACTTTGAAGATCTTAAAACTTACTAGGTATATCACCTTTTACATATCTCATATTCACATGATTCTTTCTCATCATTTATTTATTTATTTTCAAAGTGAAACATGAATATTCAGCAACCTCTTAATTGTTCAGACATGATAAAGGAGGATGCAGTGCTTTAGTTCTTCCCAGTAACTTGTATTTTGCATTTTTTATTTTCCAGACGCGAATGGATATGTTACTGTTGTTTCACCGCCTAAAACAATTTTGATACTCAAATGGATGAAACTTCTTGCAAGAAAAATTAGATAATGGAAAATTCGCAAGTCAAAAGAAGCCTCAACAAAGATCTTGATGTTGTTGAAGTTGAGCGAGTTTATAGATATAGCTAGAATGGTCTTGCTATTGTTGAAAAGCATATGGAAAGTCATTTTAGGGGTTCCACAGGTATGGTCTTCTGAGCATTGTGACGGCATATCACGTGATTGGAAGTTTTGAGATTTGCTTTCTAGTTATAAAACGCATTATCAAGAATGTTACTGATGGTTTCCTTGACTTTTGGGTGGCAGATTTAACAGATTCTTGAATTTAAGTAAAAAGGGTTTTAGCCTAAAAACAAGGCGTTTTTGTGAAGACAAAGCTGAAGGCCCGAGAAATTTGCCGTATAACATTGATTTTCGTAATCAGCGCACCAGAATTAACCAAAGTCACTCATCCACGTAAGTTCCATCCTTTTTTACCACACTCCCCTCTGCGGCCTTGATTGATTAGAAAAGCATGAGTCAGTAACATTAATCAGTGATGTTAATGTACTGTGCAGCTTTTTGAAGGTGTGCTGGCTTTTTGTAAAAAGACCATTCTTTTTTATAAAGCTAATTACTTGATTATGTACAATTCTTTCTAGTAACTTGGAGAGAACCGACAGGACTGATAGAGGCCTATAGTTGCATAAATCAGTCTTTTTGCCAGATTGAAAGATGAATATCCCTGCATTTAATGTCTAAGATTACCCCCCTGGATTGTCATGTATGTAACCTGAAGTGAGTCAATGGGCATGTTTTGTAAATTTAAGCTCATTCCCCTTCTTCCAGTCAGTGTGGATTTGGATGTGGATGTTGATGATACTTGTCATGTCTGCTCTGGGATAGTAGGAGATGTGCACAAATGTGAGCAATGTGAAAGAAATGGTCATGTGTTTTGTGGTAAGAATGCTAATGAGGAAGGAGGATATGGACAACGTGTGACATGCAAATCTTGCCAGGCAAAAGCAAGAAGCAAAGAGGTATAAGACATATTTCATATTTCATAGGTTAGGTCATGGCAGGGAATTAACTATCCCTAAAATATGATAAGTGTTTGGCAAGGAATCAAGTTTAGATGGATGTATTCATCCATCAGGCATCAACGCCATATTCTTCTTCTTCAGGTGCCATGCCGTATGGTTTGGGTGATCATGGACCTCCGTTGCTCTCTATCTCGGCAACTGTGAATCACTTCAGCAATAAAGTCACCAAAAGCAAAGAAAAAAGTCACCAAAGCAATGGCAGGAGATTGTGTAATCCCACAAGAAATAAACCCAGATAATGAAGAGGCAGTTGAGATGGAGATGGATGCTGAAATACAACTCCTGTCCCCACTGAGCAATACAATGGATGGTTTACGTTGCCGCAAGGACAGACCTCTCTGGGGATTTCCTGCAAGGACAAGTATCAGTGCTGAATAGATTTCCTCCTTGTTTCCTCATGACAACCGTTGACAAGCACCCAAAACTTAAAAAGTGACCTTGCAGGCTTGTCAAAAAACAAATAGTAATATAGTCTGTAAAGAAAATCCATCCGTTGTTGAAATCAACCATTGTTTGAAACGTCAATTTAACCATTCTTGAAAATCGTATCGTCTTAGAAGCGACGATGGCATACATAAAAGCAACAAAAATATTTAGTTAGGGTGGCTCTGCTTTCTGCTGTTGTGGGTGCGGGGAGTTGTTCTCCGAGGGTGATCTGTGGCAAGTTGGTTCCTCTTTCAGTTTTGCGCTTGTGATGCGATATAACACTTAATGTGTTATGTCGCTTTTTGGGTGCGTGGTCATATTCTTTGGGGGACTAATTGCTCTCGATCCGAATGAAGCTGTACTCATAAAGACTTTTCTGTGATCCCTCGGGGTGGCTTTCTGTGCTCATCGGGGTGGACGGCACAGTCGCCTTAAATTTTTGGAGTAAATCGCAGCACCCACTATTTCCGTCCCTCGTATTGTAGTGTTTTTTATGGTTACGTTTTGTTGATAAACTATTCTAGTTATTGTATATCTATTTGAAGTGCTATTCTCAGTGGGAGTTCGATGACATTGTGCCCATTTCCGCTGTGAATAGCACAATCAATCTTCTGTTTAGTTCATCGGTTTAATGCATCTTGATTTTATTGATTACATAAAAAAAATCCATCCAACACTTCCAGATGAATTTATGTTTCTTACTGATGACTTCACGTTGACAAAAGATGACAAAAGTGATTGAAATGCTGAAATAAAGCTCTATCGCGCAATTTGCAGAGAATACCTCTACAACAAATAGTTTCATGGGAAAGAAGCAGCTGCAACAAGAATACCAACTGGGAATAGCATTTCCAATTGGCTTTGGGTAACAAGGGGTGTCTGAATTAGAGCTTATGTGTCCAGTTAGTTTCTACAAAACTTTTTAAAGCAGGTGAACGAAGCCATAAAATGTTTTTGTTGCAGATTGGTATGGAAATAAGTGGCTTGATTGTGATGCAAAGTTCATCAAGGATGATGTGAAATCAAATTTCATAAGATGCTGGGTTTCTTGAATGGAAACTTTAATACCAGGACCAGAATACTCACAAAGAAGAATTTTTTACTCCAAGGTAGAACCAATGATGATGTACAGAGTTTTACTCAGGTGTACAAGAGGGAGAGGCAGGTTCAATGTTCACAAAATGCCCCGCATTATAAAGACACTTGTTTCTGCCAAAGAAAAAGTTTTATTTCCAGAGAGCTATCAGTATGTGCGACATTTTCTTTTCTAAGGCGAAGCATGGGATGTTCGAATTTCATTGCAAGTTTTGTGATAAAGTTCATGAAGTCATTTTCTTGCATGAGTTAGTTTGCGAAAACAGTAACTAGGGTTAGCTAATATTGTACCTGTTGTGTTGTTAAGTGGTAACAAATGCCCAAATTTGAAAGGCTACTGCTCCCTGAATGTTTTGATTAGTCACGTTGTAGGTTGCTGAAATCTGTTACTGGCCATATGATGTTGAGAAACACTTCTGAAAAGTTAATCCATTTCAGTTTCATATAATTCAAATTCTCTACATACAATTTACAATTCTACAGTACATACAAATAACTAAACTACACGATTTGAATACCTAATTTTACGAAAAAATTAATACAATGTTACAGAAAACTAAATACAATATACAAATACGAAGAGAAGCTAAATAATAAGCAAACTAATCCATGTTTTGCTTGTTTTCCCTTCCTTGTCAAATTTTGCCCTTGCCACATGTTGCATAGAATAAACAGTCACAAATGACGTCAAGATCAAAATGAATTTGAATTGTTTTGTCTCTATGTAATCAAGGCCTAGAATGTACACAATTCAATGAAGAAATATGTTTTGCTGTTAAAGAAATCATGGAGGAAAGGGTTAATTTACAACTTAAATGCGCATAACGTAAAAATGAAATCGTCTACCAAACGGCATAGGTGTGATTTTGCTGAGTCCAACTTTTGAATGCACCTAAACCGGGAGGTTTTAAAAAATTACCTAGCTATCTTCTAATGCAAGGTATATGCTTCTAAGTTAAAGATTAACAAATCTAAGTATGTGCTCAGGAAGTCACAATATCTTATCATTACATTTTTTGTTTTGTAAAAGGAGGCCCCTTTTACTTTGAGACACCCGGTAGAGTCTTGGTAAATAAGTTTTATATCTTTTACTCTTTGTTACAGTTTCATTTCATGTGAGAGGAAATCTTTTCATACGGCTCCTATGTTGGTTCAGGTAACCTCCTCCATTTCACCAAATAATCAGTCTTCTTTCGAAGTACTTTCATATCTAGTAATCACTCCACTAGATAAGTTGACCATATGATGTTGAGAAACATTTCTGAAAAGTTAATCCACGCTTTGCTTGTTTTCCCTTCCTTGTCAAATTTTGCCCGTGCAACTTGTTGCATAGAAGAAACAATCACAAATGACATCAAGATCAAAATGAATTTGAATTGTTTTGTCTATATGTAATCAAGGCCTAGAATGTACACAATTCAATGAAGAAATATGTTTCGCTGTTAAAAAAATCATGGAGGAAAGGGTTAATTTGCAACTTAAATGCGCATAACGTAAAAATGAAATCATCTACCAAACGGCATAGGTGTGAGTTTGCTGAGTCCAACTTTTGAATGCACCTAAACCGGGAGGCCTCAAAAAATTACCTAGCTATCTTCTAATGCAAGGTATATGCTTCTAAGTTAAAGATTAACAAATCTAAGTATGTGCTCAGGAAGTCACAATATCTTATCATTACATTTTTTGTTTTGTCAAAGGAGGCCCCTTTTACTTTGAGACACCCGGTAGAGTCTTGGTAAATAAGTTTTATATCTTTTTACTCTTTGTTACAGTTTCATTTCATGTGAGAGGAAATCTTTTCATACGGCTCCTATGTTAGTTCAGGTAACCTCCTCCATTTCACCAAATAATCAGTCTTCTTTCGAAGTACCTTCATATCTAGTAATCACTCCACTAGATAAGTTGTGTTTTCAATGTTTTCTTTGTTTCCTGGATCAGTAGTTTCATTGATGTTTTCTGACAAATCATTTGTATTCCTAATGCGTTCAGTCTCTCCACAGTCAAAATCTATTCCACCACATTGCTCAATGCCTAAGTCATTATTTTTGTCAGTCTCGTTGTTCTCTGTGGTATGTTCGTCATTTTCAAAAGGGGTCGCTAGCTGAAGCATTTTTGTCATATACATAGGATCGGTGAGGCTGATGGACACCACAGAGTTAACACCAACCAGAAAGAGGAAGAATATATAATCAGCATTTAATCTACAAATAGCTCTATAAAAATAGTTGTATTTACTTTTGTGTCATTTTCCAGTGTTCCTGCCATCACATTTTGATAACTAATGTTCACTGCAAGCACCTTGGTTCAAGCAAGATGCACAGATCAGTGACAAGATCCGATGCACAGCTTTCCATCGTAGCATTTTCTTGATACAACAAGTAAGGATAGAAATTATAAGATATAAATCAAATATTTTAGTTGAGTTTTGCTCATGGCCCATGGGCAGAAACCTTCAAAGCCTCATTTTTACTGACGAATCAGATGGCTAATAGGCAAAGAAGACAGATGAAACGTGTGAAGATTTTTCAAAATTACTTAACTTCATGAGATGTAATCAGAGCAAAGAAAGCTTGAAATTTCTTCATTGTTTTGAAGAAATCTACAGCTCAATGGACAGCTCGAAGAAACACAGAAAATGACCCTCCCAGTAACCAGGCTCATGGGAGATCGGAACCACATTTCATGACATCAATTGATGTTAAGGTGTAACTATTACACATCCATAGGCAATTTAGTTTTCTAGGATCAAAAATAAGATTTATATTCATTACAAGTTTTAAAAAATAACTAACCAGGGCAAAATTCTTTGTCTCTTTAGCAGACTTGTGCCATAGATCTTTAAGGTATTCAATATTGATGTATTCCTGCTCTTTGACTGCAAAGGAAAATATCGATATCTTGTTGAGTAAACCAGTGATTGACGTTAGTATAATAAACATCTTGTTAATAAGAAACTGGTCCATAAGAAACTGGCACTAAGATGGCCAAAATTCTGCGAAACTCTGGTAACGTTTCTGAGAAGTATTAAGAGACTTTTAGAAGTAAAAAGCATGGATTTTGTGGCGAATCTATCACTGAACTTTTATTCTTGAGGAATACTACTGTAACTAGCTATTTTTGTTTTCAACATAACAGAACACTGTTTGTTCCTATGTGATATTTCATGTGTGATGAAACATCTGTGCAGCAGATTTAGCAATCACTAATAATTCTACATTTAAGAAATAAGAAACCAATCAAGAACTTTTCAGTACTAAAATGGACAAAATTTCAAGTTGAATTAAGCAAATTTTAGTACTATGACCTGGTCCTAGTTTCAGAATCCCATGCCTTATCCTTGTGTCAGTATGTACAACTGAAGATAACCAAGAAATATGCAATTCATGATTATGCAATAGAGTGTCAAGAAACTTTTAACCAAGGTGGATTGCGCTCTCTAACTGAATCCATATCAACATTGTTAAAGATTTGCGATTAGAATGCAATGCATCTTAGTAAAAAGGTCCTTGATACCATCTTTAACATAACCATCTACTGAAACATACTCATCATAGCCATAGCTAAGATTTGATTATGGTCATCTGTGACTAAGCCTTTAACATCAACATGATTCCCCAATGCGGTTAATCCCTATTTGCACCCAAGCTTCTCCATATTTGGACTTTTGTAGTTTGCATCCCTCAAATTGATGATTTCTTGGTGAAGAATAAGATTTGATTCTGTATCCATGAGTGTGTAATTGCAGCAAGTTGCACTGTAGCCTGGAGAATCCTTCCTACCATCTGCAGAAATGTTGACTGTTCTGTTACCAAATAGCTAAAACAGAAGCTTTGCATATCATCTCACCATGAGTGGACTTGTGGGACATACAATTTGGCTACTCTATACAATGTAGCCTCTGAGGAATTGCCAGATTCAGAAATCTTGCCATCAATGAAAACTTCACAAAGAGATTCTGTGATAAAATGACTGCAGCTAGCAACTGAATGTTGACTGCATGAACTCTATTCAGCATGATGCTAATAAAACGAATCTACTGAAAGAAATACAAAGCTTACATGATAATACCACAGGAGAAGGATCTGGGATGTTATCAACAGCCATTTGTAAAGAAGATGATGACCACTCACAATCTGAGTTCATAGAGCAAACCGCGATGTTCGAGCCAACCAAGCCCTTGGTAAATGATGTTGCAAAAGTGCCCTCCAGTCTGCTGCAGTTTCAGAAAGTTGAAGTTGCAAGATCTGCTTAAGCGACCTTCGATCACGTGACAGAAGCAATTTCCAATCTGTCATTTAAAGTTGACAATATAGGAAAGCAGCATGTTGCTCTCACGTAATTAACCTTTGAAGATGGTACAACACGCAAATCTGTTACTGGCATGTGTGAGGCATGAAACATCTTCCATCTGGCAGAAGCTTCAAAACTGATTGAGTGGTTTTAGATGAACCTTTTGAAACTGCTGTCCTCAAATGCCTTCCCTGCTTTAAATTACACACTGTACAAAACCACACAAAACAAATCTGCCACCACTGCAAGCCTAACAAATTCTCAACTCATCAAGAAGGGAACTGGCGTGTTTCTGAAACGAGATACAACTTGTTTGTCAATTAAGGAGTGAAATAACAACATGGTACCACCAGAAGAATGGTCGCATTGAACATCTTTCTATGATTGCTCATGGCTGCAAAGTGCACAAGGAAGCTTTGGATGCTTACAGGAAAGAAAATGAATTAACAGACAAGGGATCATCTCCATTAACCAACATTTCCAGAGTTGTGATTGTTGACTTGAAGTTAAGTGCAGCTGGCAAGCACGTAGAAACATTAATACAAAATTTTTGGCTTTGTGCACTGTGGATGTAGGCAACATTGGCCATTCCGGAAAGAACTTCAATGATATTCTCTATTGCTTGATGCCACCCCGTTTATTGGCAACTATAGACAAAGGCAAACCCTAACATACTACCATACCACGCCGGACAACCCTCCAGAGATTTTGTGACGTCACTTCCTGTCGTCCGCCCAAGGTTTTTGCAAATGGCGCGAACTTTTGGTCTGGCGTCAGCAAATCTGATGCGTAACGCCGTTGTGAAGAGCAACATGAAAAAAGGAGGAATGTTATCGTATCCATTCAACGTTGTTTCACAAGGCTGACAAATTTCAAGCTCGCAGAATAAGGAACGAAGATTTGACGGCAAAAGGCGAGGTGCATGGTAGGTCTACTAATTTCTAATTTGATAGAAGAAATGCTGGAGTCCTCAGTTCATTTTCTTAGTTTCTTCCAAGTACTTGTGTTGTTGACCTATTTTCTCAAGGGCATCCAGTCAGGAAGGTGTTTTACTCTTTTAAGAAGCCAATTTCGGTTTATTTCTGGCACTGTCGCTAAGTTTTTAAAGCTGTTTACTTTTTGGGCCTAAATTTATCTTTTTCTCGACTTTGTTTACGCTTATTAGCAACATCAAAGGGAAAATAAAATACTTAAGATTTGGCGCTTTAATTCAAAATTCGGAGAATGTAGTCGTATCCATTCATTATCGCTCTACAAGACCTGAAAACTTGAAGTTTGTTGAACAAGGAGAGAAAATTTTATCGTAAAAGGCGAGGTGCACGGTAGGTCAACAGACTTTACGTTTGACAGAAAGATTGCATGAACCCTAGGTTGATATCTTCAGTTTCTTTCTCATATTTCCGTTGTTGGCTTACTTTTCGGTATTTTCCAGTCAGAAAACTATTTTATTGTTGAAAGGAGTTATTTTTTGTTCGTTTTCCAGGCATTTTGGGTGGGGTCTAAGGTTGTCTACTTTTTAGGCCCAAACCCAGTTTTCTCTCCTTTTGTTTACAGTTGTGGAAAAGATCTATGTAAACATGACATTGTTGAGATTTAGCTGTTTATTTCTAAATTCGGGGAAATGCACTTCTACCCTTTGAACACTGTCTTCTGTTATGGCACAAAACAAGAACAAAAATAGTTTCTTGCCTAGAAGTATTTTCAATAAAGTGAGGTCTTGGTCCTACATCCAACAATGGGCTTGGAGTGCTTGGCTCAATCTATTTAAAATTGTACAAATGGATTTTTCCTCTGCTGCACTGTATTGCAATAGCCACATCCCTTTCTGAATTTTTCCAGTCTGCTTTACCTCTACATGTAGTTTCTGCACAAATAGCATTTGTCTCAACTTTTTCTTTGTAATTGAAGCCATCTTTCCTAACTCTTGAACCTGATTCTGATCTGCTTATGAAGCCATCCTTTAAATTTATGGTTTCTATCATCAGACATCCTCCTGTATTATCATTTTTTCACTAAATCTATTTTAGGATCTCAAGAAACAATGACAAGTTTGTTGCTGAGTTACAACAAATATCTGAAGTATGGCCTGCCAGCCCGTTGGACAAGTCCCTTCCCTAAGGAAGTCTCTACAAACATCATGCAGTATTGGCAAGGTGGCAATACAATTGACTAGATATGATGCCGAAGATACACTTTAACGAAGGCTTGAGATTTATTCTTGATTTAACATCCATTCTGGACCTAATTGTTCTCAAAGGGACACTGTTGTCTTAAATGCATTCATATTTCTTTATATATGAGAAACTAAGAATTTGACCTTGTGCTGCAAGTTTCTTGGAATTATCAGATTTTGAGTCCTTACAAGTTTCTTTAAAGATTTAAAATTTTATTGTTGACATGCATTGCATTATTGCACACAACATGCATTTATTTTCATGCCTCAAACTTCTTTTGAAAAACACAAACTGCAATAGATGACACTGCAAAAAGATGACAGAAGATAACATTTCTGATAAAAGTCATTTTTGTAACCTGAAATTAAAAAAGTGAGCGCAAAAAATAATGATAAATGCAAATTTGCAATGTCAGCTATCATACCTCTGAGAGTCAGATGGGTATCCTCAGCTCAAATATTTATAAAGACTGCTCTTCTGTGGAATTTCAAGAATCAATGGAACTTTGTTGTCAAAGATGTATTGATGAAATATTGAAAAAGTTTTGGTGAGAATCACTCATGGTACAGAGCTTTTCTGAACTAACATTTTTTTCTTGTCCGAAAGTCCTAAAGAAACTTTCTCAAGCAGTGGCGGCACCACAGAGGGGGACTGGGGGGGGGGGGGGCTTGTCCCACCCAAGTTCCAAAATTTTGCAAAAATTGACAAAAAGAAATGGCATAAAATTAGTTGGGTATACCTTTGGAATGAAAAATTATGTCAAAGTCCCCCCCCCCCCCAACTTCTTTCAGATTTCTTAGAGCTGGCGCCACCACTGTTCTCAAGTATATAATATGTGAGAATTCTTGAACAAAACTTTTAAAAATATCTGATAAATGAAGAACTCTGCTACATTTGAAGAAATGTTAAAACTTGAAAAGACAGATTCTTGTGTTCAAGTTCATTTTCACATGATCGCTGATACTGTATTGGGCATAAACTAAGTTTAAAGTTCTGAAAAGGTGGCTCTTCTAAGAGCTATGCCTCTCCAAAGTGAGAATTGCTTCCTACATTTATGCATCTCTTGCAGAAAAAATTTGAGGGAACGTTCAATGGTAAACAGAGTAGACTTGGCTGAAGTAGAACACAAATACTGAAACACACAATGTTTCATAGGCTATCCACAATTCATAGTATGTATTTACAAAATCCTGATTAGAATGTGATCCTATTAATTTTTTGCAAATTACAGATGCAAGAGTATGCACAACAAACCATTGAAACCTTGCACAAACGCTTTTTCATGACAAGTTGTTTGATAAGAGATTGGCCAAAATTTTAAGAAACTCTGAGAAGTATGGTGAAACTTTAAAAGTTCTATGCAAGGATGTTATATCAAAATATACCACTGAACCTTTGGTCTTGGATAGTATTTACTAACCTGTTATGTTTTGAGCATAATAGAACACATCTTATTCCTATATGATGTCATTTCAAGAAAAATATCTGCAGGAACCTTCAAAACCGAAAGGTGAACCTTCCTACCATATGCTGAATTAAGAAACTTGTAGTACTATTGTCTGATTAAAGTTTTTTTTATAAAAAAAACATCTGAAATGGGCAATAATAAAGGTAAAGTAAAATCATGCAGATTTAAATCCCAACGAAAACAGCAACTGGTTAATTTGATCAGTACAAGACAGCAAAGAACATATTTCACTTTGTCTTTTGTCTTGGTGGCCGCTTAAACTGAAATAGCAAATGAATGCAAACAATTCCTTAGTTGGGAAAAGAATATTTCTTTGTTTCTGAAGCACTAAAAGTTCTGATAACTCATTGGCTTCTTTCAAACTTCTACTTGGGTTGCACTTTCCCAGACATGCTCATTTTGAAGTGGTTTTGAAGCTGGTTAAAACTGATCTCTATGGCGCGCCAAACTGGCCAAAAACATTAAATTTGTTGGCTGCAGTTTATAATAAATTGCTGACCGTTTTTTTATTTTTGTTGACAACGTTTACACTTTCGCCGACACACTTTACATTTTTGCAGACACACTTCACAGTTCTGCTGTCACAACTTTTCCTTAGGCAGTAAAGAAACCAAGTTTTTCTGTGACAACTGCAAACTTTAAAATTCGTAGGTAGCTTTCAAATAAAAATGCAGTCACAAATTTCTGTCAACAGCAACAACTACAGCTATGATTTGCTGTCAGCAACAAAGTTTTGCTGTCAGCAAAATCAACTGCTTTTACAAGGCCGGGGGTGAGCTGATCAGTCAACAATTTCGACGGGGGCTCACTGACTTACTTCCTCATACTGATTGATCAAATGGAAATCTCCTGTTTACTTTCTGACCATTTGCAACAGACTGCAGCTGTTGAGGGCGGGGGGGGGGGGCAAGTTGGCCAGGACAGGAAGACGGCTGGAAGCGGTCAGAGATTTAATATGAAGATCGTCTCATCTCGAGGATCATCAGAATTAGGATCGTCTAACAGTTGTGTACGACACACTGAAGCCTACCTTTGCTCTCCATCTTCTTCGCGTTATTTCAGGGACCGAACATTCTGAAATTTGGTTCCAAATAAATTCCATTGAGAAAAGCCCCTGTACTTGCACACAGTCAGTCATGAATGCATTTTTCCACAAGAGGCTAAGAATTTGGTCAGTAATGAAATGTTCTTGTAGCTATCAAATTTTGAGTAGGGAGTTTCTTGTATCAGAGTTCATGTTTACTACCGATTCTTTTGTGAGCATTGCAAAATAAGGGTTTTCAATGAAGCCTTTCCAATTTTCAGACCATAGAAATTTCTATTGTTTTGATTTTACTCGAGTACCTTCCGAGCAATTATGATGAAGAAAACAAGTGAAAATAAAGATGTGTCGAGGATTTCGTTTATCAAAACAAATACAAAAACAGCCCTACTCGAATATAAACTTTGTAATCTGCAGTTTTAATTTTCTGAAGTTACTCAAAACTGTGGGTAACACTGCGCATTAATGGCAAATATATGGCATGCGAATTATGCACTTGTTTTTTGAGGTCGTTATAAGTAATTGGGGCACAATCACAATGGTTCGGGAGCCCACTTAACGAAGCTAAATTAACTCTACACTTGAAAAATATAAGAATCACGTGACTTTTGGAAGCAGAATGACCCAAAAATTTTATAAAACAGCTTACCAGCCTTTGACCTCAGTTTCTTATAAAAAATACGTGTAGTTTCTTAAGTTGTATTATCCCAGTACTGAAGCTTCTTGATACATTGCGATCTGATAGTTGAGTTGAGTCGCTTAAACTGAATTTTTTATCCATATTCCCACATCTCACAATATTGTGCAAATTACTCACATTTTGGTACGTTTTGGTTAAATTTATGGGGGGTAATGGTGTTTTGTATGCCAATAAAATACATCTAGGTTTTCCATAAGAAAGCAAACCTGGCGTTAGCTAAATTAGGCTGGTCTATAGGCCTACAAAGTTCTTCCCCTAGTAAGATATCTTTGAAAACAGCAATTATCTATTTGCTTTCATGACTAAATACTAAATAGTCATAAAAAGATGACCAGAAAGTGATAACGTCGTCGGGGAAGCAGAAGGGACATTCCCCTTTGACCGGTCAAAGTATAAGTCAGTGAGCCCCCGTCGAAATTGTTGACTGATCAGTTGACCCCCGGTCTTGTAAAAGCAGTTGATTTTGCTGACAGCAAAACTTTGTTGCTGACAGCAAATCATAGCTGTAGTTGTTGCTGTTGACAGAAATTTGTGACTGCAATTTTATTTGAAAGCTACCTACGAATTTTAAAGTTTGCCGTCATCACAGAAAAACTTGGTTTCTTTACTGCCAAAGGAAAAGTTGTGACAGCAGAACTGTGAAGTGTGTCTGCAAAAACATAAAGTGTGCCGGCAAAAGTGTAAACGTTGTCAACAAAAATAAAAAACGGTCAGTAATTTATTATAAACTGCAGCCAACAAATTTAATGTTTTTGGCCGGTTTGGCGCGCCATAGATCTCCTATTGTTAACAAAATCTGAAGGGTTTATGGTCTGCCTGATTGGATTGTTACTAAAAATTCCAAAAAAAGAATAATTTGAATGTGGGCATTCAGCTACCAAACAGCATAAAGTCTTTTTGTGCACAAGTGTTTCAGAACAATTCTTTCTTGAAATGAAATGAGAAATCCTCCTGTTCTTGTACAATTATTTTCCTGTCTTCCTAAGATTGCCAGCAACCATCTTGCTTGATAATTCAACATCTAGGAATTGCTACAAAGGCAAAGTATTGTCATTCATAGCTCTAGTCAGACACATCCAACTCCACCTTATTTGATCCAAACATACACAGAAATTCCATCGTTCAAAGCATTTTAAGTGGATCCCATACGCTGGTTGGCTGAGAAGTTTATCATGCAGTCTTCTTGCAGGCCAGCCCAGCAATCAGCATCTCAAGCATTCTTCAAAACGATTGAAGAATGAAATCAACAAAACTTTTCTCTTAGCACCATCAGTCAGGAAAACGCGATGATCTTCCTCCAGTTGTTTGAACAAATGTTAATTCCTAACAGTGCAGCTTAGCAAAGGTCGTCCGTCTCAGCGTGCCTCACGATTCTTGCATTGATTTTGAAGTGCTTTTCGCGCTACATCTTTCGGCCTACCTATACCTAGACAGGCAAAACTTTAGGCCCATATCATTTGCAATTGTTCGCGAAGCTCTATCCAACATAGCAAAGGTTTCCAGGGCCCAAACTGCAACGGTCCTTCTCTACAGCTAAAATTTATGCAAAGCATCCATGTTAAGTGTTCTCCTGCTTCGTTTTCAGAAATAAATGAATCAATTTCCCTTCACTTGTTTCTCCACAGCCTTCAGGGAAATTTGCAACCAAGCAGCACCGCCGATAAACTCAATACTCATTACATGAGTCTCATAGACCTTGATGACAAATTTCCTTTCAGAGAACAATAGATTGCCAAATATGCCAAATCAACCGTTCAGAAAATGACCACATCGTCAAACAAATTGGGATTACTCCATCAGGACGGTCAAATCAAGCTTAATTTAGTTTTAATAATTTCTCAGATAAATAAATCATACTTTGAAACCAAAAGAGTGGATGTAACTCACAAGGAATTCACATTGCGAGCTTTCAAACATCGTGGAAAATTTCACTTCCGGTCATTTTCCTATACATTTCTATAGGGATCCAAAACGAGGCTGCAAAGTCTCTCCAAAGGGGTTGTCGGGCGTGCATACTATCATTGCTATGGATTAGAGTGGCATTTTATGTCCAATACCAGTTGCTGCTCCTTAAGTTTATACACACTTGGAAGCTGCATCATACGAATCTCTTGCAATGATGATCCTGAAAGTATTAAAGACAATTTTTCAAAAGATACTTTTCCTAGACTCAATGTGGTTGCTGTGGATGGCCCTTGTTGAGTCTTGGGCTGCAGAAGCATGTTGTTGGAAGAACTTGGAAGATATGATGAAGAGAATAGCCAGATCATGTTGCCAGGCTCTTGAGATACTGCACCAGCCATGAATTTGGGTGTGCTTGATGTAAACGACTCTAATATTCTCACTGGGGAGTGCTTGCGATTTTGTCAAACAAATTAAGTGAAAAATTTACAAAAATTAAAAAGCACTCCCTTGGGGCTAGTGCCAATCCCCTGCGTGCCAGAGAGCGTAAAACTTTTTGCAACATGTGCTGTTTGTCATTCTGAAGAAACACCATACAGCTAACACCAAATATCGGCCCAACCCGTCTCCCTCAGTGGCAGCTTGCTCTACTCTCCTTGCCAAACAGCTGCACCTCTGCAGTAGTCTCCATGTCTTAATTAGTTTGGTGAAGAGAGAGAGTGAGCCACAGTGAGAATATAACACTATTTCTGTGCTGAGCACATAGCATAAGATCCACAACCTGTTCCAATGTATCAAGGAAGGCAGAAGATCAACAACAAGGTTGGCGCCTGCTATCATGTACTGGTGCTCTTCCTCTTTAGACCTACTTGGGTGTAGCAGGTCCAATGACTGCCAGAGGAATCAAAGCTTTTCTCAATTTATACCTATTGTTAATAAGAGGAACTGGTAAGTCTCTGTGAGGCATATGCAAGTGGTCTTCGTCCAGAAGAATCCACCAGTTGGAGGAATGCAAAGCCTTTTCTATGTGCAAGGATGGTATTGAAAATGTCGCATCTTTTGATAAACCTCTGGAAATGAGAGCCACTTTGAATCGTGTGATATTCTCACTGCGGCTCACTCTCTCTCTTCACCAAACTAATTAAGACATGTAGTAGAGTCAATTATCAAGGATCCGTGACCAAAGTCTGGGGAACTAGGTCTGAATGCATTTTGTAGGGCAGAAAAACCTGCTGATCAAAACTAGCTGGGGCGACCCTCTAAAAAATGTGGGCGTGGCCAACAGGGCGTCTTTTCCATAATGGCTGCCATTTTCACTCAAAACCTCACCTTTTTCATACGTTCCGATAAACATATACATGTCTTTTGCTTCAAACTAGCAAGAAAGTTGAACATTAACAAGCACTACAAAAAAGTAATATAAATCTGATCCCAATCTATTTTTAGAACCAGTCACGTGACCTTATTTACAAAAAATTCTGTTTTAATGTGGTAACTATCCATGAAAAATGTATTCAGATTAACACTTGAGCTGTAGGGCAGGTTTAGGGCGGATTGTTTATGTTGAAAAATACTTCTTTAAACTGATTGATTTGCAACGAAGCAGCGGCAAAATCACGTGACTGACCACACTTTTTTGAAGCAAATTGATTTGTATGGAAACCATTACAAAGCAACTTAACTTGTTTGTGAACTGGCCTTGGAGCTGTGATAGGATTATGTAAAAAATTCCTGGCACGCAATAGTTTCCAATCGTCAATTTATGCAATCTGAAAATGACGTAATGCTTCCGTTTGTAACCTGAGACAAAGCTGAAAGCAGGAGAAAGATGTCAAAAGTGAACTTTGTTACTTGAAATCATTTCTTTCAATCACATGACCGAACATTCAAGAGTTGGATTCCGAAGATGAAGATGTTTCCCAAATAAGAAATCAAAGGTATCATTTAAATTGTCTTGCTTTTGTTCGCTATTATCAATCTGAAAAATTTCCCAAACTTCTTAGAACTTTTTTAGGCCAAGTCAGATTTCTCTGCAAAGATTTTAACTGATCACAACATAGATTTGAATAGAAAACGCGGAAATATGCTCTTCATGTGAATAAGACAGCTTCATACAAGCTAAGATAGCGTGTTAAGTAACGTTTACTAGTACCTGATTTTCTTGATTTTCGTTTACCTGACACACAAGTTTCTTGTAGAGAGTTTCTTGTGAAAAGCATATGTACATTTTCCAAGTTTCCTTTAGTTAGTTTTGCATTTTTTCTGTGTAGCACCATGTCGAAACCACTCATTGTTGCAAAGAAGAGAAAGCGTGAAGACGAGACCGACCCAGTGATTGTGGACCAAGGAAGTTGCATCATTTGCAAACAACAATGTGATGAAAAACATACAAATTATTCTCCCACTTTGTGGTTCGAGTTTCAGGACCTTGCACTGAAATGGAAGGGTTTGGATAAGTTTCATGACCTTCATGATTCAGTTGATTGGGCCTCAGGACCCGAGGATAAATTGTGGCACAGACATTGCAAAGCAAATATTGCTAGTTCCCGCAAGCTACAACAGGCAAGAAATCGAAAAGAGAAAGAATACCTTGAAATGCCAAGCAAGGCTGAGCCTCCATTGAAGTCGGAGAGCAAAACAGACAATGATTTTTCTACGCGAAGTAAAGTGGGAAAACTTCATGACAAGCAACTTTGCATTTGGTGCATGCTGCCGAAGGATAAAAAACATCCCAACCGAGACCGCTTTCATATGATTCAACAGAAAGATTCTTGGGAAAGTTTCAAATCGCACACTATTTACCTTGAAGATTTCGAAATGAGATGCCGTATTCTGAAGGTCATTGACGCTACTCCTGGTCCATTTGCTGCAGAAATTAGATATCATCTGTCTTGCTGGAAGAAGTATGTCAAACCTGTATATACAACTGACAACCTGTCATCTGAGCCAATTCATCTTCAAAATATTCAACGACAAGAAGTCAAACTCATGTTTACAAAGCACGTCAAGACAGCTATCTTTGACAATGGAGAGCCAAGAACGTTGAAAGGATTGCTACAAGATTACACAAAATTGCTGCAAAATTTTGGACTCGAAGGCAGCGGTGTTAGGTCTTCAACCATCAAAGAAATTCTCCTGGCAGAATTTGGCAGCAAAATAGGCTTTCATGATCGCTTTCATAAAAATAAAAGCACAATAGTTTATGATAAAGATGCTGGAGGGAGCTACGTAGAGGCAGCAATTAACTGCTGGGGTATAGACAATGACGACTTGTTAAATATTGTGGCGAGAAAAATTTGTACGAGTGTACAGGGAGAGAAGCCACTAGCTTGGCCACCCTACATTGATCAATTGACAAATAGAGAAGAGCCACCACTCTTGCTTCGAAAATTAGTAACATGGCTGAGATCCCCGACTGTAAACACATTTGATGGGCCTGTTGACAACCCAGTGATAAGGAGCATAAGCTCTATCCTAGAGGGTTTGATAACGAGGCAGAGATCATCATTCCAAACCCAGTTGGCGATAACAATGCACCGCCTGACAAGAAGCAGAGAGATAATAGATTTGCTGAAGAGTTTTGGACTTGGTATTAGTTACAATGATGTCTTAAGTCTTCACGAAGCATGGGCAAAACATGAAATAGAAAAAAGCAAGATTTGCCCTGATGAAATAGCAGACGGGTATCCTGCTACTGTAATCGTTGATAATGATGACTTTAAAGATGATGATCTTACTGGCGTAACAACGTCACACCGTACTAATATGATGTATGTACAACCAGAGCACTTAACGGTCAACAATGCATTTAATGAGCGTCCAGCCTTATCCTTCCCAAAAAAATCAGAGTTGAAAGACATGTGCATGTCTGAGCATAGAATCACGCCGTATAAGACAATTAAGCGAGGGGAGCCTAAAGTCCGTTCTGAAGTAGACGTACAGCCATCAGGCACTACGGAGCAAAGGAAGGGACTCTTCACTCATTCTCTAGCTCGAGTGAGGGATGATGGTACATACAATGAGGCAGCGAGTCAATTGATTGGTACCTTTGGTGGATTTTGTGCAGGCATAAGAGCTAGTGGAGTGAAGTCAAAGCCATACTACCTTTTGACCTTTCCAAAGCCACCACATAAAACTGTACTGAACTGTACTGTACTGTACTGTACATGGAGAAAGCTGCAGCAGCAGCCAACCTAAAGAACATACCATTCATTCAAGTTGTTGGTGATCAGCCAGTTTATGCCCTAATTGTCCAACTAAAGTACGAGAACCTTGAAAAGTTCCAACCTGTTATTCCGGTTCTTGGCGCCTTTCACGCTCAGATGTCATTCATCGCAGCCATCAACAAGAGAACAAAGGACTGTGGGATTGCCGACTTGGTGGTAGGAGGAGGTGTCATTGCAGAAGGCTCTGTTGATCAGGCTCTTAGAGGTAAACACTTCAACAGAGCAATACGCATTTTCATGCTTGTGTATGAAGTTCTAGCAAGGCGTCTCATGCGAAAGGGTCACAAAGAAGGAATCAGGTTTTCAGACAGCCGCCTAGCCATCACAAGGGATCCAAATAATTACCCTTCTAATGAAAGAAACCAGTCATTTGAGGGACTTTTGTCTTCCGAAAAGTTGTCTTCATACGTTAGAAGTCTTTTTGAGATGGTGGAGGAATCTGCGAGTTCCATGGCAATGTTCTGGGTGAGCATCATGAATATGATTGAGATCCTCTTAATGAATATTCACAGTCTGCGAACAAAGGATTGGCCTGCCTTCAAAGCTTCTCTGCGACTAATGCTCCCCTGGCTAACAATCTATGATAACGATAAATATAGTCGGTGGCTAGCAGAGTATTCGTTGGAAATCTCCACACTCCCAGAAGAACATGATGCATTGATGTCTCAGTTGTTCGCGCAGTCCATGACAGAGAAGCCATATTCGGATATTCCCCTGGACTTGTGGATCGAATGCACGATGAACAAGGGATCAAAACTTAAGGCCGGTTGGAAGAGGCTTTTGAAGAACGAGAAGGGTTTGCTTTCCCATGTAAAAAATGCAAACAATGTGAATGCGGTACGTGATTCGTTGCATAGAATGGCAGATAAACGGAACACTGTTTTGAAGTTTCACAAGGAAAACAGCAAGCTGCGCCTATCAACGGACGAACAAGCAATCCAAGATATGGACTTACGTATTTTATCCTCGGATAGCAGGAGGCCTGTTTTAAGGAGTCAAAAATAAAGCCAAGAAAACTTATTTCTTTGGTTAGGGAGAGAACAGATTTGCCAGTGAAGTGCCCACAAGAGACTAAACCGAGAGCAGTAATAAATACCCCATCATTTGCGAGAACAAAGTTAGACCAAGAACGAAATGAGCAAACATCATGTGGGTAAAGCTGACCGATAGGATGATCATTAATGTATTGTAACAAAGAAACACCCTTAGAATGAATAAAGTTTGTTGCACCAAGACCAATAGTTTGATAGATGTATGCACTCGGACTCCAGCCGAAAGGAATTATGTTGTAAACAAAGTACCATCCTTGCCAATAAAACCCAAAATATTTCCTGCTTTCTTGAGTTAGCCTTACATGGTCATAGCCACTCTTATCATACAGCTTTGATGGAAAATGCTTATGCTCTACATAACATGGGATGTCTGCACTGATTTCAAAAAAAGACTGGATCGAGCAATCCATTGTTTCACCTTTGTAGCCACAATGAATTTGCGGCGGCCATCTTGATGAGACCACCTCGCTGCGAGACCTTAGTACGGCGCAGTGTAAACACAACATGTATCGGCAGAAAGGAGATCGTTAGTCTGGCTAGGACGACGTAAAAACCTCAGTGCTATAGGTTTGTATATTTTTCATTAATGTCTTTTTGTCCTAATATTGATTCATTTAAGATTATACTGCAACAGAAAAGGGGCTGGCCATGGCATTTTTAGCTTTCAAACACGGCCGTACCACAGATCAGCCGATGGGCCTAAAATGAACGCAGCTACTGGAGGCGCTTGAAGGCATAGAACTTTTGGTTTTTCATTTCTAAATTTTGGAAACGTTGAAAAACATGTAAAATTTGCATTTAACTCAAAATGATTGGAAATTTAAGACGGACACCGTAACTGCAGAAGACACCAGACAGAGATTTTGCCAAGTTCGTTGCTGAGTTGTGTGAGAACCACGAGAATCGGCTGTGACGAGGCAGCTGTGGTAGCTTTTAAAAAAGCTGTTTGTGTAACTCAAAGGTATGGCAAGTGAGCCCATTGCTTGTGACTTCATTGATGCTTGAATAACACCAGCTTGCTCAGTTTTTTCCTGATCTTGGTGCCAGCCATCTTTGCAGTGAATTCTTTTCCTAGGTGATATAGCCTGATCTTGCAGTAGCGCTTGCAGATGATCTTGATCAGCCTGAATGTGTTATTATCATTGATTGCAGAGTCCACCATGTGATCATCAAGCTCTCTGAAAACTCGAGACAGATTAATGTTTCCCAGCACAGAGGTAGCTATGGCATCTGGTATACCTTGACCTTGAGGAGAACCAGAGCAATTATAAGCAAAAGTAGGGTCTGCTGGGGTCAAATGGGTATGTTTGGGGCAAAAATGGGTAGGCTGAAAAATCTGAATAAATTTTGACCAAGTTTTCCTCTAGCTACAACAGCTCAGACTACCCCCTTGATGGTGAATGTTGATTTATCAGTTTTAAGTCTACTGTTTTCCAGCAATCAACACTACCCATTTTACACCAGGCCTACTCATTTTACCCCAGTAGACCATACAGTATACAAGAAGAAGGAAGCCAAACACTCACTAAAACTGTTTCTCAAGAAGTTCAAGCCTGGGAGTTACTCTCATTAACCCAACAGAGGTCCATTTGGTTTGAGTGTCTTAGCAAATGGCCTTTTTTGTACAAAAAATAATCTACTAATTGGGGGTATTCTAAGATTTCTTGCCTATGATAAGATATCAACAAATTTTAAAAAAAGTTCTGTCTCCATACATTTTGTGTTTCTACAGTAAAACCAAATTAAACTTTGCAGAAAAATGATCATTTCTGGATGTTACCAACTGACCCAATTTTAGGTCCACATTACAACCATCTGGGACTTTTTGTAAAAATATACTACCATGTGAAAGTAATTCATAACATTTTTTATTTGGCCGCCTTTAGCCCTAATGGGAAAGAGTTTCCTACCTTGGTAACACTTCAAAGAAAATCAAACTTCAAGCCAGTTGCTACTGATGGACACAGCAAACTTTTTAGGGGCATTTTAGAGTAATCTTAAATGGACAAAGGACCTTTCAGAAATGATGTTTTGTGTTGAGTGATATTCAGCTCCCAACTTATGGCAGTGTGAAGGTTTGGTAATTTCCTGGTTTTTAGTAACATCATTTCTTTGAGGACCTTTTTAGGGAGTTATTACCTTGAGGGAGTTTTCCACCATTGCTTGCAATCATTCGTTGAAAGCTCCGCTCTGTCTCCTCACACACCTTGATAACACTCTGTGTTGGCTTGAACAAACCTCCTCTGCCTTTGAGCCTCAGAAATCTTGATTCTGCATGGTGATCCTTTGCTCCAAGTGCATCACAACAAAGGCCACACATGATCTGCTTAAGTGCCATCTTTCCAACATATCCTGCAATGTAAGAAATGGCTGCAACCTTGTACTCAGAAAGGCTCACAATGTTTGGTGCATCACCATAGTCATGGTCTCTCTGCATAGGGGTCTTGACTGCCAGGTCATATTTTCGGATAAGGGCTGCTTCTCCAATGGTAACATCTTCATCATTGATGTTGCAGGTGTCGCTGAACAAGTAGAGGATGTCAGTTGGATCTCTCTTTTATGAAGCGGTAATCGTGACAAAAATGTGTTGCAGTTGTGACTACGTGTTGTCGTCGTGACTCTGTGATGTCATCGTTATTCTGCGGTGTCGTCGTGATTTTGCGACGTCGTCGTGACTATGCGACGTCGTCGTGACTCTGTGATGTCGTCGTGACTATGTGATGTCGTCGTGACTCTGTGATGTCGTCGTTATTCTGTGATGTCGTCGTGTGCGCGTGGAGAATGCGCAGTGAGTAAATGAAATGTCCTGACAAGTTATGTTGTTTGAAGAAGATTGAAGAAGACGAAAAGCATGAATACCTAAATTGGCAATTTAAAGTGGATTGGCGATGTTGGTGAGTGCGAAAAACTATGCCTCATTTTATCTTTAGAATGTATCCCTGAGTTTCCTTATCAGAATTCTGGAATTAGCCCAGAGCCTAACTCTTGGCTGCTGATACCTACTTTTGGCGGGCTTGCTTGCCTAGGCCTATCATAGCCTATGGCCTAACTTAGAATTTACAACACACTTTAATCACCAAGGCATGTCTTTTTGAGTACTGGGAATGTGTTATGAAGCAAAACAAAGCAAGCGGAAGTACCCCTCAGATTCCTAGACAAAATAAACAAGTTTTCCAATAATTGAACATATCTTAAACCTGGTTTCCATGTGGCAGCCGCCGGTGTCGGTGCCTGCGGAACAATTATGCTGCAGGCAAGGTGTTTCCATACTGCTCCATCGGTAACCATGCCGGTAGCCAAGAATCCCAAATTTTGAGATTTAGGCACGTAAACTTTAAGTGGCCGCTGCATTGACTAGAAGGTTATTACTGCCATGCCATCTTGCTTCTTTGGATGCAATCTTGAATAATGACAATTGCACTAATTACGTGGATGTTAGTCAGACAGGGAAAAAGTAGAACATGGATCTATGGATCTATCTTTCGATGCTGCAGGCAGCCACAGGCAGCTTCATCAGGAAAAGTGTTTCCATTAAAGAAAAATTATTGGCGGCATGCCGCAGGCAGGTGTGCCCGTGGCTACCACCGGCAGTTACGGCTATATAGAAACCAGGTTATGAAAAATGAATGTATTTGTAATTGTTATTTCACTATTTCGTTATTTTGTCAATTACAGTTTGCCACTGACCAGGATACTGATTATTTTTATTTGGTTTTACAGTGTTTGACCAAGCCGGAGGAGAATATTTGGAAACGAATCAAAGAAATAATTTTCACGATCATAAAACGTCTTCAGCAACCCAACCTTAGTAATGATGATATAGACTCAGTTCATTTTCAAGTTGACAATGTTTATCACCTGGTACTCAAATGTGATGAAATTTACAGTGTTGAGCAAGATGTAATTGACATGTTGAGACAAGCAAAAACAATTATTGAAGGTGCAGTAACAGAGGATAATGGTGGTTTCAAGTCACCATTGGTATCAAATGGCCTGAAGGGACGTCCCTCATATAATATACCCAAGAGTCAACTGGAATTTTATTTCACCCATGGGTTTTCTATAGAGCAAATTAGTAAAATGATAGGTGTGTCATCAAGAAGCATCAAGAGAAGAATGAAAGATTCAGAGCTGTCAGTCAGTGAGCTCTACACAACCATTACAGATGAATGCCTTGATGAACTGATCAAAAATAAGCTCAAAGACTTTCCCAACAGTGGCTACAGAAGAATGAATGGGCTTCTTATTAGCAGCGGAATACGAATCCAAGAAGCAAGGCTCAGGAAAGCAATGCAACGAACAGACCCTGAAGGAGTGCTATTAAGAACCATCCAGCTGCAGCTTGTTCACAGAAGAAAGTATGCTGTTCGAGGTCCATTGTCTCTGTGGCATATTGATGGTCATCATAAACTTATCACGTGACTTTTCTCGGATTCTGTATAAAAGAAGTGTACCCAACAGGCCATATACTCTCTTGTCTCTAATAGACAGGGGCTTGGAATAGTATATACACATTTTTTTATAAGAAAATAGGATCAGGCCGTAGTACTAAAAGTTTCTTAATTTCACATGAAAATTTGTCCATTTTAGTACTAAAAGTTTCTTAATTGGTTTCTTATTTTTCCAATGCAGAATTATCAATGTGGTCGCTAACACTGCTGCAGATATGTTTCTTGACATTTAAATCATCATATAGGAATAAGCGGTATTCTGTTATGTTGAAAACACAAATGGTTAGTTAAAATTGCTCAAGAATAAAGGTTGAATGATATATTTGTTATGATATCCATGCTTTTAACTTTTGAAAGTTTCTTAGCATTTCTCAGACATAGCATTAGAGTTTCTTAAAATTTTGGCCATCGTAGTACTAGTTTCTTATAAACCAGTTTCTTAGAAAAAAAAATGTGTAGGGGAGTTGGAAAAATTATTTTTCTTAAACTTTTGCTTTGCAATGGAAACTTTATTATATGTATATGGATAATAACAATGCAATGAGTTCACAGATTTTGCTAAAAAGCGTCAATCTTAGAATCTTAGCTGGGTTCATAGAATGTTGTGCAGCTCTTGTCTTGCTTGGAACTTGTTGCCAGAATCAATAAGCGGGGGGGGGGGGGGAGATGGAATAAGAATGTCATTGGTGGAAAATTTTCTAAAAATTAACAAGGGGGGTGTCTATTAGAGACCGGAGAGTAATGTTACAACAGGATCCACTTCCTTTCATTGATACCTGGGTACAAAACGATTTGTGAGCCATAGGGAATTCCATGCCTTTGTGCCTGTTTGGTTAAGTCATGAATAAAAAAAAACAGCAAGCCCGCTAATGCTTCACTGAAACCCAGGTAGCAAGCTTGCTCGTTTTGCATCCCATGAATGGTTTTTAACAGGGAGCATATAGGTCAAAAGGATACTGTAAGACATCTGCCTTTGGCATTTTATTTGTTTTGTTCACAAAACTGAAATTACACCAAAATATAGGAAAATTAGAATGCTACTTATTTGAACTCTGACCCAAACAAATAAAGTGCTCTTGTTTGCTAGGTTTTTGGGCACTTTTACACCTTGCTTTGTTTTGTTTAAAACTTGACCAACTAGGCATGGAATTCCCTTCATCTGCAATTGCTGAATTGCTTTGCACTTGGGTGTCAATCAACTACAGATCATACATCTGCCCTTGTTGGTATATGCTTTTACTGTAAGAGGATACCACTGTCATCCATCCAACATGACTGATCACGTCTCAAACATAAAATTTTTTTGAGTCTTAAAGGGAATTGACTCGTTGCAAGCTGGCCTGGACCTGGATGAAAAATGTTATCTATTGCATCGCATTTGATAACTTTTACATTTCCAAATAGGCCTTTACACAAAGTAAACTTCAATTCGAGGTGAAACCTGTATTCCCAAAAGGAAGTAAGTTTCATTGCTGCAAACAAGGCACTCTGTTTCCAAAACTAAACATTGCTAACAAATTTTGTGGGTTGCCGTTAGAGACGCACGCCGTTGGGTGACTCCAAAGTGAGGCGAAACCGGCAAGTCACTATTTCAATAGATTGTTGCGACTTTGTGTAAAGGCCTATTCATTTTGGATAGACAGGGAATTTCCTCTAACTATCGAGCAACCTGCCTAACCATTGATTTTATGCTTGATTTGTACTAAATCTGCCATGGAGATTCAAATTAGACTTGGATACATTTTGAATTTTGACCGTAAGTGCAATTTTTGACGACATCAATAAATGTCATTTTTAGAAATAAAGTTGCTATAACTCTTTCGATGTAAGTTCAGCCAGAATTCATGGTTTACCTTTCCAAACTATATTTTATTTTGTAGGTGGCGATTTGTCATTCATGGAGGTATTGATGGCTACTCCCGAAAGATTGTGTTTCTGAAATGCAATGTTGATAATAAATCAACTTCAGTTCTGAACGCATTTTTAGACGCAGTGGAGAGATTTGGCCTCCCCTCTAGGGTCAGGGCGGACCATGGCGGAGAGAATGTTGATGTTGCTCGTTACATGCTGTTAACAAGGGGCCCTGACAGAGGAAGCTTCATAACAGGCAAAAGTACGCACAATCAAAGAATAGAAAGATTGTGGGTAGATGTGTACCTAGGAGTGGTTTACATTTACTACTGTGTTTTCAGTTTTCTTGAGTGTGAGAACTTTTTAGATGTTGACAATGAGCTGCATATGTTCTGCCTGCATTTCGTATTCAAAGATAGGATTGATACACATTTGCAGCTGTTTGCAGAAGGATGGGATTGTCATAAGATGAGTAGCTGTCGACAAATGACACCCAACCAACTATGGATCTCTGGATTGCATCACATTGCAAACTCTTCAAATTCAACAATTGCCAAAGAAATATGGGAACCGTCAAATGATGTAAGTTATTTTTTGCCTCACCACACAAACCTTTTTAGGCGAGTGTCCAATCAACTTAAAACAATTTGCTGAGAATCTTTCCTGGTTTGAGAACAATATCCATGTTCAAATAGCAGGACTATTGCAGAGGAAATGTGAATAATCCACAAGTTTTGATTTTCTAACGTATTTTGTGTTTTTTCTTTCAGCCGTTATAAATATATCAAAGTCAAGTGGGGACCAACCTTATGTAATTTCCCGGCCGCTAATTTTTGACCGTCTCATTTGTTTTTGCAGGCAGAAGCAGCAGCTTATGGGATTGACTATGATGGGCCAATGGTGGAATACACAGACAACAGTGTTACAGTCCCTGAGACAAGCTTTCCACTAAATACTGAACAGTTGCAAATACTTTCTCAAGCAATTAACCCACTTAGGGAAAGTGACAATTTTGGAATCGACTTATTTCTAGAGACAAAAGAAATGGTTTTGCAAATGTTGGAATGACCCTGAACGATCATCACATCGCGAGAACATTTGAATGAAATCTTTTGTCCAATTGGACGATGGTAAAACCAGCTTCAAGCCCAATTAAAAAATGGTGCTGCAATACGGGAACTTGTGACAAGAAACTCTATTCGGAATATACAGGGTGTCCCAAAAAAATTGTGCCCCGTTTGTGTGACTGTTGTGGAGGAGCTATAGATACAATCATCTCGGTATTTATACAGTTGCATCGGTCAGGCTTTAACTTAGAGTTTGAGACCTTGCGTGAGTCAATCTGACAAGTGGTTGTGGATTTATGGCAGAGGAAGGGCAAAATAAGTGGTTGCTTCAAAAACAGCACTTCTATTGTTCTCCAGAAATGTAGAACAAAAGGTAACTTTTCAAAGAAAGGGTTCTAGCATCGTATTAACATTTTTCCTAAGTCTTTTAAAGGGTTAGCAGTGTTGTCTATTCATAAGAGAGTACTTTCCACCTGTCGAAAAATTTAGTGAAAATTTTTATAGGACGCTAGAACCCTTTCTTTGAAAACTTACTTTATTTTGACATTGCTGTAGAACAATAAAAGTGCTGTTTTTGAAGCAACCACTTATTTTGCCTTTTCTCTGCCATAAATCAACAACCACGTGTCAGATTGAGTCAAACAAGGTCTCAAGCTCTAAGTTAAAGCCTGACCAAACCAACTATGTAAAAAGTGAGATAATTGAATTTACAACTCCTCCACAGTTGCCATGCAAACGGGGCACAATTATTCTGGAACACCCTGTACAGTTGCAGATTTCGCAACACAATAACATCAATTATTTATCGTTTTTAGTTCAAGACTCGTGACTGCTCTTAAAATCACCTTTTGCGTGCACATGGCGACAGTTTCCCACACTAGTGTCAGAGCAAATTTTGCATCTTTGTTTTGAATTACTGGTGGAGGGAACTGTTTTTGTCTGTAATCGCTAATCGCTTTGAATTCCAGTGTGTCACTCAAAAGCAGCTCTGAGATAATCAGAATTCAGACAAACTTACAACAAACTTTTTTCCAAAAAAGGTTTTCAATTTTAACCTACATGCGTGCATTGAGTTACTTAAGTCCTTATAGAGTGATGTGAAGTAGAATACGGAATCTTGCTGAATTTAAAATAACAGTTCAGCATGACAGTAGTTATAAATTAGTTTTAGACCTCGTTTACACTGCACTGCTTCGACTTCGGATCTGTTACAAAGGTGCATCAGATCAGCCTCAATTCGAGGTGAAACCTGTATTCCCAAAAGGAAGTAAGTTTCATTGCTGCAAACAAGGCACTCTGTTTCCAAAACTAAACATTGCTAACAAATTTTGTGGGTTGCCGTTAGAGACGCACGCCGTTGGGTGACTCCAAAGTGAGGCGAAACCGGCAAGTCACTATTTCAATAGATTGTTGCGACTTTGTGTAAAGGCCTATTCATTTTGGATAGACAGGGAATTTCCTCTAACTATCGAGCAACCTGCCTAACCATTGATTTTATGCTTGATTTGTACTAAATCTGCCATGGAGATTCAAATTAGACTTGGATACATTTTGAATTTTGACCGTAAGTGCAATTTTTGACGACATCAATAAATGTCATTTTTAGAAATAAAGTTGCTATAACTCTTTCGATGTAAGTTCAGCCAGAATTCATGGTTTACCTTTCCAAACTATATTTTATTTTGTAGGTGGCGATTTGTCATTCATGGAGGTATTGATGGCTACTCCCGAAAGATTGTGTTTCTGAAATGCAATGTTGATAATAAATCAACTTCAGTTCTGAACGCATTTTTAGACGCAGTGGAGAGATTTGGCCTCCCCTCTAGGGTCAGGGCGGACCATGGCGGAGAGAATGTTGATGTTGCTCGTTACATGCTGTTAACAAGGGGCCCTGACAGAGGAAGCTTCATAACAGGCAAAAGTACGCACAATCAAAGAATAGAAAGATTGTGGGTAGATGTGTACCTAGGAGTGGTTTACATTTACTACTGTGTTTTCAGTTTTCTTGAGTGTGAGAACTTTTTAGATGTTGACAATGAGCTGCATATGTTCTGCCTGCATTTCGTATTCAAAGATAGGATTGATACACATTTGCAGCTGTTTGCAGAAGGATGGGATTGTCATAAGATGAGTAGCTGTCGACAAATGACACCCAACCAACTATGGATCTCTGGATTGCATCACATTGCAAACTCTTCAAATTCAACAATTGCCAAAGAAATATGGGAACCGTCAAATGATGTAAGTTATTTTTTGCCTCACCACACAAACCTTTTTAGGCGAGTGTCCAATCAACTTAAAACAATTTGCTGAGAATCTTTCCTGGTTTGAGAACAATATCCATGTTCAAATAGCAGGACTATTGCAGAGGAAATGTGAATAATCCACAAGTTTTGATTTTCTAACGTATTTTGTGTTTTTTCTTTCAGCCGTTATAAATATATCAAAGTCAAGTGGGGACCAACCTTATGTAATTTCCCGGCCGCTAATTTTTGACCGTCTCATTTGTTTTTGCAGGCAGAAGCAGCAGCTTATGGGATTGACTATGATGGGCCAATGGTGGAATACACAGACAACAGTGTTACAGTCCCTGAGACAAGCTTTCCACTAAATACTGAACAGTTGCAAATACTTTCTCAAGCAATTAACCCACTTAGGGAAAGTGACAATTTTGGAATCGACTTATTTCTAGAGACAAAAGAAATGGTTTTGCAAATGTTGGAATGACCCTGAACGATCATCACATCGCGAGAACATTTGAATGAAATCTTTTGTCCAATTGGACGATGGTAAAACCAGCTTCAAGCCCAATTAAAAAATGGTGCTGCAATACGGGAACTTGTGACAAGAAACTCTATTCGGAATATACAGGGTGTCCCAAAAAAATTGTGCCCCGTTTGTGTGACTGTTGTGGAGGAGCTATAGATACAATCATCTCGGTATTTATACAGTTGCATCGGTCAGGCTTTAACTTAGAGTTTGAGACCTTGCGTGAGTCAATCTGACAAGTGGTTGTGGATTTATGGCAGAGGAAGGGCAAAATAAGTGGTTGCTTCAAAAACAGCACTTCTATTGTTCTCCAGAAATGTAGAACAAAAGGTAACTTTTCAAAGAAAGGGTTCTAGCATCGTATTAACATTTTTCCTAAGTCTTTTAAAGGGTTAGCAGTGTTGTCTATTCATAAGAGAGTACTTTCCACCTGTCGAAAAATTTAGTGAAAATTTTTATAGGACGCTAGAACCCTTTCTTTGAAAACTTACTTTATTTTGACATTGCTGTAGAACAATAAAAGTGCTGTTTTTGAAGCAACCACTTATTTTGCCTTTTCTCTGCCATAAATCAACAACCACGTGTCAGATTGAGTCAAACAAGGTCTCAAGCTCTAAGTTAAAGCCTGACCAAACCAACTATGTAAAAAGTGAGATAATTGAATTTACAACTCCTCCACAGTTGCCATGCAAACGGGGCACAATTATTCTGGAACACACTGTACAGTTGCAGATTTCGCAACACAATAACATCAATTATTTATCGTTTTTAGTTCAAGACTCGTGACTGCTCTTAAAATCACCTTTTGCGTGCACATGGCGACAGTTTCCCACACTAGTGTCAGAGCAAATTTTGCATCTTTGTTTTGAATTACTGGTGGAGGGAACTGTTTTTGTCTGTAATCGCTAATCGCTTTGAATTCCAGTGTGTCACTCAAAAGCAGCTCTGAGATAATCAGAATTCAGACAAACTTACAACAAACTTTTTTCCAAAAAAGGTTTTCAATTTTAACCTACATGCGTGCATTGAGTTACTTAAGTCCTTATAGAGTGATGTGAAGTAGAATACGGAATCTTGCTGAATTTAAAATAACAGTTCAGCATGACAGTAGTTATAAATTAGTTTTAGACCTCGTTTACACTGCACTGCTTCGACTTCGGATCTGTTACAAAGGTGCATCAGATCAGCCTCCCATTTACACTGCTCCTGCTAATCCGTAACCCCGGGGGGGGGGGGGGTACTTGACTAGGGAAGCGACGGGGATGTGCGGAAATCTCTTTACACCCTGAACCCTGTGGCATAGAAAATACCCAAAAGTATACCCTGTTGCATAAAAAAGAATACATAATCCATTGTTTAAGAGAACTCTGAAAAATTTCCTTCCACACGATACCCTGTCGCATAATTTCTTATCAATTGTAATACCCTGTCGCATAATTTTTGTTAGACAAGGACACCCTGTCGCATAATTTTTACTGCAAAAGGACAACCTAAGTAAGTACGTTTGCTCCTGTCTTTAGGAGAATTTGGCTATCGAGCAATGTAAACGCCCTTGAAACTTGACAACCTTGTAAGGGATCAGAACTGTACCAGTACAGTGTAAACGTGGTATTAGTTTTAAACCCGTAGTTTTACATATTATTAGCATTTGTCTTCTATTTGAGTGATCTGCGATGTTATAAAGTTAGTACACACATACACACACATACACACACACACACGCAGTGGCGTAGCACACGATGGTTTGGATCAGAGCGTTCCTAAATCAAAACTTAACAAACATTCTTAGCTATCTTCCAGAGAAAAACGTTTAAAGAAGACTATTAGACAAAAATCGATTACAGTAAGCTCAAGAATTTAACAAATTTCCCTGAGAAACCTTTCATTCATCACACTCATTTCATCCATCCAATTGTTATAGATATGTTGATTATCTAAAGAGCGTGGTGCCAAAATTCCTTAAGAGATGCACTAGACACCATTGACTGCCTTTGCTCAAAGTGGACTTCAGCCACCCTTCAATAGACTCATTTTTATGAGAAAATAAGATCTGAGGCTGGTAGGACACTTAAAAGCTTCCTTTGTGTGCAAAAGTCTGGAGTTAATTAATTCTTGTGAAAAAGGGCAACCAAATTACAGTATATGGTAAGATCTCAAGACAAGTAATACCATTATTCACACTCAAAATGAATTTCAAACTGTTGCCATTCCAGTACAGTGTCACAACATTTCAGGGTGCAAATTACAAAAGTCTATTAGCTTTTTTAAACTATACTCAGATAGGGTAGCTGGGGATAGCTTCATATGCACTGAAAAGTGTGCCTACTGTTTCTTAAAAGTAATTTCTTATAAAATGGGTATATCTCTATTGCCACAGGCCTCCGTTTCACACAAAGCCTCTCATAAACGCCTGTTTCAAAAATTTTGCTGTGGGCTTGTCTTTGAAGCGATTTGCCCGTAACAGCATCATCTTCCATTTTGGAAGTCTGCAAATTTTTATTGATCAATTTACCATCAGAGGGGGGCCCTGGATTGCCAAATTACTGTAGGCTGTTTAGCTGCTTGCTACACCACTGCTTAAACCCATTTGTTGCTTTAGATTTTTAAATTTATGAAACATAACATCTGAAATTGTTCACTTATGTTCACTTAAATTGAGTCTCTCTGCGTAACGAAAATGTTTCACACTTGTCCAAAGCCTGGAGAATTAAGAATGTCATCTCTTAGGTTTTCCTTGAAGGTGCTGTAGGCTCCAGAGTACAGGTCATTTACTGGAACAGTAACTTGCATTGCACATGTGTTAGCGGTTATATGCCTCAGGACCCCATGATTCTCTCTTTCATGTGAGAAAATAATTTGACCTTTGGCTCCTGAAGATGGCATGTGTGTACTCCCAGTACAGAATTTCATGATGTCCTGCAAACGTAATGTCACATCCTTGCTTGCAGTCATTGCCCCTTCTGATACACTGTCCAATGTTACAACACTGGCTTTGATTCTTTCTCTTCCGCAATCTTTCAAAAATCGAACCCAAAAGAGATATATTTCATCTTCCTTTGCCTTTTCATTTGATCCACTTTCTGCAAATACAGGTAGAAAAAAACTTTCAAAATCAGCCACCTTCAGCTTAGGAAGTTGGAAAAGCTGGCTTGATTGAGCAGGATCTTTCCTCAATATATCTAGCACACCATACAATCCCATCCCTTTCATCAAGGATTGAATTTCTTCAAGGCATTGGCTCACCTGATAATGCCTTGATACAGCATTTATCAGTGGCAACTTATCACTCAGAGAAAGGCACATCTTGTTGAACCCAATGTCAAACCTTTCTGGCAACTCAGAAACTGCTACCAAGCTTTGGAAGGTGGCTTCATCTTGGCTGTCATTTATCTTTACCAGCTTGGTTTTCAGCTCATCTAGATGGACTGCCAATTCCCTTATCAAAATCTTGGGATCAATTTGTTGATCCCAGCCTAATATATGATTCACCACTGATGAGGACAAAAACTGGGGTGCTTGATGCCCATTGAGAAGTGCCAAGCTAATGAGTTTCCCAAAATTTTCAAACTTCCCTGATTTAAGTGCTACTTGGTCATGGGAAAATGACATATGCGGTGAACTACCACTCATGTAACTTGAATTGCTTATTGCCTCATAGAAGAGGGAAAAGAATTCACGTGATAAGCCACCAGTGTCTACACCACTCTCCCCAATAAAGGTTACTTTCATAGTAGGCCTCCACTCGTCCTCTGGGATATCTTCAACTTCAGAATACGTATCATGAAGGATCTTTGCCCTTCGGATGTGTATTGGCATAGACATTTCATATTCATCATCATCTGGATGTTTCTTTCTGCAGTCCTTCTCTTTTTGCATTCTTTGGTTTTCAAGAGCCATCAGCACTGTGTCTTCCCGTTGCTCTGTAGAAATGTCAGTGACATTTTCATTATTTTCTCTTACATTTAGTGCGACATCATCCCTTAATGGCTGGCTGCTTGTTATGGTATCCGTAACAACATTTTGATCCTCTGCTTGATTGAGGGTTGGTTGATCCTCTGCCCTCGATGCATGGCTGGGTGATGCAGTGTCGTTTATGCCAGTGATGTTGATGTTGGCATTCACTGCTTCTACATCCATGAATGGAACCCCACAACTTGGGCAAGCAATGGATTCTGTTGGGGAGGCCATGTTTTTCCATTCTTGCAAGCAAATACAATGGAATAAGCAACTGCAACCACCTGGAGTTGCATGTGAACCTCCATCATTCAAGGGCATCTTGCAAATAGCACAATCATCGAGTGTACGAAGATCCATTTTATCCAAACTCTCATCACCTGAAACAAGAGTTCAAAAACAATCAAATCAGAGAAAGTATAATTTACTGTGGGGAGCAAGAGGCCAGTCATTTTTTTCTAGCTGGTGTCTATCTGATTTCTGTGAAAATTTTCATCTTTTGTTTTCAGGGTGTTTCAGAAAAATGCGACCCAACAATAATGGGAAAGGGGAAAGGGATTGGGGAGAGCGCTGACAGCCTTGGCAACAGTAGGAATAGGGGGAATCCCCTCTGCTTCGATGATAAACGTTTGGCTTGCGTATCGGTCGCATTTCGCTGCAAACTTGATTTATTTTCGATTTATTTGCACTTTTCAAGAGTTGCATGATACTTACTTGGTATGGTAAATGCTCTCTCTGGATTATTTAGGCGTTTTGCCAACCTTACGCCCACTTGTGATTGTATTTTTAGCCACTTTATTACATGTGTACGCTCAAGTTTGAAGTTAGGCCAGTTGATTGGCTAGGCCTAAACTGAGCCGCTTCAAAGCCGAGGTCGAATACCTGCAATAAAATGGCTCAAAATACACTCAACAACCGGTGAAAGGATGACCAGATGGCTAAATAATCCAGAGAAAACACTTACCAGTAGAAACAACTATCGTGCTACTCTTGAAAGGTGCGAATAAATCGAAAAAGAACTCAAGTTTGGAGACAAGCAACCGAGCCGCAAGGAAGTGACTCCCCTTGCTTCCACCTGTTGCCAAGGCTGTCAGAATGGGCCACGCTCTCCCTAGTCCCTTTCTCCAAATTGCGATAAGGTCCATGGTAATCAATTAAGCATGTGATTTGTTGCTAGGCAACCAAAAAACCAAAGGAAAACTGGCCAATTTACAGCTTCTTCACAAGAAAAATTCTATTTAATTGACTACTCAATTGATTTTAATGAGAATAGTCTTAAATGATAGAAAATACTTTGTACAATCAAAATTTGTACTTCAAAGCATTTTAAAGTATCTACTTATAGACCAATTATAGACAGGGAATATTGTCTAACGATCTGTGGCAATCTTGCTAACCTGTTCCTACCAAATCGACCATGGAGATCGAGAATTCATCCGATACCCTTTTATTTTTGACTGGAAGTGTCATTTTGGTGATGTCAATTGCTGACATTTTTTTAAAACAAATATGACCATAGCTTTTCACAGGTATCTTTAATCAACTTATCAATGACACAGCTGAATTCAGCTTGATTAGAGCTTTTGATTGATATACAATTTTTTGAACTTTGACAAAGTTCTAAAAATATTTATGACATCATCAGTCCTATGATGTCATAATTGACATTTTCTTACGATTGTGTTAACTGAAATTTTTTCGTTGAATCTTACTAAATCGATCATACTGATTCCAAATCTGCAGTTGCCGAACCGTTATTTCATAAGGAAATGCCTTTTTGACACATGTCATTTTCCAAATGTCGAAAAAAAGTGGAGGAAGAAATTATGGATGTTCAAAGCTGTTTTTGTCAACCACTCTCCAAATATGGTGCTATTGTGGTCACATGATCCTAGAACAATGAGTTATTAACATGCTGATTGCCAATTAAATTTGAACAAAAGTCACAAAGGTTTGGTCATCATATCTTGTGTCGTTTTGGCGCAGTGTAGCAAAGTTTGGTTGGGGGGGGGGGGCGAAAAACGCCCCCATGTGAAATACAGTAGGGTTACATACAGCATTGTACCTTCATAAAATAAATGACTTACTGTCTTCAAAGAACATTCCATCTAAAACATCATCAGGGAATTTTCTTTTGCGTGTTCCTTTTGTTGTTGTTGTTGTTGTATCATTCCTGCACAAAGAAAAGAAAAAAATATTTGTAGCCTGATTCTCAACATAAGCTCGCAAATATCCAAATGACAAGAATTCTCAAAAGTTCTGAAGAATTCTTCGCATTCTGATAAGAAATCTGTATAAAAATTGTCTAAAAAATGAAAAAAATTTACATATAATAGAACCCTTACAGTCAAAGCAAGAGTAGTGTGACCGATTGAAAAGGATTATGCAAATATCAATCGTATAATAATCGAATGTTGGTTCTGAAGAATCAAAAAATAATAATATTTTGATTCTATTGACCGCCCTTGCGCTGTTGCAATTTGACAATAGTTAAGCGGATGTGTGTGCTTGAGCGAAACAAAACATTACACTCAATCACTTTAATAGTGAAGGCGCCTTACAGCACTTGTCATATCATTATTCGAATTGTTATTCGAATAATATTGCAAGGATGATTTGGAAGAATCAAATATTTTAGGATTATGCTGGTCATTAACTTCTCTTGCTTCGACTGTAAGAGCTCAAAAATTTTCTCAATAATTTTTGAAAGTTCTTTCAGCAGGAAAACATTATGGCCAGTAGCGCACAGAATGTTTAAAGATAAAACATATGTATAATTAACATGTAACTTTTAGACATAACATATGAACTATTTTGACCACGTATTCATTTACCACGGTTTTTAAATCGATGGGCAAAGGGCACATACTGTATGAGAATTCCCATACAGCAGGTGAAGATCATTGTACTGTTATCAAAAGGCATGAATGCCCAATATCAATATCATTTTGTTGGGAATTCTCAGATGGCCAAAAAATAAGAAACTCCAGGAAGTTCTTTATTTTATGCTCACATGTTTCCTGATCTTATTTCTGGGAAAGTACTTGCCAATTTGAACACTGGAAAGACTTGAAAACAAATAATCCTTGGGGTACAGATCTGATGATTTTTTAACAGTATTGGCCAGAATTCCCAGTTTCTTGTAAGAAATATGCATAGAAGGCAAAAAGTACTTTTTACCTAATCTAAATGCAATCAAAGCTTTAAATGTTCCAAAAATATGAAACAAGGGGCAACTTTTCCACACATTACTGAATCAAAGGTCATTTTTCTGATCACCAACTCTTTTCCTTCAAACATGGGTTTACTTAGCATTGAAGGAGGTGCTTTGTCAGATCCTGACTATATTGCTCTTCTGGAGAATCTGTAGTGCAAATAGCCCCTCTGCCCGTGACATAATTTAGCCCTGATTTTTCATCTTAATGTACAGCAATCAGTTGCTTACGTGTGGTTGTTCACCAACACATGACAGTTGTCAATGTGGTCTTTTAACAGTCCAATTGCAATTTTTTTGTTGCACTGCAGGCATGGAACTTCAGGTCCTGCATCTGGATCAACCTGAAAATGACATCAAATAGGAATTAGAAGCAGGGTCGTCTGAACTGAATAAAGGAACCAAATCTATAATTAGATTGTCTGTGCAAACCCAAGTTCAGTGGCAAAAACAGACTTTTACTTCCATTCAGTAAATATAATACTTTTTGAGATGAAACCAAAAATCCTTTGCACTTCCAAAGTATCCACTAAGGATACACAAATAAATGATCTAAAAACATGGCATTTCTTGAGTTATGGTAGGGGTAAATGGGTTATCCAAACAAATACTGTTATGATATATTTGAATGCAAGGCTTTTTTGCAAAATCATTGTTAAATCTGTATGCCAGCCTCAAGTTAAGTTTAGCATGAGAGTTGTTTAGCATTAGCATTGTTAAATCTGTATGCCGCCCGCACTCACTGCGCATTCTCCACGCGCACACGACGACATCACAGAGTCACGACGACATCACATAGTCACGACGACATCACAGAGTCACGACGACATCACAGAGTCACGACGACGTCGCAGAATCACGACGACTCCGCAGAATAACGACGACATCACAGAGTCACGACGACAACACGTAGTCACAACTGCAACACATTTTTGTCACGATTACCGCTTCATACTCTTTTGACAATTGCCCTTTTCACCACCGATGCTACTCCTCAACAGAAGGCGCTAGTATGCACCAGTGAATTGTTGTGCTGTTGGATTGTTGTTGAATCCTCCTGCAGATCGTACTGCACCAAACAATAATTCCAAATGGTCTTGACTGAGCTTGTACGTTAACAAGAAGCGCAGAGGTGCTTCCACAGGTTCAACAAAATCATGGAATGTTCCTGTGACAATTTTGATTGCAAGAAGAAATCCAACAAAAGCCTGTTTTGCGACGTGTGGTATACACTGGCTGCCCAGATGCATCTTTCAAACAGAGGATGTAATCATAGGCCTTATCAAGGAATGGATCCCAAGCTCCTTTGTTTTTAATACTCAATGCTGATTTGAATCCTTTCGCACATGGATTACGGGAATTAGGGATGTCAAAAAGGCGATCAATTACACACATGAAATCCACAGTTGCCTCTGATCCCTCAAACTCCTGAAGCTTGAGAGTAGTGCAGCAATATTCAATGGCATCAGCAACACTTGAACTGAAAGACTGAGCGGCAAGATTGACTTTCCTCTTCTGCTGTCTCCATTGGATATGTGCTAACTTCAACTTGTTTTCCAAGCGCAATCCTTCCTCATCTTGAAGCTTTTTGAAGTTTTGCAACATACTGCCAGTAGATTTTGTTACCATTTTTATCAATGAAAATGCCTCCATCACCAAGCGTATTTGTAACAAGTTTCAGCATATGACAGACATCTAACAGAATGTAGATTTTCTTACTTGGATCAAGAGGATTGAGAAAGCATGCTTTCAAATCAGGAGGTGTGAGACGTGCACCAAGCTCTGTCAACATAGGAAAGTGACACGCAGGACCATCACATGCCAAAGAAACAACAATGACTCCAGCATCATGCAATCTTTGAATACAAACTTTGACAAGATTTGCACGTTCCAACCCACTGAGTACATCGAGAAAGAAATAAGCACAATGAATTTTCCATGCACCATTCACACTTACAACCATCAAAACAAGCGGCAAGTGTAAAACACAGGTTGACAGGTTGACAGGTTTAACAGGTTCCAGGTTGACAGGTCACCAGGTTGACAGGTTACCAGGTTTACAGGTTGACAGGTTACAGGTTGACAGATTACAGGTTGACAGGTTTACTGGTTGAAAATTCTACAAGTTCACCTATCAGACTTTGGAACATCAAATAATTTGACAAAGGTATGGAATGGTGAAAACAAATGGAAAGCAAAATTGGAAAGCAACAAAACTTGGCCAAATGATTACAGTCAATTATAATCATGGAACAGCAACGATTGCCATCATCAGCAGCAGCCACATGCATTTGATGGAGATTGGCACAGACAATTTTAAATGAAACAATTTGAAAACTTTGATAATAAATTTTAAGACATCTACTAATACCCCTTTCATTCAAAATATGACCTCTCTTAAAAAAATCTGCCATACCACCAAAATCTTGAGAGGCTCTAACACTGAAAAATGTTTTAACTTGTCCGTGAATCGGAAATGCGATTCCACTTGTTTCTTTATTTTAAGACACAATACAATTCAATCAGGTAAGACAAAGGAGTGATCCCCCTTGCAATTGATAAAATATCTGGTGTAAGAAACTTTTGGAACTGAATCTTTGTATTGATCTAAAGTCCATGTGTTATTCTCACTGCAGAAATTTGACTGTTATATTGATGTTTTATCCTAAGCTTGTAACAAGGTAAAATTAGCTTTTCAAATTTGATACTCAAGTCAAGAAAATTGCCAGGTCCTAAGCTTTTATTTCAAAATTGCTCATTTCCTGCAAGGAAACTCATTGTACTCCTCAAGAAACATTTCATAGTTGTGCAGAAATCTTCCAAAATTGCATATTGTACTCTAACCTGTCAACCTGCATTTTCTCCAACCTGTAACCTGTCAACCTGTAAACCTGGTAACCTGTCAACCTGGTGACCTGCCAACCTGGAACCTGTAAACCTGTTAAACCTGTCAACCTGTAAACCTGTGTTTTACACTTGCCGCAAAACAAGAGCATCCTTAGCACCTGGAGAAGAATCATAACCAACATAACCACGGAACCTTTTACCGTCCCAAGAGACATGCTTCTTTATGGCCATTTCATCAAGCATCAAGGAACATAGTACTGTTTTGCCATCCTTTTCAGCTTCTTGAACCTTAGCAGAAAGAGCCTGGAAGGCCGGCTTTGTAAAGCCAGGCTCAGCTAGGACTTTGCTGTACCATCTTCTGACCTGGGATTGGTGGGGGAGAGCAAGATTAAACGTTTTTCTGACAAACTCATCACAGCTGTTACGCCTTATTGTTTACGTGGAAGTCAATTCTTTGATTCTAACAGGCCTTCGGTCCAAATTCGCGGAATTCATCAAACTTTTCAAACCGTGTATTTCTGATAAAGAAGTCGGAAATATAATGAGCTTTAAAGGAAATAAAAGATCAAACTTTTGTCTACTTACATGACCAAACTGTTATCAAATTGATTTCTCCAGGAATTCAAGAAAAATTTTGATTGCATCACCACTTTTTCGACGATCGCAGATTTAGGCCCAAACAACCGCTCGGATTTTTGGCTCGCGCTTCAAAACGCAAAAAGATAATTATTTCAAACCTCTTGAATACATTAGTTTGATAACGAGGCTTTAACAATGTTGCTGGCCAAGAAATGGCTGATGTTGCCAAGCAACCGAAAAAACCGTTAGGAAACTTTGGCGTGCGCGCGCATGCCGATGATCTTTCAATTTTCTTCTTGGCCACAGCTGTAGGTGTACTCTAACCTTCCTTCAATCTTTTAACATTATTTTGGTTTTTATCAATTGTTCGTGGAGACAGCGCGAGCGCCCTTTCGCGTGGCGATCACAGATCAAATTTTTCTAATCGTGAGAATCGCGAGGTTCATGGCGGCCGGCTGCGCAGAGGCTTCGCAGTTCGCAGAATGGACGGCAACACAGAAGAGGTGAACCTTCGAAAGGTAGGTCTTACTGAACAATGTTTAAAGGACTTTTCTTTGATTATACCTGTGTGTGATGCTAAAACTGTTACAAATGGCATAATTCTACACTTGAAGGGCAAATCTTCGATTCAAGACCTCTACAAAATTATCGAAAAACTTTTGCCAGTGCCAGCCACAACATCTCAGGGGGAACCTTCTGCCTTAAATGAAAATAGTTTTAAGAAGACACTCAAAGTTTTAGAAGTAACTGTAAAATGACTTAATAAGAGTAAGAAAAACCATGATAGGGTAAATGATCTTTTGGCTGAACCATTCAATTTAGCTCCTAGTTTAGTTGTAGGGAAGGAATTAACACCGCGGAAAAGGAAGCTGGTGGAGGAGAAGAAGCATGTTGAGGGTGAGTGCAAAAAGTCTCAGGCTGCTGTTAAGAAACTCAAATTAGACCATAATGAGCAGGTAAGCCATCATGCAGCTGAGACTTGTAGGTTGAACAAAGACCTTGGTGTGGCAGAACAACAGATATCAACACTGACTAAGCAAATGGGTGAACTAAGTATTGAGCTTAAAACCTATAAAAAAAAGGTTGGAGGTCTTAAAAGCAAAATATCACAAATCAAAAGTAGTAGAAATATTTTATGTGCAACCAGTAGGACTGTTCAGACTGACATGTCAGGTGTATCTAAGGATTTCATCTCTGTTAGTTCAACAAATAATAATAAGGATATCTTTCAGGGTACAAAGTTCTATGGTGCAGTTGATAAGAAAAAAGTAAGTAGCGGCCGCTTTGAAACATATGCAAGAATTAATTCTTTACAGCCAAACTCTGCTGTCTCAGACAAAGTGTTGAGTGATCGGGCCAAGCTTTCATTTGATATATTAGGAGCAATTTCTGGAGGTGACTTTGATGATAATAATGAGAAGCATTTACTTGTTGTCAAATTAATGCAACAAAATTTTAGTTTTTTCCAGGATGCAGCTGATGCGGCAGGTCTCTTCAAACAAGGTAAGGTCTCTGTCAAAGATGCCATAAGCATCAAAGCACTAGCGCGGTTAAGTATGAATAAGATCAGGGATTTACGTACTTGTTTATCTAAACTAGGTTGCAACTTTTGGCCATCGGAAAGCAAAATGCGAGCCGCTGAGAAAATTGAAACAGAACATGTAACAGGTGATTCGTCAGTAGAGAGTGGCTTGATGTCTTTGAAAAGGACAGCTACTTGCGAGCAAACTGAAATGCTCCCTTACATTAGAGTAAACAATCTGAGCCAGTTTCTTAACGAGATAGTTGATAATTTACCAGGTGAACATGATCCAAAAGTATTTGATAATGAGATCTGGATTCTTTTTGCAGGTGACAAGGGTGGCAGCACCATGAAATTTCACGTTGAAATAATCAATAGCATCAATTCCGGCTCTGTAGATAATGTCCACCTTTTTTGCATGTTTGAGGCAGCAGACACCCTTGAGAACATGTGGAAAGTTTTCAGCACATTTCGTGAACAGATTGTTGCTATTCAAAGAGATCACTTTTGTATTAATGATAGGAAAGTTAAGGTTTTCCTAGGGGGTGACTTTCACTTTTTAGGTGATATGTTAGGTTACCAAGGGTCAGCAGCAACATTCCCTAGCAGCTTAGACTTAGTTACTTTGGAACATTTAAGAAATCATGGAGGGCAACCACATACCCCTCAGAATTGTAAAATTGAAGTAAGATCTGTTGAAGATTATCGCATGAATTATAACGAAAATCTTTGTGATCCTAGGTCAAATGGCAACATGAGAGAAAATGGCAAGTACCATAACAGTGTCATTGAGCAAATGCTTTTTCCAATTGATAATCTTGATTTCATAGTGCCCCCTACTTTGCATATTCTCCTAGGTATAACCCTTCTGTTATATAACCTGTTGTTGAGATTTTGTCAGCAGGTTGATCAAGAAGATGGGGGTGCAACAATGGTAAGAAACAGAGAAGAAAGGCAGACAAAGATGCAAGAATGGCAGGCAAGTTCTTTATTGTTGTCCGAGAAGTTTCAAACGTTACAGAACATAAGAGAAGCAGTCATTGAGACTGAAAACCGTATAGCTAGGATTGAGGCCGTTTTGAATAGCAAATTTGATGATAATGTTAGGATTGCAAGGCTATCAGAAAAAGCATCTAGCAGAAGGAAAGCTCATGAGAAATGTAATTCTCTTATTTGTTGCATTACTGCATTAGATACTTCTGTAAACTGGGTTCAATGTGATAATTGTGACAATTGGCTGCATACTATTTGTGAATGTTTTACCCCCGAAGAAGAATTCTCTGTCAACAATATTGAAACATACATCTGCTTGAATTGTAGGGACATTGGTAAAGAGGATTTGGTAAGAATTTTGAAGGAGAAAATGGCTCATAACCTGAATGAGGAAGATAATTTGCGATTGGAAATTGTTGATCTTAAGTTGATGTGTGATAAACTTAAGTCTGAGAATGAATCTGAAATGGGCTTTAGAGAGAAATTGCTAAACGATAAACTAGAAGATCTTAAGGTTGCTTGCCAGGCGTATCATGGCAATGTTTTTGTAGGAAACCATTGCAAAATCGTACTGAAAAATTATGAATTATTGTGCGGTGTTGTTTCTGACAAGTTAGATATGCATGTGAAAATCACAAAAGTTTTTGGCATGTTCAGCCAGATCTGCCCATATCTCTTCTTGAAAAGCAGGCTCCTTACTTCAGATGAAGTTGCAACTGTTAAGGAATTATGTACACAGTTTGGCAAGTTTTCCCAGTTTTGTTTCCTGAAGTCAACGTTACTCGTAAAATTCATGAACTTTTTTTTAATGTACCACGCTTTTTATCTAGGTTCAAGACCGTTGGAATGATGTCCGAGGAAGAAGGTGAAAGCCTCCATGCATCCATAAACTGTGAACTGCGAAACCTGTACTCGGTGCGTGATCCCGCTGAGAAGTTAGCATTGCTTTTGAAGCGTCATGAATTACGATCAAAAGCCCCAAAGTCCCTCTTGAAGCGGCAACCACGTTTGTGCAGCACCTGTAAAGATAGCAATCAAGTGAGGATATCTTTGCGCGGGGGGAAAGATGGGAAGCGTCATTGTCCAAAGTGTAGCCCTGAAAAATTTTAGACCAAAAATAGCAGTCTTCACAGAACTATGCCTTCAGAGTTTTTCTATCTTATATTTTTCTGTTTCTTTTAGAGTTTTCTGTTTTTTTGTTTCTAAATTTTTGAGTTTCCAAATGTTGCTACACTTATTTAGCTGTGTTTGTTTTATATTGTTTTGTTAAAGGTTCATTCACAGTGCTCCTAAAAATTTCAAATTTCTTCTTAATATATTGAGTTGTGCTTGTTGAATATAGTTTACTTCAACCCAAATTGTTGTGTTGTGTTTGTTTGTTGAATATGTTTATGTTTGTCAACCCAAATTGTTGCATTCAAAGTTCATTCACAGTGTTCCTAAGAAGTTCCAATTTCTTCTTGATATATTGAGTTGTGCTCGTTGAATATAGTTTACTTCAACCCCAAATGTTGCATTCAAAGTTCATTCACAATGTTCCTAAAAATTTCAAATTTGTTCTTAATATATTGAGTTGTGTTTGTTGAATATACTTTACTTCAACCCAAATTGTTGCATTCAAAGTTAATTCACAGTGTTCCTAAAAATTCCCAATTTCGTGTGTTGAATATATAGTTTACATCAACCCAAATTGTTGCATTCAAGGTTCTTTTGCCACGTTTATTTAAATTTTGGAATGCTGGTGGGTTTCTTGAGATGTGTTTGCTGCTAATTTCAACCCTTAGGGTATTTGAATAACACTAAGTCAGGTTCTTTAGTGATCTGCTGAGAGATTTCGACAGAGACACACCAATGACCAAGGGAAGCACCAAAGCATTATTATCAGTTTATCAAACTATTTTCCTAAAATTCGAGACTATCAGAGATTGAGAAATCATTTTTAGTATTTCCTACAGACTATCTATGGAAAATTTGATACTGTATAGTGTATGCAGTAAATTGAACCTAATTCATGGATGGAATAGCAAATAAAACAGAATCGTCTTAAATTCTAGCAAGTTAAAGTCCATTGTAACGGAGTTCATTGATTTTTAACTTCCCTACAAGAAACATCATTCAGGCCATTCTGTACTCACGAGTGGAAAGTCCTTGGGAACTGCTTTTTGACCGCAGCTTCTTCATCCTCGCTTCCTTCACTGTCACTCTTGATACAGTCGCCTTCCCCTTTCTTCTTTCTTCGCTTGCTACAACCATGTGCACAGCACTGTGTTCCGTTTTCCACCATCTTGATTCGCACTCCAAACACTGTTTAGTACACAGCTGTGGCGCGAGAGTGGTCACACAAAGATGGCGTCGATCAAAATACGCGGGCTTCAATTTTGGCAGTGCGGAAACAATGGGTTGCTCGATCCAGTCTTTTTTTTGGGATCAGTGGATGTCTGCGATGGTGTCATGGGCAAAATGGGGAGTGTCCATCCACAGGTTTAAAAATCTTTTGTCATGGCACATACGGGTTTTAGACCTCTCCTTAGTTAAAGGCATGACAAGGTGCGGTGGTTCACATGTACCTTCCTTTCCCCAGACAAAAATAGGCCCATTGCAAATCCTCTCTAAAATTGTCTCTGAGATGAAATCTTGGTATTGATGACAGATTTTACTGTTCTCAAAAATCATCCTTGGTGGACTTGGGGAATTAGAGTGGTTTCCTTTAAAATCACCTTTGAAACATTTGAAGAATGGATAGATCAAAACACCTTCCGAAATGTACCTCAAAACTTCGTCTTTCTTATAAGAACCATGTAATATCGCATCCCATGCATTGAAATGATGATAGACTTCACCTGCGACAAAAAAGTCGGGATTTCTGAGTGTCACATTGTTTTCAGAGGCCTTCATTCTTTCGTGTTTTACCAGATCAGTTGTAGACAAGGGTTCCTGGATGCTCTCTCTGGAGGGTCTTCCATCAAGAGTGCACAGTTTGATATCTTTCATAAATCGCGTATCTAATCCTTGTGTGATATTTGCCACTGCAGTTTTAAATACAGCCAACTGAAAAAAAGGATTAAAGAGCGTTGTAAAGTAGATGGGAGACTTCCAGTTCCGAGAACATCCAGAACCCAGCCAGAAGCCAAGTAAAGGCACTTAGTTGAACCCCTGGATGGGAGGAAATAAAGAGAAGAAACTTCCTGATAAAAGAATACAATTTGAATGGCTATAGGTCAATGCAGGCCTTAAGAAACTGGAAACAGATGCAGTGGTTCAAGTAAAACTGTGAAACTAGCAAACTCGGCATATTTACTCATTCACTCAAACCAGAAAAGTAAGATGAGACAAGGCAAAAAAAACCGGGCAAGCTCAGATAGTGAAACAATAAACTCTTTTCTCTCTTAAGCTTCTTTAATTGCATCTTAACTAACTACAAAATAGTTAACAAAACTCTAACTACTATTTGTATGTTACACAACTGTTTGATACAGTTCAAGTCTGAATCCCTTTCGCTGGTGTTCCATTGTTCTCTTGTGGTAGCAGTAATGGCTGATGTGGCCCCTTTGTCCACAGAAGAACAAGTAAGATGTCCAACTCCTCTAATGTTATGGTAAGGACTAAATCTTCTAGGCTGATTGGGGAAGAGGGGTGGGGGTAGTGGTGGAGCTTGGGATGTTTGGACTCCTGTCTGACTGAAAACCGCGAACCTGAGATGAGACGAGACGAGACTAGTATGGAGGAAACACATAGTTAGGAACAGGCAAGGATGAAGGGGCTGCATATTTAGGGGCTTGTCAATTTTGTTTACTAATTCTATCAACTTCTCGTAATCTTTATCACTAATCAATGTAAGAATATAGTTTTTGACTTGTTCCTTCGGTGAGGATACTCTTACTTGTAGAGTTGAGTATGCGCTCCTAAGATAGTGAGCCTTTTTGTCTTTGAAATCAACAGCGACATTTTTGAACTGCTCCACCATGTCTAACACCTTATATTTATAAAGTCTTCCATTTGAGGAAAGCAGTACTGAATAATTCCTTTCTTGAGCGAAGATACTGATACGATACCGATGCAAAGATAAAAATCAACAAAAGTTGTATGCAATGTCCTAAGAAAATCCCCAACAAAGACCGCTGAACGGATTCATATCAACAAACCCTTGCAGCAAACAACGAAACTGCTGAACGAGCGGCAAAAGTTTCATCCAATATCCTAAGAAACTCCGCATTAATGGTTACTTTGATAATAAAGAAATAGGAGGAAAAACCTCTCAAGGTTTACAATGTCAAGTATGACTAAAGCCACTGTGTCAATCTACCCCCACAGAGGTTTTGTCCTCGCGCTTCCGAAATTGGTGAAAAACGCAACATAAGCATCTTTTAGCGCAAATTTAGACATTCTGGCGAAATAGGCGAAAACAATTGCTAGAAAATTGGGCAGTAGTGCAGCCGCCCAAAATTTCCTAGCACGAACATACAACAACAACGTTTAAGGTTGGTGATTGGACTGAAAAATACTTAATTTTTTTCCGGGCAAATGCACCTGTCACACGACCGACGACCATGGAAAGAAAAAGTGGCAGAAAATGGTGCCGGGTGGGTGGGGAAAAGAACAGGAGGCACTGAACCATTAGCTCTCTCTCTGGCTGACGATAGTACACAAATGATAAACAACAACTTACCTCCTTTTATACTAGCAACAAAAAGCAGACATTCCACGTGCAGCCACTGAGCAAAATGTGTAAAGTTACTGCCAACAACTTTATCACAATGAAAAAGATATAGCCATGGTCACAAGGGACTCAGCCCTATTGTGTAAGAAACTAAAAAACATCACGTTCCATAAATTGCAATTAAATTTCATTCAATCGCCATTTAATGGTTCGTTGGATAATAAAATATAGGAGGACAAAACCTCTCAAGGTTTACAATGTCAAGTATGACCAAAGCCACTCTATCAATCTACTCTCACAGAGGCTTTGTCCTCGCGCTTCCAAAATTGGTGAAAACGCAACATAAGCATCTTTTAGCGCAAATTTAGACATCATCTGAGAGAAAACGCCCTGATTCCAAACCCAAAACACATTTCTGTGATGCTTCTTCCAAAATTACATCTCGAGAGTTGCAGCTTCTTAGAAAAAAACCGTCGTTTTACTTTACAACACATCCTGAGGAAACACAAAGAAAACATCCTGTGGCTTCCACATGCCAAAATGTTTCCAACAAATATCACTTGATACATATTTGTCATGCTATGTTGTTTCACGTCGAATTTATGTGATAGCCCTCTCTATGTCAACCAATTGTCATGATAGTTTCCCTATCTCAACAATTTGTGACGATAGTCTTCTCAATGTCAACAGTTTGCTGTGATAGTCTTCTCTATCTCGACAATTCGCTGTGACAACCATCTCTATGCCGACAATTATCCATGATAGTCTTCTTTATGTTGACAAATTGCCGTGATAGCCCTCTCTATGTCATCAATTTGCTGTGATAGTCTTCTCTATCTCGACAATTCGCTGTGATAGCCATCTCTATGTCGACAATTATCCATGATAGTCTTCTCTATGTTGACAAATTGCCGTGAAAGCCCTCTCTATGTCAACAATTTGCCACGATAGTCTTCTCAATGTCAACAATTTGCTGTGATAGTCTTCTCTATCTTGACCATTCACTGTGATAGCCATCTCTGTGTCAACAATTTGCCGTGATAGTCTTCTCTATGTTGATAAATTGTCTTGATAACCCTCTCTATGTCAACAATTTGCTGTGATAGTCTTCTCTATCTCAACAATTTGCTGTGATAGCCATCTCTATGTCGACAATTTGCCATGATAGTCTTCTCTATGTTGACAAATTGCTGTGATAGCCCTCTGTATGTCGACAAATTGTCATGATAGCCCTCACTGTGTCAACAAATTGCTGTGATAGCTCTCTCTGTGTCGACAAATTGTCGTGATAGCCCCAACTATTTTGACAAATTGTTCTGATAGCCCTCACTATGTCGACAAATTGCTGCGATAGCCCTCTCTATGGCAACAATTTGCCGTGATAGTCTTCTCCATGTCAACAAATTGCCATGGTAGCCATCTCTATGTTGACAAATTGTTGTGCTAGCCCTCACTATTTCAACAAATTGTCGTGATAGCCCTCACTATGTTGACAAATTGTCATGATAGCCCTCACTATGTTGACAAATTGCTGTGATAGCCCTCACTATTTCAACAAATTGCCGTCATAGCCCTCTCTATGTCCACAAATTGTTTTGGTAGCCCTCGGTACTTTGACAAATTGTCGTGATAGCCATCAGCATGTTGACAAATTGCTGGATAGCCCTCACTGTTAACCTAGACGAAGAAACAGTGTTTCAACCCATAAAGCAGAGAAGGGAGGCAGTATTACATCTTTTGAAAGAAGATCCAATTAAAACCACTCACATCGTTACAAGGGCCAACGTCATTAAGGATCTGGTAAAAATATGTAACAATGTCCCGGAACTGAAAGAGACTGTTCCTCTGTTAAAATTTGCAAACAACGATGCAGTGGGAGATGGAGTCTCAAGGGATGTATTCACAACATTTTTCCAAGCTTTCTGCAATGAGAAGTGTGAAGGAGCCAGTCAATGTGCACCCAGTTGCTTTGGAAATGCAGAAACATACAAACACTTCCGTCAGATAATCACACAGCCTTCATTGCGTTCAACATATTTCCCATTCAGTTTTCAAAAGCAGCTTTCTTCTATCTCCTGTTCAACAAGGTAGATGATGATATTCTTCTTGATTCATTCAAAGAATTTTCACCACTAAATGAAGGGATTACGCTTGCCAGGGTGATGGACGCATATGTAATAAAACTCCAATACCAGGGGTTATTATAATAAAAGAACTCCTATGTGTATCTTTATTATGTTTCCAACAATGTAGTTTCCTGCATTATTTTACTTTGATGGTACCTGAGTTGCTTCAAAGAGCACTGCGATGTTCATGAGGTTACGTGGAAGTAGATATGGATATACCATAAATGCTCGAATAAGCAAAACAAGAAGCCGAACGGCTTGAAGTCGATACACGTATCTTTTTTATAAGAAACTCAACTGTCAGATCGCCAAAAAATTAAGAAACTCCAGTACTGGGAAAATATAACTTAAGAAACTATTTATTTTTAACAAAGGAAATCCTTAACATACTTTACCTTAATTCACTTGTTTCTTGTATCATATTACTCACAATGTACTTGAGTGATGCCTAAACATCGGAAAATTGTTAAAAAAACATTGTTTTGAAAATTCAGACAGGCGCAGCAAATGAACATGAAGATTGTTATGGCACCTTTAAGAAACTCGTAAGAAACTCTGAGTTCTCAAGATCTGATAATTTTAAGAAACTCTCAGTACTCGCCCAAATTCTTAGTTTCTTATCTTATAAAGAAATACATGTATGGAAATATTTTGGATAGGGGATATCTCATTGAAATTTTCCATTGAAACAAATATAATTTACGTATATTTTTTTGTATGAGAAACGAAGAATTTGGGCCAGTACCCCGGGTGGCGTACTTAGTATATTTTGCTGACGGGATGTGCACTCCTTCCCGGGTATTGTTTTTGCCCCTTTCTTCAACATCGGGCATCGGAGGAAGGCAATTTTCGTAAAGCCGGTTGTCAAAAGTGTTATTTCATTGTTTTCCTATGAAGTTTTTAAACTTTTGAGTATGCTTTTCACCGATTTTTTTCAAAGCCGGCTATCATTTTGAGGGAAAAGTTCTAAAGCCTGGTGAAAAAGTTATTTCTTGGAGTGCATACTCCTGTACAATTTAAAGTCAAGTAGCCCCCGGGGCCAGTACCTAAAGTCATCATTTCAACAGCGATCAGATAACAGCTTTTGTTTCATGATGAAAGACCCGACTTTGCTTGTCAGAATGAGAGCAACAGGCGAGAACAACGAGGATTAAGAATTCTTTTGTTCTTCACTGTCATTGACGTCATACAGTGAAAACCCGAGGCAAACCGCGGGTGAAACAATTGCTTACGTAGCGCGGGAAAGTTGAGTTTCTGACATTCAGCCGAAATTAAAGACTCTACACTACGTGTATCGTCAATAAGAAACGCACAAGGAACTATGGGACCCATACGAAAATGCTAAGGAACTATAGCTAAGAATCAGTTGCTGCTTTGACTGTGTTATCCCTCACTTTCTGTTATTGATGATTTCATTGCTATCTTACAGTTACTACTTTGTGTTTGTTCTTGTTAAGTTTGATCCTAAGATCACAGCTGTTACGCGACATTGTTTGTATGGAAGTGAAGTCTACCCAAATTTCCTCTACAACAGGCAGCACGCCTTGATTAGGGAGTCACTAATTCAAGATTCAAAATCCGGAATTCAAGATTCCACTAATTTAAGATCCGGAATTCAAGATTCACACTAATTCAAGATCCGAAGTTCAAGATTCACACTAATTGAAGATCCAGAATTCAAAATTCACACTAATTCAAGATCGGGAATTCAAGATTTACACTAATTCAAGGTCCAGAATTCAGGATTCACAACCAATTCATCTTTTTTTAAGAAACTAAGGTTGCAGAAACTAAGATGTCTGAAACTTGGAATTCTTTTGAAAACTCTTTAAAAGCAAATGTTGATATTCCTGGTTATAGCTATTTTCCTCAACAGTCCCATAGTCAAAATGGTGGTGTTGCACCCTACGTGAAGTCAGGACTTACTCCAATTCCTAGACCAGATCTAAAAAGGGATAGCACTGATTTTGAGTCAGTTTGGGTTGAAGTTGAGAATAATAATGGAAAAAATTACTTATTCTGTTGTGCCTACCGGCATCCAAGCTCAGTTATTGACACTTTTAATGAGTATCTGCAGGAGATTTTGTCCAATCCAGCTGTGTGTAACAAACAAGTTTTTATCCTTGGAGACTTCAATGTTAACCTTCTGAATTATAACTCTGACACTCCTACTACAAATTATGTGAATTTTCTCTTCTCGAAACAATTTCTTCCTAATATCATTCATCCCTCCAGGACATCTGGAAATTCTTCTACCCTTATTGATAATATCTTTTCAAACATCACAGACAATGAAACCGTAAGTGGTAACATTATGACCCAAATAACAGATCATTTCCCACAACTCCTGATCACAAAGCAAGCAGGTTTGTCCTATAAGAATTGTACATATTTTAATCATGATTTCTCCAAAGTTAATGAAGAAAATCTTCTAAATGACTTTGCAAGTCTTGACCAAAGCTACATGAATGACAGTAATTCTGATGTAAATACTAAATTCAATAGATTTTTATCCAGCCTTGATGAATTAGTTAAAAATCATGCTCCACTAAAGAAACTGTCAAAGAGAGATATTAAATTTAGGAATAAACCATGGATTAAGGGCAGAATACAAAAAATGATGCGTATAAGAGATAAGATACCGATAAAGCTAAAAAGGAATAATGACCAGTCTGTTTTAGATCTTTATAAAAAGTTTAAGAAATCGGGTTACAGAATCCTTGAGAGAAAGTAAAGCTAGCTATTTCTACAATTACTTTCAAAAAAACAGTAACAACATGAAGCAATTGTGGTCAGGGATTAAATCAGTTATAAGCATTAGAAAGTCAAGCAATATTAATGTGATAAATAAACTTAAAGATTCAAATGGTATCATTAAATCAGATCCTGCTGTTATTGCTAACATCTTACTTTGTTACAGTTTCTCGTGATATCACTAAAAATATCCCAAGATCTAACAAGTCACCCATTAATTTCATGGGTGATAGAGTTCAAAACTCTTTCTTCGCTGCACCTTCTTTCCCAGTTGAAATATCTGACATAATTTCGCTCCTAAAATCTGGAAAGTCATTGGGCCCTAACAGTATTCCTACTAAAATATTGAAGCTTCCTTCTCCCTTGACATCTTCTCCATTATCACAAATTATAAATGAATCATTGCAATCTGGGGTATTTCCAGACAAGATGAAGCTTGCTAAAGTAATCCCACTCTTCAAAAAAGGTTGTCCCCTTACAGCATCAAACTACCGACCAATTTCACTTCTCTCAGTCTTTAGTAAAATCATAGAAAAGATGATGTATGAACGTCCAGTGACGGATCCAGGGTAGGTCCACTGGGTCACTGGACCCAGTCAAAAACTGTTGAAGAATAACTTAACTTTTCAGTCAGAATCTCTTTTGTGTGAGATGTATTTTGAAAATATGAGATTGTAAATTACTGTATCTAAAGTAGTAAGCAAGAAGGTCAAGTTCGTTTCGTTTAGAGTAAGATTTGATCCAAGAGCTTGAGTCAGTGGTCCGGTGATTATGCCTATGGTGAGCACACATCCAGCGATGATGCTACGTGAATGGCATTTACAGCAAATATTTGATTACAATGGTTTCAAATATGATGTCAATCCCTTTTGTGAAGAGCTCATGGACCCAGACAGATCTTTATAGCTGTATTCATCCCTATTGTCACGTCAGAAAACTTCCAAATTTAGCCGAATGTGGACCCAGCCACTGCGGCGGATTCCGCAGTGGCTGGGTCCAAAATGGGCTAAATTTGGAAATTTTCTGATGTTGCAACAGAGATGAATACAGCTATAAATATCTGTGTGGGTCCACTAAAATGAATAAGCTCTTCCATTGCACCATATCAGATCAAATAACGTTTCGTCGAGCAGACAAGGCGGAACAGAGAAAAGCTACCACTGCACAGTGGGCCAGAGGGTGGACAAAAATAAAAAAATGAAAAAATTTAAATAATAGTTTTATCAGTGGAAATTGATATCATATGCCTCATCGAGTAAGGAAATCACATTCAACGTTATCGAAAACATTGCTTTCTATTAATTAATCAATTTCAAATCACGGGATGCTAACTGTTATTGAATACTTCAAGCCGTTAACTGTTTTCAACTTCAAATTTACCAACTGCGTCTTCAGGCACCGATTTGTCTGCAAGCGGCATTTCGATAGCATCTTCATAACGTTCACAGGCAGTGATCTAAGTGTAACTGACTGCATTTCGATTGAGCACAGACTCCTATTCCAAAATTGTGATTTTGTTCAAAGTACTTTAGAAACACGTTGCTGCACTTTGTACGCTGTGTTTTAAAGCTAAGTTCAAAATTTCGCTTGTAAACGCCAAACGTCTTCTTTGTATATTTACAAGCACTGAAGCATCCTCTAACCGTTTGACTTACATTTGGCTGCCGAGAGGTGCCGTAGAAAATACAACGATGGTTATTGCCACGGCAAAATTGAGGTGTATAGGGAATAGGGCACTGCTGAATAACTCTCAGATTGATGTCAAATTCTATTCATTTTTTATGCCAAGTCTATTTCAAAGCCTGTCCTTGTTTAAGAATCATTTCAGATTATAGATTTATAGTCATTAATTCTGCTTTCCTTATTATGGGTACGTACTTATCAGAAGTTATTTGATGCATTGACTTTGGCTGTTTCAAATAAGCACTTAGCAGAATTTTCCGACAACTGCACAAATAACTAAGCAAAGAAATTTTGTCCTAACGACGTTTTTCTTCGTATGTTTCCAACTTTTATAGCATTCTTTACCATTTTATGCCTAATGCGATTTATGTCCTAAAAAATCGTAATCTGGCCCACTGTGCACTGTGGAAGGAATTGAGAAAGATGAAGGAGAGCGAGAAGGCCGACACTTATCTGATTTACGTCAAGTTTACAACTTTTTAACGACATCGAAGGACTTTATGTATACTTTAAGCTGAGTTAGTTTTCAAAATGACATTTGACTCCAAACACAAGCATCGCAGAAAACTTCATTTATGACTTTGGGGATTTAGAGTATCCAAAGTCATGACTATGGAATCGAGTATGGAATATCATGCAGCTCTAAAGTTATTTAGTTTTGAATCATAATTTACATTTTTTAGTGTATTAACCAGTTCAGTTCAGTTCAGTTCAGTTTTCATTTTAAAATTCACAACATACAAGTTTCAATATAAAATACATTAAATACAAGAATACAGATATATATATAAAAAAAAAACAATACAAACACCTAAATTAATCTAAGAAAGAGAAACCTGTATGTGGGGAATTCCTTAAAGGAGGAGCTCTCAATAGATAAACTAATCGAGGAGAGAGCACCCCCTGTGTTAAAAAATCCATATTTCAGTATATCAAATGATTCCAAAAGTTGCGTAATGTGCAAGAGACCCAGAGTGACCGCAGCGACCCCAAGCCCACGGAGCCCACTCCAGGCAAAAAACCCAAATCCACAGCTAACGCCAAGGAAGGGTTCTATACCCAGAGCAGGCCCCAAAAGCAAGAGCCCACCAAAGCCACTCCAAGGTCAGCATGCTTTAGAGAATTGTGAGATTTACAATCTTGACTGAAAAGTGCAACCAGAAACGAATATTTAGTATTTTGTTGAGAACAGATGGACTTTCAATTGCTGGCGAAAACGTAACTTTGAGGGGCATTGCTTGATGATGATAGGAAGTTCATTCCAGGATTTCGCACCTGTATATATGACAGATCTTATTCCATATTGCAACGTATTTCTACGATTTAAGAAAATGCCACCCATACGTGCCTGCCTGGTATCATATTGATGAACAGAAGACAACAAAGTAAAATAATCATGAAAATATGAGGGAGAAGTTTTGTTAATACATTCATACACAAAAGAAAGGAGCTTTAAATAAAATAAATCATATAACTTAAGAATTTTCAACTCTGAAAAGATTGGGGGAGAAGGAGCAGCAAAATTATTGAAAGTAATAGCTCTAACAACTTTCTTTTGTAAGATATAGATAGGCTTAGTGTGGATGTCATAGGTTAGACCCCACACAACAATCCCATATTGAATAAATGAGCCAAATAAGGAATGGTACAGGGAGACTAAAACACTAGAAGGGAGAAGATGCCTAATTTTGAAGAACACACCGGATGTTCTTGCTAACTTTTTAGAGAGTTCATTCAAGTGATATTTCCAGGTGAGGTTTTCATCCAGGAGAAGACCAAGAAATTTAACATATTTAACCTGCTTGACATGCTTCTTTCCAATTTTAATGTTAACAGTTTCATGCAACGAATTCTTTAGAGAATGAAAAATGATAAAGTTAGTTTTTTCTACATTTAGAGCAAGTTTGTTAGCATCAAGCCACTTTTTTACAAGCTCAAGTTCCTTGTTAACTACCTTTTGTAATTTATATAAACAGTGTGATTCATAGTAGATGTTAGTATCATCAGCAAAAAGATAAAAAGTTAGTTTAGTTGATGAGTTAGGAAGATCATTGATATACATGAGGAATAGAAGTGGGCCAAGGACCGATCCCTGTGGTACTCCACAAGTAATATTGAGGCAGTTAGAGTTGTGACCATTAACAGATACATATTGGCTTCTATTGCAAAGATAGGAACTGAACCATGCCAAAGCTGTACCACGAATACCATAATGTTCAAGCTTGCTGAGGAGAATTTGGTGATTGACTGTATCAAATGCTTTTTGTAAGTCAATGAAAATGCCACAGCCATACTTCTTGTTATCCAAGGTATTCTTGATTGATTCAGTTAAGCTAATCAAAGCATGATCTATCGAGTGAGAAGCACGAAAACCAAACTGGAGATTATACAAAACTTCATGTAGCTCCAAAAAATTATACAAGCGCTTATACATTAATTTTTCTAAGATTTTACCGAAAACAGACAAAAGAGATATGGGCCTATAGTTTGAAGAAGTCACAGAACAACCCTTTTTGAACAAGGGTATAACTTTGGCTTGCTTCATCTTGGTAGGAAAAACACCAGTCTGAAAAGACTCATTTATGATAAGAGATAAGGGAGAAGATACATAAGGAGACAGAATTTTAAACAACTTCATAGGGATACTGTTAGGACCTATTGATTTACCAGTTTTAAACTGATCAATTATATCAGATATTTCATAAGGAACTGAAGGAGATATGAAGAAAGAATGTGGATTTTTATTTGAAAGATAATCCATTGGGGATTTTTTAGACCTGGGTATCTTCTTAGTGATATTATCAGCTAGATTAACAAAGAAGTCATTAAAAATGTTAGCCATTTTTGATGAATCAGTTGTAAGATTACCATTTACATCCTTAATTTTGTTGATAATATTTACATGAGAGTTTTTTAAACTAATGATGGATTTAATTCAAGTCCATAAAAGCTTCATATTGTTGCTATTAATATTAAAATAATTATGAAAATAATTCTTTTTGCTCTCTTTAAGTTCAATCGCAATACGGTTTCTGAATTGTTTATACAAAAGCTTGGTTGCTTCATCAGGTTTTTTCCTGAGTTTTTTCAATGCTTTATCCCGTAATCGCATCATCTTTTGAATTCTGCTATTAATCCATGGCTTATTACACAATTTGAGTTCTTTCTTGGTGAGTTTCTTCAATGGGGCATGCTTTTTAACAATATCATTAAGATTATCAAGAAATCTGTTAAATTTGGCGTTTACATCATTTATGTTCTTATTCAGGTACTCAAAGTTAAGGTTATTAAAATCTTCAAGAAAGCTTTCCTGATTAAATTTGGAATAGTCATGTTGGTAAAAAGATAAGGTTCTGTTTGAGATTCCTGCTTTCTTAACAATCAAAAACTGTGGAAAGTGATCTGCAATATGCGTTAAGATGTTACCACTTTTAGTTTCTAAATTACAAATGTTAGAAAAAATATTATCAATAATAGTGGAAGAATGATCAGATACTCGAGTTGGGTGAACTACAAATGGAAGGAAATGCTGAGAAAGAAAAAGACTAACAAAGTTTTTAGTAGGTGTATGAGAATCATAGTTTAGTAAGTTTAAGTTGAAGTCACCTAAAATGAAAACATTCTTGTTAGTGATGGTAGGATTAGCTAAAATATTTTGTATGTACTCATTAAAGGTTTCAGGGTCAGAGTTTGGATGACGATAAGCACAGCAGATCAAAATGTGTTATCTTTAGGATTTTCAATTTCCGTCCAAACTGTCTCAAAATCATCACTCTCACTAGCTAAATCAGACCTTGGAATGGGACCTAAACTCGATTTTATATAAAGACCTACACCACCATTCTGACTTTGAGATCTTGTGGAAAAAAATGTATATCCAGGAATTTCAACATTGACTTTTAAGGGTCTTTTAAAAGAATCCCAAGTTTCAGAAACAGCAACAACATCAAAAGGAACCTTAAGGTTAACCAACAATGTCTGAAGCTCATCAAAATGACAAGAAAGACTTCTTATATTCATGTGTAAGGAAGAGAGATCAGTGTGGTTAGTATCAGAAGAAGATAAATCTTGAATTGATACATAATTAGAGTCAATGTTAGAAGGCAGTTGTTCATCAATATCATAGTCTTGTAGGTTAGGCAAGTTGGTAAGATGGGAGGTGATTTCAAATGACGGTAACGAATCAACAACAGAAGGTTTATCAAGCTCAAACAAATCTGATAGTGTTTCATTTTCAACTGTGCCAAAAGGGAAAATTGATTCACGATCTGCAATAGTACACTTTTTACAAAACCATGGAACTTCATCAGGCTCATCAGCAAGGATTTTGTACTCAGAAGGAGAAACTTCACTGCAAGTGATATGAACATAAAAATTGCAGTTATTACAAAGAATGGATGGTTGAGATTCACGCACATTTTTGTGGCAAATACCACAAGGAAATTTTTGCTTAATCATTTGGGTTTGCGGAAAACAAAATCAAGACTATGCAACAGGGCATAATTGATCTGATTATAAGTTTAAAAAAGCAAACAAGGAAAGATTGCAAAAATAACACAAAAAGTAGGCTCCGCCTACGACAAGAGTCAAACATCACCTTACTGCTGCATGTTAACCATAATTTCACTGTCATCAGCACCATCACCAGATATTGGCGAGGATGCAGCTTGTTCATAAGGTGGTGAAGATGCCTCATGGCCATCATGACTGGGGGATCCAAATCCTGGTCCAAATCCTCCAGTAGGCACTTTCTCTTTCACAACAAGTTTGTCCAGGACAAAATATGCAATCTTACCATGTCTCCTTGCATCAAGAAGTTGGGGTACCAATCTTTCACGTTTATCCAGTGTGCGTTGGCTGAGATCAGGGACAAACTTTATGCCATCTGGCTTCTTTGCTCTGGCCTCCCTCAAGACAGACTCCTTTTGTTTCCATGACTGAAACTTGGCTACAATTGGCCTAGGCCTAGCTTTGACCTTTGACCCGTCGGGCCGTGTGAAGAAGGCTTTCGGTTTGCCAACTCGATGGGCTCTTTCAATTTGGAGATCCTCTGACATTCCAAGAAGGGTGTTGATTTTATCTTTGACAATTTGTTCACTCTCCTCCCATGACTCCTTAAATTGAGGAGCTTCAGGCACTCCAACAATTCTAATGTTATTACGGCGGCTGCTGTTCTCCAGGTATTCCACCTTGTCCTCAAGATTGATCAGGTCCACATCGCTGTTACCCAGTTGGTCTTTAATCAGTTTTAATTCCTTCTCAATGCAATCTATTTTCACGTTGTAAGAGTCAATAGTATTGCTCTGAAATTGAGCACTTGCTTTGAGATCATTAATATCATTTTTTATGAACCTGATTTCGTTGCGAAGGTCTGCAGTGAGAACCTCGATCATCTTGGCATAGCTCGTCTGCTGAACAGCCAGCAGCTCTTTGCACATCGCAATAGTAATAAATTCCGTCATCTTTCATGTAGAATCCATAAATTGACGAATGAAAGACTGAACTGAAGATGTTTTATGTAAAAACTTGCATTAGCAAAAGCGAAACTGATAATCCTAATAAGGCTGCAAAGTTCAGCCAAGACCGCGACTCAAAAAACACGTGTGGTCGTCAGCCATCTTGGTGTTGTGGGACGTGGTCAAAGAACCTCAAGGGCGTGGTCAAAGAACCTTTTTCCGAAATAGTGTCTTAAGCCAATCTGAAGGGCATGGTCACAAAAATTTTCCCGGGGGAGTACCCCCGGACCCCTCTCCTCTTTTCGGCTCGCTTCGCTCCCCTTTGGATTGGACCCAGTGAAGATTTTCTCTGGATCCGTCCCTGACGTCTCTACAATTTCCTTGTCAAATACGAGATTTTATATTGCAATTTGGTTTTCGTGCCCATCACTCTATTAATCATGCTCTAGTTAGTGTAACAAAAGCCATCAAGAACTCATTAGACAATAGGAAATTTGGTTGTGGAATTTTCCTTGATTTGCAAAAGGCATTTGACACTGTTAATCATGACATTCTTTTAATGAAACTTGAACATTATGGAATCAGAGGAATTAGTCTTGATTGGTTTAAATCATATCTGTCAGGTAGAAAGCAATATGTATCTGTGAATGGATCTAACTCAAGTTTCTGTAATGTTACCTGTGGAGTACCACAGGGATCTGTGCTTGGTCCACTCCTTTTCCTAGTTTACATTAATGATCTACCATATGCAAGTTCAAAATTAGCCTTTTACTTATTTGCAGATGATACTAACATCTACTATGAATCTGAAAATCTTGACCTTCTTCAAAGAGTGGTAAACAAAGAACTGAAAAAAGTGAAAATGTGGCTTGATATAAATCAACTTGCTCTGAATATACTGGGTGAGTCAAAAAAAACGTGGGGTGTTTGGCGGACTATAACTTCGCTTGTATCCACCCGATCGTCGTAAACTAAATTTTACCGTGCAACTGAAAGTCTAACTTAGATCTTAAACTTTATTTATACTTTCAGTTGCACGGTAAAATTTAGTATACAACGATCGGGTGGATACAAGCGAAGTTATAGTCCGCCAAACACCCCACGTTTTTTTTTGACTCACCCGGTAGATAAAACTAATTTTGTTATTTTTAAGTCACCTCAGCATTCTTGCCCTGTAACAATTGGTATTAAAATTGGTAACCTTCCAATCAGAAAGACCTGTTATGTCAAATTTCTTGGTGTTCTTTTGGATGAAAATCTCTCATGGAAATATCACCTGACAGAACTTTCAAAAAAATTGGCTAGAATGGGGTCTAACCTTGTGGCATGTTTTTCAAAGGTAGACACTTTTTACCCATTAACATTTTGATTTGTCTTTATAATTCTCTATTTTCACCTTTCCTACAGTATGGTTTATTAGTTTGGGGTCTTACTTACGAGACTTATATCAATCCTGTGTTTTTGTTACAGAAGGGGGTTTTGGGGGCAATTTCATTTCAAAGCTTTGCTTCTCCTTCCTCTCCAATCTTTTCTGATTTGAAGATTTTAAAGCTGCATGACCTTTTTCAGCTGAAATTGTTATGTTTTGTTTATGATTGTGTCAATAAAATTTCTCCTTCTTGTTTTCATTCTTTCTTTGAATTAGTTGAATCTGTTCATCCATATCGTCCACGGCAAGCAACTAATAATGATATTTTTCTAAATCAGAAAAATACCCTTCAATATGGTCTTAGGTCAGTTCGTTATTTTGGAGCAAAATGCTGGAATAACATTCCCTCAGAGATAAAAAGTTCACCTTCTGCTTATGTTTTTTGTGGTAAACTTAAAACTTTTTCCTTTGAAAACAATTACAGATCATAAAAGGTGCCCATTCAACCTCCGTCAAAAATTGGGTAGGTAAATTTTTCAAAGAATGTTCGAGATTTTTAAAAGACTTATCTAATCAGTTATTAATAGGGGGTGCTCTCTCCTCGATTAGCCTAGCTACTGAGAGAGCCCCTCCTTAAGAAATTCCCCCATGCAATTCCTTTGTCTTCATCATGCAATCACGTTTTATTTTAGATTTCTGCTGTAGCATCTGTCTTGAATTAATTATTTTTGCATGTTGTATTTAATTGTATTTAATTTTGTCATTTGGAGTTGTATGTAGAGGAATTTTAAAATTATGAAACTGAAACTGAAACTGAAGCAGGCTAGATTCCAAAGTGTTTCCTGTGTTCTTCTGGCATGACATGTACAGTTGATTCCCAAGTTGCTAAAGGGTAGTTGCAACAAAAGGTAAACAAACATAGCCTACAATCTTAGACAAAAGTGTTGAGACACTTTGCTTTCACAAAGAGATTTTGAGTTGAAGCCCCCCTTCCCCCCAATGCAATGTTGGGAGATTATAGAAATGCTGCAGATGAGTTCACAACTATGTCTTCTGCAATCAAATCAACATTGAAATGGGGGGAGGGGGGTCTTTAGCAGTACATGTTAATAATTTTCAAGCAGGAGAAGTTTTTCAATACAAAAAGTGCATGTGTCTCAACGACTTTTGTCTAAGGTTGTCTTTGCAAAATCGAAATACCTCAAGTAGTTAATGTACTAAGAAACACTCAAATAAGGGTTCGGAATTGAAATTCAGAAAAATTTCATAGCAAGTACAAGCATATATTCCTTATATTATCTCGAAGATTTTGGGTTGCAGGAATCAACTAATGAAATAGTGATACAAAGCATATCTATAGAAAATCAAATTCATAGAAGGGCTCTCTGTTGGTTTGAACTGTTCTTCAAACTTCGATCTGATTTTTTGGTGATAATAAGTTAACTTATTCGCTAAGATTTCCTTGTCATTCATGAAAGACTTCTTTTCCCATGGAGCCCATTAATTTAGGAAACTCTTTTATCAAATCGAGGCTGTTGTTGTGGTTCTGACAAGAGTAAAATTCTCAACTATTTAGCAGAGGTGTTCGTATAGAAAATGCCCACAAAGCTCGCCGAAATGCTTCATATGCAGTGACGTTTCAGAATTGTTACGAAATATAAATCGATGTAGTAACTTAGGAGTGAACCTTTGTCATCACTTTGCAAGCCATGCTAGCACCCTAATAATTGAATGCTGGGCGTGTCATCTTAACAGGCATAAAACATAAGAAGGGTTCTCATTAGACTGCCGTAGTCAAAATGGTTTTTAAGAAAAGAGTAAGTGATGAATTAAGGGCCTACATAAAATTTAAAAAGAGAACGCCTGTCGCTGAACTTGTTCGGGAGACCGGGGTGTCACGTCCACAAATTTATCGAATCCTTAAGGAACCATTACAGAAAGTAAAGAAGAAAGTGAACAAGAGGATGGGGAGAACAAAGAAGTTGAGTGAAAGAGACAAGAGAACAATTCTGAGGCAAATTCGACTTTTGCGACGTGAAGATGGCAACTGGACAATCAAGAGACTCATGGAAAGCTCAAATGTCACCCATGTAAGTCAAAGAACGGTCACACGTCTGCTGCACCAAAATGGCTACAAGTATCTTCAGGCACGAAAGAAAGGCCTTCTAAGCGAGAAAGACAAAAAGGATCGTGTAAAGTTTGCGCGAAAGATGTTAAAAAATCATGACAAAGACGTTTGGAAGAATGACATTGCGTTCTATTTGGATGGTGTTAGCTTTGCCTACAAGCGAAACCCACAAGACCAAGCCAAAGTCCCCAAAGGTAGAATATGGCGCAAAGAAAGTGAAGGTCTGACTCAAGGATGTACTTCAAAGGGCAGCAAGTGTGGTACAGGGGCAAATACAGTCAAGTTTTTGGTGTCAATTTCATATGGGCGTGGGGTAATATGCTGCAAACGTTATGAAAAAGTGAATGGGAACTTTTTTGCCTCCTTTGTTCAGGAAAATTTCGATTGCTTAATGGCCCGATCTGGGAAAAATTCACGAATGTGGATTCAGGACGCGAATGTGGATTCAGATCCATCTCAAAACAGCACTGTCGTAAAAAGGGCACTTTGCACACTCAACTGTCCCTTATTGCTCATTCCTCCTCACAGTCCAGACATGAATCCAATCGAGAACATTTTCAACATCATCAGAAAAAGAATTGAATGGGAAGCAATGAAGAAAAGAATTTCTAAAGAAACCAACGGTGAATTTGAAAAAAAGAGTCAGAGGAACGTTCATGTCGCTTTCGCAGGATATTATGGACCGTACCATTGCATCTATGAACTCAAGAATGAAACAGGTTATACATGTAACAGGAGAGCGTTTGAAGTATTGAGCTTGAATAGGAAAAATATATTTTTCATGAGCAGCCGCTGTAATTACGTTTAAATCCTATGAAAATGGCTATAATCTTTGTGACAAATTAATTATGTGTCCTTGTTCATTGATTTTATGACTTACAATAGGTAATCGACAGGTAACCAATGGGTAACCATCAGGTAACACTTGATGGTATCAAATTTTCATTGGATCACAATGCTGATTGGACAGGTAACCACAGGTAACCTGTATCTTTTTAAAAGAAGTTAATATTTATATATCTTTTTTTAAAAATTACGGTTACCTGTGGTTACCTGTCAGAAATATAGCATTGCCTATATAAAAATCCATCAAGTGTTACCTGATGGTTACCTGTGGTTACCTGATGGTTGCCTGTTGCAAATTTTGAACATTTTATTTTAAAAGCATTAGCTCAACCTGAAATGAAACGAGTTTAGTGTATGCTTTACATGCCATCAGCAAGTTGAATGAACATTGTCTCAGGCTACTAGTCTTCTCAGTCTTCCTCTGAGCCAAGCATTACTAACTGGGCAAAGCAGCGAGCACATGGCAACAAATCTTTTTGGCCTTCCTTGGAAATTCGGTGTTTAAAGCTGAAAATATTCCATTGAACGTTCATCATCTCTGTTTCCTTTTCGTCTACAGCCCCGCACTTTCCGGCAAACTCGATAGGCTCTTTGCTAGTCGCAAATATTGGAGTATTTCGATCGAACAGAATGTCCTTGGCAAAGTGGGACTTTGGGGTGGCAAGATGCAATGTTTGGCCCTCCAGTAGCAGGAGAAAATCTTTCCAGGCCAGAATTTCTGGTGTCCATCTGAAGTCGTTCAGGAAAATAACCTCTGCCAGCTCTGCCCCCACCCATGCATAGCTTGTCGTAGCAGGATTTGTAAACGTGGAAAAGATTTTGTTTAGTGGATTCAGCAAAAAGGTTTTGCTACAGTTTGCAGGGCCAACTATAATCACGTTTCAGTTTTTTCCTCTCCCCTTTTTTAGCAACTCTCGAATAGCGGCAGCAAAGACGAAACGATTCACATCGTTATTCTTCAGTACCTCAACTGCACACTTGAACCATAAACTCTGGCATCCTTCTACGCACTGTTCCTTCAAGGATTTCTCAATAAGATGCATCCTTGGAGCATTTTGTCATTTGACGGCTGCTGGGGCCATGTGCATTTTCCAGGTTGAATCAATTAATTCACTGAGACCTTTTTGCCCCTTTCGCAAAATGAACTCCGCTAACTCAGTTTTTCCTTCGTCGCTTTGCACTTTTGCCAAGGCCATGAGTTCTGTGGTGGTCTTCACTTCTTTTTCAACGATGGAACTTGAAACATCGAGATTCGTCAATCGGACCCGTTTCATAGGCTTTTGTTTGGAACTGCTGACTGCTTTCTCAGCGCCAATTGCATCCTCTTTCTCGCTTCTCTTCTCTTTGGAAGCTCTTCGCCAAGAGGCAATTGCCTTCCCTGTTTTAGGATTAGAAGCTGTCATCAAATCTGGATGGTTTTCACTATGAAGTGCTTCTTTATCGTACTTTATGGCATAACAATATGCAGTAAAGTAGTTATCATGCTCCTCGGAGAAGTGCACATAAATTTCATAATTGTCCAGGAGAAAATTCTTTGCTGTTTTCCACCTCGTGTTGCCATCAAATTTCACCGCCATGTGATAGTGAAACCCAGACGTCTTCTCGTGTGGCTCTTTGCTGCACACCCAATGTTTGACTTTCACTTTCGACTCACTGCCAGAGAATGACTCAAGAACAGCCCTTGCAAATGCCTCATGAGTAGGAAACTTTCTATAATTCGCTTGGCTGTAAGTGATTAAGTAGGTTTTGCAAACGGCTCTGCTGGAAAGCTCTTTACCAGACTCGACTAAATGTGAGGCACACGCCATCTTTGAATACACTTTGGGCAACAATAAGAATTGTGCAAAAGAACAGGTATGATGGTGAAAGTGACACAGTTGTTGGCAGCTTATCTATGCCATGCTGAGTCCCGCAGCATGTCTCGCAATAAGAGACATTATAAAGACTATGTATCACTCCAACGACTGTGTGCCCCTTTGTCTCTGGTTTCTAAATCAGTTGGATGCATATTTGTAACGAGCAACACATTTCCTTTTCCTGTCGCGTTTGGCAACTTGCTCGATGTGGAAGCTGAATGACACAGCTGATTCAAAGCAAATTTATATATTGAACTTCCTCAGTCCCCCCAATACAGAACACGACCCCCAATCCATGAAATAGGTAGCTAAAATATTTTTCTGGCCAGTAGTCTGTGCCCTCATGAATTTTCATGGTCATATTCAAAGTAAAACAAGAAAAAGATATCTTTTTCTTTTGCAGGTAAATGAGTCTATTCAAAGACAATCTTAGACAAAAGTGTTGAGGCATTTTGCTTTCAGAAAGAGATTTTGAGTTGAGGCCCCCCTTCCCCCCAATGCAATGTTAGGAGATGATAGAAATGCTGCTAATATAAGAAATGAAGGCTGTTCTTGCATTGACTTAATTATTACTGACCAACCCAATATGTTTATTGATTATTGTGTTCACCCATCCCTGGACGAACACTGTCAACATCAAATTATCCACGGTAAACTGAATGTCTCTTTGCCATCTACCCCTCCATATGAGAGAAAAGTATGGGACTATTCCAAGGCTGATGTTCAAATGGTTATTGAGTCAATTAACAAAATCAACTGGACAGCTTGCTTTGATGGGCTAAATCCTACAGAAATGGTAGAAATGTTTACAAATTCTCTATCTGAAATTTTTTCGGAGTATATACCTAATAAAGTTGTCAAATTTGATGATAGAGATCCGCCGTGGATGAAGCGGGCATTAAAAACTGCTATTAAGCGCAAGCACAGAATATATGCTAAGTTTGTTAGATGTGGTAGAAAGCAAGAAGACTGGGACTATGTTAAAAATGTCCAAAACTTAACATCAAGAATGATTACCAATGCTAAAAATGATTATTATCTTGGTCTTGGCAGAAAGTTATCGAATAACGTGTCTGGGGCTAAATCATATTGGTCCTTATTCAACAGACTTCTCAATAAAAAGACAGTTTCTAACATACCCCCTCTTATTGAAAATGGCTTATTTATTACTAATGTAGAAGCAAAAGCAAATATCTTCAATGAGTTCTTTGTTGCTCAATGCAGGGAAATAGAAACTGGTAGTACTATCCCTACATTTATTCCGCAGTTTCCATCACCTTTATTAAATATAGATATCAGTAGGGAAAAGGTGCTTCGAATCATTCGTTCTCTGGATACTAAAAAGGCACATCGATGTGATGGAATTTCTGTTGCCATGATGAAAATATGTGATAATTCGATAGTAGATCCTCTGTGTTGCATGTTCGAAAGATGTCTTGAAACAGGAATTTACCCTTCCCAGTGGAAGAAAGCAAACATAATCCCTGTGCATAAGAAGGATTGCAAACAGAACAAGAAAAACTACCGCCCAATTTCCCTTCTTCCAATCTTTGGCAAGTTGTTTGAAAAGCTATTATTTGATGCCATCTACGAGCAGCTCTGTATAAATGGTCTTATATCGCCTCATCAATCAGGGTTTCGTCCCGGTGATTCAACTATCAATCAGTTACTGCTAATCACACAAAATATCTATAGAGCCTTTGATGAAACTCCTACTAAAGAAACACGTGCCATCTTCCTTGACCTATCAAAGGTATTTGACAGGGTCTGGCACGAGGGTCTAATTTATAAGTTGGAATTCAATGGCTTACATGGAAACGTTCTTCGGATTGTTAAAGTTTTTTGGCAGATCGTAAGCAAGTGGTCGTATTAAATGGACATTGTTCAAAGTGGGATACAATATCCGCAGGTGTACCTCAAGGATCAGTTCTTGGACCACTCTTGTTTTTGATGTACATTAACGATATAACCCACAATGTTAAATGTGGTATTAAGCTATTTGCCAATGACACGTCATTGTTCACTACCGCTCAGGATGAAAATGTAGCTGCACTTGACTTAAACAGAGATTTAGAAAAAAATTAACTTATGGGCATGGCAATGGAAAATGCAGTTTAATGCTGACAAGACAGAGGAGGTTATGTTTTCATGCAAAAGGAATAAGCCAATCCACCCCGGTCTTAAATTGGGAGAGGAGGTCATTGCCTCAAAATTGGAACACAAGCATCTTGGTGTTATTCTTGACTCAAAGCTAAATTTCAAAAGTCACATTCGAGAGGCTATCTGGAAAGCACGCAGAGGAATCGGTTTGTTAAAATACCTTTCTAAATATGTATCAAGAGAGGTCCTTGATCAAACCTATAAGCTTTACGTGAGACCTCACCTAGACTATGGGGACATAATTTACCATAAATATGACCCAGATATGCAGCTGAACTTTACGCAACAACTAGAACAAACTCAACATAAAGCAGCACTAGCTGTTACTGGAGCGTGGATGGCTACAAGTAGGCATAAGCTGCTTGAAGAGCTCGGATGGGAAACACCTCATAACCGAAGGTGGTGTCGAAGATTATGTCATTTCTTTTCAATAACCACTTCCAAAAGCCCAGATTACCTTTTCAATGAGATACCTGAACATCGCTCAGTTGATTATAATTTAAGAAACCCGCGTTGTTATGAGCAAAGTGTAGGTAGAACTATGCGCTTTTCTAGCTCTTACTTTCATAACACAATATGTGAATGGAATCTGTTAGAGAAAGCAGTACAAGATTCTCGTTCTCTCGCCGTTTTCAAGAGCAAATTGCTTCGGATCATTATACCTGAGAAAAACCCTGTTTACAATATCTATGATATTTTGGGAATCAAACTACTAACAAGGCTTCGAGTTAATTTCAGTCCTCTGAACGAACATAGATTTAGGCATAATTTTGACTGCTTGAGTCCAATTTGTATTTGTGGCACAGGAAAGGAAGATGATGAGCATTACCTCCTGCACTGCCCCCAGTCTACAGCTCAGCGCCAAGATCTCCTTGGTCAAGTCTCGGATGTCAGATATGATGTTGCTAGCATGAACGCAAAGGATCTTTGTCATTTGTTGTTATATGGGAACCCAAATGAAAGTACCTTGGCAAACAGAATCATTCTAGAAGCAACTATTTCTTTTATTAAGACTTCTGGACGTTTCAATTAAACTTTCTGGAAAAACAGCAGCCTAAGCCTTTTTCTTGACTGGGGTGCTCCCGATATTTGCATGGGCAGTCTCTGCTCATCGGACTGCTGCTGCGGGGGCGTCGGCTGGGGGAGTCTAGGATTAGTTGGAAGCTTTTTTTTAGTTTCTTTTTCTTTTCTCCTCGGAGTTGATCTCTGTACCATAGATTTCATTCTCCCTGCCGGTGCTCTCGTGCTTGTGGTTTGGCGGGGGGTGGGCTGTTTGTGCGGGTTTTTGGGGTACTTCAGTTTCGATTTAGCTTTTGTTCTTGTTTTTGTTTTGTTTGTTTGTTTTTTTTGTTGTTTTTTTTTGTTTCCTTTTCTACTATTAATAAGGTGGTTGCAGGAGAAAAGCTCTAACTTATTTGATAATCTTTAAATTCCGAAAGTTTTTTTTCTACTGCAACCACCTTAAGCTACCGTTAATACAGCATTACCCCACCACTTAGAAACTGACTAATAAGAAACTGCAGCCTGCCAGATGGCCCAACATCTACCCTAACATAAGAAACCAATCAGCCTGAAATTTTAAATTTGATTTCTTAAAAATAATTTTGATTGGAAATATTGTATTTTTCAAGCACTTCATAATACAAAATTTATTAGGTGTCGAACAAAACAAAACAATCTGACAATTTGCTTTTAAACTTAAAAAAGTATCACATGGCTAATGTAGTTAATGTTTTCTGCTGTTTTTATTTTACATAGGAAGGCATTGTCAATTTAAGGTTACAGTAACTGAATTTGAATAGTCATTGTCCAACATTTGGTTTAATGTAACCCACATAAAAAGAAATTGCACGGTTTCTTTTGATGCACCTTTGGTGAGTTTCTTGCTGTAGTTATAAGAAATTATTCAGCCTGTTTTATCTTTGTTTCTCCATTTATAAGAAACCAAGCAGCCTGGTTTTAAAAAATGAGTTTCTAATTGGTGGGGTAATGCTGTATTTTGTAGAAAATTGTAAGTGGCATTTATAGTGAGGACTCGGTGACCTTGTGTCTTTCCTCGCTACAAATGTCACAGTAGTTGTATTGAATTGTTGTTTTTAAAATTTTAGATTGAAAAAAAAAAATGCTGCAGATGAGTTCACAACTATGTCTTCTGCAATCAAATCAACATTTAAATGGGGGGAAGGGGGTCTTTAGCAGTACATGTTAATAATTTTCAAGCAGGAGAAGTTTTTCAATACAAAAAGCGCACGTGTCTCAACGACTTTTGTCTAAGATTGTAGACAAGCAAATATCATAATTTGAATAAAACCGTTCTTGTTTAATTAGGCTAAAACAAAGGCAGCTGCTATTTCCCAGCAGCGTTTGGAGGCTTGGCCTACGCAACTTGACAAATTGTGAAGGCGAGGGCAAAGTCTTTGATGCTTCTTTACCTACATAGAATCTCTATATTTTTTTGATTAACTTACAGATAACTGAAGATAAACCATAAAGATATGCAAATTTGTGGGAAAGATGCTAGAATGGCTACATCGTAATTGAATGTAGGAATCAAATGAGGAAAAGCATCCGCCTCCCGAGCTACAATGGATTTTGCAATGAGACGTCTTCATAGAAATCTTGTAAAATAATGACAGAAATCATGTTGGTTTCTCGAGAAATCCTTAAAATCCACTCGAATTTTTTTTGCTTTCTCGCAGAAATTTGTATCCTTGGAAAGGAACTTATTCTCTCCTGACTTTAAGTAAAGAATTTATCCCGCTGCAGTAGTCATTGTGTCCCTCATGTCCCTGTGAATACATTTAGCCTGGTATGTGTTGCTCCGCAGAAAGGTTGCTTCTGCAGTTCACAAGTCTGTCAATCTTTGGTTCAGAATTGTAAAAGAATAATACACATATCTTTTATAAGAAACAGCTTATAAGAAATGGAAAGCTCAGTTTATTAAAGTTAAAGAAAAACCTTAGCTGAATTTAAAAGCTGCAGAATCTTTGTAATTGCAGTATTAATTTTGCCAGGTCACCCAAAAGTTTTCGGCGACTGTGCAGAAATAGCAACTGTTTGAGCATCATTTTAAGTGCAAATTATGTTCTTTACTTGTTTTGAGATCTTAATTAGGGAGAATTTTTGGTAAAACTGAAAGATCTGTACACCTCCGTCATTAAAGATGAACAAAAAGAAAGACAAGTCGGAATATAAACATATAAATTTTATCTCAATTCCCAACTAGAGGGGTGTCGCCCTAATTGAGGGTATTCTACATTGGTCGAACATTCCTGCTGAACGAACAAATTTTCAGAACGAAACTTAACATGAACACCTTCGTAAACTCTTCAGTGTTGTTGATATGAAATATATTTGTCATTGGTGATGTTGTCTTCAAGAGCGAGGTACTCGAGAACATAGTGCTCGAGAGGGCCTAAATTTCCAACATCGCCCTGATTGAGGGTATCCAAACTTTACATGGTTTCAGGTAAATTTAATATAACTTGATGCGAAAATTAGCAGCATATCAACAATTAAAGAGTTTTTGTTGTTATGAAATGTTTTCTGATTGTGTTTGCTCCTAAACGCTCACCTTTGTTGCCGCTTTCGTTCAAAGACTTTTCAAGCAAGCTGACATTACGTTTTCCTCCTTCGGTGAACTGAACGATGCTTAAATCAATTTATGATAAAAAAACATATTTTCTACAGTCCAATGATAGAACAAACCTGTTTTTGCACCGTAACATGTCCTTTTACAGCAAATAGTATTCGCCTGTCATGCGTTGGCAGCGCAGATTTCATTCAATAACCGGAAACCGAAAGATACCACAGTACCCTCAATCAGGGCGACTTTAGGCCAATCAGACGGCGTGCAAAAAGAAGCCCGTCGTGGCGGAAGCAGATGTCATATCTCTGAAGTTGCATGAAGTACGTACTCTGGACAAGCGGAGCTTGGCGAGAGGCCATCCGTTTGTTGTGAAAGTTTTAACAACGTCAAGAAACCAAGCAAAAAGAAAATTGTGCATCGAAACATGAAAGGAAGAATGGCGGATACTTACAGTTACATCTCAGGTGAGCTTCGTTGTGCACTTTTCCGTCTGTTTGTGGACGGAATTTTAAGAAACACAAACAAGAAAAAATTTAGCAAATGGAGTCACCAAAATATTTTCGCCCGCTTTTTCGTTTCAAATAGACCCAAACTCCTGTTGTTCAGCAATAAACGCAAGACAGTTAAAATCGGGCAAAACGCGTTTACCCTCAATCAGGGCGATACCCCTCTAGTTCCTACTGCGTGGTCATCGTCAGGAGAATGAATGATATTTTCTAATGCAACTGCTTTTACAATCTACGTTTACAAATATGACGCTAAATTAATTTTTTGAAATTACAAATGATTAATCCCCTAGACTACTCTCTTCATTGTTTAGATTCAAAGATCGCTTTGCAAACTTAATGTGCTCAAATGTTATTTACAAATATACGTGCAGTGGTTGCGATGCCACTTACTATGGTAAAACCAAAAGACATTTAATTGTTAGATGTAGAGAGCACCTAGGGATTAACAAAGCAGGTCAAAAGATAAAGTCTAACTCCTCGTCCATAGGGGACCACATTTCTAAATTTGGCCACAAAGCATCTTTTGATGACTTTGAAATTATTAGCAAAGCAGACAGTCATTTTGACCTTCTTATTCATGAGAGTCTTTTAATAAAACGAGACACTCCCTCTTTGAACTCCCAAACGTCATCTATTCCCATGGTCTTATTCTGATTTTGCCTTATTAGGTCTTGTTTTTCATCTCGCATTTTAGTACTTGTTGTTTTTTTCTGCTTCGTTTTGTTGTTTATTTTACCTTATTAGGTATCTCTCCTCTCCCGCATGCCGTGTTTCGTTTTAGTTTAAAAGGCCCTCGTGCACATATTTTCTTTGCTGAAGATGACTCTAGCCAGAGTCGAAACGTACTGAATTATGTTATAACAACTGGACTGTCACATTTTCTTTAATTATGGATTTTCTACTGGATTGTCAAATTATTTTGTAATGGATTTTCAACTGGATTGTCAAAAATTATTTCTGTAATGTAACTGGATTGTCAAAGTCTTTTCAAAGTCTCACCACAAAATGTCTTTTCTGATCGTCGTCTTTATCCTGCGATTTATAATAAAGCTGCGTTTCCCTGAATCATCACAAATGATTAAGAAATGACAAGTCACAGGGGAATGATGTAATGACAAAAAAGTGAACGTGATTCTGTGGCTTATCCATTTGTTAAGGAACTATAATCGTATGTTTTCTGGGTGGTTTAGTTTGCTGTTTAGGCCATTTGGGGATAGAGGTTTAAGACGTAATATCCAGTTATCATGATGTAATTCTAAAATAAAAGTGATTTCATCTGATACATTTTTTTCAATCTTTTCTATAATGGTAAATTTTGCATCTGTAGAGAAGTTATGGTTTGCTAAGCGAAAGTGTTGTTCCACAGGGAGCAGTTTATCGTAGTCTGTTGATTTGATCCTATGTCTATAGTTGTTCAGTCTAAAATTGAATGGCCATTCGGACTTTCCAACATATTGTTTTGAGCACTGTGTACATTCTAACAGATATATCACATTTTTGCATTTTGCAGTTAGATTCGTGGTAGATTTTATATGTATCCTTAGTTACAAAACTAGTGAATGAGTCGGTAGATTTAAGGTGATTACAGCATAGACTATCCTTAAAATTACATGGTTTACAAAATTTGATAGTTTTTATTGTGGGTGTCTTACGGATGACTTTGTTATTTAGAATGTTGTTGCTTCCTACCATTTCTTTTAGGTTCTTTGGCCTATGATAGGCTAGCATACCAGGTTTCTCCAAAATATCTTTTAAGTTTGGTTTTAGTTTTAAAATGCCCCAGCGGTCTCGGATAACCTTGGTATTGTTAAATGTTGTCACAAGAGGGATGCAATTAGTCCGCTCTTTTGTCGTTAGCTTTAAGGTATCTTCTCTAGGCATAGCGACAGCTTTTTTCATCTGGTTGTCTACTAAAGTTTGGGAATAACCACGTGCCATAAATTGTTGTTTTAATTTGTCATTGTGTTTACTAAGTTCATTATTATTAGAGCAGATCCTTCTTAGTCTGAGTGCTTGGAAGTAGGGTAAGCTTTCTTTAAGATGTTAAGGGTGTTAAAGATATAAGAGTTTTAGAGTGTTTTGTCCTCCGTCAATAAAGATATAAGAAACACGTAAGAAACTATTGGTAATAAATAGGCCCACACATATGCGAAAATGTGCTTTGCAGCCCCGGACCTTAGCTTCCCATAAAAACATGTGTATTTGAACTTGTTACTTAACTAAGGCGGCATTCTTTTTCCCCACCCCACACATTACGCAAGATCGTCAGACATGAGTTTCTGTAGTTAGGTCATTTTTTGACAGCCTAGGTTTCTTACAAGTCTCTTAAATGTCTTATGCGCTCCTAATTGTTACTTCAAAAGTGTTACACAAAAACTTTTTTTTTTCAAAAAAGATTTTTTTTCGACCTGAGTTTACGTTTGGAGTTGATGCTCGATGGTTACTCAACCGATTTTAAAACGGAAAAAAGATTTCAAAAGACCGATCGTCTGGGAGTTGTTTGTCACCATTTGGAGCACGATACTGCCCCTGGGGGCTTCGTAAGGGGGGCTCAAAAATGGGATAAAGCTTTGGCCCGCGCCTTTTTGCGCGCTAACTCAATTTTGCGCAGGGCAAACGGCTTCAAGATGTCAAGATCGATGTAAAACCACATTTTTTACATATTCCAACTTTACCATTTATTTCCAAAATTCAAAGAATAACGACCCATTTCATTTTGGAAGCTGCTGAAAGTTCCTTAATTTTCTGACTTAGGGCCATTTTCACTCCAAAGACAATGGGCTTATTTTCACATTAAATGCATTCGCGAACCTCATTTTATTGTCTAAATACCTCAAAAAGGGTTGAATAAAGGTCCTCCAAGTGTTTGTTTTTAGTTTCACGATTTTTCCATAGAATTACGAGCGTAAGACGACAGGCCATTTTTCGTCGATTTTTCTTGATTTTTCCGAGGGTTCCCCAGGTCCCGGGTCCAGCTTGTTACCAAGGCTGTCAGAACGGGCCGCGCTCTCTCCAGTCCCTTTTTCTAAATTGCAAAAAGGTCTATTCTCCATGCTCATTGTAACGATCCATGAACCAATTTGAAAGTAATTGTACTATAACTTCTGCCTCTCTTTGTTAACAGGAGAGCTTTTCCAAGCGTTGGAAGTGGAGGCAGCCGTCAGATTTTTCCACCAAAGAAGAAGGCACGAAAGCAGACAAACGTTGTCTTCATTCAGCCCAAAGAATCATGGACACATGATTTTTGCCTGCTCTCGGACAAAAATACGCGTAAAACACCGTCGAGTTCGATGCTTTTAGCATTAAGAGAGGCAGGACTGGGGAAGCGAAAGATCACCTTTGACGACAAAAGATCAAGCCACGGGAAGCTAAGACAAGTGCTCGAAACTGTCTATCCGAAACTGAAGTCGCAGCATGGGGCATTTGAATTGCTCCGGGCAGATAGAGGTGGTATTAATTCAAGTCTTGCTCTCATCAATATGTCTCCACATGGTTATACCATTCCTTTCTTAAAGGAACAAGTCAGTGCAACAACAGTGATTTATATCAGGCCTATTCAGAGCGATCTTCCTCTAACAAAAGTTGTCACGAAAACAGATGACTCCATCAAGAATAGCTGCAAAAACTGCAGTAGAGAGGTACCCCTAGCAACCATACGTAGCCATATGGAGGAATGCATGAAAGGAGAATCCACTTTCAGCAGAAGAGAAAGATCCATATGTGAGGAGTTATCATCTGATGATGACGTCGATGAGGAAGTACTTATCACTGCTGCGGAAGAAAGTGAAGCGAAGTTCAGCGAAGCAAACGCAAGTGAGAAAATTTCAACTGCAAACAATTTATTGAAGGAAAGTTCACAATTTATTGAAGGAAAGTTCACAACTGAGAAAGGAACTAGGCACGTTATTCCCGCATCATAGTTCTGCCCAATTAGATTTTGCGGTTATTGGCTGCTCTAGTCTTGAAGAGGCTGCTAATAACATACTAGAAGAGAGCAAAGATTATGAAGAGGAAAAAAAGGCAGAGCAGCACGATTTCCCAGTTTTCAGCTCAAGCAATTCCTCGCTGAAGACTACCCGTCCAAAGGTCGGTCTCGATACGTTGCTGAAAGAATTCAGCATTTTTAATGCCAAGTCAGGTTTCGATGAAGTAAAGGTTGACAGAGATTCCTTTTGGTCTGATCTCTTGAAATTTTACAAGAGGAAACTGAATGACGTTGCTGCTCTTGGGAGGACATTCGAAGTGACGTTTGAAAATGAAGATGGTCTGGATGGAGGCTCAGTCAAAGTTGAGTTCTTTAACATGGCTTGGGAGCATGTCACAAAAAGGCTGTTTGAGGGAAACGTAAAACGTCTTGTTCCGTAAAAGACACAACCAAACTCTTTCTGTTTCGCTTGTGTGGCATGATGGTGGTTCACACGGTGATGCAAGGTGGGCCAATACAAAAACTCCCACAGCTTGCTCCACCCATCATTTCATGTCTGCTTGGAGAGAATACTGATGAAGTTTACAGTCAACTGAACAAAGATGATATCCCCTTGACAGCTGCAACCGAAAATGCGCATCATTTGATCGAGGAGCTTGACCTTGCAGCCGATGACAATAGTGTGAAGGAGGTTTTCAACTCAAAAGAGAGAGGCGAAGCACATTGGCAGATGGTCAATGCCTCCCACTGGCCTTCTCATGAAACAATAAACAGCTCAAACAAGAGCCTTTTCATTCAGGAAGTAATGTATAATGAACTCATTCGCTGCCGATATGAGCTTATTAAAGAGCTGAAACAAGGGATGGAGAGTTTAGGGTTTTATTCTTTCATGAAGAAGCACCCTACACAATTCAAAGACCTTTTCATTGCAAAGGATGAGATTTGTGGACCAGAGGAGTTCAAGGCATTGTTACAAGAAGTAAAGCCAAAGGATTTCGTGCAGCATCAAGCATACGATTGGTTTCTCGAGTTCATTGATGACGGAGCAAAACAAGTTGCCGCAGATGATGAAGAATCAAGGCTAAAAGCTCTGCTAGCATTCACAACTGGCTGGCAAACACCAAATACATATGGAGCACCCAGTAGAATAAAGATAGAGTTTTTACAAGATGACGACAGCCAGTCCCTGCCAACGGCATCTGCCTGCTTGTCGATAATTCGAATCCCCACTGTTCACTCAACAAAGAAGAAGTTTGAAGCATCTATCGTTGCTGCAATCAAGCACGCCAGACGTGGTTTTCCGAATCCTTAGTTGATAACTTACACTTACATTTTTGGCAAGACATACATAAAATTTGGTACGCATGTCATTGATCCTCAGCATACCATTTACTCTGGCCAGTGTCACCCTACTCGTGCCACGCTGCGTAATTTGTTGTACAAGTACCGTGTGTATGTCGGGGGGGGGGGGGGTATATTGGTATTCTGTAGTACGAGGACGTACCATTTTCTAGGGATACTGTTTTCAAAACGTTACGCAATTTTGGGTAACATTTTAGATATCTTACGGAATTATTGGTATCCTTTTCAGAAAAAATTACTGGAATTGTGGGACCTGCTCTAGACAAAATTTTTCACAGAAATACAGGAAATTTCATATTTTCTGGAATTATGGCCCAGAGTTTCATTAGTTTTGCAGAATTGTGGCCCTAAAGTAGACCTTACGGAATTATGGGTACCAATCTTTCGGGCAAAATACCATGTCCCCGTGAGATGATAGGTCGAGATACCCTCCCCCGTCTCACCATTACTTCGATCGCAGATGAATTTGGCACAAGTATCAGATTTATGCCTGTCGCGCCAAAGAGTTATCAGGTGTAAAAAGCGCATGATATCATGAGCGTTAAGACATCCAGTGTGTAGCTGTTAAAATTTATATTAGTAGCGAGCCACCTTAACTTATTGTTTTTTTGTGTCTTGAACTTGTTTTTACTTGGTACACAACCACCTTTCAATGTTTCGTAATTTTGAAACTTTCAGTAATGAGCCACCTTAAGTGAAGATTGATTGGTTGAAACAATAACATATAAAGTTGCGGCACCCAAACTGATGAACGAATGAAAAAGGAAATAAAAGATAGGGTGTGAGTTATTTGCCATCCTCGCACCGCTCCAAGGCAGTCCAAGCAAGCCCTTGTGATATCACATTTGCATTGCGCGTGAACCGCGGTAAGCATGTTTTTTGCATTTTGGTGTGTTTTGGAGATACAATTGTCAACTGAACCGACCGTGAGAGTGTTTCGGGATTTAAGGTCAGTACACTCTGTCGCTCACGGCTTATCCCTAGCAACCTTGGCCAAAGGTCACCTTGTATCTCATATGTAGCCAAAAAGGTAAAAGTGTATCGTACCTCTCATTCGTTCTTCAGATCTGTGTGTACGAGTATGTCCCCAATGTTTTTGTTCCTTTGTAGTGCCAGGAAGGGCTGGTTTGGCCAGATGGTTTTCAGGGCATTGTTTTCATGGATTATTTTCCAATGTTTTTTCAGAATTTTGTTGATTTGTACGGTGTTTTTGTCATAAGGTACTATGAAGGGGAGTATTCTCCCTTGTTTTTTCGGTTGGGAGTCTCCAAACAGGGCATCTGTTTGTGAAAGTTGTTGTACCTATTGGAATTGTTGATCTATTTCTTGGATTGAGTAACCTCTTCTGATGAGATTAGTTTTTAGTTTTTCTAACTTTGTTCTCAAAGTTTCATTGTCGGTTATGATGCGGCGATATCTAAGCGCTTGGCTGCAAATGACGCTTTGTTTGCAAGTGTCAGGGTGGAATGATTGTTTGTGTAGCAAGGAGCAAATATCTGTGGGTTTCACATACAAAGTGCTCTCTAGCTTTTGTTCCTTGTTTATGAATATAGTTGTATCGAGGAAATGCACTTGGTTTTTTGAGTGTTCCATCTCGAATTGGATTGTGGGATGCATTGTATTTATGTGATTTAGGAATTGTAATAATTCGACTTCACTGTGAGGCCAAATTATGAATATGTCATCAATGAATCGTTTCCACAGGAGTGGTGTTGCCATCTTCACTTAAGGTGGCTCACTACTGAAAATTACAAAATTACGAAACATTGAAAGGTGGTTGTGTATGAAGTAAAAACAAGTTCAAGACACAAAAAAACAATAAGTTAAGGTGGCTCGCTACTAATATAAATTTTAACAGCTACACTCTGGGTGTCCTATCGCTCATGATGATATCAGTGACATCATGATTCGTTTTGAAAGCATACGAGATGAATAAGAAAACTTGGTGTGTTTGTAAATTTATGCATCCCTAGCTAATTATCTTTGCAAATCGTTTCGCGGAAAACACTTTGCACAGGAAGAAATCGAACTAAGATGTAAAAATTCTTTTGGTTCAAACTGGACTTTCTATTCCATATTTACAAGCGATGTTATCAAAAAAGTATTTCCGATGATTAATAAAATAGGCCTTCATTCGGATTTATATTGATCCATTTACGTGTAACCCGGGGGATGGGGGGGGGGGGGAGGACTTGATTGTGACCGCGACTCGACGTGAATATGGTCTTTGACAAAAGGACCCATTTGTATGACAGAATTTTTCAAAAATTCCGAACCCTTCGGCCTGAATTTCAGGAAGTTTCGTAACCATGTCTATGATTTTTTTCGATTTGAGGATGCAAGGAAACGCTCTCAAAAAAGTAGGTTCTAAAATGCGGGGAGTTACTGCACCTCACTATCTCCCATGCAAAGAAATGGAAAGAATGCATTAACTCTTGCTGTGTTTGAATCATATCGCTCAGGGGACGTTCATTTGATAGGATCATGAAATACACAGCACAAACATCACTAAAACAATGCGCTTTGCAACAATGCTTTTTCATGATTATATTACAAGAAGCCCCAATTTTTAGCAAGTCAAAATTCCGGAATGTCTCGTCCAATGTAGCTTCTGCACTATAAGGCCTTATAACGCTTTAACAAACAGCATCGGGATTGTTTTTCAACAAGATGTAAGTCGACAGCGCCCCAATCCTTTTTGAATTCACAAAAGTGACTGTTTCAGAAAATACGGACTGAGCCAATCGTAGACGCTACAGGGTCAAGTGGTTGCTGGTGGTTTTGACTTTAGTTTCTCCTGTGGTTGTATTTGTTAGTTCTTGGGATAGCACTGTATGTAGCCCGCGATTTGGAGACTTGTTGACATTCGTAATAGCCATTTTAGTCTATGACTTTAAACAGTGAAGAGAGATAGTTTACATGCATTTTGTATTAACAGTTGTGTTTTGTTGAGACAAGGTTTGGCGCGTGAAAAAAACCATGCTTCGAAACTTTGAATACTTGTTGTACTGTATTTTTTCGTATTTGAGTGTTGCGTCAAAGATCAAGTCGTGAGGGTATTGATTATCCTATAAACACCTTAACTTTTTGTACACATGGAAAGCAGTCTTATGTTTTGAGTTTGATGCTTTGTATCTTTTGGACGCTGCATAGCTTCTCTGTCCGCTGTAGTGGTGGCACTTCACATGCGTAGTGAAACTCGAAGAAAAAAGATGCGAAGGAGGGAGCTACGAAGGACAGGGAGAGAGAAAAAGAAAAGAAACAAGAGACTTTCTTTTCCTCTTTTTCACCATTGGTCTAAGTTAATGCAACAAACTAAAATCAAGGCTAAGTTTAAGATACCTTCTGAATCTATGCTATGGCTCAAAATGAGATGTTTCAAGCTATCATTTCAAATTCTTTCCCACGATTTATTATAATTTTTATTATCGATTTGGCCTAAGTTATTTGGCGTTTGATATTACTGACTAAAGGAGGGAATTTCAACAACCAGTCGCATACCAAAGTTTGCAGATGATTCGAATTTCAGCACTTTCGTCTGACCTACTCAGAATATTCTTTGCTTTTAAGGTTATTGAGGAATTTCGCAAAGGAAACCTAAAGTAAGAGATTTTTGAGTCTGGGTCGCATAGCTTCCGAAGACTAAGGGGTAGCCGTAGCACCAGGGCATACCTGGGAAGAGGTAGCAAAACTTCGAAATGTTGTGAAACAAGGGCGACGGAAAGAGGTTTCTTTTGCATTGCCACGTTCTTTACACGAAAATCTTCAATAAGATTTTAGTCGGCAGCCAAACTATCTGTTCTCCAGCTGATTATTAACCTTTGTATTTTGCCTATTTCGTTCTGTTCGATAAGCATTTTATTAACAGAGCTTTGTTTGAACCGCGTTTGAAGTATGTTTCGTTCTGTTCGATATGCATTTGCATTTAATTAACCGAGCTTCTTATTCTGTTTGTTGTTTCTTTTGTTACACTCTTTGCTTCCAGAATTTGCACGCACGATTTCTTCCTCTGCGAGTTTTGGGTTGGGGTTAGTAGGTTAGAGCACTTGAAATCGGGAAATTATTTCACTAAAGTTACCTACTGTTTCTTGTTGCATCCTTCATAGCGTCTCTTAGTTGCAGATAGATGTCAACACCATTTGACGCAGATTCTCTCAAAGGGTCAATTTCTTCAAGCAAACGCTCCAGATTTTCAGTCCCATGTATAGACGGATTAAGTTCTGGGATAACAATGCCATCGTTGTAGCTGGGGCCATCAAATCTTGCGGAAGGTAAAGGGCCGTCCCAATCAATCCCATATGTTTCTATTTCATCTGATAATAGAGTATCGCTCTGAACTGGTCGATAGTTTGCCTGGCCACGTACCCATAACTGCATTGGTGTGTAATTATTTTCAGTCCTTATTGGATGGTTATGATAGCCAGCAAGGAACATGGAGATGTGCCTGTTGATTCTTGGAATATAAACAACCTCAAGACTAAACAAATCAATTTCGTCCGTTACGTCTAGATAACCTTGATCTTCCATGTAATAGAAGAGATAGTAATAGAGAAAAAGGCAGCCACTGAAGAGATCGCGCCAAAACCTCTCAATCCTTTGGTTGTGACAACTTTTTCCAGCGATGAAACTCCCCCGTGATGGCCCACGTAGAGGATGGCTGAACATGTAATAAGCGACGTCCACATTTTCTACCCCTTGCTCACCTCGTACCCTTGATGGCAGACCATATTTGCTGACAGCTCCTTGAAACAAATGGAATACTGTCTGAGCTTTATTGTTGGTGGAACACTGTAAAAATACTACTCGACGTGAAAACCCGTCAATTCCACCATGGACTACGAAACGCCATCTAATAAGTTTGTGATTTCCGTCTATGTGCCAAAGAGCCAGGGTTCCAGGTACGGAATACTTTCTACGCCGTACTGTATTCAGCTGAGTTGTCCGGAGAACTAATCCGGTCGGATCAACACGCCACATTGAGTCACGAATTCTCGCCCATTGAACTTTGAATCCCTTGGACATCAGGAATCCTTTCATTCTCCGAATTCCGCAATTCGGAAAATTAGTAAAGATTTCTGCAACCAAAACATCGAGGTCTTCATCTGACAGTTGTGAGTGACGAACAATTTCTTCTTGCATACCGAAAGCTTCTATCCGCCTTGAAATAGTTTTGACACTCACAGAAAACAGCTCTGCAATCTTGGATTTTGGAAACCCATAGCTAAGATATAACTTAAGGGTTTCTCTTGGAATGTCAATTTTTGCTCTGCCACGTTTGCTATCATGTCGAACATTAACAACATCCTTAGTTGCATCTTCGAGAATACTGTACGCGCGCATAATCAAATCGATCGCAGCATCGTCAACAACAAAAGGCCATACTCCTTGACACTGACAGGCCACGACAGCAACATGCTCAAGCCGGTACAGAGCGTGATCGATCTTCGTAGCTTCGACCAGTGGAAAGCCCTCTAAATCCCTATATATTTGCTGTAAATTTGTTACAAAAAAAATCCGTAAATTTTCTTCAGGCTGTAAAATTGGGAAGGCCATAACAACCAATGAAGTTTTTTACAGCATGATTCAATTCAGACTGCCATGACCGCACGGACTCTCAAAAATCCATTCAAATTCCAGTCTGGAAGTAGCTGCCAATCAGCATAGGAACACGCCCCCTAAATTATGTTGATTCAAAGTGTAGTTCCTCATCGAAGCACAAACCCCCTCGACGACACACACAGTGCGCCTCCCCTACATGATCAGTTGTCAATCAAACAGTTCCTCCACGAAGCGTGAAGCTCCTCGTCGAAGGACAAGCTCCTCCACAACGAAACAAGGAGTTCCTCCACGAAGCATGATTCAACTCAATGAAGTCAGTAGTCCCTCGACGATGTGTACATCACCCAATTTGTCCAGTACCTAACTCCATACATTTAGATTACGGTGATGTCATCTACCACATCCCACCCAAAAAATATGACTTCAGTCAAGATACGTCGTTGAATAATCATATGGAAAAACTTGAATCAGTTCAATATTCTGCTGCACTGGCAGTGACTGGAGCATGGAAAGGAACATCTCGTGAAAAACTCTACAAGGAACTTGGTTGAGAATCCCTAAGCCTACGACGTTGGAGTAGACGCCTTGTTCTTTTATACAAGATTGTCAACGATATAACCCCTGACTACACAAGATACCCCATTCCACAATTACCACAAGCAATGTACTCTTTTCGTAATGCAGATGTAATTGGGCAGATAAGGGCAAGAACGACAAGTTTCAAGACTAGCTTTTATCCTGACTGTCTTTCTGAATGGAACAAACTTGACCCAGAAATTAGGTTATCACCCTCACTGAGTATTTTTAAAACAAAACTATCGAAACTTATCCGACCCACTCCTAAACTAGTATATGGTATTCATGATCCAAAAGGTCTAGCTACTCTCACTCAGTTACGGGTAGGACTGAGCAAACTGAATTTTCATAAATTTAGGCATAACTCTAGAGATACAGTCAACCCTTTGTGTCCTGCAAATGATGGAGTAGAGGACACGGAACATTTCCTGCTGCTTTGTCATTCGTATAACGGTCCAAGATCTGATCTTCTCGATAGTGTGAATGCAATGTTGCTCCCTCATGGTTTTTCGCCTCTTTCAAATGAAACTTTACTTAAATTTGTTTTGTATGGTGACGAGCGGCTAACCTTTGACACCAATAAGAAGTTACTTCAGGCAACCCTCAAATTCATTCATGCTTCAGAACGCTTTTAAATGTTCCATTGCTGCAAACTCCCATTCATTAGCACCTACCTTTTGTCAACTTTGTATTTGTAATTAGTGGTTTACTTATCTTTCTATCTTTACTTTATGTTATGCGTTTTTATGTATTGGCCAAGGGGTAGTCATGGTCTTTCGCTCCCCATGGTGTTGTACCTGTAGTGTAGTAAGGTAATTAGGGGTAGTATAGTAGAATGTAAAATTTGTATTGTAATTAACTTGTATGAATAAAAAAAAAATGGTCCACCTTGTAGGACGTAGAGCATGGATCCCCTTAGAATCGTTTTTTGATTGCTTTCTCATATCATCCAGCTTCATGTTTCATTTGGGGGATTCCTTAATCAGCTTGCATACCTTGTGAACGACTTCAAAGACTCCTTTGAAGTGATTTGATCGAGTCACCAACAGCAAGATTTAAAGAATGTCTGTAAAATTGGGTATACAGGCATTTATCATTGATTTCTTTCAGCTGCAACACCAGTCTTTGCCCCTGCCATCGCTGCAGCACCATTTTTCAACTAGAAAAATAAAACACAAAAAAATACAACTAATGTGCAGATCACGGCGAGAATAGCGGCTAGGTCATCAAAGTTTCCACCATGAAAGGCACTTACAACTCCATAGTTATTATTTATGTGCAGCACCATCATAGCACTGGCCGCGTGCATCTTCAAGCCTTAGATTCATCCTTAACAATATGTCTTTAATGATGAACACAATTTGACCTGCACCAGTGCCTTGCATAGGATAATAATATACCACATTTATACAGGATAACCTTTTCAGTAAAGATGTTACTGCTATCAACAAGGGTCCTGTTCAAATTAAAATTTTAAAGTAAAAGGCTCAAGCTTACAAGTGATCGAGTAAAGAACTGTAAAAAATTACTAACAATCAGTTTCTGAGTTTAAAAACAAAGTGTGTTTATTTTCCTTTTAAAATTGACAAAGTACTTTTCATTTCTGACGTTACTTGGTAGGTTGTTGTACATTGATATGGGGCGCCATGTGTGTCTTTATTCTAATTGCATTTTTTTCCTGGTGTATTTGTAATATTTTCATGTCTATTGAAGTATATCCTTTGTCAACTGCATATATTAATTACAATACACAAATTTGAATGCTGTTCTAATCATTATTTATTGCCTTATACAAAAAAATCTTCCAATACAGGAAAAACATCCTTTCTAATAATATTTGAAGCAGTTTTTCTTTACTTTCAAATATCCTTGGTCTTTTTACAAATATTCTTGCCAACCTCACAATTATCCATGGCAATTGAAAATTTTCATGCTGTATGTAAATTAGATCTCTCAAGCGAGGCTATCTATAGTCTCGTTTTGAAATTTTTGGCGCTTTTCGTTTCTTTTGGTTTCTGCTGAGATTTGAGGGAGACCTAAAAAGCATGTGGCTAGTCATATAACTACCATGAGTAGGCGGAGAAGAGCTGAGCGGGAAGAGCTGGGTCAGTTTTTCCAAGCCTTAGATTTAGCATTGGCTAATATACAGTACAGTGGTATTCTTTTCGATTGCAAAAAGGAAGAATTTAGTGGAAGAGTAGAAGATGCATTAGGAACATTAAAGATTATCATAGAGTGGTGCAATCTACAGAATGACCAGACAAACGCATGCCATGAATTCCTTTCAGATATGGATCGTCTTTCCAGAAACCTACAGCAGCTCCTTGTGGCTATAAATGAAGCACCGGGCATAGAATTGACAGATAGTGGTCAGCCGTATGTGTCCAGTGTTCACAGAAGGGATGTTCCAGGAAGACCTTTTATCGATGTTGGCAAAGATCAAATAGAATTCTTAAGGGGACTACATTTCTCATGGCAGAAAATTGCAAACATTCCTGGAATTTCACGAGGAACGTTGTATCGTAGGAAACAGCTTTATGGTATTTCAGATAGCTTGACTACAGTCCCTGATGATGTTCTTGCTGCAACTATGCAGCAGATACGAAGCATTACCCCAAACATAGGGCAAACACGCATGATCGGAGCTTTGCGTGCAAGGGGTATCTTTGTAACGCGAGAGCGAGTAAGAACTATGCTTAGACGGTTAGATCCCTTGGGCACTGCCCTGAGGTGGAGAGCTGCTATTTACCGTCCAAAATATGCTGTTGCAGGGCCCAACGCGCTGTGGCACATTGATGGAAATCATAAACTGATCGCATACAGATTTGTCATTCACGCTTGCATAGATGGATTCTCCAGGTTAATTCCTTACCTTCACTGTGCTTTAGACAACCGTGCAGAAACAGTGCTTAATCAATTTTTGGCTGCTGCAGACGAATTTGGACTACCATCACGCGTTAGAAGCGACCATGGACTAGAAAACTTAGAGGTTGCAAAGTTAATGTTGGAACGACGTGGAACTGGGCGTGGCAGCATGATCACAGGCAGTTCCGTACACAATCAAAGGGTTGAAAGACTACATCGAGACGTTTACATTGGCGTTTTATCTCAATTTGCAGATATATTTTCTCACATGGAGCACCAACATTTAGTTGATCCCTTGGACGAGCTAGACATTTACGCTCTACATTACGTATTTTTGCCAAGGTTGCAAAGGTCCCTTTCAGAGTTTCGTCACCAGTGGAACAATCACCCTTTGAGCACTGAAAATAACATGACACCTATGCAGCTATGGATACAAGGAATCTTTAGAAATGATGTTGGAAACGACGAGGCAATCGATGCGATTCTCTCTGTTGAAGAAATCCAAACATATGGCGTTGATCCGGATGGACCAGTTCCCGTAGAAGATGATCAGTATGATGTTGTTGTTCCTAGATCTGAAATTGCGCTTACCGAGAACCAGTATTTGTATCTGACCACACAGATAGACCCTCTCTCAGACGACGGGGAAAATGGAATTCACCTTTTCATCCGTTGCAAAAACATATTAACAGATCAATTTCATTTAAATAACCTTTAAGATGGAATGATTTTGGTATCTGGACTGTCGTAACTGTGGTAAACGGAAAACAGCAATCTCAAAGGACAAACAAGAAAGAGACAAACAAGGAGACCTCTATCTCTTGAACATGAACAAACTAGATGTAACTACTTATCTTGCCTTAAGGGCAGGGCTCCCATAGTACACATCCTCTCATAAAGCCGGATCTCCACTAGGGGGAAAAATGTCAAGCCGCAAAAAGTAGAACGTATTCCTACTATTCGCGGCTCGATATTTTCCGTGGCGACAATTCGCGTAGCCAATTATTAGATTGCCGGAAATTTTTCCGCCTCGACATTTTTCTGCCAAGTGGAGATCCGGCTTAATCCACGAGCTCTTCATCAACGAAACAAAACATTTTAAAAGAACGTGACCTAAAAATGTGCAATATCTAGCAATGATAAAAAGCTTTCCACCACATCTAAATCATATCATAAATGGGGTGAGACAGAAAACTTAATCTACTGTTTCCATAATCATACTTAATATTTATGGTCTACAAAAAATATGAAAACGATTTGTAAAATTACAACTCTGTTGTAAGTCTGAAAGTTGTTAGCTTGAAGTTGAGAACCAGTGCACAATTGTAAAGGGTCTGTTTCATCCAGCGTTCCTTGCACGTACCGTCCCGTGGTTGGCCATTGTTGTCGCAATTTTCATGGTCCATGAAAACGGTGACAACAAAGGAAAACCAAGAGATGGCACGTGCACGGCATGCTGGATGAAACAGACCCTTTAATGTCAAATGAAGAATTCCAGATAACTACCTCCTACAGGCTTTGGCTAAGACTATGGATGAGAGTGGCTCAATTTGATGAACTTTTCAGCCTTTAAATGGAGTTCAAACACCAGCATGCTGTGCGTTAATTTAGCGAGCTGCTCTTTCCAGAAAAACTGACTGTACGAAATTCACAAAAACTAAAACAAATGATGGCAAAGGCTGCTGGTCTTTGTACTCTCTTTAAGATGACAAAAACTGTTGCTTTTTCATATTGTTCATTCTGAGCATCAAAAGTCAAATCTACCGTACATGATAGTGAAGAGCAGAGCCCATCTTTGGGTGTTTTGGGGCAAATTGAGAAAAAGTAATTTTTGTTAAAACCGGATCTTAGTACAGAAAAAGCACCTAAAATTATGAGCAAAAGCCTCACAAATCGCATTGCAGCTTCAGTAAGAAGGTGAATTAAAATGTTACAAATTGCGTTTCCTTTTCTTTACCACTTTTCAAACTGATAAATTTTCTGACTCATCCAGTATTGGTCTTTGTAAGTTAGTACAAGTGCTACTGTAAACTTAAAAAATAGATTGAAAGAACAAAGCTAGCAATAAACCAAACATTGATATCCATCTTTGCTACAGACGATAAAGTTGCAATATGAATGCAATGAAGTAAATCAGAGTTTGAATGAAGCACCTTCTGTTATGATAAGTTTGTGTGACTTTTGGTGAAAATGCATTCTTGATAGCACAGCTTAGCTCATATACTTTGGAAAATGAAGAAAACATGTAAAACTGTTTTGAAATGGCATCCTTTTTTGCTGCCTCTTCTTAGGCAAGATGGCTTTGAGAAATTTTTAAAACATGCACTGCTAGAGGAATTTAAAATTCTTGAAATGTGCAAGGATTCTTCACACTGATAAGGATTCCTGAGAGGCATGGCAGACTGTTGAGGCACTGGAACCAGCATTTGGTTCTAAATCATTGGATTGGAGTAAAATTATGTGACCATTTTATGAATTGAATGGCTTGCAAGAAACTTCAGCTATATACTTTGCTATGAGTATGAAGCATTGTGAACACCTTTATCTTGAACAAAATGTTTATACGATACTGCTACTTTATTCTTATTCAAGGCTACTGCAATCATTAGCTCTCAAGAGAAATGAAGAAGTAGACTTATGACGATTGGTCCCTTGTATCCCTGCGGTAAACCTTGCTCAACAGGGATTCATAATGAAACAGTGAAAAAGCAGGCCCCATTTTCTACAGTCAACAATGGAATTATGAAGAAATCACGGCTTCAAATCTCAACCCCATGGGAGTGTTTTCAATTCTTCAATTGAATAAAAAATTATATCACATCTACACCATAACAATAAGAACTTACAAATCTTGCATCTGATTGGCACTCTAGGAATCATGGAGTTTGAGAGGGCCAGTTTTTTCAGAGTAATATTGCGAGTTTCTGTTAACCAAAGCGCCATCATCAAGTCAAAGAGCACAGGGAAACAAGAGACTCATGGTCATAAGTCTAGCGAAGAAGTAGCATTGAATAATGTTGAAGAAACATTGAGATCAAAATAAGGTGTCCGCAATGGTCCATGCTATAAGTCTACTATAGGACTTCTCAGCTATCAAAATGTTTTTCAAAGTTACAGGGTATTCCATATTTCTGCTCATCTGAAGATGTGATGTCATCAATTTTCTAAATCTTAAACCAGATCACTGAAAGATTTTCTCTCTCACACCATTCTGTGAACATGCATTAACTATAAAATGGCTCCGTTGAAAATAATTTTATATTCCATCTAAAACTTTATGAATCGTGAGGTTTTATATTAAGTGGGGCAATTTCTTTATCCCGTACTTTAATATTAGACGCCCCCCCCCCCATTTCAAACATGGAAAAAATCATAGTTATTGCATCAATGGTCTTAGATATACAGTACAGGTCTTGTAATTACCTGCATTTGATAATCCCAAGTGTCATGCAAAAAATCAAAACCTATTTGCCCTACTGATGATGAGGGCTTTTTCCTGACAAGACTTCTCAAGATTTCCTAAGAATTTTCAAGAGTTCATTCATATCATGATATAAGGTATCAATAAGGAATTAAAACTATTCTTTGAGAATTCTTAGGCAGGAAAACCATGTGAATGTATGTGTCTATATGAAGCCTGTGCTGTACATGGAAACTTGAACTACTAAGAGCCTTGAATCTTAAATAAAGTAAATTGGAAACGATAGTGAATATTAAAACCATTTTCCATAGGGTTAGCTTTTAAAACAAAATAATATGTTGATGAAATCTTCTGTCAAATGATTCCACAGCATTTATAGGTTATAAATATGCTTATACCATACCAAATGTAGGCGCAGATATGATGTCTTCAACCATGTTCTGAGTGAAATCTTCAAGACTGCACAGATATCTTTTATTGACTGGTATAGTGAAGCCAATGGCACATGTATTCGCTGTTATTCTTCTCCCTTCTTCTGCACTGTGGTCAAAAATTAGTTCTGGGGTTCTTGGAAAACCACTGGAGGGGATCGCCCTTGCTCCTGTGGCAAACTGAAGCAAGTCTGCAACATTCAGCACTCCTTTTGCCACTTGGTCATCTTCATCAGTTGTGTCCCAGTTTACAAGCTTTGTGTAATTCACTCTTCCACGCTCTATTCTTTGTATGAAATTAGCCCAATTATACAAAATATCATCCTCATGATTTCTCTTGTTTTACCCTGGCTCCGAAAGGTCTGTTTTGAAAAGTCTTTTCAATTCATGAGCAGTAACCGCTTTCTGAACCCCTGTAAGCTCTTCAAGAGCTTCTTTTGGATACTTTCTAAGAGTTGACAGCACATCCCCCAACTGCAGGCCATAAAGAAAACTCTTGATCTCTCTGTCTGCAGACGTAACAGCATGCCGTGCAATTGCTTTCACTAACAATTCTTTATCTTTCAAAGGTGGATTTAACATCTTTTGATACCCAATAACAACACGTTCATCTTCTAGATGTGAAATAGCCTCTTTAAGCCCTTCTGCTGTACTGCTCTCTTTAACATTCTGTACTTTAAGTTTCAGTGTCTCATCAGGAATGTCCTCAATTGCAAAGTAATCACTTGATGGGTCAAGCAAATGCTTTGCAAATGATTCTGAGAAGAATTTCGGTCCATTTGCTCCATTGAGAAGAGCCATTGCAACCAGTTGACCAAATATTTTGTACTCTTGCTCATCAAGAGCCACTGCGTTTTTTCGTAAAGTCAAATATGGAATGGTGCCAACTGATAGTGGACAATCCTGACTACGTTGCCATAAGACTGAGAAAAATTCCCTGGTAAGTCCTCCATCGTCAACCCCCTCTTCTCCAACGAATACCACTATCAGACCTCCTGCAAGCTCACTAACTTCAACATCTTTGAGTGAATCAAGTGAATTCCTCCATATATTTCTTCTAGTGACATATAGGATGAATGGTCTGTCGCTTACAATGAGATCTCCAAGTTTTTCTTTGCCTTTTTGCAAAGCTGAGTGAAATGTAATGTCAGCAATTTCAACTGGTTTTGGCTTGTCATCAGTTGCTGGATCTACTTCAAATGGCAAACCAGACAAAAAGGCCTCATCATCATCATCACATAGAGCCTGAGCAATTACATCATCTTGTACTGTGCCTTCATCTGGAATATCTACCACTACTTCCTTCTCCTCTATTTGCACCAAAGATCGCACATAAACTGCCCCTTGCCCTGACATTCTTAATAAGATTTCCCCTGTCAATTCCGCACCATCTTGCAGGTTGATCTCAATCAGTTGGCCATAACAGGCCTTTAGAAATTCAAATGGCAGTGGTTCTCTTTCACTATCATTGGCTTGTAGAACAGGAAAACATTTCCTGACCTGTTCAATGAGCATGGTGCCATCCCAGGACTTTGAGATAGGGTATTGATGAACAATAAGTTTTTTTACCTCTAGAGCAAGTCTCTTGCTGTGAGTTGGCACCTCTGTGACACTTGGGTCTGGTATGAGGATAATGTCCTCAAAAATAGGCTTCTCTTCTTTGTTGTGCTTGTATGCCTGCCTTTGTCTTTTAGCTTTTGGTTGGTTGGAGGTTGATGTTGACTGCCTTACTCTGCAGGTCACATTGGCAGAAAAAGGATTGCTAGCCCTGTATGGTATTGATCCTGCTGGCCGCCTGCTAGCTAGAGTTGGAAACCTTCGTGTCAGCTCTGTTCCAATGCTTCCTACCATACCAGCAGTTGTTGTGGTAGGCACATTTGGCCTAAATGAGGAGTTTGATGAACTACCTTGCTCACTTTTTACAAATGTATCTAAAGTTGACTGGCTATTGCCACTACCAGTCGGAGCTGTCCTATTCAAATAGCTTCTCAGGATGTTTCTGGAATTAGCAGCAATTGTTTGGACAATTCTCTCGATTTCATTTCTCTGATTTCCTGCCATTTTCTTTGCCAGACCCGCCAGAACGAAAGAATAAAACATGCGTACCGCTGCCTCGTAACCGAAAAGTGCCTCGCTTGAGAGATCTAATTTACATACAGCATGAAAATTTTCAATTGCAATGGATAATTGTGAGGTTGGCAAGAATATTTGTAAAAAGACCAAGGATATTTGAAAGTAAAGGAAAAATGATTCAAATATTATTAGAAAGGATATTTTTCCTATGCTGGAAAATTTTTTTGTACAAGCAATAAATAATTATTAGAACAGCATTCAAATTTGTGTATTGTAATTGATGTATGCAGTTGACAAAGGATATACTTGAATAGACATGAAAATATTACAAATACACCAGGAAAAAAATGCAATTAGAATAAAGACACACATGGCGCCCCATACATTGACGCTCCTTGAAAAGCGAACGTTTTTCTTCCCGACTCACATCTCACCTTTGGAAGTACAAGGAGAGAACCATTTCCACATGTGTTTTTGCCATGATCAAATTTTGTGAAGATGTTCTTCAGTGACTCCGTACAGATTCCATTGACGGACTTGAAAATATCGATTGAAATACGCTTTCTTTGCGTTTGTTTAAGGCTGTCCCAATTCAGGGTTATGCTGCTATCTCTGGCCACAATTCGATGCATGCCAATGAAATCTTCATGTACAATGAGCTCATTCATTCATCAACCTATCAGATGCAAAAAAACCAGTTGCTGCTTGTCCGAAACGTCAGCACTTTCATCAGCCATCATTGCCTAGGTTACGGCATTTTGGATGTTTTTTGCCATTTCTCAAAGTACTCTTAGGGCCGTAATCTCAAGTATTTAGTTTTGCATGTCTGCCGGGGTGAACTTGTGCGTTTTTTCTGCAACCATTCTACAATTGAAGGATCTTCATCCAATCTCAATTTTGACAATTGATAAAAGTTAGAACCTGCTTTGCTTTCTCGGTTTTTTCCAGCCTCCTCAAAGAGGTAATGCTTGCCTTGCTAGATACGGCACATTACCTAATATCTTCAGCAGAATTTTACGATTATTGTATTTCTCTAGTGCACGCTGAGTAGAGATCATAATAAAACTTAACAAAGGATTTGAAAATCCAGATCTTTACTTTGAAGCCTGGTCCCCCCTAAAGCCTTGTTTCCATTTGATAGTTTTGCTTTTTATTTGTGGTTTTGGTTTTTGGTCTCGCTCTAAAGTCAAAATGAGCAACGTGAGTACCGAGTGGAAACGCACTCCATTAGAGCAAAAAAGGACCAAAAGAAAGCCCAAGAAATGAGCAACGAACGAAAAGGAGTGAAAAAGGTGAAAAACAACGCTTCAAAAAATGGAGGTCAGTCATGCTGCGAAATTGGAATTAGCGAAAAAGACAAGCAACAAAAACCAAAAAGACATACAAAGAGCAAAGGCAGTTCAAATGGAATTAAGGCTTAACTGCGTCAAGATTTGTCCCTGACAAGACATGCTTTTTATTGTAAGACCTGGGAATTAGTAATGCATTCAAAAATTATTGACTAAGGATTAGATGGAAGGTTCAACAAAGACACAACTGTACTAAATTCCCCGCTCCCGGTACGCTGAAATTTCCATGCAAGTGATCCAGTTGTGTTTTCCGCCTAAGCAGAATTTTACACAATAAAAAGTCGCTCAGGTGTAACCTTCTTCTTAACTTGAGGAGCAAGGGGCAGATTCGTTTTTTATGCGCGCGCAGAAGCGTCATGGATACGAGGCGAACTGATCACGTGATAATCACGACAGTGGAAAGCTGGAATAAAATCAGCTGTGATAAGCAGCGAATGACTGCAATGAAAATCTGATTTTAAAGTGATTATTTGTCCCTTATTTCACAATTTCCAGCAAAGAATTGTTATCAATCAGTCTTAGTTTCCATCCAAGGCCCCTTTCAAACTCAACCAGAAACATCTAGGCTGGCATCTAGGCTGGTAGTGGATGCAAGCCAAACTTCAAGAGCCAAGAATTGAATACCAATATTTTTGACCAGAGCTAGCAAAATAAATTAGATTTTTGCTAAATGATCCTTTTATTTGATGCTTCCCCTTCATTTCGGTCCAAAGAAGATTAAAAAAGTGGGTTAACATCGCAATTCTGGATGCACTTTTTGCCAAAGTTTGGGCACCAAGAAAAAAGCCAAGTCCTCTTCTTCAATGGGGACAGTGGCACCCCACCTCAGCAATTGATTTAGACTTAAAATATTTTGTAACTGGTTTGTATCAAAGTACACTGTCATACAGATGATTGGCTCCTAAAAGCAATGAGATCCTGTTGGGGTAGACCCAGTACCATTTTTTTCAGAGGTACCAAATGGTGCCTGTTTGTACAACAAAAGAATACCATTGTTTTGGGGAGCCAGTAAGCTTGGAATACAATGTATCTTGGTAAAAAGTTCCTTCCCTCCATCTTGAATGTAATTCTCTATTCTGGACCTTTGCATCAAATGGCTGATTATTCCAGATATAAAAGATCCCACAATTTCATAGTAAGTTGAGGAATTCAAACAAGGAGATCAACAATAATCAGAGTGTAGTCAAAGAAAAAATGCCTCAAGAGTCTACAATGCATTCAGCATCATCAAATTATTTAGAATCATACAAAAATTTGGCGCAGGAAACCAATTAATCAATGGCAGCATCAGCTCTGTTCAAATTAATTGTTGCATCTAAAGGTATACCTAACTAAACTTATGCAATTTGCCTTTGACAATTTTTGCCAACTTTGGGATTTGGGGGAGAATAGTCCCCACAGTCCCCCCTGTTGTGCCACCACTGAATTCAATCTGAAATTCCTTAAATTGTTTACTTGTCAATGTTTATGCAAGTCTAAATGGATGTATTGTATCCCTCAAGATTTTCTAGAATTCATCCTATTCAACAGTGTCCATTCTTCAGTGGGAATGTGCTGGAAATCTTGTAAGGTTACATATTAGTAGTCATCCGGCCAAAAATTTGCAACTTGCAGGAGCGCTGTCAGGACCAAACACATTGAAACAACTATGTGATTTGATGTTGCAGTATCTGAAAATAATAATGGAGAAATTGAGACTTAGAAAAATGACAATGGACACACAGCAATAATAAACAAAATGTTGTAGAATCATTGATAAAATATGTGATGAATGGACATGCTTTCTTGCTATGCAGCCATCAAACTTGGGACAATTTGTAGGTCAATCAATCAAAAATAAGTTCTTGCATTTTGGTTTTGTAGCAAAATATGAACTCAAAGTAATAAAACAAGTTATAAAACCCATAAAATAGCAATTAAATATCATTTCAATGCATTGAAGAGACAAGTAATAATCCTTCTAAAATATGATGAAACAACACAGCAGGGCAGCAAAACATCCGGAAACCCTTTGTGAAAAGGCAGAACAGAAAAACAAAAGGCCATCAAGGGACAACAACAGCAAGAATGCTAAGACAATAGAATGGCCTAGGCATGAATGTCGCAGTTTCCTCAAGTGATGTTTACAAACTAAAACGCAAAAATAATCAATGTTAGCCAATTTTTCGACCAAAACGGGTTTGAGAAATTTGAAGCTGAACATGTCCCCAACGCAGTGGCGTTAGTTTCGTTTTGCGGCAACGACTAGATTTTTTGCAATTTTCAGTTGTTTAGGGGTACTAAATTTTTGTTTTTTCCCTCAGAAAATGACCTGTTACAAGAAAATAAAAATTTTCGATGACATGATATCCCAGGATAGATGATCGGAATACGATTCATGAAATTATAGGCCCTGACGAGGCTGACATAAAAATTTGCGGGGAATATTCTTCTTGTAGACCTCCCTACGAGCTGCCTGTTTACATGTAAACAAACAAGTGATATATTCGTCCTTAAAAACTGACCAAACTGTATGGCAAAAAAAGTAACACAAGGCCAATTTTTCAAGAATACTGACCTGTCTCAACATGATGGTCATATTCTGCAGATAATATCCACCAACGCTCAGTTTGCGGCAGCGAGCCATTTTTCCATAAAAATCCTTTTTTCATATTGAATTTTTCTTGATAAATATCGCCTCCATCCCAAAGAAGATAAAGTCAAATTATCTATCTTTATCAAAGCTTTCCAGGGTCGATGATTTTTTCAGCCATGCTTGTTTATCTTCTGAACACTTTCCGCATGCGCCTGATCCCAAACCGCGTCTCAAGAGGCCTGGATCACAATAGATTTCACCACAACTGCGTGCAGTCCCCAAAAACTTCACCCCCTCCCACCTCGCTGTTTTTGGCAGCTTGAGCAGACGCAAAAGCACTTTGCACAGCGGTCGAAACGAATCAGGTCTTTGCTAACTTGAGGGTGATATTTTCTCTCGTAAACAATAAAGTTTCCGCTGTCTCAAAATAAAGCTCCATGGAGATAAGCCCATATGACTGATTTCCATGCAGTAGTATTTTCCAATTGGACAGAAAATCCTTTGTTAATGTGTGAAAATGTTGCTGTGAATTTGAATAAAACTTTATGCGTGACTAAGACTTTACTGTCTAAACTTCAGTCCACGGGGAAAATTCTAATGAGTGGAAATCAGCCTTTAGACTTTGACTAGTTTTTACCGTAAAGGATCGTAGAAAAGAGCTGCTTGCCTCTCTTGCCCCATAAAACATTCAAAACATGTCTCTAAATGCTTACTGAATCTTTACGAACATATGAAAAGGTAGAGGGATGCTAAACATTGTGTATGCAAGTGGAATATCCCGATAGAAATTTTTGTCTGACCTTGGTCACAGCAAAATTTCAGATAGGCTCTGAAAGAGAACATTAAAGAATAAAGATCATGCACTGATCTGAAGCAGTCAATAAAAAGCCAACTAACTTTTAACAGAAAAAAACATAAAATAATGCAGAAATGATTTTGTAGGTCTTTAGCTTTGAGCACATATTGAGCTTTCATTCTCGTTTCTACTTTTCGTAACCTGACAAGAACAAGTCACAAATAGCCACATCAGGGGATTGAGGAGGCCACATGGTATCTCCTATCTTACTAATTACTTTTCCCGGGAACTGGCCCATTGAATGCTGCATGCACTGATTGCTGGCATGTCACAGTGGGCCAGATTACGATTTTTCTGGACATAAATCGTACAAGGTATAAAATTGTAAAGAATGCTATAAAAGTTGGAAACTTACAAAGAAAAATGTTGTTAAGAAAAAATTTCTTTACTTAGTTACATGCGCAGTTGTCGGAAAATTCTTCTAAGTCCTTATTTGAAGCAGCCAAAGTCAATGCATCAAATAACTTCAGATTAGTACGTATTTATAATAAGGAATTAATGACTATAAATCTAAAATCTGAAATGATTCTCAAAAAGGACAGGCTTTGAAATAGACTTGGCATAAAAAATGAATAGAATTTGACATCGATCTTAAAGTTATTCAGCAGTGCCCTGTTCCCTATACACCTAAATTTTTTGTCGTAGCAATAACCATCATTGTATTTCCTATGGCACCTCTCGGCAGCCAAATGTAAACCAAACAGATAGAGGATGCTACTGTGCTTGTAAATATGCAAAGGAAATGTTTGCCGTTTGCAAGCAAAATTTTGAACTTAGCTTTGAAACACAGCATACAAAGTGCAGCAACGTGTTTCTAAAGTATTTTGAACAAAATCATAATTTTGGAATAGGAGTCTGTGCTCAATCGAAATGCAGTCAGTTACACTTAGATCACTGCCTGTGAACATTATGAAGATGCTATCAAAATGTCGCTTGCACACAAATCGGTGCCTGAAGACGCAGTTGGTAAAATTGAAGTTGAAAACAGGTAACGGCTTGCAGTATTCAATAACAATTAGCATCCTGTGATTTGAAATTGATTAATTAATAGACAGCAATTTTTTTCGATAACGTTGAAAGTGATTTCCTTGCTCGATGAGGCATATGAAATCAATTTCCACTGATAAAACTATTATTTAATTTTTTTCATTTTTTTATTTTTGTCCAACCTCTTGCCCACTGTGCATGTGCAGGAGCAACATCCTGCTGCCACCAAACTTTATATTTTTTGTTTGCTGCTTCGCAAATAGATATGCCATATTGTTTGTTTCAAATGATACTGATCCAGAAACTGCAGAAAATGGCCTATTAATTGCTCATAAAAATGTCAAGTTTCATTGTATTCTACTTTAAAATCAAGGGGATACAGTTCTCTACACATGGGTACTCCACTCCTTTTTTTCATTCTGCATGCAAAAACCTTTTGTTCTGGTGGTTCTTCCCTTGGAATTCTGCAATGACTTGCCAGCAGATCTTGAAGTCTTTTCAGTTCTCCTTTCAAGGTACTGTTTTCATCTGATATTTTCCTCTTTTCTTTTTCTAAAATTTCAAGCTTTTCCCGCATTTCATTTAAACCCTTATTTTTGCAGACTTTACAAGCTCTTCTACTTGATTTCGCAATGTTAGAAACTCTTTGTATCGGGTGAAATTTATATCTCTGTTGGGCTGCACTGAGAAGTCCAATTTGAATTAACCCTTTTCTTGATTTTTACCAGGTTTTATAAAATTTTTGTCACTTCTGGTTGCTGGTGTCCTATCCTTTGGTGTTTTGGTAACGAGAACCTTAACATGAGATCCTTACATGAGAACCTTAAGCAAAATGTTGAGTGTGTTAGGAGCATGCCTGATGTTAACTTGTTTTTAGTACAATTTGAGTATATTGGAGAGTTTGGGAACGTCATTCAAATGAGGATTTTTCACTACAGGTGCATGCTTGATCGTAGTATGATAGGGAATTCAAGCTCTTTCAAGCCAAATCATGCTTATTTCAAGCTTGTGCAGGCTTCTTTCAAGCTCATTTTTTTGTAAGGGAAGGAGAAGTCCCAAATGCAGCTCACTTATGAGCCAAAATCACATTTGCAGTAGTGTTACATGCAAGTGATTGCAATTACTAGTCATAAAGGAATTGTTTGTTATGTAGAAATTTCATAGAATGTTCCATAGCATCTAAGCATTCTATGTTCCATAACATCAACGAGCCTCACCCACTCCTTTTCCTCCATCTTCATATCCGACAAGATAACTGTTTTCATGTTTGCAACTATTTCCATCATATTCTTCCAGTTCTTCTCGTCGAATTGACACTTATATATCCAAAGCTCCTCCATCCTCCTGTCATCATCATCTTTATATAATCCTACATGATAACAATATTTACAATGACTAAATAATAAATTTAAATTATCTACAGATTCCACACTATTTACACTAACCCAAACTCTACCAAAATGTTTAAAATATTTACATAAACTAAAGTTAACTAAAGTAAGAATAAGATAAACATGACGAAATTTGTCCAATAAATTATATGTCTATATTATTTGAATCAGTGTGACAAAGTCTGATCGCAGGATTGATGAAGTAATTCGAAACTCATGAAGACATCCTTGGGGATAATAACATAGACTTCATAGAATGCTTTATCTTCCAGGTTATGACAAATTGAAACCATATGGATTTCCGATTCATGGAGCAATTGATGGCTACAGCCGTAAGATTTTATGGTTGGAAGTAGCAAGATCAAATAATAAGCCACAAATCCCAGCTGCATATTACATTGATGCAGTCTTATCTAGAGATGGTTGTCCATTTGTTTTAAGGACAGATTGTGGGACAGAGAATGGCATCATGGCAATGCTGCAATGCTATGCACATCAGGATGGAGAAGATGATTTTGCTTCTGAAAATGCCCATAGGTATGGCTCGTCACCTGCAAATCAAAGAATTTTGGAATTTTGGACATCTGGAATTTTGGATATTGGAAATCAGTCTTGTTTTGTAGGTTTTGTTTTGCATCAGTTATATAGAACTGTTTTCATGTTTGCAACTATTTCCATCATATTCTTCCAGTTCTTCTCATCGAATTGACACTTATATATCCAAAGCTCCTCCATCCTCCTGTCATCATCATCTATATAATCCTACATAATAACAATATTTACAATAACTAAATAATAAATTTAAATTATCTACAGATTCTACACTATTTAAACTAACCCAAACTCTACCAAAATGTTTAAAATATTTACATAAACTAAAGTTAACTAAAGTAAGAATAAGATAAACATGACGAAATTTGTCCAATAAATTATATGTCTACCGGGTGAGCCAGAAAAAAGTTCCCACTTTTGAAAATTCATAACACCAAGACTACTACACGGATTTGAATCATACAAATTGTAATTAAAAGTCGAAAGATCAAAGTATTTTTGTGATTTTTTTTCGCTGTCCTACCAGCACTGCAAATATTGGTAAATTCAACTTTACAAAGATTTCATGGTTGCAAAATCACGGAAAAAGGGCCTAAAACATTGATCAAATCGTAAGGATTCTATTCAAATCGAACAATAGGCCATGGGCATTTCACCTCCTTCAAGAGCTATAAGACATCGATTTTCAAGCAAATATGAAAGATTTTCAATGCCAAGGAAATTAATGCCTAGAGGATATCTCTCACCCATGAGAAGTTGCATTTCCTTCATTATTCTGTGCCAGAGGTCATTTATGAATTGATCGATGTTTTGGGCCATTTTTCAGTAATCAATCAACCATGAAATTTTTGTAAAGTTGAATTTACCTATATTTGTAGTGTTGGCAGGACAGCGAGAAAAATCACAAAAATACTTTGATCTTTCGGCTTCTAACTAAAATTTGAATGATTCAAATCCATGGAGTAGCCTTGGTGTTATGAATTTTCAAATGTGGGAACTTTTTTCTGGCTCAACCGGTATATCACTCGAATCAGTGTGACAAAGTTTGATTGCAGGATTGATGAAGTAATTCGAAACTCATGAAGATATCCTTGGGGATAATAACATAGACTTCATAGAATGCTTTATCTGCCAGGTTATGACAAATTGAAACCATATGAATTTCCGATTCATGGAGCAATTGATGGCTACAGCCATAAGGTTTTATGGTTGGAAGTAGCAAGATCAAATAATAAGCCACAAATCCCAGCTGCATATTACATTGATGCAGTCTTACCTAGAGATGGTTGTCCATTTGCTCTAAGGACGGATTGTGGGACAGAGAATGGCATCATGGCAATGCTGCAATGCTATGCACATCAGGATGGAGAAGATGATTTTGCTTCTGAAAATGCCCATAGGTATGGCTCGTCACCTGCAAATCAAAGAATTTTGGAATTTTGGACATCTGGAATTTTGGATATTGGAAATCAGTCTTTGGTTTTGTTTTGCATCAGTTATATAGAATGAACTGGATGCAGTGCTATTACACTGAAACACACATAGAATAGGAAATCTAATGGAGCAAAAGGTGAAGGAATACCTGATGTGCTTTACTATTTGCCAGAACGCTCTGGAGGAAGTGATTGCCTTCATGCACTTGGAAAGAACACAATCATTCAAATGAAAAATTATCTCGGTCAGCAAAACCGTGAAGAGACTGACCAAGATAACATTTATCAAGATTACTTTTCATCCCTAATTGAGGTCATAAACCTGCAGCTTCAAAATAGTGTAGATGAAGCTTTTGAGCTCTTTGGAAGACTAACTAACTTGGAATGATCAGTTAAATCTTTTGAGAATCTATTGCAACTGAAGCATCTTTTGATGCATTTCAGCCAGGAGGGAAAGAACTCTGATCTGAAAAATTTTATATCAGAATTTATGCTCAATAAAACATACTGTACAGTATCTTCAGTGTCAGCATGGTTGAATTACAATACTGCCTCAAAATTAAACATAATACAGTAAAACAGTTATAAGAATCTACAATTTTGCGAGTCAGCCTGATTAGGTTCTTATGCATTGAATATTTAGTTGGAAATCAGGCTGTTCAGGTTCTTAAACTGGTTCTTATTTCATTATGGGAGGTATTTCTTTAATTCAGTTTGAAACTTAAAACCCATTATTTGCTTTCAGTTAACTGCACCTGAGTTCAGTGGCATAATGCACGCTGTGCACCTTTAAGCACAAAACTAAGGGCCCTCAAACAAATAGGTCCCAAAGGCCTGCAAGTAATTTGGCAAAAAAACCAGTTTTTGAATGAAAGCATATGTAAGCATATGTGTTCTTATATATTGGGGGTCTAATGTCAGAATTTCAGCCTGTAAGTTCTTAATCACCAAGTTCTTATACATGGGTTTTTTACTGTGTACAGTAATTGATTAAACATAACGTAGCATAGCATAATGTCTCCTTTTCCTACCCTGAGGATCCCCCTCCCCAGACACTTATGGGCCTTTGCTAATACATATTCCCAATTCCCAGCCATCTGACTTACTTAAATTTTTCCCCAGCCCACTTTAGTGGAATTTAATGATGTCAAGAGCTTTACTTTACTGAAGTTTGTTGATTTTGTAAGTGAAAAATGTTGCAAAAGCCAAGGTCATTGAAATGAAGATTGAAACTCATATATATTTGAGGAAGCGACCAGAACATATCAAAACTACAATGTGTTTTGATGTGATACCACTCAAAGATTTTCCTGGAAAGACTCCCATTGGTTGTGATCTTTTGTTTCTGTCGATAGCAGATTTTCCAAAAAAGGGAGTGTTTTCCATCGATCTAAGGGGGGCGCTCATGAAAAATTTTTCCTTGGGCAAGCCCCAGCACCTCCATTTTTTCCTCCCTTCGCTTGCACCTCTCTCCAGCCCCCCAATGTAAATTTCATTCTGACGGGCCTGTAAATGGAATACTATGCGACATAACATCGTAAGTTTCTACTACAGCTTGTCCATTGTTACATGAATATTCAGTCAAAGTGCATTTTGAAAGATAGGAAAGCAGTTCTTCCCTTTCTGAATACAAAGGTGGACCTTACAGGTGCTGCAGGTGCTGTATGGTCTGGCCGCAACTTTTGCTTGTGAACAAAATTCATGACGGGCTCTTTTTTCTCCAAAAACTGGCCAATGTGCTCCAAGATTTTCTAACCGGATGGTGTCTGGCACAGAAAAATTTAGCCTTTCTACGTTTCTTGGCAAGAATTGGAGGTGTGCCAAGTGGTCGGTTAATTTTAGGAGGCTTTCCTAGTGTGAGAAGGGCCAGTGTCACATTACGTCGGAAGAGCAAGCTTGGAATCTTCCTCTCAGTTGCCTTATAGAATGTGATATAGGCATTGGTGATGGCTCTGTCAATGAGGCCAAAAAAGATTCTATGCCACCATTTCACATTCTTTCTGTTGATGCCATAAATAGCACAATAAAAATCTGCCTTATCGACTCCACACATGTTATTGTCGTAACTGATGAGTGCTTTTGGGCAACTAAAAATCTTTCTTGAGCCATCCTTCTGTGTGCGCTTTATCTCACCAATTTCAGTCCCATGATAATTAGAAATAACATGAACTCACTTATTGTCCATCCATTTATGAACAACGATACCCTGTGCCGATACACGACTGTCTGAATCGCCATGCTGCAGAGTTTTGTCACGTTTCAGGTCTTTAGGCAAATATTTCCTGTTAGACCGGATAGTGCCACAACAAAATACCTTGTGTAGCAGCAGATATTCAAGAAGAGGGACAGGTGAGTAATAATTATCAAAGTAGACTTTGTGATTTTTGCCAAATAAATTACTGGTCAAATGTATCACCACCTTTTCACCAAGACCAAAACAACTAGGAGCATCCACTTCTTCAGTTTCACCATGTCTTCCTTGATAAACACTAAACTTTGAAATGTGTGCATCATCACCTGCAGGTGCCCAGGGTTTACATTCCCTCTTTATTGGTTTCATCGGGTTGTACTGTTTTAGTGAAGATCTTCCTTTGAACAGTATAATGCTTTCATCTGTACTGATATGCTCATGGACATTGTAAAGTTTCATGAAGTCGTCATTAAGTTTTGTGATGAATGGCCTCGATTTGTGCAGCTTATCTTTGTTGTCTTTAGGAATAGCAGAGTTGTCATTCAAAGGTAAGTTAGACAAAATTTGGGAAAATCTATTCTGAGGCATAGCATTCGAAACTAGGAGGACATTGAAATTTTGACTGCTATTCTGGTAGCAAGTCAATGATGGCAAAGTATGGTAACTCATCAGAATATTTATACCCAAAAATGAATACAATTCCCTCTCTGTTAGTGGGGATATTCTTTTATGTTTCTGACTGATGTACCAGTTGGTAAATAATCTTCTCTCTTATTTCTGCTTCAACAAATTTAAAAAAGAAATCACCCTCACTTGAACAGTCAACAAAATGATCCATTACTTGTCCTTGGGGTGAATAAAATGGAACATTTAGTTCAGACTTTTTTTTCTTCTGCCATGCTCGATTTTGATCAACCTTGTAGTTCTGTGTGAGTGATGTGGTACTATTCATCAAACCTTGTGTGCTATCAATTGGGTCAGTTTGATTAGCATTGTCATTTCACGCTGCTGATGAAGAAGATTGATCATCATTGTTTTCTTCTTCATACTCAGATGCACATTCCTGTTCTGAGGAGGACTGTTCATATTCAGATGTAGAACCTTCATGTTCAGAGAAAGACTCTTCATATTCTGAGAAATGCTCCTCAAGGGGAACTCTGTCAACCTCTATGCTTGATATATCTAGGTCATCTGATTCATATTCAATATCTGTACTCACCGCATTGTCCAGAGGCACATCCTTCAGGATGATTGCAGCTGCCTCTTCTACAGTATAATTCTTCTTCCTCTCCATTCGTTTCGTGAATTACGTTCTATAAACAGAAATAAGTTAATCAACGATTTAGATCACAGGTGGCGGAGAATGGTTCGGTAATGCCTGCACAATTCTTAGTACATACAAATGTACTAAGATTTAATCATACCTGCTAGTTAACTGTGTTAAATTTCCCTTGAATCCTATCTCCATATATCCTATCTCTGTGTTATCATCTAGTTAGGCCCAAATTCTGTTGTGTTGAAATTCTGTTGTGTTGTTGCAGTTGTATATTGAATACACAGTGTGGAGAAGAAAAAATAACAAGGTCTGCAGGTCTCTTAATGATACCACCAACATCATCACATGCATTTTTGCCATGAGAAGTAGCAACAAAATGCCATTCTGCCTTGAGACTGAAGTCAGCTTTGTGACACAGAAGATTCGTTAGATTTTTGTGGTTTTTGTACTGCCCACTACACCCATCACTAAAATAGTACACCTTGCTTATGCCATGTAACTTCTCTCGAATACACTGTAGCACAACTTTAATAAATGCATACACAGTAATAGTGTTGTGATCTTTTTCATCACTGATGCAGGCTATGGAAAGATGACATAACGCATCATTCTGATCAACAAAGTAGATGAAAAATGGGTGGATTGTTGCTTGAGCATTGTTACAATGGAACCCTTGGACTGTGTCTTGCACTAAGAACGAATAGTTCTCCGCAAAGTCCAAAATAATGATGCATTCTTGCCCTTGCAAAGAGTTCTTGAGGTCCTTCAAATACTGGTTTTGTCACTTAGCAACATAGTGATGAGATGTTAGATTGCTGATACTTTCAAATTCAAGCTCATTTGAAACAATGATTGATCGATCTGTTTTTCCTACTGACGATGAGGAATGGAATTGCCAGCATTGTATGTTAAATTCAGCTTTGACTCAATCAGCTTTCGAATTGCTAATGTCCCTGGATAATCATCACAATGGTTCAACATGCAGAGCCTACTACTTGTGTCACAAACACCCATACCCATGAGACCTCAGTAGTGCAGCTTATTGTCGACTGCAGCTAACATTGATTTCACATTCTGGTGCTGAGTGCATACTCAAACTGAATGTGTCCCTCAACTACCAACTGTTACGCACCATTTTGGTCTTAGCTCACAAAACATTGAGAAGCCAATTTTTTTAGGATTATGCTTCTAAACGCTTACAAAAAAGTCTTTGAGATTCACAAGCAGTAATCTTTTCTGCACTTTCACCTCCTGTCCATTCTCATTTCTAATGCTTGCACAGTCCTTTTTTCCAGGACATATTCTGCTTATCTCATCATCCTCATAAAAAGCCATCACTTTACAAGACAGTCGACACATTCTATGTCAAAGAATCCCTTCCTTCACAAAATCGCTCTGACCTCAAGACTCTCCCTGAATGTGTTGTGTGTGAGATCCAATTAAATAGGAAAAAGTACTTTTTTGTCGAATCTATAGAAGTCCAAGTCAGGACCAGAATGAGTTTGATGACCTCACCATTAACTTTGAGCTATTTCTTTCAAAGCTGCACGCTGAAAATCCTTTCAGAGTCCGTTCAGTATTCTGCTGCCCTAGCTGTATCAGGAACATGGAAGGGTACGTCAAGATAGAAACTGTATGCTGAGCCTGGCTGGGAATCGCTAAGCTCCCGTAGGAGGAGCAGACGTCTTATTTTATTTCATAAGTTCATAAGTAATCTGGCCCCAAAATATACTACGGACCCAATACCACCACTACGGCAGTCAGGATACTCTCTTCCCAAGCAGGATGCCGTCGGGCAAATAAGGATAAGGACAGATGGAATTTCAATCCACCTTTTACCCTCACTATCGGTCAGAATGGAATAAGCTTGGAACAGAAATTAGACATGCTCCTTCTATTGCTGCATTTAAGACCAAGCTGATGTCCAAAATTCACCCTTTGACAAAATCTGCCTTTCGAATACATGATCCAACAGGGCTATCGTATCTTACCCAACTTACGGTGGGTCTCAGTAAACTGAATTTTCACAAATTCAAACACAAGTTCAGAGACACTATAAACTCAATGTGCCCTACCAACGATGACATTGAGGATACGGAGCACTTTTAGTTGCTCTGCCCTTCTCTGGAAGTACCACGTAGGAATCTACTCGCTGGAGTCTCCGCTTTATTACGACCACTTGGACATACCAATCTTTCAAACGAGTTTCTAATGCAGATTTTATTGTACGGTGATGAAGATTTTCCCGTTAATCTCAACAAAGATATACTTCCTTTAACACTTCATTTTATTCATGAAACTGGTCGTTTTGATTAGAAAATCTCAGCTTTAAGCCATGCAACCACCTAGTCCCCTTTAAGTAAACATTTCTTTCCTTTTTTGTAGTAGTTATGTGTTAGCAGTCACGTGTAACTTATGTGCAATCTTTGTCTCCAGAGTCCTTATGCGCAGTGCTATGTTCGTGTTTTCAGTTTTATGTTGCCTTTTGGTAGATGTAGTTTTCCATGTTCCATGTTTTTGTAGTAGGGTATAGTATTTTGTAAGTAGTAGTATTAGGTAATATGTATTGTAAGTTTTTAGATGGAATGTATATAAAAAAAATCTTCAACTTTACATATTACTGCACCGTTAACATACAGTACTTATCAGAGAGTGTTCTAACAAAACTTGCAAATATTTTACGTTAAAATATTAGATTAGAGAATTTTCTAAATCGCAAGGATGTAAAAGACATCACAATTGTTTGTTCTAAACTGCAAGCTTCTCATCTTTGTCCCTCCTTGACCGGTGTTCTTCAACTAATTGTTTTGTACCTGGTGGTTTGGCAATGAGGTCCAGATTGCAGCTAATGAGCTTTGGATCATTTGAAACTCTAGCATTTCTTTCAAGCCTTTCTTGTTGTGACGATATGATGCTGCAAAATACAAATGGGGAATGAGAGTATCAGTTTTTCTACTCTACAGGTCCTGCATGAAATTTCCTACTACTCTTTGTTTATTTGCGTTTGAAGCAAAGTTGATCATACTTTGTTCTGGCTCCTTTCCGAAATACATGCATTTTATGGTCAATGCCTGCTAATGCAATGCGGCCTTTTTGGGGCATATTTTTGGGGCAGTTTTTGATAATTCCTGTGTGCCTAAAGGTTGTGTAACAATCTAAATTTGCAAGAAATCTTGCATCAAATACAACTGATCGTAATTTCTCCAATGCCTTATGGTCCTTTGTAATCTTTGGCTCAGACTCAACAAGTGGGCCATGATGACCCTCTGATCCAGCTCATGAGTGTTCATTGCATACATGGTGGACAACTCCCCACCAACTATCCTCTAGTTTGCAAACATCCCCTTCAGCTACTCTGCAGGAGTGCCCAAAATGAATAACTACACCTTCAACCCAGATTTTGACCTCTTTTGCATCTTTGTCTTGGGATGCTTCATGCAGATTCTTGGTAAGCTTTTTAGCTTTGTGCCTATAGGATTAATTTTTTGTGTGGCAAATGATACCTACATACATACCAACATATTTGCCAAACAAAATTTCTTCATAAAGACTATGACCAAGATGCCTGTTCCATGACTGGGCTAAAAGTTAATTTCATGGGCATGCTGAATGAATCTAGTGTAAACAGATGGTCTATGGCAGGAATAAGATGGTGCATACCTTTGAGTTCACATATCTGCCTCATTATGGAACTTGATGCATCTGTTCTCATTTCACCAATATCTAATTTGTTCATTATGCATACTAGGATTTGTTTCATCCCCTCCTGTTCCATGTTTGTTGATATGCCACCAGTCTCATGCTTCTGAATAATCTCCAGATCCTCAACAATACTAGTCAACATCTCCACAGCCACATCCGCGCAAAACCCTGCTGAAATCCTGGAGAGTCATTTCTTTCATCTCCTCCAAGCAATACGTGTTCATGTTAAAAAATCAGCAGACGTTTTGCTTCTAAAACAGCGTCATAGTGAAAACTAAACCGAATCACATCTTTTTAACCATTCAACAAAGGAACGAAAAAACAAATAGATAAAAAGGAAGAATTTTCTAGCAAATAACTTGTGCTGCGTACAGCAACAAGAGCGTTCAATTGTCCAATGGTAGGTCATTAAAAAGTTTCTATTGTCTCTTTGTGCGGGGGGTAACACGAAAGTTACCATGATCTTTGATACAATCATCATATTTCTAACAGTTCATAAGAACAGAGAACATCAATAACTGTAGACCTCATGTCATGCCACATTGTCAGAACAGCTAGGGTGATAAAAAGCCTTTGGTTTCTGTAAAACATAGAGGGGTTTGGAACAGCAACTCTAAGAAACTGGCATGTTTGGGCAAATCTTGTGTAGTTGTTACCAGAAAGAAATACACACATAGTTATCAACATATCATTGAGATATATAGGTTGTATGCAACCACGTGACCAACTTTGAAAGTTCATGCTGCGGTTGCCATAATGGATGATAAGTGCTGCGGGAGCATGAATCAAAATGGCTACACTGGGATCTCGTGCAGAGAATCAGGTCAACCTTGCCAAATATGGCATGCCCTTAGATGCCGCAAATGAAGGAAAGATACTTGGAAAAAGTAGAAACAACTGTTTTTGATTCCCATGCCTTAAGACCATCAATGTTTAAGAAGGTTCAAGAGAATCCCCGTTTGTTCCCCTTAATCGAATACTCACACATCATCAATTATCTCGTTTTGCAAACATCTTGAAGTCTTGAATCTCGTTTTGCAAACATCTTGAGTCTTGAAGCCTACAATTATTTTGTATCTGGTTGGGTTTGTGATCTCCTGGTAAGAGAAGATCGGGACAACAAAGTGCTTGTTTTTGCATGTTGCTTCATTTAATGTATTACTTCAAATGTATTAAGAACATAGCTCCAAAATACTTAGTTGATTAACTAAAGAAGCACACAGCTCCTCTTTCAAAAAGATCGGTGAAAGATGATATCCTACTTGAAGTAAGGAGAACTCATTTTGTTAAAGCTGGGGACCAATCATTTATTCATGTTGCCCCATGTCTCTGGAATGAACTGCCATTTTCACTAAGGGCACCAAACTCCATAGAAACATTTAAAACAATTTGAAGACATTTTGATTTCGGAGACATTTTAGCATAATCAATGTATAATGTTTTATCAAATTTCTCTCCTTAGTTGTTAAGTATGTAATGCGCCTGGAGATATGGCGCAATAAAAGTTCCTTTATCATTATTACCATTAATTGGAAATTAAACGAGACTTACCTGTAAGGGAAGTTGAAGTTTGATTGTAATTCTATGAACCATCAGCCAGGAGTGGAGGAGTTGTACGAGAGACAGCACCGCGCACGCGCAAACCAGTCTTTAGAGCGATATAGACTCAATGACGGGAGTGGAGGAGTTTGGGTTATGGGTCCTAGCTATCAGTGATAGTAGGGCGGGCGTACAACTCCTCCACTCCTGGCTGATGGTTCATAGAATTACAATCAAACTTCAACTTCCCTTACAGGTAAGTCTCGTTTAATTTCCAATTCTATTTCACCATCAGCCTACGTCATTCCGAAGTTGTACGAGATTTTAGAGCCGTCATTGAGTCGATATTACCTATCAGTTGATAAGAAAAGGTAGAAACAAATGATACATTTTGTTCCTTTTCTTTGCACAGCATGTTACAAACCAACAATAATGGTGTTAAAAAGTACTTAATTAAAAAACCAACATCGAACAATAACAATGTTCACAAATATTGTCAGAGAACAATGCCCTAATTAACATTGATAAAAAAAAAAAATGTTTGATGTTCACAGCGTTTCCAAAATCGCATTGCCATAGTTAAAACGAGCGGGGAAGTGATAAAATTTTTGAAAAGTTTCCTCTTTAGACCATCCCACTGCACTCATTATGTCCTTTATGTCCAAGTTTTTTGCAGCAAGGTGAGAAGCAGAAGCAGCTCTTGTGCTATGGCTACCATACCTATCGGTGTTTACGCCTGCAGAAGTCATAAAAGACCGTATCCAGTGAGAAATAGTGTCCCGAGATACAGCTTTATGTGGCTTTATGAAACTAATAAGCAATTGTTTCTCTTGTCCACGTATGTTTGCAGTTCTTTGTAGATATTCTTTTAAAAGATTCACAATACACAATCTCTTATCATGGGGGAAAGCCAAAAATTCTAATGGTTTTTGATGACTTCCTATCCTGGTATGTTTCAGTTTTTCAGTAATGAGAAACGTTACCTTATCTTCATTTACAACCATGTTATCAAGGAACAGTTTACTAACTGTTTGACACCTTTGTCCACTTAAGAGGCACAAGAGAAATGCCATTCTATAAGAAAGATCCTTCAATCTTAACAAAACCAGATCATGTTTTCTGATGTATTCAAATGCAAGATTAACATCCCAGGTTGCAGAATATTTTGGAAATGATGGACGTAATTCAAAGATTCCTTTCATGAATCTCTTAACAAGGGGCAATTGTCCAAATGGAATACTACTATTTTCAAGGAATAGCAAAGATGATAGTACACTTCTTGCTGTGTTTATTGAGCTATATGACAAACCAGCATGATACATATCTGAAAGAAATTGCATTGCCAGTGGTAACGGCGGTGAAATGATATGACATTTATTTGTCTTGCAGAATTCAAACCATTTCTTTGCGTAGGACTGATACTGTGACTTTGTACCTTCACGCCAAGAGCTTACAATAATGTCAATAGTATCCATAGACAAACCTGTCACTTGTAATGTTTCCCGGATACAAGACAGATAGCTAATCTCAGGCTCTTGTGTAATGGGTGCCTCAGGTTTGGTTGTGAAGGCATTATCAGTAGTTCCACTGATGGTTTGAGAATGATTGGTGGCTGCTCCAGAATTCCCAACAACAAGGGGTACCATGTTTGAGTCGCCCAATCTGGAACCACTAAAATTCCTGTTGCCTGGTCTGCTATAATTTTCCTGATGACTTTGAGGATACAACTAAATGGAGGAAAGGAGTAAAACTTTTCATTTGTCCATGACAAGGAGAATGCATTAATATGCTTTGCATATGGATCTTGTCTGTATGAGACATACTCATCAAATTGTTTGTTTAATCTGGATGCAAATAAATCAATGGTAGGAGAGAAAGGTATGTCATGCAACACTTCAAATAAAAACTTTGGATTTAGCATCCATTCTATGTCAATATTTTTGTTCCTGGACTCCATATCAGCAATAATATTTTCCTTTCCAGGGATATGTGCTGCAGTAAGCCAAATAGAGTTTGTCTCACAAAAATGCCAGATTTCACATGCAATAGCGTTGCACAAATCACTATGACAAGTGCCCATATTATTAATAACTGCCACTGCAGTGGTGTTGTCAATCATTATTTTTACATGTTTGCCACTAATTGCATGATAAAATGATTTTAATGCAAAAAAGGCAGCCAGAAGCTCCAGGTAATTGATGTGATTTGTCGCTTCTGTGTATGACCATTGACCCCCTGTGGATATATTTTCCATAACTGCACCCCAACCAAAAAGGGAGGCATCAGAACATATTACTGCATCAATTTTTGGTTTCTCAATATAATTAAAAGAGGTGGAAATGTTTGCTAACCACCAGTTTAGTTCTATTCTAGCTTGAAATGATAAATACATTTGTGCATCAAAGTTTCCTTTGGCCTGTTTTAAGGCATTAATTTTGTCCATTTCAATGGATCGATAATGACATTGGCCATATCTCACAGCTGGAAGACTAGACACAATATAGCCAATAACTTGTGCTACTTCTCGAATTGATGATGTGTTCTTTTCAAGTAAATTTGACATACTATTTATAAGTTTAGTGACTTTGTCTTGTGTTAGAGTTATTTTCATAGAAGTAGCATTAATATCAAACCCAAGGAATGTTATTTGTTTCTGTGGCAAGAACACTGACTTTTCTGGATGAACTGTAAAGCCTAACCTGTCAAGAGACTGAATCGTCTGCATTACAGTAGAACAGCACCCTTCATAAGAAGTGGCTACCAAAAGTAGGTCATCAATAAAAACACACAAAACATGACCATTTTTCCGCAAGGAGCATAAAAGGGGTTTCAAAAGTTTAGTAAATTTTCTAGGACAAAGACAGAGACCATTTGGATAGGCTATATACTTATATAGTCTATTGTTATAACAAAATTTTAAGTACTTCTGAAATTCATCATGCACCTTTACACTATAATAAGCATCCTTGAGGTCAATTGATGCCATCCAACAGTCTTGTGTTATAAGTTCTAGAGCAGTATGAATTGAGTCCATTTTAAAATGATGGTATTGAACATACTGGTTCAGATGTTTTAAATTCAAGATAAGGCGAATTTTATTATCCTTTTTTGGGACTGAGAAAATAGGGGAGATAAATTCTCCAGGCTCATGATCACAAGGTACAATAACTTTTTTCTCAATAAGATTATTCAGCTCAATGTATACTTGCTCAGCATGCTCTTTAGCAATGGAATTTTTTGGTATATTTGACATTTCTGGGGGCTGCTCAATAAATTCTATGGTATCTCCAACAACAGTTTGCAAAATAGTATTGTCAGATGTTAAAGCTTCCCACTGTGTCAAATGGGTTGAGATCTGACCACCCCTAAAATTTTTAACTTTGTACTCAAGATAAGGTCTGAGATATGTATCAAGATTTTTGGAAAATTGCATTACCTGTGGGTTCACTGATGAGGAGTCTTGCCTCTGCCCCTGCCTCGTCTGTACTGTAGGGGTTTTGATAACAGCTGATTCTGACTTTGTTGCCTCTGGTAAAAGCTTTGTTGTTGTTGGGGAGGGTAAGTTCCCTTCCCCTTGATGGACAAAAAATGATTTCTCTGATTTGGAGAATATTGTTGGTAAGGAGAGTATCTTTGTTTTGACTGTACATCAGAAGCCATCATCTTACTCTCCAATTTGGAGTCTGTCATTACCTTAGGCAAATCGTTACCAAAGAGTAACTTTTGTGGCTTGTTTGAACGATAGCAAACTGCTTTCAATTGATCACTCAACAGTGGTTTTAGTGAATCTCTCCGTTTGTATGACAATTCAGTGTTAACATTGCCCAAAAGAGCAATAGAGTCAAAAAGCCTAGTGGCAATAGCTCGGCAGTCAGGGCTACCCTTGGTTTCTCTGGCCTTTAACAGCTCATCAATTGTCAAGGATAATGCACTAGATACTCTGACAATAGAATCCTGCAGGCCAGCAACACGCAAATCACGTTGCCTGTGAAACCCCTTAACTTTGTTCCAAATTTGTTCATTTACTTTTGGAACGTAAAGTTGCTCACAGTTTTCTGGTACCTTATGCTTTTCCAAAATTTCTTTACGCTTTTCTGGACCCAAATCAGTAGAGAATTTTTCATTCACTATTTTAGCTACTTTATCAGAAATGGGTGGGCCAGAATTTTCATTTGGGCGGAGTGACAAATCAATAGATTTGAGGAATTGATCATTATCTTCCTCACCTACAGGATTTTGAAATTCATCACCCCCAAATAGACTTACAGTATCATCCTCGCTATTTCTCGGGCCTGGATTTGCTTCTTGTGAAGCAGATGTTGCTGCCCCTTGTGAGGCTTGTGGATTTTCGTCCTGTGACGACGGCGTTAGTGCTTCCTGTGAAGCTGGTGTTGTTGCTTCCTGTGAAGCTGGCGTGTTTGTTTCATTTGAAACAGGCAAAATCTCGAAGCTAGAGGATGCGTGTTCGAAGAGCTTTGGTCTGTTTAGATCAGACAACAATTTATTTGTTTCATTCATGCTTTTCTGCATAGATGATAGCATATTCATCAGCATTACATTCACATTTACATCAGTTGAGGGAGGGGTTACTCCCTCCTCGCCCTGCTCATCCGTTTCCATAATATTTCAGGAAAAAACAAGAAGATTGCAATCTATAGAAATAAATACTTATCTAGCCAAAAGTTTTCTTCCTGGATCTTGCGTAAAATCGTCGATGGGCGTCGAAAACAGCCAGAAATTTCTTCGAAATTTTTTCGCACGAGGTTGGCTTGCAAGCGTGATCGGCACAACTGGTTTGCGCGTGCGCGGTGCTGTCTCTCGTACAACTTCGGAATGACGTAGGCTGATGGTGAAATAGAATTAGACTGCAAACAATGAACTAACATTACTTTGTTTACATAAACATATTTAACTTTATAAATAGTATCACTACAATCATGTAAACGAGTGTTGCACACAGAGTGATTTGAAACTGTCTTCTCTGAAACTCTCTTTGCTATTAACCCCTCATATCTTTCAGAAACAGCCACCAATTTGAATATTCATTTTTATTTTAAATCAACAGTCATTTACCTTTAATCAACAATGTAAGACTTAATCTTTTCATCAGCAGTAGTTTTCTAGGTGAAAACCAAAGTTTTAATACAGCAGTATCGCATTGCCTCTGAACAAAAACACTTCTCACGAACACAGGCGAGAGTTTTCATTTGACCTGCAGGGATGCGAGACACAATGCAGTAAAAACCCGCGTATAAGAACCTACAGTTTTGGAAGTCAGCCTGATTAGGTTCTTATATATTGAGTATTTAGTGGGAAATTAGGCTGTACAAGTTCTTAAATTGGTTCTTATTTAATTCAAGGCTTCCAGGTTTTTCTTTTGTTCAGATTGAAATTTCAAGACCATTATTTACTGTCAGTTGAGATGCACCTGAGTTCACAAGGCCTTATTCAAAACATCAGTTTGTGGGAGAATCAGAAATTTTACAGAATACAATGAAAAGCTTTCAAAGCGTCTTTAGAGCTCTTTGCAATTTACACATATGGCAGAATCAGTACCTATATGCTCAATCACAAGGGAACTAGAGTTTTGATCTAGTTTGATGATCTCCATGAATAAGAACCTATTTCAAATCTCAGGCTGAATGGGTCCTTATATATTGGGAGTCTAACTTCAGAATTTTCAGCCTGTAGGTTCTTAATCACTAGGTTCTTATACACGGGTTTTTACTGTAGGCTAAATGGCCTCCAGTAGTCTATGAGTTAACTGGGGTTATGGATGCTCTGGTTTTGGCCTATCACTATTTTGGGCCTGCAGTGAGACTGAGCTGACCCCCAACGGTGATGCAACTGATGCCTGGGTGGGTTGCATTACAGAAAGGCCTGTTACAGATGTGGCAGAAGGGACATGGGGAGGATGCACAGTCCTGACCGCAGTTGAAGTTGTTGCATATTCGTGCCCCCTTTGGTGCAACTCCCTCATTTGATTTTGGGGCTCCCTGGATGAAAAGACTCAAGTCTTCTTCTAGCTGATGGGAGCTTGCAGTAAAATCCTTACCCATAACTGCTGGTTGAGTGCTCTCCAATTTAAAGCTCTGTTGTTTGCTGCCTTGGCGCAGAACTTTCTGTCATACAACGCCCACCCAAGATTCTGGTGGTAAGCAGCAGTATATTGTATGATCTCCAAATAATTGATAAGCTTTGGACATCAGGCTGGAAAGTTCTGAATTAAAATCTTGATGTACGGGATAAATGCATCTGTCCACTCACAAATGGTTGTTATGTGTTTTGTCACCTTATTCTGAACCAGTTTCAGTTCTTCGTTTTTATCGGTTGTGAAACAAACATTACTGGTTGTCTCAGAGGCTACTTGGTGTAAGCTGTATGGCAGAAATGTGTCAAGCTAAAAAAAAATTCACCTGATTGAACCGATCTCACATACTGCTGTGGAATATCTAGAGACATGCCAATGTCTGTACTTTGGATTAGGGTTTGTTCTTGCAGGACTAGTGAGCTGCTCAAATGGACGGAGCTCTTGGCGGTGACTGGTCTCTCTTGTTGGTGAGAGCAGCCACTGCATTGAACATTGACTTTGAACATTATCAGGCCCTCCATTGCCATATCTGTAGCTTTCGGCTTCATCTTCATTAAATGATCTAGCATTCCAAAATCTCTTTCTGACAGAACATTGCTCTTTTGGACACTTTTACTTTGTTGTCGTAACTCATCATCTTTGGTATCTAGCACCCCTCCCTTGAGATGATCTTCTAACGTCCTCTTTGTTATTGCAGCAAACCCACAAAAAATCTCCTTCAAACAGTGCCTAGTTAATTCACCTGATTCTTTACCCTTTGATTCAAATAAAAATTTTTCAAATGTCATCATCATTGTGAAGTTTTACTTCCTCTCCAAAGATGTAAATATTCCCTGTCATGAACTCTGTTGCATTGTTCCCCAAGAGGTGAAACAATCAAACAATCTTTGGTAATGGGCATTCATGTGAAGTATGTGGCCCTCCTTTGCAATCATTATCTAGAGAGTTACCAACCAGTTACCAACTTGTCAATCAGACCAAGAGCTCTGCAAGCAGCCATAAAAGAAGGAACTTTGGAGATCGTCATGGGCAGCAGATAACAGTTATTTTTCTTTGTGATATCTTTCAAAGAAAAACCGTCAAATGTTTTTGAAGGAAAAACGTGCCAGCAACATCATAAAACAAAATATTGAATCTGTTTCCAAAAAAAGGTGCAAGAGGAATTTTGGTGACATTTGTTTCATTCATTAAAAAGCTTTGAAACTGCATCATCGTTCCTAATTTCTCACATCCCCTTTCCTGTACAGATTTGCAAACAGTGCGTATGAGCCTATAGACCACTGATTCTCCCTTGCTATACCCTCCATTTGCCAATGACCCAACTTTGTTATCTCCGAAACATAAAGTGTCCCAAATTTTGCAGCAAGCCTCAGCTTGATCTGCCAAACCAACAAGAAAATGCAAACCACAAAAATATTCATTAACTTTTGACATCTTTGCTCTTTCCTCTTCTGCTAGTGACTCCCATTCATAAACAAGTGTTGGTAAAACTTTTTTTCTGTAATTTGTAAAAAGATTTTTGAAATGTTTTTTGGACAGGACATCTGTCTGACCTAACATTTTAGATGCTTTTCAAAATCTTATTCATAGCTTTATCTTCCTGGTCTTTGCAATCAGTTTGCAATCCAAACATTGCACAAACATCTTCAAGAATATTTTCCAATACTTGTAACTGAGATTCAGCATCCCCAGAAGAAACTTCACACAAACCAGCAACAAAAGTTGTACCTGCATCATTCACAATATCAAAAGTAATAAAAGAGTGACCTTTCTTTGATGTTCCATCATTATGCAAAGTTCTATTCTCACTATCAAAGCCATCAACCAACTCATCAGCAACTTGAATCTGTGCCAAAGATCTTGCCTCAAGCAACATATATTTGGCAAAAGTAGCCTTTGGTAACCTTCCAACATCTGCATCAATCACATATTTCAGAACCTTCCTGATAACACTTTTAATGTTCCTAGTGCTCACACCCATACAAACATACAACATGCGAGCTTCATCTACATATTTTCCATTTTCAAACAATCTAACTTCATCTCCATTCAAAACTACATTTAACTTCTCTTTAATTTCTAACTTTTCATTTTTTAACTCATGTATTCTTTCATTCAATTCTTTTAACTTTGATCTGCTGATTGAATCTTCAGATTTTTTTTTCAGTTACTTCTTCATACATTGATTTGTAATAATATTTTTGTTTTTGAAGCTTTAGTTTATCCTTCAATGTTGAATCCAAGCTTTTATTGATTTCCTCAATTTGCAAGGCCTGATTTCTAACAGCATTATCTTTTTCAAGCAGTTGAGAAGATATTTCAGTGATCACTTGCTGTTGCATTTCAATACCATTTTGGAGCTCAGAATGTTGATCTTTCACTCTCTTTATTCTTTTATTAATATTTATTATTTCATAATGACTTAAATTTTTAAGAGTACTCATTAGTTTCAATCCAGTAGACTTAGAAGCCTTACTTTATCTTGGAAATGTGTTTTAGCATTTCTATATTATCATCTGCTTCTCTTTTCTCATTCTCCTCTTTTTGATACTCATTTACCAAGTATGATAAGCCATCCTTGTAACATTCTATTTCTGAAAGAAGACATTCAACAACTCTTGCATTTTCCTTTGCACTTATAAAATCAGCATCACAATCTGATTCACGTTGGCTATCTTGCTCTCCTTGTGTGGACACACAAATGACTGAGGAAGATATGTATTCATCTCATCAAGTTTTTGGTGCCTCTTCATTTCTGCTGCGGTATCTTTCGCTTTCAAAGCATAATGTTGCAAAAGCTTATCATCAAACAAACTTTACCATCCAAATCGCACAATGAGACAGCCCATGTATAAAACCTATCCAAGTTGCACCAAGGACATCCTTAGCAGCCAGCAAATCAAGAGCAATTTGGTTAGAAAGGGAAAATTTTGGGAAATCAGGAGTAGACTGCGTCCGTTCTTTTTGACAAATCCCAACAAATCAAAATTAACTTTCTTCTCTTTCAAAAGAGATCCCAATGACAGGAAAATTATTTTTAGTTGAATAAAAGTCTGAAAATGGTTGCTCAAACATTTCTGGGCATTGTGACAATCTATTAAAAACTTTTCACTTGAAATTGCTAATCTTGTTGATGGTTTTAGAAATGGCATCTTCCCTTTTATCACACAGCTTTGCACAAATCTGTATTATGTTTGATTTGGAAATAAAGAGGATTTCAAGTTGTTCAAATAAAGTCTTTAAAAGGCCGCAAGTTACTTTTGAAGAGGTTGTATCCCAGTTTTTGGGGGCATGATACCTTGTTCCAGCAAAGCAACAACTTGTTCCTGTTGCAGCAGGGCAGCCATCTTGGGTTCGGCCATTATGGTTCCTTTGTATCTGTCGACAGAAAGGACCATGTGCTAGCTTCAAAATATCTCGGCCAGAGTGCTGCATAGAAACACGATTTCTGCAGATGAGCCCAAGAAAATAAAGATAATAATTGTTTTTCATTAGTTTCTACAGTAAATAAGCTTCAATTTGATATAATGCTCAATAATAAATCTTAGCTCTGAGATAGAAAAATCTTGTTCTGAAATCTCGAGAGAGCAGTTTGAAGGACTTCTCCTTGACCAATTTTCAGGAGCAAAGTCTCAGGACATCCCCCAGAGCCTCTTTTTCATCCATACGCCAGGTCACATGGCCATCAAGGCTCACTAGCCAAATTGCTGCTGAAGCGTGAGCAGTCAGGGAATCCTGAGGTGCTGCGACGCTTTCGCAATTTCAGAAATCATGGCGGATGGGAATTTGCGTCCATTTTCATGAAAGTTTGAAGTAAAGTCAAATAATATTTGCATCAAAATGTTCAGTATTAAGTGACAATCATTTTGGTGTATAATATTTAAACATTTAGGCGCTTGGACCTTTTTCTAGGCAAGTTTAATGCAAAGAAGTCAAAATTTTCCCATTGTTGCCTTCAATTCCAAATGTGAAGTCCAGTCTATCGACCACCCTAAAAAATTGCATATTTGCCATCCTTCTTCATCTCACATCTACAGATGAAAATCCACAACATGTTCATTGCCCCCTCCCCTGCTGCTTCATTACCGGAGGTTGTGAAAGTTGTTGTGTCTGATCATTTGTGATCGCCCCTTTGATACTCCCACATATGTTGCATTTAGATATATATTATGTCTAGTGTAAATCTTTGAAACCAAGTCAACATAAATTCTGGGTTTAACCCCAGAGAGTTGTTTTGGTCACTGACAAGTACTGCTACCCCAGTTTAATTTAGATAGCTCTACACAGGAAATATATGATAAGAGCTGTGGTAAACTGAAACTGTATTCTTATTCAAATTGTTGATTTAAAAATGGTACATAATTCTTTAATGGAAGTGAAACTCAAGCATGTGGCTAATCAGTTAGCAGAGATGACACTTTCTTTGGCACTGATAATAATAGCCAGAGTGGCAAATAAAAGTAACAAGACTAGTTACACTCAAAAACCTTTACTGCACACTACCAAGCCTGGTGTTCCAAATGCCAACATTGAATTGAATTGATACAGAGCTGTCAAGAAATGACAGGGGCGGGGAGTGGGCAGGAGGACTGTACAGGCAAGTTGATGCTCCTGTGGTATAATGGGGCTCCACATAATATCTACAGGAGTCATGGGAACCATGGGAGTGTGGCAGGAAGACTCCATTGTAAAGCTAAGCTCACACGATCGCAGGTTTATTGGATGGAGGGGGTTTAGGAGGGACTCTTTGTAATGAACTGCAAGTTGAGACCCTGCAATTATCTGTTGTTGATTTGACAAGATCTGAGAAGCTTTGAGCCGGGTATTTTTTCATTTTCATTTTAAAATATTTATACAGGTAATGAGTTTCATATGCATGTTTTTCAAACGGACCTGTTTAAAATAAAATAAAGGAAAAGAGGCTAAACTAAGGACAAAAGGATTTCATAACCCTAATTTACAATGTAATACACTATAATACCTAATTTACAATAAGATATAACAGACATGAATAGAAATTAAAATTACACCACCCTCTATATTCGTTCCTTGAAAGTCTTTAGGGAAGGTGCCAATTTTGCTTCTCTAGGTAAACTGTTCCAAAGTTTTGCACCGCGATATGAAAAGGCCTTTTGGCCATTGGCAGTTTTTAGCAACGGTAACCTAAGATCAGTTTCCGTTGAATGCAACGACCTTTCGCTATCATCTGAATGTTTTGTAAATAGTTCAGGCTGGGGAAGCGAATTCAAAGACTTATATGTTAGCGTGGCGGTCTCTTTTCTTATAAGATTACTGATAGTCGGCCAACCAAGATTCTGAATTAGTGGAGCAGCAGAAGCATCATACGGGCTATTTGTTACAATTCTTGCAGCTCTGTTTTGAATTTTTTGCAAGACGTTAATTTTTGATTCACTACAGCAGCCCCAAACAGAGCAACAGTAACTCAACTGGGGCTCCACAATCCCTCTGTACATTTTGTTGAGTACATCAGATGGAAGGTACTTTTTAGAAAACTAAATAAGTCCAAGGGCTTGATTTGCCTTGGTCTTGATGGTATCAACATGCTTGTCCCAGTTTAGTTGACTATCTACTTGAACACCTAAGTATTTTGTATTGGCAATCATCTCAATTTCCTGATCACCTATTGAAAAAGATGGTTGAGCATCAGACTGGTTATCTATCTTACGGATGTTTGGACCAGAACCTATGATAAGCGACTGTGTTTTGACAACGTTCAAAGAAAGTTTGTTTGCATGCAGCCAATCCTGTAGCTTCAGAAGATCTAAATTTAAGTCATTTCGCAGGTCAGCAATGCTTTTTGAAGAGAGCGAAATAGTCATATCATCAGCATACATGCTGACATGAGACTTTTGCAAGGCAAAGGGCAGGTCATTGATGTAGGTCAGGAACAACAGTGGACCGAGACAAGAGCCTTGAGGAACTCCACAATTTATTCCCTTCACATCAGAGGAGGTGCCATCTACCCTGCAGAATTGTTTACGGTTATCCAAGTATGATGTGAGCCAGTCATGCTCCAGGCCAGTCACTCCATACATTTTCAGTTTTTTTTTCAGTAGGATTTCATGATCAACCGTGTCGAAAGCCTTCTTCAAGTCAATGAAGATTAGACCAGTGTATTTTCCTTTATTTTTATACAGGTACCAATCATTGGTGCTAGCCATAAGGGCTGTGGCAACCGAATGTACGAGTCAAAAACCAGACTGATGCTCGTATAGTGATTTATTTACATCCAGGTATTCATAAAACTGATTGAAAATTAATTTCTCAAATAGCCTAGACATGAAAGGAAGAACCAATATTGGCCTATGGTTCGACCAGTCATCCCTTGCACCACTCTTGAAAATGGGTGCAATATGCGCTATTTCCAGTCCTCCGGAAACTTTCCTCCAAACAGTGATTTATTGAAGAGATCACACAAGGACCCGCCGACAACTGGCGAAGCAATCTTCAAATAAAAGCTTGCAATGCTATTCTGACCCGAACCATGCGATGTCTTCATCTTATTCAAGGTTGATGATAATTTATCTGTCATGATGGCAGAAAAGGAGAAACTTACCGGAGGAGTTTCAAAGAGGTATTCACCAGACAAGAGTGGATTGGCTTTTATGGGAATTTTCTCACTAAGTTTATTCCCAAGGCTGCAGAAGTACTCATTAATTGATGATGCAATTGCTTCGTTACCCCCAATTGTTTGGCCGTCAACATTAAGATTTGGCACAACTGTAGTGTTCGACTTTTTGTTGATAACTTAGTTGATGGTTTTCCAAGTTTCCTTGAGGTCACCTTGAAACTGCGTTATTTTTTCAGAGAAGTGCTCGCGTTTAAGTTGTGTATTCAAGTTATTTAGCCTGTTTTGAATTTGCTTGTAAGATTCCATCAACAATTTTGAGTTGCTTTTTACAGCACGAGTTTTTAAGTTATCTCTTGTTTTAGCCAACTTAAAATAGTCAGCATTCAGCCAAGGCATATATCTGTCAGACACGCGTCTTCTCAAAGTAGGTGCATGCTTTTCTAGAATAAGGGCAAATAGTTGGGTCCACTTGCGTACTGCATCATCAATGTCTTGAGCACTTTCTACCAGTGCCTCCCAATCAACCTCAGAGAGATCTGAGAGGAAAGCCTCTTGATTAAAATTCTTCATGACGTAAGGTATGACGTAAGGGGTGTTAAGGACAGAAGTATGCTATGATGCATTGGAAGTATGACTGTTTAATGGAGAGGTATGGGTCGAAATCAGATACAAATTCTCAACTTATATCCTGTCACCTAATGTTTTGGGTGATTAAACCAGTATGTCAACATGGTGACAGGTGCCACAGCAGACCAGCATCCTGGCCCACCATTGCACCTGATTTTAGAAAGTGTGGTTGACTGATAGATGTTGATGTGATATAGGTATAGTTAGGTTTCCATCTGCTTTGAGTTTGTACTATGTTCCTTGAGTATGTAGAAAAAGGTAACAGTAAAGCTTTCAACAATGTAGGCCGGTTCTCTCTGCTCGTAAATAGGGATGTTTTCCTTGTATGGTGTGCGCAGTTAGGCCATTCTTGAGATTCAGGCGTTGTCTGTAATATGCAAGCGAAGCAATTCTGATGCAAATTCTCAACAGATATGACCCTTGTTAAGAAATTTTCAGGATACAATCTTGGGCGAACTAAGAAATTACAAACCCCAATGCAAGGCAAACAGTTTCTTAAAGAATGTGTTCCATGACGCATCTATGAACAGCGTGTTACTTCTGTGAATAGTAGTAAATAACGTTATGATTCAGTGAATGAATGCTTCTTTTTCGATCATCCTAAACTTATAAGACACCATAGGCTCAACTTTCAAAACTTAAGAAACTACACTCTGAATTGAAACAGCCTAGAAGCTTTCTGTAATTTGTAAAGTGTCCCAAAATTAAGGAAACAAATTGGTATTTGAGAAATTCATGGATAAATTTGATAATTTGGAGGAATCCATGAAGAAACATGATAATTTGGACACAAAGGAAAAGTGAGACCTTTTCATCCAAGAAGTCTGTGTTTTTAAGTTCCGACATGCCCAAGTTTTCTTCTAGGCCATAGGAAAAGATTGATCTTTCGGACAAAGATAAAGTCGGACAATTTCGTCTGCGAAGTCCAAGCTTTCAAGTTTGAACATAGGGCTAACCTGAAATTCACACTTGCAGAACTTGGACAATTTGGTCTGAGATGTTCGAGTTTTGGCCTGGCCAAAGAAAACACTGAAAACCTCTTGCCCTTTCTTTAGTCCTTTCACCTCCATTTGATGACTCTAATCAACGTAATTGTTGGGCAGCTTTTCCAGTAGCTAAATGTACCTCCTCCCAATCAGCAATGAAATCATCCGCTATTGCCCTGAAATGCTTATCCATAGTCATGCAGAGCTCAATTCCATGAAATCATTAAGTTACAACGTTGCTCAGCTCAAAGGCACCTTGATCTGACAATGCCAGTCCCCCAAAGACAGATCACAACATGGCCTGAAGCATCTTCCATGATCTCATCTCAAAGTCGTCTAATTAAGTTCTTCCCACCAACAAACACCTCCTTTCCTCCTGTTACCAGTTTCCCTTTCATAGCAAGATTACTTCTGTGCATTCCCTCAAGAATTTCACTGATGCTCAGTGGCTCATTACCTGTAAAAGAAATGGCAATGTTACAGCAGCCTCATACTTACTCCTTATGTTAATGTTGAAGAAAGCAATCTAATTCTGAGAATCCTTGATATTCACCAACTTAACTGGGTTTCTGGCTTCAGGACTAATCTAGAATTGCACACCTTATAGGGTTTTGGCAGGGGTTTTGGTAGGGTTCTGCTAGGATCAGTATAGCCACAAGCTGGTGTCTCCATTACCCTTAGCCTCCTTCAGCGAGAATTGTCAATTGCTTCCTGGAAGTCCAGGTACTTGTTTCTTCTAGCTGATATTTTGTTTTGCGATGCTTCAACGACATACCCACTTATTGCAAATATTTTGCTCTTCAAAGTTGTGATCTTTCTTTGATCGTTCCTGAACAAAAGGAATAAAAATTTCCACAATCGGTTCTCTGAACATTGTCACCTCAAAATATGATACCTTTCAACTGAGAAATGCCAATGCTCTATCTGTAAAGCCGCAAATGTGGCTCAGTTCAAGCAATACAAAGGCAAAAGTTCAACGACAACTTACTATGACTTATTCTGATAAACCATGGGTTCACATAAGTTTCCACATTTATATCTGTCTTCATTTGGAATTTGTGGCAACATAAAGAATTTGCAATCATAAGGGCTCTGACCATGAAATCAAAGTTTTGACAGAAATTTGTCCAAACATCTGATTTTACGGTCCAAACATCTGATTTTATGGTCAATATAACTTAAAATTGCCATAATTTCAAAACGAAGACAAATACAGTAGTGTCCCGCATGTAAGAAACATGAATTTAAGAAACATCAGACCTTGATTGTCAAAGTAATATCCCCTCCTATAAGAAACTGATGCAGGCCTGCAAATGGCTTGTTTCTTATTCAAAAGACTATGTTTTCATAAGAAAATTGAAAAACATGACAAATTCAGCTTTGCATTTGAATCAGCCTTTACCTATTCAAATGAAAACAAGAAATTTGCATGTAAATGAAGCAAAAATCACCTTCCTGGAATAAATGTAACCTTTTTTGGTAATGTTGTGTATGTCAATGATAAAGCTCGTGTCTGATTAGATCACTGATAGTACATGATTTTTCTAATGAGAAACTTAAGAAACTTTACCCTGATTTGAAGTTTATATCTCATTTTATAAGAAACATATCAGACCTCAAATTGAAAATGTTGTTTCTTATATGTGGGACACTACTGTATGGTTATGGAAGTTTGTGTGAACACTAAACTTCTACCCAGAATGAGATTATTCTCTAAAAACTCAGGGAACTCAAATAACAAAAGACCTCCCTTTGCGCACCTCCTTTCTTGAAAAGGTGGACTTGGTTGGAAACATTCTGGAAGTTTTCGAACATAGCAACTGTGCATCTCATTCTACTTACTGCTACTTCCTTTCTGATTTTCAGTTGCCTGAGAGGTCTTAACTACTGGATTGTCATCAACATGGATATGTAAATATTTTCTACTTGGATTTGTCCTCAACACATGGATTGTCATTACTAATAAATATTGCTAGGATTTTGTTGAATAATTACAACTTGCTCAGTTCTTTCTGTCTAGTCATCCTGAGGTTGATAAAATGAAAGTGTTCGCCGTAACACGTGCAATAAAATTTAAAATTCTGGGTGCGACTTCCAAAACATACACATAATCCCATTATGCTAGCAATTCCAGTTCGAAGCGTTTTGAAACCTGACAAGAATGATAATATCGTGACTTTCGTCAATTTTCAAACCTGTGTAATTTCTCTTCTGTTTGTCCTATCACGATTAACTTTGTTTTGTTTGAATCGCCATCTTTTCACCTTCAGAAATATGACATTTTAGCGCATATTACCTATCCGGAGACCACGCGGAACCATTCTTTCGTAGAACCGCTTTTTAGGCAACCGGCGCTCTGGCCACATGATTTTGCAGGTACTGCTCTTTCAACATAAATTCCGACCGGGACTCGGCCTTCAAAATCTTCTGGAAATGAACAGTTTTGGAGATAAACCATGCTGAAAACGAATCCGGTGCTTAACTTCGAGAATTTTGGCGGGAAAAAGACGGAATGACGAAGAGAAATGTTTGCCGAGCCAAATGGCTGCCTTAATTTAAAGATTTCCCGAATTAAGCTTCGGTAAGTACTTTTTAAACTTTTCAAACAGTTATTCATTAGTTTTCTAGCATAAAAAACAAATGCGAGTCACTTTCGGAAATCACATTGAAAGTCGCAGCTCCGATGGCCTAAATATTTTGTCAAATTTTTTTCATTGTGCCTGCGCAATGTCATCAATTGCCTCGCAATATGACCAAATCTACGGCACAGAGAAAACATAATCTGCTACACAAGATACAGAAAATTCAAAAGATATACATTTTGGATTAAAATTTAAATGAATTGTTCTTTTATATCGGCCTTTCTGAAGAATAAGTCGGTTTAATGAAAATTTGTTTACTTTTTAGCATTATTATCAACCATGAGTGCTACAATTAACAGTGGTGGCCAAGACACACCACAGGGTTGCTCTCCTCCTCTGTTTTCAAGCACTCCAATTGAAAAGGGATGCACTAGCAAAACAACTCTGTTTCTGTCAAAACTGTTGGAAGAAGATAAACAATTATTTTGTGAAGGGGTATGCAGCCAGAGGAATGAGTTTGAAATAACATATGAAGTCTTTGGAGAACTGCTGAATGTTGCAATAGATTTTCCTAACAGAAATAAAGTACTTAACAACATGATTAGGAATTTGAACCAAGGGATAGTTAAATCAGATGCCAGGATGAGCAGTTTGGTTAAGAAGTTTCACAGGCACATGTCAAAAGTTGAAAATATATCGCATGATGAAAAGTATGTAGCTTTACAAGAGCAAATAATTGAAAGTGAGAAGAAGTGGTCTGGATGTTCAAATGTATTTAACATCAGCGAATTAGAGTTGGACAACATAGTCATTGACAGTGAGGTTGTCCTAACAAATGAAGTATTTGTCACCCTTTGCCGTATGAAGACCCAACTCAAGAATTTGACATGGGGAAAAATTGCGCAGTTTGTTTGTGATCATTTCATGCTTAGATCTTTGTCACCATCAAGTGTTCAGAGTCATTTTGCTTCCATTGAGAAAAAACTAAGAAAGTTTGCCCATGGAAAAAGAATGCAAGAAAGGACTCAGTTACTACAAGCAATTGTTTCCATCAAAGATGTTAATCAGGTTGACGACTTTGATACTACTGAGCCTGTGCCATATGATGTTATAGGTGCTAAAGAACTGTCTGAGCTCCATGACAGCAAACAGGAAATACTAAATCTTAATGATAGTTTAAAAGATCTCCAGAATAGTCTAGAAAAATTAGCAGATGAACAAATCAACAACCAAGGAGAAATCAGAGAAAAGGATAGAAGATATAACATTTTGTCATCAAGTTTTGAAAGTCTCTCTAAAAAGTATGAAAATGTGTCAAGAGAATTGGAAGAAAAAAGTAGAATTCTAAGCAAATACAATCCACGCAATGTCAGTAAAAGAAAGGGCAGAAAAGATGACAAGATAGAATATTTAGAAACAGAGCTGAAACAGATGAAAAAAGATATAGAGCAACTTAAAGAGAGCTTAGCAGATTGCAAAAGACGAAATCACCAGCAAAGGCAGAGAGTGTGCTACTATAGGAAAGAGCTAGAGAAAAGAAGAAACTATTCAAAGGAACAGATTGTGGTGATGACAGAAAATGTTAAATTTTATGAAAATTTGACTGAAGAATTGAAACAAAAGATTGATACTTTGGAAAGTGAAGAGATTGATACGTTCATGGATGGAAAGGAGTGTGCTAAATTGCGTGGGTTGCGTGGGTCGCGTGGGCTGGAAAAGCTGCGTGGGTCGTGGGTCGTGGGTCGTGGGACTTGGGTAACTTTGCGTGGGTCGTGGGTAAATTTACGTGGGTCGTGGGTCCTTTTTACCGATAATTTTGCGTGAGTAATCTTGCGTGGGTCAAATTTCTTGCGTGGGTACGTGAGTGGCACATTTTGCGTGGGTTGCCCTTTTTGCGTGAGTCTTATAGCAGCATAACAGCTTTCATTATCCATTCAAAGCTCGCTACTTTGTGCATTACTTCTAGATATTGAGGCTTCTGAACTCATTGCAGCGCCATGTTCTCAAGCAGTTTCTTAAAATAAAGTGTTATCATGGGTATGGAGGGGCACTGAAATCCTTAACAGTGCAGAATTTAAAGCAGTGAGACATTCCGATGACATGGCAGGGTTAAACGACAACAAAAACAAATTTCTGTCCGCTTCAAGCAAAGTTCAGCGAACGAAGCATGAATAAGACGATGATAAGGCAACCATTGAATAATCTATATAGTCGATACCATAAACTATGGGCTAAAGTATTTGCACAATATTTGCAGGTACAATAATTATAAAGCTGAATTTATGGCACAGATTTAAAAAGGTCGAAATTTTTTCTTAAGTGATCCAAAATTGAGACGATGTTCCAAGAAGAACGTTCTTACTTTTTCATGACAAACCATTCTCAAGCTACCAAAAATCCACTTTTGGTAAGGCTTGTCCCAAGGACAGTTAGATGTCACTGACTGCTTCTTCTACTGAAGAGATTTATGATGAAATATTTTAATCTGAGGAAACAATGTTTTAACATAAAGGCTCACCATCATGCTTTTGAGACGAATGATTAGGCTGACTCTTCTAGGTCTTCAGATAAAATGGTTTGTAGATTTCTTATCATAGAAAGAGTGAGAACGATATCAAGAAGGCCAAAATGAGACTGATGGTGCGCAATTTGTGATCTTTACAAGCCTAGTAGTTCTTGCACAATGTGGTTTGCTCAGTTGTGATACGCTCCCAATGCATTTCCATGCAAGTGCTTTTCAAGTGCCAAGACCATTTTAGTGGAAAACATCATGCAACTCAGACCCTATTCTGATCTCTTCTAGCAAACGAACAAGCAACATAACAAAAAAACTAAACTTTATAACTGTAAAAAGGCCAAACTTTACTTTTAAAAATATAATGACAACTACTGTAGCTCAAAGAATCAATAAGATGTGGAACTGCACAGAAGAATTATCAATAAAACATTAATCAAACACAACAGCTATCAGTAATACAAAATCTCATTCAAGAGAGATTGGAACCAACAATTCGTATATCATTGGCTCTTTTACGCAAAACCATGTTCGGAGAGTGAGTCCCAGCCCAAATGATTCTTCGAAACAACTTGAACAACTCCTCAACGTATATATTTCATCACCAACTAAGCCATGAATCGAATTTTTAACCTACGATCATTTTAATAGCAAAATGCAAATAGACCCAAATTGCACTATAGGCCCTAATTATCCCTCCTTACCCTAAATGCTTTACACAGCTCATGTAACTTTGAGGACACTGTCTTTCCACAAAGAAGAACTCGTGGACTTCAAATGAATGTCTTCTTACTTTATAGCTTATAGCTTTGTACCTTCAGCTTTCTTTCTCATTCATGAACACAAGCTAAGTAATTAGAATTAGTATAAGGTTTCTAGATTCATAAACAAGCGCAGAAGCATCAACGACTAGAAGCCATGCACAAAGTAGCGAGCTTTGAATGGACAATGAAAGCTGTTATGCTGCTATAAGACTCACGCAAAAAGGGCAACCCACGCAAAATGTGCCACTCACGTACCCACGCAAGAAATTTGACCCACGCAAGGTTGCTCACGTAAAATTATCGGTAAAAAGGACCCACGACCCACGTAAATTTACCCACGACCCACGCAAAGTTACCCACGTCCCACGACCCACGACCCACGACCCACGCAGCTTTTCCAACCCACGCGACCCACGCAACCCACGCAATTTAGCACACTCGATGGAAAGTACTCAAATGAAATACGTGAAGTCTATTATGAACTGTTAAGAAAGAATGTTGGCATTGAAAATTGTAACCATATCATAAGAACTGTGTTGGAGAAGTTAAGCAACAAAACTGCAAGCAGGCTGCCAGGTAAAAGCACTGCAGCAACTATGATGGTTGAAGCACAGCTAATATCAAAGATGCAAGTTAGGGAGGCAATGCTAAACAGTGAGGATAATGTATTGCACACTGATGGCACTAAGTATAAATTCAAAGAGATTGGATCATATCAAGTAAATACCACTTCTGGGGCATACACAATGGGAATAGAGGAAATGTCCTCAGGGGAGGCTGCAAGCTACATGGGAACATTTAGGAATCTTTTACACGAAATGAGTAGTCTAGTTGTTCCTGATGATGCCATCAATGCAGATGTCCAGAAGATTCTTTATAAATTTAAATGCTTGATGACTGATAGATGCACTGTCAACTCATCATTCTTTGAGGAATTAAAGAAGTGGAGAGATGAGATCATTCCATTTGTGATAGAGAATTATGCAAGCTTGCCTGATAAAGAAAAAGAAAGCATTACAAGAATGCACCATGTTTTCTGTGCATTGCATGTCATTCACAACCTTGGGTTATACGCAGAAACAGCTGTAAAAGAATGGGAGAAGATTGTTTCGGATGAGAATAACACCCAAGGTGGTTTCAAAGGGAGCTCAAACTCACGGTATTATGATCTTCTTTTTGAGTTATCCAAATTGACAAGTATGGGTCATGGGGACCAACGGAACGGGAAAGCAGATGAATGGAATGCGTATTTAGAGAAGCTTAACATCAAGAATGAGATGGTATCTTTCCTCCATCACAGATTCAATGTCATCTTTGTGATTGGTGGTGCAGCATATTTCCATCGATTGCAGTTGAAAGACTTTGTCAATCACTTAGAAAGAAACAACTTTCTGCATGAGTCAATATCCCAGGACATTGATAGTCCTGTTTTCCTTTCAGCATTCCGTGCTTTGGGAATTTTTAACAAGCTTGTGTCCGGGCCACTTTTTCAAAAGATAGAAGAGCAAGGACATGTTTTCAGCCTTAACAAAATTTGGGAAAGTTTAAGTGATCTGATGGAGTCATTCTCTAAAGATGGAAGTGCCATGATGAAAGCTCAAATTAATTTCCTGAATCACCTGAGAACAGAAGATGAAGTCTTCCATGATCTTGTTGCTGAAACTGATGATCCTGTATTTGAAACTCTCACCCAGGAATGCTTGGAAATGATCTGCTGCTCATGCTCTGTTGTGATTCAAAAGCAGCTCAAAGACCAACTACCTGGTGGAAAATACTATCAGCCAACAAATGAAGTGTACAAGGAAACAGTGAACTGCCAAAAGACCAATGTCCCCTCGGAGCAAGATTTTGCACAGTATGATCGAATTCTACACATGAAGCCAACATTGTCAACTGCAGCAGCATGTGGATTAATCATGTATAGCAATAACCGAACAGGTGAATGGCTGGCTGGAAAGTCTGAAGTAGAAGTGAATGACATGGTGGAAATTGCAATGAATAAAGGTCTCATTATTGATAATTATCGCAAGCGAAAGAAGGAAATCCTGCAGCACAAGAGTGATATGCTTGAAAGACGGAAGGTAGAGAAAGAGGTACGAGAGCAAAGGGTCATGGAGGACAAAGAGAAGATCAGTAAAGAAATTGATCTGCATGGTGGCTTATGGACCAGTAAAGAGAGTGCAGAGCAAGCATTGAAAACAGTTAAATCAAAGGTAGATGCACTAAAGTGCCAGATAAGATTCAGAAAAACTGTTCTTGGCCAGAAATTTCCATGCCGCAAGCTTGGACAAATCGGAGAAGCAGATGACAAGGGCAAATATGCTCCATATAGTGCAACCAAATTGAAAGAAAATCTTTTGAAGATAATTGAATTTGCATCCAAGCCTCCAGAGGCAAAGGCATCCTACTTCGTAAAGCAAAACATCAGACAGAAAGAGGAGAGGACTCCACTCATTGAAAAGGCAAAACAAGCTTTTGAGAGTAAGAAAGGAAGTGAAAATAATTCCAAGGGTGCCAAGACAAGGAAGAGGCAGACCAGCAACAGAAAAGTTCCTCAATTTTTTGGAAAGTGTATTCGACACAAATATGAAGAAGATGGCAAGGACGTATGGTACAAGGGAATCGTAGTATCATGTCTAGATGAAAATGAATATGACATAAACTGTGAATTTGAGGTTGAGTATGAAGGATCTGAAGATCGTTATGAAGTAAAGCTGGTAGAGGAGTGGAAAAGAGGATGGGTTGTGATTGATGGGAAAGCAAATAAAAGAAAAAGAAAAGAAAAAGAGAACTGAACTGACAAGCTGAAAGAGAAATAAACATTGGAATTTTTCGAAATTGAAAAAATAGGTTGTTTTGTGACTTGCTTAAATGTTGGATTGGATATGGCCATGCGTACATTAACATGGTTTTCCTGCCTTGGAATTCTTGAGAAAAGTTTGTTCAAAACTGTTGGATTCTCTGCCAAAAGAAGTCTTGAGCAAATCTTTGGTAAGAATTCTTTTTATAAGATTTTTGGAATGTTTTAAACATTACTTAAATTCCCTAGAACTCTTCTCTTGCCATGTTAATGTAGCAAGGCCTTGTATACAATCTGCTAAAACAGCTGCAAAAGGTGTTTGTCCCTATCCAATAAGCTCCCCCTTTCAAGGCAAATTTTCAAATAAAGCCTTCTCCCACTAAAAGCTATCCCCACACACACCCTAAGACTTGCCCTTTATTGAACTACTGTGGAGTGACATAATGTCAACTTTGTGCGGTTTGGATTCATCACAACTTGTAATTGTGTGCAAAAATAAGTCCTGTATCAATTTTAGTCTTGAACTTTGACTTTGTTTAGAAGCCCTCTCTTAGCCCCCTTTGTAGCCTTTCAAAATTTGATAAACCTGGTGGGCATAAAGTTAATGTCAGCATATACAGCATAAACATAAAGGCAATGTAAGGACAGCCTTTGATGAAAATAGCCTGCAAATGCAATTGGTCATATGCCACCCGGTGACCCATATTTGGGAAACTGATCTATGTCAACAAGACTAATGACATGGACTGATATCTGATAGGCTAGAATTTGACAGCAAGTGGCTTGAGTCACTTTTGTATGCTTACATTCCCTTTATTAGAGTTTCTCCAGTGCCCACTTCATTCTCCATTTTTATTTTGAGATGTGTTGCCAAGTTTCCTAACCTTAAACAAGTGATCCAAATCATGGCAATTTACAAGAGGGGTGTGGCAATTTACCCTGCCACACCCAAAATTTAGCAAAATGTGTTTGGTTACACCACAAACTGACCACAATTATTTAGCTGCATCTATCGTAAAAGCTCTATCAAGCCCCACTCTCTAATAAGCCCCCCTCTCTAATAAGCCCCTCCCGACTGAGTCAAACTTTGAAATAAGCCCCCCTCTCTATTAAGCCCCCCCCACTTATACAAAATTCTAGAACTTACCAAACATTCTCCATTTATTTAGCTACACAACCTTGCATGTTAACTTAAGTATGGTTTAGGATAAAAACTGTGTTGAAGTATTTGGGCCATAGAATTGCATGTTGATTCTGCAAAATATGGGATAAAAGAACTGAAAAGGTTCCAACTATATCCTTGTCACTTGATTTTGTGAATAAGCCCCCCCTCTCTACTAAGCCCCCCTCTGGAAGGTCCAAAATTAAATAAGCCCCTGGGGGCTTAATAGAGCTTTTACGGTATTTAGGTATGTTGCTTTTACCATAACAAAATTAAGTGTCCGTTAAGTTTGTCTGTCCGGACATTTCCCCTATTTGTCCGTCCGAAACCATCAACGAATTTTGCCGAGCATATATCTGTTTGTTCTACTTTGCAAGTTCCTGCCTTTGAACCATTTGCAAATATGGTATCTGTTCAGAATACAGCAGTCACAAAGTTGTTGTTCCCATGGCAACATAGCCACACCCTGCCACGCCTAAGGTGGAAAAATACAAAATCTATTGTCTTTGTTTATGATCCACCATCTGTCAAAATTTGAAAATAATTGGTTGAATGAACTAGAAATTACAATGTTTTGATTATCGACTATTTCCCATCATCTTATGGTGCCATCAGGATAGTAATCTCCATACAAAATTCCTATTAGGAGTGTTGAATTTTCCTCAATTTTTGAGGCACTGAAATAACTCTAATTTTGCAACGCCTGCTCCAACCTTCCTGAAAAAAATATGAAAATGATCCTCTCAACAAGATCTATAAGCCTAGTGGACTTGTTTATCAATTTGAAAACCTATTTTTTTTGCTTGGAAATGCTAATTATGCTGTCATTTTCCATTTTGTGTTAAACCAGTTCTGTGTGCAAATCTAAAGGCCAGGAAAAAAAGGATAGTCCGTAAGCACCACATTTAACATGAGTTCTTATTGTATCCAAAAAGTGAAATGCATTTCTTCCAATTGTTCTCCAATGCAGATGAAGAATGATTTTAGGTCCTGAGCTGATCTAGCATTTGCTTTTGTTTGTAGTATATACTGTAAGTTGATCACCATGGTAAGTGAGGAGCATCAGTTTCAAGGAAATTTATCTTCTCAATTTCATTTGTTTTCATATTTAATATTAATTTAATATCTTTAATGTTCTGTATTTCATACTTCATAGGAACTTCAAACCATTGGTATAGTAAGTACTCACACTGCATGAAAATAGGTCTTTACATAATCTTTTGAGTCCATGAAAAGATAGTGTAAATACCATCTGTAATATTTACACAACTTTATTCACAACAAATATGATCTTTAACATTTACATGAAGAAAATTTGTGTAAATGTGATATTGCATCTTCAATTTCTGATGTAAAGTTGGTGTAAAGGGGCATGCTTCAAGGATTTAGCTCGGGACATTTATCGTTCAGCTTATCCTTAACGAGAAATGCGGAAAAGTTTCATTGCATGTTCCAAAATTGAGTTGTTATGAAAAAGCTGGCAACTCAACTTGACAAACTTATGCAGAGGCAACTCCGTTGATAACCAGGCCCTGAAGTTGAAAAGATTTAAGTTGCTATGAACACTTTCCATGAAACTATCCAAACCATTATTTATCTTTCTCATGAATGACATACTCCAATCCAAACTTTAATCCGGAAACTCGCGATTCTGACAAAAGTACATAACTTTTAGTGACAGCGTAACCCTAAATAACCATATTCTAAACAAGGTAGATGTGGTTCTTTTATAAAGTTGCGTCCCTTCTAATGCTTCTATCATAACCGCCTGTTCCTATATGCAATAAAGTGCCCCTTCTAAAACTAGGATCAGGCCATCGTACTAAAAGTTTCTCAATTCAACAAGAAATTTTGTCGAATTTTAGTATTAAAAGCTTCTTAAGGTTTACTTATTTTTTGAAATACATGAATGTTCAATATTCAATGTATGAATGAATGTTTTGAATGTGGTCGCTAATAGTGCTGTAGATATGTTTCTTACAAACCACTTGCTTATAAAAAACTTGCACCCTTCCTTAAGCCGGTTTTCCATTAGGCGGATTTTTCCGCGCGCAGCGGAGCGGCCGTTGTATCTGCATTGTTTATTTCTAACAATGGTCACTTCTGGTCGCTCCGCTACGCGCGTACTTGAAAGTCGGATTGACTTCAACTTTTCCGCCACGTCCTATGGCGCCAACCAATCAAATCGCTCGAAAGCTCTGACACAATACTTCACTGTCTAGGCCTATTGTTATGTGCGTCTTTGCACAATTTTACTCCAGTGGAAATTGAAAATATTTTTCCACGCGTGCATTGTTTTAGAAACAACAGCCGCTCCGCTGCGCGCGGAAATATCCGCCTAGTGGAAAACCGGCTTTAGCTCTCACTGTGCTTAAACCATCCCTTTTCATGCAATAAGGTGGACACCAGTTTCCGCATTATTAAACTTTTCTGCTTAAACTCATTCTGCAAGGGCCCCATGGATTACCCCGCTGGCGCTGCTACCCTGGGTACCAGACCCGACCCAGGGTACCCCGCTGCTGAAACGATGCTCCGCCAAGGAAGAAGGATGACCCACCAACAAATTTTTGTTTCCCAACACCAGTCAAAACTCATACAAGTTCTATGGGATCACATATAAAATCCGAATTTTTTTGGGGGGGGGAAGTTGTCCCTTCCAATGTGGTAATGCCATGTACTTTCCCTTTCCATGCTATGAGTCATTATGACCATTCTTTGCTATGCAATAAAGCGTCCCTTTCTATGCAACGAAGCGTCCCTTCCAATGCTAAACCGTTCCTTCCTGTGCAACAAAGCGTCCCTTGCAGTGCTATATGCTGTCCCTTCCAATGCTATGGCCGTCCCTTCCAATGCAAGAGTGGCGTCTCTTCCAATGCAGAGAGCATTGTGGGATACAGTGATTCAAAATTGAGTTGAATTGAATACCGTTCTGAAACTTTTGGCGGGCGAATGGCTGGCTGATGGTGGAAACGACATGTCACGGTACAAGGCCGCTATTTCTGCACTCATGCTTCGTATCTTTATGGTTGTTTGGTTGGAAATGGATGGTGAATTCATTGGAAAAGCAAGACATCAATTCGAGGGAAGTTAATCGTTTTTTCATCTTTCATTTCAAAAAAGCGTGTTTTCCTGCAAAGATGACATGACATAGCTAGGCCTATACCGCCTATTTGTATCTTTATGACCAACTTTCAGTTTAGGTAGCCTAGTGATCCAGAATTCTTATTCTTTCTAAATTCTATTTAGGAATAGTTACATCAATGCTATAGAATAGGAACAAGAGGCCTAATAGACCTGGTCTGGTAAAGATCAAAGAGTGATTTTGCAGTAAAAAGTATATTAGAGTGTATGTGAACGTAGGCCTAGGCCAGTCCTAGGCCTATAGAGAACGTAGCAGAAGGGGATGAACTTTACTACACCATGCATGAGAATGCGAATAGAAAGAAATCAGTGACTTGTATCAAGTCAAGGAAAATAATAAAACATGCAGAGTATAGTTTTGAAGGTTTATTTTTTCAATGCATAATAGGGTATGATGGTACACCCTTCAGAAATTGTTGAAACATCGTAGGCTGATTGTGAATGGAGATTGCCAGCCATTACAATAAAGATGTTCTCAGCCAAAAGTAGTCGTAAGACCAATGTGCATTCCAATGCCCTCCCGCCGGTGGCCAGACTGATAACTTTGCAAAGTGCGCGCGGGAGATGCGCGCCTGGCCATTGTTTAAAACAATAAACTATTGTTCTTCCTGGAATTGCACGCAGAAGATCTTCCGCGCGCATGACATAGTTAGCAGTCTGGGCCGGTGGAGCCGCAAGAGGGAAAATTGCCCACCAGTGGTTTTTGCTGTGAAATCTGTACTGTTTCAACTGCTGGAAACTCGAGTTAGTTATCAAATCAAAAGTTTTGGCAGAAATTCTTGTGCTACTTAATTGCCAGTCTGCATTTCTTTTGAGTCTATTGTTGAGCCATTGTTTTCAGCCACGCACTTCCCTGCACAAGAAACAGCCAGTGCAGTCTGCCTTCATTGCTGGCGGAAGTGGCGGACAAAATTTACGGAATGCAGACTGGTGGTAAGACTTCAACTTTTGCATCATACTTGTTAGTTTCACCAAGAATCAAGAGGAATCAAGTTCAAGATCTCTTATTTCTCTTTGAAACTGCTGTACCATTATTATTAGTAGAACAAACAAAACTTTTTGATCTCACACTCTTTCTCTTTGGGTCATGGGTTTTAGTATATATTTCATCGATTTAGATTAATTTACTTTGTACATTTGTACATAGTAAGCTAGCTTTAATGTACATAAATCGATGTAAAATAAGTTGACAAATAAAAAAAATTTGAGTTATTAATCTGACACTTTGGACATTTCTGAGAATCAAGCTTTGATTAAAGATTGACAACACAATTTCTAGATTTGAAAGTCCGTAGAGTGGCAACACCATAAGATGTTTGGGTGCACAAAAATTTACCAGCTTTTCGATCTTAGCTGCAAAATCAGACAAACAACAACAGATCTGTTGTTTTCAAATGTGCTAAGGCTATCACAACTTTCAGAGGCAAAACGTAAACTTTCCATCCTTGCACCAGTGTAACCATCAGACATGAATGAGACTTTGAGGACATATTAGCTATTCTATTGAAAATTTTCTTGTTTGAAGTTTGTTAGAGCCCCAAGATTTGCGGTGGGGAGCAAGGGGAAATGCCTTGTCACAAAATAAAGTTTAGGCCAATTTGCAAACAAGCGAAGAACAGGGATGCTTCTAGGAGGTATCTATATGTGTTTTATGAAGTCTCTAAAAAGCTGGAGCAGCTGTGTCATACAGAGCATAACTTTTCATCATTCTGGTGAGGCTGAAAGCCTCTTAGCTCAATTTTTATCAATAATTTTTATCAAGTATAGTCTCAGGGTTGGTAGTCTCAGGACAGAGATCAGCTGAAAGGGTAGGATTTGAAAATACAACTGAAAGGGTATGTAAGCTGATCAACTGAGAGTCGGCTAACAAGGCTGATCGGCTGAGAAGGTGAGATTAGAAAATATGTTAAAAACATGAGCCCTAAGCTGCATTCAGGGTCTTAGGGATGTTAACAGGTGGTATGTTGGAAGCAAGAGGAATGCCTATGTTGCATAACTTATGTATGGCTTAACAATTATTTTGAATTTTCTGCAGATGCAAAAAAGAGGATGCAGTGAATAAGAATGCCTAAGACAGAGAATAGTGCCAAAACTATTAGAGAAAAAGCCAGGTTAGTAAATGCCTTTCTTTTTCTTCATAAGGTAGTGGAGTGGTGTAAAATTTCTTCCTGGGGATTTTGATTCATCCATCTTTGGGGTAGTCATTGCCTTTTGCACTGCAAAGACTCCCCATCACATGTTCTTCTCAATTTTTTGGCACGTTCCCAAATTAACGATTTGAAGGAAAGTGCCATGCTTGAAATCCTCCAAAAGTTGTCAAAATCAGGGGATCAATTTACAGCCATTGCAGATCTTCAAAACAACAAGGAGCATGTCTTATTTCAGGCATGGTATAGGCAACTCAGTAGAAAATTTTCAGAGCAAGTTTATAGTCCCTATAAGCTAAGTATCCTTGTCTCAAGGGACAAGGATACTCTTTCTGCAGCAATTCTTGAAGATTTTGATTTACATGGAAAGTTGAATTCCTTTGAAATTCCAAGAGTTTGCAAGTTTATTTCAAATGCTTAGGTACCTAGGGATTATAAACTTTCCCCTAAAACTTTTGACCTGAGTTGCCTATTCCCAGCCTAAAATAAAGCACACTCCTTGTTTCTTTGAAGATCTGAAAATGGCTGCCAATTGATCCCCTGTTTTTGATGACTTTGAGGATTTCAGGCATGCCCTTTTCCTTGAAATCCTCAACCTTCCTATGTCAGTACTGATGACTGACATTGATGACCTTGGAAGACTATGGCAGGCTTGGGAACAAGGTTGTGAAATAGGAATTTACTCAGCTGAAAAAACTGCAAAAACGCTCATAATGAAGGCTAATCCTATAGCAACAGAGCAATGTTTGAAGTATTTCATCAACCTCTTACTCATCCTTCAAAGGCTGTTTGCATAGGGTCACTTTTTTGGGTCACCTGGTACTCTTGAAACTTATAGAAGGAATTAGACGGAAACAAATTTATATGTTTATGAACTGGTGCAGCTAGATCCACTGATTGCAAGGGTTTTATTGTGATTGTATGAATGCCTTCTTTTCAGAAAGGAGACTTATCTTGCCAGAAAAACAAGGCTAACAGAGAGGAAGGCCATTATCGGTCTTTGACTTGATGTCATCAGAATATGAATTATGCATAAAAGAGATGCCAACTCTGCTGGATGTTAAGAGGAGGAAGCTGCAGTCATGCACTAGCTTATGCAAAAGTCCATTTTTGGTGATGCCTCCAACCAACCACATCAAGCAAAGATAAGGGAGGAACTGATGTAGCTTTTTGTCTCAGTACCTTGACAAATTGTCGTGATAGCCATCATCATGTTGACAAATTGCTGGATAGCCCTCACTGTTAACCTAGACGAAGAAACAGTGTTTCAACCGATAAAGCAGAGAAGGGAGGCAGCATTACGTCTTTTGAAAGAAGATCCAATTAAAACCACTCACATCGTTACAAGGGCTAACGTCATTAAGGATCTGGTAAAAATATGTAACGATGTCCCGGAACTGAAAGAGACTGTTCCTATGTTAAAATTTGCAAACAAAGATGCAGTGGGAGATGGAGTCTCAAGGGATGTATTCACAACATTTTTCCAACAAGCTTTCTGCAATGAGAAGTGTGAAGGAGCCAGTCAATGGCACTCAGTTGCTTTGGAAATGCAGAAACATACAAACACTTCCGTCAGATAATCACACACGCCTTCATTGCGTTCAACATATTTCCCATTCAGTTTTCAAAAGCAGCTTTCTTCTATCTCCTGTTCAGCAAGGTAGATGATGACATTCAAAGAATTTTCACCACCAAATGAAGGGATTACGCTTGCCAGGGTGATGGACGCATATGTAATAAAACTCCAATACCAGGGGTTATTATAATAAACGAAATCCTATGTGTATCTTTATTATGTTTCCAACAATGTAGTTTCCTGTGTTATTTTACTTTGATGGTACCTGAGTTGCTTCAAAGAGCACTGCAATGTTCATGAGGTTACGTGGAAGTAGACATGTACATACCATAAATGCTTGAATAAGCAAAATAAGAAACGCACAAGGAACTATACGACCCATAAGAAACTGCTAAGGAACCATAGCTAAGAATCAGTTGCTGCTTTGACTGTGTTATCATTCACTTTCTGTTATTGATGATTTTATTGCTATCTTACAGTTACTATTTTGTGTTTGTTCTTGGTAATCACAGCTGTTACGCGACATTGTTTGTATGGAAGTGTAGTCTGCCCAAATTTCCTCTACAACAGACAGCACGCCTTGATTAGGGAGTCACTAATTCAAGATTCAAGATCCGGAATTCAAGATTCCACTAATTCAAGATCCGGAATTCAAGATTCACACTAATTCAAGATCCGGAGTTCAAGATTCACACTAATTCAAGATCCAGAATTCAAAATTCACACTAATTCAAGATCCGGAATTCAAGATTTACACTAATTCAAGATCTAGAATTCAGGATTCACAACCAATTCATCTTTTTTTAAGAAACTTGCAGAAGAAGGTTGCAGGCTAAGTGTTTCCTGTGTTCTTCTGGCATGACATGTACTGTTGATTCCCAAGTTTGTTACAATGGCTCCCTGCTAAAGGGTAGTTGCAACAAAAGGTAAACAAACATAGCCTAGACAAGCAAATATCATAATTTGAATAAAACCGTTCTTGTTTAATTAGGCTAAAACAAAGGCAGCTGCTGTTTCCCAACAGCGTTTGGATGCTTGGCCTAAGCAACTTGACAAATTTTGAAGGCGAGGGCAAAGTCTTTGATGCTTCTTTACCTACATAGAATCTCTATATTTTTTGATTAACTTACAGATAACTGAAGATAAACCATAAAGATATGCAAATTTGTGGGAAAGATGCTAGAATGGCTACATCGTAATTGAATGTAGGAATCGAACGAGGAAAAGCATCCGCCTCCCGAGCTACAGTGAATTTTGCAATGAGACGTCTTCATAGAAATCTCGTAAAATAATAACAGAAACCATGTTGGTTTCTCGAGAAATCCTTGGAATCCTCTAGAATTTTTTTTGCTTTCTCACAGAAATTTGTATCCTTGGAAAGGAACTTATACTCTCCTGACTTAAAGTAAAGAGTTTATCCCGCTGCAGTAGTCATTGTGTCCCTCATGTCCCTGTGAATGCATTTAGCCTGGTATGTGTTGCTCCGCAGAATGGTTGCTTCTGCAGTTCACCTGTCAATCTTTGGTTCAGAATTGTAAAAGAATAATACACATATAACAGAATCCTGTATCAAGCCAGAGTCACAGAACCCAATCCAGAGTTGGGTGGCAAAAACCTTCTACCACCTCTAATGTTAGCGGTGGCAGATATCAGGGTGGCAGGACTGATATTCAGCCAATAGACAAGCACCTCTAGACCATCCTAAGATTTGATGTAATACAAAACCTGACACTTGTCACTCATGTGGTCACTTCTTCGTTTCCCTGCCCGCAAAGTTAGCCACATGATAATTCTTGTGAAGGGTCTGATATCAAGTGTCAAAATAGGGATTTCATATGGGCTCAGAGAGATTGGCTGGCTATGATTATTCCTTGTTCCTAACTCCTAACTAAGTAAGGGCCTGTTTACATGAGGTGGGCCAGCCCACCGAGGTGGGCTGGCTCACTCAGGTGAGATGGTTTCCACGTGTGTTTACATGGCGGGAGTTTCATCCCTCTCAGGTGGGCTAGCCTCTTTTTCGTGTTCTGAGAACGAGACTAATAGTTATAATTTGGCGCCACAGCCACAAACATACACAAAACTTGGTTGGAAGGAAGGGTCGCAACAATCAATTTCATAGAAATGGCAAAGAAGTCCTTGTTGATACCGTTGCTGATTGCAAAGTTGTCCGGAGTACTCGCCCTTGTTCTGCAGCTACACGGAATTTTGATGTTATGGGCAATCTACCAAAAGCATGCTATGGATAGGTTCGTTACATTTCAGTTGAGAAAGCGAAACAGTTTTCTTCGAAAGACGCGACAGGCCAGAGAGCGAAATTTGCGCAGAAAGAAGAGAGAATGCTGGTACTATCCTGGAAGGACAGAACAGTGGTGGCAAAAGATGCTCGATGGTGAAGCACCAGAAGACACATGGCGAAAGAACTTTCGTTTACCACGCGACGAGTTTCAGAAACTGTTAGACGAACTAAGACCGTATATTTCGCCAAATCCCAAGTCTCCAAACTATCGTGCTTTAACCGCTGAAAAGAAGCTTGCAACCACCCTATATTACTTAAAGGACACTGGTTCCCTTCAAATGACAGCCAATTCATTTGGACTGTCAGTTCCAACTGTTTCCTCCGTCTTATTTGAAGTGTGTATGACCATATCAACCATTCTTGGACCCAAGTATATACATCTGCCACAAGATGATTCTGAAATGATGAGAAAAGTTGCTGAGTTTGAAGGAAAGTTTGGAATGGTGCAAGCATTTGGATGTGTTGATGGAACTCATATTGCAATTAAACGACCCAAAGAAAGTTCCCAAGACTATTATAGCTACAAAGGTTTCCATTCCATAAATGTGCAAGGAGTATGTGATTTTAGAGGGATTTTTATGGATGTGGATTGCCGTTGGCCAGGTAGTGTCCATGATGCAAAAGTATTTGCCAACTCAGAAGTCAGCAAGGGCTTGAGAAATGGCAAACTGCCTATAACATACCAGACTGTGATTCCTGGCTACAAGAAAGTCCCTAATTACTTGATTGGTGACCCTGCATACCCTCTTATCCCTTATTGCTTGAAGGAATATGATACTTGTGACACAAATGAAAAAGTGATCTTCAACAATCTCCTTAGGGCAGCAAGAAATCCAGTTGAATGTGCCTTTGGCCGCCTCAAGGCCAGGTGGGCAGTTCTAACAAAAAAAGTTGATTTAGATATTAAAACTGTACCAACAATGATATATGCCTGTTTTGTTTTGCATAACATTTGTGAGAAGAACAACACAAGTATCGATGAAGAACTTGTTAGGTCTCAGATCCAAGCAGCAGCAGCTGCACAAGACAAAGAAATACCTGATCCAGTCTACTCATGTAACAGCAATGAAGGAGAAACAGTCAGAGACACTTTAACAAAGTATGTGGGACTCAACCTTCCTGATCATTTGACTTCCTAAACAGATTATTGTGTATATTAAGACCATATACAGTACACTCATTTTTACAAGAAACAGATGCAAAAAGAGTAGGCTCAGTTTCTCAAAAATCAAGAAACTTCATCTTGAAAAAAGCTAGGAAACCTTCACAATTTGCACTCAAAATGTTTTGACACTATTGCAGTAATGTCAACTGTTTTAACATTGTTTTGAATGCAAATTATGTTGCTTGTTTATGTAATGAAACTAACAAAACTAAATAAACTCTGCATTTCTTGAAGATATAAGAAACTCATTTGATAGTTGGAGTTAAAGTGCCAGAAATTTAAGAACTTGCTACCAGCCCAGGACATTGGTTTCTTCGTAAGAATGAGTGCATTAAGCAATTGGAGTTGTATTCAGTATCATCATTATCATTGTTCTGTAATTTCATATAGTTATGTTCTACAACAAATTGCGCAGTCAGAAAATTAAGAAACTCTGAGAACTGATAACAGGTTAAATGTAAGCTAAGAAACTTTGATTCTTGGCATTTTGGAAGTAAGGTAAAAGTGATACAAATATTTTTATGAAAGAAACTAAGATTTTGTGCCTGTATTCAGAATTTGCATATTCAAAGCTTCTTACAGGTTCCATAGCAATCTTCATGATCATCATCACATCATTTCATAGCAAATTTTTATGAAGCTATCATCTACATATTGTTACAAGTGGTATCCAAATGAAGTACAACAAAAAGTAGATGTGCTTCAGAACAGATAAAAGCTTGTGACAAAATAGAAGAAGAGTGCTGTGATCAATATTTTCCTAGAACTCATGTTCATAAATCTTTGGTGATCTGAGATTTAAACTTCTATTTAAAAAATTTCTAAACTATGCTACTTAATGCAACGAATGATACACATATGATAAGTAATAAACACGCATGTGAAAAACATGAAAACTGTGCAGCAATTGTTTGGGTGAAACTCTCATACAACATGTCACTGGATAGTTTTTTTTGTTGGTAACCGTTCAAACTGAGGGTTTACACAGTTTTCATAAAGATTGGTAGACATCATCATCATGACTGTTGAGCTGTTCATAAAACTGGCGTTGATTTTCACCCAACTGATGTGCAATTTGGCTGTTATCAAAACTTCTGGTCTGCATATTTGTGTTTGGGTTTTGGAAATACATGGCTTGGTTCCTCTGTGGCTGTGGCTGGTTTGATGTTATCATGGCTTGAGCGAGCATTTCAATGGACTTGCAAATATTTGTCCCAAAGTTGTTCATTGACAAACTGATATTTTGCAAGGCTGTATTGAACATCGCTGATGATTCCCGTAAAGAACTAGCAAGATCTTGCTTGATTTCCTTATCGTCCTTTGCTTCAGAAAGCAACAACTGATCTCGTTGCGCAGATGACAAGGACTTTTCCATGTGCCTTCTTTTATTATCAATCAGCTTTGGGACAGTATTGACAGCAGGTCGTTTCTTCAAACGCACAGGAGTTTCATCTGTCTGACCGTTGCTCGGTTGGCTCTGATCATCATCAGACTGTGACCATGTTGAAGAACTAGAACTCTCCCCTTCAGTGGATGAGCCTTGGGCTGTAAGCATGGCAGAGCTTATTCCAAATGAGAGGGGTTTTGATGCTGCAGAGCCACCCCATATTGTTATCAGATCATCATAGAACTCATAAACAATGCGCCCACTGCCACTTTGTGTCCCAGTTGTAACTGCTTTCGCAAAATTCTGCCTAATTTCCTTGATCTCCTCCTGTATACGTTGATGCCCCCTTTGAATACTGGTTGTTTCCTCTTTCTTTTTCTTCAAATAAACATCTTTTTCCTCTTCTGAAAGTTCTTGTAGAGGCACTGAAGATGGTGAAGTCTCGACTACACCGAAAATATCATCGTAAAGCTTGGCCATCCCCTTTCTCACATCACAAATTTGGGCTGGCCTGTCTCCGTCGAAGTCAAGACCTTGAAACTCCATCGTTGCCTTGTACGTTTTCAGGCATGCCAAGAGATCAGCGACCATTTTAGATGTCCACTTGAACGGCTTCTTTTTGACGAAACTTCCTTCACTCCTGTTCGCGTTTTGTTTTGATTTTGAGTTCGCCGATTTGTTGTTCATTCGGTCAGCCATTTTGCTTCGGTGATGGAAACTGGTATCGCGCCAAAATTGCTCACGCATGCGTACAACGCAAGTTTCCAGCCCACCTCGGTGAGCCAGCCCACCTGATCGCGTTTACATGCACAATTCTCATCCCACCTGACGCGGATCTCACCTGCCTTTCTCACGGATCTCACCCAAGTGGGCTGGCCCACCCTCCATGTAAACGTAACTGCAGATTAACAAAGGAATGTACTGAACACGCAGATCTCACTCAGGTGAGCCAGCCCACCGCATGTAAACAGGCCCTAAATGTGCAGAATTCCAAATGCAGATTAAAGGAAACAAATTCGTGCACAGATAAATTTATTTATTTCATTACAAATTCAAAAACTCACCATACTGACCCTTGATTCAGTGTAAACCTGAAAAGTCTCTTTGGAGGTCTTCCCTTCATCATTCTGGACAGCCTAGTTCCATTTCATGATATTTGTCCAATGCATAGAAATAGGAGGGCTAGAATGCGTGGTTGGTCACGTGGTACGGCACAACTATGGGGAACCAATATGGCTGACGTTGGTTGGCAAAAGCGTGGGAAGTCTATTGTAAATCTTAGTACGAAAACACAGGTTAGACCAGGGTTAGACAGTTACTGCTGCGCTATTTTCGTCAGAATTATCTATTTTCCTTCGATTGAATCTGAAAACAAAATGGTGATTTCTTGTGCTGCATTTGGCTGTGAAAACCGATGGAAATTAAAGAAAGATCTGGCTCCTAGTGAGAAAAATCTCGCTTTCCACCGGTAAGACTTAGGCCGGTCGCGTTTGCTGGCCTATCAGAATGTTCATTTCTTCGTATCTTTTTATTATGGTAAAACCTGAGCAACATAAACTCCTCACGATGAGGGAGTTACTTAGCAGGGATGTGTAGCCTTCTAGTTTCGGGAAATTGGCACGCAGAATTACGTTTCGGTGGGCAGATTGGGTCTGCTGCAGGGGTGTGGTGTGGGTCAGCTTAGGGTGAAATAAACTTCATAGAAACAGTGGCGGAGCCAGGGGACGGTATGGGGGGCGGGGTAAATACACCCCTACTTTCAAAATCTGAGTAAAACTGTAATTGAAAAATCAATAAAAACGTCTTGATCCTTTTACCCCCCACCCCCAGTTGGAAAATTTTGAACTTTTACCCCTCATTATTTTTTGTCTGACTCTGCCACTGCATAGAAAACTTGATTCTTGGTCTTGGGAATGTTGATTTAACAGTTTGATCATTTACTACTACCTTGCTGTCAAAATTACCCATTTTTACCTCCAGACTACCTATGTTACCTCTGTTAAGGTATAGTTGAACGTCATCGAAAAATACTGAAAATACAGTTGACACGATCCCAAAATAAGTTTAAGGGATACAATTTTTCCGATACTCTTACAAGTATTTCAAACTGGTCTGATTTCAGGTTTCCTCATGAAAATGCAGAATTACTTAAAAAATGGGTTCATTCAATGCATCGTAAAGATTGGCAGCCAACACGCAATGAGAGGATTTGTGAAAAACACTTTGTCCCGAGTGACTATCACTTTCCCCCATTCTTGAATCCCTCCGAGTCTATTGGAAAGAAATACTTGAAAAAAGATGCAGTCCCAACAGTATTTAGTTTTCCCGATCATTTGAAGAAAACAACTACAGTGAGGCGTTCCCCTCGTAAAAGGCAAAATCCACCATCTGCATCTGCATCCATCCCTCCAAATATAAAGAAGTCAAATCCAAAAGAAACATCAACCCATGATCATACATATGCTACTAAAATCTCACCTAGAAAATTGCAAGCAAAATATCGCAAAAAACTAAAACAAAAAAATGACAAATTAAGAAATCTAAAAAAGAAGAATCTGAGGCTTGAAAAAAATATTTGTGGCTTGATCTCGAAATTGCATGCCTGTAAATTACTGAATGAAGAATTAGCTTCAACATTAAATGAAAACTTTGGCCATATGGCGACTGCCCTTTTTAGAAATGAATGCGAAAATGTTGAAAAATCGGCTGGATCACGATATTCAGAAGAAATCAAAGAATTTACTCTAACACTCCATTTTTATAGCCCAAGAGCATATAAATTTGTGAGGAAAGCTCTTCATTTACCACACCCTGCAACTATAAGATCGTGGTGTGTTAATATAAATTGTGAGCCAGGTTTTCTTGAAAAACCTTTTAATTACATTGAAAATAAAGTTACTGAAGGCCAAAAAGATTGCATTATTCTACTTGATGAAATGAGTATCAAAAAGCAAGTCCAATGGGACCAGAAAAACTCCAAATTTATTGGCCGGGTAGACTATGGAGGAATAAAAGCAGAGGAAGTCAATACTGAGGCAACAAATGCACTGGTTATCATGGCATGTGGCCTTCAGAAGCCATGGTTTGTTCCAATTGCATATTTCTTGACAAACTGTCTCAATGGTGAAATTCTGAAACAATTAGTATTTGGGGCAATAAAAAAATTAACTGAAACAGGGGCTGATGTTCATGCTGTCGTTTTTGATGGTGCCCCCAAAAATCTGGGCATGGCAACTAAGTTTGGATGTAACATAAAAGATCTAGATGGATCCTTTGATCACCCTGCAATGCCAGGAGGTAAAATTTACGTTATTTTAGATGTTTGCCACATGCTAAAACTTGCAAGGAATGCATTTGCTGACATGCAAGTCTTTGTAACCCCTGGTGGTGAGAATATATCTTGGGAATATATAAGGGAACTTCACAGAGCCCAACAAAAGGACATCCTCCATCTTGGAAACAAATTAAAAGCCAAGCATGTTCAATGGCAAAATCACAAAATGAAAGTGAGTGTTGCTGCACAAACATTAAGTCACTCTGTATATGCAGCTATAACATTCTTAAGAAATTTAAAATTGAAGGAATTCAAAGATAGCAAGCCAACAAGTGATTTTATTTTGCTTATGAATAACTTGTTTGATGTCTTGAACAGTAAAAGTAAATTTGGCAAAAACTATAAAAAGCCAATAACTCTTGAAAATATTCTTGAAGTTGAAGGTTATCTGAAAAGTGGCATTGAAACCCTAAAGTTTTTGAAAGATGCCAATGGCCTACCACTGATATCAGGCCCACGAAAGATGTTTGTAATTGGATTCTACATATCTGCATTATCCATATTGAACATAAGCAAAAACCTGCTACAACGATCTGAAACACCATTTGAATATGTTCTGACATATCGTTTCTCACAAGATCAGTTGGAGATGTATTTTGCCAAGGTAAGAAGTCGCTTTGGTTGGAATAACAATCCAACAGCATTGCAGTTCAAATATGCTATCAGACAACTGCTCTTGAAAAATAAGATTGAGTCTCCTTCCACAGCTAACTGTGTTAATGTTTCGACTAATGATACAAGTGAGATGAGTAAAGTTGACCCAAGGGTGTCAAATCTCTTGTTATCAACCACTATTTGGCGTTCAGATGTCTTACATTACATCTCTGGATACATTGTTAAAAAGTTGCTTGAATTTATAGATTGTCCAGACTGTGCTGCAGCATTACACGTAAGTTCTGAGAGTGCAAGTATTCTTCATAATGGTCATCTTTCACTCTTATCATGCAAGAAGTACGGCAAATTGCTGATACCATCAAGCTCTGTCTGCAAGGTTGTTGATTGTGTTGACAGAAAAGCACGCCTTGCATTGTGTAAATGGGCCTCCTTGTCCAAAGAAAGTAATGCTCAGATCTTGTCAGATGTTTTATCTGCAACAAAGAATAATACATTTTTGTTGTTAAGTGAGCATAGCAAGGAATGCCATATTTTAGATCAAGATCTACGAGATGACCATATAACAATTCTAATAAAAGGAATTGTCAAACAATATCTAGTTATTTTTTATCATCAGTTTGGAAGGGTATTCACAGAGAGAATTCTGAAAAACAACAAAGCATCTAAGAGACGTAAGCTCACAAAATTGATTTTATTTCAAAACGAATGAACAACTGTTTATCCGTTCATGAGGTAACGCCGAGTACCGGGCGGCGGTTAAGTAACCTGGGTAATAGAGGGTGGAGGAAATGCCAACCCTGGATAAGCAATCGCCCACCTTATTCATATCAGCTAGAATTTGGACTTAATACAGTATTTATGATTGGACCATCGATAGGAACATTAGGTATTTATGTGGCGAAAACTATGATTAATTGGGTAAAGATAAGTAGGCATAGGGTGTGGGAAAATGATAGTCAGATTGGCATTTTTGTCATGGGCATTGTCATTGCAATGAATTAAAACCTCAATTCCTTGGATGTCACTATTATGTTATGGTGTTTCTTGTCAGTAGCCAATGATGTGAAAGTTTTGGTGTATATGATATTGGTGAGTTTCCTACTGATGTTTCATCTAAGTTGCATCAAGTATTGCGCTGGAACCTTGCAGATAGTAGCAGTTCTAATAAGATATAAAGACCCATATATTTTACCTAAAAAGTATAATTTAGCGGCAAAGGCCATCCTGGAATTGTTGAACAGGGTCGTGAAGGATTCAAATTCGTTTTATTTGCATTTAGTTCGATAGTAACAGTGTGGAGGTACGTTTTTATTGGAATCATATCGTTCTCCGCCCTGCCCGCCTCTCGGCATCGACATCGATCGGCCTAAAAATAACAGTGAGAAACTCTGAACAAAAACAAAAATTGGTAAAATATCTCAGTACTTACATAGGATGATCTGCAACCGCTGAATTTCTAACCTTATGCCATTGTTGTGCACTTAGTTACCCAAGAATTCTTCAAAAATCGCTCCCTTTTACGATACTGTGAAACCACCACTCGCAGCTTTTTGCCAACCAACGTCCGCCATCTTGACTGCCCACAGTTATGCCGCGAAAAGCATCGGAGAACAATAGACCGCGCATTCTAGCCCTCCTATTTCTATGGTCCAATGAAAATACATAGATATAAAGCAATTGGATTGGTTTATGACAGGTAAATATTGTACATACTCAAGTGCAAAGATTGCAACAGAAACCGAGCCACAGCAACGTTATGCTTGTCCGCCTTTCTTTACTGATTCTGACTAGACTACCGCGCTTTTTCTGACTGATCAGACCCATCAGACAACCACATACATTGACAACACTTCATTGTGGCATGGAGAGAGAAAATCCAATAATTAATACGCAGATCATGCTTCATCATTCAATGTTTAACCATTCAAGTGACCATTTCAAGTCGACCTTGCTGCTGTTGCCATACTAACTTATAATGGATACTGTGGTAAAATGGAACAAGAATAAAGTTTAGGCTAGTAAAAATGGTGATTCGCAATGTTGCATTTCATATTGCACCACGATGGTACAAAAAATTATGTATCACACGAGCGAATATACTAAGCTACATAGCATTCCTCATGGATTAGAAGACTATTTAAAATCTCCTACATCTTTGGTAAAATCCGTTTGTTTTCAAGAAAAAGCCATACAAAACTAAATAAAACTACTATTTCCTTTTTCAATCTGGTTTCACTTTTTCGGAGAAAGTTCACCCCTAGACGGGATGGCGCGACCAGGGGCTTTAGGGGGCAGGAACCCCTAACAAATTCATTGAGTTCCCCGTAGAATTTTTGGATTTTCCTATGCACTATTGGCATTATTGTAGCTTTTGCTCATTATGTATTTAGAGAAGATAGTCGCATTTTAAGCTAATCTGAAAGGTATGCCCGAAAACTCTTGCTTACGCTCCATGTCAGCACTCTGACAGTTTTTGTCCCCCTAGCAGCGCTTCCCTTGCGCCATCTCCCCCTTGACATTCCCTATGTCACAAAATCTCTTTGGTATGGAAAGGAAGCTAAGACGTGATTTCAAGCGTACGTTTTTCACCACTTTTCATTTTTTCATATGGTGAGCAATAAAAGAATCCTCTAACTGACATCGCAAGTCCATGAATACGAAGATGATGATGTTGGGAAAAATTCAATTTATTAGCAGACATGTCCAAATAGACCCCAAGATCTACCTGACTAAAACTAGTCACTCTGTCATGAAGTGCTAAAGCATGTGCAAGGCTTTGGTATGGGACATGGACGTGTAAGAACTTTCATCGTGATTTTGTGGAGATTTTGAAGTTTCTTGAAGGGGATTTGTCGATAATTTTAGGACGGAGTGGCTGATTCCAGGCATATAAAATTAAAAATATAATGCAGCATTTTTTCCTGTAAAATGGTATCTTGTCCGATATTATATTATTTTCTTAAATCCAGGGGACTGTGGCCTTTGAAACGGGGAGTCTTTTTTGACTTACTGAGTATAAAACAATCACTAAAATTCTTTTTTAAAGAAAACACTGGTTGTGCAGAGGGCAGAGGGAAAAACTGTTATTTTTGGTGATAGACTTTTCTAAATTTCTTAGATTTCATAGAGAACTCCAATATTCCTTATTCCTTCAATTAACCGATCGTTACTGGACTAGCGCGCCATTTCCGATTTTCCAGACAACCACATTCATTAACAGAATCTATAGGTACATAGCATTTTGTTATTGATAGTGAACTAAATTCATTGAATACAGCGTTATGAAAGCTGAAAATTGATAACATTTAAGCTTAATAAGTGACAATGGACACTCAACTTCTTATTCCATCCTTCCTCACATGTAAAGGAAGCAACCCAATCTTGAAATGCTTTGCAGCATGCGGTGTTATTCATCAATGTATCAAGCAGTCTCAAAAAAATTGTGTTTGGAAATATAAGATTTTGAAATGAGGGTTAAAGGCCAGGGAAGAAAACATCAAGCGTTGCATGAATTTGGAATCTGTTCTAGGAATGTAGGTTTAAGGCATTTGCAACATGGCTGTCGCCTTCGAGAATTCTCCTTAGGGGACTTTTAATTGCATTTTCTCGTTTGTGTTTCTTGGGGTCCAAACTTTTTCTTAAATGGTTCTTTCAAATGATCAGTTTTGGAATTGCGAGGACACGATGTTAATAAATTCTTGTAGGTAGAATATTTTTCTCTGTTTCCTTCGTTCTGTTCTTAAGATATTTCGCGAAAAGGTTTCTTCTTTGAGAATGCATTTTTTAACGAAGTTGTCACCCACGGTTTATCTTTAACCCCCTTTGTGACATATCTTTAAGGGGAAACGCCTCGTTTTATGCATTTTGAATAATGTTATTGAACGCATTAGTACATCATTCTCTTGATACACAAGGTTCCAGTCAGCATTTGGCAACATTTCAAAAAATTTCTCAGTATTTTTTTCTGCCGAAAACGCGAGTCTTTCATTTTTGGAGACTTTTCAGTATCAATATCGGGGATCAGAAGAAGTTAGAAAACGGTCAGATATATCAGTAAAGATGTTACCTGAGATAGTATTTTCACTTTGTATTCTTTCTTTGATGAAGATATGATCGATCAAGGTCGCAGTATGATCTGGTTACGTTGCACATTGAATAAAATGAAATTGAAAATTAACAGATACTTTGCGATCGAGTCCATTAATAGACCAAGAAAGCAGTAGACATACGACTTTTCTCATGTGCATTGAGGAGATCAAATACAGTAAGCTAATGCCAAGCTTAGAAATACAGTAGGCATGTCAATTTCCCATTAATGATGAGAAAAGTCCCTGTACAGTACTCAAAATAGTATCGATGGAAATCCACAACTTTGCATTTCAGTTCCCATAAATTCTTGTGTCTTAAACTGACCATCTTGAACAGAAAAAGAAGGTTGCCGTTTCAATGAATAGAAATTGGTGATTGGCCAAAAGGGACTGTACTGGAATGATTTGAAAGAACCATAACAGCATTATTCTTAAGAGATTAGTCGTTTCAAATTTGACCAATGATGAGGAATACCTATTCATGCTGTGATGAAAGTCAGCAATGTGAACCATTCACCGCTATAATGCAGTGGTGCTTGTTAATGGTTGTACAAAATAACCAACCGCATATGATTTTAATGTCAAGGACCAAAGTGATAACGAACTGAAAATTTATACAATCAACCTGTACCAGACGATGCAGAATACCAGACAATATTTACAGTCGTGGCCAAAAGTTTAAGACCCTCAATTTTGTGAACAACGTTTCTTAGCGCCACGAAATAGAACCCTAGCACTCTGCCTATTGTACTCTATTATAGCAAAATGGTGCAGAAATTCAAAAAACAACATCGAAGTTCGGAATCTACGTGGAAATTTGACCCAAGTATGGTTTAAGAGAGTAAAATAGGGTTCTTATGTCAAGAAACGTTGTTGAAGAAAATGTGGTCTTAAACTTTTGGCCACAACTGTAAATATTGTCTCCTACAATCCAACTTCTAATCCTCATCAGCAGCTTCCAAGGAATTGGCAAAGCGTTCGTGAAGTCTCTTTGCTTTAGCCTTATCAATTATTTCATAAGTTGCTACAGCAACAAGTTTTGCACCAAGTTGCTCTGGCGTTCCCCAAGCTATCAAAAATTTTTTCTTTACCACCTCTCTCTTTCTTGAAGAAAAGTAGTGTAGATCACCAGGACGTATGTCTGCAAAGTCAGCAAAAATCTCATCGTCGGATAATGCTGTGCATTCATCTTTAAGCGGTATCAACTTTGACGACAGTACTCTGCCCAAGTAATACCTTTTTATCTCAGGATGGTGATACAGGAAGTAGTGACCAACTTCAATCTACAAAATTGTACAGATAAGAAAGCAGGGAAAGGCGATGTTTTTACAATGCATTCTGATTGCCATACTGAAGTCTTCAGTTCTGGTTATATAGCAAAAAGAAATTGGTAAACATCCTCCTGTCTGAAAAACATTCAATCCTCCAGTTTGACAAATATTAATTTGATTTACCAGTTTCTTCATTCTCACATGTCTTGTTCTTCTAACTTTAGTTAATTAACAGGTGACCGTCGAGAGACTGGGCAGCAAGGTGGTGCGGGTAAAAATCAAATAATGTGGACGAAATAATTTTTGAACAGATAGTCTTGTTGGTGCTTATATTTGATTGGAGGTTTAAACTACTGTCACATTGCACTGTAAGCGACTATCCGTTCCTCGATAGCAGAGAGGTAAGCGTACGTGGCAAATTTCTTACCTTTGTCAGGTTCATATAGAAATGGTCAGATACAATTTTTCGATTCACGTTTTTACAAGTGTTTTTCAGACGATGATGATACAACCTTTGAGTACCAGTCATCAAAAGAAAAGAAAAGTAGCGATGGCAACGGTAGATCCTACATTCAGGTATTACAGTAAGATGAATTTCACATAGATGTTTCATTCACCTACCTCACTTCTTTCCTCTAGTTTATTCTTATTCTCTTCGTGCTCTTTGCGAATCGCTTTTGTGCTTGCTATTTTACGTGGACTTTTCCTTTCAATTTCTTTGTTTTCCACACTCGTGAGCATTTCTTGACTTTCGTCTTCAGAGACCTCATCAATCATTTTGAATATAACATCATCCAGACAGCTTACTGGATCCTGCAAAATTAATTCAATGTCATTTTAAGGATTTTAGTGAATTGTGCGAAATTTCACTTGGTCAATTTGTCAATCCATCTTTGATAGTATATTGCGAAAACAACTCGCCCGACGACCAGGAAAAGTTTCCACCATAACAGTATCCATGACCAGTTTTGAAGATTGATGATTTAAGCGTTATTGAAACAAAGGGATAAACTTTACTTAACAATTAAAGGTGATCAGTCAGATGGAGTGGGTTCGATACCCGGTAGAGCCCCATCACTTGAGCGTCATGACAACGGGTCGCCGACTCGATTAGGTCTGCCCTTTTTGCTGCAAAGCTTAGCGCTGAAAACCACAACTTTACCTTCACTTTTAAAGGGAATATTGCTCTCAGACATGAACTGAACATGAACTAGTTTTGTGCGTGCATTTGCATCAAATAGAGATGGAAATGATAAAAGATAAGAAAAGTGGAAGAATCTTCCAAGAAACAACCGAGGAACGTTCAGTACGTCAACTTGATACTTGTACGAGAGTCTCAGCACTGGGCAGATTTCTTTGTTTTTTATAAAAATATACTCGTATGACGTATCCATTTACCTGCTGTTGTATTTTCTGTTTCTGCTTTCCATGTGCATTCATTTCATGTGTCGTTGAGAGCACCTCAAATGGTTGCTCTGGCAAAATTTCCTGTAGAAAAGAAAGGCTTTGGCTCTTTAAACCCAAACATTCCTGGAAGTGGTTTTCGAAACTAGCAAAATCTACAAGGGTCCTTTTCCTTAGGTTAACAGCAGCTCAAAAAAGTTAGAAAAGCAGCTTTGCCCAGTGAGTAGCTGAAAATGTTCTCAATTGATTTTTCCTATGCATGTAAGTGATCCGATGAACACATGGCACACGCGTTCAAGAGTTCCTTTTGAAAGAAGCAATTTATTTCCTATTTCTTCACTGTTGCTAACACTAACGCACTTGCATGGTAAAACTTTAAATTGGGAATTCAATAAGCGTTTTAGCTATTCTGTAAAAGAATGTGGATGGAACTTTTTGTAGAATTTTTCGAGTGTGCACAATTGCGACTGAAGCGTATAATCACATATAAAACTCGTATAAAAAAGCGTATAAAACTCGCGTATAAAATTTTATAAAAATATTGCTTGATCCAGGCTCTTTTGTAGAATAGCTAAAAGGTCTATTTCTGAAGGTGGAGGGACAAATATGAATGGTTGCGAACTAGCATCCCTAAATAGCGAATGTCCAAATACAAAGCATTCATATCAGAGGTAATACAACTTTCTTAAATCAGTTCTTGGTCAACTCATTGTATCAGATGGTGAACAAGAATGCCCGTCATCGTCAGTGCCATACGCCAGCTAGATATGCCCTGATTTTTAAAGGCGAGGTATAAAGCTGCTGTGAAATCTTCAAATAATAACAAATTAAAGGTCTAGAAGATTAGGTCGTTCTGCAATAAGTGTTCAGACTGGCATATTGGTTTTAGACACACAGTAGTTAAAATCTTTGAGAAAGCAACCCATCCCACAGCTTCGTATTGTGACCTGAAATTTGAATATACGGAAGTAAAAGCTTATGGAAAGAGTTCTCGACCTCTTTTTGAGACAACTGTTTGCTCGTTTTTGCTTCTGTTCTATTGCCTTCCAGTGTACCACCCAACCTTTCAAGCTACAACAAAGCAAGAGAGATTTCACCGCAAATGATAAAGGTAAGAAAGGCCCACAAAGAATGAGGGTTCTTCCACATATTGTATATAACTGTGAGTTGAATGATTAGTGGATTTTCTTATCTTCCTACGGCTGATAGCGTAACTAAATAGTTTGAAGAAGCTAGATTTCCTGGATAGTTATCAACTCGCATTTCAATTAGGAGCCCTAAACAGACTCATTTTTAAGAAACTGCTTTTAGGTGATAGTAGTGGCGGTCTCTTCGAGAAAATCAGGAGAATCTTCTCGAAGCAATCAAATGTCACCACCAAGTTTTGAAACAGCCATGATTCTTTCAAACAATTTTCTGGGCTCAGAAAGCCATATTCCATGACTTTAGTGGATTACTTGAGTCGTGAAATGCCATTTTATGCACAATTAGAAAACTCTGCATGAACGATTGCAACATATAAGAACTATTGCCAAATCTAAGGAACCAGTGAACAGCCAAAACTAATTTGTTTTGAATAAAGCTAATTTTATACCGGTTGGTCTCTGTCAGTACCAATAACTGAGCTTTCTGTTTGCAACTGTGGCATCGCTTCATGTTCGCTCAAAACCATCTGCAAGTCTCGCTGAAGTCTTTCAATTGTCCTATCTTTTGCCTTGATTGCACAATCATGCTGCTCCTTAATCTGAAATGGCAGCATAAACAATTGCAAACTTTATCTTGCAAGGCAACAGTTTGAGACTCGCAAACTTTAGATTTGGCCATTACAAATCGCTATCTGACTTTTAAAGTTGTGCCATGACTACCAAATTCGGATACCCAAAGGTGTACTTTGTTTCAGCTTGATGCTTCGTTACCTCATGTGGTTTCTCAACCACTGCAAGTAAATACGACGTCTCGAAATGAAAAAAACCTGTCCCGCTAAATCTTTCAACGAACGATTCTATTTTGTGTTCAAAAGTATTTGGTCGACACATAACTCTTTATAGCTATAGAAACCACCCTAGAGACTTGAGACTTAAACAAGTAGATTACCCTTTGGATCTCAAGTCTTTTGTATGTGATAACTGAGTTGGCCATACTAAGCTGGTCCTCCAATGACAACATCTTCTGTTGGGCCTGAAACGACAAGACACATTTTTGACGCAGTTTCTTAACAAAAGCAAAGGCACCACAAAACATGTCGGGTGTTGTGCAATGACTGTAATTATCTATTATTTTGCAATCTAAAAGTATTGACAAGATGCTTTTCCAAAGCTAAGTATCCTTGGTGCATTGATATCCTTGTTTCAGAAGTGATACGAAATAAGGGAAGGCAATGACAATGGATTTATCTTTCCCTGTGCGAGACTGAGGCGTTGCAGCCAGAATCACTTTCTCGCTGCAGCTAGAATCACTTTCTCGCACACTTTACCTTAAGACTGCAATAATACCTTTTCCAGTTCAGTAATGTAATCATCTAGTTGCTTCTGTAGGTTGACTATTGTATTCTTCGTCGTGTTTTGCTGAAGAAGAGAGGTGAAGATAACAGGAATTGCAGAAAGGTATTGCACGTTTTTCATTATGCACTCGTCTTTATAAATCTACTAGGACTTGATATATAAGATTTTGGCCAACTAGCACAATAATGTCTCAGAGAGATTCTTGTGATAAACCTTGGGAATGAATGAATGAAAATAAATAGAATCTGAAAAGCCATGATACTAAATACTTAATTCCAATTTTGATGATAGTTAATATATATAAAAATTTATAGAAGATGAAAAATGAAATCATTTCCTAAATAGTTGGTTCAAAACTATTTGGCTAGACGGCATGGTTGGAATAAAGAAGAAAAAATAGATAAAGAATTTTCAGTCAATTCATTAGCATGTTTTTTCTTTACTTTTGATATGTATCTTTTATTGTCATACTACTTGAAAGATTAACAAACTTTCTCAAAGTTTAACGAGGGTGCAAAGCCCTGCTTTCTATAAACGAAACATAAACAACGAGTAAAAATAGGCGATGGCTTACTAGTGAAAAAAGAGAGAGTCTCTTGATGTACACAGAAGCTTGTTTTTAGATGTAAGGGATACCTTTCTTTTGTTTAAAATACTGGAATTGAATCTACATTTTTCACAGATAAGACATCTTTGACATTTAGCAGAGTACATGAGGCTAAGTAAAATAGTTAGAGTCGAGAAATGTTGGAGAAATTTGCTCCGAAATTTCTGACACCTCCGATTTCCTTACTTGGCCTAAGTTTCTCTTTGCACATGAAAGCTGTGGCTAACTGAATAACAGTTTGTGTTTCTTAGAATGATTTATCCTTGACAGTGACTGCTGCATTTCCATCGGATTGTTCTGCATGGACCGCCCGTGTGACCTGTCACATAGTGCTGGAATAAACATCTCAAACTTTGGTGCCTCTCGAAAAGTCCGCTGGGGGCCAAGGCCCCCCCTGGTCCCACCAGCCAGGCTGCCACTGTACCTCTGTCAAAGATCCCGGGTACAACTTCAATAGGTGGGTGACAGGCGACGGAATTTATTAATTTTGCGGAAATTATACCCCAAATTTTACAGGCTATTTATTACCCTAAAGTCTTGACAACGACATAAAATTTTAACCAATAAAGTGAAGTTTAATCAAATTCAATACCTTTAAAGAGTTATTCTCCTAATATGTCACTCCAAAATTTATGCCTACTTATGATTTTTCTGAAAATTATACCACAAAATATATTTCCGCTCAAAAAAAGGCAGCATAAAACAATGGCACATGCCGTACCAGCAAACATGGTAGTTGCCCCCTCCCCTGGTGAAAAGTCCTCCGCCATGTGGTACTTATTACATTACCTGCGCCTTTAACTGCTTGATTGTCTCATTTTGTGCACGTGTCTTTTCCCTTGCTGTTGCATTCTCTTCCGTGAACTAGGAGTTGGGTGGTAAGATATTACTAACTCTACTAATGGCTGGTATAAAAAAGGAAATAGTATTATGAAGCGCGATCATTGGCTTCGGTTGTTTCTTGGCTCTGTCTTCACTTGTCCCTAGACAACTAACAGCAAAAATAGACGTTGGCACATGAAAGATATCATTTTTCAATGCGACATTAGTTGAAGCCTGCTCTCCATATAACCATAGTGGGGCAGGTGCTGCAATGCAGTCTTGAGACTACTGCAATTAACGTTTCCATTAGACTTTCTCGTCTCGTGGCACAAGCATCTATCTTGTGGGCCAGGAAAGTTGATTCAAATGAAAAATATATAAAAAAAATTTATGGCTGTTTGAATACCAGGCTTAATTGTGACCATCATCTGGGCATTTGTGACATTCAACAGAGTGATTTGCAAACATTTCTGTTAACTGAGAAAAAGACCGCCTTGGAAAGTTGTTTGGTATAAGCCTACAAAGGATACAAATTTATCTTACCGATGTACTTGATTGATTTGAGGGTTGGGACTTGTTGGTATCTTCTATCCTGCCACGGACACGCTGTTCATGTAGAATCAGAATAAAAACATTTTTTCAGATAGTGTAAAGATGTGGGCCACTTATTGGCCTTTATGTAAAGTATTGCAGAGCCCAATGTCGCAAAAAGTGGTTGAGTGAATTTTTCGATGTAAACTTTGTGACAGCATAATGTTCTATCTTATTTGGCATGCTAAGAGAAGATGAAAATGTATGTGCCAATTTTTCTGAGCACATTTAAGGGTGTTTTTCGAGCCTCTCGTCCTGGTATCAAATGCTGCTACATAGTTATGACATTAAGCCTGTTTAGTGAAAACTCATTGTCCTTTAACAATGTAAGAGTGTTATATGTCCTTATATGTCGTCGGCTATTAAGATAGAAAGCCCATAATAGATTAAAGGCCTTGCAATTGTATTTACAATTGTATTTTCTCCACCAAGCATCAAAATTTATCTGCTCACATCACAAATAAATTGGCTTTCAATGTCTGCAGCATCAGAGAGCCTTCTGCAGTCGGTCAATCGTTCGTCCAAGACGGGATGCACCTCCCAGAGGTGTTCCTGTAAGTGGTCAAGTGAAGTCTGTGTTTGCGAATGAATTAGTTGCGAAAACGCTTTATTCTTTCACAAGATACAGATGACCATACGGGTTCATACAATGATAATGAATGCTCAAAGCTTGTAATTTCAGAAATGTGACTGGTTGCTCGCTGGGATATCGGGGGGGGGGGTGCCCAAAGCCGTGGGGGATGAGCTGAGGAGTTTGGGGTCCCATAGGCCGGGATTGATTGGGCTCAGTGTTTGACTTCTTGCAGTCTGTTGAAAGTAGAATATTATTTCTGGCACATTCCACATGCAAACTATAGCGAACTGAATCAAGTATACTGAATCAAGCGAACTATACATTCACACAACCGGTCAACTAAATTAAGCAAAGTGTAACTAAGCCACCACACTATGTTCGTTTTTGTAACGTTCCCCTATCATAGATTCTCGTTTCTCTGTTCCATTGTTCATAATAGTTTCTCGCAATTGTATATTTAGTTGTAGTTTTAGATTAATATTCTTCATGTGAATGGCCATGGGGTAGTCATGATCTTTTGCTCCCCTTGGTATCGTTTTGTAGTATTGTATAGTAGGTCGTTCGTAGTCGTAGGTAATTCGTAAATTGTAAATTTTTATATTGAATTTATATTAAAAAAAGCTGAATCAAGCAATATACACACAGAATATACCTCATTTGATTTATTCACTGAATCAGCACGGGACCTTTCATTGAGCATAGAAATTGTTGCACTTCCTCTCAAGATCTTTGCTAAGTCATCATGCTGCTGCTCTTCAGTTTTGGTGTTTAAAAACCTAAAGGTGCTTGCAAAAGCTTCCTTTGCCCGCGTACTTTTCTTCAAAGCACCATTCTTCATTTTAGCTGCGATCTCCATCATTGATTTAAAACATCTATCACTTAAAGCAGCATGCCTTCTTGGTTCTTTGGGCATCTTTGCACCAACCTGACAAGATGTGTGTATGCAAAGATCATATAAATAAATAATGTATGTCATATTACATATTTATCACACATAGGCAAAGCTTGTCAAATGAAAGGGCTGGCCATCTTAAGTCACTTTCATTCATAATAAAAATTATATTATTCACTTCGACCCTATCTCGATGAATCCGAGGGGCATTTCACTCATTCAAAAAGCGTACAAGATTTTTACAGAACAAAGATGGTTACGAATTTTGGATGGATTTTTTGTCCAAGATGTACCAGATTTTTTAGAATGAAGTGCCCCTCAAACTAGTCTGGAAGAACGCGGACGTGGTTCGATAAGTGGATAAATAGTTATGTTTTGTAATGGTATCGTTTCATACAGGATGCTTTGCACGGGCTGTCTCTTGGTTTGCCATTGTTTTCGCAATATTCCTGGAGCCCCAGAGGTATGTAGTGCTATGGCAATGTCCAATTTTTCACACTCATTATCGTCATTATCATTTTTATACACGAATGAACTCAACGGTCGATGCCATGTGAATTGATTGATACACCGTATATGATAGAAACAATTTATACTTACAGACAAAAATTCTCCAGGGAGGTGACGGCATGCTATTTCTTTGAATTTTTTCTTGTCCGACGGCGTAAGATTGTCTCCTGGAGATTCGTTAGGACGCAGATTTAGATTTGTGGGGAAAATCGCAAACAGCACGCTCCTGAGCCATATAACGAGAGCCATATAATTACAAATAAAGTGAAATGTTACGCTCTTCAATCGTTTCTCCTACAGGCTTCGGTAAAATTGGTCTTTGCCCTATCGCGAAAACCGTATTTACGGTGTCCACGCGTGCTGTTTCCAGGCCCGGTAAAATGCCATCATCAGATTCTCCTAAATTAGGTGAACCTAATGGTGACTCACCAACTCGCTCTCCGGAAAGGATGGATCCCTCTTGAGCCTCGCTGCAACTATCTTCTTCGTCTAATTCACTGAGCTCTCTCTCATCGAAATTCATCCATTCTAGTTTTGAGGGTCTTGAAGTTTGTTCCATAGTTGGAATTTGTGGTCTCACCTCACGACACGAACCAGTATTGCTTAACTTAATTTAATGCTTTTGAATAGCGAGGTCAGTTTTACGTTCAGACGTCCGAAATTCCAGAAAGCCGTTCTGGGACAGTTTAAGCAATTTCCTGCCCATGACATTGCAAAATTGTGGCAAAGTACGAATAACCACTTTCCTAAGAAATGAGTGTAACTTTATCTCTCGATTGCAAAATGTTTTACGCAAATGAAAATTAGAATTTGAAACACGAGCCAAAAAATCAAACCAAGAAATCTAGCATAATCCAGTTAAAAATTTTGGTTTGTGTCGTACAGCTGTTTTTAATGAAAGGAATAAGTGCGTTTAACATGATGATATATCACCATGAAACTGATTGTAGGAGTGAGAGAAGAATGATGTGATGGATTCAGGATGATAAGAGCTACGCAATGATGTCATGGATTCAGAATTAACTGTGAGTATGCAAACTGATTGAATTCTATGTATTTAAAACAACAGATTTACTTAGTCATTTTCCTTTTGGTATAACTATTCTGTTGTATGTTTTACCTCTTCCTTGGCGTCTTCCTCGTTGCTCGTTTTCGCCTCGCTTGGTTCACTGCGCTTCCTTTTCCTCTTTGGCTCGTCCACGTCACCGTCGTAACCCTTCATAGCACATTCCTCACGACATGCTTTTTGATACTTCCTATGCGTCTTTTTCTTGCAAACTTTTATCGTACTTTCTCCCTGTCTGTTCTCCCTGTTTGTTTGAATTTTAAATGTGAAAAGTTAAAACACGAATATAACGAAGTTTGATGGATGGGTGTTCAATGTAGTCTAATGATTTCTTGTCAGGTTTACCTGATATAGAACCTACAATGAGAGCAGAAGGAGCGTACTACCCCTGTCGTCAATGTTAAGAACTGAATCGAATCTTCATTGGGGATTGTTTCCTCTTCATAAAGAAATCATTGAATGTTCTCATTCATGGTGGTTTCCAAGGAAGGGAATCCCTACTGTATTCTTTCTCAAGCCCTTGTCAAGCGCATCCAACATTTCATCCAACATGCGGAAGACTAAGGCCTGATTTCCATTAGGCGGAATACTCTGCGCACAGCGACCTTTTCCAGTCATCTGATTCGCATACCGTGCACTTATCTTCAGGAGGAGTCAGCTCTGTCAAACGCTCTGTTAAACTAAATGGATTTGATTTTCTTCTAGCCTAAAGAAACATCTCTACCGCTAGGCCAGATTTCTGAGAACAGAGGTTCAAGTACTAAGAAGGTATCAATTTTATCTCATTTCTATTGCAACCATTGGACTCACAATATACTATTTCATCCAGCTGAACCTTTAACTACTGTCAGTTTGGGAATATGCCTTCCTCAGTACCCAGCTCCCGGGTATTCGGCAACAAATTTCCGCTGCCACCACGCATTTGTGCATGAAGTTTTTTGTTGCCTCCAGGGCTACCGGGGGGATGGCTGGTCAGGGTAGGAATCCAACGAGATATAACACCATAATACACCATTGAGAATGTTCTTTCTGTTGAATCGTAATGGTGGGTAGTGATGCACCCTCTAGGGTCACCGAGCACTTCAGTTCCAGAGGGATAGGATTAGAGGGAACTGCCTTACCTTTAGACATTGGCTTCAGAAAAGTTAGAAATTAGCGCTTGTTTATTTCAGGGAAAGATTCGTAATACTCTGCGCACTAAAAGGTTGCTCAGTAATACTCTGCACTAAAAGGTTGCTCCGTAATACTCTGCGCTGAGTAAAAGGTTGCTCAGCTGTAACTGTCTATTCATTTCAGAGCGACATTTTCTCTCGAAATCAATAGAAATTCCGCCCGTTCGGGGAATTCCGCTGTCTGGAGGGCCGCCTTTCCTAAATTGCTTATTTGAGTGTCACGCGCAACATTCTATTCAATTCAGAGTGACATTTTCCCACGTAAACTATTGTCCGGTCGGAAGGACTGACTGAGTGGAAATCCGCCTTACCAGGTGAGTCAGAGATACATTTCTTTGACGCACCTGGTACTCCAAATTTTTTGTAGTGTATATATTTTTTTTGTTATACTAGATTTATTGTTGTATTTAATTTTTGTAATATGTCGTTCGTAGTTGGAACTCGATGACCTTGTGTCCTTTCTCGCTGCGAACGACATAATTCTTTCTTTTTGCGTACTCTAGTTTAACTGTTGTTGTTGTTGTTGTTGTATATTTTTAATATTTTAGGATGATATAAGAAAGAAAAAAAAAAGATTCGTAAAGCTCAATGGATTGACGATGAAGCCGTAGCAGAAGGAATCATCAAATTTAAAGAGAAGGGTTGCTGCAAGCGACAATGCCACACTTATCAAACGTTTTTAGATCTGAAAAGGACAAAGACATCATTCTGGTACTTGAGTGAAAGTTCTCAACGGGCAAAGATTATAAGTACAATAAGGGATCAAGAAAACGTAAACCACTTGAAGCTGTTCCTGCATGGAAAAATGACCTGCATTAAATTTTGGTGCTTCAAACATGGCATAAGCCAGGCCAGGTAAAGTTATCAAAACTTTAGTGGAAAGCATAGGTGACTCCATCCTTTTCTCATCCAAAAATAACACAGCCCTAATCTTTTTTTGCCAACTACGGGGTGGGCCAAAATAAGCTATGCACCTTTGATAGTCCATGATAAATCGTACACTGGGCCGGTTTTGATGATTTATGAGCTAATCTGCCTGCTAAATTTATCAGACCTGCTAAATTTATCGAACCAGTTGCAAAACATCTTGCTTCTCCTATGCCATATTTTTAACTCCTGTATCGCGAAGTCAACTTACCCGCTTCAATGGAAGACAGCTCGCATCTCTCCAATTCCCAAAGTTAATGATCCTTCTAAAGCATTGACGACTACAGGCCAGTTTCCATCTTACCGGTCCTGTCAAAAATCTTTGAACGAGTAGTTATGAAACGAATTGTGAGCTTTATCGATAGAGAACAGCTTGTTTTTGAAAGAAGAGATCATTCCACAGTTACAGCAATACTTGGAATGAAGGACATGATAATGCAAGCAATGAGCAAGCATGCAAGCAAGATGCAAGCAAGCAAGGGAGACGTTACCTTGATGGTTCTGGCAGATTTCTCAAGGGCATTTGATAATATCATTTGTAAGACATTGATACACAAGATGCATGCACTTCGATTCTCCAAATGTTTTCTTAAATGGTAACTGAACTACACATCAACAAAAACGGATAGAAATGAAAACGGAGCAGTGCGAACGTAGCCTAAGTATGTTAACGATCAACAAAAGCCCAAGTACATTGACATATCGTTGAGAGAAAATACCAGAAACTTGAGATCTAGTCCTACACCGCTTATCGCGTCGTCTCGTTCTTCCAACGCTTGAATGATGCAGCACAGAACTCCATAATAAACTTCCCGCTGAAATTAGAACTTCTAAGACTGCAACTGAATTTGCAACTCAAACACGAAAAAACGTGTACATAGCTGCAAAGGGAAGACTTTTAACTTAACATTTAATGAACTTTATTACTTTCTTAAACTTACGGCTTTTTTACTGTAAATATTTTTGGGCATTTTTGTATTTTTGTTTTAGTCTTCTATTAATAGAGCTATGAGCGAGTTTCTTAAAATCTTCGATTTAGAAAACACTTTAAAATGATCCGAAATACGTTGATCAAATTTGTTAAACACTCAAATGTGAATTAACAACGAGGGAATGTTTTTATGGTGGTTTTTGGATTTATAAGTTGATCATTTATAATCCAATGCACGTGTATTAGTTCTATGTTGGAAGGAATGTAAAGTTTGTAATGGTACAGACAAGTCATTATGAAGTCAAGCAAGCATGGAGTTTTGATCAATTTCTAAATTCCCGAATCATCATGAAAACGTTTTCTCTTTATCCATTAATGTCGAGTCTTTAGAAAATTCGACCAAAGTTTTTGGGGTCATTTTCAGTGTTTTCAAAATCGAAAATTTTAAGAATCTCGCCTATAGCTTCATATGCAGAGGACTAAAATGTACAAAAGATAATAGCATCTAATTGAGGATCTTAGTTAAAAATTTGCTCAGAAGTCGTCAAAGTCGATTCAGCATACATCGTGGTCTGTCAAAAGTGCATAGTTTAGTCATGGGGCACTTGGTATAATTAATTTTTGTGTATTTTCTTCATCAAAAATAAGATAAACTGCTGAAACGAGAATTCCATAATAAGAAATGATCTGGAGGACCTGTAACTCAAGCAACAGATTCTGTAAAATCTTAGATCTTGGAAGGCGTGATGAAAAAATTTGGGCAACGAAATTCAACCACCACCAAACCAAAGCAATGTGCTTAAAAACAAGTACAACCCTTCATTTCTGTATTGCAGGTTCTATGTTCTCCTTGATGATGTGAGGAATTTTGATAGAGTAAACGCAGACAGTTTCAGAAAGACTGTAAGGACTCCTTCGTTGCGCCTTGCACGTGCAAGAAATTGGCAGAGACGCAAAAACACCGCAAACCTACAAACCTAGTTTGGAGGAAGGTTTGGCCTAAAATTGAGGAAGGTTTAGTTGTCAAAAATTATATTTTATATTGCTGGCATAGATTTAGAATATGAATCATCAATAAATACATAGAACCATTAAAAATCATGTCAACAGTATGCAGATGGTGAGGTTATATTTCAAAACTACATCAAAGAAGAAAAATCAGGTTTGATCAGACAATGTGATGGAAGAGAGAACGTCTATGAGGACATATGCATATGTGTCTGGAAAAAATGATTTTTTAAAAGCGTCCCAGAAAAGTACTTCTGCTTGCGAAATCACCAAAATTTTATCGTAAGGCAGATCTTCAAATTTCTTTTTCTTACCAGTAGATCGAAAAAAGTTACTTTTGCAGGCAAAGCTGATCTTTTGATTTATTTTTCGATTATGAGAATCAAACTCTTTTTAGTGCTGCCTGGTTTTGAAGCCTTCTGCAAGAAAGCACTTAGTCTATGTTTATTTGAGTACTTCCTTTTGTTCTTTTGTTCTCCTTGTTTAGTCATGAATATCATCAGAATGAAACGTGAAATGTCATTGTGGACTTGAAGAATACTGCAAAATTGCCAATGTAGCGGTTATTAAGGGCAAGATTAGTTATGTTGCTTGAGCACTGTTGCTTAGAATGAGGTTTTCGTTGCATTATTTCATACCTGTTAAGATAGTTCACCATCATTAAATGTATTTGAATTGTTGATAGAAGAGGTGAAAAAATTTTGAAATAACTTTCGTAATCAAATCTTGGCGATTTTGCAAACAGGAGTACATTTTTGGACACCCAGTAGCTTTTAGATGTTCTCACCTTGAACTCTTTGTTCTCCTTTCATTGTCCCAATACCTTTCAATTGATGAATAGCTCCCTGAAGACTGTGGCATCCCTTGTATTAAAACCTGGTTAGAGCTCTGCTACTTGCACCCATACAGACAAATGATATGGGAAGATCCCTAATTACATACTTTTGTATGGTTTACAAAACACCGTTGAGCTGTTTTCCAGTAATTTTATATTGTGTTAAAATGAGGAAGGTTGAGAGCATAAATTTCAGGTTTGGAGGAAGGTCAACAACTTTTTGCAGCTCTGGAAATTGGTTTCGAGTTTTCACGAGAGGTGCAGACAAAATGCCAGACAACGATCAAAAGTTGTTCCTTCCAGGATGCTACACTAAAAGGGAGATTTATCTCATGTACAAGGAGTATATCAGTCAGCTGCAACTGAAATATCCGATGAAATCCTCCTACAGACCGATCGCAGCATCAACTTTCCAGGCAATGTGGGACAATGACTTTGATCATGTAAAGATAAGAAAGGTAATTACAAGGAAAGTGTTATTTATCGATGGAAGGTAGTACCGGTTGTCCCAATAAGTTTCCCCATATGAAGTGTCATTTTAATAAAAGTGTGCTTTATTTGATAAACATTTATGAAAGAAATCTATTTTACAATGCCCAACTTAGATCTGGGTATTTGTTTCATTTCTGTATCTGCGCGCATTGATTTTCTGTAATTATTTTCCTGAAAAACAGAATACTTAAAATGTTCAAGAAAGAGCAAAAAGCTGTTTATCAATAGATCATTAAAGGAGCTGGATAAGAAACTGTCGGGGAAATTGTTGATTTGACTATTTTCTGCAGAGCTAATTTATTGCGACTGCTCAACAAAAATTCAAAATAAATTTCTCATCTTGGAGATTAGCTTTTGCACTTTCTTCTGACACAAATAAAACCTCCATATGAGTTGGGATGGGTGCGATATAAATGGATTTCCAACAAGTATTTTCGTTGATCTTTCACCCAAAGATCAGCCAGTATCTCGATAAGGATCTTTCCTTTTGAATTTAGCCAATTACAAAGGAATTTCTCCTTTCAAAATGCGATATTTGATGCACAAAACGAGGATTTGTTTACGTATTTCTTCTATGGAAATTCTACGTTTTTAATGAATTCCAACAGTATGGTGCTTGAACTCCATAACAGGACCCAAAAAATCATATTTGTCTGCATCGTCAATAAAAAGCACAATTTGTTTGATTGTTCGAAGGAAAGTAAACTACACAAGACGATGTCCTGTGGTCCGCACTTTAGCTTATTGCTAAGTTTGAACACCAGTTTACGAAATCATCAAGCGGTTGTATTTCTTCACACACCTTCGATGTAAAACATGGAAGGAATGGAACATTTCTTCATCGCTAGGCTTTTCACATTTTCAAGAGTTTCTCAAGCGTAAGATTTCCAGAAATTCGTGTTTTTTTTTCTGGAACCGTTCAAACGGGGAAAGTTTTTGGGTGACACCCGATAAACAATAAAACGATGACCAAAACCACTGTTCGGACTTTTGCACGAGACCTGACATACAATTCATGACACCTGCCATGAAAGTTTGAGAAAATGGACTCTTATTTACAGTTGAGTCGATATTAAACACCACAAATACGTATGACAATTCGATGAGCCTGGAGCTGCCTTGGCCTAGCTTGTGTTTTTTTTACAATACAACTACTGTGACACGTGTAGCGAGGAAAGACACAAGGTCACCGGGTCCTCACTGCAAATGCCACTTACAATTTTCTACAAAATATAAATGGTAGCTTAAGGTGGTTGCAGAAGAAAAAGCTTTCGGAATATAACAAAACTTGTGTTTACTAGCTTGTGTACACAGCATGAAGCCGTCCCGACCATAAGATTTCCACGTCGAAAGCTGTATGCGTCTGTGGTCAGCTTGGGTACTCTGGTTAGGCAACGCATCCCGGCTGGGACATACTCTGACTGATCCGTTAAAGTTACTGATTAAAAACAAAAGCATCTTCTTATAAATGCTTCTAAGACCTTGTAATGAAGAATTAAAGTTTTTGTTTATAGGAGAATTGGATATGAATAGAGTAGCGTATGAATGGATGCCTAGGTCCCAGGCAATATTCCAGTAACAAACTGAATTCTTCATCAGGAATAGTTTATGAGAAAGGATTTATGGTGATTAAGTTGGATACGGGATAACAATGAAACAGCAAAATTCCCTTTTAGAGCAAGGGAAGTTTCACTGAATGTGGAATCTGCACATTGCTCAAAGATTTAATGAAAATAACGGACAATAAAGATAAACGAATGTCACTTTTCCAGAAGAAGATCATGCATAATGAACAACAACAGTCAGTAAAACCTTATTATATGTACTAGTAGCCAAAGGGGGTATTCTTCTGGGCATCTTCTGAAAACGGTATAGTTGGAAGAAGATCAAATCCTATTCTTCTGGTACCAATCTACTGAAAATGGTAGACTTCGCAGACTTCAGATCGTTTTTCATGAAAGCCCAATCTTTTGGTCATTCTGCCTTCAGTAGACTTCCGAGAGATGATTGACATGTTCTTGTGGACTCTTCTGAAAACGGTAGAGATCCGAGGCTTCAGAAACCTTCTGCTCGTTAAACTGGCAGACAAATGAAAGATCGCAGAAAGCATTGTTTCGTGAATGAGAAAGTTTTCAACAACATTCGAAATAACAACTTTGTAGATTCTTTTCTCTTGGGACTTCTGGACATGCATAACAAAAGTAAATTTTATTGCAATAGCCTGTGACACTTGTTGAAGCCCCTAGAGTTTGTATTATTAATGTTAAGTTGATAAGTAAACTTGGTACAAGTCTATTTCTGTTTTATTATATTTTGAAACTGTGCTGCACAGTTTTTTTTGTCTTTTGAGTAACAGAAGATACACCTGGGCCAAGTGGTATAGAAGAGACTTTTGTACAGGCCAATTGCCTAAGTCGATAACGCTGTTATATATTATATGATATTATATCACATCATATTATATTATATTATACTATATCATTTTATATTATATCATATCATATTATATGACATCATACTATATTATACTATGCTATATCATATTATATTGTATTACATTATACAATGGCTCTGCACCCACATTTGAAATTACTTCTAACCTTATGGACTTGCCCAATCTTAGTGATTATGATATTGATGAACATATGCCTCAAAATATTAATTCTCGCTACTTCAACTTACCTGAACTCTCTTCTTTACAATTATCCTGTACTGACTTCTCTATTCTTCACACTAACATTAGAAGCCTTTCCCTCCATCATGATGAATTAGTTTCTTTAGCTGCTCACACCAATCTGAATCCCAGTGTAATTGGAGTGTCTGAAATATGGCACTCTGTGGATAACCCCTTATCATCAAATGTTAATATTCCTGGCTATACCTTTTATAAGACTGAGTCACTCACTCAGAATGGTGGTGTTGGTTTGTACATTAAAGATTCTCTTACTTCCAACTCAAGGACTGATTTAGATTCTTGCACAAATGATTTTGAAACCATATGGGTTGAAATTGAAAATAAAAATGACAAAAATTTCCTAATTTGTTGTGTTTATAGGCATCCCAGTTTAGCTGTTGATAACCTTACGTCTCATTTTCAGAATCTTCTCTCCAAAATATCCTCAAACAAACTAGTATTTATAATGGGTGATTTCAATGTCAACCTTCTAGATTATGCTTCCCATACACCAACAAGTGACTTTGTGAACAACTTCTTCTCCCATAGCCTCCTTCCTTGCATTCATCATCCCACAAGAGTCTCTGAACACAGAGCGTCAGTTATTGATAATATATATACTAATGCTACTAATGCTAATATAACAAGTGGCAATATTGTGATGCAAATTAGTGATCATTTTCCCCAGTTTTTGATTTTGAAAAATACTCAAGTTTGTCATAATAAATCTGAATCATATAAATATGACTACTCTAGGTTTAAGGAAGATAATTTTCTTGATGACTTCAACCAGATTGATTTTACTTATTTAGACAACAATGATTTGGATGTGAACAATAAATTTGATAGATTTTTGAAAGATCTTGACACTTTGACAAAGCAACATGCTCCAATCGTAAGGCGCAGTAGGAAGGAAATGAAACTCAAAGACAAACCATGGATAAATCATAGAATCCAAAAGATGATGAGAATTCGAGACAAAATTTTACAGAAAATGAAAAAGCAGCAGACTCCTGATAACCTTAATTTGTATAAGAAGTTTAGAAACCGTGTGTCCAATGAATTAAAAGAAAGCAAAGAAAGGTACTTTCATAATTATTTTTCCACCAATAGTCAAAATATGAAAAAACTGTGGTCAGGTATCAAGACAATAATCTCTCATAAGTCTTCCACTTCTTCTTCAATCAACAAAATCAAAGGCAAAGATGGAAATGTAACATCAGACCCATCTAAAATGTCAAACATTTTTAATGATTTTTATGTTAATGTTGCTGATGGTATAACAAAGACAATCCCATTAACACCAAAGTCACCTCTTGATTATTTATCTGACAGAATTTGTAGTTCACTTTTCCTCACCCCAGTTACTTCGATAGAAGTTAATGATCTAATCAATATTTTAAATCCTTCCAAATCTGTAGGTCCTAATAGTATTCCAATAAAGTTACTTAAGGTTATTGGATGTTCTGTTTCACCAGTTCTGGCTCTCCTTGTGAATCAGTCTTTCCAGTCTGGAATTTTCCCTGATAAACTTAAAATTGCCAAGGTTATTTCTATTTTTAAAAAAAGGAAATCCTGAGCTTCCATCAAACTATAGGCCAATTTCCCTTTTACCCATATTCAGCAAGATATTTGAGAAAGTAATGTACAAACGACTGCATAGATTCCTTGAAATACATAAAGTTCTTTATTCATTACAATTTGGATTTCAAGAAAACCACTCAATTGATCATGCTCTTGTGAGTTTAACAGAAGCTGTAAGAAGCACACTGGACAACAAAAGACTTGGTTGTGGTATTTTCATTGATTTACAAAAGGCTTTTGATACAGTTAATCATAGAATTTTGCTTTCAAAATTGGAACATTATGGTATTCGTGGATGTGCCCTTGAGTGGTTCAGATCATATCTGTCTGATAGAAAGCAATATGTTTCTGTCAATGGAAGCAACTCTAACTTACTTTCAATTACTTGTGGTGTACCACAAGGTTCTGTACTGGGTCCATTACTTTTCCTGATCTATATCAATGATCTACCAAATGTTTCTAAGAAACTCACTTTTTACCTTTTTGCTGATGATACAAACATCTACTATGAATCCAAAGATTTATTTAATTTGATCAAAATTGTCAACAAAGAGCTGAGATTAGTAAAGAAATGGCTTGATGCTAATAAACTATCGTTAAACATTGACAAGACAAACTATATCATCTTTCATTCTTCATCTGTCAATGTACCTTCTGGATCTGATATCAAAATAGGGAAGAAACATATCAAAAGGGTAAAGTTTGTTAAGTTCTTAGGTCTACTCCTGGATGAGCATTTATCCTGGAAATACCATCTCAGTGAACTCTCTAAAAAATTAGCCAGAACATGTGGAATGTTTTTCAAAATTAGGAACTTACTTCCATTAGATGTTTTATTCTGTTTGTACAATGCTTTGTTTCTGCCTTTTTTACAATATGGCCTTATTGTTTGGGGTCAAACATATGCATCATACATTGATCCAATTTTCAAATTACAAAAGAAAGCAGTTAGAGCTATCTCATTTCAGCCTCGCATGTCTCCTTCTCTTCCAATCTTCAATGATTTTAAGCTTCTTAAACTCTCTGAGATCTTTGAACTGCGACTCCTAACTTTTGTTTTTGATTCTATTAATAAAACTTCACCTAGCTGCTTTCATGACTTTTTCCTACTCAGTTCATCTGTTCATCAGTATTCCACAAGACAGGCCAGTCAAGGTAATCTATATGTGTTTAAAAAAACAGTCTTCAGTATGGTCTAAAGTCCATTCGATATCATGGTGCCAAACATTGGAATACATTACCTTTGGAACTCAGAAATGCTCCAACGAAAATAATGTTCAAGACAAAACTAAAAATTCATTTATTGAACAAGGTCGACCGTTGAATCTAAGCTATTTTGGTGCTGTGAATGCACAATATTATTCTAAACTGACATGAATTCATTTGATCATATCTCAGGATAGGGGGGGGGCTCTCTCCTCGATTAGTTTACCTACTGAGAGAGCTCCTCCTTTAAGTAATTCCCTGCATACAATTTATTTAGACCTCCTAGTATTTGTATATTGTATTAATTTTCTGTACCATTGTATTAATTTTTTTTGTGACATTATTTTTTAATCTTCGTAGTTTAGTTATTTGTTTGTATTGTTAGGATAAATTGTATGTAGAGAATTTAAATAAAATGAAAACTGAAACTGAAACTGAAACTGAATGGCTTCAATTCGCTCGGTCGAACAACAACACTTCCATTCTCATGTTTTCAGCATTCTCACCTCACCTCTGCGAAGTCTGCCATCCCTACCGTTTTCAGAATGCGTACTCTTTTGACGTTTTCTCTGCAAAGTTTGCCAAGTTTACCGTTCTCAGAATTCCCATTCTTTTGGTAACTGACATTTTTCTCTGCGAAGTCTACCGTTTTTAGAAGACTTCGCGGATGTCAGATGCCCGAAAGAATATGCCCTAAAAGTGGTAATAGACCTCTTAGCTATTCTACAAAAGAGCCTGGATCGAGCGATTGTTTTATACAATTCTATACAGGAGGCTCGATTGAGTGGCATTAAAGCCTCCATCATTATTGTACACATTCGAAAATTCTGAAAAAATTTGATGAAATGTCGTTCGATTTAGCTAAAAGGTCAAATTCAAATAAACATCTTATTAATCATTGTTTCATTGTTGCTATTTTTTCCAATATTCTCTTTATCATTGTGGATTTTTCTTATCCACGAATTTCATAGGTCCCTTGCTGTGGGGAAACTAATCTGTTGTTGCTTATGCTTCTAGCGTTGTTTTCCATCTTATGAATTGGACACTTTCTTTACAAACCATTTAATTTATTGAGTTAGCTTAAAGAAAGGACCTATTATGTTTTGAGTGTAGGCGCATTACTAGCGCACCGAAAAGCGTCGATCGATTTTAGTATCTAGTGAAGACGCCATGATTAAAGACTTATTTAGGCTAACTAGCATAGAGCTCAAATCTTTAAAAAGAGGGGTGTAAAATTCTTTTACGTTTTCCTTTGAATCAAAGTGTTTGAAAGGAACTTTAGGTAATTTGCTGTAAATCTGCCGTGGCAATTTTTTTATATCGTGATTAGCTTTAAAATGGCGGCATTTATTGATTTCGAGGTTGTGACATCATCAAATTTCTAAATCCCTAACCAGGAGAGCTACAAATTTCTACTTGCAATCATATTGTAGACCTTCCTAAACTATGGTTTTCTTGAAGATTGTGTCAATTTTCCTCAAGTGATTTAAGGGTTATGATGGATTTAATTTTCTCAAAATTTTTGATGGATTTTTACAAAAATAATCCAAATGCCGCCATTTTGAAAATAATCAAGATATCAAGGAATTGCCACGGCAGATCTACAGCAAATTACCTAAAGCTTCTTCGAAGTCATTCAATTCATGGAAAAGTTTGATACAATTTCACACCCACCTTTTTTAAGATTTGAAAGATTTGAGCTCTATGCTAGGCTAACTGCATTCATCTTTTTCAAACTGCGACATTGACACTTGCTATCAACATGATTGCCATTTTCAGTTATAACTGTTTTCTTACAGATTTGAACGAGAAAAGTATTACCATCACATTGACAAGGCCAGGAAAAATCCAAAAAATACATTTCTCTCATAGTAGACGGAATGGATCAATAAAAAACAAACATTCCTCACTGGCCAACAAAATCTAGGGTGAGATCAATTTTGACTCAGAAATAAACTAAAATCGCTTTCAAAACCCATTCTAAATGGAATAACTTCCAAGTGTTTTGTGTGTTAAATTCGATATTTTAGCAAATGAGCAAATGTCCGGGCTAGTAGGTCGTTTCGTGAATTTTAAGACAATATTGATGCCAACAGTTTGAAAGGTAGGAAGTTCTCTCTTATGAATAGACAACACCGTTAACCCTTCAAAAGATTTAGCAAAAATTTTGATGCGATGCTAGAACCCTTTCTTTGAAAACGTTCTTTACTTTGAAACCGCTGAAGAACGGTGGAAGTGCTGTTTTTGAAGCAACCACATATTCCGCCTTGTCTCTGCCATAAATCATCAACCACTTGTCAGATTGGCTCATACAAAGTTGCAAACTCTTACCTCTTAGTTGAAGCTTGACCTATGCATACCTATGCAACAGTTTAAAACCTGAGAGGTTTTAGGGACACTGTAAATTTGACTATTCTTCAGTACTGACCCAGATCCATTGTTTTTATCAAAAGATACGTCCCAGATACGTGCATATGCTTTCTTTTGAATGACATTTGTGTCAGTTACCACTGCCGTTCAATGACCATTGCAATCTTGTCTTCTTCATAAAGGCACAAAAAGACGAATTCTTCAAAACGCACGTCACTGGAATCATTTCACATGGAACTAATACGTCGTATCAATTCATTGATTTTCAAGAATATCCACACGATGCAAATCTGGTACTCAATGCAATTCTAAGGGTGCTTTTGAAGATCTGCACGGTAAGAGGTTATTTGAGGGACAATGTAGATAATGGATGGCATTTCGTAGTTCTATGTAACAAAACGTGTTGTAGCACAGCTTTGTAGCGAATACATAATCTCGTTTGCATGGGAAAATCTATGGTACAAACCCTTTGGATGTATGAATTCTCATATTCATAGATCTTCTACCAAAGACAGTCAATCTTAATTGCCCCACATTAAACCGGAGCTACGTAATATTCCTTGGGTAAATGATATGCAGAGAGACTATTTCAATATTTCTGTTTATTTGCGGTAGTTCTCATTTAAACTGGACTTGATTACGAAGTTGAAAACGCAGTAGGATCAATGCAAAATAGTGACAGAATACCGCAGTTATTTAATTGTCTGCGAGTCAATCCAATATGTAACACAATTGCTGCACATGATGAGCCAAAGACAAGAAAACAGAATGGAGAATAGATATAATATCCATTTGCTTTATTTGAAATTTACTGTGGTTATAATGCGATTTTAGCCGGCCCAAGACATTGAACTATGATGCACTGGTCCCAGAGCATTTAGGCATTTACAATTCCGCGCAGGTAGAACTGATATCAAGTGCTTTATTACATGCAATGGCACGAGTACACTGTATCATTTCTAGCATTTGTAGAAATACATTTACACGACGAAATGCGTCAGATTTTTGTAGTGTGCTATGAAATATGTTACTCTGTGTGGCGTTGCAGGCATATGTATCAAACTACTCTGGAAAGTGTAATAGGTAAGGAGTTTCTCCTTCACAATGCTACGGTGAGAGGCATTTAGCATTTACCATTGCTATTTTCTCTTTTTTAGAATGGCCATCTCTCGCCATTTTTGTACATTCAATTAGACAATTGCTGGAGGGAAAACAAAAACCGTTTCATTCTTGGCTTCTTTGCATGGCTGGTGCATAAGAAAGTCGTTTGTAAGGTAAATGCTTATCTTGCTTGTTCATAACAATCATAACTCGACACTAGGCCAGGCTTGAGATTTGGAATCATTAACATCAGGTGCAATGATGCGCATTGAAAGAGAATACACTTGCGGAAATTCTTGCAAACATTGAGGAACGCATTTGAGAACAACGTTGTTCGTTAACATGATTCATGTACATTCAAGTAACAATGTGTCACCAACAAATAATTATTCACATGGTTTGTCCACAGGTGAAACTATCATTTCTTATGGTGGGTCACACACACGAGGATATAGATCAGGTAACGAGTTTTCAATTTACTCTCGGTTTTGCACATCCCGATCTTCACATGAAATGTCTAAACAATCTATAAGACCCTGACACCCAGATGAATGCACATAGCAGAAGCAAGAGATTCGACGCTATTTAAGAAGTTACAGTTTTCAAATCGATTATCTTTTAATATTTCTTGATATTAAGTTTCAAAATTGCAAGTTTTAAGATCGATTCGAGAAATTACTTTCGCTTTAAAGTGATGTGACCCTGGAACCAGTCCTCGTCTGTTCTGTCCGCCAATTGGATCCTAGTTTAAATGAACTAAAGACTTCTTGCAGTGATTTCAGATGCGCATAATTTCTTTAAAAGAGACAGCTTACAAGAAACGGAAAGTTCAATTTCTCTGGAGTTAAGAACCAACCCAACTTGAATTCAGAATGCCAAGATAGTATTGTAATTTGCAATTTTTCATTTTACCAGGTCACTCAAAAAAAATGTTTTGGTAATGTAAATTATGTTATTTAGTTGTTTTCAGATCTTGCAAAGTAACTATTGGAGCCCTATTAACAAAGCTGGACCATTTCTACACTTCCGTTAAAAATATAAGAAATGTTATGAAGAAATGAAATGCAAACACATACACAATTGCGCAAAGGTCGCCAAGGTATCTTTTACCGTGATTTTTTGAATCTGGAAGGATTTTGATTGATCTCATTGGTCAGTTTATCATAGCATGCAAAGGATCGTGTTAAAATTCCCTAAAATTACTTTCTAGCACAATTGTCCATTGAGTCTGTTAGAATTCTATATTTTTGAATTTCTTTTCAAAATGATAGATGTTCAGCAAAGGCTCACAAAGCTGCGCAACAGAAAAGCAGTGACATTACCCCAGCTAGTTAACATTTTCCAGTCGTTGTATACACCAACTCCAACAGTTGAAACCTTGAATTCGCTGTTCAATATCAAGAGTGAAATTGGAAAGTTTGCTGAGGAACTCGTCGGACACTCCAAGCCGCATGTATTTAAGCTTGAACTTAGTACGGAAGGCGCAGTGCACCTAACGTATAAGCACTGGGCTAAAGACAACGAATGGAGACCGAAAAATGAGATTACACATCTTGTTGAGCCAATAGAAATCCTGCATGGAAACCTCCCGGAGAAGCTGTCGCCAACGCTCGTCACGCCAAACTTCGAAAAGAACGAAATCGATGGATTGAAATCTTTCCTGCAATCTTCAAGAACACGAATGTCGCAAGAAGAGCAAACATGGTGGCAGCTATTCATCGGTAAACAGGAGCGAGGTCGTAGGTTCTGGGCAAGTCGAGCGTAAAAACTGATAAAACAAACTTGCAAAGACTATTGGTTCCTCAGACATTTAGGAACTTATATCGAGGCAACAGAAACTGAAGAAGATGAAGACTTTTTGCAAACAGAAAGAGAGGTGGTGACATTGCTTGAAAAAAGCCAGGCGTTCCCTAAGGTATGCAGAGAGATATTGATTACACTCAATCAGGACCGTCAACAGGTGTTTGCACCTACTTCCTCTGTTCGGTTTTAAATATGAAGATAGCCATCAAGTGTTGCCACGAGAATCTATAAATCGACGCAGCAGTTAGCACACAAGCAAACTAGGGAATAAAAAATTGTCTTCCTCTGTCGCTTGTGCTTTTGGTCACTTTTGCATCTTGGTCCCCGTGATCTAATTGCGTAGCAAGATTCTCCCCCGTGGTTAGCATGGTAACTAGCTACGATCCTCGCAAAAACCTCTTGTCACAAACTTTTTCAGCTAAAATGTTGCTTGTCTTGACTCAGGACACTTGCTGCACGACTTTCTTCCAAGTTTCAGAAATCAACAGCATAGGCTTGGAGTTAAAGGGGGTCTTTGCTCTTTAGACCTACTTCGTTCCGTTTTGTGACAGTGACAATGGTTTTGGTGAGGATAGTTTGTTTGTTTGTTTTCAATTTGTTTTGAGTGGGCTTGTCAGGATTTCTAGCTACTGAAAGCTAATTTAGGCCCACTGTGCATGCCGCATCCAGGCATGGGACCCCTAGTTTAATGTCCCTTCCGAAGGACGACAAAGTGAATTAATAGGTCAGGCCTCTGAGGTCACCCATCCGGAGATTGACCTCACTTGACCAAGCTTAACTTCAGTCACCTGACGAAGACTGTATAAGCCGCTCGGCCACTCACCCCGTATAGTAGGCTGCTCCTAGTAGCAGGCACGGATCTAGACCAGGTTGAACGGTTTGCACAAACCGGCCAGATTTCCAGTTATTTTCATTTGTTTCTAAAGTCTCTAAATTTCTTTCTTATGCTTATACGGGTCATAACAATATTGGGGTCTCCAAAACATTAGGCTTAATATTTAGGGGTCAGCAAAAAAAATAGTGGCATGGACATTATAACGCCTCCCTAATGTTAAAAGTGAGGTAGTACCCCCCCTGGGAACGGGAATTTGGCATCGCACAAGGGAAGAAAATTTTGACCTGGTCACCCATTCATTCTGAGCTTCTGACCCGGTCAGAACTCTGTCAAAACCGCTCAAAATTGCGAAATGAAGTTTCACTGTACTTGCAGTCAAACACCATTCTGTATTATCTGAAGTCAGTGGATGTTCGTAGTTTGACATTTGTGATCTCAAGATGGCCACAGATCTGGAAATCTTGAGGAAAGATCTTCAGGAACTTGGGGAAAGAAATTATGGTGTTTTTCTTGATAACGTTGAGCAGGGCCTAAGGCATGATAGAAAATTTAAAGCATGCAAGGAAAAATGTTGTGGAGACTCTTGTGCCTCCATATGATCGCAAATAGTGGCAAGCAAACCTAATCACTTTTATTGCGACTCGCTGCAACTCTTTGCCATTATATGGAAACCAGGCTTTACTGGAACCGTGCCTGAGAAGTGTAATAAGAGAGCAGTTCCTGTCATAAAGGAGCAAGAGTTACTGGATTAACGATCCAACTGTACATTCAAGCTAGTACTAATGTTCTCTCAGTTCATCTGAATTTAGTTGATGCACAGTTATCGAAATAGCGAGCACATAATGATCATCAATTGCTAATGATTCTCCAATCCAGCGAGACCGAAGAACTCTTACACAGTTCTGACTTGATCTTTCGTAGGTCAAAGTTAAAGGAAAGAAGAAGGTTCTAACTGCAAAGGGTAAGAAAACAGTTGGTAAAGCAAAGAAGTAAGCCGTACCCTTTTCTTGTTTTCACTGGGGTAACTTCCATATGTAGAACATCGGGCACGTGCCGCCCATAAGGGTGAGTTTCAAAGATCCCCACATATGGCTCTTGAAATGTGATTGTTCCACTGGAAATGGGTAGTTATTTAATCCGGAACGAAAAATTTTTGAGATAATTATTTCTATCGTTGGGTTTTTTGGTCTTAGTTGTGAAAATCGGTTTTTGGTAACCTTATCTTCCATTAAGTATACCTTTAAAGGGAAATGAAAGTTGATTATTGGGAATTTCATCAGGCTTTGCCCCCCCCCCCTGAAAACCTTAAAAATGGGTATGAAAATCGACCGAAAATCCTTAAATATGGGTCTTCCCCTAAAATGCTGGGGGCACATCGCCGTCAACCCAAGACTCGAGTTACTCCCACCCACGGGGATACTGCAAATGTGTGAGACTGACTAAATTTCAATTAAGCCAAAATGTTTTGAGCCAACAAAGCAAAAAAGGCATTAACCCATTGTTTTATGAAAAAAACTGGCTCCCATTCGGTTTTTCAAGACACAAAAATGCATTGCTATTTGAATCTTAAACGGTTAAAAGCTAAAAGGTTTCAAAAACACCATGAAAGTTGGTGTAAATGTATGATAGATACATAAAACTGGCTGATTTGGCATGATGTTGTAATTGAAAGTCAAAGTTGTTCTGAAAGTTTCTGCAACGTGATGATATCCAACATAAAAACGTATGAAACAGAGCAAGAAAACTTAATTCATGAGCAATTATCACATTTCACTCATGTTTTCATGAATATCCTATCTCTCCTTGGAGAAGCATGCAAATGATGTGTATAAGTGTATTCTTGTTCTCTAGAACCTCTCCTTGAGCTTCTTCAGTTTTTGCTTTTAATTTCTTTGTGAATTTTTTCAAGAGCTTTATTCTTCACATTCGTCAGCATTGCACAATTATGGCCCAATGATGATTTTATCTGTCTCCTAAATTTCCTTGTGTGGTTAAGTCACAAAGCATATATGGTATTTTTGAAACATGAAGAGGGCTGTGCATTTAAATTCGTCTTTTTCCTTCTCTTGCACTGTTCCTATCTGATCTTGGAGAAGCATACAGACATTGTGTATATTTTTCTTCTTGTTTACATATTTTCAGTGTCAGTTCCTAATTTCTCTATGAGATTTTTATGACAGAAATTTAGCATTGTTATTACACATAGGCGTAGGAGACAGGGGGCTAGGGGGCTGCAGCCCTCCCAACTTTGGAAATTTGCAAAAATCAGCCATGATCGAGCAGAAAATCGGCCTAAAGTTAGGCAAAATTTTTGTAAACAATGGATCTGTTCTCGGGCAACCCCCCTAAATTTTATTTCCCCATACGCTTGCAACCACCGAAAATGCCGCTTCTTCCCTCAGCCCTCTGCACAATGATTATCATTATCAAACACCGCTTCGAACTTGGTCCAGCGGCGATGAATGACCTGACCATAATAAACATTCATGGTTATGTTTGAAATCCTTGATAATTTGCTGTTGCATAATTCCATGATTCGCTGTTGACAGACATACTGTCCATTTAAACCAGTAAATTACACCTGTAGGCGTGATTCCTATTTCCTATGATCAAAAGTGCGAAGTGTTTTCTTTAAAATAGAATTTTAGTGATTGTTTTATGCTCAGTAAGTCAAAAAAGACTCCCCGTTTCAAAGGCCACAGTCCCCTGGATTTTAAGAAAACGATATAATATCGGACAAGATATCATTTTACAGGAAAAATGCTGCATTATATTTTAAATTTTATCTGTCTGGAATCAGCCACTCCATCCTAAAATTATCGACAAATCCCCTCCAAGAAACTTCAAAATCTCCACAAAATCAAGATGAAAGTTCTCACACGTCCATGTCCCATACCAAAGCCGTGTACGTGCTTGTCGACTTGTCGTGCCACTTCATGATAGAGTGACCAATTTTGGTCAAGTAAATTGGGGTCTATTTGGACATGTCTGCTGATAAGTTGAATTTTTCCCAACATCATCATCTTCATATTCATGGACTTGCGATGTCAATGACAATTCTTTTATTGCTCAGCATAGGAAAAATGAAAAATTGTGAAAAAAGTATGCTTGAAATCAGGTCTTAGCCTCCTTTCCATACCAAAGAGATTTTGTGACATAGGGAATGTCAAGGGGGAGAGATGGCGCCAGGGAAGCGATGCTAGGGGGACAAAAGCTGTCAGAGTGCCGACATCGAGCGTGGAGAGCAAGAGTTTTCGGGCGGGCATACCTTTCAGGTTGGCTTAAAGTGCGGCTATATTCTCTAAATACATAACGAGCAATAGCTACGGAAATGCCAACAGTCCATAGAAAAATCCAAAACTTCTACGGGGAACTCAGTGAATTTGTGGGGGGGGGGATTCTTACCCCCAAAGGCCCTGGTCGCGCCATCCTATCTTGGTGTTACAAAGATGGTTGAGCCTTCTCTTTGATCTTGTAACCTGATATATCTAGAGGGGTATCGCCCTGGTTGAGGGTAAACGCGTTTTGACCGATTTTAACTGTCTTGCATTTGTTGCTGAATAACAGGAGTTTGAGCCTAGTTATAACCAAAAAGCATGCAAAAATATTTTGGTAACTCCATTTGCTAAATTTTTTCATGTTTGTGTTTCTTAAAATTCCGTCCACAAACAGAGGGACAAGTGCACAAAGAAGCTCACCTGAGATGTAACTTTAAGTATCCGCCATTTTTTCTTTCACAATTTGTAGCACAATTTTCTTTTTGCTTTGTTTCTTGACGTTGTTAAAACTTTCACAACGAACAAATGGCCTCTCGCCAAGCCCCGCTTGTCCAGAATAAGTACTTCACGCAACTTCAGAGATGTGAAATCCGCTTCCTCCACGACAGGCTTCTTTTTGCACGCCGTCTGATTGGCCTAAAGTCGCCCTGGTTGAGGGTACTGTGGTATCTTCCGGTTCTTGAACGAAATTTGCACTGCCAACGCATGACAGGCGACTACTATTTACTGTAAAGGACATATTATGGTGCTAAAACAGGTTTGTTCTATCAGTGGACTGTAAAAAATATTTTTCTAAATCAGAAATTGATTTATGCATCCTTTAGTTAACCGAAGGAGGAAAATTTGATGTCAGGTTACTTGAAAAGTCTTTGAACGAAAGCGGCAACAAATGTCAGTGTTTAGGATAACGAAACACAGCAAACACAAGCAGAAAACATTTGATCACAACAAAAACTCTTTAATCGTTGGTATGCTGCTAATTTTCGCATCAAGTTATCTTCAATTTACCTGAAACCATGTGAAAGTTTGGATACCCTCAATCAGGGCGACGTTGGAAATTTAGGCCCTCTCGACAACTATGTTGTCGAGAAGCTCGCCCTTAAAGACAACATCACCAATGACAAATATATTTTATATCAACAACAGTGAAGAGTCTACGAAGGTGTTCATGGTAAGTCTCGTTTTGAAACTTTTTTCGTTCAGCAGGAATATTCGACTAACGCAAAATACCCTCAATCAGGGCGACACCCCTCTATGTTCTGTTATACCTATGTTAATGACGTGTAACCTTTGGACACGACTAAATCAGATTGGACTGAGTAAACTGGAAAATGGTTGCTTGAACAGCAACATGACCGACATGCTTGAATAGCAGCTAAGTAACTTGAATAGTTATCACAAACGTGCTTGGATAGCAGTCACTTTGTAATCGTCGATGGTTGAACCATATTATCAAGTGTAACCTGTTTAGCGAAGCATATGTTCACGTTTATTCTCAGCTATATTCATATTCATACTCTTGACTTTTATCGCTCGGATCCTATTTAACATAGGGGTGATTTACTTCTCCGAAAAAGTGAACCAGATTGAAAAAGGAAATAGTATTTCTAGTGAGTTTTTTACGGCTTTTTTTTAACAAAGGACTTTCCCAAAGATGTACGAGATTTGCAGGGGGGGGGGGTAACTACCATATATTTTGGTTGCCGGATGTGCCATTTGTTTGGGTTCCCTTTTTTGAGCAAAAAATTGATTTTTGGGTATCATTTTTGGTAAAGTCACAAGAAGTCGTAAATTTGGGATGTCATTTTGATTGTAATCAAACTTCATTTACATGTTTTGGATGGCTGTCACAATCTTAGGGTATTTTAGGGTAGGGTAGGGTATACATTTTCAATGGCCTTTACATTTGGGGTATTTTTGGCGAAAATTTTCAAACTTTAAGGAGCAATTTTAAATGTCAAATGGCATACCCCCGTCACCCACCTATTGATGTTACCCCCCCCCACCACGGACGATAATTGAAAGAGCAATTTTGTGTAGCATGGTATATTTGCTTGTGTGATACATTAATTTGTATAGCATCATGGTGTAATATGAAATGCAACATTGCGAATCACCATTTTTACTAGCCTAAACTTTATTCTTCTTCCATTTTACCACAGTATCCATTATAAGTTAGTATTTGAACAGTAGCAAGGTCAACTTGAAATGGTCATTTGAATGATTAAACATTGAATGATGAAACATGATCTGCTTATTAATTCTTGGATTTTCTCTCTCCATGCCACAATGAAGTGTTGTCAATGTATGTGGTTGTCTGATGGGTCTGATCAGTCAGAAAAAACGCGGTAGTCTAGTCAGAATCAGTAAAGAAAGGCGGACAAGCATAACATTGCTGTGGCTCGGTTTCTGTTGCAATCTTTGCACTTCAGTATGTACAATATTTACCTGTCATAAACCAATCCAATTGCTTTATATCTATGCATTTTCATTGGACAAATATTCAGGGGGGGGGGGTCCAGACGGGTAAAACCGGTGCAGATGCACCGCACCCAATCAACTTTTATTAATTTGAAACTAAAATAATCACAGTTTTTCAGGATCAAACGCATAGGAAATTTCAAGCTGTCTGTTCTGCAAGCTTAACTTTCTAAATTTTCCTTTGGCGATAGTACTATTGGGCAAAAATAGTCTGAACGTTGTTCATGGAAATTTCCAAAATCGTAGCTTGTTATCAGGCTGCCAAAGTTGTTAATCATTGCAGAACTGGAAGTAGGGGTAGTTGTGGAGGAGCGATCCATAACAACCAAAACCAATCAATTTTCATGACGCCCTGTTGTCCATGCTGTGAGGCGTACTATTGCAGCGAGGTGTTTAAGATATTGTCAAGAAAAAGGAAGGGATTCAAAGAGAAACACGAGGATCAAAAGGTACGAAACGTTTTACCATTCACAGAAATGATTTCACTTTTCAGCATTGCTGGTACAACAGTTCATGGCTACATTGGATACTGAGTTATCAAAAACCTTTCTTTAATGATATACAACAGATGAAGGGCTATAAATGCCTTTTGGCAGTCCATGCCATCTCTGTACTGCAGTGTGATAGGAAGCAGTTGCTGATTATTGGGGGGGGGAGGGATTGTACTTGAAACTATAGAGAACACTTAATTCTTGTGACAAAGCACCATTGTTTTAAAAATTATTGGGGGCTTGAGCTCTACATCTCTCCCCTCGAAGATATAAAGGACCTTTTGTAAATTTCTTCTTTTCACATTTTCAGGCTGTTTAGGTGAGTATCTAAAAATTTTTATTTCTGAAATGAATGAGAATGGGAAAACCGTCATGCAAATTTTATGAAGACCCGACGTCAATGGGCAAAGAGAAAACTTATCAAAAGTGACTGTAGATTTAGACTGCGTTCACACGATGCTGGCACATTTTGAAAACGGTGAAAAATGTGACGGTAGCAAAATTTGAGCTAGCGTTCACACGATACCGGAACAATTTGAAAACGGTAGGAAGTTTGTCGGTAAAAAACTCGTTGCAAGACTTTGATGCCAAAGAAATATACCTACACTCTAAGAATCGATCAGTCTCGTTCCAAAAGCATTGAAAAATGTTCTTTTTGATCATTTTTCAGTGCTCACTCAATGCTGTTTCCAAAATGTGCCGGTTAGAGTTCCGTTTTCAAGATCTACCGTTTTCGAAATCTGCCGGCAAAAAATGTGCCGTTTTCGTGTGAACGGGAGGCCTATCCGTCACATTTTTCACCGTTTTCAAAATGTGCCGGTATCGTGTGAACGCAGTCTTAGAAATTGATTACTTGTAGTGTGCTTCACATGGACTGGTTTTGTCTTGGGAGAAATATGAAAGTAGCTACTTTCAGCAATATAAATTGTTGGTACGCGTATGATCTCCTCCTATGAATTTTATGATCTCTATCGTTCAATTTGAATCTGTATGAATTTTTTCTTTCTCTAACGTTCTAATCTTTTTTCTTTTTCACTTCGGGTTCATGCTTAGCTTTGTCTGGAACAATATCGTCTTCTCTCTGCCGCTTAAGTGATTCATCGTAGTTCTTGAGAATAGATGTGGTCTCATTAATGAAATTCTCTTGAGTCCAAGGCATGCGCGGATCAATCGTACGTGAGTCCGTCCTCTTCAATTTGGGTATTTTTTGTTGCTTCTCATCATTATTTGCCATATTGATGATACGAGAAGGAGGTTTTCGTTGGTAGTGTTTACGTTTGTGACTTTCTTTGCTGGTTTCCAGTGAATTCTGAATTGACTCCAGTGTGATTCCCAGTATTTAAAACATCTTGAGCTGTTTCCTTGAAATGATATCAACATAATCGCTTTGTGGATCAAATTTCGTGCAAAAGACATTTTACGAGTGTGTTTTGGCAGATCCTGAGGCAGTTGATGGGGGCTTCCCCATTCATGGTTGTAGTCAAAATTAGAGACTGAGTAAATAACTATGACACTCGGATAACAGAGGAAGCAAGGAGAATATACTGAGGTTTAATGGTTACGCAAGATGGTACATTAGAAGGGGTTTGGTTCTAAAATTTCTCCAGGGGCTTTGCACCAGGATTCCCATTTTCATTTGTCCTCCCCTGGGGGCGTAGCATGCATCTCAAACTTAGGGGGCACGGCACTTCGAGGCCACTTTTTCCTTAGGGGAAAAGGGGCATTTTTCAGAAATAAAAAGGGCACTTCTTCGTCTGTTGCAAAATCTTGGAGGAGGTGCCCCCAGTGGCCCCGGTTCCTACGTCTATGTCTTTCCCAATTCTGTAGAGGGGCAATTTTCCAGACCTGATTCAGAATTCCTCATATTTATGATAGACTGTACTATTTTCATTATGACAAGGACCGAAATACAAGGGGCCATAAGTCAACCGGTTAGCGAGCGAATCGAGCAGACATTTTTAAGAAAGTCTGAGGTTCTTACCCGTAAAAAAAATGTGCGACCAAGCCCTTCAAATTATTTTATACGAGGGGCATTTCACTCCCAAAAAATCTCGTACACCTTGGGAAAAAATCCTTTTGTTTTCAAGAAGAATCCACCAAAAATCCGTAAGAATCTTTTTGATATGAAAGAATCTCGTACCCTTTTTCGAAAGAGTGAAATGCCCCTCGACTTTATATGTTCTACAAAAGCACAGCAAAACAAATAGATCGAATAAGAGAAATACTGGAGCAACTACAGAAGGTTTTTTGAGGGAGTTAAGGCCCCCCACCCAGCCCCAAGGTGTCTCGGACTTTGAATAATTATTTCTCTTATTTTATCTTGATATGAGTTGTCACGAAGGTGTTGTGGCGCCGTGGTGTAATCCTTTGACTTTGAAGCCAGAACAATCAGGCGGAGTGAGTTCGATACAGGACCCCACCACTTGAGCGTTATGACAAGGGGTCACAGACTCGATAAGCGCCTCTACTTATGCGATTCCAGCGCTTGGCGCTAAAAGCCGCAACTTCACCTTCACCTTCATGATCCCCTTCCCTTGATTTAGTATCCCATGGTACCAATACCAACTTCAATTTGAGTGGAACCTGGTACCTTGAGAGTTGGTACCGGTGATAAACCCCTCCCCCAGGATAATTAACTCTCCGTTGATAATGTGATCCACGTGTCCTAGCCATATGCTTTCATGGCTCATATCAATCCTAACATAGATTCCATTGATGCTCAAAACGAGCAAAGCACCATATAATTTGACTTGAGATTTGCGATAACGCAAAATTAGTAACGCAAAACACACTGCCGCTTCTGTTCGCCGACTTCTTACCGAGCTGCTAGAATTATAACCAACAGCAGCTTTGACACCCCAAGCAGACCACTAATCGACCAGCTGAGCTGGAAGACCATTGAACAACTCGTCGAGAGTGAATCTAAAACAATGGTATTCAAGTGCCTGCATGATCTGGCTCCCCAATACTTGTGTGACATTTTCACCCGTTGCTCTTCCAATTTCTTGCACAATTCAGAGACAGATTTAAGACTTCCCATGAAAAAGTCAAGTAATGGGCAAAAATGTTTTTGCTATCGAGGAGCAAAAGCTTGGAATGACCTTCCTGCCGATACTAGACAGGCATCTTCCCTGAATGGTTGTAAAAAATCTATTTAGGACTTTCTCTTGTCCTTTTATAATAGATTTTGTATTAGGTTTTTATACTATGGTTTTTATATTGTAATTTTCCTTTTTTAATTGGCAATTGTATATTGCATAAATTAGGGCCCCTTGCAAAACAACTCTGTTGAAGGGCAACCCCTCCTTAATAAAATCAAATATAAAAAAATATCAAATACCTGCCGTTTTCAGAATTGGAGAGTCAATTAGACACAAATTTCAAGTGTTCCAAGTCTACCGTTTTCAGAATTGGTACCTATCAAACACACCCTGAATGTTAACCTTTCCACAAAAATATGTATTTTTATACACTTTGTTAATAGCTGTATAGATCATACGGATTGTAATTTTATTTTTGATTTACGTATAAATTTAGACAGTTTCTTTTCGTTTGTAAATTTTTTAACAGGGTACATTGTAAAACAGGATAACTGAATGTCTTACCCTGCATAAATATTATCAAATCAAACACCTATTTTAAGCCGGTTTTCCACTACGTAGATGGTATAATATTAGCATCATTCAGTGGAAATTGAAAATCTTGTTCCATGCGTGCATTGTTTTAGAAACAACAGCCGGTCCACTGCACACAGAAATATCCGCCTAGTGGAAAACCGGCTTTAGGCAGGTCAAATTTCATTTCTATGAATGAACGGTGGCCATTCATCGCTTATCGAAAACCGTGAGTCAACATATTTTTGATGTTATGGGTATAACATAACAAAGTGGGTTCCTGCAAACCGTGGAACGCCCTGACGACTAATAACGAGTTATCAAATCACAGTATCGAGCTGTCTGTCCAAATGGGTGCATAAACTGGACCAACACGAGCACAGAATGGACTGATCAGTCGATCTAAGAGACCCGGCAAATGTCTGTTTCAGTGGAAAACGAAGTCAGAAACAAGAAAACAAATGGGGAGCCTCTCTTTTAACTAGCCCTGTTGTTGAGAAATAAACATCGGTTTTAATTCCTAACAGAAACTTCCATACTCCTTTATGATTTATTTGAAACTGAGTGGAATTCATGATGGCAGCTGTGTCATTTGTGACATGTTCCGGGGTGGGACCTTTGCCATTTGTTTTCCCATTTTAGGATGGCCATGTGCATTTCCGCATGAAGCTAGGAAAAGGCTTGCAAACATCAAACCTATTCAAACTTTTTCGGTAGCTTCCTTCCCCAATCATTTCTTGATAAATGCGACGAAACTAAAAAACAATGAAATGAAATGGCCTTAATACCTTCTTTCTCTGTCTTGCACTATTATTGCATTACCTGATTTTACCTGATAGGGAACTAAGGAAATATTCAATGTTCTTGTGTCAGGAAAGTAAGGGAACCATTCTTTTCATCCTCTTAGCTACTCACACGTTTTCATTTAAAAAAGGGATACTGGGCATAGAGAAAACACGATGTGAGAGGCAAATGGAACCGGTTTGCTTTCTTGTTTCTTCCCTCGTTCCCTCGTTTCTTCCCTAGAAATTAGCAGGGTCTGGTATCCCTTAAATCAATTGATCAGTCCATTCCATACTCATGGTGGTCCGGTTGATCCCATTTCCTATTAACGCAATAAGACAGCTAAAAGAGAGCCACCCAGGTCACGAGAGCCTTCCCATCAGTAAATTTGGCAGTAGAATGGAAGCAAAAATCATTCAAACCATGTAATAACCTCAAGGTGTTTACAAAGTGTTAACTTTAACTGATGGCAGATGAATACAATAATGCTAATCAAGGAATACCTGGAAGTCCGCACCAGACGAGTGTTTGGAAAACTAAGACCCCAAAAACGATCTCAACACTATATCGAAAATTATATCTTTTATTTAATGTCTCAATGCTGTGTTCGTCATTTCATCATGCAGGGAAGAACTTGATAGAAATAGCTAGTGATGGCTCGTCGTTTTGATGACTATTTTCTTATTTATTAGATTACACTTTCATGTAAATGTTTTTCATGTAAATTTTGAAATAGGGTGCCGAAAATTATTCTATCATCTCTGTCATTAAAAAATCTGTCATCCCTTTCTCCAGTAAAAGGAATTTTTTTTTCCACATCTATTCTCAAGAATTACAATGAATCATTTAAGCGGCAGAGGGAAGACGATATGTTCCAGGTAAAGCTCAGCCTGAACCCGAAGTCAAACAGAAAACAGATTTGAACGTAAGAGAAAGAACAAATTCATACAGATTCAAATTGAACGATAGAGATCATAAAATTCATAACAGGAGTTTATGTTATTGAAAGGTCCCTCTCTCCACTGAGGGCCCCATGCAACTTGGCTACACCACTGATCAAAAACAATCCATTCATACTCAATAAAACTCATATCTATATTTCAAAAAGACCTTACTTTGTCTATCTCATAGACCCAAAATCAAAGAAGCTAAATAGTAACCGACCACAAAAAACTTACTCTAGACCAAACATTATTGAGAAGATCTTGACATTGAACACCAAACAAAGGGTTAGAGTACTTGGTAGAGTAACAAAAGTGCAATACTGACTAGCGCATTCACATTTACGCTACTACGTTGTCCTTATCGATTTACTTGTTGATTTCGCAATATGATATGCCACTCTTACTTTCGTTTCATGACTTACGTATCTTTATTATCCAATCAGTCCTTATCCTCCAATGTTTCTACTTTTCATCGCTGGATTGCCTCCCTAACATGTTACAGCTCCTTAAATCCATTTCACAATTTCACAATCATTTTTACATTGCATTAAATCCCATTTCATAAATCATTTCAGCATCCATTAAAGGAGTATCCAGCAACTGGGATTACTTTGCAATTCATGGATCAGATTGTACAACTGATGGTGAAATAACCTCATAATTGTGTCTCGCGTTTCGAACTCAACGTTCGGAAGAACCTGTTCCTTTCGTATTCCATCTACTTGTTCAACTCCCAAAAACTTGTATTGATTAGTCCTTTTTATTATCTCAATATCAGCCTTTTCCTCAAAATATCTATGAAACTGTCCATACATCGATTTTTCTGTTCATCTGCTTTAGGTCTCTGCCCAGGGGGGACTTCTATTGGCATGTGACGTGGGAGGGTCAGACAGTATATTTTTTCGAAGCCCAAAAATGTACTAAATTTAGGACATTTTTAGACCTCAAAAATATATTTATAGCTTACTTGAAAACTAAAGATTTTATAGCATTATTGGCCAGTGCCCTGAATTATTTGGTGAAAAACTCAGCCTAGCAACCGTCTTGTCAAATTTTCTCTTCAAGAACCCCAAAAATATTGTACCGATTATGCACCAAACAGTGTACCCAAAGGTATGCTGGACAACCTTTATGAACCCAAAAAATGACTGTCTGACACCCCCCCCCCATCACCTACAAAGTGTAACAGGATATCACATGTATAATTATGTCACGCTGTGTAACTGTAACCTCGTTCTCAATATCCTTATTTCCTTTTATGTCGATGTGTCAATCATCTTTTGTTTCGAATTAGTATGTAAAGTTTAGTATTGTAAATTGTGGGGGATTCTTTTTGGAGATGAAACTGTAAAGATGTAAGCGTGTCTCCTCATTCATTTGTCACAAAACCTCTCGCATTCGTCGAACACAGATTTCGACCATTACAAAAGTGGTGGTAGGACTTGTTTGCTTTTAAGCATTTAGCTTTTCTTCATGACATCCTATGAAGAAGTTCTCGGTTTGGTGCAAGGTATTGCAGCTGTTGTTCGTGACCAACAAGCAGCAACTAAAGATGTCACAAACGAGACCCAGCAAAAATCCAGCAGCTTTCACTCGCCGTCACGGAGTTATCAAAGTCCGTTCATTCAAAAGAGGCCTCATCTCATAGTGCTCTTCGTTTGCCTCAACTCTCCTTACCGGAATTTACTGGCAGTGAACAAGTCGATAAATTCCTAGAGCAACTCACGCAAGTTCTCTCCTCGTCTGGCGTCGCTCCAAAGTTTTGGCTGACATATCTGAAGCAGCAATGTCAAAAAGATTCACGCGCTTTTGATGTGGTTTGTTCGTTCCAATTACAACATGCCGCCAAGATTTCCAACAAAACGACCAACGATCAGTTTTTTGGAATTATAAGATCAATGTTGTGTTACGTTAAACAAGCAGCGTGGAATACCTAAAGAACAGCAGATTAGAAATCTTTTAGCCACATATTAGGCCATGGTTCAAGAACCAACAGAAAGTGTTTCAAATTTGGCCCATCGCTTCTTGGAAAGGCAGCATGCCTTCCAGAGACTCATTCCTGGCATCCACACTTCACCCAATGGCAATCAAATGGAGCTTATTCACGCCTTTTCCATGAAATTAAAGCCGTCTATCGCCAAGGAATTACTGAGCCGGGAAACTCCATTCAAGGATATCACAGGCGTTATTGAAGCAGCAAAAAGACATGAAGCCGTGGTATCTCATTCCGAAGCAATGTCCACGTGGCCCACATCTTCAAATGCCATGTACTCTGCCACTCCGGTAACTCACAACACAAAAGGTATGAAAGTTTCTTATTCTGAAGACCGAATGAAGCCATCTCAGGGAAGTCAAGAACTTTGCAGAAACTTTAATACTTATCAAAAATCCTTTTGCGAGTTGCCTGATAATAAATGTAAACATGGTTACTTACATAAATGTTCTTCATGCCACAAATTTAAGTGTAAGGCTTGTAAATGTACCCAAAACAAACAGGCAAGTCAGCATTTCAACGGAAGCGGTAGAAATTTTAATCGTACGGCTGGCAATCAACGTAATCCACAAAATGTTTCAGCCAATGTTGTTGCACCAGCCCAGGAATCACAGTCAGTTTTGCTTAGTTCCGTGAAAGAAGTAGTTCATGAGTCTCTGAGTAGTTTAAAACAAGAACTCACTGCCAGCATCAAAACTGAAGTGGGAAAACGCCTTCCACCGCCCCAGGCTACGCCCTCTGCCACGGCAGAAAGCTCGCAAGACCATATTTTGGGTATGCGTGCCATTACTTCCTTGACCCCAATTTCAACGGTTTTGGACATGGATCTTGCGAGTAAAAACATTCTGTGGACCAAAATCACCTCAGCTGGGGTGTCCCTCCCTTTGCCCCTGGACAGTTGCTGCTCTGTTTCTTTGGTCAGTCAAAAACACGCGGAAACAGTAGCCAAAGTAAATCCCAATCTTAAGTTTACCAAATTGGAGCAGCACATCCCTGTCTCGGTAGCTGGACGATCCTCAAACCTTCGGGCAGTAGGTACAATGCAAGTACCGATTGTTTGGGAAAACGGTAGATCTGTAATTTTCACGATGCTGGTAGTGCCTCAACTTTCTTGGCCTATTCTGTTTGGACAAAATCATTTGCGTCTCACTGATGCTAGTATTCGCTCACGCGAGCTCAAGGTATATTTTGCGGACCAAACAATGGATTTTGAAATCTCGTGTCACGATTCAAATCCATTACATGCTTTTCCCACTTTGAGAAACCCGAATTGCGGCTCAGGCTCTTCTGCCAATGTAACATGCTTAATGACCGTAATGCCGTCATCATGTGGGACAGCCGAGTGTGTTTCATTGGTACGAGGGTTCAACCTTGTCACAGTTTGTTTCATTGTCGCCGCTTCGCTTGTGGGCTCTCCCTTGTTTTCAGGACCCTTATGGTTGGAGGGTAATCAATTTTCACCAGGCCTCACTACCCTTAGTGGCCCCATAGATTTTCAGTCTGTTGAAAACATTGTTTTTTCTGGTGAAATACCGCCCTCGTTTCTTGCCTCCAGCCACCCCGCACACTCCAAGTGTCGCCCAAGTCGTCCCATACCCCCAGCAGACAAGTTCTGTGTTGCTGTTTTGGATTCTCAAAGTGAGGAAATGTTACCAGATAATTGTATCCGTAATAAGGTTTATGTTGCCAATGTGTTGATTCGCTCGACAAAGGGCTCAGCCAAGTTACCTGGCAATATTCCTTTAGGCACACTTCGCTCAGTTACTGAAGCCGATACAAACCCTTTTGAAAATGCCGCTAATCATACCGCCAAGCTTTTGTCTGACGTAATTTATATAAGTTAAAACGAGCTGAAACCACCTGAAACGAGCTGAAACGAGTTGAAACCATCTGAAATGAGCTGTCGAAATCGGGATCAAGGCTGAAACGACTTGAAACGACCTGATTATCCTAGCAACGAGGTGTAAGGTGTAGGTGTCAGGGGAGTCCTTTGTTCTCTACGTATTGTCACATTCTCTTTAAGAAACGATAGAAGCAAATCTAATGGGAGTCCTTTTGTTCGCTGTGTATTGTTGAATTCTCTACTAGAAACCAAAGAAACAAATCTTAACGGATTCTCTTGTTTTCTACGTATTGTCGCATTCTCTCTAAGTACCAACAGTCACAAATGATAGGGGAGTCCCGTTGTTCTCCAACAAATCTTTGGGGATTCTCTGCTTTTACGTATTGTTGCATTCTCGTTAAGATACGACAATGACAAATCTTAGGGGAGTCCATTTGTTCTGCCTTGTTTTCATATGATCGCAAGGATCGCTGGTCAGGCAAGGATCGCATAAATTTGTGAGCAGCAACTGTCAGCGATCCTTGCATCATGTAGTTTCCATTTGTCACAACGATCGCTCAAATCTTAGTTTGGCACCAAAATCCAATTCTCAAATGGCGGTAAACGATAATAAAGAAATATCTTTTGAAAGAGAGGCCTCGATCGCTGAAATTCATCGGCTTCCCTTTGATGCAAGGATCGCTGCGATCGCAGAGAAAGAAAATTTTTTTTCAAACGCAAGGATCCCTGGCAACGCAACAATCGCTGGCAAGCTGAACAAGACAGTCTCCATTTAGACGCAACGATCGCTGGTCACAAAATTGTGCGATCCTTGCGTCACCAGAGATCCTTGCGATCATATGGAAACCAAGCTTTTAGAGAACCAGGCTTTAAAAGCATATACCTTTACAAGCATTTATGATTTATCAACACGACCGAGGGGCAAATCACTGATTTTTTTGTACATCTCCCTTGAAATCACAAAAAAATCACATACAAAAATCACAGAAAAATCGCATGCAAAAAGCACTGAAGTCACAAATTACTGAAAAATCAATAAAAATCACAAAAACATACAAAAAGAAATCACGCGATTCTAAAATCACAAAATCGAGTACGTTAATTTTAGAATTAATTTGCCCCTCGAACACTACTATCAACTTTGCTTTCAAAGAACTCCCCTAAAGTTTGTTTCTTTCGTTTCTTAAAGAGAATGCGACAATACGTGGAGAACAAAGGGACTCCCCTAAGAGTCCCCACTGTCGCTTCTTGAAGAGAATACGTAGAAAACAGAGAGAATCCCTGAAGACTCGTTTCTTTGGTTTCTAATAGAGAATGCAACAATACAAAGCGAACAAAAAGACTCCCCTTAGATTTACTACTATCCTTTCTTAAAGAGAATGCGACAATAAGTAGCGAACAAAAGGACTCCCCTGACACCTACACCTCATTGCTAGGATAATCAGGTCGTTTCAAGTCGTTTCAGCCTCGATCCCGATTTCGACGGCTCGTTTCAGATGGTTTCAACTCGTTTCAGCTCGTTTCAGCTCGTTTCAGGTGGTTTCAGCTCGTTTTAACTTACATAAATTACGTTTTGTCTGATCACTGGTATTCAGATATTGTCGCTAAGAATGGTTTTCATGCAACCTCTACTAACAGTCAAGGTAGCACTTCCACCGCAGACAGCCAGATATTTCCTGGGCATGATAATGCACACAAAGCCGCGCTTGTTTCATTGCCAAAATACGCCACTGCCGCAGGACTTGACTCCTCCTTATTGTTGCAATTTTTGGATCACGACAATTCAGTTCAGGAGCACGCATTTCCGCCAACAGCTAGCGCGAATATCAATCCTTTACTTGAGCAATATTACAATCAGCTCGTGCAGGCTTTAGACTTGGACACGCTCGCATATGCTCACGTGCCCGCTGACATCATGCTGCAATTTAAGGCGTTGCTACAACAGTATCCTCAAGCATTTTACTTGCCAAATTCTCCGTTGTCATGCATCAAAGGCTTTCGCCATAATATCGATACAGGTAATGCGCCTCCGGTTTACAGATTACCATATCACAAAAGCCCCGCAGAGCTTAAGGCCATTAAGGAGGAGCTTGAACGCATGTTGCGCCTTCACATCATAGAGCCTAGTCACTCACCTTGGGGCGCTCCATGCATTTTGGTGCGCAAGCCTTTGGAAAAAGGGAACGGTACACGTAGTTAAGTAGTACCGCTACTGGACATTTAAACAGAACTTTTACTTCTAGCTTAGATTCGTATTGATTGTAACAATGGAAAAAAAATTACTTCGCAATTTTTTTTGTAAGGAGGGGTAGGCTGTAACAGGATATCACATGTTTAATTACGTCACGCTGTGTAACCGTAACCTCGTTCTCAATATCCTTGTTTTTATGTCAATGTGTCAATCATCATTTGTTTCGAATTAGTATGTAAAGTTTAGCATTGTAAATTGTGGGGGATTCTTTTTGGAGATGAAACTGTAAAGATGTAAGCGTGTCTCCTCATTCATTTGTCACAAAACCTCTCGCATTCGTCGAACACATATTTCAACCATTACAAAAGAGGGAGTCCCCCCGGGGAAGTCTGTCATTTCTAATCTTTCGTAATGCAGCTTTATCTCACAGTCTACTACTTTTTCATCCCTGATCTTCTCATACAAAACGATTCCAATGAAGTTCAGATGCACAATTCGTCCTGGGTATGACATGAAACTGCATCCGGTTGTGGAGTTTCAACGTGGAAGAATGAGGTTACCCTTTGCTGCAACTACCTCCAGGCACCCTTGAGCAAGGTGTAGTACCTGTTAGCTCTCCCCGGGACCATGAAATACCGGGTTGGCTAAACGGGTCCTAACACCACTTTTGTAATGGTCGAAATCTGTGTTCAACAAATGCGAGAGGTTTTGTGACAAATGAATGAGGAGACACGCTTACATCTTTAGAGTATCATCTCCAAAAAGAATCCCCTACAATTTACAATACTAAACTTTACATACTAATTTGAAACAAAAGATGATTGACACATTGACATAAAAGGAAATAAGGATATTGAGAACGAGGTTACGGTTACACAGCGTGACGTAATTAAACATGTGATATCCTGTTACATGGCATCCGGCAGGGGCTAGTCTGTCTCATGGGTGGGGGGAACTCTTCAACCTTGGTTGGCAATCCCCCTAGTGATGGTGGCACGAAAATAACACTGGTGGTTGTGCAACCTAAAAATCACTTTTCTAAACTATTATGAATAAAAAATGGATCCAAAAACGGCGTTAACAGCACTGGAACCCTTGATTGTGAAGGTGTTGCGCTTGATTTCGATGAATAGGATTTCCAACGACCCAGAGTCCAGAAAAAGTCACGGTTCCACGGCTGTGAGCCGGAGGAAGGTTGTGCTTTTTACTGTCATTTTTGAGGAAGGTTTACTAATTCTATTAAGAATCCAGTTTGAGGAAAATTTCAGCTCATCTGACGCTTCTCACTGAGGAAGGGTCAGTCATTTTTGTTAAAAGCTGAGAAAAATTTTGGGTTAGATATGTGATTAAACCATATATATTTTCCTCAAAAATACATTATTCATTATACAATTTAAAGGCATTAGGACACTACTTGGAATCACATAACTATCTGGTGGGCCTGTACTTGGGGGGCTTGCGATGTGAAGTTTAGTTTATTGTGTGAATCCTGCATTTTTCCACTTAATGGTTCTTAATTTTTCTCATGGTTATTACCATATGAACTTTATATTTCAAGACACCAGCATAAGTCCACAAGACAGTTGTGCGTATCCATTTTTCTATAGCTTTTGAAATCAAATGTGTTATGAAATTGTATAATTCTAAGTGCCAAAGCCTAGCACTTACTAGGCCTAAGAAGTCCACTTATCTGCAAGGTTAGGTACTGTTCTAAAACAATCAATTCTGTCAGGTACAATGCAATAATCTATTTCTGTGGGAGTCTGGATCTCTTATCTTGATTTTCATTTCAATTTCATGCACCATTATTGATTGATTTCACATTTTCATGGGTGAACTGACAGTCAGCATCACAAATAGTAATAAACTTCATCATCCATCTATTATCCGTAAATTAGCAGAAACTAGCCAGCCTTCAGTACGCAGGTTAGAACTTCATTTGTTAGCTTTTTCTTTCAGCATATGCTTTCAGCTAGCAAACCAACAAAACAGATTTAAAATGATTTCATGAAGACATGAACTCCAGGGATCCAACCACGACCAGGCTGCCACCAAATTTCTTCTTTAAAATTAAAATTTAGTAACCCCTCCTCCAGTGACTTCAGTGTTTTTCTCATAGACATAATCCTATCATCTTGGTGTACTTCTGGTTTATGATAATGCACACATGATAAATTAACACATCACATAATTTGTTCTCTCAAAACGCCCCTTGCCATTCGCCATTTTGCCTCAAGCGAGGCCTCTTTTCCATACATGTAAACGAGACAATTTTTGGCGGGAAATGTCGGGGGCGGGGCTGAGGAACAATAGGCGGGCGTTGGGCGACACATGAATCGTATTGTTTGTTTCTATTGTGGTAAAAGGAAACATAAGTATCTTTTGTGGAGAAGAATGTATGGAAGATAACCGCAAAAGAAACACAAATACAAAACATCATGGACAACTATTCTAGTCCAAATATATAGAGGGTCAACAACCGCCAAACTTAAAACAATTTTTTTCTGCTTCTTGGACAAGCCAAGTTGACAGATGTGAAACAATGATGTGAATTTAGAAAACAGTAACAAAGAACTTGCTGATTCTATTCCATCATCAAGGGAAATCATATGCAGTTTCCAGCAGATCAAGGCTGGCAGTAGAGCAGAGAAAAGGAAAACAGAAGAAATAGAAACTGTTAATGCTGAATCTGATTTAGCTCACACTCCACATGAATTTAATGCACATATAAGAAATTAAGAAATTTGATACTCTTTCTGAATTCAATGCATTCCAACAATCAAAGGATGAGGTCAAACCTGACTTTCAATTTGATAACAAATCAAAATGCCATCTTTTCATCCAGGATTCAAGGCCAGAGCCAGAGGCATGCATACCTGACCTTGCTCAGGAATATTCCATATTTTATAGCAAGACTTGCAGAGATAAGGTTTTAAAAGATGTTGCAAGTCACTTTCGCAACATTGATGTAACGTCGATATGAATAACTTCACGATGTTCATAATATTTTAGGACAAACCCCTTTTGTTTGAACAATTTCAGTTAAATTAGTATGTGTGATTTTTTAAAACGGCTTCCATCCTATGTGATAGCATGCACATAGAATGTTCATATTATCACAAGATATGGAAGTGGTGGTTTCTAGATTTGTGGTTAAAAACAATGCAAAGAGTTCGAAAAATTTTGTTATTTTGATTTTCTAAAATGAGGAAGGTTTAGCCTATACAATTTGACAGCCGGAGGAAGGTTTGACCTTTTTCTGGACTCTGCAACGACCCTGTCTAGATTCACGCTGGGTTAAATCTGTTCCCAAATTTGGGCATTTTCATTTAATCACAAACAACATACTGTCTCCGTGTTTTCATAACGGATTTTAATCAGTTCAGATTTCACTAAAAACCTGCTTTACGTATCATCAACATGGCAAATAAAGATGTGAAGCACTAAAATACCCAAATTGAAGAGGACGGACTCATGTACGACCGATTCGCGCATCCCTTGACTCAGGAAAATTTTATCAATGAGACCACATCTATTCTCAAGGATTACGATGAATCACTTAAGTGGCAGAGGGAAGACGATATGTTCCAGGTAAAGCTCAGCCTCAACTCGAAGTTGAACAGAAAACAGATTTGAACGAAAGCGAAAGAAAAAATTCATACAGATTCAAATTGAACGATAGAGATCAGAAAATTCATAACAGGAGTTTATGTTATTGGAAGGTCCCTCTCTCCACTTAGGGCCCCATGCAACTTGGCTACACCACTGATCAAAAACAATCCATTCATACTCAATAAAACTCATATCTATATTTCAAAAAGACCATACTTTGCTTTGTCTATCTCATAGACCCAAAATCAAAGAAGCTAAATAGTAACCGACCACAAAAAACTTACTCTAGACCAAACATTATTGAGAAGATCTTGACATTGAACACCAAACAAAGGGTTAGAGTACTCGGTAGAGTAACAAATGTGCAATACTGACTAGCACATTCACATTTACGCTACTACGTTGTCCTTATCGATTTACTTGTTGATTTCGCAATATGATATGCCACTCTTACTTTCGTTTCATGACTTACGTATCTTTATTATGAAATCAGTCCTTATCCTCCAATGTTTCTACTTTTCATCGCTGGATTGCCTACCTAACATGGTTGTCTACAAACCGAAGACCGAAGACATAAGAACTACAAACCGAAGACCAAAGACATAAGAACTACAAACCGAAGACCAAAGACATAAGAACTACAAACCGAAGACCAAAGACATAAGAACTACAAACCGAAGACATAAGAACTACAAACCGAAGACCGAAGACATAAGAACTACAAACCGAAGACCGAAGACATAAGAACTAAAAACCGAAGACCGAAGACATAAGAACTACAAACCGAAGACCGAAGACATAAGAACTACAAACCGAAGACCGAAGACACAAGAACTACAAACCGAAGACAGAAGACATAAGAACTACAAACCGAAGACAGAAGACATAAGAACTACAAGCCGAAGACCAAAGACATAAGAACTACAAACCGAAGACCAAAGACATAAGAACTACAAACCGAAGACCGAAGACATAAGAACTACAAACCGAAGACCGAAGACATAAGAACTACAAACCGAAGACCGAAGACATAAGAACTACAAACTGAAGACCGAAGACATAAGAACTACAAACCGAAGACCAAAGACATAAGAACTACAAACCGAAGACCAAAGACATAAGAACTACAAACCAAAGACCAAAGACATAAGAACTACAAACCGAAGACCGAAGACGTAAGAACTACAAACCGAAGACCAAAGACATAAGAAACCAAATACAAACCAAAACACATTCCCTGTGTCTCTCGCTACAAACATTGGCGCCAAGTAAATCCACATAAAATATGCAATACGTGAGCTATGCAGCGCACAGCGAAGAGGGAATATTTTGTGGAAAAACTGATGTGGGGGTACCATTTCACATTTTAACCCCCTTGTGGAGTGAGACCCACGACGCTGTTGGGTCCTAGTGGATAAGTAGTATACCGTATTATAAATCTTTGGACAGTTGACCAAACATTTCCAATGAGTTTCCCTAATTGTTGAGTTCACTTACAATATTTTTTTCAGAAGGGCGTCCATATTGCAAAACAAAGATAACATAACATACACGGGCCTGGTAGCTAGTTTCTTAGATTCTGGGACACAGCTGCCAAGTTTCTTATGTGTTCACTACGTTTCATATACTAAAAGTTTAGTAAACAATCTCATAGCATACTCAAAGAAAGTGTCAAAACAGTTGCTATTATTGTACATCGTCAAAGAATTTCTGAATGATTTGGGAAGATTAAAGCTGCAAATTAGCTAATCCAAAACTTTCTCAGCTCCTTTCTCCTTTGGTTTAGGTAGGGTTACCCTGGGTACCAGAGCCTAATAATTTTATTAGGCTATGGCACCCAGGGTAAGGTAGGGTAGTTTCTTAAGCTTTGCAAAATTGTTCCTAACGTTTCAAAAAAGCTGTTTTTTAGGAAAAAATGAAGTTGATTCACACTCATTGGCAAAGATCTTCTGTTAGCTACAACACAGCTTCAAAAAATTTTCGAGAAATCTGCATCTTATATCAGTTTCTTTGCTTTTAAATCCGGAAGTGGCACGGTTCCCATCATATTACCCTGGGTACCTTATAGAAGTTGCTTCAAAAAATTGCACATGACATTTACTGAAGCTATTTTATTTCGCGCAAAGATAGAAGCAAAATCTGTGGTTTTGGAAGAGGACACAGGAAACGTATGTGAAAGATCCAAATTCCTAACAAGTATTTACGCCAAACCTCTCTGAAAAATATTTTCATAACCTTATTGACACAAAACCTCAAGAGAGAGAGCTAAACGGCAATACTTGGGTGTGTTTACCTGATTGTGGGTTTTCCTTTACTTTCTGTTGACAAATGGAAATAGCATGATGGATTAAGTACTGAAGGTACTTCTGGAATGTTCCTACGGCATTACTAAACGGCGGAATCACCCAGAGCCACCCAGAGCCAGCCAGAGCCACCCAAAACAGGCCTGAGCCAGCCAGAGCCAACCAGAGCCAGCCAGAGCCAGCCACAACGGCCTTGCGCAACATATTCCAACAGCATGGGTGACACAGCACGCATTTCTACACAGCATGGCAAGATACAACTTGCTACCAAACTTGTTAGACCTGCTGAACAAAGATGAGGTATTAATTGATATTTATTCTTTCTTGCTACATGATATTGCTTCTTCCTGAAACATGATTTAATTTGGATATCAATATTTTAACTTCTTTACGTGAGGCGGCTGTAGGGTAGGCTGAGGTAGATACCTTTTGGAGGCCTAAGTCAGTTCAATGGCCTAAGTCAACTGCCTGGAGAGCGTGATCACACTAAATCTTTCTCCACAGCCAGCTATGATTCCACAACAGGTCATGTTTTATTTTGACACACAAACCAAAAATAACGTTTGTTTGAAAAGCATTGATTAGGTCCAGTTTGGGACGCTGGATGAGAGGCCTTCATGTTTCCAGCAAATTTTCCAGTCAAGTTGAGGTAAGATAGATATAACAGAAAAAGAACAAATAAATCGTTAGTAATGTTTTTCTACGGTTTTATTGATATTTTCCTGAGCATCTGCAGGCCAGGGGGCCTCATCTCATTGCATGACTAAGTCTTTGATCATGAATTCACAAGTCAAAAATAAGAGGGCCTCATTAATCAACCATTCCCATCATGAGAAAACAGTGGCCAAAAGAAAGAATATTTACTTGATACAAATTAACTTATGTTCCCTATGTTTAGTTTTCTAGGTTGCCATATGGGCCGCTGTCAAAGTTCATTACAAATGAGATTGATTTCATCCTTGATGTTAAACACTTGGCAGATTTGTTTGTTGTGAATAACTTAGAAGACAGGAATAACTTGATAGAATGTGCAAAGCTTTACGACATCACACCACCACCAATAGTTACATACAGTTTTGAATACCCATTAATTGAGGAGGCTAAGCAGCTGCCACAGTATCAAGATCTGCCAATACCAGTTGCAAATGTATTGCTAGATTACGGCCTTAACTACATAGTAAGTATAGATTACTTGCTTCTGCTTGAAGGTTAAACATTCTATAGTCTCAGGAGAATTATTGAAAGATTTGTATTAATGAGTAATGAACCAGTTGTCATAGCACTAATCATGCAAGCAAAGTGTTATGCCCCCCATCTTCAAGCTGAAGAGCCACAGTGCAATCATCTGATATTGTCAATTAAAAATGTGCTAATTGTGCTTTTACCCATCATTCGTGTATTTTGAAGTATGTTAATGAACTTTTGAAATTGTGTGTACATCTTTTGGATTATTATACAGACCATTCCTCCTAGTCATCATAGAAGGTGTTGTGGCGCAGTGGTGTAATCCTCTGACATTGCAGCCAGAATAGTCGGGCGGAGTGGGTTCGAGTCCCGGTAGGGCCCCACCACTTGAGCGTCATGACAAGGGGTCGCGGACTCGATTAGGTCTGCTCTATTTCTGCGATCCCAGCGCTTGGCGCTGAAAAACGCAACTTCACCTTCACCTTCACCTTCAGTCAACTAGCTGTGAAATGTCATTAAACCATCGTTCAGTTGTAACTTTTCATTGATTGTTTGTGATGGCTGTTTAACCGTTTTTTCTCAAACTTGCCTGTGTAATCAGGCCCATCAGAAGTGGGGGCCTGGATGGGGGCTGAAGCCCCCAATAATTTGCTGAAGCTTGTTGATTTGTAAGTGAAAAGAGCTATGAAAGCCAAGGTTGTAGGAATGAAGACTTGAACTCATTATCAAAACTGCAATATCTTTTGATGTCATACAAGTCAAAAATTTCAAAATTTTCCTGGAAAGACTTTGATTAGACGTGATCCTTTGCTTCCGTCAATGGCAGATTTTCCAAAAATAGGGTGTTTTCCAATGATCGAAAGGGCGGACCCCCCTTTTTCATCACTTCCCTCGCACCCCGTTTCAACCCTCCCCCCAATGTGAATTTCGTTCCAATGGGTCTGGTTATAAAGTTTTCAATATTTCTTCCTACAGGGAAAGAGGCATGAAGATATTGACTATGGTCATGACAATGATCACCTGGCCGAGATTTTGGTAGGTCTTCCATTTGAAACTGATGAGCTGCAGTATGATCTAATATACATTCAAATATGTACTGTATGTGCTGATCTTGCTGTACCCACCATTTGTCTAGTTTGAAATTGTGTATGATGGAGTATTATAAGAGCCAGTCATCTACTGTAAGTGAGCTAACTGTGAAATCTCATGAAACCATTCTTCAGTAACTATTCATATTAACTGCCTTCGTTACCCCCAATAGTTTGTACTATAAGTGCTCAATGCTCAACAATTCTTCCTGCAGGGTAAGCGGCATTACAACAATGAGCATGAGGATTATCATGTCAGTGATCACCTGGCTGAGATTTTGGTATGTCAGGTTGCCGTAATCTTACATCAAAATTGATAACGTAATTATGTTAAGCATGTTGCTCAGGGGAAGGACATAAATAAGCCCAATAAATAAGCAAAAACTGAGTAGAACAGGCTGTGTGTTACTCTTAAAGCCTAGTTTTGCAGTGCATCCACCCCGAGGGGTGTAATTTACGGAATCCGGAACTATGGAATTTGGGAATCCGGAATCACGGAACTATGGAATTACGGAATTCGGAACTGCGGAATTACGGAACTGCATCATAGGTATAAATTGCAGACCAAGATTTCTCTATATAGATTATGGACCAAAGATTTATGTTAAGAGGTATGATTTAAGGAGAGATTTGAACCATAAAATTGTACCATGTATCTTCAAACTTTCTATGTTTCATTACAATGATTTTGATAAGTTGATAAGGTTTAGGAAATCTATGTGGAAGCACATCGTAGCATGAACTGAACTGAAAACTAAGCATGCAGCAAAAACATAAACAAAAATTTATACTCAACAACAGAGACATGAGAGGTGTAGGATAAGTGGGAGCACCAATGCGAGAGTGAAATGCCACTACTCTTATTGTTTCTTTACTTATTCGGTTGAGCGGAAGCGGGCCTCACGGCTCACTTTCTGGCATTAAGGCCTCGTTGGCAGGTCGATTCCTGCCGAAGACACTAATCTTTAAAGTTTGTTTGCTAATGGCTTTTTGCTTGAGCTGGGAAATTCATGTGATAAGGCACATGAAGAGATTTAAACCTTTTGCAGTTTTTGTAATGCTATCAATTTCCTCTGAAATAAATCTCTCACAAGAAAAAACTTAAGAAACTCTGCAAAGATGGATGTTGTTTACCGTAAAAGCTCCATTAAGCACCCCTCTCTATTAAGTCCCCTCTCTTATTAGCCCCTCCCCTTTGAGTCAAAATTTGAAATTTGATTATTATCTTCAAACTCCTTAAGAGAAACAGAAATAGAAATTAAGATACAATATTGATCTCCACTAATTCTGCCTCCATGTTATTGACGATTCATCAATATTTCAGTTTAATATCACAAAAGTATAGTTTCTTAACGTAGAAACCTTACAAAACGATAGAAGGTTACAAATTTTGGAGCTTGGCAATTGCAGTTTCACTTAATAAGGTACCAGAAATTTGTGGTCTGCAATTTATACCAATGATGCAATTCCGCAGTTCCGAATTCCGTAAATCCATAGTTCCGTGATTCCGGATTCCAAATTCCGTAGTTCCGGATTCTGTAAATTACACCCGTCGCATCCACCCCAGTTTTTAGGGTTTCCTTCTGAGGGTTGGCTCCCACTTGAAGTTGTGTATGTAAATGAGATGTTATATTTACTGTATGAAGGCCTATCACTTTTGATGATAACAATTGATGATAATCACCTTTGCTGTGCTGCTAGCATGCACCCCAATAGATTCAGTTTTTCAATGCTTGTTTGAACATTATGTATATAAGCAATATTTTGTGTAGTTATTTGCAGACAATTAGTAGTTTCTAATAGGTTTGTTGTATTAGTTGTTTTTTTTTTTACTGTACTGTGGTCCATGAGTATTCAACTTTTGTCCAACACTGCCTCTTTACTCTTAGCTCTACAATCATATTGATTATGACAACAATTGATGATTTTTTTAAGGGCTCTGCTGATGAACCTGTACCAGAACTGTGCAAAGAAGTAAATGAAAGAAACAGCAAGGTACAGTATGTACAAAAACTTCCAGAATGAGTTTCCAACCAATTGTAAAGCCAAGATGGAGATTTTAGATCAGTCTTGAAAAAGTCCGCAAAGTCCACGGTTTTCACTTTCACCCTATGCCAAAATGAAAAACGCGGACTCAGAAATTCACGGACTTACGGCCACGAAAAGTCAGCAAAGTCCACGAGGTCCGTGAGGTCCGCGGTTTTCACCTGGCCTCTAAACACCCTCAAAGCTGGTTGCAACTTAGAATATTGTTTGCATATTGTTACAAGAGAATATTGTTTTGGTCAAAATGTCCATTTAAGTCTTGATGCTTTATTATCATCATTTCTACTACAGTTACTTTTAACGTCAGTACCAGAGCTAAGATCTGTTGGAGTTTTGCAATAGTCTCTTTCACCAGTGACGGCTCCAAGCACTCTTTCGAGTTTGTCTAATTTTTGGCCAATTCCCTCGAGTGTGGATTTATCATTAAAACTTGTTGTTTTCCTCAGCATGCATCATTTTTTCGGATTCTTCTATGTACGTGTGTTTGAGCTTTCTAATGTTACTAATTGTGTCCTCAGCTTAAACTAATACACATAATATATAGCGATATAGATTTAAATATATTTATAAATTATTGGACCTCATGTATTCTTTTTAATTTTTCAAACTAGGGAAAGCTATCTGCTGATTTCATCTTCAGTAAAATCTTGACCCCAGATCGTTCTTTGTTTGTGAATGAAGCGGCTGCACCACCAAAAGGCATGGTACAGAAGGGAATGTACCTGGTGGACAATTTGAAACACACACTAGACGATATCTTAGCAGATGACAATGGCTCATACTCCAGTGAAGGCTCTCCAACAAACAGCTTTCACTATGATGGATCAGTGTGTGCCAAAGCCCGTCTTGCTGATGGAAAGTGGTGTATAAAACAAAGGAATGGTAAGAAATACCAAGATGTAGAGGTACCAGAAAAAGAAGTATTTATTCTCCACAGACTATACAGACGACACAAAACGGAGGAAAACTTTACTAACACTGTTTGTAGAATAAAGAATGTTGAAACCAAGCAGTTTCAAAGATATTGCCTAGTTACATATGATTGGTCTAAAGATCCCAAAGAAGCTGAAGATTTTGTTAAGAAATGCCATGGAAATGCAAAGAAGATTACTGCAAAATCTACTCCTTTTATCCGGACAGCAAAACATACTATACAAAATATGCGAAGTGAGCTGCAGAAGGGTGTTCGACCACAAGTTGCCTATGGCAAGTGTATTGAATCATCAGGTGGACCAATGAGAAGCAGCTCGATGTCCAAGCAGCCCCGCAATCCAAAGCAAGTAGGTTGATGATACTTAAGGAAGACAAAAGCAGGTTACCAATTTGTCTCCTGCATGATGAATGTGTTACGGTACCTTCTGTAACAGAACCAGTTGCTTGATATGAAACCAAACCAGTCTTGATCAAAGAATTTCTATTCAATTTTATTCATAGAATACAAGCGACCTACAAAAATCAAAACTTGTTCAAATACTTGTTTAAAATTTCTCTTGCCATTTGACTTCTAATGAAGCGCCATGGTACTTTAACTACATTTGACTTGACAAGTTCACCAAAGATTGTCAATTTCAAAAAGGATTAATTTTTATTGCAGCATACATGCCTTCTCCAGAATTCTAGAGTTCTTGAATATGGTAAGCTGTTAAACAAGTATAAGAGAGAGCTGCAAGTAGTGGAAGGCTTGCTATCCTATCTGTGACCATGATAGGTTTTGGCATGATCAATCAAAGATGTTTAGATTGTTTCTAGGTCCCTTATGATATATATATTCACAATGATGTTTGAAGTTGTTACAATATGTTGAACAACTTTAGTTATATTATATTTCATGAAGATGGTGATGTTGATCCCAGAAGCTTTAACTGTGAATTTTCAATGAGAAAGAGTGTGATTTTGTGCCAAGTGTAGCTAAGTATTGCACATCTTGAAAATATACAACGTTTAGAATAAGATATTGTGTCTGGGTATTTGACATGAAGACTCTTCACACACTGCTGCTCCTTTTATTACATTGATTACTTTGCTGGTCCCATTTTCATTTCAGATCTATAACCTACAAAGCAGTATCAAAGATGCTTTGCCCACTGCATCATCATCAGATCTAGATGTAGAAGATGATGAAGTTAAACAAGTCATGAATGAAATGAGGAAAGAGGATGATGGTGCGTGCCGATTTATCCGAAACATTTCTTTAACTTCCAAAGAATATTCAGTAACCTGCTTTTTCAACCATCATTTGGAAGACATCGAGAAGTTCTGTGTTGACCATGGCAATATACTGGTCATGGATACTACCTTTGATTTGTGCAACATGTGGGTCACAGATACAGCATATCAGAATTTACGCATAGTTACCACAGATGGCTTTCATCCTTGGTTCTTTGGGCCACTTCTCTTACATATGAGGAAGTTGCCAACTACATTTTCAAGGTTCTGCTTGGAACTTCTGGTTGAAAACCCAGCTCTAAGACATCTTCCCTGCCTTGGTACTGACCTAGAAAAAGCCCTCTATGGTGGATTCAAAGCTATACTGCCATCACTTAAAAGTCTGCTTTGTGTGAAGCATATGTCTGACAGAGACAAAAAGAAACTGACAAAGTTAAACGCGAAAGGGAAACGTGAAATATTACATGACATCTATGGCATAAGTGATGGAGTCACACAGGAACTTGGGTTGGCCTCTGCAGAAGATGAGGAAGATTTCAAAGCAAAGTTAGATTCCTTGAAGGTAACGTCTTGTTTAGTTCCTGGCCGTTCCTAGCCCCTCCCCCTCAAACACCGAAGGCATTTGGCCACAAAACATTCCTGACCCCTTGGTATGTGTCCATCAATTTTTCGCTGTCTTTGGGCATTTGAGCAACATTTGACATCACAAGGAGCTTTGATTATACAGTGATTGGGAATATGGCATGTTCTTGTTCTCAGTGCTTGGCCCCTGAGCATTCACCAAGAAAATCTTCTCCACTTCCGGGCATTTGTGCAAGAATGTTTTGGCCATTTGACTGCCCTGGGGGGTGGCCAGGGTAGAAATTGAACAAGACACAAGCACATATAGATCATATAATATCATGCCTAAGTCACTGTTTAAAGTCAAAATCTAATGTAGATCTAGTTTGAAGGTTGCAAAGGGTTAACAAATCAATTTTCAAAGCATGCAGTTAAAATCCTGTGACTAGTCATCTCAATATCCTAGAAAAGAGCCTGGATCGAGCGTTATTTTTATACTCTTTCATTCACAAGGTTTGATTGATGAGTGACATTATAACTACTTTCACTATTGAGTACATTACAAAAAATTTTCAAAGTGTATCAAAACATCGTTTGATTCAGATTCTTTCTTAGAATAGCAAAAAGAGCTGTTCATGAATTCTCTCAATGAAAGTAGTTTTTCCAATCGCAGTTCCTAGCATGGTTTAGTGTTCTTTGCCAGTTGAAATTCCCTTCTTTAATTATTGAGATTTGACTAGCATTTTCTAAAGCATATATCAAAGAGACTGATGACCTGTGAGCAACAGTGGTGAATGAGCCAACGTGCTTTATGCAAAGTGGGATGGTAAATTTATCATATGAAACTATCTCTCTTACATACTAAGATAAGACTCATGATCAAAGGCTGACTTGAAAACAATTTTCTGCTTTATTGATTATTCCTTTCTTGCAGGAGAAATGGGAAGATTTTGCTCCAGGATTCCATGACTGGTTCAGCCGAACACGAGCAACACAGTTCTTGGACAGTGTAATTGAGTCAGCCCGAGATGGAACTGGCATTGATGGTTTGTTCTATAACAATGGAATTGAATCCCTGCACAGTATACTAAAAGAAGAGGTAGAGGGGAAGAGAGTTTCGTTGCCTGAGCTTCTGTCAAGTGTCAAAACAGTAATAAACCGTCAGCAAACCGAAGAAATAAGAGCAATGTATCAGGCCGGCAAGTATCGTCTTGCTAAGGAATACAAACACTTTCAGGTACATATGAAAGCAAATCTTTAGGGAACACTTGGGAATAGGTAGAAAAGGTCAACCTATTAAGACATCACCAGTGGCCATTAGTAAACATATTAAACAAACAAACTATTGTGGGAATCTGGAATACTTTAAAATTCTGGAGAAGGCTAATAATGATTTTGATCTATTAATCTTTGAGAGTTACTTTTACCCTTAACGCACAAAACTCTTCTATACCCGATGTGTTCTTTTGATCCCCGGGGTATGATCTGTTTACTTTTTTTTCTATGTTATCTATCCTTAGCAGTCAAACCAGTTTCTTAATCAGTGCTATAAAACAGCACGTTTGTTTTTGATTCCTTAGCTGCGGATGGCACAAGTGCAGTGCCAAAACGTTCCGATTATGTCGTAACTTATATGTTGATTATTTATTACTCATGGACTTGTCGTACATAACTATTGATTCGTCGAACATGGATTTGCCTTAAACATTACTATTGGATTTCTCACTTTATTTCTCAACATAATGCTATTATTATACAGTGATGTCAATGGTCTTGTCTTTTTCCACCCTGGGGTCAAAAACTGAACTAAGTTTTCACAACGAAACTGTTTGTCGTTACACTGGTGATCAAATTTATATTCTGGCTGTGTGTTCAAAATCATGTTAGAAAGCAAATTTTGTGGTAGCATTCAAGTCCTTGAAAATGTCATGTGCCTGCGAGCAGAGACATTGGCAGAATCCTGCCTCACTCTTAACACCTTTAGGATAAACAACAAATGTTTCAGATTCATTTGGCGTAGACAGTTTTGAAGATATGTCCAAAACATTAGAAAAAGGAAACATAACAGAGAAGTGGAAACTGCGAATGTGTGGTGCAAAAATTTGCCAGTTTAAGTGTGTGCAAACTTGTTTCTTCCAAACAGCGCATCATCTTTAAGTAATCCAGTTTTTGGTTTTTTCTACTCTTTCACCTTAGTGTTGTTAACTTTGGCGTTTAGTCATTGATTTGTCACTTTTGAAATGTTTCATACACATGAATTTGCAGAGCTATTTCCCTTGTGTTGAGCAAACTCATTTTCTTCTTCATATTTGTAAGTGAAAAAGTGGAAAATTAGGAAAAAGATTATGATAATATAATAGTCATACATAGCTCATGGTCAGAACTCTTCCATTCTTTCATTGTAGATTTATTCTTACATCCTTATACAGTGTGCATTGTCTTTAGCAATGACAAATTCATCAACCAATCACTTTTTTTATGTCCATGTTCTTCTCAGCTATTTAACGATGTTTAGAAATGAATCGTTAATTCTACAGTATCATTATTGGAGGTGGAAGCAGAAGCATGAAACCAACCTGAAATAATCAAAATGGTTTTTTACATCTTTCTGTGTAAAGAAAAATTAAGGATAGTCATCTATTTTAGGTTGATTCCAGTTTATGGCACAGATGGGATGAAGGGAGACGGCAGGAACATGTGAAGAATTTCCGGGCATTTGTCCCATCCTTTACTGCATCCCATGATAAACCTTTAAAGTGTGGAAGAAAGCCTAATCATGTACCGAGAAAGAGGCACAGTGAAGAGCCTGTGATCGTTGAGGAACGCATAAATGTACATGGTGATTTGCCAATCACGCCAATTGTCGTGAAAAGGAAGAAAGGAGGAGACTATCAATGTGAAAAGAAGAAAATGACTGACTTGAGTAGGCTTGATCCTAAAAGAAAAACAGAACAGCAGATGGTCCTTCGTTTGAAATCGCAACACAAGATGGTGTCTCGGTAAGTAGGCAGAAAGAACACATTTCGTTCATTTTTATAACATGACCGAATAGTTTAACATTGAAAAATAGATTTCACAGCTCTGAGCACGCTTAATCAAATCATAATAAAAAAGAGAAATAAAGATGGCAAAGCATCATAGCTGCCCATGCAGGAGGTGTCAAATCTAGTCTTGAGGCTGCCAGATTGCTTTGTATTAGTCAGCCTAGGATATTTTTATTTAACAAACATTGTTAAGGGAGCAATCTCACGTAAGGTAACATCATGGTTACTCCTTGTTGCATCAACTTTCCCCAGTCTGTATTTCTTTTGTACGCTGACCATAAGGCATGCAATAGAGTGATGCAAAGTGACAAATGATATACAACGGACATAAATCTATAAATTTGCTCATTGTGGGCAAAGCTTCCGTCATAATGCATTTCCTTCACGAGTGGGAGGGGAATGAAGTGAAGAGTGCTGAAAAGGGGTCACAGTTTTGAAATTTCTCATTTAAATTCCTATCCTCTCTACAGCTGTGTTTCACCCAACTGTTCAACACGAATAAACAAGGATGATGTGCTGATTGTTAGGTCCCACGGAATTGTTTCTTTCACCGATAAAGATGGACACTTGCAGAAAAGAGAGGGGCCTGTTCATGTTCATTTCCTTGAAGATTGTTTGAAGAACTACTTTAAAGACTTCGAGTACGGGAAAATTTTTGTTCCGGAAGATGTTTCAAAGATGCTGAAAAATGACGAGATACAATTTTTGAGAAGTCTTGGATTAAATGTCTAAGCATGCCAGCAGACACCAGTAGGACTTTACTTCCACTGCTACTGACATTTAACCTACAGCATATCAGTTTGTTTATTATTTATGTTGTTATTTGAATCAACAGGATTAAACTATTCTGAAAATGGCTAGCAGCATTTTAAACTCTTGCTTTGATAACTTAGAAAATTGAGGGACAGGGATTATCATGAATCCTATTACATTACAGGCGATAAACAAAATTACGCATGCCGGGCTTTTTATTTGCCTTTATTCGCTGACACTCGCCTAACATCCAGCGTGAGACAGAATTAATAGAAATGCACACAGGATGATAGCACCAGAAGATTCCTTTTATGTTTCGATATTGTATCCTTTGTATTAGTTCTTGATCAAGTTCTGTTTTGATTGATTTTGTTATTTTAACCGAAAAATGCAAATCACATTTGATGTCTTTCTTTTGCATCCCTGTAAGCTTATCTTTCTTGGAAATAATGTTACACTCAATATCATAAAGCACTGCGGACACCTTATTATTTTAACGCAATGTTTATCCAGTACTAGCACCTTGATCTAGCACCTTGATATGTATTAAAAGCTACTACCTAAACTGCATGTGTAGCGAGCTGCTTCTCTGGAGAATATTTAGCTGCGATTGCTCGCATCTGCGAAGAGGTAGTTTATAACGCTGGCAGTTAAGGTAGTAGCCTGTGGGGAAGGAAATTAAATTGGTAGAGGCATATGCGCCTTTCATTCAAAACAGTAGTGTCCTCAATGCTAGGAAAAGTGTGGTACGTTTAGACAAGAGTAAAGAGTGTTAACAGAAGATTGAAAAAAGAGTGGTAACATAAGATGCACATGGTCAGCCTTAGGGCAGATTCCACTCAGAAGAATTTTCCGAGCGGACGGAATGTTTGCACAAAAAGAAGGTCTGCCATCCATAACGTTCTAGTTAAATTGAAAGCAATGTTTCTCTCGTAAACAATGGATTTTGGAATCCACCCGGAAAACTCTACGGAGTGGAAATATGGAAAACTGATGAAATCAATGCACTTACGTTTCCATGGGAGTTTGATTTTGATGTTAAAGCAGCACAGTTCAAATTTTTCTCTTTATTTGATAGTGTAGATATCCTTTCTAACTAATTCAAACTTTAAAGTCAGCGGAGAAGCGATTGCATTTGATTATTACTTGATGCAATCTATTTCGACCTTATTTTTATAAGAAACTATGATTTTGATCCGGAACTAAACGTTTATTTAAATAATCAAATTTTAAGTTTAAAGGTTTAAGGGTTTCCTTTTGCCACTCTGTAGAAGAATTAACCAAAATAGAATGAAAATATGACAATCAGTTTCCACATGATCCAAAGGAAAGTTTTCTGGAATAAATTTTTGCCGGTACGGAAGTTTCTAACTGTTGGTGAACTGAGACTGAGAATTTGTTATCAAGAATTTCCTATCAAAATGGGCACATACGCCGTGAACTGCTTGTAGTTTTCTGTCACATTTGTAGCATAAATAAACTTTTCTTCACCGATAAATGGACGTTTTGTCAACCCAAATTGATTTTTGCCCCACAAAGTGTGGCCTTCTAGCCTTGTGTGACCGCCTTGTAGTTATTGCTGCCGCATCCAGTGGGATTACATCAAACAATTTTTGTTCATACTTTATCACATGATTATATGACGGTCCTTGATGTCTTGATATATGGGTTTTAAAGTAAATCAACGGGGTTAAAAGCAAACTTAGCTAAGAGGACTGGGTAATCTAAATATAAACTATTGTATTTGATGTTTTCGAACTTCGAAAACAATAAGAAGATTAGTGCTATGTGCTATGTTTAGATTATGTCGCTATATCTCCGTTCATTTGCTTTAAGAATGGGAAATCCTTGCATGACAGGTAGGATAGATTTAATCTGGAAGAACTTTTGTCTGCAGGGACGGAATCAGTAAGAACACCCCCCAGTAACGACCCCGCTGAAGTGTTGGCCCACCAAGCAAGGTAAAAGGATGACCCGCCAGGAAAATGTTTCCCCGTCAGGTTCGAGTTTGAAGTTTAAAGCACTCGCACCGCCTTGTTTTTGCTGCATCCCGTTGAAATTTTTGTTTCCCCGTCAAACATTGTACAAGTTCCATCACTGATTAAACGTTTCCTTTACTCTTCACGATATTTTCAATCCCCACTCAAAATGTATAGTTTTTTTTCATTATCTCCCCGCTGTACTTTTCATGTCCGGCGGGGTCATACTTGGGGGTGTATATCAGAACAAAATCTGTTTCTAGGCACAACTTTTTGGGGGAAATTAGGCCTGGAACGGGCCTGAATTTCATTGCCCCATGCTTTACTTGCCTTCTATGGTTTACCGTATTTTTTACACATTGAAACGTTAGGCCTTGCTCGTTTTAAGTCAAGAAACCCTTCAAGTACTCCCGGGCGGCCCAATATCCTTGTTGCGAACCAGGATGATCCCAGCGGTTGCAGAAAACAACAATAATGTAGTAAGTCAGATGAGACAGGAGGAAAATGTGTTGCGCAAGGCCGTTGTGGCTGGCTCTGGCTGGCTCTGGTTGGCTCTGGTTGGCTCTGGCTGGCTCAGGCCTGTTTTGGGTGGCTCTGGCTGGCTCTGGGTGGCTCTGGGTGATTCCGCCGTTTAGTAATACCGAATGTTCCTATGTTCTCAAGTTTGTCTAACTTGATTGCCACACGTGCAACCTTATTATAATGATCAGCGTGCGACAAAATGAGCCAGAAAGATGGCGTGATTTTGAACCTTCTTGAGCTTTCAAAACGATGATTTGAAAGATTTTCGTCAATTTCGCTTCGAAGAAAGCATGGATCGCTTTAAAGTTCCTTCAATCACGAAGAAGAGTGTGACATACGACGAAGCCGACTTGCCCATTTTCCACTTCGACCAAGTTGTGTTCACGGAGAAGGTTGGGAGAGGAAGTTTTGGGACCGTTGAGAAGGCAAGGTACAAGACAGGCAGAGAAAATGAAACCGAACGTGTTGTGGTCATCAAGCAGCCATACGATGTTCTTGGCCAAGAGCGTGAATTTATCAAGGAAGCCAGACTTTTGAACAGGGTGAAAGGCCATAGAAACATTGTTTCGTTTTACGGAATTTGTAGGAAGCCCTATTCTATTATGCAAGAATATGTAAGCTTTTCATTCGCACCATTTGGCGATGAAACCGTTATTAGCTCATTGTCACAGTTTCTTAGCCATGTTAGCGAGTATTATGATTTCAAGGGCTTCGAACATATCCCAGTGATCATTATGAATGATCTGACTTGTGGATTAGCGTATCTGCATCAACAAGACATTGTGCATTGTGACTTGAAACCGGCTAATGTGCTGATTAGCAACCAGCATATGATCAGTGGTAGCAATGAAACCTTCCTCAGACAATGGCAAGTTGAAGAGTCGCCAGTTATATGTAAGCTAACAGATTTTGGCGAAAGCCGCTTCAAAATCGTACAGACGCAGACACTTTTAACATCCAAAGTTACGTCATTAAACAGGGGCACACCTGCGTACATGGCTCCAGAGATTCTTCTGGAGGAGAAAAGACCGGCATACGCTACAATTAGCGAGTTAATGGAAGCAGACATTTGGGCTCTAGGGATGATTCTGTTCACTGTTACCAATCCATCTCTCCCTTTTCCATACTCGATAGAATTGTCAAATGAAATAGAAGCAGCACCGATGAAAGATCACAGAAAAATATTCGAGGAATTCATACGAAAGGGTCAACGCCCAGCAGTTTCACAGAAATACCTTCCTAAGCATGCTTCTGATTGGTGGGTCGTTGCCGAGCTTTGTGAACGTGTTACAAACTTTGACAATAACAAGCGAGTGAATTCTATAACAGCAGTTCAAGAAGAAATTGAAATTTTGAATTCAAGTCCTCCCTGCATTGTAAGCAATTTATCTGTTCATCAAGGAAGTGCAATTGAAAAGAGGCACCATGAGATGGCCAAGATAATCACTGAAGGTAACCCCGGTAACATACAAATGTCTTCAGGTGTTAGCATAAGCGTACCAAATGATGGCACCAACGCTTGCGTATTTCTTTCATTGAAAATTTGTGACGAGATTATCTCAACAATAAGCGAGGGAGCAACAATGAAAAGCATCGAATCAGTCGCGAGTACACGTTCCGGCATAACAACAACTGTCATCAATGAATATCCAGTTCGCCTAAATGCAATCAGAGATGCAAATGAAATGTATACTCTTCTAGATGCCAACGTCTTGATGCGCGATAATAGTCACTTGACATACGATTATACCTTTATAGAGGTGTTGCCTTATGGCGAAGGAATTTTCGATGCAATCAGCCGTCAACGTCTTCAAGGAAATTTAGAGGCTTTAGTGGCAAAAGATGAGACTTTTATGTCGATTTATATATGTGAGCCGTATGCTGTATCGATTGGGAAAATTGGAGACGAGCTTTTCTTGATAGATACACATGCTGTCTCATCTAAATCGGAAGGAAATGAATATGGCCAAGTACGAGTATACCAGGCAGCAAATCAGCAGTCCTGTATCTCTCTTTGTCGATGGTTATGGTCTCGACTTGATGGTTCAGGTGTAAAATCAAACGTGACACAGTCCCTGTCAACTGCAACTTGGTCAGCAAAAGTAAGCATCAACATTTTTCTCCATTCATGCATTGTGTCAAACTTTGATTTTATAGGATGTTAGCAGGGTAAATTTGAAAATTAACTGTCCAGGGGCTACATTCATCCGTAGCATTTGTGTTTTACATCACAATGCTATCCGAGGAATTAACGATTTTACGCTTTTCTAATGTTTAGTCTTTTCTTCAGTACCATTCGAGTTTTGCATTACAGGATAGAAGTGAAAATGAAGGAAAAATATGCCAAGGATTCTGTTTAGCGTTTAGTTTCCTTGGTTAACAAGCCCGGGGGGGGGGGGGTACATGACTTGCGGATGGATGGGGGTCTGCCGCCCGGTTTTCAGAAATGTACCCTCTTCTAATTACCAAAACTTGCGGTCATACCCACTTTTATGATGAATTTTGGCGGAAAACCACCCACTTTTGGCCATTTTTCGCCAATTTCTGGATAAGCCACCCATGTGTCAGGGAAAATCTGCCGAAAAAGGGACCCTTGTTTAGAGAATTCGGGGCCCAAAAACCTACCCATATGGGCGGCACATACCCGTACCCTCAACATGTTATGTACCCCCCCCCCCGGGTTAACAAGGTTTCTCCAGAAAAACACAAATATGCTTAGTCAATGACTAATCACTCTCAAAATATTCCTCAGTGAGGAGTTTGTACTTAGATACCTTGTTTTTTATATTAATGCTTTGAGAATAGGAATATTAATCTCGAAAGCTTCAGTTTGCTTCCACGGCTTCCACCTCCAAACCAGAGCTGTGACCATTTGGCCTAAGCAGTTCTTAAAGCACACCGAAATTAAAAATTGAAATTGGCGAAATAGGTACTGCATAATTGGTGACTTCTAACAAAAAAAAATGCAATATGATTTGCACAGTAAAGGAAATCCTTGACAATGCGTGTCTTCTCACATTTTTCGGAAGGTAGGAAACTTGAAGAAACTCATACGGAACGCAGAATTCTCAAAATCTGATAATTTTATGAAACCGCTGGCACTGGCTTAAGTTAAATCAAATAATATCTTTTTATCCCTAAGAAAATCGAAGGAAGAGATGTTATCAAGATTGATTTGGATGAAAAGCCACCTTCAAGGTACTGTATTTAAGAACTGTTCATTTGCTTTTTACATTTTGCCCAGATCCAAAGATCGCAGCGCTGATATGCGAGTGGACGTGCTTCACGGTACAGGAGATCACTCTGAGCTGTGAAAATCCCACTTGAACAGGAAATCTAAAGTCATGATTGGGTCTACTGCCTTTGTACCGGAAGTAAATACATTGTTGTATTCACTTTTGTATTCACATTTTACAAACCAGAGAAATTCTCAACCAGTTGACATTTGTGCAGCAAGTCTTGAGTAGTTGTTTCGTCAAGATGTATTTTTGTAAGAAAGTGGGATAAACTAGAATAAGGGTACACTTAGACTCAATATTTGGGGTCCCCAAAACATTAAGCTTCATATTTGGGGGTCAACAAAGAAATAGTGGCATGGACCCCCCCCCCCCCGTATTGAAAGCTACAGAGTACCCCCCCTGGGGATGGATTACGATTTAACGAAAACCAGACTTTTAGGCCATGCAGTCAAGCATTCACATCAGTCAACTTTTCCGGCTTTTAGCCGCTATCCCGCCAAAGTCTCGACCTGATGTAAATGCCCAGCTTGCAACAAACTGACCCCTGACCACAGGGACCCCAGGCATTGTTCGAAATAATAGCTGCGTTTGAAACTGCGAAGGATTCTCAGCGCTAAGAGTGCCGTAACGAAGCTTTGAATCATATTCTTCCCGTTCCCCTCCTTTGTATTCCAATTCAAAATTGCTATTATGTAATGACAAAGAGGCCTTTCATAATATTTGTTCACTCTTCATCTGTTAACAATGGTTCTACTCAAGTGTTCTACTTTGGTTCTACTAACAACACAAGATCAGTGACAAGTAGACGTAATCACAATGTAGAGAATTAGGTGAAAAAGACCAAAGCATTGAACATAATTGCACAATGGCAGATTGCCCGAGCGAGCATCCCCAGGGAACAAAATCCCCTTGAAGAGGTGTGATCCACTGATGAGTCCCCTTGTAACCGTTCTGTATGAAATTCATCTCAAGGGAAACATGACACTAGGGTGGGTGGACATTATACAGCAATTCTAAGCGAAACTGCGGTAATATGTAAGCACACAAAATACTTGTTGCTCTTTAATGGGCGGTTCTTTATATCATATTTACCATAATAACTTAGAGAAATTTAATTCGTGGTTCTGGTATTGCTTTGGCTCGATTGTAAAGTTCCTCGAATCAAGGCAGAATATTGCAGCTAATTCAACTAAGTTGATAGAGTGAAAGCAGCGAGTGAAAGAATGACAAGTAAAGAGAGTATGATTAGCAACTGGGAAGCTTTGTAACATACCGAATTGGGCGAAAGTTCTGAGCTCTTTCCATTTGTATCCTTGGGAACTGCAGTGCAGAAAATTCACATTCCCTGGTCTTAGGCCTAGGCGCTTCTTCTTGAGGGCTTTTGCTCTTTCTCGCACGCAAAACAGAATTCAGTTTCTCCTTCCTTCTCCACAATTTTTCTTTTCTTGCTTCCTCGGGCAGCGTTCTATTATTTACAATTTCTTCAATCTCAAGTAAGGTCGAGATCACGTCCATTTTGACTGGCTAGCAACGACGGATTCTCAGCAGCATAACCGCTTACTTTCCAACAAAACAAAGCACAGTTCTGGAGGCCAAAGTCCACTGTTGCTCCCGCCAAAATCGAGCATCAGTCAACTCCAACGTTGATTGGCTATCAGCCACATTTTCAAATTTCATTGTTGCTCCCGCTAAAATTTTGCCTATACAAAGCCATAGCTGATGTGCGTGTGATCGCTGTAATTCGCGTACCACTATAGCTCGGAATGGCAGCATTTGTTAAGGCTTGTATCGCCGGACAGAACAAAGGTAAAGATCAAAGAAGGTGGTCTACCAAATATGTATTCTCCTTCGCAGTAGTTATCGACATCAAAGCTTGTAAAAGGGGTACAAAGCCTAGTTTAAAAGCTGGAATCGATGTATTACAAACGATGAGATGAATTTAAGGCAGGAAAGTCTCTAATCTAACAACTACGTCCATCAAAATTTATCACTATTTTTTAGAAAATCTGACTGATGCTTGAGCATCAGTAGCAATAATCTGGATCCGCCTCTGGGGGGGGGGGGGGGCGCTGATATGGTGTGATCTCCTCCCCATCCTCTGATGTTGGTGTGGTTGGTGTCTTGTCGGGTTTTTGTGTGTCCCTGATGACGGGTGTTTCCTTGTTTGTTGTAGTAGTCTCAAAATCCATCAACATTTTTTGCGCTGCTAGGAGTTCCCGAGCAGTTTGTACTCCCGCTCTTCGGCAGCTAGGAGGTATTGATTAGTTGTGATTCTTTGGTGGCTTCGTTGATCTTTTATCAGAGGTAGCTGTAAGAGCTGTAAAGTTTTGCGAGTGAATGATGTTAGTGAAAACGAATAATAAAGTAGGGAGATACAGTAATAGTAGACAGTACTAAATAAAGTAAACTGAGGGCCTAAACCACGTAAGTATAAAATACTTGCCAAAGAAACGATGGGTCAAAGGTGAGAGGGCAATCACTGTAGGCGCCTAAAATACAACAGCTGATGTCAGTTGAATAGTGCAGTCTGATAATTGGACACTCCCAAAGCACAAAGTGTTCTTCAGGGGTGGAAAAAATAGCGGACCATGGCACCAATGGTCCCAGAAATTTTTTGAGGTCTCCAGAAAGAATGAAAAGACAAACGGAGAGGGATAAAGACAGAAAAGTGAGAAATGGGATGTCAATTTTAGGTCAAAATCCTAAAGGTTCTCTTTGTTTATAGCCATAGACGAAGAAATTTAGGCTGTTGCCAGACCAAGGAATTTCAGAAAAAACATGTTGTTCATATTAAGTATGGAGGAAGTGGTCAGCTGCATGAAACCCAAACAAAATGTGTCCAACAAGTACCATTAAACATTGTGATTCAAGATTGATTGTCAGTCTTTCATTTTTGTCCGATTCATTACATGTTGTGACTTGTCAAAAGAGGGATACTGTTTGGAGTGATTCTCGCAGAAAATATTATCAAGACTTTGTTTTGGTCCCAGAAATTAAGAAAAATTTTCCATCCCTGGTGTTCTTTGTTCTACTATATTTTGCATTAACTGCTACACAACATATCAATGCGTCTGACTTGTTGCTGTTGCAGAGTTTTGCATTTGAACATGAAAAACTGCCATTTACGATCACGATCACAATCATTTTACTATCACCAAGCAACCATTGATTAAATCAGGACGCTTAGCATTGATGTTTTTCTTCAGATTGAAACAAGTTTGACAGCGAGGTGAGTTTACACGAACTGGCCAAGCAGCAGCAGAGACCTGTGCAACAGATGTGTGACTTTTCGAAGACTATGCCTTTGTCGATAGAGACAATAGGAACTTCATTATGGCGATAATTGAAAGGATAGTCTTAGTTGGAGATCATGGACGCAAAGATTACAAGTTCCCAGTCCCAGTCAACAGTGACAAGAAAGATAAGCTTGAGGTTACAGTTTCGACATACAGAAGAATTGGCCAAGAAGAAGGTGGGCATTACCCAAAGCTTTTGTTCAACCTAAAAAGTGACAATATCTTTTCTTAGTCCATCAAAGAAGGAAACGGTACAGTAAGTTGCTGTTTACATGATGGAAAGCTGTAGTGAAAGTAGAAGACTACACAAATATGTCCACAACTCACATTAGTTTCCAGCACATAAGCTTTATTACCAAGATACGCTTCTGTTCACACTACTCTCTCTAACACAAATTTAAGCTCACAATTTATATGATTCCGATTACAACTAGAATATTCCAGCTAACGTAAGTCATGATTATTAAGCTTTTCTAAAAATAGTAAATATTCTAAATATAGTAGACACGTAAATTATAGAATGTTCGTAATTCCCGCGAAGCCCGAAAGTTCGGGAACAATCTGAAAAGTTCCATTTCATGAAAACGAGGCTTATCATGATGACGAGGTTTCCTGAACCTTCCAGAAGTTTTCCGTGGCCTAAGTCTAGATTCGTAAACAAACATGAAGTCTAAGTCGAGCTTTACACCTTTGAAGCAGCTTAATTCTACAACTGAGTTGAAAATAACATGAAGACAAGCAAGCCATCAGCACATAAGGTTAGTAATTAAATAGAATCTTTAAATGTTTATCATGCGTCAATGTCCAGTTTAACAGTTCTTGAAATCTGAGGATTTGTCTCATGTTTCTCGACACACTCCCCCTTTCTTAGACCGAAGTGTCTAAGAAACCTCTTCTTCAGAGTCATAAAGGGCCAATTCGTTTATTCTTCTACAAGCTTCTCGTTTTGCTGCTCTCTGTTGTCTTGGTTTGAATTCTTTGACCGCTGGATTCAAACTCCGCTTACATCCATCCTTTTTCCTATTTTCAGTTGACAATCTTAATTCCATTGGATATAAATGCTGAATAGGTCGTTCGATGGTTCCTTTTCCAGTTCTAAGCTTGGCACCTCTTGTCACTCCATCTCTCCCTTGGATAAGCTTCTCCACAACGCCCATTTTCCAGAGTCCTCTGTTTTTCTCTTCCCCCTTTATAAGCATGATGTTCCCAACGCTTATTTCCGTAGATTTTCCAACATTAATGCGGTGCTTCTCCCGCAGAGCTTTCACATACTCACGTGACCATCTTTTCCACATAATGTCTTTACATCGCTTGATGTACCTTGCATGTCGACCAATTTTTGTTTCTTCATCCAATGCTTCTGTGTTCTCTTCTGGAAGACATATGTTCATACCATGAATTAGGCCATTAGGCGTCAGTGGTGGTAGCTGTATGTCATCCTCCAAATATCCAAGTGGTCTGTTATTGAGTGTAACTTCAACAGTTGTCAAAACTTCTTTGAGCTGTTTGAATGTTAGATTTGCATGTCCCACAAAACTTTTCTCAGTGCAGATTTCATCAACCCAACCATCCTTTCAAAGAATCCTCCCCACCACGGACTTCTAGCCATGTTGAATTGCCATCGAATGTTCATCTTTGCCAGGTAGTCATTTAGCAGCTGATTTCGTCTGAGTTTGTTTAGCCATTTCGCAGTAGTAACAAATGTTTTTCCATTGTCACTGACCATTTTGATTGGATTTCCTCTTTTGGCTATGAATTCCGTCAGGCTTCGCTTGAATTCTTCAGCTGTCATGTCTGTCAAAAGATCCAAATGTACAGCCCTTGTTGTTGCACAAGTGTAAAGTGCCACGTAAGATTTTGCTTTGATCTTCTTACTCACTTTGTACTCCAATGGTCCAGCAAAGTCGACACCAACTGTCTGGAATGCTCTTGATCCTTCCGTTCTAAATTCCGGTAAAGCTGCAGTCGGCGGGGCTGGAAGAGGCTTACATCTGTAGCGTTTGCATTTTGCACATTTGTGAAGTACTCCTTTCACCAAACTTCTCAGTTTTTCAATCCACCATTTTTCTCGGACTTTAGCCATGGTCAATGCCACTCCCCCATGCAGTGTTTTCAGATGTGCATCTTCCACTACAAGCTTTGTGAATGCATGTTTAGATGGTAAATAAAGTGGTTGTTCTCCAATGATGCGTCCTCTGCAACGGAGTAAACCTTCATCATCTGTACTTAGTCCAAGTCTGTTGGACACAAACTGCTTCCAGTTTCCATCATTGTTTATGATCCAATATAGAGCGACTGCACTATCTAGCCAAATGTAAGTGCCAATTATGTTGTACCCTGCCAAGGCCGTTCGAATGTTGTCTACCAAATTTACTGCCATATGCGCTGATACCAGTTCAAGTCTTGGTATGCCTGTGTTCTTCTTCGCAATCTGAGATTTTGATGCGAGCAGCTCTTGAACCTGTTTATCCCCCTGTTGTACCACTGCATAAATGGCAGCACAGCATCCCTTCTTGCTTGCATCCCCAAATGCATGTAGATACACTCCTGTTATCTTCTCATGAACAGAGGTAAGACTCCTTGGTACTGTTACTTCATTGGGCAGATTGTACAGCCATTGTTTCCAAGCAAGCTCTATTTCTTTTCTCAATGCTCCATCCCATGAATGATTTTCCTCACATATCTGTCGGTATATGTGCTTTGCATTCAGCATAATCGGTGAAGCAATCCCAAGTGGGTCATATACTTTGGCCATAGCTCTTAGTACTCCTCTTTTGGTTAACTCGTTTGTTTTCTTACACTCTTCAAAGTTGACAGCCAAAGTATCAACGGTTTTGTTCCAGTGGAGTCCTAAAAGCTTTGATTCCAATGGTGTTGTTCCCAAAGCTTCCTTTGCATAGGTTTGATATCCGTCTGGCTGACTTTGATCTTCTAATGTTGCTATGGTTGAATGCCATTTGTGCAATGTAAATCCCCCTGCTTTGAATAGTGCTATAGCCTCCTCTCTGAATTTCCTTAGTTGTTCTTCATTTTCACCTCCTGAGATAACATCATCAACGTAAACATTCTTTTTCAACTCTGCTACTGTTTCTGGGTATTCCTCTTCAGAGTTTTTCAAATGCTCCCCCAGTGTTGCTCCAAGGATAAATGGGCTGGGTCCACTGCCGAATGGTACCCTTGTCAGCCTCAGTGTGACCAAACTCTTACAGATTAGAAGAGCTAAAAGGTTGTGGATAATGACTGCACAAAAAGAGTTCTACAATGATCCAAAGTTTGCTAGCACCAAGCAACACCTAGGAGTTCAAAGTGTGGAAGGGATCATGAGGTGTCATGGAAGACTTACCAATGCAGAGCTTCCTGAAGAAGCAAAGGTACCCATACTGCTTCCGCGAGAGCACCATTTAACGAGATTAATCGTTCAAGCAAGTCATGAGAGGGTGTTTCATGGTGGAGTGCAACCTACACTAGCGGAAGTGAGAAGTCTTTATTGGATATGCAAAGGTAGAAACCAATTGAAGCAAATTCTGCGAGATTGTGAAAGATGTAAGAGAGAGAAAGCTAAGGGTTATGCAGGAGCACCTACAGCGAGTTTGCCAGAGTTTCGAGTTAGACCTGCGAGACCATTTTCACAGACAGGACTAGACTTTGCGGGGCCTTTGTATTTCAAGACAAATGATGGAATGAAGAAGTCCTATGTTGTGTTATTCACTTGTGCAGTGACAAGAGCGGTACACCTTGAGTTGGTTCCAGACCAAGCAGCTCCAACATTCATCCAAGCACTGCGAAGGTTCTCTGCGAGACGAGGGATGCCAGAGAGAATCCAAAGTGACAATGCTCAAACGTTTAAAGCTACGGCCAAATGGCTCAAACGATTGCAGAAAACCAAAGAAGTCCGATGATTCCTGCAAGAGAGAAATTGTGTTTGGAAGTTCAACCTACCCCTTTCTCCCAGGTGTATCATGTAACTATGCAGATGATACAACTATCTATGCTTGTGACAACAATGTGGAAAGTATCATTGAAACATTAGAGAGTGATGCCCTTAAAATTGCAGAATGGTTTCCGAACAACTGTATGAAGCTGAATGAGGACAAATGCCATCTAATGGTCTTTGGGGATAAAAGTAATGATATTTCTTTAAATATCGGAAGTGTGAGGATAAAAGAGAGCACGGAAGAAAAGTTGCTTGGAGTGATTCTGGACAAAACATTATGCTTTAAACAGCAAGTAAGGTCCATTTGTAAAAAGGCTGGGCAAAAGCTACATGCTCTCTCGAGAATCTCTCACTTTCTTGATACTGAAAAACTAAAGAGAATAATGAAGGCATTTATCTTGTCCCAGTTCAGCTACTGTCCTTTTGTTTGGATGTTCTGCGATAGAACACTTAATAACAAAGTTAATCGTATTCACGAACGGGCATTGCGGATAACTTACAAAGATATGAGATCAGATTTTGACACAATGTTACTCAGAGACAATGCGGTCCCAATCCACATCAAGAATTTACAGTTGTTGATGACTGAAATTTATAAGACAAAGTGGGAGCTCAATCCTACTTTCATGAGGGAGATCTTTGTTGAAAAACACAGTACTTATGGGTTAAGAAGCTGCCATAATCTACTACTGCCACAAGCGCGCACTACGTGCTATGGCTTAGAGACGATATCGTTTCTAGGGAGTAGATTGTGGCAGGCACTTCCCAATGAAACCCCAATATCTCAGAATAGCAGCCTCACCCGCCCAATCAACATCCATTTTCGGATTCTATGCTAAAATTCGACCTAGGAAAGGTTCATCCCATAAAGTCTCTCGTTTGGTGACCATAGGTCCCTTTCCCCCTCTGGTCTAATTTCATTGACTTTTGGAATCAAATTCAAGGAAGAACTTGCATTTCTACTGAGAAGAGGTCTCTCCAAACATTCAACAACATAAATACCTTCAAAATGGCTTTTGTCATCAATTGATAATTTTGCTTTAAATCTTCCTTTACAACTTATTTTGTAATTGCAAGGACCAAGTAGTGTTTTGCTACTTTTTTCAATTTTTGGCAGGCACTCTTGTCAAATTTCTTTTTTTTTACATTCAATCTAAAAAATTACAATACATATTACAACTACACTACTTACAAAATACTATACCCTACTACTAATACAATACCATTTGGAGCAAAAAACAATGACTACCTCATGGTAACATAAAACAGGAAACACGAACACAGCACTACACGTAACCGCGAGAAGGAGAGAATGGAAGGAATTGGAAGGAAACGGGACAATTTCTTGGGATGATATAAAGATTCTTTAATCAAGACGTTCTGTCTTGAGGATATACGTAATAGTCAAAGTTAGAATTGATCTGTTTGCCTCATAAGACAGGCTCTGATCACCGTACAAAAGAAGTTGCAAAAAGCTGTTGCTCCAGACAGAATGCCCACTATTTTGTAGTACAGCATTAACATCAGCGAGAAGATTACATCTGTGTTCTTGATAAGAGTCGCAAAGCAGCAAGAAGTGTTCCGTATCCTCTACACCATCATTGATTGGACACATTGGATTTATTGTGTCTCTAAAATTGTGTCTAAATTTGTGGAAATTGTGTCAAATTTCTCAAAGAGAGAAAGTGGTATTACTGAAACATCAGCCCCTAAATCTAGTTTGACCTGCACCTGTTTGCCATTTACACAAACCTCGGCCTTCCATATTTGACAAGCATGATGGCTGTTAACTGCATCAAGTTCAACTTCACCAAGGAAATACTCATCCTCAGAAGATAAAGAAATGTTTCACCTGAAATTTTGTGAGGTTTCTTGCTTCTGCATGCTTGTGTCCAATGTCTTACTTTTTCACAGCTATGACATTTTGAGTTGCGTACGGGGCATGCCTGTTTTTGATGAGGAGGTCCTGAACATCTCTCACACTTTGTGGCAGACTGCTTGTTTTGGTTCTTCTCACTTTTGTTGTATCTTGAGTCCACATCAGCGCTTTTACCCCTGCTTGGGTTTCTTTGCTTTGAACTCTTCACTGCGTCGATGGTTGGTTGTGCTGAAAAAGCTTTAAAACTCATTAGATTCTGCTGTTTCTTAACTACCTCTTTTGGTCGAACAGCATTAATGGCTTTTGAAAGTGTTAATTCACTGTCTAGTTGCAACCTTTCAGATAAATTTTTATCGCGAATCCCAAGAACTATACGGTCACGAATCAGTTCATCGCGTAGATCTCCAAACACTCAAATTTAGCTAGGGTATAGAGATCAGTAATAAAACTGTCTACAGATTCACCCTCTTCCTGAACATGCATGTTGAATTGGGCTCTTTCGAATATCACATTTCTTTTCATGGTGAAATGCCGCTCGAATTTGTCTTTCACACTTTTGTTTTCTTTCTATCGGCATCACTGAGACCAAATGACTGCAATGTGTCATCTGCTTCCTTGCCTATTGAGTATATCAGTGTGTTGACTTGACTCTCTTCATCTCGCTTGTTGAGTTCAGAGGCCACTCTGGAACGTTCGAAACGTTGAATCCACTTACACCATTCTTCTGGCTTAAAAGAAAACTTTTCTGGGGGTGTGACTTGAAACGTCGCCATCTTGCATGTGAACTGTGTTGCAAGCTGCGGGGCTCACCAATGTAGCGCCTCTTAGTCATCGACCTGTAGTCTTAAGACCGCTCCTCTACATTCATAGCCTTTCACACTCCTCACTTGTAACGTTTAAGTTTTCCTGTCACCATGTTTAGTTAGATGAGCCAGAGATGAGACATGCTTTTAACTCTCATGTTTACTAGCTAACTCGAAAAAACAACTCTTCAAAACCTATATAGGAAAACAACATGTCCATGCACTATGTGCTGCACGCACCTATGGCAATTAATTTTATAATTATGTATCATTTGACAATGAACATAACACAACAAGTAGCAGAAAAGATTGGAGATAGGCAAGGGGTTGTATCGTTGGTGGTCAATCTATATGGGATATTAGATATGCAGATGACACAACGCTCATTGCAGCGTCTACAGCAGTGTTAGAAAAGCAAGCTGAAGAACTTCAACGCGAGAGTTTGAGATTTGGCCTAAGAATTAATGCTGAGAAGACCCAAGCAATGGTAATAAATAGAAATGGCGAGCAACCTATTAGTGTTAATGGTAAGAAAATAAAGGTTGTAGAACAATTTAAATATCTAGGATCAATGATAAAGGATGATGGTGACAGTTCTCATGAGATTAAAACAAGAATTGCTATTGCTCGAAATTCGGTTATACAACTAACAGCAGTTTGGAAGTCAGCAGACATCAGCAGAGAGCTTAAGGTAGTGCTAGTCAAAAGTCTGATATGGAGCACTTTGCTTTATGGCGCAGAAAGATGGACTTTGAAAAAAAGTGATGAAAAAGTGTTTTATCTTTTGAGATATGGGTGTGGAGAAGAGTTTTGAGGATAAGCTGGACTGAGAGGAAAACAAATAAATGGCTACGAGGAAGGATTGGGGTCAAGGAAGGAGATGGAATTGTTAAACATATAAAAAGGAGGAAGCTGGCAAAATATATGCATTGGAAACGGAGACCGGAAAGTACAGTCATGCTGTCAATAGAGGGTGACATAATGGGAAAAATAAGGAAGGAAGAAGAATGAAAGAAGAACAGCTTGGGTGGACAACATCAGAGAATGGTCTGGAGGAATGTCAATGGCTCGTAATAATGCATGGGAACATAAGAGTGTTTTGACTTGAATGGTACCTACGGCTCCAACAGGGCTCTGGCGTTAAAGTAGTAGCATTGTTTTTGAATAAGAAACAAGCTTCCTTGAGACCTGCACCAGTTTCTTGCACGTGTGGGGGTATTATTTCGAAAATCAAGGTTTGGTGTTTCTTAAATTTATGTTTCTTACATGCAGGACACCACTGTATTCATCCACTTTGAGACAACAACATGAATATGCTTTGTTGAGTTTGACTGTGACTTTGTTGAGCTTTGAGCTGTGATAGATAAGAAGAATACAGATCCATCAAAAATCCACAAAAATGCAAAATAAATTGGCAGAAGAAATTGTGTCAATACTCTGTGATGTGAAAGCAAAGCAGCCAAGGGCGCAGGTCGCATTCTCAAGCATCCTGGAACGAAATGAAAATCTAGAGCTCAATGAAAAAGTACTTAAAACAAATCAACTTCTTGAAGAAAAACTACTTCTAAGCGAACTGGACTTCATTAATAGTGATAATATAAGGTATGGAAATATTTCATTTGATGGTCTTTTCATCTTAATGAGGGGTGCGTTAAGATGCAAGTATCCAACTACAGTAGATGGATAAAAGGCATTTGCTAATCCACGGCACCACGGCACTACGGCACCACTGCACTACGGCACTGAGTACTTTAACCAGTTTATAGAATTCTGTTGGAACATCTTCAAGAAAACTGTTCTGGCAATAATCTCATCGACCAGCCAGTAAAGTCCAAGGTACACCAGCTCGTTTGTGAACAGGCCTTTCGTTCCTTCAAGCCTGTCCAGAGGTTAAACAGTAAACACCAGCAGTGGTTTGGTTCACACAGGATGTCCTTGGAACCTTTTCTTTGGTTGCTCCTCAGCCGAAGTTGGGCAAGTTGCCCCCCCCCCTCTCCAAACAAAATAAAGTTATGAGTTGGTACCAGTACCCAAGACTTCTCCTGTCAGCCCCCTCTTGGGAGATCGGATCTTTCTTGGGGATCGTTCTTGAAAGCAAAGGAATTCGTGAAAAAGGAGTCCGAGGACAAGGAACCATTATCACCCCTCGGCTGATGTGGCCAGTTGTAATTTTAGTAGAACTAAGAAATTTTTAAAAGTTAAAATCAGGGATATCATGGTAAATATATCATTGAACCTCTATTCTTGAGCAATATTAACTAACCATTTGTGTTTCCAACATAACAAAACACTGTTTATTCCAAAATAATGTTTTAAATATCAAGAAACATATCTGCTGCAGCGTTAGCGACCACATCGATAATTCTGCATTCAAAAAATAAGAAACAAGTGAAGAAACTTTTAGTATCAAAATGGACGAAATTCAGGTTAAATTAAGAAACTTTTAGTACTATGGCCTGATCCTAGCTTCTTATGAACAAAAACGTGTAGTACCACAGGGAAGATGGGGCATTAAGGGGGCAAGAGTCCCCTATTGTGCAAGATATATTTTCCGCCTTATATAGGAATAAACAGTGCTTTTTATGTTGAAAACACAACTGGTTAGTTAATGTTGCTCAAGAATAGAGGTTCAATGATATTTTTACCATGATATCCATGATTTTAGCTTTTAAAAATTTCTTAGTTCTACTAAAGCTATACCCTGGGTACCAGAGCCAAAAAATAATAAACAGAAAATCCTTTCATTTAAATTTTGAGGCTCTGGTACCCAGGGTACTAAAACTACAACTGGCCACATCAGCCGAGGGGTTCCTTGTCCTCGGACTCCTTTTTCACAAATTCCTTTGCTTTCGAGGACGATCCCCAAGAAAGATCCGATCTCCCAAGAGGGGGCTGACAGGAGAAGTCTTGGGTACTGGTACCAACTCATAACTTTATTTTGTTCGGAGAGGGGGGGGGGGCAACTTGCCCAACTTCGGCTGAGGAGCAACCAAAGAAAAGGTTCCAAGGACGTCCTGTGTGAACCAAACCACTGTTGATGTTTACTGTTTAACCTCTGGACAGGCTTGAAGGAACAAAAGGCCTGTTCACAAACGAGCTGGTGAACCTTGGACTTTACTGGTCGATGAGATTATTGCCAGAACAGTTTTCTTGAAGATGTTTCAACAGAATTCTATGAACTGGTTAAAGTAATCAGTGCCGTAGTGCCGTAGTGCCGTGGTGCCGTGGTGCCGTGGTGCCGTGGTGCCGTGGATTAGCAAATGCCTGGATAAAATATTGCTAGGGAATACTAATTACTCCAAAAATGTAACAAGAAAACATAGAAAAGGAGCATAGATATCACAGTAGAAACCACAGCAAGAAATGCACAAATTTCTACTCGGTGTTCCACCTGAAAATCACAGGGAAACGGCCAGTTTCACCTTAGTTTCCAAAAAACACTAGATAGGAAATGTCGAATTTCCCTTGAAGTTTCGAAACATAGAAATTGCTGGGAAATGGACATATAGTTTTCCCCGTAGTTTTCCTTTGAAAATTCCTCGTATAAAATTTAGGAAATCACAGGGAAATTGGACGAAGATTTTGGAAACTAAGGGCAAATCCAACGAATATCCTGGGGCACTATAGGGAAATTTTCAGTAAGTTTCTCTGCAGTTTTCCAGATGGAAATCCTGCATTCAACATTTAGAAAAGCAAGGGGAAACTGGTCGAAAAGTTTTGAAAACCAAGGTGAAATCTCATCAATATGCCAGGACACTATAGGGAAATTTTCGGTAGGTTTCCTTGTAGTTTTCCAACAGAAACCTAGGTGGATTCTTAAATTTTGACATCTTAGCAAGTCTTAAGGCTGATTTCCACTCAATGGGATTTTTCGAGCAGACGAGATTTTACACAATAAAATGTTGGTCATGCGTGATGTTCTATTCAAATTCAGAGACATTTTCTCTCGTAAACAAAAGATTTCCAGTCAACTCGGAAAATTCTGCTGAGTGGAAATCAGCCTTTAGAAGTAATCTAATTATGCCTTGGCAGTAGTATGCAGATGACAAAAAAGCAATGTTCGTCATAGATTTATCATTGTATCAAACACACGCATTATCACGAAGCAGCAAAATTGGTTTGCTCTTTATGCTTAAACGTATTTTTTCTTGCAAAGCTATCAAAAAGTTACGTAAACTCTGCCAAAGGTCTACTGAGTGTCCCCAAAATAGGATACCGATTTGGTTGGTCTTAGCGATGTGAATTTAGCTTTAATCGATCGTTAATCACTCTCAAAATGTTGCTCAGTAGTTAGCTTGAAGAATATAGTTACGTCAATTGTTGGTAACTATATTTGGCCCAAGGAAATTCTTGAATCATATCAAAATCAAAAACTTTTTTAAAGAAAAGTTAAGAAACCGCGTACTTAATGACTGGGGGTGACTTCTGGCAAGCAGAATATAAAAAGATCTGAACAGTATTCAAATTTTATCAAGATTACCGTTGATTCAATCGCTGATCCTCAAGAATTTGCTTAAGCTACTGTATTAGGCCAAATTTCTAGTTTGCAGGTGGCTGCAAACTTGAGCTTCCAAGATAAATATATCTTCTACAAGAGCACAATATCGACAAACAAGATACCCATGTTTAAGTCAACTGTTGAAGGTCATTTTGAAAGTGATTAAAGCCATTGATTAAACCTAACTTTGCATTGCTAGGGCCAACCAAATACGTATAATATTTTTTGGACATTAAGTACTCCAACACTGACAAAAACTAACAGATTATGGATACATTCAGCTAAGTTGTTTCACTCCGACGAACGAAACCTGCAGGTAAGCACTACCTTTGAAAACCAGGTATTTGAAAAATGACCGCACGTTACATAAGGAAATAGCCAGAGCTCAAATACTTGTTTTGCAACATTTAAAAAACAAAGCCCGATAAAGACACACATGGTTTCAAAAGAAATCTTCCCGAGGATAATTATAAGCTGGCCATGGAAGTCTGTCAAAACTGTCCAGTCATTGCATGACGATACGATAATCAATGAGCTGAATCTTTTTTGAATTTCACACCAAATGTATTCCTGTATGCCTTGTCAACCTAACTTTCAGAAGCTTCTTTGCCAACGTTTCTGCACTACCCTAAATTTAATTGAAAAGCATTACAAACAATGAAGCTCTGTCCTTGACAAAACAGGTTTTTTCATGTTTTTCTTTGTTTCATATGCTTTTTTTCAACATCGCAAGGAAGGAATGAGACTCTATTGCTCATGGTGTATCAATACAAAAGGAACGATGAAGAGTACAATTTTGAAATACCAATCCAGTAAACACAGCTACGATAGTAGCTGGTAATTACTGAGGGGGATATCAATCTCTAAAGACCTCGTACATTTTTGGTAAAACCATTTTTCTGACAAAAAATTGTAAACAATCCTTTGCTTCAAAAAATCCCGTACGCTTTGTCGGAAGAGTGATATATCCCTCGGTAATTGTTGTTGTGGCTAACAGTAAGAGGCCCCACACACATTAATTTCCTCCATACAAAATGTCTTTGACCGACATTGCGATACACGAACGTTTATGCAAGAAGAAGGCTGAACTTTCGCAGATGTTTCTGCATCTTCCTTTGAGTCCTTTGAGTTTATAACGTAAACATTGCTGCTGAGCACGATTACTTCATCAGTGAGAGCCAATACAAGGATGTTGCAGAATTTTCAGATTGTATGTTATTTGTTTTTATAAATGCTTTCGACGCTAAAATATCAAATTGAAAACACCTTGCGAAAACCTCCCCCTCAACTAAAACCGTCCAAATTTCCTTGCGGGGAGTAATCAACATATGTGCGGCTACTCAGAAATACAAGGAAGATGGCGACTAAATATCAATCTTCATCGTCACTCTCACTCTCGTTTTCCTCAAAATCTGCTTGGCCTCCTGCTCTTCTTTCGCACATATTCGCTGATCTAGCTCTCTTATAAATGAAGTCAGCTCCATCGATCTCCAGGGAGGCGATTTGACTTTAAGTGAGGAGCCAACGTCTTCTTCATCGGACATGGCCTCTTGCGTGACTTTTGACCACTGCTTAAGCTCTTCCTTTCTTACACATTTTGATCGTTTTTCATATAGCTGGAAAAAATGGCATTAATTATATTAATGCTGGTATAAGTCTGGTAACAAAAGCATGTGAGAAAAGGAAATACACATTTTCCGTCAGAATGCATTGTAAAAGTTAAAGGAGAGGAGAATTTGGAGAACTGTACACAACGTGAGCCAAACTGCTGTACTGATATCAAGAGTTATCAAAGGCTTTTGTGGTAGTGTTGTCCAACACTTATGGGGAATAGACATAGCTATATCTCATAGCCGCTATAAAGAGGCTTGGCCCCACAATGACGTCACGTGTCAAAGTTATCAAATACAATAGATTATATTTTTAACTTGGCAAAGGCCAGCTTTTAACTGTATTGATTCATTTTAAATGAATCCCTTTCGTGCCGTATATCAATAATAAACGATCTTTGCATAAATGTAAAGATTGCAGAGATGTGGGTGGATCTTTGAGAAGTTGCAGGGGCAACTGCTAGAGATATAAGTCTATCGTATTAATGTTGTGGCAAAGAGGTAAATGCGAATGTCTTAAACAACCACTGTAAAGCTTTCATTCAATCAATTGAATGTATTCTGCAAATCAGGTTCATAATGCAATGTCACTACAGTTGATGTAAGGGAGAACTTACCCTTTGACGACGCGAACGGACTTTCTTTTGCTTAGCATCATCCTGACTTTTATCTGGATTGTTAATTTGCAGAAGATGCACCTTCCTCATTGATATGAAATAAGTATGACAAGCACCTAAAAAGCAAAGATTATGAAATGTTCAGACAATCTAAATACTTTAGAGCATAAAAATGACTGAAACCGGCCATTTACAAGCCATTTTCCACACACAAACCTTCCAGGCTTTGATGTGAACAATTAGTACAAGGATGTCAGGCTAACATGCTACACATCTAACATACTGTTGAAAGTGTGATTTTTAACCCTGAACTTGAATATAGACTTAACTCACTCCTTATCAGATCTAAATTGAATTTCTGTTTGAGATGCCCATACAACTCTGTGCCAAACTTTGCAGTTTTATTTTCATTGATCTCCGATGTAAATCTGAAATGAAAAAGGTGAACTAGTAAAAATCTTATCAAGGGCATTTGAAATTTGGTGTGATCATTAATCCTTAGTTATGAACAGTATATTACAAAAAAGGTAATATCTTTTCACTGTTAGTTGTTTTACGTTTGCCAATTAAGAACTTTTTGGAACAATACAACAAAACTTTTTTCGATCCAAAATTTCTTTATAAATGGCTGCAAATAATGTGTTATCTTTGTCATCACAACTGGTATTTATCTACATACTTGAAACAACAATCTTGAGCAACTATCAGCAAATTCTTGCTTGGTTGCAATTTCATCCCTAAATCTATGTCACACAATGATCAAGGACACAGCCTAATCAAATATATCATACTTACACTTCATCTAAATCCCATTGCTCTTCCACTGGGAGCTTCTTGTAGAGTAACTTAACCACTCTCTTCAAGAAAATACAGAAGTTTAGCCACCTTTTTAAGATAAGAGGTGCAAAAACAGAAATCTTTTGTTGTTTGTTGTTATTCATGTCTTATAACAAGAAACGAAGACAATAGAATCCATCATTTCAAGATCAGGTGTGTGAAAACGGGAGTCTTGTTGTTTGAGATTCTGGATTTTTGAGGCTTAAATCTTGTTTTGCATACAATTTTAGTGTTCACACGAATTTTCACATCCATATCTGCCTTCGTTTAAAAATTATGGCAACTTTAAGAATTTAAAGTTATAAGGACTTTGACCGTAAAATCAAAGTTTGGAAAAATTTCTGTCCAAACTTTGATTTCATGGTCAAAGACCTTATGATTTCCAATTCATTATGTCACCACAATTTCCAAATGAATACAGATATGGATTTGAAAATTGTGTGAACACTAAACTTTGTACGCAGAACAAGATTTTAGCCTCAAAAATCCAAAATCTCAAACAACAAAAGACTCCCGTTTTCACACCTCTTATCTTTAAAAGGTGGGTTCTATTGTCTTCTTTTTTTTGTTATAAGACATCAGCAACTTGTAGGTATCTGGAAAGATGCCTTTACCCCATGTCCTAGCATAAAACCACCACTTAAGGTGCATATTTTTATGTAAAAACAAAGGCACTGTGCCTATATAGCTCATTACACAAATAAGAGTAAATACTATCCTTATGAAGTTTTTGTTGTCTCAATATGAGCATCACAATTCAAAAAGGTAATAGACAGGCTACATTGGTTGGAAAACATAAATCATCAGTTAGAAACAATTCAAAATTTTGTACTAAGTACTATGCATGCTTGGTGTAACACATTTTTCATGTAATTTGGTACATCAAACTATAAACTTAATCAGGGACGCATTTCAATATCTTATTATGGCTTACAAGATGTTCTTATTCTGACATAAGCGGTGATTGAACTTTAAAGCTACAATGAATCTGCAAAGCATTCATTAATTTGCATTGGTTTGAGTCTTGATTTAAGCTGAAAACCTCCAAATTACACTTAGTTTATCATGCGTCAAACAGCAGCCTGTCTGCAAACAATAACCAAGAAAAGGCAGCGCCATTCAATTTTGTATGTTGCACGAGTCAGCATTTCATTTCAATAGAAGTTTTAATGGCCTTTTCTACTTAGCATCTGTTCATTGTCTGCCATAGGGTAATTAAAAATACAAGAGTATTATGTTCTTAACGAAGTTTGCTTGGAGAAAAAAGTGAAATATGAGATTTAATCACATAATAGCTGTTCTCAAATCTGATGGCTTCCTCAATTCACAAGAAAGCAATGTTATTGACTGTTACAACAACAAGTTTTTTTCTTTGTTATCACCGATGTGGAATAACTGCTGTACCGCGCACTGCACACAACCTAAGAAACAGGTAAAAACTGTGATTCCTGAAATTTCACTCAAGGATCCAACTTACTGATAATTCCTTTGGCACCTTGACTTTTCCCTCAGTCCACTGTTCTCTTGACTCAAGCTGTTTCAGCCGTTCATCCACGCTGCCTAGGATGTCCAATATCTTAGCCATCTCTCTTGCACTGCCCTCCTTGACTTCTCTGACTTCATCCTTCAAGTTTGAAAGGTGACTAAAAGAAATACGTTAGAACCAGCAAACATTGACGTGGAAGTAAGTGATGATGATAAGCTGAGTTTTCAGACAGTAGTAGACTTTGGATGATTCATTGGAAAGTAAACGTTGATAAGTCTTTGACAGAATATGGAAGCCACATTAAATAGTAGAATCAGTTGCTGAATACTGGTTAATATCAAGGCTAATATCAATCCTTTCCAGATTTAAACAATTTACTTGCTACCTGCACTCAGTTGGCAAGGGACATTAAAATCGAACACTTTCGGACGATCAAACTTTCAGACAAAATTTTATCTGAAATTTTGTTTGTCCGAAATCTGGGGTTGTCCGAAAGTTCTAAATTCATTGGAAATAGAAATGCGCCAAGAAACTTAAACATAAAATGTTGATTAATCACTGTTTTGCCAGTAGTACATAGGTGTCTTGAATTTTTTATCTGAAAGTTTCGTTCCTTGCAGCGTTGCTTGCAAATAGTTCACCTATGGCAGCACCTTTCAATTTGGTTTGACAGCTGGTTTTACCGTTGTTCAACCTAACAAAAATTACTTTTAAGTGTCCTCGTAGATGTGATAATCACCGTTGATATTTATGATAGAACCACAATTAGTTTAAACACATATTTTGGTATCATGCTTGTTTTATGATGTCATGTTTGTCCCAAATTCTCAAAAAAGCGTCCGAAAGTCTTTTGTCCGCAATTTTTTTGATGAAACTTTTGCGTCCAAAAGTTTTCGACTTTTAATGTACCCTACTTTGAAGCAGGTGTACTGTTGGCATTCTTATTTGATTTCTTGTTGGTCTCATACGAGGCTTGGATGTGACCAGCGTCAGCTCTAAGATATTCAACAAATGACTCCATCATTGAATGCAATTTATCAAGTCTTGTCAGAAATATTCACTGGAAATTGTTTATGTTCATCACAAGAAGTCATGCTGAATTTTCATTATACATAAGCAAACTTTAATGCATGAAATCTTTTATTCAAAGCCATAACATACAAAATAAAGTTGCCATAAATTCAAGATCATTCCTTTAGCCAAAAGTAACTATTTTCATTGCACCAGACCTGACTGTATATCTTGCAGATCTTGAAAACATTATAGTCCGGTTGAAAACTTTTCAAGATCAAGAATTTTAATGTTAATGTGAATGTTTATATGGACAAGGTGTGTACCGTAAATCAAGTGTTTTGCTGAGCAGCAGGGCACTCAAATTAAGACTTCTGAAACAATTCATTAGCAAACACTTGTCAAACTTTCCACAAGCCAAAATTTCCCAAGCATGATGAAATTCTTGGTGTATCTTTCTCTGCGTTTTAGGTCTCAGGTTTAAGTTCGTCATACCAGCTATGCAGTCCTGATACCTTGTCTTAATGAAACAGAAGTGAGTGCAAATATGGTCAGAAATTAAACATGTTTTTCAGCAAAAATTTTAGGGCAGCAGACCATAGTTTCTTAAAGGGCAAAGCCTTGGTTCGTATCACCCATGATAAGATGGAAGATCATACTGTTATGAATGGACAGAATGTCACTATGCACTCATTGCAGATTACAATTTCAGAGAAAAGAAAACAAAGTTGGAAAAGTTTGGTACACCATTCACAACAGTATAATGTTTCATTTTACCATAAATCTTACAAGTCCTGGACTTGCCCTTTAGTGTTTTGATTAGAAGTACTTTTTGGACACTTTTGAGAATTAGCAAAGAAAGAGTTGATAAACATTGAATCTTATAGCATAAGACCCGAAACTGTTTGACAATGAAACTCTGCTCATACAAAGTTGATTCTTTGCTTGCTTCCTCGAAACATTGGGTTACAGAGTTACAAAAAATGAAAGAAAACACTACATCTTGATACTGATCATGTGAAAGCCCACTTCAACTTCATTCCCAATTCGCAAATCGCATGCAAGCCTTGGTTTGAATTCGCACGCGAACGTTTGGAAATTGCATGCGAACGTTTGCAATGTGATTTTGACCTGTTTGCAATGTTTGATTTCTTGCGAATGTTCGCATGAGAGTCATTGTCTCGGATTGAAGGCAGCCAATTAGAAAACAACTTTACGAAACAAAGAGACAAAGATGGCATGCGCTATCAAAAGGAGACAGATTTCATTGGCTGAATAAACAATCGAAATGTGTGCGAATAAGTTTCAAGTGTGTATTGAATTCGCATTTGTTTTGCGAATTGTGATTGAAGTGGAAATAGGCCTTAAGTCTGACACTCCCTAGTTGAAACAACTGATCTAATCTAACAAAACTTTAGATGAACAAGTATGTTCTCTTAAACATCATCATGTAACTGAAGCAGATGTATATGTACTTGCGTGCGTTTAAAATGTTTAGTCCTATTCATTTCTAAATGCATTCAGTTTTGTGCAAATGTATAAAGATTCAAAATTATTTGATGGTATTTTGTTACACATAGGACTCTCACTTAATACGTCTCAAGATTAATCATTATGAGGACTACTTCATGCCCTACTAATTTTGTTCAAGCTTTGCTGTTATGAATGGTATTGCAAAATCTCAGTTCCTTGGAAAAGTCAGTCCTGTTTACCTTTGGTTGTAAAATGTAAAGACACCTATGGATTTTCATGGTTGATTTCAAGAAAATGACTGAAATAAGATCATTATGAATTTTCATCCTAATGAAAATGAAAGAGAAAAGATGGTAGCACACTGTCAGTTTCTCAAAGAGCAAGTAGTCAAAACCAAACTGCCTAAATTAGCAAATGAATATTATAGCATGGATAGTTTGTTGAGTGCATTGTCAATGGAGATGCGTTCACTTGGTTGCAACTTCTTCATCAATCTCCCAAGTTGAATAAGTGCATTGTACCCAATCACACCTGCAGTGTGTTTTAGCATGTATCCTAGCGAGTATGTATCAGTTAGAACACTTTGTTTACTTCCAGGAATGTTCCTTAGCTCATGTGCTAGGTGCCTATGCCATTGATTGTACATTTCATGTTCCTTAGTTCCAGGACAAATTTTGTATACAGCAGGACTGGCAACTGTGGTCACTTTTCCGAAATCAATGATCTTAACAGTGTCAGCTAGAATAATATTGTCAGCTTTGATATCATTGTGCAACAAATTTTTTGAATGCATGTAGGAAAAGGCTACAAAGATGCTTTCAAAAGCAGACTTCAATTCAGCTGGTTTGAGTTGCCTGCACTTGGAGGCCAACGTTGGACAAGCAGTGTTGCAATCAAACTGAAAATACTCCATCAAAATGATATTTTCACCAAGAAGACCAAAACAGTAAGGAAAATTTTGATGACCACTTAGAGAGAGGCCAACAACTGCTTCTGCCTTGATAGCCTTTGCTGAGATGGAGGAAATATCAAGCACTTTTGCTGCAACTTTAATGCCAAGCTTGCGCAATGTTGCAACCTTGACAACTCCAAATAGACCTTTCCCGACTTGTTGATCTGTGACAGTGACCCCTTCATCAGAAAATATTGGAATTCCCTGCAGTGATCCAAAAAGGGCATCTAAAGAGCCACCTGTCTTTCTGCCAACTCTGATCGATGTTGCGTAATCTTGCTTTCCACCTGGCGCCTGCGTAGCTGCACTGGAAAATAATGGTGCCTGTGGTAGCCTTCCTAACAGTGTGCTTTGTTTTTTAAAAACAATACTCTTCTCTTGAGCTCTCCTTTTCTCATCTTGCAACCGTTCGATTATGTGGTCTTTCTCTGCAAGTCTTAGAGTACCTTGCAGCTTCCCTTTCCTCATCTGGTACTGCTTTTTCTTTCTCCTATTCTGTTTTGCTATGGATTCTTTTGATCTCTTATGTGCTGTTTCAGGTTTCCTATCATTTGGACAATAACTGCACATTACTTTTTGGAAAATTGCTTTTCAATTCAAACATTATTTTAGGTCTAGGGCTTTTGGTTCTACACTGTCACTTGAATATATGTGTATTACAAAATGGGAAGGACAGTATCTGAGTAAACACCATCATACCTACGATGCCATTTTTCGTTTATTTGATAACGAAATTTCATGGCAGTTGGGATTACATTTATATACCGGGTGTCCCAAAAAAAAGTATCCGGATTTGGTCGACCCTAGCGATAAGAATATAGCGTGAATCAATCCGAAATGATTTTCAAAACATACCTCGATAGCCAACTTGAACATAGATACCTCGTTTGTTGAATTCGGTGCACTGAGAGTGAAGATATCAATCTTCAAAGGACAAATTTGCCTCCACCTCCAAACCAGAGCTTTGGCGCTTTGGCCTAAGCAAATTCTTGAAGCTCTGTGAATGAAATCACCAAATTTGAAGACGGCACAACAGATGTGTTTTCCATAATACAGTTCATGTGAGACCTATCGTCAAGGGAGCCCCGAAATCAGCTTCATTCATCTCAATATCGACAATTTATTTAACACTTACTATTTACCGGTGAAGTACTCCCTTGAGCATCAACACACTTTTGACATCGTCAAATCATTCCTTGAAAAGAATTTGTTATCAGACCTCTCGAGATCAGGTTGATCATCGCGTATCTTCGAAGCTGATTTCCCGAGTGGGTCATCATCAAGAGAGGAGATATCTTTTGGCCCCCAAAAGATCTCCAGACCTTCCTGTCGCGGCCCCCGAGAGATCTAATAAGCAATTCTTTTCAAGGAATGATTCGACGATTTCAAAAGTGTATTGATGCTCAATCACCGGTGAATAGTATTTATAAAATAAATCGTCGATATTGAGATGAATGAAGCTGATTTCGGAGCTCCCTTGACAATAGGTCTCACATAAACTGTATTTTGTAAAACCCATCTGTTGTGCCGTCCTCAGATTTCGTTGATTTTATTTTATTTTTTTTTTTCTATACTGAATTAAAAATTTTACAAACATACTACTAATTACAATACCTACAAACTACGTTACAGTACTACAGAGACGATGCCACAGGGAGGGAAATACTATGTCTACCCTGCGGCCTTTCTAAAAGTAATTAAAAGCTACATAAAACTACACATAACTATTACAGAGAAGAGGAATGGAAAATACAAACAGAAAATAAAGATACAAGCGAAGGCAGCCTGCAACCAAATGCATTAAATGCACGTGTAGATTTGTAGGTTTAGAACCAAACATGGTAATCTGCAGATTCGATTATTTGGTTGCAAGCTTCCTTAAGACATTACATGATTACAAAAACAAAGAACTACTAAAACAAACACATACAGAATTTTATTTACAGAGCTTCAAGAATTCGCTTGGGCCAAAGCACCAAAGCTCTGGTTTGGAGGTGGAGGCAAATTTGTCCTTTGAAGATTGATATCTTCACTCTCAGTGCACCGAATTCAACAAACGAGGTATCTATGTTCAAGTTGGCTATCGAGGTATGTTTTGAAAATCATTTCGGTTTGATTCACGCTATATTCTTATCGCTAGGATCGACCAAATCCGGATACTTTTTTTTTGGACACCCGGTAGATTTGAATTCAGATTGTGAGTTCTGTGATAAACTAAAATCCAGAGTGCCATTTTTGATTGCATTCCGTGAAGTGTTTGCTATCTTTAAAGACTCTGCGCTAACCGACATCCATTGCACACATTCTTTGCAAACAAAATACACAACATTGTTTATGCAGGTTTCAAAGGCCCTTTGAAAACTGGAGATAGGGAAATATCAAGTTTTGGACCCTACGGATTTGTCTCTGTTGAAAGCTATAGCTGAGAGAAAATTTGCCATTGTGACAAAGCAATTAGGATTACTGGGCTTAATGATATTAGCTCCATAAGGTAAAGACTCAAAATAAATTTGTAAACAAATGGATGTTCTAGAATTGCAATATGGGATTGAACAAACTGCATTGTGGTATAGCTTCATTGTGCAGAGGATGCCGGTTAGTCACTTCTGTTGGAATAATTTTGTGGTATTTCACTAAGGTTTTGATAAATCTGTGCAAATAAGTTTCAAGTTAGGAGTAACCTATCACTGGTTTGAAAAGTTTCTATAAATAATTTGTCTAAAGTATTTTTGATCATGTAGCCATGAAATGTAGATTTTGGCTATACACGTCTTTTTATATAAGAAACTAGGATCAGGCCATAGCACTAAAAGTTCCTAATTTTAACATGAAACTTTGTCCATTTTAGTACTAAAAGTTTCTTAATTGGTCTCTTATTTTTTAAATGCAGAAGTATCAATTTGGTCACTAACATTGCTGCAGATCTATTTCTTGACATTTAAATCATCATAGGAATAAACGGTGTTCTGTCATGTTGAAAACAAAAATGGTTAGTTAAAATTGCTCAAGAATAAAGGTTCAACAATATATTTGCTATAATATCCATGCACCTAACTTTCAAAAGTTTCTCAGTACTTCTCAGACATAGTACTAGAGTTTCTTAAAATTTTGGTCATCTTAGTACTAGTTTCTTATAAACCAGTTTTTTTATAAAAAAACTTGTACATAAAAACAAACATGGTCCAATAAGGTGTCAAATCCCCCAACTGCATATTCAGCTATCAATTTAATCCTTGCAATACCACCCAAAGGTTGCAGTTTCTATCATGCAGACAATCCAAAGTCATGTATTGGGCTTCACTGAGGGGTGTATCACACTTACAAAAACGGTATGAGACTTTTTAAACAATAGGACTTTCAGATATTCTTTGCAGATTAAGAATAACTAACCCTAGGTTTTGTCAAAGGTGCGTGAGACTTTTAGAGAGTGACAATCCCCTTGGCTTATCGATATTTTGACAGTGAAGAACAAAAAATTAACTCTTACTTGTTTACATCAGCAAAGCCATGATCTAGGTCTGCCTTTGATACTCCATCCCTCATAGAGCTACGGATTTAATGTGAATGTCATTTATTGTTAGTCTTGCTAAAGATTTGCGTGTTTCTATTAGTGCTATGTTGATCAAACTGAAACCCTTCAGTAAAAAATGGCTGCAAGGAATCAGCACCAACCTGTTTACAAACTTTCAAATGTGTTAGTTAGTCATATATTCAAACACAAAAACATGGACTTTGTGACAAAAGTGTCAAGCTTTTAAAACTCAGACACTACCATCAAGATCATTAATTTTGATTTTGATTCCAGTTGCAACATAAGTTTTGGTACCAAACCTTTTCCATTTCAAATACACTTTTAGCTGCATTTTTTAGTAGAAGCTGGGATCCGGTTGATTTAGGGTATTTCGACCGTGCTGATTGCGAATTTGGCGGATCCCAAGCGGAATTCGCTAATCTATAGGCTTAATTTGCATATTCAAAATGGCTGCCGGTCAAAGAACTTTAAGGCATAGTCAACGCGCCTTCCACACCGCATAAGTTTCTAGCAAGTGGTAGAAATGATAGTATTCGCTCGCCTGATGCTCTTTCACGCTGATTTGTTCATTTTGCTTCCAATTTAACAAATTCTGATCTCTTTAGTAGCCAAATTTATTTTAACCAAATGGCCGCCTAGTTTACTGTGCGATCCTATAGCCAAGTAATTTCTAACAGTGAAAAACCAAAGTTTTACAAAAAATCAAACTAGAATCCTTCAAAACAATATATGGGATCTCTGCACAAACCCAAAACAAAACCCACAAAACCTCACCAAATGCGAACTTCAGGCTCTAAGTGAGCTTAAAACGTGCTGCAAAATTGTCCTCTGGCCGCGTGAAATGTACACGTCAGAGGCATCAAAACAACTCAATGACTCAAAAATACTACCAAAAACTAGGCAAGTACCAAACGAGAAAACACCAGGGACCGCGGAGCCGGGGGGGCTGGGGGGGCTTTAGCCCCCCCAATAATTTTCAAGATGTGGTTTTTCGATTTTTAGAAATTATGTCAAATGAGAAAATATCGACGACGGTTCATAACTAATTTCATTAAATTGTTAACACCTCCAGTTCATGCGGCATTGTGTACACGTACATAACTGTTTTTCATGCTTTCCCAAGAAACAAGGTCAGCTCAGCAAAGTCATTTGAAACGGGAAACGGTATGTGTTCTGATGATTCAGAAGAGTAGGTGTTCAATAGGCTTGAATTCCGCAATTGAAGGACTTACGTTAATAGCATCATTAACAGATTCCAATGTTACTGAGTCTAAGCAGTAAACGGAGTATTAGTTACCAGGCCCATACCACGCCTACCTGTAGGTCAAACGCAATTAAATACTTGAGAACAATTAAGTAAGGGATAGCACTCATTTTTGAAGAATTTTTCTTGAATGAAGATCACGTTCTAGCTATTGTTGTCAATTTCACTATAAAAGTTGCCAGAAATGAGAGTTTCATTACTTTCTTCACTCGCTAGATTTTGTACTTTGAATTGTGTTCATCATCATGTCGACGAAAACAGTGATTCTCTGTATTGTGCTCTTCACTATACTCACAAAATTTGCACAAGGACAAACTTACGTCCCGAACGAAAATGTCATTGGAAATGTAGTTTCCTCGTTTACCGTTGTGTCGTTCAAAAGTAAATTTTTGAAGCGCAGGCTGTTGTATTCCACAAATCATCCTGGATCGTATAACCCGACGGTAATAAGTAATCAAGAAGCACATATGATATATGGAAACATGGATGGAAAGAAGCAACAGAAGACTGGAACAACAAAGAAAATATCTGATTTCTTTTCGAAAAAGCAAGAGCCCTCAAGCAAAGGTTTGTTTAAGGAATTGAGAAATGTTTTCTTTGACAAATAGATAACGGCCAGGGAGAGGGCGAATAGAGAGACGGAGAAAGAGCGAATGAAATAGAGAGAAAGAGAAATATTTCGTTTGAACTAACCTCAAAATTAAGGAAGGATGCCAATTTTAAATTGCAGAAACAAACTGCATCATCCCAGCACGGCATGATGATTTGCCAGCAATTTGCTTTTACCAAAAACAACTTTGAATACTTTTGAGGTTCTTGTAAATTAGAAATGCATTCATTGTACATTTTGCACCCCTTCATTTGTTTTCAAGTAATCTGTTTCATTATATAACTGCCCGTAAGATAAAAATCTAAACATTTTCTATGCATTCAATCACGTCAGTTCTTTCTGCCATAACTTTGGTTAATCTACTTTCTGAAGGTCCAGATCCTCACCAGGAAGAGGCATCCAGTGCAGATCTTCGAAGTGTGACTACGTTATCAGGGATCACTCCGCAGCAAAGCAATACGTTCACTTTTAGTTCACCAAGCACTTTATCAGCGCGTACTCGGCAAACTACGGATAGACCATGGCAGCCTCGGAATTTCAATTTTCCAAAAAAAGCGTTTGGTAAACAAAATCGCTCTTTTCAACCAAACTGGTTTAGCGATTACCCTTGGCTGCATTATAGTGAAGAGAGTGACAGTGTTACTTGTTTCATATGTTCCAAGCAGAACGCAGCAGGCACTTTGATATCGGCATCTAAGAAAGAAATGACTTTTATCTCGCATAGCTTCTCGAATTGGAAAAAAGCTCTTACTAGGTTCAAAGAGCATCAAACAAGTGAGTGTCACAAATTAGCCGTGGACTTTGAAGTTAATATTCCTCAAACACACCCTAATTTTTGCGAAGTTTCTAACGAACAAGCAAAGTGTGTAATGCAAAAGAACAGAAAATGCTTAATAAAAATCATCGAATGTCTTCAATATTTATGTCGCCAAGGTCAAGCTATTCAAGGCCATTCTGATGAGGAATCGAATCTAATTCAGCTTCTTAAATTGAGAAGTAAGGATGACGGTGACCTACAATCATTTTTGGAGAAAGGAAAACGAGAAAAATATGTAAGCCACGACATTCAAAACGAACTGATTTATATAATGGCAAACCACGTTTTGAAGAAAATTGTTGAAGATATAGGATCTAGTTTCTTCTCCATAATTGCAGGCGAGTATACAGATATCAACAATAAAGAGCAACTTACAATATGCGTTCGATGGGTTGACAATGAATTACAAGAGCATGAAGACTTCCTAGGATTCTACGAGGTACCAGATATCGAATCAGATACAATCGTATCGGCAATAAAAGATGCTTTTTTAAGACTTCAGTTGTCGCTTTCTTGTTGCAGAGGTCAATGTTATGACGGTGCGAGCAATATGCTGGGGAGGAAAAGTGGGGTGGCAAAACAAATCCAGGATGTGGAACCGAAAGCCCATGCAACTCATTGCCATGCTCATTCACTAAGTCTTAGTGTGAAGGATACCACTAGTAACTGCAAGGTTTTATCTGATTCAATGAATAACACGAAAGAGATAGTAAAGCTTGTAAAACGCTCCCCTAAACGTGACAAAATTTTAGGTGAGATCAAAGAGAACATTGAAAAGGAAGGAGCATCTGAGGCTGCTGGACTAATCAAGTTAAGCGTTACAAGATGGACAATCAGAGCTGCATGTTTTCAGCGTGTCATTGATAACTACGAAGCGCTTTTGTGTCCATGGGAAGAATGTCTTTCCTCGAAGCTTGAAGCAGAGCTTCGTGGAAGAATTTTAGGTTGCCAAGCACAAATGAAGAGTTTCGATTATTTTTTTGGCCTTAGCCTTGGGCAAAGGATTTATGCCCATACAGACAATTTATCAAAAACTTTGCAAAATGAGAAGCTGTCGGCCGTCAGTGGACAGAGAAACGCTGAACTAACCAAGCGGGCTCTTCAGAGCATAAGAACTGATCAGTGCTTCCAGGCTTTCTACGAGTCGGTAATCCAGAAAAAAGAAAGGTTCCCAGCTGTTTCTGAGCCTGTACTGCCAAGGAAAAGGAGAGTACCGGTTCGTTTTGAAATAGGTACGGCCTCGGGGAATTTTCCTGAAACAGTACAGGATCATTACAGAAGAATATATTTTGAGGCATTGGATCTCATTGTTGAGGCAATCAATGAGAGGTTCGATCAGCCCAGCTTTGTTTCTTCAAAAAACCTTGAATCTCTTCTGGTTAACTTCGTAAATGCTAGCGATGTTTCGTCTCAAATGAAATACGTCGAAGAGAATTATGCCGAAGATATTAAAATTACACTATTGTTACCTCAGCTTTAAATATTCAAGGTGCTAGTAAATGATGTCAAGATAGATTGCTTTCATGATATCTGGCTGTTTCTAAAACAAATTCCAGTCGCTCAAAGATTGCTAATCAGTGAAATTGTCCAAATTGTAAGCTTTTGAGTGTCAACCCTGCTACAAGTGCAACTGGCGAGCGATCATTCTCTTTAGCAAGGCGTCTAAAAACTTGGCTTCGTTCAAGGATGTCTCAAAGAAGGTTCAACAATTTAGCAATTCTTCATAATCACAAAGAAAGGACAGACAGTATCAATAATATCGAAGTTGCAACCATTTTCATCAATAGAAACGAGAACAGAATTCGAAATTTTGGGAAATTTGATTAAAATGTAGATCCATTGACTATGTAAACTTACTCAAATAAACAGTGCTCGCGTTGTTAGGTTCTGTTATGTTTCACAGTTTAACTCTAAAGGTGTAGAGGCGTTATGTTATGTTACCATATTATCTATTTCTTAAAATGTCATAATTCCTCGAAAAGATGTTTGGTAGATGTGGTCCCCGAGCCTTTGCTATCAAATGAAAATTTGCAATACTAAACACTACACTTCAAATTATTTTCTACTTTTCTGGCGATTTAGCGACTGAAAATACAACAAATTGTTATTTCACCCGGGCGTTTCTAGGTACAAAAAGGGCGGTGGTCGCATTTATAGCCAATGTAGAGGGCGTGGTCGGAAAAATTTTTCTGGGGGCTTCGCCCCCAGACCCCCTCAAGGTTTCATCACTGCTTTTTAGCCCCCCCAATCCAAATCATGCTCCGCGGTCCCTGGAAAACACACGCTGGGCATTGAGCCCTTCCAGACAACCATCAAGTCCAAGGAATTCCTTAGCGAATCAAGAATAAAATACCTTAGGCCAGAGTCACCCACTCGTACTCCAGGATTTCTACCTTCCTCCAAAAATTCACAAAGAGGGCATACTAGAACGCCCAATTATTTCATGTCGTAGTCCTCCGGATGAAGAAATCTCTCGATCCTTAGACCATTACGTACAACCAATTGTGCGAACATTGCTATCCTGCACCAAAAACACTCCGCTTACTTCCTAACGAAACTTCTCAACTTACCTCCTAAGGAAAATTCTCTACAATTACTTAAAACTACCAAGAAACTCAATCGTAGCTTTTTTCAATGTCAACTCTCTCTTTATACCCGACATACCACAAGGGGAGGGCAATCAGACACTTAGCAGATGTATCAATATTACCGTCAAAACCTACCATTAACAATACCAACCAGTTATTACACAAATGTTCAATATCGTCTTAAAAACCCACTATTTCACTTTCAACAATGATTTCTACCTACAAATCCATGGAAAGAATGGAAACACCTTGCTCCCCAAATCATGCAAACCTTTTTTCATGCTTAAACTCGAAAAGACGATTCTCAACATCAAAAACCTTACAAAGCAAACCCTTCTGTGGTTAAGATTTATAAATGATATTTTAATGATTTGGCAACACAGCAAAAAAGAACTGACATAGTTTCACAAATCTATCAACAATATTTGAAATAACATTTCCAAGAAGCAACATAATTTCCTAGAAACGAGTGTGCTAAATTGCGTGGGTTGCGTGGGTCGCGTGGGTTGGAAAAGCTGCGTGGGTCGTGGGTCGTGGGTCGTGGGTCGTGGGACGTGGGTAACTTTGCGTGGGTCGTGGGTAAATTTACGTGGGTCGTGGGTCCTTTTTACCGATAATTTTGCGTGAGTAATCTTGCGTGGGTCAAATTTCTTGCGTGGGTACGTGAGTGGCACATTTTGCGTGGGTGGCCCTTTTTGCGTGAGTCTTATAGCAGCATAACAGCTTTCATTATCCATTCAAAGCTCGCTACTTTGTGCATTACTTCTAGATATTGAGGCTTCTGAACTCATTGCAGCGCCATGTCATCAAGCAGTTTCTTAAAATAAAGTGTTATCATGGGTATGGAGGGGCACTGAAATCTTTAACAGTGCAGAATTTAAAGCAGTGAGACATTCCGATGACATGGCAGGGTTAAACGACAACAAAAACAAATTTCTGTCCGCTTCAAGCAAAGTTCATCGAACAAAGCATGAATAAAACGGTGATAAGGCAACCATTGATTAATCTATATAGTCGATATCATAAACTATGAGCTTAAGTATTTGCACAATATTTGCAGGTAAAATAATTATAAAGCTGAATTTATGGCACAGATTTAAAAAGCTCGAAATTTTTTCTTAAGTGATCCAAAATTGAGACGATGTTCCAAGAAGAACGTTCTTACTTTTTCATGACAAAGCATTCTCAAACCACCAAAAATCCACTTTTGGTAAGGCTTGTCCTAAGGACAATTAGATGCCACTGACTTCTTCTTCTACTGAGGAGACTTATGATGAAATATTTTAATCTGAGGACACAATTTTTTAACATAAAGGCTCACCATCATGCTTTTGAGACGAATGATTAGGCTGACTCTTCTACCGGGTGTCTCAAAAAAAAGTACCCCCTTTTGACTGGAAATAGGAACGAAGCGATAAGATATCATTACTCTCCGAGTAGTTAGCTAAATTTATCAATCTTCAACTTAGATTCACATACCTTGCATTTAAGAATCGTCCACCAAACACCAGAGATAAAGGCTTGCAACGACAAAATTTACGGTGCACCCAAAACCAGAGGTTTCGTAAAAGGGCCTAGCCATGATTTGTATTATGGATCTTTTCCAAAGCACCTGTAAACTTTAACTTTCAGTTTTTCGCTTTTGAAAAGAATAGAAAAGACTCGTGGAAATCGCCCTGATTAAACAAATATAACAAAAATGTGGTAAGAATGATGAAGTCGTGCAACATCTCCCAAATTAGCATGCATGGGTTCCTTTTCTTCTTCTTTCACACTTGGAGTGGAATGCGATGCGCAGATTGATTCCTCAAAGGAATAACTATTTGTAGAACAATTGAAGCATTTAAAGGTATAATTCTTTTCAATGGAGAAAGCTAAAGGTCAAAGTCGAAATTCCTGTGCAACATGCCTGTGATAGCAAATGATGGCTAGGCCCTTTTACAAAACCTCTGGTTTCGGGTGCACCATAAATTTTGACTTTGCAAGCTTGTATCTCCAGTGTTTGGTGGCCAATTTCTAAATGCAAGGTATGTGGATCTAAGTTGAAGACTGATAAATTTAGCTGTCTACTCGGAGAGTAATGATATCTTATCGTTTCGTTCCTATTTCCCGTCAAAAGGGGGTACTTTTTTTTGAGACACCCGGTAGGTCTTCAGATAAAATGGTTTCTAGATTTCTTATCATAGAAAGAGTGAGAACGATATCAAGAAGGCCAAAATGAGACTGATGGTGCGCAATTTGTGATCTTTACAAGCCTAGTAGTTCTTGCACAATGTGATTTGCTCAGTTGTGATTCGCTCCGAATGCATTTCCATGCAAGTGCTTTTCAAGTGCCAAGACCATTTTAGTGGAAAACATCATGCAACTCAGACCCTATTCTGATCTCTTCTAGCAAACGAACAAGCAACATAACAAAAAATCTAAACTTTATAACTGTAAAAAGGCCAAACTTTACTTTTAAAAATATAATGACAACTACTGTAGCTCAAAGAATCAATACGATGTGGAACTGCACAGAAGAATTATCAATAAAACATTAATCAATCATAACAGCTATAAGTAATACAAAATCTCATTCAGGAGAGATTGGAACCAACAATTCGTATATCATTGGCTCTTTTACGCAAAACCATGTTCGGAGAGTGAGTCCCAGCCCAAATGATTCTTCGAAACAACTTGAACAACTCCTCAACGTATATATTTCATCACCAACTGAGCCATGAATCGAATTTTTAACCTACGATCATTTTAATAGCAAAAAGCAAATAGACCCAAATTGCACTATAGGCCCTAATTATCTCTCCTTACCCTAAATGCTTTACACAGCTCATGTAACTTTGAGGACACTTTCTTTCCACAAGAAAGAAGAACTCGTGGATTTCAAATGAATGTCTTCTTACTTTATAGCTTATAGCTTTGTTCCTTCATCTCTCTTTCTCATTCATGAACACAAGCTAAGTAATTAGAATTAGTATAAGGTTTTTAGATTCATAAACAAGCGCAGAAGCAGTGGCGTAACGGAGCAACTAGAGGCCCTTAGTAATTTGCTACGCAGGGGGCCCCCTGAGGCGGCAGATAGATCAACAAAGTTCGCCAAATTTCCAACATCAAAACAGTGTTTTTATCGGCAAAATCAACTTGAGCCCAGCACATCAAAACCTTCATAACCGGCCTATATGGAAGTATTTTAATGATGGCACGTTTGCACAAGAAACATATTCGGGACAGTGGCTGAAACTGAATGATTGCGAAGCGAGCTACATTTGGGGTAGCCCATCGGGAAAATTTTTTGAACCATGCTCTTTAGAATATCAGGAAAAGCATCTTTCGTTGAGTTTTCATCATCAAATGCAGAAAAAAGGATAGTGGTCGACGACATGCTTCCCAATGGAACATTTAAAAGTTAAGTTCAGGTATGAAATGAATTTTGGTAAAGTCATCCTCTAAAACGTTCATATTCGCTAGAAGGTAGCAAGGCATTTTTGAAAAAAATTTGCAATTTACACCACTTATACCAAACTAAACTTGCATTTAGTTCAATTCACTGCGGTGTTCAATTCACCAGAAGTCTTTGGGTCTCTTTAGAGGGGCGCTAAAGAACTCAGTGCGAATCAACACGACATGTTGTTTCGCCAAAGCTACATCAGTACATTACTGAAAATCGTAAGGGGCCCCTTGGGGGCCCCTAAAGCTCGGGGGCCCTTAGGAGTTGCTCTAACCCCAACCACCGTGCGTTATGCCACTGCGCAGAAGCATCAACGACTAGAAGCCATGCACAAAGTAGCAAGCTTTGAATGGATGATGAAAGCTGTTATGCTGCTATGAGACTGACGCAAAAAGGGCAACCCACGCAAAATGTGCCACTCACGTACCCACGCAAGGAATTTGACCCACGCAAGATTACTCACGCAAAATTATCGGTAAAAAGGACCCACGACCCACGTAAATTTACCCACAACCCACGCAAAGTTACCCACGTCCCACGACCCACGACCCACGACCCACGCAGCTTTTCCAACCCACGCGACCCACGCAACCCACGCAATTTAGCACACTCCCTAGAAACTAACGTAGAAGTGAACAGAATAGGCCAAGTAGAAAGTACAACACCTTTTGTCCAAAAATTTTCCCCGATTGAACAGTTCCAGAAAAACAACCATTGTCCCGTTTTGAATGATGTAAAAGCTATCACTTGCTTAAAACTCAATTTGGATCCACATAACCCTTTTTGACTTCCTGCTCATCAAAGGACCTCCAGAATGTGGATTTTCCAAAAATCTTATGGTTGACAAACCTTTGAAAAGGTGGAAATTCTAGGAGATATTTTCCATTCCTTCCACGTTTTACATAACAGCATACAACCGCCTGCCAATGTCACAGATTGGTAGTTAACCACAGCAATATCCTAAAGTGCAGACCACACAACATTGTTTGTTTAGCATACGTTTTCTTTGAACACGAAGCAAAATAGTGCTTCCAGGGAGCAAACAGGCAAATGTGAGTTTTCTTGGGACCCTTTATGGATCAGCATCAAACTGTTGGGATAATTTTTAAGGGCAGAAATTTTGTGGATATTGAGCGGTAGATTTGGCAATCTTACTGATCTATCACTCTTTCTGAACTTTTCAGATGTTCTGTTTTCAGGAAAGTATTTATAGAAAATCAATGCGTGCAGATACAGAAATGAAACAAATACACAGATCTAATTTAGAAATTGTATAATAGACTCCTTTTATAAATTTTCTTAAATAACGGGGAATTTCGATAAAATAACAGCTTAAATAGGGAAACATTTTTGGCACACCCGGTATACAATAAGCCAACTGATACATGTGCATTGCTTCGTTGCCAATCTTTCTATCATGAACAGTCAAAAATATGTCTAACCTTTTCACAAGTCTTAAGGCTGATTTCCACGCAGTAGCATTTTCCGAGCGGACGGGAAAGTTTTTGTTTGGATGAGAAAATGTTTCTTTGATTTTGAATAGAATGTCAAGCGTGACCAACGTTTGAATATTGTTCAAGAAAAGTCTCTTAGCTCTTTCAAAACTTTGCATGGAGTTCCTTAAATTTCGGCCATCCTGGTACTGGTATGTTATAAACAAGTTTCTTATAAAAACCAATACAGAATAAACTGTAGCCGCAACATGAAAAACCAGCATGTTGTGAAAGCTAACCAGCAGAATAGAAAGTTAGAAGTATTGCAAAGTCTCCAATGATTCTGTTAAAATCAGGAGTTTTACGCGCAACTACCAACGATGGAGATAAAATTTTCGTCAACATAACTGCGATTATAACTCAAACTAAGAAAACTATGATGTTGCAGTTCACAGCATGAAAAACGTGCTATAAAAACGGAAGTAACACGTCACTCGTTCATAACAAAACAATAGGCCTATTTTTCGCATATTCTAACAATTTCTTTGACCAGGTGATCGTAACTGTTCACGACAAAGGTGAAGCTTTTTTTTCCACCAACGCTTCAAATACTTCAAATTGACAGTAATCTCTAATTTCTTTCCTGGGATTGCCCAGTTTCAATATTTTTTGGCCCTGGTACCCAGGGTTACATCCAGGCAAAATCTTAATTTCATAGTATGTTATAATTCCAAATGACGCATGCATACCTCTCACTTACAAGAAACCCAAGATTAAGCTCTAAAAATGCAATTCTGATTTGAAGAAGTGTCGAGACATCTGTCCATTTCTCATGTCTATTACCACTTCATGGAGGCCAGCCTTGTGAAAGGACTATCACTGCCCTCTTTCAAGATGTCAACAATCTCAGTACTCAAATTATCTCACAAAGTTTTCCTATTTTCCTCTCTTTCTACCCATCTTCCAACACTTTGATATAAAAAGTTGCATGATGAAAATTTTTTACATTTACTTCTGGGGTCTTGGGGTCCGGGGTCCGGGGTCTGGGGTCTGGGGTCCTGGGGTCTTGGGGTCCAGCGAATGGAACATGCCTGATTTTCCTTCGTTCTTTGCATTTTGCCTGAGGTGCCCCGGTTTGGCTTATCTTTACTAAGCCAGGAGGAAGATTCTTGAACAACTCTTATTTTGAAAGGCACTAGATATCTGTGACTTCTATTACCCAAGAAGGCTCAAAGAAAATCATCAAGCACTTTTTCGCACTGATAAATGTTCATTCAAGTTTCCGATCTGGCCGGTTTCAACTTGTTTTTTTCATTTGTCTCGACTTCAAAAGACTGTAAAGCTTTCAATTTCTCCATCCTTGTTTTCTCGTAAATAGAAGGGAAGCAAAGCAGAGAAGTTGAGTTTATGGCAACATCAAAAGAGCCATGTATATTGAAATTTTTGATAGAGCAGAAGATAAAATGATACAAAAATGAGGAGTTAATAATGAGAAATATAAATGATGAAAATGATGGAAAAAACAAGAGAGGGTAATGCCAACCCCCCCCCCCCAAGAGCCCACAACGAATAGTCGCTATGTTGTGAAACATTATTTTGCGGTTGGTGACCAGGCCAGTGTCAGTGTGTTGTTGTTTATCAAGAAATTAAAGAAAGTATAATAGTTATATAGGTATCAGTAAAATTAAGATGCAAATCCTCAGCCGATGTCCTGTCACCACAGGGTCCTCTAGGTGCCCCCAGGAGTTCAAACCGACCTTAGGCATTCCATTCCGTATTCCATGCTGCACTTTCCCCTGATGTTAGCCTGTGCGCAGGCTATACGCATTTGTTTGTAGCGACTTTTCATAACACAGGAAACAAGGGGATTTAAGGACCATTTCTCACGGGGCCAAAGGAAAAGTGATAAAAGCCCGGCTGGGACATGTATTCATAATAAGATAAGAGCTCGCGTCAAGACATTTCTCCATAACGACAGAAAAGCTGCTGAAAGATTATTGCAAATATCAAGTACAATAAAGAGCTGCATTTACCCCAAAGGGTGATTACAAAGTTCAATTCGCAAATGGGTTGATGAAAAATAACATACCTCAGTTTTAGGTCCAAAGTTTAAGTATTATTAAGAGGCCACTTAGTTCAATTCGAGGCTTCAGCAGGTTGATTGTGATAGTGATCATGATTTCGATTGAAATTCTTGATTAAAAGATGATCACATTGAACTTTGCAGGATGCGTAGAATAAAAATCACAGGAACAGGAAACTGTCGCCTTTCAAAATATTTTATTTCTTAACAATTGTCTCGTAAGAATGCATTCCTTGTGCTTGACCAAGGACCTTATAAGTAATAATGCTGGTTCCAAACAATGATTCAGACAGCATTTGGCTCTGGGAAACACCCAGATGAGCGCTTGCTTGCAAACGTCATATCCTGATAGTTTTGTAGCGGCATTGTTGGACACAAAGCAACAATTAGTTTGTTTGCTACTGCACAAGCAAAGCATTGCTGCACCAACAAGAGAAATGATGTTGAAATCAAAATCACAACAAAGCTCAATTGTTGTGACTTCAAATGATTTCGCCAGGTAGGAAAAAAGTGCATGCGGATGACTTCAGAAATTTCTCAAACATGAAGCAAATAGATTTCCGCTGAAAAATGTATGAGATTTCCCAGAGACTGATTTGCAGCTCTGGCCTAAAAGTGCAGTGTTTACAATTGATTCAGTTTATGTTTATTTACTGTGCTCTCGCAAACATTTCAATTGCAAAAACAAGCGTTTTGAAGCTTTTTGAATAAACGGTTAATCTAAATGACGTTCAGGCTATAATTTAGGGAAATGTAATTGGGCGAGTATGCAGCAAAAATCCAATTCCAATGTGGTGAGATGTGCAAGAACACTTGAAGAAATCAGGAAAATTGTTCTCCAATTGTCAAATGCTACTTTTGCATGTTATCACAACACAACATTGCTGATGACATCAACTGAGAGGTCAAAGCAATCGTTCTTTGAATCATGAGTATTAGATCAAAATCATACATCATGACCACAATCACAATCAGCCTGTAGCCTCACAGTGAGCCTCTTAATAATGCTTGAACCTTGGACCTCAAACTGAGGTATGTTATTTTTCATCCACCTCGCAAATGTTTCTTCTGGGATCTGTAAATGTTTCTTCTGGGATATTGGGATCAATCATCAGCCACAGACATGTGATTACAAGAGCGTTAAATGGTTTGTGAAGGATATAAGCCTTCATTCGCACAGAGCTGAAAAATCTAAGTATAGCCCATTGAAAATGATGGTCCGCACGTGTTGTTAATGATCGATCAGTCATCTCTGGTTAGCTGGTGAATGGGCAAAGCAGAAATCCAGGAGAACAGATGAAGAGAATCTGGGACCACTCTTGCAATCAGGATAAAATTGAGCAAAGGAGGATTGCTACATTTAAACTTATTAGCCTTAGATTTTACTTCAGTCATGCCAGTAATCTCTTGAACAGTCCTTGCCCCTTGCATCCTTTACATCATTAACCATGCAAAGGCAGCGTTGTAACAATCTTCAGAAGGACATTTGCAACACAAGCATGAAAATCTTGAGGAACAGGAATTTCAAGTCACCACCAGGGCAATACTCAAGAAAGAGAGAGTCCTTTTTAGATAGGGGGATGTCTGGAGCAGCTTTGCGTCTTCTAAAACGGCTGGTGTAATCTGCATAATCCAGGTTGCATAATGGAGGTTGCAGGTAATGTTTTATGGCCAAGGGCTGCATGGCTGTACCATGGGGCCACCTTCTTGATGGCACAAAACTTGTTAGTTTCACGGGGTTTGGTTTCAAAGCCTAACAATTGATATAAAAAATTTATCTCCTGTCTATGTTTTTCTTTGTCAAAGTTTCTTATGGAGCATGAAACAAATTTTGGTAATTAGAGAAGATTCTGATTACTTTGCTCACAAAGTCCAACTTTTTGAGCTTGAAGTAGGGAGCAACTAACACAAGGGCATTTCATTGATTCCCAAAAAATCACGGGGGTAACTACATGGCATTGCTACATCAAAGAGATATTTCGCTGCTTGCGTCAAGGAATCTCAAATACAGCAATGGTATGAAATGTTTGAAATGCTGCGGTTGTTTGAGACAATAAAAGAATAGCGAGTTTACGATTCATGACGCGCCACTGGAAGACGCGCCTGGGAGGACTAGGAACTAGCGCGGCCCACGCGTCCGGCTTCATCACAAAGCGTCTTCGTCTGTTTCACAACGCAATTTCGAAGTTTCTACGTCGTGAAGGCAACGCAGCAGTTTTTTAAGTAAGTATGGCTTTTACAGTCCTCAGGATGTCGAATTTCAACAAATCAACAATTGCTTGTTACAGCTGTAGCTTCTAAAAGTAATTTTCTTGCAATTTTTGCCACTTTCTAGGCTATCCAATTCGAGTGAGTTTGCTGGTGAAAATGGCGTCCCAAGGATCTGAAGTACAAGTCCAAGAACAGCGAAAAAAGGCACAAACGTTCGTAATTTTAACTGAAACTCACGTATTGCTTGCATTTGATGTTGTTTTAGTGCATAGCCACTAGGGTCTCTAGGCTACTTGATAAATTTACAAGTTTATTTTACCTGGTTTATTAGTTTGCTTTTACGTGGGCCTACTTTTCAACCTCGAAGGCAATTTCCTTGCAGTCAATGCTTCCTGTATTGCTCTCACCCATGTAAATAGATGCAGGCAGGGTTTTTAAATCAAGGAAAACAACCCAACAATATCTGCCTTAGCTGTGAAACAAATTTGATAAGTTGAGGGACTGATTGGCATTTAGCAAAAAAATTTGTTAGTATATAGGACTTTTGACTATTTCCTGTGGAAGTTTTTGAGTTGTTTTCTTATAACCATGGATGAAATGGAATTTATGAGAAGGGAAATTATGCATATTGGACAAGCAATTTTATACAAAGCAAAACATCAGCTTTAGTATTGAAATCTTGATTTTTCCATGAGATTAATACATGGCAAAATCTTGGAAAAGGTTCTTTGAGAAGCCCACAAATAATGTTTAAACTTCTAGAATGCCCATTTAGAGACTTTATAACAGATGAGAATTTTGTAAAAGAAGGTTGTTGTATGTTGGTTATCAACCTTTTAGTAACAATTTTCAAACTGTAGTTGTTATACGGTTCTTAACAGAATGCCATTGATCACAGATGTGTCCTTTCTTTGTTTTTTTCTTGCCATATCCATTAGATTGCTTTCACCCTTTTCAATTAGGCAAAAAATGATCTGGACAAATCAGCATGACATCCTCTTATGCCGAGAAATTCTTGTTGAAGAACCTTATAAATTTAAACATGGCTCTCGTGAACGTGGTCAGTGCTGGGATAGAATTGCAAATGCATTGAGTCGAATTGAGAAACCCCGTTTTATGGTTGATCAGAGGTCAGTAAGAGATCATTTTATGAAGCTTGAGAAAAATCACAAGCGCAAGATGGCTGCAGAAGAAAGGGCAAGTGGAATAGACCCAGAACATACAGAACTGGACGAGGCTCTCCAGGATATAGTTGAAAGGACTGAGGGTGCACAGGATGAGCTTGCACAAGGGGAGGAAAGGAGGGAGAGGAATGCAGAGAAAGAAAAAGAGACAGCAGAGGATGTGAGAAAGAGATCAATGGAGAGACTGTCCCAAACTAGAGAAAGAGAAAGCCCCGAGAGTGCAAAGAAAAAGAGAAAATGTAGCAGCCCAGGGGACACAGTGGAATATTTAAAAGAAAAGAATGAACGAGAATTGGAGATCAGAAGGGAAGAAATAGAATTAAAAAAGAGAGAGATGGCCTTGAAGGAGAGAGAGGCTGAGAGAGAGTGGGAGCTAAAGAGATAGGAGCAAGATCTGAGGGAAAGGGAAGTGGAACAGAGGATGAGAGACCAAGAAGCAAGGAATAAGAAGGATCAAGACATGGTTGCCATATTACAACAACAACTGCAGCAGCAGCAGGCCATGTTCCAACAAATGCAGCAGCAAAATCAAATTTTATTTGAGTTAATGAAAAATACTTTAGAAAAGAAATGAGACATGAATTATTCCTTCTTTTGTTTGATTTCAACAATTTTGTTTCTGTATTTCAGTCAAGTGCCAATTTTATTTTCATTGTTGTTTTTTACAAGATAAATCAAAGATTTCAGCATTCTTTGGTACCAAAGTTGTTTGCACTTCATTGGAGTCTTTCTAATCTTGCAAAAAAGTCAAACAAGGAAAATTTTGCATCCAAGGTTAAAGATTGGAACTTTTGTTTTGGTCAAAGAACATTTTTGGACCTCTCCCTCATAAGTAAACAGAACACTTTAATTGCATGCACAGGGTACTTTCTGTTTGGACAGTAAGAAAGAAACAACTCAGAAAATGCTGTGTGAGAAACTATCGGTCCACGCTCAATGGCAATGGTGGTAGCTTTTAAAAAAGCTGTTTTATCTGTGTTCTTCTTTGAGGACATATTGTCTTCTTCTTCAAGTCATCAGGTCTTCATTGGGAACCTACAGGAAATACTCGTTAAGTGCTGGTGGCTGCAAATCAAAGAATGCTGATGTTGTATTGCCATAAAGGCAAGTAAGTGCATTTCTCATCAGGGCACTGACAACATAGAATTTGCCAACAGAACTTAGACCAATCTTGAGGTTCTTCTTGAAGTCCACAAACTTGAAGTAGTTGACTATGTCCCCAAATACCCATTCCACTGACACTCGAACCTGGCTCATCGATTGATTGAAGTCTTGCTCCTCAGGGGTTAGGACTGCTCTTCTTGCAAAAGGGCACTGCAGATGTAGGCGATGAGGATAGGCAGGGTCTCCATAGATGCACAAAGCCTGACCAGTTGGTGAGAATGAATGCTGTTCCAGTTGCTCCAATAGGCCTGACATTGCCAACATTCTGCTATCATGTCGTCTACCCTCAACAGGACCATACAAGTTGGCAATCATTCCATTGGGGGTCACAACAGACTGGAACTTGATGGCATGCACCCTTTTATGGCCATTGTAAACTGCTCTCTGGTCACGCTGTGGTCTGCAAATTGGCCTAACTGTCCCATCAACAAAGCCCCAACAGTTATCAAGGGCAGCACCTTTATTGTGAACGGCTAGTGCATATAGCTGGAGGTTTTCAGGAGAAAGCCAGGGCTGGTCAAGTTCTTGAAGAAGGTGGGAGTACCTGTCAAATAGATCATCAACCATCATGTTAGTGATCATGCAAAGTTGAGGTACAGGCCTACCAAATCTTGGAACCAGGTCAGCATATCTGCAGGGCTATGTGAATCGTTTCAGGCACACACATAGAGCTTCAACAGAGTCTACAACCAGCCCATTGTAGCATCGGTAAACTTCAGGAAGGCCAAAAGCATGGACAAGATTGTAGATGTCGTCTTTCTTGAACCGAAATTCAACTTCACACTCATCGTCTCTCATGTCTTCCAAACTGAATCGTTCGTATTTCCAGTAGGGAAGCCCAGTGTGCAAATTACGAGGTCTATTTGCCTCATGCAACAGGAAAAGATCTTCGTCGTTGATAACATTGGCATCATTCATAAGCAGAAGTGCTTCCTCCAATTTCGAAGTATGTCTGAACAAATTTCTATTTTGGCGCCAAAGTCAGCGCCTCGTCGCGGTTCGTAACTTCTTGCGCAGCATTGGGGGACGACGCGCTGACCGCGCTCGTTTCAGGCCCCTGCGCTGCGTCCTCTTGAGCTGCGTCGTGAATCGTAAACTCGCTAATGAATTGCAACGGATGGTTATAGCGTAATAACCTTCGTGTCTGAATGCAGAAAAGGAAGGTTTCATGAGGTCCCGGCTGTCTACTTGTTTTGATTTCAAAACAACATTTATTGAAGCTTGAAGCGGGCTTGAAGCCTTTCCAAAGCCTTTACATCACTCAAGTGCCTGTTGAGTAACATGATACAGGAAATGAGTGAAAAAAGAATTAAACTATGTCAAGGGTTTCCTTTATGAAAACAAATAGTTTTTTAAGCTATATTTTCCCAGTACTGGTGTTTCTGAATTTTTTGGCGATCTGAGAGTTTAGTTTCTTATAAGCAGTTTCTTATATAACAAATACGTGTACTTCAAAACGCAAAAGATACACAGGAAATGACAAAATAACAACTCGCTCTAACAAAATACCCCTTCTTACAACCGGCTGTAGATCAATTGTCTTCTTTTGATGCCCGGATTTAGAAAAGATGATACCCGGGCAGGAATGCACATCCCGTCAGGGAATTTCAGTCGCTGCAAAAAGCCTTGCAGCCATGCGACAGATTATTAAGAGGTTAAGGGGTTGAGGCCACCGATCATTTTCAATAATTAGCCCGACAACAACACGTCTTTCACCAACAAAATTCAAAGTTTTTTTGTAAAATTATTTTCTTTAGATTCACCCCTCTACCAAATTTGGGCCATTCCCTTGGACAAAAATAATGCCATAAAGTATAGCCCTTCCTAACACAAGTTGTCAAAAGTTATGGGTTAAAATCTCAGCTTACCTGGACAAACAATTTGGGATTGGTCCATCATCTTTGTCAAGGCAAATGTATGAATACTCGTATGTTTAGATTTTACCATTTTCAAACATTTCATGGGTCAGACATTTTTAGTGCCTGAAAGTGTTCTGTTGAAGATGTCCGAAATTCCCTGAAAAAAACATCCAAAAAATAGTTGTCCAAAAACATTTAGTCCAATTTTCATTAGTACGAATTGTTATGCTTTTACATAACTAAAACGATCATTTACTGCGGTTGATGTTGTTTCCCGTCCTTTTAATGACAATGCTGTTGTTGTTGCTGCCGCAAAACCTTTTCTCACGTTTACCCCCATATGTTTAAAACCTTGCTCAGTCGCTAGCTAAAAATGCCCGGGCACTATTCCAAATATGGGCAAAAGAAAGTTATGCGGTGCTTGCCATGGGTCTCCTAAGAAAAATCGGATATTTGCGTACCCATAAGTTTTTTACCAGTAGTATGGGTTTGCTTATAAGAAGACCTGCTTGAGAAATATGACTTTCTGCAAAGTCAGCCAACGACCGAATTTCAAATTTCAAAATGGCAGACGGGATGAGACTTGCAGCGAGCAATAAGGCTCAAACAAAATCAAGGAAATCAAAGGGAATACCCACAAAAACAGGCAGGTAAGGATTTTAATCCATTTGAGAAGTATGATGGACAATTCTGAAACATTCTTCACGTGTCAGAATCGCCCATGGTTGTTCTAGGCTTGTTCTTGGGTTTTTCTGCCTGTTCTTACATTGTTCTTGGTTTGTTCTTTGGTTGTTCTGCCTGTTCATGCCTTGTTCTTGGGTTGTTCAGGTTGTTCTTGGGTTGTTCTGGGGCGTTCTGTCTTTTAGTAACGAGGTTTTTTTTAGACAGATCTCTTCTGCAAGGTTAAAGGGTGCAAGGTTAAAGGGAATGTTTCTTTTAGTGTGCGAGGGATGGCAGGATTTAAATTAAACATATTGTTGGCTATCTTTCAGTTTTGGTAGAGACAAAAAGTGCTAAAAGCAGCTAGAAGATTTTTTTATTTAATCAGCAATAAAAGCAACACCATTCCAGAAGAATTGGAAACATTTTGTACCTCACTACTCACAATGATACAACAAATCAAGAACTTAAATGAAGAAGAAACTTGTAGCAAGAGGTTCCCAAACTGGACGCACTTCCCAAGAGATAGAACAAAAAACAGATATTAGAAAGAACAAAACAATGAGAAAATGTCTGAAACACACACAGAATGGCACAAGAGCACACCACCAGTTATCCCTCGAAAATTCAAACTAAAGATAATCAAAGGAGAAAATGAAGCATCTACAAAAGTTTGAATGGAAATAGTAGTCGACAAAATGAAAAGTGAAGCTATTGACTGCCAAATGTACCAAATTATTGATCATCAATTCCCAGACCAGGAGAACCTTCAAGCAAAGTATATGTCATATTGGACAGAACAATGCCGGCTGGAGGAAGAAAAATTGCAAGACATCTTCCAAAAGTAAAAGAATGGTTTGAAAACCTTGAATTAGAAAGAGACACAGAAAGTACCAGAAACAACGATAGCAACAAGAGCAGTAACTTGGAGGGACAGAAAAGGAACAATAAATTCAGTAGAGCACCTAAAGATTTCTGCAGTCCAAACCAACATGCCAGTTACAGCCAAGCCAGGGTAAGGTCCAGCAACATCAACATGACCAACAAAAATGACAGAACAAACGAGTACTTTGGTTACAACACCAATCAAACAGATAAGGGAATACCAGACACCAACAGGGAGGAGTACATAAGAGGAACAAAGGAACCTGAACACTGCAGCTATGACACACCGCCCATAGCTATCACATAAAAATTACATCACAGAAGAGATAGGTGATAAATTTCCTACAGAAGCACACAGAGCACTCAGTGATTCTTTTTTACCCCAAAGCCAACCATGGAAGAACAGAAAGTAACATCAAATGCAATGGAACAATCTTTGGGTAGCGACAATAAAGAAATTGCCAGGCCCAAATTGATTAACACTTCAGGTAAAATTATAGACAAGGACACTATAAATGCTTTCATCAGTTATGGTCTGAAATTTACACCACTACCTCTAAGTAATTTAATAGAATCAAGAACAGATATGCAAGACTTTTGTCAAGGGTTATGTCATTTTGCTGAAAACCCCATTACAGAAGATAACAGTGTCGCAAAAGCAGGAAGCACACTTTGCCCCATGAGAAATTATAATCTTATATTTGACACACATACACATTTTTGTTAAAATAGCTCCTAGAGGCAGGGGCGGATCCAGCAAAATTTTTGACCGTCTTACAAGCGAGCGCAAAGAGCGAGCAAATCCAGCGAAGCCTCAAGCGCAAAGCTTGAGGAGTCCGGGGGTCCGGGGATGTAGCCCCCGGAAAAATTTTTGGGGGTCATGCCCTTCAGATCCTCGGAAAACGCCCTATTTGCTAAATGAACTCTAAATCCTGTATAATTTCCTAAATGGTAAAACCAGTTTTAGAGGTATCAAATGATGCGAAAAAAGGATAAAAAATGCGGGCTCCGCATTAGGGCATTTGGTCGTTGCAATGCCAAACTGATGTACCTTCTTTGCACAATTGTTCGGGGTCTGCAACCAACAGAAGAATCTTTTGTAGAAACATTCATGAGCACAGCAAAAAATACCAAAATTTCCCCATAGTTCTTGGATGGAAATTTAAGGGAAATGGACAAGTTTCTATGGGAAATTGAAGGGAAACGGAAATTTCCATTTCCCCTTTTGGAAATTATGGGAATTGAGTCCGTTTCCCCAAAATTTCCCCAGCAAAAAATGTGGTGAAATTTCATCATTTTTTGCAGTGGAGTGACTGAATTACTTTGTACAAAGCAACGCTGTTCTTGACTGATAACTAAAACTCTTCGAGAAGCTTCAGCTGCAATGTGTTTCTTCAAAATTTCTGAAGCAAAACATTTCAACTTGTTTGAGACTGCTACTGGCAAAGAAGTGCTTTATTCAAAATGTGTTGCTGCTTACTTTCTAAACCCAGCTCTAACCCCAGACGAAGCTGTTAGTTTCAGATGAACCAGATCTTAAGCCAAAGGCCTGTTATCATTCAAAACGCAACCACTGTGAAGAAATTTACACTCAGCTCGATGGGAACTGTTATACTGATGCCAAACCTGCATTTTCTAGTAGAAACACCTACAGCATGATTATGGCTATGATTTAAATTGCTTTTGTACCATCCTAAGAGCAAACCATAAAAGCCTTTGCCCCAAGGCATTGTCAAAGTTGGTTGGTAATAACCCATATTCCACAAAAGTAACTCTGCCTCCTGTGTTGAAAACTTTTCAGGGCCTCAAGCTACATGCTAACTGGATAATTTACACTCATATCAAACAACTCATTCCCATCATGAAAGACAGAACCACTGAGCATGGTCCTCAGAAAACAAAAGGTTTTCTCATTTGCAAATATATCAAGGCAATGGATAGGAGCTACATAAAATCAGAATGAAGGTAAAGCCAATATAAGATTACAGAAACCAAAGAAAAAGTTATTAGGCTACTGAGAAACTGCACTGACATGCATTCCTTCCCTCATGGTCCTACAATGTATGATCACTTCATGTGAAAGTCTTTAATCCAACCATTGAAAATGATTTTTGACTCAATTTATAAATAATTATGCTATTCAATACCACATACCATAAGGAATAGTTGAAGAATATAAGCAATTCTTTACTACCCTTACAGGGGGACAGTATTCCAATATTCATTCACACAGGAATGTACAAGGAATGCACACCAGTTTTGAGGAAGATTTTGGCAAGAAGAAACTTCTAGGACACTAAGAAGTTTTATCAGGAATTTCTGGGGTCAGGTCTCGTTTCATTACAATCTCTTGTCATGTTATGTTTTATGTAATTTTTGATGCTATGCAATGAGCAGAAAACCATTTTACTGTTCTGTTTTAGGATAGACTATTATTTTTCAATTATTTCACAGTGAAAACACATAAAAAACTTGTTGCAATCTGAGATTGGGTTTTGACATTTTACACATTATCTGGCATTGGATGACAACAGAAATCCTTCTGGTTACCTCAATGTGATTTATTAAGTATCCCTGTTGGCCCTCCCTTATTACCAATTTAGGTATAAAGTGTCATCATACCTTGCAAAAATATTTGTTCAGTTTGTAAATACAGCCTGACAGACATGACATCTATCATATTCTACAGTCTGGCCAAAGGGTCTACCCCAAGAACCATTCTAATATGCCAATACCAATTCTAAAGCTAGAACTTGTCATAACTGAAATCTGATCCCGAACTTAGCCTTGAGCGTGCCCCTGTCCATAATTGTCATATCCCTAAGGTTGAGGTTTAACAACAACAACAACATCTGATTACTGGCGAATTGAGATCATAGATCATTTGCAATATTTTTGCTTTGCTACCCCCAACCCCACAGGATTATATCATTCAAATCATCCAGAATAAGAATATTCAAATAATGAATTATCTAGCTGGAAAAATGCTTGTACCAAGAGTTGATTGGATTAAATAATCTTACAAAGAATAACAATCACGTAATCAAAGAAAGTGACCAAGAAGGGCCCTGTGTAATCATGGACACAACGTTGTATCGTTTTAAAACGCAACAGATTTTGGAAGAGATAGATACTTACAAAAAACCATATGCAAACATAGAGCAGCAAATATTGAAAAAGATTGAGAACCTAACTAAAACACACAAGTAAGAATTAACTGAGAAAGAAGTCAACTACAAGTCTACCAAAAGTACATAAGAGTAAGAAGATAAATGTAGCAATTGAAAAAACCAAAAACTTAATACATTTCAGTCACACAGCGACAAGATTAGACCTTTAGACCAATAATAGCTGGTCCAGTTTGTATTACAAGCAGACTGAGTGATTTCCTACACATACTCCCAAAGAGGGGTTTCCACTTGTGCAAATGTGGTTGTGCGACCCGTGCGATCGCTCGATGGCAGTCGCGCAAACCAGTAGCGCGACTGCGCGACCAAGGACCTGAGCATGCGCATTAAGAAGCCATTGCAGAATCAAAGCAATTTGATTGGCTCTGCTCTTGCTGGCCGCAAAAAAAGTTGAAGTGAATCCAACTTCCAAAATCAGTTGTGCGATCGCCGAAGACTGGGGAATCTTCATCATTGCAACAAACTACGCATGCCCAGACGACTGGTTGCGTGATCCAGGGACCAAATTCGCACAAGTGAAAACCCGCCTTAAGGTTGTACACAGTCCTCTACACATACTCCTACAACTGTATACAGTCCTCATTAACCCTATTTTAACCGGGGGGGGGGGGCGTTTTTCGCCCCCCCCCCTCCCGAACTTTCTTTAATAGCTCCTAAACGATGACAGCTATGGCACTGAAACTCACTGACTTCCTAAAATTTAACTGGCAATCAGAAAATAAAAACTTCAATGCCTATTGTTAGACCACGTGGCCACCAGATGCCCATATTTGGAGAGTGGTCACAAAGAAAATCGTTAAAACTGCTCTAGTTTCTCTATTTTGTGCCAAATTTCGTCAGTATATATACCATTCAATTTGTCTCGATGAGTACTTTCATTTGATATATAATTTATCTATGTTTGCTGACGTCAGCAATTTATAATTTCTATGACGTCATACATCCTTATGACGTCATATTTCTAATGAATTAGCAATTTTATATGGAAAATTATGTAATGACTTGAAATATTAATAAAACCATTTGATTTCACTCAAATCATGTGAAATTGACAACGTTTAAGCATTATTTTTGAGGAAACAATTTTGCATTGAATCAAATGACCGTTATTTATTTAGTTAATTGATTAGGAACCGCAAATGTTCATACAAAACTGAATGAAATCTCAAACTAACGCTATCAAGTAAGTATTTGGATAGTTTTTAGCCTATTTTAGCCAGTTATTTAATGTAAATCTACTTATTTTTCCTGATAGCTCAATTTCGCCAAAATTTGCCTTATTTTTGGTTGCATAGCAACCAATCACGTGATTAAAAATTAAATGATGCCATTTTTGGATTCTCCTTTGTTTAATTATAACACAGTGCAAGTTTCATTGTCATAGCTATTATAGTTCCGAAGATAATTAGGGGGGGGCGAAAAACGCCCCCCCCGGTAGAAAATCACTTTTTTTTCACCCGGTTAAAATAGGGTTAAGAGTTCTAAAAGAGACAACATTGATCTTGTGATTTGTGAATGTTCAATTAAAATAACTCAAAACAAACATTAGATCAAAATTCATTATTCAATTCACTATCATACCGAACAAACAACGTAACAGTTTGAATCCTAAGGTGATAATAAGATGACAATTAAAAAGCAACAGAATCGTTTTGAAGGGGAGTTTCTTGGTCAACTCTCTTAAATTTGAATGGTGTGATGGCTGGATGCATTCATTTGCAAATGGAAGTAACTCATACGTGTCAATTGCGCTTTCTAGGCTGTTATCATCCAGAATGTGTTCATAATAACTATCAGTAGGACCACCTTCCCACCTTCAAAGATTCATAACATCATGAGTACTTCATGGATTTGAATTATATTTGTTAACCCTATCAGACCTATTTGATGTCTGATAGGGTTAACAAATTTGTTAACCTTTGATGCTCTAGGAAGCCTAGGGGGGGCTGATTCGGCCCGCCTAATTTACTTCTGTTCTGGACAACCTAGAGCGTTGAAACTTTGCATGTGCATAGAACAACTTATGATGAACCCAAAAATTAAATCTATTTTTAGACATGTCACGTGACCTTTCCATGACGTCACATTATTCAATTTTCAAAGTCAATAGGGTTCAGTACTAAAAATTTTCAATCGTTGATTGTGAGAAAACAAAAAGCATTAAGGACATCAGTCCAATTTCACTGTATTCCATGTCTAAATACTATTTGCTCTGTGAAGAAAAATTAACAAAAAGTGATGACGTCATCACACAGGAATGCAAAAATGCGCGCATGCGTCGTGCAAAAATCCGCAAAACCATACGTTCAAATTAAGAATTAGCTAATCCAGTGGATAGAGCATCAAAAGTAGTATCTATTCCTATCTTTTCATCATTTTATCATATTAGCCGTAGATCTCATTAGGAATTATTCAAAATTTTACACATACTTCCCTTGAAAACTGGTCGCGTTTACCCCCTGGAATGAATTTGATTTTTTCAAAAAATTAATTTTACATCGTAACAAGGATAAAAACTAAAAGTCAGAAAGTATCAGTGTTGTAAGTGCACTTGGTAAAAATCTACAGACAAAAAACCGCTAGGAGGGGGGCTGATTCGGCCCCCCTAGGCTTGATAGGGTTAAAGCGGGGAGCAGAAAGATCAAAGTATTTTTGTGATCCTCTTGCTCTCTTGCAAACAATGTAAATGTAGCTAAATTCAAATTTACGAAAGTCTCATGGGTTGGCACTAGAGGATGGTGGAGATAAGGGCATGACGTAATGAATGTGTGTTTCAGAACAAGGTAGAACGAGCATAGAGCTCAAATCTTTAAAAAGACGGGTGTAAAGTTCTTTTACGTTTTTCTTTGAATCAGAGTGCTTGAAAGGAACTCTGGGCAATTTGCTGTAAATCTGCCGTGGCAATTTTTTGATATCGTGATTAGCTTTAAAATGGCGGCATGTATTGATTTCGAGGTTGTGACGTCATCAAATTTCTAAATCCCAAACCAGAAGAGCTACAAATTTCTGCTTGCAATCATGTTGTAGGCCTTCATAAACGATGGTTTTCTTGAAGATGGTGTCAATTTTCCTCAAGTAATTTAATGGCTACAATGATTTTAATTTTCTCAAAATTTTTGATGGATTTTTACAAAAATAATCAAAATGCCGCCATTTTGAAAATAATCAAGATTTTAAGGAATTGCCACGGCAGATTTACAGCAAATTACCTAAAGTTTCTTTGAAGTCATTGAATTCATGGAAAAATTTGATACAATTTCACACCCACCTTTTTTAAGATTTGAAAGATTTGAGCTCTATGCTGGTAGAACGTAGCACACACCAGACTGAGATTGTTTCTGCGGTAAGTTGGCGCGAAAGTTTCTCTGTCTAACTGACAGTGCAGCAGATGTCCGTGAAGGCAGAATAACATGTCATGAACATATTCTTAAACTTTATGAGACGATGTGGCATGGCAATGCCGTCTGAAGAATCTTTGTGCAGCTCGTACAATTCGTGCGAGCAATTGCTGGCTGCATTTGAAGACTTCAAAGCAGAGACTAACAGCAGCTGGAGGTGTCTGAATACGAATGCATTATTTGGTAAGTGTATGTAAAGATCTTAAACCCTATCAAGCCTCAGAATCAGCCCCCCCCCCAGCGGTTTTTTGTCTGTAGATTTTTACCAAGTGCACTTACAACACTGAAACTTTCTGACTTTTAGTTTTTATCCTTGTTACAATGTAAAATCAATTTTTTGAAAAAATCAAATTCATTCCAGGGGGTAAACGCGACACGTATTCAAGAGATGTATGTGTAAAATTTTGAATAATTCCTAATAAAACCTACAGCTTATGTGATAAAGTGATGAAAAGATAGGAATGCATACTAATTTGGATGCTCTATCCAATGAGTTAGCTAATTTTAAATTTGAGCGTATTGTTTTGCGGATTTTGGCACTAGGCATGCACGCATTCTTTGCATTCCTCTGTGATGACATCATCACTTTTTGTTAATTTTCTTTACAGAGCAAATGCTATCTAGACATAGAATACAGTGAAATTGGACTGATGTCCTTAACGCTTTGTGTTTGCTCACAATTAATGATTCAAAATTTTTAGTACTGAACCCTATTTACTAGGAAAATTGAATAATGTGACGCCATGGAAAGGTCTCATGACATATCTAAAAATAGATTTCATTTTTGGGTTGATCAAAAGTTGTTATATCCACCTGCAAAGTTTCAAGGCTCTAAGTTGCCCAGAACAGAAGTAAATTAGGGGGGCCGAATCAGCCCCCCCTAGGCCTCCCAGAGCATCAAATACCCTAGGCCTGATAGGGTTAACTTTCTGCTTTCTAAGGTAACTGAAGTAATACCATAGCATATATCATGTCATAAATGACCATGATTCTGGAGGCACAATACAATACAGTAGTAATATCCAGGCAGTAATGAGACTTGAAATAATGAAGTAGGTAGAAAGAGAGTACTTTTTATGCATTGCTGCCAAAAACTCATAATTAAACTAGCAAAACAATATAAATTACTTCTGCCATTCTCCTCAGTGGGAAAAGGCACATCTTGTTCCCACTATAAATGGCATTTACATTTCTCTAATAATGTGACTGCATCAGTTTTTTCATGTGCATGAATAAACATACAATCCACCCACCAGAAGCCCAGCCCAACCCATGCATGGCACTTACCACATCCTCCTACGCCATATCAAGGACACATGCCACATTCCTCAGTCTTACCTGCTGAAAAGGCATCTCTGGTATTTCTTCCGATGGATATGTGAGGTAGCTGGGTTCTTTAGCCATTCCCTAAAGGACCAACGTTCGGGCACTGTCAGTTGCAACAAGCAGCTTAGGCAGCTGATAAGGCTCCTGACCACATGGTAGATTCAACCTGATAACAGAGCGCAATGGTGTTGATGTATTTGGGCAAGGACTGTTTGGTCTCAATGGTGCAATACATGAAATGCCAAGGAGCTCCTCCTGGATTCTATGAAATCCTTTTTGTTTCTGCAGCCATTCTGCCTTCCTCCTCATTGCTTGCTGAGGAAGATTCAATGTCAGCAAGTTTGCAAATTTTCACATTTTTACGAAAATTCTTTATCCCCTCCAGGTCATTTGGGTCCAACTTGTTCTCAGACACTGCCAGTTTCACAGTGTCATTCTGTATGCACTAAGGATAAAAAAGGAAGAATAACATTATGGAAGAAGACATGATGCAGGATAACCTATAACAGTTTGCAATCCTTCTAAAGTTAGTCTAAGCTGTGGACTCTGGCAGTGATTATGCGATTTCAGATGTGTGAATAGACTTGCCCAAAATTCTAACACAAAATGTTTGAAGCCAAGCTTGGAACTACTGTAAATGGAACAGTCAATGGATGTAAGTAACAGTGTTACTTATATCCATTGACTGTTCCATTTACAGTAGTTCCTAGCTTGGCCATTCAAGCATTTTGTGTTAGAAATGTTGACGGAATTATCTGAAGGGACTAGACGTTGGACAAGTCTAATGGGTAACAGTCAATTTTAATATGTGGAGGGTTTGGAAGATTTCCTTTCAAACTGAATATTTTTTGGCTTCACAAAATTGAAATTATAGTTTTAAAACGTAAAGTGCACATTTTCCTTTTGAATAAGTGCTTTGTTTCTTTTAAACGTCTCCTTGATTGGATTTTGTTGCATTTCTTTTCTAAAGAGCTACAACAGAGCCTAGACCTAGTTATATGATCATGATTCAAATGGTCAAATATAGAGCTGTAGTGCCAGCTTTTCACAGTTTCGTTATAAGGCCTTGTCGAGTAAGGTTTAGGTTTCCTGTAAACCATGGAACTACCTAACGACTAATAATGACCGAACAACTAATAACGAATTATCAAATTTCAGCATCAAGTTGTCTGTCCAAATTAGTGCATTAACCAAACCACCTTTCTCCTTTTTCCTGACACAGCAACATTGACTTATACGGTTGCGGCTATAGGCAGCATTCCTTGGTTTCCTATCAGGTACTTCAATAATAGAATACTTAGCAATACAACTCAATATAACATAAAGAAAGACAGATAATGAAGGTATTAATGCTATTTCATTTATCATAAAATAAGGAGTTCCTGGGCAAAATGATCCAGGGTGACTCCCCCCACAACTTGGCCTGTTGCATTTGTGGGCATAGGAGCAAGGTTTCTGGGTGCAATGGTTAAAGTTGTTGCAATGCCTGCAGGGTACTTGACTTTGGGGACTAGTGGTTGCTGCTGTTGTGGCTCGTTTGGCACCAAGGTGCTGAGCTGAAGGACAGTCAGATGCTAAATGGTCCACAGGCTGACACTTATAACACAGCCCAGGTTCTTGTTGGGCCCTATGATCTCTCAGAAACTTGTCAAAAGAATAAGAGTTGGTCCTAGCCAAGGACAAATTTTTATATTTAAAGCCAAATTTAATCTGAAAGCTGTACAATAGCGTTGCCATGTGGAGAGTGGGTAGCTTCTGCTACCTTAGCGAATTTGCTCTTTGTAGGTTATGATTTCAGCGGCCATATGTTATGATTTTTTTGGCAGCAAGAGAAAATATATCTTGACCGTTTTGACCAGTAACAAGTTGAACATTGACAAGCTAGTTTGTTGAAGCAAGATCACAAAGCAATTGGGGCAATAAGGAATTGAAATCAATAAATTCCTTTGCTTTTACTGATTTGTGTATTTTTACAGACATTGGGGGTAAGTTGGCTGGGAATGTGGAATAGACATCAATACCTGTGTCCTGTTGTGTAGTGTCTGCCTCCTCTCAATGAGCCATAAAAGATACAGCAGTGTGGCCCATTCCAGGGTTAGGGTAGGCATGTCTAGGGCCAGAGGCATATTGCTCCTGTGTTTTCTGGTGATGGTGTGCATTCTAGGCCAAACTGGTGCGAGGAAGGTGAGAGGGGTGGCATGGCTGGTACACTGATACATCTATCTTGCTCTTGGGATGACATGGTTGACAATACTGCATCATTAGCAAGCGCACCTAGCTCTTCCAAGCTTACTTGCACAACCGGTTGGGTTGGAAGCTTTTCATCAGTTGTTATCATGAAAGGTTTTTCACAGGAAGACTTTTGAGATGACCCTCCTTCAGGGCTGGAGGTTGATGAGGATCCAGATGGCCAAAAATGGTAGTAAAGACGATGTGCCATGACTTTTTTGTGCCAGTTGGGTCAAGTTGGTAATGGGTGCATGTTGCAATCAGATCTCTCTTGCTAATCTCCCCTCATGTTGCGAGGGTGCGTTTGGCATCAAGTTGGCAATCCATGATCCTCTGAAGGCCCCAATCATCATCTTCAGCCGAGTTTGCATTCCTGTTGAGGTTCGATTGCATCTTGCTTCGTTTTGTTACAAAACCAGTGATGGTCACAACAAATTACTACAATAAGCGAGGATGAAATGCGAGTGAGACATATGGAACCATGTTAGGCCAGCTAGCTTTGAGCAACAAGGTGGGTTAGGGGGCTGGGAACTACTTAAGGAGGCAATGAGGTGGGGCAATGGATTGGCAACCACTTAAGGTCGAACAATGGTCTCGTTGTTAACCAGATTTATTTCAAAAATTGCCCTTTTACTCTTCTTGACTTTCCAGATGAAGCCAGTGCACATGGAAATACTCTATTAGCAATATTCCGTGGTTCAGAGAGTTATGACCAGGTTAAGAAATCATCAAGGGTTATTTTAGAAGACAGCTGGTGTAATCTGCATAACACAGGTTGCATAATACAGGTTGCAGGTCATGTTTTATGGCCAAGGGCTGCATGGCTGTACCAAGAGGCTGTCACCCACAAGAAGGCTAACATTTCTGTGTCAGGGGGATTACAAATAGTTGGTATGTAAGAGCTACTGTTCCTGTGGAAAGAACATGCCACATGATTAGGAAATCAAATGCATTAAATCGTTTAGTTGCAAGTGATTAATTGCCTCTGACTAAGACTTCAATGACAACAAAACATTGTTATCAATTCAATGGGGAATCAATGAGTGACATCATTCTATTCATATTCAATATCCATAACTAACATGATGCAATTATAATGGTATCCTCAATAACCTTGTGGATTTTCATGAAGATGTTATGTTTGTTCCAAGGGAATTTCATGGGAATTTCACTCATTCATCAAGATTTTTTCAGAGCAAAGGACTTTTAAGATTTTGATGGATTTTCTCAATCAAAACCAAAAGAATTTTTGCTAGAGGTGTACAAAATTTTTGGGAATCAATGAAATGCCCTTGTGTTAATTGCTTCCTCGGAGGAAACTTTGCAAGTTTTCCCAAGTCTACCCTTTTCTGCTGGCCCTACTCCAAGCTCAAAAAGTTGGACTTTGTGAGCAATGTAATCAGAATCTTCTCTAATTACCAAAATTTGTTTCATGCTCCACAAGAAACTTTGACAAAGAAAAACATAGACAGGAGATAAATTTTTTATATCAATTGTTAGGCTTTGAAACCAAACCCCCTGAAACTAAAAAGTTTTGTGTCATCAAGAAGGTGGCCCCATGGTACAGCCATGCAGCCCTTGGCCATAAAACATTACATGCAACCTGCATTATGCAACCTGGATTATGCAGATTACACCAGCCGTTTCAGAAGAAGCAAAGCTGCTCCAGACATTCCCCTATCTAAATAGGACTCTCTCTTTCTTGAGTATTGCCCTGGTGGTGACTTGAAATTCCTGTTCCTCAAGATTTTCATACTCGTGTTGCAAATGTCCTTCTGAAGATTGTTACAACACTGCCTTAGCATGGTTAATGATGTAAAGGATGCAAGAGGCAAGGACTGTTCAAGAGATTACTGGCATGACTGAAGTAAAATCTAAGGCTAATAAGTTTTACTGTAGCAATCCTCCTTTGTTCAATTTTATCCTGATTGTAAGAGTGGTCCCAGATTCTCTTCATCTGTTCTTCAGCTTCAGGATTTCTGCTTTGCCCATTCACCAGCTAACCAGAGATGACTGATGACAGAATCGGAAGGGTTTGTTCTTTCGAAATTCCATAGAGGATTTTGGGCTTCAAGTTTTATGTAGACAAGGACGGAGAGCATCTCAAATACAGAGATTTTACAGGCCAAGAGAAGCAAAAACTATTGACCAATATAAAAGTAAGTGACTTCATCAGTCCAAAAGCTGGGGCCCAGAGGTTACAGAAGTTATGGGATCTGTTCCTTGTGCTCTTGACCCAAATGCAAAATCTGACTCGGAATGATTTGGTTTAATTGGATATCTGTCAACTTTCAGCCAAAAAATTGGTAACTGCATATGTCAGCTTGATCACTAAAAAGGATGGTAACCCTTATTACATGCGTATTTTGATGTATCATGTTTGCAAAAGTGTAAATTTGATTGGGCTAATTGGCCATTTTACATTGCAAGGTCTTGAAAAATTGAATGACAAATGTATCAAAATGGTTTTATTGCTCTTCCGGTTTTAGTCTAAGAAATGCACCAAAGCAAGTGATGCAGAAGCACAACGGCCAGGTCAATAGCGTGGAATGCCAAAATTCCGCGGAACCGCGGAATTTAAATTCTGCGATGAGTGGTTCCGCGTTATTGATTTTTGCACAAGGCCAAAATCAATAACGCGGAAATGGATTTCGCTGAACTTTTTCAAACTTGATGAAATTCGTTTTTATGCCACAGTATCGATTTTTTTGTTTTCCTTTGATATTCCTGTCCCCAAAAATACCTTATTTCATGTAACGAAAGTATTAGGACTTTACTTAGGCCCATCTCGAAGAAACAACGTTTTTCCTTTGAAGATTAGCATCGCGTCAAAAGTTTGAAATTACTTATTTTACTGTATTTCCAAGACAACGATGATAAAATACTTCAGTTCTTCATCTAAAGGCGTGTAATAGGTCTCTCCACAATCGACTGGCCTGTCCGACGTGTTCCGCGAGATGGAATTCTGCGTTATTGATTTTTGCATAAGGCCAAAATCAATAACGCAGAATTGGATTTCGCGGAACTTTTTCAAACTTGATAAAATTCGTTTTTATGCCACAGTATCGATTTTTTTGTTTTCCTTTCATGTTCCTGTCCCCAAAAATATCTTATTTCACGTAACGAAAGTATTAGGACTTTAGTTAGGCCCATCTCGAAGAAACAACGTTTTTCCTTTGAAGGTTAGCCACACGTCAAAAGTTTCAAATTACTTATTTTGCTGTATTTCCAAGGCAACGATGATAAAATACTTCAGTTCTTCATCTAAAGCCGTGTAATGGGTCTCTCAACAATCGACTGGCCTGTCCGACGTGTTCCGCGAGATGGAATTCTGCGTTATTGATTTTTGCATAAGGCCAAAATCAATAACGCAGAATTGGATTTCGCGGAACTTTTTCAAACTTGATAAAATTTGTTTTTATGCCATAGTATCAATTTTCTTGTTTTCCTTTCATGTTCCTGTCCCCAAAAATATCTTATTTCATGTAACGAAAGCATTAGGACTTTACTTAGGCCCATCTCAAAGGAACAACGTTTTTCCTTTGAAGATTAGCATCGCGTCAAAAGTTTGAAATTACTTACTTTGCTGTATTTCCAAGACAACGATGATAAAATACTTCAGTTCTTCATCTAAAGCCGTGTAATAGGTCTCTCCACAATAGACTGGCCTGTAATACGGCTAATTTTGGCAAAAGCATTTCCCTCATAAGAAGATATAGATCTAGATTTAGGCCCTTGGTTGAAGAATTTACTTAGGCCCGTTTGCATCACTTTTCGTAATCCGCTGAAAGTCGTCTATTACGTAGTGCCTATTTGTATCGAAAGGAATCCCCTGTTGCATCAGTAAGGTATTTGAATTACCTCTTGCATTCCCCCGCTCTTTGTTTCTGTTGTTTACCAGGATTAGAGATTTGCCCTACCTAAGCTGTTTTATTTGCAAAGTCACGATTACCCCTCACCCAAATTTAGGAACATTGCGTTATTTCTAGTAACATTTCGTTGATTCTAGAAATGCATTGTCATGTTTATTTGCTGTGTTTTAGAGTAGCCTTTTTGCATAAATAGTGCCCGTATCATTAGATTCGAGAGAACAGCAATGGATTAGAAAGGCTAATGCTGGACTTCTGGTTTTGGGCACAAGAGGCTTGCACAAGCTCTTGTTGCCCTAATGTTTAGGTGTCAATGAGGTTGGCATGCTAAGGCTTTGGAGAAGCCCACAGAATCATGTTAGCTTTTGGATTTAATGTTATATGAGAGTTGTTTTTGTAAGATCAAGATACGAGCGCCAAATTCATGCGTGCATTTTCTAAAGACTATCTGAAGTAAAGATTCAAAGTTTACATTTGGTGACAGGATTAGCAGGATTAAAGAAGGTGCTGGAAACAGACCCCGAACCCAACGAGTAAGATGAAATAAGCAGCGAATTTGGCAGAAGCAACGAAAGAACTGAATTAGGTAACACAATTTATTTTTTGACACGGAAAATTCGACATTTTTTTTTTGAAAGCTCGGACATTGACGTTCAAGAGACATTTTTGCTGAAGGCGACGTATACTCTGGTTTAACCTGATGAGGAACGAACACCCTTAACACGCATTATGTTTTCTTGGAACTTGTTAGGGCCTGATTATATGGGAGTTTTCACCATAGGGCTGGGATTTCAGCCTGCTTGCCCGGGATGAAATTCCAGCTCTCCTCTCTGGTGAATGACTTGCAAATTGCTCTTGTCGATTACATGAGAAAATTTCATCCCTAGGTTGAAACTCACCATAGGGCTGAAATCTCAGCCCTCTTTGCTTTACCCGGGATGAAAATCTAATCCTTATTGTGACACCTAATTATTGCTTGATCCATATTGTTTTGCATCGGATGTACAAACGTCATCAAAATATTGGATTGTTTTCACAATTGAAAAACTAACTTGTCGCGTGGCGGCAGATTCCAGCCCTGGGTTGAAAACTCCTGTGTAATCGTGAATAATTTTCACCTCGGGAAGGAGTGCTGAAATCCCACCCCTATGGTGAAAACTCCCATGTAATCAGGCCCTTAGAGAGCATGAATTTTGAACGAGGAAGGCGATGAACACTTGTCTGTGAGATTAAAGAGCTCGAACACCCTGAACACTCAACCAAAATTCATTTGTTTATTGATGTATCATTTATAAAGAAGACCACGGACAATCAATATGAGAGACTGAACATTCTTTAATTTATTTTGTAGACATGCAATGTGTACATTTTCATTTTAGGCTTTCTTTGTTTCATAGTACACGTAGAATTGAGGACGATTCCTTTTCCTCAATGGGGAGGTATGTAATACGGCTAATTTTGGCAAAAGGATTTCCCTCATAAGAAAATATAGATCTAGATTTAGGCCCTTGGTTGAAGTATTTACTTACGTCCGTTTGCATCACTTTTCGTAATCCGCTGAAAGTCGTATATTACGTAGTGCCTATTTGTATCAAAAGGAATCCCCTGTTGCGTCAGTAAGGTATTTGAATTACCCCTTGCATTCCCCCGCTCTTTGTTTCTGTTGTTTACCAGGATTAGAGATGTGCCCTACCTAAGCTGTTTTATTTGCAAAGTCACGATTACCCCTCAGCCAAATTTAGGAACATTGCGTTATTCCTTGTAACATTTCGTTGATTCTAGAAATGCATTGTCATGTTTATTTGCTATGTTTTAGAGTAGCCTTTTTGTATAGATAGTGCCTGTATCATTAGATTCGAGAGCACAGCAATGGATTAGAAAGGCTAACGTCGGACTTATGGTTTTGGGCACAAGAGGCTTGCGAAAGCTCTTGTTGCCCTAATGTTTAGGTGTCAATGAGGTTGGCATGCTAAGGCTTTGGAGAAGCCCACAGAATCATGTTAGCTTTTGGATTTAATGTTATATGAGAGTTGTTTTTGTAAGATCAAGATACGAGCACCAAATTCATGCGTGCATTTTCTAAAGACTATCTGGAGTAAAGGTTCAAAGTTTACAGGCCTGTCCGATGTGTTCCGCGTGATGGAGTTCTGCGCTATTAATTTTTGCATAAGGCCAAAATCAATAACGCGGAACTCCATCTCGCGGAACACGTCGGGCAGGCCAGTCGATTGTGGAGAGACCTATAACACGGCTTTAGATGAAGAACTGAAGTGTTTTATCATTGTTGTCTTGGAAATACAGAAAAATAAGTAATTTCAAACTTTTGACGCGATGCTAACCTTCAAAGGAAAAACGTTGTTTCTTCGAGATGGGCTTAAGTAAAGTCCTAATACTTTCGTTACATGAAATAAGATATTTTTGGGGACAGGAACATGAAAGGAAAACAAAAAAATCGATACTGTGGCATAAAAACGAAGTTTTTCAAGTTTGAAAAAGTTCCGCGAAATCCAATTCCGCCCTATTGATCTTGGCCTTATGCAAAAATCTATAACGCGGAATTCCATCTCGCGGAACACGTCGGACAGGCCAGTCTATTGTGGAGAGACCTATTACACGGCTTTAGATGAAGAACTGAAGTATCTTATCATCGTTGTCTTAGGAATACAGCAAAGTAAGTAATTTCAAACTTTTGACGCGATGCTAATCTTCAAAGGAAAACGGCTGTTTCTCCGAGATGGGCCTAAGTAAAGTCCTAATACTGTCGTTCTTCGGAAAGCTTGATTTACATGAAATAAGATATTTTTGGGGACAGGAAAAGCAAAGGAAAACAAAAAATCGATACTGTGGCATAAAAACGAATTTTATCAAGTTTGAAAAAATTCCGCGAAATCCAGTTCCGCGTTATTGATTTTGGCCTTGTGCAAAGATCAATAACGCGGAACACCTTATCGCGGAATTTAAATTCCGCGCTTCCGCGGAACTTTGGCGTTCCGCGTTATTGACCTGGCCGAAGCACAACCATCTTGCAACACTGAAAAATTTGAAATCTAGGTGGGAGCTAAAATTTGAATGGAAGTATACGAAGTGTAACAGTACTGGACATTCAGCAAAAAGCTGCATTTAGTGCTAACTGAGGGAGTACAAAGACCAGCATGCCTTGTGGAAATGTACAAAGTGTAACAGTACTGGAAATTTGGCAGGAAGCTGCATAGAGTGCTAACTGAGGAAGTACAAAGACCATCATGCCTTGCGGGAAGTCAGCGACTTGCTCTGCATAGCTTCCAGAATAACCAAGGGAGATATTAAATGTGTGGATCTGTTTAAACAGGAGGTAGTTGTGTGGTTCTGTTTAAAAAAAGGATGTAGCTCTGTTTAAAATTGAAGCTGCAAGGGAAAATTCTGGGAAAATGATGTGAGAGAAACTGTCTTCAGAGGCAAACTTTGGGCAATTAAAGGGGAGAAAGTTGATGTTTATAGAACTGTAAGGACAATAAATGCCATGGAAAGCTTGAAGGTAAGGTATGTACAATTTCTCGTAGCAAACAAGCAACGATACATTTGAGTTTCACTGAAATTCTGAGAATAGATATATGAGTTTGATATTTAAATTAGAATTCACACAACAAAAACAGATTAGCCTAATATAATCTCAGCAACATCATTTGATGCTTTTTATAAGCATGTCTACTTTTTATACCATAATTTGCTTTTTCCTACAAAATTTATTGTTAGAATGATATACAGTATAATCTTACTTCATCTTTCTTTTCTATTTTCTTTGAAGTTAAGCAACCTCACTGGAGAGGTAGAGACAAATTGTTAACTTTAAAATAACAAGCTTAATCACTAAATTTATGTTTAGGATAAGCTAAAGCTGGATAGGCTGAGGGCATAGTTCATGAGCAATCTGGGTGCAGGGATAGGATCTAATACAAAACTTGACATTTTTTCTGCAGGTTGGCCAAAGGAGGTTGAAAGTGGGATTTTGAATTATGGTAAATCAGTAGGGGAGAGTGGAGCTACTTGTCACCAGGGTAAGCTGTCACAGTAATGATCTGAATGCAAACCAAAACTAACGGAAACTTTGCCAACAACATTTTAGAAACTCTTTGATGTACTTCTTTCAAATCTAACAGAGAATTCGATAGCAATCAAAGTCTTGATTTACAATGAGCATTTGACAACTAATCCATGTGAAAAGTAGCCATACTCTTCCCAAATATTTGTAAGTATTGACTGAGGATCTATTACAAACTAATCACAATGATATCTTCTCCTTCAGAATTCAATGAGTCATGAATTGAGGTTGACTTTACTTTAGGTTGATGGTAAAGGTAGAACGTATCATTTTGATAAAAGCTGTGCAAGGCATGAGGGAAAATCAAGTTTGTTAAGAAATGCAGTTGACATATTCAAACCTTTTTTATTAGTCCATATGCACAGCAAAATTCTAAACCCTTTGTCCAACACTCCGAAGCAGATTATTTGCAAAACCCACTTCATTCTAAAGGGAATTTACATCTTTTCAAATACAGCGAATTACAACTTAAAGTCGTATGTGAAGAGGCTTTGGCACAAGGGAACCATTTGGCTTTGCAGAGCTTTGTTTTTCATAAGATGCAGTTGCATTGTCCTCATTAAAACTTCAGAATAATGCCCTTATTGTTGCTATTGACCAACCAGCACCAAGATGTTTGTCAAATCTTGATTTCCTTGGACAATGCAAAGTTGATTTCTTCTTGAAGGTCTTCTTTAACCTGAATGCCACAGAAATTCCCATCCTTGTTTTCTCACTTACAGGAACTGGGTTCAATTTCCTACAAAGCGAAAGAAACCCTTTTACTGCTGATTTTTTCATCCAAATATTGCTGATAAATGTATTTTTCAACATTTCATTGATGTTTCTACTAACTGCCATTTTTGAAATATCATCTCTTCAGAAGTTTATTTTAGCTTGTAAGACCTTTGACTGTTCCTTGACTAAAGCTAAAATGATGGAAACCGAAAGCGCTCATAAAAAATACTCTGTTCTGTGAGATATATTGTGCATTATCTCCTCATCTACTATTTAAGCTAAGCAAAAAGATTTACCATGATGTCAAAGGTTAATGTTCTGAGATTGTCATGCCTATGCCCTTTGGAAAAGAAAGAATTTAAATTCTTAAATTCATTTTGATACACTTGTGGCTCGCTATTTCAATCCTGAATATCACTGAGATTTAAATCCTGGATATCGCCGTCGAAAAATATGCAGCGTAAACTAAATCAATGGTGTCAAACACAATCGCAACGAAACATTTATTTCATAAAGCCTGATCATGACTGGATTCTCCCGGATGGCATGCTGAACACTCAGCTATACTACTACAATGACCACCTACATCTGGTGGAGTTTGGAAATGAAAAATTTGCAAAGTCAATGTGTAGAATGATCCAGAAACTAAAGCAAGAGCACAACTATGCACATGAACACACCCACTCACAACCACAGATCACATCCACAAAGCCACATCCACCTAAGATCACACCTACAATTCTACAACCACCAAAAGTCACACCCACAACACCCTCCACACCAAGGAACAAACTCACTCATGTGACCACATCAACAAACCATCCCCATCAAAGCCCACTTACATTAGTCCACCCCCCACCAAACAACAAATTCACCAGCAGGGATAAAGTTTGTAACAATAGAAATTTTAGTTTGCTTACATCTTGCACCATAGCCAATCAATGAGCTCCATTTTAATCATGTAATCAACAAATTCCCGCATCGAGAGTCGTAGCTGTGGAGAAAACCATAGGAAAACTACCCGCTCAACTTTTGGTTGCTGCGAAAATATACTTTTGAAGAACCTTTAGAAATTTTAAATCTGTGTTGTCAGATAAATTTCCTAAACAGGGTTGCTTGCCCACTTGTCTGCTATGCCTGCTTTTTGTGCAATAATTTCTTGAAACGTTGTCATTTCATGGACCTCGAGGAGCTGAGGTCCAGCGCAAGAAGACTAATCTTTGCCTTTAGAAACGAAAAAATGGCACTATTAACGCCTAACATCAGTTTCAGACTGGAAACTAAAGTTACAATATATTTAATATTGATTTATACGAAGTAAGTGCTGCAGCAGCTTATCCTAAATAGTCGTCAATTGAAATTGGCTGCTACAACAAAATTTGCAGAACAAGAAAAATCAGCATGGAAGGGTTTCTCTTCCGGGTGTTTGGCTGGTGTTTTTGTCAATTCGTCAGAGCAACATGAAGAATGATTTGCTGGTTTCTTCGGAAAATAAAAACACTAGGACAACACTAAACAAGACTTTAGGCGGTGAACTGAACGAGTAACCAAGAAATAGTTACACAACAGAGTTGTGCAACAAAGTTTTGTGTTATTTAAATTTGGATTCTCCAAGTTTAATGAATATGATAAAGTTTCCTTTCGATGGATGTTGGAAGAATACACATATATTTGTAAGAGATTTATAACTTAGTCTAGTATTGAAGGTCTATCAAAATTATCAGATTTTCGGTCAAGGATCGAGTTTCTTACGAGTTACGAGTTCCATAAAAATCACTTGTACCCTTGAGAACATTTCAAACAGTATATACTTTTATGTTTAGACATTAACTCGAAGTAGGTACCCTCCAAGTAATATGAGACAGGAAACAAGTGAAATAAATATTTCTATGCTAAGACTTTCCTTGAGTAAACAAGAAATTTCTTGATAATTTTGCCAGTTCTGGAGTTTCTTCGCATTTTAGATGCTTCCGACCCAGGTGTGTAAATTCAAATTCTTAAATTCCGAAATATCCATATTTATAAAGTTCTTCATTCTCCAATCTTATTTCAAGGCGAAATTAAATCCGATGTTCAACAAGACATGAGTTATGTGATTCCTCCTTGACTTTTCTGTTCCCTTCTTTTATGTCACTAGTTGGGTAAACCTTCTTTGTGGCCGTAGAGCGCTGTAGAGCTTGCAAAATCAAGATGTCAAAAACAACTTTCTATTAATCCTCGACGGATAAATTGCACAAACTTAAAATTAGCAGTCCTTTCGCTGATTGAATTGAATTTTTTATCAAAAATATTGACCAGGGCAAGGCTATCCACTCAAAATGAGGCCAACATTTGAGTGGGAATTTTTGGCGGGAATTCTCACTCCTCTTTTGCCATAACCTTGACACATGTTGTGATCTTCAGAAAGCATACAAAATGGAAACTTATTTTACCAACAACAAAGCTTTAGATATCACCGTGAATTCGCAGAAAAAAAATAAATTGAAGGTGTTCCTGGGCAATGTGAACAGGGAAAGGCAAAGGAAACAAAGAGCACGCCAAAATCAACGAACGGCAGCAACAGGATCAACCAGAGATTGTAGAAGAGTTGTGATTGCTGAACAATGACGCGGTGAGGGGATATTTTTTAGATCAAAACGGTAAGTACATCCACTTAGAGGGTATAGAGAATTGGCCTATAAACGATAAAGAAAGGAGACCGCCCAAGGCCATTTCTGTGGCAACATATCTTCATGAGTATGAAACGCTAGCCCTCAGGAGAAAACAAAATCTTGTTTGGCCTTTCAAACTAAAACAAGGATAACTTTGCATTTGCACACATTGAAATCTCATCTCACGAGAACCAGCAGTGAGGTATGAGGCATGTCCCTTTATCTCAGTTGTGGCTATTTCTTTCCTTATCTTGCTATCAAGATTTGATCGAAACCAGAGCATTTGCTAGAACAGCAAAACCATCTTGCATTTAGAGGGAATTGAAGCCATTTGTTGAAAACTCCAAGAATAGAAGAATCATCTCAGAAGTTTTTAAACAATCAGCAGTGTTTCATTTTCCTGTCTTTGACGCTGCATTTCATTCCTGTCATTGTCATGCAGTTGTTTCACAGTCTACAATATCCAATCCATGTTTGAAACCAAATGTAAGTTGTTAACACCTCAAGCCTAGAGTAGGACAGGTAGAAACAGAATTTTCTCTTGCTCCAACTTCATGTTTTGAAATTTTAATTATATCTTTAGTATCACAAGTTCAGCTATTACTGCTCTTCTAATACCTTAGTTTACAGTATTCTGTTGACATTAGCTGTTTTTGTATTTGAAAAACAAAGAGTTTGAATTAAGATAAAATTTGATTAGTTTGCAGCTGTTCTGTGACTGTTTCCAAAAAAATAGCCACTTTGAACATACAGGGTGCAGGTAGGACTTGCACTTTCTTTCAACACATGAACATACAAATAAGGGCAAGATTCTGTTTTTTTTTCAGTGGAAAGGGTCTTTAGTTTATACAAGTCATAGAAAAGGGTCTATTTTCCTCATGTAAAATCAGAGATTAGGGGTCTGTTTAAAGCCTAGGGAACTCACATGTTTTTTTTTCTGATGACCTGGTGGTGAATGGTCGCCAGAGCTATGAGGTAGCGCTGTTTTCTGTCGTCTCACATACTGGGAGATGAATGCTAGTTTATGTACTACTTCACACTTAAAGAAAAGATATTTGACACTAGTATAACACATGAGTTAACTTGGAGATCGCTGAAATTGTTTTAATTTTGCGTTTCAAATTGGAGTGCCTCCAAAGGCCTAAGCCAAGTGAGGAGTGCACACAAGAACCGCGCGTGTCATGGATCCAGAGGAGTTAAAGAATGCTGTTTCCGACGCAATCTCGCAATTGCCTGACAAGAGTTATTTCGATGCACTTGTGAAGAAGCTTGAAGACAACCTTAATGGTACTATCAGTGCTGCAATAGAAAATGCGGTACATCCCCTCAATAACAAGATTGAATTGCTGGAGAGAAAGATTGATGTTTACGACACCCATTTTGCTGGCCTTGAGAAAGGACTGTGTAGAGCTGAGCAGTTGATTGATGATGTCGAGCAATATAGCTGCAGAGCTTGTCTACGAATATATCGTGTTCCCCTTCCACAAAGCAGTGAAGAATCCAACAAGGACTGTCTGAGCAGGATTAAAGAGATGTTCAAGGAAATGAAAGTTTCAGTACCTGCCGATGGAATTGATAGGGCTCACCGTATTGGGAAAAAATCAAAAAGTAAAGGTCATGTGGATCAAGCAATTATTGTCAAGTTTGTTCGCTGGAACGATAGAACAGCTGTGTATAAAGGCCGGAAAAACCTGGAGAGTAAGTTTGTTCACCTGGATTTAACGCCAAGAACGTATGTATGTATGTATGTATGTATGTATGTATGTATGTATGTATGTATGTATTTACATGACCATACTTGTGGGGACGCCAGTTACCATACACATCAACACTGTGGGGACGTATGTAATTGTGGGGACATACATTAAGTCCCCAGAACGTTTTCAAGCTAGAACTGCTTAAAACCATAGTTTATGGTATGGTACCTCGAACAGGGTTAAAGAGAAAATGTCCCCACAATGCAAGTGTAGGAAATGTAGACATGAGGTTGTGGGGACATGTGTATTGTCATGTTAAAATTAAAACTCATTACTTCCGGGGACATTATACACATTTGGATAATTTTTTTTTCTGAAGTGTTTGGTGTGCGTGCCAAAAATGCGTTCACTTGATCTTACATCTAAGTTGCCATCAATAGGTTGATATATGCCATATTCTACAGGTGAGTATTCAGTGCCATTTCAGCGTCCCTCTTTTCGCTTTCATAATCCACAAAGTAAAACTAACAGCAAAGGGACACTGCAAACTAGGCCATGGCAGTACCCTTAAAGCTCTATTAGGCCCCAGTGGCTTATTTAATTTGGGTCTTTCCAACAGAGGGGGGCTTTAATACAGAGGGGGGCTTATTCACAAAATCAAGTGACAAGGATATATTTGGTAGCTTTTCAGTTCTTTTATCCCATATTTTGCGGAATCAACATACAGTTTTACCACACATAAATTCAACACAGTTTTTATCCCCAAGCATATCAGAATTAACATGCAAGGTATTGTCACTACGTAAATGGAAATATTTTGTAATTTCTAGAACTTTGCATAAGTAGGAAGGCTTAACAGAGCGGGGGCTTACTTCAAATTTTGACTAAGAAAGGGAGGGGCTTGTTAGAGAGGGGGGCTTAACAGAGAGGGGAGTTAAATAAGGCTTTAACGGTACTTCGTTTTATTGTTTTTCTATAGTATTTGGTGAGCGTTTCAAAACATATTAACTCGATTTAACATGTAAGTATTATCATCAACAGAATGATACACGTCATATTCTACAGATGAGTATTCAATGCTATTTCAGCGTCCCTCTTTCCGCTGTCATAATCAACAAAGTATAACCAAACATAAAGCAACACTGCAATGGAAATGTTCCGTTTTGAAATGAAATGTAATGATGACGCCACAGTTTGTGTTTATAGCAAATGCATACTTTGATATAGAGCTGGAATAAAAGCTAATGTTGAAGTCGTAACTGTTAGCGTTGATTGTCAAAGCATGTCTTTTAACCACAAGTGGAACAACGTGTAACAATGAAGTTGCCACCATTTCTGTTTATAGACAAAGGAAATCCCCAAAATAGTACTAGAACGAGCTTTAACAAAGAAATACCAATAACTTGTTTGTATATGCAGAGTATGTCTTGGATACAGAAGTAGGGTCGAATTTAAGTATGAAGTCACCATAATTCATGTTTAGAGACAATGAGACTTAACGGTGTTGTAGGGAAAGCATATCTCCGAAATAGAACTTAAAATGAGATTTGATAATAAAGTACCAAAAATTTGTGATTATAGGCAAAGTATGTCTTGAATATAGCAACGGAGGGAAATTTAAGGAGTCGCCATTTAACAATGAACTCACCACAATTTACCGGGTGAGTCAGAAAAAACATGGGGCGTTTGGCGGATTGTGACATCACATTTAGCCACCCGTTCGCCATGAACTAAATTTGTCCGTGCAGCCAAGAGTCTAACTTAGACCATGAACCTTTCAGCATCGAAATCAGTCATTTAATGCATTCTTCAAAAAACATTTCCTTCGTAAGCCCTTGTACGGGAATCTTGCAAACTGATGAAATCTTTCACTGAGCCCCTTCCGCATTTATATCTTGGCAAAGGTTACAGGTACACATGGTATTATCAGGGGAGAATGAAATAGTTAGGAGGTAGTATTTTCTCTCTTGGGATGTCTTATCATAGCTTGCCTTGCTTGGAGAATACGTTTGAAAGACACTAATAATGCGTATTGGGGATGATCGTTATAGGTAGCACCTTTGTTGAACCTGCCTGGCGCACACCCAAATCAAGTTGGGTGTGGGTGGGGACACTGGTCCTAAACAATCATCCCAACCTTCACATATGGCTCCAAGAAGACAGTTGTGCACGCTGTCGGCCATACCCCGGAAACTCCACTCGCCAGTGGTGCTAAACTATGTGAAGGGCACTGGCTATGGCTGGTGTGTGCTTGGGACGCCAACCCTAAGTGCATGAAGACAGGATCGGCGAGGAGGCAGATGAATCATACATGATCAATAGCTTGGAAGGCGTAACCTGCAAGACGTGTGACTCGTCATGGCACATAGAGGCGCATAAGGACTATGTGGCTAGTCACCTCAGAAAGGATCGGGGCCCTACTGAATACTAATTCCCCATAGTTAGTTATGAATCCCAGTAGATATAGAATAGATGACTTAGTGGATCCAGCCGGGACCCCTGCGGCTGAATTCACTTTATGCGACAGAGAAGAGATGTCACCAAGTCGTTCTGTTGGTGCGAATTATGTTCCGAATCATGAAGAAGTCAATCTAGCCCCTCACGGGAGGTTGAAATCTGATATAATCAATATGAATGGCAAAGGCAGGCTTCTGAAAGTTGGCATCTGGAATGTGAGAACACTTTATAGAGCAGGAAAGCTTGATAACTGCATTCAAGAAATGACAAGATTAGACATTGATATCTTAGGCATAGCAGAGACCAGATGGATAGACTCAGGTGTGATCGATAAAGATCAACATGTAATATATTTCTCAGGAGGACAAAAACATGCAAACGGTGTAGGCATCATTTTGAAGAAGAAATGGTCAAAATCAGTTCAGGGCTTTATTCCTATATCAGACAGGGTGATGATGTTAAAAATTGAAGGAAAACCTTTTTAATGTTGTAATAGTACGATGCTATGCACCAACACAAGATCACAACGATGAAGTAATTGAAGAATATTACAATGAGATACAAGAGTGTTTGAAACTCGTTAAAAGTACTGATGTCCTCATTGTGATGGGAGACTGGAATGCAAAGGTAGGGAAAGAGGAGACTGCTCATGTAACAGGCAAATTTGGTCTTGGAGATAGAAATTTAAGAGGAGAGAGATTAATCCAATTCTGTCAAGAAGAGAACTTGATTGTCACTAACGCATTTTACCAGCACCATGAACGTAGACTTTACACATGGATGAGCCCTGGTGATCAACATCGTAATCAGATTGACTTTATTTTAGTAAAAAATCGTTTCAAAAATCACGTTAAAGATGTTCGCAGATGTAATGACTGACCAGAATCTTCTTGCCACAAAGCTAAAACTTAAGCTGAAATTACCGGAGAAGTCCGAGCGTCAGAATAGCTATGAAGTAAATTTGTTAAAACAAGATGAATGTAGGGAGCAGTTTGCGACTGAAGTTCGAAATCGTTTTGATGCTTTGATGAGCAAAGAATTGGAGCAATATGAAAAAGAAGAAGATAAAATAAATCAACAATGGGATAGCTTCAAAGTTAGAATCATTGCAGCGCAAGATAAGGTACTTCCTAAGAAGAAGGAAAAGAAAGATCAGATTTGGATGACAGAGGATATACTAGAAATGATGAAAGAGAGAAGGGAAAAGAAAGGAACTCCAGAGTATAAGGGAATAGCCAAGGTGATAAAAAAGAGATGTAAAGAACGCAAAGAGGAGTGGTACAATTCATTATGTAAAGAAGTGGAAGACCTTGAAAAGTCCCACAAAATGAAAGAAATGCATAAAAAAGTGAAAGAAATGACGGACAGGAAGAGAGGAATCAAAACGTCGAGTGGATGTATCAAGGACCGGAACAGTCGTATTCTTTTTGACAAAGAGGAAGTTGCAAAGCAATGGGTAGAATATATCAAAGAACTGTATGAAGACGAGAATAGATCAGACTCTGTAAATAGTCAAGTAGGAGAAGGGCTAGAATTACTTAAGGAGGGGATCATGTTGGCGATAAAGGGCATAAAAACAGGAAAAGCAGCGGGGACAGATAATGTAATGATAGAGCATTTAAAGGCATTAGATGATACAATGATTAACATTGTAGTAAAGATTTGTCAAGAAGTTTACAAATCGGGAGTTATGCCCCACGATCTCACCCATGCTATTTTCATTAAACCACCAAAGAAGAAAAACACGCTGGAATACTCCGAACATAGAACAATCAGTTTGATAAGCCATGTCACCAAAGTTATACTTAAAGCGATCCTGAAAAGAAATGAGAAGGCAAGATCAAGAGATTGAAGGAACACAATCAGGATTTAGTTCAGGTGTTGGAACGAGAGAAGGTATACTAAACCTAAGGCTGATTTTCGATAAATATTTGGAAGTAAAACAGAATGTATTTGTCTGCTACATTGACTATGAAAAAGCTTTCGACAGGGTCTATCATGATCAGCTAATGAGTAAGTTAAAATCTTGTGACATAGACACAATGGATCTGAGAATGATACAAAACCTTTATTGGAATCACACAGCCAGCATAAAGTTAGAAGAAGGAGAATCAGACAGCTTTGCTATTCAAAGAGGAGTGAGGCAGGGATGTATTCTATCGACAAAATTATTTAATTTATATACAGAAGATATTTTCAAGCAAGCCGACAAGTTACAAATGTAACAAAAATGTAGCAAATCTTAGGTATGCAGATGACACTGCCCTAATTGCGGAGTCGGCACAGGGTCTGCAACTAATTGTTGATGTAGTCAAATCAGAAAGTTTAAAGGGAATCGACATGGTTAAAAGCTGGCCCGGGCCAGGTCAAAAATATAATCTATTGTACGCGACAGCTTAGACGCATCCGGTGTCATTGTCTAGCTAAAGAAACAATGGATTTGTGGCGTTTCTCTGGCCTATTTATAGCGATTATGAGATATACCTATGTCTATTCCCTTTAAAGGGAGGTCTAAAAATGAATATAAAGAAGACAGAAACAATGGTAATCAGTCGAGATCTAGAGAATCCTAAAGTCGATATAAAGGTGGATGGAACTACTCTAGAGCAAGTGGAAACTTTTAAGTACCTGGGGCAAACGATCACATCTGATGGTAGATCAGATACTGCAATAAGACAACGCATTGAAATTGCAAGACAGACTTTCCTTAATATGAGTGATGTTTTAACAGCAAGAAACATTGAGATTGAGACAAGAAAACGCTTAGCCAGATGTCATGTTTTATCAACACTTTTATATGCAAGTGAAACCTGGACGCTTAACGCTGATACATGTAAGAAAATAAACAGCTTCGAAATGTGGATGTATCGAAAAATGCTTAAGATCTCATACACAAGTCACACTACGAATGAGGAGGTGTTAGAACGTATACATGAAAAAGGTCTGTCACTAGAAAAGAACATAAAAATGAGAAAGACACAATATTTTGGACATTTAGTAAGGAAAGACATGATGCAAAAAACATTGTTGGAAGGAAAAGTATGTGCGAAAAGACCAAGGGGACGTCCACGTAAATCATGGATGAAGAACATCATGGAATGGACAAAGTTAAACTTTAAGCAATGCATAAGAGGAGCTGAAGATCGTGACTACTGGAGAGGAGTAACGACGAATCTTCTGACTTGAAGTAGTCACCGAATTATGATGAATAATGCGTGCTTCTGTGTCTTGCGAAGAGGTTTCCTTCACGCAGATGAATGGTCCGTAAATCGCAATGGGACTTCATGCAAACAAGCAAACAACACTTTTTCCTGAAGCCTGATTCACACAATCGTGCAGAAAGACCCAAAGACGAATTAAAACTTTGCGTCTTTGTCTCATGGTTCTCTCTGCACGATGCTAGCGACCTAAGCGACCTACTGTAAGCGAGGCTTAACTTTTTCAGTATCCCCTGATAATACAACGTATACCTGCAACTCTGGCAAGGCTAAACGGCTGAAGGGGCTTGGTCCAAGATTTCACCAGTTTGCAACACTCCCAAACAAGGTCTTACAAAGAAAATGTTTTTTAAAGATGCATCAAATGACCTATATCGATGGGAAATGGTTTATGATCCAAGTTAGACTCTTGGCTGCACAGAAAAATTTATTTCACGCTAATAGAGTAGCTCAATGCGACGCCACAGTCCGTCAAACGCCCCTTTTCTGACTCACCCGGTATATCTAAAGCCAAAGCATCTCTTTCATACAGAACCAGACGCAAAATATAACTATGAAGTCGCCACAATATGTGTTTATAGGCGAAGAATATTTTTGAAATGAGATTCAAAATGAGATTTAACAATGAAGTCCAATAATTTGTGCTTATAGGCAAAGGAAATCGTGGAAAGAAGAACAAGAATGAGTTTAACAATGAAGTCACCACTCTTCGTATTTATAGTCGAAGCAGCTCTTTGAAATAGAAGTAGAACCAAATGTAACGATAAAGTCACCACAATATGTGTTTATAGGCAAAGTGTACTTTTCAATGAGAGCTAAGATATGATTTAACAACAAAATCCAATAATAAGTGTTCAGGCAAAGGAAATCGTCGAAATAGAACTAGAATCAGCTTTAGTAATGAAGTCAACAGTTTCTGTTCATAGCCAAAGCGTTTCTTGGAAGCAGAGGTGAAATAATTTAACAATTAGATACCAAGAATTTGTATTTATAGGCAAAGTATCTCTGTCATATATAACCAGTACAAGATGTAATAATGAATTCGCCACAAAATGAGTTTATAGGCCAAGCATAATTTTGAATGTTAACGATGAAATCAACAAAATTTACGTTTACATGCAAATCATATTTACAAAATAGAGGTGCAATTAAAGCTATTGATCATGACCCAACAAATTCTGTTTATAGGCAAAGCAAGTCTTTGAAGAAGATGTGGAATAAAACTTAGTGATGAATTCACAGCGATTTATGTTCCCAGGAAAAAAGCATATCTTGGCAAACGAAGGGGCTAAATTATAAACTCACAAAATTGTTTGTTTACAGACAAGGCAAGGTACCTCTTTGAAGTAGAAGTGAAATTAAATTTTACGATAAAGTCACCTAAATTTGCGTTCATATCGAAAGTAAGCCTTCGAAAGAGAACGAAAATGAGATTTAACGATGGAAATCCAGCAATAACAGTTATGGCCAAAGTATCTATTGGAAATAGAAGTGGAATGAGATTTAATTAGAATGCTACAGCAGTTGCGATTATTGACAAAGGGAACGTTTAAAAAAGAACTAGAATGAAATTTAACGATCAAGTCTCATTAGTTTGTTTCCATGGGCAAATTATGTCTTGGACATATGAGTGGAATGAACTTTAACGATGACATCGCCACAATTTGTGTTCATAGGCAAAAACATCTTCGAGTTAGAAGTGGAATGAAATTCAACAATGACGTTGACACAATTTGTATTTGTAGGTAGAGCATGTCGTGAAAACAAAGAGGAGTTAAATTTACCTTTGATGTTCCAGCAGTAAAAATAAAAAAACAATAAAAACAGTAAAAAAATATGATAGAAAGAACGCTTAACGAAAGTCAACCACCGGAACAAGCAGCTTATAGAACAGGATATTCAACAATGGAGCACCTTCATACAATCAGACATATCATGGAAAAAAACAATGGAATATAAGATACCTCTCTACATGGCTTTTATTGATTATGAAAAAGCATTTGACTCCATAAGTCATGAAGCCATATTTAAAGCAATGAGAAATCAAGGTATAGATGAAGTATACATTAACATAACAAAAGATGTGTATACCAACAGTACAGCACAAATTCAAACAGACGTATTAAGTTGGAAAAGTGACCTAAACAAGGGAGATAGACAAGGTGACACACTATCCCCAAATCTCTTCACAGCAGCACTGCAAGAAATTTTGGAGAGAGTTGATTTTGAAGGAAAAGGCATTAAAATTCAAGGAGAAAGTCTAAGCAATCTAAGGTTTGCAAATGATATTGTGTTATTTTCTCAGTCCATCACGGAACTGCGGGGAATAATGACATTATTGATTGATGCAGGACAAAAAAGATGGAATGAAGCTGAACAAAGTGAAAACAAAGATTATGGGCAACATATACGCAAATAGGAATGATTTTAAGATCTCAGCAGAGGAAATAGAGTTTAAACAAGTGGAGAGCGATACATATTTGGGACAATTGCTTACAAAGAGTATTCTATATGTCGAGTCTTCGAGCCTCGAGCCTTCGAGCCTTGTATTTCGAGCCTTCGAGCCATGAGCCTTTGAGCCTTGCATTTTGAGCCTCGAGCCTTCGAGCCCTCAAGCCTCGAGCTTTTGAGCCTTGCATTTCAAGCCTTCAAGCCTTGACATTTCAGAATCAAATGCAAAATGAGGCAACATTATTTTACAAACGGTGTATGTAAACTTAAAAAGTTCAACAGTGACGTTAAAGTTGAGACTAATGGTGAATGGCATGGGAATTCCATTGGCATGTCAATCCATTGGAAAATTTGGATCTCAGTTACTGTAGTCCCCCACAGCCCATTGAAACTCCCACTTGCAACATTCCCACCACATGCAACAGAACCATTATAAGCAAATGATAGAAGTACCATGAACTATAATTTCAGCTACAAAAGCCAGATTGTCAAGTCAAGTTATTTGCGAGTAACTGGCTAGTAGTGATAGATCTCCCACATACACATGAAGCATTTTCATGAAGTATTTTCTGTTTAGCACATTCTTTGAAATCGGGCCTGTTCGGCCTTGAGAAAAATGTGTGCTCTGGCAATTTTATAAATTCGCATGGATTATAGCTTGTGCCTTGCACTTGAATCCTTGATATTTGCAAAAGGATAAACTTCTAAGATGAAAGCCTGTAGCTAAAAATACAACTGGAAGGCTGAAGGGCTGGAGGACTGGAGGGCTCAAGGCTCTAAGTATTGAAGGCTCGGGGCTCAAGAACTTGAGGCTCGAAGGCTCGAGGGCTCGGAGATTAGAAAGACTCGCTTATAAAAGATAATAACAACACGACGGAGATAAGTAGCAGAATTGGACAAGGATGGGCCAATCTTGGTCAGTAAAGTCCCCTATTGAATCACCTACGAAAATGCCGATATGCTTGAAAAGGAAAATTACGAATGAAGTATTCCTACCAGCAATGACTTATGGTTCGGAAACTTGGTCACTTACCAAAAAGCAAAGAAAAAGGCTAGCAGTAACACAAAGGAACATGGAAAGATCAATGCTTGGTATAACAAGGAAAGATAAGCGAAACGAATGGATAAGAGAAAAACAGGGTTAGATGACATTATGGAAAAAACAAAGGTAATGAAATGGTCTTGGGCAGGACACCTTGGGAGAATGGAGAATGACAGATGGACCAACACAATACAGAGTGGACACCTGGAACAAAAAAGTGTGACCTGAATGTCAAGGAAAACGGACGGGTTGAAAGAATGGATGTTGTATCGGCCAGCAGTGGCCTCTATGGCTAATGATGGTGGATGATGATGATGATAACGATGAATGTTCCAACAGTTGTGGTTTATAGGCAAAGGAAGTGTTCAACAAAGAACTAGAATGAAATTTAACGATTAAGTCTTATCAATTTGAGTTCATGGGCAAATTATGTCTTGGAAATAGAAGTAGAATCAACTTAAACGATGAACTTGCCCCCATTTGTGTTCGTAGGCAAAGAATATCTTCGACAAAGAATTGCAATGAAAGTTAGTGATGACGTTGACACAGGCTGTGTTTCTAGGCAGAGTGTGTTTCACAAATAGAAGTGGAATGAATTTTAACATGAACATTACAACAGTTGTGTTTACAGACATTGGAAGCGTTCAACAAAGAGCTTAGATGAAATTTAACGGTCAAGTCTCCTTGATTTGAGTTCAGGGGCAAAGCATGTCTTGAACGTACAAGTGGAATGGACCTTAAAGATGAAATCGCCACAATTTGTGTTTATTGGTGAGGCATATCTTCGAAGAAAAAGAGGAATGAAATTTAACGATGACGTCGACACAAGTTGTGTTTGCAGGCACAGAAGTTTTCACAAATAGCAGTGGAAAGGAATTTAAAAAGAATGTTCCAACAGGTGTTTATAGACAAAGTCCATGTTCGTAAAAGAACTAGTATGAAATTTTACGATTTAGTCACTAACAATTTGTGTCAATTGGCAAAGTACGTCTTGGACATAGAATTGGAATAGACCTCATTCAGAATTAGTCTCGATTCGAGGCCAATGATGCAAATTCAAGCACAGCAAGAAATCTACACTATCCCTATTGAATGTACATTCATGTAAAAGTATTTCACGTCTTGCTGAAAGTAATGAAAGCTTTAGAGATTTAGCTCCACACCATCTCGGGGCGAATGAGGCATTTCAAAAGAACTGACATTATTGTGAATAGGGTGTATGAACTTTAAAGACGAAGACAACACAGTTTGTGCTTACAGACAAAGCATATTTTTAAAATATATGTTGAATCAATTTAATGAAAACGTTGCTACATTCTATGTATATATGCAAAGCATGCATTTGAAAAAGATGTGGAATGAGATTTTATGATCATGACCCGACAATTTCTGTTTAAAGGCAAAGCATCTCATCAAAATCGAAGAGGAATTGACTCCAATGATGAACTCACAAGATTGTATGTTTATGGGTACGTCTTCGAAGTTGAAGTGAAATGAAATTTTAACAACGTGGTCGCCACATTTTGCATTTATATTGAAAGCAGGTCATAGGAATAGAGCTCAAATGAGATTTAAAGATAAGCTTCGAACAATATCTGTTATGGCCAAAGTATCTTTTGGCAATAGAAGTAGAATGAAACTTAATGATTTAGTCGCCGTAATCTGTACTTGTAGGCAGAGCATATTTCGCAAATAGAGGAATAATTGAGTTTTACTAGGATCTTCCAGCAGTTGTGCTCATAAACAAAGGAAGTGCTCATAAAAAGTATGTCTTGGAGAAAGAAGTGAAATGAAAGTGGAAGTGAAATGAAATTTTAGCAATGAAATCGCCACAATTTGTGTTGATACCAAACAGGATATCTTAGAAATGGAATGAAGATGAGATTTAACATTGAACCTCCAACATTATCTATTATGACCACAGAATCTCTTGGAAATAGAAGTGAAATGAAATTTAACAATGAAGTCGCCTGAATGAGTGTTTTATGTAGAGCATGTCTTCGAAATAGAAGTGGAATGAAAGTTAAGTATACACTTCAAAAAAATTCATAAGAAAAGCATGTTTAGGAAAAAAGAGATGGGATAACATCTGAACAGTCAAGTAGGGGCTGGGGGAGGCCTCAGCCTCCCAAATGATTTGTAGATATTCGCTTCTCAAAGTTTTCGAAAAAATACCGTGAACTGAGAAAAATGTCCAATAAACATGAATAAAACCATGAATAAAACCATGAATAAAACAATCTACCACGTGATCTGATAAAATTGTTTCAAGGACATGGGAATATTCAAGAAAAGTTGGAATTTCGGAAGTAATTGAAGCTGCAAAGATTCTCCTCAACAAATGTTGTCAGTGAGATTACTTCTTATAGCATGAAACGGGCCAAAAAGTATTTCCGCTTATTAGCAACAGATAGCTTCATCTACAGAAAGAGAGAGCAGACATTACAGCTTGATTGATATTGCAATTGAATTTGTTGATGGAATAGATAGCAAAGCAGGTTTTTGTCAATTTACCGACAGGGGTCGAGTATAAAAATCAATGTAGGGCAAAAACACACAAGTAGCCATAACAGACAGAATAATGGTGTTAAGAAATACGTGTCGGAATTCGTGTAAGAGTATTGTTAAGAATCAAGTTCCAACAATTTCTGATTGTAGGCTCAGCATGTCAGGGAAATAGAACTGGAATGAAGTTTATAGAGCTATTTAGTATCAACGAATTACATTTATACCCCAAGCATGCCTTCGAAATAAAACTGGCATAGAGCTTAACAATAAACTCCCAACAATTGTGGCTATGGGCAAAACATAATGGACCTGGAATGACATTTTAACTGTGAATGATAAAAGATTTGTATCTTTGGGTAAAGTATGTCTTCAAATAGAACCAGTATAAAAATTGAATATGTAATCCCGCCTCATCATCATCACCAAGTTGATTCCTCATCTCGAAGGTTGCAAGTAACAACCTTCCATCGTTGTCTTTCATCAGCTAGTCTAGTATGTTAAACACAAAACATATGTTTGAAGTAGAACAGCAATCAAATCTATCTACGAACAAGGAACATTTTGTATTAAAGTATGGTGAGCGATACCACTGAAAAGAACTGAAATGAAATTAAACTGTTTAGTACCATCAAAGTTCATTTATACCCGAAGCATAACTTCGAACTCAAACTGGAATAGACCTTAACATTTAAGTCCTAACAACTGTGCTTATGGACAAAACATTATTTTCAAATAAACCTAACTATGAAGTCCCCACAATGTGTGCATTGTAGTGTAGCAGATAAAAGCAGATTTTGGTATGAATCGTGCAAATTGTGATAAAAGCATGAAATTTGGCGGAAAGAGACATTTTGCCATGCTGAAAAAGATGAGAGTTGGACCCATTCTGAAAATTGTCCCGATCCCTATTTTTAGACGCGGGTTCTCGTGCCCAGTCCCCATAGGAAGAAACAACTTTATATCTATCCTCTAGAAGAAAGTATTGAAACGAAATTTGGCAGAGATAGACAGTTTGATGAACTGAACAAGATAAGCATTTGTAAAATTCTGGAATAGGCCCCTAATTCAATTTTTAGACGGGGGTACTAGTGCCCAGTCCCCCTATACGGATACCATTCTATTTTTCATAAAAGTAAAATATTAAAATGAAACTTGGTAGGTGTAGACAGTTCTTAGTACAGAACAAGATAAGATTTTGGAAAGTTCCTAAACGTGTCCCTAGTTCTATTTTAAGACGGGGGTACTAGTGCTCAGTCCCCCTTGACGGATCCCATTCCAATATTTCTTACAGAGAAGATATCAACGTTAAACTTGGTAGGTATAGACAGTTTGATGTACAGAACAAGTTCCATTTTTGGAAAATCCTCAAATATGCCTCCAATGCTATTTTCAGACAAGGGGTACTATCACTAGCCCCAGTCCTTCTTTACAACTACGATCATATTTTCTTATGGATGAGATACCAACGTGAAACTTGGTTGATAATAGCCTGGGTGCATCTCCTAACTGCTAACTAATAACTCTCCACAATTTTTTGAATCAGTGACAATTTTTCATCAGTATGGTACACGGCAAGCCACAAGAAATGACAGTTTCTTAACTCGAAAAATACTTTGCAAGATCAGGTCTGTGCGCCTCTTTGGTGCTAAATGTTGGGGAACAATATTCCAGTTGATATCAAAAGGTCGTCATCTGCTTTTTTTCGTCAAAAGCTTCAAGCTCTTTCAGTTATCAAAAACAATGAAAGTTGATCTTAAAGTGATGAATAATGTTCTGGTCACTCGATAAATGATTGAGTAAGATTCAGAACCATCTTCTAAAAGGGGGTGCTCTCTCCTCGATCATTCCACATTCCACCTATCGAGAGACTTTCTTTTGAAAACTTCCCCCTCCATGCAACATCTTATGTACAGAAAAACTATATATCAGCAAGAGAGGGCAAGAGATTTCTTTCTTAAAGTCACAAAGAAAGCAACAATGGAAAAATGAAGCCAGTTCTTCTCCCAGTTGCACAAATTGTACATCGACTGATGATACTCCGATGCCTTGGAGTAGAATTTCACTTTGAAGAGTAGATGAAACAAAATTGAATTGTTTGCTTTTCACTGAAGCTCGCAGCGGAATTGTCTTTTCAGGGAAAACAACATCTTGACCCATATCTTGCAGTTAACGAGCACGTCGTTTAAAGTCTTCAAGTCGTCTCTTTCTACCAAATTTCATAACAATGCCTTTTTAGACAATGGAAAGAGTGGTATCTACTGGCAGGGGCCTGTAGATTACTTCCTTTGCTTAATAATGGAATGTGAGAAATTTCAGAATTGCTTCGACTATCGTCCTTTGTAAGCTACTGCATTGTCTGCGTCTGCCAAATCTCTTGTTAGTATCGTTTTCCACACGGTCGATACATGACTGGTGTTTGAAAGAGAAGACTGGGCACTAGTGCCCCCGTCTAAAAATAGATTTAGGGGGACGTTGGAGAATTTCCGCGCCCTTACCTCGTTTAGAATATCACATTGCCTAAACAAACCTAATTTCACGCTAATATCTTTATCCACACAGAAAGTACAGTGAGACCCAAATGGGGGGGGACTAGGCACTAGTAGCCCCATCTAAAAATAGAACTAGGGAGACAACAGAGAATTTTCAAAACTCTTATCTTGCTCTGTACATAGAAATGTCTATACATACCAAGTTTCATGTTGATATCTTACCTGTATGAAAAATAAAATGGTATCCGAATAGGGGGACTGGGCACTAATACCCCCGTCTAATAATGGAATTGGGGGCATATTTAAGAATTTTTCAAATTCTTATCTTGTTTAGTGCATCAAACTGTCTATTTCTGCCAAATTTTGTTTCAATACCTCTCTCTAGAGGATAGAAAAAGTTGTTTCTTCCTATGGGGACTGGGCACGAGAACCCCCATCTAAAAATAGGGGATCGGGACAATTTTCAGAATGGGTCCAACTCTCATCTTTTTCAGCATGGCAAAGTGTCTATGTCTGCCAAATTTCATGCTTTTATCACAATGTGCACGGTGCATTTCATTATCCGCTGCACTATTGGGATTAACTGTTGTAGGAATAAAACTGGAATTAAAATTCAACCACTGTGTCCCCACACTACATGTGTACAGATAAAGAATCTCTTGGAAAGAAATTAAGAATGAAACTTCTCAACTATGAAGTCCCCACTATGTGTGAAATAGGATTAACTGTCTTGAAAATAGAACTGGAATTAAATTCAACTATTATGTCCCCACATTTCATGTTCATAGATAAAGAATGTCTTGGAAAAGATTAAGAATATCCCCACTATGTATGCAATAGGATTAACTATCTTAGAAATAAAACTGGAATTAAATTAAACTATTATGCCCCCACACTGCATGTGTATAGATGAAGAATATCTTGGAATAAGATTAAGAATGAAACTTAACTATGAAGTCCCCACAATGTGTGTATTGGGATTGACTGTCTTAGCAATAGAACTGAAACTAAAATTCAACTATTATGTCCCCACGATACATGCGTATAGATAAAGAATATCTTGGAAAGAGATTAAGAATGAAGCTTAACTATGAAGTCCCCACTATGTGTGCAATGGGATTAACTGTCTCAGCAATAGAACTGGAATTAAATTCAACTATCATGTCCCCACAATACATGTGTGTAGATAAAAAATATCTTGGAAAGAGATTAAGAATGCAACTCAACTATGAAGTCCCCACAATGTGTGTACTGGGATTAACTGTCTTAGAAATAGAACTAGAATTAAATTCAATTATTATGTCCCCACACTACATGTGTATAGATAAAGAATATCTTGGAATAAGATTAAGAATGAAGCTTAACTATGAAGTCCCCACAATGTGTGTATTGGGATTGACTGTCTTAGCAATAGAACTGGAATTAAATTAAACTATCATGTCCCCACAATACATGTGTATCGATAAAAAATATCTTGGAAAGAGATTAAGAATGCAACTCAACTATGAAGTCCCAACAATGTGTGTACTGGGATTAACTGTCTTAGCAAATAAACTGGAACTAAAATTCAACTATCATGTCCCCACAATACATGTGTATAGATAAAAAATATCTTGGAAAAAGATTAAGAATGCAACTCAACTATGAAGTCCCCACAATGTGTGTACTGGGATTAACTGTCTTAGCAATAGAACTGGAACTAAAATTCAACTATTATGTCCCCACGATACATGTGTATGGATAAAGAATAGCTTGGAAAGAGATTAAGAATGAAATTTAACTATGAAGTCCCCACAATGTGTGCACTGGGATTAACTGTCTCAGCAATAGAACTGGAACTAAAATTCAACTATCATGTCCCCACGATACATGTGTATAGATAAAGAATATCTTGGAAAGAGATTAAGAATATCCCAATTATGTGTGCAATAGGATTAACTGTTAACTAACTGTCCACATCAGCTCTCTTGAGCTGCCTTAGCATGACCTGAGTAAACAAATAAACAAATAAGTAGAAATAGAACTGGAATTAAATTCAATTATTATGTCCCCACACTACATGTGTACAGACAAAGGATATCTTGGAAAGAGAGTAAGAATGAAACTTAACCATGAAGTCCCCACTGTGTGTGCAATAGGATTAACTGTCTTAGAAATAGAACTGCAATTATATTCAACTGTTATGCCCCCAAACTACATGTGTATAGATATCCTATTTCACAATGAAGCCCCCGAAAAATGTGTGTATTGCGAATGAATGTCTTAAAGATAACACAAGAATGAAATTCAAATATCATGTCCCCACAATGCACATGTATCAAAAAAGATTATGCTTGAAAGATATCGAGAATAAATATAACTAAGTAGGTTCCCACAATGTGTGTTACTAAGTAAGTTCCCACAATGAAAGTTCCCACAGTTGCAAGATTTGGCCATTTTTTCATTGTTTAGTTGCCTAGCAACAAATCACGTGACCAATTAAGATCTATTGTTATGTTGCAAAGGTTATTGTCCAAAGAACAACTGAGCCAAGCTTCATTGCTACTTCTCTCGTAGTTTTGCAAAAATAGAGGGGGCCCCCCTCTCTGTCAGAAATGCACACATTTTATCCAGCTCCAAACACAGGAATGAAATTCAACTATCATCTCCCCGAAATACATGTGTTTCTAAAAAGGTCATCTCTGAAAGATATTGACAATAAACATAACTAATGGAGTCCCCACAATGTGTGTATTGCCAATGAATGTCTTAAAGATAATACCAGAATCAACTTAAACTTTCTTGTCCCCACAATACGTGTGTATCGAAAAAGATCCATTTTCAAAGATATATAGAATAAATATAACTAATGAAGTCCCCACAATGTGTGTATTGCCAATGAATGTCTTAAAGATAATACGGGAATCAACTTAAACTTTCTTGTCCCCACAATACATGTGTATTGAAAAAGATCAATATTCAAAAATATTGAGAATAAATATAACTAATGAAGTCCCCACAATGTGTGTATTGCCAATGAATGTCTTGAAGATAATATGGGAATGAAATTCAACTGCTTTGTCCCCACAATGCATGTGTATTGAAAAATATCATTCTGAGAGATATTGAGAATAAACATAACTCGTGATGTCTCCACAATGTGTGTATTGCGAATGAATGCCTTCAAAGTATATCAGAACTAGACCACTTTGGCATTTTGGAAAGGGTCTGGGGAGAGCAATATCCTTCTGTTAAATGGTAGACATAATTCTGATAAATGGCTGCCACAATTCAGATAAATGGCTTCAAGAACCATAAATTGAAATCTTCAAATCTATTGGTTTCAAGTTGACGCTAAAACAGCAGAAATAAATTGCCTGAAAAGTACCTGAAAAGCTGTCTCACGACCCATATGCCTTGTGAATTTGAAACACAATTTGAATAGTTCAAGTAATGATCCGTGAAAGCAAAGCCATATGGGAGGGGTGTTTGGAAAGCTAAGACCCCGAAAACGAAGACCTCGAAAACGAAGACCTCGAAAACGAAGACCTCGAAAACGAAGACCTCGAAAACGAAGACCTCGAAAGCTAAGGCCTCAAAAACTAGAGTTTCTTATAATTTTTGCCATCTTGACACTAATTTCTTATACCAGCACGTGTAAGAGCGGACGTTTCCAAGGATGCCTTCCAAAATGTGCATATTCTCATTTTGGAAAACGCGCTGGGGCAGTTTTAACCAACTAAAACGGAGCAATGTGAACGGGCAGCATAAACAGAAGCAGTGTGAACAGAAGATGAAATCGAAAACTAAGTTTCTCCAGAACAAAAATCACGAAAACGAAGACCTCGAAAACGAAGACCTCGAAAACTAAGACCTCGAAAACGAAGACCTCGAAAACGAAGACCTCGAAAACGAAGACCTCGAAAACTAAGACCTCGAAAACGAAGACCTCGAAAACGAAGACCTCGAAAACGAAGACCTCGAAAACGAAGACCTCGAAAACGAAGACCTCGAAAACGAAGACCTCGAAAACGAAGACCGCGAAAATGGTTCCGGACATACACCAAAACTTTTTAATGTTGATCGAGCAGAAATATTTTCAATTCCTTTTATCAAAGCCACGGGGTAGACATGATATCTTGCTCCTCGTGGTATTGTATTTGTAGTATCGTAGAGTATTTTGTAAGTAGTGCAGTGAGTATCTTGTATTTGTAAATTTTTTAATGATGATATAAAAAAAAAATCCTTTTACTGGGGAAAGGGATGACAGATTTTTTAATGACAGAGATGATAGAATAATTTTCGGCACCCTATTTCAAAATTTACATGAAAACATTTACATGAAAGTGTAATCTAATAAATAAGAAAATAGTCATCAAAACGACGAGCCATCACTAGCTATTTCAATTAAGTTCTTCCCTGCATGATGAAATGACGAACACAGCATTGAGACATTAAATAAAAGATATAATTTTCGATATAGTGTTGAGATGGCAAAAATTCTAAGAAACTCTGGTTTTAAGGTCTTAGCCTTCGAGGTCTTCGTTTTCGAGGTCTTCGTTTTCGAGGTCTTCGTTTTCGAGGTCTTCGTTTTCGAGGTCTTAGGTCTTCGTTTTCGGGGTCTTAGTTTTCCAAACACCCCATATGGGAGCCATGAATCAGAATCATATCTGCCATTTACCAGAACAGTATTACTCCCCCTGACCCCTTTCCTAAATGTCAAAATAGTCTATGAAAAAACTACCAAGTCCATATGATGCTTATGTATAGAAAAAGAATATCTTTGAAAGAGATTAAGAATAAAACTTAACTATTAAGTCCCCAAAATGTGTGTATTGTCAATGAATGTCTTAAAGATAAAACAGGACTGGAATTCAACTATCATGTCCCCACAATACATGTGTATCAAAACAGATCTCCTTTGAAAGACATTGAGAAGGTGAAGGTGAAGTTGCGTTTTTCAGCGCCAAGCGCTGGGATCGCAGAAATAGAGCAGACCTAATCGAGTCCGCGACCCCTTGTCATGACGCTCAAGTGGTGGGGCCCTACCGGGACTCGAAACCACTCCGCCTGACTGTTCTGGCTGCAATGTCAGAGGATTACACCACGGCGCCACAACACCTTCATTGAGAACAGACATCACTAATGAAGCCCCCACAATATGTGTATTACGAATTAATGTCTTGTGATAAAACATGACTGAAACTTGAGCATAAGCCCCCCAAAATGGGTGTATTACCAATAAATGCTTCTGGGATAAAACAGCAATGAAATTGTAAATATCAAGCCCCCCCTCCTCCCCAATGTATCTTTATAGCCAAACAATATCTTTCGACAACAAGGACTGAAAATTTTCTATGAAGTCCCCCTTTGGTGTATTGCCAATTAATGTCTTCAAAAATATTTTCTGCTAATAAGACAGTAATGAAATTTACTTATTAAGTACCTACAAAAATGTGAAGACCCAAAGATGTTCCTGGCAAGTCAGACAGCAGAAATATTTATGGATTCAGTGATCTGTTATAGAAAAACAACTAAGAGGCTGATTAGGATGCTTTAAATGTAGTTCTGTGGAAACATGGCCACCCTACAGTGCGTTATGACTATTTCTTGCAATATATTTTGGCACAGTATATTTCCCAAATTCAGAATTTCTAGGAAAAGAGCAGACCTCTTAGTCATTAAAGCATGTATGAAATATAAACTATTCTCAACTTCAAAGTTTGTGGTCAAATAATGTTTCCCAAACAAATGATCAACCAAACCTTTCTACCAAGTCCTCAGGAGTTGGATATAGGATGATCACTACTTGATAAAATATATGCATATTAATTGTCCAAAATTTGCATTTTACATTCATTTATTGGCAAAGTCAAGAATAAGAAAAGTTACCTTGTCAAAAAATCTTGCCTTGAAACATGAACAATTTTTGTTAGCCAGTCTTTGTGAATGGAGTGTGGTTCTTCTGATGCATTCTATTTCATTTCTGAATGAAAGGACAGGTGCAAAAGTTATTTCAACAAATCTAGGCACAATTTTATGAAGTTTACAATTTGTCAGATCCAATTTACTTAAGATCATGTTTGCATCCATAATACAAATAAACACTAAGTATAAAACAGAGAAAGAACAAAACAGTTTTCGCATCTTTGACTGTAGGGTACATCCAATGTCAGCTTCACTCCCATGTTACTGAGAGGCTATCAACTTTTCTAAATCCATGTTTTAGTGAAATTTGGTGGTTTGTAGCCTCAACTTCCACTTTCAGAACAGTCTTCTGCCAGCACTGCTTGAATTTGATACTTTTATCTTCTTAATCATGGCCATTAAAGGAAGTTTTTCTCCTTTTAATACTGTAGTCTAATGCAGTTCAATATCTAGCGATGTAAGGGTAAGCTCCCATGATGTTAATGATCATGGCAGCAAAAAATCTTTGTCCTTTGTGCCCAGTGTGATTTTCTTCCCCTTAGAGATAGTAAAATTTATCTGTTTATCCTAGTAACATTACTTTTTGTTCCCACCACCTGCCCTATTCCTTGCAACTTTCATTGAAAACATGGATCACATTTACCCTGATAGAAAGTTAATTATGCCAGGAATGAAATGGATCTAAAGAGAGTGAACAAATTTATCATTAAGTTTCCATTGTCTTCACAACATTTTGGCACAGCTAGATTAATCAAGAAAATTCCTTTTCAACTCTAAAGGCAGAGGAATGCAAAAAGGACATTTAAAAACTTCCCACTCTATGGAAGGGGGGAGGGGGTAGGCCAGGTCAAAATGGATCAACTGTATAAAAGTTATATCAATCTTTGATCAAAGTGATCGATATGAGCTTCTTGACAGCCAACTATGGATATGACAAGGTGAAACCTCAGTAAGTCACAGCACATATTTCTGCAAAACCGCATTCTGAGCTGACAAACAATTTGTAGGCCACTAAGGGTCGAACCTTCATCATCAAGAGAGGGGACAGGGTGGGTACAGACTGTAAAATAGAATCAATCAGTGATCACTGATAAATCTTACCTGTGTTGCGTTGTTTTCAATGCTTTAACAGAGACAGCTATCATCATGAACGTCACCGAACGGTTCACCATATCTACACACACAACGTCTTTTCTGCTTGGCCAGGCCCCGCAACAACAGGAAGAAAAACAGTGTGATTATTTTTTGTGTGATAATAAAAAACGCGCCAAACCTTCCTGCAAACGAGGCTACAAATTGCGCCACAGCAGCCACCCCAGCCACACGTCAAGTCTGATCCCTGCGAATCGCAATCGCAAGAGCCGCGATCTCATAACTACAATACTGTCAGCCTTGTAAAAATGACAATATTTGATCATTTTTATACAATTGGAAAAGCTAATGGGTGAAAAGTTGAAAATTGTGTTTTTCGCGAAGTTTCACCGATGAACATTAGGCCTTTAAGAAACGGCCTGTGATAAAAGTTGTACATCATTTGAATGCGTTTTACATGAGGATTGATAATACTGGATTAGTTTCGTACTATTGGAAAAGCTAATGGGTGAAAAGTTGAAAATTGTGTTTTTTGCGAAGTTTGACCAATGAATTTTAGGCCTTTAAAAAACGGCCTTCTATAAAAGTTGTACATCATTTGATTGCTTTTTACATGAGGATTGATAATATTGAATTAGTTTTGTACTATTAGAAAAGCTAATGGGTGAAAAGTTGAAAATTGTGTTTTTTGCGAAGTTTGACCAATGAATTTTAGGCCTTTAAAAAACGGCCTTTTATAAAAGTTGTACATCATTTGAATGCGTTTTACATGAGGATTGATAATACTGGATTAGTTTTGTACTATTAGAAAAGCTGGTGGGTGAAAAGTTGAAAATTGTGCTTTTCGCGAAGTTTCACCGATGAATTTTAGGCCTTTAAAAAACGGCCTTTTATAAAAGTTGTACATCATTTGAATGCGTTTTACATGAGGATTTATAATATTGGATGAGTTTCGTATTATTAGCAAAGCTGGTGGGTGAAAAGTTGAAAATTGTGTTCTTCGCGAAGTTTCACCGATGAATTTTAGGCCTTTAAAAAACGGCCTTTTATAAAAGTTGTACATCATTTGAATGCGTTTTACATGAGGATTGATAATACTGGATTAGTTTTGTACTATTAGAAAAGCTGGTGGGTGAAAAGTTGAAAATTGTGCTTTTCGCGAAGTTTCACCGATGAATTTTAGGCCTTTAAAAGACGGCCTTTTATAAAAGTTGTACATCATTTGAATGCGTTTTGCATGAGGATTGATAATACTGGATTAGTTTCGTACTATTAGAAAAGCTGGTGGGTGAAAAGTTGAAAATTGTGCTTTTCGCGAAGTTTCACCGATGAATTTTAGGCCTTTAAAAAACGGCCTTTTATAAAAGTTGTACATCATTTGAATGCGTTTTACATGAGGATTGATAATACTGGATTAGTTTTGTACTATTAGAAAAGCTGGTGGGTGAAAAGTTGAAAATTGTGCTTTTCGCGAAGTTTCACCGATGAATTTTAGGCCTTTAAAAAATGGCCTTTTATAAAAGTTTTACATCATTTGATTGCTTTTTACATGAGGATTGATAATATTGGATTAGTTTCGTACTATTAGAAAAGCTAATGGGTGAAAAGTTGAAAATTGTGTTTTTCGCGAAGTTTCACCGATGAACATTAGGCCTTTAAGAAACGGCCTGTGATAAAAGTTGTACATCATTTGAATGCGTTTTACATGAGGATTGATAATATTGGATTAGTTTCGTACTATTGGAAAAGCTAATGGGTGAAAAGTTGAAAATTGTGTTTTTTGCGAAGTTTGACCAATGAATTTTAGGCCTTTAAAAAACGGCCTTCTATAAAAGTTGTACATCATTTGAATGCGTTTTACATGAGGATTGATAATACTGGATTAGTTTCGTACTATTAGAAAAGCTGGTGGGTGAAAAGTTGAAAGTTGTGCTTTTCGCGAAGTTTCACCGATGAATTTTAGGCCTTTAAAAAACGGCCTTTTATAAAAGTTGTACATCATTTGAATGCGTTTTACATGAGGATTGATAATATTGGATTAGTTTTGTACTATTAGAAAAGCTGGTGGGTGAAAAGTTGAAAGTTGTGCTTTTCGCGAAGTTTCACCGATGAATTTTAGGCCTTTAAAAAACGGCCTTTTATAAAAGTTGTACATCATTTGAATGCGTTTTACATGAGGATTGATAATACTGGATTAGTTTTGTACTATTAGAAAAGCTGGTGGATGAAAAGTTGAAAGTTGTGCTTTTCGCGAAGTTTCACCGATGAATTTTAGGCCTTTAAAAAACGGCCTTTTATAAAAGTTGTACATCATTTGAATGCGTTTTACATGAGGATTGATAATATTGGATTAGTTTTGTACTATTAGAAAAGCTGGTGGGTGAAAAGTTGAAAGTTGTGCTTTTCGCGAAGTTTCACCGATGAATTTTAGGCCTTTAAAAAACGGCCTTTTATAAAAGTTGTACATCATTTGAATGCGTTTTACATGAGGATTGATAATACTGGATTAGTTTCGTACTATTAGAAAAGCTGGTGGGTGAAAAGTTGAAAGTTGTGCTTTTCGCGAAGTTTCACCGATGAATTTTAGGCCTTTAAAAAACGGCCTTTTATAAAAGTTGTACATCATTTGAATGCGTTTTACATGAGGATTGATAATACTGGATTAGTTTCGTACTATTAGAAAAGCTAATGGGTGAAAAGTTGAAAGTTGTGCTTTTCGCGAAGTTTCACCGATGAATTTTAGGCCTTTAAAAAACGGCCTTTTATAAAAGTTGTACATCATTTGAATGCGTTTTACATGAGGATTGATAATACTGGATTAGTTTTGTACTATTAGAAAAGCTAATGGGTGAAAAGTTGAAAGTTGTGCTTTTCGCGAAGTTTCACCGATGAATTTTAGGCCTTTAAAAAACGGCCTTTTATAAAAGTTGTACATCATTTGAATGCGTTTTACATGAGGATTGATAATACTGGATTAGTTTCGTACTATTAGAAAAGCTGGTGGGTGAAAAGTTGAAAGTTGTGCTTTTCGCGAAGTTTCACCGATGAATTTTAGGCCTTTAAAAAACGGCCTTTTAGAAAAGTTGTACATCATTTGAATGCGTTTTACATGAGGATTGATAATACTGGTTTAGTTTCGTACTATTAGAAAAGCTGGTGGGTGAAAAGTTGAAAATTGTGCTTTTCGCGAAGTTTCATCGATGAATTTTAGGCCTTCATAAAACGGCCTTTTATAAAAGTTGTACATCATTTGAATGCGTTTTACATGAGGATTAACAATATTTTATTAGTTTATATAATTAGAAAAGCTGATGGGTGAAAAGTTGAAAGTTGTGTTTTTCGCGAAGTTTGACCGATGAATTTTAGGCCTTTAAGAAACGGCCTGTGATAAACTTTGTACATCATTCAAAAGCTGTTTACATGAGGATTAATAATTTTGAATTAGTTTTGTATAATTAGAAAAGCTGATGGGTGAAAAGTTGAAAATTGTGTTTTTCGCGAAGTTTGACCGATAAATTTTAGGCCTTTAAGAAACGGCCTGTGATAAAAGTTATACAACATTCGAAAGCTGTTTACATGAGGATTAATAATTTTGAATTAGTTTTATACTATTCGAAAAGCTAGTGGGTGAAAAGTTGAAAATTGTGTTTTTTGCGAAGTTTCATCGATGAATTTTAGGCCTTTAAGAAACGGCCTGTGATAAAAGTTGTACATCATTCAAAAGCTGTTTACATGAGGATTAATAATTTTGAATTAGTTTTGTATAATTAGAAAAGCTGATGGGTGAAAAGTTGAAAATTGTGTTTTTCGCGAAGTTTGACCGATGAATTTTAGGCCTTTAAGAAACGGCCTGTGATAAAAGTTGTACATCATTCAAAAGCTGTTTACATGAGGATTAATAATTTTGAATTAGTTTTGTATAATTAGAAAAGCTGATGGGTGAAAAGTTGAAAATTGTGTTTTTCGCGAAGTTTGACCGATGAATTTTAGGCCTTTAAGAAACGGCCTGTGATAAAAGTTGTACATCATTCAAAAGCTGCTTACACGAGGATTAATAATTTTGAATTAGTTTTGTATAATTAGAAAAGCTGATGGGTGAAAAGTTGAAAATTGTGTTTTTCGCGAAGTTTGACCGATGAATTTTAGGCCTTTAAGAAACGGCCTGTGATAAAAGTTATACAACATTCGAAAGCTGTTTACATGAGGATTAATAATTTTGAATTAGTTTTGTATAATTAGAAAAGCTGATGGGTGAAAAGTTGAAAATTGTGTTTTTCGCGAAGTTTGACCGATGAATTTTAGGCTTTTAAGAAACGGCCTGTGATAAAAGTTGTACATCATTTAAAAGCTGTTTACATGAGGATTAATAATTTTGTATCAGTTTTATACTATTCGAAAAGCTAGTGGGTGAAAAGTTGAAAATTGTGTTTTTCGCGAAGTTTGACCGATGAATTTTATGCTTTTAAGAAACGGCCTGTGATAAAAGTTGTACATCATTCAAAAGCTGCTTACACGAGGATTAATAATTTTGCATCAGTTTTATACTATTCGAAAAGCTAGTGGGTGAAAAGTTGAAAATTGTGTTTTTCGCGAAGTTTGATCGATGAATTTTAGGCTTTTAAGAAACGGCCTGTGATAAAAGTTGTACATCATTCAAAAGCTGCTTACACGAGGATTAATAATTTTGCATCAGTTTTATACTATTCGAAAAGCTAGTGGGTGAAAAGTTGAAAATTGTGTTTTTCGCGAAGTTTGACCGATGAATTTTTGGCTTTTAAGAACCGGCCTGTGATAAAAGTTGTACATCATTCAAAAGCTGCTTACACGAGGATTAATAATTTTGAATTAGTTTTGTATAATTAGAAAAGCTGATGGGTGAAAAGTTGAAAATTGTGTTTTTCGCGAAGTTTGACCGATGAATTTTAGGCCTTTAAGAAACGGCCTGTGATAAAAGTTGTACATCATTCAAAAGCTGTTTACATGAGGATTGATAATTTTGAATTAGTTTTGTATAATTAGAAAAGCTGATGGGTGAAAAGTTGAAAATTGTGTTTTTCGCGAAGTTTGACCGATGAATTTTAGGCCTTTAAGAAACGGCCTGTGATAAAAGTTGTACATCATTCAAAAGCTGCTTACACGAGGATTAATAATTTTGAATTAGTTTTGTATAATTAGAAAAGCTGATGGGTGAAAAGTTGAAAATTGTGTTTTTCGCGAAGTTTGACCGATGAATTTTAGGCCTTTAAGAAACGGCCTGTGATAAAAGTTATACAACATTCGAAAGCTGTTTACATGAGGATTAATAATTTTGAATTAGTTTTGTATAATTAGAAAAGCTGATGGGTGAAAAGTTGAAAATTGTGTTTTTCGCGAAGTTTGACCGATGAATTTTAGGCTTTTAAGAAACGGCCTGTGATAAAAGTTGTACATCATTTAAAAGCTGTTTACATGAGGATTAATAATTTTGTATCAGTTTTATACTATTCGAAAAGCTAGTGGGTGAAAAGTTGAAAATTGTGTTTTTCGCGAAGTTTGACCGATGAATTTTAGGCTTTTAAGAAACGGCCTGTGATAAAAGTTGTACATCATTCAAAAGCTGTTTACATGAGGATTAATAATTTTGCATCAGTTTTATACTATTCGAAAAGCTAGTGGGTGAAAAGTTAAAAATTGTGTTTTTCGCGAAGTTTGACCGATGAATTTTAGGCCTTTAAGAAACGGCCTGTGATAAAAGTTGTACATCATTCAAAAGCTGTTTACATGAGGATTAATAATTTTGCATCAGTTTTATACTATTCGAAAAGCTGGTGGGTGAAAAGTTGAAAATTGTGTTTTTCGCGAAGTTTGACCGATGAATTTTAGGCCTTTAAGAAACGGCCTGTGACAAAAGTTGCACATCATTCAAAAGCTGTTTACATAAGGATTAATAATTTTGCATCAGTTTTATACTATTAGAAAAGCTGGTGGAAGGAAAGTTGAAAATTGTGTTTTTCGCGAAGTTTGACCGATGAATTTTAGGCTTTTAAGAAACGGCCTGTGATAAAAGTTGTACATCATTCAAAAGCTGCTTACACGAGGATTAATAATTTTGCATCAGTTTTATACTATTCGAAAAGCTAGTGGGTGAAAAGTTGAAAATTGTGTTTTTCGCGAAGTTTGACCGATGAATTTTATGCTTTTAAGAAACGGCCTGTGATAAAAGTTGTACATCATTCAAAAGCTGCTTACACGAGGATTAATAATTTTGCATCAGTTTTATACTATTCGAAAAGCTAGTGGGTGAAAAGTTGAAAATTGTGTTTTTCGCGAAGTTTGATCGATGAATTTTAGGCTTTTAAGAAACGGCCTGTGATAAAAGTTGTACATCATTCAAAAGCTGCTTACACGAGGATTAATAATTTTGCATGAGTTTTATACTATTCGAAAAGCTAGTGGGTGAAAAGTTGAAAATTGTGTTTTTCGCGAAGTTTGACCGATGAATTTTTGGCTTTTAAGAACCGGCCTGTGATAAAAGTTGTACATCATTCAAAAGCTGCTTACACGAGGATTAATAATTTTGCATCAGTTTTATACTATTCGAAAAGCTAGTGGGTGAAAAGTTGAAAATTGTGTTTTTCGCGAAGTTTGACCGATGAATTTTAGACCTTTAAGAAACGGCCTGTGATAAAAGTTATACAACATTCGAAAGCTGTTTACATGAGGATTAATAATTTTGAATTAGTTTTGCATAATTAGAAAAGCTGATGGGTGAAAAGTTGAAAATTGTGTTTTTCGCGAAGTTTGACCGATGAATTTTAGGATTTTAAGAAACGGCCTGTGATAAAAGTTGTACATCATTTAAAAGCTGTTTACATGAGGATTAATAATTTTGCATCAGTTTTATACTATTCGAAAAGCTAGTGGGTGAAAAGTTGAAAATTGTGTTTTTCGCGAAGTTTGACCGATGAATTTTAGGCCTTTAAGAAACGGCCTGTGATAAAAGTTGTACATCATTCAAAAGCTGTTTACATGAGGATTAATAATTTTGCATCAGTTTTATACTATTCGAAAAGCTGGTGGGTGAAAAGTTGAAAATTGTGTTTTTCGCGAAGTTTGACCGATGAATTTTAGGCCTTTAAGAAACGGCCTGTGACAAAAGTTGCACATCATTCAAAAGCTGTTTGCATAAGGATTAATAATTTTGCATCAGTTTTATACTATTAGAAAAGCTGGTGGGTGGAAAGTTGAAAATTGTGTTTTTCGCGAAATTTGAGCAATGAATTTGAGGCCTTTAAGAAACGGCTTGTTTTAAAAGTTATACATCATTTGAAAACTTTTTATATGCAGATTAATATCATTCGATTAGTTTGTACTATCAGAAAAGCTGGTTCGTGAAAAGTTGAAAATTATATTTGTCATGAAGTTTGACCTACGATTTTTATGCTTGTCAGAAACCAGCTTCTACAAAAAAGTTATATACATCATTGGAAAGCTCTTTAGATGCAGATTAGCAATATTTGATCACTGTTGTGCGATTTGAAAAGCTGGTGAGTGAAGAGATGAAAATTTTGTTTTTTGTGAAATTTGACAAAAGATTTTTGGCCGTTCAGAAGCGGGTTTTTATGAAACTTATTCATCATTTAATAGCTCTTTTCATGCGCATTAATAACATTGGATTAGTTTTTTACAGTTAGAAAAACTGACTGCTGAAAAGTTGAAAATTGTGTTTTTCGCGAATCAGAAACGCATTTTATGATGTCATACTTCATTTGAAGCTCTTTACGCACGAATCAATGGTATTGGATTAATTTTGTACAATTAGAAGAAGTGATAGGTGAAAAGTTGAAATTTTTGTTTTTTCTTGGGAAGTTTGAGCTAAGATTTTTCTGTCCTTTGGAAACTGGATTTGATAGAAGTGAGACCGGATGTCCAAGAAAAAAATTTCCCCGTTTGAACAATTTCAGAAAAACAATCATTGTCTTGTTCTGAAGGACTTAAATAGCATCTCTTGCTTAAGGCCAACTTGGATCCATATAATTTTGCCATATTCTTATCTTCATCAAAAGACTTTCTAAATATGAATTTCCAAAAGTCTCATGCTCCAGAATCCCTTGAAATGGTGAAAAGTCTAGCCACAGAGATATGTTCCATTACGTCCATGTTTTACATCACAGGTGTGAAAGCATACAACCTTCTCTCAATTTCATAAATTTGTATTGAAACTCAGCTATACGCTAAACTGCAGACCACAAGACCTTGTCTTGTCTAGAATATTTTTCTTTGAACAATGAAGCAAAATCGTGCTTTTTACATAGAAACAGACAAATTTGATTCTTCTTGGGTCCTTTTAAAGACTCCATGCTCCGTACTGTTGGATTTCATTTAAAAGTAGAGTTTCCGTTAATATGCAGGTGAAACGGTAACGATCTTATCGACATACCGTTTTTAAACATTTTCTTGAACGATTCATGTATTTTGTTTCCAGGCAAATAAATATAATAAGTGCTCGCAGATAAACAAATAAGTTGGGCATTAGAAAACTGATGTTTGTCATTTATTCATTCCTTCATTTATTCACTTCATTCATTCTGATCTCGTCCTCCGCAATTCGCAATCAAAGTTACTTCCCTGCACCTCTTTACTCTCTCTCCTTTCTCTACTCTTCTCTACTCTTTAAATAAGGAAAAGCGTTGAACAATGAGCACAAATTGCTGAGGAATACAAGATCAGAAAGAATGAAGCAGAGAATACTGAAAAGAAGTTCAGATACATAGTGGAAAAGAGAAGAAGAGATAGAAGGAAGGAAAACAGTTCCTTCCTTCTAAGAAACTTTGGAACACGTTTCGCAACGCTTCGTTGCAAAACGTGCAATTGCAGGGCCTAAAAAATCTTTAATCAGACCTTGCAAAAAACACAGATTTTATTTTTTCACCCCCCAGCTTTCCTAACTTTACAAAACTAATACAATATCATTAATCGCATGATGAGAGCTTTCAGACAATGTAAGACATTTGTAGTAGCATGCTTCTGAAAAGCCTAAAAATTGTTAATCAAACTTCGCAAAAAACACCATTTTCAACTTTTCACCCACCAGCTTTTCTAATAGTACAAAACTAGTTCAAAATTATTAATCCTCATGTAAAGAGCTTTCAAATGAGGAACAACTTTTATAAGAAGCCGTTTCTTAAAGTCCTAACATTCGCTGGTGAAACTTCGCGAAAAACACAATTTTAAACTTTTCACCCACCAGCTTTTCAAATGGTACAAAACTAATCCAGTATTATCAATCCTCATGTAAAACGCATTCGAATGATGTACAACTTTTATAAAAGGCCGTTTTTTAAAGGCCTAAAATTCATCGGTGAAACTTCGCGAAAAACACAATTTTCAACTTTTCACCCACCAGCTTTGCTAATAATACGAAACTCATCCAATATTATAAATCCTCATGTAAAGCGCATTCAAATGATGTACAACTTTTATAAAAGGCCGTTTTTTAAAGGCCTAAAATTCATCGGTGAAACTTCGCGAAGAACACAATTTTCAACTTTTCACCCACCAGCTTTGCTAATAATACGAAACTCATCCAATATTATAAATCCTCATGTAAAACGCATTCAAATGATGTACAACTTTTATAAAAGGCCGTTTTTTAAAGGCCTAAAATTCATCGGTGAAACTTCGCGAAAAGCACAATTTTCAACTTTTCACCCACCAGCTTTTCTAATAGTACAAAACTAATCCAGTATTATCAATCCTCATGTAAAACGCATTCAAATGATGTACAACTTTTATAAAAGGCCGTTTTTTAAAGGCCTAAAATTCATCGGTGAAACTTCGCGAAAAGCACAATTTTCAACTTTTCACCCACCAGCTTTTCTAATAGTACGAAACTAATCCAGTATTATCAATCCTCATGTAAAACGCATTCAAATGATGTACAACTTTTATAAAAGGCCGTCTTTTAAAGGCCTAAAATTCATCGGTGAAACTTCGCGAAAAGCACAATTTTCAACTTTTCACCCACCAGCTTTTCTAATAGTACAAAACTAATCCAGTATTATCAATCCTCATGTAAAACGCATTCAAATGATGTACAACTTTTATAAAAGGCCGTTTTTTAAAGGCCTAAAATTCATCGGTGAAACTTCGCGAAGAACACAATTTTCAACTTTTCACCCACCAGCTTTGCTAATAATACGAAACTCATCCAATATTATAAATCCTCATGTAAAACGCATTCAAATGATGTACAACTTTTATAAAAGGCCGTTTTTTAAAGGCCTAAAATTCATCGGTGAAACTTCGCGAAAAGCACAATTTTCAACTTTTCACCCACCAGCTTTTCTAATAGTACAAAACTAATCCAGTATTATCAATCCTCATGTAAAACGCATTCAAATGATGTACAACTTTTATAAAAGGCCGTTTTTTAAAGGCCTAAAATTCATTGGTCAAACTTCGCAAAAAACACAATTTTCAACTTTTCACCCATTAGCTTTTCTAATAGTACAAAACTAATTCAATATTATCAATCCTCATGTAAAAAGCAATCAAATGATGTACAACTTTTATAGAAGGCCGTTTTTTAAAGGCCTAAAATTCATTGGTCAAACTTCGCAAAAAACACAATTTTCAACTTTTCACCCATTAGCTTTTCCAATAGTACGAAACTAATCCAGTATTATCAATTCTCATGTAAAACGCATTCAAATGATGTACAACTTTTATCACAGGCCGTTTCTTAAAGGCCTAATGTTCATCGGTGAAACTTCGCGAAAAACACAATTTTCAACTTTTCACCCATTAGCTTTTCCAATTGTATAAAAATGATCAAATATTGTCATTTTTACAAGGCTGACAGTATTGTAGTTATGAGATCGCGGCTCTTGCGATTGCGATTCGCAGGGATCAGACTTGACGTGTGGCTGGGGTGGCTGCTGTGGCGCAATTTGTAGCCTCGTTTGCAGGAAGGTTTGGCGCGTTTTTTATTATCACACAAAAAATAATCACACTGTTTTTCTTCCTGTTGTTGCGGGGCCTGGCCAAGCAGAAAAGACGTTGTGTGTGTAGATATGGTGAACCGTTCGGTGACGTTCATGATGATAGCTGTCTCTGTTAAAGCATTGAAAACAACGCAACACAGGTAAGATTTATCAGTGATCACTGATTGATTCTATTTTACAGTCTGTACCCACCCTGTCCCCTCTCTTGATGATGAAGGTTCGACCCTTAGTGGCCTACAAATTGTTTGTCAGCTCAGAATGCGGTTTTGCAGAAATATGTGCTGTGACTTACTGAGGTTTCACCTTGTCATATCCATAGTTGGCTGTCAAGAAGCTCATATCGATCACTTTGATCAAAGATTGATATAACTTTTATACAGTTGATCCATTTTGACCTGGCCTACCCCCTCCCCCCTTCCATAGATAGAGTGGGAAGTTTTTAAATGCCCTTTTTGCATTCCTCTGCCTTTAGAGTTGAAAAGGAATTTTCTTGATTAATCTAGCTGTGCCAAAATGTTGTGAAGACAATGGAAACTTAATGATAAATTTGTTCACTCTCTATAGATCCATTTCATTCCTGGAATAATTAACTTTCTATCAGGCTAAATGTGATTCATGTTTTCAATGAAAGTTGCAAGGAATAGGGCAGGTGGTGAGCACAAAAAGCGATGTTACTAGGATAAACAGATAAATTTTACTATCTCTAAGGGGAAGAAAATCACACTGGGCACAAAGGACAAAGATTTTTGCTGCCATGATCATTAACATCATGGGAGCTTACCCTTACATCGCTAGATATTGAACTGCATTAGACTACAGTATTAAAAGGAGAAAAACTTTCTTTAATGGCCATGATTAAGAAGATAAAAGTATCAAATTCAAGCAGTGCTGGCAGAAGACTGTTCTGAAAGTGGAAGTTGAGGCTACAAACCACCAAATTTCACTAAAACATGGATTTAGAAAAGTTGATAGCCTCTCAGTAACATGGGAGTGAAGTTGACATAGGATGTACCCTACAGTCAAAGATGCGAAAACTGTTTTGTTCTTTCTCTGTTTTATACTTAGTTTTATTTGTATTATGGATGCAAACATGATCTTAAGCAAATTGGATCTGACAAATTGTGAACTTCACACAATTCTGCCTAGATGTGTTGAAATAATTTTTGCACCTCTCCTGCCATTCAGAAATGAATATAGAATGCAGCAGAAGAGCCACACTCCATTCACAAAGACTGGCTAACAAAAATTGTTCATGTTTCAAGGCAAGATTTTTTGACAAGGTAACTTTTCTTATTCTTGACTTTGCCAATAAATGAATGTAAAATGCAAATTTTGGACAATTAATATGCATATATATATTTTATCAAGTAGTGATCATCCTATATCCAACTCCTGAGGACTTGGTAGTAAAGTTTCAATAATCATTTGTTTGGGCAACATTATTTGGCCACAGACTTTGAAGTTCAGAATAGTTTATATTTCATAGATGCTTTAATGTCTAATTGCAAGCCTAGTGTTGCATGGTTGAAAAGTTGAAACGTAGGTTTTACTCATTTTGAGGAATGATTTTAGGCCATTCAAAGGGGTTTTAGAAGTAATAATACATAATTGGAAAGTTCTTTGATGTAGATTGATAGCATTGGATTGAAATTATTCAAATTCAAAATTAAAAATCCTAAGCTTAAAAATCCTAATGCTAACTGTTGGTCCATTGCATGTCCCAGAGAGTGTGTACATTTTTTTATATCAAGATTAAAAACTACAATATAGAATGTTATATTACACTGTGCCATCCATAGTGAAGAAAGATATAAATTCACCGGGTCTTCACTATGGATGGCACTTACAAATCCAATTAATTTAAGTATACAAAAAACAAAGAACAAAACTACGAAACCAAAATACAATACGCACAAACGACAACAAAACAACTGAGCCAAGGCAGATTACTGGTCAAAAGAAATTAAAGCTATTCAACTCTTAGCCGTAAAAAACGAGAGAAAAATATTGCAGTGCATGGTTTATCCCAGTAATCCACCTCAGCAATGCGGAACAAAAACAAGAAAAACAGAAAAGAGCACAAACACAAACACAGGGAAGTAGGAATAGGGAACTGCTGCTGCTGGCTTGGTATTGTTGTATCAATCAAATCGGCCAGAATTTTCATGAATGAGATCGTCGCTTCCAATATTACTCTGTTTTCAATAGTACCTAGAGATGGATCTCCAAGCAAGAGTCAATGACAAAGAGTATCATCATCCATATTACTGATACTGGCAATGTGTACATTGAATGTCCCCAGAAAGTGTGTACATGGAATGTCCCCAGAAAGTGTGTACATTGATTGTCCCCAGAAAGTGTGTACTTTGAATGTCCCCAGAAAGTGTGTACATGGAATGTCCCCAGAAAGTGTGTACATTGATTGTCCCCAGAAAGTGTGTACTTTGAATGTCCCCAGAAAGTGTGTAGATCAAGTGTTTACAAATCTGATGTTCAGCAACCATCATTTAAGAAAAAAATTGGGTTAACTGTTAGGATAATTCACTTACATCATCTGTGGTATAGTATTTCTGACCCATAATTGCTAAACTGAAAATTTGTCCCCGCAATTTTGGTGTAAAACTAAAAGTCCCCCAACGTAGATACACAAATTCTGATCTCTTGTCTAATAACATTAAAGTTAGTGCATGGTCAAGCTCTTTCTTTTCCTTCGACCAGCTCTTCACTGCTAGTTACTGTTGTTTAGATATCAGCTGTCTCAAATATCAAATATCATTCAAATATCAGCTGTCCCCACAATGTATGCAGGATGGCATAGTCCCCGCAACAATAGTCATGTCAGAATGAGGTTGTGTATCATAAGTGTCCCCACAGTGCCAGTGAATTTTGCAATGTCCCCACAATGAGAAAACTTGAAAAAAGATCAATGCGCCACATTGCATGCATTGTGCGCCAGTTGTTGTGGGAACAGAAAACATGCAAAAACTTGAATACACACTACTGTCTTAGAGCTAAGTATGAAAATTGCCTGTCCCCACAATGTAAGTGTAAAATGATAGGTCCCACAACTATAGTCATGTCAGTATGTATGTATGTATGTATGTATGTATGTATGTATGTATGTATAATTTCGCCAAAAAAACAAAAACTATCAAATATTAAAATACAATAAATCTATTTAAAAAGGAAAGAAAAATCTAATAACAGGTGTGTGATATTAAAATAAATACAGCTATCTAAATTAAAAACACCCTTAGGTAAAATGGCAGGGATAGCATCAAAAGGTCAGTGCGACCTTGATTCCATAATGGTCCCTCCAAAGGTGTCAATGAAAGAAAAATTTTAATGGAAGAAAAGAAAATTCTAGTAGGTGTTGAAATATTTTTATTTGAACCAAATCAGTAGTAAGTGTGTGAGGTGTCAACAATACACATGTACATCATCTTCCTTCCTTTGTATATCTTTGAAAAAATTTTCTTTGATCTTATGTTTAAATATGTTGACATTGTTGGTAGATTTCAAGTCTGATGCGAGACAGTTCCATATTTTTGGCCCCTGGTAAGATAGACATTTTTGGCCTGTGCTACTCTTTCAAAAAGGAACGTTTAGTCTAAACTTAGACCTTCGCGTTATTCGACTTTGGTCGGCTGGATGGAATATTTCATCAGCATAAGCTGGGGCAGTTCCGTTGAAAAAGTTCATTATATTAACACAGATATTTTGTGCTACTCTGTGCTTAGTGGGGAGCCAGTTTATAGATTTGAATTCTGTGGCCCCAACGTGTGCTGTGTGTTTTAAATGAAGATAAAATCGGATGCATTTGTTTTGAGCTGCCTGGATTTTTTTGGACAGCCTCTTATTTAACATTGGATACCATGAGCTACAAGCATAATAAAAATGAGGTTGAATTAGAGCATTTAGGAGCAACCTACGAAGGGAGGAATCCAGAAAATTTCGTTTTCTGTACAGGAATTTAAGCTTGCCATTTATCTTTCCAAGCATTTTGGTCGCCATCGACTCCCCAGAGAGATTCGCATCCAAAACAGATCCGAGATATGTGACCACTGAGCGTTGTTTGATTGCTATATCACCCCTCCTAATATTCATCTTTTTTAGGTTTTTGTATTTTTTTCCGTCCAAAAAGAATGGATTTGGTTTTATCCTCCCCAAAGTGTATACTTAGCTTATTTTCAACAAACCAATTCCAGAGAGAGTTAAAGTTTCTATTCGAGTTGTTTTCAATACACTCAACATCTGTGTCTCCAAAGATTAGGCAAGAATCATCCGCGTACAGAAGCAAGTCGCAGTCAACAGCCCACGCCATGTCATTCACGTAAAGGAGGAAAATGAGTGGACAGAGAATTGACCCCTGAGGGACTCCACAAGACCAATTACCAGGGTGTGAGTATTCCTTCCCAATGTTGACTGAGAATGATCGGTCCTGAAGGTAAGATTTAAACCTTAAAATGGCAGAGTCACTAAAACCAAGACATGCTATTTTATCCAAGAACATTTCGTGGCCAATTGTGTCAAATGCTTTTTGTAAGTCAATCAAAATTATACCTGTGAACATACCAGTTTCAAATCCTTGGAGGATCTTATTATTCAGGTAGGAGAGGCAAGTATCAGTTGAGTGATGTGCGTGAAAGCCAGATTGGCATCTGTATAGGATATTATTATCATCAAGGTACTTTTGTACTTGTCCATGGATAATCTTTTCAACAATTTTAGAGAGTTGTGGAAGCAAAGAAATAGGTCGGTAGTTTTTGGGATCGCCCTTTGATCCTTTTTTAAAAAGTGGTTTCAGTTTTGCTTGTTTGCAACCATCGGGAAAAGTAGATAGAAGGATTGAGAGATTGCACAATCCGGTTATTGGCCTTGCTAAAACAGTTGCACCATCTTTGAGAAATTTCCCTGCAATGTTATCCAACCCTGTCGCTTTTGAAGGGTTTATTTCTTCTAAGAGCTTCAGAACATTTTCAAGAGAAGTGGGGGCAAGTGAGAATGGCTCGGTAAGGTTAAGGTGTTGGTAGTACTTACGGACCTAGTCTAGCTTGTGAGGAGTCCGCTGGAGTTTTTTAATTAGGTTAGAGGCTAAATTTGAATAGAAAGCCTTAAACGTTTCAGCATTTGTTTTATCATCAAAACATGGGCTACCTTTATTGTTCAGACAAATTTTAGAAGATGAATCTTTTCCTGACGATAGTCCCAGGGATTTTAAACACTTTGATAGTTCTTTGGGTTTTCCTATATTCTCATTAAGTTTGTCAGTGATAAAAGATTTTTTCTTTCTTTTTATTAAACTCTGCACACGGTTTCGAGCTTTCTTAAAGTTTATGTAATCAGAATAAATTTGGGATGCTCTATGTTTTGTTAGTAGTTTATTACGAGTCCTACTTCCCTCAAGGACTTCCTGGTCCATCCATTCCTGTGAGTCCTTTCTTACCCGAATTTCCTTCGAAGGGGCTAACTCATCAATAATGCCCGTGATCATTTCTACAAAATGGGAGTATGCAGCGTTGATATTCCCATATTCCATATAGCTTGGAAATTTGATTTACTGAATTTGTCAAGAAAGTACGGTGGCCCACAAGTGCAAAACACAAAAGTCAGATCACAAAACTTGAATCGCATCAAGAAAATATATTTTACATCACAAAAGTTGGAATATGCATAGAAAAGTTAAATACTAAAAGCATAAAAGTTGTTTAGTACATCGAATTGGTTATTGAAAAAGAAAACTTTGTGTTGATACACAAAATTCAATCCCGATACACAAAACTTGATCTCAATACACAAAACTTTTCCAATACACAAAACTCAATCTCAGAACACAAGAATCAATCTCAGTACACAAAACTCAATCTCAATACACAAAACTCATTCCCGATACACAAAACTCATTCTCAATACACAAAACTCATTCTCAATACACAAAACTCATTCCCGATACACAAAACTCATTCTCAATACACAAAACTCATTCTCAATACACAAAACTCATTCCCGATACACAAAACTCATTTTCAATACACAAAACTCATTCTCAATACACAAAACTCATTCCCGATACACAAAACTCATTTTCAATACACAAAACTCTTTCCCGATACACAAAACTCATTCCCGATACACAAAACTTTTCCAATACACAAAGCTCTTTCCCGATACACAAAACTCATTCCCGATACACAAAACTTTTCCAATACACAAAGCTCTTTCCCGATACACAAAACTCATTCCCGATACACAAAACTTTCGCAAGAAATTGAATGTCCCTCGAAACATTAAATGTCAAAACACTGTGCTCTGCTGTACCCAGTCAAGGCTAGGCCACAAACATGGCGGAAAAGGGAGATGCCTTTTCTTGCGCAGAGTCACAGTGCATTGGTCTTCTGGAAGAAGGGCATCGATTCTGTGCCACGTGTGGAAAGAAGTTCAATCGGGAAGAGGTCTTTATAAGGCACTACTTCAAGTTTGGATACCACTATGAAGTGATATTGGCTTTTCTTAGCAAATTCCATGATATCAAAATGAGTCTCAGGACCTTAAAATATGGACTCGAAAGTTTTGGCCTCACGAGGAGATCCACTCCATACGATGAAGTAGCAGTAAGAGCTAGAATACAGGATGAATTAGATGGACCTGGCTGCATGTCTGGCTATAGAAGTATGTGGCATACTCTGCAGATGGAAGGTGTTGTAATCCCCAGGAACGATGTTGCACGAATGCTAAGAGAGCTTGACCCAGAAGGATGCCAAGAGAGACAGGCGAAACGGTTAAAACAGCGAGCTTATATCTCTACTGGCCCTAATCAGTGCTGGCATATCGATGGATATGATAAATTAAAGCCTTACGGCTTCCCCATACATGGATGTGTGGATGGATGGAGTCGTAAGCTGTTGTGGCTGCACGTGACAAGATCAAATAATGACCCAAAACGCATCGGGAAGTTGTACTTGGATACGGTGGAAAAATTACGGGGTTGTCCAATGCGTATAAGGACCGACCATGGAACTGAAAATGGGTTTGTTGCTGCTGCCCAGAGCTATTTCTTGGATGATATCAGTGCTCATAAATACGGTTCTTCCCCTCATAACCAAAGAATAGAGGGATGGTGGTCTTTCTACCGGAGGTCAAGATCCACATCGTGGATAAATTTTTTCAAGGATCTTATTGATAGATGCGTGTTTACTCCTGGCGATGATCTATCAAATGAATGTCTTTGGAATTGCTTCGCGAGCCTAATCCAGTCTGACCTGGATGCTGTGAAGGAGCACTGGAATTCACATTACATTCGGAAGTTGAGGCACGATACAATTTCAGGGAGGCCAAATGAACTGTTCTTCATTCCCGAGTTACATGGAGGTGTTGATTGTCTTCAAGCTATTTCAGTAGATAAATTTCAGAATGCGAAAAGTCAGCTGGATGAAGTGCCACCTAATGTTGATCTGTATGATGACTACTTCGACTATTTGAGAGAAGTCAATGGCTTTAGAAGACCATGTGACCGGAAAGAAGCACTTGATCAATATAAAACACTAATGCAGTATTCTCGTGCGGGGAACGCTTCATGACACTGAAAATCACAGTTATGACTCACTCTAGTACAGGATAAAGACCTCTCTCTGTTTGAAGTTTTGGTGCTATCTATGTCTTAATGCAATTTGCCTTGCGTACTTCTGTGTAAGGAACATTGTCCGGTTTTCTATATCAAACAGATTGAAGTACTTATCTTCTCACTTGGTAGCTTTGAAAGATTCAAAATCACCTTTGCAAAACAGTTCGAAAATGGCCAAAAACGCACCACCAAAGGCATCTTAAACTAAAAGGAAAGCGATTTACTTGTTTCATTTGACTTTGCAATTCTTATTTTACAGCAAAAACTGAGATGCTGATGTCAGTTTTCAATTCAACATGCATTTCATTACCTATGCTGAATGTTCTAAAGGATTTCAAATGGATTTCAAAAGTTCTGAAAGAGTTATCAGTACGTTCCCGGCAACCTTTTATCTGTTCTGCAAGACTGAATTCTTGAAACTATTAAGATATCAATTTGAAAATTACCGAAAAATCTTGCCATCTATTAGCTATTAGCGAATCAACTGCCTTGACTACAGTCAGAAGTAGAAAGGGTACTTGGGCAGGGCTCGGGCAACACAGAAAGCGAGTGAGAAAATACGATGGACGATTATGCAAAAGATGGCTTTAAGGAGATTTTTACCAAGATCCTTTGCGATTTTGAAAAAATCGACTAATTAAATCAATCGATACTGAATGCGGCGCAAGAAAGCATGATGGCAACGAATTCCTTTCCATCATCTTTGGCGCAGTCTTCCATTCACGATAATCCACGTTGTAAATGTACATTCAGATTTATTTTGATTTAGAACAATTAACGTCTAGTTGATTTCCTCCTATGGTATGCAGATTTTCTAAATTTCACGTTACTCTTATCCCGGCTTGCACCTGTTTTGAAAATTGATGGAACAAACTATGACTTTTTCACGTAAAATTTTGTGCGAGATGAATTCGGCCAATAGACCTTTTAGCTGCTCTGAAAACAATCTGAATCGAACGAAATTTTGCTTCATTTTGTAGAATTTTCGAATGTGTACAATAAGGAAAGAAGCTCTAACGCCGTTCAATCGAACCTCGTGTATAAAATTGTATAAAAATAACGCTCGATCCAGGCTCGTTCGTAGAATAGCTACAAGGTCTAGACGATTACGCTAAAGATGGCGACGAGGAACTTTTGACCAAGATGCATTTGCGTTCAAATTACGAATCTTTAATGATTCTATGGCAGTTCGATAAAAGAATGCAATGCATAATGGTAAAAAATTCTTCGCGCTACCTTTAGCGTATCAAGGTCGATCGTCGGATCCTAAGATGCTTATGATGGCGAGTACATGAAACCATTTGTCTCTATGAACTGTCTTTTCAAGATTGTGGTGCTGTTGTAGTTATATTGCTAACGGGACTGTTTTCCAAGTTACTAAGTTGCTTCCCACAGCCTGGACAATATCCATAACTCTGTCGCACCCAAAATCCACATTCTGAACAGAACATTGCAAGAACTCTCTCTAGCTTAGGCCAACCAAAGAAACCATGCGGTCCATGGGAAGGAGGTCGCTGCCTGGGGTCGAGAACAGAAGATTCCGGATAAAGATTTGTTTGAAATAATCGTGCACTGACTTTTGTTTTGTGTATTGGGAATGAGTTTTGTGTATCGGGAAAGAGTTTTGTGTATTGAAAATGAGTTTTGTGTATCGGGAATGAGTTTTGTGTATTGAGAATGAGTTTTGTGTATTGAAAATGAGTTTTGTGTATCGGGAATGGGTTTTGTGTATTGACAATGAGTTTTGTGTATTGAGAATGAGTTTTGTGTATCGGGAATGAGTTTTGTGTATTGAGATTGAGTTTTGTGTACTGAGATTGATTGTTGTGTTCTGAGATTGAGTTTTGTGTATTGGAAAAGTTTTGTGTATTGAGATCAAGTTTTGTGTATCGGGATTGAATTTTGTGTATCAACACGAAGTTTTCTTTTTCAATAACCAATTTGATGTACTAGTCAACTTTTATGCGTTTAGTATTTAACTTTTCTATGCATATTCCAACTTTTGTGATGTAAAATATATTTTCTTGATGCGATTCAAGTTTTGTGATCTGACTTATGTGTTTTGCACTTGTGGGCCCGACGTTACTAAAACACGGAACAAGCGGAACAAGCCAGTAACAAGCGGAACAAGCAAGGAACAGGTCAGTAACAAGCGGAACAACCAAGGAACAAGCCAGTAACAAGCGGAACAAGCCAGGAACAGGCCAGTAACAAGCGGAACAAGCCAGTAATGCATTAAACAAAGCGTGGAATTAGCATTGGTACATGGCTGAACCCCACGAGATTGCCGTTAACATTGCCGCAACAATTAGAAGAAAAGGGCCGTCCATTCGCGGTGTAAAGTGAACAAGTAGCGGCAAGTGGTAATAATACAATGAGAAAAAGACAGCAAGAAAGCAGGAATCACGCAGTGGCGGCGCCAGCTCTGAAAAATCGGAAAAAAGTGAGGGGGGGGGGGATACTTACTTCCTGTTCCACAGCGAAATTTTCGAAACAATGTTTTTGAAGTTTTTCCAATGTTTAGGCATTACTCAAGTACCTTCCAAGTGATATGATACAGGAATGGTGTTAGAATCCCGGGAGGGGTACTTATTATATTTGTCCGCCGGGGATGTGCCGTTTTTCAGGGTCTCGTTTTCGCCTATTTTTTCTAGAACAGGGTATCAAAAGAAGGCAAATTTTCTGGAGCAGGTTGTCAAAACATGTCAAAAGAGGAAATTTTGTTATTATTTAGTCCAATTTTGGTGTTTTTGAGTACACTTTTCACAGATTTTTTCTAGAACAGGGTATCATTTCAAGGCAAAAATTCTGGAGCAGGGTGAAAATTTTTTTTTCGTGGGCACATCCCCGTACAAATTTAGGTCAAGTACCCCACGGGGTTAGAATAAAGTAAACTATGTAAAGGATTTCGTTTGCCAAAATAATCTTAAGTTATATTTTCCCTGTACTGGAGTTTCTTAATTTCTTGGCGATCTGAGAGGTGAGTTTCTTACAAGCAGTTTCTTATGCAAAATACGCGTATGCGACCTCGAGGGTTAGTTACCTTTGAATACTTTAATTCTGGTTATCCGTTATGAATACCTAACGGATGCCTGAATACCTTTGAATACTTTAATTCTGGTTATCCGTCATGCGCAAATTTTCGTGCTCCATCTCATCTTATCTTATTTTAAGTTGTTGTTTTTTTTGTTCAAACCTTGCATCTTGCTATGGACGATGATATGTTGAAAATAGATGTAGAATTCACTGATGTCAGTCCATATGACTCTTCCTCCGCAGAAATGTTTTTCTGAAACGTAACTACTGTGTGTAAGTATCCATGGTTTCATTTCATGCAAAAGGGTGAATTATTTGCGCTCCAGAACCTTGTTATAAATTCTAAAGCAATACAGAACAAAAGATTTGACAATGAGAAGCTGTGAATTTAACTGAGGGGCATTTCATTCACTGGAAAATCACGAGATTTTTTGAGAACAAAAGGATTATTAAGAATTTCTGATGGAGTTTGCTTGAAAACAAAATGATTGGGAGGGAATTGCGCCTCGAAATCACCAAGGATTTCGCTGTGCGTAGCGGAGCGTCATCCTGTAAATAGAAAGCCTAGTCCTTCAAAAGACTATACCAAAAGTAACCTGGTATGGTGGTTCCACATGGCTAACGGTATGCTTTTCATATCGGATTGCTCAGACCAGTCCAATGTGAATGGTAAACCGCTATCAAATAAACCGAGGGGTTGTTTGTTTTCAATTTGTTTTGAGTGGGCTTGTCAGGATTTCTAGCTACCGAAAGCTAATTTAGGCCCACTGGGCATGCCGCATCCAGGCATGGGACCCCTAGTTTAACGTCCCTTCCGAAGGATGACGAGGTGAGTTGTGAGTCCAGACCTCCGAGGTCACCCATCCAGAGTCTGACCTCACTCGACCAAGCTTAACTTCAGTCACCTGACGAAGATTGTATAAGCCACTCGGCCACTCACCCCGTTAAAGCGTACGTTAAAGGGGCATTTCACACTTCCGAAAAAGCGTACGAGATTCTTTCACGACAAAAGGATTCTTACGGATTTTTGGTGGATTTTTCTTGAATACAAAAGGATTTTTGCCAATGGTGTACAAGATTTTTTGGGAGTGAAATGCCCCTCGAAATAAACACAGCAAAGTGAACCTCTTCACACTTCCTTCAATTTCATATTCAGTCAATACAATATACATTCAAAATGCGCATACAATTTCTAGGAGGATTTCTACAGGGTTTCAAGGAATTCTTGGGGAAAGAATACCAATGGAAGTAGCACAGGGTGGGGTAGGGGGCTCTTCCATGTAAGTGTACCCGGGGCCCACCTGGGAAGTGCTGGCCGCGCTCCAAGATATACTTTTTCGACTTTGATTTCCACCCCGTTTAATTCTAATGCTTCCTCGCAAGGCAGTCATGTATGGCTCGATACAGAAGCTTGACCAGTCAGGTTAGTTGTTTGATGTTATTTCAAAAATTCGACACTTAATACAAAAATAGAGCTAGATGAAAGTGAAAGTAGACTTGATCCAAGTCTATTCCTTGGTATATCCGCACTAAGCAAGTCTAAAGTGAAAGGGGCCTGTAAAATCAGAATAGCGAAGAAGTACACCGTCAATCAATAAAAGTAAAATATGTTGGATTTTCTTTATCAAAATGAATAGTACCTTACGAGGGACGTATCATTTTCTAAATATCCCCTTCAATTTCGGCAAAAACCCTTCTCTTTTCAAGAAAAATCCGCAAGTCGCTCTCTTACGTTATATTTTTCCCAGTGTTGGAGATTCTTAATTTTATGGCGATCTGTTTCTCATAACAAGTTTCTTGTAACAAGAAAATACGGTTACTTGTTCATTTCACACCGCAACAATTTTTGGAAATTTCTGTTGGAACGGACGGCCCTTGCGGCAATGTTAACGTTATCTTGTGCGGTTCAGCCATGTACCCATGCTAATTCCACGCTTTGTTCAATGTGTTACTGGCTTGTTCCGCTTGTTACTGGCTCGTTCCGCTTGTTACTGGCTTGTTCCTGGGTCGTTCCGCTTGTTACTGACCTGTTCCTTGCTTGTTCCGCTTGTTACTGGCTTGTTCCACTTGTTCCGTGTTTTAGAAACGTCGCTTGTGGGCCACCGTAAGAAAGAGTTGCTTTGTATAATTCTTGAAAGTACGGATCTTGATAAAGGTGTGTTTATGTATTTTGATGCGGGTGGCTTTTCTAGTGCAATAGATCAGTTGATCCCCAGGTCAAAAACCCCATGTTGAGAGATCCTTGGGAAGGAATTTGTAAGTATGTGATCAAGCAGGGACGATGATTTATTTGTGACCCGGGTTGGGGATTGAATTATTTGCTTTAGACCATGGTGGGAGCAGAACTCTTTGTATCTCCTGATTCCGTTTGATGTATCAGAACTTTTGTGGTCCAGACTGATGTTTAAATCTCCAAGAAGGGCAAAGTTATTGGCTCATGCAAGGGAAAGAGTAAAGGAAGTTCCCGAAATTGCAGAATTCGTATTTGTTGACGTCAATTGTCGTGTTGGGATAAAGACCACAGAGGGTGAATTGAAATTTTTTAACAGCATTGAGGACTTTGATGGCTTTTTAAATGATCAAGAGTGACTTAGGCTTTCTCCTTTCTGCATTTCCGTTTTTGTGTTAGGTAGTTTTTCAGGGCCCTGATTCAATTGTAGTTCTACACTAGAAAGCTAAACACGAAATAATTAACCCGAGGGGCGAGTCACTCCCTACAAATCTTCTATGTATTTTTTCTTATTTCCAATTTGAAATCCCTTTTCTTGTGAAAAATCTCTGAAATTCCCCAAAATTATTGACGTTTCCTTGAAACCTCGTTTGCTTCTTTTCTTATGGAGTAATGCCCCCCTCGATACAAAGCATCTACACCTTAATGATCTTTATCAGCAGATGGAACCCTGAATTCCAAGAACAAATGATCCGGGATCATTCATTCTTTCCCAGGTATCTCTGATGGTGTTTTTTACCAGCAGATGGCACCCCTTTTTTAGCCCGGATATTCATGACATTTGGTGTGAAACATTTGTGGGCCTAGATCTTAATCCTGCCAACACGACAAAGCACACTTGTTTTTCCAATAAGTCTCTTGAGGTTACATCCTAAGTGAAAAGATAGGTTTCGTTTTTGAAAACTACAACCATCTATTCCCTTGCGAAAGGTTTTACAAAGAACCAAAATCGACACAATTGATAACATTTAAAGGGGCATTGCGCAGGAAAAAACCGAAAATCAGCGAACTGCGTCGTTTGCGTTTAAAACGAACATTCATATCATTATCAACATTTCCCGATATTTCTCCAACCTAACTAAAGCTCAAACTGGCCACAAACGTCAGACCGAGAACTCAGCCATAAGCTCGCATTTGAATCCGAGAAAGAAAACGAGAATTTTCGGTAAAGCCGACCATTTCTCTTGGTCATAGTCGATCGTGGACACATGAATGAACCAATACAACAGGATGTTCAAACTCAATTCTAAGAGCGACACGCAACGAACCCATCAAAACTCACCGTTGACCAACCGACGGACAATAACGAAAATTTGCAACCTTTTTCGCCAACAACGAAGCTTAAAAATAATAGGGTATTAAAATTGAAATCCGTCCAAATGTTTTGCTCCATATCTTGCGTTTGAGAAGTGCGATCGAGGAAAGGAAAACGATTTCTGAGGGCTGACATAATCTGCTTTTCAGTCGGGATAACGATACGAACCTTTGCAGGCATTTGATTTTCGCGGAATGCCCCTTTAAATCAACATGCCATTAAATGTTAATGAAATTCCCATGCAGCTATTACCGTGTGGGTTAAATTTTTACAGTGATCGATTGTGTGAATAAGTAGATGAGTTTTTATACTCCCTAGCGAGACCATGCGCCACCATTACGCTACTTCTGGTTTCTTTGGCTGTCATCCCACATTGCCTTGCTTATATTGTCTTCAGAGATTGTTTTTTTGTTATTGTGAGAGACAATGAGTGTTCCGTTTTATTTCTTTAGTTTTAGTTGTACCTGTAGTGCCTTTTGTAAAGTCGGTCCTTATTTGTTGAAGGGAAAGGGAGTTGCTGGAAGGGAATTGTATCGTTGGCATTTGTTCCTTGTTCTGTCGTCAAGACACCAGCGGGGGGATTCCTACTTTGTGATGCTGGTTGACATCAACCAACGGCGATCAGCAATAGGTTGTTTCCCAGTCTTCACCTGTACGTTGGAGAGATTTCCTTGTGCACTTAGTTTCTTCTCAGTACTATTGCCAATTCTCAAGCTATATCAATTCGACCAATTTGCGTTCATCCGATACCTTCAAACTGATGTTGGCATTTGACGATCCCTTATTTCTCTCTATGTAGCGTTGTGCTGCATCGCGTACTTTCGATAGCGCCCACCCAGCCAAATAGCGGATCTTGGCCTGCTCTGCATGATCAAGACTGAAGTCTGCAGTTAAAGCAACTGCTACCTCTGCTTCTGCCAGGGTTTTGCCCAGCATCAGAGCTGTAGAGAAAAATGATTAAGGTAGTAAAAACATAAACCAGTCTGAGCTACCTGAACAAAGGACAAGTGAAACAAATTTTGATTCCTTTAGATAATAAGTATCCACAGGTCTAATATAAATATCCACAGGTCTAATAAAATAAAGCACGGCGATAAACGGATCAGAAGTAAGAACACTTGACCTAAATTTGTACGGGGATGTGCCCACGAAAGAAAAAATTTTCACCCAGCTCCAGAATTTTTGCCTTCAAATGATACCCTGTTCTAGAAAAAATCGGTGAAAAGTATACTAAAAAAACGCAAAAATTGGACTAAAAAATAACCCGTGTTGACAAAATTTCCTCTTTTGAGATGTTTTGACAACCTGCTCCAGAAAATTTGCCTTCTTTTGATAACCTGTCCTAGAAAAAATAGGCGAAAACGATACCCTGAAAAACGGCACATCCCCGTCGGACAAATATACTAAGTACCCCCCCCCCCGGGAGTAAGAACCTTGGTGCACGTAATGAAGAGCTGAGAATATTGAAAATGGGAAGCTGCTTAAACCCAAAAAAGGCATCATTGGGCACAGATTCTTAGCAACTGTACAACAGAGCCGTAGGGAACACCTCAGACTTGTGGGACACAAACTTTCAAGGGGACTTTTCCATGAAGATAAAGGGCACTTACTAACGCATAAAGACACATTTTTAGTTGTAATTACAAAAACTTGAAGAGGGCACGTGCAGTGCTCCCTGCCCCTATGTCCCTGCTGTAGAATTTCTTGCAAGGAAGCGGAGCAGGAGGGGGGGCAGTGGGGACTCTTTAAGGCCCACCCAATGCTTTTGAAAACAACCGCCACGAGGAGAAATTAGATGTATTGAGCTCTACTGTTTTAAGATGCTTCGTTCTTTTTTGTTTCCTATTGCTGTTGTTGCTGCCCCCAATCAGCAGCTGCTTCCTACGGCCCGAAAACAGCGTCATGAATGTTACTTACATGCCATATGTGTGCGTAGAATTTCCAGTATGTCTATGAAAGCTGTCAAGTGACATAATTCCAGCTTTGCTTTGCTCAAGGGTAATATTTTCTGAAAGAGCAGTAGTTCCATCCACTTTTCCTTCAAATCGCGACTTCTTTGAAGAGCCATAAGTTCCTTCGCTTTCTCTTCTAGTTTGGACTTATCTACGCCTGTCTTGATATCATCTTTTGTCGCTGTACCAGTTGCTACATAGATATCTTCTATTTTCTCCCAACAGGAGGCCATGAATTTATGAAGATTGTCATTTTGATTTTCTCGCAAACTGCGGCACAGATTCCGATACACCTCATTGCGACCCTGTTGTTGTTCCATCTTTCCAAGTACCTCGGCAGTGCTAATGGATCCAGGAAGGGCAAGGCCATCAGGCCCCTGAAGCAACATTGTTTCCCTATCATGCGAAGCTGGTGAAGGCCCTTGATCAGGAATGATGTTAGTGCTGGTTTCTTCCCCTTGAGGCACCTTCTTTCGTATGGTCCCATGCTCCGTTCCTAACTTGATTGCTTTCTGGAACTCGGTAACTGCCCTCGGAGGCTCAGGTATTTTATGGTCCCAACCTTTTAAGACTGAAAGACCTTTCAATGACGTTGCCCTAGAAAAAGCCACATATGCTTGTCCGTATGCAAAGATGCCCTTTAAACTCACTTCCACATTCGGAAGCGTTTGCCCTTGGCTCTTATGGATGGTTATAGCCCATGCTAACTGCAAAGGCAATTGGCGTCTGGTCGAGAGTGTGACTCCATCCTCGTTTTCAAACCCCCAAACACATGGTTCAATGGACGTAACCTGACCGCTGTCAAATTTTACCACTGGTTTTCCACCAGCCACTGCCATTACGCTGCCGATTGAACCATTGGCCAGGCCCAATTTATGAATATTTCTTAACAGCATAACCCCTGCGCCAACTTTATACACAAAAGTTTCTGGGAAAGGGCAATCTCTGAAACCGTCCATTGCTCCAGTGTCCTTTGCTTTTGATGCATATTGTGCTGAAGGCAAACTCTTCAATATTTCGTCATTCTTTTCATTTACCTCCCTCCGAAGGGGATAAAGAAAGACTTTCTCATTATTGCTGTCAACTGGAGGTTTCAATCTATCAAGTAGTTGGTGTGCCGTTGGGCTTAGAGTACCACCCCGTCTAATTTCATTCAACAACAGCAGGAGTTCAGGGTCTTTTTGCCGAAACACATGCGTCAATTTCAGACAGACATCTACGCAACTATTCCACTTTGGTGACTTGAAGCAGAAGGGAAGATCATTTACGGTTTGATCTTGGTCAGGTGTGCTTGACTTGATACTAATAACAGGAGGCAACTGCTCAAAATCACCGCTTAATACTAGCTGTATGCCTCCAAATCGTTCGTTCGAATTCCGCACCTTCCTACCGATAAATTCCAGAGTTTCAAATGCATCCTGGTTCAGCATTGAAACCTCATCAATTACAAGTGTTTTGCACTTTGACCAGCGTTCATGTGCTTCAGTGTTTGCAATGACTTGCTGCAGAAGCTGGTATCTCGATCCTTTACCAAGCCCGATACCTGCCCATGAATGGATTGTTTCCGGCCTCCATCCCCGATTTGAATTGCTGCTATACCTGTTGTAGCAGTCACACCAACACAATCGTTACCGTGTTTCTGTCTCAGGAGGCTGATGATCATGCGTAGCAGCATCGTCTTGCCAGTACCAGCGTTACCAGTGTAGAAAATGTTTAAGCCGTCTACCATTAATGCCGCAATTTCTCGTTGCTCGCCATTTAAATCTTTGATGTCTGCCATCTTCACGCTGGCAACGAGAGGGTGCAAGCGCAAGCCCGTAATAGCTTATTTCAGTCTGAGGTGGAATCTCTCATTTCATTATTTGCATAATAATTAAAGAGTTGCTCCCAACGGACAGCCAAATAATAGGCCTTCACAGGTGTATTCCGGTACGTTTATAAATATAAACTTGTGTCAGCCCAGGGTTCTTCAAGTTTTAATTTCGGTTCCGACGATCTTTCCGAAAGGTATTTTCATTGCAAAACAACTGGAATCCCATTCTCAGGATTTTCGTGCCAAAAACACTCAAAAACTGTTTCATGTCCCCGTAGGACTGGGCAGTGAAGTACCCCCTCTTCGATTACGAGTTCCTCCTCGAAGATACTGATGGAACTTTCGAAATTTTCAGCCATCCTTACTCTAGTTTCTTAACCCCACCCCATGTTGCTATCGTGTAGGGGATTGCTGTATTCCAGAGAAAAGGAAGTAAAATAGAATGACTAAGTCAAATTTAGTATTGAAGAGTTTCCCTGAGCACAGCACAGTACAGCTGAAAAGCAAAGACCATTGGAACAAATAGTCTGCACAGTTGGCACTTTTTCAAACTGACAATGCATTTGCTGCTAACCTTCAAAATAACCTGTTTGCTATCTAAAATGTTGCAAAATGCACATCTTCAGCATTCCACATCAGACTTTGTTCCAAAGCAAGGTGTTTTCGCATTATAAGTTACTTTCCTCATGATAATATCATATGTTATTATCAACAAAAGATGACACAACATGCTTTTATTTAACACATTTCATTGCATCAAACTTTGAAAATAATATCCCTACCTCGTGACAATACAAGAATTTATCCAGAAAATTTCATTTTCTTTTTCATTTTAAATTATTTGTACATGAAATCCCTTCAGCTAAGATAAATACTATAAAAAGAAATCTTATTAATCAATATCATATACAAAAACAAAATTGCTGCCCTTCAATAAGTTGTTGGCAAATATCTTGGCAGAACTGGCATGGCCTTGGCAGCCTTTTTTACCAACAAGCACCGCAAACTGCCAACAATGATTTTCTTGGTGTTTGTTGGCATTTGTTGGCACATTCTTAACAAGATTGCATTCCATTTTGCCAAGGTCGTCCTTTGCAGGCCTTGGCTGCCTTATCATTAGGCAAACGTGGCTGCAAAGGAACTTTGGTGGCACTCTTGCCAAGGCCTGCCAAGGCCATGCCATGAATTTTAGCGGAAGGGTGAGAGCTAATGGCACTGCTGATCGATGAATTAATCCAGGAAATTTAATGAAGTGAAAGACACACAGAGTTAATCATACAATCAGCACCCTTCAAAAACATTATATTAGACCAAAAAATTTCAAAAAGTGAAATTTCTCCTTTTGCTTTTCACTTTCTACAGAAAAGCCCTTCCATAACTTGAGGCCTCAAGTGTCTGTAATGATTATGGTTTTTTTGAGGTAATTCTTTCACCTGAGTTAAGCTTTAGGCTGCAGAAATGATTGTATAAATATATTATAGTTACCTACAGAAAACAATCAAAATGGAAATCATTCAATATAAGTAAAACACAGAAGACAGCTTTTAGAAGAAAAATGTTTTATCTTCATTCTGAAAAACAAAATGAATTGTTCTTGTCACTGCTTTATTCTGTATCCTTGAACAGTTCACAGAAATTTCACAGGGAACCCTATAATAATCAAAGTTGAGAATCATCAGGAGCTTCAGTACTGAGTCACATTCTTGGCTTCTGTTAAAAGATCAGGGTACTCTGCAGTTTGTCAGACTACATGTCTGTTGACATATATTTCAGACCACCAATGAATCAAGAAACTCTAGTGCTGGATGAAAATATATTTAAGAAACTGTTCATCTTAATAAACTATTCATAGTTTGTATTATAAGTCTTGGAAAGGCTTCAAAAAACTTTGCTTTGAAATTTTCCCTTGGGGTACATCACTTGTGGATGGATGGGGGTCTGACATCCAATTTTCAGAAAGGCACCATCTTCTAATTACGAAAACTTGCCTTTGTACCCACTTTTATGATGAATTTTGGAAGAAACTACCCAGTGAAATGGCAATGAAATCTGAAATGGCAATGGCCATCTGAAATGGCAATGTTAGCAAGTGGTGGTACATCTATGATTACTTCTTCAGGAATCTCACTTCCTGTATCTAGAGTACTACATTGAAGAATGAATGTAGGAGGGGGAATCGTATTTGGGAGGGGGAAACCATCAATTGTCACTGAGTCAACTGACAAGTGAACGTCTTACAAAAACCTTCGGGGGGTGTTGTAAATTCCGCTGCACGCAGAAAGCCAAAGAATGCCAAGCAGCAGGCAGCCCAGAACATAACATCATTGTACTGACACATATCCAGTTGCGGCTTTAAGGTATGCAACACAAGGGCGGTAATAGGTAACTTAGGAGGTCTACCAGTCATGCTTTTTGCACGCCTCAGTCCCCTGATCACCATTGGAATCCGCGGTGCATCTAATAACGGGTCCTTAAAGCCATTTATCGAATGAAACGATCGAATAGCTGAGAGTTAGACTTTCATCGATGAAGCCTGTAAGTTTTTGCTCATAATGCCAATGAACCGCAAAAGAGTTCATTCAGATGCTGGCTTTCACAAAGCTCAATATGTTGTCGTTGAACCGAAGAGTAAGTGCGTTTTGTATTTACAGCTAGCGAATCGAGCATTAAATTTTGCCAGTGCGAATCGATTGTGGAAACAGCAGCCGCATCAGCAGAGCCTCAGGTACAACTTGCGAACTTGTGTCCGCATCTGGGACAGCACTGAAGAAGCCCTTAGTTGGGTCAGAATCTGCAGATCCGTGGCAAAAAAGGGTGTAACTAAGTTTGACAGCTGATTCCTATAGATTGAAGGGTGCTCTTCAAAATGGGCTGGGTCCAACCTCTGGGAATGGTGGGGAAAAGGCAGGAGGGGGGCTGGTCCAAAATTTTATCCAATTTTCTAAAGTCTGTATTTGGTGGCGAATTTCAATAAACCAGCGCCACCAAATCATTTGCAAGTGATCCTAATTAACTTGCATTAAGCTGTCATTTCATTTTAACTATCAAAAATTACTAGAATTAGCGTTCTCAGCTGTAAAATTGGTTTGATAACTTGCGCATGCGCAGCGAAAAAAGTGCAAATTTTTGCGTCGAATCTTGAAAGTGACGGATCTGTATGATAGAAAGCTGTGGAGAAGAGTCAACAGAAGAGTAATTAAGTGGCTTCTTTTAATTCTGCCAATTTTAGCGTTGTTTGTAGGCGTCTGTGCGCGAAATGCATTAAAATGCAACTTGCAAAATGCATATGTTTCCAAAAACAGAACTGTTTCCATATGTTTCCAAATTCATGTCTTTGAACTAACACAATTTGACTTAATTAACAAAGTCTGAACAAATTCTGCAGAAGATGTCTTAAACGTTTAGTATCAGCTCTATTCATTGTCGCTCTCATCAAAACTGTCCACATCTACATCTGACTCCCAATCTGCCTCATTATCACAGCTGCTCTCGTGATTTTCTTCTGCAGTAATTAACAGTTCCTGTAGGTTCCTTGGTAAAGGAGGAAGAGAATGCTTTATGGGTAAGACTCTTCCATTTTCTTGGAACCACCCATGTTGCAGTGGAGATGGAGGTGGCGATGGATCATGATATGACAACCAAATAAATGTTTGGTAATTAGCATGCTGCATGTGATGCAGAAGAGTATCTACATATGGACGAATCCTCGACGTTGTTTTGCGTTTTAAAGATCGCCATTTACTTGCTCTAGCTTGATGCAAAGATTCGCTTTTCTTGTCGTTGTAGATGTATCTGATGGTAAATTTCTCTATGTCTTCTTTGCATCTATTTGACATTTCAAGAATTTGCCCGATATCTGCTAGCAAACTCTCAGCATCCTCACTTTTTTCAACTCTGGCAAATATCGTTCGCTTCGATAATCTGTAGAACCCACTGATAGCATCAGCACCAGTTAGCGCATGAAGCTGGACAATAATTGATTAAATTTCTTGACTGCACATCCTTCTGCAATCATAGATGAAACCTCGTCTGTAAAGGTATATAGGATGTAGACATTTGTGAGCCACAGCCAATGCGACAGCCAGAACATCAGTATCTTCAGCATCAACAAGAAATGGAATCCTGCTGCCGCCTCTGCTCTCACAAAAATGTGAAAGAAACTTCATGTATCAGCTTCATGTTGGCAACAGTCAAACTCTCGGATTTCTTCACCTGTATTTAACAAAATGCATTTTTCTCCGTTTGTGTAGAAAAACATTTCTTCTCTACTCTCGATTCTTTGCTTGAATTCTCCTAGAAGGAATGCTTGTAGAAGAATCTTGTTGCTTGCATTGGCAAAAACGGCATCGAATCTGCTTGCTTGTGGAATCTTTGCTCCACGTCGAGGGAAAACATTGACAGCGCCTCCAATGTAGTTTGCACTTCACCGGCCATGCTCAGAATCCTTGACTGACAAAGCAACGACATAACGATCATTTATCAGTTGATACTCTGCAACATTCGTATGTCTTCTCAAGATGGCATCGAAGAGCTTTGATGCATAGTCGTCCCATGTATAAGGTGCTTCATCAGCTGATTTTCGGTCCTCTTTACTTTGAATGCATACCCGCCAAAGACGTCCTATTTCAATCACAGCAATGATGCGACTGTAGTGTAGCCAGTTTTAATTTGTTTTAGTTCGAAGCAGTCAACCAGCTTTGCTTTCACCATCTTTCTGAGAGTTCCATTCAGGTTGAAAAGAGGCAAGGATACTGCTGTAACTTGATGCTTCATTACTTCCTCTAGATTCATTGCTGACTTTTCAGCAATGTTTAGTGGACTGACCATGGCCTTATTCTCCATCCCATCAGTCGCCCTGTTCGTTGTGATGTTCACTTGCTCTTTAGGTGGCTTCACAAATGATGCCCTTTTGTGCAGCTTGATTCTGTCATGGATCAGCTATTCGGACGAAAAGATCCTCTCTTCAAAAAACTAATCTATCTGCCTTTCATCATCAGATTTTGCTGACTCAGAATCACCTATCAACTTCTCAGACGCGAGAAACCCAGACTGTAGGGTACACAGTGGACTCTCAATAGGTAGGTAGGTACATGTGTTTAACGTGGCTAGCCTGCGAAAGTCTGAGAGACTTATTTCCAGCAGGGGCCACGGATGTTTTACCATCAGTCCGCCGCAGCTACCCGCCACAGCTACCAGTTTTCCCTCACATGGCTCTGGTTGACCCGGGCTAGAGTTACGGACAGCGACCAAACTGTCCAGCGTGGGATTTGAACCTACGGCCGTTCTGAATTTTGGCTTACGAGTCAGACGCCTTAACCACTCGGCCACACGCTCTCTGGGCACGTTCCCATTGAGGGAATAAAAACAAGCTTTTGCCATTCCACTCCTGCAACAATTTTATCCACCATGCGATGTCATCACGCTCCCACACCGACAAATGGACAAAGTGGTGGAGTTCCAAGACCTAGTGGGCCCGGTCAATTAGACGCCTCAGAAAAGGGCGCCCAAGAACAATTGCTTGGCAGCAGTGCTGCAACACACCAACCAGGGATAAAAGATCCCGTTTTGTGGAGAATTTCTGATCACGCCATGATTCCAGTTGCCCACTTATCTTGCAGAGTTTCTCCTGAGGAAGCCGCAGTTCTAATCTATCAGTGTCTAGGATAAACCCTAAATATGTTATACTGGTTGATGGTCCCTCTGTTTTATCTGGGGCAATAGGGACTCCAAGCTGTTCACACAAGTCAAAACATTCTTTCAAGTTGTCCTCACAGGCAGATGAGGCTGCTGGTGCAGCCAATAGAAAATCGTCCAAATAATGTTGAATGTTTGTTACACTGCCCACATCACTGAATATACTCAGTAACACATCGGCAAAGCGGGTAAAGCACCTTGGGGCGGACCGTAATCTGAAGGGGAGAGCTAAGTCCACATACAGCTGCCCCTTCCAGTTCATCCCAAGAAAACGCCGCTGGTCAGGACGAACCGGGAGGAGCCGGTATGCCCTGCTCACATCAAACTTGGCAAGTGGGCACCTTTTCCAAGATTCATTATCATACTCATGGCTTCCGGAATTCCTACATATGACACTTCTGCTTGTGCATCTGCAATGAGACTATTCACACTACCCTTAGGTGGGAACGACAAATCAGTTATGAGGCGCCATTTGCCTGGAGTGGCCTTGGGGATGACTCCGAAGCGGTTGACATGTAGATCTGGAATTGGGGAATCCTCATGTGGTCCACTAATAGACCCAAATTTTAATTCTTCAGCTAGACATCTGTCAATCACTTCAGGCTGCTTGGTAGAAGACTGGCAATTTTGCTTGGCAGATTTAGTCACACCTTCCTGGACCCCAATGTTTAAACCATTGGTAATACCCTTTAAAACCCAGTCTACATCTTCATGATTAGAACCCGCTAGCAATGAAGACCAGGTAGAAATTTGAGCGGGGTTACCTCTGCCGGAGTTGGCAAGGCACTATTTACAAAATGTGCTGTATTTGAGTCAGCTAGTCATTTCTGATAAGGCTTCTTAGCAGGAGGAGGAGAGGGAGACTTGTCCGTCTGGGCTTTCGAGGGTGTTTGCACTCCCTTTTGGCAATTTATCTTCCTATGGGGCCCTTGGCAAATAGAGCAGTGATGTGCATACTTACAGCGAGGGAAGGAGCAAGTACCATCATTCCATCGAAAGCATTGAGGGGTGGATTTGGTTGCCTGAAGTGAAGCCGGCTTTTTAGTCGCCTTGGCACCTTGTGACAAAACCGTAGTGAACCAGAAGCTAGGCAGGATCTCCCCCAGTCAACATCTGGGTTTTCTGCAGCATGCTCCCGGAAGGCCCTATCATACTCCTGCCACCCTGAGCCCCCAAAATCACGAGATGCAACTGAGATGAGGAGAAAATATCCCACTAACTTGGACATTCTTTCTGGCACTTTCCTTACTATCACTCCTGCAAACACAGCCCATGCTTCTGCCCAATCCGAGAATGTTTCAATCGGGAGAAGATCCACCTTAAACAGCTTGGCAAGTTGACCCGAACTGGGCTCCAAGTCGGGCAATTTTCTAACATTGCATGGTCGGAGCAACACAAAATCAACAAACTCATTTTTGGCAATTTTTCCAACTAAGTAGCCAGGAACTGGTGGCATCGCAGTGGAAACACTTTCCGCAGGTACGGAGGGCTGCGGGGGATCCCCTGCAGCCAACCCTGATTTTTGATCAGATTTTGAGCTACCAGCACTTACTTCAGAAAGCACGCTTTGAGCAGGCAAGGAAGACATAACTTTCTGAGCAGACAGGGAGGGCGCTGTGACATCTGACGAAAGCTTCAAAAAGGCAGGGGCAGAAGCAAGGTGGACTTGATCCTCTTGATGGCCGGAGCGAGAAGTTGAAGGCAAAGATGACGTACCTGGTGAAGATGAAACTGTACTCGCTGGGGTTGTTGATGTGCCTTGAATACTCGCAGTAGAAGGCTGTGAAGGCTTAGCAAGCAAGCTTAAAATCTGGCCTACAGATTTATCAAGGCTCTTGAAACGTCTCATGGCTTCTTGCTTGCTCATAGCGTCAAAGCTCTCAGTCTTCTCCGTCTGAGGAGCATCAATATCATCTGTGTGCCCATCCATCCCTTCGTGAAATTATCTAAATAAGGGCAATGAACAGTAAAGGGTTATGTCCAAGCAAGAGCTTGGAACATGCTCACCAATATCTTTAGGCCAGGCAGACCCGATGACATCAACTGAATCAGCCACAGGACACAAAACCACAGCTGTAGTAAGTAAATAGGCCAAAACAAATCTCTATCCAGGAACTGTACGATCACCCTTCATCAAAGACCCTTCGTCTGGACTTCTCATCAAAGATAATAGAAGATAAACTAACAAGTTGTAATAACTTTGCAAGGCCTATTTAATTCTGTTGAACAACAAAGTATAACTTCCGCCCTTGCGGTCTTGATAGAGCATGTGCTGAAGAAACCAGATTAAACCAGTTTAATGCTGCCCCGCAGTGGGAAAACACTCTGTGCATGGGAGAGTATTAACTACGGTTAAAAGACTCTAACCGACATTTATCTTCAGCATATCCAATCACAAGTCACCTTAAAAAACATCGTTTATAGAGATGTGCTGTATTACATTTTTATATTTAATAGCGAAAAGGCTCAGCCTGGAATGAAAGGACTAAAGTTAGAAAAACTTTTGTTTAAGGAACATATCTTTAAAGGATAAGATTTAAGAATCTTGACCAGTGGCCTGCCTCACGCAATTTTCAGAAATTTTCCTTCGTAAAAGTCACAAAGCCCTCCTTGTTCTTTTTAGAATGTTTTACGCCTGCTTCACAGTTGATTTCAGGCGTCACAGCTGATCTCCAATGTCCAAACTTTACTAGCACTGGCTCAGTGTCTTGGTGTTCTAAAATTTTTGAATTTGATAACTCGACATCAACTGCGAAACAGGTTTCTTTCTATTAGTTATCGGTAAATTGGTTGTATGTAGCTTTTTGTAATCGTGTATTTAATTTTAGTTTAGTTCTATGTCTTTTATGGAATGGCGTCGGGGTAGTCAGGGTATTATGCTCCCCGGGGTATCATCTTTGCAGTGTAGTAAAGTGTGTTGTAAGTAGTGTCTTAGGTAATTCGTTTTTGTAAAATTTTTAAATTGAGTATAAAGAAAAAAATAAGTTTCACAATCTCATGGAAAATAATGATATGGAAACACAGTCTCTCTTCTTTCAGAAGCAAACATTGTAAACATAGAGAACCTAATGACGCAAACACTGTTTCAATTTTTAATTTTGTAGCACTAAAAAATCCAATGTTTTTTTTCAAATTCTCAAAAATTGTGTATGCTGTTGTTGGCTCGTTTGATTAAAATTAGTTGGAACGTGGATAGAATTTATATTTTCTGTGCTCTTCAATATAAGTATGAAGAACTGCTACATTATACTTGTTTGGACATTCCAGCGAGTGATGTTGAGTCCATAGACATCTTGCTAAGAAAATTATTGTTGCACTCGTTGCCGGGTTAACGTTTCTGCGATTTACAGGTTTGGAGAACTCCCCTCATCAGAAATTTTTCAGGAACCGAAATTCGCTTTAAAAATAGCCACATATCATGAAAACATTTTACTTATCGCTTGCTACAACTGTGGGTATTTGAAGCTGTGCTAACGATGATGAAACTGTTATATCTTGGCATAATGCTATTGGACGCATTTCATTTGAGGCAAAACCTTTTAAAACATTCTGCTCAGCTTGATTTCTGATAAATGCACGAGAAGCAGTATAGCGGGGTATACAGACACTCGCAAATAAGGCTGTTAACATTTTAACTAAACAAATGGCGATATTTAGTCATAAAAACAAAATTTGTTGGAAAGCTAAAAACCATCTCTTGAAAATTATTGTGGGGGCTAAAGCCCCCCAGCCCCCCGGCTCTGCGTTCCCTGTCATCAAGTCCCTATTTTCCACAGAGCAATGGACAAGTAGAGAGAACCATACAGACAGTGAAAATAACACTTAAGAAAGCAATGCACAGCAAGCCCTTCACACTACTCCAGTCAAGAATAGTACAGTTTCACCAGCATTCTTGTTAATGAAACAAAATCCTAGAAGTACCCTACCAACTCTTCAAAGCAGTAAAAAGGGAAAGAATTATGCAAGAGACATGAAAAGAAATGTTGTTGAAAAATATAATTCCAGAGCAAAAGATTTACCAGTGCTAAAACCAGGACAATCTGCAAGATTACATAATGGTGAAGACTGGTCAAGGAAAGCTAAAATCGTTGAAAAACACAAAAGTGATAGATCTTATTTATTATAGACGGATAAAGGGATAGCTATTCGCAGAAATCGCAGACACATGATGCCGATGAAAGAAAAATTTGAGTGTTCACCTCCTGAGGATCTTGAATTGATATACCTGAAACAGAGAACAATGCTATTGAAAATGAAACAACAGAGAACAATTCTACTGAAGATCACACAGATAAGGAACAAACTGTTGTGAACATTAAGACCAGATCAGGGAGGACAGTAAAGAGGCCAAAACGTTTTAAAGACTATGTTTAAGAACTTTTAAGAAAAAGGGAGATGTTGTAGTTTGCATTTTTATATTGTTGTTCATTGGGTCCCATGACCCATGTTAACCTTGTTTTGATGTTAGGCTTGTATTGATTGTATTTTGAGGTGAAAAGTCTTCCTGTTGATTTGCAGACAAGTAACGTATTTTTTCTCATCTCTAACCTCTTCGATTTTAAACTTTTTATCAGAAGTATTTGACTACAACAAGCTCCATGTGATGCAATTGCTGCTGCTTTGCAAATTACATCTGAGACATACGTCCAATCCTTGCGGTTCTCTATTTATCTGTACCACAAAAATGAAGCTGCTACACGAAGGAGATTGAGATGGTGTATACCTGCCAGATACACCACTTCCTTATTGTTTCTTATTGTTCTCAAAGAAACGAAATGTGGTTGCAGAACGAAATGTTTCAGATAGCACCATTTACATCATGGCAAAACCATGCCGGGGTGATTTTCATATCACCTACGCAGCGAAGTGATTTTCGCTCCGATTTGTTGAGCGTCATGCATCGGATTGCTCTGGTGTGATGTAAACAGCACCCCTATCCGATACGAAAGTTGCGGCGCGACAATAGCTATCCGGTATAGTGTAAACGGGGCCTTGCAATGCATGGAAATACGTTTGTTTACAAATTTTGTATGTGCCTAAGTTTGCGTAAGAGGGTCAAATAATGCACAAAGGGACTGATAGGTCCCATGCAAATATGAGCCAAAAGTGAAACAATAAACTACTTATATTTATTATTTTGCTTAATAAATTTTTCCCTTATATTGCAAATATGAATTCAAAAACCCTTCACTACAATATCTTTACAAATAACACTGCTGACTCAAGTAAAATCGTACACACCTTGTTGGTATCTTCAGAGACGCCATGAGCAAAAAGAGTGTGGTTGTTGCTAAGAGACACAAGCATTCTGATGGCTAATCTCGTTTTCAAACAACCATTCATTTTGTATTCCTTGCATCCCTGTGGTTTTTAGGAAAAGATTGCAAATTGAGTCCATTCCATGCACACAATTAGATAATGGGACGTTAAAGTCCCGTCGGTAAACAAAGGGTTAAAAATCGATTGGAAGCCCTGGTAATTTACTTCAGGAGGCACCCCTCCAGTCCCGGTTTGTACGTTTTCCCCCATCGTCATTTTGATCGCACTCAATTTATCATTTAACACTTCCATTTATTTCTCTTTGCTGTTTCTCCTTCAATAGAGCTATTTCCTTTTCCAAGTTCTGTCTAACAGAATCCGAGTCTGTTAAATCCCGTGCCCTGCGTGCCCTGCATGCCCTTCAATCTCCTCGTGCCCTTGTGCCCAAAATTTTGGCGTGCCCTCGTGCCTTCAATGTTGGCGTGCCCTCGTGCCTTTGTGCCCGCATGCCCAAATTTTTGGTGTGCCCTCGTGCCATCGATGTTGGCATGCCCTCGTGCCCTCGTGCCCGCGTGCCCAAATTTTTGGCATGCCCTCGTGCCTTCAATGTTGGCGTGCCTGCATGCCCAAATTTTCGGTGTACCCTCGTGCCTGTGTTGCTTTAAAATGATGGATAACATCTGACATGAACTTGACGACTTTTCATTTATTTTGACGACTGCACCATCTACCCTGCATTTTAAGTGCTCGCAATTTTCAATTTTTTTCTGTGATGATTAGGGTAAAGTGAACTACGGGGGTACTTTTAAGGCTTGACCTTCATTTACAAATGCAGTTACAGATCCAATAATTCTGTTTGATTTGATGAAACAAGGATATCTATCGATACAGGAATGATAGATGGTCATAACCATGAGCTTGATAACTGCGTAAGATTTTTTTTGTAGTTTTGGTTTTACCTCAGGGAGAAGCATTGGGGTAAAGTGAACTACCTCGAAAAAAGTGTTTCTCTCTGTGGTGATATGGTATCTGTATGCAATATAACATTTTCTTAAGTGTATTCCCATGATTATCGATCAATTTGTATTCAGTATCTGACTCAAATTTGTACCCAAAAATAGTTTTTGGTAAATATATTGATTCTGCAAAGATTCTTCTCAACATAGACCACCATTTCACTTTTTAATTTTATTCGATTTTTTGGTTTTGACATGCAAAGGACTGCTTAGAGTTGCAAAGTGAATAACGATTTCAGGTTCCCCTGGTATTTGATTGATTTTATTGAAAAGTTTGCTCAGTATTTCACTGTACCCCCTGTTGGGGTAAAATGAACTAAGCGAAGAACCAGCAAGCAATGCAAATGAAAAAGAAACGTCCAAACAAAAACCAAAGGGCAAAGAAACAGAAATCCCAGACGAGTTTAGATATCGGTGCTGCCAAAAATCGGGAAACGACAAGCAAGCTTCAAAATAATGCTGGCAAAGTTACTGAATGTGAAAAATCCAAAGCTACAAACAATGTCATTGGTAGTTGTAGCGATGGCAACGACAGAGGCGTGAATGAAACTGTTCGAAATGAAAGTAGAAGCGGAAGCAATGCTCACGTGACCAGTGGTAGCGAATCGAAAAGAGAAGAAACCAACAACAATTCGGTTGAGGATTCCAAGAAAAAGATATGCTCCTTGGGAAAGAAAGACGAAGATCTAACCTCATTTGCTGCCACCACGAAAGGAAAAGCCAGGACTGCAAACAAACGTTCAGCAGTGATAATTGGCGATTCTGTGATTAAAAACATTAATGGATGGGAACTAAAGGAAAAAATTGGAAATAACGGAATTGTTCATGTGAAGAAGTTTAGTGGTGCTACGATAAGAGATATGCATAGTTACACCATACCGACAATCAAAAAGAAACCGAATCTCATTGTTTTACATGTCGGTACCAATGACCTACCTTCGAGGAGAGGAGAGGAAGACAAATCAGAAATGCAAATTGCCCAAGAAATAATCGAATTGGCCAATGAAATAAAAGAAAACAACATTGAATAAAAATAAAGGCAGAAGGGCAACTCCTGTCGGATCCTTTGATCTTTTTGCGACACGTTTTCAAACAAGGCTAGCCCATGAGAACAATGGTTGCTTACTTAAACTCGTTTTTACAACGAGGCTTAGCAGGAAACAATCACACGGAACTAAAACCGATATCATGAGTTGATAACATCGAGGAGGAAGAAACTGAAGTTGTGGGACGTTTCGTCTGGAAATTCATGTTGGTAAGCTGCATTTTTGTTATTATTTCCTCTTACTAAGCCGTTTATTTTCAAAAGTCATTATTCTGTTGATCTCCTCCCAGAGATTGTGATATACCCATGCAGCCTAACTAGTTTAGCAAAGGTTGGTTTTCAACGTTGAGGAAGATGCAACGCGACTTGGTTCTCTCTCGAGCATCACCTGCTCTGTGACATTTTTAAAGTCACGACTTTTCGTACCATAACCAGGAGAAATTTTATGCTTGTCGTTACGAATATTTATCACATTCATCACAAGGTATATACTCGGTTATTTCTTCTAACTCATTTCAGAGATTATTTGGCTGGTCGCTGTAGCAAGAACAGCGATGCACGCAGGCAGGCCTGGTTCTTGGCCGCTCTAGCGGCGCAAGAAGGACAGAAAGACAGCCATTGAAACATTAGTATATTTCTGTTAATTTCATGATTCTGTAACAGTTACAACGAGTTCAAGGTATTTTGAATGCATTTTGATATTCTTAATAAGTATTCAAGGTTTCAGTGAAAGCTGTGGTACTCTACTACGTTTGCACGAACTCTCTCAGTTTAACCAAGGGTAGCTAGCCCCCGGAGATGGGCCTTGCTAAAATGCCGTATCGAAATCTAGTATAAAAATCCACCAGTAGCAGAAAATATGAATTTAGTACATATGTATACATTTTACAACCTTTATGAAGGCCTATAGCTTAAAATAAAAATATATAAAAATACCTCCATGCCGTGAAATGGCAGAGAACGGGCCGACCTTGGCTTTTACCGGCCAGTAGTGATTGGTGCGAAAACGACTAAGAAGGATGTAGAAACCAGCATCTTTTACTTATTTACTGTGGAATGTATGTCTGTACATACGAAAATGCGATTTTCTTTTTGATTTTCGCAGTATTTTCTCTGAAATTCCAGTTAGAAGGAGATACCTCAATAGCCGCCCGTACTGTGGAAGCGAATTTAACTTACTTAACCTCGTTTCCATGATCTTCTTTGTTCTGAGAGTGTCGCGCTGTCGGAACAATAGAGTTTCCCTTCTGCCTTTATTTTTATTCTGTGATTGAGGTTATAATCTTCAGGCTTAGTTGCACGTGGTGATGATTATGAAGCAAAAAGAAGAAAAGTCAATTTTGTTCTTGCTGACTTTTGCTCAGAGAATGATTATGCATTTATTGAACATGATAATATCGACCCAAGGAAGCATCTTAACCATAGTCGTTTACATTTAAATAATGTAGGAGATCCTTTATTTGAAGGTAATCTTCTACGTGCACTTCGTTTCTAACTTAATGAAACAAAGTGTTGTGAAGTAAACAATTAGTTGGATGCTACTTGTGAACCATCAGGGGAGGATGCCGGTGATTGTGATACCGAGCCTACTGGGTCTCATCGGCCTCTTGGTTTTCAGAGGGGTATGGCAATTGCATCCCTGAATATCAACGGTCTGCGCAGTCACCATGATGAAATTAATTGGCTTTTAAATGACAAAGGAATTCATGTTCTGGTCCCAAATGAAACTAAGCTCGACGGTTCCGTGCCAAAAGAGCTGACTGAAATTTCAGGGTATCAACAACAGCGTCTTGACAGGACTTGTAATGGAGGTGGTGTTTTTTCGTGTTTCAGCTTAAAGCCTTCATCAGAGCCATGCATACGTATGTTTTTTTATTCGGCATTAGCTGACACAGTGATTTATATTTATGTTTATGCATGGCTCTGATGAAGGCTTTAACCCAAAACAGGAAAAAACAAAATATTTCTCCTGTTGCAGTGTAGGACCTTCGATCTGAATGACTTCAGATTTCTCCATAATTTCATTGAGCTTGAATGGCTCAGTGGAATTATCAGAGGGTCTGTTGGCGCGAATGTTGCGGGTACGATTCCGGGCAGGAAAATATTTTTAATTCTCCAATTGTGAATGGATTGATAGTCATAGGTTCATCCCTATTTCTTAACAATTGATTGATAGCCATAGGTTCATCCCCCTCCTTCCAGTGCCTGTTGACTTCATTTTTCTTTGTTTTTTTGTGGTGACAATTGGAGCTGAATCAATAGTTCCTTTTATCTCATCATCAGCTTCTCTACATTTTTGGATTATTTTGAAATGTTGCTCTTCTGGTATGAGTTCTTCAAAGAGCGGAGGTGCAAACGTAGGATCAGTAAAACCACCATCCTCACTATCTTCATCATCAGTACTTTTACCATTATCACTTGGGAGTAAAAATGTCACCAATATCACTTTCAAGTGAAGCAACCCATCTGTGCCCCGTGGCTATCAACTTTGCTGTAGACATGACATATGTCAATGGGTTGTCGTATGTGTAGACTGATGACGATGAGTCCCTTGTATCCCTGCGGTAAACTTTGCTCAAGAGGGACTCACCATGAAACAGTAAAAAACTTGGCCTTGTTCTCTTCAATCATCAATGGAATTAGGAAAGAATCACGGCTTCGAATCTCTATCCCATGGGAGTGTTTTCAATTCTTCAATCAAATCGAAAATTCTATCACATTTACACGTTAACGATGGTAATTGACAAATCTCGCAATCTGATTGGTACTGAAGAAATCGCTCAGTTTGGGCATAAGTAGGGCCAGGTTTTTCATAGTAATACTATGAGTCTCTATTGACCGAAGCGCCATCATCAAGTCAAAGAGCACAGGGAAACAAGCGACTCATCGTCATAAGTCTATTGTATGTGTACACTGTAAAACCTGGTCCATATGGTAAATAGTCCCGGAACTGCTCCGTGATAGCCCATTTTAGGGTGAGGAATTCCAACTTGCCCAAATGAAGATAAGAATTTTGTTCTGCAGGGGTCAATGTCCTTGATGCATATCCAATAACACCCATTATTCCATCTTGTCTTTGGTAAAGGACGGCTCCTAACCGTTCTTGAGATGCATCTGTATGCAGAGCAAACGGCTTATCAAATTCTGGATAGGCATCACAGGTGGACCAGTTAATGCATCAATAAGTGTACTGAGTGTCTTTTTGTGCAACTCTGTCCACTGAACGTGCTTTCTTGATGGAGCCTGATTTAAATTAGGTTTCTTGGCTTGCTTCGGTCTCTGCAACGTTGAAACTGATTCTGAGTGATTGTCTTTCAATAAATCATAAATCGGCTTTGCTATCCTTGAAAAATCTGCAATGTATCTACGGTAGTTCCTAAAAGACCCATGAGATGTCGCACTTCACCAACTGTTTTTGGTGCCCACTGTTTAAGACTTCTGATTGCATCAGTGTGCTTTGGATCTGGTCGATATCCATCTGCTGAAACAATACGACCAAGGTAATTAGCTTCTTGTCGGAAACGATGACACTTCTTTGCTTTAAGTTTCACTCCATGCTCTTGCAACTTTTGGAGGACTTGTCTTACATGCTCTACATGTTCATCAAATGTTCGCGAGTAAGCAATTACATCGTCTAAGTAAGGTATGCAAAATCATCACAATAATCAGCCAGAACTGTTTCCACATATCTCTGAAATTCGCTCGGAGCATTTTTTAATCCAAACGGAATTCTGATCCACTCGAACAAGCCCCATGGAGTCACAAAAGCTGTTAACTGTCGACTGCTTGGGTGCATAAAACCTTGGTGATAGGCCTTTCCTTGGTCTAAGGTACCACTTCTGTCCTGCAAATCTATCTAGTGTCTCTTGTATACATGGGATAGGGTGTTGATCTGCGACTGTTTTGTTACTGAATTGTCTATGGTCTGTACACAGTCTCATAGTTCCATCCTTTTTCCTCACAACAACACAAGGGCTGCTGTATGGAGACCTTGACTTCTGGATAAAACGCCTATTCAATAGATCCTTCACATACTCTTTCAACTTCCCTATTAAAGGACGGGATACCCCAATGTAATTCTTTGCAACGGGTTTATTGTCTGTCAGCTCTATCTTCATCTGTAAGTCGTTGGCACAGCCAATGTCAGTATCATCTTGGCAAAATGCACTTCTTTCACAAATGAGCATGTTACGAATCATATGTCGCTGTTCTTCTGTTATATTGTCATTTAAAACAACATCAGGAACTGTCTCTTCTTGATAAGTGGTTGAATGATTAGGTTTCTCAGTGCCAATGGCCTGGTCACTGTTGATCTGGTTATGTTTACCTATTAGCTCTTGATTCTCTACTCGGTCTTTTTGCTTGATATCAGCAGGTGTTATCGATCAAACTAATTGCAATGTACCAATGATAGTACAATTCTTTAGAACAATGTCATGAATACTTGCGTTCACGACAAATAGATTGACTTTCACACAATTTCCGCGTTTCAAATAGAGTAAGGAGTCCTCTATTTCAATACCATTTGGTAAAGAACCACTGACATCACTTGTACCTCTTTCCACAAAACCTGTGTTTATTTGACATGCGACTTTCTTTGTCTCTCCTGCAGGAATGATAATCTCTCTCTTTCCTGTCTTCCCAGAGCATAAGTAAGGATCACTTTCAGATTGAATAGAGTCAACCAAACTATTCAAGTTTTGGCAAATCAATAATACCCGTACCTTTGGTGTCTCCTTTCAATTCGCACTTAATGCTCACCCAGCCCAAATAGGGCAGAACTGTCCCAGTAGCTGTTGTAAGTTCAAGTTTTGCACCGGGGTCAAGAAGGTCTTCAATCTATTCAATTTTGTCTCTGTAAAACATTTGGGCAGCTCTTGCAAGCTGGTGAGTGATACATGGGCTCCATTGTCCAATAAAACAGGGGTTTCTACCCCATTGAGCTTACAAAGAACAATACATTTACTCCCAATTAATTTGGCAACTCTTGACTTTTCCTTCGGTGTTACATGGGTTGCATAAACATCTCCATTTTCAGCATTAGTGAGACTCGGCACAAACACAGTTTCTTCAAAATCTTTTGAAAGGGTTTGCATTGAATCACAAATGGGCTTATGCTGCCGCCAAGCACTAACTTGACATTTCTTTCCACAATAACTTGTTGATCTGCAAGCACCACAATGGAAAAGCGTGTTCTCTTCTTTTTCAGCTCCACAAAACAGCAATGGGACTTTGAGTTTCCTTCCCTGGCTACTGTCTGTCCCACGACAGCAGCCATGGGAAGTTCCCCTGGGCGTTATTGCAATTATAGGACAGATGCCCCCAATCTCAACATTTCCAGCAATGGCGACATGAGTCTCCACATCCTTTAGCTCAACATTTTTCACAACCTCTACGCTTCCCTTTTACAACTCCAGCTTGGTTTTTGGGCTGCCCCTGCCCCTTATTTTTCTTGACTTCTTCCCTGAGGGTAGTCATTTCTCCTTTTAGTGCTTTAATTTCTGCAACGAGCTATTTGACTGAAGATTTTTCATCAGTTGTTGATTGTACTTGGTTGACTTTAGCCTTTCCTTTATGGCCTAACCCCAATTTGAGGTTACGCTCAGATTCCTCAGTGACTGCCACATTGATCTTATTTATCAATTCCGCATCGGTTACATCTGGTCTTTGTAGATGCGTACGCATCCTTGTTCTCCATATATTGCTTATCAACCCCATTTCTACAAGATGCAGAAACATCGACTGACACTGTGCAGGCTCATATTTGACTTTTGCATTTTCCGCCTTGGAAGCTAAAATCTCCTTTTCTCTCAAATTAAGTGCACGAAGCAGAAAATTCTGTGGTTCCTCATCTGCATTTTGAACCAAATTTGTCAAGCTTGCATACAGTTCACTTGCAGTTTTCTCTTGAAAATGCGCCCGCAAAATTTTGTTGATTGTTTCCAAGCCTGATTCACGCATAGCCTTGATATAATCCTTCAAAGGCAGGCTGGATGAAATGCATTTTATAATTCCATCAATAACTTCTTTCGCCTCATAACCCTTTTTGAGCCCTTCCTCTATTTGCCTATCAAGACTCATAAAGGACAGATTTTCTTTCATCCCTTGGGGGCCTAACACTACAACGATTCAAAATTCACGCCTCAAAATCGACATCAGATTCTCCATGCTTGACTTTTCAATGCTAGATCCTTCCGCGCTAACCCTTGTCTCCTTTCTTGCGGTTTCTAGCCTTTCTCTGGCGGCCTCCAGCTCCTTTTCCTGCTGAATCTTCAGCGCTGCAATACTTGTTGTTCCCCCTCAATTCCTACTTCCTTTTGTGTGGCTGTTTCCCCTTCGGCAATTTCAATGCAATCATTCAAATACGGTATTATTTCCTCTTGTTTTAAAACAGACAATTGCTTTTCAATTTCTGTTATAAAAAGCGTTGTCAAGGTCAACCGGGTTTTGTTTTCAATATCGGCCATCGGAATCTTAAAAAGTTCACAAAGCTGTTTGAGTTTACCCTATTCAAAAAAACAATAAGTCCCACTAACTTCTACTGAAGTTTTTCTATTTCACGTACTTCCGCCATCACATCAAATTCGTTTCAAGCACGATTGTCCTTGGACTAGTGGCACACACACACACAAGAACCTTTCATCGTTGATGATAAAGTCTTAGAAAGCCCACGATATCTACATGCTATTTACAACCGAATAAGATAAAATCCAACAAATCCATTGTCTCCTTCACTCACGAAATACAAAACGTAAACAACACTCTGTCATCAGGAAAATCATTTGACAGTACTCACATGTTTTTCTTCAACTGTAATTCAAGCTTAATGTCACGTTGAGGTCACCAAATTGGTGACATGTACGCAGCGATATCTAACACATCAGGAATGTGAGATGAAAGATAACACTTGTCGTGCTTAGTAAAAGAACCTAGGTTTTTCTTTGGCAGCCTGAATAGATTCTTAATTAAGTGGATGTTACTATAAATTCCAGCCTGCAAGGTTCTTAAAGAGGTTCTTATGTACAATATACACCTTGCACACGTTAATACTGTTTTCAACAGAAGAAATCACAAGATTTTTCGAGAATTCCTTGAGAATTCTTCAGAACATTAGAACATCAGAAAGTTAGAGTTATCGTTAAATATCTGATAGTCTTTTGTACCATTGAAGGATTCTGATCAGAATGTTAAGAATTCTTGTGAATTTTGAAGACATGAAACCTTTTATATAAGAACCTCCCCCAGCTTCAGCCTCTGAGATGTTCTTACTTAGGGGTTTAAAATATTGAATTTCAGCCTCCAGGTTCTTATAAAAGTAGGTTCTTTTATGCGGGTTGCTACTGTATGCGAAACCATGCCTGACATGCATTTGGGAAGGTCTTGCAAGAAAATGATGGAAGATTTTGAAATATTCGGCAATTCCATATTAACCATTCCATCATTCCATTCCATCATTCCATCCCACTCCATCATTCCATATTCCATATTTTAGAGATAGCCGCAGGATATCCACCTCGGATAATGCAACGTGAATTTGATGACAATTGTTAAGAAATTTTCAGCACACAAACGCGGTTGATTCAAGAAACTCGAAACTTTTAATGCAAAGCAAACAAATTTCTTAACTCAAAGTTCAAAGTTTCTTGACTTGAGAACGGGCTCAGCTCAAAATGTTATGATTCAGAAAACTCTGATCAAGGTACAATTAATTTTATCCTTGAATTTTTTGTTTTAAAGATACTTACAGAATGTATTCCATGACACATCTATGAACAACGCCTCACTTCCGAGAATAGTAGTAAAGAATGTTATTATTCAGTGAAGAAATGCTTTCTGTACGGTCATCCTTAACTTATAACAAAGCGATGTGGTAAAGTGCGAGTTGCGAGTTGCAATGCGAGTTGTGAGTTGCTTATATGTTGTGAGTTACGAGTTGCACTTATTGTACGAGTTACTAGTTGCGAGTTGCAGTTAGTATGCAAGTTGCGAGTTGCGAGCTGATCGAAAGTTGCGAGTTGGAAACACAAAAGTGCGAGTTGAAACCAAAATAAAAAGGCCTGTTTTGTCAAATAAAAGGTATTCTAAGGTTGCAATTCAATTTGTGGGTTTTCTTCTATATAAAGAGTATTTCTAGGCCATCATAACTTTCTTTATAAAAAGCCATTTATAAGCCTATTCTTCTTACGTTAAGAACCTTTTACAATTTATTACAGCCTTTTCTCCCCCAGTCGTTAAACAATGCTGTAATACTGCAAGCTGGGAACTTGTCTTGCAGGAAAATCAAAGTAGAATTTGTCGTCGTTTAAGATGACTTGTGCAAGTCCACGTTAATTGTTGAGCTAAAAAATTGCAGTGAATTATGTATGACCCTTTTGCTTTCCAAATTTTGAGGTATTGTTGCCATCCTACAGGGTGTCTCAAAAAAATTGTTTGACGTTTGATTAAATATTGAAAAATAAGGAGAACATGAACAGGCTCATGGAAAGATAACCCGGTCGGACTTTTTTCCGGGTTTCAGGTTTCGGGTTTAGGTCTCGGGTTTAGGGTTTCGGGTTCAAGGTTTCGGGTTTCGGGTTCAAAGTCAGTTTTCAAAGACATCTCCATAGGCCACTGAAACTATTTGCTAAGAACGCTCATACCATTCAAAGAGAGCTCCAATCATTAGGAATCCATGGTTCATGTTACTCAAACAATAATCACGTAACTTTTAAGATACTTAAAGTTGACCTGAAGCGAAGATATTTATTGATGCAAACGAAGCGCCCTATCGATTGATAAGAAATCCTGTTGAAATTTTTTTGATAGCTCATTCCATTTTTAGCTTATCCAATGATTGTAAGTGTCACTTGATGACGTCATTTTGTTTGCAAATTATAAGGATTCTATATGGAAAGAAGCTGTATCTGATCTTTGGAAGGTTACCGTCTTAGGAGACATTACAGCTGAGCAGAATAAATGCAATGAACATTATTTCATCAACTGATGTGACCTTTAGCAAGGCATTTCATTTGAAGGAAAGGTCGTTGACTTTATCTCCCTTTGGAAACGTGTTCAACCTTGTATACCTTCTCATTCTTTTTGCAAACAAAATGACGTCATCAGCCAATCGTACAAATTAATGGATAACTCGAAGATGAAACAAGGTATGAAAAAAATTTTAATGACATTCTTCATTGTTCAACAGTGCTATTCATCTGCATCAATAAAAATTTTCGCTTCAGATCACCTTTAACTGAAGCTGCATTAGACATGACAAATTGTTAGAATGTATTAACGCTACCTTTCCTTTGCTCATATATGTGTCATCTGGTTGTTATTTCTCGATGTATAACTTACCTTCTGGTTACAGTAACGAATCACGAAACCATCATGAAGCTTTCCAAAGATCTTGATTTCTGCACTTATACCCACATTTTTATGTATAACTGCGTGGTCTCAGCTGTGCTCTACATTAAAGTAAATCAATGGGGTTAAAAGCAAACTTAGCTAAGGGGACTGGGTAATCTAAATATAACCTATTGTATTTGATGTTCTCAATCTATGAAAACAATCAGAAGATTAGTGGCGCCTGCCGTTCTTTTGTGCTATGTTTAGATTATGTTGTTATATCTCCGTTCATTTACTTTAATAAGTGAGTGAATTTGAATTAGTACACCTATTAGTTCTTGCACTTCTACATCTACGTTTGAAGAAGTTACATTGGCCAATTCAACTGGACTTAGTCTGTGATGATAAATGATTAAGTCAAAGATAGTTTTGTTTCACAAGCTAAAGTACACGTTTTTTTCATAAGAAACTTGGATCAGGCCATAGTACTAAAGTTTCTTAATTTGACATGAAATTTTGTCCATTTTAGTACTAAAAGTTTCTTACTTGGTTTCTTATTTTTTGAATGCAGAATTATCAATGTGGTTGCTAACACTGTAGCCTGTGTTCAAGACTGGAACACAGCCTACTAACACTGTGGCAGATATATTTCTTGACATTTAAAACATCATAAAGGAATAAACAGTGTTCTGTTACGTTGAAAACACAAATGGTTAGATAAAATAGCTCAAGAATGAAGGTTCAACGATCTGTTTGCTATAATATCCATGCTTTTAAGTTTGAAAAGTTTCTTAGTACTTCTCAGACAGAGAGTTTCTTAAAATTTTGGCCATCTTAGTGCTCGTTTCTTATCAACCAGTTTCTTATTGAAAAAACCTGTACAACGGATCAATATTTGCAACAAATCATGCATTAAAATACGGAAAACTATGGCGAATGCAACACAACAAATCAACACAACACATACATTGTCATACTTGTACTCACAGCGTTCTTAAACCCCTCTTCAACATAGTCATGGATTTCAAAAACACCAGCAATTTACAAAACCTGAAACCCGAAACCTTGAACCCTAAACCTGAAACCCGAAACCTGCGACCCAAAACCCGAAACCTGGAAAAAAGTCCAACCGAAGATAACCCTGTTCCAAAGATTATGAAATAATCTTAGAGACTAAAATCGTGCAAATCGGTTGAAAATTCACTGAGTCATGAGCTCTGGAATATCAAAAATATGCAATGCGGGAAACCAGAGACCCCCCAGATTACTTGTATTGCAAAAAGCTTGAAGACAGAGGTAAGAGAAGCTTATCCAATGTCATACCTCTCATTTTTTTTATATCAACATAAAATATTACAATATATGCTACATTCTACTATACTTTAACTACTATGCAACACTACAAGGACGATGCCAAGAGGAGCAAAAGACTATGTCTACCCCATGTAGACTATGTAGACTATGCCTATGACTATGTCTATACCTCTCGTTGATATCAGAGCAAACCAAATACGACTTCCAAAGTAAATTATTTCTTGCAATCATTCTCAAAATTCCCTAACATTGCATAGGTCCAAAAACAGTGGTTCAAAACAAAATCGGCGAGAGGCTGAATCTGTTTCCTCAAAGCATCCATATGCTTGACAATTAGGTTGTCGAATACCTGTGTAAATCCCACTTGTTTTGTCCTGAAACAATTGAGAAATAACAGAAACGACGGCCTATGGGACTTTTACCAAAAATGCCATTTCGAGGCCTCTGGTTTCAGCTTTCGCACAAACTTGAACTTCAAAAGCTTGTAACACCATGAATTTTTATCGGATTTGCTAGATTCTTGTGTCAAAAATTAGTGTAAAATCTCAGGACAAGGGTGACTTGACCAAACGTCCATTCAGCGCTTCGTTATTTTTTAGTATTTAATCAAACGTCGAACAATTATTTTGAGACACTCTGTATGCAAATTAGTTTCAGCGTGATTTGTTGCATTTCCTTCAGTCAACGAATTGCCCTCATAAGAATCTATATACTGGTAGTCCATAAGAAACACCAAGAAGAGATTAGAGGTCAATTCGAAGTTAAGAAACTTTTGTCAACGGCCTTGGTTATATAATTTGCTTATGTGATTTCATCATGATTTCGTTCTTCTCAGTAATTCTCTAAGGTCGAAAGCAAAACCTATGTTGGTGGCCCTTTGGGAATAATGCTAAATTCTGAAGTTCGATATGATGAAAAGTAAGAAATTCTTTTGCAAATCCCTGATTTCATAAAGGCTGTCCAAACAATCGCAGTTTCTTAGCTACAAAAGATAGAAAATTTATGTTTTTTTAAAGAACTCACATTGTAAATGTACATTTCAAATGTCACAAAACAGGAGCAACTCGTAAATCGTGATTCACGATTCACACTTTACCAATCCACTATGAGAAACAGTAGGCTCAATTTTCGAAACTTAAGAACTACCCTCTGAATTTAGACAGCAAAGAAACTTTTTTTAATTTGCAAGGTGTCCCAAAATTTAAAAAAAAAATCGATATTTGAGAGAAATTCATGGAGAAAATCGATAATAGCGCTTTCTTCGGGAGCCAAAAATGGATTATGACGTTTGCGCGCTTTGCATTGTGGGATCGATACTCGGACAAACAATTTCTCGCTTCGACCAAGCCTTGGCCAACAGTGATGGAGAGAAAATCAACAACGAAGCATTGTTGCTGGGGTGTCAGCAAGTCAGATACAAGATATCCAGATCAAATGCCAGAGGGAACGACTTTCTTTCCGTTTGCAATGCCAGGAAGATTCCGGGAAGGCATGACCAAGTGGGAGCAAGACCAAGCAAATAGAAAATCTGAACGCGCAAAAAGGTGGTTACATGCTTGTGGGAGGAAGGACTTTTCTAGCATTAAACAAATAACGAAGGACACATACATTTGTTCGCTTCATTTTCAAAATGCCTTGGGCCCAACGGAGGAAAATCCAGATCCAGTTCTTGCAACTTAAACTGAGAAAGAGGCAGAGTCGAGGATGAAAAGAAGAAGAAATCCAAGAAAAAGTTGTCTCGATTTGGCTGGAATGCCCTCAAAGACAAAGAAAGTAAAAGAGGATGTGACAATCATTCCAGAAAAGACCTTTGAAATTCTGGAAAGTGAGCATACTTTTCAGTCTGTGACATCAGAGGCTGCAACTCAGACTATGTTTGACAAATATGTTCTTGGGTCCAAGATTGAAACTATTCTATTACGAAACGAAGCGAAAATGCAGTCAAAAAACAACAAAAACAGCAAGCAGGAAATCAATTCAATGTCCCCGGAATCAATATTGGCCAGCAGAAAAAGATCTAAGTTTTTTCTAGGTCTTTTCCCTGACCAGTTTGATGCACTTTATAACTTTTTGGGTCCAGCAAAATTCCAGCTGAAATACTGGCATTCAGATACAAAAGATAATTTGAATGCCTCTGGTGAAATAAAGAAAAACAGGACTCGCAGATTTAATGCAAAAGAAGAATTATTTTTGACATTATTAAAGTTGAGGAGAGGTTTTGCCCATCAGACAATTGCATACATGTATGGTGTATCAGTCTCACTGATCAGCAGCATATTTATCACCTGGATTCAGTTTATCTACTTGCATCTCAAAGAGATAAAATTCCTCATGTTTCCAAGTAGGGATATTCTGAGTGAATCATTACCACCTGTTTTCAAGAGTTTCAAAAATGTGAGATGCCTAATTGACTGCACAGAATTCTTTTGTCAAACTCCCAGGGACTATGCCAGACAAGGGAATGTATACTCACCATACAAGCACCACACCACCTTCAAGGCTCTGATTGCAGTTACACCTAATGGCAGTGCATGTTTCATTTCTGACTTATATGAGGGTAGTGTTGATGATGTTACCATTACTGCAAAATGTGGAATCCTCAATCATATTGAGCCAGGAGATCTCCTGCTTGTGGATAAAGGTTTTACAATTCAAGACCTTTTGTATGAAAAACAAGCAACAATTAAAATACCAGCATTTTTGGGAAGCAGACCAAGGTTGACCAAAGAAGAGGAAATAGAAACCAAGCGCATTGCAAAGGCACGTATCCATATAGAGAGATTCAATGAACGCTTGAAGAAGTTTTTGCTAGTTGGAAGGACAATCCCTTTGTCTTTAACACCAATAGCTTCTCAAATGGTTTATGTAGCATGTTGCCTTGTTAACTTCCAACAGCCCCTTTGTAAATAAGTTGATGGGTTTAGTCCATGTATTATAAAATATTTTTGTGCTTGGATCATTATTTGTTAAGAAATAATGAAGAAAATCACTTTTTAGTTTCTACTTGCAACGTAATTATGGTAATTGTCCAATACACATAGTGTTTTGATAAGAAACTGCTTAGTGAGGAACGCAGATTGGCAAAGAAAGAAATTGCAGGATGTTTTCTTCATTCTCACTTGTTTCTTGTATCATTTTACTCAGAAAAAAATTGAGTGGTGCCTAAACATTGGAAAACCTTCAAAACACCTTGTTTTGAAATGTTCAGTAAGGGCACAGATCTGGTAATTTTAGTCAGAGTGAAGTTTGCAAGGCAAAAGATGCAGCTTCTGAATATACAAAGGGATCAACCTTCCTGGAGACCAGATCTCACACCTCTAAGTGCACTTGATCAAATCAAGAGAAATAGTGAAAGCAAAACATTATAGTTTCCTGCACAGAAATTGAGAAATCTATTGATGAGGCTGCAAAATTGCTTTTTCTAGATCAGACGTGTATCCTTTGTTTTACAGCATTCACTCTTTGTGGTAATTTTATGAAACTCAGTTATTGCCCATGGTCTTCATTTGTTATAAAAAAGGCATACATGTAAATCCACAAAATAAAACAATGCAAAGCTAAATGACAAAGGGTGAAAGTCGCCTCGGCACTCGCATCTAAAAGTACTCAGGAATGAAGACTTTGTGCCAGAAAGCTGACAAATTCTCTCTTAACTGATTTTGAAAACAGCTGTCCGGCATTATTCTTTGAATTGATGGTGGTCCTTGGGGAGAATGCAGTACAAAGTCACAAAATGGGAGTTCTGTTATGAGTAGCTGTAGCTGTACTTGGTAATAATACATGTGGCTGTTTCTGAGCACCAGATGGTCGCCAACAACAGTGAAGCATTGTCTGCCTAACAAAGTGCTTGACACTTTCCCCTGTCTTATTTGTTCCAAAAGATCTTTCACTGATGTTTCTTTAAGGATTTTAAGGCACTTTATTTCAATCAATCCAGTGACATTGGACTCCACATCAAGTATCAAGCCATCAGGGCTTGCACCAAGATATGGGAATGTGCCATTGACCCACATTCCAGTCTCTTTTACACTGCTCCCAGTCGCATGAACATAGGCAGACCTAGCCTTTGGTTCTTCTTCAATAACATACCTCATGTATCGTGTTTCAATTCGTTCAGGAAACCAGAAATTCTTCTTCATCCATCTGAACATTTTCCAAACAATTTTATCTCCATTTCCTGCAATGATTTCTTTGCCAAAGTAAAATGCAGGTTTTCATTTTGAGGCTGTAATCCTGAATTGTCTTTCTGAAAACCATATCCAAGACATACTCTGGCTTTTTGTACCCTGAAGCTCTTTTGGTTCAACCTCATTATAGCCAAAGAGAGATTGCTCAAGTATAACAGTTAAATTTTGTAACATCTGTTTGCGCTCTTCTGTTAACTGGAAATCATCATACTGCCTTTTAAGTGATAATTCCCACATGGAAATTTCCTTTGACTGAGCACTAATTCTGCTTAGGTCTTCCAAGAACATATTGATTTCCTTCCTGCCAACTTTCCCACAGAGCTCTGCAGGCCTTGGATCCCAACTGATGATCCTGTCATTGGAAAATTTACATGACTTATAGGCACTTTGATGCACTGCTTTTGGAGTCTTGTTTCTTTTCTTGCCTGCATTCCAAGCACAAGGTCTTGAAGTTGACGGGACATTCACTTCATACCCATTGGCACTGACAAATTCATTTAGATGAAGGAGAAGTGCAGCAATGTGTGCACACCTTCCAAGTGCTGAGGCTCTGCAGTTACAAGTTCCAAATTTGATTGATCCACTGATACAAGAAAGAGCAATGAAAACATTCAAAGGTAGATCTGACTTCATGGAATGATGAACATGAGCACAGAGATAGTAACTGTCGTTGATCAAATTGTCCTGAATGTTTTCAACAAAACCACTTTTGGCAAGGTTCATTCCTTTCTTCAATGGCTTGGCAGTCGATGCAAAGCCACTTTCTAGGCCATCATCTTCCTCATCACTAACATTTCTAATTCCAAGGTCTGAAATTGATTCAACAAAGTAAAGATAAATGTGCCCATAGTTGAACATTTGTGGGATGTTAAAAGAAGGAAATACTTTCCATCCTTGGTTCGGTATGGACAGATCTGGTCTGGATGTTGTCAAGTTGTTTTCTAAGTGTGTCCTTTTTAATTCATACCATTGTCCACGATCTATTTTGGGGTCAACAGCTTTCTTTATCGCAAGACATCCTCTAACCCTGTCGATCAATTCCTGCTTCCTGCCTGTCCTCTTCGCCCCATGACATTCGAGCCATCTTTTTAACTCTAAAACAGAGCATTCTGATGGATCCCCCGTGCGCCAGGTACGTCCTCCTCAGTAAGCTCAACTGCTTCCATCTCGAATTTTTAACTCCGGGTGGCCTAAACATATGATTTGTTTGTCCGAAAGTCAATCCCAGAGGGCTGTGCGGCAAAATTAATGACGTATTCTGAGGAATGCGCTATTTGGAGGAATTCATGAAGAAATACGACAATTTGGACGCACGGAAAAGTTGGACCTTTTCGTCCGAGAAGTCCGCGTTATCGAGTTCCAACATGTCCCAGTTTTCCTCTAGAGCATGGGAAAAATTTGATAGGTCAGACAAAGAAAAAGTCGGACAATTTCGTCCGAGAGGTCCGAGTTTTCAAGTTTGAACATAGGGCTAACAGGAAAACTCCGACTTGGAAAACTCGGACAATTTGGTCCGAGAAGTCCAAGATGTCCGAGTTTTCGACCTGGTCTCAAAAAATATTATTTTGGAAAGTAACCCACCAGTAATGTTTGAAAACGTTTTTCCTTGAATCAGTTCTGACAATTTCTTTTCTCTGCGAGTTTCAACGTCCCTTTGATCTTTCTCAATTTGTTTGCACAGCTCACTGAAGATCTGCTTCGCCTCGATAACATTTGGTCCCGTTTGTAAAATTTCAGTAACCGTGTGCCAAAACTTGATTTGAAGTGTCAAAGTCACGACATAGTATTCATTCTCCAGTGTCTCTAATAAATTCATTTCAGCATTTGACATAATTCTGTTCCATTCTTGTATATATTGTGTAGATTTCTCACCAATTTGTTGATTCTTCTTAAGTTTCAAACCTTTCAGAATAACATTAAATGATAAACAAATCTTTATGTAAAGCCAGTGGTTAGCATAACGTGTGATTTTGCCAGCCAGATTAAAAAGAGTCCTCCTTCTTGAAACTTGGCTGTTCTCCACCATCTTTTGCCCTCTCAGTTGGAAAAAATAAATATATAAACTAAACCATCCTCAAAATTAACAGGAAAGTAAAAATAAAAAACACAACTGTTAAAAACCAGACGTTTCGATTATAAAATCTTCATCAGTGCTTTACAATAAAAACAGCCAAGTATTTATAGGAAAACATGCTTACATGCATTTGCTTTTCATTCATCTTAAGCGGTTCTAAAATCGACAAAGGACTAGAATCCACGCTGTTAAAACTAGGACAATGGACGCTATGGGGAATCCTAAGAAAAGACACTAATAATAATAATAATACTACTACTACTACTACTACTACTACTACTACTACTGCTACTACTAATAATAATAATAATAAAAATATTCTCAATGAAAGAGCTGCAGATGTGGAATTAGACATGTTTGCGTGCGGAACGGCTTAGATTCTACCGCTGCATCTGATTGTCCCAAGAGGTTATGCTGGTGTCTGTTTTGTTTTTGCCTTTTATGGTTGGCTCCGGACTCAGCTACTGCTAAAAAAGAGATAAGCAGTGTGCGGTTTTTTCGGGAAGTAACTTGGGGAGTCTGCAAGGTTGTCACTTCGGGAAGTCTGCAAGGTTGGCAGTGTAACCTCAAAGGATTCAATAAGAGTTTAAAGAGCTTCCAGTCCTTTCTCAGATTTACAGGGGACACAGAAAAAGTTAATTTTTTATCACCTGGGATCCAGCTACTGCTACAAAAAGAGTTAAGCATTATGTGAATCTTACAGAGGGCCACTTGGGGGAGCCGCAAAGTTACCAGTAAGAGTTTAGGAGCTCCCAATCTCTTTTCTAATTCACAAAGGACACTACAGAATAGCTAAACTCGTGCAAAGCAGCAACAATTCCATTGTTTGTCAGTTGTAAGGCATTACGCTCTTCAGATAGATTAATTGTGAATGTAGCATTATTATCCTGTAAATGATTTTAGGCGTAAACAACGCATTGTCTATAAATTCTCGGCTGCCATGTAAAGTTTTTATACTGATGGAGATTTTAATTGAAACGTTTTTATGCTACCCGACAGTGTTTGTTTTTATATTTCTATTTTCTGTTTGGTTTGAAGGATGGTTTAGTTTTTATTATAATAATAAAAATAATAACAATAATTATCATTATTATTATTGGTGAACCACATGTTGACCTTCCAAATACAAACAGCTGGCTTAGATCAGACATCAAAGGAGAAACAGAGGACTCCCTGAGGCCTGGAAATACGGGGTTGGCATCCGGCGGGGGCTAGTCTGTCTCATGGGTAGGGGGGACCCTTCAGCCTTGGTTGGCAACCCCCCTAGTGATAGTGATGGTGTCACGATAAAACTACTGGTGGTTGTGGCACCTTATCACCACAGTCCTCATTATCATTATGAGTGTAATGTCTACAATAGATTTATCAAACAACGGCGTAAATGGTAGTGGATCCAGAAATGATGAAGGTTCCTCGCACGGCAGGTGTCTCATGGCAGCGTGGCCCGGTCGTAATCCCGTGACTGCCAGAACGAAATGGAATAAGGCGATTAATATTGCTGTCATGGAGTGTTATTACCTCAGTAACCCAATGGATGAAAATGATAATCCAGTAAGAGGACATAGGCAATGGATGCATCTGATATGGAATGAAAGGGAAATGTTTAAATGTATTGAACAACATTTGTGAGATCAGGCAAGAGCAATCAGAAAGAATGAATGGCTGACATTGGTTGAACTTGAGGAGATTAAAGACCCTGTGCTAACCAGCAGCAACCTTTGTGCGAAAGAGGAATAAACAAACATTGTACAAGGTGACACGTGCAAGGAATGTAGGTTGGAATGACTCCTTTGAAATTGGATAAATTGAAATATTGAATTTGGACTCTACGGCTTTGTCTACATTAACAGGCTATTCAGTCAACAGGAAGCAAAGCATTGAAAAGAAGTCAGCATGTGGTACTGGGATTCCTAAATCAGCCTACAAGATGTCGGGAATTCCTTTGTTTTCTGGGGGACTGGAAATTATTCACAATGATCTATGGGATTTTTAGGGTCCCTGAAAATGCATTGTGGGACAGTTGACAACCACAAAGGCCCATGGTTAGCACAAAGGTCTTTAAGAGGAGAGTGCTACAGGAGGATTAACAAGAGGTTGATTTAACTGAAGAGAGAAATGTTAATGATACATACAACGTAGATGTAGAGGAAGTAGAACAGGAAGAGGTTGAGATCGAGATAGCAAGGGAAGAAGTGGATATGAATGAAGAACAAAGAGAGATTGTACATGGCATTGCCAACATGATGAAAGAAGACATCTGGGAAGCTCCTAAGGGGTTTAAGAAAATCGAAAGGAGTAAATTAGATCAAGAAACAAAAAAGTTAACCAGGTAATTGGATCCATCCAGACTCCGACGACATCGGACACACATAGGTTGATTGCTGCAGTGGCTACATATGTGGGAGAGAAAGTGGGACTTAAGGCCAAAGATTACAGACCAGAGAGTAATTCCGAACCATTCTGGAAAATAAGAATAAGAGAGAAAATAAATGAAATAAGAAATCATATCAACATCTTGGAGAGACACAAAAGAAACGAAATGAGAAAGGAGAAATATAAAAGCCTGGAACATCAGTATCCCATCAAGGAAAAAGGATTAAATACTGTAATAGAGGAACTGAGGCAAAGGCTTGATGCAAAGGCAGCTAAGATCAGGAGGTATGAACAACAGATAGAACAATATAAGCAAAATAGAATGTTCCGCTACGACCAGAAAGGGGTTTACCAAGATCTTAATGGAGAGAATCGAAAACAAGAAGTGAAACCCGATGCCAAACAAAGTACAGCAGTTTGGAAAGATATCTGGGGCAATGAAAAACGTCATAATACAAATGCTGAATGGTTAAATGACCTGAGAGAAGAACAACAAGGTGAACAACAGGAAAACATAGTAATCACAGAAAATTTGATCAGGCAACAGTGCAAAAAGTTACCAAACTGGAAGGCCCCAGGCCCTGACGGTGTTCAGGGTTATTGGATAAAGAAACTGACGTCATTACATGATAAAATTGCAAGTCAAATGGATGATATGATTAATAACAGGATACCTGTACCTAGCTGGATGACTCGTGGAAGAACCGCTTTGTGCCAGAAATCATTCAAAGGTTAACGTAGTTGACAATTACAGACCTAAATCTTGTTTGCCACTGATGTGGAAACTGTTGACTGGAGTAATAGCTGAGAGTATGTATGAGTACCTAGAAAGAAACAACATATTGCCGGAAGAACAGAAAGGATGCAGAAGGAAAAGCAGAGGAACGAAAGATCATTTCTTCATAGACAAAATAATCTTGCAGGACTGCAAAAAAGGACATAAAAATTTAGCCATGGCATGGGTAGACTACCGCAAGGCATATGACCTAGTTCCCCACTCATGGATTTTGGAATGCTTAGAGCTGAGCCAAATTTCTGATTCTTCATAGAAAATACCATGAAAAATTGGGCAACGGAACTAACACCATGTGGGGAGAATCTTGGAAGGGTTGACATCAGAAGGGGAATCTTTCAAGATGATAGCCTGTCACCATTGCTATCTGTAATTTGCATGATACCATTAACTAAAGTTCTGCGGAAGATAAAGGCATGTTATGTTATCAAGGAGGGAAATTTGAAGGTGAACCATCTACTGTTTATGGATGATTTGAAACTATTTCGGAAAAACGAAAGGGAGATTGACACCTTGGTTAAGACCGTGCAAGTGATCAGTAAAGATACCGGGTGTCCCAAAAAAAAGTATCCGGATTTGGTCGACCCTAGCGATAAGAATATAGCGTGAATCAAAACCGAAATGATTTTCAAAACATACCTCAATAGCCAACTTGAACATAGATACCTCGTTTGTTGAATTCGGTGCACTGAGAGTGAAGATATCAATCTTCAAAGGACAAATTTGCCTCCACCTCCAAACCAGAGCTTTGGCGCTTTGGCCTAAGGGAATTCTTGAAGCTCTATGAATAAAATCAACAAAATCTGAGGACGGCACAACAGATGGGTTTTACAAAATACAGTTTATGTGAGACCGATTGTCAAGGGAGCTCCGAAATCAGCTTCATTCATCTCAATATCGACGATTTATTTTACACATACTATTCACCGGTGAAAGTACTCCCTTGAGCATCAATACACTTTTGAAATCGTCGATTCATTCCTTGAAAAGAATTCTTTATTAGATCTCTTGAGGGCCACGACAGGAAGGTCTGGAGATCTTTTGGGGGCCAACAGATATCTCCTCTCTTGTTGATGACCCACCCGGGAAATCAGCTTCGAAGATACGCGATGATCAACCTGATCTCGAGAGGTCTGATAACAAATTCTTTTCAAGGAATGATTCGACGATGTCAAAAGTGTGTTGATGCTCAAGGGAGTACTTCACCGGTGAATAGTAAGTGTTAAATAAATTGTCGATATTGAGATGAATGAAGCTGATTTCGGGGCTCCCTTGACGATAGGTCTCACATGAACTGTATTTTGGAAAACACATCTGTTTTGCCGTCTTCAAATTTTGTTGATTTCATTCACAGAGCTTCAAGAATGTGCTTAGGCCAAAGCGCCAAAGCTCTGGTTTGGAGTTGGAGGCAAATTTCTCCTTTGAAGATTAATATCTTCACCCTCAGTGCACCGATATCAACAAACGAGGTATCTATGTTCAAGTTGGCTATCGAGGTATGTTTTGAAACTCATTTCGGATTGATTCACGCTGTATGCTTATCGCTAGGGTCGACCAAATCCGGATACTTTTTTTTGGGACACCCGGTATAGGAATGGAATTCGGGATAAAGAAGTGTGGTGTAGTGATTATGAAAAGAGGAAAGTTAAGCAAGACGGATGGTATAGTATTGCCAAATGGTGAGACAAATAAGGAAGTAGAGAAGAGTGGCTACAAGTAGAGGGGTATCGCCCTGGTTGAGGGTAAACACGCTTTGACCGATGTTAACTCTTTTGCGTTTGTTGCTGAATATCGGGCGTTTGGGCCTAGTTAAAACCAAAAAGTTCACATAAATAGTTTGGTGACGCCATTTGCTAATTTGTTTCTGGTTTTTGTTTCTTAAAATTCCGTCCACAAACAGAGGGTTCAGTGCACAAAGAAGGTCACCTGAGATGTAACAGTAAGCATCCACCATTTTTCTTTTCACATTTTGTTGCACAATTTTCTTTCTGCTTGGTTTCTGGACATTGTTAAAACTTTTACAACAAACACATGGCCTCTCACCAAGCTCCGCTTGCCCAGAATAAGTAATTGACGTAACTTCAGAGACATGACATCCGCTTCCGCCATGACGGGCTTCTTTTTGAACGCCGTCTGATTGGCCTGAAGTCGCCTTGGTTGAGGGTACTGTGGTATTTTCCGGTTCTTGAACGAAATCTGCACCATCAACACATGGCAGGCGACAACTATTTGCTGTAAAAGCATATGTTACCGTGCAAAAGCAGGTTTGTTCTATCAGTGGACCGTAAAAAATATTTTTTAAATCATGGATTGATTTAAGCATCGTTCAGTTCACCGAAGGAAGAAAACTGATGTCAGCATGCTTGAAAAGTCTTAAAACAAAAGGGGCAACAAAGGTCAGTGCTTAGGATGACGAAACACAGTAAACGCAATAAAAAACCATTTGATAACAAATAAAACTCTTTAATTGTTGATATGCTGCTAATTTTGCCATCAAATTATCTTAAATTTACCTGAAACCATGTAAAAGTTTGGATACCTCAATCAGGGCGACATTGGAAATTTAGGCCGTCTCTACCGCTCTGTTCTCAAGTAGCTCGCTCTTAAAGACAACATCATCAATGACAAATATATTCTATATCATCAACAGTGAAGAGTTTACGAAGGTGTTCATGGTAAATTTCGTTCTGAAAATTTTTTCGTTCAGCAGGAACATTCGACCAATGTAAAATACCCTCAATCAGGGTGATACCCCTCTACCTTGGGATATTGGAATTAGACAATATCAAGGAAAAAGAAATGAAAGACAAATTTAAGTATGAATATCTGAGAAGGACAAGATTGATAGTGAAGTCGAAACTGAATGGAAGCAATTTAGTATAGGCAATAAATGTGTAGGCGATTTCTCTCTTAAGATATGGAGCTGGTTTGCTACAATGGACAAGGGAAGAACTTCAATGGATGGATAGAAAAACTAGGAAATTGATGACAATGTATAAAACGCTTTACCCGAAGAGCGACGCTGCACGGTTGTATGTACCAAGGTGCAAAGGAGGAAGGGGACTAATTAGTTGCGAAGGGTGTATCAGGGGTGAAGAGAACAGATTGGGTTGGTATGTGAAGCAAAGCAAGGAACCAATGCTGAAAGTGGCAAGCATGAAAGCGACCATCAAAACAGAGGAGACAGTAAAGGCCTGGCCAAACGACTCAACTTTTCACTCAACATTTCACTGAACGATGTTGAGTGTTGTTGAGCGTTGTTGAGTGGGGGGGTGGCCAAACGACTGAACTTTTCGCTCAACATTTGACTCAACATCGTCAGTGCAAACGCCGTCAGGGCTTGGAACCAAGGGTCTGGAATTCAGGCTCGCCTTGCAATCAGGGGTCTGGAACCCAGTTTGCAAATCTAAATAAAATACTGCCACTTTGCTTTTGGGCCTAAGGCAAGCGTTGAAAGCATACATCCCCTGCTGCAAATTGATTTGCAAGGGTCAAAATCCTCATTATCCTCCTCCTCTGTGACCCGATCGCTCTCTTCGTCACAATTTTGTTTCCTTTTCTCTGCACCATCCATTCCTCACTTTGCATATGTTTTGGCTCCAAAACACAGTTCAGAAATTCTGACAGAATATTGGGAAGCTCCCTGCCATGCCAGTGGCTTTGGTGGCAAAGGTCAAGCGTTTCTGCGCTTGCGCGCACTCAACTTTGTTGAGTGCCTGGCCAAACAACTCAACATCGCTCAACAACAGGTCAGAACAATAGAAATTCAATCCTGTTCACTCAACATTTTTGACCAAGATCAAACTTCACTCAACAACGCTCAACATCGCTCAACAACGCTCAACAAGGTGGCCAAACGACTCAACTTTTCACTCAACGTTTCACTCAACTTTGTTGACTCAACTTTGTTGAGTCGTTTGGCCGGGGCTTAAGACCGGAAGAATTCAAGAGAATGCAGATAAACGCAAGTGAACAAGTGTGGAAAGAGAAAAGAATGCATGGACAATACATTAGAGACATGGATGAAAACATTGATAAAGATAAGACCTCAAAAATGGTGATTTGAAAGCTGGTACAGAAGCATTAATATGTGCTGCACGAGATCAGGCATTAAGAACAAACTATGTGAAACATGATATTGATAAAACATTGGAGTCACCTCTGTGTAGGTTATGTGGTGAAAAAGGAGAGACTATCAACCATATTGTGAGCGAATGTAAGATGCTAGCCCAGCGAGAATTCAAGAGAAGGCATGATAACATTGCAAGGAATATACAATGGGAGTTGTGTGGAGAGCTTGACATCAACAGGGCGAAAAAGTGGTACAAACATCAACCACAGGGTGTTTCAAGAAAGGGAAATACCAAGATATTGTGGGATTTCAACATCCAGTGCGATCACGAATCTGAAGCACGAAGACCAGACATTGAGGTGGTAGATGAAGACGCAAAGGAATGCAAGATCATTGATCTAGCAGTGCCGTGGGATTCTAAAGTAAGAGCGAAAGAGTGAGAAAAAATTGAAAAGTATGGGGACTTGAAAAGAGAAGTGGCGACCATGTGGGGCATGAAGAAAGTGACTGTCCTTCCTGTTGTTATTGGCTCACTGGGAGCAGTAGCTAAAGAATTCCATAAATGGATAGAGAATGTTGGGATTAATTTGAGAGCTGGACATTTACAAAAACAGCATTGTTAGGAACAGCGAGAACATTGAGGAAGGTGTTGGAAACCTGAAGAAGATGAAAATTGACTTTGAAACCTTTAGTTGCTTGTTGCAACTTGCTTTCAAAGCGTAAACTGGAACACATCTAACCCCAGAATGTACAATTGAATGGTAATTATTATTGGTGAACCACATGTTGACCTTCCAAATACAAACAACTGGCTTAGATCAGACATCAAAGGATAAGCAGAGGGATTATTGATAGCAGCGCAAGACCAAGCTCCATACACACGAAATTATCAAAAACACATAGTTGGCAAAGGAGTTGATAGCAGATGCAGGATGTGTTACAAGCAGTCTGAAACAATTGACCACATAACATCAGGATGTGAAGTATTAGCAAATTCAGGTTACATTGAAAGACACAACAAAGCTGCAGCATATGTACACTGGAATATTTGTAATGATTTAAGGATCAAGACCTCAGACAACTGGCATGAGCACCAACCAGACACAGTAACTGTTAGGAATTTCTGGGCCCAACCCCCAACATAAGATTCAATGCAAAATCTTGCCCACCCAGTCACTTCCGGTCACCAATCAATGATCACACAGCTCAAGAACAAGAAAAGAATAAAATGACACAATGGCGATTTTAACGCGTTAAATGAAACAAAACAAAATATAACCACAACCAAAGGTTTGTTAACTCTTTCTGTTTCTCTGTCTAAGAAATTCCAATCACAAATCTTCTTTCAGAGGATGTACGTAGGTATCAACATTCCTAAATCAACCAACGATCAAATATTCAATCAAAATTACACTCATCTTCTTCGTAGTAATCTTCCTAACACAATCAATTTAACACTCAAAATCAGTAAAACAACAAAAAAAACTGCGACTCACATCCCTTCAATTTTCCTCTAAAGACTCACGTCCTTTTCTTTCTTCAGTTCTTCAAACCACGTTACCTTCCTCCATCTTGTGTGCTCTCACTCTCGTCCAAACACGCCTCACAATTGTCAATCATAATCAAGTCTTGATTTGACGTGAGTCTCTGTATGGTGTTTGGCGCCGCAACATTCTCCCCCCAAGATCAGTTAACTGATCTTCTAACAGACGGCGCGGCAGCGCCTGCCTGCATCAATGGCAGCAGTGCGCCTTGGTCTCTTCCTTGAGATAACTTCTTGTTGAACTTTCAGCTCTTGCAAATCAACTCTCTCTTCTTGATCTCCACTCATTGCAGAGTCTACGATCTCTTCCCCTATTTCTTCCTTCTCTTCTTTTATCTCTAATGGATACAATAATTCAATTGCTCTCTTCAAAATCGAAACCTTTCCCTGATTGTCAGCTACTTGAACTTCCACCCCCCTTCCCCGGGTTTGTCCATCCTTTGCAGTGAGTAACTTTGACACTTTGCCCAATCTCCAATTACATTGTAGGTGCTTTATTGATGGACTTATCAAAAGCATTTGATTGCATCCCACACGATCTGCTGATTGCGAAGCTGAATGCGTACGGTGCGGATGAAAATGCCTTGGTATTAATCTATTCATATCTTAAATGGCGTAAGCAATCCGTGAGGATAAACAATACTTACAGTTCCTTTCAAACAATCTTATCTGGGGTCCCTCAAGGCTCGGTGCTTGGCCCTATTCTTTTTAATGTATACTTAAATGATCTTTTTCTGTTTATTAAACAGGCAACGCTACATAACTATGCCGACGACAACACGCTTGCTTGTTTCTCTAAGACTCTACCAGATTTGGTGCGAGCCTTGGAGGCAGAAGCAGGCATTGCACTAGATTGGTTAAAGGAAAACTATATGATTGCAAATCCATCAAAGTTTCATGCACTGTTAATTAAAAAAGATCAAACGACTACCAGTGGTGAGAGAATAAGTATTCAAGGAAAAACTATTAAGTCTGAAAATTCAGTCAAACTTCTCGGAATTCAACTAGACTATGAGTTAAACTTTGATCCGCACATTTCAGCACTTTGTAAAAAAGCTGCAACTCAACTTAATGTCCTAAAGAGGCTTCGAGCTTATATTGGTTTTGATGCGAGAAAAGTCCTTGTTCAGAGCTTTGTTTATTCTAATTTCAATTACTGTCCTTTGGTATGACAGTAACTAAATTCAACTATTTAGGCAGTTTTCTAACAGAGGATGGGAAATGCGATATGGAAATCAGGAGGCGTATAGGCATAGCAAAGAACACATTTATGAAACTTGGAAAAATACTTAGAAATGGCAAAATTTCAATGCATACAAAGAAGAGAGTCCTAAATTGTTATGTTGAGCCAGTCTTGTTATACGGTAGTGAATGCTGGACAATTTCGGCACAAATGGAGAGCAAATTACAGGCAGCGGAATTGTGGTTTTACAGAAGAATGATGAAAATATCATGGGTAGATCACATAACCAACGAGGAGGTCTTACGAAGAGCGGGAACGGAGCGGAAGATTATGAAAACCATAAGGAAGAGACAGATTGAGTTCTTAGGACATGTTATGAGGAAAGAAGGGTTAGAAGAACTGATGCTGACTGGATGTGTAAATGGGAAGAGAAGTAGAGGAAGACAGCGATTGACGTATCTTGAAAGCCTAAGCAAATGGATGACAGAACAGGTGGATGAAACAGAAAAATTGCAAGTAGCAAGGCTGAAGGTCCTGAGAACAGCAAAGGACAGAGAGTTGTGGAGGACTATGGTCGTCAACGTTCGTGGAGAATATGGCACATAGAGAGAGAGAGTCCTTTGGTATGGCATTTTTGTTCAGCGAAATCAATGCATAAGATTGAGAAGGTACGAGGACGTGCACTTAGGTTCCTTCATAATGATCATGTCAGTTCATATAATGACCTTCTACTGAAATCACAGCGATGTACCATGCATGTTCACCGACTTAGAGCTATCTCCATAGAAATTTGTAAGACTCTAAATGGTCTGAATCCATCCTTCATGAAAGATATTTTTCAAGTTAGATCCTCTAATTATTCATCGCGTAATCCTAATAACCTTGCTCATTACAGACCAAATCAGGTTACTTTTGGTACTCACAGTCTCAAGTTCCTAGGACCGCAGATTTGGAATTGCTTACCAAATGAGTTAAAATCGGCTGAAAGCCTTAATACTTTCAAAAGACTGATAGCACAATGGGATGGTCCCATGTGCAACTGCAATGCCTGTCGTTTTACTGTAAATAATGTACAAACCGTTTGAAAAAATATTTATTTGTTCTATTTTAATTAATGTATTCATCGATTTAGATTAGTTTTTGTGTATATGTGTATATACATAGCAGACTAGATAAAAAATCAATCGATGTAAAATAAAGATACAACAACAACAACAACAACAACTTCTTGGTCTCCCGGCTTCCTTCAATATCACGACTTCTCCTTCCTCCATTACTGTCTCTGAACCCTTCTTCATCTTATGACATTCCTTTTCATTGTATTTTCCTGACTTGGAAACTCGAGAAGCAGTCAACATGTCACGTTTTGTCTCTTCCATTTCTGATTGATTCGCTTCTGCTTCCGTTTGGAGTTCTTCTTCATATTCAATCTTCAGGTCTTCATATTCACTTTCTAACTCCTTGATTTGATCCTCAAGATCTGTAAATTCCCTCCAATGCTCACAGCCTTCTGTCTGCTTGTCTAATGATACAGTTGGCGCCATAACTCTTCCCTTCTTTTCTTTCATTTCATTATTTATCTCCAACTGTTGCTCTTCCTTTAATTTCAGCTCTTCGTTGAATTCTTTTCTTACTCGTTCTATCTCGTTTGTCAACTCTTGCGCTCTTTCCAACGAGTGCACATCGTTTGATTCACTTCTATAGCCTGTTACAGTTGCTGATTGGGCTTTCGTCATTTCCTCACTTGGCAATCGTGCCTCCACGTCCTTTTCCACGTTACTAGCATTCAATACAACATTAACAGTCTTCAGTAGACTGCCGTCTGTCTCTTTCATGTCAGTGTCCGATTGCTTTACAAGTACATCTTCTCCTTCCTTGACTGCTCTTAGAACCAGGCTAATTGGAACATCTTCCATTGGCTTACTCTGTTCATCTTTTAAGGCAAATAACTCCTTCCGTACTTCCGCTAATTCTTTACTTAGGTTTACCTTATCTTCTTTGAGATTTCTATACGCTGTGTCTCTTTCTGTAAACAATGTCTTGACTTGTTCTACGATTCCTAATGTCTCTTTTACAATTAAGTCCTTCTCTGTTACTTTCTCGGACAATGCTACAATCATATCTGCCTGTTCTGATAACACGTAATTCTTTTCTCCAATCGTCTTCTCCATTTCACTGATTCTCTCAGTCTTAGCGCTAACATTCTTTTCCTGTTCATTAAATCTTTTACCCCAGTCAACTAATTTGCCTTCTAGTTTCTTGACCTTCTCTACAAGATCATACGTCTCCTGAGCTTCTTTGTTCTCTAGTTGTACCCCTTCATTCTTCTCCCCTTTTAAAAGGGCGCATTCTTCTTTTAGATGCAATACTTGATCCGAGTCACATCGTCTCTCGACTCTCATCAATTCCAACTCATTCTCCTGCTTGTCTTTCGACTGACATCTACTCATATGAAATTTATCTTCCTCTTCGATCAACTTATCTTTTGATACTTGAACTTCCTTCTGTACATCTTTAACACTTGTCTGTGATTCTAGCGAACCTTCCTGCGTTCCTCTCCTCTCATCTTTGACACTTTCTCCGTCGGTGTGAAAGGTGATTTGTTCTTTCCTGAATTTCTTTCTGCTCCTCTAACTTCTCTAGCTGTGATGTAATGGTGACATTTACTCTTGCACTTTGGCTTGTGATTCCTTCTTGGTTAGTGGGACCTGATAATGTCCATCCAAGAGAAGTCTCAATGGCTACTGGCTGGTCTTTATCCCCCCGTATGGTACTTCCTTTCTCCAGCAGCCAAAGATTATCAGCACCAATCAACAAATGAACCGTCAAATCCTCTTTTTCAGACACATCTGTAAATGAAATATTCCTGAGATGACTATAACTGTTCTTCAAGAAATTGTACTTCAAGACGATCCAAAAAATTATCATCCTATCTCACTCTTGCCGCAGATCTCTAAAGTTATTGAAAAACTTGTCCATGAACAGGTGCAAGAGTACCTAGATAAAAACAAAATTCTTTACCGGTACCAGTCTGGGTTTTGTTTTTTCCACTCAACAGACACGTGGCTATCATATCTTAGTGATAATATCATACAGGGGCTGGAAAATGGCATGTCTACGGGCATGATGTTGATTGATCTCCAAAAAGCGTTTGACACAATTGACCATGAAATTTTCCTTGAAAAAATGAAATATCTTGGCTTTGCTGACTCGGTCATTTTCTGGTTCCGATCATACCTAACCAAACAAACTTTCTACATAAACATAGGCAAAGATTCCTCATCGCCCGGAGAATTATCGTGTGGCGTTCCACAAGGCTCTATTCTAGGCCCACTGATCTTTCTCTTATAAGTAAATGACATGACTCAGTCAGTGGACTGTGACTTACTCTTGTATGCAGACGACTCCTGTCTTGTATTTGGAGACAATGATGTCAATGAAATAGAAAAACAGCTGAATGGAAATTTTAATTCTCTTTCTGATTAGTTCATTGATAACAAACTAACCATTCATTTTGGGGAGGATAAAACAAAATCGATACTTTTTGGTAGGAAAAATAAACAAACCAGCAGTAAAAATCTGGACATTAGAAGAGGTGATGTTAAGATCAAACCCCTGGGGCACCCCCTTGGCCCTGGCACCCCCCTTGGCACCCCCTTCTCTTTTGCTCAGATATTGGATCAACCCCTGGGGCACCCCCTTGGCCCTGGGCCTCCAAAACATTCCCATCATCATCAACTCCCTGTTGTGGGCTACTCATAATTACCCAGTACAATAATTCAATTTTTAAATCATCTCTAGTCACTTATCCGGCTCGGTGGACCACTTTATGTTAGGAATTTCTGGGCCCAACCCCCAACATAAGATTCAACACAAAATCTTGCCCACCCAGTCACTTCCAGTCACCAATCAATTATCACACAGCTCAAGAACAAGAAACGAATAAAATGACACAATCAATGGCGATTTTAACACGTTAAATGAAACAAAACAAAATATAACCACAACCAAAGGTTTGTTAACTCTTCCTGTTTCTCTGTCTAACAAATTGCAATCACAAATCTTCTTTCAGAGGACTGTATGTAGGTATCAACGTTCCTAAATCAACCAACGATCAAATATTCAATCAAAATTACACTCAGCTTGCTGTATCTTCTTCGTAGTATCTTCTTCGTAGTAATCTTCCTAACACAATCAATTGAACACTCAAAATCAGTAAAACAACAAAATAAACTGCGACTCACATCCCTTCAATTTTCCTCTCATGACTCACGTCCTTTTCTTTCTTCAGTTCTTCAGACCACATTACCTTCCTCCATCTTGTGTGCTCTCACTCTCGTCCAAACACGCCTCACAAGGTGTGCACGAAATCCGACCGGTCAGGATCATGTAGCTGCAAGGCTCCCTCCCATAATACATGGATTCCTTGCGGTCTAACCAATACGTTGCAATGGCGGATGGCCTAGGCTGAAGCTGCGACGGTTGTTCCACAACAAACTGCACATATTTGACTTTAGTGACTTTATGTTTATGGTTGGTCCTAAATTTTCATGAAAGTGAATCGTTTGTGTTTCCTATGATGTTTTCTCTTTCTGAAAAATAGCTGAATTCACTATGCACACTTCATAGCAAGCCAAGTGCTTGGGAGTTAGCATGTTCTTTCATTTCTGCAAAGCGGAAATGATTTGGGTTCTCATTCTCCTCGAGAAAGGTTGCTAAACTTCAGAACATTTGTAATTGCCGACCTGATTATTTATGTGCACACAGGTATGACTTTAAGTTGGAAGCGTAATTGACACACAATTTGGAGAAATAAAGAATTCATCTTGAAGACATTGTTTTGGTTTATATTCATCCACTTTGAGACAACATGAATATGCTTCTGTCCACTTTGACTCCGATTTCGTTGAGCTTTGAGCTTAGGAAGAATAAAGATCCATCAAAAATCCACAAAAGTTCTTTTGTTCTGAAAAACGTTTTACGTTTTTTCGAATGAATGAAATATCCCAAGAGTCCATGAGATTGCAAGGTGATGACACGACTTAGTTCTGTTAACACGTATTTTTCATAAGAAATAAGAAACTGCTCATAAGAAACTCAACTCTCAGATCATGCTCAGATCGCCAAAAAAGTTAAGAAACTCCAGTACTGGGAGGGCAATAGCGAATGCCTAAGGAAGGCATGCGCAGAATCAAAAAGTTGGACTTGGCTTTTTATAAACTTTTTTCAGCAAAGCTGAGATCCGAGATGAGACCTGAGCTCTGCCTTCTCAAATTCGTCCATATTTCGCAAAATAATCAGTCAAATCTCGCATCTCGGCTTTGCTCAAAAAAAGTTTATAAAAAGCCAAGTCCAAAAGTTTATAAAAAGCCAAATTTTTGATTCTGCGCATGCCTGCCTTAGGCATTCGCTATTGCCCTCCCAGTACTGGAGTTTCTTAATTTGTTGGCGATCTGAGAGTCGAGTTTCTTATGAGCAATTTCTTATAAAAAGTACGTGTAAACAGAACTAAGCCATCACCTTGTGATCTCATGGACTCTTGGGATATTTCACTCATTCGAAAAAGCGTAAAACTTTTTTCCGAACAAAAGAATTTTTGTGGATTTTTGTCAAAGTGAACAAAAGCATATTCATGTTGTCTCAAAGTGGATGAACGTAAACCAAAACAACGTCTTCAAGATGAATTCTTTATTTCTCCAAATCATGTGTCAATTACGCGTCCAATTTAAAGTCATACCTGTGTGCACATAAATAATCAGGTCAGCAATAACAAATGTTCTGAAGTTTAGCAGCCTTTCTCAAGGAGAATGAGGACCCAAATCATTTCCGCTTTGCAGCAATGAAAGAACATGCTAACTCCCAAGCAGTTGGCTTGCTATGAAGTTTGCAAGGGTGAAATCAGCTATATTTCAAAAAGAGAAAACGTCATATGAAACACAGAGAGAACGATTCACTTTTGTGAAAATTTAGGACCAACCATAAATATAAAGTCATTAAAGTCAAATATGTGCAGTTTGTTGTGGAACAACCGTCGCAGCTTCAGCCTAGGCCATCCGCCATTGCAACGTATTGGTTAGACCGCAAGGCATCCATATATCATGCGAGGGAGCCTCGCAGCTACATGATCCTGACAGGTGGGATTTCGTGCACACCGCCTCACAAGTGTCAATCATAATCGAGTCTCAATTTGATGTGAGTCTCTGTATGGTGTTTGGCGCCGCAACAGTAACTAACACTGACACACATACAGTGTTATGGGACATTGCAGTGCATACAGACAGACACAGGTGCAAACAGACCTGATATCATAATCAAGGACAAAGTGAATTCAAATTGCAAGCTGATAGACATGGCTGTACCATGTGATAGAAATGTTTCAATCAAGGAAATGGAAAAGAAAAGCAAATATAAGGATCTTGAAATTGAGATACAAAGGATGTGGAAAATGAAAACAGAAGTAATACCCATTGTGATAGGAGCACTCGGTACCATCAGAAAAGGAATGGAAGATAACATCAGAAGCGTCTCAGGGAATATGAATATTCAGACAGTTCAAAAGACATGCTTACTAGGGACTGCAAGGATCCTTCGCAAAGTGCTTAGCATTTGAACTTCAGGACGTGACATGCTTTAGGTGTATTGTTTACACCTGGCAAGAAAAAGCAAACAGTATGAACTGTGACATTTAGCACCACGAATGATAATAATAATAATAATAATGAACTAAAAGTAACAAGTTACATAAAATACTTTATACAACATAAAAATTTTGTATATGCCACTCTCCAAAATGGGCATGACAAAATAAATTTTACCGCTGTTAAAGTCCACAACCTAACATCATATCGACAAGTCCTTTAAAATACTAGGAGATCTGGATCTAGCCAGTCTTTGTCCTTCTTGCAAAAAAGATAGTATGTTGATCGAATACAAACATTGATTGCTGTTCTAATTACGTTTATTGCATTTACTTTTGGAACTCCAATACTTGTTAATGTACTTAGTAGATTTTGTCCAGAATCGTTTTTACCGATTAGTCCCAGAGCGCTCATACTCAGATTGACGAAAGTAGCGTTTTTGTATCTGGCATGCAAGTCTTGAAGCGTTTCATTATAGCTGGTTTGTTTTCTTTCACTGTTCTCCTTTGCTTTTGTTATGAATCCACACGTTAATTCAACGACGACGACAGTTTCCTTGCGGTGTACTAATATCAAATACCATGTGACCACATCAGTTTCACTATGTATCCTTGGTATTCTAGTTCATCTGAAATTCTTGTTATTTGCTGAGATCTAACAGCTTTTGTTACTTCCTTTGAGCTTTCATGGGTGTCACATTGAATATTTGTTTCAGCTGTTGCTTGATGTAAAAATCGTACATCATGATTTGGAGACTTTTTCAGACATTTTCGGCGGGTAGTTTGGCATTGAATAAACTTTGTAGACACCTTTATCAAGTCCAAACCGAATCTCTTTTTTGACAAGGTAATTATGTCAAGTGTTCAGTTGATGGGGATTTCGAGCCATTTTCTTAGGTAGCTGCACGAGATGTTATCAAGATTTTGCTTAACCCACGTCATGCCTAAGTCCGCGACGGTGAGGTCCCAACTGATTTTTGACAATAGATACTTGCCGTATAACTCTATTTTATGCTTTGGGTGTAAGGGTAGTTTATCTATATCAGTGAGTATTTTGCGGCATTTTCTCACAAGGGTACTCTTATGCTCTTCATCATCCATTTGAAAGTTGAAATGTCTGCCAAGGTACGTAAATTGCTCATTGACCTTGACAGGTGGAATGACAGAGTTATTTGTAAGCAATTTTGGAAGGAATTGAACAGCACTCGTGCCCTGTTTTTGTATTCCAAAGGTTTTACACTTGTCGACACGTATTATCATATTTGCCCATGATACCCATCTGGTAAATGCATTTAGTAGTATCTGGTTCTCATACTGCTGTCCTGTGACGATTGCAGCATCATCAGCGAATTGGTACCAATGTCGTGGGGATAAATGCTGTGCGTATTTGTAACCAAGCTGTTCAAATTCTTGAGATCTTATTGACGTTATGAAGGTATTGAAAATCATGTTGAAAAGTAGGGGACTAAGACAGTCACCTTGCAATACTCCACTATTGATAGGAATGAATGGCGTAGAATAACTTTTTGTCAAGATCGATGTTTGAAAGTCCTTGTGTAAGTTTTCAACTAAGCTCTGAATTTCAAATGGCACGTGATGGTATTCTAAAATACATTTGATAAGGTTATGGTGTACTTCACCAAATGCATTTTTCAAGTCAATCAGGGTGATAATGATTGATTGCTGTTTCCTTTTTGAATGGATTATCAGATACGCCATATGAGATGTATGCTCCAGAGTACCTGCTACTTTTGGTGTGAAACCCTTTTGGATATTATTCTCTGCATAACCATTTTGAGTTAGAAACTCATAATAATAACAACAACAACAACAATAATAAAAATAATAATGATGATAATAATGATGATAATAACAACAATAATAATAATAATAATAATAATAATAATAATAATAATAATAATATAAAAACAAACACTGTTGGATTACGTAAACGTTTCGATTAAAATCTTCATCAGTATAAAAAGATGAAGATTTTTATGCTGAAGTAGCTTTAGATGTTATAGATGAAGTATCTTTTTATACTGATGAAGACTTTAATCGAAACGCCTACGTAATCCAAAAAGTGTTTGTTTTTATGTGTTATTTTCTGTTTGGCTTTGAAAGATGGTTTAGTTCGCTTTAATGATAATAATGATAATGATAATAATAATAATGATGATGATGATAATAATAATAATAATAATAATAATAATAATAATAATAATAATAATAATAATAATAATGGAACAGTGGAACATAAGTTGGAACAATGGAACAGTGGCAATTTGAAGAATGATTATGTGAAACAAAAACTAGAACAAAAGTATTTTGTGAGGAGAAAAGGAATAAAGTGTGTGATCGAGGAGCTTAAGCAAAGAGTGAAATCGAAAGCTGCAAAGATTAGAAAATATGAAGAGAGAAATGGCCAGTACATTCAAAACCGTTTGTTCAATACCAACCAGAAACGATTGTTTGACATGCTAGATGGGAATGAACAGCAGAATAATGCAAAGCCTGATGCAGAGGAGAGTATGAAATTCTGGGAGGAAATATGGGACAAAGAAGTTACACACAATGAGAAGGCAGAATGGATTAACACCATTGACAATCATACCAGAAATGTCCCAGTTCAGGCTGATCTTACAATCACAAGAGAAAATGTGCAGAAACAACTAAAGAAAATGGCGAAATGGAAAGCAAGTGGACCTGATAATGTTCACGGATACTGGTTAAGAGGTTTCAGTAATCTTCATGAATCCATAACAGTACAGTTGAATGATTGTCTTAAAACAAGGAAAGTGCCATTGTGGATGACAAAAGGGAGAACTTGCTTGATTAAGAAAGATCCTTCAAAAGGGAACATTGTAACGAATTATCGCCCAATTACATGCTTACCCCTCATGTGGAAACTCTTGACTGGGATATTAGGAGATGAAATATATCAACACCTAGAGGAAAGGAACTTATTTCCGGACGAACAGAAAGGGTGTCGCAGACGCAGCCGGGGGACAAAAGATCAATTAATGATTGATAAGATGGTGTTACGAAACTGCAAACAAAGGATGACAAACATATGTGTCGCATGGATTGATTACAAAAAGGCATACAACATGGTCCCACACTCATGGATCATGCGATGCCTTGCCTTTCAAGATTGCACACAATGTCAAGGCATTTCTTGAGAAGACAATGAAACATTGGAGAGTAGAGCTTACATCAGATAGAGAAAGGTTAACAGAGGTGAGAGTGAGAAGAGGAATTTTTCAAGGAGACAGTCTTTCGCCCATCTTGTTCGTCATAGCGCTCATCCCCTTGTCCATAATATTGAACAAATCAAAGGAAGGCTATTTACTAGGAGCCCAGAGAGGGAAATTGAATCATCTGCTTTTTATGGACGATTTAAAGTTCTTCTCTGTCATCAACTACGTCACTACGTAGTCACATGAGAAGCGAGCGCATGCGTTGCCAGTCATTTGCGTGGCATCTTGTCGGTCATCCGCACCTGAAGAAAATAGCTCCTGGTTTTAAAGACAAACGGTAAGAAACTTTTGCATTTTACTTTCGTTCAAACTGGTTATTTACATTATCTAGAACAGTTAACAGCAGGGCGACTGCAGTAACACGTTTTCACATTGTTCCGTGTTTTTTATTTAAGTTAAGATGTCAAGCCACAACGAACAGACTGAGCCATTTGAAAACACGCCTGGCGATGAGCCAGAAAAACCGGACTTAAATGAAACGTTAGTTGAAATCAATTTTAATATGGGGGCTATGACAATTTTATTACAAAAGCTGGTTGAGAGCTCCTTTAACCGGCCCACCGGGCATGCTGAAACAATGTCCACCGGACCAGCCATCAATGTACCCACCGGGAATATTGCAACAGGGCCCACCGGGTCAAGTATTAATGTGTCCACCGGGCATATCGAGTCCACAGGACAAGGCATGCTTTCGACATCAGATCAAAGCTCAAAACCTGGCCCTTCAAATGAAAGAAAATGGGGCGCCACGGGTAAAGAACAAAACTCGTCTGAGCCACTGGCTAAATCTACTCGAGACGATGAAAAAGGTGATGATGACACGATAAGTATCCATGCTAACGATGATATTGAGCTGGATAAAGATGAGCAAGGAAAATCAGATGAATATAAGAACAATGAATTCCTTAAGGAAATACCCGAAGGCTTCGACGTAGCTGATGAAGTCAGCGACAATGTAAATGAAAAATTAGCGGAATTTGTTGAAAACTGCTGGCGAAAACAACTAAAAGCTGAAAAAATCAAAAGCATTGTCGAGAAATACAAGTGACCAAAAAATTGTAAAAAGCTCCACTCTGTAAAAGTGAACAAAGGGGATTGGGAAAATTTGAAATGGGACAAGAAACAAGCTGATCTTCGTTTGAGCAACATGCAGCAGACACTAACAAAAGTGGGCTGCATTACTCTGCAAATGGCAGATTTTATGCTGAAAAATGCTAAGGGCTTTGACAACAAAAGTGAAATTAACAATCAGATTTTGATGTCCTATGATTCAATCGCTTTGCTCGAACATCTTATCGGCGACCTCTCAAATCAAAGGCGCCTTACAATGAAAATTGCACTAAAACCTGAGTATCAGACTCTATGTTCGTCGTCTACAGAAATTGCTCATTTGCCATACTTATTTGGCGAGGATATAGGAAAACAAATAAAAGATGTCGAAGAAACAAATAAAATCACAAAGGCCTTCAAGCCTACTCCCAATGAAGGGAGAGAACACCATTTTAAATCAAACCTTCTGGGTTCAAACCCTCAGTTTGGCTTTGGCTACAGCCCCAGGCGTGATTTTTTATGGCAGGGCCATCGCCACCCATCTGTAAGGAAAAAGAAGTGGGGCCAGACATTCCAGCCCAGAGGGCAACAACAGCAATGACACAGTTTCCGACCGCAAAAGAAATTCTAGAAACCTTGAGCAAGTTACATGTAAGTGAATTTCAAGAATTTCTTCCAACGTTATTGCTATTTCTTACATATCAGTGTGATAACTTTAAAGCAGGTCGAATAAAAAGGAGTCTGATAAATTACGTGCCATACGTGCCATACGTGCCCCCGTGCCCTCTAACATCCTGTGTCCCCGTGCCACCGTGTCCCCGTGCCAAATTTCATCCCGTGCCTCCGTGCCCTCTAGCATCCCGTGTCCCCGTGCCCCCGTGCCCCCGTGTCCCCGTGCCAAGTTTCATCCTGTGCCCCCGTGCCCTCCAAAATCCCGTGTCCCCATGCCCCTGTGTCCCCGTGCCAAATTTCAGCCTGTGCGCCCGTGCCCTCTAATATCCCGTAACTAAAATCTACTGTTTTCCGTCAGATCTCTTTCCTGCACACTCGTGTTTCAAAAAGGCACGTGTATGAATGTACAATATATCAACTTTTAAGGCGGATCTCCACTAGACGATTTTCATGACGATCGTTTGAAAAATTTGCGACGATACATGCGCAGAAGAAATAGAAGATCGTCAATGAGATCGTCAAGCGCTCAACGAAAAGTAGAAACCAGTTCTACTTTTCGTCGAGCGCTTTGCGAATCGTCATATTTTCAACCAGTAGGAGTTCACTTTGCGCTGATTCAAAGTGGCTGCTGTAGGAGAGAGTGAAGATGGATCAACAGCACAACAAATACAGAATCTCGTAACAGAGTTTCTTGCTTCCTTGAAGATGCAAGTAGTTAAGGTAAATTTGATTCACTTCCGCCATTTTACTAGCTAACATTGAATTCCCCGCCAGCACTTTTCAAAATCATCAAATTTTTCAGACGACCGCTCGACGAGCTCATGGACGATTCTGCGCATGTCTCGTGGCGAATTTTTCAGACGATCGTCATAAAAATCGTCTAGTGGAGATCCGCCTTTAGGTAAGGACCTTCCCACACAGGCATAGCACATTGAGCGAAACTGCAAAATGGAGCTCTTGAATGATGCTAATTTTAGATATTTTACGAATTAGACTACGTAGACTTCTTCTCGGCTGGTAGATCACTGCATTGCTGTAACATACTTACGGTACATAAGAAACTTCGTTTAGTTTGAATTATTTCATGGTTACGATAATGGTGACTGTTATTGTGACTGTTTTTGTCATTGCTATGTAAACTGGTCTTTGATTTTTCGAATGAACTTTCTTTACTGGTACAACATCGTCCCCATTGCCTTTATCGCCATGCCCTATTCTTGGCCCAAAAGTGACCATAAGAAGCATGGAAAGCTAAGGGAAAACCTCTTCGTTTACAGAATTTCTGCTACACAAGTAGAAACCCACAAAGTAATACTCCGTCATCCGACTGCCTACTCATTTTAGACTGCGTTCACTCGATGCCGGCACATTTGAAGACGGTGAAAAATGTGACAGTAGCAAAATTTGAGCTAGCGTTCACACGATGCAGTTTTCACAAATCCATTGTCAAAATCTACCGTTTTCAAAATCTGCCGGCAAAAAATGTGCCGTTTTCGTGCGAACAGGAGGCCTATCCCGTCACATTTGTCACTGTTTTCAAAATGTGCCGGCATCGTGTGAACGTCTTAGATAGGTAAGGAATAAAGTTTTCCGTAAATCACTCAAAAGACATGGGCATGGGCTAAAATTGGTATGGGCTAAACTTGGGCACGAGGGCACGAGATAAAATTTGTGCCTACAAGGGCACGGAAAAAGGGGATGAGAGTTGGCACGGGGACACGGGATGTTGGAGGGCACGGGAGCACGGGATGAAATTTGACACGGGGACAAGGGGGCACGAGAAGTTTGAAGGCACAGGGGCACGGGATGAAATTTGACACGGGCACATGGGGGCACGGGGACAGGGGATGTTAGAGGGCACGGGGGCACGGGACGAAACTTGGCACGGTGGCACGGGGACACGGGAAGTTAGTGGGCACGGGGGCACGGGATGAAATTTGGCACGGGGACATGGCGGCATGGGGACACGGGAAGTTAGAGGGCACGGGGACACGGGATGAAATTTGGCACGGGGACACGGGGGCACGTATGGCACGTAGGGCACGTGATTTATCAGACTCAATAAAAAGCCACATAAAAGCTTGGCAACACATAACAAAGGACCCTGAAATTTTATCATATGTGTCAGGGGTAAAAGTGGAGTTGAACAGTCCTCCTTGTATGTCCCACCGCGATAGAAAATTTAGTGCTTCGGAGGAGCAGATTCTAAACACTGAAATTCAAAAACTAATGAAAAAAGAGGTTCTCGAAATTGCTAGACCTGAAAAGGGACAAGTCATATCACCAATATTTTTGACACCCAAACCCGATGGTTCTTATCGTATGATTTTGAACTTGAAACAATTTAATGAATATGTAACCTATCATCATTTCAAAATGGAAACTTTGCATACAATTACTAGTTTGATGGAACGTAACTGCTTCATGGCGTCATTAGACATAAAAGACGCTTATTATAGCGTAGAAGTCGCATCGGAGCACAGAAAATATTTTTGATTTGAATTCAATGACAATTTGCTGGAATATAAGGCACTCCCAAACGGATTAGCCTGTTGCCCATGGGTGTTTACGAAATTATTGAAACCGGCTTTGACGGAATTACACAAAGAGGGTATTATAGCAACTGCGTATGTAGACGACCTATACCTTCAGGGTGAAAATTTTAATGATTGCTTGTCGAACATCATTAGGGCTACCAAACTATTGTTGGCATTAGGATTTATTGTTCACCCGGAAAAATCATCTTTCATACCGTCTCAAGAGATTAAGATGTTGGGTTTCATTTTAAATTCCAAGACTATGACAGCAAAACCCACCCAGCAAAAGATTGAATCAGCGTTGGCTGTTTGTCAAAAATTGCTCAGCAAAAAGAAGCCGACCATTAGAAGTTGCGCGAAAGCACTCGGCACTATGATCTCTTGTTTCCCCGGCATTCTTTATGGGCCGCTTCATTACCGTCAGCTATAGAAGGAAAAAACAGAAGCTTTGAAAATGAATAAGGGTGATTTTGAGAGCTTTATGAGCCCTTCCCCATCTGCCAAATTAGAGTTAGAATGGTGGATACGCAATATAAGTTTGGCGTTCAAACCACTTACACGTGAAAATCCGGTGCATGTGATCAAAACCGACGCGTCCTTAGAAGGCTGGGGCGCACTTTATAATGAAATGACTGCAGGGGGAATATGGTCTCTTTCTGAAAAAGAAAATAGCATAAATTATCTCGAAATGAAAGCAGTATTATTTGGGTTACAAACATTTGCAAAAGAATTTCACGAAACTCATATCAAAGTTTTGTCAGATAACACGACTACAGTCTCTGTGCTAAATAACATGGGCACAAGCCACTCCAAAAAGTGTAATGATATGTGCAAAGAAATCTGGGAGTGGTGCATTGGGCGAAATATTTGGCTAACATTAGCACACATTCCCGGGAAGGATAATATTGAGGCAGACAGTGCATCAAGGAAAAAAGAAAATACTTCAACGGAGTGGCAGTTGCAACCAAAGCTTCTCCATTCGTGTTTAAAACAACTTGACTTCTATCCAAACATTGATCTTTTTGCAACAAGGATAAACAGACAGTTTCCGTGTTTTTTATCATTTAAGCCAGATCCTGAGGCATTTGCAGTAGATGCATTCACTATCGATTGGTCTACCGGGTAAGCCAGAAAAAAGTTCCCACTTTTGAAAATTCATAACACCAAGACTACTACACGGATTTGAATCATTCAAATTCTAGTTAAAAGCCGAAAGATCAAAGTATTTTTATGATTTTTCTCACTGTCCTACCAGCACTAGAAATATTGGAAAATTCAACTTTATAGAAATTTCATGGTTGCAAAATCACGGAAAAAGGGCCTAAAACATTGATCAAATCGAAAGGATTTTATTCAAATCGAACAATAGGCCATGAGCGTTTTATCTCCCTCAAGAGTTATAAGACATCAATTTTCAAACACATACGAAGCATTTCAATGCCAAGGAAATTAATGCCTAGAGGATATCTCTCACCCATGAGAAGTTGCATTTCCTTCATTATTCTGTGCGAGAGGTCATTTATGCATTGATCGATGTTTTGGGCCATTTTTCAGTAATCAATGAACCATGAAATTTTTGTAAAGTTGAATTTACCTGTATTTGTAGTGCTGGCAGGACAGCGAGAAAAATGACAAAATTACTTTGATCTTTCGGCTTTTAACTAGAATTTGAATGATTCAAATCCGTGAAGTAGCCTTGGTGTTATGAATTTTCAAATGTGGGAACTTTTTTCTGGCTCACCCGGTACTTACAAAATTTATGCATTTCCCCCTTTTAGCATGATACCAAGAGTCTTGAGGAAGATTTAGGACGACAATGCAAAGGGAATATGTGTCCTTCCAAATTGGCCAACACAGCCATGGTTCCTTCGGGCAAAGAAACTGATGCTGAAACCACCAATAATACTGAATGTCAGTCAGAATGTGCTGCTACTGCCGAACAGGCCAGAGGTGAAGCACCCTCTATTCAAAAAGCTACAGATGATTGTTTGCCTCTTGTCTGCCAAAAATTAAGTTCTACAAACTTATCCAAGGATGCACAAAAAATCATTTTATCTTCTTTGCGTCCAGGTACTCAAAAACAGTACCTGTCTTACTTAAAACGATGGAACACCTATTGTACGGAAAATAAAGTTTCAGTTTTGTGCCCCAAGGTAGAACAAGTCATTGAATTTCTAACCATGTTGTATAGAAATGGGCTTGGCTATGGTGCTATTAACACCGCTAGATCGTCTCTGTCTTCCATAATATTTCAAGAAAATGGATTACCTAGTGGGGAACACCCCTTGATTCGTAGATTTTTAAAAGGAATTTTTGAATTGAGACCGTCGTTGCCAAAATACAGTTTCATTTGGGACGTAAATGAAGTTTTTACTTATTTCAAGACTTTTCCAGCCCTTGAGAATGTCAGTTTAAAAAATTTATCCTACAAAGCAGTAACGCTCCTTTGCCTGGTAACAGGACAACGTTGTCAAACTATTCATACAATGGATATCAATATGATACAGTCACTTTCTGATAGGATGCGTATAACAATACACAAGCCAATTGAAAACAACACAACCAGGTAAACACCAGGCACCACTAGAACTGCTTCATTACCCTGAGGAGCCGAAGCTATGCATTGTAAAGACATTGTCCCATTATTTAGAACGTACAAAAGTGCTCAGAGGGGAACATTCGGCACTGTTCATAAGCTTTCATAAGCCTCATAACCCAGTATCCAAGGACACGATTGCAAGATGGGTCAAAGCAACATTAAGCGATGCTGGTATAGACACAGACATTTTCAGTGCGCACAGCTGCAGGGCAGCATCAACATCTGCAACAAAACAAGCAGGCATGAATTTATCAGAAATCATTAAAAGTGCTGGTTGGTCAAATGAAAGAACATTTGCAAAACATTATGAAAGTGAAATTAATTCTCAAAATTTTGGAGACTTCGTATTCGAAAATAAGAAATAATTAAGGATTTACATCTGCTTATTGGTTGATATATTGTTACGTTCTTCAGAAATGTTTTTTTTCTAATATTCCTTTTGGATCGCGTTTCGCTGCCTAAGTTCGCGCTTGCAGGGCTTTAAAATCTCATGTGACCATGTAGTGACGTAGTTGATGACAGAGAAGAATTAGAAAATTAAACGAGCCATACCTGTAAGGTGAAGTTTGATTGGAATTCTTCTCTGGCATCAACAGGAACGTAGGAGTCACATGCCCGCTGGGGTATATTGCCCGCCCAATGTGACTCCTGCGTTCTCTAAATTCCTTTTGTCCTGCAATCACTTCGCGTTAAAGGATGACTGGCAACGCATGCGCTCGCTTCTCATGTGACTCCTACGTTCCTGTTGATGCCAGAGAAGAATTCCAATCAAACTTCACCTTACAGGTAAGGCTCGTTTAATTTTCTAACTATACGCGAAGGACATAAGACAGTTGGATTCATTGGTGCAAACTGTACAGATGTTCAGTAACGATATAGGGATGGAGGTTGGGATTCAGAAATGTGCTATGGTAGAACTGAAGCGAGGTAAAATGATCCAGAGCAATGGAATAGATCTACCTGAGGGACAAAAACTTAAATCACTCGAGGAAGGAGAAGGATACAGGTACTTGGGAATTCTAGAAAGTGACAAAGTAAAGAGTGTAGAACTGAAGGACGTATTGAGAAAGGAATATTATCATAGGGTAAGGAAGATTTTACGATCTAGTCTGAATGCAGGGAACACAATTCAAGCAATCAACTCCAGAGCTGTATCTCTGATAAGATATGGAGCAGGCATAATAAAATGGATGAAAGAAGACATGAGGCAGATGGACCGCAAAACCAGAAAACTTTTTACCATGCATGGAAGTATGCATCCGCAGTCAGACGTTGATCGGCTTTATTGGAAGAGAAATGAAGGAGGAAGAGGTTTGCAGAGCATTGAAGAAGTTGTCGAGATAGAGAAAGCGAGTATGGGATTTTATTTACACCAAGCAGACGAATTTATGTTGAAGGAAATAGTGCAAAGAAGGACTCTTCAGAGATTCTACAGATCCAGTTGATAAAAAGCGGGAATTGGTCGACAAACGCAAATTACAGTTAGAGGAAAAGAAAATACATTCTGTGTTCTTCACGGAGACCAAGGGTGTTAGAGATGACAAAGATACTTGGTTATGGCTAAAGAAAGGAGTGTTGAAAAGGGAAACTGAGGGATTGGTATTAGCAGCTCAAGAGCAAGCATTAAGACTCAACTGGGTAAAAAGAATGATAGACAAAGAAGAATGTTCACCCAGATGCCGAATGTGCGATAGAGAAAATGAGACAGTATCGCATATTGTATCCGAATGTACGCAATTGGCTCAGAACGAGTACAAGAAATGCCGTCATGACAAAATTGCTGCTATTATTCACTGGCATTTGTGGAAGAAATTTGGCTTCAGTTGCTGTGGAAAAAGATATGAGCACTTTGTAGAAAAGGATACAAGGATTTTAGAAAACGAAGATGCTAAGGTGCTATGGGACTTCTCAATACAGACGGAAAGAAAGCTAGAGCACAACAACCCAGATGTTGTTTTACTGGACAAAAGCAAGAAAGTCCGTTTTGTCCTGGATGTGGCATGTCCGTTTGATACGAGAGTCATAAAAAAAGGAGAAAGAAAAGATTGAATTTTATACCAACCTGAAATACGAAATTCTCAAATGCTGGAAACATGAAGTTGAAAAAGTTGTTATTCTGCCCATTGTCATAGGGGCTTTAGGCACAGTTACAGGGAACGTAAGGAGAAATCTTGAAAAGTTAGGAATAAATCTGAGTGTGGATGTAATACAGAAAACTTGTTTGCTTGGAACGGCTTGTATACTTCGAAAAGTCCTTGATATGCAATGAAGTGAGATAAATAGGAAAACGAACACAGAGAAGAGAAGATTGAATTGATCTGGACAAAAGGAAGACAGCTTGTCATCTTAGGCCACGGGAGGTGGCTTGATGAAAAGACTGAACAATCCGGTGAAAACATCTAACACCGTGTGAAAATTGCATTAATAATAATAATAATAATAATACTAATAATAATAATAATAATAATAATAATAATAATAATAATAATAATAATAATAATAATAATAATAATAATAACAATAAATAAACTAAACCACCATCATAGGGATAGGGAGAACAATGATGAAAGCTACAGCTGGTTCAGTGCAACAAATGTTAGCTTCCAAAATGCAACTATTTTCAAAGAAGTTACTTATTTTTGAAACTCCTCATACAAGTTCGTCGTAGGAAATTATCGTGTTCCAGCAAATCTCATTCCTGTTGATGACTGTTTGGGTGAACCGTACAAGGCACTGGAGCCACTACTTAGTTTTTTTCTGATTCAACTTGCTTATGCTTTGGTTTTGAAGTAGACTGTGACAACAAGACTGCAAAGGTGAGATGATAGGCACTGCAGGAATCTACTCTTATGTGGATGAAAATGGTTTCCTAATTGAAAAAAAAACTTTCACAGATCGCTGAAGTTCAATGCTATTTTATCAGTGACCTGCAAAAATCAAAGAATGTGTATTGAATGCTCATCAATAAAACACAATTCCTACCATAAAACACTAAATTGGGGGAAGAAAACAGATCCTGACAAAGAAACCTCAAAATTTATGCGATAAACTTGGATGACAGAAGAAGAAAAGTCATTGAAATTGAAGTTTGAGAAAAGAAGATGCATCAGTGCTGAATCAAGAACAAAATCCGTGAAAGAAAAAGTATTGAATGAAATGCAGTGCTTCAGTGATGAGGATAATGATGACCTGTGCAACATCTTCAATCATGTGGATGAAGGGACACTTACAGGGGACATGAAACTTTTTTATAAGGTGCAGAAGGGGAATCTTGGGAGGAAAAGTAGCAAGGGTTACAGATAGCATCCAAAGTAAGACACCTTGTACTTTACTGTATATCACTTAAAATTTTCACTAATGTAGATAGTCGGGTGCGTTATGTCAAGATAATGGCTCCCGCTCGATTTGCATGCCAAAATCAATTTTTTTGCATGGTTACATTGTAGAAACAATCTGTTGTAAGCTAGAGAAATATCTGAATGATCTTGACATCTTTACTGAGGAGAAGTTATCTGGTGCCATGTATCTTTTGAATTACCTTTACCATCACTAAGTTGAGAGTTTGCTGCATCTCATCGGAGCTTCACGGTAAGGTGGTTTGAAACTGTACGTACCAGCTTTGCAAGAACAGGTCAAGTATTATTTTGCACATGACTTGTACAAATTTGCAAGACTTGTTCCATAACACATTGCCCAATTACAGCAGCTGACAGAGGATGATATAGAAATTTGGAGTGCATCTGAGGATAACTTTAGTGTGACAAGACCAGGTATCCCTTCCACAAACCTATTCGTTGATCAAACACTGGAAGAACAGATTTGTGCCCTCAGAGTTACAGAGGGTATTACTCGCATTACTCAAAATGAATCAACACTGGAAGGTATCTGTTAATTGCCCCTGAGTTCAAGCTTTTGGTGGATGAAGTTCAAGCCAGCCATTATGTTACTTGCACCAAGGAGAAGGAGATACACCATCAGCTAACAGGTTCGATGGCATCAAGAGTGCAGCAGGATGTGGCAAAGGTAACGTACAACATTCTTAAGCATTGCGCCAGAAATCCTTTTGCTCAAGATATGGCATTAATAAACATAGCCTCGAATATGACAATGTCATGTACTGCAGAGAGAGAGACATCAGCGGAAGAGACAGACATCAGCGGAAGAGACAGGAAAGGAGATCAAGCATTCAAGAGTTATGTCGCAGATAGGCTTGTCAATACCACAGCAAAGATGTCCATGAGGGATCTGATGAAAAAGCTCCCGAAAGCATTTGCTAATTGGGAAAACAAAACATTCTGCACCATGAATAAGAAAGTTATCAAGCTAAGAGAAGATCGGCAGCTTCTTGCAAGATTTTTAGTCATTCAAAGGTCACAACGAGAGTTGTTGCAGAAATTAAATTATTAAATAGTTGTCTATGATCCTAAGATCATAATTTTTATCAGATGGCAAACTTTTAGTTCCAACAGATTAAAGTGCATTTGTTGAAGCAATAGAGTCACATGTTGACTTTGAGAATCATGCAGAAGGAAGTCAAATTGAACAAGATGAAAAGAGGAGAAAGATTTGCGTCATCAACACTATGGTGGTTTTTCAAACCATCAAAAAGGCACCATCATGTCTACTTTTGCCTACTTATCTCAAACATTCGTCAGCATCATCAAGGAGACTTTTCCTTCAATATGATGAAGGAAGAGTGATTTTCGGTCGATACATTGAACATTCTCTGAGATCACAGAGAAGAGTGAAGCACACTTCCAGCCAAGATCCTGTGAAGTTCCAAGTCAGCGATGCAACAAACATCAAACATTTGCCTTTAAAAACTCTACTTTTCCATACTGAGACAAAAGGCCAATTGAAAGAGTACAGGAGAAAAGCATTGCTACAGGCATGCCAGGAAAGTCAGTTCTCATTAACTGTAGTGTATGGTGCTGCATGTATTTAAACCATCATGCAACCTTCAACTACATCATCTCACAGCAAAATCACAAGGAAGCGAACACCATCATCCCCCTTCACTTACTTGATGCCTCAAACTTATCCCCTCGCTGCAACATTGATGTACGATCCCCAGACACAGATGTCTTAATACTATTGATGGACCTTTGTGCAAGAGATCAAAATGGAGCAAATGTCAACTTCACAACAAGACAAGGAAAGTTTAACAGATGTATTTATGTACAGAGCAGATCCACTGTAGCTGGTAAAGCAAATCAATGGCTTTGATAGGTTTGCAGACAATTTCGGGAGCAGATTGGGGTGGAAAGTTAATTAGGATTTCGAAGCTTATAGTCAAAGCAAGAGTAGTGTGACCAGCATAATCCTAAAATATTTGATTTGTCCAAATCATCAATGGATCATTAATCGAATAATAATTCAAATAATGATATGACATGTTCAGTTCAGTTAGTTAGTTAGTTCAGTTAAGTTATCATTTTAAAATTCCACTACATACAATATATTCAAGATTAATTACAACTACAACTAAAATACAAAAATAAAGAAGATAAAGAACAACAAACGAGAACAAACAGTTGTATGTAAAGGAATTTCTTAAAGGAGGCGTTCTCTCAATAGCTAGACTAATCGAGGAGAGAACACCCCCTATTTTGAAAGCCTACTGTATAATCTTATATATAGCATATTGACTGTTTTTATCATGCACTGGAAAATATTGAGATTGAATGATGGTACAAAACAGATATTTCAATTTACTTGGTATTTAGTAGAGAAAAGATGTGATTTGAGCCTAAAGCGAAAAATCATGATCAAAGGAGATTGTTTGATTTTATATGGAATTTCGTTCCAGGATTTGGCACCTGAATATCTAATAGATCTTAAACCATATTGCAATGTGTTTTCTTGAGTCATAAAAATATCACATGTGGTGTAGGGCCCTCGTACTGCTAAATACATTGAATGCCTTGTTTTGTCTTTCTCAGGCACACACATCCGCTGAACTATTGTCCATTTTAACACAGTGTAGGGGCTGTCAGTTGAATGAAAACATTATTATTATTATTTGATTCTTGAAAATCAATATTGAATTATTTTACGATTAATATTCGCATAATCTATTTCAATCGGTAACACTACTCTTGCCTCGACTGTGAATAGATAACTTCCTTCCTGAAGCTCTTTGATGATGATGACACGAGCAATGCTCTGCAGTCACTTGGCGAGGACAATTTTGATTTGGAAGGATGCCTGGGCTGCATTCAAAAGTTCTTATGTCTCATTTATTCATCTGCGACGAAGAAAACTACATAAGATGGCAGTTGTTTAGCAGAAACAATATGGAAGCACAAAAATGTGACTCTTCGAGCATTAATTCCTCACATACAGACAGCAAATCTATGTCTGTCCTACAACATAGTAAAGCTTGTTAGTAAAGCTTTATATGGGAGCCTTGCAATTTGATAAAATCTTTGGCCTATCCCCTTCAGCGTTTTAGCATCGTCACTGTTACAGGTACACGTGGGATTATCAGGGGAGATAGAAATAGTTAGGAAAAATAGTGTTCCGTCCCCAGGGATGCCTTGCCATAACTTGCTGCCTGCGCATAGAATATGTTTAAAAGACGTTTAAAAACATGTGTGAAGAAATTAATTTTAACTACTTTAACCTGTTCAACGCATTGTAAATCTCAACAGGGCTCCCTGCTCGCTGACAACGGCCGATTCAGCCTTGCGATCTTGAAATTAGGCTGAAGAAAATCGAGGGTTGGGTTACCTTGCCCGTTCTCAAGAATGACGAAAAGCTGATTTATCCAATGACAACATAGGGCTCATATCCTAATTGGACGAGAGCGTGAGGGCTCACGTGACCTTGCACTCGCTTCTCCGCCAATCAGATGCTGTGATTTTTGACTGACACCTCATTTTTGATCAATTTGACCACACCTCACGAAAAGCTAAACGTGTAAAATTTGTGATTGAATTTTTCAAAAATTTTTGCAGCTTGCCATTTCTCGATGATAAAGGCACAATTCCAGAAAGAGCAAACTTTGAATCTCGAAAAATGACAAGATTACAGCATCTTGAAAATGAAGGAATATGTTTAAAAAAAACTCCTTGCTTCACTGTGACAGATTTTTAACATAAAACATGCCAAAGCACCATCTTGACACTAAAATTAAGTCTGCAAGAGCTTAACTCGGAGAAAAATGTATGTTTTTGAAAAATAAAAGAAAAAGCGCAAGAATCACAAGAAAAACCTTCCATGGGCTAATTGACCCTTGTGCTCTCTCTGCGGTCGTCCCATTCCGAAACAGCCCGAAACGTCGCACAGCCTTGGAAGAGTAGCAAGAAGACGCGAGTCAAGAAGACGCCAGCATAATTCTTTTGTTCGAGGATGCAAATTACAAGGTGAAATCAAGTTCAAAACCTTGGCGATTCTCAAGAGACTTATTGTACGTTCTATTCGGAAACTGACAACCTGAAAAGTATACCCTTGAAGGCCGTGCACTGCAAAAACAGGACGTCAAGAAGGGAAACAAAATGCAATGTGAGCATATTCACAAATGATGGAAATGCGAGAATGCAGACTGTTCTATCTATTAGATGATTCACGCAAAAATGATACTTTCGACTTTCCATATAGTGTTATAGTGTTATATGGCTCATGTGAGACACGGGGGGGGGGCTACTATACATATTTTGGGTACGGGGACGTGCCATCGGGAAGGGTATCGATTTTCACGACTTTGGTATAAGGAACGGTATCGATTTTCACGATTTTGGTATAAGGAACGGTACAGATTTTCGCAATTTTCACAATTGGCATAGGGTCGGGTATGCATTTTCAGAAAATTGGTATAAAGTCTGGTACATGTTTTTGAAAAATTGGTATAAAGTCGGGTATATGTTTTTGAAAATTTGGTATAAAGTTGGGTATACATTTTGGAAAAATTGGTATAAGGAACGGGTATGTTTTTGAAACCTTGATGGCACGTCCCCGTCCAAAATCTGGTCAAGTCCCTCCCCCTCGGGATGTGAGATCCTCCTTGACTATTTTACCCCAGTCTCAGCTCAAGATGTGAGGCATTGCTATAGAAAAAGACAATTCTACGAAAAACTTCTCATAAAGATACAACGTACTCTGTGAAGTTTCTTGTCTAAATTGACATTTCCTTTTCAACGGTCACCTTTATTCCATCTATTCCATATGTATGCAAGGTAACTGTATACTCTATAAGCTATGCCTCCAATTTTGGAGAAAAGAGCCCTGAGTCTACTAGACTATCTCAGACATGAAAATTAATGAAAAATTTGGATTCTACATCCCAAAATGGACTAGAAAATATACATTGTTAGTATCTACTGAAGGCCTCCTTTGGGGACAACATAACCGAAGACTGGGCAAGGTTGATGGGCATGGAAATCATATAAATGCAGTGGTGTAGAGCAACCTTATCGTTTCAGTGATTTTGGGGGCTGGAGCTCCCCCTAGTTATTTTAGAAAAAATTTATTTCTTGCAGATCTTGCAGATTTGATTTAGAGTCGAGATGGTGCTTTGGCATGTTTTATGTTAAAAATCTGTCATAGCGGAGCATGGAGTTTTTTTTAAACATATTCCTTCATTTTCAAGATGCAGTAATTTCATCATTTTTCGAGATTCGAAGTTTGCTCTTTCTGGAACTGTGCCTTTGTCATTGAGAAATGGCAAGCTGCAAAATTTTTGAAAAATTCGATCACAAAGTTTACACGTTTAAGCTTTTCGTGAGGGGTGGTCAAATTGATCAAAAATGACGCGTCAGTCAAAAATCACGGCATCTTATTGGTGGAGAAGTGAGTGCAAGGTCATGTGAGCCCTAATGCTCTCGTCCAATTAGGATATGAGCCCTATGTTTCGAATGACCTAATTTAAGACTAGAGATATCACCTGGGAAGTAGGCATGGACTGTGATGAATGCCAATGAAGGCTACGTTCTGTTGTGAAGGATTTGAGAAGTTTGTAAAAGCTGTTTAGACATAAAACATCAGCTTTTTGTGTTGATAATTCTTTCATTTCTTCAAGTTAAATCTCTGACACAAATAAAGATGCAAGAGGAGATCTAAGTATTATTCACCAAACCCTTTGTAAATGACCTGGCAAATTCTGCCAAGGTGAAATCCTTGCAAACGATAGGATTAGGCACTACCACAAAAAACTGAAGTTGAAGATAAGTGTTAATGATGTACTTCATGTTAAAGAGCATGAAAAATGGTTCAAGAATGTGTTTTTCCTACATCTATAGCTTGTCAGGAAATAAAGTTATGGAAATTTTTCAGAACCAGTTTTCGCAAAAGATTAACTGTAAAACTTTGTGACCTTGTGCATCATAAGTATCATAACTATAAAAGTATGTTTTGCAATAACACTTATCAGGCACCATTTAGAGTCACAGGAATTAGTGTGAACATTGCTTGTACCAAGAAAGTACTTTTTCAAAAATTTCAGAGTAATCACATGATCTATGACATCATAATGATGTCATCATGACGTCATCATTACCAAACTTATAACGATTACAGTAAGTTTTCCAGTAGATCTGAAAATAAGCATTGATAAGTCAATAAGGTATTTTCTAGGAGTCCTCAATGTCCGAAGGGCCATCATCAATTGGTGGATCACAAAGACTATATAATATGTTGCTGCAATCTATATACATCAAGTGAATAATATTGACTAGAAGGCTTAATTATGATATAAAATTAAAAAATCATCAAGCAGACCAATATGTCACAAGGGTACTCTCATAACAGGTACACAGGCGGTTGTCGTAGAGTAAAAAGTTTAAATCCCATGAGAAAATCAATCATATGAAGGGAAAATTATGGCCAGGTCGAAAACTCGGACGTCTCGGACATCTTGGACTTCTCGGACCAAATTTAACATTTACAAATTTCCCAAAATTTTTGATGCAGTGCAATTTGGTGTACCTGGAGCCTTACCTGAGAGTATCACTGCTACTGTGATTTTGTTGTGACCTTGTTCTTTTGCATAGGGGGGGGGGCGGGGGGAAAGTTGATAAAAAATCTGAATTAGCAGAATTCACATTATCCACCTACTATCCTAAGAAAGGTTTAACTATAGTTACCTTTGTGTTGATGGTTTTATTGCAGGTTTGATTGGCAAAAGACATTGCAAAACTTGTATGTGTACCATCCATAGCTGATATCTTGAAATCTTGTCATCAGAGTCAAAAAAATGTGGGGTGTTTGATGGACTATGGCATCGCATTGAGGCACTAGATCATTGTGAACTAAATTTTTCCATACAGCCAAAAGTCTAACTAAGATCATAAACCTTTCCCTGCTGTTAATCCATTTGCTAAACAAGGTTTTCTTTGTAAGACTGTGTATGGGAGCCTTGCAATCTGATGGAATCTTTGACCAAGCCCCTTGGTCTATTCTCTGTGGTCCATGAGGTCCGCATTATAGATCTGACCTATTCTCTCCTAGCTATATACTGTACTTCATTCTCCCCTGATAATACCTGTAACTTTTGCCAAAATAAAATGTGGAAGTGGCTTGGCAAAAGATTTCACCAGTTTGCAAGACTCCCCTACAAGGTTTTACGAAGAAAATCTTTTCAAACAAATGCATCAAATGACCGATGTCAATAGGAAAAGGCTTATGATCTAAGTTAGACTCTTGGCTGCAAGGAAAAATTGAGTTTATGACAATTGGATGGCTATATGTGATGTCACATTCTGCCAAACGCCCCATGTTTTTCTGATTCACCCAGGACTTAAAGGTCACGGGAGAGATATGAAAGTTAGATCTCCAAAAAGAAGATCAGTAACAAATTCTGTTGTGTTGAAGTTGTATGAATTGTCGGTGTCTTCTTCCATCATGTAATCAACAATAAGAGACTTTCCCCCGCGACTGACTCTTGTAATCTCTCCAAGGTAATGAACATCTGTCCCCATTTCATTATCAAACCAAAGATGATCAAATTTTCTTCCTTTGAAGCTGACTGGGCTATTCATAAACCTGAATGCTAAGTCCAATTGCTCTTCTGTTATGTCTTTATAGATATCTCTGATGTTTTCCTTTGAAAAAGTAGATTGTGACATTAATGCTTTGAGCTTTCGTTGTACTTGATTCCTCTCTTTTGATTCTTTCTTTTGGTGCCTTTCTTTCATTCGCTTTACTTTTGTTTCCTCAACCAGCTTATCTTGCACTTTCCTCTTCTTCACCACTGCCCTACCTTTACCAACTGCATAAGCTACAATGGAGCCACTGTCCTTTTCCCCTTCAAGCCAATCCATGGAATGGTTAAGCTTGAACCTAACTTTACTACTAATGAAATCTGTTTTGGCATTAGGAGCTCTCCTTAACTGTGAATCCGCCATGGCAAGCACCCTTTCTGCATGAATGTTATGGCTTGGGGCAGACCTAGTTTCATATAGCATTTCCTCTGTGGGTTTTGACAATCGTCCAGTAAGGTATGGCTCAAGCTGCCTTTCTAAGACCTCTATGCTAGCATCTAGGATAACAGACATGATGCTTAAAAAAAGGGGCATATCTACTGGTTCCTGTCTTAAAGATCCCAGAACATCATCATTTTGAACTTCAAGGTCCTTCCCAAAGGTATCCCTTGTGGTTGTCAACACTTTCTCTGGCTCTTCCTTAAATTTCTTCAGCATACTGACTACAGATTTGAAATGGACACTCATCCCTAAATGGGAGACATTTTCTTCATTGGAGTAAACATTTGTCATCCATGGTCCTGTCAGCAACTTTCCCAATATACCAAGTGCCTGAAGCTGAGTCTGTCCCTCTTTACTTCTTAGATCCTGTTGCAGAGCAGTCACCAATGTTGAAGAACATGGGCACCACTTTTCAAGATATTCAATGATATTCTCCTTTAGATAGAAGATTGAGCCAGCCAACTTAAAGGGAATGTGGAACCTATTTCCAACAAACCGAGGAAGCAGTTCAGGGGAAATATTGTTCATCTTCATGTAGATGTTAAAAGAACTGGGATCACCTGTTCCTTGCTTATGCTTCATTTTTGAAACGGCATGGACAATGTTGATGCCTACAGGCCCTTTTCCAAACAATTTGCCACTTATCTTTTAGTCCTGTTCTTGTTTTCTTAGCAACTTATTCACGTTATTTGAGATGCCATCTATGGGGTGTACATTACAGTTTAGTTCATTGATTGGCTTGTTGAAATCCTTTTCAAGTTCCCTCACAACACAATGGTTAACTGCTACCCTATCTGTCAATGTATTACTGATGTTACCCTTAACCTGTCTTACCATCTCTTTTTCATCAACCCTTTCAAAACTTGAATAATTCTCCATGAGGTTGCTAACTGTCTGCAAGATATCTTTGGAATAATCTTCTGTGGTTCCCCCTGGGAGATTGGACACACCAAGAACAACATTCTCTTTCTCAGTTGAAACATGGATCTCATTCAGATGAATTCCTTTAAGGCTTGTCCCATCCCAGCTCAAGGTAGAATTAGTAGATGACAACAGTGCTTGCCCTCCTTGAATATCAGAGATAACCCCCATTTCTCTTGCCATTCTCCTTATACAACTTACACTAGGTACATCAGATAATTCTTTCCCAGTCATTTCTTTGGTAATATATGCTATGACACTAGACACCCTTTCAATGGGTACCTGACTTTGAATGCAGTAATACACACTCTTTCTTATACTTGCATCATAAGTTTTGTGATCTCTCTTTGTTTCAATGACTGGAGTTTCTTCAATGTCTATTTGTGTGAGGGATTCTTCCAGTTCTTTATTTTGTGATCTTAGCGTTGCTATCTCTTTTTCTAACTGGTTTACTTTAACCCTTAACTGGCCAGTAACTAAGCATTTCCTTCTCCAGTAATAAGCATTTGAAATTTGTTGTCTTTTGACTCGCTTCAGTTCTTCTCCTACATGCTTAGCTTGTTTGTTTTTCAGTTCTTTTAACGACCTACTAAGAGATGCAATTGTTTTGTTTTTTCTTTTCAGGGCTTGATTTGTCCGTTTTGGGCAATATGCAATAACTTTTGACTTCAAGACCTTGTTCTCATTATTCAATCTTTTTTCTACTGTTTGCAGTTCTAAATTTTCATTTGCAAGATCCTTATTTGTTTGTCTTAAAACTTGGCAACTTTCACAACTATCTGACTTGATAAGATGTGGCTTTTCATTTTTCTTTGAAGGGAGTTTCACTTCACTCTCATAAAATTCTTCTAATTTTTCATTGTCTCTCTTACTTTTCTTCAGTTTCTTTTCCATAGCTTTAAGTCTATCTATCATTCTCCTTACCGACATTTCATTCATATCAGGATCTCCACTTACAATTGGTTGATTGCAATAGTTGTTCCATTTTTGGAAAGATCAAGAATTTCTTTGTTTTTCATTTTTATGCAGCTGTGTCAAGAAGGAATATATTTCTATTATGAGAAAATATGTTATCTCCATACAGCAGGTTATATTGAAACATCTTATTAAGTTAATGTACTTAATTGATTTTGATTTGTAAGTTGATGCACTAGTCAGACAAAATATATCAGTCACCATTCTTAGTTTCTTATCTCCCTTGCAAGAATTTAATCCCTTTTTTGATGCTATAGTAAACCCAAAAGCTTTAACTTCAAAATGCTATCAAAGTGTCATTTTGTAAGTCACTTGTGCATGATGAAAAAACAGGCAATAATGCCCCAACAAATAAAAATATGTTTTCACTCAAGACCTTGCTTGCTGTGCTTTTCCAACCAAACCTACACTGCACCATCCCCTAGATATATTTGTTAACTAAGAACCATCCCCTAAATTATTTATTACCTATCACAATGACAACAAGTAATACAATGCAGGGCGAATCAGGAAAGATCGCGTAATAAAAATATTGGCATAGGCCGAAAGGTGCCTAAATGTTCGTAAGTTTTTCTCAACGTGCGCTCATAAAAAACAAAGCAAAAATAGCATCGTTGAAATCAGCAGACATGAAATTAATAACATATCTTTAAAAAATACTGCAAACAACTACTTTCCTACAAGATTTTTCGCTTCAAAAACTTCAAAAGATCACAAATCCGGGAATACTTACTCGAATTAAAAATTTCTTTCACCGGCAATTCCCGCAACTTTAGTTGGCGCCAAAAGTTCATAAATGACATAGGGGAGGTGAAACAGAGGCTGAAAAAACAGCGTCGCAAAAGAGGCACTTCGCGCGATGACCGAGTCACAACAATTCACTTGGCGCGCGGTCACGCAAGAAATGCACGGTAAGTTTCGCTTGTGATAGTACCTAATAGGATTAATAATCGAAGGGCAAATCACTCTGAAGATCTTGTAACATTAGTTAAGACTTCCAAAAGTATCTTCAAGAAACCCTAAAATCTCCAATAATGAAAGTCTCATAATCTTAGAAATCCCAAAAGAAAATCCTAAGAATGTTTAGGAATCTGAAACATCTCCTTCCTTTTTTTTTTCTATACTCAATTAAAAATTTTACAAACATACTACTAATTATGATGCCTACAAACTACGTTACAGTACTACAGAGACGATGCCACAGGGAGCGAAATACTATGTCTACCCTGCGGCCTTTCTAAAAGTAATTAAAAGCTACATAAAACTACACATAACTATTACAGAGAAAAGGAATAGAAAATACAAACAGAAAATAAAGATACAAGCGAAGGCAGCCTGCAACCAAATGCATTAAATGCACGTGTAGATTTGTAGGTTTAGAACCAAACATGGTAATCTGCAAATTTGATTATTTGGTTGCAAGCTTCCTTAAGACATTACATGATTACAAAAACAAAGAACTACTAAAACAAACACATACAGAAGGGGTTTGGGTGTTCTATGTAGGGATATGTGTAATCTTTAATCAAAGCGTTCTGTTTCGAAGATATAGTTAATTGTTGCATTCAAGATTAATCTGTTGGCTTCCAAGGGCAAATTTTTATTTCCATATAGCAGAAGTTGCAAAATATTGTTGTCCGGAGCCTCAGAGTATCCGTAGGCTTCGAGTACATCATTGACACCAGCGAGAAGACTGCGTCTATGCTCTGCGAAAGAATTGCAAAGCAGCAAGAAGTGCTCCGTATCTTCAATGCCATCGTTAATTGAACACATTGGGTTGATTGTATCTTTAAAATTATGTTTGAATTTGTGGAAATTTAATTTGCTTAGCCCCACCCTCAATTGAGTTAAATATGCAATCCCTTTTGGATTATGAATCCCATATACGGAATTAGCAGGAGGCCTAACCTGCGAAAAAAGTTTCTTCTTAAGGATGCTGACAGAAGGAGATGCTCTTACTTCGGGATCAAGCTTATTCCATTCAAATAAGCAATCGGGGTAAAAACTAAATCTGAATTTTTCTGTTCTTGCCCTTATTTGCCCTACAGCTGGTTGATTTCGAAAAGGGTAGCTAGTTTCATGCAGTGGTGGAATAGGGTCCCTCGTATAATCAGGGGTCAAGTTATTCATGAATTTATAGAAAAGAATAAGACGTCTACTCCATCTTCTAGAGCTTAACGATTCCCATCCAAGTTCATTGTACAGCCTTTCCCGAGATGTTCCTCTCCAAGCTCCTGTCACTGCTATGGCAGCAGAGTATTGCACAGATTCGAGTTTTTCCATCAAGTAATTTCCAGAGCAAGCATCTCTTTGAGGCACATGATAAATTACATCACCGTAATCTAAATGGGGTCTTACGTACAATTTATACAACTCATTCAACGTACTTCTGGACAGATATTTGGACATAAACTTCAGCATTCCGATCGCTTTTCTTGACTTAGCTATTGCCGCTTGTATGTGAGCTGAGAACGAAAGTTTAGAATCTAGTGTTATGCCTAAATGTTTATGTTGATCCACTGTGGATACTGGTACATCATTAAAGAGAATCACAGGATGATCAGCTTTCACATTTTTCCTTGAAAAGACTAATTCAACAGCTTGCTTTCGGGGGTCCGGATTAAAGGACATTCTCCAATCATTTGCCCATAATGTAATAAGATCCAGGTCATGGTTCATGTCTCTAGCAGCAATGGCAGGATCTTGGACGATCGTAAAGAGTGATGTGTCATCTGCAAAAAGCTTCACACTGCACTTCAAATTCTGTGTGAGATCGTTTATGTATATTAAGAAAAACAAGGGGCCTAGGATCGAACCTTGCGGAACGCCAGCAGAAATACTCCCCCAGGTGGAAGCCTGACCATTTAAGACAGTCCTTTGTTTCCTATCTGACAAGAAACTTTGAAGGAGTAACAGCAGATTTCCCGAAACACCACATCTTTTAAGCTTATAGATAAGGCCGTCATGCCAAACCCTGTCGAAGGCTTTAGAAATGTCTAGATAACAGAGCGAACTTCTAGGGTAGGATTGCAGTCAAAAGCTTCGAAGACAGAATGGGTTATTGAAAGTAGTTGGTTTATTGTTGAATCGCCGGGACGGAAACCTGATTGGTTGGGGTTTAATAAATTTTCTCTCTCTAAATGTGAATACAAGGACTCGTAGATAAGCTTCTCTAAAATTTTACTAAAAATTGGAAGGAGAGAAATAGGGCGATAGTTTTCCTTTAAATTTTTCTCATTTTTCTTATGAACAGGTACAACATTTGCTCGTTTCCAGGTTTCAGGGAAAATGCCATGACGCAAACAATTTTGGAAAATCAATTTTAATGGCTTTATCAATGAGCTATCGCACATTTTTATCATTCGCACTGAAATTTCATCCCAACCGTGCGCTTTGTTCGGGTTAAGATTACGGATGATCCGTAATATCTTCTCGTCGGAGATGACAAATTCTCGAAGCTGAGATGCGGTCACAAGTAAATCATTGGGAATTTCACTGCCAGTGTCCAATGTTGTGCATTGAAGAATGAAATAATCGTTGAAGATTTGAGCCTTTGAAGAAAAGTCTAGCACAAAGATATCATTTTCCAAAAGAGGGGGTATTTCGGGTATCTTGGCCTTGTTGAGAATCTTATTGATGAGACACCAGTACTTTTTGGTGCCAGTTGAAGGGTCTGATAATGTACGACCAACATTGGCGAAATATTTATGCTTAGCATCTTCCACAAATTCTTGCTGGTCCTGACTGGGACTTCTGTACACAACCACAAAAAAATATTTTTTCCTGTCAAGATGGAGTTCACAAACAATGCTTTCAGGTAGTGTTGCAATGTCTGGCCTTTCCTTCTTAGGAAGTGAATCTTTAACATACAACCCAACTCCACCCCTTTTGGTATTCAGAGGGTGATTACATTTAATGAATTGATACCCTCTCAGAAAAAGTCTTTCCTGATCTATAGTATCATTGAGATGGGTCTCAGCAATGCCTATGAGATCATAATTATATATGGAGTTGTATGCCTCTATAAGCGAAACACGAAGAAAATCATGGGCAGCGATACTGTTTAAATTCCAGCAACAAAACTTTAGGGTGTCAGGACCAGGGTTGGGTTCAACATCACCGCTAAGTAAGATCAACCTTGTCATTACCCATTGCGAATAAAGAAGGTTAAAAGCTATACAGACTGCATACGATTGGATATAAACGAGGAAAAGATACTTAATTGTGCCAAATTTTGATCGGAAAAGGCTGTTCAATGCAAATGGTATTCGTTTAAGAAGCTCAAAGAGGACATATGAAATTATCCTTATGTACGAGTAAGTGCGGGAAAATAAGGGCAAAAAACAAGACTGGGCATAACCTAGATGACCTATGAAAAAATGAACTGCAGCTGTGAAAGGCAGAATAACTATTAAAATGAGAATAAAGCAGACCGCAAATTGATATAGCCTGAGAATTTGCAATAGCACTGAGAAGAAACTAGGTGCACAACAAAAACTCTCTGATCTGCTGGTGAAGATCCTGAAACAACCTATTGCTGCTCGCCATTGGTTGATATCAACCGACATCACAAAGAAGGAATCCCCCCGCCGATGTCTTGACGACTGACCAAAGAACAGGTGTCCAAACGTACCATTTCCCTTTCAAAACTCCCATTCCCCTCAATAAACAAAAAATTGATTTACACACGTACGAGGTACAAAAATACATACATCTAAAAAATATGCTGAAGAAACACAAAGACCTAAACGATGATACACAAGTCTGTGGAGAATTTGTGACCGCAGCCAGTATTCGCTTGGGGGTACTTAGGAATTTCAACGTGGAAAGAAACTAGGGGCACCTATGTTTTTGTGGATAAACAGAAGTTTCAAAACTCAGTGTTCATGGAGGCGGGATTTCGAATAACCGCTATTATTACTATTCACAAGAGACTCCTTTCCAATTGAAAAACAACTTCTATCTTTAAAGCATAGCTAGCAACCAAGTCCCTTTGCACGATGTGATGGACAGACAAACATTAGGAGATATTCATTAGGGATCCAGTATATTTTTAGAATATTCACAAGGGATTCTTTTCCAAAAGAAGCTATTTCAGTTTTAAAGGCACAGCCAGCTAACCATGTCTCATGACACTATCTCATGTCCAAACAAACAAGCCTTGGAGATACTTTGGGGAAAAACCTTTTTAACAAACAACTAGACGTATTACACCAAGCCCCGACAGCCGCCACCACCCGCCCGCCCCTACCGCCAATAGTATGAGCGAGTACGGCGGGTGAGCGACAGCGACCACCAGGACCCAGTGCAATAAGTCAAGTGCACAACAACGTTGGAGACAGGTTTAAAGTCATAATCAACCATTAAAAAAATAATCAAGGGGGAAAGTTGGGGAATCTTTGACCCTCCTGACAAATATGTGCATTCAGGATGCGGGGAAAAAATAGGTAACATTTCGTGATATTTTGACTACATCATTTGAGATAAAACTGATAAAAAATTGATCAAACACCTTTGAATACAATGCTGTAAAGTTTTGGAATCTGACAAGCTCCAATAAACACTGAAACATTTGGAAGAAAAAACGTAGCAAAAGTGCAAATACCTGTCAAGAAGGTCACAGAACCCCCACCCCCATTGAACAGAAAATCGACAGAACCGGTATTAGGTTTGAGTTGCTAGTTTATTCTTCAATAAGTTCGTTTTCAGATTGATCCTCAGCATTCTCTGATTCAACTTCTTCATCTTTTTCATCAGATCCCTCCTCATTTGTGGATTCTTCTGGCTTTTCTTTTCTCAAAATTTCTTGAAACTCGCCAAAGGTTTCAAAATACTTGAAGCCTTCATTCGTTTTGGCGCACAACCTGCAGTTAACATCGGCGAAAACAAACATCTCATCATTTTCGTCCAAAAGTTCGTTTGCCTTGATAAGCATATCCAGTCTGGGCTTCGTTAAGTCGAGGTGAATCTTGTATTTCTTGGAACTCTTTCGGGCTCTGTATACCAGAGTACGGTGCCTCCAGGTTGTAAACCTGACTATCATCTGTTGCACTTTCATTTTACCAACCATTTTAGGCTTCCCAATGCGATGGGCTCTATCGAGAACTGCGTCTGGTATGTCGACTTTGAGCTCCTTGAAAACTGCATTCACTTTTTTCAAGCATTCTTCGGCAGTTTCTTTGCCACTTCGTGGAACCTTGATGCCAGAAATTCGTAGACAAAGACGGCGATTGTATTGCTCCTGTGCTTCGATATTCTTTGCGAGCTGATCAATGCAACTTTCCAAAGCTGCTACCTTGTCCTCAAGGATTTGTATTTTCTCATTTTGAGTCGAGATTGCTTTCCCTAGCTGATTGATGCAGCTTTTGGTTGCCATATCAGCACGAAGAGAGGTGAATTGTTCGTCGAAGTAGCGCTTTAAAGATTCAATTGGGTCAGTTTTGGCACCACGTGTACCCGCCATCGCTCAGTTCAACAGGCCTAAATCGGCAGCGTGCAGCAAAATTGAGCAAAAATCCTGTAAAAGTGTTGGTAATTCTTGAGGAGGTGATCAGGATCCGATCAATAAACACGTCCAGTGCTTTAGGTTTAAGTATAGAGTTTAGAACTTCATTTCTCGAGACATATTCCCCTAAACTTCAGGAGGTTAAAATTCCATGACCGCTCGCGGCCAAGTCTTGCAAAAAAAAAAAAAATAAAACATCTGTTCAATCCTAAATCCTTTCACGATCTTTGAAAATTGTAAGAATCTAAAAACCTTAGAATTCTTAAAGCCTGGTCTTCATATGCCACATTTCATCGTGTCACATAGCATGTTAACAGAATTGTATGTCTACGATCAATTAGGATTATTTCCAATTTATGAAAACCAACCACATTTTATGAAAAAACAAAAAACAGGCATCCTAATTCGCCGCAATTTGTCGGAAGTCACCGCCTTTGATCACATGGAATCAGAAACATTTCGTTCTTGCGATGATGTAGGACGTCTTCCGACAAAGTAAGATTCTCAATGTTCATATTATTTGACAATCGCAGTTATGGTCATCAGAAAAATTATGATGAAATGCAATGAATTGCAATGAAATCCAGCATATGAAAACCAACCCTTAAGAAAGCTTAGTATCTTTGATGATCTTTGAAAAAATCTAAAAAATCCTTTAAAAATCTGATAGATTGACTGCTAAGTGAGGAAGAACACATAAAATGCCACAAAACCCAAAGTGGACTTCCGAATATTTTTGGTGTGAAAAGTGAATTAATTCCATGGAAAAATTCAAGGGAGATCGAGTCAGAACGTAGAGGGTCACAGTTACTGCACATGCGAACATCCAGAATCCACAGAGCAAAGAGCCAAAGATTGCACTCTTTGAATAAAATTTCAGCACAACATGCCTGTCCTCAAAAATGTACGCTTCGCATGCAATGTACAAAGTAGGAGGCCAGCTCTAAATGATCTCAGAAGATTTACCACATCCCTTATTGTTAATTTTCTTATTTGAAATTAAGTTTTGGTGTTATTTGCTCTACTTGTGTGTTTCTAAAAAGGGTTTCCACGTGGTAAGCAATTCATTCTACATTTTGCTCGGCATCAATGTCAGTAAGAAATCGCTTTCTATTGGCAGTCACTGTCTTGTATAATGTATTACATTAATATGCTTTCTGACTGGCAATTCTTCCCTTTCAAACATGCCTCGCTTGACAGTAGACCAAAGAGTTTGGGTGTGCGACGAGATGGCAAGAACAAGAAACGCTGAAGAGGTTGTAAGACTTTGGCACAGGAATTGGCCCGGCATTCCGGCACCTGCGGCTTGGACTATAAAGAGAAATTTTAAGAAATTTGAAAAGCATGGTCCGTGCTTGAATAGAAACAGAGGTAACAGCGGGCGTGTCCGCACGGCAAGAGCGCAGGAAAGCATGGAACGAGTGCTCGAGGAGCTCCTCGAAAGTGGAGTTTGAAGTTCAAGACGCAACGGACTCAGCGTTTCCCAGTCATCATTCGTCCGCATTGTCAGGGAACTGAAATTTCACCCATGTATCCTGACAAAGCGTCAAAAGCTCGAAATTGATGATCCTGCTCGCCGACTAGAATTTTGCAACTGGTTGCTTGATACCGTTGCCCAGAACCCTGAGATGATGAGCAACCTTATTACCTCTGACGAAGCCATTTTCAGCCTGAATTCAGAGGTAAACAGAAAAAACGTTGTGCATTATGCACAATCACGTAAAGGACACCCTGAAAACCATTTCGTAAATTACAAACAAGGGGCAGGTCAGCTGATGGTATGGGTTGGTTTAATGAAAAACTGGGCTATATTTGGACCCCATTTCATCGAAGGTAGGCTCGCATTGTCAGGTACAATGTAATTCAAAGGGAATTCAACAAGCAAGGCATTGACTGCCAAAGAATTTGGTGGCAGCAGGATGGTGCTCCAGCACGTACCAGCAATCAATGCATGCAATGTTTAATGGGCCAGTTCCCAGGAAAAGTAATTAGTAAAAGAGGAGATATCATAAGGCCTCCTCGATCCCCTGATCTGGCTATTTGTGACTTTTTCTTGTGGGGTTACCTCAAGCAAACCATTTGGAACGTTCCTGTTGAGCTCCACCAACAGAACCTTCAACAGTTACGCGATGCAGTCATACGGGCATGCAATGGCATTAATAGGGACATGATAGCAAATTCCTTTGACGGGATGTTGAGGGCATACCGGAAAAAGAGGACCCAGGACCCTCAACGGGACCAGGACCAGGACCAGGACCCGGAAGAGGACCCGGAAGAGGACCCTGGGGAGGACCCTAGGGAGGACCCGGAAGAGGACTCTAAGGAGGACCCGGAAGAGGACCCTAGGGAGGACCCAGAAGAGGACCCTAGGAAGGACCCGGAAGAGGACTCAAGGGAGGACTCTAAGGAGGATCTTTACCAGGACCCTAGGGAGGACAGTTGTGATTAAAATGTTTCTTCTTTTGTAACGTTCAAAAGTAGAGTTTTGGCATTGCACCTCACATTTACCATTGACTATATATTGTTTTGGGTGCGAATTCCTGTCATACATTCTTGATCTTAATAGACACTTTGAAAGCGAATGAAATAGCAGTTAGAGCATAAAAAATTTAAGAAACTTCTAAGAAACCTTTGGCTGTAAAAATGACCCAGATTGTAGAAACTGATATCTGAGTTCCTTGCGTAATGCAAGGAGTTGCACAAAAGAATACAGCCTCAAATTCCTTGCTAGGTTTCTATTTCAATTCGCGCTTCCATGTAATTAGCCTACGCATGGTTTGTAGATACCATGCTTCAGCTTTGCCCAAAAAATAAAACTTCCCAAGCATAGACGTTTGACTGGGGGCACTGGGGGCACGTGCCCCCCCAAGATTTTGCAATAAACAACAAAGTGCCCTTTCTATTTTAGAAAATGCCTTTATTTTAGAAAATGCCCCTTTTTTTCTTAAGGAAACAGTGCCCTTGAAGCGTCGTGCCCCCCAAGCTTGAGATGCTTCCTACGTTCTACCCTGGGTACCAGAGCCTCAACAGAAAATAAAATAAGAAAGAAAAATGAGTCAGACATTTTGAAAAATATTTTTCTTTCTTCTTTAGTTTTCTTTGAGGCTCTGGTACCCAGGGTACCTACGTTCCTGATCCCGATAATGTTTGGGGCAGTGACTGCATCGTAATTGAATGTAGAAATCGAAGGAGAAAAAGCATCCACCTCCAAAGCTTCAGCAGTCGGGAACCTTGGCGCACAAAGCATGTTTATCGGCTGCCTTGTTTCTCCTGTGATGGAAGGTTTGCGTGAACTTGAGGAGGTTCGCAGTGTTTTCGTGAGGATATTTTGTTGATATAACTGTCAATTAAATCTTAAGTAAAAAAACATCATGTTTGACAAAAGATTAAAATACCATATCACACATAATCAACAATGTGACTGCAAACGATTCTGGACACAAACAACGTCCAGAACTGAATTTTGCAATCAGATGTCTTCATGGAAATCTTGTAAAATGATGACAGAAATCCTGTTGGTTTCTCAAGAAATCATCGGCATCGTCTAGAAATTTTTTGTTTTCTCCTAGATATTTGAATCCTTTGAAAGGAACTTATACTCCCTGACTCAAAATGCAGAATTTAATCCCAGTGCAGTAGTGTGATGCTTTTCGGTAGAGATGCTTCTCTTACCAGGGTGCAAAACTTTGGAATGGCTTTTCTAAAATGACAAAAAATACGTCAACTTTAAAAGATTTTGTGAAAGCCATAAAATGATCATCTGTTCTCGAAGAATCAACGAAACCTCCCTTTTTTTAAAACGTATATCTTTTTGAAATTTCCTTTAACGATTGTAATTCTGTTATCGAGTTTTATTTTGTTACGTTAATTTGATTGAATATTTTTTTTGTATATTTTAGCATGGCCCCCTGTAAATCAGTCCTTGACTGAGGGGCTACCATGGATAAAAAAGATAAAATAGAAAAAAATAGTCGTTGCATCCCTCATAGGGTCCCTGTGAATACATTTAGCCCGGTATGTGTTCCTCCGCGGGAAGGTTGCTTCTGCACTTCACAAATCTATTGATCTTTTGTTCAGAATTGTAGAAGAATAATACACATATCTTTTATAAGAAACAGCTTAGAAGAAACGGAAAACTCAGTTTTTTGCAAATAAAGGAGCAAACCTACCTGAAATTAAAAGCTACAAAATCTTTGCCAGTTGGAGTGTTAATTTTCTGAGGTTACCCAAAAGTGTTTGGACATCATTCAGAAATAGCAACTGTTTGGACATCATTCTGAGTGCAAATTATGTTCTTTAGTTGTTTTGAATCTTAATTTGGGAGAACTTTTAACAAAACTGAAAGATCTCTGCACTTCCGTCATTAAAGATATAAAAAATACGTAAGAAACTTTTGGTAACACAAAAGGCCCCCACATCTGGGAAACTGCTTACCAGCCCCGGACCTTAGTTTCTTATCAAAAATACGTGCATTTGAACGGCATACCGGAAAACCGGGACCCGGGACGCAAAGGTGGGATGCAAAGGTGGGACGCAAAGGTGGGACGCAAAGGTGGGACGCAAAGGTGGGACACAAAGGTGGGACGCAAAGGTGGGACGCAAAGGTGGGACGCTAAGGTGGGACGCAAGTGATTAATGTTTGAAAGACATTGCTTTGAAACGTTCATGAAATAGATATTTTTAGATAGATATTTCTAGGAGCCTTTAAGGAAATCGTAAGAAGTCCGAGTAAGAAGTCTGAACACTTTAAGAAACTTTTTATCAAGAAACTGATTCATTCTGGGAAGCATTCATAATTACGAGGGAGGCAACGATCACTATCTGCCAGCATCAAAAATTAGAAATGTTGATTTGGCAAAACAGGAACTTGGTGTAAACTTACGGGAAAAGCTTGGTCGGGCTTAACTTAACGGAGACATATTTGGGATGGCAAAAGTCACACTTTATATGTTTGATGTGGATTAAGGTGAATGACCTGGCATGTATCATGCGATGCTGCACACAAGACAAATTAAACCCAAACACGCTATAGTGTCTATTGTTGACTTGCTTTTTTTGGAAACACGTATCAGCTACCATTTCATAAGACTGTTGATATCGATGTTTGAACTTGTGTTATTTCTAGCAGATCATTGCGCTCGATGAAGTCTCCAGACACAACTCTGAAATTTCATAGAAGAATCCAATGAAAAGCTTAGAGTTCTTCGTAATATGCAAATGTTGTGTTATCATTTTGTAAAGGTTAAATGACAAAGCAACTAGCGTTTTTTAAACCGATTTGATGACCTCTACTAATAAGAACCTATTTGAAATTTCAGGCAGAATGGACTCCTATATAATGGGGGGCCTAAATGGAAAATTCAGCCTAAAGGTTCTTATACACGGGTGATCTAAGTTGATTTTGTGATGATCCAAGTTGCCCTTTTCTTTGTTTAGAAGACAAAGTTCGAAGCTTATGAATATTAACTTACCTGTATGTGAGGAAGCTACCAGATTTTATCAAGCTATCACTTTTGATATAATTGTCGATATATCAAAATCTCTTTTTTGAAAATATTTTTGGAAGGATACCACCAGTCGTGATCTTTGCTTCTTTCATGGCAAATTCTCCAAAAATTGGGCATTTTCCAACAATCTGAAGGTCGTGGTCATGGAAAATTTCCTGGGGGCAATTTTGGGTTCGTTAAAACTCAATAAATCTCCTATCTACTTTTCAAGAAGACCCAAACTTGGTACCCAAAATGAAAGAACCCAAACAGTAACAGTCCCACAAAAATCCACCTCAGATCCAAAAATCGATGGTAGGCCTAGGCCCAACTTGAATAGTGTCCAGGGTCTGACTTGGACACCCCGTACTGCGAGAAAGTGCTTTAAATTTGCATTAAAGCGACTCATGAGACCCCGTTTTGTCATGACCTTTTGGTTTAGCACAGAAATGATTTGTAGATTGATGCTCCCGGTGAACTGATCTTAACAACCGGTCGTTACAAACTGGCTCTTTCCCACATAATTAAAGCAAACATTTGTCATTACGGAGAAAACATAAAACACGAGGTGTCCTGAAGACCTGAAGCATGAAAGAAGATAACGCCATTCAACATAACAACATAACAATCCTGTTTTGCCAAATCAACATTTCTAATTTTTGATGCTGGCAAATAGTGATCGTTGCCTCCCTCGTAATTATGAATGCTTCCCGGAATGAATCAGTTTCTTGATAGAAAGTTTCTTAAAGTGTTCAGACTTCTTACTCGGACTTCTTACGATTTCCTTAAAGGCTCCTAAAAATATCTATCTAAAAATATCTTTTCATGAACGTTTCAAAGCAATGTCTTTCAAACATTAATCACTTGCGTCCCACCTTTGCGTCCCACCTTTGCGTCCCACCTTTGCGTCCCACCTTTGCGTCCCACCTTTGCGTCCCACCTTTGTGTCCCACCTTTGCGTCCCACCATTGCGTCCCACCTTTGCGTCTCACCTTTGCGTCCCACCTTTGCGTACCACCTTTGCATCCCGGGTCCCGGTTTTCCGGTATGCCCATTTGAACGTGTTGTCGCATTCTTTTTGTCCCACCCCTTATATCACGCAAGGAACTCAAATATGAGTTTCCGTAATTTAGGTCCTTTTTGGCAGCCGAGGTTTCTTACAAGTTCAATTTCTTATGCTCTCATTGTTATTTCAAATGCTTTTAAAGTATTTATTAGGATCAAGAGTGTATGACAGGAGTTCGCACCCAAAACAATATATAATCAATGGTTAATGTGAGGTCCAATGCCAAAACTCTATTTTTGGAAGTTACAAAAGAAGAAACATTTTAATCGCAACAGTCCTCCAAAGGGTCCTGGTAAAGGTCCTCCTTGGAGTCCTCCCTTGAGTCATCTTCTGGGTCCTCCCTAGGGTCCTCTTCCGGGTCCTCCCTAGGGTCCTCTTCCGGGTCCTCCTTAGAGTCCTCTTCCGGGTCCTCTTCCTAGTCCTCTTCCAGGTCCTGGTCCTGGTCCTGGTCCTGGTGAGGGTCCTGGGTCCTCTTTTTCCGGTATGCCGATGCTGAGGCGTTGCAGAAAATGCATTGAAGCTGACGGACACATATTTGAAAATGAATAATGGTACATTTAGTATCTTTAATGAGGGAGTGAATGAGTATGAGTCTAATACTTGATCAACCCTCCCCCCTCCCGTGATAATCGTACTTGATATCTTTGTCGCTTGCGCAGCCATTTTTCCCTTATACAACAGCATTAGATCTTACGAAGAAGCGTGTTTCGGAATAATGAGAGTAAGAATACACCTTATCTAACGACAATGTTTCGAACTAAAGTCTCCAGTCAAAGTTTTTCTTTAAAACGACCAACGAAAAATGACTTATACCTACGTTTTGTGCTTTTACAAAGCATGAAAGCCTGTTGAAGACCGGAGTCATTTGCTGATTATTTTCGTTTGAGATAGGAATGGAGAGAGATGTGACACGTGTCAGACAATGACATCAGCATTGAATAACGGAGCAATTTTCAAACATTTTTTCTGACACTGGTCACGTCCAATAGTCAGATATGATCAGAAAAAGTAGAAACGAGAATGAAAGCTCATTATGTGCTCAAAGCTAACAATGTCTTGTTACAAAATCATTTCTGCGTTATTTCTGCCTTTTCTGTTGACAGTTAGTTGGATTTTTATTGGCTGCTTCAGATCGGTGCATGATCTTTTTTCTTTAATGTTGTCTTTCAGAGCCTATCTGAAGTTTTGCTGTGACCAAGGTCAGACGAAAATTGCCATCAGATTATTCCAATTTCCTACACAATGTTTAGCATCCGTCTACCTTTTCACACATTCGTAAAGATTCAGTAAGCATTTAGAGACATGTTTCGAATGTTTTATGTGGCAAGAGTGGCAAGCAGCTCTTTTGTATGATCATTTACGGTAAAAACTAGTCGAAGTCTAAGGGCTGATTTCCACTCAGTAGAATTTTCCGAGCGGACTGAATCTTACATAATGAAATTTTGCTCATGCGTAACAATCTCTTCAAATTCACGGCAACATTTTCACACATTAACAAGGACTTTCTGTCTAATCAGAGAATTCTACTGAGTGGAAATCAGTCTTATGCGCTTATTTCCATGGAGCTGCATTTTCAGAGCAAGCGGAAATTTTATTGTTTAAGGTTGATTTCCAGTCAGTGGTATTTTCCGAGCAGGCAGAAATTCTTTTGCTTGCGAGAGAAAATGTTGCTCTGGGATTGACAAGATAGTTACGGCTGAACAACTTTTTATTGTCTAAAATACCGCCCGCTCGGAAAATCTCGCTGACTGGAAATTGGCCTTTACGAGAGAAAATATCGCTCTCAAGTTAAAAAGAAAGTTACAGCTCAGCGACTTTTTATTGTGTCAAATTCCGCTTGGTTGGAAAACGCCGCTGGATCACTTGCATGGAAATTTCAGCTTACAGTGAGCGAGGAATTTAGTACAGTTGTATCAATTCGCTGAACCTACAATCTAATCCTTAGTCAATGATTTTTGAATGCATTACTGCTTCCCAGGTCTTAGAATGAAAAAGCATGTCTTTTCAGGGACAGGACAAACATCGAGTTTGACATGGTTAAGCCTTAATTCCATTTGAATTGCTTCTGCTCTTTGTAGGTTTTTTTTAATTTTCGTTGCTTGTCTTTTTCTCTCATTCCAATTTTGCAGCATGACTGTTTTCCATTTTTTGAAGCGGTCTTTTTCACATTTTCGCTCGTTTTCGTTCGTTGTTCATTTCTTGGGCTTTGTTTTGGTCTGTTTTTGCTCTAATAGAGTGCGTTTCCATTTGGTACTCACGTTGCTCGTTTTGACTTTAGAGCGAGACCAAATACCAAAACGACAAATAAAGAGCAAAAACCATCAAATGGAAACAAGGCTTTAGGGGCTGAATGTTCAAAGGCTTCGTTAAGCAGAATAGTTATTTTTGTGTTAAAATTGCCTCGTTATTGTTATCCTTCGCAATACAGTGAAAGATAATCATGTGACATAATCAAATACTTAAATGTTGTAAGAAATATGACTGATGACCACCCAATACCCCTGTTTAACCCTTTGAGCCCTGCAGTCGCAAATCTGCGACAAGAATGCACCCACGCGTAGGCCTGCAGTCGCAGATTTGCGACGAGCGTAGTACCTCGCGTTCTCGCGCGTTTTCAACGCAGTAAAGCAGCCATTTTCATTCATACGGGACTTCTTTCAAAAGGTTACATAACAAGCTTCAGAATGATGTGAAATACGGATGGTGGTTCCAGTGAAAATTTCGGAGCTACGGCGAGTTGAAAGTTTTGAGAATCCTACGTTGTTTTTGCTTGCGAATCAGCTGATTAAAAATATGGAGACTTTTGTATTGAATGCAGAGCAGTGCACAGAGATGTCTGGTGATTCAGAGAGCAATTTTGAAAGTTTTTATGGCTTATTACATGTCAAAGAGGCCTTGAGATTCGCGCAGTGCCGAAGGAGAAGGCCTTATAGGCCTAAACTCTAAAAACATCGAAGCAGAAGACGACGCGATGTCAAGTAGATGCAGCAACTGGAGCATATCGTTACCACGGCTGGCTGAAGAAACTGGCCACAAACTGGTCCTTTCCTAGATGGAGAAACGCTGAGGAGGCCGATGCATAATTTGAGAGACATAACTGATTGAGAGATTGTACTGCTGCCCTTTAGCAGCAACTGTTATCCTAACTCTGGGGAAACCAACGGACAACTAAGACTTTATTTTCACTGCTATTACTTATTAGTTGCCAGCAACTGGAAGGTAAAATATGGAGGAATCTAGATCTTACGGTGTCAAATCACATGAAGTTTTACTTTGAAATTCATTCTTACGAAGCCATGATCTGCTTGAGATATATAGCTTGAAATGGGCATAAAACTACAACAAATGTACATAATTCGAAGTTAGTCGATATTTTTGCTGAATTGTGCCCTTTGGTTTTGGGGATTTTTACTCGAGAAATAAGTTAGAAAAACAACGGAACATTTTGAGATCAAAGGTCAACTTCTTTAAGGCTCCCATATAAAGCTTTACTAAGAAACTCTCTTTCTAATTAAGGTAACTCTGCTTTCCGCTCCAGAGAGCAGCGAGTTGCCGTTTTGCAAAACCACCATACTCAGAAAACAGTTAATTTCTCCAATACTATTTGGTTGATCAAAAATCGGTAAAAAGGGTATCGTTCTACGTAGTCTTGGCAATCGAAAGATATGCAAATCGCAATGGTTCCATTAGGGCTGGCTTTGTAAATTATTGTTCAAATCTTTTTTTTGATCTCAGAAAATTGGATTTATCTCCAAAACTACTCAAAAAGTTTTCGGTTTTCTTTCGCTATATCTTTAGCTAGATTGTTGATCTACAACTTTACATAGTCTGATTGAAAAAGCTAGGCTAGATTTGTCGCAATCAAAGCTTATATTTCTGTTTACTTTTCGACAGCGAAAGGTAGAAACCTTGGTCAACTGATTGGGACATGAGAAAGAGTTGAGCCCTTTTGTAACATGTTTAATTTCAGATTTCTGTTCATTAGTGCTGTAGGGCAAAATTCTAAAGCACGGACCTAATCTCGAGGACTCATTCAGAGCATTTCTGCTGCATGTTTTCGACGGTTTCCACTACAATTTCTACAAAATCTTTCATCCTTAGTCGATCAACGCCCGTCAAATTTTATGGGCCCATTGGGTTTCGATAGAGGTACAAGACCCGAAACAATCAAAGGGAATGTCATTTACCTTTGATGGGTCTGGAACCAAATGTAGGCTTTCCCACGCACTTAAAAGCTGAGCTGGGACTGAAAATTTCTTGGATGTATCAGACTGTCCGCATACTGAGTTTCTTGCAGTTTCTTGCACGTTCCATACCTACCTTTTTTTTCTCTACCCATGCCCTCCTCAAGCCTTTCCAGTGTTTAGGCATTATTTAAGTACCTTCGGAGTAATATCTTGAAGCAGAAAATTGAGGATAAAGTCATTAATTTCTTTTAGTAAAGTAGATAGTTTCTCGAGTTATACTTTTCTGGGAGTTTCTAACAGCCAGTTCCTTGTGCAAGGACAACCTTTCGTTTTTCTTTATCACTAGTCTGTCTTGTTTGTGAATTTAGACTAACAATCTACAATCAGAGATCATGCAATTAAAATGTGCGAAAAAGTCTGACAAGGAATTCTATTACATCGGCAAAAAGCTTTGCTCCTGTCCTTGAAGCCATGCAACATTTTCTGAAAATAAAAAGGGCCCCTTGAAAAACAACTTCGGTTGAAGGACAACCCTCCCTAAACAAATCAAATATGAAGATATATGAACATACAAAATACATAGTACGTCTTTGTTTGTTGCAAAATCTTGGGAAGCATGTGCCCCCAGTGCCCTCCCAGTTCCTATGTCTATGAAAAAAGTAGGGATTGGATCTTACCTACCGATACTGGGGAAATCATTGCTTTCATATCAGAGTCCTTTACGAAAAGGATTTCCTGTGTTGGAAGCATTCTACACAGAGCAATTGCTGCTGTCTCGTGATCCAAACTGGACGACGTAAGATGACGTGACAAAAACTTCGTGATTTCAAGTTCAGGTATAATGACATAAATTTGACACGGAGAATTTGTCTCCTTGCATAGTGCGGACTGACAAGTTGTCGTGCAATAAATTTGTAAAGGGAACGAGACCAGACAAGACAAGGACAGTTACCGTTTTGCAGAAAGTTACTAAAAATTGCTAAAACAGCAATATAAACTTCATGGAACGAGATACTTATGTAAGTTTTCTCTACATTAATGTTTTCCCAGATTCTATTTCTTGTTACTTCTAATGGTTCGATTTCAAATGAGACCTCATTTCGAAATGCTAAGTTTCAAAATGTACTAAAAAGTCCGATACTTTAGGTCCGTGCTTTAGAATTTCGCCCTATAGCATTCGCGGGCCACATTTCGTGGACCTGAAAGTCATGTTTGTCGAGAAGGTCCGCGGGGTCCATGTGGTCTGCGTTATGGACCTGGCCAAGTTTGACTGTCAGTTGCACGGTAAAATTTAGTTTACGACGATCGGGTGGATACAAGCGAAGTTCTAGTCCACCAAACACCCCACGTTTTTTTTTACTCACCCGGTATATAACTTTAAGCTCGCATAAAAGGCACCTTCAAAATCGCAGAAAAACATGGCACCCTATGAAAACCGTTTCTATGCACATAGATGCAATGGTTATGGTGAAAAATCGATTTTGGCAATCAAATCGAGCAGAATTACATAGGTGACCCGACTAAGAAGTGTTACTTAGAAACCAAACAATGTTTTCAAACAACAAACTTAGGAGCCTGCAAGCAAATTCAAAATAAGCGTGCCAGCAAATTTCATGTGGATAAGATCATTTTATCCAAACTTCACTGTTTTGCAGAATTTGTTAGACAATATCAATGGCATTTTGATTAGACACAATCATTTTACTCGTTCAAAATAATTGTTTATGTTTTGAATTGCAGGGTTATAAGACTTTGTTTATCAATTTGGAACCGAAGCTCAAAAGCATACAGAGAGTTACAAGGAAGTGGTATGCTGCTGTTACCATCAGACAGACTGCTACAACTATATAAAAACTTGATCAAACAAGAACCAGGCGTTAACAGTGAAGTCTTCGCATTAATGAAACAAGAAGCCGATAAAAGGGGTCTGGATCTGAATGCAACAAGAGGTGGAATGATGTTGAATGAGATGGCAATCCAGGTAAAAATGCTAAATCTAGGTAGTTATCATTTCTTTAGGACTTGGTCATCTTCCAAAGGATACTTTGCTGTAGTTCAATTTTCATTTTCATGTTTTTATATGTGAAGATTGTCTTCTGTTATAATGCTAACTGTTTGAATGGTTTATTCAATTGATCTCACATCTTTCTCATCCTTTGGTTTATTTGATGGCTGCTATAACAAGAGGAGCTTGAACACCCACCTTTCTCCTTGTAATATTGAAAGATGGAAATTAGAAAGACTGCAGATCCCAAAGAAATTGCTTTATGTACAGTATGGCTTACTCAGCAAAAGGAGAATTTGAAGAAAAAATGCAAGCAGATTGTGTTGTGGTTCAGACCTTCTTTAACCAGGTTCAAATTGGCTCATGCTGCAATGAATTTATTCATCAAAGTACAAAACATGTTTATCAACATGGGGAATGTTTAATAGATGCCATTATATCTCAGTTCATTTAGCAACAATAAAATTTTGCAGCTTCCCTTTTTAGGAAGATATGCAGTTCCAATCTAAGAGTGGAACCAGTAGCGTAGCCAGGGAGGCAAGAGGGGGCGGCCGCCCCCTCAATCATCGCCAGAGATGAGTTTTGTAATTCTCCCAAATCCGTTGAGAAACTGAAGGGCGGGGGGATCGGCTGCATTTTTCTCCAACACTTGTGGCAGCGTGATTTGTCAATGTTATAAAAGAAACAGGAATGAAATTCTTGCCCTACTAAGTGGCATCTTGGTGTTTCAGTTTCAGTTTCATTATTTAAATTCCAAAACATACAATTTATGAAAAAGCTAAAATACAGAAAATTACTACATCAATAAGCAAAATTAATACAATTTACAAAAGATTAAAGATGATAGGAAATTAATACAACATACAAATACAAAACAAAGAACAAAAATAAATTGTATGCAGGGAATTACTTAAAGGAGGAGCTCTCTCAGTAGGTAAACTAATCGAGGAGAGAGCCCCCCCTATCCTAGAATATTATCAGTTGACTTTGGATGAATTAAAATTATCCTGAGAAGTAGACGGAATTGCATTTGATCACGCTATGGAACCCGTGCACCAAAACACAGCACACAGGCCCCACAGCATGTTCGCATCATGATTGTGAAATTATTCAAGATGGCAAATATATCAGCTTCATCGGTTAGCCTTGCTCAATAAGTAAAATTTCATTTTTGTTTTAAATGATACTTTAGATGGAGCATTACGGAGTTCCACAGGTAAAGAATTCCAGAGTTTAGCACCAAGATAACGAATCGATTTAAGACCATATTGAGAATTGTTTTTTCGGAGTAAATATAGATCACCTTGACTGGCCTGTCTTGTGGAATATTGATGAACAGATGAATTGAATAAGAAAAAATTATGAAAGCAACTAGGTGAAGTTTTGTTGACAGAATCAAAAACAAAAGTTGAAAGTCTGAGCTCAAAAATCTCAGAGAGTTTGAGAAGTTTAAGATCTTTGAAGATAGGAAGAGAGGGTGACAAACGAGACTGAAAAGAGATAGCCCTGACTGCTTTTTTCTGTAATTTGAATATTGGTTCAATGTATGATGCATATGTTCCACCCCAGACAATAAGACCATATTGCAGAAAAGAAAGGAATAAAGCATTATATAAGCACAGCAAAACATCCAGCGGAAGTAAATTTCGAATTCTGAAAAAGATTCCACAAGTTCTGGCTAATTTTTTAGAGAGTTCGCTGAGATGGCATTTCCAGCTTAGGTGCTCATCTAAGAGGAGTCCTAAGAATTTAACAAATTTAACTCTTTTAATATGTTTTTTACCTATTTTAACAACAGCATCAGAAGGAACAGATGATGATGAAGAATGGAAAATAATGTAGTTTGTCTTATCAATGTTTAATGATAATTTATTTGCATCAAGCCACTTTTTTACTGATCTCAACTCTCTATTTACTATTTTAATCAAATTAGACAAATCACTGGATTCACAGTAGATGTTGGTATCATCAGCAAAGAGATAAAAATTCAATTTCATAGAAGAGCTTGGTAGATCATTAATGTAAATAAGAAAAAGTAACGGACCCAGTACAGAACCCTGTGGTACGCCACAAGCAATTGAAAGTAAATTAGAATTACTACCATTAACAGAAACATATTGCTTTCTATCAGAAAGATATGACCTAAACCACTCAAGAGCACATCCCCGAACACCATAGTGTTCCAGTTTTGATAATAAAATTTTATGATTAACAGTATCAAAAGCCTTTTGTAAATCTATGAAAATACCACAACCAAATCTTTTATTGTCAAGTGTATTCTTTACAGTTTCTGTTAGGCTTACTAGTGCATGATCAATCGAGTGGTTTTCTTGAAATCCAAATTGTAGAGAAAAGAGAACATCATGTATTTCTAGAAATCTATATAATCTTCTATACATTAACTTCTCAAATATCTTACTAAAGATGGGCAAAAGAGAAATTGGCCTATAGTTTGATGGTAGCTCAGGATTACCTTTTTTGAATAATGTAATTACCTTGGCTATTTTAAGTTTATCAGGGAAAATACCAGTCTGAAAAGATTGATTAACAAGAAGAGCAAGAATTGGAGAAACAGACGGTCCAATGATTTTTAGCAATTTAATAGGTATACTGTTGGGTCCTACAGATTTAGATGGATTTAGAACTTTGATTAGGTCATAAACTTCTATGAAAGTAACTGAAGTAAGGAAAAGAGAATTAGAAGTTCTGTTAGATAGATAGTCAAGAGGAGATTTAGGAGTCTTTGGGATTGTCTTTGTTATTTCATCAGCAACATTTACAAAGAAATCATTAAAGATATTTGAAATTTTGCTAGAGTCTATGGTTACATTACCATCCTTATCTTGGATTTTATTAATTGAGGAAGAAGTAGAAGATTTATGAGAGATAATTGATTTAATACCAGACCATAATTGTTTCATATTTTGACTGTTAGAAGAAAAATAATTGTGAAAATATCTTGATTTACTTTCTTTTATTACATTGGACACTCGATTTCTAAATTTTTTATACAGATTAAGGTTATCATCAGTTGGCTTCTTCTTTAACTTCAGCAAGATTTTGTCTCTGATTCTCATCATCTTTTGTATTTTACTGTTTATCCATGGTTTTTCTTTTAACTTTGATTCCTTTCTACTCCTCTTTTTAACTGGTGCATGTTTGTGTGACAAAGAATTAAGTTCACCCAAAAACCTATCAAATTTGGTATTCATATCCATGTCCATGTTATCTATGTAAGTAAAATCAGTCTGGTTAAAATCCTCAAGAAACTTGTCTTCTTTAAATTTGGAGTAATCATGTTTAAATGATACAGACTTGTGATGACTAATCTGACTATTTTTCAAAACCAAAAATTGGGGAAAGTGGTCAGAAATTTGCATTAAAATATTGCCACTCGTTCTATTAGCATTCATAGCATTAGTATATATGTTGTCAATGACTGATCCAGAGTTTTGCGAGATTCTAGTTGGATGATGAATACAAGGAAGAAGACTGTGTGAAAAAAGATTATTAACAAAGTCATTAGTTGGTGTATGGGAATCATAATTTAGTAAATTGATATTGAAATCACCCAATATGAAGACTAGTTTGTTTGAGGAGATTTTTGAGAGTAGATTCTGAAAGTGAGAAGTAAGGATATCTATATTTGAACAAGGATGTCTATAAACACAACAAATTAGGATATTTTTGTCCTTTTTATTTTCAATTTCAACCCAAACAGTTTCAAAATCATTTGTGCTAGAGTCTAATTCAATCCTAGGATTAGAAGTAAGAGTTGTTTTAACATACAAACCAACGCCACCATTCTGACTTAAAGATGAAGTTTCATAAAATTTATAACCAGGAATATCAACATTTGAAGATATTGGATTATCCTTAGAATGCCACATTTCAGAAACTCCGATCACATCAAGATTCAAGTTTGTGTGAGTAGATAATGAAACTAATTCATCATGATGAAGGGATAGACTCCTTATATTAGTGTGAAGAATAGAAAAGTCACTAGAAGATAACTGCAATGAAGAAAGTTCAGGTAAAGTGAAGTAGCGAGAATCAATATTCTGAGGCACATGTTCATCAATATCATAATCACTAAGATTAGGCAAGTTTGTCAGGTTAGAAATAATTTCAAATGAAGGTGCTGAGTCAACAAAAGAGGGTAGGTCAAAATTATACAGTCCTAATAATTCATCGTTTTCCAATGGGCCAAATGGAAACATTTCTGTGGTACATGTTTTGCAAAACCAAGAAACATCATCAGGTTCTTTTTCAAGTTCTTTATATTCTGAAGCAGAGATGCCATTGCATTTTAAGTGAACATAGAAATTGCAATTATTGCAGAGAATAGCTTTTTGATTATAGGATATATTTTTGTGGCAAATACCACATGGAAAACTAACAGACCTTGTCATGATTGATGCAATGACCTAGGATAAATAAGAAGAAAAGAAAAAAAAGAAACTGATAGTGCAACAACACAATTAGTAGCAAATGTTTTCATGTCCATTTTAGGCTACTTCCTGACGAATAAATACCTCAGATTCATCATCACTCTTACTTTGGTTTGATGGTAGCTTTCTTCTCCGAGTGTCAGGTGGTTTGTCCTTGATGATCAACTTTCCTGCAACAAAATAAGCTAATTTCCCCTCTTGCCTAGCCCTTGCCAATTCAGGTTTTTGAGCTTCCCTTTTTTCCAGAGTTCTTTGGGCTAAATCCTCAACAAAAAACAGGCCATCAGGGCGTTTCTCTCGTGCTGACTTCAATACTTTTTCACGATCTTTCCAATTTAAGAATTTTGCAACAATGGGCCTGGGCAAAACCTCTCCATTGCGACTCTTCTTGCCACCTTTTTTACCCACACGGTGTGCCCGTTCAATAGCCATAACACTTGCATCAATTTGCAGAGCACTTTTAACATTCTCTTTGAATATTTCTTCTGATTCTTCCCAGCTTTCTGAATTGGCACTTTCTGGCACTCCGATTAGCTTGACGTTATTACGACGAGACTGATTCTCCAGATATTCATGTTTATCTGCTAATATTTCAAACTCATTGGTAACATCATAACTCTCCTGTATCAGCTTCCTGGTATTCTTCTTGATACCTTCAACTTTATCTTGTAGTTCTTTGACATCTTTGCCCGTGAAGTTTGCACTCATCTTTAAGTCACTAATGTCCTTTTTAACCTCACGTATTTCCTCATTCATTTGTGTCATAAAGAGCTGGATCGTCGAACGATAGCTCTCGTGCTGAACTGACAGGAGACTTTTCACAACATCGAGCGTGACAACAACAGGTTCGTTGTTGGCCTTGTTTAGGCCTACCTCCTTGTTTTCATCCATAACGTGAACACTGATTAATAAATTGTAACTGAAACTGATCTATTATTTTATTAAAACCATTTGAAGTGTTTACGAACGAAATTGAGCCTCTGTGATTAACTAGAAGCTTTGCAGATGACGGTGCCTAACAAACACGTGCGAGTTGCAATCCGCCGTCTTTACCTTGGTAAATGGATTGAGCCAAACAAAATGTGATTTAGCCAACAAAAGAATAAAAAAATTTTCTGCTCGCTTCGCTCGCACGTCCATACTTGCGTCATCACTGTATCATCTTGGGATCATCTTTGTACCGCCTGGCCTGCTATCATGTCCAGGCCGAGGGGGGGGGGTTAAACTCCTATACGGGGCATGGTATACATGTGCCTGCCCGGGTTATGGGTCAATTTGCGGTATTTTGCCCGGGTTATGGGTCATGTTTTGTGAATTTTGCCCTGGTTATGGGTCTGCTTTACGGAGATTTGCCGCAGTTACAGATAAATGTTAGCAATTTATAGCCATTGCTAGATATAATGACAAAAAACTTTCATGAAAAAGAATTTTCCTCCAAAAATGATACAAAACGTAGTCTTTTAATGATACTTGTGGAAAATTTTGCCCTGTTTATTGGGTCATACTTCAAAATTTTGCCCTGGATATGGGTACTTATTTTCAAAATGTTGCCCGGGTTATGGGTCCTAACTCTGAATTCTCAAAGGCACATATATACCTGACCCCCTGTAGGAGTTACCGCCACCCCCCCCCCCTCCGGTCCAGGCAAGGCATGCAGCTTCATTAGTTTCTTTGAAACCGACCTAGGCACCACTTCAACTTGGTATGTGTATGAGTCTATTTGGCACAGAACATACAATGCAATTAATCACATCTTTCAAATTTTTCTCGCTTCGTTTCGCACTTCTATGAAGAATTCCTCCTTCCATGTGTACTTATGCTGCCACTTCTTTTCTTGAACGATTTCTGCATTTTCCTATGTATCCAGCATTACAAGAACTTATGAATCCAACTTAAACCTTCCTTAACGCTAATCGACAGTGCATCTCTCCTACAGTGATGTGACATTTCAACCATCCAGTGAAATTCTGTTTGTGCTTCTCAAAAATTTTCGGCTCGCTTCGCTCGCATTTTCTTCATGCTCTGTATACTCCATAGATTACTCCAGGGCCCGAGCTGGCTCTCGACAGCCCTGTCCATAAGCATCGTTGCGCTTTCTAGAGTTTTTATCAGTGTTTCAAAACAATTCAAAGTTCAGACTTTCTCAGCTGTTGTCCTTTTATTTGTTTTGTCTCAGGCACCGTGCATTCTTGGTTTTCCAGTGGCGTACCTGAGAGGAATGCGGGATCCGAAGAAATTTTTGAACAATGTTGGCAGAGGCATTCTAAGCCAGAGTAGAATGCATGTCATCAAAAATATTTCTGGTGACTCGACCCTGGACCCATCCATTTCAATGTCCCACTTACCTTAGCCTGTAAATGCCTATCGTCAGCTGATCCTTATTTGCTACTACTCTGGAAAAATCTCATTTGCTACTACTCTGGAAAAAAAGTGATTTGAAGAACCTGTACAATGAACAACAATTTCTTTTGTAAAATTTTCTTGCAAAAGATTCTGTGGACTGACTAGACAATGATAAAGTAACTAAGAGAGACAGTTCCTTGAATATCAAGATTGAACGACCAGCATCAAATCCTCTACAGTTAAGCTGAGAAGATTCATTTCGTATTTTGTACTTGATATGTTGGACCACTTGTAACTGAATAAGAATTCTTCTTTTGCTTTCTTAGAGTAACTTGCAATAATGAGGATAATTTCTTGATGAAAATCCAACAAAACGTCCTGCCTTTTGTGTTCAATGTAGTCATGTTTATGATGCAAAATATGACTGAAAGGGGCGTTTCCCTCATTTTCCGAGCGTCTGAAGGGCGTGGCCCCCAAAAGTTTTCCCGTGGCCAAGCCCCCGGACCCCCATCTTTCCTCGCTGCGCTCGCACTCTGCCCCCCCAAAGGCAGGGACCTGGCTACGCCACTGAGTGGAACCATGCAACTGGTTGGTTTAGTTGATATGAGAACTGAGGAAACTAGCATGAGAGCAATGCAGACAGGGCAAGACAATGCCCTGGTATCAGATCAAGTACTGCAGCTTACATTTATTGGTAATGATGTATTCAGATTTCCATTTGCTCATTGGCCCACCACCAATACTTCACCAGGTGTACTGTATTTTACATTTTGGAGGGCTGTCAATTGGTTGATGAAAACTGGATTTGAAGTGTTTTATGCATGCTTAGATGGAAGCGAAGTGAACAGAAACTTTGTAAAATTACACTTCAAGGATGATGATCCTGTCAAACAAAGCTTTACCATTAGAAACGTACATGCCAGAAGACCATTCATCTTCATGATGGATCCTGAGGTACATTACGTCTATACAATGGAATACAATACCATGCAAATTAGATGTTTTATGGAGTGGTGGACACTTTGCCAGATAACGAGCACAGCAATTGTTTAGTCAAAAAGCATTGGTCCTCACACTTGTTTTCAAACAAGTATCTCTATTGCAGCCAACAATGGGGGTATGATTGCACCTCATTGTCTGGCATTGTTTTTCAAGCTTTTCATGCATAACAACTGTTTTCAATGATGAAACCAAACATTTCCATTCGATGGGTGAGAAAAAGGAAATGATTCAGTAAAGTCCATCTATCCTGATCCAGCATATGCAGTGAGTTATTGTGAATTGTTACTGAATTTGTCAGGAACCAGGTATGGCTACAGTAATCTTAAGTAAGACTACTGTATGTTTAAGTTTCGGGTATGGCCTGTTTTAAGTTAGCTGCAGGAAAAACACTTTGTTCAGCCAAGCTGTTTATCTGTAAAGTTTGAAGTCATCAAGAGAGTACTTATGTATGTGGTAGTCTGTTCCTATAATGCTTTTCAAGTCAAGGTTTTTTGGATGCTGATACAACTGTACAAAAAATTTATTCCAATAGGTTGCCATCAGTTTTTAACACCTTTTAAATTTAACACTTTTTCATTTTTTATGTTTCCCTTTGCAGCACAATTTAAAAAACTCAGGAACAATGTGTACAAGAGCCATGAGGCATTAAGTGCCAAACGAATCCTTGCAAAGGGGGTGCCTCCAAGGTTCATTGTTTTGAAACACTGGGAAGATGCTTTTGCCTGGGACCAACAGCATTGCCTGCCACTACACCATAAACTCAGGCCAGAGCATTTGGAATTGACAGCATCCAGTCTCATGCGAAATCATCTTGCAGAGCAGGTTCTCAATAAAGACATCCTTTGATGAAGGTATTATTCAATGTGATATAATTCTGGATGTATTTCTTTATGTCACAAAATTCCTTCTTTAGAAAACCTGATGCCCTGCATTATAGATGCCTGTTGGTGTCTGCAAATAAAATTGAATTGAATTGTTGTCTGGAAATATTGTAAAGAGCAACCATTGCATTCTTTGGCTCTGCCTATAGGCACCTATTGAGATTCTTGAGTACATAGATATGTTAGGTGAGATCTCCACTTTTAACTCACAGGTTGTTCACTTTGAAACAGGTAACGTATGGAAGGAAACATCAATATTGCATAATCTAGGATGCTGCCTGATAATCCATTATTCACCAAATATTTTTGCCAGACTAAGGGTAGATTTATGCCTGTAAAAGGAACCCTGGGTAGTGCACTTGCCATGATAATCAGGGAAACAAGGAACTAAATTTGTACATTTGTTTTCCTTCTGGGTGTCTACAAAACGGGGCCTACACCATTTGGCCTACCATTTGGCTTACCTTTGGCTCACTGTTGGCTTACCTTTTGCCTACTGTTGGCTTACCTTTATCCTACTGTATGCTTACTTTTGGCTCACTGCTGGCCTACTTGTGGCCCATTGCTGGCCATCTAGCTTGCATATGGTGCACTTGTAGCCTTCCATACGTATTCTTGTTTTCTTTGCATACCAAATACTTGTCTTCTGTTGTGCGCACATGGTTAGTTGCTTCCATGCATTAATTGGGATCTCGTAACTGACAATGAATTTGACCTCATTCATATCACTTCCAATGCAATACCCCCCCCCCCCCTTCGTGGATGCAAATTTTGAGCTCTACAGCTTCCTTGCAGCTGCTCAGTGCGTCTTATAAAACACTTGACCTTACTTTTGTAAAAGAGATTCTTTTGATAAAATTCTTTTAGATGATAGAATTACTAAAAGGAATATATGATAACGAACAGTTAAAATAAATAGATGAAATCATAATTTTTTTGGTCATAACACACTTTGTAGTAGGCATTATTATGTACCTGAAGCAACCGAATGACCTTGTAAACTTGCATGTTGACTAATTTTATCTCCAACTCGCTTTTGTCAAAAGGCATGTTTAGTTGCTTGGCCCCAACAACTGATGTCAGCGTTTTCAATGTAATTAGATTTCTGCAAACTTAGCAAAATTTTTGGTAACGTTTTAGGTTTTAAGTCCCTTGGAAATCCTGGGAAGCCTCCCTTCACAAAAAACTTCTTTTACCTCATTCATTGAACAATGCTTGCAAACTGTACTGGAAAGTCAGATTTTGCTTTGAGTGACTGGCTTTGTTGCATGTGATAAAGTCCAATGTTGGTAAATCACAAGAAAACACAGAAAATCAATCAAGACAACCTTATTGTGGCAGGTCCATAGGCCATAAGTGTTGATGATGCAAGGCTGGTAGGCCAGCAGTGGGCCATAAGTAGGCCAGTGGTGAGCCAACAGTAGGCCAAAGGTAAGCCAACAGTGAGCCAAAGGTAAGCCAAATGGTAGGCCAAATGGTGCAGGCCACGTTTTGTAGACACCCTTTCCTTCCCCATTCACCATGTTCTAAGGTTCATTGGAATTCTTACAGTAGAGTGTTGAGAATGTAAACAGTGATACATAACAGCTAGTTTTTGCAGATTATTCATCAAAAGCAGATATACATTTATACACCTAAACATTTTCACAAACAGTGAGTGATTAGACCCATTTCACATCATTTGATGAATGTTCATAATCTACTTTTAGATGTATCAAAACTCGCTGCCAGAAGAAGGGAAAAATTAGAAATAGCTTCCACTAATCAATGCCCACACGTGCGTTACCAATTAAAGGGAGTACAAAGACCAGCATGCTTTGCACAAAGTCAGCGACTTGCTGTCCACAGGTTCCTGAATAACTGACTGTACGAAATTCACAAAAACAAAAACAAACGATCGCAAAGGTTGCTGGTCTTTGTTCTCCATTTAAACGCAAACAGTACCGGCTACCACAGGCTTGGAATTCCGAAATCGACAAGCAGATCCAAGAAATGTTAGAAAATAATATCATTCGGCCATCATCCTCCCCTTGGAATTCCCCCATCATTCTAGTTCAGAAAAAAGACGGGTCCATGCGATTTGTGTGTGATTTTAGGGGCATTAACGATGTTTCAAAGAAAGATTCTTACCCGGCTCCTCACAATCATGATGTAATAGATAGAATGCATGGCACAATGTTGTGGACCACCGTAGACAATTGGAAATGGACAGATGATCATTGAAAATCCAGCAAAGCTCATTCAATGTAAAAATCAGAACAAAGCATTTTAGATAAGATACCATGATAGATAACATAATAAAGTTTTGCTACAGGAAGGGTAAAACTCTTCTATGTCTACAGTTAATGGATAGAAGAAGCTGTGTCTCACCAGGCATGCATAATTATGGACTTATTTTCAGTTTCTTCTTCCGTGCAATGATGAAGCCATGAAACAATTTGGATTATGGACTCAGATGAAGCAAATTTTAATAAAACAAGCAAATTTTACTAAGGCCGAGGGATACAATGTAGACTGTTAAACATCCACAATAAAATTACAGACTGTGGTGCTTGCTTTGACTCAGCTGAGAGGCTATTCCATAACTGTGCTCCTCTGAAAGAAAAGCATTTTTTACCATTTGCTGTTTTTTCAAAGGTAACATCAGGTCCGTGTTTGTATTGCGGAGAATACGGGAGGAGCATGCTGAGTTTCTTGTGAAAAGGCTACTCAAGTACTGCGGAGCCAACCCATTTAGGGATTTGAAGACAATTGTTCCAGAATCAATTTTAATGAGTTCCTGAATGGTCTTCCAACCCAGCCCTTCGATAAGTGGTCTGCCTGGGGTGTCATAGCTGCTGATTGTTACAATTCCTGCAGCTCGATTCTCAAAATTTTGCAACTGATTAATTTCAGTTGAACCTGCGCATCCCCAAACAGAGCAACAGTATCGAAAGTGGGGCTCAACAATACCCGTGTATAGAGTTGTCAGCGATTCTCTAGTTAGGAATGATTTGGCATGCTTCAAAAAGCCTACTGCCCTGGAAACCTTGGCAGAGCCCTCCTTGATTTGTTCTTTCCTGTCCAAAGAGCAGTCAATTTGTACACCAAGGTATTTCGTTTTTATTAACAACTTGCAGTTCATTTTCACCAATTTTCAATTTCAAGTCATCATTCCGACTTTTGAGAGTGGCATGTTTCTGTTTGGTGCAAACAAGCATGGCATGAGTTTTTGCAACATTCAAAGAAATTTTGCTGCCTTGGAGCCAAGTGTCTAGTTGCCTAAGATTGTTGTTAATAGCCTCAGTCAGCTGAGTCAAACCATTGGACTGGTGGCATATACTGGTATCATCAGCAAACATGGACACTGTGGAATCTCGGACAGCTTGTGGGAGATCATTGATATAGATAAGGAAAAGTAAGGGACCAAGACATGAGCCTAGTGGCACACCAAATTCTATATCCCTAAAGTCTGAGTCAACATCATTAACCCTACAGAACTGTTTACGGTTGGTAAGGTAAGATTTAAACCGAGAAAGTTCTCGGTGTTGGACACAATAGTGGGCAAGCTTTTTGCAGAGAATATCATGATCAACAGTATCAATGCAAAGGTCAACGAATACTAGCCCCACAAGCTTACCGAGATCTAACCCATTGTACCAATCATCAGTATTTTTAAGTTAACAAGTTACAGTGGACCAAAGGCGCAAAAAACCTGATTGGTCATTGGAAAATTGACCGTTTTTGTCCATATGTTGGTACAACTGGTTGGTCACAAGTTTTTCAAAGAGTTTTGAGATGACTGGTAAGACTGATATTGGTCGATAGTTAGACTGATCAGTCTTTGCTCCATTTTGAAAAATTGGAGTGACTCTATGAGTCAGGAAACTGACTTGTTTCAATGGATGTATTAAACAAGAAAGCAAGCGAGTTTTCAATGAAAGGCAATGCAAGTTTCAAAAAGTAGCTAGAGATGTTGTCAGTCCCAAAACTCTTTGCTGTTTTGACCTTGGCAAATGCATCCCTGATTTCCTGAACCTCAATAGTCCTGAAGTGAAATTCAGCCTTATCTGGGCTGACTTCGTAGTCACCTGAAAGGAGGGGAGTTGAAACCGGGTCAATTTTGTCAGCAAGATCCTTGCCTACCGAGCAAAAAAAGGAGTTCATTTTATTAGGAATTTCTTTTTTGCAAACAGTCTCTGAATCAGACTCTTTAAGGCAGTCAATCTTACTTGACTTAGACCTCTGGTTGAGAAGCTCATTTATTGTCTTCCATGATTCTTTCATGTTTCCTTCACAAGCAGATATCTTATAAACGTTTTTACGGTTTCTAGCGCCATTATGGATTAGGTCTAATCTGTACCCATAATGGCGGATCAGAGCAATAACAAAAAAATCCGAAACTTTAGAGGCTTCGCTAACGCGTAATATTCATTCAAATTGAGGAAATAATTTAGCGATTTTATTCATTATTTATCGCTTTATACAAATGTCAACTCACCAGTTGTGTTCTGTGTTTTTTTCCTCTCGCATTTTGTGCAAACTTCGGAGTGCCCAAAAATGGGCCTAAGTTGACCACTCGCAGGAAAATTGAAATTTCTATGCCAGTGGCAGCGCCAGACGCAAGGTAAACGTTTTTTCTGAGCCATTTTGAGTTGATCTCTCTTCCATCAACCAATCATTTGGCTGAGACTCGTTTTCGAGGAGATATTAATAGCTGAAAGTCATCCCCAGTGAGTACCTCCCCCAAAGGGCTACTGCGTCACTGGAGAACGTAGGAGGAAAGAGGATGCCCTTCGAAAACTGTTTGGCAGAATCTGATTGGTAGATTGGATGGTGAATGCTAGCAGAAGGAATTCTTATTGGTTGAAAACAACTGAGAAATGACCATCCCATCCTGTTAACGCAAGTAATGTGCATGAGTCAAGAAGGATATTTAGATCATACACTTTATAAGAAACTGGGAAAGCAAGGGGAAAGTTAAAATCATTTTACACATCTCAGGATTGTACATGTAAAATACATTTGTGAAAGTATGCCGAGACAAACTTGTAGCGTTGGGCCTTGTGATAACAAGTCATGGTTAGTTGATAGACTTGTCAAGAGAAGCCACGTACAAGAACTGAAATTCCACCATTTTCCAAAAAACAAAGAACAGCGCAAACTCTGGGCAAGTCAAGTTTCCAAAGGTCGTAAGGACTTTAAAATTATGTCAGGCTCTACTGTTTGCTCAAACCACTTCGTGAAAGGAAAACCAACATACGATTTTCCCTACCCGACGTTATTTTTGACCCCAAGTGATGTTGCGCTGAAACACTCTCCAACAAAGCGGCAATTATCTGTGAAGAGAAGCAATGAACCCTTCAAGAAAGATGACAGTATTGTTTCAAAAAAGAAGGCAACAGATGTTGGAGCAGAGATCGTAGCAGAAGCTCCTGTGCCATCGACATCCTTTGAGGAAGAAAAGCCAAGAGATGCGGTGCTTTGCCCTAGTTTTTCGTTCGCCCAACTTACACGGGAAAGAGATGTGCAATTTTACACAGGATTTGAAAACACAGAACTTTTTAAATTAGTTTTTTACCAATTGAGTCCCACAGCTATACGAATGCAGTACTGGAAAGGGGATAAGGGGACGAAGCAATCTGCATGTGATGAAGGCGATGAGGATTTTGAGGAACACATCAAATTATCAGGCCTAAACAGAAAACGACGAGGTCCAGCAAGAAAACTGACACTGGAACAAGAACTTTTCCTTGTTATGGTACGACTGAGGACTGGGGCCCTGGTAGAAGATTTGGCCTTCCGATTTCAAATATCTGTTTCTCTTGTCACAAGCATCTTTTTTACTTGGGTGCGCCTTATGTCACATGAGTTTCAGGGGCTAATCGTCTGGTCTTCAAGAGAAAATGTAAGGAAACATCTTCCCGACAGTTTTCGCAAGTACTATCCGAAATGCAGGGTAATAATTGACTGTACGGAATTGTTTATCGAGACTCCTTCAAGCTTAGAGCTTGCAGCAATGTGTTGGAGCAAATACAAACACCATTACACGCTAAAGTTTTTGGTGGGAATAACTCCAAACGGTGCCATTAGTTTTTTATCAAAATGTTATGGTGGGAGAGCGACGGACATCTTTATAACTGAAGACTGCGGCATTGCAAAGAAATTGCTACCAGGCGATCAAGTAATGGCAGATCGTGGATTTAAGATAAGAGACCTTTTAGCCTATCACCAATGCACCCTCACCATTCCACCCTCTACTGTTAGCAGTTCACCGATGAGCGAGTCAGACGTCAAGAAAACATCACTGATAGCAAACTTGCGCATTTTCGTTGAAAAAGCTATAAGAAGAGTGAAGGAACATAGAATCTTGAGTCAAGAAATGTCAATGCTCCTTTTACCACTTGCTGATGACATTGTAACTATTTGTTCAGCTTTCACTAATCTAAAAAGACCATTATTAGAACACTAAAATAATTTTGAAAAGTTTAAAGTTTTAGTTTCAACATCCATTTATCCCCTATTATAATTAAGATCACATTGGATACGGAGCGATTTGATAGATATTTTTCGTCAGACCCTAATCACTGCAAATTGTGATATAAAGAGGGAGCAAAGAGTATGATTTATCAATTTTGGCATAAAAGGGCTCATTTCTAAGTCCTGTATTCTTTTCCTGGCTTTGAATCTTATTTGACAATTTGCTGTGACCAGTGTCAGTTAAAAATATCTAACAAATGGTCCTATTGTACAATGAAATTTAAAATTCTTTACTTAATGTTGAATGATTAATAAATGCGAAATATATCGTCATCAAGTTTTAAGCAGCCTTCGCAAATCCAATCACCTTTTGGATTCGTTTTGACGTGCACACAGCGCCAATGAAACCATAACGTGCAGCAAGAACACTCGATACTGTTTTCAGCTTGTTGCTCATCTCTTTCGATTTCTTCTTCCTCCAAGCAAGGTTTTTCACATTCCGGGCAGTAGAATATTTGCCTTAGCTTCAGAAGGACCGGGGCGACATAGCTCTTGAAAAAGATCACTGCGTTTCGTTCTAAATCATTCCAGTGTGACCTATTTAAGTAAATTAGTTCAATAAAAGGTTCCCCTTTTGGTGTCCATACAACAAAATATCCATATTTAGCACCTAGGAGGGCGATCTGGGCCGTAACTTGGCTATAGTACTTGTGTTTTTCTTTGAGATGAAGGTCACCACTGTCGGCTTTTACAAGATAATCAACCTCGTGAGATCCTTCCAGAACAGTTTTGTCTCTAATTTTGTATGCACACTTGTACTCAACTGGTACTGGCCCATCTTTGCAACAACTACAAACGAATAAATTGTCTGGCGTTACTCTGATGAAAGGAAATGTTGGATTGACAACAAGACCTGAAGAAAGCAACTTTCCGTTCTTGTGTTTCTTGACAATTTCTTCAGAAAAGGATCGTCTTGCATCATCTTCATGGTCTCTACCATATTTAACTGCAGGGAGAGACCCAATGTCTCTTTCTTTGAAAAGCTTTCCAATCATTGGAGTCATCTTTGGTTTTTTGGACCGATCAGCTAGAGATTTTACCCTCGTGAATACATCTCTAATCTTGGTGCCCGTTATGCACCCCTGTCTTTGTTTTCGCCAGTGATTAGAGCCAGCTTGTTCCCTAGTACTTTTCTCAATCTCATCCAGCTGACTTTTGTTGAACGCTAAACTTTCTGTCAATGTTCCAATTAAAGCCTGCTCATTGGCATCGGGATTTTCCAGAACCACCTTTTCTGCAATTTCTGGTAAAGGGGGAGGGCATGCGAATTCAGCAGGTGGGTCAACACAGGTTAGGGCAACGGCATGTGGCTGTACAAGACGTAGTTGTCCAAAAAAGCCTTCCAATCGTTGATTTTCACTTCCTTGCAAGTCTTTTGGTCTGACATCAAAGTTTATCTTCATGTCACTTTGAACCACTCTTTTCTTGGTCCGCTTATCACTTTCATGCTTTTCAATGTCAACGTCCCTAATTTTTCGGGGACGAACCTCTCTTTCCGTGCTTTTATTCCAAGCACAAGCCTTGTCTGTACAGGCAGGATCCACAAGTCCATGCCCATTTGCATATTCTATCTTGTAAAGAATTGCCACAACATGATTACAGCATTCACCAAAACCCGCAGTGCATGAACAGTTTGCGCACATCACATCACCATCTTTCGAACAAAGAATCCAAACATTTTTAGGTTCTTCACGAAGTCTTTAGGTTCTTTACTTTTGCTTTCACCAAGATTCTGGTGCCAATGTTATGCAAGAAAATTTCATGCACAAAACCACTCATAAAGTAGGAATAGGCTTTACGTGCCTTGTACTGTCCAATGTAGTCGGTGTCAAAAGCTTTTTTCCTTATGATATATGCAAAAACTTTTCCAATGTCAGTACGAGGCCAGTTTGATACATCGTTAACCCATTCCTTTGCATCAATCGTTTTTGGATCTGGAATATCATGATCAACGAGCAGTTTGGAATATGTGTCCTTTAATTCCTTCTGCAGGTCTTCGATATCTTGCCGAATTGGCATCTGCTGTTCATATGCCACGAGAGCTCTTGCTGCCAAATCAAGTTTTAAACCTTCTCGGCTTAACCCTCTCATCGCTAGATAGTACTTCATTCAGAAATACTCAATTCGAGAAAGTCATCACAAGTCAGAACTTTCTTGGTGTTTTTATTCGCAGACATTATCATTCAGAATTTATTCAACGTTTTAACCTTCTTGTTTAACTGTATATCACAAAAAAATCTGAGAAATGCTTAGAAAACCATACCTTATGAAGGGAAAACTTGTCCATTGACTCATGCACATTACTTACGTCAACAGGATGGGATGGTCGTTTCTCAGTCGTTTTCAACCAATGAGAATTCCTTCTGCTAGCATTCACCATCCAATCTACCAATCAGATTCTGCCAAACAGTTTTCGAAGGGCATCCTCTTTCCTCCTACGTTCTCCAGTGACGCAGTAGCCCTTTGGGGGAGGTACTCACTGGGGATGACTTTCAGCTATTAATATCTCCTCGAAAACGAGTCTCAGCCAAATGATTGGTTGATGGAAGAGAGATCAACTCAAAATGGCTCAGAAAAAACGTTTACCTTGCGTCTGGCGCTGCCACTGGCATAGAAATTTCAATTTTCCTGCGAGTGGTCAACTTAGGCCCATTTTTGGGCACTCCGAAGTTTGCACAAAATGCGAGAGGAAAAAAACACAGAACACAACTGGTGAGTTGACATTTGTATAAAGCGATAAATAATGAATAAAATCGCTAAGTTATTTCCTCAATTTGAATGAATATTACGCGTTAGCGAAGCCTCTAAAGTTTCGGATTTTTTTGTTATTGCTCTGATCCGCCATTATGGGTACAGATTAGACCTAATCCATAATGGCGCTAGAAACCGTAAAAACGTTTATTAGTGTAGTATTCCTTCTTAAGCTGAACGTTCAGGGTATTAACCCTATTGCGTACCTGCCTGTATGAGTCCATAAGGACAGGGGACTTTCTCTTCGTTGCAGCCTTTTTAAGCCTGTCTCTAGCCAGCCTGTCTTTCTTTTTAAATAGATTTATTGTATTTAATATTTGATAGTTTTTGTTTTTTGGCGAAATCATACATAAATACATACATACCATAAGGTTTCTAAGCTCCTTATCAACTACTGGTTACTGCTCTGTTGAGATGTTATGATGATATCTGGAAGTTGATCTTGAAATGAAAATTTATAGCAATCTGAAAATATTTCTCATAAGTTTCTGTTTCGTCTTAAGCTTACCATATAAAACAACATAATCATGCTCATCTCAATTTCATTTGTGCTTTCATTACATTTGTTAACTGACTGTTTGTTTGCCTGCAGTTGCATATGTAGGAATTGAATGCAGCATGAACTGCAGCCCAAGGGTACCACTTGCTGACATTACAAATAACAATGTTGAGCTCAAGTTTGATGGTTTTCAGAGGTTTTGGAGAGATTTTGTTAAAGAGGAGTGTCAGTGTCAACTCCTCATTGATTTGTAGATTTTCAAAATTTGTGCAAATTCATTGCCATCATTGCACTGAGAAAATGAAACAGGAAGAACTAGAATACCTACTTCACTCTGTCATACTACTTTGATGGTACTTGAAGAATCAACATGAAACAACATCAAAATTTATAACTTTTATCTTCATAGATACTACACATACTTTGACAAAGTTTATTAAGATAATCATGTTTGAGTACTCAAAGTTTCGCACAAGTTTCCTAAAGGTTCCATAACAATCTTCATGTTCACTTCTAGTTCCTTAAAATGAACATTTCAAAAACAATGTTTTGAAGATTTTGCAACGTTTAGACATTAAAGTACCTATGATACATGAAGCAAGTGGAAATGAAGTAAAATATGTTAAAAGATTTCCTTCATCAAAACAGATAGTTTCATAAGTTATGGTTTACCAGGACTGGAGTTTCTCACGTTTTTGGAGATCTGAGAGTTGAGTTTCTCGTGAGGAATTTTTCATCAAAATATGTGCAGAATATTTATTTCTAATAATCTTATGCATAATATTACCAACTACAAATTGGCAATTAATAACCATGGTCTACAAAAACATACTTCTTCTTCCTGCTGTCAAATTCAACCATCACAACATTATACGTAAAAAGTTGAGCGAACAGTTGAGCTTTAGTGAGTACCTCTTTTTGAGCATTCTCAGGGAGGGGGGGGGGTTGGGAATCAATGGATCGTGGATCATGGATCAATGGATCAGTGGATCATGGATCAGTGGATCACATTTCAGTGGATCGTGAGTGATTATTTGGTAGATTATGCACAATTCAACCTTCCTAACACAATGGATCCATACTTTGCTATATTTCCTCTTGTGAGTTCATGTTAGAGCACCAAATCACATTTTGCAGATGATGAGTAAATTTTACTTGACAACAAGTGTGAATTATTTCTAGTTTGCTTTGAAATTAACAAGTCCCGTTGTCAAGAGTTGTTGTGAAGTTTTATAATGATATAATGATAATAACCTCTTTATTTACAGTTGGTAGGGAAATAGTTAATGTACATAAATAATTATGTACAAACTAATTAATACCAACTATTTACATACAAGAAAAGGAAAGATTAAAATATAGATCTACTTATTTACATATGTTACAGCTACATTTGTCTCCATTCCAGGCTTTTATGCCTTTCTTAAATCTGAATACGTTTTCAGCACTCTTTATTGTATCAGGCATGGCATTCCAGAGGATGCCTCCTCGGAAGGCTAAAGAATTTATGCCAAAAGATATCGTTTTGGTATACGGAATTTGTAGCGTGTTTTTGATCCGTAGATCATACGTCAGTTCCCTCTGCACGAAAAATTCTCCCATAAATGATAGACTTTCATGATTTAATGATTTATATATCTCTGTCATTAATTCCTGTAAATTTTTCGCATGGATTGCTATTTCATTGTTCTTGGTAAGGAGGCATTCAAAAGTGGATTCATAATCACCAAGCAGTGCACGTAGTGCATGTTTATGCACTCGGTTTATCTCCTTATTACATCGCTTTCCACAGAAAATCCAAATCAGAGGACAGTAGTTGAAATTTGACAGCAGAAAGGAGTTGTATAGCAATTTTGCCTTGTCTGGATCTAGCATTTTAGCTACCCTAGAAAATGCTGTCACATTTTTATTCACCTTTTGGCACAGGGTTTTGACATGTTGGTCAAATTTAAGACCAGTATCGATTGTAATGCCTAGAAGTTTTACACTGGCTGATGGGCATACAGTGGCTCCATTTATCTCCATGCATATTTTATCACTACGTTTGGTACTGAGGAGCATCATCTGGAATTTAGATGGATTGGCCACCAGCCTGTTTGATTCAAACCATTCTAGCACTTGCCATAGATCCTCTTCCAGGTCAATGATAATTCCATCCAAATTAGTGCCACAAGAGTAAATGGCATTGTCGTCTGCAAAGTTGCAAATCTCAGTATTTTGGATGAAGTAAATCAAATCATTGACGTATATGTTAAATAGCAAAGGACCCAGAACAGAACCTTGGGGCACACCTGATACAATATCGAGCCAGTCGGTGAAGGTTGACCCAATTTTCACTCGTTGTTTTCTACCGGAGAGATAGCTATTTATAAATCTGAGGCATTTCATGCCAAAGCCATAGGCCTCTAGCTTTGCTATCAGGAGATCATAAGGTAGGCAATCAGAAGCGTTAGACAGATCCATAAGTAACACACCAACGACGCCCCCATCATCCAGGCATTTGCAACATTTTTCAATTAATCTAAAGAGGGCATGTTGAGCACTGTGCCCCTCTCTGAAGCCACAAAGTAGCCTAGAAATCTTTGTCTTTGCAAAAGGAGTCATCTGTTGTGAGATTTGTCTCTCAAATACTTTTGAGAGTGTAGAAAGTACACTTATTGGCCTGTAGTTCTTCTTGTTAGTTCCATCATCATTTTTAAAGATAGGCGAGACATCAGCCTTCTTTAATTTGCCCGGAAATTCACAGATTTCAATTGATTTGTTCATATGATGGGTGATTTCCTGATACCAAATATCTGAGACCACTTTCAATGAGCTGATCGGTACTTCACCGCTGGTCTTTTTTGTTTTATCAAGCTGATTGATTTCATTCCAAACCGAAATTGGGTTGATGTGGGAAAATTCAAATTTATCCTCCTCCGCAAGATGGCCAACATTTTGTTTGATCATTTGAATGCTAGGATGGTGCTGGTACTTATTTGTCGCTTGTAGCACTGGATCTTCGTGAGTCACATCCTCGTGAGTGCTGATCGTTTCTTTGGGAAGATTCAGAGTATCAGTGATATTAACAAAATACGAGTTAAAACACTCTCCTATCATTTTATCATCATGGAGGATGTGACCATCCTCGACTGAAACAATTTTTTCGTTGGTATTTACTCCACCTTTCGTGAAGATTGGTTTGAAAGTTTTCCAAAATTTTTTACTGTTTCCAATTTCGGTGGGATCAATATTTGCATAGAATTCTTTTTGGCATGTCTATTCATCTTAACAACGAGGTTCCTTTGAGATTTGTAATTCCCAATGTCCCTATCAGTTTGTGTCCTATTAGCAATGGTTTTAAGTCTAGTTCGTTTCATCATTGCCTTCCTTAGATTTTTTGTCACATGAGGTTTATTATTTCCGCGAACAAGGACTGATTTATAGGGAGCATGCTTCTGCAGTGTTTTTGCAAATGTTGCCTCAAAGTCACCTAAGTTTTCATGCTTTGAATTAGATAAATTTCGAGCCAAGTCGATTCTAAAGTTTGGTTCAGAGAATTTCTTGTAATCTCTAAAGTTGATTTTCTCTGGTGGAAGTTTGACATAGGTTGTTTTGAGTATTGCATAGATCAGATGATGGAAATCGCTAAATCCTGTCTCAAAGGTTTGAGACCCAAAGAAGCTATGTTTATTGTTCGTTAGCATCAGATCAATACATCTACCCTTAACAGATTTAAAACAAGTTGGAGTTTTGATCATGCTGTATAAAGGTTGATGAAAAATAACATGGCTCAGTTTGAGGTCCAAGGTTCAGACATTATTAAGAGGCCAATGATTTTAGTGCGAGGCTGTAGACTGATTGCGTTAGTGGTAATGATTTTGATTGCAAGTTATGATTCAAAGAATGATTGCTTTGGCCTTCGCAGTTTGCGTGATCAATGACACATTGTTGTAGTAGGAAAAAAGAATATTTGGCAATTAGGAAGTGAGTTCCTTACTATGGCAAATATTCTTTTTTCTTTACTCCGCACTAGTGATTGTGTATTTTTGCCATATTTTATTTTAATTCCCAACTATAATTGCTCCTCATACCACTGTAAGAAACCGAGTGTGATAGTCTACACTTTAGGCCCACGACATGTCAACATTTGATACTCGACATCACCAATAATATGAAACCACTGGTCTTCTTCCGCCTTGGCCTGTATTTTCAGCTTTGTGACTATTGTCATGCAAGAATGCTTTCATGGTACCTCATTGTGACCCTTGACTAAGCAATTCTTGAAGATATCCAAAACGATGCAATTATTGTTTTGTCAAAAGAAGATCATTAAAGCATGTAAGTGTCATAATTGCACTGACCTTGTGGTTGTGCACACTCCTCAGGAAGCATTTTTTTTCCTTGATTATTTTTAAGCCCTCTAAAAATCCTTTTGTTCTGCTGCAGACTTTGTTGCCGTTTTGCCGTTTTGAGGAAGTGACCTACCCTTGTCCATCCTTGTATGGAAATTGGAAATAGTTGATGTCATAACAATAAGTCTCTGTGCGTTCATATCATTCCTGCTGTCATGAAACAATCCAATTTTTGCTTGAAAGGTAGAAATACAATTGTTGCAAAGGCCCAAGGATTCATCTGTCAGCCACCCAGAACTTTGCCAGGGGGATTCCTCCAAAGACAAATTTTGTTTGACAGAAGACAATTGAATGAAAAAGCGGAGAAACTACTGTTTTGTTTGGCTATTGCAATAATTCTTGATAATGGTTTCTGCCTCTGCCTCAATCGAAACTGCAGTGTTAACAAGTGATTCCGGTGCATGATGCTGATGAAAATCAATTGTTTCTATTAGAAGTTAGAATGCACTTATTTTTTATAAGAAACTAAGAACTTGGGCCAGTACGGAAAGTTTCTTAAAATCATCAGATTTTGAGCACCAAAAGTTTCCATAGCAGTCTTCATGCTCAGTACCTGTTCCTTCACAAACATTCCAAAGCAATGTTCTTTGAAGCATTTCCAATGTTTAGAGGGGGGTTAGACAGGACAGTACTGTGGCCAAACATTTCAGAGTTTAGTACTCATCATTTCTTACGATTTTGTCAAAGGTCATTTGCCAAGGTTAAGAAACTCTGTCTATAAACAGTCAAATGCTCTTCCTGTTTTCCTGCAGCGAAGTGCTGTCTTTGGCGCAAACTTCAAAGTAAAAAAAGCAACCACTCTTTGAATCATAAACTGCAATCAAAATCATGATCACGATATCACCACCATCGCGATCAGCCTGAAGCCTCGCATTGAACTCAGTAGCCTCTTAATGATATTTGAACCTTTGACCTCAAACTGAGCCATGTTATCTTTCATCAACGCTGGATAAATTGCGATTTTCCAGGAAATCAGTCATCACAGGAGCTCCATGTTAAAATCGCCAAACATCAACACGTTGTCTATCGATTTGGAATAGAAATCAATCACCCTTTCCATGTTGTCTTGGAAAACATATTCATTTTGACACGGTGGTCGGTAGATCGGTAGCAATAACCATTTAGTCTTCCTTAAATTTAACTCAATTGGGATTGCTTGGATGTCACTTGGGAGAGTTATACCATCTAGTTTCCTCGAAGGTATACTTTCATTCACAAACACCAGCATACCACCTGAGCTTCCAGAAATTTCCAATCTATAGGGCTTTTTGAATCCCGGTATTGAAAATTGTGCATCTTGAAAAGATCCATCAAGTTTTGTTTCAGCAAATACTAGAACATCCACGTTATCCTTTATGAGATGCACAAAATATGCACAAAATTATCAAATTTGTGCCTGACAGAATTGATGTTGATATAGCTTACGATTATGTTCTTTGGATACTGTACCCTCAGATGTCTGATCTTTTCAAATGGATCACAGTGATCGTTGTCCTCAAGCAGATGTCTAGATTGGCCTATTTTTACTTTTTTGGGGGTGGCCGAAATTTCCTGTTTTCTTTCATATGGTTTGCAATGGCTATTGCTACCTAGTAAGGCAACTGAGTCTAGTTTCGATAATTCATGCAGCATATTACTGCATAATTTATCAAAGAAAGATCTAAAGTTTCTTGCTAAAAAGCTTTACCTTCCTTGTTTGGGTGTAATCGCTTAACGCCAAGGCACGTTATGTCAAAGTTGCTATTATCTCTGGTCTCCAGACCCTCTGTTTTACAGAACTCTTTTAGTTCTGCGTTTAAGGCAATGATCTTTTCTTTTCTTCCTCCTCCATCGTCCCGTATCACTGGCAGTGAGATGACTAACTTTGTTGCAGGTGCTTCGGTCTCTGCAATTTCCTTAAAACATTGCACAGTCTTAACATCATTTGTTATGTCATTCGTTGCTGCATGGATTATCAGGACATCTGGATTTCGGCGAACTGTTGGCTTAATGTGGTCCAGGATGTCTTGCGATGTTGCCCCAGGGTGAGCCTTAACTTTTATTCGATGTTGTTTGTCCAGGCCATGTTCAGTGATTCCATTCAGCATTGAGTCACCAACAATTACGACACTTGGCTTACTTTTCTTTGTGACAGTTCATGTTTTGAGCTGGCCTTTGTCTTCACTGTCACCATGGTTACTTTCAGATGTCTTAGCATTTGCTCCCTCGGCGACTCCACAACTGATGTTTTCTTGCCTCATTGGAGATGATTTTGCAAGCTCCCTTTTGTCATTTACTTTGTTATCTTTGTCCTTTTGTGTGATTTCCTTGTTGCTGATCTGGTTCTTAATAGAGTGACTTTCATCTGTTCTGGTCGTTTCATTTGGGACTGTTCTTTCCCCTGTTTCTGTTTTTTCTGAGGCATTTTCTCGTCCCTTGTGGGTCATTTGCTGCACTTGAGTCTGCAGTTGGTTGTTTATTAGTAATTTATCAATGGTTGCCTGCTTTTGGTCTAACTGCCTTTCCAACAACAAAATACGGGCTTCCAGACTCTTTATGAATGCCTTTTCATAATTTGGGGTTACCAGGGGAGGGGGTAGGCCAGGTGAATGCGCCTTTTCTTGATTTGCCTTGATCAATAATATCTCTGAATGGACACCTTGTCCATCCCAACCAAATCAGTCGCTGCATTCTCCCAAAATATCATTAAAATATTGGCCATCATGTCTTTTCCCAATTGCTTTGATAGCAGTAGTGATACTTGATATAAGATCTTTGTCTCTTTCTCGGTTTCATCCATGTTTTACGACCAAATTCATCGGAGCACCAAGTAACACGTCCTCTCTCGAGCTCAACAACGACATGCAATCATAAAGAAACGTTGTAAAGAAGTGTTGAATACGTCGTAAAGAAACTTTGTAGTCTTTCTTAGAGAGTCCTCAACATGCGCAAAAAGAAACATGATTTACTCGTCAAAAATGTGTTTTATGCAATGTGCTGTTTCGACTGTCACATAGTTACTGTGCAGGAAGCTTTATTGCCGAAAAACTGTTTTCTCATAGGTAAGTTTCTCCTTTGTTGCACTGTGATAAGATACCGTTTGAAGCCCATGCATGCCCAGTTAACGACAGGCCTCAACAAAACCAAGTAGCGTGCTAGCAGTGCTACCAGGAAGGCAGCTGAAATGCTCAAGTTTCCCACGAAGGAAGAAGGAAAAATGAAATGGAAGAAAATGGAAAAGAAGGGAAAGAAGTGAAGAAAGGGAACGAGAGGATGGAGACATAGAAGGACAAGGGATAGAATGTCACCACATGCAGGGAAAGAGGAATAAAGTGTGTAAGAAAAAAAAAATGCAAATGATCTTTCACAAGACCTGCATAATTATCCTGATTTTTCAACATTGCCTGTGCTGCTAAAATCCACATTCTCTCTGCTCCGATCATTTCGTCTCTACCAAGTTCTCCATTCTTTCTTTCTACTCCTTTCTGTTTTGCCCTAAGGTTATAGATGAACCTTCTCACATAAGCTGTAACTCTGTATAATTTGATTAGACTAGAAAACTTCTCTATTTCCATGATGCTTTCTACATTTGATGTTTCCTCAATACTCACTTTTAACACACATGATTTCTTCATATCCAAACTACTTTCTTCAGTCTCAAACTCAACTGGAGGTGTGGGAAATCCCTCCCCTAAGGTCCTAAGCCACCTGGGTCCATTCCACCACAATTCTGTTTCCATCAATCCATGGGCACCCACCCCTTTAGAGCCTACATCAGCAGGATTTTCAGCACTTTGGCAATAACCCCAATCTTCTTTTTTGCTCCATTTCAATATTTCATTCACTGTATGCTTCACAAAGACCTTCCATTCATTCCTATTGGCTATCCAACACAATACAGTTTTACTGTCTGAAAAGTATCTCACCTGATCTATTTCTACTTCTGCTAGTGCATTTCTAACTGTATCCATAAGTTGTGCTAATGTTCTCGCAGCCATTAGCTCTAGTCAAGGAATTGTCTGAGGATTCACTGGGGCAACTCTTGATTTTGAAGTCAATAACGTTACGTTAACTTTTCCCATACTCTCAGACACAAAATAAATAACTGCACAATATGCACTCTGACTCGCATCTGCAAATCCAACTAAGCTACATTTCACTGCTTCTTTTCCTAAACCATGAACACATCTAGGAATCTTGATTTCTTTCACCCTTTCCAGTTCATTCATCCAACCTTTCCATTTTTTACACCTTTCACCAGTCAATTCTTGGTTCCAGGGAACTTTATCAACACAGAGCTCCTGAAACAAAACTTTCAAACTCACCACAATGGGACTAATCACTCCCAAAGGGTCATACAAACTTGCAAGGATACTTAGAACATTCCTTTTCGTTGGAATCAATTCTCTCATTCGCTCTACAATCTTACTGAAGGAATGTATAAATTCATCACTGTCACAATCCCACAGCGTCCCTAAAACCTTTGCTTTTCCTGCAACCTCTGTGGGGCCTATCGTTTCCTTAACAAATGTCTGCTCTTCATTTTCCGTTTCTAAAGGTCCGTTTTCGTGTTCAGCCTTCCTCATTTCACATCGTATTCCATTAAATGAAATCCTAACTTTCAAAATATCATGCACATTCTCTTCCTTTCTAATCCTCATAGTCTCAAAATCCCATAATTTCTGCACAATCTTCCCAAGCTCTTTCAAATCATCATATTGCTTAGCATCTTCCTAAGCAATCACTGGTACGGCCAACAAAATTAACATTCACTTCTTTCACTTTCCTCGCACCTTTCATAGGCCCTGAGAGCACCCAGCCTGGTTTAGTTTCTACAGCCACAGGCTTATGGAGCTCCCCCCGTCTTGTACCCCCTACCTGGAAGCACCACAAGTAATCTGACCCAATCAAAATGTCTACTTCTAACTGCTCTTTACTTTTGCACACATCTGAAAACCATAGCCCTTTAAGATGACCAAATTCTGCCTTTCTGCGCTCGATATGCTCGTTTTTGATACTAGATATACTCTGTACTGCATATGCTTCCATCTTTACGCACTGTTTTCGATCTAATGATTCTATCTCTAACTCAAAAACTTCCTTTAACCCGCGATTGAATGCTGACTACCTGAGTCAAACAATACTCTTACTTTAACTGGTTTGCTGTTACCCTTGACTAATCCCTGTGCTGTCTGCAAAACTATACCTGTCTGCACTCCTACATGTAGTGTTGGACTCTGACTGGTTTCTATAACAGTAGCTTGATCCCCAGAATTCTTATTACAAATTCAAACATGATGTTTACCCTTACATACCGCACATATCAAATTAGAATTACAAGCTCCCGCCATGTGACCCTTACGCATGCAGACAAAACACCGGCCATGCTTACGAATCAACTGTTTACGCTCGTTCACATCCGTAATTTTGGTACAATCTTCATGTAAATGATTTCCTTTACGATATGCACAAAATAACGATTTCACCGTTTTTGTTGTCAATGTGCTGGCAGATATTGGCCTAGCATCGTTCTGATTTCCTGAAATGTTCGTCACAATCTTTTTCTCTAATTTTTGTCCCAAAATACTATGATGTTCTTCTCTTAATTCCACTTCAACATGCAAATAATCCAACAATTCATCAACTGTCCAAGTATTAAAATCCTTTCCTCTTGTTAACTGCAATCTTAGCTTTTCTTAACAATTGCAGGCACAATGATACTTTGTTAAGTAACCGGATCAACTGCCAACGCTTGCAGTCCCCTGTGATTGCATTCCACCAAATCATACAATTTGCGGAATCTTGCAGCGTCCCAATCATGAAACACATGCATCAACATGTGCTTGCTGAATCCTCCACAGCCAAATGGTAATTAGCTGCGGTAGTACGAAATCCCGCAATACATGGCTTTGCCAAATCCGTCACATAACGTCGCAAGTACGCAGATTTATCAATGTCCGCCACATCTGGATTTTTATGGACCGAACTTTCAAAAGTGTCCCAGAACTCTTGCCACTGCTCAGGTTTCCCCCTGAACTTCGACATCTCCAATTTTGGTAACCTGGCATAAACTTTATGCTGCAAAGTTTGCAAAACTGCTCCCATTTTCACGAAATTCACCAAGACTCGCAGCCGTGTCTTGCAATTCTCCATCTTCTTTCATCACTCGATCTAAGGAACGCAAGGCTGTCTTAATTTCCGATCTAATTCCTCCTGCATCACAAATCTCTTTCGCTAAGATGGCATCTCCATCTTCTTTTTCTCCAACTTCCCCAGTCAACACATCCAGTATTTCTCCATCTAAGACTTGAACCAACTCCAACTGTTCACTCAATTTTGACTTATACTGAAAGGGCAAGTCAAGGTTCTCTTTCAATTTTTCTTGATCGACACAATCTTTTGTAGCTTTCAACGTTTGCGTGATGAAAGCGCTATGTCCAGTCCTCTTCTTCAATTTCTTTTTCAGCTCTGCCATTCCTTCAGGCCGTCAGTTCTTCGATCTTCTCACATATCCGGCTCAAACGTACCACTATGTGGAAACTCTATCCACCTGCCCCAAGGCCTGAATACAGAGACTACAAGAAATATCTTAAGAGGACTGTATCTTTCTCAATTTTCCACTGGCGTAGAAGTACGCCCTACTTCCACTCGCTATGGAACAATCTCGCAAAACATTACTACGAGCTCAAAACTTATGACTCGCGATGCCACAGCAATGACCTCATGCTCATCAAGTCACACAACCTCTCAGTTTTAATAAACAAGCCCAAATTTGGTTAATTAGTTACCCAAAGTTAGCTCTCTTTTACGCAATGTATTTTCCCCAAAATGATACCACTAATGCGCTCCTCCACATGTGATAAAGTAGGGGAAGGAAGTGACAAATCTTTACAATTTTCACAGCAACAGGGCTCAGGTCTCCATGAGAAAAGTGTTATAAGGATATCCATTCTCCCCAGATTGCTAAAAAATTAGAAACTCCACTACCAGCAAAATCAGCTCAAGAAACTTTGTTTTTGCTGAGGAGATCTTTCGCACATTCACCCTTCACTTCCCTTCACTTCCTCCTGAAAAAACCTACATTCACAAGGGAAGAGAAAGTAGACTTAAATCATTTCAAGCGGAATTCCCAACATTTGAATTTGAGCTTGTTTGAAGCAATATTTATGCAAAACCAAGTTGAATAAACTGTCAAACTCATACTCAGGTGTTGAGGTATTCGTCACAAACAGGCACCAGACGATGGTACGATAGTGGCATTGGGCAACAGGGCCATTGGGCCATTGATTTGTAAAACCCCAATATCTCCTCCGACTTCTCCCTAAATTCAAAAGAAATTTCCAGTTTCCATACGATTCCTGATCTAAGGAGAGGAAGATTTCTTCCTAGGATACCAATTAGCAACAAAAACCCCTTTTGAATGTAAAACAGCGAGTTTTGAAATGATAACAAAGCAGTTGCAAAAAGCAATGCTAGGGTCTGAGAACATTTCCAAGCAATTGCCTTGTTCTTGGTCTGGAACTTAACCTCTCGTGTTTTATATCTTGATATCTGTCTGTCGGGTTATAATATCTATTCAATTTCTCAGGCTTTGATATTCAATATCTGGGATCTTAACATCTGGCATCATAATTTCTTGGATCTTACTTTCTCGGATCTTCAATCTTGGACCTGGAATCTTAACCCTATCTGACCTGGGGGGTGGATTTCGCCCCCCCTCGTACGTTTTCATTTATACGTTTTTCCATGTTTGCTGGATGCTTCTGATATTTAGCAAGTTTAAGTGTAACTAACATCATATAGCAATGAAATGGTAACAACTTTGATGTTCTATTTTTAGCCTTGTCTCCATGGTAACCAAGTTTTCGTGCACCACTCTGCGAAAAATATACACTTTATCTCTCTTAATCCTTTTTGTTTGGTCCAATTAAGTCTAGATTATGAATTTACATCTATTTTGATCTATAAATTTCATTCCTACACAAAAGTTAAAGTTTTACGACCTTTTAACACACTTTCATTTTTATGACGTCATATGACGTCACCACATTAATCATGCTCTAGCAACAACAACAACAATGCTAATTATGCTATTGTTTCAAAAATTTATTGTTTATGTAATGAACAACCTTTGTGCCAAATTTGGTTGCCATATCTCAAGCAACAACAGAGATAAACAGGGGGGGCGGAATCCCCCCCAGGAATTGAGTGTTTGAAATCACCCAAGTCAGATAGGGTTAAATTATGACATCCCCTTTCTTTAGCTTTTTTTGGTACAGGGGTTGCTCTCTCCTCAATTAGTTTACCTCCTCAAGAAATTCCTTACTTACAAATTCCCTTTAAATTAGTTAATCTCTCCTTGTATACTATTACATCATTTTGTTGTTTTGATGTTGTAGTCATTAATGTTGTTTGTAGTTGTTGTTAGAGGGTATCAGTATTTTTGGAATTTTAGAATGAAAACTTGAACTTGAATCAGAAAAAATCATTCTTTGAAATCGGACTTTTAAAATAGCTGGTAGGTAAGATATCAATACAAGTATTGACAGAAATCCAACTCAAGACAACACTGTAGCAATTTGTTTTACAGTCTTGGTTGAGTTTAAACACTGTGGTAGCATTTTGAAGTCCGTCTTCGTTTCGCAGATTGAGTGGGTCATTCTGCAAAGCGAAGGCATGTTCCAAATGGCCATTGTACAATCCATGCAGTGGAATAATTGTTTCCCGGTGCCTATTTGAAGAAACACAGCAACTTTTAACCATCTTTGTTGAGTGTAAACACTTTTGTAGCATTCTTGAGCCTTTCTTCGTTTTGCAGATTGAGTGAGTGGGTCATTCTGCAAAACGAAGACCAACAATAAAAGCACTTAATTTGCTTGATTTACGCTTGTTCATCAAACAACTTGCCAGAGAAAGGTCTCTTTTGCACTGGATGTTGAAAATCTACTCTGTATTGAATTTTTGCTGCATGCATCTTCGTCTTCGTTTTCTATCTTCAGTCTTTGGTCCTCGGTTTTTCTTTTATAAACATAAGGTGGATGACTAGGCCCTGGCAGTGAATCTCTTGTGGCAGCAGCTCTTTCAGCATCATCCAGCTCCTTTTGATTTCATTTCCTTTTTCTGCTGTCTGCTAAGTAATCATATGCGCTGGGATGAACCATCTCAAAGATAAATAACTTGCCAAGCTGCAGTGAAAACTTTGATCAAGAACAAATGCAGCGCACTTATTCAGGCCTTTGGTTGTGTGCAGGAAACCAGTGATCACATATGACATGACAATAGATGATTAATTCTCCTAAACTATAACAATCCAGAGTTATCCCACAGCAAAACGACAATTTCAAAGCGCAATTACATGGAAACTATAAACCATTCACAAACAATTCTTTACAATCATTTTGATCACCCTGAATTACCCTTGTTTCGCTCCACATGAAATTATCCTGGAATTCCCCTTTAATCAGGCTCTGGTCTAATGTTAATAATGGCAATCTCAGTAAGAAAAGTTAAATATACAAAAAAAAGTTAATAGTCCTCTGCAAGTATGTCAAAAAGTCAACAATGTACAGACACCAAGTAAAGCAAATGGCTGATCATCAACCGTGAACCATGACACTCTTCACTTCTGTTTGTGTGCTCCCTTTGTATTTCCTTCAACTGGTGCAATGCTTCTTTGCATTCTAATTGTATTTGCATTGTATCCAAATGTGGAAGGCTTGTCGTTCCTTCTACTAAAGCTTCTTCGTTGTCCAAAATATTCTTTTACAACATCCTAGTGAAACTTCTCTGTCAAAACAAACTCCATTCCACTGGAAATCCGCTAAAATTAAAGTATTCCACTAATAAAGTGTGCATGTCTGTAAAGAGAAGGGGGTATCTGAAGTTAGTGGCCCAATTCCGCTATCTCTAACGAAATGGATTTGTGAATGGCTCCTCATTTAGTGTTTTCAGTTCATGACCAATGCTTTATATGTGAGAGAGAAGGCTGAGAGGTTTGTTTCATGATGTAGGTAGAGTTGTTCAGCATTGATGCACAAAAAATTAATTTTGTAGGAGAAGAAACTCACAGACATCTTGTTCACTAAAGCACTTAGAGGCTGCAAAAGAGGAGTGTTTCTAATCTCCGAGCCCTCAAGCCTTGAGCCTTGGAGCCTCGAGCCTTCGGGCCTTGTACTTCGAGCCTCGAGCCCTCAAGCCTTAGGTTCATACTTCGAGCCTCGAGCCCTTGAGCCTTCGGGTTATATTTTTAGCTACAGGCTTTCATCTTTGAGGTTCAACTTTTTGCAAGCATCAAGGATTCAAGTTTCAAGGATTCTTTTTGCAAAGATCAATTAGTACTCAAGTTCAAAGCACTAGCTAAGGTCCATGTGAATTTGTAAAATTGCCACATCATATGTTTTTCTCAAGGACCGAACAGGCCCAATTTCAAAGAATGTGCTACACAGAAAATACTTCAGGAAAGTGCTTCATGTGTATGTGAGAGATCTATCACTACTAGCAAATTACTAGCAAATAACTTGACAATCTGGCTTTTGTACCTGAAGTTACAGTTCATGGTACTTCTATCATTTGCTTGTAATGGTTTTATTGCATGTAGCGGGAAGGTTGCATGTAAAAGTTTTAATGGGAGACTAATTGAGATCTAAATTTTCCAATTAATTGGCATGCATTCCTCCATGCCAATGAAATTCTCATGCCATTCACCATAGTCTCAACTTAAATGTTACTGTTAAAATTTTTGAAATTCATGTGCACCGTTTGTTAAATAATGTTGCCTCTTTTTTTATTTCATTCTGAAACGTAAAGGCATCAAGGCTTGAAATGCAAGGCTCGAGGCTCGAAATACAAGGCTCGAGGCTCGAAGGCTTGAGGCTCGAAATACAAGGCTCGAAGGCTCAAAGGCTTGAGGCTCGAGGGCTCGAGGCTCAAAGTACAAGGGTCAAAGGCTCGAGGGCTCAAGGCTCGACATATAGAATACTCGCAAAAGAGAGCTTTATGTCAATTCCTTCCATGTAATTATAACGGCAAAGTAAATTGTATCATTTTCCGTTTTCACAGAACAAAAATCAATGAAGTGCATAAAGAGATTAATAGTACAGAAAGAGCTGAAGAAGGAAGTGAAGGTGGCAAAACATGGCAATAAAGAAAGCTGGAAGGAGGGGACAGTGGAATTTCTCCTTGTTGGATGACTTTGTTGACATAATTGTCAACAATGAGAATTATAAGAAGAGGCTTACATTCCAAAATACAAAATACCAACAAAATGGAGTGCTTTATAATAGTATTCTGCAGGAACCAAAAAGAACAGCTGCTGCCAGAGGTGATGTTGTAGAATTCACTGTTAGCCAGCTGCACAATAAATTCAAGAAATGTGTTGGTAACTGTAAGAAAGCAGCCCTAATGATCAAGACAGCTACTGGGGGAAAGCGATTTCCGAATGAAAGAGGGTTTGGAGTTTGGTTTGACCATCTGTTCGCACTGATAAAGACGAAAGGTTCATGCAACCCTGACAAAGTGTTGATACTGATGTGCAAGAGAGAGATTTTGTCCCAGTTCGTTCAAAGGAGAGTGCCAAGAGAAAGAAGAAGAATGATTCCTCGTCAGATGTTGTTCAGCTTGTGAAGAGCGTTGTTGAAAGGGAGCCAAAGAAAGATCTGATAGAGCTGATGAGGGAAGAAATGAGACAGAGCAGGGAGCATGAATTAAGGCTTTATCAACACATGTTCAACTCAGTTAAAACAAGTAGTTTCGCACCACCAAGGCTATGTCCTGACATTTCATCATCATTTCGGCCAAATCCTTATTACCAAAGTAATAGTGCCCCTATTGGATCATTTAGCAATGCAGTCAATCAAGCAATGCCTGGATTCAATTACGAGCAACCACAGTTCTTCCCAGGTCCAATTTCTTTTTCATCACCACATTTGCAAGACTCTTCAGATAGTTCAAAGAATTATGAATCATTGTAAAACAAATATAATTGCTGATGATATTAATCAATGGATGAAAGGCTTCAAACAGAACAGGAATTTTCATAAATACCGTAACATTGTGACATTTTAGTTTGCATCTTATATCTTAACCCTATGAAGCCTGGGGGGGGCTGAATCAGCCCCCCCCCCCGTAGTGGTTTTTTGCATGTAGATTTTTACCAAGTGCACTTACAACACTGAAACTTTCTGACTTTTAGTCTTTATCCTTGTTACAATGTAAAATTAATTTTTTGAAAAAATCAAATTCATTCCAGGGGGTAAACGCGACCAGTTTTCAAGAGATGTATGTGTAAAATTTTGAATAATTCCTAATAAAATCTACAGCTAATGTGATAAAATGATGAAAAGATAGCAACACGTACTACTTTTGATGCTCTATCCAACAAATTAGCTAATTTTTAATTTGAACGTATGGTTTTCGGATTTTGGCACTACGCATGCGCGCATTCTTTGCATTCCTGTGTGATGACGTCATCACTTTTTGCTAATTTTTCTTCGCAGAGCAAACACTATTTAGACATAGAATACAGTGAAATTGGACTGATGTCCTTAATGCTTTTTGTTTTCCCACAATCAACGATTGAAAATTTTTAGTACTGAACCCTATTGACTTTGAAAATTGAATAATGTGACGTCATGGAAAGGTCATGTGACATGTCTAAAAAAAGATTTCATTTTTGGGTTCATCATAAGTTGTTCTATACGCATGCAAAGTTTAAAGGCTCTAGGTTGTCCAGAACAGAAGTAAATTAGGGGGCGAATCAGCCCCCCCTAGGCTTCCTAGAGCATCAAATACCCTAGGCCTGATAGGGTTAAGAAGGACTATGACAACAAATTAAAGGAATTTGGACTAGGTGACCCATTAAATATTGAGAAGGAGGAAAGGATAGACAATATAATGCTATGGCCGAAAGTAAATGTGGGAAATATCTTTTAATACTGGGTGTCTCAAAAAAGTACCCCCTTTTGACTGGAAATAGGAACGAAGGGATAAGATATCATTACTCTCCAAGTAGTTAGCTAAATTTATCAATCTTCAACTTAGATTCACATACCTTGCATTTAAGAATCGTCCACCAAACACCAGAGATACAAGCTTGCAAACACAAAATTTACAGTGCACCCAAAACCAGAGGTTTTATAAAAGGGCCTAGCCATGATTTGTATTAAGGATCTTTTCCAAAGCACCTGTAAACTTTAACTTTCAGTTTTTCGCCTTTGAAAAGAATAAAAAAGACTCGCGGAAATCGCCCTGATTAAACAAATATAACAAAAATGTGGTAAGAATGATGAAGTCGTGCAACATCTCCCAAATGAGCATGCATGTGTTCCTTTTCTTCTCCTTTGAAACTTGGAGTGGAATCCAATGCACAGATTGATTCCTCGAAGGAAAAACTATTCGTAGAACAATTGAAGCATTTCAAGGTATAATTATTTTCAATGGAGAAAGCAAAAGGTCAAAGTCGAAGTTCCTGTGCAACATGCCTGTCATAGCAAATCATGGCTAGGCCCTTTTACAAAACCTCTGGTTTCGGGTGCACTGTAAATTTTGACTTTGCAAGCTTGTATCTCCAGTGTCTGGTGGCCAATTTTTAAATGCAAGGTATGTGAATCTAAGATGAAGGTTGATCAATTTAGCTTTCCACTCGGAGAGTAATGATATCTTATCCTTTTGTTCCTACTTCCAGTCAAAAGGGGGTATTTTTTGAGACACCCGGTACACCCTAAGCACCAGGGATTTTGACTCAGATTACATTGGAAAATACAAAGATCAGAAGGCGTACGCCTATTTTGACAGCGGATTTGTTGGTGAGATTTTCATACATAAACCTGGCACATCCCGTAATGTTAAGTTGGTATACTGTGATGGAGCCTCCATGTCAATACATGAGACAAAAGAATTATGGATTGCCATTAAAGATGACACAGTCATCACTAGCTGGTGTTCTTGCATGGCTAGTAGCAGTGCATGCTGCAATCATGTAATTGCTACACTCTATAAGATTGAGTATGCCACTACTCATGGGTATGATGACCCAGCATGCACTTCCTTCCCTTGTAAGTGGAACCAATCCACAAAGAAAGAAGTCACACCAAGAAGAATAACAGAGATAGTAGTAAGAAAGAAGACAAGAACAAAAATTAATGAAATGGAAAATGGTCCAAGAAGAATGACGTTTGGAAGCTTTGCAGGAAGTTGATCAAAGACGGCCTGCTCACCGCCAGAAAACGGATGAAGACGTTTCGAGCTTACTTCCAAATCTTTGGAAAGCAAATCAAAGCTCTGTTCTTTTCAAATCAATTCAAGGCACTGGAAACTTAAGTAATACAACACATGATGTGCTTGAAATTGCCACCAAGGTAATAACAAGATGTGAAAGCAAAACTGACAAGGAAAAAAAGAGAATTTTACGAGGAACTCTGCATCACTGAAAATGGGAAAAGAAGAATTGAAATATCTACTCGTGGTCAAGCTGATTCTCAAACATGGACAAATGCCAGAAGGGGACGGATTACAGCTTCTGTCCATCATGATGTTTTCACAAAAGTGAATTCCCTTGCAGGAAAAAGGGTTCCTCTTTTTCCAAAAATGACACCCTTGATTTCAAAGCTCATCTACAGAGATAACAACCTTGATTCTAATCCAGCAATATTTTGGGGATGACAGCAAGAGCAAAATGTACTTAAGTCTTTTTATTCTGTTGAGGCATGCAACCATCAGGACTTTAAACTCCAAAGCAGTAGACTGTATGTTGATAGAACCCATCCATATATTGGTGCATCCCCAGATGGAATCATGTATTGCAAGTGCCATCAAAAAAGTGTGATAGAGATTAAGTGCTCATACAGCATTAAAGATGAAACAATTCAGGATGGTGTGGGAAAACGTAACTCTCTGACTGTTTTAGACAATGAAATAATGTTGTAGAAGTCTCACAAATATTACACTCAGATTCAGATTACAATCAGTCACACAGAGCTTATGATAATAATGTTTCTGCTCTTGGACATAGGAAAGGTATGGCAATTGCGTCTCTGAATGTGAATAGCCTCTTGCTACATATTGACGAGATCCGTACTCTTGTTAAGGATCTTGGGATACATATTTTGGCTATTAACGAGACTAAACTCGATGGTACCATCGATGATGCTCTCGTAAGTATTGACGGCTATTCCATTAAGAGACGTGATCGCAATCGTAATGGTGGTGGCGTTGCACTATATGTTAAAGATTCGATTGTTGATAAATGCTCTATCCGTGTAGACCTTCCAGAATCGTCCTTAGAGCCTTTATGCTTGGAAGTTAAGCCTTTTCGATCTGCCCCCTTCCTTGTTTTTGCTTGGTATCGTCCCCCTGATGGGTGTGCTGATATTTTTCGTCAGCTAGAGGAATGTATGCAAGTTCTAGACAGTGAAAATAAAGAAATTATACTTTTAGGGGATACAAACTGTGATATCTTGCTTAATTACTCGGATGGGGATAGCTTGAATAGTAATCTTCCAACCCATTCGATGCGTATTCTAGAACTTTATGACCTTTTCGGCTTTCAACAGCTGATCAAACGAGGGACCAGGGAAACCTTGGAATCTTCCACCTTAATTGATCACATTGCCACAACTAACAAGTCAAATATAGTAACCCCTGGTGTGCATGAAACAAGTATCAGTGATCACTACATGGTATACTGTGTAAGAAAGTTCCGCGCGGCTTCGCAAAGACAGCACAAAAATATTACTACAAGACAACTGAAACACTTTGATCAAACTGAATTCATAAATGATTTGCTCCTTGTTGACTGGAACAGTATTGTCTCGAATGGAGATGACATTAACCTTATCGTGGAACAGTGGACCAAGATGTTTTCATTGATACTTGATAAGCATGCACCAGTACGTAATAGGCGTGTTTCCAAAAAGTTTAGTCCCTGGTTGACAAAAGACTTGAAGCAGTTGTCTGCTACTAGAGACAGGTTGAAAAAACAAGCCGTGCGTTCCAAATCCAAAATCCTGATGGAAGCTTACAGGCAGACGCGGAACAAAGTTAATAAGCTGAATACAGATTTGAAGCGAGAGTTTTTCACTAATAAAATTGCTTCGCACAATGGTGATTTAAAAAAGACTTGGAAGACCATCAATATGGTCCTTAACAAGAAATCGAAAACCACCCAGATCGCAGCACTTCAGGTTGATGGGAGGCAAATTTGTGATTGTATGGCTGAATCGATGAATGAATTTTTTCGTAGTATTGGCAATAGCCTTAGCGACAAGATACCTAAAACATCAAATCCACTTCTAGAGAATGAGTACTCGGTAAACCCACAAAATTTACGCTTTGAATTCGAAGCTATCAATGTGTCTCAGTTAGAGAGGGTTTTCGGCAAATTCAAAACATCTAAGGGATCTGGTGCTGATGGTATTGCTAATTATTTTCTTAAGATAGGCCTATCCGTTATCGCTGAATCACTTTGTGACATTTTTAATCTTTCAATCGCAACTGGTGTATTTCCAGATAGCTGGAAAATTGCAAGAGTGGCCCCTATTTTTAAAAGTGGTCAATCAAATGATCGTTCTAATTACAGACCGATCTCAGTGCTGCCGTTTCTGTCCAGGGTTTTCGAAAAGTTGATTTACAACCAACTTTATGACTACCTTGACAAAAACAGGCTTCTTTTTTCCAAGCAGTCTGGGTTTAGATCGCTGCACTCTGTTGTCACCTGTCTGCTTAACTGTACGAACGACTGGTACATTAACATGGATAAGGGTCAGTATACAGCGATGGTGTTCATAGACCTCAAAAAAGCTTTTGACACTGTTGATCATGAAATTCTTCTTAAAAAGCTGACAAAGTATGGTATCATAGGTCTTGAGAATACCTGGTTTGCTTCTTATCTGGAAAACAGAATGCAATTCTGCAGAGTTAATGGGGTTCCTTCAAACGTTAACAATATAAATTGTGGGGTGCCACAGGGCTCTTGTCTTGGTCCTCTTCTGTTTTTGATATATATCAATGATCTGCCATTTTCTCTTCAAAATAGTCAGGTTACCATGTATGCAGACGATACCACCATATCATATTCGTCCAATAACATCGATGATCTCAACGATAACCTAAACAGAGACTTGAACTGCCTGAAGCAGTGGCTTCAAGGAAATAAACTGTCTTTAAATGTTATTAAGACTCAAGCCATGGTTGTAGGATCTCGACCTAATCTTAAAAAGATCTCTGAAGGAAATGTTCAGTCCCCCTCCTTTGCTATAGGTGACTCGCAGATTGAGATTGTTGAGAAAACTAAGTATCTGGGAATTCAGCTAGATCAACACCTTGTTTGGGATGAGCACACTAGATTCTTGCGTGCTAAGGTCTCTCGTGCCATAGGGTTTTTAAAGTATGCCAAGACAATACTACCCCAAGAAACTCTTAGCCAAATATATAGAGGAATCGTAGAACCGCATTTCCGCTACTGTTGCTCTGTGTGGGGGAGCTGTGGGGAATCCAGAAGGCTTACACTGCAGAAGTTACGAGATCGGGCTGCCAGAATTGTAACAAACAGTAGCTATGATGCACCTGCTGATGCCCTTATACAACAGTTAAAGTGGCCAAATATCGCTGAAATCATAAAACGAGAGACAGCGACGATCGTTTACAAATCTTTAAATGGTCTTGCACCGACATATCTCTCAAATATCTTTTCGAAGAACTCATCACGGCGCACTGTCAAGTTGAGAAACTCGGAGACTGACCTACGCATTCCGCTTTATAAAACCAGTAATGGGCAAAAATCATTCTCATATCGTGGTGTACATTTGTGGAACAGCCTTGAACCTGAGGTTAAGCAAGCACCCTCTTTATATGCTTTTAAACATCGTCTTTAATTTGATCGTGGGTGGCGGGATGCGGTTGGATTGGACTGGGGTCAGTCGGATTCTTTGCCTGCCATGAGGTTCTGTAAATTGTGTCTTATTTCAGGGTGGGCATGGGGTCCGGTTTGCTCTGGTCCGGTCTGATTGTGTCCTGCCACTCACGATATGATGATTATGTAAATATTGATTTTAATTTTACTTTAAATTTGTAATTAGATTATTTAGTTTTCGTTTGTTAATATATTTTGCTTGTAAATTTTAGATTTTAAGTTTTTGCCACGGCCCCCTGAAAAGCGGCCTTTGCCGACGGGGTTACCGTGTATAAAGAATATAAAATGAAAATGAATGAATGAATAGATCATATCACAAATCATGCTCAGTGATTCTCTACGAGGATTTTTTGTTATTTGGATAAACAAGGACATTTTCATTGAGACCATTGAGAGGGATAAAGTACATTGGAATAAAGTGTACACAAATCTAGAAGTTTTCTTCCAGCAGTATGTTGCAAAAGTTCTGCTTGCAATCAAACCATTGGCGTTTTGTGCTTCTTGTGAAAAAGTCCTATTAGAGGAAAACAAAATAACAAAAGATGAAGCTAGAGAAAATCTGTTTGCTGTGATCAATGTAAGAGCTGGTACCACTACAAATGTCAATCAATTACACACATTGATGAAGAAATTAACTGGTTTTATCATAACTGTTTAACTGATATGCCTGAAAACCATTAAGCTTGATTTTGTGCTTTCAATTGATTTAGATTTTATTCGCAAAGTGGTTTTGAAAGATTAACAAGTGCAACAGGGCGGAATAGTCTTCTGATTGGCTGAAATAACCGGAAGTGGCGCCCTGTTGATTTTATGCAAATTACCCTCGCGCCATTACAAGTCAATGAAGGAAGCTGCGGCCGAGGGGTGCAGGGTTATTTGCCTCGGAGGCGTCCACAAGGTGCGTTCCAATGCAACAGTGACAGTTGGAAGTTTCACAGAGAAGGTCAATCCACAAAACTGTCGCTTGGATTTCTTGTTTTTCACCTTGATCAAAGGAAATCGATGTTTGAAAATGTTGGTTGTTATGGGCCTAGCTCCCACAACCAAATCAGATCATGAGCAATACTGAAGAGCAGGAATCGACCACTCCAGCTTGTTTTATCTGTTTCCTTTGCAGACCCTTCAAAATTTGATGATTGCAGTTTGATGTAACTTGTGATGGTGTACGTTTCAAGCAGGTCTATGTCGGTGCTAGATGCTAAATTAATTGATGTTTTACAAATGTTCTGAATCAAATGACTTCAAGATACAATAAGGACATAAAAATGCAGAAGTGTGGATTCACTGAATCATTCAGGATTCTCCAAGACTCTTAGTTTTGTTTAAAATGTCAAAAAGATTGCCATAGAAGACTAATTACGGAAGGATTCAAGCGAAAGACTGCTTATTCTTCAATGATCTTGACTTTAATCAGCAATTTATAGGACAAAATTTTTTCTTTAAGGCCCGCCATCTTGACCCTCTTTAAAACAGTGAAAATGGCGCGAAAATCTGTATTTGTCAGATGCAAACTTCAAAACAAATTTTCGTTGGGGAGGGGGGATCCTTTAGACTGATGCCTTTTCGTCCCTTGTTTCCCAGCGTTCCTTGGTCAAGAGGGACTAATAAAATTACTCTTAAATAGTGGGCCCACTTTAGGCCCGCGTAGGGTGGTTCCGTATTCACCAATCAAATCACTAGAATTCAGTTTTCAACCAATCAGGGGCTGCTATTCAGAATGTTGTTGTTGTTGCTCTTAAAGAACGGTTGAAGAAGCCTGGAGTTCTCGCAGATTCGATGGATCTATTTTGCTTCTACAGAGGAAGATTACTGTCTGAAAGGTAGGCATTTTGCGTGTTGTAGGTCAAGGCAACATCATTCTTTGTACTAAAAGTTTCCTTTTCAATGTTCGAGCTCTTTAAACCAGATTTTGAAGTGATTTTGTTGAGTGTACGAGAATTCCCACCTTTTTAGGCCATTTTGAAAAAGTGGGCCCATTATGTAACCGTAATATTATGAGTCCCTATTGACCAAGTGATATCAGCAAATCAAAGAATGCAGGGAAACAAGGGACGAAAAGGCATAAGTCTAGGGATCCTTTGCCCATTGCAGAAATGCCGAAGTTTAAAAAGGTGCGCTCAAATCCTCTGCATTTAGAATGGAAACCTGAGGCAGTGAAAGACTTGATGAAATTTGGTGGGCTGCAGCCTTTCATTAAGGCTTTTCAGAGTTTAGCTGCAGAGCTGGGTGGAAAATGCTCCACAATTTTTGGTGTAAATTGTTTGAAGACATGCAGGCAGAAAAAAAAATTTACGCAATATCTGGCCTTGGATGAAAACACAAGAATTTCTGCCAATAAGGTATATTTTATCATTATCAAAAACATAAGTGCATTATTTCAAAACATAGTAAAGCTTATTTCAAAACATAGTAAAGCAGACGCCCTTTCTCAATATTTTTCTTGTTTTCTGAAACTGTAAGGACTTGAGTGTCTCAAAATTTAAAAAAAGATACTCCAGATGATGAAAAATGTTTAGCAGATTATCAACCAACTAAAGTCTGTTTCAGTGTTGAAACTTTAATGTCAAGAAAGCCCCATATAAACTTTAAACGTATCAAGGTCATGGACTTCAACAGGCCAATGAGTGCATATAAATTTGTATGCCATTGATGTTGGTCATGCAAGGGGCTTTCTTTATGTACCTTTTAATTTTCCAGGTCTCAATGTCTCAGAAACAGACTTTTGTAGGTCTTTACTTTCAGTGACCATCCAAACATCAGTTTGACAGTGGTCTGCAATGTTACTGTATAAGAAATTCCATTAGCCAGGAAGCTGGAGTGGTTGCCACTGACATTACACAAGTTTCATGAATCCACATTTGTTGACCAAAAGCTACCCTTACTTAGTCAGGCAAAGATATTGGTAAAAATGGACTTTTTGGCAGGCAGATCCCCTAGATTTCATCTTCCCATAATGCTTTATGAGAAAGTCGTACCATGACTGCAGAGGCAGTGTTATCCTTAGCACTTTTAATTCAAAGGTATTAAAGTGAGAGAAGGTGATTCGTGTATCTCTTAAAAGGGGTGCAAGGGGGTTTCTTATCCATTATGGAAATGATAAATTCCTGCATTCCAACAATGAAAATGAGAAGATGCCATACCTTCTTGCAGAAAATCCAATACCCAGTTCACTTTTTGGGTCAAATCAAAAACCCCTTTGTACCCCTCTGTTAACTGTTATATCAAACTTAAATTAAACCGTTTAAGCACACCATGCATTTAGTAAAGCTTGTAGGGCATCTAGATGGTAGTCTGGAAGGTATATACAGTAATGTCCCACATATAAGAAACACATTTAAGAAACACAATTGATGTTCGCTTTATTTCTCTACCTGAGGACAGAGTTATTTGTTACATTAGCCAGATTCCAAAGATGACAAGGCCAACTATTCATCAATCTCCAATAAATTTTAATTAATGGATCTTATCCATTATTTGACAGTATTTGTCCTGTTAAAAACATGCAGGCCTATCTTTCTCGTTCATTCAAACTACGTGGTCCATTTGTTAACTTATTCATTAGTCACAAGGAACCACATCACCCAGTAACGGTGTCCACAATATCCCGGTGGGTTGAGGAAACACTAAAATTGGCTGGTATAAATACTGAAAATTTTTCCTCTCATTCAACAAGATCTGCTGCAGTATCAAAGGCAAAGAGCTTGGGTTTATCGATGACAGAGATTAACAGAGCCGCTGGTTGGTCTAATTCAAGGACTTTTGCACATCATTACAATAAACCTATTATAGATGTTCACTTTAGTACAACAGTACTTTCTGATGAATAGATTGAGTTTGGTGTTAATTCTGTGATTTATTGCTAAGCCTGTATTATTTCCTCGACTCAATCTGCCAGTCTTCTATGAAATCTCATGTAAATACCAGACAGAGGTCTGGGTTCTAGTATGGAAAATCATTACAAACTTAAGCAAACACTTACGTGTGCAGTTTGATTATGATTATTTTCCATACCTAGAACCAGAACGATGTGGGATTTATTTCAACCCCTTTTTCTTCGTAGGAAACCTCATTTTATTTACCATTGTAGGACTGGCAGCTGCTCCTGGTATGTCTTTTAATCAGGCCGAAGGTCACCGCATCGCTCATACAAATCCCACATCGTTCTGGTTCTAGGTATGGAAAAGAATCATAATTGAACTGCACACGTCAGTGTTTGTTTAACTTTTTAATCAATGTGGATTAACTACGATGCATCCATCAGTGGGTGGAACAACGAAACCAGTTCCATTCATGTACATGGGCTTTGATTCATTCAACTTAGAGAAAGAATATGAAGTCACGATCGCATGAGAAGAAAAAATCGACTTTACATGGGCTTGCCAAGGCAACAGAAGAATAATTCCAAAATCAATCTACCAAGTAGAAATGAAACCAACTCAGCCATACACAAACTACTTAGGATATGAAGGACCATGGTGTGAATGCAACAAGCAAGCCTACACAGTGTATGATTGGGATAAATGGGCATTTGGAAGACCGACGGCTGACACAGACCACAAGAGACAATTAGAAGTAAGACACAGTGCATTTGAAAAAGCACCAAGAAAATTGACCGTAGCAAAGCAAAGAAAATATAATTGACAGAGAGCTTCCTACTGGAAGCATGTATAATAAACGCTATCGCTTGAAACAGCATTAGATCATTAGTGTAATCAGAAAAAAAGAAGAAGCAAACCCGGGTCAAAGGTCAATCTGTTTCGGGTTACATGTCAACCACAGGGTAAGCATGATTGACAGTACAATAGTTAGTTGAATAGAAAAAGAATGAGGAAGCAAAACCATGTGTCTCATTGTGTTTGATATGCCATAAAGCGCTCGCGCGTAAACTTCGAGAATCCCTTCAAAATGTCTCAAGCACAGGTAGCTTCCCGATCGGAACAAGCTAAGCCTGGGAAATACAGACGATGGACGTTCACCGTGAACAAATACAACAAAGAAGAAAGCTGGAGATTGAACGAACTGCCAGATAGCAAATAAATAAAGCACATTGTAGTTGGCAGAGAAGTTGCACCAACAACAGGGACTCGATATTACCAAGCATACATCAAACTCTACAACACAAGAGTCTTCAGAGGAGTAGCAAGGTACCTCTTTCAAATATTCTACAAAGATCCAAACGTAGAAATCGCACACGGTACGCTCACAGACAACTACAACTACTGTATGAAAGAGGATGCACAACCATACGTGTTCTAGATCACCAAAGCAAACTCAAACACAAAGGTGGAGAAAGCAGAAGTCGGCGAGATGGCAGAGGTACTAGCAGAAAAGGGAACAGCACACGTAGTCTCCCAGTATGGCACCAACTACTACATCCAAAAGTCCTCAGTCGACAAAGCAGCAAATGCAATGAGAGCCTTCAAAACCGAGGAATGAATGAGATCATACTAGGAAAATTCCACACTCAGGGAATGGCAGCATGTAGCCAAAAAGCTCATCAAAATCCAAGGCAACCGCGAAATACTCTTCATAGTAGACGAAAGAGGGAACCAAGGCAAAACATGGCTAGGACAGTACCTATCACTAGTAGAGAACGGGTAAGTATTCAACAGCACCAACAAGGAAGACGTAGCGTACGCCCTTGACACAGAAAAAACACTATTCATATTCGACATAACAAGGTTGGTAGAATCAAGAATGAGCCTACAGGTGCTGGAAAACCTGAAAAACGGAGTCATCTTCAGCGGAAAGTACAAAAGCATGGTGAAGCGTGTAAACAACGCAAAAGTAGTCCTCTTCGCCAACAAAATGGACAAAAAAACTTCCACGAACTGAGCCTGGACAGATTCATGATACTCAAGCTACAGGACTTCATGCAACGCACACAGTACAAATTTGAGTTCTTTGACTCCAACGGCAACAAGTGCATCATACAAGATGCAAACGGCCTCAGCTGCAACCTGAAAACAATCGTGGCCACCATGGCGATGAGCAAGGAGAAAAGATGGAAGAGGAAATTCTGCCGATGGGCAGCCAAACTACCAAAATGGGGCTACGACGTCAAAAAGGTGTTCAGACTCACTCAATTCGGGTACGACGAAAGCTACCACTGCATGAAAAGGCCTCAGGACTTCGAAGATGAACAGCCGTCGCTCACATTAACGCAACAAGGTGTAGCAGACCCATTCAACTCATCAACGGAAAGCGAAGGAGGCAGCAGCAGCGACATAGACAACAGCAACTTGGAACCAGCACAGAAGCAACAAAAGTGCGACACAAGCACGCCAATACAAGAAAGAACCAGAATGGACTCCTTCATCATGATAGACAACAGCTTCTAATGGTTAAATAGTTAAATGCATGAATAAAAAAAGTAAAAAACCAGTAGTCACCTCTGCGTCAAACCTCTGCGTGGGCAAGCTGGCACAGGAACATGTGCCAAAAAGTTTCAACTCGGGCTCAGAACAAATGATGTCACGCTTGGCACAGGAACACGTGCTAGAAAGTTTCAACTCGGGCTCGGTACACACTACGTCACAGCAACAAAAGGTCCGTGACACACGTGCCAATCCAACACGCGAAACACGTGCAGTAGCAAAAATGTTCCAAAGAAAATCACAAGGTTCATGGCACAAGTGCCGAGCCAAAATGCGCAAAAAAGTGCGCAGTAGCAACAACAATGCTGTTGCAGAAGCATAAATGCTGTAATACTTGGCCATTTATTCACTTTCACATCAGCAGCCATGGGGAATGGACAACCAAAAGAAGACATATCTACACTAGAATACTCAAAAAATTCCTTCGAATACGCCCAAAACAACTTCAAGAACAAGTTCGAAGAAGGAATGACATGGATGGCAAAGGAAGATACCTGCCTGGCAGCAAACGACTCAGACGCCTGGGAGAACACAATGGCAAGACCAGACGACTACATGAGAGAACTAGTCAAAGAGATCAGCACAACACACAGTGAAAACGCAAGACAAGAGCTGCAACACACACCATACAAACAATGGCGCAAATTTTTCCAACCAAGGCAAGCCACAAATCCCGACATGCCAATGAAGTACTGGAGAAGAAAGTTGTACAGAGCATACCAAGGATGGGCAAGAATGCCATGTCCAATCATCGCAACAGCGCTTATGCAGAACTTATAAGACGTCGACTGGTGCGCAGAATGCCATACATCATCCAACTACTCAGAATGGCTGTATGGACACAATAGATTCCTGCACAAGAACACGGTAGTTGAACAAGGAAACACAATGAACACTGCGTACACAATGCCTTCAATGCGTGGAACAAAATCGACCAAAAGGGCATACCGGAAAAAGAGGACCCAGGACCCTCAACAGGACCAGGACCAGGACCAGGACCCAGAAGAGGACTCTAAGGAGGACCTTTACCAGAACCTTAGGGAGGGCTGTTGGGATTAAAATGTTTCTTCTTTTGTAACTTTCAAAAGTAGAGTTTTGGCATTGCACGTCACATTCACCATTGATTATGTGTTGTTTTAGGTGCGAATTCCTGTCATACATTCTTGATCCTAATAGATTTTTTAAAGCGTTTGAAATAATAGTTAGAGCATAAACAATTTAAGGAACTTGTAAGAAACCTTTGGCTGTAAAGATGACCCAGATTGTAGAAACTGATATCTGAGTTCCTTGCGTAATGCAAGGAGTTGCACAAAAGAATACAGCCTCAGATTCCTTACTAGGTTTCTATTTCAATTTGCGCTTCCATGTAATTAGCCTACGCATGGTTTGTAGATACCATGCTTCAGCTTTGCCCAAAAAATAAAACTTCCCGATCATAGACGTTTGACCGAGGGCATTGGGGGCACGTGCACCCCCAAGATTTTGCAATAAACAAAGAAGTGCCCTTTCTATTTTAGAAAATGCCTTTATTTTAGAAAATGTCCCCTTTTTCTTAGGAAAAAGTGCCCTCGAAGCGTCGTGCCCCCTAGTTTGAGGTGCTGCCTACATTCCTGATCCCGATAATATTTGGGGCAGTGAATGCATTGTAATTGAATGTGGAAATCGAAGGAGAAAAAGCATCCACCTCCAAAGCTTCAGCACTTGGGACCCTTGGCACACAAAGTATGTTTATCGGCTGGTGATCAAAGGTTAGCGTGAACTTGAAGAGATTCGCAGTGTTTTCGTGAGGATATTTTGTTGATATAACTGTCAATTAAATCTTAGGTAAAACATCATGTTTGACAAAAGATTAAAATACTGTCACACATAATCAACAATGTGTTTGCAAAAGATTCTGGACACAAACAACGTCCAGGACTGAATTTTGCAATCGGATGTCTTCATCAGAAGTCCTGTTGGTTTCTCAAGAAATCCTCCGCATCCTCTAGGAATTTCTTTATTTTCTCCTAGATGTTTGAATCCTTTGAGAGGAACTTATACTCCCCTGACTCAAAATGCAGAATTTAATCCTAGTGCAGTAGTCTGATGCTTCTCGGTAGAGATGTTTCTCTTACCAGGGTGCAAAATTTTGGAATGGCTTTTTTAAAAAGACTAAAATTACACAACTTTAAAAGATTTTATGAAAGCCATAAAATGATCATCTGTTCTCGAAGAATCAACGAAACCTCCCTTTTTGTAATCATATATCTTTTTGAAATTTCCTTTCAAGATTGTAATTCTGTTATCGAGTTTTATTTTGTTACGTTAATTTGATTGAATATTTTTTATTTTTTTTTAGCATGCCCCCCTGTAAATCAGTCCTCGACTGAGGGGCTACCATGGATAAAAAAGATGAAATAGAAAAAAAATAGTCGTTGCGTCCCTCATAGTGTCCCTGTGAATACATTTAGCCCGGTATGTGTTTCTCCGCGGGAAGGTTGCTTCTGCACTTCACAAGTCTATCGATCTTTTGTTCAGAATTGTAGAAGAACAATACACATATCTTTTATAAGAGACAGCTTATAAGAAATGGAAAACTCAGTTTTTTGCAAGTAAAGGAACAACCCTACCTGAAATTAAAAGCTATAAAATCTTTGTAAGTTGCAGTGCTAATTTTCCCAGGTTACCCAAAATTGTTTGGAGACTGTGCAGAAAAAGCAACTGTTTGGACATCATTCTGAGAGCAAATTATGTTCTTTAGTTGTTTTGAATCTTAATTTGGGAGAACTTTTAACAAAACTGAAAGATCTCTGCACTTCCGTCATAAAAGACATAAAAAATACGTAAGAAACTTTTGGTAACACAAAAGGCTCCCACATCTGGGAAACTGCTTACCAGCCTCGGACCTTAGTTTCTTATGAAAAAAAGTGCATTTGAACGTGTTAGTTAACTATGGCCGCATTCTTTTTGTCCCACCCCTTATATCACGCAAGAAACTCAAATATGAGTTTCTGTAATTTAGGACCTTTTTGACAGCCGAGGTTTCTTACAAGTTTCTTCGATTTCTTATGATCTCATTGTTATTTCAAATGCTTTTAAAGTATATATTAGGATCAAGGATGTATGACAGCAATTCGCACCCAAAACAATACATAATCAATGATTAATAATAGGTGTAATATGCCAAAACTCTACTTGTGAAAGTTACAAAAGAAGAGACACTTTAATCGCAACAGTCCTCCAAAGGGTCCTGGTAAATGTCCTCCTTAGAGTCCTCTTCCAGGTCCTCCATAGGGTCCTCTTCCGGGTCCTGGTCCTGGTGACGGTCCTGGGTCCTCTTTTTCCGGTATGCCGACCAAAAGCCGTTGGCAGGATGACATACAATCAAGGTCAGAAAAGAATACCTCATCAAGGTCTGTATCATTGATTTCAGTGAGATTGAGCAGTACGTCGTTGAGTATGGAGACTTGTTCTTCTGCCTCACGCCATTGTCTACTTCCAGGCCATTGTTTTGCTTTGTGTAATTGCCAAATGAGTTTTCTGATTTCGCGTTGCATCCATTCCTGCATCCTCCATCTTTTATCTTCGATGAGGTCAAACCATGCTTCCGCTAGGATTCGCCAACAGGTACCTCGTACCAAGCGTCTTGTTCTTCGCCATGGTTCATTTTCATGGTCGATGATCCTGTACCTACTATTCGAATGCCAGTATGCGTCCTCTTCGTAAGGCATGGTCATAGAAATGAGATTGATTTTGGTTTAGCTAATCATTTTATGTATACATGATTACCATCTCTTATATCTATGATACTTGCCAATCATAAAACGTCTTTTTCTCATTCTATACGTGAAAGATTTAAGAGGGTTCCAGAATCTTTGTCTTCTTATTGGTCTTCTCCATCTTCATCTGCAAGTGTAGCATGTATAACACCCGAATCGTCAAAATCGTTGTCTTCCCCATTGTCATCTGTGTCCATGCCATCTTTGTTGGTGTCTTCGCCACATTCTGAATCACAATCCCAATAATTGATGCAGTTTGTTAAATAGTATCCTGCTTCTGGTAGGTCTACGTAGAATAGAGTTTCTTCTTCAACTAATTCATCTTCTCTGTTGATGAATGTTCCTCTGTCTGTTGTGTATGTCACCGCTGATAAGGCTTCGTCTTTCCAGTTCAGTAAGATTGCCAGGAACATCAATCCTTCTGTCAGGCCAAATCCGCTTAATGATTATAAAATTCACAATGATTGTCGTCGCTTGCCTCAAAGGTCATCCTGAGATTTCTCGTCAAACTGCGCTTTCCACCTGAATACTTCAAGATCGTTGTCGCGAATTTTCAGATCCAGGTCTTTATTTTGACTTTTGAGACTGTTCTGCTTTTGCTTGATGGAGATAAGCATGGAATGAGTTTTCGCAACATTCAGGGAAAGCTTGTTGCTTTGCAGCCAACTTTCCAGCTTTTTGAGGTCGCTATTAATAGCCTCATTCAGCCGAGTCAAATGGCGAGACTGGTAGCACAAAGTGGTGTCATCAGCATACATGGAAACGGTACAATCCTGAACAGCTTGTGAGAGATCATTGATGTAGACGAGAAAGAGAAGAGGACTGAGACATGAACCTTGTGGAACACCAACTTCTATGTCCCCAATTTTTGAATCCACACCATTAACCCTGCAAAACTGTTTCCGGTTGGAAAGGTAAGATTTAAACCAAGAGAGTTCAAGTTGCTGTACGCCGTAAAGCTCAAGCTTTTTACAGAGAATGTTATGATCAACAGTATAGAATGCCTTTTCAAGGTCAATGAACACCAGTCCCACAAACTTTCCAAGATCCATTCCATTATACCAGTTGTCAGTATTTTTAAGCAAGCATGCCACTGTTGAATGAAGGCGCAAAAAGCCGGATTGGCCAGATGAATAGTGTCCATTATCATTCACATACTGGTACAGCTGATTTGTTACTAATTTTTCAAAGAGCATTGAGATGACAGGCAAGACTGATATTGGTTGATAGTTAGACTTCTCAGCCTTATCTCCTTCCTTGAAAATCGGAGTAACTCTAGCAACTTTCCATGAGTTGGGAAAACGACTTGTTTCAATGGATGTATTGAACAGGAAAGCAAGCGAGTTTTCAATAAAAGGCAGTGCAAGCTTCAAAAAGTAGCTAGAGATGTTGTCAGTCCCAAAGCTCTTTGCTGTCTTAACCGTGGCAAATGCATCCCTGATCTCCTGCACTTCTATAGTCCTGAAACTGAATCTTGCCTTACGTATGTTAACTTCATAATCACCATCAAGAAGGGGATTTGGGGCTGGGTCAATTTTTTGTCAGCAAGATCCTTACCTACAGGGCAAAAGAAACTGTTCATTGCATTAGAAATATCTTTTTTATGAACAGTTCCCGAACCAGACTCTTTGAGACAATCAATGTTGCTGGACTTTGATCTCTTATTGAGGAGTTCATTGATTGGCTGCCATGATTCTTTCATGTTACCTTGACATGCAGAGATCTTATTAGTACAGTACTGCTTCTTTAGTGGGATATTTACCACATTGACCCTGTTACGGACCTGTCTATGAGAGTTCATAAGGAGTTGGGACTTTCTTTTGGCTGCAGCCTTTTTTTAGTTTATCCCTGGTCTGCATTAGTTTCTTCAGGTCCTTGTCAATCCAGGGGCAGTACTTCTCTGAAACACGCATTACAGTCATTGGGGCATGTTTCTCTATGATCAAAGAAAATAGATTTGACCAAATGCTTACAAGAACATCTATGTCATCTGTTTCATTAAGCATTCTCTCCCAACATATGCCAGAAACATCAGCTAGGAATGCGTCTTCGTTAAAATTCTTCATCTTCCGAGTTTTGATCATTTTATGGCCTTTTTCCACGGCCAGGTAAAAAACTCGGAGATGTCGGAGATGTCGGAGATGTCTGAGCAAAAATCCTCCGACGTTTCTCATCTCCGACTTTTTTACCTGGCCCTATGTGCTCTACCAAAAAAGTTGGAGGCTTTTACCTGGCCGCTTTTTACTTGGGGTCTTGATATTACTACGAGTGAACTTTGGAAAAATTTTCGAAAATTACTTTGAAACTTCCGTCTGGTGATTTCACTGTTCAGGGCAATATATGGTATTCCATGCTTTCTACTTTTTTGGTGTTTTGGTTTGATACCTGGCTACATACACGTAATTTTTTATAAGAAACTGCTGTGAAAGGTAGCCTGATCAAACGAGAAAATATTTTTTAGCGGAACATCCGCTACCTGAACGATGATCTGGAAGTCTGTGACCTTGCATGGCAATATTTGAACAGACTTTCGCATCTGTAAGCAACTGACGACTATGGAAAATATGGTGCTGTTAGGCATTTGACCAAGATGCATTGCATTCTGTTATGAAATCAGCATTGATTCAATATAAATTTGATCACTGAATGCTATGCATCTTGGTCAAAAGCACCCTAGGGTTGCCCTTTCCATCATCGTCTGTTGATGATTTTTCAGTCCAGGTAGGTTCAGATCATTGCAGAAAGATTTCAAGATCATATCGTGGAAATTTGGTTAACTAATTAAGTTTAATGTCTTTATTGTAAAGGGTAATTCCATTTCAAACTGGGACAAAAAAGAAAAAAAATTAACCCTATACGCTCAGATTTTGCTGATTTTTTGTCTGTGATTTAAGTATGATGATAGTAGCAACATATCCAAATTTCAGCTTTCTACCATTTGTCATTCTGGAAATATCGTAACTCCAAGTTTTGACATTTTTGGGCCTAAATCTTTATTGGCAGCCATTTTGAATTGACACTTTTCATATGATTAGCTATATTTTGATCAACTCCTAAAAATTGTATCATCCAAATGTGGTTTCCATACGAATGTGAGGTGGCAAGCACAAAAGTAGCCTGATAATAGTGTTAAATTAAGTAGATATGGCCATAAATGCACAAATAAATTTTGATTACACAATTTTCTTTTGGTAATATTTCACAAAATCTTCTAGGACAAATCTGTCATTATGGATTTATCCATGTTTAAACATTTTTGTATACATTTGTATTGCGCGCAACAACAACAAAGTTACATCACAACAAAATGGTAAAATACAAACATAGTTGTTGTTGTTGTGCGCAATACAAATACATACAAAAATGTTTAAACATGGATAAATCCTTTATGGCAGGTTTGTCCAAGGAGATTTTTTCCATGAAAGTAGGTGTATGTGTCTATTTTGAGATTGCAAAAGATCAGTTTGGTCAAAGTCAAGCAACATGAACAAAATTAGTGAAATATGAACAAAGGCATATTGTGCAATCAAAATTTATTTGTGAATTTATGGCCATATCCGCTTAATTTAACACCATTTCAGGCAATTTTTGTGTTTGCCACCTCACATTTGTATGGAAACCACATTTGGATGATACAATTTTTAGGAGTTGATCAAAAGATAGCTAATCATATGAAAAGTGTCAATTCAAAATGGCTGCCAATAAAGATTTAGGCCCAAAAATGTCAAAACTTTGAGTTACGATATTTCCAGAACGACAAATGGTAGGAAGCTAAAATTTGGATATGTTGCTACTATCGTCATGCTTAAATCACAAACAAAAAATCAGCTAAATCTGAGAGTACAAGCTGTCCCTCATTGACATGGAATTACTCTAGAGCAAGTCTTACACCAATTGTTTGCAGATGCTTCTAAAGATAAGGTCCGCTTTGTTCACAGTTTCTCAATCAAATTATCATTTCATTCAACTTAAAAGGTTTTCTTGGTAGCTACATTTCTTGATAAAGGGAGTAAGAATGATAGTCTGCTGGCACTTGTGCCATTCTGTTGTAAGTGGCAGCGAGTGAAGGTTGTTTGTCAAGAGATTTTGGTCTGATGCCGCCTGTTGCTTCTTCAGAAGGACAAACAGCACATTTTGCAAAAAGTTTTTACGGTCTCTGGCACACAGGAGATTGGCACTAGCCCCACGGGAGCGCTGTCTGATTTCTGTAAATTTCCTGTTTTACCCCAATGAGAATAGTTTGTTACTATCACACCTCTATTTGAAAGGTTGTTGTTGTCAACCAACAGGACATGCTCCTTGTCTTTAGACTTCTTTAACATCAGCAAATTCAATTCTTGCACTCAAAATTATTTTGGCATCTGGATTTTTTTGTAGTGTTTCCCAACTACTTTGTCAATCTTAGCTATTATGTCATCAGGTGTGGCACCATTTTGATATCATTCATGCCAAGATGGTACAGCAACATCAACTACACGCCTTCTCGGCCACGCACTAGTCCTTCCAGGTCTTTCCCAAAATGAAATCTTGTCAAGCTTGTTTGAGCTTTCTTCAGCTCTAGCGTCTGCTGAAGTGGTAACTTACTGACAAAACAGCCAGTGCTGAGGAATGAACTTAGGGTGCGTTTGATTGGTGCCAATTCTTAAAACGGCAGACTTGAAAGACTCAGAATTTGTGTTTGATTGACTCCTCAATTCCGAAAACAGCAGGTTTGGCAGGCCTGCTAAACCTTTTGCTCCAAAAGGCAGAAGGTTTGGCAGACTTTGGGGAGATTCTTGATTTCATTTCATTTGTTTGGATTAGGCAAACGATGATGTTTTGATTACAATGGTGCCGGTTTCGGATTTACAGACTTGAAAACACCTTGTTTTTCAAATGTTGATGGGGGAATGTAGTTTGTGAATTGGAGCATTGCACTGGAACCCTTAAGAAACTTGTAAGAAACTCTGAGTACTGGCCCAAATTGTTAGTTTCTTATGAAGAAAATATGGTAATTCACACTAAAAACCATGTCAAACGTTTGCTTTATTGCACAAACCATTAACAAGACAGGCCAGCTCCTAAGAAGTTGAAAATCTGCCAACACCTTTTTTAGGAGAACCTTAGATATTATTTATTTCCCAGAATGGTCATATTCACTAATGCCCAATGCTATATCTAGCATCAAACTTTGAAATCATAACTTCGCCATAAGTTCTGGGTGTGAGTTGTTTTGGTCACTGATAATGATAATGATAATAATCTTATTTAAAGTTGGTGTATTTACAATAGTAATATAATTACTAATTAATACCAACTATTTACAAAAATACAGCTTAAATAGAAAATATACAAATTTACAATTCTGGCTATTTACAAATCCGGCAATTACACTTATCGCCTAGCCAGTGCTTGATTGCTCTTTTGAAAGCTGCAACATTTGGAAGTGCTTTTATCTGATCACGAAGGGTGTTCCAAAGGAGGCTTCCTCTAAAGGATAATGACTCAATTCCAAATTTTGTTGTTTGCGTTTTTGGCAATCAACATAAATTTTTTGTTCGTAGGTCGTATTTCACAACCTTTTCTTCATGAAATTCCCAAATATATGAGGGGTTCAAGTTGTTCATTGTTTTGTAAATTTCGATCATCAGTTTCTGGAGATTTTGAACATGTATTTTCACACTTTCACTTTTCTCCAGTAACTCATCAAAGGAAGAGTCATAGTCCTTGAAGAGGATCCTTAGTGCACGTTTGTGTGTGCGGTTTATTTCGTTATTAGCAGCTGACGAGTACTCCTACCTTAGTTTAGTTTAGATAGCCCTACACAGGAAATGAGTGATAAGAGCTGTGGTCAACTGACGCTGTATCCTTATTTGAATTGTTGATTTAACCCTATTAGTACTGGGGTGGGGGCGTTTTTCGCCCTCCTACCACACTTTTCTACATTGCACTAAAACGGCTTGTAATTTAACCAAACCTTGTGACTTTTAATCAAATTTGGTTGGCAATTAAATTTTTGACATTTCATTGTTCTAACTCTGAGCACGTGACCACAGTAATACCACATTTGGAGAGCAGTCAACAAAAATTCTTAAAACCTTCATAGATTCTGTCTCGTTTGTCAGATTGATCTCAAACATGCATCATTCGATTGCTTTTGATAAGTACTTTCATTTGATGTATATACCTTTCATATTTGCTGCCATCAGCAAAGTTTAATATCTATGACATCATTGACATTTATGACGTCATTGCTCTAATGAATAAATGTAAGATATGAAAAATGTTTGTATTTTTGCTTCAACTCACTCATTCGATTACTTTTGAGTCCATATTTACCAGAATCAAAGGTAAACCTATGGGTAGCTCGCGGAACAATTGGGATCCCAGTTCTTCATGTGTTTGGCAGCTATACGATAGTTTCAGGACCTCATCAGAGGCCGATCAATGGCACTTTCGATCCAAACACCAGATCAATTCCAAGAGAAGAGATCTGTGTAATTGTAAACAGCAATCACAACATTGGCAGCTTCTCGTGTCCAATCTCAACATATCTCGTATAAGTGGATACCGGGAGGGGGGGGTTGCACAACGTATATTTTGGATACCCAAGAACCCCTAAATGTCCACTATCATACTTAGCAAATCCTAACTTGAATTATTTTTTCATTTCCCCTTGCACTCCTAGTGAAGTATCTTCTGTTATCCAGGCTCTAAAAAATGGTAAATCTCCTGGTCCAAATGGTATGCCAATCAAATTATTAAAAATACTTGAGTCACACATCTCTGTTCATCTTTCATGTTTGATCAATGAGTCTTTTGTAAGAGGTATTTTCCCTGACAAATTAAAAATTGCCAAGGTGATTCCAGTCTTTAAGAAAGGTCTTACTACCAAAATGTCAAACTTTCGTCCAATTTCTCTGCTTTCCATTTTCAGTAAAATATTTGAAAAAGTAATGTACCAAGGTCCTTATAAATTTCTTGATATATATGAGTTGTTGTTTAACATGGAGTTTGGGTTTCGTAGTGGTCACTCAACTGATCATGCGCTAGTCAGTTTAACAGGGAGTATAAAATCTTAGCTTCTGGTTTTCGACAGTGAAACTGCTGTACTGAGCAACAGATAGCTTTTTCTTGTGAGAAGTGGCTACGCCATGCTGGCCATTGACCGACTGGTCTTCCAACTGCAAAAGCAAGCAGTTAGTGCTCTACTTACACAAGTAAGGGTTTACATAAATGTATTTGGCAAATAGAACCATAAAAACAACACGTAGGTAGGCACAACAATGCACGAATGGTGCTTTTATTATTTTTTGGTACTAAATTTAAGGAAAATTCGCTGATCTATCGAAAGCAACTTATCGCAACGAGGGGGCGTGTCAGTCTTGAAACTCTCCTTCACGGTACTTGTCGCAACAAGGGGGCGTGTCAGTGTTTAAACTCCCCTGCACACTTGGCAAAAATCTTGTTGTTCTCAGGAAAGAACGATAAAAAATTTGTTAAAATCCTTTTCCTGAACAAAACCCTTATGCACTTTCATATGAGTGAGATGGCCCGCTACTACAATTTACACTTTACTGGTTTTTTTGTCCCAATTGTTATTTTTTACAACTTAATCCCAACAGTTGGCCAGATAACTGGCACTCAAAATACGAATAAAATGTTTTTGACAAATAGAACCACAAAAACAACACCTAGGTAGGCACAACAATGCACAAAGTGTGCTTTTATTATTCTTTGGTAATAACTTCAACTAAAATTTGCCGATCTATCGAAAGGTACTCATGACCAGGAAGGGGGCGTGTCTGCGTTGAAACGCCTGTTGCACACTTGGCAAAAATCTTGTTGTCCTCAGGAAAAAACGATAGAAAATCCGTAAAAATACTTCTCCTGAAAAAATCCCCTATGTTCTCTCGAAGGAGTGAAACGGCTCTCAACTACGATTTACACTTAACCAGTTTTTCTGTGCTAACTGTCATTTACAACTACTTTCCTGCTAGACCGATGCCAACAGTTGGCCAGATAACTGGCACTCAAAGAACGAATAAAATGTATTTGACAAATAGAACCATAAAAACAACTTCTAGGTAGGCACTGCAATGCACGAAGTGTGCTTTTGTTGTTTTTGGCACTAAATTTAAGGAAAATTTGCCGGTCTATCGAGAAGTGCTTTTCGCAACAAGGGGGCGTGTCAGTCTTGAAACTCTCCTGCACACTTAGCAAAAATCTTGTTGTTCTCAGGAAAGAACGATAAAAATCCGTAAAAATTCTTCTCCTGAAAAAATCCCGTATGCTGTTTCCAAGAAGTGAAATCCCCTTCGACTGGAAATTACACTCTTCCAGTGTTTCTATTGCCTACTCATTTCAAGCCAGTGGAAGCTCTTTTGAACGAAGATGGAAGTGCCTCCTCTGGTCTAGGCCGTTTTCCGATCCAAAAACACTAAAGCTGCGCTCGAAAGGTTCAATTTATTCCTGTTTGGCAGATGAAATTGCTGCTGCTGCCAAATGGTTTTTTATTTTTTGCCAATGTTCAAAGAACTTTGCAACAAGTGAATGAAAGAGCGTGGACTCAATAGCGTGAAAGACTCACCTCGTCTCTTCACGTCTTTTCCTTGGCTCCAGCCTCTTGCATCTGGGTTGAGGGCAGACGTTTTGCCGCATCTTATGTACCCACGATTTCATTGTGCAGTAATTACCCATTCAACTCGGAACAAAGCTTTCGTAGTATTGATTGACAGCAGCGACTGACTTTCGTAGTACTGATTGACAGCAGCGAATGAGTGAATTAACGCGACAGACGGAAAAAACTTAAATGTCTGATACTTGATTGACAGACCAAACTTGATAAACTGGACAAACTTGATTCACCAGCATCGATTCTGGTTCGAACTTGCAAAGACTTGCCAATGTACCGTGTGCAAAAAATGCGCAAAGCAGTATGGGTCCTGATATAAAAGGAAAAAATGTATACGGGAAATTTCCCATCCCATCTCACAAACTCGCGTCACTTCGTTCCGCGAGCAAAAAAGGACGAGGCTAAGAAATAACTTTAAAGAAAATCTGTAAATTGAACGAAAAGCTAATTAAAAGCTAATTGTGCTAAAAATAGCAACTGGAAATATCTCAAAAGTATCTTAAATCTGCAACATGTTTGCTACAATTTGACACAAACTTGGAGAAAATTGGATGAGAGGTAAATCAAATAGAATTTTTCTTACTAGGAGGGTAAAAAATTGCCAATTTTCCTTGGTTCCTTGCTTGCCTAGCAACGAAACACGTGACTAATTAATTTTCATTCATATATCTTGATAGCCAATTGTCCAAAGAACAATGGGAATAAGTCTTATTGTTATATCTCTTGTAGTTTCGGAGAAAAAGAGGGGGGCCAGTACAAAGTTAGCAAAAAATCATCCAGTACTAATAGTGTTAAAAATAGAATTCTGTAATGGAAGTGAACTTCAAACATATGGGTAAACAGAAATATTCACTAAAGCATACAGAGATGCAGGATGACTATCATTATCATTGATAATGATAATGTTCGTCCTCTTAATGACTGTAAGCTATTACCTGACAGTATTGTTGCAAAAGGCATTGGTGGCCTCAGGAGTAACCAGATTATCTCACGTCACAAGCAAACAATTAACAATGAGCTGACAACGACCGATGAAGTTATAATTCACATTGGCAGCAATGATGTTTCCAAGGGATCCAGCGAGAGAAAATTGTTGAAAGTGTTCACTCTGCCAGTAAGCGATTGAGGGATATCAATCCAGACATCAAAATATCTGCTTCATTTGTATTTTTACAAGGATATGATACACCCAATAATATCAGAGTTATTGAGATTAACAGGGCCCTTAGAAACCTCTGTCCCACCCAGGGGTGGGAATACATCGACCATGGCAATATCGCCTTTAGACACTTGGATAAAGGTGGTATGCACCTCGCCCCTGATACCCTGGGTACCAGAGCCTCAAAATTTAAATGAAAGGAAGTTGGTAAGAGGAAAAGAGAGAAGGAAGAAAGGAGGCACGTCGTTCCAAAACATCATAGTCATCGTCACTCTCTCCTTCATCAGAGCTGACTTCATTTCCATCCTCTCTCTCTAGCCTGGGTTTCTTTGATGTACTGTTGTCATCATCAAGCTGTCGCTTTCTGCTCTTTGAAAGATAGAGTTCCGTTAAAGATACAATCAACAAAAAATTCCAGACCCCAACAGATTTACTTAACAGCCCAGACCACTCCCCTCTCCTTATTATGATCTACAACTGCCCCCCCCCCCCCCCATCCAAGAATTTTTGGAAACTTTTTTGCCCGCATTACAATCTGACAGTCTGTCTCACATTGGGTGTCACGCGAAATTTTCCCGGAACGATACAATTATAGTGTATTCCGTTATAAATTTCGCGTTCTCGCAAATCTCGCGTGGTATCTGGTTTGTGATAGACTCCCATGGTTGTTATGGGTGTTCATTCTTTACAAAATTAGGTTGCTCCCCTGTCAGTTTCCTTATCGTATTAGAGCGTTGAAAAATACTTTGATTTCTCCCCTGACAATGAAGAATTCATTAGGATATTATACACCCTCGCCCCAAATGAATTTGAAGCACATGGGTTTTCTTTGTCTCGCGCATGAACAATAAAAATGATTCCAATACAAACAAAACAACTGTACAAAACAACAGTTCCATCAAAATTTTACACCTCACTTTTAATTACCACTGTTTAAAGATGTATTTTGCCCATTTTACCCCACTGTTGAATTGCAACCTTTGTATTAGATTCTGTTTGTGTCGTATTATTTTCAGATGTGTGTGTTCTTGTTTGTGGTATTTTTGTTTAGTTTATAGCCCGTCACTTTGTGGTTGCATTGTATCTGCCTGTCCCCTAAGACCAGTGAGAGGGTTTCCCTACGGCGATGCCGGTTGAGGTCAATCAGTGGAGAGCAGCAATAGGATGCTTCCGTGCATCTATGCAAAACTTATCACGGCTAAGCAGAATTGTAAGGCCACTTTCCATTCTCTTTCAAATCTTGAAGTTATATTGGTTTTGTTATGGGTTTATCGCAGTCTCGACCCTTGTTCTGCCATTTACACTGACAGTGCAGTTTCTTGCAGTTCACTCAATCGCACCAGAGTTATCTAAATAAGGAGAGCCAAGAGAAACGCAGGTTTGGGGCAAAAATTGTTCATCACAAGAAACAACCAAGTTACACTAACAATACAATACACAAGACTAGTACACTACTTATGAATATCATTTGATTAACTAGCATGTAAACCTACATTATGAAAATATCCCTCCCTTGCTTGTTAGTAGCGAATGGCAAATGAGTTGGGTGGGAGGGTGGTTAGCAAAATTCAGCAAAATTTGAGCATATTTGGACATCAGAAGGCATCAGACCTCAAGGATGAGAATATAGAATAGGGGAGCATATTTATATGAGTAGGGAGGACCCAAATAAGGCCAAAAAGGATTGGAATATGGGAAGCCATTGGCTGAAGGTTGCATCAGCTTGAATCTGATGCAAGAATCTGATGCAAGAAACTTATGCTGATGATTCATGACTATGAGGGCTGATGCAATCTGACTATGCCCTAGGCCTTGCAATGAACAACTTAGGCCCCACCAAGACTCCCCAAATTTAGACAAACATTGTAATCAACAATGTTCCCCCTAAATAAGGAGAGCCAAGAGAAACGCAGGTTTGGGGCAAAAATTGTTCATCACAAGAAACAACCAAGTTACACTAACAATACAATACACAAGACTAGTACACTACTTATGAATATCATTTGATTAACTAGAATGTAAACCTACATTATGAAAATATTCCTCCAAATCCCAAAGGGAAAAATTAGTGTGTGATTTGTTTGAGGTGTTTGGACATCTGTGTAGTAGCTTGAATACATAGGTGAAGTGGAACAGTGAGGTAAAGAAGGACAGCATCTGATTTCCAATCGCCCATAACCTTGATCAATTCGAGTGGGACCCCTGATTCGAAGGCAAAGGAAGCACCTCCCCTGCGAAAGGAATGGGAACCATATCTGGTGCCATCCACCCCTACCTTGTCAAGAATAGACTTCAGTTTTGACATGAAGAAATTGTAGGTAAAACATTGAAACCGAAGGCACTGGGGCTGAAGCCAACCAAAGGCTTGGGAATTAGGGGGGGGGGGGGCTGAGATGGTGAACGAGAAGGCATGCAAAATGGCGGAAACTGGACATAGGGGAGACCCAGCGAGTCTAGGGAGGGGGATAGAGACACACCGCTCACGAAATTGGATGGTCTTGCTCCAGCGAACCAGCAGGATGGCCCCCCAGGGATAAAACCGAAAATCGGATTTGAGAAACTGCCTGTCTGGATCAAACTGAGCATTCCCCTGGGCAAGAAGATGGGATTTGCGGAACATGCCATAAAATTCAACCAGACAGATCGCCCAAAACGAAGCGTCCACACTATAGGCAGGATTAAGGGCCTGATAAATCTTGAGAAGCAGACTGGGAGTCACTGGAAGTTTCTGAAGCCGTTCATGACCCAGCACACGTTTAATGCCCGTAATGAGGGATGAAAGGTGCCAATTGCCTGTCAAAGGGTTAGCCAATCCAAATTCCTTGTGAAGAAGGCCAATGATACCCAAATGTTGAGGAATGCTGGAAAACTTAAGAGACTGAGCCAAAAAGGCTGCATAAAGGCAGATAGTGCTAGAGGATGCAGGGACTGGGGGGAGATTCATAAAGGCACAGAAAGACAGGAACGCGTTCCGATGGGTGCTATATGTACGTTTTGTGTTGGCCGAAAATGCCTGGTTGCGAAAGTGAAGTACCTCCTCAGCAAGCTCCCTGGACAACAGGGCTGGAACAGAACCTAGAAAGGAGAAACACAGAACTGTTGTAGGACATATGGTCCATCAGGGAGCTGCTGAGGACAACTAATGGGAGATACATAGTACATAATAACAGATAAAATTTCAATAAAAAAGCCGGAGTATGCATACGTGACAAGCTATCTGCATAAACATTGTCAATACCTGGAATATAAGAAGCTGTTATGCGAAAATTATGTATAGCTGACAGCCAAAACAGATCCCGCAACCACACCATGACCTGGGGGTTGGCAGTAGTGCCTTTATTGATCATGGCGACAGCAGCCTGGTTATCAGATTTGATAACCACATGCTGATTAGCCCACATGGCCCCCCAGCACTTAGCAGCCAAATAGATAGCATATGCCTCCTTGACGTTTATGTGCAAGGGAGTCAAAGAAGGGGCATCTGCAGGAAGGAAGAAGTAGGCCCAGTCCCCTCGGTAAAAGGCCCCAACAGCAACGTTGCAGGCATCTGTCTGGACGTCAACTATAGGAATCTTGCTATGAAGAAGGCACTTGCCATTAAACACATTTAAAAAATTTTTCCACCAGAAAATATCCTTACGGAACTCCGGTGTCAGCTGATATTTAGCATTAGGCGTAACAAGCAAATTCATACAATCTATAATGCGACGTAAGAAGGTTCTACCACCATACACAACGCGACATGCCCAATTCAGTTTCCCTGCCAACTGTTGCAGCTGATGTTTTGTGGCTCTGTGACGAGCAGCAAAAAGATCCACCAACTGCCTGGTCTCGGTAAGTTTGTCTTGGGGTAAGGAGAGCTCCATGGCACGAGTGTCAATGACGATACCCAGAAACGTGAGCTGCTGACAAGGGGAAACCAGCTTGGAGGGGCTAATTTGGAAACCTAACCCAGTCAGCAGCTCCAGAAGAGTGTTAAAGGCCAAAATGCACTCTTCCTTAGTAGGCGCAACAACCAGGAAGTCATCTAAATAGACAACAATCCCATAAAAACCCCTGCGGTGCATCATACGCCTGACACTCTGCGTCAAGCGATGAAAAATACCTGAAGATTTCCTTCCCCCAAAACAAAGACGAGTATCCATAAGATGGGTTGGAGCATTGTCTCCTGAAAAGGTCCACTTGAGGCCCAGGGCAGGACAGTTGGCTGGGTGAACAGGGACGGAGCGGTAAGCATGACGCAAGTCAATCTTGGCTAAATAATATTCACGGTCCACGTGCTTGATGGCATCATCAATGGACTGAAAATGGAGCTTCTCGAGGGATGGGACATACGAGTTAACCCCCTGACCCTGAGGCATGCTACAGTCATGAATCAAGCGCAATTCATCACTGTTAGCCTTGGGAACTGCACCAATAGCACTAACAATAGTGGGCTTAATGGGGGAAATTACATAATTCCCTTCCCGCAATTCATCCCGAAGGGTCTGTTCCACCTTGGGCCTAGCATCAGGATTAGTAGCAGACTTGTAGTTTTCCATTTCAGCTGGGACCAGGGTGGAATTGGCAGGGAGAAGCTCGAACCCATTCATAATGCCATCAAGCAAGAAATCTTTATCCTCATCAAACATAAGTTCTTTAGTCCACAAATCCTTATTGAGGCGGGACACAACCCCCCAAGGGAGTAACTTAGAGCCCCCACCTGTGGAGAAATGCTGCGTAGCAGAATGAGGCCCACTGCAAGCTTTGCCTTCAAACTTCCTACTGCAAACATGGGCAAAGGAGCAGGATGAAAGATGGCAACCTTTTGGCATGTTAAAACTCCTGCAAATCAGCCGGCCATCTCCCGAATAGGTGACAAAAGCCGGAGTAGTAGGGCCTCCCGAAGAGGCCTGAGGGGTAGCAGGAGCCTTGGCTTTTGCCCGAGGCACAAGGACGAGCTCATGCAAATGCGGTGAGTCATAGCTCCACGGAAGGTTATAGGTGGCCTGAAGCTGACGATATTCATTGTCATACTTCAGCACACTGACCCATTCATATTTCCCAGCTAGCTCCATGACCTTGACCGTGTAGGCAAGGTAATCGCGAGTATCCTGGGTGGTAGGGAGCTTGCTGGAAAAAAGAAGGGCATGGAAAATACGGGTGTTAGCTATGACCCACTGCTGCCAAGAGACACTCGAGAGCCTCGGGCGTTGTTGCCCATAAGAAAGGACCAAACGTGAGTGGCCCATATCAGAAAGAACCTCCTCAGTTTCCTGAGGGACAATACTAGAAATAAAGTCCACTATACGTAAGATCTTCTCACCCTGTGGAACTGCTGTGGGGGCCAAAAACATATCAGCATGGCGACTTTCGTTGGCGCGAAACTGTGCCTGCAGGGACTGGCTGGTAGCTGATGCTGAGTGGAGTTGCTGCTCCCGGAGTTGCTCCTGCCATGTAAAGCCAGGATGGTGAGAACGCTCAGTAGTAGGCTGCAAACCGAGAAGATGATCCAGCGGAGCAGCCAAGGGCGATTGAGAAGACGTCCCCGATTGTTGTTGCTTGCGGAGATCTTTCAAGGTGAACAGGCCTTCCGATGCAGGTTGACGTTGTTGCTGCTGCTGTATCGCAGAAGCCGTTGCCATGGCCACAGCGCCAGTTGACAGCAGCTGTCTCTTTTTGGCAAGGGCAGCCTCCTTCTCAAGCACGGAGGTGCGAAGCTCCTCCAACTCTGCAAGTTCCTGTTCCTCCAAGGCAATGGCGTCAAGACGTGCGAGAAGCGTCTTCCTGTCGATGGCAACAACAGACTTTGACGTGGCCTTGACTTCCGAGACTTGAGTCTTTTCTCCCATACTGGACTTGCCTCCCGAATAAGAAGACAGCAGTTGAAAAGAGGCCTCAGAGCTTCCTTGGCAATGGGGTCCAGGCAACCCCCAGTGATGGTCATCATGGCTGACTTTGCATCCAGGGCAGCGAGAGGCACGTTTGGATTTTACATCCCGTAGTGCGGTATCAAGAGGAGTTTCCTCATCAGCAAATAGATTAGGCTCAATCGTAGGAACATCTGTATCCTTGAAAGACATCAAGTTGGTCAAAAACCGAAGTGTGTCAGCGGCGAAGCGGTGAGAAATTAGCAAAATTCAGCAAAATTTGAGCATATTTGGACATCAGAAGGCATCAGACCTCAAGGATGAGAATATAGAATAGGGGAGCATATTTATATGAGTAGGGAGGACCCAAATAAGGCCAAAAAGGATTGGAATATGGGAAGCCATTGGCTGAAGGTTGCATCAGCTTGAATCTGATGCAAGAATCTGATGCAAGAAACTTATGCTGATGATTCATGACTATGAGGGCTGATGCAATCTGACTATGCCCTAGGCCTTGCAATGAACAACTTAGGCCCCACCAAGACTCCCCAAATTTAGACAAACATTGTAATCAACAATGTTCCCCGTTTTTTGCCTTTGTTCGCCCGCATGCATCTGTCTGCGAAGATAGTACTGCACGTTTCTGTAGAACTTTTAAAGCGAATCCCACTAGGTGTCATTGTCATTGGTCGATATAAGTACTTTCCCTCTCGATATGCTTACTTCTACACAGCATGCGTAGCATGTTGCTCTCTTCATATGCAATGGTTAGTTTTCAGGGTCATTCTGCTGAGCGGTGATGTAGAAACAAATCCTGGCCCTGAAACACTTGATTTTTGCACTTGGAATCTAAATAGTATCATTGCGCATGATTATTTACGAGTCTCTCTCATAGAGGCTTACAATTCGGTGTATAATTATGACCTTATAGGTATTGTTGAAACCCACCTTGACAGCACCGTGGAGGAAGATAGACTGGCACTAAATGGCTACACTTTTATCAAAAATAACCATCCTCAAAATGTGAAAAGGGGTGGTGTTGGTTTATATATCAAGGATTCTCTTGCTTCAAAAAACCACTCTGATTTAGTGACCCTTCCTGAATGTATTTTATACGAAATTCAATGTAATAAGAGCCCGGAGGAGTTTGATAACTTCAAAACAAACTTTGAGTTAATGCTATCCAAAATACATGCCAAAAATCCATTCTGTGTTATAGTTACTGGTGATTTCAATTGTAGATCAACTCGGTGGTGGGAAGATGACATCGAAAACAATGAAGGAAGACTGTTTGAGATACTAGCATCCGACAATGGCCTTCATCAGTTGATTTCAGAACCTACCCATTTAATGGGTGATTCAAAATCCTGTATTGATTTGATATTTACTGATCAACCTAACCTCATCATTGAGTCTGGTGTGCATCCGTCACTGCATGAGCAATGCCACCATCAAATTGTTTACGGTAAATTATCTGTTTCAAACATAGCACTACCTCCGTACACACGCAAGATTTGGTTTTACGACAAGGCAGACTTTATAGCTATTAGGAAAAGCATTGAAATGTTTGCCTGGCACGAACATCTCGACAGTTTGACATGTCCTAATGAACAGGTGAAGCTACTCAATGAGGTCCTTTTGAACATTTATTCTAATTTTATTCCTAACAAAGTTAAAACAATTAGGCCTTGCCAAGTACCCTGGATAACGGCAGCCATCAAGAACTTTCTTAGGAAAAAGAATCGTGCATATAAAAGTTTCGTGAGGAGTGGCTGGCCAGCTGACAAGCTCGAAGGTATACAAAGGATGACAGCTGAAGGCGCAAGGCTGATTGAGGAAGCTAAGCGGAATTACTTCTTTAAGGCCGGGAAAACACTGGCTAATCCTGGGACCAGTAGTAAAACCTATTGGACTTAGATAAACACTGTCCTTAACAAAGCTAAGATCCCCATGATACCACCCTTGCTAGAGAACGGGCTGTTTGTAACGGACTTTACGGAAAAAGCACAGATCTTTAATGATTTTTTTATACTTCAATGCACAACCATTGACACAGGTAGTGAAATTCCACAAGGTATTCCATTAACTACGACTCTGATAAGTGATTTTGCCATCTCCGATGAAAAGATACTTAATATTCTTAGATCACTCAATCCTAACAAAGCACATGGCTGGGATGAAATATCTGTAAAACGATGTGGTGTCTCAGGACAACTTCTTCTTTTAATCCAAAGCTTCCTTAGTGGTCGAAAGCAGAGAACTGTACTGAATGGACAGAGTTCTAATTGGGGAGATATCTCAGCAGGAGTGCCCCAGGGCTCTATTTTAGGACCCTTGTCTTTCCTTGTGTATATAAATGATCTAGCTACAGGCTTGAGGTGCAATGTTAAGCTATTTGCTGATGATACGTCATTATTCACGGTGGTAGAAGATTCAAATACAGCTGCCAGTGATATGAACCATGACTTGGACTTGATAAGTCAATGGGCTCACACTTGGAGAATGTCCTTTAATCCTGATCCGCAAAGACAAGCTGTTGAATTGACATTTTCAAGGAAAAAAATTGAAATCGATCATCCAGTGATCCTTTTTAACGACATACCCGTGAAGAAAGTAACTGAACATAAACATTTAGGAATTATCCTGGACTCAAAACTGTCTTTTTCAGCTCATATCAAATCTGCTATCTCTAAAGCAAGAAAGGGCATCGGTTTACTGAAATATCTCTCCAAATATCTGCCCAGGCATACTCTAAGCGAATTATATAAGCTTTACGTTTGACCCCATCTGGACTATGGTGATGTCATTTATCATATCCTTGCTAAAGTATGTGAATTCAGTCAAAATATCATTTTATCAAATTTAATGGAAAAGCTGGAGTCTGTTCAGTATTCTGCTGCTTTGGCTGTAACAGGAACATGGAGGGGAACATCTCGAGAGAAGCTGTACACAGAACTTGGCTGGGCATCACTAAGTTCCCGAAGATGGAGCAGACGGCTTACCTTATCCCATAAGATTATAAATAATCTTAGCCCTGCGTATACAAAGGATCCAATCCCACCACTTCATCAATCGCAGTACTCACTTCGCTGTCAGGATGTCATTGGGCGATTGAGGGCAAGGACAGAAAAATTAAAGAGTAGCTTTTATCCTAACTGTTTGTCCGAATGGAATAAGCTTCAGCCTGAATTGAGACTTGCACCTTCTGTTGCTATTTTCAAAAAAAAGTCCTTATCAATAATCCGCCCTCCAGCGAAATCTGTTTTTGGAATTCACGACCCAAAAGGATTATCCTATCTTACGCAGCTAAGAGTTGGTCTCAGCAAGTTGAACTTCCACAAGTTCAAGCATAATTTTAGGGATACAATAAACCCAATGTGCCCAACAAGTGATGGCATTGAGGATACGGAGCATTTTTTGTTGCTCTGCCCTTCTTTTGATCTTCAGCGTCGAGACCTCACTGGAATTGTTGAATTATTACGACCATTTGTGGAAATCACCAATCTTTCAAATGATGCTTTGATGCAACTTTTACTATATGGTGATCAATACCTTTCTTATGACTTGAATAGAAACATTCTCGAATTGACCTTACGGTTCATTCACGAAACTGGTCGGTTTGACTAAGATCTGTTGACTCTTCAGTTACGTACAAAGCAGCCACTAAGTCCTCTTATGTAATGTTATTTTTCTTTGTAAATTCTGTTTCACATTAACTGTCAGGTCTTTCCACTCCAAACAACCCACGACTTACGCTCGTCACATTTTAAAATTATCGCAACCTGCCACCTAATGTAGAACAGAATCGTTCGTATTTTGTTGTGCTGTAGGTAGATTAACTTGCTCGTTTTTATATATTGGCCATGGGGTAGTCATTGTCTTTCGCTCCCCATGGTGTCGTCCCTGTAGTGTTGTAAAGTAATTAGGGAAGTTTTGTAGAATGTAAGGTATGTTGTACAATTTTTATATGAATTGGCTGAACACATCTTCGAGCTGCAAGGCTGTTGAATTTTACAAAATTTTTCCCATGTGTTTGTTTTGTGTGTGCCATGTTTTGCACGCCTTGGAAAATTTAGGCATGTGTAGTGGCGTGTGCATGCGGTCGTACACCTCATACTACAAAGACAGCCATGTAAATGGGTGGAATGGTTCCAAATGGGAACGGCTTGGAAATGACGCCGCCATGCATAATTTAAGCACTTAGATACACAAAAGACGTCTTAAACCATGGAATTAAAATAATTTCCATCTCTGTTTCAAAAAACAAAGGAAATGCCAACATCTTTGTTTTGAGAAATATCTATGATTTAATAAAGCCTTGGAACAAAATCCAACATGAATAAAACTCCTAGGAGTGTACATTGACAGCAAACTAAACTGGGACACATACCTACAATCCTGGACAAAATATTTGGAACATAGGTGTGTTTCCATTTGCTATCTTAAATTCCTCTTCTTCCATTTTTTACCACCCCCCTTTACCCCCGAAACAATGTTGTTTGAATACATATGACATCCGCGAGCTGAAACAGATCAAATCAACATTGTATCGGGGGAAAGGGGGGTTGTTGATTTGAAATTGTAAAATTTTAGGTTGTTCCAATATATTTTGTCCAGGATTGTAGATAAGGTGTACAGGAGATTTTCAATAAAGTTGTCCTTGTTCCTTGTTGAAAAAAGTCAAATCCCTGCCAAGAAAAGTGCTAGAGGAGATTTATTTTAAAACTGTAATTCCAACAACCAAAAAATCAGAAATAGAGATGCCGTTTGTAAGGTATTTCAAAATCTCTTTCTTCTTGTGAAAACCTTGTAATATTTGTGTCCATGTTGGGACATGTTTGTGCAGTTCTCCTGCAATAAAAGATGATGGACAAAAACAGATTTGGTCTTCTTTGGACAAAAGCAGATTTGGCTGTGGTATCTTCATTGACCGTCAAAAGGCTTTTGATACAGTTAACCATGATATACTTCCAAAAAAGTTAGAGCATTATGGTATCAGGGGCACCGCTTTAAGCTGGTTCCAATCTTACCTCAGTAACCGCAAACAGTTTGTTTCAATTAATGGCCATTCTTCTTCCCTCACTAACATAACTTGTGGTGTCCCCCTAGGATCAGTTCTTGGGCCACTGCTATTTTTAATCTACATCAACGACCTACCGAATTCATCACAGTTTCTATCTTTTTTTCCTTTTTGCTGATGATACCAACATTTATTGTGACTCTGATAACCTTCAACTTCTAACCAAAAAAATCAACAGAGAATTAAAGAAGGTTAAGCTTTGGCTTCATTCAAATAAGCTTGCACTAAACATTGAGAAGACAAAGTTTGTACTCTTTCATTCCCCAAGGAGGAAATTGTCAGAATTCACCAACCTCAAAATTGCTAAACGGTTTATTCAAAGAACTAAGTATGTAAAGTTTTTAGGAGTTCTCATGGATGAACATCTGACTTGGAAGTACCATACAACTGAACTTTGTAAAAAACTTTCTAAAACTGTTGGCATTTTCTTCAATGTGCGGCATTATGCCCCCTTGCCTACTCTTGTCTCTCTCTACAACTCACTTTTCTTGTCCTTCCTCAACTATGGTATTTCAGCCTGGAGAATGACGTATGAATCCTACCTAAACCCACTCTTTATTCTTCAGAAGAAAATTCTTCGCTGCATTAAATTTGAACCCTTTCTTTCTCATAGCACACCAATTTTTCAGTCATTAAAGACTTTAAAAATTGTGGATGTTCTGCACCTGAACATCTTAACCTTTGTTTATAAATCTATTAATAAGCTATCTCCTTCCTGCTTTCATGATTATTTTCAGCCAAATTCATCTGTTCATAGAATTGGGACTCGCCAGGCTACAAGAGGTGATCTTTTTAAGTCTATTAAAAATACAACTCTGTATGGTCTGCAAACAATTCAGTACTTTGGCTCAAAACTTTGGAACACCCTTCCACTGTTCATACGTGTTGCTAGCTCTACTGTGGTTTTTCGTTCAAAACTAAAAAGATACTTCCTTGATTCACATTCACAAAATAACTCTTAGTTTCACACACAAGTCCTATCCCGTTGAGGTTCATCTGGTTCTTGGTTATTGTCTGTCTTTGTTTTTAAAATAATTTTTGGTTTCTTTGTGTTTTATGGGGGGGGGGGCTCTCTCTCGATTAGTTTACCTACTTAGAGAGCTCCTCCTTAGTCAGTAAATCTTAAATACAATTGTGTAAAGTAATTTTTCTTCTTTTGTTTTTTCAGTAGTGTTAGTTTTAGTTCTTATTGTTGTAATGTATCTTAGTTGTAGAGTTTTGTGTATGAATCGTATTTAGGATTTATTGACAATGAATGAAACTTGAAACTTGAAACTTGATGGGTTACGAAATACCAAATCTTTTGTGGATGCTTTCCAATGTCCCATAGAAACTTCCTGAATTGTGGATAATGGCTTTTGGGAGGCTGGTTTGCAGGGCTCACCTCGGAAATCGCACCAAGCAATGTCAGATGACCTTTCTGCTTCTGCTCCATCCTGGAACATCTGAATGATATCTTGGAAAATGCAATGTGAGGTGGTATGCTGAAGAAAAATTGAAAAACGTTTGCTTTTGGTATGTTTAATAATAGATTGTGAAAGTACGCTCCAACCTAGCCATAAAGGGAACATCAGCCATGGGCCGAATGTTGAGGTCCTTAGTTCGACCCCCAATTATGGCTGCGAAGAGAAAACAAGCACGCTATTCAAAAGGACCAAGAAGTACTGTGCAGTTTGCCACCTATGATAGCTTGGTATTGCATAAAGATGGTAATATCTAGATGCCAACTAGAAACATTTCAAAGAAACTCAGATAAGCCATGTACCAAAAATTTTAAAAATTCAAAACTTAAAATTCTGCTTCAGTACTGTTTGACTTCATTTCTTCGTCTGCATGATTTCTATGACGGCACACAGCAAGAGAACTAATGGACCTAATAGCCAATACGAAAAGAATCAGAATCGAGAAAGCATTTCACGACATTCTTTTGAATCTTAATGTGCACAACAATGATACCTAGCACACAAGAACGTATGAAATAACACTTGATCCACGCTCCTTTGTAGAAAAGGCAAAAGTCCACCTTCTTCCAGTATGATGAATCTTGATGGCGGAAATTGTGCAGTGCATTCGTCGATCAAAAGTAGAGGGGTATCGCCCTGGTTGAGGGCAAACGCGTTTTGACCGATTTTAACTCTCTTGCGTTTGTTGCTGAATAACAGGCATTTGGGCCTAGTTGAAACCAAAAAGTTTGCAAAAATATTTTGGTGACTCCATTTGGTTTAACGTTTCCTTGTTTGTGTTTCTTAAAACTCCGTCCACAAACAGAGGGAGAAGTGCACAAAGAAGCTCACCTAAGATGTAACTTTAAGCGTCCGCCATTTTTCCTTTCACATTTTGTTGCACAATTTTCTTTTTGCTTGGTTTCTTGACGTTGTTAAAACTTTCACAGCAAACAAATGGCCTCTTGCCATGCCCTCCTCGTCCAGAATAAGTACTTAACGTAAATTCAGAGATATGGCATCGGCTTCCGCCACGACGGGCTACTTTTTGCACCCCGTCTGATTGGCCTAAAGTCGCCCTGGTTGAGGGTACTGTGGTATCTTCCGGTTCTTGAAGGAAATCTGCATTGTCAACGCATGACAGGCGACTACTAGTTGCTGCAAAAGGACATATTATGGGGCAAAAACAGGTTTGTTCTATCAGGGGACTGTAAAAACTATTTTTTTTTTCAATCATAAATTGATTTAAGCATCGTTCAGTTCACCGAAGGCGGAAAACTTGATGTCAGCTTGCTTGAAAAGGATAACGAAACACAGCAAACACAATTAGAAAACATTTGATAACAACAAAAACTCTTTAATCGTTGATATGCTGCTAATTTTCGCATCAAGTTATCTTAAATTTACCTGAAACCATGTGAAAATTTGGATACCCTCAACCAGGGCGACGTTGGACATTTAGGCCCTCTCGACCACTCTGCTCTCGAGTACCTCGCTCTCAAAGACAGCATCACCAATGACAAATATATTCTATATCAACAACAGTGAAGTGTTTACGAAGGTGTTCATGGTAAGTTTCGTTCTGAAATTTTTTTCGTTCAACAGGAATATTCTACCAACGTGAAATACCCTCAATCAGGGCGACACCCCTCTAGGTAGTGTCCAATAAATTTCTGACTCTCTTGGAAAATTTGTTTTGGGATGACTGAAAAAATATGATTTGACATAAACTTTAAGAAATGTTACGCTTGCTCTGCTTTATGTTTTTCCATTGAATTCTGCTACTGGAAATGACTGTATGCAGAAATTAGGTTTAGAATTTATTGCGCAAGTATGGAGAGAAAAAAGGCGCTAAACAAGGCAATGAGGCTCCTGTGTTCCTAAGACCTGAATTTACCGGAAGCACCCAAAGTGCCTTTTGTCTTATAATCTCTTTGGACAATAACAAACAGAAGGAATACAGAGAGTAAATTGAGTTAGAGTACAGTAAAAACCCGCACATAAGAACCTTCATTTATTAAATCTACAGCCTGAAACTGTATGTTTTGTACCCAATACATAAGAACCATTTCAGCCTGATATTTTAACTAGGTTCTTACAGTAATAAAGGATATAAAATTTCATTCTTTAATTCGCTGAGAAATAGAGCACTATCGCCCCCATCAGACCACTTTTCAGAAAACTAAAATTTTCGGAGAGGTCAAAGAAGTTCTGGAAGAGAACTCACCTTGAATAGGCTTCTCAACTCTTGCTACAACCCTAAAAGTGAGAGTTGTTCCATCCGTTTCCTTGTTGTCATGCTGGAACCACACAAATACGGACAGGTCTGAAACGCATAAATTAGGCCGTTATCGCCCTCATCAGACCACCGTAGGAGAACAATGAATTTAGCATATCAAAATCTTTTCAAGGCCGTTGACAGTTCAACAAAATATTTTTTTACTTTTTCAGAAAGCCAGAAAGTTACATGACCAATTCTAATTTAATTGAAAATTATTTAAAAAAACATTGTTAATTTCACTCCCGCTTTTAACTCTGTTATCCTCGACCTCAGTCAACTCTAACAACACGATGTGTCAATAGTCTACAAAACTAAAGGGTTTCACGCGGTGGACGCACCTGGGCAGCATAATGTCAGTTGCAGTGCTCTTCCAAAAGGAGCCTTAGGTCTCGCAATTTGTGTGCGATTCTCGAAATTTCTTTGGATATGAAACAAGAAGAGTCAGAGGAAACATTCATGAAGGCTATTCTATGTTAACTGAAAGAGACATCGAGAAACGACACAAAATAGACAAGATGTGTGGAAACATCAAAGGAAATGTGAATTGTACCTTCGTTGCAGGTAGGTCAACTTCAAAACTTTATTGCAAGACTTCAGAGCAGAACAAAACAGCGAAAGCGAAGAAATATCAAACAGATGACATCAGCAAACAACTTTCGCGCGCTTTTTGGAAAAGCTAGGCCCAAGCTCCCTTTTAACTTTAACATTTCATTCAAGGCCGTTGCACAACACGGAATTAATGGTGGTCTGATAGGGGCGATATTACTCTATATTTGTTTTTAACCTGTTTGTCAATCAATCAACTTCTTTCATGGATGGACTTCAAAACATATACAGAACTGTGATAGGCAGGGCCTGCAGGAGTAAACTGGGTAAAGCTTGAGGTAAGGATTGGTCAGGAGATGAGAAAATTCATCCCCAAGGACTAAAGCACTTTTTAGGTTTTTAAGTTTTTGTCTATTTAAGTGGAGCTTAGCTTTGCTAGCCATATTTCCATCATGTTTCATTGCTAAACGCTCAACTATCCTTTGTTTCCTTGCATTAGTTTTGGACCTACAGCCTACAGCCTGATTACGGGATGTACCTCAAAGCATAAGAACCTAAACAGGCTGAGTTCAAAATCTTAGGTTCTTATGTGCGGGTTTTTACTATATTTTATTTCCAACAAAATAACAACATATGTAGATTTTCATAACATCCCATAAGCAACACAATAATCACAACAATGTCCTTCAAGAACGTCCTTCATTTCTGCTCCCTTCTTCTTTTGAAACAATTGAAGGTTGTATGGCTATTACCATGACAATAAGTACAGTGGTAATATGGTGTAGGTCTTGCAAAATTGAAGCCTCTGGTGCCCCTTGAGAAATTGTAGCCTCCTCTGCTGATTGGAGCAGCAATGTACGGATGATACGGACAGTACTTTGGATGGAACTGGCCTCGGGACTGGTATTGGAACGATGGCCTAGAAGAATCCTTTTTCAGAAAATTTTTATCAATTTATTTATAGATTCTAAGATCTTCCCGTAATCTTTATCGCCAAGAAGAGACAGGACATAATCTTTGAATTGATTGCTTGGCTTGTCAATTTTTTCCACTAATAATGAATGTACCCTGGCATAGAAGTCTGACTTCTTATCTCTTAAATCTCTGCTCAGATTCTTCAACTCTTCAATTTTTGCAAGGACAACATATATGTCAAAGTCTGTTTGTCGTCTCATAGCGTAATGAATTATTTCTTTCCTGAAGGCAGAGGTTGATGGTTTTTTTTCCTGCTCAAGGGCAGTCAGCCTCTCGAGAAATTTAGCCATATCATCTTTCTAAAGAATGATGGGAAAACAAACTTGGCTTTAGCCATGGAATAAACCAAGCGCTGACAGTAAATCTGACTGGACAACAACTGAATAAGGTGCAAGATCAAGCTTCCCACACCCTTTATATATCGACAAGATCATTAAAGTATGGAAAAGTCGATTATGTTTCCTGAGTTCTTATCATAATTGATATTCCATATCATAAATTAATTTAATTAGTTCAAATCTGAAATGTTTACAAATTAGCTAACCTATTAATTACTCAGGCTAAATTGATTTACTACAAACATTATATTAATTTCGGACATTGATAAATGTATAATATTAACTGAATGAGAATAATAACAATGATAATAATGATGATAATATAATGTAAAATAATGATGATTAGTAATTATTACAATAGAACTTACAATAGTTAAAACTATAGCAGATCATTAAAGTAAAGTACCCTATGTTAAATCAATACACTATTTATTTCTGCAGTAGTACAGCCTATCTGGTGATAAAAGTTGGACCAAAAACATCAGCCATAAAAAAAAATCCGAAAACAATCAAACCATGATGAGGTAAAATCAAATTTCAAAGTGTTGATGCATAATGGGTAATGCAAAATCGGCCTATGAAGAATTATGGCATGTTCAAGATTTCACCAGATCAAGCCACCACCACAATAACATTAAAAGTTGATTCATAAAGAAATAATCTAAAACCGCATCTGATGGGTTCTGCCTTTAAAAGCACCCTCAATGAAATAAATGCAAATGCATAATCCATTGATACCCTAAAAGTGTAAAAAATAACTCAGGTATAACAATCAAGTTTCAGCAAGCAAATGTACAATGATTGCATAACATCAAAGTCAGTAGCTCTTTCACTAAAAAAATTAGCCAAAACCAACTTCTGTTGGGTTGTGCTTTGAAAGACACCCTCAATTAAATAAATTGAAATGCACAATCCATTCATACTCTCAATCAGTCAAAAATAACTCAGGGATAACAATCAAGCTTGTAACAAGCAAATGTACAATGATCACATAACATCAAATTCAGTTGCTCTTTCATTAAACGTTAGCCTAAACCAACTTCTGTTGGGTTGTGCTTTCAAAAGCACCCTCAATTAAATCTGGTAAACTTTGTGTTCTGGAGGGAAAGGACAAGTCCATCTAGTCCCCCCAAGGCGCCGCCCCTGAAATAAGTAGTCATTTTGAAGACACTTGGAGGTAGATAACGCGAAGGACAAAGGAAAACGACCTGTTCCCTTCTGGTAGCAACATGGGGCCTAAATAAAAGCCAAAATAACATTGACCACAACATTAGAATCCTAGTTATAAAACAGGCCGCTAAAATGTCAATGCTGTAAGAAAACCCAGAAGCAACCATGCCTACATTTTCTTGTGGATTCTCCAGGCGTTGTACATGTCGTTGTTCATTTGCTGGCTCAGGCACTACGGGCACTGGTCCCTGTGCTGGCTGATATACCATGCCTCAATCAGTAAATTAGTTTTCGTTCATGTAAGATACTAATGTTTTGCGTTATCGTTAATATGTTTTGAGATTTTTGTGAATCTAAATCTTGTTCTGAATCTGGGTGTAGGTCTTGTTCTGGGGAAATTAAAGTCAGACAAAAAGCCAACTCACCGTATGTCAACTAATGCAGCGCACAGGATTGCCCTTGGGTTGGCTGATATACCATGCCTCAAAGCTGCCCCGGGCAGCAGCTTTCCTCGATGAGGCGCTTTAGCTGACCTGGGATGAATTTTACTCCACCCGTGGTTCCTGTAAATGGGGCCTTATGCTCATCTCATTGAACTGTTGCTGTTGTTATTGTCGCTGTCACTTCAGTGAGAAACTTATTTCCAAACTCTTTTCGTGGTGGGAAAGATTTCCAGTGGGGCGGGGCTAAGCTTGACTGATCAGAATTCAAGATTTTAAATAACGTTTTTGAATTTTTCTTCAATTTAACTTTCACATGTGTGACTGCACTGCTTCTATGATCAAAATCTAAAAGTAGCGAGCTCTTTTTTGAGATCAGATTTTTGAGCTCTTTTGCATCTTTAAAGAAGCGGAATATCACTTGTTGGTTGAAGGTTTTTTCTTTAATGGCTGAAAAGAAATATCTACCTTTGCTATTATCTACCAGAAATGCATCCCTGACAAGAAATTTTGATTGCAAGCACCCAAGAAAATTTTGATGGAATGCCCTCTGCTTTTGTTAACAATGCCTCTCGCAACCCTGCGCTAGCATTGATTTAGGATGTTTGAAAGTTTGAAAGTTGTAAGTTAGGATCACCAGGAAAACTTTTTGGTAGACATCCTTTACTTTTGCTCAGAAGACCTCTTTCAATAAGAATTTTGATCTCTTGTTGGCCGGTACAAGATTTGAGCGATTGACACTAAACATTTCATGTATCACCGTAGCGTGAGCCTGCAAATCTGAGTCAGTATATCTGAGGTCTGCCAGTAAGTATGAGGTGCCCTGGGATTACTCAATCACCTTTGGTTATTGTTTAAAGAGCCTTTCAAATTAAACAATACTGGAAGATTGTTTGGGAAACGCAGCATGATTAGGAATCTCAGGGCAAGTACAGCAATAAAAAGCATCATGTTGTTGGTTGCTTCATATGTTAATCATTTCAATTTCATTTTGACAAATCCATGTTTTGATAATAAGGAGCGTCCAACGATAATTAAGTTGACAAGTCCATGATAAAATAAATTAATGAGTGAATGACATAAATCGAGTGGCTAAGCCATGTTAGTAGAACGTTTCGAACCTTCCAAGGTCCATCCTCAGCAAATTGACTGGGAGGAATTGCGATTATATACTAATTTGATACACGCTAAAGGGAATAGGGAATAATACCAAACATGGGCAAGATCGCCATATAAAGATAAAGTGTGTGCGAAAGGGGACAATACTGAACAATACTGAAAAGAAACCGCCAATTGTACAAACTACATTACTCTTCTTACTCTTCTATCATCACAGCTGCCGATCGCTATTTGTCAGGGGGTAAGGCTGGTTGGTAACGGAAGTACTTCTTACATAATTTCGTCGTTCCTCATTTCTTGTAATTTAGAAGTGAAAATGATACTAAACCCTCCAGGAAGGGTTGTCAGAGTATAAATTTGGAGATTTGGGAAAGATGCGGGGTGACTGGCTGAGTGGCTTGTACAGTCTTCGTCAGTTGACTGAAGTTAAGCTTGGTCGAGTGAGGTCAGATTTCGGATGGGTGACCTCTGAGGACTGACCTCCCAACTCACCTCGTCGTCCATCGGAAGGGACGTTAAACTAGGGGTCCCATGCCTGGATGCGGCATGCGCAGTGGGCCTAAATTAGCTTTCAGTAGCTACAAATCCTGACAAGCTCACTCAAAAAAATTGAAAACAAACAAAACAAACATGTCGCATAGATTTGAATGAAGGATGGGAAGCCAAGAAAAAATATGCGACTAAAATGGAGAAGAAACTAAACCCATGCTAAAGAAGGGTCATTGGTTTAGATGTTTCGAGATTAGGGAAATATGTCACACAAGTTTGAGAAAAGTTAAGAAAATTAGAAATGATATGTGACAAAAATGAAAAATAAACTAAACTGATGCAAAGAAAGGGCTGTTAGGTTAGATATTTAGAGATTTGGGAAAGACGTTACACAAGTTTGACAAAAGTGAAGAAACTGAGAAATAATATGAGACAAAAATGAAAGTTAAACTAAACTGATAATAAGAAAGAGCTGTTACCTTAGATATTTTGAAATTTTGGAAAGATGTCACACTGGTTTGATAAAAAGTTAAGAAACTGAGAATTAATATGCGACAAAAATGAAAATTAAGCTAAACTGACAATAGATAGGGTTACTAGGTTAGATACATCGAGATTTGGGAAAGATGTCACACAAGTTTGACAAAAGTGAGGAAACTGAGAGATGATATGAGACGAAAATGAAAATTAAACTAAACAACTAAACCGATAAAAAGATAGGGTTATTAGGCTAGATACTTCGAGATTTGAGAAAGGTGTCGCACAAGTTTGAAAAAAGTTAAGAAACTGAGAGATAATATGCGACAAAAATGAAAATTAAACTAAACTGATACAAAGAAAGGGCTATTAGGTTAGATATTTTGAGACTTGGGAAAGATGTTACACAAGTTTGACAAAAGTGAAGAAACTGAGAAATAATATCAGACAAAAATGAAAGTTAAACTAAACTGATAATGAGAAAGGGCTGTTAGGTTAGATATTTCGAGATTTTGGAAAGATGTCACACTGGTTTGAGAAAAGTTAAGAAACTGAGAAATAATATGCGACAGAAATGAAAATTAATCTAAACCGATAATAAGATATGGTTATTAGGTTGGATATTTCAAGATTTGGGAAAGATGTCTCACAAGTTTGAAAAAAGTTAAAAAAATTAGAAATAATATGGGACAAAAATGAAAAATAAACTAAACCGATAATGAGAAAGGGCTGTTAGCTTAGGTATTTCAAGAATTTGGAAAGATGTCACACAAGTTTGAAAAAAGTTAAGAAACTGAAAAAAATATGCAACAAAAATGAAAAAAATAAATTGAGCAGATAGAGTCAATATCTGACCAATTCTCAGCAGCCTCTTCATCTTCTCATGACCCTTGTATTTCCACTCGCATCACACAGAAAGTACTAAACAAGAAATTGTGAACGTGGGTCTGCTTCATTTCCAATCCTCAGAAAAATTTTCTATGACCACGCCCTCTACTTTGGCTATAAATGCGACCAACGCCCCTTTCCATAGGCAAACTCGCCTTGGAAAAGATGATTATCATCAGCATATCCAATCACTAAATCACATTAAAAGGCATCATTTATAGAGATGTACTGTATTACATTTTATTTTTCATAGCGAAAAGCTCAGCCTAGAATAAAAGGACTAAAGTTAAAAAAACTTCAACAATCTTGTGGAATTATTATCTCCGAAAAGTAATGATATGGAAACACAGTCTCTCTACTTTCAGAAGCAAACATTTTAAACATAGAGAACCTAATAACGCAAACACTGTTTCAATTTCTAATTTTGTAGCACTGAGAAATCCAATGGTTTTTTCAAATTTTTGAAAATTTTGTATACCGTTGTTGGGTACTTTGATAAAAATTAGTTGGAAGGTCGATAGAGTTTATGTTTTCTGTGCTCTTCATATGAGTATTGAGAATTGCTAAATCATACTTGTTTAGACATTCCAGAGAGCGATACCGAGTCCATTCTTGCTAAAAAAATTATCGTTCGTTGCCGGATTAACATTCTGCGATTTACAGGTTTTGGAGAACTCCCTTCATCAGCAATCTTTCAGGAACTGAAATTCGCTTTAAAAATAGCCACATATCATGAAAGCATTTTACTTATCCCTTGCTAAAACTTTGGGTATTTGAAGCTGTGCCAACGATAATGAAACTGTTCTATCTTGGTATTGGACGCATTTCATTTGAGACAAAACCTTTTGAAGCTTTAAAACGTTCTGCTTAGCTTGATTTCTGATAAATGGATGAGAAACGGTACTGTGGGGTATACAGACACTCGCCAAAAAGGGCGTTATCAATTTAATAAACCAAATAGCGATATTTAGTCATAAAAACAAAATTTGTGGAAAAGCTAAAGACTATCTCTTGAAAATTATTGGGGGGGGCCAAGGCCCCCCCCAGCCCCCCCCGGCTCCACGGTCCTTGATATGTGAGACACATATTGGTTTTGATGTTGATGATGATGACAAGGACAGCCCACTACGTTCAATGTTATTGCTGCAGCTGAAGTTGGCAGAGCTGGGTCTGGTTACAGTGAATGTCTTGAGCCATCGTAGGTGCTGATACTTGGCATCAATTATTACGTCCAATGCACCTGATCCAGACTTGCCCTTCGTTGATATCTGCTGAAATCTGTTCTTATTGTATCGAGTTTTCACTTAAGCAACTGGTTCATTGCACACACAGCTCAGCAACTCTTTTCCAACAGTTAGCCTTCTTGCTAGCATCTTTAAAATCTTTTCATGACCTATCATAAATTGCTGGGTAGTTCCTGACAATGTCCATGAAGACTGTGTCAGGATCGTGAGACTGAGAACCTTCCATCAAGATCTTTCAAAAACCTATCAATTTTATTGTTCACATCTAAGTCACTGTGTTCTAAATAAGTAAAATCAAGATAAAATAAGGAACTAAGACTACCCCTAAAGTACCCCTTAAAGTACTCACTTTTCTTAGGGCTGCAGGTTCGCTTGTGTTGCCTCAATTTGAACTCGGAAGACATCATTGTATTGCGAAATATCCGCTGAACATTTTGTGCACAAGATCTCTTGTTTTCCATTGGTTTGCTGTGTTTGCTACGGGGATAATTCGCGTTCGTTTTGGGCTCAGTCATGTCGAAATCCTAAGCAAAGTGACGAAGTAAGATGCGCATATCCCTACGCAGTTCTATTTTCGTCACAAAGTCCCGGATGGAAATTTGTTCGCACCAGACCCATTTTTTTGTCAGGGGGTTGCTTCTGGTCTGGTCACGTTGTCATTGTTGCATTCATGTCCAAGTTCTCAAAATGGCGGAAGGCAGCGACGTAAGACGTTTAAGTGCCCAAACTCCGACACGAAGAGAATCACTATCAAGGAGCTGCAAAAGGAAGAGACCATTCAGCACCGAAGATGGGGAGGACCTTCTAGCTTTTAAGCTTGAATGCGAAGAAGAAGTTACGATGCAGACAACGCCCAAAATGAGAATGAAACCTGCAAATAAGACGGTGCCAAAGAGGACAAAGCCAAGTAAGCAGAAAGGGAGCAAGCAGACAGACAAGCCAAAGAAAGTTGTGCAGCCTACGAGAAAGAAGGAAGCTGAGAAGAAAGCAAAACAGAAGAGGAATTGCAATAAGGAAACAAAGATGCCGAAGAACGCTTTTCATGGGATGGTGAAGTGGCTGAAAAACATTCCAACCTCAGAAGTTGTAAGATTCGTCAATGACTTTACCAATGAGGAGAGACATTTGGATGCATTCAAAAAGCGCCGACTAATGGAAAGTTTAACCGCCAGTAATGAAATCGAGGAGATCGTCAAAAGTCTCCATTCAACAGCTAGTAATTTAATGCTAGCCAGCTTTGCTGACATACCCAAGGATAGGCATCCAATGTATAGAATTAAATACATGACCCATATTGCTGACATACCCAAGGATAGGCATCCAATGAATAGAATTAAATACATGACCCATATTAAAGAAATCCTTGGCAATCCCAACTCACATGAAATGCAGTGGTTTTTCATACATTTTCCTGAAGAGTTGCCCAATGATTTTGTGTGTGTGATCCATTCCATCGCAGCTGCAATGTTCAATTTTCTTCAGGGGAAGGTACTGGAATTCAAAAGTAAAGATTTGCCAACAAACAACCAAGCTGCAAAGACAGAACCAGATTCCTACAATAATGTTCTTTCAATGTTAACGCTTGCTGGAGGATGCTTTGGCAAAATTTACAAGTGTGTCAGGCGAAGTGTGAACAGGATTCTTCACAGCAAGGGTAAACATAAACAGAAGGCATTGTCAGCAAAGATAAATTTCAGGAGATTCCCGTACCAACTGATTATGACACCAAGGATGAAGAAGAATCCAAACATACCAGTAACTTTGAAAGCACAAGACAGGGGATGGCTGTTTCTTCCTAAGTGAGTATTTCTGCCATACTTACAACTCCTTGATCGCTGCCTACAGTTAACTTGCACCATTGATGCCTTGAAGCTGCTTGGCAAGAATCTTTTAAAGGTTTGCATTTTGAAATATGACTATTTTTAAAGGGTTTGTGCAAGGCTTTAAGCCTGCATTTGCACAGGGCAGAAAAATCTAAAAACAGTCCATTGAAATTGATGGCCCACGCGTGTTGTTAATAATTGATAGCTAAAGAAACAATGCTGTGTTTGGACTTTTTCTTTGTTCTATTTATAGAGCAGCCTATTTACCATTGCAAACTCCCTTTAAATGATCTAGAGTGAAAAGTGCTATGGGTGCTAAAATTTACACTCTTTTTTCATAAATTAATGTCTGGGCTGGTGTAGTATTACCAAAAGATTTACCACTTGATAGCTAAACAAGCTTGCATGTTAATTTTGATCTAGTTTTGGACAATAACTGTGCCAAATTTAATTTGACTCTTAAAATCGTACAGTATGTTGAATCCACAAAATTGAAGAGCAAGCATCATGTAATCATTGTAATTAGATTTCGTGAATAAGCCCTCTCTAATAAGCGACCCTCTCTATTAAGCCCCCTGGAGTGCCCAAAATTAAGTAAACCCCCATCGGCTTACTAGAGCTTTTATGGTTAAAAGTTGTCATGGTGCCAAAGTTGATTGATCAAACTAAAATCAAAGCTTGGTATTTGTGCAAATAAAAGATCCCACATGTACTTCATATGTGCAACATTTTTTTCTCATAGACTTCTTTCCATGCAGGTAACATCCATCAATGTAAAGAACTGTGCAGAACTGCAACTCTTATATCTTGCAACTATTGCATGTATGAAAGAGAACCGTTCAAGGCGGTTTTACTAAACCATGGAATCAGCCAAAACGACCCAAAATAATCCAAAACGAGCCATAACTACCCAAAACGAGCCAAAACGACGCAAAACGAGCCATAACGACCCAAAACGAGCCAAAATGACCCAGAACAACCCAAAAACGACCCAAACTGATTCAATCAGTGAGCTGGAGTGTAGGTCTGCATGAATTTCAGCGACAGGGACAACAGCAGTAATCATATGGAAACAACTCAAGCACTCCCATTGCTCGCATTGTTCGTGTCGCCAGAAAATTTACAAGAGACGGGGCAGACAAGAATAGTCATGTGGAAACCAGGCTTTTTTCAACGATGGCTTAAGTAGGCCTATCCTCGCATAGCAGGAATCATTCCAGTCTGGGGTTCTTATATCTACCCTGTTGTTATAACGTGTGAGGTGTGCTTTCCCCAGTAGACAAAATGCGTGAAGTAGTTATTTGTTCATTAACCTTGAAAACAATGATATCTATCAAGGGATCATCCCACAATTTGAATGGTCCACAGTTGGGTTCAGCCGGGCTCAAGTGGGCTTTACTGTCAAAAGTTATGATGGCCTAGGCCTATTTATAGTCAATGATGTAGTTTCTTTTGATTATCAACATAAGACACAGAACAGAGAGTTGTGCAGAGAGAGGAGAAGATTAGAGGGTTGGAATGCAATAGCCTAAAATACCAGCCTCTGCTAACGATTTTATTGGTCATTGGCTTTGAGCCACCCTGAATCATTCTGGCTCTTTTTCGCTTAGTTTGGGTCATTTTGGCTCGCTATTGGGTTGTTCTGGGTGATTTTGGGTCGTTCTGCTTCGTTTTGGCTTGTTTTGGGTCGTTTTGGCTGATTCCATAGTTTAGTAAAACCGCTTTCAAGGAGTACAGAATGCTTCAACCACAAAGATGCACTGAAATTTTTCAAATGGTGGCAGAACAAAGTGGTTCATGCAAGAGTAGGTGCACTAATTTCTGCAGATTATAACTATGAAGCACACAAAAATGGGAATATGGTAAAAGGAGGTGCAACAGTTAGGGATGAACTGTATCAAGTTGAGAGATGTTCAAAGCAAAAGAGAATAGGTTCCCAAAGATGAAGAAAATGAACATACTGTATTGACTTTGTGGACTGTAAAAATACATTTTTATCTCAGATGAAATAAAGTAAGGAGACCTGATTGCTTTTCAGAACACAACCCTTGATTCTTCATAAGAAACTTAACCCTTGGGTTTGTACCAGTGTTTTTGGTCTAATTATTGCAGTAGAGCTTATCACAGTTGATTGAGGACTGCTTATGCACAAGGCCAGCTCATTACCAGAAAGAACCAAATACCTCAACAGAAACTGACTATTGTTTGCAACGAGAAACTAATTCCTTTGTACAGTAAGTGATCAGATGACAATTTGTGATTCACAAAACTGTTTTCTTTTTGAGTTGCAAAGTGTACTAGACTCCCAAATAATACGAAAAAGTATATCTCATATAAAAATATACTTTTTGGTATTGTTTGGTTCCTAACTACTTTATATACGCTTTGCAACTCAAAAAGAAATTAGCGAGTTTACGATTCACGACGCAGCTCAAGAGGGCGCAGCACAGGGGCCTGAAATGAGCGCGGTCAGCGCGTCGTCCCCCAATGCTGCGCAAGAAGTTACGAACCGCGACGAGGCGCTGACTTTGGCGCCAAAATAGAAATTTGTTCAGACATACTTCGAAAATGGAGGAAGCACTTCTGCTTATGAATGATGCCAATGTTATCAACGACGAAGATCTTTTCCTGTTGCACGAGGCAAATAGACCTCGTAATTTGCACACTGGGCTTCCCTACTGGAAATACGAACGATTCAGTTTGGAAGACATGAGAGACGATGAGTGTGAAGTTGAATTTCGGTTCAAGAAAGACGACATCTACAATCTTGTCCATACTTTTGGCCTTCCTGAAGTTTACCGATGCTACAATGGGCTGGTTGTAGACTCTGTTGAAGCTCTATGTGTGTGCCTGAAACGATTCACATATCCCTGCAGATATGCTGACCTGGTTCCAAGATTTGGTAGGCCTGTACCTCAACTTTGCATGATCACTAACATGATGGTTGATGATCTATTTGACAGGTACTCCCACCTTCTTCAAGAACTTGACCAGCCCTGGCTTTCTCCTGAAAACCTCCAGCTATATGCACTAGCCGTTCACAATAAAGGTGCTGCCCTTGATAACTGTTGGGGCTTTGTTGATGGGACAGTTAGGCCAATTTGCAGACCACAGCGTGACCAGAAAGCAGTTTACAATGGCCATAAAAGGGTGCATGCCATCAAGTTCCAGTCTGTTGTGACCCCCAATGGAATGATTGCCAACTTGTATGGTTCTGTTGAGGGTAGACGACATGATAGCAGAATGTTGGCAATGTCAGGCCTATTGGAGCAACTGGAACAGCATTCATTCTCACCAACTGGTCAGGCTTTGTGCATCTATGGAGACCCTGCCTATCCTCATCGCCTACATCTGCAGTGTCCTTTTGCAAGAAGAGCAGTCCTAACCCCTGAGGAGCAAGCCTTCAATCAATCGATGAGCCAGGTTCGAGTGTCAGTGGAATGGGTATTTGGGGACATAGTCAACTACTTCAAGTTTGTGGACTTCAAGAAGAACCTCAAGATTGGTCTAAGTTCTGTTGGCAAATTCTATGTTGTCAGTGCCCTGATGAGAAATGCACTTACTTGCCTTTATGGCAATACAACATCAGCATCCTTTGATTTGCAGCCACCAGCACTTAACGAGTATTTCCTGTAGGTTCCCAATGAAGACCTGATGACTTGAAGAAGAAGACAATATGTCCTCAAAGAAGAACACAGATCAAACAGCTTTTTTAAAAGCTACCACCATTGCCATTGAGCGTGGACCGATAGTTTCTCACACAGCATTTTCTGAGTTGTTTCTTTCTTACTGTCCAAACAGAAAGTACCCTGTGCATGCAATTAAAGTGTTCTGTTTACTTATGAGGGAGAGTCTAAAAATGTTCTTTGACCAAAACAAAAGTTCCAATCTTAACCTTGGATGCAAAATTTTCCTTGTTTGACTTTTTTGCAAGGTTAGAAAGACTCAAATGAAGTGCAAACAACTTTGGTACCAAAGAATGCTGAAATCTTTGATTTATCTTGTAAAAAACAACAATGAAAATAAAATTGGCACTTGACTGAAATACAGAAACAAAATTGTTGAAATCAAACAAAAGAAGGAATAATTCATGTCTCATTTCTTTTCTAAAGTATTTTTCATTAACTCAAATAAAATTTGATTTTGCTGCTGCATTTGTTGGAACATGGCCTGCTGCTGCTGCAGTTGTTGTTGTAATACGGCAACCATGTCTTGATCCTTATAATTCCTTGCTTCTTGCTCTCTCATCCTCTGTTCCACTTCCCTTTCCCTCAGATCTTGCTCCTTTCTCTTTAGCTCCCACTCTCTCTCAGCCTCTCTCTCCTTCAAGGCACAAGCCATTACGTACAGCGCGTAGCCCGCCGATAGATAGCAAGATAACTTCATGTAGAACTACTCGAGCATGCGCAGAATTGAGATATGGGCACTTCAAATTAATTTGGCCATCTCACTATCTCACAACATGTTATGGTCGGTCACCCTGTGGCTTCGTGCTTCTCTCATTTTGTTCCTGTTCAAGACGAGAGAAGGAAGACAATGTTTCATTACATCTCATTTCACAAGTAGACTGCTTTGAGGTTGATTTGATTAATTTGTTTAAAAATTCTTACTACATATGTATGAATTTAACAAACTTTTCAACTTCTGCATCGGCCCATGACCATGGCATGCATTACAAACGTTCTGGGCCTACGCTAGTTTCTTTTTGGCTGATTCATGTGAAACTCGTAGGGAAAATCCTGGACAGGAGGAATGCTTATTTGAGCAGAATCCACTTCGGCCAAAAAAAAAACAGATAGGAGAAATTTCACAGTAGCATTACATAGGTTCTTATGGAATGAATGGGGATAGGGGATATTGGGTGGGGGGCTGGGCTGTATGCTGGGTTTCAATGCAAGAAGTTCCATGCCACTAGAAATGTACATTCTCATTTTCATCTTCTACAGAAATTTTTTTGATATGTAAGTAACAGGTCTGTCTCAAATTAGATGTTAAATAAATGCACCAAATAAAAAGAATGGAAGAGTTTCCCCCAGTGAGTTGTTTCACATTATTGCATATCTATCTGACATCAAAAAATTCTGACATGTAACTTGAAAAAAGATTTTGATTACCTGATAATTTGATGTCCTGAAAAGACTATATTTTTCTTTTAGGCATATTGGGCTGATCAATATTTTCTTGCATTGTTTACTAAGAAGTGGGTCAAAACACACTTTTTAATGTTAAGGAAATCCATAAAGTGCATTTTCGTATCACAAATGACAATCAGCCTAGTAAAACCTGCAAAATGATCCAAATGATTTGAAGTGATAAGAGCCAAAACGACAGAGAGATCTTCTTGAAGTTCTAAGCAAATCCTTGTATGTTTTGACATAAGGTTAGGCATAGATATTCAGAGTTTTGCTGATTAATAATCATTAAGCCCATATCTCAAAATTTATCGTATTCTTTGATGCAATACCCCTAATGGGAAAATCAATAAGAATTGATTTTCAAATTTTGATGATTTGTAGAAGTAAAAAAACCAATGTTTTGACCCACCCAGTATTTATTGTATCACTAAATGTTACAAGCTGGGCAGAAATATGCTGTACTGGATAACTTCACCTTGGCACAAGCCTTATGTACCCAAATTTGGCATTTTGAGCATGCAACCCAGTCAACAACTGGTGCATTTGTTTCATCATCCTCTTTAAAACAAACTCCACAGATTGAAATTTCTTGCTCACCAAGAAGCTCGATAACACATTCCTTATCTTCTAAGGTAGGTTTTGTAAGAACTTTCTTTTTCTTGGTCACCTTTTTCTTTGTGCTAAAAAATCGTAACTGCTTATCGAATGTCTTATTGGGCGGAAATTTCTCAGAAGGTTCTAAGGAAGCTATTCCTTTGCTTGCCTTTTCCATTCCTTTTATCACTGCAATCGCATTATTTAGGTGTCCACCAGCAGCACCAAGGGCCTCTGGTACAATGCAGTTTGTAACATAGAGTTCTAAAGTCTCTAATTTCTTTACAATTGCTGCCTTGGATTGCTCCAGTTGGTCATTTACTGTGTTAGCTGACTTTAATTGGCTTTGGAAATAAGCCCTCTTGTCATCAACCTCTATGCTGCCCTCTGACACTTCGTGATTGAAATTTTCATTGTTAGGCTGCAGATTTTCTCTTGTTCCTATATCCATGTGAATCACATGCACATGCTTGCATGGAACTGAGTGAATAGCATAGTCTGGGCATGTACACACATATTCATGGATGCAAACATTGCAGCTGCTACACTTCATTCTGCAACCATTGCATGATCCAGTTTTTACCACGGAATAGATGGCATTTGATTTCTCTGATGTTGATGGATACTTCCACTCACTTTCGCTGACTTGAATGAAACCATTTCTTTGCAATGTCAGAGATGACCTGTGTCGTTTGTCGATTTCTTTAATTTTCTTCGTTCTCTTTCCTTTCTCCCACTTTTCCCAAGCTTCAAATGCTTTGTCCCGAGCTATCTTTAGTAGGGCATTTAGCAGATGGTCTACCCTTTTGTTTCTTTTCCTTTGAAAATAAATTGTCTTCAACACACGATGGAAATTTTCCAAGGCCATGTTTGTGTTGGCAGCCGTTGACTTTCTATAACAGTATGCCCATTTCTTTTGTCGATTTAGAAATTCAACCTTAAAATATTCATAAAACTCTGGGTATTGCTCTTCTGCTAATGAACAGAATTCTTGGAGCCTGCTTCTAAAAGCAGTTTCGTCTATCTCCATCTGCAGCACTTTGACACACTGGTAGACGTTCACTTGGTCTTCAGTACCCCTTACCGTACGAAGGACATTTTTACGTAAATTCTTATCAACATGCCAAGCGCAGATGAGCTGCCTCTTTGGTTGTGTGAAATTTCGAGTCCAAGCATTATAAAATGCTTCTGCATCATCACTCATGAAATCAAACACTGCTATATCTCCTATTCTTTCTTTTAGGGCAGCAAAAAATGGATCAAGAGAGCAAACATCCTCCCTGTTCGAAATCAGCCATGCGACAGGTACTCCTTCTCCAAATTCGTCTTTAACCAAAACTGTTACAAGCAAAAAGTCATATCCAGTTGTTGAATGTGTTGAATCAAGGCAGACTAGGTTTTTGGCATATTTTGCCATAGTGTCTCTTTGAAATTGCGTTTGAATACCCAGAATGAAATCATTGGTGGGAAGACCGTACTTCAGCTCTCCCTGGGGCTTATAACATAATATGCAATCATAATCTTTGTCTGCTAAATCAGCAACCCAGCAATGCACACTCTTTGCATCTTCTGAATGTCTCTGGACGAGATCGATATTATACTGATGCATAATGTTGTGAATGTCCTGTTTGCTCGTAAGGTAATCTCTCTGTAGGGTATCACCTAGGTTATCTCGTATATCATCGAGAATCGAATCCACTGGAACTTTATTTGCTAACTTCCCCGCAATTGTTTGTCTTAGCTCTTCTGACATTCGTAAATGCCCTAGCTTATTCTCGTGCCCGATATGTGTAAGAGAATAGTGCACCTGGACTTCTTCACTTGCCTTGTCAACAGTTACTTTCATGAAAGCAGAACATTTTTCACTGATTTTTGAAGAACCTTGGATTTTCATTGCCCTTCTTCCAGTTCCTCTGCTCCGTACTTTTCCGGATCTACTGCAGTAAAACCACATGGTTGATTTATGGTTTCCTTGTCTTGTCATTCTGTGTTGAACGAACCACGAATTTGTCTCTTTTTCTACATCTTTTTTCCATGATTTAAAGTCATCTAAAGAAGCGAAAGTTGTAATTTGAACTGGTGTTTCTTTCCCGTGGCTCTGTGATAAGTGTTGTGCTAACTCAACCATGCTATTGCACCTGGGGAAAAAAGAATATAAAATATTCATAAAACAGAGAGATGTTCTGTTGGTTCTAAGACCGATTTTCTCACGAACCCTTCTACTGATTCCTCCTTCTCTGGTATCTTTGAAGCAAGCCTTGATGAAAAAGTGGATTTCACGACTCACATCTCGCAACTGCCGTTCAGAAGTTGTGATTGGCAAATGCTAAATGTCCCACTCTTAAAATGAAAGTCTATACATGGACTTTTCTATGAAATAGGGAAATTTTTGCATCATTTTAGGGTTCAATTGAAATCGGTATTTATTCGGGAAGGGGGAGGGGCTACTTAAGTACTCAATGGTACGGGGTCGTGCCATTTCTAGGGTACCCTTTTTGATAGAATCTAGATTTGTGGGTATGAGTTTTAATGGTATTTGATGATTTCCGAATTTATGGGTATGATTTTTGGTAAAACTGTTTTGCCACTTTTCGGAAATTTTTCTAGATTCATGGGTGGTACTTTTTGGTCCTGAATGACACAGCCCAGAACCATGGAAACCTAAGTAATCCCTGGGGGCATCTGTGGCTACAGATGTACGTAGCAAATCTATGGTATGCGTGCACCGAATTCTTGACTGAGAAAGTTGTTTACTTACCTGTACTCTTTGCATATTGAGCACTTGACAGGATTTTGCGGCTGAGGCTTGTAGCTTTCTGAGTGTTTCCTTTTTTTGTGCCTGTATAAACATTGCCGAGAACTCACAATTTTGTCACAAAATGGGCATTTGTACACTTTGGCAACATGTTCTCCCTGGGGAAAGATTATGATAAATTAGGATAGATTCTTAAAATATTTTCTACTAAGTGAATGGATACAATGCACTAGCTATTGCCATCTAGTTTCTTTCCAAAATTAGCGATCTCTTTGGGAGAATACGATCGCCATGTTGATCTTATATCACCTCATTTTATCCTCAGGTATGAATAACAGCACCTGAAAGTTGGTATTGTCTAAAATATTATGACTTCAGTTAGTGAATGTCGGCTAATGATTACACATTCATTATAGGTCCGATGCAAACGACTGTGTTTTTGTCAGAAGTTTCAAGGAACCTTCTTTTGAAATTTAGATAAATCGTATTTTTAATTGTTGGTGGATAAGATTTGAAATTTAGTAGCATTTAGCATGGCACGGGAAGGAAACAAAGTTTGTGATTGGTCCTGCTTTGTATCATAGTATATGTGCCCAACTGTTTGGAGCTTCTTGGTAAAAAATAGTTTCTTACATTTAAATGCAAGGTATTCGACGAATTTTATTACCTTGGTTTGCGTTTCATGCCCAAGAACATGTTGCTGTTGGGGCTCTCTGGGCTCTTCAGTCACTTCCATGGTGTCCTCGACGAATTGCCTTTGGTTCCCTTCTTCATCTATACGAGAATCAGTTGCCGCATACATATGATCACCATAATTTCTTCTATGCTGCTCGATACGATTGTCATTGTCATTATTTGCACGATCTCCGCCAGCTCTCTCCGATTTAACGTTCATGCGATTGTTTTCGATACGACTGTCATTTTCATTATTTACACGATCTCCGCCAGCTCTCTCCGATTTAACGTTCATACGATTGTTTTCAATACGATTGTCATTCTCATCATTTGCACGATCTCCGCCAGCTCTCTCCGATTTAACGTTCATGCGATTGTTTTCGATACGATTGTCATTGTCATTATTTGCACGATCTCCGCCAGCTCTCTCCGATTTAATGCTCATGCGATTGTTTTCGATATGACTGTCATTTTCATTATTTACACGATCTCCGCCAGCTTTCTCCGATTTAACGTTCATACGATTGTTTTCAATACGATTGTCATTTTCATCATTTACACAATCTCCGCCAGCTCTCTCCGATTTAACGTTCATGCGATTGTTTTCCATACGATTGTCATTTTCATTATTTACACGATCTCCGCCAGCTCTCTCTGATTTAACGTTCATGCGATTGTTTTCAATACGATTGTCATTTTCATCATTTACACGATCTCCGCCAGCTCTCTCTGATTTAACGTTCATGCGATTGTTTTCGATACGATTGTCATTTGCTGTATCATCGCCCAACATGACTTTTTTCGAACTATTCTCCTCACTCTCCACGTAAGTGCGTTTTAAATTGAATCGTTTCTTTAATTTTCCTCCAACTTTTAAGATGCCCCGATTGTTAATGGATTGGGAATCGTAAGAGGGGGGCGACTCTTTATTTGGTTGCATCTGTTTCACATGGCTGGCAGTGCAAATCTTCCGAACTTCGTCAACTGCTTCCGATGTGATGCCAAAATAGCCATTGATGAATTTTTTCTTAACGAGGACCTCAGCAAGAGATTTCCTAAGGTATTGTGCATAATTTGATGGTGCAGCAAACCATATGATAGGATGATTAATTGGCAAATGACTCTGTTTCAAACTTCTCCACAATTCTGGAAATAAAACGCATATAGCTGCTGTTAGAATTGCAATAGGACCACAAATTTCGTGACATGTTTGCAGTGGGAAGTTTACCAGACACTCATTTGTACATTCGTGTTGACCCCTTTCATTTACTTTCCTAGGAACATGAGCAGATCTGATGATAACTGGATTTCGAGCACAAGGCACAGGCAGCCTTCTTCCTGTTAATTCCTGAAGGCTACGAAGAATCGGTGATATCATTTGCCTCAGATCGTCAGGGACTGGCCAGCCAAGTGAATCGCAATATAGAAACTTTTTGTTCGTGATATCTATATCAAGTACAGCCCAATGGTTACCCTTTCTGCTGTTGTCACTGACAAAAGACTTGCCAGTTCTGGATTCAAGCCCAACGTTGATCAATAGGAGAAGATGGTCCAGTTTTGAATTTTCAGGAGGAAGCTGGAGCAGATCTGTCATTCGCCGTGACGTATACATATCAAAACCATTCAGGATTAGGGCTCTTGATGATGACTTAGTGGCATTCATGATTTTTACGAAAGCTTGAACAAGCCCTAGTGATACCCATCGATTACAGCAAAGACTGGCTACATCCTCTTCAATTGTGAATGGTTTCATAAAGCTTTCACCATCGCTGTGTTGCAAGAGAAACGAATGCAGTTCCCCAACTACGTTCATATCTGGTTTTGTGCTGATGCCATAGGGACTATTTGGTTCCTTGTTGAACCAGGCTTTTTCTTCAGAGACTTTATTTTGCATTGCCTGATACTCATGCAGTCGTTTGATTTTTTGCAGTTCTTGCAGTCCAAACACACCTATATGTGTTAAATGCACTGCTTTCATGACATTTTTCATCTCAGTCAAAACCGTTATGAAGGAATTACATTCAGACAACGAAGGCACGAAATCAAGATTGGAGATGTTCTTGTCAATTCCATGTTCTGAAGATGACAGCGAATGTAAAGTGACTTGCCTAACCTTCGGAAACTTCACATCTTGGATAATGTTACGTGGAACTGTACCAGGCTCTCTCGTTAGTAACTCCTACGAAAATATATTTGAAGCATAAATCCTACCAGATATGAAAAAAAACTACATGTTGCGGTTTTTTAGAGGAGCAACGAAGACTTTTTGTAGTTAACCTTGCTACTATGGAAAATATTCACAATGTTATTTTCATCAAAGGCCCTGTTGTATACATGCATAGATTCCTTTTTAAAATCAAAGCCCATTTTGTGGATGATAGTCTCATGATCTCTATAGAAGGCAAATGCTTTTTGTCTTGACATGCCATTCTAAAAATTTTACATCTTTTTCGGAAGCATTTCTTTCCCAGGGAGGGGGAGGGGCACTTCACTGTTGGGTCATACGGCGGTGTATGCTCCAAGAATTTCTGTTATCATACATTCTCAAAATTTTGGCGGGATTTGGGATCCAATTTCAGAATATGAACGTAGTTTCTGACCAGTGTTTGCATTAAAAAACAATAGGAAAATTGTTAATCATCTCAAATCTGGGCATGCCAAGAATTTCTAGCAAAAATTCGACCCCAATAGACGAAATTGGCTAAGGTTTGTTTACACCCATTTCAAGTCATGTGATCAATCCCTTGATAAAATATCTTTTGATTTCTCTGACATATTTCGCGGCATGCAAAGTTGTGCCATGTGTGCAAAAAGTAGGACAATACTTAAACTTCCCAAGGGTATGGTCACATGAGTTGAAATGGGTAAAACAAACCTTAGCCGGTTCAGTCTATCCTGCAATTCTTCTTTAAGAAGTACATTCCATTCTCAGAATTAACCACCCAAAAACTGGCGCACATCCACTATACGATCGGATAGTGAAGTACTCAATTCCCAGGGACTTCCTTCTGAAGGTAGTTGATGACACAAGTATTCGAATTCGTGAAAGTTGATGACTTTTCTCATTTACCTCAAGTACGGTTTTTTCTGCTTCAGTTCGTTGGTCTTCGGTTCTCATGACGTCATTCGCTGCTATTGCACCTAGAACGGGATTTATTATCTCTATGAATTAGAGATTGATTCTTGATCACCTTGATCAGCTACGAGTCTGTAAAAGATTCCTTAATTGTTAACCTTGTTATACAGTATCACCTATCTCTAAATCATGTGAGAGGACGAAAATAGAAACTGAGATTTTATCGGATTTTATTTCACCGGGAACCGCTGCCGCTCAAAAGTGAAGTGAAATCTCTTCCAGAAATTAAGAAACTCTACCAGAAGCGATCAGAGGAAACTGTTTCCACGGGGGGGGTTCTCGGCTAAATTTCGGGTAGGGGGGTGCCGCCCACAGTGTGAAAATGTAACCGTTGGCTAGACCAATTTTTGTGAAAATGATACCCTTGGCTAGACTAATTTTTCCTTCAGAAGTGCTCTGAATTGGCATTTTCTAGGCAAAACTTGCCAAATTTTCGCATTTTCTAGACCAAAATTTTTAAGAAGTTGGATTTTTTTTACAAAAATTACCGAATTTTGACATCTCTTTGACCAAAATTCCCAAAAAGCATACCCTTGCCTAGACCTAACTCGACTAAAATTGCCAAAAAGTACACCCTTGGCTAGACTAGAAGTCCGAAAAAGTATACCCTCGCGGGCGGCACATCCCCAGGTACCTTTACCATGGAAGAACCCCCCCCCCGTGACTGTTTCTTGAAGAAATCCTTTCAATCAATTTACATATGAGTTGCAAATAGGAGATCCGTTCTCGATGAATTTCGATAAAGTTTGAAATTCGATTCAGTTTTATAAAAAATCCAAACCTCTACGATAAACTTCTGAAAAAGAATTAAAAAAATAAGAATAAAAATAAGAATAAAAAATAGCGGAAGTTAATTAAATCCTGATAGCCTAATTTTGGTAATTAAGGTTTTCACAAAGTGGGTACGCAACCTGGCGCCCCGTCCATGTAGGCCAGCATGTTATGGTTGTGGGTGGTGCGCAAGAAAGGCCTAACCTTGGCAATGAAATAACTTGTCTTACCTTGAAAATTAAATCCTGTGGTGCTTCTCTTTCTTCTCGTTGATGATTTCGCTGAGGTGTGCATTTTTGACAGATTTTATAGCCTTGTGCTTCTGCTAATGATTGCTTTTAAAGAACAACTTCGACAAACTCCGGGGAAGAAGTTTTGCCGCCAAACCAGGATTAATTTTCCCGCCAATAGACCTTTTAGCTATTCTAAGAAAGAGCCTGGATCGAGCGTTATTTTTATACATTTTTATACACAGCGTTCGATCGAATGACGTTAAAGCTTCTATCACTATTGTACACATTCGATAATTCTACAAAATGTAGCAAAATATCGTTCGATTCTGATTCTTTTCAGGATAGCTAAAAGGTCTATACTCGTTTTCAAGTAGCTTCGTAGAGCGAGGCTAATGTTTCAAAATCGAGGACAATGAGGCAGGATCCCACGGCTAAAACGTTATTTCTTTGTGGGAGCGAAAGTTGTCGCAATTGAATAAACTTTGATCCTAATTGTTTTGGGCACGTTCTGCTATTCTTTATCTTTGTCAGGATTTGAAAGGCTTGATGAAAAGGACATGTAGATCCACAGGTTGCCCATACATTTTGTTGATAAGAACAGTTTTTGTCAAGTGCCCATATCTCAACTCTACGCATGCTCGATTTGTCGTACATGAAGTTGTCTATTGTTTCAATGGCGGGCTACGCGCTGCACCTAATGGCTTGTCTTCAAGGCCATCTCTCTCTTTTTTAATTCTATTTCTTCCCTTCTGATCTCCAATTCTCGTTCACTCTTTTCTTTCAAATATTCCACTGTGTCCCCTGGGCTGCTACACCTTCTCTTTTTCTTTGCACTCTCGGGGCTTTCTCTTTCTCTAGTTTGGGACAGTCTCTCCATTGATCTCTTTCTCACATCCTCTGCTGTCTCTTTTTCTTTTTCTGCATTCCTCTCCCTCCTTTCCTCCCCTTTTGCAAGCTCATCCTGTGCACCCTCAGTCCTTTCAACTATATCCTGGAGAGCCTCGTCCAGTTCTGTATGTTCTGGGTCTATTCCACTTGCCCTTTCTTCTGCAGCCATCTTGCGCTTGTGATTTTTCTCAAGCTTCATAAAATGATCTCTTACTGACCTCTGATCAACCATAAAACGGGGTTTCTCAATTCGACTCAATGCATTTGCAATTCTATCCCAGCACTGACCACGTTCACGAGAGCCATGTTTAAATTTATAAGGTTCTTCAACAAGAATTTCTCGGCATAAGAGGATGTCATGCTGATTTGTCCAGATCATTTTTTGCCTAATTGAAAAGGGTGAAAGCAATCTAATGGATATGGCAAGAAAAAAACAAAGAAAGGACACATCTGTGATCAATGGCATTCTGTTAAGAACCATATAACAACTACAGTTTGAAAATTGTTACTAAAAGGTTGATAACCAACATACAACAACCTTCTTTTACAAAATTCTCATCTGTAAAAGAAGTCTCTAAATGGGCATTCTAGAAGTTTAAACATTATTTGTGGGCTTCTCAAAGAACCTTTTCCAAGATTTTGCCATGTATTAATCTCATGGAAAAATCAAGATTTCAATACTAAAGCTGATGTTTTGCTTTGTATAAAATTGCTTGTCCAATATGCATAATTTCCCTTCTCATAAATTCCATTTCATCCATGGTTATAAGAAAACAACTCAAAAACTTCCACAGGAAATAGTCAAAAGTCCTATATACTAACAAATTTTTTTGCTAAATGCCAATCAGTCCCTCGACTTAGTTATCAAATTTGTTTCACAGCTAAGGCAGATATTGTTGGGTTGTTTTCCTTGATTTAAAAACCCTGCCTGCATCTATTTACATGGGTGAGAGCAATACAGGAAGCATTGCCTGCAAGGAAATTGCCTTCGAGGTTGAAAAGTAGGCCCACGTAAAAGCAAACTAATAAACCAGGTAAAATAAACTTGTAAATTTATCAAGTAGCCTAGAGACCCTAGTGGCTATGCACTAAAACAACATCAAATGCAAGCAATACGTGAGTTTCAGTTAAAATTACGAACGTTTGTGCCTTTTTTCGCTGTTCTTGGACTTGTACTTCAGATCCTTGGGACGCCATTTTCACCAGCAAACTCACTCGAATTGGATAGCCTAGAAAGTGGCAAAAATTGCAAGAAAATTACTTTTAGAAGCTACAGCTGTAACGAGCAATTGTTGATTTGTTGAAATTCGACATCCTGAGGACTGTAAAAGCCATACTTACTTAAAAAACTGCTGCGTTGTCTTCACGACGTAGAAACTTCGAAATTGCGTTGTGAAACAGACGAAGACGCATTGTGATGAAGCCGGACGCGTGGGCCGCGCTAGTTCCTAGTCCTCCCAGGTGCGTCTTCCAGTGGCGCGTCATGAATCGTAAACTCGCTAATTATTTTCTGAAGATGCTATTAAATTCTTTTAAAGATAAATGTATTAACTCTGCAGCTGAATAACAATACCAAATGAAAGCTTGAACAACAGTGGCCTAAAATATAACAGTGCTACCTGTATACTGTAAAACATTTATGCTACAGTGTCGCAAATGGATGTCTTGGGACTGATTTATGGCAACTGTAAGGGACTCTTTAACATCTTTTCTTTGATATATAAAGGTGTTTCTCTGTAACCATTAGCTGCTTTTCCAAAACCATGCAAATCTGTCTTAATCAGCACTCTCTTTTGGGCAATTGAGTAGTTAACTGAACTCAATTCACTTCCAGTTTCAAACTTGAATTGTGAAAATAAGGTCTCCACTGCACTTCCATTTAATTTTAGAGGATAAATGTAGTACCCAGGGTGATCTGATAAAAAGTCCTTCGCAAACTCCATGAACCCAAAAACAGTTATTCTGAGCAAGTCCCAGGTCTGCCATGAAATGAAGCGTCTCTCCAGAATCACATGGCTTAAAATCATTGCCAGCAGACAAACTTTCCCAACCAACTCTTGAAATACTGACAAACAGCTTTAATGTTAGGCACAATTTCCATGTTGTCTTGGCTTAACTTGTTGTTGCTGAGAAATCCTCTCTCAAATAGTTTGTTGCATGCAATAAGATATTGATGAACCAGCATCACTGACTCTGAGTCGTCTGTTTGTGCTTTTCTCCATCCGGGTTTGCATGCTCGTATAATTTGGACAGTGTAATATTCCCCGTTTGGGGGAAGCGAGAGGGAAGACACACAGGCTACATTGCTGTTGTTCACTGAACTGAATAAATATACAGAGACAATTGCATTTACGTAATTCAAAGTACAAAGGTCAATATGCTAAATACTACATCTCTCCCTTTGTCTAAAAACGGAAAACTAATAAACAAATAAACCACAGCTTAGTTGATGTCGACAAATCCGGTATCTTGAAACATTCCATTGAATTTAATTGACAAATCCTTGTTGAGTTCAGTTTGTAAACCTGTCTTGAATACATGACTATTCCCTCTCCTGTATCCTTCTTTTCGCTTTCTTCTGTAACTACTTCCTATTTTGAAAATCTGCATTCTCTGTGGCCTGCTAGCATAAACTTTTATCCTTTTGCTTCTATTTTGTTTTCTACTTTGAATTGTCTCTTTTTTTCTGACAAAATTCGTGGTTCTTGACTTTAGCACTCTTGGTTAGACCCTCACTCAGCACTTCGTGAGTGGGCCTGAGGTTTTGTATCATTTCTGTTGTGTGATGTCTGTGATATTAAGCCCCATTCAAACTGATCAAACATTTCACCTAACATTTTAAAAACAAATGTTTGACGAAACGTTGGGTCTGTTTGAACACCTCGTTTGGTCACATAACATTTGTTTGGCGATGTTGGATGAAGTTTGATGGAAGTCAAAAACAAATTTTGTTTTTCGTTGTTGTGTGAAATGTTTGATTTGTTTGACCACTCCAACAGACTTTTCACCAAACATTTGACGTCATTTTGATCACGCGCACGCGCAACTCGTATCAAGTGACGACACTGATGTTGTTGTTGTTGCTCGTTGCTCGTTCAACAAAATGTTTGACGAAATGTTAGGTGAGATGTTTGTTCTGTTTGATCACCCACTCACAACATGGAAAAGATAAAAATATGAATTTTGATCAATGTTTGGTGAAATGTTTGATGAAATGTTTGATCAGTTTGGACGGGGCTTTACACGTTGATTATCGACAATTGAAGCAGTTCCTCAGCATTTCGTGAGAACCCTCAATTTGGCAAATCTTACTGCCTTGTGATGCAAGCAAGGTTGACGAACTACGGCTTTCTGCGTATTCTCTTTCTCTTAGTACCTTCTCCACCACAATCTGAATAAGATGACTTGGGATTTTGCAGGCAAACAGACTCTTCTGATCTGTCCAACTGTGAAGTGTTCCTGTTGGTATGGGGCGTGTTCTTCCCGAACGAAAGTATTACTGGTGCTTGAACCTTGTTTATGGTCGTCTCTAGGATGTTTCCATTTAATCCTGACCTCTCTGTTTCTTTTGTTATGTGTATATTAACTCTTTTGGGTACAGTTCCCTTCTCCTTCAAAAGCGATTCAATGTTCACGTTACGCTGTTATGTTCAGTTTACTTTCAATGATTCAATTCAACTGACTAGGCCATATCCCTCTGTAGGCTGTTATTCATTTTCTCTTCAGGCTTGCAGAGTTTCTCCTCTCCTCCTCGAGTTAACAGTGTCTTGAACTATTGCATCTAACCAACTTTGATGTTCTTATTGTGTTTTTCGTTAGGTTTATCCTCATCGCCATTGTAATATTCCCCGTTTGGGGGAAGCGAGAGGGAAGACACACAGGCTACATTGCTGTTGTTCACTGAACTGAATAAACATACACAGGCAATTGCATTTACGTAATTCAAAGTACAAAGGTCAATATGCTAAATACTACAGACAGCACATTATCGTGCTGCAATAAGAGCAGAGAAATGTTGACTAAGGGGCCAACCATACAGATTAAGATCTCGCTTGAGTTTTAGAATTGTAATGTTTGTATAGTAATTAGAAAGTATAGAACGATGCACAGAAGATGCAATCTGTATTGTAGAACTGTAGATAAATGCAAAAAAATTATACAAATAAGAGTTTGTATTTCATTAATATATGGCTTCGAGAGTGCAAAAGATTTCAGCCTTGTTTGCCAAGGTGAAACTGGCATGCAATGATATGCAATGCCAGCCCACGCTAAACTGAAATCACGCCTGAATTGTTCAAGTTTTAAAACTAGGAGTGGCATTCAAATCACTAGAATGCTAGGCTTAGCTTGTGAATTTGAGCCATCCTCAATAGTCGACCCCTAAGATATACAAGAAAAAAAACAATCTTATCTTATAATGAAAATACTGAGTGATTTCCACAACACCCTGCCGCAAGGATGTTAATCTCTATAACCTTTTCAACCAACGGCCTTGTTTTGGAAATTTTTGAAAATTTGTTGATACGAAATTTTTGACCTCAGATTTTGATTCAGCTCCTAAAGCTTAGCCTAATTGCAATTTATAAGGGATTTGACTTTGAAAGTCATTTGGGGTGTAACTGTACACCCTCAGTCATTATTCATGGTCAAATTCCTCGTACATTTTTAAATTTATTATCCCCATAAATTAAATATCGCTAACAGCGTGATGCATTTAATGAAAAAGTGCAATTAGACTAAAATTAGAGTGCGGAATGTGAATCTGGGGTCAGGAATTTCATGCCACGCAAGCTGAAAAACTGAAGAAATTTCGAAAAGTTCCAAAATGAGGCTCCTTATTTGAAAAGGTGTATTTATTCTTCTGTCAAAACACCCAGAACTAACGATGCGCCACGTTGTTTACAGGGTTTAAAATGATAGCTGTGACTTCAACAATACAATAAAATATTCTTCCACAACTTCATGGATCATTTGCACAGCAACAAACAATAAGACTTCTTGATAGAACTGTCACTCAGATTACCTGCATAATCTTGGCTGGTGCAACATTTAGCTTTGTCCATGCATCACGTTCTATGTAAGATGGCAAGAGTTTTGGAACCCTCCTTGCAACACCCATCTTCAATCTTTCGCACTCTCGAAGCCACATATCAATGATGGCATTCCATCCCAATGTAGCACCGTCCTTTGACAATCTGAATTTTTTCGTTCCACCATGTCTTGATGCAAACAACGCATTTATTTGATTTTTCAGCTGAAATAAGGGTCAGAAAATGGTAAAAACTCTGAATTACATATGATAGACATATGAATTACATAAGTACAAATGATGGCAGAAAAGATAAAAGACTGCCTAAAGTACAAATGAGGGTAAAGATGACAAAACACTGTCTGAAGTACAAATAAGTGCAGCAACATTCCAATGTTCAAGTACAAATGAGGGTAGAAATGATGAACACAATCGTAATTTACATAAGTTGCTGAAACGAGCTGAAATTAGTCGAAACGAGTTGAAACCATCTGAAACGAGCTGTCGAGATCAAGGCTGAAATGACTTGAAACGACCTGATTATCCTAGCAATGAGGTGTAGGTGTCAGGGGAATCCTTTTGTTCTCTACTTATTGTCGCATTCTCTTTAAGAAAGGATAGTAGCAAATCTAAGGGTGGTCCTTTTGTTCGCTTTGTATTGTTGCATTCTCTATTAGAAACCAAAGAAACAAGTCTTCAGGGATTCTCTTCGTATTCTCTTCAAGAAGCGACAGTGGCGACTCTTTTGGGGAGTCCCTTTGTTCTCCATGTATTGTCGCATTCTCTTTAAGAAACGAAAGAAACAAACTTTAGGGGAGTTCTTTGAAAGCAAAGTTGTTAGTCGTGTTCGAGGGGCAAATTAATTCTCAAATTAACGTACTCGATTTTGTGATTTTAGAATCCCGTGATTTCTTTCTGTATGTTTTTGTGATTTTTAGTGATTTTTCATGTGAGATTTCCGTAATTTTTCAGTAATTTGTGACTTCAGTGCCTTTTGCATGCAATTTTTCTGTGATTTTTGTATGTGATTTTTTTGTGATTTCAAGGGAGATGTACAAAAACAATCAGTGATTTAAGAATTGGATTTTGGTGCCAACCTCTTAAGATTTGTGCGATCGTTGTGATAAATGGAAACTACATGATGCAAGGATTGCTGACAGTTGCTGGTCACAAATTTGTGCGATCCTTGCCTGACCAGCGATCCTTGCGATCATCTGAAAAAAAGGCAGAACAAATGGAATCCCCTAAGATGTGTCATTGTCGTATCTTAACGAGAATGGAATGCAACAATACGTAAAAAACAGAGAATCCCCAAAGATTTGTTGGAGAACAACGGGACTCCCGTATGATTTGTGACCGTTGGTACTTAGAGAGAATGCAACAATATGTAGAAAACAAGAGAATCCCTTAAGATTTGTTTCTTTGGTTTCTACTAGAGAATTCAACAATACACAGCGAACAAAAGAACTCCCATTAGATTTGCTTCTATTGTTTCTTAAAGAGAATGGGACAATACGTAGAGAACAAAATGACTCCCCTGACACCTTCACCTCGTTGCTAGGATAATCAGGTCGTTTCAAGTCGTTTCAGCCTCGATCCCGATCTTGACAGCTCGTTTCAGATGGTTTCAACTTGTTTCAGCTTGTTTCAGCTTGTTTTAGGTGGTTTCAGCTCGTTTTAACTTACATAAATCATGTGAACACAATGTGAAGTACGCATGAAGCCTAAAATCAAACAAATGAGGGCAGAAAAGATAAAAGACTACCTGAAGTACAAATGAGGGTAGAGATGACAGAACGCTGTCTGAAGTACAAATAAGTGCAGCAACATTCCAGTGTTTAAGGTCTAAAGTACAAATGAGGGTAGAAATGATGAACACAATGTGAAGTACAAATGAAGCCTGAAATCAAACAAATGAGGGCAGAAAAGATAAAGACTACCTGAAGTACAAATGAGGGTAGAGATGACAAAACGCTGTTTGAAGTACAAATAAGTGCAGCAACATTCCAATGTTTTCTGAAGTAGGCCTAAGTACAAATGAGGGTAGGATGATAAACACAATGTGAAGTACAAATGAATTTTGTCTGATGTAGGCCTAAAGTACAAATGAGGGTAGAAAAGATAAAACACTGCCTGAGGTACAAATGAGGGTAGAATGATAAAACGCTGTCTGAAGTACAAATGAGGGCAGCCATGTTGTTTTCTGAAGTACAAACAAACCTTGTTTACATTCCAATAGACGCTGGTGTGAGTGGCGGGAAAAGCATAGAACATGGATGATCGACAGAGAAGCGGAATTATTGCAGAAACGCAAACCGCATTGATGGGGGTGGTTGATCTTTTCACAAATAAAAGACCCTGCACAGAAGGGGCATCCACTGGAAAATGTGAATTTGCGCTGGATTCCAAGGACGACAAAAGCAAGGACCGCACTGCAGATGAAACTGAGAAGGAAGATGTCAATCTGATAGATGATTCCGACTTTTGGGAAAATGGTCAACACTTTCCAGAGGAAGAAACGGGCATGGAGGACAGAGCAGAGGAAGTTGTGCTGAAGGGTCAAATGTTTGTTCGCCCAACCTGCAATAAAGAGCTTAAAAGAAAAGACAATATGAGACGGTATGAACAATTACTCCATAATAGGCCTAATGGAGGGAAACATCAATGTGGCAAATGTGGACAAGTTTTTGGGAACCTCTCAACAATGAAGGTGCACTGCAAGAGGCTAAGGCTGCTTCTTGCACCCACAAAGGTTGCAATAAGAAATACAAACATGAATATGGTCTGAGAGAGCACATCAAAAGGCCCAGCCTGATGTGACTAACAACAAAGTGCGGCAAATCTTTCTCCCACAGACATTATGCAGTTCATTCTGGTATTTCCCGATTCAAATGCTCTGTATGTGGCAAAGCCTTCAAGTGCGTCCACAACATGAAAGCTCACTTGAAAGATCGTACTGCAGGAAAAGGCACTTGAAAATAAACTAAACAAAAGAAAGAAACTGACATTTTTACTGCTACTGTACTTGAATCTGATTCACATGTTGCAGGCTTAGGTACTTTTTAATGTCTTGCTTGAGATTAGGCTCACTTCACACTATGATCATATGAATGTGTGCCTGAAGAGATGTTGTGCCGAGTGCACCAAAATAAACTACGCATACTGTAAAGACAGTGAAGCAACCCCACCCTAGTGGTTATACTATACATACTGCAAAGGTCAAGATTGTATAACAGCATACACATACTGTATTGTTTGTCAGAAACTGCTTAAACAAAACTCCGACTCTCATATCACCAAAGAATTATTAGAAACTTTACATTCAGCTTATTTAGACTTTCTTCTTACTTGTCTACTGTATTATATTACTCAGACACTCAGAAAGTACTTGATTAATGTCTGAGCATTGGAAAGACTTCAAAACACCTTTTTTGATTGAGCCCTAATCTGTTAATCTTAAGAAACCCTCAGTACTGGCCTAAATCCTTAGTTACTTGTAAAAATATTTGTATTGTACAGTATAATGTCACCTTTGAGATAACATGATTCTATTTGCCAAGTTCACAAGTAGTGCTACTTTTTTTCATTTCAGTTCTTAATGACCTCTCTCTGGTTTTCTTCTGCATTCTTTTGAAAGCTTGTTTCTTGTCTTTGGCATATGAAAATACCCTCACTCGGATAAAAAGGGTCAGCATGTGTTCTAATAGGTTTGATCTCATTTCTGGGCTAATGTTTAGTTCAGTTGACTTACAAATTGAAGTCATGCAACTCTGAATGACTGGACTGACCAAGAGTTTGTCAACCATGGACTTTGCTTCAACCCCATTCCCACCCTGAGCTGTTGTTTTAACAAACAAAGTTTCAGCAACATGAAATATCATCACAGCATCATCACAGACAGACCATAATCCACCATGGGGTTCTTTCGCGACAACTGTCAATCCAGCAATATGGGAATCAGATCATTTGTTTCTGCTTCGAGAACTTTGCATTTGAATTGCAGCAGGTACTTCTTTCGAAAGTGTTGGTACCTTCTGAAGTAATTTGACTACAACGTATGGATCAAACTATTCATAATAACATTGCAATCAACAAGGTACTGAAATTTGACTCAATGTCACGGAATGTGGTTCATTCAGATAAGTGCTCCAGAAACAAAGAGCCAACATTAAAGATAAAGCATAAAGGTATATCGAATAAAAGTTTGGTTAAAGGCCTCCAACCGCCAGCCCTGAAGTTAACCCCCTAGCTGGGGAGACGTTTGCAATATAGAAAGACTTGTGACAAAGCTTTCATTTAAACGAGCAATGTAAACTTAGTTATCTCATGATTAGGCCATTCACATGCTTCATCTCTGGTTTTTGGGAAAGCACCCTCACCCACCCAATTAACATTCAAATTCAGATTCTACACAAAAAGTTGGTCTAGAAAACGTTGATCTAGTGAAGTCCCCTACGGCTCGCCATTCAAAGCTCATTCACCATTTTAACCCCGTTTTTAGACCAAACCCCCAAAAATCTTGGGAGAGCCTCCTCTCCCACCCAATTAACATTCAAATTCGGGTTCTACACCAAAAATTTGCTTGGAAAAAGTTGGTCTAGTTAAGTCCACCCAAGGCTGGCCATTCAAGCCAATTCACCACTTTGTCCCTGTTTTCGGACAGAAACCCCCAATGTCTTGGAAAAGCGTCCGCTCCCACAAATGATTTCACTCCAAGTTCAGAGTTTTCATAAAACATATCTTCTGTTTATAGACGGTCTCAGACAGAGAATTTGCATGATAAGAACCTGTGCATATTTTGCATCAAAGGAGAAGATTCGAAGCATCGTGGCAGGAGAACCTCAAATTTGCGCCTCCACCTGATTTATCAAGGCGTACAATGCAGAAGTGTGAAGAGCAGGTCCCTGAGCTGCTAGCAGCCAGAAGAATGGGCAAGACCGCATATTTCGTTCTTGACAAGTTGATAATAAGAGATGCTAAGAAGCCACCTGAAATATCACAACATGAAGGTAATGCAGGTAATGACAGTGAGCAAGAGATCTCATTTAGATCATAACTGTTGCAGAACTGTAATTTGTGTTTAAGTTAAATGCTGCAAGGGTAATGCCCTCTCGATCATTTTCTATTTTTTTTTCTTTTTTTTCAAGTTTCACTTAATAAAAAGAAATGAATCCTCTTGAATATTCATGTGGTATTTGCCACAAAAAATATACTTGTCAAGTCCATAAGAAGAGGGGAAGAAACCCAAGCTGCATCCACTTCAACTGAAATCATGTGTTGAAAGGAGTGTCATGAAGTTGTCCAAGGACTTGTGCTATCCGGAGTCCATAAGAAAGGAATCTAGTGATTTCTCCATGACGTATGAAGAGGTTCTACACTTAAGCAAAGCAATTGAGGATGTTGCTGACAGATTTAGTGAGGATTTTGATAAATTTTATCCCATGATCTATGCAGTAGTCAGCAGAAAAGGAGGACTTTTCAAACTTACACGCAACTGCTACATGTTGCTTGGAATGGAACTTGCAAATCAAATAATTGCTTCTATAGTTGGTATCAAGAACACAGTTCAGGCTGATATCCATCACTTTAATACCAACCTAATAACACTAAGCGAAAAAGAGAAAAATGCTCTGGCGTATCTTAGTGGCTGTGTTTGTGGCACTCTTTATCGTCGCATACGCAGAGCAGGCAAGGGCAAACAGAGCAACAGACATCGTTTTTGGCGATATTGTTAGCAACAAAAATTGAAAATGATAATTCAGCATCAAAGCAGTTGGTCAACATAAGGAATCATGGTGGATTATGGTCTGTCTGTGATGATATTTCATGTTGCTGAAACTTTGTTAAAACAACAGCTCAGGGTGGGAATGGGGTTGAAGCAAAGTCCATGGTTGACAAACTCTTGGTCAGCCCAGTCATTCAGAGTTGCATGACTTCAATTTGTAAGTCAACTGAACTAAACATTAGCCCAGAAATGAGATCAAACCTATTAGAACACATGCTGACCCTTTTTATCCGAGTGAGGGTATTTTCATATGCCAAAGACAAGAAACAAGCTTTCAAAAGAATGCAGAAGAAAACCAGAGAGAGGTCATTAAGAACTGAAATGAAAAAAAGTAGCACTACTTGTGAACTTGGCAAATAGAATCATGTTATCTCAAAGGTGACATTATACTGTACAATACAAATATTTTTACAAGTAACTAAGGATTTAGGCCAGTACTGAGGGTTTCTTCAGATTAACAGATTAGGGCTCAATCAAAAAAGGTGTTTTGAAGTCTTTCCAATGCTCAGACATTAATCAAGTACTTTCTGAGTGTCTGAGTAATATAATACAGTAGACAAGTAAGAAGAAAGTCTAAATAAGCTGAATGTAAAGTTTCTAATAATTCTTTGGTGATGTGAGAGTCGGAGTTTTGTTTAAGCAGTTTCTGACAAACAATACAGTATGTGTATGCTGTTATACAATCTTGACCTTTGCAGTATGTACAGTATAACCACTAGGGTGGGGTTGCTTCACTGTCTTTACAGTATGCGTAGTTTATTTTGGTGCACTCGGCACAACATCTCTTCAGGCACACATTCATATGATCATAGTGTGAAGTGAGCCTAATCTCAAGCAAGACATTAAAAAGTACCTAAGCCTGCAACATGTGAATCAGGTTCAAGTACAGTAGCAGTAAAAATGTCAGTTTCTTTCTTTTGTTTAGTTTATTTTCAAGTGCCTTTTTCTGCAGTACGATCTTTCAAGTGAGCTTTCATGTTGTGGACGCACTTGAAGGCTTTGCCACATACAGAGCATTTGAATCGGGAAATACCAGAATGAACTGCATAATGTCCGTGGGCGAAAGATTTGCCGCACTCTGTTGTTAGTCACATCAGGCTGGGCCTTTTGATGTGCTCTCTCAGACCATATTCATGTTTGTATTTCTTATTGCAACCTTTGTGGGTGCAAGAAGCAGCCTTAGCCTCTTGCAAGGAGTTCCTGCTGAGGGAAGCAGCAACCATCCTGAAGAATGACATTATAGAAATGATTGAAGGATCAGCGGATTTACCATGGCCACCAACAGCGGATAGTCTTTCCTGGGAAAATAGACAACCACCAGAGAGCATAAAGAGGTTTCTAAGAACAGTAATACATGAGACCCATCATGAAGCTGGGAATGAGACACAACGTTATGTAGATTCGATTTCCCAAGATCTTGTCCATGCTGTCTCGAAGGGTAACTTTCTCACAGAAAAGCATGTCCTCCTTGCCACTGGCTTGCACAGCATCACTGGCCTGAAAGTACCCATCAAGATTCTCGCCCGCTTGGGACACTGCTGCAGCTACCACAAAGTGCGCCTGATAGAAACCGCTCAAGCAGAGCTCATACGGCAACTCAGATCTCTAGAAAATCCACTGCCAATACTGCCTGCAAACGAATTAGATAGGGTCCTTAAATTCTTCTGGTGGGACAACTTTGATGTCAGAAAAGAAAATATCCAAGGCAGCCTTCACACTACACATGGAGTAGCATTTCAGGAAATGTTGCAGTCTAATCTGGATAGAAACACCGACATTGAAATACCAAATTCAAAAAAGAAGTCAATCACATACCAACCGCCCCACCTTAGTCAGCGGAAGATTGTACCACATAAAAATCCACAGCTGTTTGATGCTGCTGCGAACCCAGAGTACAATGGATGCTTTGCAGATGATGTCATTCTACTCTGGACCACCAAGAGGAGGATCCTTAGCAAGTCACCACAGTCTGTCTCCCGTTTTGTTGGCTGGGTAGTTAAATCGTTTGGAGTGCGAGATTCAAACCCGACGAATATAACTTTCCTCCCTCCAATCTTCAACCCAATTACTGAGTATAGCACTGTGTTGGAATGCATAAAGCAGTCCCAAGGACTTGCGTCTGTCTCTCAAATGAAATACACACACATCACAGTTGATGCTGGTGCTGCTCAGAAATTTTTCCATGTCAATTGGAATAATCCTGAGGAATTCAGAAACGTGATAATTCACCTAGGGGATTTTCATTCCATGATGGGGTTTTTTGGGAACATTGGGAGGCTTGTCTCAGGAAGTGGATTTGAGGATGTTGTCTACCAGTCAAATTTATGCACATCAGGAGGAATAACAAGCGTCATATCTGGAAAGCATTATAATCGTAGTTGGGATATTCATGAATGCTTTGCTGAGGCAGTGGACAGGTTCTTTTGTGAAGAATACCTCCCTGAAATCTCCCAAGAGCTGCAAGAGATGATAAGATGTGATGGAGACGCGACCAGAGTACTTAAAGACAATGCATTCAAAAGCTACAATGTCACGGAATGTGGTTCATTCAGATAAGTGCTCCAGAAACAAAGAGCCAACATTAAAGATAAAGCATAAAGGTATATCGAATAAAAGTTTGGTTAAAGGCCTCCAACCGCCAGCCCTGAAGTTAACCCCCTAGCTGGGGAGACGTTTGCAATATAGAAAGACTTGTGACAAAGCTTTCATTTAAACGAGCAATGTAAACTTAGTTATCTCATGATTAGGCCATTCACATGCTTCATCTCTGGTTTTTGGGAAAGCACCCTCACCCACCCAATTAACATTCAAATTCAGATTCTACACAAAAAGTTGGTCTAGAAAACGTTGATCTAGTGAAGTCCCCTACGGCTCGCCATTCAAAGCTCATTCACCATTTTAACCCCGTTTTTAGACCAAACCCCCAAAAATCTTGGGAGAGCCTCCTCTCCCACCCAATTAACATTCAAATTCGGGTTCTACACCAAAAATTTGCTTGGAAAAAGTTGGTCTAGTTAAGTCCACCCAAGGCTGGCCATTCAAGCCAATTCACCACTTTGTCCCTGTTTTCGGACAGAAACCCCCAATGTCTTGGAAAAGCGTCCGCTCCCACAAATGATTTCACTCCAAGTTCAGAGTTTTCATAAAACATATCTTCTGTTTATAGACGGTCTCAGACAGAGAATTTGCATGATAAGAACCTGTGCATATTTTGCATCAAAGGAGAAGATTCGAAGCATCGTGGCAGGAGAACCTCAAATTTGCGCCTCCACCTGATTTATCAAGGCGTACAATGCAGAAGTGTGAAGAGCAGGTCCCTGAGCTGCTAGCAGCCAGAAGAATGGGCAAGACCGCATATTTCGTTCTTGACAAGTTGATAATAAGAGATGCTAAGAAGCCACCTGAAATATCACAACATGAAGGTAATGCAGGTAATGACAGTGAGCAAGAGATCTCATTTAGATCATAACTGTTGCAGAACTGTAATTTGTGTTTAAGTTAAATGCTGCAAGGGTAATGCCCTCTCGATCATTTTCTATTTTTTTTTCTTTTTTTTTCAAGTTCCACTTAATAAAAAGAAATGAATCCTCTTGAATATTCATGTGGTATTTGCCACAAAAAATATACTTGTCAAGTCCATAAGAAGAGGGGAAGAAACCCAAGCTGCATCCACTTCAACTGAAATCATGTGTTGAAAGGAGTGTCATGAAGTTGTCCAAGGACTTGTGCTATCCGGAGTCCATAAGAAAGGAATCTAGTGATTTCTCCATGACGTATGAAGAGGTTCTACACTTAAGCAAAGCAATTGAGGATGTTGCTGACAGATTTAGTGAGGATTTTGATAAATTTTATCCCATGATCTATGCAGTAGTCAGCAGAAAAGGAGGACTTTTCAAACTTACACGCAACTGCTACATGTTGCTTGGAATGGAACTTGCAAATCAAATAATTGCTTCTATAGTTGGTATCAAGAACACAGTTCAGGCTGATATCCATCACTTTAATACCAACCTAATAACACTAAGCGAAAAAGAGAAAAATGCTCTGGCGTATCTTAGTGGCTGTGTTTGTGGCACTCTTTATCGTCGCATACGCAGAGCAGGCAAGGGCAAACAGAGCAACAGACATCGTTTTTGGCGATATTGTTAGCAACAAAAATTGAAAATGATAATTCAGCATCAAAGCAGTTGGTCAACATAAGGAATCATGGTGGATTATGGTCTGTCTGTGATGATATTTCATGTTGCTGAAACTTTGTTAAAACAACAGCTCAGGGTGGGAATGGGGTTGAAGCAAAGTCCATGGTTGACAAACTCTTGGTCAGCCCAGTCATTCAGAGTTGCATGACTTCAATTTGTAAGTCAACTGAACTAAACATTAGCCCAGAAATGAGATCAAACCTATTAGAACACATGCTGACCCTTTTTATCCGAGTGAGGGTATTTTCATATGCCAAAGACAAGAAACAAGCTTTCAAAAGAATGCAGAAGAAAACCAGAGAGAGGTCATTAAGAACTGAAATGAAAAAAAGTAGCACTACTTGTGAACTTGGCAAATAGAATCATGTTATCTCAAAGGTGACATTATACTGTACAATACAAATATTTTTACAAGTAACTAAGGATTTAGGCCAGTACTGAGGGTTTCTTCAGATTAACAGATTAGGGCTCAATCAAAAAAGGTGTTTTGAAGTCTTTCCAATGCTCAGACATTAATCAAGTACTTTCTGAGTGTCTGAGTAATATAATACAGTAGACAAGTAAGAAGAAAGTCTAAATAAGCTGAATGTAAAGTTTCTAATAATTCTTTGGTGATGTGAGAGTCGGAGTTTTGTTTAAGCAGTTTCTGACAAACAATACAGTATGTGTATGCTGTTATACAATCTTGACCTTTGCAGTATGTACAGTATAACCACTAGGGTGGGGTTGCTTCACTGTCTTTACAGTATGCGTAGTTTATTTTGGTGCACTCGGCACAACATCTCTTCAGGCACACATTCATATGATCATAGTGTGAAGTGAGCCTAATCTCAAGCAAGACATTAAAAAGTACCTAAGCCTGCAACATGTGAATCAGGTTCAAGTACAGTAGCAGTAAAAATGTCAGTTTCTTTCTTTTGTTTAGTTTATTTTCAAGTGCCTTTTTCTGCAGTACGATCTTTCAAGTGAGCTTTCATGTTGTGGACGCACTTGAAGGCTTTGCCACATACAGAGCATTTGAATCGGGAAATACCAGAATGAACTGCACAATGTCCGTGGGCGAAAGATTTGCCGCACTCTGTTGTTAGTCACATCAGGCTGGGCCTTTTGATGTGCTCTCTCAGACCATATTCATGTTTGTATTTCTTATTGCAACCTTTGTGGGTGCAAGAAGCAGCCTTAGCCTCTTGCAAGGAGTTCCTGCTGAGGGAAGCAGCAACCATCCTGAAGAATGACATTATAGAAATGATTGAAGGATCAGCGGATTTACCATGGCCACCAACAGCGGATAGTCTTTCCTGGGAAAATAGACAACCACCAGAGAGCATAAAGAGGTTTCTAAGAACAGTAATACATGAGACCCATCATGAAGCTGGGAATGAGACACAACGTTATGTAGATTCGATTTCCCAAGATCTTGTCCATGCTGTCTCGAAGGGTAACTTTCTCACAGAAAAGCATGTCCTCCTTGCCACTGGCTTGCACAGCATCACTGGCCTGAAAGTACCCATCAAGATTCTCGCCCGCTTGGGACACTGCTGCAGCTACCACAAAGTGCGCCTGATAGAAACCGCTCAAGCAGAGCTCATACGGCAACTCAGATCTCTAGAAAATCCACTGCCAATACTGCCTGCAAACGAATTAGATAGGGTCCTTAAATTCTTCTGGTGGGACAACTTTGATGTCAGAAAAGAAAATATCCAAGGCAGCCTTCACACTACACATGGAGTAGCATTTCAGGAAATGTTGCAGTCTAATCTGGATAGAAACACCGACATTGAAATACCAAATTCAAAAAAGAAGTCAATCACATACCAACCGCCCCACCTTAGTCAGCGGAAGATTGTACCACATAAAAATCCACAGCTGTTTGATGCTGCTGCGAACCCAGAGTACAATGGACGCTTTGCAGATGATGTCATTCTACTCTGGACCACCAAGAGGAGGATCCTTAGCAAGTCACCACAGTCTGTCTCCCGTTTTGTTGGCTGGGTAGTTAAATCGTTTGGAGTGCGAGATTCAAACCCGACGAATATAACTTTCCTCCCTCCAACCTTCAACCCAATTACTGAGTATAGCACTGTGTTGGAATGCATAAAGCAGTCCCAAGGACTTGCGTCTGTCTCTCAAATGAAATACACACACATCACAGTTGATGCTGGTGCTGCTCAGAAATTTTTCCATGTCAATTGGAATAATCCTGAGGAATTCAGAAACGTGATAATTCACCTAGGGGATTTTCATTCCATGATGGGGTTTTTTGGGAACATTGGGAGGCTTGTCTCAGGAAGTGGATTTGAGGATGTTGTCTACCAGTCAAATTTATGCACATCAGGAGGAATAACAAGCGTCATATCTGGAAAGCATTATAATCGTAGTTGGGATATTCATGAATGCTTTGCTGAGGCAGTGGACAGGTTCTTTTGTGAAGAATACCTCCCTGAAATCTCCCAAGAGCTGCAAGAGATGATAAGATGTGATGGAGACGCGACCAGAGTACTTAAAGACAATGCATTCAAAAGCTACACAAAGCAGTATAATTCCTTTCAAGAGCGATGTATTCAAGGGGAATTCGGAAAAACTCCAACGCCTTGGATGTTTTACAAGATTTGCGTCAATGAAATACCTCGACGCTACAACCTCATCTACGTCACCTGTGACACTTAACGCGAATTTGTTGATCAAAAATGCAGAAAGGCTGCTGCCAGGAGATGCAGATGAGTTTATCATCAAAACACCAGATATCAGAATACCACCTGACTTCAAGGCATTCCTAAGTAATGGCGCCAATAAAGAAAAACTGTTTCAGTTAATTGAAGACGTTTGGGCTGAAAATCTACCTGAAATTGGAGACAGAGTGATCTATTTTGCAAGAAAGAATCAATGTCGAAAACTGAGCAGAGGTGGAGTTGCCATTGCTGAGGAGCTGCAAGACAATCATGAAGAAGAAGATACTAAAATCTGGTATCTGCTACACCATGCCCATCAACTCAATCAGGGACTATACATTAAATGTGTTGTGAGGTGTTGCTCTGGCGACATCGATATTCCTATCATTCTTTTAGGAAATGAGCTACCCAACCTGCATATACTGGTAGACAGCAGCACTGGTAAAAACAGAAAACTGTATGATCTTTCAGGATGTGTTCTCTCCGCTGTCCAAAAACAGGCTCTTGTTGGCCTCCATGCATTCACAGGCAATGATTACATGACGTCGTTTCTACGTAAAGGGAAAAAGATTTGCTGGAATGCGATGAAAGACAACCAGGAATTCCTTGAAACCTTCAGTCTGCTTGGCAAAGCTGTTGAGCCGAGTGAAAATGTTTTCAGAGGCATAGAGAAGTATGTACAGGGTGTCTCAAAAAAATTGTTTGACGTTTGATTTAATATTGAAAAATAAGGACAACATGAACAGGCTCATGGAAAGATAACCCTGTTTTTAAGATTATGAAGTAATTTTAGAGACTAAAATCGTCCAAATCGGTTGAGAATTCACTGAGTTACGAGCTCTCGAAGATGAAAAACATGAGATAGCTGAAACAAGAGACCCCCCAGATTACTCGTATTGCAAAAAGCTCAAAGACGGAGGTAAGAAAAGCTTATCCAATGCCATATCTCTCGTTGATATCAGAGCAAACCAAATACGAATCCCAAAGTAAATTATTTCTTGCGATCATTCTCAAAATTCCTTAACATTGCATAGGTCCAAAAACAGTGGTTCAAAACAAAATTGGCAAGAGACTGAATTTGTTTCCTCAAAGCATCCATATGCTTGACAGTTAGGTTATCAAATACCTGTTTGAATCCCACTTGGTTCACCCTGAAACAATTGAGAAATAACAGAAACGATGGCCTATGGGACTCTTACCAAAAATGCCATTTCGAGGCCTCTGGTTTCAGCTTTCGCACAAACTTGAACTTCAAAAGTTTGTAACCCCATGAATTTTTATTGGATTTGAAAGATTCTTGTGTCAAAAATTAATTTAAAATCTCAGGACAAGGGTGACTTGACCAAAGGTCCATTGAGCGTATTGTTATTTTTTAGTACTTAATCAAACGTCAAACAATTTTTTTGAGACAGCCTGTATGTTTCTTGCATGGAGAAAGGCAACTTGATGCAACAAATGATACAAGAAGGAATCTCTTCTGGCGAGCATTTACACGAGACAAGAAAGTTACAGATTTGTCTCTGTTGCCTCCTTGCAGTTCCAGTCTCAGGAAACATATTCAGCGCTCCAGCTATGTTGCAAATCTTTGGAGACAAGCAAGTCATCCACTGATTTCTGTTGGTAACGCGAGCGAACATGGATGGAAAACTGACTTCACTCCCGATTGGACAGACGAGCCATATCCGGAGGACATTGCAGAATTGTTAATTGAATCTGATGATACGCAAGAGAGTGCAGATGATACAGATACAGAATATTTAAGTGACATTGCTGACGAAGACATTTAAAGATATCTTTATACGCAAGAATATGATTTTATAAGTATAGTCCATATATCATAGTAGTTGACAGTCTGTAATGGTTTATGATTTGACGTTATAGAAATAACTAACAGAGTAAGCTGATACATTGAGTCCCTTTTCCAACCATTAATCCCCTTAGATTACGCCCCCTAGGTCACAAACTGCAAAACTGAGAACAGTTTTGCTATTTACCTATGATATTGTTAAAATGTTGTTGAGCCGTTTATAGCACATGCTTCATCTCTGGTTTTTGGGAAAGACCCCCTGTATCTCAGAAAAGCACCCTCACCCACCCAATTAACATTCAGATTCAGATTCTACACAAAAAGTTGGTCTAGAAAACGTTGATCTACTGAAATAAAAAATAAATCTTAACAAGTCATGATCAAGTATGGATGAAACAAAAGGGAAACCAAAGAAAGATTAAACCAAATAACAAAGATTTGTGCGCCTGCCTGTTGCAAAGGAAAAATGCGCACCTGTGGGAAGATAAATGTTCAGGCGCGCAAAAAGATGCACGCCGAAGATCTTCCGCGCAAGCAACATAAAATGCAGTCTGGCACCCACCTACTTAACAAAAATCCAAGTTATTCTCCAAGTGCTGCCATGAGAACAGATGCTACCTAATCAATTTCAAAAGAGACCTTTAAAACGACTTTCTAAGTGTACAAACGGTTAAGAGTGTTGATTTCAACGTTAGTAAGTAGTCTTAATGGTTTAAATTGGCTTATTTCACCGATTCGTACTGAAACTACAAAGTAAATGTAAGTCTTTGTATCAAGTTAATTGTTAAGGGTGTTAATTTCACCATTAATAAGTAGTTTTAATCATTTCAATTGTCTTATTTCAATGATTCAAACTAAAACTACAAATTAATGGAAAACTTTATGACAAGTTAGTTATGCAGTTAAGAGTTTTAATTCTACACTCAATAAATCGTTTTGATAGTTTAATACTGCTTATTTCAACAATCATAACTAAAAATGCAAAGTTAACGTAAACGTTTATAACAAGTTAGTTGCTCAGTTAAGGGGTTTAATTGTAGGCTTAGTAAGTCATTTGTATAGCTTAAAACAGCTTATTTCAATGATTCTACCCGGTCTGTTTTTAATCACTGACAATAAGTCATATTTAGTCATCATGATTGATCAATGGGCGGCTTGTGTTTACCAGCTGGTCAAGCTTGCTGGGAAACTGGAATCAATGATAAATCAAAGGTTATGTAGCAACAACAGGCCGGGTAGCGTCTGACAGGTGCGGTCTGATCAACCACATTAATTTTGGGTGCCATATTGATTTGCTCAAGGCTGTGGAGAGTTTAGTGTGGCATGATGGCAGCAAAATCAGGATTTATAGATGCTCAATGTGAGATTCTTAAAGGTGAATATCAGGATGGCCTAATTTCAACTTAGGAAAGGTTTTAAGAAAGGTTCAGTTCCGTTGTGGAAAGAACTAGGCTCAGCATCTCTCATGTAAAAATCTGGATCAACAATAGAAAGTGCCGAGACCGAAAACGAAAATTGCCGTATAGACATGAGGAAGGAGGAGAAGTGATGGGAGAAAATATTGATGGCAGCAAGTCCCGACAGCCTTTAGAGAATTTCCACAGTGGAAAAACTGTCAGGAAAGTTTCCAGGCACAATGTTTTCTGTCATACTCTTTGGAGTGGAAGTAAGAAAAATGCCATCATCCTATCAAGTTCTACATAATCTCTGTCAAATGTGCATTTTTGTGAGGCCTACCTTGGCCCAATCGACCACAAGAAAACAAAACCTGAGAAAGCATTTTATCATGAATCTGAAATTATGGAGGATGAGGCAAGCGACAACAATCATTGTGTTCTTCATTTCATCGACATTGAAGCATAAAATATTTTACACGCTAGTTGACTTTAAATGGTAGTTGACAATTCCAGGAGACATAGTTGACTTAAATGGTAGTTGACAATTCCAGTAGTTGACTTAAACGGTAGTTGATGAAATCACTACTTTAGGGGCAGAAACTTTCGCGGGCAGAAAGTTTCGCGAGATAAAAAATTCGCAAAATTAAGGGCATAAACTTTAGCGAATGAGGTTTTTTCTCACAAATTTCGCAACAAAAACTTTCACGATTGTGAAAAGAAGATGCATTTTCGCGTGAAACAACTTTTGCGAATGAAGAAAGGTAAAGGGAAAATACAATTTATTTATTCATTTTCAGTACTACCCACAGTTACGATGACGATGACCAACTTGATGGACCTCTGGATAAAGGAGATAACTTGATGGACCTTGGATGCCAGCCCTTATTTGTGTCACCTATCACAACGCCAGTGAAAACTGCCCAAAACTCAAAGAATAAAAGATCTGTTGGTGAACTTTTGGTTACTCCTTCTCGTGAGCCTGCTGCCAAAAAACAGATACGAAGAAAACATCCCAAGCAAAGCACAATAACAATAACAATAAAGACCTGACGCTACCTCCTGCAGGACATTGTAATTGCAAGATGCAAGCAAAAGAAACTCTACAAGTGGTAAGTTTGGCTAACAGATAAATTCAGCATTCGTAGAAAGTTTCATTAACACTAAGAGCAACAGATAAGTACTTGATGATTAGAAAAAAACGCCAGTTGCCAGATTATGATGCCAGGAGCGGCATCACAAGACGGGGTGGACTGACTTTGTGGACATAACCACCCCACTCTCTTCGGGTCAGTATTTATTCCTGAGCAAAAATGTCATAGAAAATTAGGTATTCTGGCAATCAATTGTCCATCCCACTTTCTCAAAGCTGGTTCCGCCCCTATCTAATGCATATACTGTACAGTAAGGTACAGAAATTTACAGCCTGCAAGCCAGACGTGCAAAAGTTTTCAAAATTAGATAAACTGCCTGACAGCCCTGGACCTTAGTTTCTTATACAAAGTGAGTTCAAGTTTGATATAGACACATCTTTAACCCTATAGTGGTTGGGCTATTTGATAGTACTATTTTGGTTGGGGGGGGGGCAAAAAAGCCCCCCCTACCTAACTCTTTACTGGTAATAGATAGAGCGACCAAATTTGGTGTGCTGAAAGCCTCAGGCATGTACTTTCTGTGAATATAAAAATTAACTTAAAAATAGCCACCATTTTTGCTTACGTCAGCATTTTCCTTTATGTGGTCAAGAAAAGCGGCAAAATTGGCCAAAATCAGGAAAATCGAGATAAAATTAAATTTGGAGCATATTTTCCATCCAAACATGGTATTTATGATAGAATGCATCAAATAACACAACATTAAAAAAGAAATTTGCAAAATATTCCACTTCTGCTCCTTTTTTCGCGATAATTGAGATTTGAGAATTTGCGATTTTTCCTGGGTCAGTCCCAGAAACTTGTCTCCCGCCCCCTCATTTTTCAAAATATTTCAATGAAACTTTTTGAGAAGTTGCACAATAAGTAGTTGCAAAAAGTCAGGAAGTTTCATGGCTATAAAATTCTTCCTCGCAGAGTTATTTAAAAAAATCTACTAGGGGGGGCAAATTTGCCCCCCCCCCCCAACCAAAATAGGGTTAATTCTTTTTGCTTTGGCCAAACTATTGAGAAACTAAAGTGCATTCAGTACGTGTCCAAATTAGACAGAAAGTAATTTTTAACTTAAGCATTTAGTATTTTTTTAATCTTTCTGTTAATCAAGTTTCACAATAATCAAGCCAAGGTAGCACCAGATTAAGAAGATAACACCTATTCAGGCAATACAACAACAATTCTAGTCTCATTCAACGGCTTGATGCTTCACAACACCCAGTTTCAAAAACTGTTCTAAAAAAATGTTTTTTTTACTTTAGATTTTGTTAGAAAGAGCAGCTCAATTCGCACTGAGAAACACAAGAGACACACATAAATACTTCCTGAAAATTTTCAGGAAAGTGACGGGCAAACAGTATCACAGGAGTCTGTTATCAAATTTCTGGACGTTTTTTTTATTCCAATAAAATTTTACAAAAACAAACAAGGGTTAAAATTGATAAACCTTTTGTGTCATGAATGTTGTAGACCTTCTTTGAAGGTGGAAGGATGATTGCTAATAGTCGTTTCTTGAAAACATTCACTGAGCAGGATTGTTTAATCTCAGGGTCAAGCTTTTCCCATTCCGACAAACAGTTAGGATAGAAACTTGACTTGAATCTCTCCGTTCTCACACATATTTGCCCCACAACAGCTCTTCTGCAAAGACTGTAGTCAGATTCCTGAAGCTGAGGTACTGGACTCCTTGTATAATCCGGAGTAAAATTATTTATGATATTATAAAAAAGAACAAGGTGTATACTCAATCTTTGGAGGTTGAGCGATTCCCAACTGAGCAATTTCTGGATGTGGATCCTCTTATGAGACGCCACACAACAAATGCTGTCATCAAAGCTTTTCCCATTGTAAAAGTGCAAAGAAAATTAACAGCAGGGAAAATAAGACCTTTTATGTTGGAATGGCAAAAAAGCTATATTTTGCAATCCTGGAAGAAACCTGCAAGTGCAACAGACCTAAATGAGTTGCCCGAAGTTGTCAGATTGAAAAAGGGGAATTGACAAGCTTCAACAGGAGAGTTTGTCCATCGTTGGATTACTTGAAGCTTAGTTAAAATCTGAGGTCCAAGACAAGGAATCCCTCTTCTTCTCTTTACAAGGCAAAATAAAGTGGCAAATAAATGTAAAGAATACCAAGATGTACTTAAAAACTGTATGAATCTGAGATTCAGAGGCTTAGTAAATTTAGTGACAGTTTGATTGTTCCTCAGAGTGAGCAATTGCACAGTGAAATGGACGTTCCAACAAAAATCTTCCGACAACGTTGAAGAGGATCCTGATTGCACAAAATTGCATGCCAGTCTCAATGACTTGCCAAAAGATGTGAAAATGGCTGTCCCTTGATCTATAACACCATTGAAGCCTTGCTTTTAGGGAGGCAGTGAAGATGTTGACAATAAATCTGAACTCACATCGAAGCTGTCTTCCTTCCAGTCTGCAATAAAGAAGTTAGCATATTTTGACAGATCTGCTGTGAATATTTTGTGAGATGGAGGTCTAAACTAGGCTAACTGGGAACTAAACTAGGTGAGTGTTTAGACCTGATTCAGGACATTCAGGGGATATTTATTGATTTAGATGAGCAGGAGGAAGTCATGGATAGCTGGACAAACAAGGCCAGAGAATTTGTAGAGCCATATGAGAGTTCCACTGAGAATCTTGATTCAAAGTTATCAGAATGTGAGGAGCAAACAAGGGAAAATCAGAGAGTAGAGCAGCTAGAACGCGAGGCTGTGATGGAAGCGAGACTGAGAAGAGAAGAGGAAGAAGCTGAGGTAGCAAGACAGATTAGGCAGGAAAAAATTGCTCTGGAGCTGGAAAAGAAAAAGCAGGGTTTAGCTGAGACAAAGCAAGTTCAAACAAAGCTTCCAGATTTGCAATTCTCTTGGTTTCAGGGCACTCATTTAGATTGGGTAAGATTCTGGAGTCTCTTTCAAACTCAAATTGATAAAGCTCCAATCAATGATGAAGCCAAGTTTTCATATTTGAAGGAGTTTACCATTCCTAATGTACGATCAACGATTCAAAGCTTCCAGTTGACAGTGGGGGGGGGGGTATGAACGAGCCAAAACAATTTTACAACAGAGATATGGCGATCCTGCAGAAGTTGCGAATGCACACATACAGCAAACATTTGCCTTGCCAGCTATTCATGGAACATCTGCTCCTAAAATCCATGAATTTTACGATCAACTCCTTTGTCATGTTCAAGCTTTAGACACACAAGGCAAACTAGGGAACGTAGCAGGAAATGTGCGCATGACACTAGACAATCTTGAGGGTATTCATTCAGACATAACCAGAATGGATCCAGAGTGGATAAACTGGGGTTTTCAGGAGCTACTAGAGGCCCTCTGAGGGTGGATAGACTGAAACCCTTGGCAAATCGGAGAGAGAGATTCAAGAACACAACCAAGATATTTGAGAAGAGAGAAAACCTTTTCAACAAGAGATCAGATAAAACCACGATCATGCATCTATTGTGATAAAACTGACTACAAAGCTTCAGACTGCGAGTCAGTGAAAACCGTGGAGGAGAGACAAAAGATTTTGAGTAGCAACTAACTTTCCTTCAACTGTACGGGGGAGAAGCACAGAGTTTTTTTTACCATATAAAATTAAAAAAAAACTACAAAGCTGGTTTTCAATTTTCTAGAATAGCACAGAGTGAGTGACTGCATGAGCAAAACAAATTGTCAAGTCTGTCATAAGAGACACAACACTTCAATATGTGACAACAAGCAAAAGGAGCCAGGAATGACGGTGGCAGCCAACAAGAACACTGTGATTCATCCAGTGTTTGTAATCAAGGTTGAAGGAGTAAAATGCAGGGCACTCCTTGATACAGGATCAAGCAGTAACTACATGTCTTCCACGATCAAAAAGATGAAAAAGATTTGATCAAAAAGAATCCTGTGAGACAAGAGCACAAATCAATTGAAGCATTACTAGGGACATCAGTTCAAAACATAAACGTATATGAGGTAGAAATCAGTGATGTTCCAGAGGAATTCAGGATTAAATCAGAGGTGAATGAAGTATCAAGAAAGGTTCTCTTAAACTTGCCAAATCTTACTATCAGGAAGTTATTGATGCAAATGCACATCCCAAAGGAGTGAGGATGGAGGATAATGACAGCAAAGAAACTCTTACCAGTTCATGTCATTTTAGGGGCAAGCAGTTACCCAGTAATCAAAACATCAACACCAGCGAGAGTGGGGAAAGCTTGAGAACCTATAGCAGAGAAAACTAGCCTTGGGTGAGTGATAATGTCCTTAGAGAGCGTAATTTACATTAGTTAAAACGAGCTGAAACCACCTGAAACGAGCTGAAACCATCTGAAACGAGCTGTTGAGATTGGGATCGAGGCTGAAACGACTTGAAACAACCTGATTATTCTAGCCACGAGGTGTAGGTGTCAAGGGAGTCCTTTTGTTCTCTACGTATTGTCACATTCTCTTTAAGAAACGATAGAAGCAAATCTAATGGGAGTCCGTTCGTTCGCTTTGTATTGTTGAATTCTCCATTAGAAACCAAAGAAACAAACCTTTAGGGATTCTCTTGTTTTCTAGGTATTGTCGCATTCTCTTTAAGTAGCAACGGTGACAAATCATAGGGGGGTCCCGTTGTTCTCTAACAAATCTTTGGGGATTCTCTCTGTTTTTTAAGTATCGTTGCATTCTCATTAAGATACGACAATGAAAAATCTTAGGGGAGTCCATTTGTTCTCTATGTATTATTGTTGCATTAAGAAACGAAAGGAACACATCTTGCTATCTAAGCCATGGAATAGCGTCAGTGGTTTATGAAGTGTTAACCAACGATGAAGGGGTGAAATAACCAAAAACCAATTAGCGTTTTTGAGTTGTTAAGCCTTGTTTTCATATGATCGCATGGATCGCTGGTCAGGCAAGGATCGCACAAATTTGTGACCAGCAACTGTCAGCGATCCTTGCATCATGTAGTTTCCATTTATCACAACGATCGCACAAATCTTAGAAGTTTAGCAACAAAATCCGATTCTCAAAATGGTGGTAAAAGATAACAAAGAAACATCTTTTGAAAGAGAGGCCTCAATCGCTGAAATTCATTGGCTTCCCCTTGACGCAAGGATCGCTACGATCGCAGAGATAGAAAATTTTTCTGTCTCAAACGCAAGGATCGCTGGCAACGCAACGATTGCTGGCAAGCAGGACAAGAAAACCTTCGCATCCTTCGCACGGAGTGGTCACGCGTTTCTTTCAGAATGTGAAAACATAATATTTGCTGGGTTATCCTGAGGTTATACTTGTTTCATCTTCAAGTATGAATTGAAGTTGGCAAAAGATGTTTGTAAGCGGTTTTGGACGTTGAGGTGATGCTGTTTTCTTGCTTTTTCGTATCATGGTGAAAACACGTGCAGGTTTATCGACAGGGCCTAACGAAAATATGGTGGTCTCCGAAGAGTTAAAGTCTTATCTAGACGAACAGTTTGACAGTCTTGCAGACAAGGATGACACATATGCAATGAAAGAAGACGTAATGGCATTAACCACCAACATGGTTAAAGAACAAGGTGACAAAATATCAGCCTTGGAGACCAAAATTGATGTGTTGGAAGCGAAGAATTCCATGTTGGAAAGTCACGTCGCTTAGCTACAATCGAATCAAGAGAGCCAAGAGCAGTACTCTCGCAGATTGTGTCTAAGAATCGATGGAATAAAATTCGCTGCAAAGGGTAATCAGGAGTCAAGTGACAATGTTTTGGAGAAAGTTAAAAATGTTTTTACCGAAATTGGAGTTGATGTACCGCGCCCATCGCATTGGTCCAAACTCATTTGCAGATGGTAAAGCAAAACAACAAGTCATTGTGCGATTAACAACGTGGAGACACAGAACTGCAATTTATCGAGCTAGAAAGAAGTCAAATAAAGTTAAAATTTGTTTAGATTTGACGAAACCAAGGCTTAATCTCATTATTGCAGCCAATGAGTTGCTCAAGGAGCATAAAGATTCATTTGCATTCGCGGATGTAAACTGCCGACCCCGTGTTGAGTTTAATGGAAAATTTTCCTTCTTTGACACTGTTGATGACATTATGGCTTTGGTGAGTGCTGAAGACAACAACCATGAATGTGCCTCAGTTGCTGACGACAGTAACGATGAATCTACTATAGTTTCTGAAGATGGTAATCGAGAACAGGATGGAGAAGTGGAGGAGGAATAGTTATTTTTGAGATGATGAAAGGAATGAACTCTTGATACTGGTCTTTGTGTTGAACAAATGTAGTGGTTCTTTTTTGGTATGACATTTGACTTTTGCTACTTTAATCCGGTTAATGGCCTCTTTAATGCAACGTAACATCCAGCAAAGTCACTTAATTCAACCGTCAGGCGATAGACGGTTGCGCTGGGGATGGCGCTGGGAGCTATTTGCCAGGATGCTTTGCGCTCCTAAATCGAATTCCATTTTAATCGTTTCAGTTTCACAATTCGAGTGCGATGCGTCTTGGTGGGGGGCTCCTCGCCGCTGTCTTTGGCGTAATCGTCTGATTCACTACGTCACGTCGTATACGGCCATCAAATTTGGACGTGCGGGTTATTTTTTTGTTTCGTTTGCTTTGAGGACTTGTTATGCTATTGCACAGTTCCTTGTAACAAATACACTTGAGACCAGGTCTTCCTCGCGAATTTGTATGTAAATCTGAAACAACTTCCAATTCTCTAAAGACCTGCATTTAACAGCGTCCTTTTGCAGAGCACTTTTCCTTTTTCAGACGATCAATGCTTTCTGTAGTTTTTCCCACACGTTTTTGCTTTTCCTGGTCCAATGGACTATCCAAGGCATTGTTTTACTTGCAAATTTTTTTTTTCCTTTTGTTTGTCTATTCAAGGCATACTGATATAAAAATTGAAGAAAACCTGTGTATTTCTCTGCACTAAGCCCCACGAGACTTCTATCTCTCGTGATACTAGCTGCTAGTTATGTTTGTTTACTTTTTTGAGTTTGTATGTTTTGCTTTTCCTTCTTGTTCATTATGCATGTTATTTTCTTTAGGACTTCTTAACTATGGTTACATTGTGACTTATAGTCCCTTAGGACCAGCGAGAGGATTTCTGCACAATGATGCCGGTTGAAGTAAATCAATGGCGAGCAACAATGCAAATTTCGTCCCCATCGAGCAAACTGTTCAGGCCTATTTCCGTCCTTGTTCAAGTCTTTCGGTTATTTTGTTTCTATTATGGCTTTGTTGCAATTTCAATGTTAATCCTTCCCCTTGTACTGTTGATACAGTTTCTTGCATTGCCTTGTGTGGCAACACAGTTACGTTTCTTTCCCTTGTTCGCTCGCATGCATCATTTTGCAAAGATAGTGCTGTATGTTACTGCTGAACTTCTCAAGCGTATCCCGTTTGGTGTCATTACTCTTGTTCGACACAAAAACTTTGCTTTGAAACAACTTCTTTCCCAATATGCCTACTTCGACATTGCTTGCATAGCTTGTTTCACTTTACATATGCAGTGGCTAGCTTTCAGAACCATTCTACTAAGTGGTGATGTCGAAACTAATCCTGGTCCAGAAACTCTTGACTTTTGCTGTTGGAATCTGAATAGCATTACAGCCCATGACTTTTTACGCGTATCACTCATTGAGGCATATAACTCGGTTTTCAACTATGATTTAATTGGCATTGTAGAAACCCACCTTGACAGCACTGTTGAAAAAGATGAGAAATGTGAAAAGAGGTGGTGTTGGGCTCTACATCAAAGATTCCCTTCCCTCAAAAAACCGTTCTGACTTAGTGACCCTCCCGGAGTGTATTGCATACGAGATCCAACTAAATAGGAAAAAGTACTTTTACGTCGTAGCTTATAGAAGTCCAAGTCAGAATTAGACTGAATTTGATAACTTCACAATGAATTTTGAGCTGATGCTATCCAAAATGCATGCTGAAAATCCATTTTGCGTTATCGTAACTGGTGATTTCAACTGCCGATCAACTCAATGGTGGGAAAATGATGTAGAGAACAACGAGGGAATGCTATTTGAATCATTAACATCGGATCTAGGCCTACACCAGTTGATCTCAGAACCAACACATTTGATTGGCGATGCTAAATCCTGTATTGATTTGATTTTCACTGATCAGCCTAACCTCATTATCGAGTCTGGTGTTCATACTTCGCTCCATGAGCAGTGTCATCGCCAAATAGTGTATGGAAAACAGTCTGTTTCAAATATAAAAGTACCACCTTACTCACGCAGGATTTGGTACTATGATAAGGCAGAACTCACTGCCATTATGAAAAGTATTGAAATGTTTCGCTGGAAAGAGCACCTTGACAACCTGACATGTCCTAATGAGCAAGTAGAATTACTTAATGAAGTTCTGCTAAACACTTTCTCTAATTTCATACCTAACAAAGTTAAAACGATAAGACCTCATCAAGCACCCTGGATAACAGAAAAGGTTAAAAACTTTCTGAGGAAAAAGAATCGTGCCTACAGAAAATTCATGAGGAACGGCCAGCCTAGTGACAAGCAAGAGGGAATACAAAAGATGATATCCGAAGGTTCGAAACTGATTGAGGATGCCAAACGGAATTATTTTCTTAAGGCAGGTAACACTTTGGCAAACCCTGGAACATCTCGTGAAACATATTGGTCTTTAATTAACACCATGCTAAACAAGGCTAAGATTCCAATGATACCACCTCTGTTAGAAAACGGGCTGTTTATCACAGATTTCACTGAAAAGGCACAGATATTCAATGATTACTTCTTACTCCAGTGTACGACAATCGATACAGGTAGTGAAATTCCACCCTATGTTCCAGCACCTTCTTCCCTCATAAGTGGCTTTCCTATTTTTGACGAAAAGATACTGAACATTATTCGGTCATTAAATCCTAACAAAGCACACGGTTGGGATGGAATATCTGTCAGAATGATAAAATTGAGTGATGCTGCACTTGTTGTTCAACTGAAGATAACATTCAAAAACTGCTTGAGGTGTGGTGTATTTCCTGACATATGGAAATATGCCAATGTAGTGCCGGTTCATAAGGGAGGTGGGAAAAATTTGAAGGGGAACTGTCAACCGATTTCTCTTCTACCAATTTTCGGGAAAATACTTGAAAAACTGATGTATGATTCTTTATACTCACATCTCGTTTCATGCAAGTTACTCAATCCAAATCAATCAGGTTTTCGTCCCGGTGACTCAACGGTTAATCAGCTGATTTCCATAATGCATACGATCTTTAAAGCCTTCGCTTGCAATCCACCACTTGATGTTCGTTCTGTTTATCTTGACATTTCTAAAGCGTTCGACAGAGTATGGCACGACGGTCTGATTTTCAAACTAAAGTGCTGTGGCGTGTCTGGAGAGTTTCTTTCGCTTATTCAAGTTTTCTCCAGGATAGAAAACAGCGAACAGTTCTAAATGGACAGAATTCTGATTGGGGAGAAATTTCAGCAGGAGTACCCCAGGGCTCTATTCTAGGACTATTGTTCTTCCTTGTATATATTAATGATCTAGCTGCCGACGTAAGGTGTAATGTTAAGCTCTTTGCTGATGACACATCGTTATTCACCGTAGTAGCAGACTCGAACGCTGCAGCCAGTGATGTGAACCATGACCTTGAATTAATAAGACAGTGGGCCTATGATTGAAGAATGTCCTTTAATCCTGATCCGCAAAAACAAGCAGTTGAATTGATATTTTCCATGAAAAGAAGTGAAATGAATCATCCAGAAATTCGTTTTAATAACATACCAGTGATGAAAGTAGATGAACATAAGCACTTAGGAATCATTCAGTATTCAAGAGGTTTTACCAACGAGCTTTTTCATTGGCTATTGGGGGAAAGCGGGGGATTACAGCGTCTCAAAGGTCTCAGAGATCCTATTGGTTTTCAAAGAGGAATCTTCCTCTTAATAACAGCCCACGATTGGTTAGTGCTTCTCTTTTGTTAAAACAACCAACCAAATCAGTGCTCCATCTCAGTTCCTTTTGGTATGCACAGTTACTTAGATCAGCTGCCCAACCGTTTCAAGATGGCTGCTCCAAACATGATGACTGCAAACTACAGCGCCAATTGGTGTCGAGAGAACAGCAAGAAGGAAGAAGCGAGAGCAGAGGGAAAACGGAACAATCACACTCAAGGAAAATTCTTGGGGTCTACCTAATCACAACAGAATTGTGTACAGTAAATTGATTTTGGGCCCCGCTGCAGTTAGGCCCTAGCCTTTAGCCTCAAAATGTGCAAATAGGCCTAGCCTATGTGTGATCAGATCCTCCAGAGCAGGTGTGGAGGGTACCCCAGTATGGAATGAAAGGTGTGTGCGCTGGACATGTCCGGCGCACAACATTAGTTGATGGCGCACAAATCGGCGCACAGAATGCAATTTTATGCTGATGTAATACAACGTTAGATATAAATCTCCGGGTTCACGGCGCACACAACGTTCGGTGTAAATCTCCGTCCAGCGCACGAAAATCAAACATTCCATACTGGAGGGTACCTACACATTTTTCATATGGATTTAAAAGTTGATGGCAACCTGCAACTGGTGGGCCTGCTAACGCAAATGCTGTGAGTTAGAGTTCACCAGAAAATGTGAGTTGAATTGGCACATTTATTTATGTCTATTTATGTTAGCGATGAGAGGCCTAACTGGGTTCTGTGCTGTCAGAAAAATTTGACCATAATTAGATATGCCAGAGCCTGATAAGTTTGAAAAGTGCACACAGAAGATGCACACCCGACACACTATTGTTTTATAAAAGTGATTCTATTGTTCTTCCTTTGTTGTACACGAGATGGTGCATGGAAAATCTTCTGCTCGCAACATAAATAGAAATCTGGAGAATATGGTAGACTTAATTTTCCAAATGTTAAGAAACAGCATATCTTAATTTAAGAAGCTAATAAACTTTTGTAGTTCACGGTTTTGATTCAATCAAAACATTCAAAAATGTTTTTGACACTGTACAGTAATAGTAGCTGTTTGAACATTATTTTGAGTGTGAATCTTGTTTTTTACTTATTTTAAGATCTTGCTAAGTAATTTTAGAGCTCTTTTAACAAAACTAAATGAACTCTACACTTCTGGTGTTAAAGATGCGAGAAACAAGTAAGAAACTCTAGGCTGCAAAATGGGCGAAAATCTAAGAAACTGCCCACCAGCTCTGGATCTTCATTTCTTATGTCATTGAAATGGAACTAAACCAGGTTTGGTCAGAGACAAATTACATAAAAATTGAATTGGTTAACAAATCTAAAGAAAGTATTCCCTTTTTTCCTAAGAAACAGTTTATTGTATAAAAAATTGTATACTCAGTTATTGGAAACTTAAGAAACCACACTAACTTACCTGAAGTTTAAACGTTGATACTAAGAACCTTTCATAGTTTCTAGCTTTATTTTTCCCAAGTCACTCAAAAATATTTGGACACTGTACAGAACTATTTTGCTATGAGTGTGAATTAAGTGTTGTTAATTGTTTTGATATCTTAGAATGTAGTTCAGGAGCCCCTCTGACAAAACTAGATCAACTCTACATTTCCTGCATTGAGTGGTATGAAAGACTTGTTTAAAAACTTTTAGCAGCAAAAGTTTCCTTAAATTCAAGAAACCTCCTCAACCTTGGACCTTTAGTTTTTGTAAAAAAATGCAAGGTACATTATTCACACAAACTATTCACACAGCTATCCCCAACTTTTTATATGTTGTATGAATATGCATCTCATAGTCAGAGCCACTGCATTTTATATTTTGTTCACATTTTGATAAATGATGTTATTAATTGGTTATTAGAACCTTCTATTTGGAGTTTCTAATGCATTCTAACTGCAAGTTTTCCAGCAAATTGTTTAATCAACTTGCTTTTTTTCTTGTATCCTTTAGGTTCACGGAATTTGAGGAGCTTGCTGTGTATCTAAAGCTGGAAATTCTCCAAAGATTTGAAGATTAAAGGACAAGAGAAACTATGCTTATGTGATCTGTTGCTATCCCCTTTGTAATTAAATTATTTTTGGGTCTGGTTGTGGGAAAGAAACTAAGAATTTGGACCATTACTGAAGGTCTCTTAAGATTATGAGATTTTGAGCACTTAGAGTTCTCACAAGTTTCTTGAAAGTTCCATAACAGTCTTTATATTTACTGTCTGTGCTCTTGTCAACATTTCAAAGTATAAGGTCTTCAATGTTTAGACATTCAGGAAACAAGTGAAAATAAAGCAAAAAATATGTGTATACTAACAGTTTCTTATTTTCGTCTTTATGACGCCCAGAGCTTTCGATTAACCCTAATCCATATGGGCTTTTTTCGAGCTACCATTTATGGGGGGGGGGGTTCTTTCCACCCCCCCCCCTCTGAAAACTGCCTTAGACTCATCAGAATTAAATACAATTTGGCACAGTTACAGATCAAGTCATTTCTAGCTTGTAGCGCAATTTGGGTGTGGCTGCCACGCCTTATGACGTCACAGTGACGTCATGAAGCTCAAAATCAGTGAAAATCAGGCTTCCAAGTTAAATTTGAATTTAAAGAAGGTTTGGCATAGACATTTTGCAGTTTTTGGTCCACTTTAGCCACAAATTTGATGTGAGAATATAGTTTCACAGAAATTAATGATTTTAGGGAGATATTTTGGCAGAAATTAGCCAATTTGCATGACGTCATTTGTGCAATTAATTTGTTCTCGGTAAAATAGACAAAAAGAAGCTGCAAAGTGGTTATATCCCATTACAAACGTATCATTGGAGTCTCCTCAATTGAAAAATTTCGAAAAAATTCAAAAATTTGCTAATTAGCCCAAAATGGCGGCCATTATGACGTCATCATCAAAAAATGCTGACGTCATCAAATTCCAGAAATTCTGGTATCAAATTAAAGCTCTTCGTTTACTGATTCATTTGGTGTATAATACTTCATAATGTGATCAAACATTTCCATTGAAATCATCAAAAACAATGATTTGTGTGCTACCTGCTTCCAAATATGGGCATGTCACGTGACCTGTGAGTTCTATTGTTTGAAAATTTCTTGGTCAAAATTTGGCAAATAGATAATTAGTAAAAGTCAGGTAGGTTTGGGGGACATAGTTGATGTCTTTGAAAAATACGGCAAGAAAAACCACGAGGGGGGGGTGGAAAACACCATGTGGATTAGGGTTAAGCTCAAGTTGCATTGGCTTTGCAGGTCTCCTTTAAGCAGGATACAATAGATTATTATATAACGTGAATAATTATTAAGACACACTCTCTAAACAATTACACCCATTACCCTCGGCAGTTAACTGTCTTTTTGCTTCGCTCAGTCAACTTACTACCGGGTGTCTCAAAAAAAGTACCCCCTTTTGACTGGAAATAGGGACGAAACAAGAAGATATTATAACTCACGGAGTGAACAGCTAAATTTATCAATCTTCAACTTAGAGTCACATACCTTGCATTTAAAAATCGTCTGCCAAACACCGGAGATACAAGCTTGCAAAATCAAAATTTACAGTGCACCCAAAACCAGAGGTTTTGTAAAAGGGCCTAGCCCAGATTTGATATCACAGGCATATTGCAAAAGAATTCGAACTTTGACCTTTAGCTTTTCTTTTGAAAAGAATTACACCTTGAAATGCTTCAATTGTTCTACAGATAATTATTCCTTTGAGGAATCAATCTGTGCATTGCATTCCATCCCAAGTGTCAAAAAAGAAGAAAAGAGCACACGCACCGTTCATTTTGGAGATGTGGCACGTCTCTTGAGGCTGATTCATACTGGGTTGTTTGGGTCGTTGGGGTCGTGCAGAAAGACCAAAAAGACAAGACGCAGAGTTTTGAGTCCTTTGCCTTTTGGGCTTTCTGCATGATCTTAACGACCCTAATGACCTGGTGTGGAGCGGGCCTTTCCGCGTCTTTACATTTGTTCAATCAGGGCGATGTCTACGAGTCTTTTATTCTTTTCAAAGGAAAGTTAAAGGCCCCGTTTACACGATACCGTTTTCATTTCATATCGGATTGGTTTCATATCGGATTGGCCTTCTGTTTACACGATACCGTTTTCATTCCATATCGGATTGGCCTCCTGTTTACACGAGAACGCACCAATCCGATATACTTCATACCGTTTTCGCGTTTTCAAATGAAAACGCTCTGAAAGTGGCATGAAACCAATCCGATATCGTGTAAACGGTCGAATCCGATATCAACTCAGTACGGAACCTCATCATAAATTCTACTAGCCTCGAATCCATTAGGGGAGCTGCGCAGAATGCGCAGTGGAACCATTACCGAATACGGTGAAACCATTACAGTGCAAGACGAAACGGTATCGTGTAAACAGAACCCCAATCCGCTATGAAATGAAAACGGCATCGTGTAAACAGGAGAAATTTTCATATCGGATTGCCTTACCCAATCCGATATGAAATGAAAACGGTAGCGTGTAAACGGGGCCAAAGTTTACAGGTGCCTTGAAAAATATGTATGATACAAACCATGGCTAGGCCCTTTCTCAAAACCTCTGGTTTCAGGGGCAATGTAAAATTTGACTTTGCAAGCTTGTATCTCCGGTGTTTGGTGGACGATTTTTAAATGCAAGGTATGTGAATCTAAGTTGAAGACTGATAAACTTACCTGTCGACTCGGAGAGTAATAATATCTTAATGTTTCGTTCCTACTTCCAGCCAAAAGGGGGTACTTTTTTTGAGACACCCGGTATATAGATTAACATTAGGATTTGAATAAAGCAACTATACACCATAGCTGCTGTCATTGTTCAAATAAGAAACTTTTTTATAAAACATACAGTTAACCATTTGTGAAGTTCAGCAAATTATGTATCGCAGGGATGAAGTCCGCAGTGATAAACTTGAATATTTGACGAGTATTAGTAGCTACTTCGCCAAAAAATTTTGCGTAAAGAACCTCTACTTTGTCTTAGAACGCTTCTCGCCATCCAATTATTGCCTGCCCCTAACATAGACATGGAAACTTTGACAATTCTTGGATAGTTCGTCTTTTAGTTAGCGTCCCAAGGAAACTTTTGAAAACTGCAGCCTTTACTTTATTGGCTTAGAGCGTCTCCCTCCAACATCTCCCCAAAATATCGATACTGTACCCAACCAATACCCAACCACTTTCTTCTCGTTTTTGAGAGGAATGTTAGTACATAAAAACTTAAAAAATACGCTGCAGATAGAGTGTGAGGGCGTGGGCATGTTTTCTTTTGCTCACTCAAAATAGAAACTCTTTCTTTCTCAACGGCGACTCGTTTCTTCATTGCGGTCTCGATCCACCTTCGAAATCTCCGACTTCTACAGCAAATCTCCGAGTCACGTTGAATGCCCCCCTCCCCTCAAAACCCCCATAATTTCCGCCACTGTGTAACACTGATGATGTTTGTCCCGAAAACGGATAGTTTAGAACAAATACCGTTTTTTCGAATGCAAGTGGTAATCTTCGCCATGGAAGTACAAGCATCCCAAAACCTGTTGCCTGCAAAGGTAGAACTGCTTTGGCGAAAACTTAAAATTTCGGTCTTTTTGGCGGAAGATACAATCGCTATTATGATGGTCTGAGATATTGGTCTTTTGTACTTAAAGTTGGCAAATAAAGGTAGCTAACCTACTTACAGGTAAACTTTAGGATTTTGAAGAGATAGTGGGTTAGAGCCGTTCGAAAGCTTGATTTTTCGACATACTGATGGTAGCCCGCGTGATCGCGTGATGGAAGACTGATTTTAAAACTTCACCTTATGATAAAAGAAGCGATCATTTTCCCAATTTCTATGGACAAACATGGGGTCAAATATTTACAGTATACTTGACCGCCGAATTGTAACTAGTGGGCCATTGGCCCAATAGCCCAGGGGGGACACTTGTGAAAATTTTGATAGGGATGCTCGTGCCATTTTTTTGGGTTTGAAATTTACGAAAATGCCATTTTTTTCGGTTTCGCTAAGTTTGCGTCATTTTATTGGGGTTCAAAAAATTGCCATCATTTTTTTGGGTTCATTGAAAATTGGCGTCATTTTTTTGGGTTACTGAACTTGGCATTTAGAAAATTAGAATCTCAATCAATTAATGGAAGTGCTATAGGTTGCAAGGTGCAACTTTCTCAATTCAACTTGTTGTACAAAAAGGATAGTTATGTCGTGAACGATAAACAACATGAAGCAAAGCACGTTCTATTTTATGAAGAAAGTTCCAGAACATTCGAAATGACGTTTTAGTTTTATTTATCGACTTTCATAATATCCTTTGTTGCATATAAACTTGCTGAATAATTGGAAACTTTGCTGACTTGTTATGACGTAATCCTTTGTCATTATGACGGGACATTATTTCTATTGTTTTTTAGTTCATTCTAGAATATTTTATGAAACGTATAAATAGGACAAGTTCACTAAGAGTTTTAGAATTCAATGTAAGAAGTTAGAAGAAGATATAAAATAAAATTATGATTAAAAGGAGAGTTTCCAGTTAACCGAACTTTTTGTACAAAAAGGATAGTTATGGGGGCAGGAGACTAATTCAGTCATTTTTTTGGGTTTGAAAATTTTTGGCCTGTCATTTTTTTGGGCAGATTAAAAATCTGGCCAAAAATGAGCATCCCTATCTTAAATTTTATAGAGTGCCCCCCTGGGCCCAATAGGCCCCCTTCCTGGCCCAGTAGTGAAGTAAAAATTCCCGATTTTTGCCCATTAGTCTCGGGGGGGGGGGGGGGGTAACTCAACCTATTATGTGACGGGGACGTGCCGTTTTGCTTGAAAAATTGCTACCCATAATTACGTAAATTCTGGTGGATTTTAGGGCCATAATTCCACAAATCGAATAAATATCTGGAGCCATAATTCCGGAAATTATGAAATATCCCCTGAAAAGGACACCCATAATTCTGTGAAATGTCTAAAATTTGTGAAAATGATACCCATAATTCCGTAACGTTGAAAAAAGTACCCCTAAAAATGGCATGTTCCCGTACCACGAACAGTACTAATGTACTCCCCCGAACCATTAGTTTGGGCTCTTTTCGTTCACTTTCTTTCATCGTTTTACGCCTTTTCTGCCAAGCACCAAAAAGTTCTTTCAATGAAATTGAGAGCCTTAAACGGAGTGTTAAGACAACTTTCTGTCTTCACGTTCTATGCGTATCATAAGCGTACCGGAAGTAAAATCTAAGGGGAGGCCAGCAAAGGGGGGGTCGCTGGAGCCCTGGAGCCCATCATTTTGAAGGCTTGGAGCCCTGGAGCCCAGACAATTCCCATGGCAATTTTCTCGAATTTTAAGAAATAGAGCTCATGGAGCCCAGAAGCGCATGCAATGGAGCCCTGGAGCACAGCAATTTTGTCTTTGGGAGCCCGGAGCCCATTAAAATACGCCATGGAGACTCGGAGCCCGAGATACCTTAGGGGGCCTCTAAGGGGGACTGCCCGACACAAAGCTCATTGTTTACTAACATTTTTGCCCTTCTAAGGGGAAGGTTTTGCCGGAGTGGGGCTGATTTGCAAAAAATTTTCCAAAGTTGGGGAGGCTACCGCTTCGGTAGCCCGACTGGCCAGTCCGACCCTGTTCTGGAAGTAAGAACTTCTTCGAGAGTTTTTAATTTCTTGAAATCGAATTTGACATTTGATCACAAATTGGTCGACGAAACCATTGCTTTTTTGCCCAGATAGTTACAAGAAAGACCTATATACGAAAGTAATCGAGATGGTTTTTTTCCAAAAACTGTGCGACTAAAAGCCAGCCAGGATGCATTCCATGCACTTAGGCCCGAAGATCTTCGGCGTAGACCTGACTTATCTGTTGGCGTAGGGCGTAGCGGCGTCATTTTTAGGTCAAATCGGTTGTTGGCGTGACAGCGTTTAAATATCTGTCTACTCTACCTTGGCGCGAATGTGAAGTTGTCCTCGATCATGTAGCAGTTTCTTTTGATGATACAGGTACTGTATTTCTTTTGTAAGAAACTAAGAATTTGGGCCTGCACTGAAAGTTTCTTAAAATCATCAATTGCATGTGTACCCAAATTTTTAGTAGCATCTCTCTCCCTGAAAATACCTGGCGTACGAAAGTTTAGGGCTCGGCGTACCTTGGGCGTAGGTTTTACATGGAATGCACCCTGGAAGGCCAGGGACTGAGAAAGTTTATTCTGGAGAATCTACACAGTTGAAGCATTTATTAAAACTTTTGTATGTGTGACATATGCACTTCAATATTGAAACCGTTTAGACCTTTGAAATGTCACTGTGAACATGCATAGTATATATGCTTACTAAGAACCTCTAGACCCTTAAGACGTCTTCAGGGGCATCCATGAATAATGTCTCACTACTGAGACCTTCAAGACATTTGAGGCCCTTTGAGACGTTCCCATTTACAAGGCCCCGTTTACACCACACCGGTACAACTCTAGATCTGTAGCAATGTAACAAACATATAACGGATCAGCCTCTCGTCAACTCCTGAACCGTGACAACTTTGTAGCTAAACAAAACTATACCAGTACATTGTAAACGTGGTCCAAGTGTATCATCAGTACTGAGACACGAGGGGCACTTCACTCATTGAAAAAAGCGTACGAGATTTTTTCAGAACAAAAGGATTTCCCAAGGATTTACACGGATTTTTGATGGATTTTCCTTGAAAACAAAAGGATTTTTGCCAAAGGTTTACGAGATTTTTGGGAGTGAAATGCCCCTCGCTGAGACCTTCGAGACCCTTGAGACGCCTCAAGAGACATCTGTGTGTATGTGTATCAGTACTGAGACCTTCGAGACCCTTGAGACGTCTCCAGAGACATCTGTGTGTATGTGTATCAGTACTGAGACCTTCGAGACCCTTGAGACGTCTCAAGAGACATCTGTGTGTATGTGTATCAGTACTGAGACCTTCGAGACCCTTGAGACGTCTCCAGAGACATCTGTGTGTATGTGTATCAGTACTGAGACCTTCGAGACCCTTGAGACGTCTCAAGAGACATCTGTGTGTATGTGTATCAGTACTGAGACCTTCGAGACCCTTGAGACGTCTCCAGAGACATCTGTATGTATGTGTATCAGTACTGAGACCTTCGAGACCCTTGAGACGTCTCCAGAGACATCTGTGTGTATGTGTATCAGTACTGAGACCTTCGAGACCCTTGAGACGTCTCAAGAGACATCTGTGTGTATGTGTATCAGTACTGAGACCTTCGAGACCCTTGAGACGTCTCCAGAGACATCTGTGTGTATGTGTATCAGTACTGAGACCTTCGAGACCCTTGAGACGTCTCAAGAGACATCTGTGTGTATGTGTATCAGTACTGAGACCTTCGAGACCCTTGAGACGTCTCCAGAGACATCTGTATGTATGTGTATCAGTACTGAGACCTTCGAGACCCTTGAGACGTCTCCAGAGACATCTGTGTGTATGTGTATCAGTACTGAGACCTTCGAGACCCTTGAGACGTCTCAAGAGACATCTGTGTGTATGTGTATCAGTACTGAGACCTTCGAGACCCTTGAGACGTCTCCAGAGACATCTGTGTGTATGTGTATCAGTACTGAGACCTTCGAGACCCTTGAGACGTCTCAAGAGACATCTGTGTGCATGTGTATCAGTACTGAGACCTTCGAGACCCTTGAGACGTCTCCAGAGACATCTGTATGTATGTGTATCAGTACTGAGACCTTCGAGACCCTTGAGACGTCTCCAGAGACATCTGTGTGTATGTGTATCAGTACTGAGACCTTCGAGACCCTTGAGACGTCTCAAGAGACATCTGTGTGTATGTGTATCAGTACTGAGACCTTCGAGACCCTTGAGACGTCTCCAGAGACATCTGTATGTATGTGTATCAGTACTGAGACCTTCGAGACCCTTGAGACGTCTCCAGAGACATCTGTGTGTATGTGTATCAGTACTGAGACCTTCGAGACCCTTGAGACGTCTCAAGAGACATCTGTGTGTATGTGTATCAGTACTGAGACCTTCGAGACCCTTGAGACGTCTCCAGAGACATCTGTATGTATGTGTATCAGTACTGAGACCTTCGAGACCCTTGAGACGTCTCCAGAGACATCTGTGTGTATGTGTATCAGTACTGAGACCTTCGAGACCCTTGAGACGTCTCAAGAGACATCTGTGTGTATGTGTATCAGTACTGAGACCTTCGAGACCCTTGAGACGTCTCCAGAGACATCTGTGTGTATGTGTATCAGTACTGAGACCTTCGAGACCCTTGAGACGTCTCCAGAGACATCTGTGTGTATGTGTATCAGTACTGAGACCTTCGAGACCCTTGAGACGTCTCAAGAGACATCTGTGTGTATGTGTATCAGTACTGAGACCTTCGAGACCCTTGAGACGTCTCCAGAGACATCTGTGTGTATGTGTATCAGTACTGAGACCTTCGAGACCCTTGAGACGTTTCCAGAGACATCTGTGTGTATGTGTATCAGTACTGAGACCTTCGAGACCCTTGAGACGTCTCAAGAGACATCTGTGTGTATGTGTATCAGTACTGAGACCTTCGAGACCCTTGAGACGTCTCCATGGTTGTCTTTTTTGTTCATGTGATTCAATTTGGGGACCCTTGAGACCTTTCAAACATCCTCTCTGACATTATCCTTTGGGTACGGAAGTATGTAGACCCTTGTTCATCTTTGACGTTCTGATCGTGTGGGGTTAATTAAACAATTGATAGCTTCTATTGTGATGCAAATGAGAATTTCAAATTTAGCCAATGAAAATGCTTGTTAGTAAAACCTCTTGAAGACCCGAATCATTCTGGACTCTAAGCTTTCTTTTTCGCCTCATATCAAAGCAGCTGTCTCTAAAGCAAGAAAAGGTGTCGGTTTGCTGATATATCTCTCCAAGTACCTTCCCAGGAATTCCTTAAACAAACTATTCTAACTCTATGTGCGACCCCACCTGGAATACGGAGATGTTATTTTCCATATTCTGGCGAAAGTCTGTGAATTTAGTGGAAACACTATTTTGCCAAGTTTGATGGAAATATTGGAGTCAGTTCAGCATTCTGCTGCTCTAGCCGTTACGGGAACATGGAGGGGCACATCGCGAGAGAAGTTGTACGCAGAGCTCGGGTTGGGAGTCACTGAGTTCCTGAAGGTGGAGTAGACGTCTTATATTGTTTTACAAAATGTTGAATAACCTGTTGCCTGAACATACTGTGCATCCAATACCTCAACTTCAGCAGCTGCATCATTACTCTCTTGGCAATCAGGATGTCATTGGGCGAATAAGGGCAAGAACGGAAAAATTTAAATCTGGTTTCTATCCTAATTGCCGGGCTGAATGGAATGAGCTAGATCCAGAGATTAGACTTGCACCGTCGGTTAGTATCTTTAAGAAAACGCTGATTTCCATAATCCGTTCCCCTGCTAAATCTGTCTTTGGGATCCATGACCCAATAGGATTATCTTATCTGACTCAACTAAGAGTAGGTCTTAGCAAACTATGCTTTTATAAATTCAAGCACAATTTTAGAGACTCCATAAACCCAATGTGCCCTTCAAATGATGGTATTGAGACAACGGAACACTTTCTGTTGCTCTGCCCCTCCTTTGAAGTTGAACGTTGAGATCTTCTCGCTAGAGCATTTGAAGTGATACGACCATATGGATATATCGATCTTTCAAATAAGGTATTGATGCAACCTTTGTTATGTGGTGATAAGCATCTCCCACATGACCTCAACAGAAATTTACTTGAGCTTACTTTGAAATACTTTCACGCAACTGGTTGATTCGATTAGTATCACCGTAGAGCCACTAAACCTTCACATAACCACCAAGTCCATTTTCGTAAAGCCTCTTGTCGCAGAGCCTTGTCCCCACTTTTCCTTTGTGCGCCTGTTACACATTTGATGTTCGGCTTACGTTATGTAAAGGATTATCCATCCTGATTACATATGCATTTGCAAAATCAACATCAAACTATTTTGTACTATCATCGATATCATCACCCAGTGGCGGCTGGCAGCGGTACTAGTGGTACCAGTCTGGTACCATTTTATTTTGAAAGCTTGTAATTATCATGTTTTCAATTTCTAATACTTCAACAATGCAAACCAAGTGAATGAACCACTGATCTCAAAAAATCATTTTTTGAGATCAGTGGAATGAACCATGAGAAAAACAGAACAAAGAGCGGCAGAGCACATTAAAGCCAATATCTCACTATGACCCTCCCTCGTGTTAATCCTTGTTGAATGAGTCGTATTGAAATAAATCCTTTATGTACACCACGGTACTAGACCTCATTCATCTGGTACTGCAGATAGCAGTCCCATTGTGATTGGTAGCTTGCATGACGTAAAACTCTTTGTGCACCCATAAGCTCAACAATTGGAAATTTCGATCGCAGTACTAGATTCCTCTTTCTAGTAATGCTGCGTGGCCGTCAAATAACACGTCCATTCAAGATTACGAAATCGACCCCGTAGTACTTTCAGCAGTATCGAATGGCATGTTAAACCACTGTTAGTTCAATGTGTTCTCTGCTGTTTTACTGAACAATACTGAAATATTTGAAAGTACGTTACAAAGTTTCTAGGTCTGTGTTCGTTTCTGGGCAGTGACCAGTTCGAAGTTGTTTACGATTCTGCTGAAAATGAACCGAATTGGCCGATTGGCAGGGATTTACTACCTTTCTGGAGTTCCGTGTATTCTTTCGTTGTCGTCAGCTCAGGGTCATTTAATCATGCAACGTACGAGCATGGTCTTAGCATAAAGAAGGATGGTAGACCTTTCCTAAAAGTTAAAGTTAAGAACCGAGACAGTAAGGCTGCTTATTTATAAGAGTTTGTTATGGATGCATGGCGAAGACTTGGCTTCTTCTTTATTAACTGCAAGGAAAGCAATCTTTGAAAGCTGTTTTCCCACACCGATACATTCCTGGTGCAAATGGAACCATTCAAATTATTCTATATGTTTTTATATGTTAGATGATTGATGAAAAATGCGAGTTCGTGTGTATTGGACACCACCAGTGGAATGAGAAACCCACGTTACTAGAATCTCATTTCTGGTACCTTCATGAAATGCGGCTAGCCAGTAGTGGGCTGGGTGCCACCAGTGATTAACTTTCCAAATGAATTGCTCATATGCCTCTAAAAATGGCCGCAGCCAGCGATCGACATGACTCACTACATTTCCGCGGAAAGGTTTCAGTGATGCAACCGTTGTGGTTGGAAAGACTTGCAAAAATGAATTCATTATAAGTAAGTAGCATCGTTTGTAAAAAAGAAGCAGAACGTTATTTCCAGATAATTTTTTTGCAGTTTCAACTGCAAAATGTTATACTTGCTATGTTTGAATTAAAAATCTACCTACATAACTTTCTCAAAGATCTGTTGGGAAAGGCGTTTTGCTTGCAATTTAGAGACAATCCACGATAATATTTTCTTAAAAATGCAAAGCTTCCCAGGGGCCTCGCCCCTGGACCCCAATGCAAAGCTTCCCAGGGGCCAAGTACCATCTCCTTTTGCGTGCCAGCCGCCACTGTCATCACCCGTGTTGGCCTGACATCCAGTGTGAAACCGGCGCAAGCATTTATTCGTGAAAAAAAGTCTTTTCTTTTTCTTTATATTTTGTATTGCACTGCATTTCCATTTGCACTTTGTATTTAATATTTAGATGTTTTTATTAGGTCTACGTTAAATGCCAGGGGGTAGCCATGGTCTATTGCTCCTCCTGGCACCGTTTTTGTAGTGTAGTATAGTAGTTCGTAGGTAGTGTTGTAGGTAATTTTGTTATTGTAACTTTTATATTGAGTATATAAAAAAAAGACTCTCCATTTCGATGCAACGATGGCTGGTCACAGAAATCAGGCCCTTAGGGAACCAGGCTTCATAAGCATATATCTTTAGAAGCATTTATGATTTATCAACACGACCGAGGGGCAAATCACTGATTTTTTGTACATCTTCCTTGAAATCACAAAAAACCACATACAAAAATCACAGAAAAATCGCATGCAAAAAGCACAGAAGTCACAAGGTACTGAAAAATTACTGAAAAATCACACGAAAAAATCACTAAACATCACAAAAAAATACAGAAAGAAATCACACGATTCTAAAATCACAAAATCGCGTATGTTAATTTGAGAATCAATTTGCCCCTCGAACACGACTACCAACTTTGGTTTCAACCCTAAAGTCTGTTTCTTTCGTTTCTTAAAGAGAATGCAAAAATACATGGAGAACTAAGGGACTCCCCTGATTTCAGATTTTCAAAAATGAGAGTCGTCACTGTCACTTCTTGAAGAGAATACGTAGAAAACAAGAGAATCCCTTAAGATTTGTTTCTTTGGTTTCTAATTGAGAATTCAACAATACAAGCGAACGAACGGACTCCCATTAGATTTGCTTCTATCGTTTCTTAAAGAGAATGCGACAATACGTAGAGAACAAAAGGACTCCCCTGACACCTACACTTCGTTGCTAGGATAATCAGGTCGTTTCAAGTCGTTTCAGACTCGATCCCGATCTCAACAGCTCGTTTCAGATGGTTTCAGTTCGTTTCAGGTACTTTCAGCTCGTTTTAACTTATATGAATTACGCCTTAGGGAGGGAAGGTACACACACAGCTCTCATGTACATGAGAAGTTCTCATGATCACTACATGCAACTGAGCAGCATTGATGGACTCGGAGTTGAGGACAGACCTGAGGGCGAGCAGCAGAGTGTTTATGAAGAACAACTCAAGGAGAGAGAATGGGAGATATGAATCATCAATCCCATGGAAAGCAACACATCCAGCATTGCCAACAAATGAGACAGTTGCAAAAGCAAGATTCAATTCATTCAATTCATCACTGTGACAAGGTGTAGATTTGTACTTGTATGTTGTATTTAGCAGCACATCAGCAAAATGTAAGAGCTTCACATCAAATACTTTCGTTCTTGGAACGACCAAAAACAATTGTTTCAGAATTTAAACAATGAAGGAAGCAATTGTTTTCTTGAATGCGTATCAGCATAGCAGCGTATCAACAAAATGTAAGAGCTTCACATCAAATAGTTTCGTTCTTGGAATGACCAAAAGTAATTATATCATAATTCAAACAATGAGGGATAAACAATTCCAAAATTGAAGTATTCAGAGTATTCTATAATTGCTCCGAAAGAAAGTATGCAAGGAGCACACGCAAAGATGTGCAGGACATGTATGAAAATATACGAAATACCTAGAGATGGTTTCATAGAGAAAGAAAAAAATTGGCACCATGTATTGTGGTACTAGCCTCATCCTTTCAAAGAGGAATCCTGAGCCTAATTTTAATAATTCATGTTGTTCTTTTGACTTAGGGACATGCATATGATACAGTTAAAATAATTGTGTACAGTATGCACCATGTGGATATCTACAGTGCTTTTTTGCTTGAAAACTAACAATAACCGTTTTATACAGTCTTAAAATCTTTCCACAATGTCACAGATTCATCAAAATGCTAGAATAGACGATTACGGAAAAGATGGCGGACCTCATTTCACGCAATGCATGATAGGAATATGCCCCCTAGCAACGCATAGCTACCAAAACTTACAACTGCAGCATAAACCTTGACCACAGCTACGATAGACTTAGGCCGTTGCAACCTTATCGTGAAATCTACGCGTATTCTTTTGGGCACCTGAAGTCTACAAAGTCTTCTGAAAACGGTAGACTTCGCAGGTAAAACTTCAGCTACCCAAAGGATGCAAATTCTGAAAACGGTAGAGTCAAGAACCGTCAGACTTGGCGGAGAGAAATCCCAAAAGAATGAGAATTCTGAAAGAAAATTAAAGAGTTTGAATGTTGTGTTCGGTCGAGTGAACTGAAGCCATTGCAATGCTTTTGTTATGCTAATCTCAAGAGAATGTGATTTGCAATGTTTCATTCTTTTTTTGAATGTTCTTAGAACTTTTTAATCATCTCTCTTTTTACTCACCTCCCCAATCAGTTGTGTAAACAAGGCCAAAAATCTTCTTGAACTCTTGATCAAACGACGCAAACAGCAGGCCACTACATCTTAATATTGTAGGGAAACTATACTGTACCATATTGCGAGCGACAGCTTAGAAGAGTGTCGACTTCATGATAAAGTTGCAACGGCCTAAGTCTATCGTAGCTGTGGTCAAGATTTTATGCTGCAGTTGTAAGTTTTGGTAGCTATGCGTTGCTAGGGGGGGGGGCATATTCCTATCATGCATTGCGTGAAATGAGGTCCGCCATCTTTTCCGTAATCGTCTATTCATAAAGGTTCTCAAATTTCTTTAGGGGTCTTGACATGTTGTGCTAAAGGTGTTTTTATAACCATATTTGAAGTGTGCTGGATATTTAAAAGAGATAGCGTATGGTTAACTGATTTTATATTTCATGTCGTACAGCTGTTTTTGCATCCTTAGATGCTGTACATTCAGCAATTTGATGCGATTGGAGTTTGCCTTGTCACAATGCCAGACAGGCAATGGTTGAGAAGCTCCAAGTTGAAGGGAGAAGAGTTTCTTTTGTCAGAAAAAACAATGTCACAGAAATGCTCTGCATTTGCAGTCAGCAAATACATAATCTTGCATTCTTTGAGCGCTTGCATAATGAGTTTATCTTCTTCAACAGATCATGTGTTATGTTGCAAACTGCACAATAAGTTTGGCTTCTAACAGTTCCATGCAGACTTGAGCTTCAATCCCAATTTCCAAATTACAGATTACGGTTCGTTTTTAGACTTGTGAAAATATATCAATTTTGACACACTCCATTTCAAACATGCAGCTATGGTACAGGTCAGTGCCATATCAGGGCTCTCTTTCTGCTGAATAAGTGTGAAGGATTATTTATTATTCCAATTAATATTCTGCATGATGGGAAATCAAAATGTTTCATGTGTAGGAATTCTTTCAATTCCTGATTGCACCCAACCGTATCAGAGAATCTCCAGCATGGAGCTGATGCTTTAGTAGAAATGGTGAATACAAAATTTGATAAATCACTTGCGTTGTATTGTTCAAACAGTGGATACATGTTTTTACTCAGCTGTGCTTCCTTAAAAGATTTGTGATGTTTGTGTAAATTTATAATTCAGGTTTTGCAGCAGGAGAACCAAAGAGAGTGCCTTACTAAAATTATCTGAAGAACTTTCATCTTGAAGGATGGGCAGAGATGGTTCCTTTCAAAACTCCTGCAAGAATCAACCGCTGTGGTGCAAAGTGCCACAAAATAGAAAAATTGGTCAAATAGCGAATCCTATAAATGTAACTTTAAGTAGCTGAATGCATAAGTTGTACCTTTACGTACCTATTTGAAACAAATTCGTGCAATTTCACCCACATTTTGAAGCAAAATCAACGCTTTTATCCCTGCTGCCCATGAAACTTCTTAGGCCCGTATGATTCCTTTCCTTTATTGATGAAAATGAGGCCTCACTGCGCGGACAATCTGCTATGGAAGAAATGAAACACACCAGGATAACACATGATTAAAATTTCTCTTCCCGTCAAATAGCAACCTCAACATTTCTGCACCTTTGAGTGAGTTGATAGAAACACTGTAAATGTATTCATACAGAATTATCAATGCACCATTTAATTATGTAGATTTACTGAGTCATTTATGTAGCTCGTGGTTGTTGTTGCTTCTATAAGAAGAGCAGAGCCTGGAATACCACATTTGCACACCAGCAGCTACTAAAATACTCCAGAAAACCTTATGACGCATTATTGTTGTACCCTCCACATCCAAACCGAACTGTCGGTTATTTGTCCTTGGTGTACAAATATATGGAACGATACTCTACAATCAACTTTGCTTTGAGTCTCTGCGAGCTTCTGAAACGTAAAATTTGGACCCTATTTTTAATGTAAGGTTTATTGTTTTCATGTCTTTCTCACTATTATGGAAAATGTAGTCACAAGTTCTTGTTGGGTGTTGTTTATGAACACTAGCTAGTATATTGTTACAAAAGAAAGATACCATACCTCTGAATATAACCTTTTTGGTATTCAAAAATGAAATTATGGTATGTTGGAACGTAAAGGCTGGTTTTGTCATATCTAATCACCTTTCATCAGAATTATGGGTCAATGATCAATTAGGATTATTTCCAATGTGTGAAAACCACCCAAAGCAAGGTATCTCAGTTCAGCCTAATTCTGTTTTCTGCGATGAAATGGGACAAATTTTGATGAATTAAAGTTCTCGTTTTTCTCCTCATTTGACACGTGCAGTTGTTTATATCTGATAAATTACAATGAAATTTGATGAAATGTGACCTATAAAAACCAGCCTTAATAAGCTGTCATACTAGAATACAAGTCAAATCACAATGTATTCGCTCTCTTAGGGCCTGTTTGCATGGGAGTTTTCAGCCCGTAATTTACATGAGTTAAAACGAGCTGAAAGCAGCTAAAACAAGCTACCTGAAACTACCTGAAACTACCTGAAACCATCTGAAACGAGCTGTCCAAATCGGGATCAGGGCTGAAACGACTTGAAGCGACCTGATTATCCTAGCAACGAGGTGTAGGTGTCAAGGGAGTCCTTTTGTTCTCTACGTATGGTCGCATTCTCTTTAAGAAAGGCTAGAGAGGTGTAGGTGTCAGGGGAGTCCTTTTGTTCTCTATGTATCGTTGCATTCTCTTTAAGAAACGATAGAAGCAAATCTAATGGGAGTCCTTTTGTTCGCTTTGTATTGTTGAATTCTCTATTGGAAACCAAAGAAACGAATCTTAAGGGATTCTCTTGTCTTCTATGTGTTGTCGCATTCTCTCTAAGTAGCAACAGTGAAAAATCGTAGGGGATTCCCGTTGTTCACCAAGAAATCATTGGAGATTCTCGCTGCTTTATACATTTTGTTGCATTCTCGTTAAGATAAGACAATGACAATTCTTAGTGGAGTCCATTTGTTCTCTATGTATCATTGTTGCATTAAGAAACGAAAGGAACACATCTTGCTATCTAAGCCATGGACCAACGATGAAGGGGTGAAATAACCAATCAGTGCTTTTGAGTCGTTACGCCTTGTTTTAGCCTTGTAGCAGAGTTAGAAAATTTTTCTAATCCCAGAAAAATTGCATGCAAAAAGCACATAAGTCACAAATTACTGAAAAATTACTGAAAAATCACACGAAAAAATCACTAAAAATCACAAAAAAAGCACAGAAAGAAATCATGCGATTCTAAAATCCCAAAATCGCTTACGTTAATTTGAGAATTAATTGCCCCTTGAACATGACTACCAAGTTTGCTTTCAAAATGACTCCCCTACTCATCACTGGATTAACAAAGGGACTCCCCTAAGAGTCGTCACTGTCGCTTCTTGAAGAGAATATGTAGAAAGCAAAGAGAATCCCTGAAGACTCGTTTCTTTGGTTTCTAATAGAGAATGCAACAATACAAAGCGAACAAAAGGACTTCCCTTAGGTTTGCTACTATCCTTTCCTGAAGAGAATGTGACAATAAGCAGAGAACAAAAAGACTCCCCTGACACCTAAACCTCATTGCTATGATAATCAGGTATTTCAAGTCGCTGCAGCCTCAATCCCGATTTTAACAGCTCGTTTCAGCTCATTTCAGGTGGTTTCAGCTCGTTTTAACTTTTTTAAATTACGGTTTTCAGCCCAGGCAGAAAATGCAGCCTGTTTACCGAAGGTGAAACTTCAGCCCTGGTTAGTGGTAAAATTCTTGTAAATATCAGCTTGACATTGCATGGAGAAAGTTTCACCCCGGGCTGAAATTACAGCTTGGGTTAAGCAAGCCAAGATGAAACACTAATTGGTCAATTAGTGCGTAATTCCCAAAGAGATGCACCCATGTAAAGGCCATTATTTTTCAGCCCAGGATGAAATATTAGTGGTGCATGCCTATTTCATGCTTCGATTGGAAGATGGTGGACAGCGTTGATGTGCAGATGCAAATTATCTTGACAAAGGCCAAAATGCAAAGGCAGAGAAAGCCAATAGATTTCGCTGGAATCAAGTTGATAAAGTATTGAGCTTGATCAAACGTCTCACTAGTTACAAATCAACCATGGAATGTAATAACATCAACTTCACTGCTGATAAAGTCAAACCATACGCAATGGTCAGAGAAGCAATGGCTAAAGTCCATCCTGTTGACAAGCCTACCTTCTTTGGACCTCCTACAATAACAGAGCTTGGTCAGGAAGACTCAGACAACAAATTTTGCGATTATGAATATAATTTTGTGATCATGCGATTATGCAAATATTTGTAATTTGATATAAGAGTAATGGAGCATGGTGTCGCGTTGGTTGTCACTGGATTTTCAATATGGCGTCGATTGTCACTGGAACTAGTCCTGACCACGAGATTGAAGGCTACACAGATACCGCTGTCCTGGTCCCTGAACACAGCTTCGTCACTGGATTAAGCAACAAGGAAATCCAAGGGATGATTTTGGTTGCAATTCGAACAATTCAGGAGAGAAACCAGCGAGCAAACTGCGAGTCTGTGGCGATGTACATCAAAAAGAAACATGGCCTAAACAAAAGCAACATCATACTTCAACTCAAACGGATGATAAATTCTGGGAAGATTAACAGTGTCTGGTTCAGAGGTGGGGAACCTTTTCGCATTGATGAAATAGAAAGCCAAAATAGTGAATCAATAAACTGCCTAACAATAATTCCTCCAGTTCGCCACTGAGCAACAGTGTTAATAGGTTGACCGTCCATTTATCTGAAAACATGAGTTATGGCCCCCCTGATGACCTCATAGAATTCAAGAAATACGTTCATGCTGAAATGTTGGTGCTAAAGGCCCTGGTTTCAAACAGGACCACCTCAGAAATTCTTGTTCTTCTCGAGATCCCATTGATTACGAACGTATCGTGATTAAGAGTTTAGAGGACAGAATTATATCCTTGGAACGACAATTAAATCAAAAACAAAGAGTAATAGAAGCACTTTTGGAAAGTCAAAGTTCTCCCCCTCCCCGAAGTGGTGAAGCCCATACTCCCAAGGGACCTTCTCCTAAACAAACAAAATCCAGAGCAGAAACAAAAGGGACAAACTAAAGCAAGTGCCCAGATTGAAGTTAGCAATGAGGGGATGCCCACCAGAAAAGGTAACAACAGTGAGAAAACAATCCGGGAAGAAAAGCAAGTTTCCGAAACGATAGCCAAGGACAAGTGCAAGAGAGTTTATGTTGTTGGTGATTCAATGGTGTCTGGTCTAATCGAAAAGGGTCTCTCAAAAAGGCATACTGTCAAAGTACGCTCACATCCAGGTGACACAACCGAAGACTTGGCAGATGACATAAAGCCAATTATGAGAAAAAAACCCTGACCTGGTCATAATCCACTTTGGGACTAATGATATAACTAATAATGGAGTTAACACAAAAGAAAAATTACTGGAAAAAATCGATTATGTACATGAACATGGCCCAGAAACAGATATAGCCATCTCTCTTTGCACTTTAAGAAAGGACAAGCCTGGATTGCAAAAGAAAGTTTCTTCTAGAAACAACATCATCAAAGAGGTGTCAAAAAGAACGAGCTGTAATGGATAGACAACAGCAACCTTGACGAAACATGCCTTGGCATTAAAAAGTTGCATCTTAACAAGAAAGGGTGCGTGTTCATATCTGGCTAACAATCTCAAGAAATTCATAGACGGAGATTGAACCTCTAAGACTGGTGAGAGCACCAATAGGACCACTGAAATTGAGAATATTGATGTAAGTAATGACTCTGTTTTAACAAAGTTACCTAATCAGAATAAATTCACATCTCGTAAAGGCATGGTTATAGCATAATTAAATGTAAACAGTTTGCTGTCTCATCATGACGAGATAGCATCTCTAATTAAGGAACAAGGGATACATTTTCTTGCCCTCAATGAGACGAAAATCGACGAGAATTGCTCTAGTGAACTATTGCAAATAGAAGGGTATAAGCTTGAAAGGCTTGATTGTAGTAGACATGGAGGTGGCATAGCCTTTTATATCAAGGATGCATTTTAAGTGTGATGTTTGCAAAGATATTCCTGCATCATTGTTGGAGTTAATCTGTGAGGAAATCACTCCCCCCCCAATCTAGCCCTTTCTGTATACTTTCATGGTACAGACCACCGAGCAGCCCAGTAGACACTAGAAAAGATTGTACAACTGATCAATCAGTTAGATAGTAAAAAAGCAAATGGTTGTGATGAAATTTCAATAGGTATGCCAAAGTTATGTGCTCATGAATGTAGCATGCCACTGAAAATGCTTTATGATATGAGTCATTACCCTGCTTTATGGACAGGTCATTACCCTGCTTTATGGAAAAGGGCAAATGTAGTCCCAATCCACAAGAAGGGAGACCGTCAAGTTAAAACTAATTACAGACCAATCTCACTTCTTCCAATATGTGGCAAAATTTTTGAAAACATTATTTTTGATGAACTCTACAAAAACTTGGCTGAAAATAATTTAATTTCTACTCACCAATCTGGCTTTCGGCCTGGGGACTCTACTATAAATCAGTTACTGTTGATAATGCATGAAATATACGAGGCTTTTGAAAATCATCAGGAGACCCGCGCTGTTTTCCTTGATATACCAAAAGCATTTGACAAGGTTTGGCATGAAGGTCTTTTACTTAAACTCAAATCAAATGGGATTGATGGACAGCTTTATTCTTTAATTGAAAACTTTCTCTACAATAGGTACCAAAGAGCAGTTTTGAACGGAAAAGCATCCTCTTGGGAGCGAGTTTCAGCCGGAGTTCCTCAGGGATCTGTCCTAGGGCCACTGTTTTTCCTCGTATACATAAAAGACCTTGCTGAAGGTATAACGTCTAAAGTTAAATTTTTCGCCGATGATACATCTATGTTTCAAGTAGTTTCTGATGTGGATACAACAGCGGACACTCTCAATCGTGATTTAGCTATTATACAAAATTGGGCCTTCCAATGGAAAATGAGCTTCAATCCTGATCTCACAAAGCAAGCAAAGGAAGTTATATTATCGGCAAAACGTCAAAAGCAACAGCACCCCCCTCTAATTTTCAATGACCATCAAATAGTTGCTGACAGTAGTCACAAGCATCTTGGTCTAATTTTAGATGAAAAACTTACCTTCGCTGAGCACGTACAAGAAGCAATTCTAAAAGCCAAAAGGAGTATTGGGATTATTCGTTTTTTGTCAAGGTATGTTCCGAGAAACATACTTGACCAGATGTATAAGCTATATGTTAGACCACATCTTGACTACGGTGATGTAATTTACCATGAGCAAAGCATGTCCCATTCTCGGAAATTAGAATCAACCCAATATAAGGCAGCACTAGCTGTTAGTGGGGAGTGGAAGGGCACAAGCATGGACAGGCTACTTGAGGAGCTCGGCTGGGAGATGCTAAGCAACAGACGTTGGTACCGCAGATTATGTCTTCGCTATAAGATTGCCAATAACCAGACCCCCCTGTACTTACGCGATTATATTCCCGATGAAAATGAAATACAATACAACCTACGTCGTCCAACCTTGTTTAGAGCGGGTATATCACATACACTAAGATTTTCCAAAAGTTTTTCCCATTCTGCATCAAAGCATGGAATGACCTTGGCCCTGATAAAAGAAATGCTCCAACAATATCTTCATTCAAAAAGTCACTAATTTCCAATATTCGCCCCATTCAAAAATCGTTGCACGGTATTGTCAACCGTTGGGAGTCATCCATCATAACCAGACTTCGAGTTCATTTTTCCTACTTACACGAACATAGATTTGATCATAATTTTGCTTCTGAAAGTCCTATGTGTGTATGTGATTTGGGGGTCGGGTCTACCATTCATTACTTCCTGCACTGCCACCAATACTCACTTCACAGAAGGAACCTGCTTGATAAGGTATCTGATACAGTTGACAATGACATAACTCAACTGCCTGACGACCATTTATGTGATCTACTTCTTTTTTGAGGTAATGCTTACAATGAGAGAGCAAACAAAATGATACTGAAATGTACTGTTGAATTCGTCAAGCAAACAAAACGATTTCAATGAGTTTTGGTCGTTGTCCTCTGTATCTGGTAGATTAAACTCTATGGCCTTGGACTGTTATGATGATGTGTACATGGTAGTTTCTATTTCGTCCCGTATTGTGATTTTTTAGTTCATGTATAGTTCTGTCCCTTAGGGTGGCTTTGCCCTCCCATCAGCGGAGGGCAGAGTTACCCCTAAGCCGAATTTGCACTTGAGGTGTCGTCCTCAAAGCACTTTAGATATAAGCTCGGCAGCACGACGGAGTTGGATCAATCTGACACTGCTGCTTGAAAGATCACCTCAATGGCAAATTTGGCTTCAGTATTATTTTCTTGTTGTGTAAAGTTTATTTCAATATTAAAATATTAAAAAAAATATTAAATTATATTAAAAATTAACAATATCAAAAAACAATGACAATATTAAAAATGACAATATTGAATGGCAATATTAAAAAAAAAGAAAAAGTAGACACTTTCGATAAGATAGAGCAAGCTCTATGATTTCTTGAATCTGAGGGAAAGGAGATTATCTTACCAGGAGATACAAATTGTAACCTCCTCAATTTTGAAGACTCTTCAAATCTTTAGAGCCTCAGGTTCCAAATAATGTAAAATGTATCAATGATATCTATCAATTGTTTAGACTTGAGCAGTTCATTGAAGAAGCCACACGAGAAACAACAGAAACTTCAACCCTCCTTGATCACGTTGCAGTTAGTAATGTCAACAAAATTGTTGAGTCTGGTATATTTAAGGTAGCTCTCAGTGATCACTACCTTGTGTACACTGTCAGGAAAATTCCACGGTGGAGTAACTAAACAGCACAAAGTCATAAAAGCTAGGCAAATGAAAAATTTTGACAAAGAGCTATTTTTGTCAGACTTAGCCTCTGTTGATCGGCAGTCTCTGCTTCATTGTTCTACTGACATCAACGTTATCGTGGAGGAATGGACCAATATGCTTGCCATGATTATACAAAAGCACGCCCCTATTCTTGAGAGACGCGTCTCTGAGCGGAATAGCCCTTGGCTTACCTCTGACCTGAAACGTATGTTTAGATCAAGGGATAAGTTTAAGATGGCAGCAGTCAAGAAAAAATCAGAGGTTCTTATGCCAGCCTACAGACAACTTAGAAATAAAGTGAATAGCACTTGTAAAAGGGACTACTGTAAAGACTAAAAAGGGACTACTGTACTGACAAGATACAGATAAGCGTCCGAAGGAAACTTAAAAGAAACATGGGCAACTATTAATAAGCTAGTCAATAAGCGATCAAAAACGACAATGATTAGCTTGCTGTCTGATGGTGATGAGCGTATCTCAAATCCTCAAGATATAGCAAACAGGATGAATAATTTCTTTTGCACTGTAGGTGATCAACTTAGTGCGAAAATCCCGCATACCAAGAACTCTCTCCTCGAAGGAGATGTTACTGTAAATCCTCAAAAGTGTAGTTTTCTTTTCTCCAATACCGCCCCAAAAACTTGTCAAAGCTATGGGCAGGTTTAAGACTTCGAAGAGCTTTGGCCTAGACCTCATTTCCAGCTATTTTCTCATCCTTGCTAGCCCTCTAAGCCAACTTTTCAATCTATGTATGTCTCAGGGGCTATTCCCCGACAGTTGGAAAATTGCTTGTGTTGCACCTATTCATAAACTGGTCCAACTGATGATCAGTCCAATTATCGTCCGATCTCAGTTTTGCCTGTTGTTTCATGTCTGTTCGAAAAACTTGTTTTTGACCAGATGTATTCCTTTCTAATGATAAAAACTTCTGTATTCAAAGCAGTCAGGATTCAGAATGTTGCACTCAGTTTTAACTTGTTTACTAACGTGCACGAATGACTGGTATTTAGATATAGACAAAGGCAAATTCACGTCAGTGACGTTCATAGATCTTAAGATGGCCTTTGACACAGTAAATCATGAGATTCTACTCAAGAAGCTTTATCTGTACAGCATAAGAGAAAAGGAATTTTGTTGGTTTCGTTCATATCTTTCAAACAGAAAACAGTGTTGTAAGGTGAATGGGGAGATGTCTGAACTTGGGGACGTTACACGTGGCGTTCCACAAGGTTCATGCCTAGGGCCTCTCCTCTTTTTACTCTACATCAACGACCTACCCCTATCACTAACTTATTCATATATTATTATATATCATTATATATTATTATATGTTATTATATATACATTGTGAATATGTATGCCGATGACGCCAGCATCTCGTTTTCCTCGGATTCCATCCCCACCATAAACGAAAGTGTTAATTCAGACCTTGCTTATTTACAAATCTGGTTGTAATCAAATAAGCTGTCTCTCAACATGGCCAAAACACAAAATCTCCTTATAGGAGGTAGAAGGCCATTTGAAATCCCCGGCATTCGGCATCCGGCATTCGGCATCTCGGCATCGATATCAAGTATGTTAGTTATACAAATTACAAGAATCAACAGTCCTACCAAGGAGGAATCAGAGCTTTGGCAGTATAACAATAAAGTTATGCATGGCTTTGTTTAAAGTTTGTAAGCAGGAGTTGAAATGTGCAGAGGTGTTTTTGAATTTCAAATTAGGCCCAAAGAAACATGCAATCTGATCTCTGCGCTTCATGTCCTCCAACAACAGAACCGTAATTTAGACGTTATCAGGCACAATGATGCGTTTCTCAAGCCATAAGCAATAAAAATGCTCACAAAACATGTTGTCCAAAAATAAATTCAGCGCCAAAAAAACATTTCTTCATTCATTTCATAAACATTTTGAACGAATAGCATTGGAATTTATCTTTGTCAATATGGAAAACAAGATTGCAAATCACTCCCTAGAAATGTCAGATGTCAAGATGGAAAACAAGAGCGCAAATCACTCCCTAGAAATGCTTTACTGTTTGCAATGGAAGTATCTTAGTTCCCCAGTAATTTCCAAGAACTCTTCGTTCTCTTTCCCTTTTTGAGGGAGAGACACAACCTTTGCATGCCTGGAGCAAAAGTCAAAAGTGGAAATCTCTAAGGGGGAAGATTCCCCGCTCTCCACAACCCTAAAAATTTATAAAGGATGGTAAACGCACAGTTTATTCTGTTGGTAAAGGGTATTTTGAGAAACATGATTTGCCATATCTTTTGGCCATTCTTTTTGGGGGGGAACGTGAAAAGACAGTATTCACTTTTGTGAAGCGTCAAAATCAGTGATAGAGCCCACTCAAGAAGTGATGGGATTGGGGGTGCAGCCCTGGAAAAACTTTTGGTGACCACGCCTTTCAAACTCTCGGAAAACGCAGGCAACGCCCCTTTAGCTAAATTCACAACAGGTATTTGTTAAGAATATTTCATGAGTGAGATTGTTGAACTACATGATAAAAACAACTGAGCTTGTTACCCCTCCTGAGAGATGGATTTTATTGCGCCTTTGTGGGAATCTCGGGGCCCGTCTTTTGGAAAAATCTGGACCCCCCATTCCCACCTCCCCTGTGGCTTCGCAACTGGTGAAAATGCCATACTTCAATAACTTGAAACGTGAAATTTAACATTTGACTTCCGTGATAGGTGATCCAGACAGAGCATGCTGCTTGGTTTCTTCACAGTCCATTTTGTATTGTAACGGTTACATTGAAGCCCAGCCAATGATATCTGATGTGGTCTTTTACTTCAAAAAGCTAAACTTCGTAATCTGGTCATTGCCCTACCCCCTTGATAGAATTTTCGGTTGTATATATTTGTCCAACTAACATACTTGATATCGATGCCGAGATGCCGAATGCCGGATGCCGATGCCGGGGATTACAAATGGCCGAGGTAGAAAGAAGTTGAAAGATATTGAAAATTCTGAAACGCAAAAGTTACAAATAGTTATTGGTGAAGAACCAGTTTCCATAGTTAAACACATAAAATACCTGAGGATTGAAGTCAACCAATTTCTAAGGTGAGATGATCAAATTTCTGCTATGATGAAAAAGATTTCAAAAGGAATTGGTATGTTACGCTATGCGAAAAGATATCTTCCCTTAACTACAATTCAGTCAATGTACAGAAGTCTCATTGAGCCATGTTTCCGATCCTGCTGTTCCGTGTGGGGAGTCTGTAGTACCACCGCAATAAATAGACTACAGGAACTACAAAACCATGCCGCAAGGATTGCTACTAGCAGCCCTTACGATAATTCTTTGCAACCACTCCGGAAGGAATTGGATGGCCAACAGCCAAAGAACTTGTTGAAACGGAAACTGCTAGGATGGTTTACAGGTTGATGAACGCAGAAGCTCCCAATTACCTTACAGCTCTGTTTGATAGGTTGTCAGATATTAGTGTTAGAGAGCTTCATAATACTAATACAGATCTCAAGCTACCTCGCCTTAAAACTTGCAGTGGTCAACAGTGCTTTGCTTACAAAGGGGCACAATTATGGAACAACTTTAGTGCTGAAGTCAAGAAATCACCCACCTTGAGTTGATTCAAATCTGCTTATAAAAACAGCAATTAATCTTCTCGTTTAACTCATTAATACATAGTTTGTTTCCTTTTCTACATTTTTCTTGCTTGTAAGGTTGTTACGATTAGAAATATTAAGTTTATTGTATTTATTTTAATAGGGCAGTTTGGAATTCAGTTTTATTCAAGCTGTAACTAAACCCTGTATAATGAAAATAACATGAAATGAATGAAATGAAAATGAGTGTGTAATGTGATGTTGATGTAATAAAACAGGGTGTTCAATATTACATCACATTTCATTTCATCTGTTCATCACTGTATGTTACACCATGCGTATGTAATATAAACTGCCTTGTAATGTAATATCAACTTACACGACAGGTAGGAAAGCACTTGTAATATGACACAGGAGTAAAAATCAGGGAGCTTAACATTACATCATATTACTCCAACCTTTGTAACGCTTAGTATGCGGCGTTTTTAAAAACATGTTATTGTACTAATTACAATAGAAAATGAGTCGTTGAGTATGATTGGCTAACGTTTTGAATGAAACGATGATTTGAAATTTGACCATTAACAATAGGATTTAATTTTGATTTCAATGCGATTGCGATGTGGCTGATGGTGACCGGCTCATCTACTGTAGATTAAGTACAATCAAGACATGGGCAAACATTGCTTGTTGAAAGAAGAACACGGAACAGCAGTTGCATTCATAAAAGTAACATTTTTGTAGCTGAACTTCCGATGGAAAATTGAAGGAAACGTTTATTTTGTGAAGAGGATGATGAACCGAATGAAGAAGGAGAGCTGGCCGTGTTTACACTGCGAACGAAGAAGTGGACACAGTTCTCGAGATCAAAACATGTGTTCACTGACCAAGTTTTCGACCCAAGTTTTGGTTTTTTTTTTCACAATATGTTCCTGATTCGTAAATGCAGATGTGATATTCTTTTGCCACATTAGAACTTGAAGCTTTTCCCACAAGAAGTTACAGCGCAGTAAGCCCTCCCATTTAGCCCAGCAATCTCTTTCCTCTGAGAACGGAGTCAGTATAAGAGAGATCAATTTATTCAAGATACTGGTGAACTTTTGGCTACTCGATCATAGCAAAGTCAAACATCAAGGCCATAAACTATTTTGTTAACTGCTTATCATATTGTTTGGCGGAGCAAGGAGTCAGAAAAAGAAATCAACTTTTGCAAAACATCGGTCAACGTTGGTCATAGCTAACTACCGCGGTAAATAAAGATTGAGAACATAAAACTATTTAATCAACAGCCTGTAACTATAACTGATGCCCTTCATTTGTTGGAGAGCAGGAGATCTGACTGAAGACAACATCCATAAGTGATTTTAATTCAGTGATTGAGTTTTGATAAACTTTAACTTCGCGTTTTCTTGCTTTGCAATGCTTAACAGCGCGGCCTATGGGTATGATTGGTACTGTTTGGTACTGAACCGTACGGTGCAGTACAAATTACTCTTCATATTACTCATGTTTGCCACGTAACGTTACAAAGCGAGTTACAACAGAAATTTCTTCATTTTACACAGTACGTTACTCACGATATTACTCGTTTCCGCCATGTTATATTACAAATCAAATTACACAGAAGTGGGTGCAATATTACACGCCTCATTACTGGACATATTACTCACATTTGCCAGTTCATCTTGCACATCATCTTACGCAATGTTCCTCATTACACCAACCACTATATTTCAACTCATGTTACACACTCCGTCCAATGTGAAATGAATATTACATACAACAAAAATTACACCAAGGCATCATATCATTCAACATATTTCATGGCATACTTCTTGTTGTATTACTCACATGTTTTACCTCTGACGAGATCAAATTGTTCAGGATTTTCATACCTTAACTGGACAATTAGCTTATAAACTGGTTGGTGAAAGGCATCAAACATGAAAGGCATCAAAGGCGGCAACTAAATCATTCATAACCTCATTTACAACAGACTTTCCAGGTAGCTTTGGCAATATCAGGTGGTAGAATGGTTTACTCTTGGCAGGACAAAGGTGGAAACTGCATTGAAATCTTAAAAATGAACCAGTGCTTTCGTTTTTGGGTCAAGCTGTCACACAATCTTCATTAAGTTGGGCCAATGAATAGATTTTTCCTCGAACCCTTTGCTCTCTGGTATCCTTTGGTGTGATATCAATTTGTTTCCGCACCTCTGGTACTCCACCTTTGAATTTCTGGTAAGGTATTATCCTATTTTGTTCTGCAATGGTTTTCTTGATGTCTGAAGACATGTTCATAGCCAGTTTGGGCCGATTTTCCCTTCTCAGCTGTCTTATTAGGGAATTTACGAAACCACGATGGCAACGGCGACTGCAACGCAAAGTTGCTTTTGTTTCCGAACTTTAGGTTCAAAGGATTCCTTGCTTTTCGTTCGAATTTGCTACCCATGGGAGACTCTGAAGTTGCCCTCTTCTATTTCACAACTTGGAAATCGCATTTCTGGCGTTCTGGACTGCAGATCTAGGCCTGCGAAGTAAAACTCATTCGTTTTAAATGTTTGTCTTCAAAGTAAGAATATCGTTTTCATGCATCTCTGAGTTCTGGGTGGCCTTATTTTGGCCTTTTGGGTGATATATTAAAGGTAGCGTACGGAAACAAGGCTTGCTTTCCAGAATTCAGATGACGTTCGGGCTGGCGTTGCAGTCCTGGTTTCGTAAACTCTCTAATTCCAAAATATGAAGCAGCACATTTGGACGGCCGGGCCTGTATTTCATGGTAGTTGCGTTGTGACAACTTTGATTGAAAACCTGGGGGTAGGGTAGAAAGCCCCATCATTTGTGTAAAGAAAAGGTCATTTTAAGGGTATTTTTACTAGGTGATGATACTTTATTGGTCTTGACCTGTGGACTGGCTCATTTGGCATCAATTTTGTCTCTTTTACTGCTTAAAATCAACTGTTATGGTGATTTTGAGAGAAAGTTTGCCCAATTTCAGACATGTTTTGTTCAGCCTATTTTGCCAGCCTATTTTGTTCACCAAATTTTTATGATCTAGAAACACCGTCAAAACAAGGTCTAGGAAAATTGGTCAAGGATTCCTTTTATTTGCCCCTACTAATAACAAAATAGATTTTAGATGTGTGTTTGTTTGTTTGCAGATTTAATTATGTTTGTTTTTAATCAACTGAATTGTAATGATTTTGAGTCAATGGTTCTCTGGTAAATTCTGTCAAACATAGTTTGTTAGGACTGATTGAACATATGCATCTTCGCCATTATTGGAAGAGTACTCTAGTTCGGGGATATTTGGGGTGCTTTCTTTCTCCTATGCCTCAATATTTGGCGCTGAATTTCATCACCATCGATTGTGCTGTTTTCCCCACCATAATGATTATGGAGGCCAAAAAACACACATATGTCCTTACGGGAACCCTTTCAAGTTGACATGTCAGAGATCTTGATGTTGCTTTCAGGCGATCAATTGCACATTCTACTTAATTTCAAGCTGCTCTCAGCTTGAAAAAACCACTTCATCTTTTGATGTGCATATTTGGAACTCTTCCATGCAAAATGGAGTCAAATGATAAGCTGGGTCCCCATTTAAGTAATTTGGCATTGCTTCATGTCCGGGGAGAAGTGTGTTGATTGTTTAAGGAAGCTGTCTTGAGGTCAGTTTCACATTTATGCTTGAATTTGCAAAAACTTCAGCATTGCGTACTGATGCAGGCCACTTGCATGCAACCGGTCTATGAATCCAAGTACCTGGGGAAATTTTCAAACTTCAGTTCAAATTCTGAAACCATTTGCCTCAATTCTTGCTTATTCCTAGGTAAATGTAAATACTTGGCCCTAACTCTTTGCTGATAGCATCAAAAACATCAGAAATTGTCTTGGACACTGTACATTGATGGATCCCAAAAGCATTTCCAGTCATCAATAAAGAGTCTGCCCTTTGGGTACAGTGTGATAGCCAAATTCTTTGCACTTGTGAGGAAACGATAATTTGGAGAACCATTCCTTAGAGCAATAAATGGTCGCAATTCATCTGTTACGGCAAGGAATCATTGCCTTGACATTCGAAAATTATTTCTTCAGCAAAAGTCAGCAGGGGCATCATGGCCGGGGGGCAGGGGGGGTCATGCCCCCCTATCTTTGAAATTGTTGGATTTTCGGAAATTTTTATGTTTCGTTGGAAAATTTTCGGACTTTTGCTGTTGGTAAACATGGAAGGGAGGAAACATTTTTTAGTGAAAAGAGAATTCATTTGGCCTTAAAATGCTCTGTAATTTGAAAACTATGCTTACAATTTCGGACATAAAGGAAATAAACTTAGAAAAGAACGATAATCTATACCTTGGACACATAGATCAGGCAAGATCCGATCAGAGAACTTTCTTTATCGAACGTCACAGCTTTATGGTACTTGATAACTGAAGAAACAGTTCAGCTTTGGTTCTTCTCTGATTTCTACAAACCATTTCATCCTACGCACTACACAGATGCATTTTAACTACAAAATTTAACAACCCGGTACGTCAGCAAAGAACAATGAATGAAGGCTTCCCACTCAGTAAAACTGATGGGAGGAGAAAATATGAATCCATTACACAGCAAATTTCAGTTCCAGAAGTTTCTAGCAAACTGGTTTTAACCGGTTTGTCACATCGAATGAAAAGACTGGTTTAGAAACGTAAAATTATTTTGAAATCACCCTGTTTCTGTCAAGTTCTAAAAGTTCACATGCGAAACGAATAAAAAAAAGTCACAATGCCACCAAAGCCTAAGCGTCGGAGAGTGGAGTGCTTGCTGTGTCACAGAACATATGATAGCGACTACCGAAAACATCATAATAAGAAATATCATCCAGAGCGAGCTAAAAAGCATCAGCATATACCATTTAAAACCAGAAAATCCATTTCAGGTACGTTCAAATACTATCAGTTTATTATTATAGTCAAGGCAAGAGTAGTGTGACCGATTGAAGAGATTATGCGAATATGAATGGTATAATAATCAAATGTTGATTTTCAAGAATCAAATAATAACAACGTTTTCATTCAACTGACCGCCCCTGCCCCTGCACTGTGTAAGTTTGACAATAGTTCAGCAGAAGTGTGTGCTTGACAGGAGTAGTGTGACCAGCATAATCCTAAAATATTTGATTTTTCCTAATCATCAATGGATTATTATTCGAATAATAATTTGAATAATGATATGACATATGGTGTAAGGCCCTCGTACTGCTAAATACATGGAATGCCTTGTTTTGTCTTCCTCAAGCACACACATCCGCTGAACTATTGTCCAACTTACACAGTGTAGGGGCGGTCAGTTGAACGAAAACAGTATGATTATTTGATTCTTGAAAATCAATATTTGATTATCATACGATTTTTTCAAAGAAATTAAGCCTTTTAGCCAGCACCGAAACTTGCAATCACTTTAGAGTTTCTTGCAAGTTTCTCTTGTGTTCAATAACAGTATTCGTGTTCACTTTATGTTTCCTTGTTAACATTTCCAAAACCATTTTGAAGCCTTCCCAATCTTTCGAAATTACTCAAGTACTTCCCGAATAATAGAATTTCTTAGAATTGGATATATGGTTGTTGCAATGATGATATTATCCAAGCACCGGAGTTCTTTAATTTTTTTAGGGATCTGAGGGTTGAGTTTAAGAGTTTTTTTATCAGAACATACGTGCAGTTTTGTATGAGACACGGCCTTGAAATTTAAGAAAAGCTTATAAGAGAGGAATTTGTAGCTCGGCTAATCAAACTATGATGATATTTTTAACAACTTTTTCTACAGGCAGCACGTTCTTCATCATCTTCGAAACTCAAAGCTGTTGACAAGAGCATAAAAAGTTGCCATAAACTGCAATCAGGTGTACCCACTGCCAGTTTTCATCCCATAAATGATTTGCTTTCAGAGGCAACATCAATAAACAGAGTGGAACCTCCTGAAGTTGAATGTGCACTATCAACCCAAACGAAAGTCAAGAAGCCAGGGAACTTACAGATATAAGCATCACACACTCTTCTCCTGATAACAAGGAAATTGGAAACACTGGCAAGGGTTCATTGCTTGAGGAAAACCTTGCGGGTAGTGAGAATTATGAATGTGCTGAATTCCACTCTGAACAGGAGGAACATTCTAATGATATGACAAACCCTGGAATGTTTGATCTGGACAATATGGATGAAACTTTGAAGAAAAGATTGATCCTTAATGGCGCAAGTCAACCAAAGTCAGCAGATATGCCACAAAAAGCATTCGCAAAGTCCAAGCGCGGTTCCCATTTGGTACCATGCAAAAATTGGCAAAGAAACTGTGCATCGAAACTGGATTTCTTATTCTGCCAGCAAAGATACTGTGTTCTGCCACTTTTGCATGTTTTTTGGTAAAGGGAACAAAGAGAATGTCTTCACACGCACTGGGTTTTCAAACTGGAAAGATGCCCAGGAAATGTTTGGAAAACATGAGAAATCCCAATGTCACATTGATTCCATGGTTGATTTTATCAACTTTTGTGGACAAACATGTATCAGTCAGCAACTGTCAAACCAAGCTAAGAAAATAGATTCTGAGAGGAGAATGAGAGTTGAAAAGAACAGAACAGTGATGAAACGACTAATTGAGATCACCGTTTGTTTAGCAAAGCAAGGTTTACCTTTCAGGGGTCATCTTCTACTTCTACTTCTACTTCTACATGAATAATTGACAACTTCATTACAGAAGGTTATGTCAATGTAAAGGAAAAAGAAAAAAAAAAAAAAAAAAAAAAAAAAGGAAAAGGGAACACATAGGACAGCAGTACATTCCTTCATGAGAACTATGGAATGCATGTCATATGGAAGTTGATACATGAAATGCCCAGGATATGGTAGGAATAGAGAATCATACTTGGGGTTCAAGGAAGGTTACACTGTTGTCCTATGGTTTGAAATCATTTCAATCACTAAATAAATTGTATAAGTTGAACAACGGGAAAATCAAGTTATATACCAAGAGCATTCTTAAAAACTATTAATGAGTTCGACTCTACTGTTCCCTGTGGAAGCCTATTCCATTCTCTTATTGTTCGTGGGAAGAATGAATTATTATAATATTCCGGGCCTGTCCCTGGTATCTCGTACGCTTTGTTATTAAAATATCTAGATGGTCTTGAATTGGATGACTGTCTGATATACGCATCTTTGTTAACTTCAAGCTGGTTATGATGTATTTTGTAAAACATGACTAGCCGCTGCCTTCGTCTCCTCTCTTCCAGGGAGTCCCACTGAAGTTCCTTCAACATTTCAGTTACACTGGCATATCTTTCATATCTGTTTGTTACGTACCTTGCAGCTCTGCGTTGGATCATCTCGATTGCATTTATATTTTTCTTTGTGTAAGGATCCCATATTGAACTAGCATACTCTAGGGTTGGTCTCACAATTGCCTTGTAGGCCTTTGACCTTAGATCTTGAGACTTTATTCTAATATTTCTCTTCAGAAAACCGAGTGATCTGTTCCCTTTATTTACGATGTTATTAACATGTGCATCCCATTTCATATCATCATGACCATCTGGATTCACGATTCGTGAGGATATCTCTGAGGATGAGGGAAACGAAGGGAACTTTCTGGCTCTAGCAGAGTTGATATCGAAATATGATGAGACTTTGGCTGTTCACATAACAAGTGTATGGGCTGAGAAACGAAAGAGAAATGCCAAAAAACATGTGAAATTAAAAGGGCAAAGAAAGCCAAAAGTGGTAGCGGTAATGCAGTTTCGTTCCTCAGCGCTGAGTCTCAAAATAAGCTCATAGGAATCATAGGGTCTCATATTCAACAAGCCATTGTAAATGAAATAAAGAGCGCTGGAAACTACAGTATTGCAATGGACTGTACAACAGATAGTGCTCATGAAGATCAGCTTTCAGTCATTATTCAATACGTAAATGAAAAAGGCGACATCATAGAAAGATTGCTCTGTATTGAACGTGTGACAGAGCCTTTGGCGAAGGGATTAGTCACGACCCTAAAGAGCATTTTCAAAAAGAGTTCAATCAACCTAGCTGACGCAGTGGGGCGATCTTATGATGGTGCATCAGTCATGAGAGGAAAATACAATGGTGTGAAGACAAGAATCCAGAAAGAGAGCCCTCAGTGTTTGTTTATCTGGACATTTGACCATGTGCTAAACCTTGTCATCATGGAGGCATGTGGATCTTCGTTACCTGGAAAAGTGCTCTTTGGTACATTGGAGAAGCTGTATACATTCTTTTCTTTTCCACATCAAGAAAGCGTAGCGACATTCTACAAGATATCCAGAAAGAAGCTAACCTAGGACAGTTGCATAGACCTCAGAGAGTTTCTACAACATGATGGTGGTCACATCAGAAAGCCCTGGACACTGTTTTCTTTGCCCAATCTGGCAAGCTCTACGATTGCTTTAGAGATGCATTGGAGCAACGTTTAGCACACGAACATAGCAAAGAAACAGTTACCGATGCAGAAGCCTACTGCAAAAGATATCTTGCTTCGAAATTGTCATAACGACCCATCTTTTTCACAAGATATTCACCATCACTGATCCTGCATCTTTGTATCTACAGTCTGAAAAGATTGACATTTTAACAGCAATAAGACTAGTTGAGACAGTGCAATCACAGCTCGTCACACTCTGCGGCGAATTTGAAAGTGTTTTGAAGGAAACGAAAGAATTTTGTGAAGGCCATGAATTAGAAGATCGTGATTTTCAAGAGAGAAGGTTTAGACAGGGGGGGGTCATGGAAAAAATTTTCGACACAGAGGCCGAAAAAATATGCACGGGGGTAAAATATACCCACCTACCCATTTTTTGCCATTTTTTTTCCAAAAATGCCACTTTTCCAGACAAAAATGATGACCCACCCCTATTTTTGGCAAATTTTTTAAAATGCTTATGCCTATGCCCTAACTTTTTATAAGAAACCAAGAGACTTGAATAATTCCAATTGCTGGCATTTAAATTTTATATTTGTATAGTTTCTCAGACATTCTTAAAAGTTTCTTGAATTTAGAATGTACTAAGACAGGAAACCAAAAGGAAAATCAAGAGAAAATACTAATGAGGTACCAAACAAAGTCAAGTTTAAGAAACTGCTACTGAGGCCTGCTGAGGTTGTCAAAAGTTGTGAAACTTTTATCACCACATAGCAGCACATACAGCCCTTTACACAATTATGGCAATTATTATAAAAATAAAGCTGCATCAAATATAATAATTATAAAAATAATAAATAAAGAAACTGGAAGGATTCGAATAAATATTGTACTTCCAATGTGTGTGAAAACGGAAGAAACAAGCTTCCTGTCAAGAACAGCCACAGTCGATATTTGACTGACCCAACATAACAATGGAAAAAGTAAAGAGACACCGCACTAGAAACAGCTTGACACAGTAGGTAACACCCACAGATAGAATCATTTGCTATTTGTCTTAAAGCAGGTTGCGTAAAAACACCACTGCATGAATTTATGCATTTGAAGTGACCTAATCATAAATTGTTTAGCCATGATGAAGTTCATTATATATATATTTGGGATCCTCCTATAAGAAACCTTCCTAAAATCAGGCTGAGAAGTTTCTTATATGAGGGCACCATTTCTCAAAAAAATCAGCCTGGGGTTTCTCATAAAGTGGTTTCTATTTTGCGGGTTCTTACTGTAATTCAGTTTTGTTATTTGAAAAATGTACCAAAAGTAGGATTGCATGTAATTTCTGTTCATTTTGTAAAATGATAGTGTTTTTTCGGCAGCAACCTGAAGAATAAACATGGATATTACAACTTTTCTGAAGTCTAACTACTAAAATAAACAAGGATAAGTCATATTCATAGTCAGGAAAAAAGTTTCCAAGAAATGGAAAAAAAATTTTCGCGAAAAATAGACCCACCCACCCCCCGGCCTCTGTGTCGAAAATTTTTTCCATGACCCCCCCTGGTTTAGAAAGAAAAAGAAGATGCTGGGTGAAGTTTGCAGCGAGAAGTGGAGGAAAACACTCGCAGTCGATACCTACAAGAAACCTTTATCTTTGCAATTGACACAGCAGTATTGTCGATAAGAAGGCGCTTTACGGCACATAAAGAAATTTTGGCTGACTTCGCATTACTGGACCCGGAGAGATTTGCAGACGTCAGAAATACAGATTTGCTGTTAAACTCCTTCAGTAACGTTGCAAAAAACTACAGCTTCGATGAATGGAAACTAAGAGCGGAATATAAATCTTTCATAGAGAGCTACCGGAAGATCAAAGAAGTAGCAAGCAAGACACAAATTAAAGAACTCTGCCTAGAAAATGCAGATATCAACAGGGAAAATTTTGTTACTGTGTTGCAGCTTATTGCAAAATATAACTTGCAAACAGCATATCCAAATCTCTACAGCCTGTACAAAATACTCGTAACTTTACCAATCGGATCAACAAAATGCGAGCGTTCATTCTTGAAGCTGAAAATAGTTAAAATAGGTTGAAATCACCTATGGGGTCAGTCTCGTCTTTGTGCATTGATGCTCATCAGTGTTGAGCGTGAACAGTTGCAGTCTGTTGATTAGGAGGCCGTTATTGACGAATTCGCAACATCGCCACTGTTGAGAAAACTTCTAATATTCTAAAAGCAGAGCGTTTAATTGCAAGGCATTACTGTGTGCTTACATAAGTGTACTTTAATCGTTCTGTTCATGAAAATTACATAAGTTGGGGGGTATCATACTTTGAAGAATCAGCCATCCATCTTAAATGCCTTAAGCTGATGTAAAATCACATGAAAAACTTATCTAATATCTCATGACCCAAAAAAAGCAATTTTTAAGATTTTGAACTTTTCGGAAAATCGTTGAGCTTGGCCCCCCCCTCCTACTCTACAGGTGCCACGACGCCCCTGAAAGTCAGGGACTTCTGCTCCTAGCATGTTCTGCCACCACTGCTCAGTCCTCCCTTTTGCAACACATACCAAGCGAGCCTTTGGAAGAATTCGACGGGCCTGGACGCTTCCTCTTTCTCTGTATCTTGCTTTTCTGCGTGGCAAAGTAGGTGCTTATCATCAAATCTCTTTTCATCTGAGACATCTTATGCGTAATTAAAATGCCATGCAGTTAAAAAACCAATGGAAAAATAGAAAAACATTGAATCAATACCTGCCAAAGTACTTACAATCGATTTCTCTGGCAGCCATTTTGTCTCACGCAAGTTTTGTTTGCTTGAATTTGGCGCCAAAGAGATCTTCACCCAGGTAGGGAGGTCGAACGTCCGCCTTTTCACATTGGAAAAATTCCACACAATGGGAGAAAAGTAGCTCGAAACGTTAACTCATTTGAAGGGCAAAAATAATGCTAAAATGGATGCAAAACATATTAAAATGTTGAAAAAGGGTTGAATAATTGTATTCGAAGTTAATAATGGCAATTTTACCTTCTTTTAGACGATTTTGAGGCATTTTGCTTTGCTCGATTTTTCTCCGGTTTCGGCTCTCGCGGCACCCGGTTGCTCGCGTACCTAGGCCACTTTGTGACGCTTTCGGCCAATGAGCCTCACTTCGAATAGGGGTATTTTTAGCATATTCTTGAAGAAGAGGCTTTGGGCTCCACGCTGATGGGTCCTTTTCGGCGATCGGCCAAGGAGAAGTGTGCGACAGCGCAACTCGAAGATTTCAGTCACGAATTTTTTGTGGAAGGAATAAAGTTTCACGGAAAAAGTAGGTACCCAGTTAAACTTTATTCTATTTTCTGTTAATTTATCGACTTTTTATCTTGTTTTGATCCCGTGCTCATTTGCCAAATTTCAATTTTTCTCCGGAGCTTTTAAGGCTCAAGTGGCGCCTCACAATCCTGACTCGTGCCTCTTTCTTTTTCGGCAGGATCAAAGAAATTCATAATGGCGGACAGCAAGATGGCTGACTGCCAGCTGATTGGTATGACCGATGATGAGCTCAATTTATTTATTGGTGAAGGAAAAGTTCCCTCTGGATGGAATCCAGTGGACTTCAGAATAACCCATGGCTTATTGAGTCAAATTTTCTCATCATTGGAGTCCTTTGGTAGACCTCAGTCTGATATTGTTGAAATTTGTTCAACCCTTTTGGATGTTGATGTTGATAAGGTTGCAAAGATAATAAAAAAGCCAAGCAATCTCAAAAGATCCATTTTTAATTCTCTTGCAAAAGACAAGAGTAATTTTTCAAAGATCTATGAGCCACTCTATAAAACTGATATGGGCAAAGGTTCTGATTGCATTGTTTTGAAAAGCAGGGGTTTAGATTTGAAATTTTTAGACTCAATTTGCAAAGGAAATGTTGTTTTGCCTGATGGTTTTCAAAAGTCCCCACTAACTAACCAGGAAATTTTAATCTTACTTGATGCCAAGACAAAACTAAATGCATCTTGGATTGATTTTAAAGACTGGGTTTGTGTTTTATGTTGTGATGACAATGAAGTCATTTTTGAGGAGAGTCTTCGAACAGCAGTTTTAAAAGTGAAGGAAAGGGTTAATGACCTCAGAAAGCACCAAAAATTGCCAGATGTTGAATTTTTTCTAAATGATTATTTTGTTAAACCAACAAATAGGTATGAGAAAAGAAAGCATGCGTTAGTGTCAGGTGTATCAGATCCTCAGCACATTGATGTGAAAGAGAAAACTAAGATGATTGAAATATTATTAAACAAAGTGGATGTAAGCGAAGAGAGAATAAGTTGGTTGATAAATAAATTGAATGAGGAGAAAGAAGGAAGGAGACTTGCTGAAGGTGATGCTGAAAATTTAAAAAAAGAGTTGAATAATGCAATTATTGATTTGAAAGCCAGGGAGGATGAGTTGAAAGGCCTTGTAGAGAAAATTGGTGTCTTGAATTCTAAAAATGTCAACAGAAAAATTAAAAGATTGCGCACAAAGTATGATGAAATTGAAGAGGAGAATAAAGAGATGCTTGTTGATTTATCAACTGAATTACTTGAAAGAGATGAACAGCTAGCTGAGAAAAACCAGCAAATAGAAGAATTGATAACTAATTTAGATAAAGCCATCCATGAAAAATTATGTGCACAAAGAATGAAATCTCATTACAAAACTGAACTAAAAAAGAAATCTATTGATGATAGCAGAAAGATATTTAATTCAAAGATTGATGATTTAAAGGAAAGAATTGCTGAATTGGAGAATGAGAAGCTAGAAATTGAGGAAAGATTAAATGTTTTTTTGAAGGGAGAAGATATTTGTTTTTTTGAAAATGGAAAATATGTTGATGAGATTCGAATGTTGTATGAGGATTTGCTTTGTTTAGGAGTTAGCACAAATAATGTTGAAAATGTTATTAGAAAATGTTTGAAAGTAGTTGGGGTCAATGTTCACAATCTCCCAAAGGCCACATTTGCAAAGTACATGCTTTATGAGGCAAGGTCACTGGCACAACTTCAAGTTTTTGATGAACTGACAGAAAACTGGAACACAGAGAACAGGACTTTGCATTCTGATGGTACTTCAAAGAAAGGGAGATCATTTATAACATATGATATTGTCAAAGATGATGGAGAATGTTTGATAACTGGCCTGAGGGAGATTGCGAGCGGAGATTCTGCTACACAGTTGAAAGTTTTGCAGGATGTTCTTGGTGATGTTTGTTTAATGTTTGAGAATTCTGGTCTTGTTGGCAAGGGTGGAGTGAATGATTGGGTCAACAAAATAATTAAAAGCATAAAGAATGTGATGTCAGATCGCTGTGCAGTTCAAAAAAAGTTTAATGAGTTGTTTACTTGCTTCAGGAAGGATGTTTTGCCAAGCGTTGTTGAGGGTTGGGAGTCTTTGACTCCAGCGGAAAAAGAAAAGTTAAGTGGAGTGAATGAGTTTTTTTGTGGGTTGCATTACCTTGTAGCATTGGCAGATCAAGCAGAGGCTTGTTGCAAAATCTGGGATACTTTGTGCTGGGAGGATAAGAAAGTTGGTTCTTTGGCACATGGAGGGTACCGCAAGGGTGAATCTGGAGCATACAGGCTGATCCAGACAGTTTGTAAATCAGTGCAAGAAAGAGGATGTGAGAAGTCTGGACGAATGATACATTTCAAAACCTTTTTAGAACAAGAAAGAAACATTCATGAAATTCCTTTAGCTCCCTTTTTTGGAAATCGCTTCAATATTTTATTTCACAATGCTGCTGGAACTTATTATTTGGAAGAACATTTAAAGATATTTTTTGAGCGTTATGGGAAAGACAACAAGCTCCTCTCAGCAGTACAACATGATCTAGAAGTTACATCTTTCTTAACAGCTTGCAGGGCTTTAGGTATGATCGACAAATTGATTACTGGTCCTCTCTGGAGGGCAATTTCAAAGGATGGGCATATTTTAGATATGAATGTTTTTTACCAACGATTGTATGACAAATTTATGTTGTGGGGGTCAGATGCATCAGAATTCATGACAGGTGATGTGAAATTATTTGGAGATGACATTTTGATCAGCAAAGATTGTGTATTTGATTATCTTTATTTGTCCAGAGGAGAGGAACATGAGCAGATGACAAAGCAATGCTTGGAGATAATTTTTAGTGGCTTTGCAGTTGTTACAAAGAGGTTGCTTGAGGATCATATGGAAGGGGGGAGATTTTGGAATAAAGAACAAGATGAAGATTTTAGAAATGAAACAAAGAATGTTGAGAAAAGTAATGTTAAGGCAGAAAGTGATTTTGGAATGCTTGATTACCAAATGAAATTGAAACCAAAAGCAACCGATTTTGCAATTGAAGGCATAATTATGTTCAAAGCCAACAAGACAGGTGATTGGAGGGGAAAACTTACTGATGAAAAAAGGATGAAATTCCTAGAAATTGCAAGGAAATCAAAAAATATGCAAAGAGAAAAATACTTGTCGACAAAACAACAAATTGCTACTCAAAGAGCACAAAAAATGTCAGAAAAGCTTGAGATGAAGGAGCATAAAGAAAGAGAACAACGTATCTTAAAGGAAAGTCTTCATTCTAAAATCGAAAAATTTGGTTTGTGGAAAACTGAAGAAGAAGTGATTTCAGGAGTGGGTAAGATTGTAGGAACTGGGAAGAAACGGGATGCACTCTGGTTGCAAATACGCTTCAGAAACAAAGTCCTTGGAAATAAGCATGGTGACAAGAGTGTTTTCCAATTAACTACTAAGGGGGTTTCCAATAGCCCAGAAATCTTGATTAAGAATCTTTTAAGAATTATCAAAGAAACTGAAAGGGATAAGGAATTGCTGACAGAAAGAGATCAAATTTCTGAAAAAGATACATCAAAAGTTTTTATTTTAGAGAAGAGCAAGTTCTTGGTTGAGAAGGATAGGTTATTGAAGAAAGCATCTGAGGATCCAAGGGAAACTACAAAAGGAAAAAAGAAACAATCAAAAAAGAGAATATCATTGAGGAAAGAGACATCAGAAATACCTGTAAGGTCACCAGTGATATCATGTGCTGAGGATCTGATTGGAAAGAGAGTTTGTCAGAGATTTGTAGATGAAGATGGTGAAAGATGGTACAAAGGTACAGTTATTAATGGTGGTATTGGAAGAAATCCTATGTTTACAATTCTATATGATGATGATCCTAATCTATATAAGTATAAATTAATGGAAGATTTTGAAATTGGAGATCTGGAATTATTGACCTTAAGTAAGGAAGATTTGGTAGGAAAGGAAATTTTACATTTGTATACTGATGGTGACAATGATGAGTGTTGGTATAAAGCTGCTGTTGATGATGTTGATGAAGAGAGTGAAGACAGTGCAAATCCAGATTTTTTTGTAAAATATGAAGTGGATGGAGATTATAGTGATGAGGATGAATATTATTTGTGTCAGTTGTTAGAAGATTATCAAAATGGATGGGTTCGGATTGTCTCATAATTTTAACAAAACTAGACAGATATGTACTGATGTACATAAGGATTTCTGGTTGGTGCTTTTCAAATTTTTATGGAACATTAACATTTACTGTATATTCATACAAGCCAAATATGTGAAGTCAAGTAGTGCTATTCATATACTAAATTATATCAAGAATCATGAAGTAAAACTTTAGCCATAGGTAGATTTGTTGGTAATTTTGTTTATTGGGGTTAGGAGGGGTTGTGTTTTGGCAATATAGGCTAGGAGTGGTTCGGAAGGTAGTGGGTAGACCCATAATGGGCTATACAGGGTAGTGAGCATCCCTGCTTCCACAGCTCCAGGTCTGCTCTGGCTCCGGAGTGGTAGCACCTGTCTAGGGCCAGAGAGGGAAACTCTGTTTAAAACCAAGGTAGTGGGTAGTTCTTTTAGGACTATACAGGGCATTGAGCAGTCCTGCCTCCACAGCTCCAGGTCCGTTCTTGCTCCGGAATGGTAGCACCTGTCTAGGGCCAGAGAAGGCTACTCTGTCAAAAACCATTTCTTCAAATGATTTCAGACTTGTGTCTCCTTGGCCGATGTTAAAGCATTCACAACTTATCTCAAGATTTAATGAAAGCAAATACAAACCCGGTCTGCAGCTGACATCATTGTATATCAAGTCTAGCTGTACTGATGAGCCCTGATATTGGGCGAAACCGGAAATGTCAAATATTTTATTTCATGATAAAGTTGTCATCTTGACAGTGTGTTTTTCTTTTGTTTTACTGACAAAGCATACAGAGCTGGAGAATTGAATAACAGTCTCTGGCTGTGACCTGGTCAGAGTCATAAAATGTATGCATATTCAGCCCATTCTTACTAAAGGAATGTTAGTAATCCTTTTTAACTATGTTTATGCTGTACTAGTACAATTTTGACCTGCTACTAAGTTATGTTTACACTGCTCTAGGAAAGAATTATTCTGTAGACAGCAGAAACAAGTGTTATAAATTAACAAGGAATAACGTAAATGGGAGGCTGATCCACCATACTTTTGTTACAAATCCAAAGTTGTACTAGCACGGTGTAGATGGGATCTCATTTTTACTGTTGCTATGGCTACACACATCTCCATGGCAACAGTGTCAATTAACAGAACCTGATTGTAGATCCTGTTCCCTGTCTTGAAATGACTCACAAATAGTTTCACAAGATGCCTTTTCCTGTCAAAACATATGATTTCATGTCATTGCTTGTTGCTATGGCAACATTTGTTACCATGACAATGGGCTAATTTTAGCATAAATTTGAAAATTCTGTTTTGAATTCTATTTTTGACTTGGCATTAGTGTTCAGTTCAAGTTTTGCTTATAAAGGTGATGGTTGCTATGGGAAAGTCGGTCACCATGGCAACAAATTCTATTTTTAGAACCATTTTTGGAAATTTCAACCTTTGTTTTACTTGGATATGAATTTTGGTGTTTATATCTTGAGCCATTTCAGAATTATTAGACATTTACTATTGATAGTTGTTTTCATCAAATAAGCAGAAGGTGCCACTCATCTCACTACTTCTCATGGATATTTTGCTGCAAGTTATTCCAATCATAACCGCAAATAAAAATTCTTCAAAATTTAATAACTTTTTTTCTAGAAGGGCTATTGAGTTGGAAAAAATTGCATAATTATGCTAAAATTGAGCTCTTTCAGATGAGCTAACTTTCAGCCTCATATTGAGACTACAAAAAATCAGCTTGACCTCCCTAACCCAGGGCTTAAATTCTTCATGTAATGGCAAAACATTTCCACCACGGGCAGCCAAGCTGAAAACTCCCATGTAAACAGGCCCTTAATCCTATTTGGACCAGGAGGTGTTTTTAGCCCCCCCTCCCTATCAAACATTGTCAGCTATCTCTGTCGCCAGTTTAGATATGACCCTGTAACTTAGCGACTTCTACTTAAACCTAATTGGCTACAAAATTTTAAATATTCCATAGCCTATTGTTGTGCAGCATGACCACCAGATGACCTTGTTTGGAGACAGATCCCAAAGAAAATCACTAAAAGCTCGCTAATTTTGCAAAATGATTCAATGTATGGTGTTTTATGCACCATCAGATTTGCCTTGAGGAGTACTTTTATTTGATAGGTAGTATGTTAACCCTATTTTCGCCCCCTCCCCAGCACACTTTTCCACATTACACTAAGAGGACCTGTAATTTAACCACCAAACTTTTTTACTTTCAGTCGAATCTAATTGGCAATTAGGCTTTTAACATTTCATTGTTCTAACTCTGATCACGTGACCACAGCAATACCATATTTGGAGAATGATCAACATAAAAAATCTTAAAACCTCCATAGACTTGTCTCCTTTGTCAGATTGATCTCAAACATGCACCATTTGATCGCATTTTATGAGTACTTTCATTTGATGTATGTATGTTTCATATTTTCTGAAATCAGCTAGATTTAATATCTAATATCTATGATGTCATTGACATTTATGACATCATTGCTCTAATGAATAAATGTAACATATGAAAAATTGCTGTCTTTTTTACTTCAACTTATTCATTTGATTACTTCTGAGTCCATATTTACTACCGGGTGTCCCAAAAAAAAGGTAACGGATTTGATCAGGGCTAGCGCTAAGAATTTGACTCCAATCAATCGGAAATAACCTTTAAACTAATCCTCGATAGTTTACTTGAAGATAGACACTTTGTTTGTTGATATTGGAGCATTGAGAGTAAACATTTTTATCATGAAAGTCCAGATTTGCCTTCACCTAAAAACCAGAGCTTTTAGGCTTTGGCCTAAACTACAAACGCGCTGTTGTGGGGAATCTCCTCAAGGATAGGCACAATGTAGAAAGTCCGAGGAAGGACCTTTACTTTGTGCATGCACATTTGAGTGAGTACAAATGCAAAAAGCAAAAACTGAGAAGTTACTAAGGAATATCTTTTACTCAGCCAAAATGAAATTACAAAAGAGAAACAACTTAAGCACAAGGGAGCGCCTTCAAGGATCTTACCCTCGTGGGATGTTTAATCCTTTGGATATAAGCGACAAACTCTTGTTTCGTAATAATTTCAATGATCAAAAAATGCATTTTATTCGAACAAGGAAGATTTTTCCGCACTCAAGGGAATCATTTCCCTGCAGGGTAACTTTTATTTGGCAGCAGTAATTCACAGCTTACGTAGAATGAACAGAGATATCCCTTTGGGAAAAAATTCTTCAGTTTGATTGTCAAGTTCGATTTGGATTTCTATCAAGAATTTTTCCCAAGCACGAGGCTTCTTGTGTATACCTGGCTAGTGCTGGCTATGATTCAGGAGATTCCACAACAAGCCCGTTGACAGCTTAGGCCAAAACCCTACAGCTCTGGTTTGGAGATAGAGACAAATCTAGACTTTCAAGACTAAAATTTCTACTCTAAATGCTCCAAGATCAACAAACAAGGTATCTATCTTCAATTGAACTATCGAGGATTAGTTTAAACATTATTTACAACTGATTTGAGCCAAATTTTAACGCTAGTCCTGATCAAATCTGTTACCTTTTTTCTAGGACACCCGGTAGATAAAAGGACAAGACTTAGGAATAACTACAAAGAAAATCTGTTCATTGAAGAAAATGCTAATTAAAAGCTAATTGTGCTAAAAATAGGAACTGAAAATATCTCAACAGTATGTATTTTTAGTCTGCATCATGTTTCCTACAATTGAAGACAAATTTAAGGAAAATTGGACGAGAGGTGAATTTTTCTAGTTATGAAGGTCAAGGTGAATTTTTCTAGTCATGAAGGTAAAAATATTATCAATTTCCTTTGTTTTTGGTTGCCTAGCAACGAAACACGTGACTGAATTATGCTCATTGTTATATTTCAATAGCTCATTGTCTAAAAACAATGAAAGTAAGTCTTATTGTTATATCTCTTGCAGTTTTGGAGAAAAAGAGAGGGGGCGAAAAATGCTCCCCCAGTTTAAAGTTAGTAAAATATCGCCCAGTACCAATGGGCTTAATATTTGCTTAGATCAGCAAATTTTAATATTTATGACATTAGTTATCTTGATGATGTAATAGCTTGAATATATCAGTGTATAATATCTCAAGGATATAGCCTTGGCTTTCTTGTTACTTACCATTTTCACTAATTAGAAGTCTAAATGTCAATCTCTACAAATTTTGCAATTCATAACAATTGCCAGATTATGACAATGTTTCAACTATTTTGGTTGCCTAGCAACAAACCACGGGACTAATTAAGCTCCATTGTAATATTTTGAAAGTGTACTGTCCAAAGAACAACTGAGCCAAGTTTTATTGTTATATCTTTTGTAGTTTCGGAAATAATAGGGGTGAAAAACACCTCCCCACCCGGTCAACATCATCCCGGTCAAAATAGGGTTAAACTATATTTAAATGCTCCAATACCATGGAGGTTCCACTCTAATACCATAGCGTCTCTTTAAACCATGGCAGTTCCACTTTGTCAAATCGGCAGTGGTTCCGGCAAGGTGTGCACGAAATCCAACCCTCTCATTCCCGATGACGTAATATGACGTCAATGTAGCAACCGCAACAACTAAGAAAATCTGAACAAAATGGCTGCCAGCCCGCAACATTGACTTTTAATTTATAGTTCAATGGCCTATGCAACAAGGTGCGTACAACAAGGATCGCTGCATGGTAATATGAAATATGAAATGTCTTTTTTGTATTCACTGTATTTGTTTTATTAACCCTATTTTGGTTGGGGGGGGGCAAATTTGCCCCCCCTAGTAGATTTCTTTAAATAACTCTGCGAGGAAGAATTTTATAGCCATGAAACTTCTTGACTTTGTGCAACTACTTATTGTGCAACTTCTCAAAAAGTTTCATTGAAATATTTTGAAAAATGAGGGGGCGGGAGACAATTTTCTGGGACTGACCCAGGAAAAATCGTAAATTCTCAAATCTCAATTATCGCCAAAAAAGGAGCAGAAGTGGAATATTTTGCAAATTTCTTTTTTAATGTTGTGTTATTTGATGCATTCTATCATAAATACCATGTTTGGATGGAAAATATGCTCCAAATTTAATTTTATCTCGATTTTCCTGATTTTGGCCAATTTTGCCGCTTTTCTTGACCACACAAAGGAAAATGCTGACGTAAGCAAAAATGGTGGCTATTTTTAAGTTAATTTTTATATTTACAGAAAGTACATGCCTGAGGCTTTTAGCACACCAAATTTGGTCGCTCTACCTATTACCAGTAAAGAGTTAGGTAGGGGGGGCTTTTTTGCCCCCCCCCAACCAAAATAGTACTATCAAATAGCCCAACCACTATAGGGTTAACCAAATCTAATTGCATAGAGCAAGCTGCCACAGTCTATATTTGTAAATATCAACATCATTGTTGACATTTACACAGGACTTTATAAACGAATAGATATTTAATATGTATATTGCCAATGTTTCAAGAGTACAGTAGGGGAGGGGGGGGGGTCAGGATCACGAATCACGCGGGAATCACAGAAATAAAATGTTATACTTCACGTTTCACATTAAAGAAATATAGTATTTTCATGTTTCACGAAAATGAATACTGGCTTTTTCTCCTCACATCTTACGTGAAAGATATGGCAACTCATATTTCTTCACGAAGTTTCCTTTATAATCCTCTAGAAAGACAACAGTATCTTCCATTCAACTTGAATTTTCGTCAACATTTCTTCAATTTTTATCATTAAATCAATCTCAAAATGCATAAAGTTTGATAAAACTAAAAAAACTAATGTTAAACCAATCAACTCAAGAGCAGCACTTATTTCCTTTAGAACTAGAAGAATAGGCCTAGCAAATGTAGGGGTGTGGGTGTGCAAAAAATTCTCTGAGATCCAGGGGACATGGCACCCCAGAGACAAAAATGTAGAGCTCCTTTCCAGATCTTGCAATGAAGTTCATATAAAATCAGGGGATGGTGATTTATTGGGGGAGGGTATAGATAATGTTAATACCACCTATTTTCTGAACTACCCTTAAGCATGTACCTGTGCATGTGATTACATGTGCACAATGGTGTGAAAGATAATCACCTACTGGGAAAAAACTAGAAAATTGAAACCTTGAGACATTCAATCATATCTTTCTGTATTGTAAAATCTTGATATACTTGAATAACGTTTGATATATACCCAGTATCAACATACAGAAAAATGCAAAACGAGGCTGGCCGCAAGGTTTCGACTCGTGGAAGTTATGGCGGGCCGGTTCGCAGCTGCCAGTAGGCCCCTGGTCTTTTCAGCTGCCGATCGCTGCGTGTGCGCCGCATTTTGTGACAGATCAACATCGAAGCAGTCACATGGGAGGACGACGAACCTGCCAAGCCAAAATATTTCCACAGATTCACAGCAGCATGCCTTGAAAACGCTTCGATTGCTGTCACCAAATGTTGTAATAATTGCCCGAAAACAGCTATTTTTGGAATTAACATTTCGAGAAAACTGCTCCTGGCCTCTCGATCAAAGTTTGTCCAAAGTATCTTCAAGATATGACGAAGATGGTGGTACAGGTGAGCTATCTGGGAAAATTTGCCCAGTTTGGATTTCATCGTTGTAGATTCTGGTGGTCGTACGATCAAGATTTCTTGTTTGAAAAACGGCATTTCTTTATCTTGCGATTATTTCGTACCCACTGCAAGTATCCGTTGATTTTCTTGCCCTTGGAAAGTGAAAGTCATCAATTTCTTGTAATTCATTGGCCACACAGCCCTAGCTGTGCAGGCAGGAACATATTTAAACATTTTCGCAGAAGACCAATTTTGCTGCATTCTCATGGAGCTCAAAGCAACTGCTCTTTTGGCCTATGGCAACAAAAATTTCCACCTGGCCTCTCAACGAAACTTTCAAAATCAAAAAATAAACATGTCAATCGTTACTGCCATGGTGTCCGATTATGTGGGAAAATTTGCCTGCTCTCGATATTTACGTTTTTATAGATTGAAAGTTTAGGCCTAGCTTCTCCTGCCTACCTTAAAGTGCCTCTTTTAGGCCTATATAAACAAGCCTGGACCTGCTCACACATTCGAACAATAATGAGGATTGATTGTCACACTGTGCAAATATACTTGAAAATCATAACCCAGCCTAAAGAAAGTTTAAAATCTGGAGCAGTATTAAACACAATATTTATGCCAAAAATAACAGTGTTTACACACACACAAACATAGGGTCAATGTGCAAAGTTACAAAACAACTTGAGTTTCTTTGCAAGAATATCATTTATGCAGTCAGACCTTAACAAAACAGGCATGGTGTCAACTATTTTTTGTTTCACCTACCCCTTCAAGCACCAGGCATCAAAAGTTGGCAATTTTGCCATTTTTGATTGTCAAAGGTGGTTGTTGGTCAGTGCAATTTTTATGTTTTTGAGATAATTCCCAGATTTTATCTGGAGTCAGGTATCATTTTGTGGGACACATAGAAACATTTTTTGCTAGGCACACCCCCATACGAACTTACGTCATCCCTCAAGGCTTCAGGCGAAAGGGAGTAGATGTTAAAATTTATTCCTCTAGAAGCCTTTCATGGCTGCCCTTGAACAATTTGCAAACCACAAATGTGAATTTTCTAAGGAAAATCTCAAAGGAGCATCAGTGTGGCAGTTTTTGGAAGTTGATTCTGACAAAAGCTCGGGCAGTGTAAACACCTTGCTTTGAGTATTTCATTCTACTGTGATACATTTACATTTTCAATGCTGCAGTAGATGAATGATGATACCAGCCTTGCACACAGCCAACTGTAATTTCTACACTAGCATTAGAATAAAAAAAGTTTCCAAGCTGTGCTAGGTGCAAGATTGAGTTCTTCTTCAATTCTTTGCAGGCTTATCATCATTTGGATGTCCTCTTGCGTGAATGGACCCCCTTTGGCTTTGCAAATCAAGATTTGTTGCATTAAAAGATACAGCCTTGAATAGTAAAAGATACTGTATTTGAAAAATGTAGAATTTTTAATTGAGATTTTCAATGGTGAACTCCAGATTTCTTCCAAAGAAAGAGCAGGAAAATCAATGGTTCAACATACATATACAACATTATCAAAACTGCCTAGTGGCTTGAATTTAACTTTTATTCTCATTTATTGCACTGAAGAAGTTTTTCCGCTGCTAGAATCAATGAATTTAATCAATGTTGATTAAGTGTTGTTTTCGATGAAATTTATACTCAAGTATATAAAAATAGATCAGAATAATATGTATTAGGTTTTTGTTTTTCATAAGAGCTGTGCAGCCAAGAATAATAAAATTTCATCATAGACTACCTCAGGCAAAGGGATAATGAATGCAAGAAACTTGTTGATCTTCCAAAGAAAATTAGATATTTTGTCCCCACAGTTTATATTGTTTACCTACAACTTAAAACAACAACTGGAAAAGTAGGTACAAAATGAACATTGCAATGACTGATACTCATGAGAGATGAAATATAGTGATGCACATCAAAGTAATGGTCTAAGATTTTTCATTAATTTCACTGTTTACAGGGACATCATGCATTATTTTTCAAAATCAAATGCAGCTTTGAATGAAACAATTTCATGCTTGCAATTTTAGGATGCTACAATCTCTTACAGAAGTAATTGGTACCTGGTCCCTGCAAAACTCTTGGTTTTCCAGAATCGCCCTGTCCCCATTTTGATGTGGTTTGCTTTAGAAAATCATCATCCCCATGGATCGGCATAGAAACCTCTCGGCATAGAAACCGGGCTGCCAAGATGGCTACCGGCTGTGCTGGAAACGCCCCTGAGCCAATTAGTAACTGCACCAATATAAATGAGAAACCAGATGCCATCAAGATGTTGGATGTTATCGATATAATCAAGAAGAAAGGGTGCGTACAATCAAGATCAAATATTGTGGAAACGTGCGAAAATGTTCTCACATGGAGTCGCGAGCGAGCCTTGGCAGCCATCGATGCCGCCAAGGATCAGAAAGTCATCATTGAAGTCAAAGCACATGGTAAAATATTATATCGACGTAATTCTGATATTAATGTGTATTTCGAGGACGTCCCTAGTCAAGAGCCAAAGAGCCCTGATTCTTCAAATGAAATACAAGCCTTATGGGATGATTTCAGAGATTTTAAAAAGTGCATGTGGGACGAAATGGCATCCTTCAGAATCTCGCTCCAGGAAGCTGACTCAGGATCAAATGAAACGCGCGCCGCCCAAGCTGAAAAAGCCTTAATAAACAGCCTTTATGAAAGAATTCATTCCCTTGAAAGACAGCTAGGTGAGAAACAAATTATTATCTCCACGCTGTTGGATACAAAAAGGCAAGGCGAAGGGCTTAGGCCAATGAATTCAACGAGCCCCATAAAAACAAGCCAAGCTGCTGATAATTCAATAGTTGTCATTGACAACGACAAAGGCAACAATGTAACAACAAAAGACAAAGGGAATGCTGGCGAGACACAAAAGGAGCAGAAGAATAGATCACAAGGAACGGACAAAGCGTCACAAAAACAAAACAATGGTGAAAAGATACCTGCTGTGCAAAATCAGCCGAGTGCTCCAAAACAGAAGCTCCACATCACAATCGTTGGAGACTCTATGATGAACGGGATCAACGATAAAGGCCTAAGTCGTGATCATCATGTTACCGTTAGGAAACATCCAGGCGCAACCAGTGAAGATATCAAAGATTACATAAAGCCACCAGCAAGACGCAAACCAGATGTAATGATCATACACTGTGGTACCAATGATCTTACCAAAAAGGATGCTGACACAGTGCAGTGCCTCAGAGATGCAATTTCAACTATCCGGGAAATAGCCCCAAACACCAAGATAGCATTGTCCAATGTCGTGACAAGGACGGATGGAAAGAAGAAGTCAGATTTATTGAAGGAAGTTGAAAGTCTGAACAGAAAGATTAAAGCCTTGAGTATCGAAGAGAAAGTGTTGATCATAGATAATACCAATCTGGATGAAACCTGCCTTGGAAAGAAGGGACTCCATTTAAGTAAACGAGGTAATGCAATGCTTGCGAAAACTTTATGAAATTTTTTGACGAGTTATGAGATATTCATTCCAGTCCCAATGAAATTTTTGATTTTGATCCTATGGAGGCCACAATACCTGGTACTAACAGCCCTAGCCCTTCCCTGCAGACTCCTCTAGTTGAAAGTGAGACTGTCTCCTTTGAAGTAGACGAGCCTGACTGTTTTGAAAAAATGAGGGTACTACGCCAAAAGCACCCAAAGAATGTCATTATTGGCTACCTGAATATCAACTCCATCCGAAACAAGTTTGATAATCTCACTTCTGTCGTACAGAAAAACCTGGATGTCCTGGTGATTGCAGAGAGTAAGCTAGATTCTTCATTTTCTAGCAGTCAGTTTATGATACCAGGATTTAAAAGTCCCTATCGATTAGACATATCTGACAAATCCGGAGGGTTGCTGGTGTTCATAAATGCCGATATTCCATCTAGGGAGCTTAGCGGTGTTAGTCTACCTCATGACATTCAAATGATTCCTATTGAATTAAATCTTAGGAAGACCAAATGGCTGTTATTACCTTGCTATAGACCTCCTAGTCAGAACGCAGCATTTTTTATTAATCAGGTTGAGCGAGCTGTGGATTTTTATTCCAGACATATCAACAATCTGTTGATCTTTGGGGACCTTAATATGGAGACAAGCAGTCCTGAGCTAAAGAATTTTATAGAACAATACAGCCTGTATAGTTTGATTAAAATGCCAACATGCTTTAAAAGCCCTGAGGGGAGGTGCATAGACCTTATGCTTACAAACAATCATCGGTGTTTTTTTTGGAGCCAGTCATTCGAGAATGGTTTCAGTGATTTTCACCATATGGTCTACTCCATACTAAAAACCACATTTGTGAAAATTCCCCCCCAAAAAGGTCAATCATAGAGACTACAGGAAATTCTCCGAACAAGAGTTCATGAATGATTTTGTCCTCAGTTATAACAGATGTCCACCAAACTCTTATGAGGAGTTTGAGAAACTGGTTGTGACAGTTCTTGACAGGCATGCTCCCTTAAAAACTGCTATTTTTAGAGGGAACAGCAAACCTCATGTGGATAAAAACCTGAAAAAGGGTATTATGCTTCGAACCAGGCTAAAAAATATTGCAAACCAGACAAAAAGGGATGAAGATGTACAAAAGTACAAAAAGCAACGAAATGTGGTTTCAAAATTAAATGAAAGGGCAAAGCGGCAGTTTTATAGAAATCTTGACCCCGTGAAAACTGGTAAAGATAAGCAGTTTTGGAAGACATTTAAACCAATCTTTGCTGGTAAATCAACTAATGTCAGTGACAAAATAGTCCTTATTGAGAACGGCTCAATTATCTCCAAGGATGAAGATATTGCCAATATCTTCAACTCCTATTTTGTAAATATCACAGATACACTGCCTATTGAAAAGCCTATGCTACCATCTGATTGCAGAATGAATGACCCTGTTCTACATGCAATTGAAACTTACAAAAACCATCCGAGTATTATCAAGATAAAGAGTACAGTACTCATGCAAGAACGGTTTGAATTTTGCGCAGTTTGTCCCGGTGATGTCTGGAATGAAATAAACCAGCTTGCTAGTAGCAAAAAATCCAGCGGTTGTATACCAACTGACATTTTGAAATTAACTTCGGAACCGTATTCTAAAGATATTGCTAACTATATTAATATGATGTTCCAGTCTGGAATGTTCCCAGATATCCTTAAGTTAGCAGATGTCTCGCCAATTTTCAAATGCGATGATGCATTTGAAAAAACTAAATTCCGACCGATTAGCGTTTTATCTGCCACATCCAAAGTATTTGAGCGCTGCATGACGAAGCAAGTGTGGTCCTTCGCCAATCAAGTATTATCAAATCTGTTATGCGGGTTTCGTGCAGGGTACAGCACGCAGCATGCACTGTTTCAACTTATCGAGTTCTGTCGCAAAAAACTTGATGAAAATTACACCATTGGAATGGTGCTGATGGACCTATCAAAGGCGTATGATTGCTTGCCACATGACCTTCTAATTGCGAAACTCGAAGCCTATGGATTTGGCATGCGCAGCCTGAGGTTGATCGCTAGCTACCTTTCTAATAGAAAGCAGCGCGTTAAGATCGGTTCTACCGTTAGTGATTGGCAAGACATTGTCTGCGGTGTCCCACAGGGTTCCGTCTTAGGACCACTCTTGTTTAATTTCTTTCTCAATGATTTCCTGCTCTTCATCCAAGACTGTGATGTCTGCAACTTTGCAGATGATAACACCTTGTTCAAGTATGATAGGAATATTGAAAAAGTTGCCTTGAGCTTAGAAAATGATATCAGTAATGCTATTTACTGGTTCAAGTGGAACCAAATGGTTGCAAATCCCTGTAAATTCCAAGTTATGTTCCTTGGATTAAATAAAGAAATAGAAATGCAACTAAACATCAACAATAAACAGATCAAGGTAGTCAATACCGTGAAACTTTTGGGAATTACAGTTGACTCAAAATTAAAATTTGACCAACATGCAAATGCCATCAGCAAAAAAGCGAATTCGAAAATTTGTGCCTTCTCGCGCGTTTCACACTACCTAGAACAGCCCAAGGCCAAGACATTGTATAATACCTTCATAATGTCTTGCTTCAATTATTCACCCCTCATCTGGATGTTCTGTGGAAAGACTGCGAGTAAAGAAATTGACAGGATCCACAAAAGAGCTCTCAGACTTGTTCTGAATGATTTTGATTCTCCGTTTGAAACCCTCCTTCGGAAGGCAAATGAATGCACTATTCACCAAAGAAATCTCCAAAAATTAATGCTGGAGATATATAAATGCCTTCATTTTGAAAATCCATCTTTTATGTGGGAGTTTTTCGAGGAAAAAGATCTCACGTACAACTTAAGAACTCAAAATTTACTATAAGACTACCACCTACACGAACCGAAACCTATGGTTCAAATTCATTGTCATTCAGGGGCAGCATCCTTTGGAACTATCTTCCTGATGACATGAAAAATGCACAGTCAGTACAATTATTCAAAAATGCAATTAGAAACTGGAAAGGTGAAAGATGCATGTGCAAAAATTGCAAATAGAAGCACTGATCTCAATTCGTGTCCTCTTTTTTTACTATTTTTGATGAACTGGCATTTTTCTTTTCCTGTATATTTTGTAATTAGATAGTTGGTTTTAATTAGATCTCTTATAGAACTATTTTGTACATACCAACTTTAAATAATATGATAATAATAATAATAATTCAATCAACATTGAAACTAGGGGTGGGGAGTCAAAAATTTGACATCTCCATCTGGGAATCCAACACTTTTCAAAGAGATTGCAGTTTCATGGATCTTTGTACTGTGATGCATGAGCTTTAACTGGGCAAACATACTGCAGGACATCAAGTCTTACTTGAGCATGGGCAATTAAAAGGTGTTCAAAGCGGCAATTCAGCCTCTGAGGGCAAAAAGTGGGATAAGTGTTGGGTCTAGAACACTTAGCACAATTTTTATGAAGATTGTATCCCATAACAATACTTTGTTCATGATCTCTTTTTAAATGATTTGCCTACACATAAATTATTGATGTGAAGTCTTTTATAAAAATATACCCAAATTCAAATGTTTTTTCTATCTGTCCACACCAGTGGCAGAGCCAGACAAAAAAGACTGAGGGGGTAAAAGTTCAAAATTTTCTGACTGGGCGCATAAAAGGGTATAGCCAGACATTTCAATTGCATTTTTCAAGTACAATTTTCACCAGATTTAGAAAGTGAGGGTGTATTTACCCCCTCATACTCTCGCCTGGCTCTGCCACTGGTCCACACTGTTTTTAGATACAAAGTCCAACTGTTCCATCATCAACAGATCCTGAGACAGCTACTGTAACTTTCTACAGAGCACACAGAAATTTTCCATTCGAAATAACTGATGTGTGCATGACTGAGGTTCAAAACCGCTTTCTACACATTTATAATTTTTTGTAGCTCTAAAGTTTCACTGAAAAGTGCACACATTAAAACTCCATGAATAGCGTTGATGAGGTTGAAAATTTAAATTGTGCTTGGAAGTTCTTCTGTGCAAAGGACAAAGCTGAAGTTTGGCAGCATATTGCAGCAAATTTTCTGTGAAATTCTGGAGGTGCTCCTCGATGCAACTTTCATGTCAGTTCTTGATGCATGCATTCCTTGCAACTTCATCCCCAAGCCCTCCTAAGTGCTACGAGGTCATAGTCATTTCGGAAGATAAAAATATTAGCTCTGTCTCAGCAAAAATATCTTCATACGGTAAAATTGTCAGTAAAGAATTCTTGCAATGGCTTTCTGCAATCAATTCTTTGCATCGTATTGACAAGTGGTCTTCGTTGTTTGTGTTTCAAGAACACTAGCAGGTCCGTCAGCTATAAGGCAAAGATTGTACTGCTTGCAATGATCAGGAAAGGCAAAGAAGTCCCAGTACAATGTTGATGAAATTCTCCAACGCAAAACAGTGAACACGATCTGCAAAAGGGACTTTGAAGTGCCCCAACGAGTGAGGATTCTTTTCTCGCGGCTGCGTCGTGCTTGTTTAGGCCAGTTTTTGGCCTCGCCGGCCGAGCGAAAACTCATGGTCAAAAAACATGGCCTCATTTTCGTTTTGCATTTTTTCTGTATGTTCCCAGTATCTAGACATAATTCATGTGCAGCCAAGCCAAGGACTTCCAAGTTGGGCGGGCAATGCTGGAATGAGTTTCTAGATTGTAGTCTAAGTTTGAATGTATTGATATGTGTATAAAGAACTGACCACTTTGGGGGCTTGATACAAGGAGAGATGCTTATTAATTTTCAACAACTTTTCCCAATCAATGTTGTCATAGCAGGCCAGTATTCTAATGTTTTTTACTTACTAATAGTAACTGATGAGTGCAAGTTGTTTAGATTTTGAATGTCCCAATTGTCCGTCAATTTACATTCATCACTACAGCTTTTGCAGATCCATTTCTGTTCACCAGGAATATTCTTTAAAACAACTCTTTTTAAATCTATGCAATGCTTGTGGTAAGATTCAGAGCACAGAGAGCATTGTCTGACATTAAAAATATCATCAGGGCTTAATGGCATTCTGCAACTGCAGTGAACACAAAACGATGAAAGCTTGCCAAGTCTTGGTTTTCTTGTCCCAGTGACTGGAAATGGTGACAACTTTTTGGCCAACAGGCACTGCATTAAATGCGATCTCATTTTGCTTTTGTCATAAATCAATGTTGAAACACTCTGGCCAAAACACAGGCTTGTAGCAAAGGCCACAGCAAAAAGTCCACAGCTATTTGGGTCTTTTTGCTGCTGGACATCATCAAATTTCAGATTGATCTCTGGAGATGGTGAGTGTAACATTGAGGCTATGATGTTTTGAATCTCTAATGGCAGATGTTTACCCCCTACACCATCCACAATTCTGACACATGAGAACTGCTGTGTACCCACATTTGTTACTCACATTTGTTATTTGTTACTGCTGTGTACCCCCTACACCATCCAGTGGTTGTTATTTTTGTTGACGATTTGGATGAACTCTCCATCTTCAATTGAAAATTGAAGCTTTGATTGCAGGATTGTGTCCTGAAAACCTCCAATGTAACTGAATTGGCACTTTAACAACTTTTGAGCAGCATTAATGATGTTGTCATTTAACCACATATCTTTGGACATTAAAATGTGTTTATCCTCCTCCTTAAGGTGGACATTATCTACATCCATCCATTGATTTGATACAGTTTCTTTGTCATAACATTCTCCATTAGATTCTTCCTTTTCAGAACCACTATCATCGTCTGGAGACTTGTCATCATCACTGCTGATATAAATTGACCCTGGCACCTGAAACCAAATTGGGGCCTTTTACCAACAATAAAACGATTTATGTTACCATCCTCAATCAAGTTCTGGAATACTTTATACACAAAAACCCATTTTTTGGGGGTAAAATGGGCAGTTGGGGCTAAAAATCTTGATAAATTTTGCAAACCTTGTTGCTCACAATTTTCCTCAGGCACAACCACTTGAACCACCCTTCTTGATGTAGTGAATTTTGATTTATCCATTCTAGCCTTGCTGTTTTCCAGCAGTCAACACTGGCCATTATACCTCCAGCCTCACCCACTTTGCCCCAGTAGACTTTAATCTGTATTTTTACAGTACATTACAGCATCACTTTACAATTTGGCACTAAAGTGAAACAATTTTCATCATGCTGCTCTCCTTACTGGAGAAATGTTTTTTCATTTCAGTCTATAAATTCTACTTGTTTTCAAAAGAATCCTTCATGCTCTGCAGCGTAAACAAATTAGTATTGGTAGGGTTAGGCCAGGCCAGGGTTAGGAGAATAAACAACTCCTCTGGCCAGGCTTTAATGGCCTAAAAGGCCTGAAAACCATAAATACACTTTATGCTGGCATGAAGTGTCTTAAACTTTAGGCCATTTTGCTACTCTCTTTAAAAACCTCTTACGCGTTTGATATATCTTCAATGCAGGGTTTTGAGTTCATTTTTTGGTGGTTTTGTTGTTGAAAATGGGGAAACCTGGAAACCGGCTCCCGAACAAAGATCGCAAAACAAGCAAGCAACGTAATTCATACTCAAAATAATTCCTAAACAGTTGCTACTATTCAGAGTGAGTGTCAAAATATTGTTGAGTGACCTGGAAAATTAAAACTGTAAATTACACAGAGTATTTTTGGCTTTTTCTTTTAAAATACTACGTGTTAGGCCTAGGTTGAGCAAAGTTCCAAGACCCGGCTAACAGAAACGAAATGGCTTGAAATATGAAATAGTATGCAAAAAAGAAGTAGGTTTATTAATTACCTCTACAGCTCATTTGGGCACATCATTGGGCAGCGCAAAGCTGTGTGTTAGGAGCTGTGACCCCGCTGTCTCTTTGCCACTTCAGAGCTGCCGCCAAAACTTTCATTTCCCAGAAGCTCTCAGTTGTTGCGGTTGTTACATTGACGTCATATTACGTCATCAGGAATGAGAGGGTTGGATTTCGTGCACACCTTCCGGCAACTGGCAGCTCTTTTTGTCAACCTGGCAGCAGTCCTGGCAAAAAAGCAACAGGATTTTACTACGGTCGTCTCAGCTAAGCTGTGCCACCAAACTACAGAAGAAGCCTGCCAAGGGGCACTAACTTGGACCAATTAGTGTCATCATCTATGGTGCAGCCTAACTATTTGAATATGGATAAAGTGAATGATATTTATGCTTACAATTTACTGTGTCTGTATTGATTTGTGTTGTAACCGCTTTCGAGACTAGGCGTATTATTATTATTTCATATTTAGATGCTCTAATACAAGCTTGTAGATGGTGAAATGTGTTGGTGAGATAGGAAGGGAACCTTTTTCTACATATCTACCGGGTGTCTCAAAAAAGTACCCCCTTTTGACTGGAAATAGGAACGAAGCGATAAGATATCGTTACTCTCCGAGTAGTTAGCTAAATTCATAAATCTTCAACTTAGATTCACATACCTTGCATTTAAGAATCGTCCACCAAACACTAGAGATACGAACTTGCAAAGACAAAATTTACAGTGCACCCGAAACCAGAGGTTTTGTAAAAGGGCCTAGCCATGATTTGCATTATGGGTCTTTTCCAAAGCACCTGTAAACTTTAACTTTCAGTTTTTCGCTTTTGTAAAGAACAAAACAGACTCGTGGAAATCGCCATGATTAAACAAATATAACAAAAATGTGGTAAGAATGATGAAGTCGTGCTACATCTCCCAAATGAGCATGCATGTGTTCCTTTTCTTCTTCTTTGACACTTGGAGTGGAATGCAATGCACGGATTGATTTGTCAAAGGAATAACTGTTTGTAGAACAATTGAAGCATTTCAAGGTAGAAATCTTTTCAATGGAGAAAGCTAAAGGTCAAAGTCAAAATTCCTGGGCAACATGCCTGAACATGCCTGTGATAGCAAATCATGGCTAGGCCTTTTTACAAAACCTCTGGTTTCGGGTGCACTGTAAATTTTGACTTTGCAAGCTTGTATCTCCAGTGTTTGGTGGCCAATTTTTAAATGCAAGGTAAGTGGATCTATAGTGGATCGCAAATTTTTTATGACGATCGTCACAAAGATCGTCCCGTGGAGATCCGCCTTAAAATCAATGCCTCCGAGACCATCGTACTCCTGAGAGGTTTTTCATTGTTTCATTAACTTTGCAATTTATACCAGGTCCCTCGGGCCAATCAAGCCGCCAAGAAAGACCCAAAAGACAAGAACTCACACAGAGTTCCCGTCTCCTGGGGTCCCCCCAAAACGACCCAACGAGCCAAAGGACCCAGTGGGAGCCAGAACTATAATGTGAAGAGGCACTAGAGCTTAACGAACCCCTTGAGGCTATGCTAACTTTTCGGTGAATCCCAAGGCTAACTTTCCATAGATTCGCTAGCTGCTAAACATTCTTAGCAAATGCTGAATCTGGGACAGCCCGATAGGGAATTCCACCCCACTACCACTTGCAGAAAGGCTCAAAGTTACCAGAGGAAAACACAGAAAATAACGCTAGCAGGGCCTCCCTACACCCCATAACAAGGGCAGATTTTGTTTTGAGCCAATCAGCGAGTTTGTTTACATCTGGAAGATTGACCAATCACACTACGTAATCTAAGATCACGTGATACACTGTGATCTTGCGGGAAATCAGAAGCTGTGTGGATGAATACAAAAATACCCTTCCCCAAAAACAGACGACGTGCAAGTGGACTTTTGACCAACCATAAATGTTTTTACATTTTCTGTTAGACTACAAGTTTGTCGAAAATTCTACCGCCTCGGATTTTGATATTCAACTTAGATCGAGAGAAATCTTTGTTCGAATAACGCCTTAAAATCAGGTTAGCGCCCAATTTTTCAGGTTCAACAGGAAGATATTTCTTCACCGACTACTTCCATTATTGCACAGTTGCTACAAACATTGATTCGTAGAAAACATGTAACTTATCTCCATGAAATTTTCGGTGTTGCACAGCTTTTGATAGGGGCAGTTTCTTCTACGCCATCGAGAGCGGTTTCGTTTTCTAAAGCACTACAATCACATTCTAAAGGGCTAAGTCGTGACGCAACTCAACAAGAAACTACCAATAATGTCCAAAACAAAATGCATGTCACACGGTGCAAGGTACTCACCAATTCTTTATTTCTATGATAAACAAAGGCTGGTTAAGTCGAAAAATCCATAGGTTGCATGTGAACAAACGAACTAAGCCAGAATAATTGATTATTTCCACTAGTTTGAGAAGCACAGTCCTCCGTCTACTCCTCTCAAATTCTGAGCTAACAATGGTGCAAAACTGATCACGTCTCAAAAAGTAGCGTTAGTTCGCATAAACAAGTCAATTTCTTATCCTTAGATAATTATTTTTCGGTTTATCGAGGGAAAAGTTGGGAAATAGACAACAGGATCAGGATAGACTCTGATGAAGGGGTCAGGTCAAATGAAATGTACAACTCATTTAGTCTCCTGTACTGTTGTCTATTTCCCAAATTGTTATCTCAAAAACAGCGAAATAATTATCTAAAGATCTGAAATCGACTTGTTTATGCAAACTAATGCTACTTTTTGAGACGTGATCAGTCTTGCTCCATTTTAGCTCAGAATTTGAAAGGAGTAGACATTTCATCAACACTGTAGCGCGGTGGTGTTCAAACTTGTGGAAATATTCAATTTTTTCTGTCTTAGTTCGTTTGTTCGCATGCAACCTATCGTTTCTTGGACTCATCCAATGTTGGTTCATCATAGAAAATGGAGAATTGGTGAGTATCTTGTGACTTACACTTTGTTTGTGACATTATTGGTAGAGTTTCTTGTTGAAATTGCCTCCGGACTTCGCCCTTTAGACTGTGATTGTAGTGCTTTAGAAAACGAAACCGCTCTCGATGGCGTAGAAGAAACTGCCCCTATCAAAAGCTGTGCAACACCGAAAATTTCATGGAGATAAGTTACATGTTTTCTACGAATCAATGTTTGTAGCAACTGTGCAATAATGGAAGTAGTCGGTGAAGAAATATCTTCCTGTTGAACCTGAAAAATTGGGCGCTAACCTGATTTTAAGGCGTTATTCGAACAAAGATTTCTCTCGATCTAAGTTGAATATCAAAATCCGAGGCGGTAGAATTTTCGACAAACTTGTAGTCTAACAGAAAATGTAAAAACATTTATGGTTGGTCAAAAGTCCACTTGCACGTCGTCTGTTTTTGGGGAAGGGTATTTTTGTATTCATCCACACAGCTTCTGATTTCCCGCAAGATCACAGTGTATCACGTGATCTTAGATTACGTAGTGTGATTGGTCAATCTTCCAGATGTAAACAAACTCGCTGATTGGCTCAAAACAAAATCTGCCCTTGTTACACCCCATTCAAGTGTAATAGCACAGTCTAAGCTGTTCCACATGCAAACATATCTAATTCCACATCCGCGGCTGTTTCATTAAGACCCTTGGGAGAGAACGTTTCAAGCCAACATTGCCAATACAGCTCTTTTCTCCGAAGTGAATAAACGTCCTCTGCCCATCGATAATTCTAATCCCAACCGTAAGTTTCCCATTGTGTCCATTTTCAAAAAAATGCCCAAAGAAGCTGGCTTGTGGAATAGGCTTACCCTTGTCAAGGGAGCCTTCGTTATGTTTGCGCGAGTAAGACCTAAAATACGATTTGTACACATTAAATCGTTGTCGAAATTTTGTCTTAGTACTTCTCACATATTTTTTGCTACAACATTCACATATAATACAAATAATAATAATAATAATAACAATCCGAACACATATACAGGACAACCCATCAGCATAATGACAATGCTGTTATCTTAAGGGTCCTGTCATGAAAGTAAAGGAAAATAACTTTAGCTACATTACAGGGTATTTTTTTAAGGATTTTCCACTAGTGGGGCAAACAGCCAAAAGGGCCCCAAATTTTTACGGGCAACTTCTGCAATTCACTTACCGGGACAGCGAAGTGCAAATGCTTATATACAATCTATCCAGTTCTAGAAGCATGAAGTTACGAAATGAAAGTTCACAAAATAATCTACAAACAGCCAGGTTCATTCCTAAAATATTTTCTAACAAATTCACGTTCTTTGTAGAGCTCTTTGCCGACTCTGTATTGCGCCTGTTTTTCTTTGTCATGAAAGCAAACACAGCTGGTCTTGGGTCATACAGGGCAGTTCCTTTGCCATTCCATGATATGTGCATAATTGTATTAATGGTAGATTCTTTTAACCTTGACCTCTGTGATGTTTTGATATTGTTATAATGAGATACCACTCTCTCAGTTGCCATGCTATGTGGTGTTAATGCAAGGAAACAAAGCTAACAATTTCTTTAATATGCCACAGCTTGCCTGTGTCATTTTTCTGAGGCGAAGTGCATATACAGTGCCAGAGTCATTCACTGTGATATCTTCTATTTTGCTGATCCTTGCCCATGATTGACAGACATCAGCAACGAATTCACTCAAACAATCTGGGCCAAACATCTGGCACTCAAGTTCTCTGCTGGATACAATTAAGTCAGCAGAAGTCTTTGCATCAAGAATGCCAAACAAATTCTTCATTGTGTCATTCTAGTCTATGTTTAGGCGCTGGTCAAGAAAATTAATGGCTGATTGTATGATTTCAATTCTTATTGATGAACCAGCTCTGTTTCTATGTGCAGTTGGAATTCGGGCAAGATTTTGGTTATGATCATCTTCCAAAAGCTGCTCTTCCTTGCCACCAGGCACAGGCATTTCCTTCATTACATTTAAGTTATTAACAGCAGCATCCCTTGCTGATATCACATCTAACATAATGAGGTTTGATTTCTGGAAGATCTTTTGTAGATTTTGAAATATAACACAGAGATCAAACATAACAGCAGTGAGCCATACCTAAAAGCAACAAGGCAATTTGTTTTTGGATTCCTGAGGTTTTGGATAGACAAACCAACAAAATTGTTTTGTTTACGAGGGAAAATCATATGAAAAAGGGCCCCAATTTGACTTAGGTCACTGGGGCAAAAGTACTGATTTTTCCTTCACTACTGGGGCAAGCAGAAGGGCCTACTGGGGCAAATGACCCAGTAGTCAGTATGTTAAAAAATACCCTGCTACATTATGTGTTTCTTATTTAAAAATACGTAAAGATAGATTCTTCAAGAGAAATGTTCATTTCAAAACGAAGTAAAAACAATCCTTGACTCAATCTTCCTTGCCTCAAGCGGCAATTCATTAAAAATTCTCCCACCAGCAAAGGTGACACATATTGTCCAGTTTTCGTTTTCATGAGTGGCAGTTTAACAGTATGATTATTATATCTTGTACATTTTTCATGGTTTGCTCTTTCAAAATAATGGTTAAATGGTTCACATACATTCTTCTGTAGGCATTCTTCTGTTCGCAAATTGAAAGCTTCTGTTTGTTGAAGGTCTGTGAAAGGAAGATGTGGTTGTTGTTATTAACTTGTTTTGATTCGAAATATTTACAAATCTACAATCCTGGCCATAAGGTGTTGAGAAAAAATCGACTTTCCCCAATTTTGTAGACCTCACTATCAAAATACAGTAAAAATGTTCACTTCCCCCCTCCCCTCATCTCAATGTTGTTTTTTGTCTTCAGAAGACATGGCAGTTATCAGATTTTAGGATATCTTCGCAAACAACATTGAATTGGGGGAGCGGGGGGTTGGTAAATGAAAACATTAGAGATTTTCCAAACATTCTCAACACATATGGCCAGGATTGTAGTTTCTTAATATAAAATCAAGGAAACTGCTCTAATTCAAATATTTACATAAGCTAAATTATAACTTAAATTAAACAAAGTTAAATACATATCTACAGTTGTCCAAGCCAAAACCTACCATAAGACTTCTAAGGGATATTGTATTGGCATACATTGCATGTACATTGTATTCCATTTCATTGCTCAATGACTTGCGTAAAAGTTTTGAGAGTTTCAGCTGATTTTATCTTATGAGAGAGGCTATTCTATACCTGTGGCCCTGTGGCTCTGGAATGGGCTGCCCATTGCAAATCTTGCAAACTGATAAGCCTGACAGTTATACGGAGCAAACGCTGCCCTGATCTCTTCACTTGCAGTTTGGCATCTTGTTGATGATTTACTTCTACTTGCAGAAGAAAAACCAGGTAAGTTGGTTGTTGTCATTGCTTCAGTGATTTGCGGCCTTATTGGCATGGTAGGCAAAGTTGTGGTTTTCAGTTTTGAGGTATTAAACTAATTAGGTAGACGCCTTTTCCTTCATGTCCGTAAGAGTAATGGACACAAATAGACTTAGATATTAGATCACATCACAGCGTTAATTTGTATATTATACTCAACCATGGGAACATTAGTGCACTAAAATTGCCTCAGACAAGTACACAATGGTATTGAAAAGTGCATGATTCATGTTACGTAAATGTAAATTCATGCATTTTGATAGGTCAACAAATTTAGAATTCTATGCAGAGTTGTATATACACTGGCATACCACAGGTTTGAATGTCATTCATACAAAGCATGAATCTAATCAACTTATACGTGGGAGAGGGAGTTTCTCTTAAAAACCAGTGATCAGTTTCTCTATTAGCTTTCAATGCAAAAACAGATCTTGAATGGAATCTCATCTGCAGATTCAATTGCTTTGAAACGCCTTGCAAATGAAGGTCATACATCAAAAAAGAAAAGAAGGAAATATTTTCCCAGGCATCGGTAGTCTGCTTAAAATGGATGGCTAAGGGTATTATGAAAGAAGTGAATAAAAAATATCAAGTAATTGCTATTTCCGGCAGACTCAATTGCCTGTAGCACACCATAACACAATTGCTTGTAGCAAGCCCCTTGACTAGCTGTTACAGGAGGTTGGAGGGGAACAAGCAGGCAGGGGCTATTTGAGGAACTGGGATGGGAGAGTCTTTATCACAGGAGGTGGTATAGGCACATGTGTCATTTCTTCAATCTTAAAAAAACACAAAGGCCAGCGTATCTCTTCGATGAAATTCCTGCTGAAGGCAATGTTTCATACAACTTGCGATGTCAATGTGAATACCAACCAACTGGGAGAACCACGTGTTTTGCAAGTACCTATTTCCAAAATGTCCTTTTTGAATAGAATTTCCTGGATCAAAAGACTCCAATACTCTTGCGGAATTTCAACGAAAATTACTTGCAGTTATCAGACCAGTTAAAAAACCTGTGTACAATGTTTATAACATGACAGGTATTAGGAACCTGACCAAATTGTGGGTGAATTCAGCCCACTCAATGAGCATAGGTTTCGACACAACTTTGACCTCTTAAGCCCTCTTTGTGTATGTGGTACGGGAAACAAAGATAGCAAGCATTTTCTACTGCATTGCCCTCAGTTTGACTAGTAGCTCACCCCTGTCCAATCCGTCATCAGGGCAGGAAAATTTGGCCAATCAGAGGCTCCATTCTTCCTCACAATGCATCACTTGATTTGTAGGAGGTCTGAATGTTGAAGCAAGCAAGCCAACTTGGCTCTTGCTTCAAATTTGCAAAACATGCCACCAATTGGAAGAAGCAGAAGAGATTCCATCAGAGTGAACACTCTTCTGGTGCCGCCAATAATGTAAATGCAAATGATTAAAATCATGGAGTTCAACCAGCCAATCCAGTGAACTCTGTTGCTCCAGCACCAACTGCAGCAGTTGTTCACGCACCTGGAGGAAATGTGTTGTCACCAGAGCAAATGCAACAAGTCTCAAGAACTGTTCAGGAAGCAATAGACCTTATCAGCTAAGGTTTGTTTTACCCATTTCAAGTCATGTGACCATACTCTTGGGTTCCTGTAAACCGTGGAACGACATAATGACATAACGACTATTGATGAGCTATCAAATTACAGTATCGAGTTGTCTGTCCAAATGGGTGTATCAACCGGACCACCATGAGTACGGAATGGACTGACCAGTGGATCTAGGGGACAGCGGAGCTCACGAATTTGCTAGTTTTCTTCTCCTGGGCCACTTTAAACAGTTTTAATCTGACCCTTGCCCCAAATCTATTTCATCAATCAAAAAAAATTGGGAAAAGGAAAAATGCGGAAAGGGACCTTTCAGATAGATTGAATCAATGTCTTAGTTAGTTAGCTACAGTATGACCTTTTCAAGTGTCTTGCCAAATGTAAAAAGTAATGTGCGAAAGTAGCATTGCAGCGACGAAATGGGACTGTAGGCCTAAGACCCGCTGCGCTTGCAATCAACAATACCCTGTATCTCGTTTCACTGGGAAATATGACCAAAAAGGGAAGAGGAAGTACTTGTGAGTGTAGGATATACTGCAGAAGTTTCTTACCTCATTTGATCGAGTAAAATCGTCAAAAAATGCTTAATAAACAACTTCAAAGAGCGATAATAGGCGAGCACAATATAAACAACACAACGCATTCGAGATTTCGATCCTGATTACCCATCATGCAGCGCTTTGTTGAAAGGGCGTATTTTATTGTCTAATGTTAAACTATTACTAAGCCATTGAACTGTTATGTTATGTAGAAAGTATTCTGTTCCGTAAGGTTAAGCTATTAGTTGTATTGTATTGTCAAATATCTTTGCTTATTTATTCTATTGCTTATTATTTATAGTTAAACTACGGTATTAGTTATATGTTATGTTGCCAAATACTCTATTGGTTATGGTAAAACTGTTATCAAACCATTAAACTGTTATGTTCTTTTGCCAAGAATTCTCTCTCTTATGTTAAAACTATTATTAGGAAGCCAAGGAATGTTGCCTATACCTGTACCTGCAAAAGTCGTTGTTGTTGTGTCAGAAAACAATTGTAAGGAGACAGGGAACCATTCTTTCATCTTCTACTTACACATTTCCATTCTTTCCATCTTCTACTTACACATTTACACGGAACAAGGGATAGAGAGACTTTCCAAAGAAACAGAAAATTTGCGAGCTCTGCTGTCCCCTAGATCCACTGATCAGGCCATTCCATACTCATGGTGGTCCGGTTGATACACCCATTTGAACAGACAACTCAATACTGTAATTTGATAGCTCGTTATAAGTTGTTATGTCGTTATTAGTTGTTACGTCGTTCCATGGTTTACAGGAACCCCATACTCTCGGGAAGTTTCAGTATTATTCTACTTTTGCAATCATGGCACAGCTTTGAATGGCACGAAATATGTTAGGGAAATCAAAAAGAGTTTTACCAAGAGATTGGTCACATGACTTGAATGGGTGTAAACAAACCTTAGCCGATTTTGTCTATTGATTCTTTGCCTTGTGCAGCTGCTGCTACTTGGATCTTGGACAAGTTCTTCATCAATACCTGTGTTGTTTTTCTCACAAAAGTTGTGCAAAACAAAACAGGCATACATCATTGTTGGTACAGTTATAACATCAAATTCAACCTTTTTTGTTAGAACTGCCCACATGGCCTTGAGGTGGCCAAAGGCATATTTAACTGGATTTCTTGCTGCTCTAAGGAGATTGTTGACGATCACTTTTTTCATTTGTGTCACAAGTATCACATTCCTTCAAGCAATAAGGGTATGCAAGGTCCCTAATCAAGTAATTTGGGACTTTCTCATAGCCAGGAATCACAGTCTGGTATGTTATAGGCAGTTTGCCATTTCTCAGGAGCATTTGATTGTCTACCTCACGACCTGGACGAAACGAAGCTATGGACGAAAAGCCTCATCCAAGGCTTTACAAAGCCATCGTTACTGGGAATATTGTGGCCAGTATATCTTTTGATTTCCAAGATTATGTAGAACAACATCCTTTCCACCGCCTTTCAATAGGGCAAATAATATTGAATGAATAAACTGTTTTCGAAGGAGAATGGTTTTGCAAAATGGCAAGTCGGTGCTCATTAGAGCAGAAAGAAGAGTTGCTTTGAGTTGTACGCGATTAATAGAAGGTTGTAACCTTACATCTTTCAATCCTTGATTAGTTTCAATACTTGTTCTGGTATCATGCGAAAACGTGTTTGCGCAAAGAATCTTGTCCAAAGTTGCATTTCCGAAACTTTCCGTCCCAAAGTTTTTGATTTTTATGTATTTCAAGGTCTGAAGTTAAACATATTTCAACTTGCACAGTCTTGACGAGATCTTTATGCACAGGGTGTCTATAAAAAATTGTTTGATGTTTGGTTAAATATCAAAAACAATACGATATAATGAATAGGTAACCCATTTCTTGAAATTTGAACTTAATTTTTGACCACCAAATCTTGTCAAATTGAAATCTGCTGAAAATTCATGGAGCTACAATCCTTTGAAGTTCAAGTTTGTGCAAAACCCTAAACCAGAGACCTCTAAATGGCATTTGTGGTAAAAGTGGCATGGGCTATTGTTTTGTTAGCCATTTCTCCTTTGTTTCAAGGGAAAGCAAATAGGATATGAGAAGGTTTTCCAGGGCCTAACTTTCAAGAGCATTTGATGAAAATGATTCAGTCTGTCGTCAATTGTTCTTTAAGCTACTGTTTTTGGATAGATTCAGTCTTAACCAAATTTCAACAATAATTATAAGGATCCAACAACTTTGGTACTATTTGGTGTAGTCTGATACCAACAAGTGGTATGACATTGGACCTCGATCTTCCAGCTTTTTTGCATTACAAGTAGCCTAGAGGTCTCTTGTTTCAGCTGTCGCATATTTTTATCTTTGAAAGCTCGCACCTCAGTGAACTTTCAACCGATTTGCAAGATTCTGGTCTCTGAAATTATTTTAAAACCTTAGGAACAGGGTCTTCTTCCAATGAGCCTGTCGTCCATGTTATCATTATTCCTCAATACTTAAAGGTGGTCTGAAAAGAACATTTTTATTGATACAAATAAACAGCACTGCCAAACGATAGGAAAGCCTGTTTAAATTTCTTTGATATCTCACTACGTTTTCGAGTTATTCACTGATATTTAGTTCCAGTTGATGAGGTCATTTTGTTTGCAAATTGCTAGAATGTTATACTGAAATATAGCTGTATCTGATCCTTGCAAGGTTGCAGTTGTAGGAGACATTTAAGTTGAACTGACTAAATGTAATAGAAATTGTCTCATGGGCTGATATGATGTTTAGGAAGGCATGCCAGTCAAAGAAACATTCCTTGATTCAATTTCCTTTTGAAAACATAGGCAGCCTCATACGCTTTCTTTACTTTTTGCAAACAAAATGACGCCATCGGCCCATCATACAAAATAGTGAATAACTCGAAAATGAAACAAGGTATCACAACAGTATAAACGACATTCTTTATCGTTCAAAAGTGCCTTTCATTTACATCAATAAAAATTTTCGCTTCAGATCACCTTTAATCAACCCTATTAGTACTGGGCGATTTTTTACTCACTTTGTACTGGGGGGGGGGGGCGTTTTTGCCCCCCCCCTCTTTTTCTCCGAAACCACTAGAGATTTAACAATAAGACTTACTCCTATTGTTCTTTAGACAATTACCTGTTAAAATGTAACAATGACAATTAATTAGTTACGTGTTTCGTTGCTAGGCAACCAACAAACAAAGGAAAATTGGCAATTTTTTACCTTTTTAACAAGAAAAATTCTATTTAATTTATCTGTAATCCAATCTTCTCAAAATTTGTCTAAAATTGTAGGAAACATGTTGCAGATTTAAAATACATACCTTTTAGATATTTTCAGTTTCTTTTTTTAGCACAATGAGCTTCCAATTGGCTTTTTGTTCCATGTACAGATTTTCTTTGCAGTTATTTCCGAGTCTTGTCCTTTTATCTACTAAATATGGACTCAGAAGTAATCCAATAAATAAGTTAAAGCAAAAAAGACAGCAATTTTTCATATCTTGCATTTATTCATTAGAGCAATGACGTCATAAATGTCAATGACGTCATAGATATTAAGTTTTGCTGATGTCAGCAAATATGAAATATATGTATACCAAATGAAACTACTCATCAAATGCAATCGAATGGTGTATGTTTGAGATCAATCGAACAAACGAGACAAAATCTATTGAGGTTTTAACCCTATTCAGCCCGGGGGGGAGCCATTATGGCCCCCCCTATGAAACGTTTTTAGATAGCATCTCTGCCATGAAAAATGTAACTTTGAAGCTTCTTGACTTTTAATGAAATTTAATAGGCTACATAATTATCCATACTTCATTGTTAATTGTTGTGTCACGTGACCTCCAGATGCCTTTTGTTGGGGACTAGTCACAAAGAAAATCGTAAATCCTCTGTTATTTTCTTTCCAGTAGCATTAAATGTAAAGATATATATATACCATTGGCTTTGTCTTGAAGAGAGCTTTCATTTCATATATAGTTTATCATTATTTGCTTACTGTTGGAGCTTTTACTCTCCAATCACGCTCGTTCGAAAGGGCGAAAATAACCTTGCAGAATTGCACTCAAACAGAAGACATGTATCCTTGTGAATCCACTTTCATTCAATCCGCACTCTACGTTACGTATGCAATCTCAACTATCAATCTAGCAATTTGAAGTAACTCTGAATCTTCAACGCTATTCTTACAAAGTCATGTGGTTTTGACAAGGAAATTATTTTAACAATAGTTCAAAAATACTGTCCAATCACATGCTGACAACTCAAATTAATTGGTTATTCTCAAGTCCATTTGCGTAAGCCTCTAACACTTAAAATACATTGCAACTTAGTCATTATCCGGAACCTCGCATGAGTCTGTCTGGAACCGAGGCTCTTACGTAAAATGGCTACAAATATAACGCGAAAGAAAAAATAACATGAATCACTAAAGTACCGACAAGAATCAATGAAAATAGTCCGAATAAATAAAGTGTTACTCTACTATCATATGCTTACAAATACATGATGGCGCAAGGGTGGGGTTTCCCCGACACTCCTCCCTCCTTGACTCATTAGGAGTCAAGCATAAGGCGAACCCTCCATTGCGCATCCTTAGCTGCGGCCCTGCTTGGATGCCCACCCTTGGGATTCACATTCTCCTCACTTTTTTCAACTTCTTCCATTCCTTCCTGACCATTCTGTCCTTCCTGGCATGTTTTCTTCCCTGCTGTCTCTGAAGGGTAAAGTTTTTGAAGAGGTCTACATAAAGTTTCTGACTTACCCCTTCCTGCTCTGCGTACCTTTGCACCTCTGACCACACCATCCTTTCCAACAATCAAGTCTTCCACAACTGCAGTCTTCCACATTCCTCTTTTGACATTGTTTTCGTGAACCAATACCAGGTCTCCTTTGTTGACACATGAAAGCTTCTGTGATCCCAACTTATGCGCTTCTCTCAAACCTACAAGGTATTCCTTTCGCCACCTGTTCCAAAAGTGACTCAATTTGCGGGTTAAATACAAAAACCTTCTAGACAAGCTAGAATTGTTTTCGTCATCATCAACAATAGGATCAATACCCTCAGACAAAGGTGACAATCGTCGCCCAAACAATAAATGAGAAGGGGTCAGAACTTCTAATCCCAGTTCTTCATACTGGTATGTGAGGGGTCGTAAGTTCAAAGTGTTCTCAATCTCAGTCAAAACAGTGTTCAGTTCATCAAACGAGAGCTTTGCATTTCCTAAAACCTTCCTAAGGCATCTTTTGACTAGCCCCACCATCCGTTCATACTGGCCGCCCCACCACGGAGAAAGCTCTAAATTGAATTTCCAATGAATACGTTTGGACTCCAAGAAGTCTGCAAATACTTGATCTTTCTGCAGTTTCTTGAGCAACTTTGCAGCAGACTTAAAAGTCTTGGCATTATCAGACACAATCATTGCAGGCGTACCTCTTCTGGCACAAAAGCGACGTAAACAACAAATAAAGGTAGGTGTGGCATTGACTAATTCAAGATGCAATGCTCTGGTAATGCTGCAAGAGAATAATGCAATGTAACATTTGCTCATACCTCCATTTGCCTGGCCCTGCAAAATCTATTCCCACACTGCTGAATGGTGCTGCCTCTGACACTCTGAATTCTGGTAGTGGAGCTGCTGGTGGAGGAGAAAATGCTTTTCCTTCAAGTTTCCTGCAAATAAAACAACGTGTTAAGATCTTTTTCACATACTGCCTGCCCCTAGTGACCCAAAATCTGGACCTCAGTTCTGATAGGGTGGCTCTTAACTTGCAGTGGTGAACCCGGTTATGGCAATCTAAAACTATCAGTTCTGTTATCTTATGATCTCTAGGTAAAATGATGGGAAACTTAGCTTGTCTCCAAGTCTGAATTCTCTAGTCTGCCGTGACAGGCTAGAGGCCCTTCTCTTTCTCTGAGATCAAGATTTGTGCAAAGTTTCTTAAAATTTGGACTCTGCTTCAGCTCCTCCTGAGCATCTTAAATCAACATCTTTTCTGCACTCTCTATATCACTTACACTCAGCAATCCTACATTGATCTCCTTTCCTTCTTTCTTAAGCTTCAGATTCTCAATGAAGCGTTTCACCCAATCTGTTACTCTCAAAAGCTTCTTTAGCGAACTGAAATCGTTGACAATGATACTTTGACTCAGTCTGGCCTGCCTTTCAGTCACTACACTCAGGACATTGGTCTTTTTTCTCTCTTCTTTTACCTCATCTGAATCTGTCACAAGCATGTCCTTAGGCCAATGTGCTTTGCCCTCCCTGAGCCAATGTGGACCTTCCCACCACAGTTTGCTGTCCCTTAACTGGCTGGTGGTTACCCCTCTAGAACCTAGATCTGCTGGGTTGTCTACCCCACTCACGTGTCCCCATTCATCACTTCTAGAAAGTCTCAGAATCTCATTTACTCTGTGCTGGACAAATTGTTTCAATTGGCCGTTATTGTAAATCCAGTACAGGGCAGTCTTGCTATCAAGCCAGTACTTGACACAATCAATTTTTACCTGTGAGCTGAGTGCACTCCTAACTGTATTCATCAGAACTGCTAAAATCCTTGCAGACATCAACTCTAAGCGGGGTATTGTGAGACTCTTAAGTGGAGCTACTCTGGTTTTAGAGCATAACAGTTTGGTGAATATACCCTTGCTTGTTTCATACACTAGATAAATGACTGCACTGTATGCCTTCTTACTGGCATCACCAAATCCATGTAATTGGATAGACAAAATCTCCCCTTCACTTTCATCATACACACACCTAGGTATGGAAATTGTACCAACCTGGTAAAGATCATTCAGCCACATTTCCCAAATTGAAGCCTTGTCTGCAGGGAGGGGGTCATCCCATCCTAACTTTTCCACACACAACTCTTGAAACAGGACCTTAGCCTTGACTGCTACTGGGCTTATGATTCCCTGTGGGTCAAATAAGGTGGCCAGTGTGCTGAGAATACCTCTTTTTGTCACTCTTTCTCTGCCTTCTTTCAGCAATTTTCTCAAATCAAACTCTAAAAGGTCTTTCTGGGTATCCCATGTTATCCCTAGCACTTTGGTCTTCTCCCCAGCTTCCTTAATTTGGCCTAAAGTCTCCTTTGCAAATGTGCTATCGTCTGTGGTGGCTTTCACTTCTTTCAATACATTCTCACTCTCATTCTGTTGTATCTTTAATCGCAGCTCAGGGTCATTCGTCTTCCATTTCCGAAGCTTAAACCCGCCCTCCTGTAATCTTTCCCTTGCTTTCTGAAAAAGAGCAAACGCTTCATGGGTATTGCTGCCACCTGATACTAAGTCATCAACGTAGAAGCCTTCAACTAACTTAGTCACAAAATTGGGGTCAATCTCTTTGTAACGCTCTATGTGATGTCTCAAAACTGCATTTAAAATGAACGGCGAGGTCTTGACGCCAAATACGGCGGTCTGGTGGCAGAACACTACGATCTGTGGATCCTCTGCCTGTATGTCATCCACCCAAAGAAACCTTAAGCAGTCTCTGTCTTCTGGAATAATCTCAATGTTTAAAAATGCCTTCTCTATATCCCCTACCAAAGCAACCTTGTTCTCCCTAAATCTCAGAAGGATGTCAAAAAGAAGGGGTGTCATGGTTAACCCTATTCAGCCCAGGTAAAATTTTTGGTATTTTGGTCTGGCGGGGGGCTATTTTGGCCCCCCCCTCTTTATTTCAGAAACGAGAAACTGTTCGTAGGTGAAACTTCGCACATTCAATCAGGGACCTGGAAAGAATCCAAAACTAGCAGTAATTAGTAATTTGTCACGTGATTCGTTGCTAGGCAACCAAAAACAATAGTAAAATCAAGCAAAAAGTAGTGACTATTCTTAAATGCCAGATATTTACTGATTTGTTTAAGATGAGTAGCTAACTATGCTGCAAAAGTGATGGTTAGGAGTCTCCAAAGATACTTTTATTGATTATTTGAATTTTGAAAATTGTCTTTGTTGATTATTGCAGATTAAGTCCAATTAACGGACACTTCAAACAATGAAAACTATTGTTACAGTTATTTATTACATATTTTGACCTTTAATCAACGAAATTAGACACCTCAGTTCATTATCACGCCATTTCGATCAAATTTTCATGAATGATTCACTAATTCATTCAATATATGACGTCATAAAGTTGTATGACGTCATTGAAATTAAAATTTGCTGATGTAAGCAAATAGTAATAAACTATATATGAAATGAAAGCTCTCTTCAAGACAAACCCAATGGTATATATATCTTTACATTTAATGCTACTGGAAAGAAAATAACAGAGGATTTACGATTTTCTTTGTGACTAGTCCCCAACAAAAGGCATCTGGAGGTCACGTGACATAACAATTAACAATGAAGTATGGATAATTATGTAGCCTATTAAATTTCATTAAAAGTCAAGAAGCTTCAAAGTTACATTTTTCATGGCAGAGATGCTATCTAAAAACGTTTCATAGGGGGGGGGGGGCCATAATGGCCCCCCCCCCGGGCTGGATAGGGTTAAGCAGTCTCTGTCTTCTGGAATAATCTCAATGTTTAAAAATGCCTTCTCTATCTCCCCTACCAAAGCAACCTTGTTCTCCCTAAATCTCAGAAGGATGTCAAAAAGAAGGGGTGTCATGGGAGGACCAACATGAAGGCAATCATTAAGAGAGACACCTGACCCTCTGGCCTTACATGAGGCATCAAACACAACTCTTACCTTTGTGGTCTCTGCCTCTTCTCTGATGACTGCTTGGTGTGCCAAATAATGCACATTTTTTGCACTTTCCAATTCTGAAACTCTTTCTATAACTCCAGCTTGCTCCTGCTCAAGAATTATGTCATTGTATTTCTCAAGGGTAGAGGGGTCTTTCCTAAGCTTTCTTAGTAGGTTTTTGAGACGCATTAGGCTAATTTCAAAATTAGGGGGTAAATCATCATGCCCAACTTTCCATGGTAAACCAACTTGGTACCTTTTTCCTGTAAAAAAGATATTATCAATAAGGGTTTCATGAACTTCATTTTCCTCTCTGATTCCAAGGCTGTCTAAATCCCAAAGTGTATGCACTCTTTCCTCAATCTGCTGTTTGTCTGACTTAGAATGGCTGGAAATAAAATTCACATTAGTTTTGCAAGTAGAATCTGAAGTCTTACCTCCTTTTAATGGGCCAGAAAGCACCCAACCAAGTGTTGTTTTGACAGCTACTGGCTCTTGAGGCCCCCCTCGTATTGTTTCCCCTTGCTGAAACTCCCAGACAAAGTTAGAACCAATGAGAATATCCACCTGCAATGTTTCTTCATTCCTGCAAACATCTGAGAAAAATATCTTATGCAAGTGGTGGTAATTGCCCTTAATCAACTCAACATGTTCATTTGGAATGCTGGCAATTTCATCAACAACAAAGCATTCTAACCTCACAGGCTTCCCACCTTGCAAAGGAACTAAGGAAAACTCCACAATGTCCCTCATCTTCACATCTGCTTCACTCTTTCCAAAAGCTTGTATTCCCAAACTTTCACTCCTTGTTGGCCTTAAGCCTATCCTACCTACAGCCTTGGCAGTGATAAACGACTGGTGTGAACCAGTGTCAAATAATACTCCCACTTGGCTCTCTTTTCTTCCATCTACTTTTGCCAAGGCTGTCTGCAAGGCTACACTCTTTCCACAATAAGTACTGCCCACCCAGGAAGTGGCATTCGCATTGAGTGGGGGTGTACTGGGTTTGGGTTGCGCTTCCTTATTCGCATCTTGTCCTACAGGGGTTTCCTTGGACTTAGGCCCACTACAAATAGCAACGTGATGTTTACCTTTGCAGATTCTACACCTGACCCTAGAACGGCAATCAAAAGCCCTATGGGCAGAATTAAGGCAAACATAACATTTTGCATATTTACGTAAAACCTTCTTACGTTCCTCAGGGTCCTTCACCGTAGTACAAGTCTCTGGTGAATGTTCTTCGAGGCAGAATACACACTTTCTTTTTCCATTCCCAGCGAACAGCGTGTTTGCAGTTCCGGTTTCTTGATGCTGTTTAGGCCTTGTTGAACCTCTCTCTTCATTGCCGGCTTTGCTACTCCCTTTCGTCACAATCAATGTCATGTGGCTCTCTCTTACGGATACTTCCTTCTCTAAGGCAACCAGCATGTCGTCCAGCATCCACTCCATTTGTTCCTTATCGCTGAAACAAATCATGTTTATTCGAATGTTCTCTGGTACTTTCTCCATCAAGAGAGGCACAACATAACTCGAATATGTGTACTTGTTTACACCCAAAGCCTAGAGACCGCGAAAATATGTCTCGATCTGATCATGCAACGCTCGTAGCCTGGCAACATTTTTCTCGCTGAAGACTGGTGACAAGGAAGTGAGCTCATTGATGTGTGTTCTCTCAATCACGAGGGGTCTTGCGTATCGTTTCTTTGACAAATCAATGGCTGTACCGTATTCTGCATCAGTAATGGGCATTCCTGCAATGACGCTTCTGGCAGGCTCTTCCAAGAAACTCTTGAGATATTTGAATTTATCCACGTTGGCCAACTCTTCGTTTTCGTGTATAACGGAACAAAAACCATCCCAGAATTCCTGCCACTCGTAGATTTTTCCATTAAATTTTCTCAACTCTAATTTTGGCAGTTTAACGTTCACTTTTTTTCCTTGGGATCCGATCGAGGACAATGAACCGATTGAAGCAAGGCTTTCTCTTGAGTCACTTCTCTGAATATTCGGCAATTTCAACTTTTCAAGAGCTTCTTCGATCGAAATTAAAGCACACGACAATTTTTCTTTATACTCCAGAGCATCGTCCATTTCTTTATCTGCGGTTTGTTTGTCTGCATGTTCAGTTAATAATTCTAAAATTTCGTTGTCCAAGTCTTTCAAGTCACTCCGTTTTTTGATAAGTTCATTCTGATAATGTTTGAGCTTTCTCTTATCCACAGGGTCAGTCTTGAGAAGCTCATCGACTTTGTTCACAATCTTTGTCACGTTACTTCGATGCGTCGTTCATTTCTTCTTCACTTTATCGACGTTCTCCATTCTGAAATTTCTTTATAATTCTGCAACTAAAATTATCATCATCCCTTGGCACGGTTGACCATAATGTTGGAGCTTTTACTCTCCAATCACGCTCGTTCGAAAGGGCGAAAATAACCTTGCAGAATTGCACTCAAACAGAAGACATGTATCCTTGTGAATCCACTTTCATTCAATCCGCACTCTACGTTACGTATGCAATCTCAACTATCAATCTAGCAATCTGAAGTAACTCTGAATCTTCAACACTATTCTTACAAAGTCATGTGGTTTTGACAAGGAAATTATTTTAACAATAGTTCAAAAATACTGTCCAATCACATGCCGACAACTCAAATTAATTGGTTATTCTCAAGTCCATTTGCGTAAGCCTCTAACACTTAAAATACATTGCAACTTAGTCATTATCCGGAACCTCGCATGAGTCTGTCTGGAACCGAGGCTCTTACGTAAAATGGCTACAAACATAACGCGAAAGAAAAAATAACATGAATCACTAAAGTGCCGACAAGAATCAATGAAAATAGTCCGAATAAATAAAGTTTTACTCTACTATCATATGCTTACAAATACATGATGGCGCAAGGGTGGGGTTTCCCCGACACTTACATCAGCAAATTTCAATTTCAATGACGTCATACAACTTTATGACGTCATATATTGAATGAATTAGTGAATCATTCATGAAAATTTGATCGAAATGGCGTGATAATGAACTGACGTGTCTAATTTCGTTGATTAAAGGTCAAAATATATAATGAATAACTGTAACAATAGTTTTCATTGTTTGAAGTGTCCGTTAATTGGACTTAATCTGCAATAATTAACAAAGACAATGTTCAAAATTCAAATAATCAATAAAAGTATCTTTGGAGACTCCTAACCATCACTTTTGCAGCATAGTTAGCTACTCATCTTAAACAAATCAGTAAATATCTGGCATTTAAGAATAGTCACTACTTTTTGCTTGATCTTACTATTGTTTTCGGTTGCCTAGCAACGAATCACGTGACAAATTACTAATTACTGCTAGTTTTGGATTCTTTCCAGGTCCCTAATTGAATGTGCGAAGTTTCACCTACGAACAGTTTCTCGTTTCTGAAATAAAGAGGGGGGGGCCAAAATAGCCCCCCGCCGGACCAAAATACCAAAAATTTTACCTGGGCTGAATAGGGTTAAGAATTTTTTTGTTGAATACTCTCCAAATATGGTATTGCTGTGGTCACGTGATCATAGTTAGAACAATGAAATGTTAAAAATTTAATTGCCAATTGAATTTGACTAAAAGTCGCAAAGTTTGGTGGTTGAATTACAGGCCGTTTTCGTGCAATGTAGAAAATTGTGTTAGGGGGGGCGAAAAACGCCCCCCCCCAGTACTAATAGGGTTAATCAAACGTCAAACAATTTTTGGGACACCCTGTACTTAAAGTCTACTCAGCATCATTCTTGCTGCCGCCTTTCCTTGCAGGTGCATGCTTCAAAATTTTTCCAATGATTGCTGCTATTTCACTTTCCGTGCAGTTTTTTGTACATTGCATCACACTTTCTGCAATTCAAATGAGGAAAAACCAATGAAAAAACCCAAAGATGACAATTCATTTAAGAACAATAATGAATCAATGACCACGTTGATATAAAAATTGGATCAAGCAAATTGTATTTAGTATTAAAAACCTTCAAACATGGCAAGGCCTCAAATTGATACCATGTGGCAACATAAATGAAAGAAGAGGCCTTGTAACCTTGGTTACTGAACTTTGGTTACTGAAGTAGCCTTGGCTACTTCTTTAAAAGAGCTGAATATGGTATATAGCTTCTAAACATGTACATCTTCTAGCATTGCAGCATCACACCAACTATGCAGGATACATGCTTATGCAATGCTATCCATTCCACTTTATGCTCAAAATGAAGCCAAATAAAATCTACCAAAAATATTAATTTAGCTCTTGAATGCACTTCTTTACTGCCACACAACTAAATTGTTCTTAGATGGACAAACTTATCATAATAAGGATTTGATTTACAAAATGTGAGTGATGCTTTGAGAGACATTTTTCACATTTTCAGGCCCCTACATTCAATTTTTTAGACCATGTGCTTTGACCTAAACAGGACCTGTAATGCTGAGATAACTTCACATTAAAAATTTCTGTTGCTCTGTTGTTGAATAGGTCCTTCCACTAATCATTTGGTTTCAGGTGCAGTCTAAATGCTGACTTTGCAAATTTGCATCTCCACTGTTTGGTGAATGATTTCAAAAATCCAACGTATGTATGTGTATTCAAGTCCAAGAATAACAAACAAAACCATCCACTCACAAAGTTCCAACATCTTATTGTTTCATTCATTTGTCCAGTCAGAATGGGTACTTTTTTCAGTCACCTGGCACATTTAACGATACTATTATCAGCATCTTGCCAAGATCTTTGTCATTTTTGGATCTTGTAAATATATGCAATTACATTTAAACATATAAACAACTTTATATTACTTATAAAGCTAAAAAGATAACAAACTCACCAACAACAACTTCATAAGCTTTTGTCTTTGAAAAAGCAGTCTTCCCTTTGTTCCCCTTCATGTTCATGGAACTCATCACCTTATTGGTCAGCAGCCTGAAATAGAAATAAATCATCATTTAACAAAATGTCCTCAGAAACTTTAGGATTTTACCAAAAACTGGTGCTGGACCTGTAGTATTATGAAATGGTCCCAATGTCGCTTTATCACAAATACCTTGGTATGTGTTTGGCAAAATTCTGGCTTAGAATTTGTATTGATATTTCTCCTTTAAATGCAAAAAAACTGAACAATCTTATTTGTAAAGCAAATAACTGACCCAAGGAAATAGGGAATCACCAGCTGTAACATCCTCTTTATTTGAAAACGAAGCAGAATTTAGGCACTTTAAGACTACATTCTATTGAGTGGTTCATCATGTTGAGCTGTTTACTCTCTGGTCTCTAATAGACGGGGGGGGGGGGGGTTGGAAAAAATCTCAAAGATTAATAGCCAGGGGGGTTGGAATAATAGGGGGGTTGGCAAAAATACAATGAAATGACATCACAGATTTCGCTTGAAAGTCTTAACCTTAGTTGGGTGCATAGAATTTTGTTGTGTATCTTTTGTCTTGCTTGGAACTTGTTGCATGTCTGCACACAAATTCTTATATACTCTATACACTGGCTACAGTACAATTCATCCATCATTTATACGACATCCCCAAATCAGAAAGAATTTTTCCGGATTCATAAAGACCTAGTTCTTCTCAAATCTAGAAAAAGCAAGGGTCAAAACCTTGACCTCATTCTAGTTATCTTCATTCCCATCGCACATGGTTGTCTCGTAAGTGCATTATTTATTTCTGATAACTATATACAGTAACAATGAAATCAATATTCTATGACCATGGGACAAATTGTGCATATCATAACAATGTCACAAAAATTCTTTCAAACAAAACTTCGTCAGTTACAAGTGAACTATAATGTAGCTTATAATCAAAATAATCCTTAAGGGACGTTGAGCCAAATGGTAAGAGATTGGCAATAAGAAAGGTGATGATATGCGTATACCTATGCATTTTCTCGTAATGAGGCACCACCAATCTTTGAAATTCTTAAAACCTGAAAGAACATACACAATTTATCAGAAAGTTTTTTCTGCAGTTCAAGAATCATAAGTATACAAATGAGTAGCATTCCAACTATGTGGACAGAAGAATAACACAATAAGAGAAATTATACACAAAAAGGAAAGAAGAAGACTAAATATATATACATGGAATGGGCCAATTCAAACATAATGCAAACATGCTTTCAAATAGTTCATTTACCCATGATGCAAAGGACTTTTTTGTGTACTGTAATACATGTCTGTTTCAATGTAAGACACTAGTCTGTAAGAACATAGTATGGCCAAAAATTTAACAAACTGTCGAACTATACTTAAGAAGGTGCAAAGAAATTTTGAGAGCTATCTTCAAGAAATCATTGTTAAATTGTTGTTGAATCTTCCTTCTTTGTAAGAAGAACAAATTATGTTTTGAGCCCAAAACAGTTCCCTTATTGCTAAAGGTTATGCTGTTTGTCAAGAAACATAATGTGGCGGTGGTAAAAACTACATCTTAAATTCATTCATACAAAAATAAGAAGCAAATCAAGAAACTCTAGAATCACAAGGCCAAAAGTTTCATTTGAAATTACAGAACTCTAAGTACCATGGGCTGATCCCAGCTTCTCAAAACAGAAAAACGTGTATATACACTGCAATTAAAAAAATGAAATGACAGAGTAAAATTCTAACAATAAAAAGTGACTGTTGTATTTAGAGGTAACTAAAGTCTTTATAAAGAATACACCAAGCGTATTTCAGCAAGAAGTTGCTTCTTAATGCTTTGATCTTTAAATTAATAGAAGATTAACTGAATGATGACATGTACTCACCATTTGTTTCTTAGTGTCAGGGTCCATAAGGGATCTCTCAAGATCTTCAAAACTATGTTGATCTTCAATGGTACATATATCAAATTCATTTTGTATTTGATGTGCTTCCTTCTGCTTTAAACTGTCTTTAATCTCAGTGAGAAGGTATAAAACTCTTCTTTGAAATTCTAGAATGCAAATTGAATGTAGTTCAACAATTTCTAATTGATGCAATCTAGATACAAAAGAAAGACTAAAAACAGAAGGCTCAAATCAAATCTTTTGCTAAATATTTTGTGTAAAAATCTATTGCCTAATCTTTTCACTCTTAGGTTCTTCAAAATAATTCAAGGAAAAGCAATTTTGATATTGCCATTATATATTTTCAGATTTACAATATTTTAGAATGTCAGCTAGTTGTGAGGTTTTGACGACATCAAATAACTGAGTTCTAAACCATAAAAGGTACACAAATCTGCTTGCTACCATTTTGTAGATCTCCCAAAACTGATTATTTCTTGTACTGGTCATTCTGGCTCTCCTTGATCAGTTTAAAATTCATAGTGCCTTAAAATCATATAAATATATATATATATATATATATATATATATATATATATATGTATATATATATATATGTCGAAACGAAATGATTACAATATGTAAATATTCATGTGTGTGTAAAACGTTATTTCCTAATTCTTTCAAACAAATAGATGAAATTGAAATTTGGATTATGCATTGTAAATCCAGAAAGAGCAGTTGTAATACTGTCATTATTTTTGGATTACACGTTTTTAAGCTTTATGCAAGAATGCACGAGAGGAAGGATTGGAAGCTTTGACAAGGGGCAACTGGATATGACACTGTGTGGGACACATGTATTGCATTCATCTGTTTTGTATTGTAGGCTAGAGGTAGAGGTAAGTTGTTTTGTATTGTATTGTAGGCTAAACATCGCCTTGTTAGTAGAGATTCTCAACAACACTATTGCACATTTTGATCTGTCTCTATCCAAGTTGCTGTTGACAATCTTGCCAATTGAAATGAAATATATTGTTCATTCATGTCAGTTTCATATATTTTCAAAAGAATTCCTGAAAGTCGTACACTGGGATGTTACTAGAGCAACTCTGAAGCTGCGAAGTTTTATTACCAGATAGATTCCAAATTTTGACTCATGTCAGCTAGTCAAATGCATTTTGTTTGTTACTGTTATGTCATTTGAGTTTATTGTGTGTCACAGGCCTAATGCAGATGCTGTGGCAATAAAACCGTGTCCTTGTATCAAAGCTACAAGAAAACTATGGAAATGTGCAATTAAACATGAGAGTGGTGGAATTCTCGTACTGACTTGTTTTTGAAATTTTGGTCAAGTAATAACGTACTATATCACATTCATAACAACATGGAAGTGAAAATAAAGCTTTGTAACCTACAAATTGCAACAAACTTACTTCCTTTTGACATTATAATAATATACCGGGTGAGTCAGAAAAAACGTGGGGCGTTTGGCGGACTGTGACATCAAATTTAGCCATCCGATTGCTTTGAACAAAATTTTTCGTTGAAGCCAAGGGTCTAACTTAGATCATAAACCTTTTCCTATCGAAATCGGTCATTTGGTGCATTTGTTAAAACAGATTTTTTTCCTAAGACTTTGTATAGGAGTCTTGCAAAGTGGTGAAATCTTTTGCCAATCCCCTTCCGCATTTTATCTTGGCAAGGTTTACAGGTAGATGTGCTATTATCAGGGGAAAATAAATAGCCAGAAGATACTATTTTCTCCCCTGGGATGTCTTATCATAACTTGCCCCGAGTGAAGAATATATTTGAAAGACATTAATAATGTACACTTCTTTGTCTTGCAAAGAGGTTTCTTCAAGCAGATCAACGCTCTGTAAATCGCAATGGGACTGCTTGCAAACAACACTTTTCCCTAAAGCCTAGGTCTTTTGAGTCCTTAGAGTCGTGCATCAAACTCCGAGTTGTTGTCTTTTGGGTCTGTCTGCACAACCGCAATGACCCAAACAACCTAGTAGTGTGAACATGTATGTATGTATGCATGTGAAATTCGCCATCTAACTTAAAGTTTAAAACTAATTATCTAATAAAATAAAAGAAAAGTCTAATTACAATGGTTACAGAAATTAAGATGAAAAAGTTAAAAATCTAATTAACCCTATAGTGGTTGGGCTATTTGATAGTACTATTTTGGTTGGGGGGGGGGCAAAAAAGCCCCCCCTACCTAACTCTTTACTGGTAATAGGTAGAGCGACCAAATTTGGTGTGCTAAAAGCCTCAGGCATGTACTTACTGGAAATATAAAAATTAACTTAAAAATAGCCACCATTTTTGCTTACGTCAGCATTTTCCTTTATGTGGTCAAGAAAAGCGGCAAAATTGGCCAAAATCAGGAAAATCGAGATAAAATTAAATTTGGAGCATATTTTCCATCCAAACATGGTATTTATGATAGAATGCATCAAATAACACAACATTAAAAAAGAAATTTGCAAAATATTCCACTTCTGCTCCTTTTTTCGCGATAATTGAGATTTGAGAATTTGCGATTTTTCCTGGGTCAGTCCCAGAAAATTGTCTCCCACCCCCTCATTTTTCAAAATATTTCAATGAAACTTTTTGAGAAGTTGCACAATAAGTAGTTGCAAAAAGTCGAGGAGTTTCATGGCTATAAAATTCTTCCTCGCAGAGTTATTTAAAAAAATCTACTAGGGGGGGGGGGGCAAATTTGCCCCCCCCCAACCAAAATAGGGTTAAGACACCCCCAGTTAAAAATGGCAGGGATAGCATTAAGGGGGTATAGGTAGTATTCAAATGCACAAAAAAATAATTTTTGTGTATTTTTCGGAAATCATGCCATCCTGACCTAAATTTAATGAAGATTTTGAATATTTCAGTCATATTCCTGTAGCTCGTCGAAATTTCTTTCAAAATAATAGTTTTCTACAAGGTGTCAGGGGATTCCTGATACATGTGGAAAGACTTTCCTTTTTCCTATACCCTTTGAACCCCCTTTTACCCCCCTAAGATGCACTAAATTTGATGCATTATCGATGCTGGACACCCTGTGGTCTTAAAGGTCTCGTTTTCAGTTTCCAGTCGCCTCCTTTTGCTGCTGATTGAACAGAAAACCCAAAATGGAGATTGAAGATGAGCGATCTGAAGGTGAAAATGTTCTAAGTCTGGAGAGGAAGACAAAATATCGTACGAGAAAGAAAAAAGCAGGAAAGAGCTGATGAAATTTGCAAGAGCTTGTAAACAAGCGAAGAGGACCCAAAACATTAGTGATGAAATGTCAGGCGAAATGTTGGCAATGGAGACAACACAAGATAAGAACCAAGGCCTAGGCCTCTATGCAATCTTGAGACATAGAATTTCAAGCTACATAATCACATCAGTTGCCCAAAAGGAAGTGCCAGCTGGTGTGCATTTCAGAAATGTGAAGGAAATAACTATCATCATAAAGATCCTCTAGCTAAAGCTTGCTGTGAAAATCGAGCCAATTTTTGATCGCCTTAGTGCCAGAAGTCTTCTGTTACCCTGTGTTGATGGATTCACACAGAATGCTGCTGAGAGCTATGACAATGTGCTTTGGAGTTTCTATCCTAAAGGGATATTTGTTGGTGCAGTGCCTTTAAACACTTGTGCTTCACTTTCAGTTGTCATTTATTCTGATGGATATTCATAACTGAAGTTGGTTCTAGATGAGCTCGGTTTTGATATTGGCAACTACACAAAGGAGCATTGCAAAAGAAAGATGACTTGAGACTATATCAGAGCAAAAGAAAAGTGTCTGTAGAAGAGAAAAGGATCAGAAAGGCAAAGAGAAAAAGGAGGCTGGAAGAGGAGGACAGTTTTTTAGAGCAAGGAGGGACAATATATGAAGCTGGCGGATTTTAACCAAAGTAAAACTTTAACAGCCATTTTCTCAAAAACACATTTTCGGCACAGTCCATTTGGCCCAGAAAATGCCAAAATCAGCAGGATTGACTTGGAGGGCTAGTTTTTTGCCTGTGAATAGATCAATAGATTTGCTATGCAACAGCAGAGAGTTTTTCCGAAATAGTTTCAAAACTTGCTATACATTTAGAATTAAAGATCATGTGATTGCGTAAAACTTTGGCATGTTTTTCAAAGGGAATTTTTGAGAAGGTTTTTAATGTTTTCTAACAAAACTCTCTGTTAGTGCATAGTACTAGCAAAGATCAACAAAATGACACCCAATTCATTAGAATGTCTGAATCTTAAACAAGTTATATCTTTTCCATCAGAAATGCATTTTTGGTCCATTGTTTGATCTGTTACCATGGCAACTGTAATTGAATCAACCTAATTAAACATGCTTTCCCATTTTTTCAAGTACCTTACAAATATATATAACAGAGGTCTTCATCTGAACATATTAAGATGACTTTCTCTTAATTACTACCTATACCCCCTTAAAAAGTCAGTGCAACTTTGTTTCCATAATGGTCCCTCCAGAGGTCTCTTTGAAAGAAAAGAATGTTCAAATGAAATGAAAAATAAAATAAAATGAATAAAAAATAGATAAATAAATAAAAAAAAATGAGATGAAATGAAATGTTACCTCGGAAGGTAATAAGAGAAATGCTGTATTTTCAAGATTGTTGATAGACTGTTTTGTTACCGCTTTTAGAATCCTAATAAAATATATAGGGACTAATTTCCTGAGTATGGAGGTCTTTAAAGAATTTGTCCTTGATCTTATGCTTGAAGCTGTTGACATTCTTCGCAGATCTTAGGTCTGAGTTTAGAGAGTTCCAGATTTTAGGTCCTAGGTAGGAGAGACCATTTTGTCCTTTGTTACTCTTTCGAAAAGGTTTATCAAGTTTGTTTTTAGATCTTCGAGTGACCCTGATCTGGCCAGCTGGTGAGAATATCTCGGACACATAGGATGGAGCTGAATTATCAAAAAATTTGAAAACCTTTGTAGCAGTGCATTGTTCAAATCTCTCTTTCGTGGGGAGCCAATTTATGTCTTTAAATTCTTTGATTCCTACATGCGCTCTATTATTCAAATTCAGGCAGAACCTGATACATTTATTTTGAGCTGTTTGAATCTTTTTGGTTAATCTTCCATTTAGCAATGGAAACCAGGCACTGCATGCATAGTCAAAATGGGGCTGGATCAGTGCATTTGCTAGTAACCTACGAAGAGAAAAATCAAGAAAGTTTTGCTTTCTATAAAGGAATCTTAGCCTGCCATTGATTTTACCCAGGGTCTTGGTAGCCATTGATTCACCAGACAGGTCCTCATCAAGAATACAGCCCAGGTATGTCACGGATGTGCATTGCTTAATCATGATGTCACCTCTTCTGATGTCTAGTTTCTTACTGTCGGTTCTTTTATTTTTTCTGCCAAAAAGTATAGACTTCATTTTTTTCTGCCAAAAAGTATAGAACCAGGTCTAAATATCTCAGTATCCCCTGACAATACCACATGTACCTGCTACTCTGGCAAGGCTAAAATGCTGAAGGGGCTTGGATAAAGATTTCATCAGTTTGCAAGACTTACATACAAGGTCTTATGAAGAAAATCTTTTTAGCAAATGCATCAAATGACCGATTTCGATGGGGAAAAGTTTAAGGTCTAAGTTAGACTCTTGGCTGCACGGAAAAATTTACTTCACGTCAATCGGATGGCTAAGTGCGGCGTCACAGTCCGCCAAACGCCCCACATTTTTTCTGACTCACCCGGTATGTAAGTGTATAACAGTAGGCTGGTAGCTTGTAACACATCTAAACACCCGACTGGAATTTTGCTGTGCGCACTAGAAGGGAAAAAAAACTTACCCATGCAATAGTAGAAAAACCAAAAGGATGGTAGTTTCAGATATATTTTACACAAACGACAGATTATGTGCATTCAGCAAAACATCCACTCTGGTCCACACTGAACACGACAGACTAACCTGCACTGCGTGAGACAATTTTAGGTGGAATTGGAAATTCGATAGAGTATTTACTATCCTCATATAACTTGTCAATCTTGTTTTTGAAAATGTTTAACGACTTTGATGTAATGATGTCATCAGAGAGACCATTCCAGTAGTCTGTTACATCAAGCTGAAAAACTGCTTTCTAATGGTAGTATTGAATCTCTGCTTCTTCAATTTTTGACTATTCCCCCTAGTACGTGATTCTTTTTCTAATGGTAATAAAGTATCACTGTTCACTGCATACATTTGGTTCTTGAATTTGAAGGTTTCAATGAGGTCACCTCTTAATCTCCTGTACTCTAAACTTGGAAGCTTAAGTGCTTTAAGTATATTGGCATATCCCATATCCTTCATGCCTGGCAGTAACTTTGTTGCTCTCCTCTGAACTCCCTCTAACAACTGCATATCTTTCTTGTAAAATGGTGACCACACACTGTTACAGTACTCCAGATGTGGCCTAACGACACTCTTGTACAACTGGATCAGCATATCCCCATCAAGATGCACAAATGATCTGCAAATTATTCCAAGTTTGCTATTGGCTTTGTTTACTGCTGTCTCTATTTTTTTTTGTTAAACTTTAACTGATTATCAATAAGTACACCAAGATCCTTTTCACAAGATGATTCTTCAACTTGTACTTGTTGATGATTCTCATTCATAAGGTACTGTTGGCATGGATTTTGTCTCCCAAAATGCATGACTTTGCATTTGCTGGCATCGAATCTTAACTACCAAGTTCTGGACCATTCTTCTAAATTTGTTAAATCTGTTTGTAGTTTCTCATTATCGCCCTTTCCTTCAATCTTTGAAAAAATCTTTGTATCATCTGCATACATTGCCACCAGATTATCAACACAATCTGGAATGTCATTGACATAACAAACAAACAGGACTGGGCCAAGAACACTACCTTGTCGAACCCCACTTAGTACAGGAGCCCATGAAGAAAATGAACCATTTACAACAACTCTTTGTCTCCTATTGGTTAAGAAATCAGCAATCCAGTTAAGGATATCACCCTTTATACCATATGACTCTAATTTACTAAGTAGCCTTGCATGTGGCACACTGTCAAATGCCTTGGCAAAGTCCAAATAGATAGCATCTAAAGCATAGCCATCATCCAGAATACTTGTCCAGTGGTCTAAGACCTCTAACAACTGTGTTGCACATGACCTTTTCTTGATAAATCCATGCTGACAACCATGAAGTATTTCTTTCATATGATCTAAGAAATTGGATGAATGAAGGAAAGGCATAAATTAGCAAATTTTCTGAAAGTTGATTGATGTTTGATCTTCTCACAAAATTTGTAAAGTTAGCAACAACAGGAAGTCATCAGAAACAGCCCAGTTGTTCATTTCATTTCATTTTATAATATTTATACAGGGTAAGTATTCAATACAAAAAGTGAAGTTGATTTACAAACTGCCCTGTTACAAAAGAAAATAAGCTATAAAAATTACAATTTCAAGATAAAAATTTGTATACAAAAGTAAAGTAAAAGGAGATGTGAGACAGTGCTCAGGATTTGTCATTTTTCAGTGACGATTTGAATTGGGTGAAAGTATTTGCCATCTTACGTTCTCTAGTTAGATCATTCCAAAGTTTAGCTCCTCTATAAGAGAAGCATTTTTGGCCACACGCAGTTCTTAGAAAAGGTACATCGAGGTCAGTGCTGGTATTACGAAGCTGTCTAGCGCTGGTTTCAGATAACCTTTGGAACAGTCCTGTAAGATACTCAGGTGCTTCATGGTTAATAGACCTATAGACCATTTTCAATGTTTCAGTTTCTATGAGATCGTTCACCGTTAGCCATCCCAACTGCTTGATGATGGGTAACGGAAATAAGGCTCAACCATACTTCTGTACATGGTCTGCAGTACGCTTAAAGGGAGATATTGTTTTGCATGGCGTATCATACCTAACACCCTTGAAATCTTTTTTATCATTTCGGCTATGTGAACATCCCAACTAAGGTATTGGTCCACATGTACCCCTAAGTATTTTGTGTGCTCTATCATCGAAATTTCCTCATCGCGAATGACAAGTGACGGTTTTATAGCTGATGTTCTTTGAATATCCTTAACCTTTTTCCGACTTCCAATCACAATGCTGTTTGTTTTAGCAACGTTAAGTGACAATTTATTTCCTGCAAGCCATGTGTTTAGACATTCTAGGTCCTCATTAACCTTTTCATTTATTGTGGAAATGCTATTTGAGGAGAAAGATAAACTGGTGTCATCGGCATACATATTAACTTGTGAGTGCTTAATAGATAGGGGAAGATCATTTATATAGATGATGAAAAGTAGGGGGCCTAAACATGATCCCTGCGGAACTCCACAAGTTACTTCTCCCAGGTCAGAAAGCTTCCCGTTTACCTTACAGCACTGCTTCTTACCTTACAGCACTGCTTCCTATTAGAAAGGTATGATTGAAACCAGCGTAGCTCTTTGCCTGCAACTCCATAAAGTTTTAGCTTGTTAATTAGGATTTCGTGGTTGACCGTGTCAAAAGCTTTCTTCAAGTCTATGAATGTGACCGAGGTATATGTACCGTTTTCGATATTCAAATACCAGTCGTTTGTACACTTTAATAGACATGTCAATACTGAGTGTAGCAATCTAAAGCTGGACTGTTGTGAATACAACAGACGACCTGACACGAGAAAATTATAATATTGGTCGTAAACAAGCTTCTCGAATAACCTAGAGATTACAGGCAAAACAGAGATTGGACGATAGTTTGATCTGTTATCGCTCTTACCATCCTTGTAAATAGGAGCAATCCTAGCAATTTTCCATTGATCGGGGAAAATTCCAGCCGACAATGACAAATTAAAGAGCTGACTCAATGGCTCGGCCAGGATGGATATTCCGGCCTTTAAGAAAAAGCTGGAAATTTCATCAAGGCCAAACCCGTTGGAGGTCTTAAATTTGTTCATTGCTAGCATCACTTGTTTGGATACCACAGGCGAAAAAATAAAGGTGGCGTTAGTAGGGTTGATGGTATATTCACCTTTCAGGAGACCGTTTTCTGTATCGGGGATATCTTTACATAATTCATTGCCGACATTACAAAAAAATTCATTCATTGAGTTAGCAATACCGACAGAATCAGTGACTGAACTTCCATCAACAGTCAGTGACGATATATTGGTAGTTTTAGACCTTTTATTGACGAGTTTATTGATCGTTGCCCAAGTCTCTTTCAAATTTCCTTCAGAAGCTTGAATCTTATTCGTAAAATAAGCTCTCTTAGCCTCCTTATTCAGCTTGGTCGCCTTATTCCGTAACTGCCGGTATGCGGACATTAAGATCTCTGATTTATTTTTGACTGCAGCGATTTTGATCTTGTCACGCGTATTAAACAGATGTTTGAGCTCAGAAGATAGCCAAGGAGAATATTTATCGGACACTCGTTTTTCAACCAAAGGCGCATACTTTTCTATTACAGTAGAAAGCGCACTTGTGAAATTATGTATGATTTCTCGTACATCAGAAAAATATCTTAATATAGACTGCCAATCAACAGATCTTAATTCTGATAAGAAGGCCTCTTCGCTAAAATTGTTCATTTGCCTCGTTCGGATGAACTTGTGTTGACGTTTGACACCACCTTGGAACTTCCTAACTGCATATACAAGGTAATGATCACTGAGTGTAATTTTCAGTACACCAGATTCCACAATGTTATCGGTATTACTAACTGCAATGTGATCAATCAAGGTTGACGACTGAACGGTTACTCTAGTAGGCTCTTTAATCAACTGTTTTAGACCATATGTGGCATAAATGTCCTTAATAGACTTAACGTGACATGGACTGTTTGCATCACTGAGATCACAATTTGTGTCGCCGAGTAAAATAACCTCCTTCCCCTCATGTTCCAAAAAGAGTAGGACATTCTCAAGCTTTTCAAATGTATCTTTGTTATCACTGGGAGGCCTATACCACAGAAGAATAATGTAAGGCCTTGCCTTAGGGGATGTTATTTCAACACATAACATTTCTAAATCGGATACTGGTACATCATGTCTAACTTCGCACTTTAGGGTATCTTTACAGTAAAAAGCAACTCCTCCACCGTGACGGTTTCGATCATTTCTGCCAAATTTGTACCCATTGATTTTTAAGCTTTCACACTGAATATCGCTACTGATTTTGGTTTCATTGAGGGCAAGGAAGTGAATACCACGATCTACCATAGTAGCCTCTAATTCATCTAAATGAGGGATTAAACTATTTACGTTCAGTGATGCAATGACTATTCCCTTTCGAAAACCGAGTACATGTCTTGGAGAGTCAGCAGTGCTATTTGAATGTTCTCCACATGTGTCTGTTGTATTTTCAGGAAGTCAAATATCATGTATGAAATGCTTAAGATTGTTAGCCAAATACGATGTACCCTTTCTATTTAGGTGCAATTTCTTGATCCCCAAACATGATTCGTCAATATTGCTGTTGTCGATTGATCTCAAATTGTTCCTTGAGCATATATCCTTTAAAACCTTGTTGCATGATGCTATTTTCTTGTCTACACCAGGTTGATCAAATCGTCTTGTACACAGCGAAACTGCAATATCCGTGTTAGGGGCTTTTTTACGTAAATGATCAATGGCCTTTTGCATGTGTTCCTCCGTATTAACTTCATTTGTGATGTCGTTCGTTCCAAAGTGGAAGAGTACCAAATCAGGCTGCTTTCTGGCAATTGGTTTTACATGGTCGACCAAATCCTTCGTAGTATCACCTGGGCATCTGCGTATTCTGATGTTGTGTTTCGTGGAAAGTCCTTTTTCTTGGATTCCGTTGACAATGGAATCACCAACAAGAAAGATTCTTTTCTTGGTATTATCATTGGCTGCTTTTCGTGCTGTATTGCTACGCTTTCCATCCTCATTACTACGGGCAGCTTGTTCACACTGCACTTCGTTCTCGACCTGTTTTTGTTGACCAGTTTTGACGGTTTGTTGATCCCGACTTGTATCGGTATTTTTGCTGCTCTCATTGTTTTTGTTGGCCTTCGGATTGTTCTTTTTCTTAGAGGCTTTTGTTTGGACACCTTCTTTTGAAGTCAAATCAATAGGCTGTACAAAGTCATTGGCGGTGCTAGTGCTCTTGGGACCTGGCGACTTTTCTTTTTTATTTCGAGTAGGTGTCACATCGAACTTTGGGGTCTCCATTAGTTTTTCAATGATCTTTTGTTTCTGGTCTAACTGATTCTCTAGGGAGAGAATCCTGTCTTCCAGGTTCTTAATCAACATTCTCTCATAATCTGGGGGGGGACCTGGGGGGCTGAGGGCTCAGTGATCTTCCTGCGTCCGATATTGAGCGACTTGATATCTGCGCTTTCAATGAGAGAACTTCGCCATGAATAAACTTTTTAAACTCAATAATATCGTCAGCAAGTGGGCACTGATCACCAGTCTCAAATGGCGTACGCCTGGGGGTCAATGGCGGTTCTCGATGATGACATTGTGAAGTGGGCCTATCTCCTAATTCCAGATCTTTGATTCGGAGCTTTAATTCAGTATTTTCCTGCCATAAGACCTGGGTTCTTTGACGCTCTTTGTTAAGTAGGTCATATGCCATGTTGGATGAAACTGAAACAGTTTCCGTCGATGACGTTGGAGGGCAAGACTGCGACGCTGAGCTAATGGGCTCTTGGGTCTCTAAATCTAAGGCGTTAGAAAATTTCATCGGTGAGACCTTATTTGGTGAAACAAAATCACTTCCTTCTGATTCAGAATCCTGACCATCTACTTCATCAGACACATAAAATGACTCTCTACCGCCATACATTTTAACCACAATCTTTCCAGAAGCTTTCATCTCATTAACTGCTGTCGACAGGATGCTGTCAGGTAGGCCTAGCCGTGTCGTGAGTGCTTTGGCAATCGAGAGTGAATCTGCACGTTTATTGTTTTTCTTCAGCTTGTTTATTGCATCTTTGATGCTTCTTTCGATTTCTGGAAGGTTGTTATTAGATTTCATTCCAAGCTCAACGGATGGAAGCTTGCCATTCGTCTGTTCGAGAGTTTCCTCGTTCAGGTTGTGCGTAGCTGCGGCCGCCATTGCCAAAAAGTCACTTGTGGTATTTCTGGATGTCCTGAGCTTGACAGACGATTCATTCTAATTACTAGCCATGTTGAAATGATTCAGGAACGCATTATTCCTTTAAGTGGCCTTGTGAAATGAAGTTTTCATTGGGTTTTTCAAATGCAGCCATCAAGAGCATTTGCTTTACTATTATAAACTTAGATAGCTTCCTATGAGATTAAACTATCAGGAATTACATTTTGAGGTCAAGATGAAATGGATTAATTACTTATCAATACTGTTGTTTTACTTCAATAGGTAATAATAATGAATTAAAGTTCAAGGCAGGCATGTCTTGTGTGCCCTTACATGGAGGGGAGCAATCAGTTGTTCCCCTTGCCAATCTGAGGCAAGCGTGGAGGCACATGCAGGCAATCCCCTGCCTTAAACAGCTAGATCTTCAGCTACTGTATAAAGACAGACATAGTACTCTAAGTCATGCCCTGGAAAGATACATCAAAGGACTTTCAAAGTGGACTAACCTGATGTCATTTTGAATTTTACGATAGGAAACTGTCTCCATTTTCCATTTGCCAATCGGCCTTCAGCCATTGCTCGTAAAGCATTTACTCCTGTTGGTCAAAATAGTTTATCTTCTTTTATCCAAGAGCTTGGCACTGTCCCTTCTTCATCACGCTTCCCTTCACGCCATACAACTCTTGACCATTCCATTCTGCAAACAATGAGTGCAAGTTAGTATGTATCTATATTTAGAAGTAGGTAAAACATTGGTCAAAAGTATGCAAAATGTTTTGTTTGTTTGAAGTCACTGCATCAGGCCTTCAGTTGCCGCAGTAGGGTTGATTGTAGGTTGTGTAATGGTCGGCATCATGTATCCATTTGTGATAAGGATGATAAGGATGGGAAAGCAGATAAGGTTAAGCCCAGTGCACCTGCGCAGCCCATTCCACCCACTGAACCCCCTACACCTACCCGAAATCCCACAGCGTCATCCTGGGTGGGAAGTACTGGCTCTGGGGGGATGTGGCCCTGCAGACAGCCTCAGCAAATGTGAATGGAGAGAGAGTAAGAATTTTGGATGACCCTAGTAGCCATAAGTTCTTTGTAACAGCTGAAGCGGTCAATAAATTAGGGTTGAGAGTGAGGAGAGAAGAAAGATTAGGACTTAAGCCAATTGGGAGTGTGAGCGCCAAGTTTGAGGTAAAAGATGTGGTGAGTGCACCGATAGTGTCTTGTGATTGAAAGAGAAGAATAGACATTAAATGTTTTGTTGTTGATAACATCTCCCACATTAAGAATGTACACCCAGGAGTAGTTAAGAGATCTTTCAATTACTTGCATGAGATATGGTTCTCAGAATTTTCTAGGCTGGAATCATTGAAAATTGATGTCTTGGTTGGCTCAGATTGGTTATGGAGTTTTATGGAGGGCGAAATCAAATGAGGGGGCCTGGTTAACCTGTGGCAATAAAGACAGCAATGGGGTGGGTACTGTCAGGCCAACTAGAAGGTACGAGTTCAAATTCTAATGAAGTTAGTGTCAACTTTGTTCCAGAAACATCAAGCTTGCTTTTGAAAGCTGATAAAGTGGCTTTGAAAGAGAAGGTACAGAAAGTGTGGGACCTAGACACACTAGGTATTCGTGAAGAAAATGAAGTTCATGAGAATTTGCTGGACAATATTACATTCACTGGTGAACGTTACTCAGTTGGTTTACCATGGAAAGCAGGTAATAAAACATTACCTACAAATTTTGACTATGCTCTTGCCAAATTTAAAAGTCTTTTCAGGAAACTTCAGAAAGACCCTTCTACCCTTAAAAGGTATGATGATATTATCAAAGAACAGGTAAGATTGGGTATTGTTGAACAGCTATCAGGACTTGAGACTGCAGAAAAAACACATTATCTTCCTCATATGGCAGTGGTAAGAGAGGAAGCGGAAACGACAAAGGTAAGGATTGTGTATGATGCGTTAGTAAAGACAAGAAATATGGCACTTCATTGCATGATTGTTTGCATGTTGGACCTCCACTTTCACCCCTTATTTTAGACATTTTGCTTCGTTTTCCAGAGAACAAGATAGCACTAGTGGGTGATATTGAGAAAGCTTTTTTAAACATTGAGGTAGATCCGGCCGACAGAGACTGTTTAAGGCTTTTATGGGTAGATGACATCGCTGGGGATGAACCTTAGGTCTGTGTGATGAAATTTTGGCGCGCTGTTTTTGGCGTCTGCTCGCCTCCTTTTCAGCTCAATGCCCTTTTGCGACACCATATTGGTAAGTATCAAGATCTTGAGCCAGAATTTGTAATAAAATTGCCTGAAGGTTTTTACGTTGATGACTTAGTTACAGGTGCGAAGAGTGTCGAAGAGGTTAAGATCTCTGTATTTGCATGCAAAAGAAAGAATGCAGAGTGGAGGGTTTAGGCTCCGAAAATGGAAAAGCAGTGACCAAGCCCTAGGAGATGAGATTAAGAGTGAGGAAAGAAAGTTGGAAAGCGCTGCAGAAGATGCCACATATTCAAAGGAAAGCCTAGGAGGCACAGTTGAAGGTAAGAAAACCAAAGTTTTGGGAGTGATTTGGGACAATGTGAGTGACAGTTAGAATTCGACTTTGCCAAAATGTGCCAGAATCCCGGCGGGTGCAGTTCTGTGTCAAAAGTGACACCACCCGTGTCCATAAAATCACTGAGAAAGGGTATAAAACTAGCAAAAAGCTAGGACCTAGGATTTAGAAAAAAGGGTATGTTTTTCAAAGGTAGTCAGTGAATTTAAGAAATAGGGGTAAATTTTTCTATTTCACTGATCACAAAAATGCAATATGATAAAATCACAAAGAGTGTATAATGTAGAATAATGTATCAAACAGTTTGTCTTCAAGCAAGGTCAAAATGGTCTTGATTGTAGCATGAGAACTGATTGTCTGTGCAGCAAATGTCAAATGACAATGACAGTTGTGTGTCTAGAGGTTGTACAGTGAGTGGCCTACATTCTTCGAGGCATTTCATGTTAAAAGCAGAAGGTTGTCTAGTTTTGTGTATCATCAGTCATCTTTAGTGGGTAATGTTCATTTTGAATTCATATTTTGAAAGTCATCAGCTGCATGGAAAGAAAATTGAAGTCAATCAAACTGGGGATGAAATGAAAGATCTTTCTTTTTTGGATATTTTGCTTCGTAAACTTTAATGTCAACCTCTTTGCGGCCAAAGAACAAAACCAAGTGCTTTCTTTGTTTGTAAGTAGGGTAGGCCTTGCAAACTCATCTTCCTTTGAATCTTCTACCATATCTAAATACTTTTATCGTCCCTCATTCGTCAATTTGAACTCAACATGCAACAATATGCTCTGTAAAAAATATAAGGCAAAGAGCAGAGACCTCCTTACTTTCATTCACAACACTTGTCTCTTCTTTATCCACTAAAGTTAATCTTCATTCTTGCATTGTATCTCTGTTCTGTGTTGCAGGTTATGTTCGGTTGTGTTGATATCTCATTTCTGTAGGCTGTGGCCGCCATTTATGATCTCGAGTCCAATCATGATGTCCAATCCAAAAATGGAATGGAGGCTGGGTCTCATTTGCATTCAGTATTTCATTCATTCGGCATCGGCATTCGGTCATTCGGGTTGTTTTTCTTCCGTCTTATTTGTTTTCATACTTATGCATTCTTTTGCCTTGGGTCCTTCTGCGGCATCTTTCTAGGATTACTCAGATTCTGCATTCCGTGTTCATATGGTGTACACGTAAAGCAAGATGCATCTTTAGTACCTCGTAAAATACGTCTTCTGACAACCCACCATTGTCCTCTTAGGAAATTTATCTTTCCAGTAGTACCGACAATGTATTGCAATAACTCTCTAGCCAGGGCCGTCGCGATAGGGGGGTGTAGGGGGTGTGACACCTCCCCTGGAAAAGTGAGTTGCCGGCAAATCAAGCTTGAGGCCCCGGGGGGGGGGCACTTGGTCCTAATATGTACGGGTGTGTGCCTTTGAGGTGCTGTGATTTTTACCCTGTCTGGGAGCATTTTCCTCAATTTAAATACCCCCGTCTGGGAGCAAATGGCAAAAACTCACACCTTGACTGGGAGCAAAGGATCAAGAAAATACACTGTAGTCCTGTCTGGGAGCAAAAATTTGAAAAGAGTATACCCTTTTGGGAGCATTTTTGCAGAAAACGATACCCGGCTTGGGAGCAAGAATGGTGAAAACTATACCCTGTCCAGCGGCACATACCCGGTACCAAAAACATCGAAGTGCCCCCCCGGGCTTGAGGCATAGCATTATCGGCAAATTTCTGTCCAAAAGTGAAAAGCCCCAATTCAGCTATTGTATTCTTTTGAGTATTGACGCATTAAAGAGCTGACGCATTATTGTCGCTTAAGAGCCGACACATTAGTCACTAACGTGTCGGCGCTAAAGCCGACACATTAGTCACTAATGTGTCGGCATTAGTATTGACGCTAAAGAGCCGACGCATTATTGTCGCTTAAGAGCCGACACATTAGTCACGTATTGCTCAAAAAATGTATAAACTAGATACTGTCATTTTGGAGGCTTATCGTTTTGATGCCAGTCATCGTAAAAGATTTCGTGTTCGAAAGAGACAAGTTTTCTCTCTGTGTTTATCTACCGCTCGCTGTTTTACCATTGCCAGCCTTGTGCTTTGTGCTCGTGCGGTTTATGGTCAAAAAGGATGTCCAACAAGGATTGTCGAGGCGTAAAGAGGGGAAAGTGCCAAAATTGCGATATATGTGAAAGGTTTCTGGCAGAGAAGGGCACATTTATGTGTGCTTACTGTGGATGTCCCCCTGCAAAACATGAGACTGAAGAGGCCAATGTTGATGAACAGTCAAAGCTGCAACTAAGACCTGGAACAGGAGCTCAAGCAACGAAGGTATGAGTTGATTCAAGTCATAAATTATTGAGTGCTTAAGTGCACTTTTGTTCATAATTACCGACCAAAATCCGACACCCCTCCAACCAGGTATCATGTATCCCCAAGAACTTTTATTCTCCCTCGGCTAACAGAAGTAACAATTTCTGAATCTCTCAAAGTTACAGTTACCAATTTTTGCGCATGCACGCATAGTTTCTGCCATGCCCTTTCAGTTCCTGTTAGAATTCATAAATACGCTGAATGGTTTATATTTGTTAAGCCATTTGCTTGGTAACAACTAAATTCTGCAATTTATTGAAAGGGTAAATCTTTTCTTCTAGTGATCATTGCAAATACAGTTATCGTACGTGAGGCAACTGGCTGTCCTACTCCTGGTAACATCGACAATGAAGTAAATGTAGTGAAAGATAAATCTTGCTATTTAGGGGAGTCTTCGTCTTCCAGCATTAATCGTAGTAGTGACATGAAGTACTACACGGAAACCCTTGCCAAAATTCACGAGGCCAAGCTTGTACCAAAAAATGTTTTGGAGCTAAAACTGGGAAGTAGTGGAAAGATACAAGTCATATGCAAAGCATGCTCAAAAGGCAAGAAAGAGAGGTTAATTGAGCCAGGTCCAACCGCCAAGGCTATGTCCAATGTAAAGGCCCATTTAAAAACCACAAGTCACATAAAAAATGTTGAAATTCATAAATCTAATTTTCAAAAGCAGGAGGCCAAAAAGACCAGCGAAGAAAGTAAAGAAACGTCTGAGTTGCGATTTAAGGAAGTGGAGAAAAGGTTCCCTGGAGGATTTGAATTACTTAGAGTTGGTGCTTCGAATGGAAAATGCCGTTGCAAGAGTTGCAATCAGCTTATAACTTTGATGCCAGAGCGCAGATGTTACATCAGCAACGTCGAAGCACACAAGAAGTCCTGTGACACAACAACAAAACAAAAACAGAGCAGTATAGAGAGCTTTGTTCTACCTTCCAAAAAGCCAAAGACTCAATGACTAGCGACAGAGAAAATGCCAAGCCATGCTTAGGATTTCACCGCAAAGTTATTTCAATTAATGACAAAGAATATCAGCTGAATAAAATCACTGAAACTTATAATGAAGGGAGCAATGCAGGTCAAATATCTTGGTATTCAGTCCCAAGATTCATCGGTGATGTTGATGGTAATAAAGTAAAAGGGACGATCAGAAGTGCAAAGTGTGCAATGATCTTATATGATTCCGAGAAAACAATATGTTCTTTCTGCGAAGATCTTCCTAAAAATCAATCTTTTGTTAAGAGGATACATAGGGCAAATGAAGCATCCCAAGAAAATGACGTGAAATCCTTATCTGGAAGAAACAACAGATTTCTTAGTGATAAAATCAGGCTTCAAAAGCTTGCAAATTATCGAAAAGTTTGTGAAAGTCAACGACTGAAAATGTACAACCTATGTAAAACAATTGCAAGGCTTCGATCTTCAAGAAAAACTCTTCTTGACAGAATTGGTGAAAACACAAATTGTGGAGACGTCTCAGCGATCATTAATGATTTGAATTCGGCATATGAAAAAGGCCTCCTCTCTGGAAAATCAAAAGTACTGCAATTCATCAGCAATATTGTTAAAAATTTTCAAAGAAAGTCACCACGTTACAACAGCTTCACTAAACAAATCTATAGTTGCCTTCGAATTATTGGCGGACCCAGAGCAGCGCGATTTATGTCGAAAAATTTAGGTGGACCATCTGACGACACCCAGAGAAGAACTAAACGCAAGTTTCATTTCAACTACCATCCAGAGAAACTTTCTGATAGGGTGTTCCAGAACCTTGCTCGTATGTACGGAAATATTAAAAGGGAGAAGAAGATCATTGGCAATGTCCTTGTCGAAACTGCCGAAGGTGAAACTGTCATAATCGGAAAAGTAGAGTGGGATTCAAAAACTGACCAAGGATGGGGATGGTGTGGCAGAAATGGGGACAACCATGTTTGCCAGGAGGGTTTTGTGCATGTTGTAGGAGCTGATGATGATGCCTATCAGAACTTGACCGATGCCTTTAAGAACAATTGTGTTGCTGGGTATGCCAGAGCTATCTTGATCAACCCAATTCACAAAGATTTGCCTCCACTTATTGCCCTGCTCCAAGCGGTTTGTAATAAGTTCGACCACCACTTCGTCCATAAGCAGTGGAGAGAAATACAAAGACTGTACGATCGTCATTTGTTGCATGTGCTCGGTCCTCTAGTTGGGCATGCATCCGACGGTGACTCAAGAAGGTGACCTTCAGCTTTTTCCGCGGGCTCTCCATGTCCTCTACCGCTTCCAATAATTCCTCTTCATCTCGTCTATCCCTCTGCTCCCTTTCCAATGCTCTCACCCTTTCCACGACTCTTTCAAATCTATGTTTTACTGTGAACATCCCTTGCTGCACTCGAGTAATAGATCTCCTCACGTCGGCTGTTAAATGTTTTCGTCCCCTTTCCAGATCATGCGCAACATGATATGAAAACATCGCTGCCTCGATGTGTGTATTAATGTCCCTCAGCCCATCCTGCATTTGCATTACAGCTGCGTTCACGATTTTAACTGTTTCGTTTATATCACTCATTCTAAAATAAAAAAGCACCGTCAATCTCCCATCACAATCGCCATCAATGACATCACCGTACCGGCGGACCCACAAAACAGTTACCAATTTTGAACACTTGTAGCATACACAATACTGGATGCATTGAAATGAATTAATATTTGCCTGAAAACCAGGAGATCAAACTATCTTTGTCACTTTCCTAGCCCTCCTACAAACACTTCAAATATGGGTAAATTCAACTCTCCAAAAGTTTTGTGGCTTCAAAATGACTCAAAAACGACTAAATACTTGATTAAATCATTTAGCACTCCGTGCACAAAACAAAAAACAAAATGGATTTCCCCTTGCTTGAAAAGATCTCCTCTCCACAGTTATTGCCAAAGCATTGGAAACCTTCACTATCTCTTCATCAATCTATGTCTTATAATTCTTGAGATAAGTGAAGCCCCCCCCCCCCCTGTGTTTCCTTCTGTATCAGGAGCCTTAAGAAGCATTTTAGGCCCTTTCTCACTCATTTCGCAAACATGACATTTTATTAAGCTCAATTTACCTATATTCCAAGTGCTCGTGAACAAGCAAACAAAAACCACAAAAAACGCTCCCATGATGTCATACCCTTTCACCAGAATTTCATCAAATATAAATCATTTTCTCTCCTTCAAGTTAATTTGCATCAAAAGAAGCATAATCATAACTTCCACTTCCTTTCCACGTTTATACATCCTACTCTACAACTTCAACTGTGAAACCAAATGCCAACGGGTGTTGTGACGTCTCTTTAACTACCAATCCTACTGATATGTTTCCACAAACCTTACTGGTCTTCACAGTCTTCAACGAGTTGCTCTGAAACAATATCTTTCCAACGTTGTTCTCAACAATCAATGCTATTTGTCAATCTCAGACCAAATGATTAACACTTTTTTCATCAAACATAGCCATTCACATCTCAACGTTTTAAAAGCTTCCCCTTTTTATACCTTTTTCACAATCCTCCGATATACATTTACTATCTGAAATCTGCATCCAACATCCTAATCATTATCATCACTTTCCGCATTACAACTACCATCAGTTAACTGTTAAAGCACTATTTCACATCAATTCCCTCATAACAAGATCGTTAACTTCCCTAATGATTCGGTTTTCTGCCCAAGATATCTTATATCGTAAACCCACACATTTCAAGTTGCACAAAAACTCCCAACTTTCTTCCCGTCTTCTAATTTCAACAATCCCAAGAAACACATTCCCAAGCCAACTCAAAATCCCTCAGAATATCATTCCACTATTTTAACTGATTTTAACCCTATCACGCCTAGGGTATTTCATGCTCTAGGAAGCCTAGGGGGGGCTGATTCGCCCCCCCCCCCAATTCATTTCTGTTCTGGACGACCTAGAGCCTTGAAACTTCTCATGTGCATAGAACAACTTATGATGAACCCAAAAATGAAATCTATTTTTAGATATGTCATGTGACCTTTCCATGACGTCACATTATTCAATTTTCAAAGTCAATAGGGTTCAGTACTAAAAATTTTCTATCGTTGATTGTGAGAAAACAAAAAGCATCAAGGACATCAATCCAATTTCACTGTATTCTATGTCTAAATAGTATTTGGTCTGTGAAGAAAAATTAACAAAAAGTGATGACATCATCACACAGGAATGCAAAGAATGTGCGCATGCGTAGTGCCAGAATCCGCAAAACCATATGTTCACATTAAAAATTAGCTAATTTGTTGGATAGAGCATCAAAAGTTGTATGCATTCCTATCTTTACATCATTTTATCACATTAGCTGTAGATTTTATTAGGAATTATTCAAAATTTTACACATACATCTCTTGAAAACTGGTCACGTTTACCCCCTGGAATGAATTTGATTTTTTCAAAAAATCCATTTTACATCGTAACAAGGATAAAAACTAAACGTCAGAAAGTTTCAGCGTTGTAAGTGCAGTTGGTAAAAATCTACAGACAAAAAACCGCTAGGGGGGCTGATTCAGCCCCCCCTAGGCTTAATAGGGTTAACCAAATTGTATGATTTGTTATGCAGGAAAATGTTCACTCTCATTTCAAAGTTTATAAATATCACAAAGAAACTGACACCTATTTGCTAGGAACTCAAATCCCCCTCCCCCCTCATTTTCCTCTGACGTTCAACCAGTAAAAAGACTCGAAAGCCACGCTACCACAGGTAGCAACTTCCCCTATCACTCCACCTACATCTCCATAACTTCCAAATCTTTAAAATTGTGGACGTGAAATTCAATGACCTACTTCCTTACACTGAATGCCTTCACACAAACTTTAGGCGTTTGCAATAATCCTACCGTTGGACTTTTGCAAAATCTTTAATACTTCCACGATTGGAATGTCTTTCTCCTTTATCAACAATTCAAGGAAAATTTCCAAAAAACTTCTAACTACCATAATTTCTAAACTGTTTGACGCAACATGAAACGATTTCCTGCAAAACCATGGTTTATGGATATCTACATCATGATTTCCCCTCTAAATTCTCTCACTTTAGTCCTTTATGATTTAAAAATTTGATGACATCACAATCTGACGTCCTGAAATACAACTGAGCTGTAAATTGAGAAATATTCACGACTTCTGAAAAGTCCAACGGTAGAATTTTTGATACGTTGCTTAATTTTCGTTTCAGCTATTCAGTTACAAGAATCATGTCATAGACTGTTACACCCACCATTTGATTCCAATTTAATGATTTGGCACCTTTCCTTCCTACCTCCACAATATGCTGTACAAAACATATGTCCGAATACTTTGCATTACTTATAAGTATCTCAGTTATTGAAATAGATATTTTCTTAACTTGCATTCTCCCACCATTGGAGTGTCTTAGATTTTGGTGATAAGAAACTCTTATAGAAGCAGTTTCAGCTTCTTAACTTTTTGTGAACTGGGCCTGTTGTTTCTTATGAGCTGTTTGGTAAGAAAAATGATTAAATTAGGTTTAAACGCCTAAAGTGAAAGTTTTTCCCTTCAAACTGCCAGATTGATTAGTCAGATTTTCTCACGAGTTCAATGGCATTCTTCACATAGCAACAAAATAAAGGTTGTGAAGCCTTTCAAAGGTGCTTTACGTGAGATACTTTACGATGCTTACCTCCACTCATTTTCACTGCCCTCTAAAAATGCATGTTGCTTCCTGAATACATTCTAACAATTGAAACCTCAACAAGATACTTCAAAAGAAACAATACGATTGTGTTTTTCTCTTCCACAAATATAACGTCACCAATGACTTTATTTACATCATATTCCCCTGATATATCTTACGTTTACTCTTGCTCCACACGATCCCTCAATTAGCCCCCTCTCCAGTTTCCCTGCCTATTTTCTGGTCAAGTTCTCAACTCTCCACAAATCGTTACTCGCTCAACTGTCTTCTTACTAATAAAGAGCATACTCATAATGTCACTCCTTCCATAGATTTTGCTGAAAACTTCAACTTTTCAAAGTTCATAACTTGACAACAACATGGTCTTTCTGTAAAATTTACCATCTCTTCTTTACAATGATGGCAATCAAGCCTTTTTTATAACAAGCTACGAACAAAAACCTACCTGCGCCCATTTCCCTAATTTTCCACCGGCAAAGCAAACAAAATAGAAACTCCATACAATACACAACAATTATAATGCAATAAGATACAAATTCTTATTCCCACAGAATGACACGTCCTGTCAGCCAATTATCAACCCTTTATTTCTACGTCATTCTAACGTATTGAGCCTAACCCCAGCCTGTGAAATCTCTAAAATAACAACTCTAAAATTCCACATTCCACTTGCGGTTAACGCGAATAAACGGACTTAAAACATACTAGCACTGCACTATTGAATGACCAGATACCTATCCATAAACTAACAATTCTTGAACAACAACGCAGCTTCCTAAATGTCACAAATTTTTCGTTACATTCATGGTACAATATCAATTATTGCTGCAGAGAAAACACAGCTGAAATGCCTAGAGGACGACCTACATTAACTGGCCGCAGACAACAACGACAACAACGACAGCGAGATGTACTTAGAAGACAACTACCAGAACAACAACACCAACCTCCACAAACGCTGCCAATTTGGGAGCAATGAGTTATTGGAGATGCCCTGTTTTATGCAGCAATAATTCAACGTGGCATGACTCGAAACCACAATGAAACGGAGCAAGAATATATGCAAAGAATGACACGACTCGACCAAAGAGCATTGCAACTTGGAAGAGTCGGAACCATCTCACAGCAAGGATTACAAATGGCAGCAGCAAATATTCCCGAGGCACGCAGAATTCCCATTGAGACTGCTGAAGAACATTTGCACAGATTAATGGCTGTAGCAGAGAGAGCAGTTGCCACAGAAGCCCCACAAATTCCTAACCTCCAGCAATATAGACTTTTTGTTCGACAATTGCAGCAACAACATGAACCTCACATTGCTGCAGCAACCCGTTCACACCATCTTCAACATGAAATGCCCACTGTAAACGTCACCAGAGGAGAAAGAATCGTACCGGAAACAGAACAACACCATCCTACAAGAGCTGCTGCAAGAACACCACGCGAACAGCCTCAACAACATGAAATTCGCCGTGCTGCAGATGCACACCGCGTGACCCACAGAAGACACCAACTAGCAAACGAAGACACAGATCAACCAGTTGCTGCAATCATGCAGGATGAATTACAGCAACGACGACATCAGCAAAGACAACAACGCCAACAAAGGATCGATGCCCGAGCACAAAGGCAACAGCAACAAACGCAACAAAGGTCAGAGCAACAAACAACTCAACGAAGACATCCGCGTGGTGATTATCAACAACAAAGCAGAACGGCACCAACAGCTTTCCAACGGCAGCCCACTCCAGAATATCCCCATGCCATTCAGCTACCACAACAACACTATCCGGGAATAATGGATGGAAGGTGCCCACACTGTGGCGCAAAATTTTTCCAACAAGAAAAGACTACTAGACATCACTACACAAAATGCTGTCGCCAAGGAAAAGTGCGCCTGCCACCTATAGCTGAACCATCACTGACCATCAGGCAGTTGTTCTCAGGAGACTCTCCCGATTCTGTTCACTTCCATCAGCATATACGGAATTATAACGCTGCACTAGCAATGGCATCTTGGAACGCTCCAATTGTGCAACACCCTGGACAAGGACCAAAAGTAGTTACTATTCACGGTCAAGCTTATCACTTAACGAGTCCCCCAGATCCACCACCAGGTCAACCAAGGACATTTGCCCAACTGTACGTTCTGAATTCTCGACAAGGAATTCGCCAACGCCTTCGACTCCCTGAAAATTCCCACCTCCGCGCCAATGTTGTTGAATGTCTCCACGATGAACTGATGAGAGTCAATCCCTATGTTCACGATTTCCAGTATATGGGTGAACTAATGCGCCAACAACAAGCAGAAGCAGCTGCACGCAATGAAATACCGCAACCCGTCAGGATGATCATTCCACAAAGAAGAGAAACCGATCGTCGATATGATGAACCAAGTGCCACTGAAATTGCAGCTGTTTTTGTAGGAGAAGAAGGTGGACCTCCCAATCCAACACAAAGAGACATCCATATTTATCTCAGAGAGAACAGAGACACCGTTACTATAAATGCTATTTCACCTCATGCAGATCCAATGACCTATCCTATCCTATTCCCCTATGGAGATAGCGGCTGGCATCCAGACATTCGGGAAATAGATGCAGATGGTAATCCAAACCGGAATACGCGAGTTAGCATGGCCCAATTTTACGCATATCGCTTTGCAGACAGAGACACTTTTTCAACTATACTTCGCGGTGGCCTCCTATTTCAGCAACTTCTGGTGGATGCGGCTGCAAAAATAGAAGGAGAGAAATGCCACTGGGTCCGAACTCATCAAGATCACCTGCGTGTTAATGCCTACCAAGGGCTAATGGATCATGTGCGAAATAGAGCAGAACTACAAAATGTTGGTGTTGGACGAGTGGTTATTCTGCCAGCTACGTTTACTGGAAGCCAGCGCAATATGCACCAAAACTATCAAGATAGCATGGCGATTGTACAAGGGGAAGGAAAGCCAGATATGTTTATCACCATAACTGTCAATCCCAAATCACCAGAGATTACTGAACATCTACTACCCCACCAAACAGCTAATGACAGACCAGACATTGTATGCAGAGTCTTCCTATTGAAAGTGAAAGCTCTAAAGGAAGATTTGTTTGACAACCAACTCTTTGGACGTGTAATTGCTTATGTGGATACAATTGAATTCCAGAAAAGAGGTCTACCACACATGCATCTTCTCATATTTCTCGCACAACAAGATAAGCCAAGAACACCACAAGATATCGATAGATTAGTTTCTGCTGAAATCCCTGATCCACAAGAGCAGCCTGAATTGTATCAAAAGGTAAGAAAACATATGATACATGGTCCATGCGGTGAAATGAATCCAAACTGTATTTGTATGCAAGATGGTCATTGCAAGAAGAACTTTCCAAAGCCACTAAATGTTGGAGAAATGCAGTACGACGTTGACGGTTTCCCACTCTATCGTCGAAGAAACAGGTTTATCACTAATGTCCGTGGTCACGATGTCAATGACTCTTTTGTAGTACCCTATAATCCGACACTGCTACAAAAATATGACTGTCACATCAATGTAGAAATCTGCAGCAGCATCAAGAGTGTGAAGTATATCTTCAAGTATATCCACAAAGGATACGATTGCGCACATCTGGAGATTCGAGAGGGCCTACTACACCATGATGAAATTCTTGAGTATCTTAATGCACGATATCTTGGCCCACATGAAGCATGCTTCAAGATACATGGACATACATTGCATCATATGAGCCACTCTGTCGAACGTCTTGCAGTCCACTTGCCCCTACAGCAAAACGTTTATTTCCGTGAAGGCCAAGAGGAAAGAGCATTGCAGATAAACCAAAACACTACTTTAACTGCTTGGTTTGACCTCAATAACAGAGATCCAGAAGCTAGAGAACACTTATATCATGAGATCCCAGAGCACTACACCTTCAACAACCGAACCAAGACATGGAAAAAGAGACAAAGACCTGCCAAAACCTACTCACGCATGTACCAAGTCCAACCATCCCAACCAGAAAAGTTCTCCCTGCGCATGCTGCTACTGCATTGCCCGGGAGCGTTATCCTTCCAAGATCTTAGAACTGTTGAAGATCACGAATACCCCACATTCCAGGATGCAGCAAGAGCAATGGGTCTCCTTCAAGATGATACGGAGCTACGTAGGTGTTTAGAAGAGGCGCATCTAATGCAAATGCCAAGACAGATGCGTGCACTATTTGCAACAATTCTGCTTTTCAACCCACCTTCAGATCCTAATCGGTTGTTTCTTGATTTCCAAGAGGCCATGTCCGAAGACTTTGTCAACGCAGAAAGACAGCGCCAAAATAACGATGCAGTCGTATTTGAACAAAGGCATATGCACCTTTGCCTGTTTCACATCGATATGGAATTGAAGAGTCATGGAAAGTCAATACGAGATGAAGAATTTTCCCCCCTTCCACAGCTGCCTGCTGATTTCCACGTACTGGTAAGACGTTCCTGTACAACACCTTGGTACATATCTTAAGAGGAATGGAGATTAAGGTCAAATGTCTTGCATACTCCGGGATTGCAGCCACACTTTTAATCGATGGCTCAACTGCTCACTCTACCTTCCAAATACCAATACCACTAACCCAAAACGCCACCTGCAACGTCAGCCGCCAAAGCTATAGAGCACAAGACCTCACATCTACTTCTGTATCCATATGGGATGAGGCGTCAATGGTACCAGCAATGGCTCTAAAAAAGGTCGATATCTTACTAAGAGACCTTACACGCATAGATGCACCTTTTGGAGGGAAATTCTTCTTCCTGGGTGGCGACTTTCGTCAAGTACTACCTGTAATACAAAGAGCAAGCAGGGAACAAGTAGTTAACAGCAGCTTGAAGAAATCTCCCCTCTGGAATCTCTTCCAGCAATTCCGCTTGGTGACAAACATGAGGGCCAACCAAGACGAGAATTACCGGGAATTCGCAGACTGGCTCCTCAGAATTGGTGATGGACGGGAACCCATCGATGAAGATGAAAATATCACTCTACCTCACCAAGTTCTCCTTCAATCCAACGATCTATCGGACCTAATTGATTTCACGTACCCACAAGGTCCCAATGGTGATCCACTATACATGGCCAAACGCTGCTGCTTAACTCCAAAAACATCAACTCTCACATCATTAATGATCTTGTTCTTGACAGATTGCCTGGCAACAAGAGAACTTATCTCAGTGTGGACAGTGTTGTCACAGATGATCAACATATCAGAGCCGCTGCTACTATAGAATTCCTCAACAGCATGACACCAAGTGGAATGCCCCTTCACAAGCTCGACCTAAAAGTTGGTGCAACTGTCATATTGCTCAGGAACTTAAACCCCAAAAAGGGACTCTGCAATGGTACTCGACTAATCATCCGTGATATGCAGCGCCATGTTCTTGCCGCTGAAATAATTGCCAATCAGTACCAAGGTCAATACGTCTTAATACCTAGAATAACCCTAGCACCACAAGACGAAAACATGCCATTCCAGCTTTCAAGAAGACAATTCCCCATTTGCTTGGCTTACTGCCTTACGATCAACAAAGCACAAGGTCAATCACTTCAATCTGTTGGAGTCTATTTGCCAGAAGATGTCTTCAGCCATGGCCAACTATACGTTGCATTCTCAAGAGCAACTTCCTTTGCGGGCATCAAGGCTGTCACCAAAGATGGATTCCACGCTAAAAATATTGTATACCCAGAAATCCTCAATTCATAATCCCAAGCCTCTGTAAATACATGCATCTCCAGTCACTTTATTACATTACCACATCCTGGGGGGGGGGTACAAGACTTGCGGATGGACGGGGGTCTGCCGCCCGGTTTTCAGAAAGGCACCCTCTTCTAATTACCGAAACTTGCTGTCATACCCACTTTTATGATGAATTTTGGCGGGAAACGACCAATTTTTGGCTATTTTTCGCACATTTCTGGATAGCCCACCCATGCTTATGGAAAATCTACCGAAAAAGGGACCCTTGTTTAGAGAATTTTGGGCCCAAAAACCCACCCATATGGGCGGCACATACCCGTACCCACAACATGCTATGTACCCCCCCCCCGGGTACCACATAAACTGTTAAACCACCTTTTACAACGCTAAGTTCCTCACAGCTATCAGTGATTATGCCCCATTATGCCCGATTATGCCCAATTTTATTATCAACATGCAGTTCAATTTTCGCTGACGTTTACGACCATCACCCACAGGAGAAACCATCTGAAAACAGTAAGATTATTCTACATAACTCTCAACAACCGATTTGTAGACCGAATTCGGTGCGAGGCGGGCCAGCGCGGCGCCGCAGGCGACGCGCGGCAAGCCTAGTTCCAAACAATGTTATCTGACGCCATATCACTCAAGTACATTCCGAGTAAGAAACAAAGTAAAAATGTGTCAAGGATTTCCTTTGTTAAGAATAGTTTCTTTAGTTATATTGTCCCAGTAGCCTAAAGTGATCTCTTTGTCTTCATACAATCGACAATACACTGTATATAACAGCAGTTAATGGGAAGTGAAAGCAAGCATAGCAACAAGAGCAACACTCTTTGCATGCTGCAACACCCACTTTGTATGCAGCAGGCCTCAATTTGTGTGCTGCAAGGATTTTGGATGCAGCAAGTCTGAATTTGTGTGCTGCAGCACCCACTTTGTATGCAGCAAATCAAATGTGTGTGCATCAACCTTGAATTTGTGCATGGAAAGTAAATTTGTGGGTGATTTTTGATTTTGTGTGCAGCAATCTGATTTTGTGTGTGCAAAACTTAGTGAATGCTGCATGTCCCCTGTGGGCCATCGTAAGACAGGTAGTGCAGGATGACAATCTGAAGAGAGGCCAGTGGAAAATTGCAATCGTCCGTGGAGCCAAGGTATGCAAAGCTGGATGAGGTAAGTATGAACCTTTGAATAGACCTATTCAGAAACTTTACCAATTAGTGAGTGCGAATGGAGATCTTACAGTTGAAAAAAGAGAATCTTACAGTTGAGGAAAATGAGAGACCCACTGAGGCGCGACCAGTTAGAGCAGCCGCCAGGGATGCACGTCTCAAAACCCAAATCATGCTTGACGACGCACAGGTGCAGTCGTCAAGGAGGGGTGAGTGTTAGGGAAGCATGCGAAAGCGCACATGACTCATTTTATCTTTGTGTAGTCAGTGTAGAATCAAACAATGAACATTACAGTATTACCAAGGAGACATGGACTCAATATAATCTCGTTAACGAGATAAAGTTTTATGACACTTTGAAGCAAAAAATAGCATCCTCTTGATTGATGTGTAAATGCAAAGGAATTTGTTGACGTAAGTGAAATGAAAAGCAAGGTGTAGTATTGAAATCAGTCGTAGCAGAGTGTAGGCAGAGTGATCATGAAATTGTGATGCGTAAAATTGTATACTTCTTCACGGTTTTTGGTGTCAGTCTTGGTTTTCCTCAGTTGAATCAGCGAGAGTTTTGAACAAGAGTACGCACAATGTTTAGTTGGAATCCTCCTTCACATGTCTCTTCATTGCAGTGATGACATTCCTTGCATTATGCATTGACAGTTTCAAACATAAGATCAAAGATAAATTCTTCAATGATCTCCAAAGTCAAGATGATAGCCCCTACGTATACCATTGAAAACGCAAAATCCGCCTATGAAAATGAAATAATAACATACATTTTCTTTAAGAGATCCTTCTTTCTGGAACAAATCTCTTTTTATTTTTATAACACCTCCGGAGGGACCGTTATGGAAACAAGGTCTTACTGACCTTTTTAATGCTATCCCTGCCATTTTTAACCTGGGGTGTTTTTAAACGTCATTTTTAACTCTCTGCCTGTTAATGTCATATCCCTTTTGGGACTTATATGCAACGGTGCCTGTAATTAGATCACTTTCCTTTTATTAATTTATATTGTAATTTTAATTTTATGGCACAATTATACATACATACATACATATGCGCTAAATCCACTGATGTAGAAAGAAGTCTTTTTGTACGATCAGTTGCATTCTGCTTGAGATTCTGAGCACATCAACTCCAAAGAGTAATAGCAAGACTTGTGGTTGAACTGTTAATGTTTTCACAGCATTGTCGTTGGACAGATCAAATGTGACAGTGATTCCAGAAAGGCATTTTTCTAGGAGCATTCTCTGGGGGCTTATTGTAATTTACGAAATAACGAAATTGCAAAAACACGCAATTTCGCAAATTACGATACATCCCTGGCTCATTGTAAATTGCAAAATAGACTTTGTTCTCTGTATTTACAGCAGATTTCTTATTTCAAGCGCAAGGGCACAAGGCAGCACTCTTTGAAACAAAAGTCGGCCACCAGATTGAGCATAAAACATGCTATGGAAATATTTCGCAAATTACAACAGCCCAGACCTTATTGTAATTAGCTAGATCAACTTTCTTCTCCGCATAGAACCCCATCACCCTTTTCCGACCACAGGCTGCTGTGAGCGCTTTTTGTGTACATTCGTGAGATGTTTGTTTAAAAGGGGGGCTGGGTCTTCTAACTTAAAAAGCGCCCTAAAAAATACTTTGCTGATGCCATGAGCTTCATGTTCACACGTGGTTTACTTTTTTCTGGTGTGTGAATCCAACGATATGAGAAGTTGAAAAAGGCCTGCCTGAGATGGAATCGTAAGTAGTTGCCATTTTCCCCTTTGTGTTTCCTTGCCGCAATTACATTGTCCCTTGTTCCTCTACTGCAGTTTATCAGAACCGCAGTCAAAACATTTCAACCTTTACTCCAACTCTCTAGACGGATATTTACGAAAAAATTTCGATCATAATATCTCCTGCTTCCCAGCCGGGGGTAAACTTCTAACTGCAGTCAGATAGGCTACAAATCACCCTTTTCCGATCACGAGCTTTGGCTTCGTATCATAAGAGTACAAGGCGGCGGGGGGGGGGGGGGGGGGGCGGTTGCCCCCAGCTTTGGAAAGATTTTCAAAATTCAGCACCACTTGGGCAAAATTTTGCTCCTAGTCGGGCAAAAATGTTAGTAAACGATGGGCTTTGTGTTGTGCAGCCCGCCCCCAGATTTTTCTTCCTGCGCGCTTAAGCTTCGCATCCTGTGAATGGTTGCTAGTGAATGGATTCTCTCTCAATGAAGAGACGGGATGGCAAGTGAAATAAACAAAGGAACCTCATTAGGGGCTCCATTGATTTTGAATGTGCTGGAGGGAGAGTCTCACTTAATTCCAGGGGGCGTAGAAGAATGGGAGGGGGCAAAGAGATTTGATGTTTTTATGGGCAAAAGAGAGCAGCCAAAAAAATTTGCTACTTTTCAAATCCAGCTTAGATATTCAAAGACCCCAAATATATGTTTAATAGAAATGTCAGATCCAACGTATGAAATATCTCCTCACTCCCTAGGATAACAAAAATTTTGCAGTGCTGCTATGCTAGAGTTTTGCCAGTTATCTTGTAAAAGCCTGTAACTATCAATAGTAAAATTCGACTATGTCGTTATTGAACGAATAAAAGGGCAAAATGTTACTTACCAAATGATAACATGATGTAAACATCTCCTGCTATCTTTATGGCACCTATTTCATCTGGAAACTGTGCTTCCTTGGGCCCCCTGCGCTGGTGCTGTTCAAAATTCATGCATGAACTTGCGTGATCGGAAAAGGGCGATGAAATGAAGATCTCGCGATTTTACCGCTATGTCTTTCGACAACGATTTGACGGAAGATGGTGGCTAAAGTTACAATGAATGGTTTTTATATTTTAAACTATGGAATTATGAATAATTCAACAACAAGAACTTTTCCACTCGAATTTTCTTAGGCCAGTTAACCCTTTGTTTCCCAAATTATGTTTTAGAGTGGATAAAAATATATGATTGTGTAAGTGTACCTTAAGGGGTCCAATTAAAGTATTTGTGGCATCAGATCTAAAAATAGCATGTCTCCATGGAAACTACTGCATGTTACCAATTGGCTACATTGGGAAGATACAGTTAAAAATTCGTATGTTGAAAATAGCATTGTAAAGCACACTAAAAAGTAATTAAAGATAGTTCTACACTTACCATGCAAAATTTACTTTAAGAACCATTTAAGATGAAGAACAGAAGCCTGTGGGAGGGGGGTTATGACCACAAATTCACTTGGGGGTGTGCGTGCCATGTCTGTAGGTCAGAATGTTTGCCTGAAAGCTATTTTTGGCTCCAAAACTTTTTGGAGTGAAAAATTTTCAGAACATCACCATTTTTGGTTTAGCTCTTAAAGAACCATCAAAATTCATATATTTTCTGACAAAAAAGGATTAGCAACCAACATGCTAACCAATCTCCCTATAAAAATTGCCACAAGGTACGTTTGGATGGGAGATATGCATGATACCAATATCTTTTGATGTGGTTTTGAGTGAATCCACATTTGTAGATTACCATTTTACCCCATGTGCATACCCTGAGTAAAAATGTCATATTCCCCCCCCCCCCCCAACTAGAACAGAAGAAATTGCTTATGTTCACTTGAAGTCAAATCTTCAGCTCGATCAGAGTTCTACTTTGTGTGAAACTTTAAAAAACAGTTATTATGCTTATTCAAGCATAAACCAACTGAACATTTGGAACAGATGATTCTTGTCCAGCCTTTTGGACAGTATTTACACCTTACTTTATTGTCAGAGTGTAAAGGCCAGTGCTCCATGCCATCATACTGGATGTCTGCCACTGGTCTAGCTGCTGCTGGTCCACGCTTTTTAGCAGGGGGAGTGCTAACATCGGAAGAGGATCTTCCCCGTTTTCGCTGAATTTGTTTGCCAGCTTTTGTCAGTGAAGTTGCCACCTGGCACTGGAAATTCTTCAGCCCCATAATGAGCTGTTTGCCTTTGCCATGTTGTTCCATGTGCCTCCTATATAGCAGCCATCCAACAACAACACCCACATTAAAGCAATAATGTACTGTTGGTGAGTACCACCCCTTACTTTTTACTCAAATGCGGTAACGGGCCAGTAACATGTCTGACAAGTCAACACCACCCATGTGCTTATTATACTCGCCAACTATTTGTGGCATAGGGACATCAATGTGTTTTTTTTTTCAGCTCTGCTCCACCTTTTGCATGTTGTCACTGGCTCCACCCCACAATATGATGACACCAAATGTACTGCTTTGTTGTCATACCATTTAACTATTGTGATGCCACTGTTCTTATCAGATTTATAGTCATAGCTTCCTCTTCCAGCCTGCTTGAGCTTGTTGTCAGATTCCAGTTGACATTCACCAAGCCGATTTTTTTGGATTGTTGCAACGACCCATAGACGTTCATCTTTCAATGCATCTACCAGTGAAACAGAGCTGAACCAGTTGTCGAAATAAACTTTGAAGTGTCTGTCTTCTGGAAGGTTTTCTACCATACGAATTACTGAATTTCCAGACACTCCAAAGTCGCCTCTTAAATTAATGTTCTTTCCTGAATGGATCTCAAAATCGTACATCATACCAGAAATTCCTGACCTTGTGAAGACTTTGAACCCCCATTTTTTTGGTTTTTTTCAAATATTGCTTCAAGGAACTTCTGCCTTTGAAAGGAATCATCTGTTCATCTATACATTGTCTTTCTCCTTGCTCAACTTTCTTCAACTGCTCTCTCAAAGAATCCAGCAATGGTCGCACTTTGAAAAGAGGGTCATAGTTGGGGTCATGTTTTGCTTTCATTTCATCATTGTTATTGAAATGGGCATATCTCAATGGCATACAGGAAAAACCAGACCCTATGACCCTGAGACCCCTATGACCCGTAAGTACTGAGTTGTGAAAGGACCCTTAACATAGCTGGGTCATCTCCTCTGCATAAAGGCAGTGTTTCAAGATGCTAATGTGCCACTCAGGTTACTTCAGCTATAATTGTTCAAATTTAGTGGCAATACGGTCCATTGCAGCCTGGGGGTGAGAACAGACATGACAACGGTACAGATAAAACACATTTGATCCTTGAATTGCAAAACAAGGGGTTTTTGACCCCCCGGCAACGCAAGTGCCCTTTTCTTGCCAAATAATTAGATGTCTTCTGTCTTCTGGTTGTTTACATAATCATATGATATATTTGAGTTTCTGTCCTTTTTCAGGCTCTTACAAATACAATAGGCATGTTAGTTTCCCATCAATTGTGAAAAATCCTTGCACATTATTTTCTATCTAGTCATTATCTTTGGCATGCATCGAGGCATCTTTCGTGAAACAAAAACAGGAGGAATGGCCCCTCGGTCATTTGTAAGCTACCGGCCAAGCAAAGTAACAAATATCTGCCAAGCGGAATAAGTTAGGTAGGCTATTTACTACCCGTGAATAGAAAAAGAGGAGATAAAAAACAACAATAAATACTTCAATGATCATTGAAACCATGTTAAAAACATCAAATGAAACTTAGGCCTAACTGTTTTAAAACTGCTGTGGCATATTCGCAAGAAAACTGCCATGTTCTCTGAGGGGATGACCCCTCTATGTTAAGGGTCCTTTCAAAACTCAGTACTTAAGGGTCCTAGGGGTCATAGGGGTCTCAGGGTCATACGGTCTGGTTTTTCCTGTATGCCTATCTCAATAACTGTTCAAACTGGTTTCTTGACATGATATTGGCGATGGCTGGAAACTTTGATGAAGTTTCCCAATACATTCGATATGATGGGCAGGAGTATACTCCACTCAAGAGTAATATCCCAATAAATTTTTTAATATCATTGGGGATATTCCAAGTTCCTTTCCATCAGCTTGCATGGCATATATATTTGTCTGTTCAGCGATGTGCTTTATCAGCTCATCAGTTATAAACATTTTAAAATACTCATAGGGTGTTGGGATCTCTTCAGGAGGATCAGAGAAAACAAACTCAGATGGAACATCCGGATGAGTAACAGATGCTTTTTCCCAATGATACTTCTTGCTTGTATCTTTAACGAATTTTCGCTGTCTTGGAGCATCCATGTCCATGACATGCTGTTGATCGTAATCAGTGACTTGCTTTTCATCAGGATGCTAATCATTTGATCCCCATGGCTTTCATTGTGGATTTCAATATCTAGACCAATTAAATTCATATCACCTTCATCTTCAAGAGCTTTGTCAATAAAGTCGTCTGGCAACCTTTCATCTTCAGAGTCAGAATCATAATCAAAATCAGACAAATTGCCATCAGGGAGCAAAACAATATTCAGAGCATCAGAAACATTGAATCTCTTTTCCATGACCTAAATAGAAAATACAAGAAATCATGAAAATTAATGGAATGAAAGGTAGCTCTACTACACAAGATGTTTATGATTTGGGTGATTTTGGCAGAAAAATTCACAAACCCTTGATTATATATGTATATGAAACCCAAGAACCAGCCCTTGATTAAATATGTATATGTAGATACAAATCAAAAAGTTTTTAATAAGTGAAATATTAGCATAAGCGAGTCATAGTGGCTCACAAGCTTGTTAGGCCTTGGCCTAAAGTGTCACTCTGATCTTCCCATTGTAGCCAATTGGCTACACTCAACTTCAACCAAAAAAATAGCCTACTTCTGTTTCAAATATCTAAATGGTGCTTATATCATTGATCATTGGAATCTGCAAAGAACGGAGAACAGAAAACTATGAATTTCAAACTAGCAGTAACAACATGATTAGAATAACCAACCTTTCAAAACTCGGAAATTCTCAACCAACAACTCCACACAGCAACCGTGATTTGAAAACACCACAATGTCCCGTATGAACGAGGTACTTGATGTAAAAATACACCACCTGAAAGAAGAACCTCTCCACATTCTTTTTCTTCCCAATGATGCCAAATGGTCAACCTCAAGGTACTTATAGTGGACGTTTAAGAATATGTAGCCAATTGGCTACGCTGGGAGACAAAGGGTTAATACAACGTTTCTTTTTCAGTGATTGGAAAAGGGTGATGGGGCTCTAGTCAGCAGATTTCTTGTTATTCAAGCGCTAGGGCACAAGGCAGCACTCTTTGAAACCCAAGTTGGCCACCAGATTGAGTATTCTATGGAAATATTTCGCAAATTACAACAAGCCCAGGCCTCATTGTAATTTGCGGAATCAACTTTCTTCTCCGTATTTTCAGCAATTTTTCAATGATTTCAAGCACTAGGGCGCAAGGCAGCACTTTTTTAAACCAAATTTGGCCACCCGATTGAGCATAAAATATGTCATGGAAATATTTTACAAGTTACAACAAGCCCAGGCCTTATTGTAATTTGCGTAATTGACTTTCTTCTCCATATTTTCAGCAGATTTCTCCTCATCTCAAGCGATAGGGCACAAGGCAGCACTCTTTGAAACCAAAATTTGCCACCAGATTGAGTATGGAAGATGCTATGGAAATATTTCGCAAATTATTCTAAAGGCCTTATTGAAATTTCCGAAATCAACTTTCTTCTCTGTATTGTCAGCCGATTTTCTCATATTTCAAGCCCTAGGGCACAAGGCAGCACTCTTTGAAACCAAAATTGGCCACCAGATTGGGTATAAAATATGCTATGGAAATATTTCCCAAATTATTGTAAAGAACTTATTGTAATTAGCGAAATTGTCTTTCTTCTCCATAGTGTCAGCAGATTTCTTCTTATTTCAAGTGCTAGGACACAAGGCGGCACTCTTTGAAACCAAAATTGACCACCAGATTGAGTATGAAATATCCTATGGAGATGTTAAGCAAATTACAAGAAGCCCAGGCCTCATTGTAATTTGCGAAGTTGACTTTCTTCTCCGTATTTTCAGCAGATTTCTTCTTATTTCAAGTGCCAGGGCACAAGGCACCACTTCTTGAAACCAAAATTGGCCACCAGATTTAGCGTAAAATATGCTATGGAAATAGGCCTGAGCCGCACTGCCTTGTTGTAATTGATGGAAGTTGCATGGAACCAAGGTCGTTAAAGATTGGCTGGAGACCTTTTCTTGTGGTGTTTGTGGAAGGTGGCGGTGAAAGGCAAAGATCTGACCGACATGGACCATCTTAAAGTCCCTTTTGTGCCACTGAAGCCTGTCTCTAGATATAAGAAGTTTGATAGGAACGTACCAAAATATGTTCCACGGCGCCTGATAAGGCAGGAAGAATTGGGCCCTGGATCATTTGGTATCATTTGGAAGGGAGTTTATGGGGACAAAGAAATTGTTATCAGAAAAGCCATTTCAAGTGACAATGAAGAGATCAAACTCTTTGTTAAAGAAGCAAACCTGCTGATGCAGCTATCAAGCTCTGAACACATCGTTCCATTTCTGATGGCGTGTTCTGAACCACTCTCAATGCTTCTTGAGTATGTTTCCTTTGATTTCACGCCTTTCGGTGTGGCAATGAAGAGATGCAGTAGCTTGAGCTCCTTCTTATCTTTTGTTAATTTCAAGATGAAAACTGTTGAGCGCTTTGTCATTAAAATTGCAAAACATATTGTGGATGGTCTTTTATGTCTTCACGATCAAGGGATTGTGCATAGGGACCTAAAGCCTGCCAACATCCTGGTTTCAAATCAACACTATGCTAGCATGGAAGATGGAGGCCTTAAAATACAACTGATGGAAAGCTGTCCCATTGTCTGTAAACTAGCAGATTTTGGAGAATCATGTTCTAAGCTGCTGCAAACCAGAACTTTGCTTGAAACTAACACAACAAGACTACAGCGTGGAACATTCCCATTTATGGCCCCAGAGCAATTTAGAGGTGCTTTGAAGCACGTTCCTGGGAGACTGGAAGATTTGATGTTGATAGACATATGGCAGCTAGGGATGACATTTTTGCCTACTGATGTCAGAGAGATGATCAGTGGCATCCTAAATTCAAACCAGCAGTGCTACCGCGGTCGAAGATAGTAGCAGTGCTACCGGGGTGGAAGTAACTGACCCATCCCCACCTCAAACTCATAACAGAGAGGATGCTGGCAATACTTGCTTCTCACCTAAGGATATGATGCCCAATAGTGATACTGCGGCATCTGGCAGGTGTCATCAGAATTTAGGGTTTAAGAAGGGCATGGCAATTGCATCCCTGAATATCAACGGTCTCCACAGTCTCCTAGACAAGATTCAGCCTCGGGGGGTACATTTTATTGGGTACATTGAGACAGTTCGTCTTAAGGCCTGGCCAAACGACTCAACTTTTCACTCAACATTTCACTGAACAATGTTGAGTCATGTTGAGTGTTGTTGAGCGTTGTTGAGTGGGGGGTGGCAAAACGACTGAACTTTTCACTCAACATTTGACTCAACATCTTGAAGTGCGAACGCGGTCGGGGCTTGGAACCAAGGGTCTGGAACTCAGGCTGGCCGCAATCAGGAGTCTGGAATGCAGTTTGCAAATCGAAATTAAATTCTGCCACTTTGCTTTTGGGCCTAAGGCAAGCGTGGAAAGCATACAGAGAAAATGGCTTTACCTGAGAATCATGGTATTAGCGAACGTAAAATAGCTGCCATCCAAGCTATCAAAGAGCTCACTAATGAAGGTGAAGCTCACTGCCAGTGCTTTTGGTGGCAAAGGTCAAGCGTTTCTGCGCTTGCGCGCATTCAACTTTGTTGAGTGCCTGGCCAAACGACTCAACATCGCTCAACAACAGGTCAGAACAATGGAAACTTAAGGCCTTCGGGCCGTTTGGGGTCCCATTTACAAGCCTTTCAATGTTTTCTCACCGCTGATCTACGCCAAGTTCATCTGCATAAGTGCCTGAACAAAGTCTAGAACAACAACAACCGAAATGGCTGATATCTATCGCCTTTTCACGTGCCACATCATCTTGGCCTAATCGAAGGATTTCATTCACCATGTCCGTTTCATTCTGAAATTTCATTCTTGGGTTTCTCTGTTCGAACTACATTCTGGCTGGACATTCGCCGGGAACGAGCCGCTGTTCATTCCTCGCTTTGCATATGTGCATGGAGAATTCCTACAACTGCTGGCAGTGTGTTCAACGCCTTTGCTGACTGGCAGATTGCCGTCCGATCTCAGAATATGTCTTCCTTCCTGTCCATGCACTCATCTTCTCAACTTGTTTCCATTCGCTCTGAACAATCCCGTTTGATAGCTGCTTTACGCCAGAAAGATGCCCATCAAAAGCTCACAAGATGGAGTGATTCCATATTGCAATTGTTGGCTCTGATGACAAGAAAACGCTCTTCAATCGAAGTTTGTTCACCTTCAACTTCTTTTTGAACTTAACTAAACTTTTTAGATAATACTATTGAACCTTTTACTTTGATGCCATGCCTTGTTTCACATTTCAACAGCAATGTGAAGTGAGATTTTGCCGACAAAATTGCTTTGGTCGCAACGGATAATTCTATTCAGGGTCCCTACGACCCTGTTCCTTGTTTCCATTTTCACCAAAAAGGCCTCATAAAATAGGCCAGGCCCTATCTGCAGCATCTCGTTTTCAAATTTAGTCCATAGCAGGAACAAACAGCAAGCTACTCTACCATTCCACTCCACATTCCGCCTGTATGTTCGCGTTTACTGCATCTGTAAGTTAATACTAGCTTTCAGGTAGCCTGTAAAAATGAGATATGATAATTCGCGAGTTGCGAGTTGTCAGTTGCGAGTTGCGAGTTGTCAGTTGCGAGTTGTCAGTTGCGAGTTGTCAGTTGCGAGTTGTCAGTTGCGAGTTGTCAGTTGCGAGTTGTCAGTTGCGAGTTGTCAGTTGCGAGTTGTCAGTTAAGAGTTGTCAGTTGCGAGTTGGTTTTTACTTTGCGAGTTGCGAGTTGAAAGTTGTGAGTTGCAAGTTGGTTTTACATCATATCAATTCATTCTATACCTTCGTTCTAATTTTAGATTCTAGCCAAAGTTTCTTATGAGTTTCTTAAATGAATTTCTACTTCTCTAAATGAACGTTTGTTCTAATTTCAGATTCTAGCCAAAGTTTCTTATGAGTTTCTTAAATGAATTTCTACTTCTCTAAATGAAGAAATATTCATAATACTTTTGTCTGTTCAAGGGGCCTTCAAGGTACTTTGGAAGATTTCTCTCAAACGGTGTCAAATTATTTGTCAAAATCAGACAAAACCATAGGCATTGGAGACATTAAGGTGTTGGAGGGCTGCATCATACCTAATCTACCAACTTTATCGCATCAGGCTCACTTTGGGCAGTTCCTGTTCGGGCAAGATCCATACTAAGCCCCCCCCCCCAAGCACTGAGGATGAGCATACCCCACACAAGTGGAGAAACCCCCTTTGGGATCTGAGATCTCGAAATTCTCTCCAAATAAACATTAGTTCAAAGGAGACATACTTACCAAAGTAAGAGGTTCCTGACGGGTGCACCTCAGTCACGTTCTGCTCCCAGTCATATTTTGCATGAAATCTTATTTATCTTGAAGTCCATGATCAAATCATAGCACCAACACCAAAACCTCATTCCTTGAGAGTGACTTTAGCAAATCCACATCTCATTTTCCCTTGCAGTGCCCTTGAAAGGGAAATCGGTCGACAAAAACTTTGAAATTACTTTAGCAACGGGCGCTACTGTAAAAGAAACATTCAAGAAAAAATCTTAGTCCCAAAAAACAACCCTTTTTCCTTCAAGAGAAGTAGAAATTCATCGAAGAAACTCATAGGAAACTTAGGCTAGAATCTAAAATTGGAACAAGAGAATCTGAATTGATATTATGGAAAACCAACTCGCAACTCGCAACTCGCAACTCACAACTCACAACTCACAAAATAAGAGTGAAAACCAACTTGCAACTGACAACTCGCAACTGACAACTCGCAACTGACAACTCGCAACTGACAACTCGCAACTGACAACTCGCAACTGACAACTCGCAACTGACAACTCGCAACTGACAACTCGCAACTGACAACTCGCAACTGACAACTCGCAGAATATAATCCCTCTGTAAAAATGGGTGGTGTATTTTCTTCAACTGCTTCGCAGACCATCTTGGGTAGCAACTTCCTGCCTCTTAATCAAGGTAGGGGAGCATTCTCACGAACACCAGTATGGTTTTGTTTCATCTGGTCTACTCATTCCTTTACACAACCCCAACAATAGGCAAGCAAATGGTATTATTGGGGCTGCGGTTGTGAGCAACATTCTTTCCCTCACCTCTCACCGGGTACGACATATTGTTGATACGTAAGCGCTGTCTGTTGGGCCCCCTTCTGCCTTTGCCTAATGCATCTCTCCCCCTTGATGGTCTCACTGCTTTCATGCTACCTGATCGCTGGTCTTATCCTTGATCTCATCTGTGTGTCTATTTGTGTTTGCATCATTGTATAGGTAACTGTATCAGTTTGCTCCAGCCCAAAGCTTGCTCCTAAGTGGCCTGGCTCAAACACATGCATATAACAGCCACCCCATGCTGGCAGTTCTCATACAGTCAATCTGTATCTGTATTTTCATCAGTTTTTTACATCCTAAGCCACGTCTTCCTGTGCTGCACAGCTTTGGTATGGGGCAAATAGTGTCCAGGGTGGAAAACATGTCTTTACTTTTATTCAAGGGTATCGGCAACATCAAGCAGCCATAACTGAATTTCCCTGTTCATGTTGCAACTAACATACGTAGCAGAGCTCACTGCCTACCTCTTGCTGGTAGAATTATGCTAGAGAGTGTTGCATATTGGTGCCTTGCGGCTTTCAGCTTTTTCAATTCTACTGCTTGCAGCTCTTGAATATTTCATTGCTAGTTCATATCATGCAAAGCATGCATGTTTTCCAGCCTGGTTCGTCTTAGTTTAGCAAAGGTTCGTGGTCACCCTGCAAAACCATTTCGTAGTCGGTTTGTGGTCATCCTTGCAAAACCATTTCGCTTAGGTTCGTGGTCGCCCTCGCAAAACCATTTCGCTCTCGGTTTGTGATCAACCTCACAACCATTCACACAGGCTCATGGTCCTTCATCCCATGTTGCATTCGGGTTCATGGTCCCCCTCGTCCCATGGTGCATACAGGTTTCTGGTCTTCCTCACAAAACCAGCCGCACATGCCAAGTTGGACAACCGACATCACTAGCATCTTCACCCCCATTTCAACTGCTGCTGCCTGCAGCTTCCCTGTGGCGCAATAGATGTCCCTATTTTGGTTTCAACATCTCTTCCTACCTAGGCACTAGAATTTTCTACTTTCCGATTGCATTTAGGAGTATGCAGTGATGTCTGTTTCCTGTCTTTGTTTACATGTATCAACAACCTAATACACATCAGCCCAGGTTCTAAGTCACTTGGGTCGCACCAACACTTACACATCGATTTTATGCTCTGTAGCAATCCAAAACAGGGTATCGGTGCATCACATAGAAATTTTGTAGGTCCACACACCCCGATAATTCAGGGTCACCCTTGCTTCTGCTGTAGGCTCTCTCTAACCCTGTTTCGATTTGTTGTTTCCCACTTCATTTTGCGGTAATAATATTTAGCATGGTTCTATCACAACTGAGCAATGTAGTTGCCTAGCGACGCAATTTCACGACATCCTGGCTATCGCATAGCGCAGAAATTCCTACCCTAGCTGTCAGTCACGCCTGCCTAGCATGATGGTAGTTCCTTGTATCTCTAGGACTAATGGGCACTGGTCAAGGCACCCTCCTCGATTCGTACAGGTGCCCCCGCCTTTTATAGCATCATGCATTTTGCCCCTTTTGGGACCATTCTCTAATCACTCTAAGAATCCCTAGCCTACATTCAGCCTATTTATCATTGACCCTAGTTTTGTACGACAATTTGTAGATTTGTAGGGCTAAACATATGCATAATATTCGCATGCCCTAACAGTGCAATGTCTATAGTTTTGGTAGCTGTTTCGCATACTGCCCTATTCCTAGCATATTAGCAAGCTATGGGTTCAGCATCATGGTATCAATACATTTCATACATGGTCAACTGGTGTGTAGGTTCTTGACAACATTATTTAGAGACGATGCTAACAACAGCTACATATAAGCAGGCACCCGCTTTTAGTTTTTTTAAAGGTGTAGGCAAGGCTCCTACTACCCAACAACAAGATCTAACGCCAAACACACATTCACAACAACCATTCCACATTATCCTTTGGATTTGGGAGAACATTTCATTTTCATTCAATTTCAATATACACTACTAGGTATCTTAATTGTTGTTTAGAGTAATTATTTGTAATTGTTGTATTTGTACTGTTATTGTTAGTATTAGTTTATGGGAGTATTCTGTAAGTTGTCTTTAGTAATAAATTCAACTTTGGCCCAACTCTGTCTTTATCTCATGGTCTTCTAATTTAATATACATATAGCAGCGATGACTACGGCTGCCATGCCAATTTGCATTCAATTTGATCTGAATATCCTGGATGAATCACCCCTGATTGCGAAAACAAAGGCCAAAAAAATTCCCAGGAACATGTATCTACGTCTTTCTAATTTGTCATTTCATTTCTTTTGAATCAACGAGACAGCTGCTATCTTGTCTTTGTTTAGAAGAATTCCTTCGCTAATCTGCCTGATATTGCCAATTCAAATCTTAAGAAATTATTAGCTGAGTTTTACAATAAGTTTATGGTGTAACAGTTCAGTATATCGATGCGAAATTGGCAAATTTGGATTGCTGAGAAGAAGGGGCATCGAATGATACCTTGGAATCAACTTTCTACCCAGTAGTTTTTATATTCCCCGAAAACCATTCCATTCCCCGAAAACCATTCCATTCCCCTTCGTTTTAAAAAGCAAAGTTTATTTTTTGATTTGTAGCAAAAGCATAAGTGTTATTGACTTGCAACTTGGTGAAAAGATATATCTATAGAAGTACTCTGCAATGATATACTATACTTTTTTACATACTGTATAACTTTTCCATTCCCCGAACCCATTCCATTCCCCTTTTTAGAGATAGCCATTAATTAGGGACCTTGGGATTCACATTCTTGCTTTGAATGAGACCAAGCTCGATCCAGAATTCCAAAAGGAGCTCACTACTGTGGCTGGATACCAACAAGAGCGTCTTGATAGGACATGCAATGGTGGTGGTGTTTCCATATACATCAGGGACTTTTGTCAAGTATAACCGTCATCTTGATATCCCTATTGATGGCCTGGAACTCATCTACGTTGAGGTTCAACCACCAAAAAGCAAGTCCCTTCTTGTTCTGGTTTGGCATCGCCCACCCAGTGACCTTGTTGGATCGTTCAATAAGCTGGAAAAAGTTCTTTCCTTTTTGGACAAAGAGGGTAAAGAAATAATCCTCTTAGGGGACACTAATTGTGATCTCACTCCAAAACAAGCTGAGTTGCCCATTGATAACAATTCAAAGCACATGCTTGATCTCTATGAGTTGTTCAGCTCCAAACAGCTTATTGAGGAACCAACGAGGGTCACTCCAAATACTGCTTCTATTATTGACCATATTGCTACAACACATGCAAGAAACATTGTCAAATCTGGAGTGTATGAAGGTTCCTTGAGTGACCATTATATGGTCTACTGCAATCGAAAATTTAATGGAGCAGTTGAAAAGGGCCATAATGTGATCAAAACTCGAAAGATGAAGAATTTTAACAAAGATGTATTCCTAGCTGATGTTTCTGGCATATGTTGGGAGCGAATGCTTTATGAAACTGATGACATAGATGTTCGTGTAAGCAATTGGTCAAACCTATAATCTTTGATCATAGAGAAACATGCCCCAATGACTGTAATTCGTGTTTCAGAGAAGTATTGCCCCTGGATAGACAAGGACCTGAAGAAGCTAATGCAGACCAGGGCTAAACTAAAAAAGGCTGCAGCCAAAAGAAGGTCCCAATTCCTTATGTGATGTCACTATTCCTTGAGCTTGTGAAATACTGCAACCATGTCATTCTGCATAAAAACGTATATGCAAAGAAAATTTCGATGGTACTGCAACATGTTCTCTTTGCCCACCTCATTGGTACAGGTCTTCAGATGCTACAGCTTGGACAGCGTTCTCCTATTCACATACTATTGCTCTTATCTGGGGATGCCCACCAAAATCCTGGTCCGCAGATTAATAAATGCCTGGAGTTTTTTCATTGGAATCTAAAAAGCCTCTGTGCGAGAGACAGAATTAAGATACCCCTGATTGAGACTTATGATGCCCTCCACAAATTTGATATCATTGCTATATCGGAGTCAATGCTTGATAAGTCAATAAAGAATGATGAGATTTACATTGAGGGTTTTAGTAAAGACGTTTTTCGTAGTGATCATCCTAGTAACACAAAAACCGAGGGAGTCAGTCTTTATGCACGTGAAGGGTTGCCAATAAGGCGCAGAAAAGATCTTGAGCCATTACAAGAGGTTATTATCTCTGAAATCAACATTGCATGTAAAAAGATCTTTTTAGGTACTATCTATTGAAGCCCAAGTCAAAGTAGCCAGCAATTTGAATATTTTATTGATAAGCTGCAAATGGTGCTAAACAAACTTAAAGGAGAAAATCTGCAATGTTTTATTGATAAGCTGCAAATGGTGCTAAACAAACTTAAAGGAGAAAATCTGCAATGTGTAATCTTGACAGGTGATTTTAACTGCAGATCTTCTCAGTGGTAGACGGAAGATATTGAGCAACCAGAGGGTACCGCTTTGGAGGAGCTTATTGAAACAAACGGCCTATATCAGCTGATAGATGAGCCAACAAATATAAGAAATGGAGGCATGTCTTGCATTGACTTGATTATTACCGATCAGCCAAATATGTTTGTGGATTACAGTGTCCACCCCTCTTTAGATGATCATTGCCAGCATCAAATAATCTATGGAAAGTTGAACGCATCTATATCATCTGCCCCTCCTTATAAAAGAACCATTTGGGATTACCCAAAAGCTGATATACAGTCGATCTGTGACTCAATCAATGCAGTTGACTGGTTTGATAAATTTAGAGGACTTGACTCCAAGGAGATGGTTAAAATTTTCACTGAAAAGCTTTCTGAAGTATTCTCCTTGTTTATACCCAACAAGATTGTAAAATTCAACGACAAAGATCAACCATGGATACCACCCCAGTTAAGGACTGCTATCAAGCGCAAACATAGAATTTACTCAAAAATTTGTTCAAAATGGTAGGAAGCAAAAAGATTGGAATCGGGTAAAAAATGTGCAAAGTGAAACATCTAGACTGATAGCTGGTGCTAAAAATGAGTATTATGCAAACCTTGGCAACAAGTTATCTGACCCCAAACCTGGAACTAAAACGTACTAGTGGAGTCACTAAAGTCACAAAACAGGGTCAATCATGCAGATTGTGATACCAGCAAGAAACTTTGTACACCTACCCAGTTTGATGTGCTGCAAAAGATAAGAATCAGACCCCAACTCAAATCTGCCCCCAAATGCTATTTTTAGACTGGGGTACTGGGCCCCAGTCCCTCTAAGGGTTACTTATCATAACTCTATTGCAAATAACGGTACTGCCATGAAATTCGGTGTAGGTACATAGTTTGATACGCTTAATAAGATAAAAGGAGACCCCCTCCAAAATCTGCCCCTAAAGTGCTACTTTTAGACTGGGGAACTTGGCCCCAGTCCCTCTAAGGGGCATTTTATCATAACTCTACTGCAAGTAATAATACTGCCATGAAATCTGGCACATGTACATAATTTGATACACTGAATAAGATGAAAAAGATACCCCTTCAAAAATCTGCCCCCAAATGCTATTTTAGACTGGGGTACTTGGCACCAGTCCCTCTAAGGGGTACTTATCATAACTCTATTGCCAGTGATGATACAGCCATGAAATCTAGTACAGGTAAGTAGTTTGATACGCTGAATAAGATAAAAAGGAGACCCCTTCCAAAATCTACCCCGAAAGTGCTATTTTTAGACTGGGGTACTTGGCCCCAGCCCCTCTAAGGGGCATTTTATCATAACTCTACTGCAAGTGACGATACAGCCATGAAATTTGGTACTAGTACGTAATCTGGTACGCTGAATAATATGAAAGAGTGATTCCCTTGAAAATCTGCCCCCCCCCCAAATGCTATTTTTAGACTGGGTACTTGGCCCCAGTCCCTCTAAGGGGTATTTATCACAACTTTACTGCAAGTTAGGATACGGCCATGAAATTTGGCACTAGAACGTAGTTTGATTGGCTGAATAAGGTGTCCGTATGGATCTACATGTCTTTCAAGTCCTGAGGCAACAGTCAAAATTATCGATGGTGCAGCGGTAGTACAAATGACGGCTCCAAGAGATATCAAGACGTTTGGTCAGTATGCTTCAGATGTATTCACGAAGGCGATTTACAAGAGTTTTCAGCAGCAAGGGTTGTGCCGAGTTGATGTTGTTTTTGACGTATACCTGAAGGATAGCTTGAAGTCACAAACGCGAGAAAGAAGAGGTTCAGGTACGAGGATTTCAGTCAGAGAGACAACTCCAATATGGGGAAAGTGGCAGCAGTTTCTTCGGGATGATGATAATAAGACGGAGCTGTTTGGTCTGTTGGCTGACAAGCTTGTCTCACATTGCCCTCCTAATGGCATGATCATTGCTACATCTTTGGACAGAGCATTATGCAGCGCCAACATCGATTTAACTTGCGTATCACCGTGTAATCACAAGGAAGCGGACACAAGGATCTTTGTCCATGTAAAACATGGAGCGGACTCTGGGCATCGCGAAATCATTGTGAAAACGGTGGATACAGATGTTGTGGTACTTGCAGCTTCCTTGTTCCAGTCCTTACAAATCGAGGAGCTGTGGGTGGAATTCGGCGTTGGTAAGCACCAGCGTTGGCTCCCGATTCACGAGTATGTTATCAACCTAGGTGAGTCAGTTTGCAAAGGATTGTGTTTCTGGTTTGCCTTTACTGGATGCGATACGGTGTCTGGCTTTGCTGGCAGAGGCAAAGAAATTCATGGACAGTTTGGAGGTCACATCCAGACGTAAACAATACCTTCGAAAGGTATGTATTTGTTTTTCATTTGTGCAAAAAGTGTCAGAATATCATTCTATAACACTGTCAACATAATTTTTGTTTAAAGGCTCACAATAAAAAATTCCTAATATATGTTTCATACATGAGAGTAGTTTTTGCTAGCAGTGCATACGCTCAAGAAATGTGATATCAAAACTTGCAAAAGCAGCTACATTTTGTTTGTACCTATGATAGTGTATTTGCTCCAACGGATTATCTTCTCCGTGTCAGCAAATATCAGATGTAGATTTGAAAGCCATTGAGAGGTACACAATCTTACTCTATGATCGTACAAGTACACTTGAAGATGAAAATGAATGCCGAAGAGATTTATTTGCAAAGAAAGGCCGTTCAAGTGAGAATCTGCCACCAACTCAAGATGCGTTAACACAACATGTAAAACGAGCAGTATACCAAGGAGGGTAAGCATTTTGATCACTTGTTTGTTCCTTGCTACTTGGCAAGAAAGCAAAAGTTGTCAAAAATGGGTAGTTTTCCGCCAAAATTTGTCATAAGAGTGGGTATAACGGCAATAGTCGGTAATTAGGGGAGGATAGCTTTTTGAAAACCAGGTGGCAGCCCCCGTCCGTTCGCAACGAATCAAGTACCCCCCCCCCCCCCCCCGGGCAAAAATTATCCAATAGTTGCATTTGTGAATGCAAATATTAATATTTCCTGGTAATGGAGGGGTATGTACAGCAGACTTTCCAACTTTACAGTAAAACAATGAATTTACAAAGTTGATTTGGCTAAAAGGGGTAGAAGGATTTTGCTGACCGCAGGGGAAAGTAGGTGAAAACGAGATCACTGTGGTAGGTGGATGTAGGGGGAAAACGCATGCGCTGTAGGTGAAAATAGAAAACAGAGAGTGGCAGCACTGGCTTGGAGAGGTACAAGTAGGCAAAAACTCTATAACAAATTAGGATGGGAAACACTCTACCATCGTAGATGGTATCGCAGATTATGCCATTTCTATTCCCTGTGCAAATCCAAAGCACCGGCTTACCTGTATTCTGAGATACCCCAGCAGCGAAATCTGGTCTATAATCTAAGAAACCCACATTGCTACGAACAACCTACTGGAAGAACAATTCGGTACTCGAACTCGTATTTCCAAAATACCATATCTGAATGGAACTCACTGGATAATAAGGCAAGGAATTCTTCTTCGATTTCCCAGTTTAAAAAGAATCTGCTTGGTATCATACGGCCACGTAAAAATCCTACCTACAACATTCGTGACAAGTGGCAAATGGTAATAATATAATCAGAAAAAGACAGCAAGAAAGCAGGAATCACACAGTGACGGCGCAAGCTCTGAAAAATCGGAAAAGTAGGGGGGAATATTTACTTCCTATTTCCCAGCGAAAAGTTCGAAACAATGTTTTTTGAAGTTTTTCCAATGTTTAGGCATTACTCAAATACCTCCCAAGTGATATGATACAGGAATGGTGTTAGAATAAAGTAAACTATGTTAAGGATTTCTTTTGCCAAAATAATCTAAAGTTATCTTTTCCCTGTAATGGAGTTTCTTAATTTTTGGCGATCTGAGACGTGAGTTTCTTATAAGCATTTTCTTATGCAAAATACTTGTATGCGACCTCGAGGGTTAGTTACATTTGAATACTTCAATTCTGGTTATCCGATACGCGCAACTTGTCATGCTCTATCTCATCTTATCTTACGATAATGTTAAGTTGTTGTTTTTTTGTTCAAACCTTGTATCTTCCTATGGACAATGATATGTTAAAAATAGTAAGTGTACCCAGGGCCTACCTGGGAAGTGCCGGCCACGCTCTAAGATATACTTTTTCGACTTTGATTTCTACCAAGTCTATTCCATCTTGATAAAGGATCATCAAGGATTTCTGATGGAGTTTGCTTGAAAACAAAAAGATTGGGAGTGAAAGGGGACTGTAAAATCAGAATAGCAAAGAAGTGCACGGTCAATCAATGAAAGCAAAATGTTGGATTTTCTTTATCAAAATGAATAGTACCTTACGAGGGACGTATCATTTTCTAAATATCCCGTTCAACTTTGGCAAAAACCCTTCTCTTATCAAGAAAAATCCGCAAGTCGCTTTCTTACGTTATATTTTTCCAAGTGTTGGAGTTTCTTAACTTTATGGCGGTTTCTTCTAGCAAGAAAATACAGTACGGTTGCTTGTTGATTTCACACGGCAACAATTTTTGGAAATTTCCGATGGAATGGACGGCCCTTCCAGCAATGTTAACGTTATCTCGAGGGGTTCAGCTATGTACCCATGCTAATTCCACACTTTGATCAACGTGTTACTGGCTTGTTCCGCTTGTTACTGGCCTGTTCCTGGCTTCTTCCGCTTGTTACTGGCTTGTTTCTTGGTTGTTCCGCTTGTTACTGACCTGTTCCTTGCTTGTTCCGCTTGTTACTGGCTTGTTCCGCTTGTTACTGGCCTGTTCCGCTCGTTCCGTGTTTTAGAAACGTTGAGACCAATTAGCGCTTAATTAGCTCTTTATTCCTTTCTGCTCATTGTCACTGAAGTTTTCCGTAGTTTTCTTGCTATTTCTGACGTAGATTGACTTAATGTGAATAAACAAACAAGATTAAGCTAAATTGCAACAAAAATCTTAATTAATACATTAATTTATTTGAAAAATGATATTAAATTTCGCTGATGTCAGCAAATTAGCAAAAATTATATATCAAGTGAAAGCTCTCATCAAGAGCAATTGAATGATACATGTTTCAAGTAATTTGGACGAGAAACCAAGAAATTATGGATGTTCAAAGCTGTTTTTTGTCAACTACTCTCAAAATATGGTGCTATTGTGGTCACGTGATCAAATCTAGGACAATGAGGCATTTAAATTTTGATTGCCAATTGAATTTGAGTAAAAGTCACAAAGGTTTGGTCATCATATCTTGTGTCGTTTCGGCGCGGTGTAGAAAAGTTTGGTTGGGGGGGGGGGGCGAAAAACGCCCCCCCATGTGAAATAGGGTTAAAGATTCTTAAAGGGTGTGTTCCATGACGCATCTGTGAGCAACGCGTCACTTCTGTGAAAAGAAGTGAAGAATGTTATTATTCAGTGAATAAAGGCTTCCTAAACTTATAAGAAACGGTAAGCTCAATTTTCGAAACTTAGAACTACCCTCTGAATTTAAAAAGCCAGGAAACTTTTTGTAATTTGCAAAGTGTCCCAAAATTTAAGAAAAAAATCGATATCTTAGAGAAACTCATGGAGAAAATCGATAATTAGGAGGAATTCATGGAAGAAATACAATAATTTGGACACAAGGAAAAGTCGGACCTTTTCGTCGGAGAAAAGTCGGACCTTATTTGTGGCAAACCATACACTCCACAGCATCAAGGGCAGATGGAAAATTTGAACAAAAATGTCACTTCTTATCTTTGCCGGCTTCTTCAAAATGCATCTGCGAAAATAGGTAGAATCTTGGCCTATTTTGTTGCTTGGCATTGCTGATAAAATAAATAAGTCATACCACTCCACCACTGATGACATTCCCTTTGGAATCCATAGGAACAGAGAAGCTTCTTCTTTAGAATATGTTTTTGTGCCAGATGATGTTTCCTTTACGACTTGCTCAAATGACGATGATGAAAATGAAATTGGCACTGACAGCTCTCCAATGACGGAGCACGAGTTAATGCAGTCATGTCTTGGCTCTTTCCTTGAATAAATCATTATTTTCCCGTGAAAAAAATGAAAATGAGCCATCAAATATGGTTGATGATGAATCAGTTGCGTGCAGCCCTGAAAATGAGTTTGAGGCAGTAAATTTTTCCACTGCACCATTTAGAATCTCTAGCTCATCACAATGTAGTCAGTTGAACGCGCTTGAATCAACTGAGTACACAATTCACAGAAACATCGAAAGAGATCTAAGAAAGTGCAAGGGTGGAAAACTTAATGTCGGGGATAGTGTTTTGATAAGAAACCCGGAGATTTCAGATGCCAAGAGAATGTCAAGTTGTGACCCATTCCAACCGCTTAACATTGTGGGTGAAGTAAACAAAGTTATGACAGAGGGGATGTATAAAGTGACACTCCCGGATGGTGATGAACTTTACAAAAAGCAATATTTGAAGGGGAGATGATCCTCTTTAAAGAAGCAGAGCTTGAAAATTCCTCTGCCAATTCCTCTCAAACTATTCTATCTAAAAAGGCATCATTAGATCAAATTTCTGACTTTGCCCTTGAATTAAGAAAGGCAATATACAGAAAAAAGATTTGACGGAACAAAATTTAGTGCTGAAAATATCAATGATCTTTTCACAAAATATTTTGATGCACTTGACTGTGGAGTTCTTGCAGAATGTTACAGAGGCAAAAACCCGGAAAAACAGAAAGAGTTGTTTTATTTATATTGCAGTGAAATGGATGAATTACAGTAAATGTCTTTTCCCTACTTCTTATACGGCACAGTTAGTTGGGAAGGAAAAGGAGGACATGGCTCAGTGAAAGATTGTTGGATTTCCTAAACACTGATTGCGAACATAGATGTGTTGATTGCTTTGTGAACGAAGCTTCAGAATGCTGTCATCCATGCTGCCAACAACTTGCGGCAAGCTTCGCCGAAAGATGTGGAGTGAGAATTTCTCCACCCTGTTCAAAAAAAAGCTATTAAACAAAGTCCAACAAAAGAAAATCAGCGCTCAAAGGCTAATGCCCGCAAACCTTCCAAACAATTGGCCAATAAAAGAAAAATGAAAGAAGAAAGAAAAAAGAAAGGCGGCCCACCAAAAAGAAAGAAAACTGATACCAGTAAGCCTAACGTTGATCCGAGCAACAAGGAAAAACATGTCTCTTTTGAGAACAATTCTTTAGAAATGTATCAGGTTTATGAGAGCGATAGCAGATATAAGATATCTGTTGCTATTGAGATAAAAAAATCATCAGGAAACCCTTGTGTTAAGAAAGAAAGCAGTCCTGGCCTCAAACAAAAAGTCGAAATGTCCGTTAGGAAGGCAATTGCCTTCCTTAAACAAAAGAATCAATATTAGCAAAAACTGGAAGAGCTAGGTTTGGAGAATTGTTGTGATGTCGGATTTGCAGACGGAATGTTGAGCTATTTCTTGAACATAGTGTTGACTGCTTTTCCAGAAAATTTAAGACAACATCTTTGAGTCTCTCATTGCGACCAAAAAGGCAAAACATTCAAAATTCAAATGCAAGGAAGTACACTTCTGCGTGGAATGTGTGCATTAAACAATGTTTTCGGTGACACAATTTTTGAACCAGAACTTTTGAATTTCATTGCTGATTTGCTTTGGCTGGAACAAGCTTCAGTTCATGAAATAGGAACTGAATTTGAAAAACTTCGTTCTGAATCAGGAAGCTATAATATCGATGTCTTGATCAGTGCTGCTAAGCATGCTGGATTGAGCTACGTTCAGAAAACTGCAGCATTGCTCAATTTTTTCAAGAATGTGAAGCTTCAATGTTCAGAATTGGATTCAAAAAAATTGCTAACCTCCTTTGTGAGAACTCTAGGCATTGCCAGTGGGGAAAGAATGCTCTTAAAAACTGGATCAGTGCACTATGTTGTTCTTGTTTTTTATGAAGACCATTGCATTATTCTTGACAGCATTCATGGTGTTCAAGAGCTTAATGCAACTTCTACTATTAAACATTTGTGGAGAGAAAGTCAATCTCCTTCATTTGGCTGTACCATCTTTCTTCAAACGATCTTTATAGAAGAAGATGAAGATATCTTTGAAACACCAAAAGAAAGATATTCTGTTACAGAGATATTAAAGTCAGGATCTAAAATTGCAGACAGTGTTGAAATTTCCGAGACATATAAACACGTAAATGCACATAACCTACGATGTCTAAAATCACAAGGATATGTAAATGATGCTATTATTTCATCTGCTTCAATGGCTAGAAATGCATCATGTCAAGGTGTATTTGCCGTAGATTCTCAAATAACAACAAAGCTAGTCGAAGATCCAAATTACTCTATGAGCAGAGGGACGAGAAAGTCATTTGTAGATTCAGGAAAAAAGCGAATAATTTTTTCTGTAAATTCTGGAAGAAATCATTGGTGGGTTCTTCCAGTTGGCAACTGTAATCCACGGGTCACCAGGTCATGTAATCCACGGGTCACCAGGTCACCAGGTCATGTAATCCACAGGTCACTAAATTTGTGGGTCGGTGGCCGAGCGGCTACTGCTTTAAGCGTTCCTGCACTAGCTGGTCCGTAAAAGATGCTGTTCTGTAGATGCTAGAAACTAACGTAATCGTTTCTGCTGGTGGGTTGTCAATGGAACCATACATTATTGTGCATGACAAAGTTGCGATGGTTTGCCCGCTATTAGGTATTTCGTTCATGTTCATTCACATAACGACAGTAAGACTCTGCTTGAAATATGTTCCCTGTTGAGATCTCTGTCAGTTAGGAAGCTATCGAAAAATCCAATACTCAAAATATATCACAAAATTAATACCGAAAATGTCGAACAATTCAAATAATTTTGAGGCTATTAGAGATCACCGGCCCCGGCCCCCCGGCCCCGGCACCATGGCCCTCGTCCCCCATATTTATAGGTGTTTTTAAAATTTTGTAACTGTCTGCTTGTTCCCGAATTTCAACTGATCTGTATAATCGCCATTTCATCCAAAAATTATATTTCAAGATCTTAGGAAACTCCTTTCAAGTAAAGTGAGAGAACTTCGAGGGGCCGAGTGGTTATCTGAGCCTTGCAAAACAAGTACGCCCAGTCGAATTTGATGTCAGTACAGTAAGTAACCACGTAACAAGAGTTGTAGTCATGCGAAGCTCTCTTGAAATTTGCAAACAGTTGCTGCCAATTTGAACTGTGTTTTCAAAGCTTCCATTTTAGCTCTGGTAAATATGGAATTTCGGGGTGCCTTCTGAGCCAAAGTAAACTATGTTTCTTCAAAAATTTTTCTTGAGCACTGATTTATATAGAATGTCGTTAGAAAATTATCAAAGTTTCTTTGTCGCTAATAACAAGCAGGGTATTGGGAGATCCATTCTAAGCCAAAGTAAAGGGCGTGGCTCAAAAATTTGTCTGGGGCTTTGTCCCCAGATCCCTCATTTGCCCCCGCTTTAAGGTAATCACCAGGGTTAAAAGGTTTGTTCATCAACAAAGGTTGGGTACGAATAGGATTTTATCGAACAGGGTCAAACTGGCGAGTGCAAGAGCTTCGGAGACAAAGAGTGTGTGGGTTTTTCTATGTTCTATTTATTGATTATCCAATGAGACGGTTGTATAGACCTCTGTGTGCTTCCTTTAATTTACCCCTGCAATGCCACCGTCTGCAGGGCATCACTCAGTTTTGTAGGGCAAAGACCTTTACGGCACTGAAAGTTTTGTCTGCTTTTTAGCGAGGGTCCATTTTTTCCAGTGGCGTGTTCAGAAAGTCTTAAACAACGTTGACAATGTTGGCAGAGACATTCCAAGCCACCCTGGACCCATCCATTTCAAAATCCTCATTTGTCTTCGCCTGTGCATGCCTGCCGTTGGCTATAGGGATCCTTATTTGCTACTACTCTGGAAAAATCTAATCAAATGATGATTTGAAGAACCTGTACACTGAAAAGCAATTTCTTTTGCAAAAGCTCCTTGCAAAAGATGCCGTAGACTGACTAGAAAATGATAGAGTAAAGTAGGGATACAAGACAGTTCCTTGAATATCAAGATCGATTGACCAGCACCAAATGTTGCCATAGCATAAATTCTTGATCCAGTTCTAACTAAACATCCTCCTAATTTTGTGTGTTCAATGTAGCGATTTAAAATGCAGAATAAAACTGAAAAGGGCGTTTCCCTTGTTTTCCGAGCATCTGAAGGGTGTGGCTCCACAAGATTTTCCTGGGGGCAAGCCACCGGACCCCCATCCTTCCTCGCTATGCTCGCACATTGTCCCCCCCCAAAAGCAGGGACCTGGCTACGCCACTGCGTTTTACCAGTTCTTGAAAGCAGGACTGCAAATAAATACAGCTCTTACAAGGTAGCCCGTTAGTCTGAGGTTGTGTTACTTACATCCGATATGGACAGTTCTGTCCAAAAAAGCTCCCGTTTGACACTCCTGTTTGTGTTCACACAACGTTTATACACGCTGCAAAATTATGCGTCGTTGTTAGATTTGTTTCGTTGTGAAATCGAGGAGCGAGGATTCACCTCAGTAACTTTTGTAATGTGAGGAGGAAACAATTTTAGAAAAACGTATTTGCGAGGAGTCCTAAAGGAGTTAAATGCGAGGTTGCGAGGAGGGGTTAATTTTATTACCCCATGTACACCCACCAAGTTTAGTTTCCTCGAAAGAGTTCCTTACAACTAATTTATTCTGCCTCTTTTCAAAACAGAGGAAAACGGAATTTTCAGGGCGAAGGTGCATGAGTGCATGGTGCGAAGGTGTATGATCGTATTGCGAATCAATGTGTATACACATTTGCGCTTTGTTTAGGAAATCATACTCAACTTGTTTTGCAAGGCTCAGATAACCGCTCGGCCCCTCAAAGTTCTCTCACTTTACTTGAAAGGAGTTTCCTAAGATCTTGAAATACAATTTTTGGATGAAATGGCGATTATACAGAATAATTGAAATTCGGGAACAAGCAGACAGTTACAAAATTTTAATAACACCTATAAATATGGGGGCCGGGGGACGAGGGCCATGCTGCCAGAGCCGGGGCCGGGGGGCTGGGGCCAGTGATCTCTAATAGCGTAATTTTGAGAAACTTTATTTTCACTTTTTCCTTAGGGGGTACTTGAGGAACAAATACTGGAAATGCTTCAACCATGCTTCAACAACGATTTGAAGCTTTCAGGAAGGCACGGAAGTAGGAAATATGATCTGTTATTGATGCATGCAGTTCATGGACCAGCCGGTGTAGGAATGCTCGCAGCAATGGCCGCTCGGCTACCAACCGCAGATATGGTGACCTGTTGATTACGTGACCTGGTGACCCGTGGATTACAGTAGCCGTCTTTCAGTTGATGTGACCGCTAAAACATATTGTGAAATTGACTCCTTGTCACTTAGCCATCGTTCAGAAAGTAATCAGCTCCTCAAAGCTCTCTCTTTAAATAACTATGAAAATGCTAAATCTTTTTCTAAAAGCCATATTGTGAGTCCTCAGCAGGGAACGAATACAAGAGAATGTGGCATGTTTGCAATTTGTGCAATGATCTGCCAAGCAAGAGAAAAGCCACTTAACTACACTCTATATGACATGAGTAATGCATGACAGCTGGTAGCAAACTTCATCCTAGATGGGAAAAAAGCAAGTTTGGCAAGCTCTTCTTTGTGGGAAGGTAATTAGGTCTTTAACCATAAATACTGCAAATTGCTTTTTTAATTTTTTCGAACTACATCCACTTGCTGAATTGATCCCTGCCCTTGTTATCTTCAGCAGCTTTCTCCTCCAAAATCTGCCATCACACAAGGAAGCTTCAAAATATGAATTTATAGTTCTCTATGCTTCTTAAGGGCTCATCGCTGATCATGACTTTTTATGCGCCGAAAGAATAGCTAGGACAAAGGGAATTGACGCCAAAGAGGAATTTGAGACAAGTAAAAACGTATTTAGGCCATATTCTGACTTTGGCACCATGGAGGATTGTCGTTAGCGATAGGTCTTTAGCCCTAATAACTTTGTAGCGAACTTCTCAAATTTCTGTCTTTGTATGTATGCACATGCAGCTTTTAATTTATTGCCCCAAGCCCCCTCCACCCTTGGATAGCTGGGGCTAATACGAAATTATACCTGTCTTTCTTGGATGAAAGTGAGTGATTCCCAGGCGATAACATTCTTCGTTACATGGGAGGCGATAGCTCAAGTTTTGCCCTGCTTAAAGCCCCGGCATGCAATGCAAGAGATGGAATTTAGAGAGGTGGAATTTCTAGCTTTTGCTGTTTATTTTACCAGGCTACAAAAACTGTGATGGCAAGTAAGCATACGATCCTGAGCCAAACAAGCAAAGATGCTTCAGCCAGTTTTTTCCTCGTTTTGACGAACGGTTGACGCCAATTTACAGAGAAAATAAGGCTACTGCGAAATTGTCCTTTAAAAGCTATAAAAGAAGCGAATCGCATTTGGTACTCCCACTTTCTGGGGCAAAATTGTCTGTAAGCAGTAGGCGAATTGCCCCGCAACAGTCCCACGTATCTCTGGGGTACTACATTGATAGTTGAATGATGTTTTTTAACGTCAATTACAAAGCTAAGTTGAAAATTTGTTTCTGCTTGATTCACAGCAGCATATGACTCGAAACTTTGCAAGATTTAGAATGCCATGAGTGAAAGTGAAGGTGTAATTGCAATTCTTAGGGCCAAGGCGCCAAGCGCTGAGATTGCAGAAGCAGAGAAGTCCGAATCGAGTCTGCGACCCCTTGTCATCTTGTCATGATGCTCAATTGGTGGGGGCTCTAATGTGTATTGAATGCAGTCCATCTGGCTGCTCTTGCTGCAAAGTTAGATGATTCCATCAGTAAGCTATGACACTTTCCAAATGCTATTGCTTGATTCTTTCAGCTGATTAGATCAAGGCTAACTTTATGCGATTTGCCATGATTCCAGAGCGAGCATATTTGATAATATGATCATTTCCAGAATTAAAGTGTTTTAAAGCTCTGTTGACAAAGATTGAAACCTCCATAGATTCCCAACTGATGGAGGGAAATCAAGGTGACCAAACGAAGAAATACTCAGTTTCTGCAGTAAACTGACTCTGGATTTAAAGGTCATGGCAGCAATCAAAAGTAAGCAGCTTCGATTGTTTACAACTTAGAAATTTGATGGCGTATCAACTTCAAAACTAGCGGGAATCTTATAAATGCTGCAATAGACGTATCAAAATCGCTCTTTCTGGAATTATAATGATTTACATGAAGTTACTTTTTACCAGTCCAGTTGAAAAAAGGAAGCGACACCATCTCACACAAATAATTTTAGATTTTAGAAGACATTCGAGCCCTATGCTATGGTTTACTATTGATTTTCTGTGACTTATCACTTCAAATGCTTGTTTGAACATAATTACCCTATCAGAAGTATTTCTACCATTTGTTACACATTCAGTATCAAAATACTGTCAAGAAAGGTCCCTCATCTTCTTGAAAAATCAAAATTTTGACATTTCTCTCCAGCAAGTTTGTAAATACTTTCTAGGTCTGGATGATGATTCTTTGGGGGATTTCCTCGATAATCAAGACCGAGAAATAACAAATGATGTGAGTTTTCAAGCTTCAATCTTCAATCAAATTTGATAATATCATGAAGTATCATACACCAAATGAATCAGTAGATGAAGAGCTTTAATTTGATACCGGAACTTCTGGAATTTGATGATGTCAGCATTTTTTGATAATGATGTCATAATGGCCGCCATTTTGGGCCTGTTCATATGGAGAAAGTTTCCCCGGCATTTTCCCGCTTCACCGGATTCCTCAGCCGAGATCTCGCCTCATATAGCTTTACCACGTAAAAACCAGAAGCGTTCACATGAGAAAACATTTTCCCGGCCAGCCGAGATCTCGGTTGAACTCTACCAAGATCCCGCCCAGCCGAGGAAATACTTTCCCATATGAACACACTTTCCCGGCTAAGCTTTTGTTTATGGTTTATCCTTTGGCGCCAGAGACAAAGCGCTATTGTTCTTTATCCCGGCTTGCTGGGGAAACTTTTCTCATATGAAAGGTCAAAGAACATTACCTCGGCTGAGTGATTTTCCCGGTGAAACGGGAAAATGCAGGGGAAAGTTTCGCCGTATGAACAGGCCCTAAAGAGAAACAGAAATGTGCGTTTCCGATGATTTTTGATGTTAGAAATAAAGGCGGAAATTTCAAAGTTCCATGAAGTCTCCAAGTAATGAATCCTTGGAAACGGTCCGTTTCTTATACATTTCTGACATAAAACTATGCAGAAACGTTGCCTGTTCTTGCCGTGATTGTTCAAATGTGGTATTATTTACGGTGGCCCATAAGGCTCACTGATCAATATTTCGAATGTACATGAAAATTTTAAAAACATGTGTGATTTCAATTCAAAAGTGATGCAAATGCAAGTTTAAACAGCATTAAATTTTCAAAAAGACGACTGCAAATAAAAAAAGTTGCTGCAAATAAAAAAAGTTGCTGCAAATAAAAAAAGCTGCTGCAAATAAAAAAAGTTGCTGCAAATAAAAAAGTTGCTGCAAATACGGAGTTAATCAGGCGTAGCCATAGCATGAAATCGAGGCAAAAAGTGGTTGGGGAAGTTGAGTTGCATCAAATAGAGGCTTGTGTTGATTTGCGTAAGTCTTGACGCCAAGAAGACATACGAACAAGCGAACAAGACGGAAATCGAGTCTTATTTTTCGTTGCAAAATGTTACATTGCGTCAGCTGCGGAAAGGCAGTTTCCGAGGCCAATGCAAACTTTTGCTCAGGTTGTGGTGCTACTCTTGTAGCACCAAGTCTACCTACACCATCACATACCCACGAAGCAGAGAGCCGCCCAAGACAGTCAACGAGTAGGCCTAGCCTGACTCACAGACCAAACGAGGGTCATGCTGCCACGAGCAGGCCTGGCAGCGCAGAGAGCAGATCATCGTGGCCATTGGGTGTCTCATTTTCAGAATTTAGGAAGCGGAAAGAGACAGAACGCAGGGAGAATTTTATTCCAAAAGGAAAAAAGAAAGCCCCATTACCGAAAGAAACAAATGTCACAATCAACATTGGAATGATGATGGCTCATATACTGATGATCATGAAGATGATGGTGATGATATATTGTTAAAGCCAGCATTCCTATCTAAAAAAGATAAGTTACCTGCACATAAGTTACCTGAAGGTTCATCTTCTGCAAAAACAGTTGTTATTGATGATCAGGCTGGTCCTTCTTCCATTACGTCACCACAGCAGCAAAGCTCAAAGTTAGCAGAATGCCCCATGTGTTTTGTGATGCTACCATTTGATTGTATTGCTGAGCATGCAGATAAATGTGGGGACATCTAGATAGGTGAAAGTTCTGATGCTATTGTGCTGCATGAAATTAATGAATCTGACAACAGCAATCCAAACACTGCCAATAGCAGTACACAGGAAATTACAACAATTCAAGCAGTTTTGGCATCTTTACAGGAGAATACAGGAAAAGAGGCAGTGCTCATAAACATCAGGCGAAAGGCCCTATGGAAAGACTTTGTAAATGCAAAGAACAAATTCAAGATCATGCCAAATCAACCAATACGTGTTGTCTTTTTGGGGGAGCCTGCTGTCGATGATGGTGGACCAAAACGTGAATTCTTCTCAGGTATGCATAAATTAATGTGTTTATCACTTGGCCACCATTTGAAAGAAATTAAGCAATATTTTGCAATTGTAAACTTATGTTTGTTGCAAGCACATTTAGATCCTAGAAAGTGAAACAATTTCTTATTGTTTGCTCCAAAAATATTTGTTTTTGTTGCAAATTAACCTTTTTGGGAATGCTAAACAGGAACAATAACACCAGCAGGAAAAGATGCTCTGACCTTGAATAATTTACATTTTAGGAAAAATTACTTTATTCCAGTGATGGCAAACTACATTGGGACATTAACATATTCAGTTCATTTAGGCAGGGCAGGAGGGGATGTTGCCCCCTCTGCCCCCTTTGGCATTCCAGAGCAATGATGTGTGTGTCTATGTGTTGAATACATACTTTTAATACCCATTCTATAATATGTAGCACTTACAGTAGCTGCATACTTCACATTTAATTTCCTAAACACCACATATATGATAAAATTTGTTTTTCGATGCTATTTTGCCTCTATTTGCTTCACAGAGAGTGTAGGACACTTTTCAAGGAGACATTAAGCTTTCACTCCATTAAACAATATTTACCCACTTAGTCTCTAAAATTACTATCTAAAAAGGGGGTGCTCTCTCCTCGATTAGCTTTGCTATTGAGAGAGTTCCTCCTTAAGAATTCCCTTCATGCAAGTCCTCTAGTGTAGTGTCATTTGTCTTTGTTTTATTCTCTGTGTATTGTCTTTAATGTACTTATTATAATTGTTGTAAGTAGTTTAATATTAGAGTATTTGTATGTAGTGGAATTTAAAATCTATGAATGAACTGAATGAACTGAACAATAAAGGCAAAATACTATAGCATTTAATAATCATTCCTCTCATTTAGTTTTTGGTTGTGCAGTAATTTTGTTATACATTGTGTTGACAGAAACATTGGCACATATTGAAAGAGCATTTTTCAGTGAGGGTAAACCAACAACATCAATGATTGATTTGCTGAATGGCAGCTACAAGACTGCTGGTGAATTGATAGTAATGTCTCTGCTACAAGGTGGACCTGCACCATGTTTTTTTGACACATCTGTTTACAACTTTCTATCAAAGCAAGACTTATCAACAGCTAGCCTGACTGGCGAGGCAAAAGAATTTGTTACTAAGGTAACTGGTGTAGATCTCTTCCTCTTTCTGATTTCCTAAGTATGAAGGGATTTGTTTGAGATTTGTTGGTGAGTTGATAAATTTAAAAAATTCACAAAGGAAATAAGTTACTGTCAAGCATCAGTCTTGATTATTATATAGACTGAGAAGTACCCGAAATTTTGGATCCTCTTCGGCCTTCCAGCACTTTAAATATACAGTACTGTAGTACATCCCTTCCAGTCTGTATCATGCATGTCTCTTTTTGCATAATATGGGGTGGAATCAAATCATATTGATGTGTACTGCAGATTTTGCAGTGCTAGATATATTTATGCGTCACAGTCTCTTAAAAAGTTACCCCTCAGCCAAGGAAAGGCTCATTTTCCATTTTCAACACTGAAAACTTTCTATTCAGGCCATTCCTATAATATACTCTTTTAAGGAATTCATAAGAATTATATATTTGGAAAAAGAAAAGCATTTTAATGCAAATGACTACAGCTTGTTTCTATTCTAAATTCTTTGCCTAATTTTGGACGTTATATGAATGGTCACAATATTTTGCATGATGAAATGGTTAGTGCTAAAATTTGAAATTACAAAAACACAGCACAGAAACAGGCCAACAAACTTAAATTAAAATTTCTTTAGTAAAATGGTGAAGGGAGATGATGCCAACAGTATGTACTGGTTGCAGGTGGGAGGTTATTCCATAGTTTTACACCTCGGTTATGGAGCCCTTTTCCATGCAAGGAAATTTTTATTTAAAATCAGTCAATTATCCAAACTTTTACCATTCTAGATTTATAATGCTGCAAATGACGAGGAAGTCCAAGACGTATTAATGACAGATGAAGGGATGAACATGCTGGAAGCCATTGGCTACAAGGGTGTTCCTCAAAGAGAAACCAAAGAAACCATAACAGCTATAGTGCAGTAAGTATGTTCCACTTTACAGTATAGGCCTTGCACACATCAATATGACAACGATTCTTAAGGATTTTAAAGACTACATATTCTGGTAAGAATTCTCAAGTCGTATGAAAGACTACTGGGTGCACCAAAATAAACTATGCACTTTTGACAGGCCACGATAAATTGTATGCTGAGCCGATTTTGAAAATTTATGGGTTAATCTTAAGGTAAGATCCTCAATTAGAGGCTGGTATTTTTTGTATGTTTTTTTAGTCTTCTACAGTATTTATGGAGTTATAAGCGAATTGAGGATCTTAGCTAAAGATTACTTCATAAATCTTTAAAATCGGCCCAGTATACGATTTACTGTGGCCTGTCAAAATTGCATAGTTTATTTTGGCGCACCCGGTATTAACAAGAATTCCAGCGAAACTAAAACATGAAGAGTGTCATTCGTGGTTATTAGGCAGTGGTACAAATTCCATCAAAAAAGTTACAGCATCTGTTTGTACTGAAGCTAGCAATTTCTAGCCTAGACATAGACCCATCATTCAGAAGAAGAAAGGGTCCACAAAACAATGAGCAAAAGCTTGCTACGGCTGGTTCCAGATTTCTAGAACTTAATTTATGCTGCCTTTGTTGAGACGCGTTTCACACCTTAGTTGAATAGCGGATTAGAATAATTAAAGATAGTTACTCGAGTGGTCATAGCAAGCTTTCGTTCTTTGTTTGGTTGACCCTTTCTTCTTTTGAATAACGGGTCTACTCGTAGGCTAGCAATATCCAGCAGATACACATCATCTTCATGGGAAGCCATCAGTACCATTACCAAGGGCAAGCAGGCAAGGTCAAAAGCCAAAAAATTTGGAAAACATACCAAAATACATTCACAATTTTGTATATTTGTGAATCATTTTTATTGTGAAGAGATTCAACTTTCCTGAAGCATCTAATTCTGATTCTAAAACAAAACATCTACCAGTTACTCTTGGGTGCCTAATACAAGGGGGGGATGCTTATTAATTTTCAAAAATTTTCTCCACCCCGACCGCCCTTATTAAGACCCCCCCCCCCGTTTATTAATTTTGGCAAAAAGTGTCCAAGGCTCAATAAAATTTTTATATGAAATTTTGTTTCAAAGGTAAGAAGTCATTGCAGTGTACTTGTAAACTAATTGGAATGCTTTCTTTCAGAAAAGGAATTCATTGCAGTGTACTCATACAATGTACTCCTACTCATTGCATTGTAATAGTTTTTACGAATTTCTGACCCCCCGTTTATTAAGACCCCCCCCCCCGTTTATTAATTTCTTTCAAAGATTCCCACCCCCCATTTATTAAGACCCCCCTTGTATTAGGCACCCGAGAGTAAAGGCTATGACTTAGATGAGAATTTTGTTTGATAAAATCACACATTTTCAAGTCCCAACAATTAGAAAAATGCCGGTAAGGGGTTTGTGTAGGGACTGAGAATTCCACATTCTATTCTGGTCTATGATTTATGTGGCTTTAAAGTTTGCATTGCCAGTTTCAGAAATAGAATCTTAATTTCAATAGAAAGTTAGTCATGGACCAGAATGGAACGTGGAATTCTTGATGCCCACACAAACCCCATACAGACATTTTTCTAATAGTTGGACCTTAAAGATGTGTGATTTTACCAAACAAAATTTTCCTACCTAAGTTAGCCTTTGACTGATAGATTAACATTTTAGTTTTGAATATTGGCCTAATACTTTTCATATCACTGCCCATACACACAATGAGCTTTTTTGACTCACCCGGTAGAACATGCAAAGTAATAGCTTCATAACCTTTATCCTAAATATTTATCACTATTTCTATTGATTAAGCCTTGAAGAGAGCTGGTATAGTATGCTACAGTTCACCTGACTGAAAGTATGTTACGAGCAAGTACAGTATATGCTGTATAACATGATTATACTACAACCGATTAATAAATGATTTCACATATTGCAGATCAATTTGCATAAAGGAACTGCTACAAACTTCGATGCCACAAATTTTGCAGTTGCAGAGTGGTCTTGCTGCCTGCAATGTTTTGTGTTCAATACAGAAATGGCCTGAATTATGGAAAGCACCCTTTGTGGCTGGAGAGACGAAGGTTCTAAAACCAACAGAGTTTTTAACAGAAATTAACGTCGAATACTCACAATCACAAGTGAAAAGGGAGAAGGAGATCACAGCCAAGGTTGCTACTGTGAAAGCTCTATCAAGCCTCTGGAGCTTTACTGTGAAAGCTCTATCAAGCCTCCTGGAGCTTAATATTTGATTTTGGACACTCCTGAGGTGGCTTAAAAGCGTGGGGGGTTGTTAGAGAGGGGTACTTATTCACAAAATCAAATGACAATGGAATATACCGTACTGTTTGATAACCCTTCAGTTCTCTTACCCATATTTGCATAACGTACAATTCATGAGTCGAAAAAGTTTTGTTGCAAACCATATAACCTTCAAACTTGCTTAGCAACAGCACTTGAATGGAAAGTCTGGCAGCCACTAGAATTCGATATAAGTGGGGGAGAATTGAAAATTTTGCCCAGGAGGGAAGAGGCTTACTAGAGAGGCTAAATAGAGCATTTACGGTATTCAGCAAAATAATTCCTAGTTATACAGTGCCTTCTTGCATTACTGTATATACTGTAAGGAGGGTCCAGAAAAGGAGGTCTTAATTTGATTGATCATGTCATATTTCACAGCCAATCCCAGTCACATTTTACAATAGATTAAATCCATTTCCCATTTCTTTTTGCTTTTGGTATTCCCATTCCCTGTTCATCAAATCTTGGTCCCATTGTAAAAAGCTCATAGAAATTACATTAGCAACTGCCAGTTGCACAAGGACAAGGGTCATTTATCACTCTATTGCACTATCTTACACACTTTGTTCTGTAAAATGTCTTTTGAAGTATTTTCACACTTTTGCATGATAATTTCAAACAACACATGATGTAAAATTCTTCAGATGTCCTTCAGTAAGGCATGTATCTACTGACATTGATGTGTGATTTGGATTTAAATTACATTTCAGATGATGCCATAACAATACCAAAATTTTTGAAATGGATGACTGGTTCCCAAACAATTCCACCACTAGGATTGCCAAAGAAAATTGCGATGTCTTTTCTGCATAGTTGCCCTGTTGGCTGTAAGTGTCGGCCCACTGCTTCAACATGTGATATTAGATGTACCATTCCAGTTCACATTGCAAGTGAAGAATTCATGAAAGAGATGCTGGTATCAGCACTGGATGATAGCTATGGATTTGGGTTGATTTAAGAGTTGATTAATTCTAAATAACTTAGACAGTCGGCCCGGTTGAAAACAGGGTCAACACAGAAAATATCATTTTCATTCAAAATGGGAGGGATTAAAAAGATCTTCTTTTCTTAACAACGGATAAAGTATCTACGGTATTTGCATGGAGACAAACAATTTCCATGCTTTCTTTTTCAGATTTTAGGTACTGTATGGATCAGTGAGTACATTAAAATCGAAAACTTTCGGACGATCAAACTTTCGGACAAAATTTTCTCCAAAAGTTTATTTGTCCCAAATCTGATGACGTCCGAAAGTTTTTTCGTCCGAAAGTTTTAAATTCATTGAAAAGAGAAAATCTCAAAGAAAGGCAGCATAAAATGTTACTAAATCAATGTTTTGCCTGCAGTGCTTAGGTTTCTTGAATTTTGATCTAAAATTTTAGTTCCTTGAAGTGTTTCAAAATTTTTGAAATGGATGACTGGTTCCCAAACAATTCCACCACTAGGATTGCCAAAGAAAATTGCGATGTCTTTTCTGCATAGTTGCCCTGTTGGCTGTAAGTGTCGGCCCACTGCTTCAACATGTGATATTAGATGTACCATTCCAGTTCACATTGCAAGTGAAGAATTCATGAAAGAGATGCTGGTATCAGCACTGGATGATAGCTATGGATTTGGGTTGATTTAAGAGTTGATTAATTCTAAATAACTTAGACAGTCGGCCCGGTTGAAAACAGGGTCAACACAGAAAATATCATTTTCATTCAAAATGGGAGGGATTAAAAAGATCTTCTTTTCTTAACAACAGATAAAGTATCTACGGTATTTGCATGGAGACAAACAATTTCCATGCTTTCTTTTTCAGATTTTAGGTACTGTATGGATCAGTGAGTACATTAAAATCGAAAACTTTCGGACGATCAAACTTTCGGACAAAATTTTCTCCAAAAGTTTATTTGTCCCAAATCTGATGACGTCCGAAAGTTTTTTCGTCCGAAAGTTTTAAATTCATTGAAAAGAGAAAATCTCAAAGAAAGGCAGCATAAAATGTTACTAAATCAATGTTTTGCCTGCAGTGCTTAGGTTTCTTGAATTTTGATCTAAAATTTTAGTTCCTTGAAGTGTTTCTTGATATTAGTTCACGTATGGCAGCACTTTTAATTTGGCTCACAGCTGGTTTTACCAGTGTTCAGTCTAACAAAAATTACATTCAAATGTCCCTGTACATGTGATGATGACCATGTGCCTACTGCAAGATGATATTTGCGACAGAATCACAATTATTTTTAACAAATATTTTGGTATCATGCTTGTTTTTTGATGTCGTGTTTGTCCGAAAGTTTTTGTGTCCGAAATTCCAGAAAAAGCGTCCAAAAGTTTTTTGTCCGAAGTTTTTTTGCTGAAACTTTTCCGTCCGAAAGTTTTCGATTTTAATGCATGTGTCAATGAACTTGAAGTTGTTATGGTCACTGGTGCAATCCAATGACTTTGCAGCTAGAATAGTCTGGTGGAGTGGGTTTGATACCCAGTAGGGCCATACCACTTGACTGCCATGACAATCCCCTTTATCCCATTCTGAATGAAAATTATTTTTCTGAGGTTTTCATAATTTTCACTATTTCAGCATTTTGGACCTCACCCAAGGCAGTGAGACCCAAGATAGTTGAACTCATGAATTCTTAAAATAAATGCTACTTAGATGTGTAATTTATAAACTTTTCACATTATTCATGTCCGGCAATCCTTAAAAAAAGCTGGAACATTTCGTAAGCCTCTTCTACAGTTTTGGGATACGAATACCCATTTGTTTGCAGAAGGTAACTGAAATATTCTTGGTAAATTTCAGTGTCACTGCCATGGGACGTATGTAGTTAGCTGTGACTCTAACTGACTGATTTCTTGAGTTGAAAGAGGTACTTTGCAATCAACACCACCGGATCTCTCAGGTAAGAAGTAAAGGACATCAGGTACTCCAGACACATGACTGTATTGCGAATTGCGAATGCGATGGGTATTCCAGTGGACCTTAACTTTATCCAATTCTTCTTGCAAGATTTCTTGGAAGCAAAACCACAAGCATTCCATGTGGATCACATTTCCTGTATCAAACATGCCATGTTCAACCATGTCTTTGAAAAAGTCAATCCACCATGTTGTTTTACCTTTCTTTAGAAATGACCACCAGGCCTCAATCCTTTGATTGCTTGGGGACGAACCATAACGATGGGCTTTTTGTCCCGAATGCTCATCATTTCCATCTCTGCGAAAATATGCCTGCATAGCTGCCATGTTGCCATTCTCTGAACCATTGTCGGTCCTCAAAACTAATGGACATCCAGACATTTCCTTGATACATTCCAAGAAAAAGCCAGCTGTGATGGCAGGGTCATTATTGGATCTAGTTACTTCCAACCATAGAATTTTCCTGCTGTAACCATCTATTGCCCCATGTATAGGAAAGCCAAAAGGCTTCAATTTGTCATAGCCTAATAATAGAAATATCAGACTTATAGCATTTAAGATGCAAGGGCCTTTAGAGTCATTAACATCCAAAGCAGAAGTTGCCTTTTAGTGGTAACTTTAGCCTTCAAGTCAACTTATGATGTGCAACTTACTGTAGTTGAAAAACTTTTTTACAACAACCAATGAGATTAAGTTTACCCTAAAAGATAGACCCTGCTAATTAGAACATAACAGATCAAGAATGGCTCTAAACAGACTATGAAATTAAGCCTGATTACAGTACATGTACTATGATAGTAATTTATTTTCTAGTCTAATTTCCTACACATTCTGTATCATTTCATTGTTCCATTGTAAGTTGAATTGATGTTCGGGTACTTAAATTTCTGCCAATTGTTTTATTTGGTTGGTGTTTTTTGTATATTGTTGTGTTATTTTAAACATGATCATGAAACTGAACTGAAAATGGCTGAAATAGTGGTTCAAGTTACCTGAAGATGATCATCAAATAAATTTAATATATAAGTTGAAAGGAATCAAAGTCTTATTCTTGATTTTTCCCTTTGAAAATGATAAAGACTGTTAGGGGCCATCAACTCTTTATTTTGTATTTTAAACAGCTTTGGGCCTTTAATTAAAACGAGAGTCCACTCCTCCGTAATGGCTTTCTCCCAGACTGGAAAGTTCGCCTTGCATGGCCAATTTCTCTGCCCTGCACTTTAAATTTCAGCTGTGGCTCCAGCGGTGAAATTTCCACAAAACAACGAAAGGAAACAATAGAAGTATTGTTTCGTGACACAAATACAGCCGTGCAAGTGATCTGGACATAGGGGAGATCCCCCTGCATTCTGCAAACTTTCCACTCTGGCCTTGCCAACTTCAAATACGCGTTTTTTATAAGAAACTGGTTCATAAGAAACTAATACTAAGATGACCAAAATTTTAAGAAACTCAAGTACTATATCTGAGAAGTACTAAGAAACTTTCAAAAGTTAAAAGCATGGATATCATAGCAAATATATCATTGAACCTTCATTCTCGGGCAATTTTAACTAACCATTTGTGTTTTCAACATAACAGAACAAAGTTTATTCCAATATGATGATTTAAATGTCAAGAAACATACAGTATCTGCAGCAGTGTTAGCGACCACATTGATAATATTCTGCATTTGAAAATAAGAAACCAATTAAGAAATTTTTAGTACTAACATGGACAAAATTTCATGTTGAATTAAGAAACTTTTAGTACTATGGCCTGATCCTAGTTTCTTATAAAAAATGGGTAAAAGCGCCCTCTCCATTGTCACAAAGGGCCTGATTACATGGGAGTTTTCACCATAGGCCTGGGAGTTCAGGCCTTGCACCCAATGTGAAAAATGTTCCCCATTACATGTAAGTTTTCAACCCAGGGCTGGGATCTGTGGCCCCACGCGTCATGTTAGTTTTTCAATTGTGAAAAACAGTCTGATATTTTGATGACATCTGTGCATCGATGTAAAACAATAGAGATCAGACGATAAGTAGGTGTCACAATAAGGATTAGATTTTCATCCCAGGTAGAGCAAAGAGGGCTGAGATTTCAGCCTTATGGTGAGTTTCAACCCCAGGGCTGAAAATTTCCCATGTAATGGACAAAAGCAATTTGCAAGTCGTTCACCAGAGAGTAGACCTGGAATTTCACCTATTTCAGCTCAGGTAGGCGGGCTCCTGGGTGCATTCCAAGGCCCTCCCACCAGAGAAATCCGGCGGAGAGCCATCTGTTGATTTCCTCACGAAAAGTTTTTTGGCGAAGAATTTCGTTTGCTGTGGTCTGGCAGGAAGTTTTTGTGGTGCAAGTGACCCAACACTCAGCAAATATGATGGAAGGAGTAGCTTCCTTCACTCTTTTGTTCTCTGTTCTGTTTTTGGACTTGTCATGGGAATATGGTATTTCCTTTTGTTTTTTGTCATGACAATCATCAACACCACCAAATTAGCACTGGCGGCAAATCCTGCTATGCCCACATCCCTGGCGGAAATATCTGGCGGAGAGAAAAAATGGAATGCACTATGGGGCGGGCTGAAATCTCAGCCCTATGGTGAAAACGCCCATGTAATCAGGCCCTGAAAGATTGAAAGTCAATGGCCTCTTAGAGGAATGATGAGCCTTCAATGACACTATGAATATGAAATATTACCATCGACGTGCCAGCAGTAATTTGGTCCACTGTTGACATACCGTCTCCGCTTCAGCTTCCGCCTCTTTCTGAGTTGCACCCCCACAGGGTCAATATCCCTCATTATCTCGGCAACCAATGCTCTGGGTACATTAATTCCATGTTCAAGCCTGAGTGAATGCCATATTGATTGGTATCCACGTAGCTCGCCAGCTTCACTCATTTCATGACTGATTATGTCTCTCAGCCGGTCTTGATTTTCTCTGGACTCATCACCATCTCCCGCACATCTTCGCCGCCGCAACCAGTAATCCTGCAAGCGACGTTTCAATGTGCTAATGCTAATTTCTACACCGTGGTATCGTGTCAGAAAGTCGATTATGACAGCATTTTCAAAACCTTTTCGGAAGTAATTCTGAATCAGACCACGCAAATCAAGTTGGGCTTGCTCATCCATTTTGAAGCATTCAACATCTGGCCTATCCAAGCGTCGTTTCCAAGCTTCCCGCCCAACTCTTTCTTCTTTGCCAACAATGAAAATCGACTGAAAAACAGCTGGTTTTCAATAGACCCTGACTGAACAAATACACATATATCAACTTGGACGTCTGTCTTCTTGGCGCCAGAATGGACACACATCAACACGAGCCTCTATTTGACGCAACTCAACTTCCCCAACCACTTTTTGCCTCCATTTCATGCTATGGCTACGCCTGATTAACTCCGTATTTGCAGCAACTTTTTTAGTTGCAGCAACTTTTTTATTTGCAGCAACTTTTTTATTTGCAGCAACTTTTTTTATTTGCAGCAACTTTTTTATTTGCAGCAGCTTTTTTATTTGCAGCAACTTTTTTTATTTGCAGTCGTCTTTTTGAAAATTTAATGCTGTTTAAACTTGCATTTGCATCACTTTTGAATTGAAATCACACATGTTTTTAAAATTTTCATGTACATTCGAAATATTTATCAGTGAGCCTTATGGGCCACCGTAATTATTGCAAGGATATCAGGCAATTTTTCAAGACAAGTTGCTGCCCCAATTTCGGAAGAAGATGTGGTGAAAGGAGACACAGTAAAGCTTTGAGTGTCTCTCTTCGCAACCATTGCAAATAAATACAGTTCTGGCAGATTTCATCAAGGACAGCCAAGATTTGCACAAGAAACTCAATGAAATTTTCAAGATCTTCAGAGAAGTGCAAGGGCTGATGTCTGCAGACAGATTTTTGTCCAAGGTGGAAGTAAGTATGTTGAACGAATTGTGCAACAGATTTGGTGAACTGTTTCCACTTTGCTTTGGGGAACCAAACAAGGGAGATGCATGAGCTGATTTTCACAGTGCCACAGTTTGTTGCAACACATAAGACCATTGGCAAGTGAAGTGTGAAAAAAGGGGAAAAGCCTGCACTCTCCTTTCAACCAAGAGCTACGCAAGCTTGTATGTGTTTGAGATCAAGCAGAAAGGATCAAACTGTAGTGCAGAAGCAAATCACCGCTTTCTGAGGAATGGGAAGGATCAACAAAGCATTACATATGTTGTGAAAGTGATAACCTTTGCTGCGCTTGCGCAGCAGTAATATTCTTGCACAGTGAAATTCAGCTTGAAAGAGTGGATGGGTGGATGGATGGGTCAATGGTTCAATGGGCGACGGATTTCAATTCAAATCAATAACAATTCAATTGACCTTACTATGCAATTAAGTAGCATAGCAACATGAATGCAACAACTCCTTCGTATCAATATTGAAGGATGCTGCCACAATGTTGGCAAAGAATGCTTCATTCAAATAAAGGTTTATTTTTACGTGGGAAAGGAATTTGCTTGTCATGCTGATATAATGCCAATGATATAATGGCAGATTTCATCAAGGACAGCCAAGATTTGCACAAGAAACTCAATGAAATTTTCAAGATCTTCAGAGAAGTGCACGGGCTGATGTCTGCAGACAGATTTTTGTCCGAGGTGGAAGTAAGTATGTTGAACGAATTGTGCAACAGATTTGGTGAACTGTTTCCACTTTGCTTTGGGGAACCTAACAAGGGAGATGCATGAGCTGATTTTCACAGTGCCACAGTTTGTTGCAACACATTAGACCATTGGCAAGTGAAGTGTGAAAAAAGGGGAAAAGCCTGCACTCTCCTTTCAACCAAGAGCTACGCAAGCTTGTATGTGTTTGAGATCAAGCAGAAAGGATCAAACTGTAGTGCAGAAGCAAATCACCGCTTTCTGAGGAATGGGAAGGATCAACAAAGCATTACATATGTTGTGAAAGTGATAACCTTTGCTGCGCTTGCGCAGCAGTAATATTCTTGCACAGTGAAATTCAGCTTGAAAGAGTGCATGGGTGGATGGATGGGTCAATGGGTCAATGGGCGACGGATTTCAATTCAAATCAATAACAATTCAATTCACCTTACTATGCAATTAAGTAGCATAGCAACATGAATGCAACGACTCCTTCGTATCAATATTGAAGGATGCTGTCACAATGTTGGCAAAGAATGCTTCATTCAAATAAAGGTTTATTTTTACGTGGGAAAGGAATTTGCTTGTCATGCTGATATAATGCCAATAAAATAGCCTTTGTTCACTTGATCAGAATTGCGAAGCAATAAATCGACTTCTTTGGAACAACACAAAGAAGGCCTGATCTGTTAACCAGACCCTTGTCTGCCACGGCTAGGACTGTAGGACCACAGGACAAGGACCCATTCCCGTAAAAAATAGAGTTTTCTTGATGGAATTTTTAGGCAAATTTCTTTCTGGAACGAGGGTACTGTCCGATAGGGTTTGCGTCCGCCAGATATCGCTTTTGTGTGAAAATGGAAGACGAAAAATGGCAAATCGTCTCGCGCTGATTCTGAAATGGAAGAATCAAGAAACTAAAAACAAACACTTGGAAGATCTTTATTCAACCCTTTTTAAGGTATTTAGACAATAAAATGAGGTTTGCAAGTGCATTTAATATGAAAACAAGCACGATTTCTTTGGAGTGAAAACATCCTGTAATGTCCTTCTGATTATTGATAGCAGCCGCTTGAAAATGAGTAATTTTTGAATAGGAATCAATGGAAAACTGCAAAATTTTGACCAAAAAGGGGTAATTTCCAGCGTATACGCAGTCGAATGGGGTTGTAACCCCACCATAAACCTCGAAATTTCGCATGGATTTTTTAGGCTAAAGACCCCTACCGCTATGATTATTATTGTTCCTAGTCGGAGCATTGCCTCCTCAAAATCAAGATGTCGGACTGACAGATCAACCGACCGTACTTTTGATTTCATAGAACCCGTTACTCAATGCTCCCGGACCGCACAGTAATTTCGCATCCGGCCTCAGCCGGAAAAGGGAAAAGTGAAATTGAGGCTCGTCCTAGTTTTCACTGTCAAAGTCCATGAGTCGTAGTTGGAGCGTCCATCAGTCTATCAATAGCGAAACTACGAACATGTCATCAGTCTAGAATGAATTATAGAAATTTCCCGACACGCGAAAGTTTTTTCTATCAATTTTTTAGGTTTCTTCAATTTTTGCGTTAAAGACATTAAAGATATCGATACGTTGTATTTGATACCTTGGTAGAACTGAAAATGAATAGAAAATGGCGTTTTTTGCCTTCAATTTTCTTCAGTCGCGAAAGTTTTTCCACGCAAAATGCACTTTTTTCCCGATCGCAACAGTTTTTGCCGTGAAATTTGCAGAAAATAACGTTATTGGCGAAAGTTTATGCAATAATTTCGCGATTTTTCTTCTCGCGAAACTTTCTGCCCGCGAAAGTTTCTACCCCTAAAGTATAGCCTTCAACACCACATGTTTCACACTACAGTTAGCTATACTCCGCCCTTTTTGCTTGTCTCTATGCCAAGAGGGAGGGGGGCAACTCGCATCTTGGCATGACGGGGACGTGCCGCCCAGCATTCTTGGGGACAACCCAAATTTAAGGATTTTTGGTCGATTTTTATACCCATTTTTGAGGATTTTAGGGGGCGAAGCCTATTGAAATTCCCAGGAATCAAGCTTCATTTCTCTAAACAGGTATACAAATGGAACATAAGGTTACCACAACAGAGCAAGTGGAACAGTTCATGTGAAATAGGGTTAAAGGTTCTTAAAGGGTATGTTCCATGACGCATCTGTGAGCAACGCGTCACTTCTGTGAAAAGTAGTGAAGAATGTTATGATTCAGTGAATAAAGGCTTCCTAAACTTATAAGAAACGGTAAGCTCAATTTTCGAAACTTAGAACTACCCTCTGAATTTAAAAAGCCAGGAAACTTTTTGTAATTTGCAAAGTGTCCCAAAATGTAAGAAAAAAATCAATATCTTAGAGAAACTCAGTGAGAAAATCGATAATTAGGAGGAATTCATGAAAGAAATACGATAGTTTGGACACAAGGAAAAGTCAGACCTTTTCGTCCGAGAAGTCCGCTTTTTCAAGTTCCAACATGTCCGAGTTTTCTCCTAGTGCATAGGAGAAATTTTATCCGAGAGGTCCGAGTTTTCAAATTTGAACATAGGGCTAAAAGGAAAACTCGGACCTGAAAAACTCGGACAATTTGGTCAGAGAAGTCCGAGATGTCCGAGTTTTCGACCTGGCCAAAGAATTTGTGAATAAGCTTATTAAAGATTTGAGTGCAGCTTACGGATTCAAGCTTATTTGTGGCAAACCATAAACCTCGAAATTTCGCATGGATTTTTTAGGCTAAAGACCCCTACCGCTATGATTATTATTGTTCCTAGTCGGAGCATTGCCTCCTCAAAATCAAGATGTCGGACTGACAGATCAACCGACCGTACTTTTGATTTCATAGAACCCGTTACTCAATGCTCCCGGACCGCACAGTAATTTCGCATCCGGCCTCAGCCGGAAAAGGGAAAAGTGAAATTGAGGCTCGTCCTAGTTTTCACTGTCAAAGTCCATGAGTCGTAGTTGGAGCGTCCATCAGTCTATCAATAGCGAAACTACGAACATGTCATCAGTCTAGAATGAATTATAGAAATTTCCCGACACGCGAAAGTTTTTTCTATCAATTTTTTAGGTTTCTTCAATTTTTGCGTTAAAGACATTAAAGATATCGATACGTTGTATTTGATACCTTGGTAGAACTGAAAATGAATAGAAAATGGCGTTTTTTGCCTTCAATTTTCTTCAGTCGCGAAAGTTTTTCCACGCAAAATGCACTTTTTTCCCGATCGCAACAGTTTTTGCCGTGAAATTTGCAGAAAATAACGTTATTGGCGAAAGTTTATGCAATAATTTCGCGATTTTTCTTCTCGCGAAACTTTCTGCCCGCGAAAGTTTCTACCCCTAAAGTATAGCCTTCAACACCACATGTTTCACACTACAGTTAGCTATACTCCGCCCTTTTTGCTTGTCTCTATGCCAAGAGGGAGGGGGGCAACTCGCATCTTGGCATGACGGGGACGTGCCGCCCAGCATTCTTGGGGACAACCCAAATTTAAGGATTTTTGGTCGATTTTTATACCCATTTTTGAGGATTTTAGGGGGCGAAGCCTATTGAAATTCCCAGGAATCAAGCTTCATTTCTCTAAACAGGTATACAAATGGAACATAAGGTTACCACAACAGAGCAAGTGGAACAGTTCATGTGAAATAGGGTTAAAGGTTCTTAAAGGGTATGTTCCATGACGCATCTGTGAGCAACGCGTCACTTCTGTGAAAAGTAGTGAAGAATGTTATGATTCAGTGAATAAAGGCTTCCTAAACTTATAAGAAACGGTAAGCTCAATTTTCGAAACTTAGAACTACCCTCTGAATTTAAAAAGCCAGGAAACTTTTTGTAATTTGCAAAGTGTCCCAAAATGTAAGAAAAAAATCAATATCTTAGAGAAACTCAGTGAGAAAATCGATAATTAGGAGGAATTCATGAAAGAAATACGATAGTTTGGACACAAGGAAAAGTCAGACCTTTTCGTCCGAGAAGTCCGCTTTTTCAAGTTCCAACATGTCCGAGTTTTCTCCTAGTGCATAGGAGAAATTTTATCCGAGAGGTCCGAGTTTTCAAATTTGAACATAGGGCTAAAAGGAAAACTCGGACCTGAAAAACTCGGACAATTTGGTCAGAGAAGTCCGAGATGTCCGAGTTTTCGACCTGGCCAAAGAATTTGTGAATAAGCTTATTAAAGATTTGAGTGCAGCTTACGGATTCAAGCTTATTTGTGGCAAACCATACACTCCACAACATCAAGGGCAGGTGGAAAATTTGAACAAAAATGTCATTTCTTATCTTTGCCGGTTTCTTCAAAATGCATCTGCGAAAATAGGCAGAATCTTGGCCTATTTTGTTGCTTGGCATTGCTGATAAAATAAATAAGTCATACCACTCCACCATTGATGACATTCCCTTTGGAATCTATAGGAACAGAGAAGCTTCTTCTTTAGAATATGTTTTTGTGCCAGATGATGTTTCCTTTACGACTTGCTCAAATGAAGTGCAAGTTGACGAGGAGTCAGAAGATGATGATGACTACGAGGAGGAGTATGAGGATGATGATGATGATGATGATGAAAATGAAATTGGCACTGACAGCTCTCCAATGACGGAGCAAGAGTTCATGCAGTCATGTCTTGGCTCTTCCTTGAATAAATCATTATTTTCCATACATTATTGTGCATGAAAACGTTGCGATGGTTTGCCCGCTATTAGGTATTTCGTTCATGCTCATTCATATAACGACAGTAAGGCTCTGCTTGAAATATGTTCCCTGTTGAGATCTCTGTCAGTTAGGAAGCTATCAAAAAATCCGATACTCAAAATATATCACAAAATTAATACCGAAAATGTCGAACAACCAATTCAAATAATTTTGAGGCTATTAGAGATCACCGGCCCCAGCCCCCCGGCCCCGGCTCTGGCACCATGGCCCTTGTCCCCCGGCTCCCATACTTATAGGTGCTTTTAAAATTTTGTAACTGTCTGCTTGTTCCCGAATTTAAACTGATCTGTATAATCGCCATTTCATCCAAAAATTGTATTTCAAGATCTTAGGAAACTCCTTTCAAGTAAAGTGAGAGAACTTCGAGGGACCGAGCGGTTATCTGAGCCTTGCAAAACAAGTACACCCAGTCAAATTTGATGTCAGTACAGTAAGTAACCACGTAACAAGAGTTGTAGTCATGCGAAGCTCTCTTGAAATTTGCAAACAGTTGCTGCCAATTTGAATTGTGTTTTCAAAGCTTCCATTTTAGCTCTGGTAAATATGGAATCTCGGGGTGCCTTCTGAGCCAAAGTAAACTATGTTTCTTCAAAAATTTTTCTTGAGCACTGATTTACAAAGAATGTTGTTAGAAAATTATCAAAGTTTCTTTGTCGCTAATAACAAGCAGGGTATTGGGAGATCCATTCTAAGCCAAAGTAAAGGGCGTGGCTCAAAAATTTGTCTGGGGCTTTGTCCCCAGATCCCTCATTTGCCCCCGCTTTAAGGTAATCGCCAGGGTTAAAAGGTTTGTTCATCAACAAAGGTTGGACATGAATAAGATTTTATCAAACAGGGTCAAACTCGCAAGTGCAAGAGCTTCAGAGACAAAGAGTGTGTGGGTTTTTCTATGTTCTATTTATTGATTGTCCAATGAGATGGTTGTATAGACCTCTGTGTGCTTCCTTTAATTTACCCCTGCAATGCCACCATCTGCAGGGCATCACTCAGTTTTGTAGGGCAAAGACCTTTATGACTCTGTCAAAATTATTGGCCAAGTTTACGCCCCTGGTCAGCGCTAAAAGATGATAAAATTTTAAGATCATAATAACGAAAGAAGTCTTTTTTTCTTTTCTTGTAAAAGGATGAACAGGACTGCAATTACTCTGTTTGCAGTAGCGTAGCCAATGGGGGGCATTGGGGGGCGTGTTTTAAAATATGACTGAAAGAAATCGTCGCTGCCATCTCAAAAACGGCACCGAAAGTTTTGTCTGGTTTTTTAGCGAGGGTGCATTTTTTCCAGTGGCGTGTTCAGAAAGTCTTAAGCGATGTTGACAATGTTGGCAGAGGCATTCCAAGCCACCCTGGACCCATCCATTTCAAAATCCTCATTTGTCTTAGCCTGTGCATGCCTGCCGTTGGCTATAGGGATCCTTATTTGCTACTACTCTGGAAAAATCTCATCAAATGATGATTTGAAGAACCTGTACACTGAAAAGCAACTTCTTTTGCAAAAGTTTCTTGCAAAAGATGCCGTAGACTGACTAGAAAATGATAGAGTAAAGTAGGGATACGAGACAGTTCCTTGAATATCAAGATCGATTGGCCAGCACCAAATGTTGCCATTGCATAAATTCTTGATCCAGTTCTAACTAAACAACCTCCTAATTTTGAGTGTTTAATGTAGCGATTTGCAATGCAGAATAAAACTGAAAAGGGCGTTTCCCTTGTTTTCCGAGTGTCTGAAGGGCGTGGCTCCAAAAGATTTTCCCGCGGGCAAGCCACCGGACCCCCATCCTTACTCGCTATGCTCGCACTTTGCCCCCCCCCCCCAAAAGCAGGGACCTGGCTACGCCACTGCGGTTTACCAGTTCTTGAAAACAGGACTGCAAATAAATACAGCTCTTACAAGGTAGCCCGTTAGTCTGAGGTTGTGTTACTTACATCCGATATGGATGGTTCTGTCCAAAAAAGCTCCCGTTTGACACTCCTGTTTGTGTTCACACAACGTTTATACGCGCTGCAAAATTATGTGTCATTGTTAGATTTGTTTCGTTGTGAAATCGAGGAGCGAGGATTCACCTCAGTAACTTTTGAAATGTGAGGAGGAAACAATTTTAGAAAAACGTATTTGCGAGGAGTCCTAAAGGAGTTAAATGCGAGGTTGCGAGGAGGGGTTAATTTTATTACCCCATGTACACCCACCAAGTTTAGTTTCCTCGAAAGAGTTCCTTACAACTAATTTATTCTGCCCCTTTTCAAAACAGAGGAAAACGGAATTTTCAGGGCGAAGGCGCATGAGTGCATGGTGCGAAGGCGCATGATCATATTGCGAATCAATGTGTATACACATTTGCGCTTTGTTTAGGAAATCATACTCAACTTGTTTTGCAAGCCTCAGATAACCGCTCGGCCCTTTGAAGTTCTCTCACTTTACTTGAAAGGAGTTTCCTAAGATCTTGAAATGCAATTTTTAGATGAAATGGCGATTATACAGATCAGTTGAAATTCGGGAACAAGCAGACAGTTACAAAATTTTAAAAACACCTATAGATATGGGGGCTGGGGGATGAGGGCCATGGTGCCAGAGCCGGGGCAGGAGAGCTGGGGCCGGTGATCTCTAATAGCGTAATTTTGAGAAACTTTATTTTCACTTTTCCTTAGGGGGTACTTGAGGAACAAACATTGGAAATGCTTCAACCATGCTTCAACAACGATTTGAAGCTTTCAGGAAGGCACGGAAGTAGGAAATATGATCTGTTATTGATGCATGCAGTTCATGGACCAGCCGGTGTAGGAATGCTCACAGCAATGGCCGCTCGGCTACCAACCGCAGATATGGTGACCTGACGGTTACATGACCTGGTGACCCGTGGATTAAGGTAGCTGTCTTTCAGTTGATGTGACCGCTAAAACATATTGTGAAATTGACTCCTTGTCACTTAGCCATCGTTCAGAAAGTAATCAGCTCCTCAAAGCTCTCTCTTTAAAGGCCTTATGCAGCCAAATTTTCGACTCTCATTTTTTAATGTTTTCTAAATATTCAAACTTTACTGATTTCATTGATACCAAATTTTTCTCAATATCATCACTGAAAGGGTGCGAAATTCCGTTTTGAAAATGGGTTCTCATCGCGACATTAGGCCCTCGGGCGTGACGTCACAATTATGACCACAAAAACAACGCGCAGATCTTGCAAGTGAAAACCAGGGAGATTAAGTGGTGAAAACCGTAGCGCCAAGGCACGTGGAAAAGACGAAAGATCGCCGAAAAATCGCTTTTAAAATGTCAGATACTGATGTTTCAGAGCATCAGATCTCCTCAGATGGAAGACAAGACTCTTCGGAAGACGATTCTAGCGACTATGGAATGGTTCAACTGGGGGGTATGGAGCCATACCAAGATGAACCGTTGGCAGCCCAGGTTGGAAAACATGTCGGTTTTGGCCTACGCGTAGTAGCGAGCGTCAACGATCGGCAAGCTGCGAGCTGCGAGCGACGGCAAATTTGCTGCGAGCCGCGACCAGCTTTTGAGCTGCGAGCTGCGACCCTGTTTTGCGATTAGCGTTGGTCAAACAGCTTATATCAAACAGCTTGCCTGTGTACCAAACCACTTGAAACAAAAGATAAGTGGTCTGGTGCAACTGACCGCAAATCCGTGTTCAGAGGATGAACTGAATTGCGAAATAATTGAAAGCAATCTCACACATCTGATTGGATCCTTAGGTAAGTGACGCCGTCCGTGTGACCTGTTTTTCCAAGATTGGTTTTTCCAATGCTGCACGTGTTTGCGTTACGGGACGAAGGTAAAGGTTGGTGAAAGACGTTTGGTTATCTTTTCTTGGTCAACAAATTTGTTGAGGTAAACATTTCAGTTTTTCCTTTGCATTTCTAAATCGTGATTCCATTTCACATTATTGGCCTTTTGACTGGCGCAGGAAAGGTATGCTGTTGATCACTGATTGCACATTTAAAAATGCAGCCACACAAACATAGTTTTAGCTATCATCAAGCGATATTGTCAAACATTTTCCGAGGGGTGTATCACTCTTGCGAAAAGGCGTACCAGATTTTTGAAAACAGTAGGATTTTTAAGGATTTTTTACGGATTTTTCTTGAAGACAAAAGGATTTTTGCCAAAGGTGTACGAGATTTTTACAGAGTGATTCATGTTCGATTTTCGAAGCCTTTCCGATGTTTAAACATTGGAAAGGTTTCAAAGGCGAAGGCTCGAGTTCTATAACAGGGGGAGGCTCTGAGTAACATGATACAGGGGAAACGAGTGAAAACAAGAAGCCGAACGGCTTGGTAGCAACAATTTGAAAGCTTTGAAAAAAGTTGCCGACAATCCACAGTGGCAACAAATATGGAGGTATTATGGATAGGGGATAACTGGTTGAAACGTTTCCAATTGAAATCCAACCAATGTAATCTGAATCTATACTTACATTAAAAAAATTTAAGCTGAAATTTTGCTCGCACCAGGTCACCTTGGCCTAAGTCCAGGCTACCTCTCCGGTTACCAAACAAATATTTGCGGATTACATTCAAGCTGGAAAGGGGGTAAAATTCATATTATTTGATGATTTGTGCCGTATCTAGGATTAAGTTGTCTGTTGTTCTTTACTGCTATGGACGTCATCTCCGTTGCAAACCGTGGGGGACACAACTGCTTTCGTAGTACAGGAAAGTCCTGTTTCTACCTTTGAGGGTGTTTTAGCCATAGCACGCAACTGCGTTGCTACCGTGAGTAAGTAGAGACATGCTAAGAATTTCCTTTATCAAAATGGGCAGTTTCTTCCTGAGGTCCTGAGGTTATATGTTCCCAGCACTAGAGTTTCTTAATTTTTGGTGATCTGAGAGCTGGGTGGGGGGGGGGGTACTTGGTCTACGAACACACGGAGAGGTGCCGCTGGAAAATCTGAGAAGCTACCCTGTCCCGGAGTCAAATTCCTGAAAATGGTACCCTCTCCCGGAGTCAAATTGTCTTAAACAATACCCTTTCCTTTAGTTTCTTCAGACAGAATTGTGCTCTACAAGGAAATATAAATCCATCGAAAAATGTGGAAATATTGCTATCCAAGCGATTTGAATCATATTCGCAGAGTGCAAATGGCCGAAAACGACCTTTCAGAGTCAAAAGTGACAAATATGGACCCTGTCATTCAGTCGATTTTTATAAAACTGATACCCTGTCCCGGAGTCGGAATCCTGAAAGTGATACCATGTCCAGCAGCATGTCTCCGTACAGAAAAATATATGAGGACCCAACCCCTGGGTCTGAGAGTGGAGTTTCTTAAAAGCGGTTTTAAATACATGTAAGTATCGCTGTGGTGCACATTCGAAAATTCTACAAAATTTATCAAATTATATTTCGATTCAGATTCTGTTTAGAATAGCTGAAAGTTCTATTGGTAAATTTCCAGGAGCCAGGACTCCATCTATCTGCCGGGTGGATATTTTTGCTAACCATTTTAGAGTTGATGTTATGTTGTTTTCAGATTACTTCAATGTGAACCAAAATGAGTAGCTCTGAGGAAACAGATGATGAAGCTCAAGCGGAAGCCAGAACCTCAACATCGACTCAAGATACGTCTGCCTCTGTAGCAAAGCCAAATACATCGATAAGTATGTGCAATCTTCTATCCTCATGATTACATTTAAAAATGAATTTTGTTATGAAACAGTCTTCGAGAGTGCTTTGTCTGCAATGTCCTACGGAACAATGAAAATAATTTCCGATACAAATAAGTTACACGTTTTTTCTTTTATAAGAAACTGGTATATAAGAAACTAGTACTATGACAACCATAAATTAAGAAACTCTTGTACTACAGTAAAAACCCGCACATAAGAACCTTCATTTATTAAGAACCTACAGCCTGAAATTGTACGTTTTGTGCCCTATAAATAAGAACCATTTCAGCCTGATATTTTAACCAGGTTCTTAATAAGGGGTATAAAATTTCATTCTTCCATTCACTGGGAAAAATATCTGTTTGTAACCTGTTTGTCAATCAACTTCTTTCATGGATGGACTTCCAAACATATACAAAACTGTGATAGGCAGGGCCTGCAGGAGTAAACAGCGTAAAGCTTGAGGTAAGGATTGGTCAGGAGATGAGAAAATTCATCCCCAAGGACTAAAGGACTTTTTAAGTTTTTCTCTATTTAAGTAGAGCTTAGCGTTGCTAGCCATATTTCCACCATGTTCCAATGCTAAACCTTCCACCATCCTTTGTTTCTGGCATTTGTTTTTGACCCTACGTTAAGTACCGACACCCTGATTACGGGATGTACCTTAAAGCATAAGAACCTAAACAGGCTGAGTTCAAAATCTTAGGTTCTTATGTGCGGGTTTTTACTGTTATTAGAGCAGTGCTAGGAAACATTAGTAAGCCAAGTCTAACAAAGTCATGGAAAAATTGCTGTGAGCCTTATTTTTGAGTGATATCTATGAAATTTTACTTTCTAAGACCAAAGAACTCTCTTTCTTGCTAAATACTTGCTCTGTCGTCAAGAAGTGGCAATGGCAGAAAACTTCATGCATCCAAAAGATAAGAAACAAATTAAGAAACTTTAAGCACCAAAAAGCTGAAATTTTCATGTGAGATTAAGAAACTTTTAGTACGGGCTTATCCAAGTCTCTAATAAAAGAAAAATTATGTACTGCATGCAGTACTGCAAATATAATGCATAATAAGAACATCAGACTCCCAGATATTTTGGGTTATGAAACATTCAGATAAGACTTTTTTCATAAAAGTTGGCGTCAAAAAATTATTTTTGTAATGCATCTAATCTCGCATCTAATGAAGAATCTTATGAAGAACGCAATTAAGCAAAAACATAGCATTATTGCTAGGAATGATCATAAAATGTCAGGTAAAAAGTAAAATCGGCACTCTCTCAGGCCCAGCTCCATTTGAAATTGTCAAGAACTGCCACTGCTTTGATTGATAGGCAGCAAGTAGTTCAAACTCATTGATGTTTCTTGTATCTACAAAGTGATTTCATTGATCACCCTTTTATTTTGTCTTCACAGCTTCTTGGGCACTTTTTGCCAGACAAACAGCATCAGCTCCCAAGGTCTCCAAAGTAAAGAAGAGAAATTACAAAAAGCTCTACTGTAAAGAATGCCTCCTGAATGGACGAAAATATCACACGATCGCGAATGGTATGCCCTCGGATATTGAAAGGCACAGGAAAAGTAAACAACACGTGGAGTCCTTTATTACAACTGTTCGTTGCGATTCTCCTGAAGGTGTTGCGCTCTTGGAAAGATCAAAATTGAACAGCCAAGGTGTCAAACGTAAGAATGTGTCCGTTGTAGGAGAAGAGCCTGAAGCGAAACGACCGAGAAATGGAGGGGGAGAAACGAATCTAGAAGAAGGCAGGGCAGAGCTCTACGTGGAAGACAGTAGTCACCCAATGTCACCAACTTTATGCGCCGAAGCCCAAGAAGGCATAAATAGCATTGAAATGGAAGACAGCCTTCTGAATGACACATCTTTGTGGGAGGACTTTGAAGACAGCATTGAGGATCAGTACGGCTCTGATGGTAATTTATTTGAGCTCAACTCCCCACAGAAGATTCGTGAGCAGACAACAATTGATGCATACTTGGGGCAGCCAAATCCTAATATCAACAGTACTCAAAAGCTGACAACAGCCGAAAACATATCAAACTCAAACAGTTCTTCTGAGAAGATGCCAATAGCGAAAGACATAGCAATGGAAGTCGTCAAACTAATGAAGGAGATGCACATCGACGCTGAAGGAAATTGTGAATCCAAAACTTCACTTCTGCAAACATGCGAAGTAGCAACAGATCTTGGCGAATGGAAAAAGATAGGAAACATCACAGAATTGGTAAACAAAGTGCCAAGCATCCAGTTCTTTTACGACGAGGAAATGGAAGAGAGTGTGGTTCGATGCAATATCTGCTTTGTATCTCTCTCTCAGAAAGAAAAGAGACTTAAGGATCTAACACCTTATCAAGCTGCACGGAAACAATGTCCATCTGACCACGGAAATCCGTCAACTGGCATCTGGCACGGTAAAGAAAAAACAGAGAGGTATATCAGAGGAGCCAATAGTGATTGGCGCCTTCTGAAGTCAATTTTACGCTCCCATTTGTTAGGAATATCAACAACCGCTCATGGAAGGCAACATTACTTGGCTTCAAAGGAGCTTGAAGAAGAAGAACACCGCAAGGAGAATGCCCTCTCTATTACGAAGCTGCTCGTAAAATGTATGATCACAGATGTAAAGATGAAAGCAGCTTCTACCCATTACGAAACATTATTGACCCTTCTGGATGACTGCAAGGTTGATATTGGGCAGAGAAACCACAGCAGAAAGCAAATGTTGCCATTGCTTGTTGCTGCAGAGGCTTACGTTGATGAGAAAACGTCATTGATATTGAACCAAGAAATGCCTGCCACCTTGATGGCACCTCATTTTTTTGGAGTTATTGACAAGGGTACAGTCAACAGGAGGACCAGCCAAGCGGCCTATGTAGTCTTTCAGAATAATGGCAGACGGTATGCTTATCCATTGGGAGCTCCTCTCGTCTACAACAAAGCCATGAATTCTGATGATGAGGATTCAGAACCAGACTCCATTGGTAATGATTCTGCAGAAGAAGCAACCATTGGTCTCCCTGATGTGGATGGTGGAAGTGCTAAGGATCTTGCAGGTAATCTGCTCAGCTTGATCAAGCTTAAGCTGCGAATGTCTCAGCAAGATCTATCCAGATACTGCGGAACCACAGCTGATGGGCAGTACCAAGCTGAACAGTTCTTGTCAACAATTCGCAAGGAAACATGGCGCGAACAGCTTCCTGAAGACCTCCTGTTTTGTCAAACAACCATATGGGATGCAGCCCATTTGCTTAATCTAGCAGTCACTGACATCAAGGATGATAAAGTGGGGACTTCTAGTAATTTTTTTAGAAATTTCATCAAGCGAGCAAATGAGTTTAATCATCTTTTATCAAGAGGAAAAGGCTTTGCTCAGCTAGAAATCAGTGCATCAGCCAAACAAAAGAGAGCAGTTGTCATAACCCCGTTTGCTGCACAGCGCTTTTTGAGCTCAGCAAGTAAGCAATGGGAAGCAATTGAAAAGGGATTTGAAGTTCTCCACGCAGCATTTGCAACAATCCATTCTGGAGCCGACGAGGATTTCCCTCTACAATACAAAATGTTTGGTCAAGATTTTGTATCTGATCTCCTTGGTCTCCTAGATATCAGTGCCCCCATTTCCCAGTTGATGGTTCTCTCTCAATCAGTTGATTTTTATCACTGGAAGATAGTGTTGTGGGGAAACAGAATGCTGATGTGGATACAAGATATTTTGGAAGATGTATCAGCGATCCCCCGCTTCAAGAAGTATCTTGCAGATATCCAAGCCTTCCGTTTCTGTAATGTGGAGCTTTTGGAGGGCTGGCAACTAACCAATCAAGAGGAGGTATTACATCCAGCAAGAGGTGCATCCATTTTGTACAACTGGAAGGAGAGAAACGTTGAGGAATCAATAGAAGATCTCAGGAAGTTTGCGGAAGACCTGAAACATTCTTGCGAGGCTAGACTCAGTCAAGGCACATCAGAGGTATCTTTGCTTCTTTCTGAGTGCATGGATTTTGAAAGATTGTTGATGGCACTAGAGGGACATCTGCAAGGAGACCATTCACTTGATGGTCAGTCATCAGGCTCAATACGTTGCCTTAAAGATAGGAGGAAGTACTTGAAGCTTGGAAAAGAACAATTTGATAAATGGTTCAATTACGTTGCATTTCTTCCCCATGTACAGGCCAAAGCTGAAAACTATGGTCGTTTGGATGAAAGTTGTGCAGAAGCAGTCTACCTTTCCATCAAAGAAGTAATGGTTGAATTATTCTGGGGTAGCCTCAGAGAGTACGGAATAGGTTGTCTCTCAAGTGGAGGAAAACCACTCAAACAGCATTTTGTCTCTTTGGCACCAGATTCTTCAGTGACAGGAATATGTCAGCCGTTTAAATTGACTTTGCTCAACGGAAAAGAGGTTGTTGCTTTCTTAGATGAGCCACTGCTTGTGAAGACCCTATTCACCGTGAAAGAAGTCTATTCCAAGATTGGTCCAGAGTTCATGATTGCCCTTGATGTTGCCATCGCTTCAGGAGGATCTGAGGCTATTGCAGAAAGTTTCTATGCGGTCATGGGCACCCAAAAGCAGCGATGCCATCAGTCAAACAACATAATGGATCTGAGGACAAAGATTGATTGGTTGCTACCATATGTTGGAAACCAAACCGATCATCTTGTAGAGGGAATTGCAAAGAAGTTCTTGGAAAGTCACAGTTCACCATTGTTGAGAGATCCAAGGTCGATTGAAAATTATTTTAAACGAAACAGAAAATCCAAAGTGGTCCATAGAATTACAAATGAATCTGTGAAGTACCCATACTTGCTTTAGCTTCTAACACAGTGACATATTCTTGAACATTGGACAGCCCTTGAAGAATTCTCTTCACTTAAGTTCAGTTCCTTTGATTTCAGGACTCCACCTACATACAAATTTGCAACTAAAATTGTGTTACTTAAAATCAAACAACAATGAACTTTACAAAATTGATGAGATACGATTCAAAAGTATACTACAAAAAGGGAAGGATTTATATGTGGGGAATTTTTTAATGGAGGAGCCCTGTCAATCTAATCAAGTAGAGGACACCCACTTGGTAAAGACTTGATAAAAGTTTATGTTCAAAAAAGATGTGCGTAGATTAAATTTGCAGAAAGTACTGAAGAAAGTCATTGATAATGCATTGTTATTGTAAAGTTAATACATACCAGTTGCTGAAGTGAGACAAGGACGATATTAAGATTTGCTTCTTAAAAGATTATTTCAATTTCAGAAACAATGTACACAATATATGTAACCATGCCTAAAATGAAAACTTGCTAGTTTCAAGAATTGCACATGTGTCACGTTACTTTCATTTGAGATAAGATAGCACAAAAGACACATATTTCTTTCATAAGAAACTGTTTATAGAAAACTCAGCTCTCAGATTGCCAGAAAATTAAGAAACTCCAGGACTGGGAAAGAACTTAAGAAACTATCTATTTCAAGCGAAATCCTTCAAATACTTTAGTTTAAATTGTACTTGTTTCCCGTATCATATTATGCGGGAGATACTGGAGTAACGTCTAAACATCGGAAAGACTTTAAAACCCGTGGGTCAAAACATTCAGGATGGCACAGACATGGACATTGTAATGGAACCTTTAGGAAACTCGTAGGAAACTGTGAGTACTCAAAACCTGATAATTGTACAAAGCTTTCAGTATTCAATCAAATTCTCAGTTTGTTATAACAATATGTTCAATAGTTTTTGCAAATTATTAACAAAAACTACGCTTTTTTTATCAAAACATTTGGACCAATAACAATAATAGTTCTACAAAGACTGCATCACGATGTAGGGTGTAGACAGTCGTTGCTTTCTTTCTTCGCTTAAGCTGTTTCACCTTTTTAATTTTTCATATCTAAATTGAATCTGCAGTACTTTCAATCAAGTGTATTCATTTCATCTTTTATACTATGATTTCCTCTCCGTAAAACCTATCAACAAGAACAACATCGTTCTCAAGCCATCGTTCAAAATTTTGTCAATTTGATCATTACCAAGGTGCAGGATGCTGCTAAGAGACGGTTAGCGCGAGCGGAGCAAGCGCAAAATTTTTCAGGTGCGAGCGAAATGGATTTCAGCTGCGAGTTTTGAACTTGTGATCCAAGCGTAGCTGCGAGCGATAGCAAGTTTTCCAACCTGGTTGGCAGCAAATCGGCGTGGGCCTAGAATGGCAGAAGATGGAGATGGCGACGTTGCAAGAGAAGAGGATGAAGATCCAGACGGCATACCCATCGCTACCCTGGAGTCCAGATATGAGAAAAGAAGTCCTGTTGGCCAATGGTAGGTAATAAATATTTAAAACTAGAAGCCATGTTTCTCTTGCAACGCTGAAAGCTGGTATACCCAGGCAGGTTGAATTTTGGGAAGATGGTCCTGATGATGCTTCCCACCTCTGATACTGCTGGCATGTTGTTTGACAGGCATATCATTTGACAAAGGTGACTTGGACTCAGATCCGCAGTGCAGTATCTTCCTCAGAAATCATTTTCAAGATTCATTGATGCTCTAAATTTTGTTGACTTTTTGAATATTTTAGGTATTCTAAACATAGACTTGCCCATCACCAAGGCACTGTATTGTATTACAAAAATAGTCTTGCCTGGCATAGATTGATTCGTTTGCAATAAATCACTTCAAAGTTAGTTAATTTTAAGAAGGTTTCTATCCTTTGAAGGTGTCAGTGTAACCACTGCAAAGATGATTTGCTCCAGGGTGCACGAGAGCATAGATGCTGCACAGAAGTCCATCCTGCATATGGAAAATTGGTTTTTGATGGCAGCACTGACCGAATTTCATGCATCACTCAGCATGAAGACTACTTGGCAGTGACAAACACAGCTGTTCTGACCCAAACTGGCCCACTTTTGAAAGGAAAGGATGGACGTGCATATAAGCGGAGGGCAGGACAATCAAAGAATGAGTGAGGAAATTTAACTTACCTTGTCACATTTCACAAAAAACACTCACCAGAGACTTTACCCCATGCAGTATCTCTGTCATCATCATGATATTTTTGTTTTAATGAAGATCCTGCCCATCATGGACAGAGCAGAAACTGCACCTGCAAGCCCAAAGTGTTGTAACTTTGACCCACCCCCCCCCCCCCCCCCCCACCAGCTCTCTGCAACGTGATGTTTTCTTCTCTAGGGCTCAAACTCCTGATTTATTATTTTTAAAAGTTTGCATGTAGCCATATATACTTCCTTACATCAGAATGCACAATGAGGACAACTTGATGCAGTTTCTGCTGTCAACATCAAAAACTGGAATTGTGTATTTCAATTCTAAGGTCAACATAGACATCTCCTTTCAGCTGCAAGTTCATACAGCTACATACAACATCAAAGCAATTTTTGATTTCCATGAAACTCCACATGCCCAGGGCATTTTGTCATTTTTGGGATGGAAACGTCTCTAAATCAGAATATGACAAAGGCCCTGGGATGAGGTTGAGTGCAATCTTTTTTGTTTTCAAAGTTAAGAAACTATTCTACCTGGAACAAAAACACGAGGAAACTCCTTTGTAGTTTGCAGCTTTTAATTTTCTCAGGTCACTCAAAAATGTTTTGACACCGTGAAATCTAGCAACTGTTTTGACATCATTTTGAATATGTGAATTTTATATCTTGTTTTGTTTAATCTTACCAGAAATTATTAGGCAGCCCTCCCAACAAAGATATACAGTATTACTCCTTCACTTTCTGCATTTAAAATCAAAGCATTAAGAAAGTCATTGGAAACATTAGGTTGCAAAAGTATCTTAAAATTCAAGGATTACCCAACAGTTGTGGATTGTGTGGTTTCGTATAAAGAACAAACAAAGTGTACACATCAAAACAAAGATATTAAAATGTTAGCGGTTATCTCAAAAGTCTCTTTTTTACATTCACAGGTACCTAAGAGCTGTAGCATACAGATGGGTGATAAGATATATCTTTGGATACCTTGGATGGGACAATGCAAGACCGTTGCCAGCCTGTATATTCATGCACATACGAAGCAAGTTTCCTGATGCACAGTTTTCTGGATTTGCTGCATCTGCAGAACGTGAATGACTCCTTGCAGGTTAATTCAAGTACACTTGCAGGACATAAAAGAGAACCACTTCTTCATCTAAAACCGACTGTGTCACATTTCGAAATCAGTTTGAAACAGACATTGATGAAAGTTATTATTAGAAAATGGGAGCTATCACCTGATAGCGCTTTTTATTTCTACTCTAAACGGAAATGAACAGAAAGTGAATCAAAATGCCACTGAAATTATATCTTGCCACAAATAGTTTAGTAGAAAGCTGGTTCTTCACCTACATTGCAAATTTATTATATACTGGTTCTGCAGGGGTAAAGGGGTAGGGGATTGGTTCTGCTAGGGGCAAAGTGGGTTACGTAAATTGCTGGAAAACAGTGCATCCTAAACTGATAAATCCAAATTTACTAAGTGACAGAGGGACGTTTGGGTGGTAGTAGCTAGTGGCAAACATGAATCAAGATTTCAACAAAACTTATCAAACTTTTTTGCCCGACTCATTATCCCCAAACATACCCATTTTACCCCTTGTAGGCCCGTATTTAGATAAACATGCTAAACAGAACTGAGAACGTTACAAACAATATCATTTGTCTGTAGAATTTGCGCATTGCCCTAATTTGTGGCCTAACATCGGCTTCTTGCAAGCACGACAGGTACGTGGCCTTTTCACACTCCTGTTTCTCATCTCATCACTTCGCTGTTTTTCAACAGCAGCTTTTAATGCATCTTGTGCTGCCTCTGCAAAGGAAATTAGATGACTTTCAATGGCAAATTTTATGTACTGTCGATGGATGGTTTCAGGTGCAAAGAAAGAAACTGGGGGGCAAGTTTTTAAGGATTTATTGTCCTTGTATTGTAATCTACCTCACAAAACAGAGATTTTACAAAAAATATGTCTTTTCTCCGTTTTTCTCAAAACATCTTGGCCATATGAGCCATTCTATGTCATGAAAATTCATCAAGTTGCTTTGCTGCCTGGTCATGAGATGGATGATAATAACATCTCACAAAGAGACTTTTGTGACCATTGGAAAATATTGCAGTGTATCCAATTAGGCTTGAACCTCAGATTATTTCACAGTGGAAGAAAACTGAACCTCACCTCCAGGAAAAAGTACAGTGACTTGCTTATGTCTTAGCAATTGTTTTTGCACTGCTTCTTCTTTGGAAAGGCGGTTTTCAAATTGTCTGTTGAGTGGTTCAGGCATATTTGCTGAAAACCTTGTCACCTTAGCTTGCATTACTTCCATTGAACAAGTAAAAAGCTTTATGCAATTCCTGCAAAGATTTTGGCAAAGTCTATCCAGATTTTTCACCCTGAGGCACTTTACATCAAATACCCATTTTACTCTGGTAGATCCTGAAAAAGCTGGCATACTCACACATTTTCGCTTTGCAGACTTCCAAGATGAAATTTTCTTCTGTAAAGCATGGACTTTCCCCTTCAGATCAGCAATTTCAGCATGTTGTGGGTCATCTCCATCTGACCTTTCTTCCTCCTCATCTCCTTCCACATCATCTGCAGGGCAATCAGCTTCGTGTTGTGCTTTCCGCACCAACTAAGAGGGCAAATTTAAAATGTTTTATTATTCGCCCTAAACTTGCCCTTACTCTGTTGATCCTACCCAAACAAACCGCAGTGGCTGACTTTCTGAAGATTTACGCAAACCTTGCAATTAGTAGATGGGAATATATGTTTTTGCTTGTTTCCGGAGGCTGGCTGTGGGGTTGTGTGTGCCACCGCCTGTTGTATTCACTAGGCCTACACAGAGCAATCGCATTGATTTTCAAATCTGTCTATAGATACTTGAACTTCACCAAAGATTCACTCGAAACATATTTCATGAATGAATTAAATAACTGAGGCTCTGTGACCAGAGAATCAAAATATCAACAAGGTTGGAAAGGAAGGAAAGTATCTAGTCTTGGCCTAAGTATCTATTGATGGTAGGAAGGCCTAGAACGACTCTTACCTTCCTTTGTTCACGTTTCGTCATAATTACACTGCCTTCCCTTGTGTTTGCAGCATCTATAGAAGGCACAGCATCGGCTTTGAGGATGCCTTTCATGCCAAGTTCTCGTGCAATTTCTCGTTTCACTGTGAAACACGATTCTTCGAAGTGTACCGAACAAAGGATCGACGATTTCGACGGTTTCCAGCCAGGCCTATGGCGACGCACCAATCTCACCCACTGCAAATGTCTTGTTGCTTGACTTTTCTCATTGGGAAACGTGTGGATTGATACATCCTTTGTGAACTGCGTGTTTTTGCAACTTTCTCCATTTGGAGCTCCAGCCACACATGATCTACCACGCGAAGGCCTTGCCTTCCTTGCTGCAGCAGTCGCCATGCTTGCACTGTGTCTCCAAGGCGCGCTGTTTGGTTGGTCATAATTGTGACGTCACATTTCGCAGTTCAATGTCGCGCTGAAATCGCGAAACTACTCAACTTTGATCCACAATTTTCTGTACTTACAGTCATGATATCCGTTTCAAACTTTCACAAAGTTCTTATGACACTTTAAGTTATTTGAAAACAGTAAAAAGTCGAGATCGAAAATTTGGCTGCATAAGGCCTTTAAATAACTATGAAAATGCTAAATCTTTTTCTAAAAGCCATGTTGTGAGTCCTCAGCAGGGAACGAATACAAGAGAATGTGGCATGTTTGCAATTTGTGCAATGATCTGCCAAGCAAGAGAAAAGCCACTTAACTACACTCTATATGACATGAGTAATGCATGACAGCTGGTAGCAAAGTTCATCCTAGATGGGAAAAAAGCAAGTTTGGCAAGCTCTTCCTTGTGGGAAGGTAACTAGGTCTTTAACCATAAATACTGCAAATTGCTTTTTTAATTTTTTCGAACTACATCCACTTGCTGAATTGATCCCTGCCCTTGTTATCTTCAGCAGCTTTCTCCTCCAAAATCTGCCATCACACAAACAAGCTTCAAAATATGAATTTATAGTTCTCTATGCTTCTTAAGGGCTCATCGCTGATCATGACTTTTTGTGCGCCGAAAGAAGAGCAAGGACAAAGGGAATTGAGGCCAAAAAGGAATTTGAGACAAGTAAAAACGTATTTAGGCCATATTTTGACTTTGGCACCATGGAGGATTGTCGTTAGCGATAGGTCTTTAGCCCTAATAACTTTGTAGCGAACTTCTCAAATTTCTGTCTTTGTATGTATGCACATGCAGCTATCAATTTATTGCCCCAAGCCCCCTCCCCCCTTGGATAGCTGGGGCTAATACGAAATTATACCAGTCTTTCTTGGATGAAAGTGAGTGATTCCCAGGCGATAACATTCTTCGTTACATGGGAGGTGATAGCTCAAGTTTTGCCCTGCTTAAAGCCCCGGCATGCAATGCAAGAGATGGAATTGAGAGAGGTGGAATTTCTAGCTTTTGCTGTGTATTTTACCAGGCTACGAAAACTGTGATGGCAAGTAAGCATACGATCCTGAGCTAAACAAGCAAAGATGCTTCAGCCAGTTTTTTCCTCGTTTTGACGAACGGTTGACGCCAATTTAGAGAGAAAATAAGGCTACTGCGAAATTGTCCTTTAAAAGCTATAAAAGAAGCGAATCGCATTTGGTACTCCCACTTTCTGGGGCAAAATTGTCTGTAAACAGTAGGCGAATTGCCCTGCAACAGTCCCACGTTTCTCTGGGGTACTAAATTGATAGTTGAATGATGTTTTTTAACGTCAATTACAAAGCTAAGTTGAAAATTTGTTTCTGCTTGATTCACAGCAGCATAGGACTCGAAACTTTGCAAGATTTAGAATGCCATGAGTGAAAGTAAAGGTGTAATTGCGATTCTTAGGGCCAAGGAGCCAAGCGCTGAGATTGCAGAAGCAGAGAAGTCCGAATCGAGTCTGCGACCCCTTGTCATCTTGTCATGATGCTCAATTGGTGGGGGCTCTAATGTGTATTGAATGCAGTCCATCTGGCTGCCCTTGCTGCAAAGTTAGATGATTCCATCGGTAAGCTATGACACTTTCCAAATGCTATTGCTTGATTCTTTCAGCTGATTAGATCAAGGCTAACTTCATGTGATTTGCCATGATTCCAGAGCGAGCATATTTGATAATATGATCATTTCCAGAATTAAAGTGTTTTAAAGCTCTGTTGACAAAGATTGAAACCTCCATAGATTCCCAACTGATGGAGGGAAATCAAGGTGACCAAACAAAGAAATACTCAGTTTCTGCAGTAAACTGACTCTGGATTTAAAGGTCATGGCAGCAATCAAAAGTAAGCAGCTTCGATTGTTTACAACTTAGAAATTTGATGGCGTATCAACTTCAAAACTAGCGGGAAATCTTATAAATGCTGCAATAGACATATCAAAATTGCTCTTTCTGGAATTATAATGATTTACATGAAGTTATTTTTTACCAGTCCAGTTGAAAAAAGGAAGCGACACCATCTCACACAAATAATTTTAGATTTTAGAAGACATTCGAGCCCTATGCTATGGTTTACTATTGATTTTCTGTGACTTATCACTTCAAATGCTTGTTTGAACATAATTACCCTATCGGAAGTATTTCTACCATTTGTTACGCATTCAGTATCGCAATACTGTCAAGAAAGGTCCCTCATCTTCTTGAAAAATCAAAATTTTGACATATCTCTCCAGTAAGGTTGTAAATGCTTTCTAGGTCTGCATGATGATTCTTTGGGGGATTTCCTCGATAATCAAGACCGAGAAATAACAAATGATGTGAGTTTTCAAGCTTCAATCTTCAATCAAATTTGATAATATCATGAAGTATCATACACCAAATGAATCAGTAGATGAAGAGCTTTAATTTGATACAGGAACTTCTGGAATTTGATGATGTCAGCATTTTTCGATAATGACGTCATAATGGCCGCCATTTTGGGCCTGTTCATATGGAGAAAGTTTCCCCGGCATTTTCCCGCTTCACCGGATTCCTCAGCCGAGATCTCGCCTCATGTGGCTTTACCACGTAAAAACCAGAAGCGTTCACATGAGAAAACATTTTCCCGGCCAGCCGAGATCTCGGTTGAACTCTACCAAGATCCCGCCCAGCCGAGGAAATACTTTCCCATATGAACACACTTTCCCGGCTAAGCTTTTGTTTATGGTTTATCCTTTGGCGCCAGAGACAAAGCGCTATTGTTCTTTATCCCGGCTTGCTGGGGAAATTTTCTCATGTGAAAGGTCAAAGAACATTACCTCGGCTGAGTGATTTTCCCGGTGAAACAGGAAAATGCCGGGGAAAGTTTCTCCATATGAACAGGCCCTAAAGGGAAACAGGAATGTGCGTTTCCGATGATCTTTGATGTTAGAAATAAAGGCAGAAATTTCAAAGTTCCATGAAGTCTCCAAGTAATGAATCCTTGGAAACGGTCCGTTTCTTATACATTTCCGACATAAAACTATGCAGAAACGTTGCCTGTTCTTGCCGTGATTGTTCAAATATGGTATTATTGCAAGGATATCAGGCAATTTTTCAAGACAAATTGCTGCCCCAATTTCGGAAGAAGATGTGGTGAAAGGAGACACAGTAAAGCTTTGAATGTCTCTCTTCGCAACCATTGCAAATAAATACAGTTCTGGCAGATTTCATCAAGGACAGCCAAGATTTGCACAAGAAACTCAATGAAATTTTCAAGATCTTCAGAGAAGTGCAAGGGCTGATGTCTGCAGACAGATTTTTGTCCGAGGTGGAAGTAAGTACGTTGAACGAATTGTGCAACAGATTTGGTGAACTGTTTCCACTTTACTTTGGGGAACCTAACAAGGGAGATGCATGAGCTGATTTTCACAGTGCCACATTTTGTTGCAACACATAAGACCATTGGCAAGTGAAGTGTGAAAAAAGGGGAAAAGCCTGTACTCTCCTTTCAACCAAGAGCTACGCAAGCTTGTATGTGTTTGAGATCAAGCAGAAAGGATCAAACTGTAGTGCAGAAGCAAATCACCGCTTTCTGAGGAATGGGAAGGATCAACAAAGCATTACATACATTGTGAAAGTGATAATTTTTGCTGCGCTTGCGCAGCATTAATATTCTTGCACAGTGAAATTCAGCTTGAAAGAGTGGATGGGTGGATGGATGGGTCAATGGGTCAATGGGCGACGGATTTCAATTCAAATCAATAACAATTCAATTCACCTTACTATGCAATTAAGTAGCATAGCAACATGAATGCAACAACTCCTTCGTATCAATATTGAAGGATGCTGCCACAATGTTGGCAAAGAATGCTTCATTCAAATAAAGGTTTATTTTTACGTGGGAAAGGAATTTGCTTGTCATGCTGATATAATGCCAATAAAATAGCCTTTGTTCACTTGATCAGAATTGCGAAGCAATAAATCGACTTCTTTGGAACAACACAAAGAAGGCCTGATCTATTAACCAGACCCTTGTCTGCCATGGCTAGGACTGTAGGACCACAGGACAAGGACCCATTCCCGTAAAAAATAGAGTTTTCTTGATGGAATTTTAAGGCAAATTTCTTTCTGGAACGAGGGTACTGTCCGATAGGGTTTGCATCCGCCAGATATCGCTTTTGTGTGAAAATGGAAGACGAAAAATGGCTGATCGTCTCGCGCTGATTCTGAAATGGAAGAATCGAGAACCAAAAACCAACACTTGGAAGATCTTTATTCAACCCTTTTGAAGGTATTTAGACAATAAAATGAGGTTAGCAAGTGCATTTAATATGAAAACGAGCACGATTTCTTTGGAGTGAAAACATCCTGTAATGTCCTTCTGATTATTGATAGCAGCCGCTTGAAAATGAGTAATTTTTGAATAGGAATCAATAGAAAACTGCAAAATTTTGACCAAAAAGGGGTAATTTCCAGCGTATACGCAGTCGAATGGGACAACATATGGAAGTTACCACCCCGTGTCTCTATGACATATAAGACACTTTAAATAGCTTCTGCTCGTTTTCCACTCCACCTGAAAATTTGCTTCTTCATTACTTTCCTCGTGATTCAATCATCATCATAACATTATAGTACCTGCTTTCCTCAGTTTTGGAAATAAAGCAAAAGGCCATTGCCACCAAATCCCCCTCCTCACAAAGATACTCCCTAACTTTCAATACGGGGGGCATCCATGCCACTATTTCTTTCCTAACCCGTAAACATTATGCCTGGACCCTAATGTTTTGGGGACCCCACATATTGAGTCCAATATTTTGCAGACCGCAAATATTTTTGTCTATTTCTGGAACCCTTGTAATGTTGTTGAATGATTTCAATTTGAGCTTCTCGATCTTAACTTTCGAAAACTGAAACATTTATTTCATGATTCGCAACTTCAGGGTCACACTGCATTCCATGTGAACTCAATGGTACATTTTTGGGAGAATATTGTATTAACAGCAATGAAAATCATTACGCCTAACTGGACCCTAAATATTGAATTTTTGTCCATGTTGTAAATTTCGAACCCCAATTATTGGCACGGACCCCTTATTGACAGTTAGGGAGTACCCCCTGGGATTCCCCCTGTTTTGCTCAATTTAGGAAGTTCTTTCCAAAATTTTCCGATTCTTCGAACTCCCAATATTTCTACTCACACACACTACAAAAGGCATGCACAGAGAGATGAAAAAAAGGAAACACATCTTCCACAACGGTAAAAGAACACATTTCGCATTTCCTTATGATATACATGAATTTACGAATATTATTCAATTAATAAGGAAAATTAATAACTACTTCTCAATGTAAAAGTTCCCCAACACTACGTAAAGCGTTACAGTTAAAAACAGCGCATTCGTATTGCTATACCTATGGACTTTTTATGAAAAGGACACCAACAACTTCCTTTAGTGACAAAATATCGTTTCTTCCATTTTGTCCTTTATGAATAATATTTGAATTTAAGGCAATTTTCAAACAGCCAAAGTTGATGGAGATTTCACTCAACCGAGAACGCAAAAGAGATTTTTTCAGAACAAAAGGATTTTACGTATTCTTCGTGGATTTCCCTTCAAAACAAAAGGAGTTTTGTCGAAGGTGTACAAGATTTTTGGGATTAAAGGCACCTCCCCCAATGCAAAGTGATTCCGTCATCGCAAGTTCATCGGCTCAAACTTGTCCGATTATAACAAATAATACGCCACTTTCTCCCAAAGAGTTCCCAAAGACCTGCCACAGATTGCAGTGATTTTTTAATTCTACTACCATTATTTTGATTGCTTCATCTATTTTCACAGGGTCAATTGCATTTTAATACTTTCCCATAACACTACTAAACAGCCCTATCAATGCGTCTTCTGTAAAACATATGTACTGGGCTAGTCAAAAAAAGTTTACACGTTTTGCGAGCTGTGGAATAAAAAGTATGAGGCCCATTTTCAAAACTGAAACGTTGATCTATCAATCAAAGGCTAACTTAGATGAGAAAATTTTGTTCGGTAACATCACATATCTCTAAGACCCAGCAATTACAAATATGCCTGTAAGGTGTTTCCATGGGAACCGCCAACTCCACGTTCCATTCCGGTCCATGATTTATGTGGCATCAAAGTTTGAATTGAAAGTCTCAGAAATAGCATTTACTTTCAATAGTAAGTAAATTATGGACCAGAATGGAATGAGGAATCGTTCCCAAACATGCCTCTTATGACCGTTTTCCTAATTTGTGGGTCTGAATGACCAGTGATGTTACCAAACAAAATTTTCTCATCTAAGTTAGCCTTTGAATGATAAATTAACATTTCAGTTTTGTATTCCATAATTGCTCCCAGTTTTGAAAATCAGCCTCATAATTTTTATTCCACAGCCCGCCAAACGCCTAAGCTTTTTTTGACTCGCCCTGTATGTACCCTAACAAGTATTAAATTGACCTAGCAAAAACCATCAGTCACCTAAAATAAACTTTATGCTACAAAGGAACTGTCCTCTTGATTTTACTCATTTTCCTCCTCTGCCTTCTCAACAGTCTTCTGCTCCTTCACTAACGTCTCGTCCCCTTGTGACATCCTTGTAATGATCCTGCTTGGTTTAAATTCGAAGTTGACATTGCCAAGTTGCAGCAAAGTATCCTCTAGCATTTCTAGGCTGCTTGGAACATCGGTTAGAAAATCTTCAACGGTGTTGGGGAAGGCAGTCAGCACAATTTGCCGATCATCATCACATAGCAATGCAAACTCGCAGGTGTACGTCTCCTTGCAACATCTTCCTCTTGCAGGCATTGCATGTCACACATGCCTGGCCAGGAACTGCAAGAAGTTTCTTCTTGCAATCCAAGTTGCAACAGATTCGAAAAGCATGCAGACGCACACACACTATCTCAGGGCACACCAACAGCTGCACAGTCTGGGCTTTCACCTCCTCCTCCTCCACCACCTCGTCCTTCTTTCACCTCCTCTGCGCTTCTTTCGAAGACTTTTTCCGATTCTACAAATGTCGAGTCGCCGGTTGTGCACAGTTTTGTGCCGTTGTAATACTGGCAGATAACACTCGTTATTGAAATGGGTACCCCTTCCGGAATTTCCTCAATAAGATTTCCCCAGATTGAAATGGCAACATTTCCAGTGTTATCTGCCAATATTGCATCACGCACAACTCGAGGAATCCTCATCGCACCCACCAGGACTTCTTTTTTCTCATCTTTCCATTTTACCTCACCTTCCACTGTGAAATTGCCGACAACGGCATCACTCAGGACTGCCTGGACCGTCACTGGTTTTGCTTCAACATAGGCGAAAGGTAGTGTCAACGCTTCCTCGCACTTGCTTCCTGCATTTGCATTAAAAAACGCTATTTGGTTTGAAGATGAAACAGACACCGAGGACAATTTCACTGGGGACTTCGACTCCAACTTCTGGAGAAACAATGGCCGCTTGACTTGCACACTCTCCATTATCCTTACTTTTTCCGTTACATGTTCATCTACTTGTACTTGTACATCGAAGTATTTGTTGTTGTTGTCAACTTATTTTAATTCGAAATTTATCTAGCTTCTTAAATATAAAATGAAAGAAACTAATCCAATTCGAATATTTACATAAACTAAATTATAAGCTAAATTAAACAAAGTTAAATACATATCTACAGTTTCCCCAGCCAAAACCCACCCTAAGACCTCAAAGGCATATCGTACTGGCATACATTGCATGTACATTGTATTCCATTCCATTGCTTCATGATTTGTTTAAAAGTTTTGAGAGTTTCAGCTGATTTTATCTCATTAGAGAGGCTATTCCATACCTGTGGCCCTAAAGACCTAAGACTATTAGAGCCGAAGGTTACTTGATTCGGTCTATGATGTTTCAGATCGTACGGATTTCTCATTGAGCGATTCACATTCATAGAGGATTTAAACTGAAATAATTGTTCCATGAAGGAAGGATTTAATTTCTTCATTGTCTTGTAGATTTCGATACAGAAGCTACGTAAGCGAGAAACATGCATAAAACATCTACCAGACCTTTGTAATAGTTCTTGGTATGAACTGTTGTGATCATCATATTGAAATCGTAAAGCACGTTCTTGTATTCGTTCGACTTTATGTAGAGATTTAGCAGACGAAAAATGCCATACAATCGGACAATAGTTGAAATTTGAATACACAAAACTCTGAACTAGGAGTTTCCTTGTTTCGAAACCAATAAATCGCTTTAGTCTCTTTAAAATGTTTAGCTGATTCGCAGCTTTTTTGCATAGATCGGAAATGTGAGGGTCAAAGTTCAACTTGTAATCAAGTTTGACGCCAAGCAATTTGACAGTGGATTCTGTTTTTATGTTTTGACCCTTAATTCTAATGTTAATACCAGTGGTGTCTGATCGGTCCTTCTTTACAATTATGGCATGAAATTTATCTGGATTTGCAATCATTTCATTATATGCCAGCCAATCCAAAGCAACATTGGACTGTTCTTCCAAAACTTTCACTAGATCAGGTATGTTCTTTGAAAAAAAGCCGAGGGTATTGTCATCAGCATAGTTGTAAACAGTTGCTTGTCTTATAAATAGCAAAAGGTCATTTATGTAAAAGTTGAAAAGAATTGGGCCTAGTACAGAGCCTTGCGGAACACCTGACAGAATAGTCTGAAATGAACTATAGGTGTTGTTAATTCTAACACACTGCTCACGTCTCTTGAGGTAAGAATAGATATAAACTAAAGAGTTTTCATCAAACCCATATGCAGAAAGTTTAGCTATTAGCAGATCATGGGGAATGCAGTCAAATGCTTTTGAGAGATCCATTATGACTGCGCCTACAACGTGATCTGTATCAAGCTTAGATCGCCAGTCTTCCACCAGTCGAATTAATACATGCTGTGTACTATATGATTTCCTATAAGCAGCTATAAAAACAGAGAGAGTCTTATCAAGATGCATCATTAACTGTTTCTTGATTACTTTCTCAAAAATTTTAGAGAAAGCGTTTAGCACGCTCACAGGCCGAAAGTTTTTCTCCTTCGTTTGATCTACCTCCCCCTTGTTAAGTGGAAAAACTGCTGCGCGCTTTCCGTTTTCCGGGAACCTACTTTCTCGAATTGAGGTATTGATTGCATTAGTTAAAGGTAATGCCAATTCGTTGCCTGCTAAAGACAAAAGCCTAGGGGGGATTTGGTCTTCCCCAGTTGACTTCCTGCAATCAACAGCCCTTAGCAATTGCCAAACATCAAATATTTCAACTTCTTGGAACGAAAAAGGTTCAAAAAAGTGATTTGAATAATGCTCGATTGCTACAATGCTTGGATGGTCTTTGTATTTTTCCACAATTTCCTGAACAATGTCCCGATCATCATCACTACCTATTGTGTCTGCTAAACTAGTCGGTTTCCTACCATTTGTTTTTTCTACGATATTTACATAGTGATTGTTAAATATTTCTGAAAGTTCCAATTCATTCGTGACAATTTTCTCGTCCGTTACAAGCATTATGTCGTTTTCAGCTAACCCACCTTTGTTGGACAGGAAAGGTTTTACAAGATTCCAAAATCCTTTATTCGACATGTGGCCATTTTCCGTAGCCTTCTTGAAGTGAGTTTTGTTTTTCCTTGCCGACGTTTTTGTAGGCGAGACTGTGCGTATATATCCACAAATATCTGCAAAATGAAGAAATAATGAAAACTAGCGCATTGTTACTAAGCCCTTGCCCTATTGCGCCTATGACTTGACAAATCATGTGCCAAAATCTTTTTTGATTAGTCCAAAAAGTTGGCATCTTGAAACTCAAGGGGCGTATCAGTCTGTAAAACTCTCGTGCACCTTCTGCAAAAATCCTTTCGTTTTCAAGAAAAGTTCCGCCACAACCCGTAAAAAGCCTATTGTTCTGAACATTCTCGTACCCTAGTACGCCTTTTAACCCTATTTCACATGGGGTATTTTTTCGATATTTTGGCATGGGGGGGGGCGTTTTTCGCCCCCCTCTTTTTCTCTGAAACTACAAAAGATATAACAATGAAACTTTCCTCCATTGTTCTTTGGACAATAAGCTTTCCAAATATAACAATGGTAATTGATTATTCACGTGATTTGTTGCTAGGCAACCAAAAAACAAAGGAAAACTGGCCAATTTATAGCTGCTTCGCAAGAAAAATTCTATTTAAATGAATACTCAACGGATTTTAATGAGAGTAGTCTTAAATGATAGGAAATACATTGTACAATTAAAATATGTACTTTGAAGCAATTTGAAGTGTCTAATTATAGACCAATTAGTGCTTAATTAGCTCTTTGTTCCTTTCTACTTACTGTCACTGCAGTTTTCCGTAGTTTTCTTGCTATTTCTGACATAGATTGACTTAATATGCATGAAACAAACAAGATTAAGCTAAATTGCAACAAAAATCGTAATTAATGCATTAATTTATTCGAAAAATGACGTCATAAATATAAATGACGTCATAGATATTAAATTTTGCTGATGTCAGCAAATTAGCAAAAATTATGTATCAAATGAAAGCTCTCATCAAGGGCAATCGAATGATACATGTTGCAAGTAATTCGGACGAGAAACAAGAAACTTATGGATGTTCCAAGCCGTTTTTTGTCAACTACTCTCCAAATATGGTGCTATTGTGGTCAGGTGATCAAATCTAGAACAATGAGACATTTAAATTTTGTTTGCCAATTAAATTTGAGTAAAAGTCACAAAGCTTGGTCATCATATCTTGTGTCGTTTCGGCGCAGTGTAGAAAAGTTTGGTTGGGGGGGGGGGCGAAAAACGCCCCCCCCATGTGAAATAGGGTTAACCCTATCAGGCCTAGGGTATTTGATGCTCTAGGCAGCCTAGGGGGGGGGGCTGATTCGGCCCCCCCCTAATTTACTTCTGTTCTGGACAACCTAGAACCTTGAAACTTTGCATGTGTATAGAACAACTTCTGATGAGCCCAAAAATGAAATCTATTTTTAGATATGTCACATGACCTTTCCATGAGGTCACATTATTCAATTTTCAAAGTCAATAGGGTTCAGTACTAAAAATTTTCAATCGTTGATTGTGAGAAAACAAAAAGCATTAAGGACATCAGTCCAATTTCACTGTATTCCATGTCTAAATAGTATTTGCTCTGTGAAGAAAAATCAACAAAAAGTGATGACATCATCACACAGGAATGCAAAGAATGCGTGCATGCGTAGTGCCAAAATCCGCAAAACCATACGTTCAAATTAAAAATTAGCTAATTCATTGGATAGAGCATCAAAAGTAGTATCTATTCTCACCTTTTCATCATTTTATCACATTAGCTGTAGGTTTTATTAGGAATTATTCAAAATTTTACACATACATCTCTTGAAAACTGGTCGCGTTTACCCCCTGGAATGAATTTGATTTTTTCAAAAAATTAATTTTACATCGTAACAAGGATAAAAACTAAAAGTCAGAAAGTTTCAGTGTTGTAAGTGCACTTGGTAAAAATCTACAGACAAAAAACCGCTAGGAGGGGCTGATTCGGCCCCCCCTAGGCTTGATAGGGTTAACAGAGCGATTCACCCCTCCTTGAAACTGAGATCCAATCTCATCGCCGTTCACGAACGAGAGACAAGGCATGAAAAACCCCATCTCTTGAAAATACACGCCATTAGCCGCAGCACACCTCCCAAGCAAAAAACATTAGAAAGAGGCCAGAATGAACGTCATCACGAGGCTTAAGGCAATCACACTAGTTATTCAGATCTTGATTCCAACTCATGATTAAAAAAATGATTGCATTGCTTGCTGCGTAAGATGCAATCGCCAACACTTGGAGAATTGAGCCACGGGCCAGATAATCATTCAACTATTTCAATTGACGATGGGAACTGACATTTTCTTAGTTTATTTCTGGGCATAGTCCGTACATCGAGGCAACTCATTTATTCCCAAATCGTTTTAGTGGGTAAAAAATAAAGATTCACTTTACTTAGGCCATTCTTTTGATATTTATTGCGAGGGGCACTGCACTCATTGGAAATAGCGTATGAGATTTGTTCATAACAAAGGATTTGTACGGATTTTTCATAGATTTTTGTTTAAAACAAAAGGATTTCTGCCAAAGGTGTACGAGATTTTTTGGAAGTGAAATGCCCCTCGATTTATCGTACGCTGTGGCACTCCGCACCCACTCTCCATGTGATATCTATATATCTTCAGTTTTATGAAGCCTTTGTTCTTCTACTGTAATGCTAAAATTCCATGAACAAGAGGTGAATTCAATCCTCTCAATGTTATAGGGGGGTTCGCGAAGCATCATTGAACCCTTGTGGGGTTTCCTCGGAGGAGGCAGGTTTGGCTCAGACAATTGGAATTCAATTCAACTGAGGTAGCCTTTGTTTAGAAAAGAAAGACTTTTATAATTGACATAATGGACGGAAGCATAAGGTCTGTTGTCAAAGCACCAAGTGCAATGCGTGATGAAAGCAAACAAACATGATTTGCATAACAAATGATTTGCACAACAATAAAAGTCTGTTCTGCAGCTTGGAGGTGGAGGAGGAGACAAATAATCTTTCTTTGGTTTGACGAAGGAGACTCTAAAATTTGAATGGATTGGAATTCCCGTTATGAGAATAACACTGGCCAAAGTACTCTTATGCGTTTGGCAAACTAGGTCAGTGGGAAAAACGCTTCAGAAAATCAGGTAGTTAAGAAATGTTAAAGACAGTTCTTGGGGTTGCCATTAAAAAGTATCAAGTGAAGATTGACCAACGGGGCATAATAAAAGTAAGATCACCCTGAAGGTAGGATCTACGCACGGAATTGCCCAGGAATGATGATTTACGGAGAAACAATGCCGTTTTTGATTGTTAAAAGAAATAGTTTGTGAAGTCTTGCAATGTGGTTTAGGCCGCTCGCTCCTAAGTGTCAGCACTGGTGTTGACGCAATAATCAACGAATCATTCTACGAATCATGAGTTGCAATCAAGTTCACTACGGTGGCAGCAAGCCTCGCTATGAAGTTCAACATGGCCTCTTTCTAAATATTTTTGCTTGGGAGGTGTGCTGCGGGTAATGGCGAGTCTTGAAAATGAATGACATTTACGGGTGTCCATTGAGCAAAGGAGAAAAAGAGAGTGCGTACCTTCTTCATTCTATTTAAACTTCTTATATTACGTATTGAACATACCTTTTGACGCAGCCATTCTGAGTTCAACTAACTTTGATTTTCACACAAATAATGCAACCTGCAATCAAGAATATGAGGCATTAAATCTGAGTCTCCTTCTATGCATGTGATAGCACTAACATACTTCTCTTCAGGTCCAAAAAACAGTCTACGATACTTCCATGAAATCATATCACCAATATCCCTAGTGGTGCCAGGTACCCCTAACTTGGGTAAGAGTTGATAGCATGTCCTGTTTCTAAAATGTGCAAACTCACTACTGCTCATCAATCAAAGATACTTAAAACATTCAAACTAATAACACTTTCACTCACCAATGCGATGAAGTTGTCTTCGCTACCCTCTTGACCTTGGAACAGCACCAGTACAACTGAAGTTTGGAGCTTGCCAGTTTCGTATTTAAAGGCCTAGTAGACCCAAACCAATGAAGGAATTTGATTGTTCATTGGATGTTCAAGCAGTCACACCTTCCTAACTGCCACCCCAATGCTACAATCGTCAGCGAAATTACTCCTTTTGTTACACAGGGTGCCATGAAGATTGCACGATTCAAAAGAAAACTGATCTGTGATTGGTGCAATATTTCCAACTAGGGGAAAAACAACGAAAGGAAGGGCATACAGTAAAATCTTGACCGTTGGATCTGGACATCCGTAAATACCACAACACCAAATTTATAGCCTGCGCGCAGCCTCAACTAGATCGCCAAAAAGTTAGGAAACTCTTCCTGTTTTTGTTTCTTTTCACTTCTTCCCCGAATTATATTGCTCCCAAAGTAGCTGAGTAATATCCAAGCATTGGACCAGCTTCAAGAAACTTTCTTTCTGAAATGTTTAGGACGGCATGGCACATAATTGACCCTTCCATTACTCGCCCAAATTCTTAGTTCCTTATAAAAGATACGTGCATGAGATAAACACTAGAGGAAATAAAATGCTGATTTCTCATTGTATTATCACTGTTAGTCTTGCCACTACTATTTCTCTTAATACAATATTCATTGTCTGGAGCAACAGTTCTGAGCTACACATATTTTTTTTAAGAAACTAAGAATTTGGCACAGTACTGACAGTTTCTTAAAATTGTCAGATTTTGAGTACTCAGAGTTTCTTACAACTTTCTTAAAGGTTTCATAACAATCTTCATGTTTGCAACCTATGCTCTCCCGAACGTTTCAAAACAATGTTTATTGACGCCTTTCTAATGTCTAGACACCACTCAAGTATCTCTTGAGTAACATGATACAGGAATCAAGTGAAATTAGAACAAAAATATGTCAAGAATTTCCTTTATGAAAACAAATAGTTTCTTAAGTTATATTTTGCCAGTACTGCAGTTTCTGAATTTTTTGGCGATCTGAGAGTTGAGTTTCTTACAAGCAGTTTCTCATAACAAAATATGTGTATATATTTTTATTACAACCATAGTCCGTTCAATCATGAATGGTTGTTTCCTTCATTTTCCTTTTACCCAAATTTCTTTGTGATTTTTATGGAAACATGCTGACATTAGCAATTTCTGCCATTCCATCAACTTTTTGATCATTCACTTGGAAAGGAAGGAGGGGGAGCTAGCGGGTTGAGGATAGTAGTTTCGTGTGAAATAAAGTAAAATATGTTAAGGGTTTCCATTCTTAAAAATGAATCGTTTCTTAACTTATAATTTTCTCAGTACTGTAGTTTCTTAATTTTTTGGCGATCTGAGAGTTGAGTTTCCTATAAGAAGTTTCTTATAAACAAATACGTGTATCAGCTAAATGTTGCCATTTTCTTGAACATGACGTCATAGGAATAGTCACGTGACATATAGTTAATCTATTGTCCATGGAAAATATCTTACTTATTACAAAGACAACAAGTAACAAAGGATTATGATGTGAGTTGGAATTATATCCAAAAACTGCTTACCTAAAAGTTAGCCCTCACCTCCTTGTAAGAAAACAGCCACCACCCACCCCAATTGAAATTATCCTCAAGATTTCATACAAAATCACACTTTGCATGCAAAGAAAATCAAAGTCAAAAAACAACTGGCTCTGTGTCACGGAATGCCCGCACGACATTAGATACAACCTTTGAACTGTATTATGTTCTGCTTGTGCAATGAGCTGCAGAAAGTTGCATCATACCATCTTAGCAAAAGTATGTAGACTTGTAAGAATGTGATTGGTTACTTTATGTCATATGACTCAATATCATATCACATGATTGTAAACAGGAGCTATTTGTTGAGAATGAAAACAATGTTTTGTGCCTATGTTGGATATCGTCCATCTGACTGTATCCACTTATCAAGACCGTAAATTGCGGATTTTCAGGAAACAGTTTGCATTTACATAGCTTTATTTATGTATCAAAAACATTTTTTCAATGTCCCAGTGTCGCAGGGTGCCTAGGTCCACACGCCATTAGCCGCAGCACACCTCCCAAGCAAGAAATATTAGAAAGAGGCCAGAATGAACGTCATCACGAGGCTTAAGGCAATCACACTAGTTATTCAGATATTGATTCCAACTCATGATTAAAAAAATGATTGCATTGCTTGCTGCGTAAGATGCAATGGCCAACACTTGGAGAATTGAGCCACGGGCCAGATAATCATTCAACTATTTCAATTGACGATGGGAACTGACATTTCCTTAGTTTATTTCTGGGCATAGTCCGTACATCGAGGCAACTCATTTATTCCCAAATCGTTTTAGTGGGTAAAAAATAAAGATTCACCTTACTTAGGCCATTCTTTTGATATTTATTGCGAGGGGCACTGCACTCATTGGAAATAGCGTATGAGATTTGTTCATAACAAAGGATTTGTACGGATTTTTCATAGATTTTTGTTTAAAACAAAAGGATTTCTGCCAAAGGTGTACGAGATTTTTTGGAAGTGAAATGCCCCTCGATTTATCGTACGCTGTGGCACTCCGCACCCACTCTCCATGTGATATCTATATATCTTCAGTTTTATGAAGCCTTTGTTCTTCTACTGTAATGCTAAAATTCCATGAACAAGAGGTGAATTCAATCCTCTCAATGTTATAGGGGGGTTCGCGAAGCATCATTGAACCCTTGTGGGGTTTCCTCGGAGGAGGCAGGTTTGGCTCAGACAATTGGAATTCAATTCAACTGAGGTAGCCTTTGTTTAGAAAAGAAAGACTTTTATAATGGACGGAAGCATAAGGTCTGTTGTCAAAGCACTAAGTGCAATGCGTGATGAAAGCAAACAAACATGATTAGCATAACAAATGATTTGCACAACAATAAAAGTCTGTTCTGCAGCTTGGAGGTGGAGGAGGAGACAAATAATCTTTCTTTGGTTTGATGAAGGAGACTCTAAAATTTGAATGGATTGGAATTCCCGTTATGAGAATAACATTGACCAAAGTACTCTTATGCGTTTGGCAAACTAGATCAGTGGGAAAAACGCTTCAGAAAATCAGGTAGTTAAGAAATGTTAATCAGGTAGTTAGACAGTTCTTGGGGTTGCCATTAAAAAGTATCAAGTGAAGATTGACCAACGGGGCATAATAAAAGTAAGATCACCCTGAAGGTAGGATCTACGCACGGAATTGCCCAGGAATGATGATTTACGGAGAAACAATGCCGTTTTTTATTGTTGCGGCCGAAGGTCGCCTAGTAATCTGTATGTAGCTGAGTGAATTTGAGATTTGAGCACATACCTTGCTAATTAGTCAATTGTTAAAACAATGGCAGTCACATGCTAAGACTTTACGTGATTGGTTGAAAGGAAGAATGAATAGGTTATCATTGGCCGGCCTAACAATTGATAAGGTTTTTATTGGCTGGCTCGAAGAAAAGAATAACCAACAATCGAGCGACACAGCGACTGCGACTGAGCAAGGAAAAACTGCAGGGAAGTTGGAAAGGGGCTGGAGTTTGAAATTTCATTTCAAGTTACGAACAAATACTTGGAAATTGCGGACGTGGAAGGTAGAAGCTTTTATTGGACCTAGTAAACACCAAGAAAGATCCAAAACTTACAGAGATACGAAGCTGTGCTCGACTCCAGTGGATAGCATAAGAAACCAAAACATCCCTCTTCCAAGTTTCAGTTCCGCAGGATCAAAGCTAAATTCCACATGGGTTCAATATAAGAAGCAAACCTCCGCCAAAAGAGTTTGTTACGTCAAAGGAACTTTAACGTTCTCTCTGTGGAACATGGTAAAAGCTCAAGAAGTCCACCTTTGAATTTCTAGGCACTTCAAAGTCACAAACACTTGGTAAACTTGCTTCGAGATGCAAAATCAACTTCCTCTTACTCATTCATTCCTTTCAACACAAGTCAATGAAAACAAATTTGAATAACAATATAATTCATTTCCATGGTTTGCAACCAAAGCACCAAAGGTCAAATTCTATGCTTCTTTCAAATGTTTCTTCCATCATTTCAAATCCTCCGCAGAAGCAATGTTGTTGAAAGAGCCTCCCTCTGCAGTAAAACAGCACTTTTGGACTTGTCCAACTCTCACTTTCTTTTATCAGTCGACTGAGACAAAAACGCAGAAAGTAAATGGTGCTGTGGGGGAATAGAGAAGGAGTTGCGGAGGAAAAGGAGAGAGAAAAGTTTCCTCTCTCCTTCTCCTTCTTCGTTTCCTTCTCCATTCCCCCACAGCACATCCGCAGCACATTTTATCTCAATCGACTGATAAAGAAGAAAGTGAGACTTGAACAAGTCGACAGCACTTTTGGCAGATTTGCCCCGAGTTTATTTCGTCATCCGCAATATGTCTAACTGAAAGACTTCGGGCAAGTCTACACTTTTGGGGACGATTTTTCCTGATTCAAAATCATTTTATATCCAACAATACTATGATTCAGCTACCCGGCCGCATATTTGTAATTTACAAGTTACTAGTTAAAAGAAATAGTTTGTGAAGTCTTGCAATGTGGTTTAGGCCGCTCGCTCCTAAGTGTCAGCACTGGTGTTGACGCAATAATCAACGAATCATTCTACGAATCATGAGTTGCAATCAAGTTCACTACGGTGGCAGCAAGCCTCGCTATGAAGTTCAACCTGGCCTCTTTCTAAATATTTTTGCTTAGGAGGTGTGCTGCGGGTAATGGCGAGTCCTAGGTCCAAGGAGCGAGATACAGGCTGTCCAGGGGGCCATGGCCCCCTCAAACATTTTTAGTAGTTGCTGCAGTAAATCTTAGTACATATTTCACAACAGCACATAGATACTCCATGTTCCTATGTATACCTCGTTCAATGTCCAGCTTTCATTAGTCTAGGAAGCCCCTTGGGAGCATTCTACCCTGGGTGCCAGAGCCTCAAAATTTTTTCTTTTTATTTTTTTGGCTCTTGTACCCAGGGTAGGAGCATTCAGGAGGTAACAAATTTGTCTCATACCTGAAACATGAGCAATTAACTCTACAGTGGCATGTGGCACAAACATTATACCCCCATTACATCTCGGTCCTTACCTGGGTCCAGTTTTTACTCCATGTCGAAGAAAAGGCCTTGTTCAAACAGATATCCTATTCCTCAATTAAGTCGCACGGCAACCAAAATGCAAGACCCTTTCGTCTCTAAATTAGACCAATACTGCAAGCATGCTCCCTTCAATGTTACCAAAGAATGCATCATTCAAATAAACATATTTTTACGTGGGAAAGAAACTTGCTTCTATCTGTCTTTTCATCATCTGATTTCTTATCTCTTGTGAAAATGAACACCAGGTATGATGCAGCAGAAAATCACAAGAGGCCAAATTAAGGTAATTACTTTTCAACCAAAGAAAGTATGTTTTGACGTCACGCACTTCATGCTGATTGATGATTTTTCCATCGTTACCACCCAACCATTTTGCGCTGGAGGAGAGTCAGAATCCGTTGTTAAAAGTCACGAGATGTTTCAGAGCAACAATTAGTCCACAGCCAGCAAAGAGGATTTGAAAACAAAATCAAGCTTTGAGCTGGTACCAATTATGGGCCTCCGCAATGCAAGCACCTTTTCAAATGTACCCTTCTCACATTTCTACAATCCCATTATTTTCAACAAAATTAACTTCATTCTTCCAAACTTGCATTCACCCATGGAGGAGGGATTATATTCTGCGAGTTGCGAATTGTCTGTTGCGAGTTGGTTTTTACGAGTCGCGAGTTGCAAGTTGGTTTTCCATCGTATCAATTTATTCTATTCTTTAGTTCCAAGTTTAGACTCTAGCCAAAGTTTCTTATGAGTTTCTTGAATGAGTCTCTATTTCTGTAAATGAAGAAATGTACATAGCATCCTTGCCTTTTCAAGGGGCCTTCAAGATACGCAGTAACATTTGTAACAAAATTTCTCTCAAACGATGTCAAGGCATTTCTCAACATCAGAACAAACCATGGTCATTGGAGACATAGGCCTTGGAGGGCTGCCTCATACCTAATCAGGCACACTTTGTCACATTTCAGGTTCATTTTGGCAGTTCCTGTTCGGGTAAGATCCATACTAAGCCCCCCAAGCATTGAGCATCCCCCACGCAAGTGGAGAAACCCATTTCCAAATCTGAGATGTCAAAACTCTCCCCAAAGAAAATGTTCCCTAAAGGTGCTCCAGTCCCGGTCTGCTCCCAGTTATACCTTGCATGATATCTTATTAGTTGTCTGCATATAGTCGGTGATCAATCATGGCACCAACACCAAAACCTCATTTCTTGAGTGTGACTTTAGCAAATCCAGATCTCACTTCCCCTTGCAGTGCCAAAGGGAAATTATTCAACGAACTTTGAGACTGCTTTAGCAACCCTTTATTTGAAGAAAAGTAGACCTTCATTTAAAAACTCCTTGGCAAGAATCTAAGGTTGGAACAAAAGAATGGAATGAATGAATGGTCAACGAACTCTCAACTCGCAAAAACCAACTCGCAACTGACAACTCGCAACTCGCAAAAACCAACTCGCGACTCGCAAATACCAACTCGCAGGCGCAAAAACCAACTCGCAACTGACAACTCGCAACTAACAACTCGCAAATTATCATATCTCCCCATGGAGAGGATGTCATCGTCTATTGTGCCTGACAAATAATAGTGGAGCAAGAATGCAGAGGTCGGGTGCTGGAATATTGACATTCTGATCACATTAGCGTAATCATAATTGCTTTCTTCAACCTAATTTCATGATTTGAACCTTTTCTCGAACCCGTCTGCCTTGCAAAATTTAAGTTTGCCTTCTCCCTGCAGTTGTCCTTATTTTCGGCTTTTCGAAAAGTCATATTTCCTTTCAAAAATTTCATTCTTAAAGGGGCCTGGTCAACGGTGATGCATTGCGAGCTTAGCGCGATATCATAACAAAACAAGCTCGATTTTGTGGCGCTTCGAACGCAGATTCAGAAACATTGCTGTAGCCTGCCTTCGAAATGATTGGAAAATAATGTCTGCGAACGAAAGTACTCTGCAAGATGCACGTAGCAGTGTTGATGATGAACCACTTCAGGTAAGACAAGTTTATTTTTTCATATCGTGAAAATCTTACAGAAACTTCCCACAAACTCGTGATTTTTTTCAGTGATATGGCGTCCTGCTAAAACTAACGGCCTAAATTGGTTTGAAGTCTCCTTCGTCTTGGTTTGTCTTCCGTGCTAAAGTCTTCTAATCACACTTAATTTCAGCGACGAACATGCACATGTAGTACCACATGCTCTAAAAAGAGTGGGAGGAAAGTTGGTTGCCCCTGCAAAGACAGCGGAGATAGATGTTGGGAGCAGTGTATTTGTGGGAAGAAAAAACGAGGTGTAGTCACTGGATGGTGCAAAAATGGAAAGGTTTGTTGTTACAAACATTGCTACTGTTGTAGAAGTTCAAGGGGTAGGGGACTGGAGCAACTGATCTTTCCGACGTTGAGAACGGGGGATTTGAACAAAACTAGAGGGTTGCCTGCCCAGGAGATCCAGGAAACAACATTTTCTACATTAGATAGAAAGGTTGATTGGTAGGTGGATTTCTTTTTTTGTCCTCCTAAAAGTCACCCTCTTCCCAGACTGAGAGTATATTTCATTTAGTACAGCATAGTTTCCACATCCAAATGTATATAACTTGAAGTTACTTATATGAGGGGCTGCTGCTGTATGTAGCAGAAAATAATGATTTGCAACAATCTTTCTGCAGCCAAATCCAGCTGGTCAGGGTGAACAACCTCAGCAGGGAGCTGTTAATACACTGCATGTAGAGGATGGTGCCGAGAGAATGGAAGCTGAAATAAATCATGCCAAAGAAGGAATAAAGGTGATTTCTAGAAGCTCCTTCATACATTCTGTTCCAACACAACATCTTTCATGTACAATGGTCACTAACGAAACAAATTATATATACTGATGTTATTATATTTGCTTGCATTTATTCCTTTAGGTTATACACAAGAGTTGACATACTGTAGCCTAATACATGGTGCAGTGGTAATTAATGAAAGGTCTTCCAGAATTAGTACAGTAGTGTCCTGCACATATAAGAAACACAGATTTAAGAAATACCAGCCTAGATTTTCAAAACAATACCCCCTTTGATAAGAAACAGGCTCAAGTCTGAAAAAAGGCTTCTTTGTGTATTCAAAGATTATTGACAATTTTCAGCTTTCCAATCAAATCAAATTGTATCTACTCAAGATGAAAACAAGAGTTTTGCATGCAAATGGAGCAAAAAGCACCTTCCAGGAATAAATGTATCTTTCCTTGGAAATGAGAATTTGCAAATACAAAACAAACAAGTGTGTTTTGTATTGTGTCTGAGTAGTTCATTGACAGTACATGATTTTTCAAATAAGAAAGTTAAGAAACTTTACCCTGATTTGAAGTTTATATCTCATTTTATAAGATTCATACCATACCCAAAATTGAAAACATTTTCTTGTATGCAGGACACTACTGTATAACATAATTTATGTTGACACATTGTAAAACATAATTTCATTTTTTATCATGTCTAGAATTTAACCAAAGACCTGTCACATGATGTCCTCCAACAACTTGTGCTAGAACTTGCTGCCGTTGGTGTAGGAAGTGATGACTATGTCAGGGATATGATATTTGCCATTTCCAACCCTGGAGTGCCTATAGACTGGTTCCACAATCTCTGTATGCTCCTAAGAGCTGATCTGTCGCTAATACAGAGACTTGTTGCCAAACAGTATCTGAAATCGGATTGATTTGATAGCCTCGTTTTCATAATCGCTGCATGCCTAAAATTCGGACCACGGAACGGAATTGATGTTTTTGCGGTTGTTGTTGCTGTGATCAGTAATCATCAAACAAGGACATTCTTGAAAACGATTGAAAACAGTTTGTGACTCTGACAAAATTGGAGCATGTATAGTGAACACAAAATTGAAATTTCAGAGAAAGTTCAGAGTGACCAAAGATCAAGAAACCAAAGATTTGACATTAGAAATAATATTAGCATTATACATTGTCATTTTTAGCAATCAGTTAAGTAGCATCTGAAAAACAAGAAAATTTCAAGGGAAGTGTTCTTTATATTTTGTTCCAGTGCTTTGTTTCATCAGAAAGACAATCTCTCCCCAAGATGAGTGCCATCTAAATGCATACTGACATGAGATCTGATAATAATGAAGCAGCTATCTTGCTTTAGACAATCCCTGTGGATTAAAAACATTTACATCAATGTAAAGCGATGGGTACTATTAACATCACAAGCAAAAATGTCACCCCCTTTTGTTTTTCTTTGTGCAACCCAACACCAAACAAAATATAACTTTGCACACCAAGGCAATAAAAATGTTAAATAAACTATTGGATTCAGCCACTTATAAATGTGGACCATTCTTGGTTATGCTAACAAAATACAGTAAAGCAAATTTTTAGGCAAATCCTTTTTCAAGACTACCAAATTTCTTCTCAGGCAAATCCATTCATTTATCAAAACCAAAACCACTGACTTCAAGAGTAAACAGCTGTAAACAAAAGCCCAACAGAAAGGCAAGAAATTCAGTATTCACATGCCAAGCAACCTGTTTGCAGTTTAATTGTTGTTATGAATTCAAATACATGAGCTAAATGTAAACGAAAAGTGACCAACCTGGAGTGGGCCTAAACTGATAGACTGATACAGTAGCAACCAAACCACCACCGGCAGAGAGTTGGATGTGCTCGAAAATGCCTCTAAAAACTTGCAAAAACATCACGCTTTGCCATGTCCTGTCAGAGCACAAACAATCATTTCTTCCCATTGCTCATGTTATAAAAAACGGCTGCCATAATCACCACAACTTCGTTGGCTTCTGCTCGATCGAGCTGCTAACTGCGACAAGGAGATCCGACGCCATTATTGCGTTTCTTGAAAATCTCGGACCATGCATTGGCCTCACTTTGAAAAGGAGGCTTTCGAGGAATAAAAAGTAAAGAGAGCAAAAATTGATTGGCTACAAAGGAATAAGCTATTGTTTTCGCCAAAATGCTCCAATCAGGTTAGGAGCAGATTTTTCCGCTCCAAAATTCCGATTTGAGATACTCTTTGGCAACTAGTCCCTCATTGAGCTGGCCATCAGCAACAACAACAACAGCGAAATAGAGGGGCTAGTGGAGCTAGTCTAGAGTGCCTATAGAAAGACCTGAGTCTCAACCCTGGTGTAAATGTGGTGTGTGTGTGTGTATGCCTGACCCTGATGAAAACAAGTGTTGTGGAAGGGTTCTGTGTGTTACATCATACCAAGTCTTCAACAAAATTTGCATAGACAGGGATGTGTTAAAGCTCCAGATAATGGCTAAGTGTGATTTACGTGCAGAACCCATGGAGTTTACCATGAATGCATACCGCAAAGCAGGCTACCAACAATTTGCCTTATGGAAATATGGTAAGCTGGGAACAGGAAACAGAAGGATTTTGCCTTCATGTGTTGTAACCATGATTAGAAAGGCATACCCATCCCCAGATGATGTGTATATGGGATTCAAATATCATTAAAGTTGTATGATTACAAAAAGAGAACATTTTATGACTATTTTCTCTTAGCAATTTAGAACAAATAAAAACTGCATTCTGTCTACCTGTGTCAAAGGAAACTCCCCATGAATTTTTGTGCAAGGATTATGATTCTTAACTCATAGCCTCCCCAAAAATGCCATAAGTGGTAGTCTAATTTACTGTACACTGAAGAAATACCTGGGGGGGGCAAAACCTTAAAATTGCACAATTGATCAGACAGCATCTACTGTAAGTTTACAAAAAATGATTATTTCCTTTATTTACCTACCCCAGACAACATCTACCTTGACAGTAACTGGTATGTGAATTCCAATTGGCTTTAGGGTGGCAGTGAGTTAAGAATTGCCCATAGCCTCACACTGAGATGCACTAAAAGCCTTTGATCTTTTTCAAAGCAGTCTAATAACAGAATTTTGTTAGAATTCTCAGACATGGAAACAGAGTCTTAAAGGAAGTACAAAGACCAGCATGCCTTGCGGGAATTCAGCCACTTGCTCTGCACAGCTTCATGAATAACTGACTGTACGAAATTCACAAAAACAAACGATTGCAAAGGCTGCTGGTCTTTGTACTCCCTTTGATCTTACATAAAGGACTGTACTGCATCTAATATGACATTCATGGTACAGGATGTTGTGGAAAAACTGCAATCCCACCACTAATTTTTAGCCAATGATATAAATGCATGCCATCTGAAAGCACAATCAGTTGTCATTTAATTGAACATGGCGGCAAGGAACTTTTGACCAAGATGCATTGCATTCAGATTAGGAATCGCTAAAGGATCTATAGGCACACAATGCTGTAGAGATTCAATTATAGAATGCAATGGATCTTGGTAAGAAGTTCCTTGTCCCATCTTTAACGTAACCATGTAGAACAAAACATTAATTGTGTGATAAATAATTCAATCAATGTGCCCAAGCTAGATGTCATTGGAATGGACATATTCAGCTGTCAGATGGTCAACATTATCTTTTCAAATCTTATCATGTTCTGAAAACTTTCAATAATGATTTGGATGGGTCTCTCTTTAACATCGTGTAAAACATTCTATGAATTGAAAACCTCAAGTTAATTCTCTTTTTTTAACCTAGAAAATCTTTCTTTTACCAAAAAGTCCATTGCAGGTGGTTGCACATTTGGATCAACAATTGGTGCAATACGTTTTGGATCATCATGCCTTCTTATGTTTCGTTCTAGGACTGTTGCTGTCCTTTCTTGCCTTGCTTTTAATACTCTTGAAAGAAGACATGGCATGTATTCATGCTGCTTTGCACTTTTGACGGGCTCTGCATGATATGCCTTGGTTCTCCTGTTATACTTCTTCTTGAACAATTTGTTCCCTTCCCTTGATATGGCCAGGGGTCTGTAAAGGTGCAGATTATGGTCTAATGCTGCCAGAGCCATCCTTGCTATGAAATAGATATATTCAAAGGGAACTCTTTTTGGTGCATACTTTGTTAGCATGCTGTTAAAATTTTCCACATTGCCCGTGTGTCTGAAGGTGACATAATGCTCAAAATTTGCAAGAAATTTTTTGTCAAAAACAACAGACTTTAAAGCTGCAGCTGCTTTTGATGTTTTGCACAAAAAGGTTTTAGGTTCTTTCGTCACCAGTGGCCCATGCATGCATTCAGAGGATGACCACTTGTGTTCTCCGCAAACATGATGTACTGTGCCAAACCAGCAATCTTTCAGTTTCTTCACATCACCATTTGCCACTTGGCAAGAGTACCAGAAATGGTTGACAATGCATGGTATCCATTCTTTAAGTCCTTCACAGTCTTTCCCCTTTGCAGCTTTGTGCAGTTGTTTTGCCAAACTTTTGGCCTTATGCCACACATCAAGACTATGCATAAGCTTCTTAAGTTCTGGATGTTTCCCTAGGAAAATAGTACAGACATTAGGTTTCACTGTATATCAGTTATTTTAAAGAATTTTAAAGAGCTTTGAAAAATCTAACCAATGTTATAATTATTTACCCATATGAAAGACTGCAACTGTTTATTACTTCAAACAAGAATTCTCAAGGGACTAAAATGAAATGTTAGGCAGGAAAACTAATATGTTAATGCATGCAGGGCCTGTACTGTCAATATTCCAGGAAGCCTTATTCATATACTGTATTATTACATGAAACGTTTCTTGTGGATGATAAATAAGAACTATAAAAGTCACTGCAATTATAAAACATTGTTTTCATTTCAAAATATATGCACATCATCAGATTATAATTATGCGCGTATAAGCTAAAAGTTGCATGGGCATTGTGGGCATAGATATCTTTGAAGGTATGTGAACTGGACCATCCTTACATTGGCATGTGAAAATTCTTAAGAAAGCTTCTGTACTTTCGTTGAGTTTGACGTATGACAGAAGATCACTAAAAAATAAACATTCTATCTGACGTCATTTTCCACTATTACCCACAAGAAACTTGTCACGTACTTTAGTAGCTCTTCATGTAATAACATATGAATATTCTGAGACTTTCTGAAACATAATCTCACAAGATCTTACCTTTCAAATCTGCTACACGCTTTATGATTGAGCTTGATGCATCAGTCACAACTTCGGATATGTCTAATGTTTTCATTAGTTTTTCAAGCAATCTTGTCAACCCCTCACGTTCCATGTTTGGAGAGTGACCACCAGTCTCCCTCCTGTCAAGAATTTCTATATCCATAATGATTCCAGTCAACTGCTCCATCAAAACATAAACACAATACCGGGCACTAAACCCAGGTGAGTCATTTCTGCCATCACCAATTAAACACAAATCTTTGTATGCTTTCACTATATCAGATATGTTACTCTTCAGTTCAGTCCATGCTTCTAAAATGACAGGTACAATGAAAAACCTTTGATTTCTTGTGAATGTGCTTTGACTAGGAATTTTAAGATTCAGAAACTTAGAGAGCAATGACACCTTCCCATAATGATTTCCGGACATCACAACACATGCAGTGAACAAGATGTCATTCACAAAAACAGGTGAAGAACTTGCAACATTGACTTCCTCTGAGGAAACCCAGACACCTTTGTGCCCAAGGGCACATTCCCATCTTAACTTTAAAACTGATCCCCTGAACTCCACGTCAAAACAAACTTCTTCTTGGCATTTATTGCCATCAGCCAAGGCAGAGTCACATTGGTTTCCTCTCAGCTCGATCAGTTTTTCAACTGACACCAGAAATCTGTCTCTGTTAACAATATTGGTCTCACTAATTTCTTCTTTGAAAATTGTTTGCAGCATTGCTTCAAGTTTGCTGTTAATTTCACTGACATTGCTACAAAACGGTGCATAAACACTTGTGTCGCTTTCATATGTTGTGCAAAGCTCCATCTCCCTTTCTTCTAACAAAGTACTCTCAGTAACATGACTTCGATCAACGTCAGCCTCTCTCTCATGAATTTCATAATCTTCGTTTTCAAAATTTTCAACCAGATCTTCATCTGACCAGAATTCAAAGTCACTATCGTGACTTAAGTTGGAGCTAGAATCTTCCAGGGATGGGCTCATTTCATCAGAGGAAGTGCTTGAACTATCGGAGTCTTCATCCGATGCAGTGTCCAAAGAGGTATCAGATGATCCTGTGGTCTGGCTATGAAAGAAATTCAAAGAATTTTGTTTGTTCCATGCACAGTGGAAACCACAATCAAATAGGCTCAAATCTTTCAAATATTTGAAAAGGTGGGTGTGAAATTGTGTCCTACTTTTCTACAAATTGAATAACTAGGGAGAAACTTGGGGGTAATTTGCTGTAAATCCGCGGTGGCAATTTTTTGATATTTTGATTTTTTCAAAAAATGGTGACAGTTTGATTATTTTGTAAAAAATTCATCACAAATTTTGAAAAATTAAAATCATTGTAAATCTTACATTGCTTGAGGAAAATTGATACAATCATGAAGAAGACCACAATATGAAAGTCCACAATATGGTGGCAAGCAGAAATCTGTAGGCCTTCTGGTTTCGGATTGAGGAATTTGATGACATCACAGCCTCAAATTTGAAACACTGAAAAGAATCAGAATCTAATGATATCTTGTTCTTGATACATTTTGTAGACTTTTTGAATGTCCACAATAGTGATAGCGGTTCTAACACCACTTAGTCGAAAGCTGTGTGCTTGACCTTGCTCAGTAACATACAGTGCCAGCATGACATTGAAAATTCGATGAAAAATTCTTTGGAGGATGAAAACTTGTTTGTTTGGCAGTGACAGAATTCACAAAGTTATCATTTTTCATATCATCTGAAAAAAAAGAATCTCTGAATTACCTGGACAATGAGAAACTACATTCTTGGCTAGCTTCTTTGCTGCTTTGTTTCTGATCTTTTTCCTTTAAAGGATTCCCACTCAATGTATTAAAACTTTCATTCATTGATCTCAAGCGAAGAGTGTGAAAGCTCTCAGTAAGATTACTGCCAAGAAGACACTTTGAAGATTCTTCTTCCCCATTTGATTTGTTAGGAACTCTGTCTTGTTCTGCTGAAGATTCCAAATCATCAATTAACACATCAGAGGTCATTGTCACTGGAAACTGTATCGATGTTCGAGGTCGCTTTGGAAGTCTTGGTGTAGATTCAGCGAATGGCTCTGCAAAAATAACATAGGTGCTAGCATAATGGTTCCCATGGTGACTAAACTACCTGGTGGAGGGAAGGTTGAGCTAATATTCCACAGAATACAAGTACAGAATTATTCGCAGTGGGAAATTGATTTGCGAAACCACTTTCAAGATACAAAGGTCAACCTTTACTGTGATATGCCTCAGCAAAATCAAACCTTTGGGGGAGAATTCAGTAAGCACTGTAAATGCAGCAAGATTGAATTCAATCAATCAAAATTATATAATAAACTTCACTTACTCTTCATATGTGCAATTGCATTTGGTGATTTGAAGGGGCTCAAACTTGCACAACCTTCTGCAATTTCAGCTTCAGACGATGTGGTACTGTTTGGTACAATTGTTGCATCTTCTGACAAAAGTGGACTGCAAGTGAGAGAAAACCTAATGTTAAGCACTACATCCAAGACCAAGTGGTGATGTTTTCACTCGTCATAAAATTTCATTTTGGAACAAATCATCAGTTTCATTTGCAGACATACTTCAGTTTCGTTGTCCAAAGTACAAGAAATTATATTCAAAGGAGAGAGAGCTTTCAACAACTTGTTGAACAAAGCATAAACAAATAACCCGTCAATAATGTAGGAAAGGGAACAAATCACAAACATACCTTGAAATGGTCGGGTTAGAATGAGTTGATTCCTTCGTGTAACAGTGCTCGCTTTGTACGGTGGCGCCCTGAGTGGAACTCTGCCCTGTCGTTGTATTTCCATAATGAAGACGATTTGCAGCAAAGTTTAAAAGGTACAGCGCAAACTCGTCGTGTGTAAGCAGCTTTCCGCTGGTACTTGCCTCCTTTCTCATCTTGTTCCAGGTAACAAGTGTCGTCTCATTAATATTTATCATTTTTCTTTGCTCGGAACGCCTTGGACGTCCCATTTTGAGTGAAATTGCACTCCTGAACTCGACTTCAGCTGCAAGCGTCATGCGCCATCTTTTCTGCCTGGCAGAAACTACGGATCACAGGGAAACAAGGAGCAAACAAGAGCGCAATGCATCACCGTTGACCAGGCCCCTTTAACCCTATCAGGCCTAGGGTATTTGATGCTCTAGGAAGCCTAGGGGGGGGGATGATTCGGCCCCCCCTAATTTACTTCTGTTCTGGACAACCTAGAGCCTTGAAACTTTGCATGTGTATAGAACAACTTATGATGAACCCAAAAATGAAATCTATTTTTAGATATGTCACGTGACCTGTCCATGACGTCACATTATTCAATTTTCAAAGTCAATAGGGTTCAGTACTAAAAATTTTCAATCGTTAATTGTGAGCAAACAAAAAGCATTAAGGACATCAGTCCAATTTGATTGTATTCTATGTCCAAATAGTATTTGCTCTGTGAAGAAAAATTAACAAAAAGTGATGACGTCATCACACAGGAATGCAAAGAATGCGTGCATGCGTAGTGCCAAAATCCGCAAAACCATATGTTCAAATTAAAAATGAGCTAATTTGTTGGATAGAGCATCAAAAGTAGTATGTATTCCTATCTTTTCATCATTTTATCACTTTAGCTGTAGATTTTATTAGGAATTATTCAAAATTTTACACATACATCTCTTGAAAACTGGTCGCGTTTACCCCCTGGAATGAATTTGATTTTTTCAAAAAATTTATTTTACATCGTAACAAAGATAAAAACTAAAAGTCAGAAAGTTTCAGTGTTGTAAATGCACTTGGTAAAAATCTACAGACAAAAAACTGCTAGGGGGGGCTGATTCAGCCCCCCCTAGGCTTGATAGGGTTAAGGCTACCATAGCAACTTACGCCATCCTTTGATGTCATATTTTGTTCAATGACACAAAAAGACACAAAGTTGGCTTCTTTCGGCATATCCTCCTGTGCAAAATAAGCTTTATACATATTCTTAGCCGACAATCTGTCTTTGCTGAAGGACTCTATGGGGAATCTATGTTTGCTTATAACCCACCTATTCTGCCACACCCACATTTAAGATAGTACTCAGCAAGATAAGCGAACCAGGCCTATTTCAGCATAAATGGCTCAGAAGTTACTTCTTGTCTCAAGCGTCATGGTGATAAATTTCACGCAAAAGACCCATGGCTTCTCAAGCCACAATTCACTGTTTATTAACAACCATCTCCACGCAATTCTGGGCGAAATAAGCTGGGACGTAGGCACTTTCCTATGTTTTCGTGATATTTCCTAAAATATCGAGACAAAACCATGCACTTAGCTAGGACCTTCTGGTTTCCCTGGCCTAATTCACTGTTGACGTGCTCAAATGGCGTTTTATTCAAGCAACATTGAAACGGGAGGAGCAGGAGGCACGTAATCAAAGACCAAAGTAGCGCAAGTTCGTAACTTGTCCCAAGTATTTTGACCATTCTCCAGTGACCAATGACCTTTCCTTCCATGCATAGTAGCGCTTTCTGACTCCATCACGATATGGTCCGCCCCCAACTAACTTCTCATCTATTCTGAACTCTCGAGTAATCCCTACTACGGAGCCACAATGTCCCGAAACTTGTGAACACGTGAGGAAACCCTTTTCCCAGAAAGAACACGATTTCTAATAATTGTTTCCCGTATAACATCTCTTTCTCCTTCGCATTTGGTATTTATACCAATCCGCAGCACTTCCTGACTGCTGTTATTTCTAGTTTACTTCATTGTATATACCGTATTTCATTCTGCCTATTTCCAATCTATGGTGGCCAATAGCTGCCAACAATGGTTTTCATAATTTCTCCACTGAATTTTTGGAAAAATTAAATTGAAGTGAAAATTCATTAAAACATTCATAGAACAAAATAAAAGAAACAAGGAAAAACAATTAAAAGTCAATTAAAAACCAATTGAATAGAGATTAAAACACAATTTATTATCATATTTTATTTATTCAAATCACAATAAAACTTTCTGTGGCCTGACTTTGCCAAGTCCATCATGCTTAGTGAGATTCCAGGCGAGAGATTAGAACAACAACCACTTGAATGTGAGCTTGAAGTGAAGGAGACAGGCACAAAGTACTGAAAGAGAAAGCAGAATGGCAGACTCATTGAAAAGACTTAAGAACGATATGAAGTTGAACAGAACAAAGAATTTCCCACTAAACAAAGGAAACCAGCAATGACCAACAGGAGGTTGTGCAACGGCCGACTGCACATCTATTGGAGAAAGCCCAAAAGTATGCGTGCATAGGCCCAAAAGAATTTGTCTAACTGCTTCTAAGTTCTAACTGCTTCCCAGCAAAAATTGTATGTTTACCTGAGCTCAAATGAAGACCGCATTGTATCCTCAGGAGAAGAACAAGAAGTTCCTCAGAGCACAGGTTTCACAGTGATTGACATTTCAATACTTTGCCACAGCTTTGATATTCTGCATTGCTTTCAATGTATGCCAAAAGTTATGTCGACTGAAGACGCAAATTCAAAGAGGGGTCTTGCAGCTTGATTGCAAATTTGATGCACAAAAGATCAGTGCACTTTTTCAAATCATTGCATACTTCAAATTAGAAGGGTCAAACATTTGAGATCAACATATGAACAGTGCTTGCAGTAAGAGAAGTTGTCATTGCCCACAAAGGCTTGGTAAAGTTCTCTGGTGTCATGCTGAAGTTCTCTGGTTTCAAAAATCTCTGCAAAGACAGTGATCTCTGGAATCCATCACTGTACGTTTCCAGACCATCTTGCATCACTTCAATGAGTTTTTCACCAGTGACACTGTGTTGGCAGAGAGCTTCCTCCTTGACTGCTTGTTGAACAGTCCTCATTTCCCCCCATCGTTATGGCAGCAGGACTGTGCCAGTTTCCTTTGTGCAAATTGTCTCCTTTTCTTGTAAATTCACCTGTAACTGTTGTGTTTCCTAAGTCATCAATGACAATGCGATACCGTAGCAGGTTGCTGTCGAGTCCCTCTTCCACACTCTCTGTAACCAGTTTGGAAAGTTCATCAATTGTTTGTTTGGCGCATGGCCATATCTGAAATGGCAGTAAACCCACTCCCTCAAAGACTTTCAATGACAGCTTTGCCTTTTCCAAGAGATCCGAGTAGCACACATGTGTACAGTGGCGTCGCCACGGGGTGGACTGGGGTGGACATGTCCACCCCAGTTTTCCCAGAGTTCGATTTTCTAATTTCTTGAAATCCGTTGAAAAAACTTGGGGGGGGGGTTCATTTTCATTCACTCTGAACATTCATTCCTTTCTCTCAAGACATTCATTCATCCCTTTCATTCATTTATTCCCTGATTTATTCGATTTTTTCAAGATCATTGCCAGTAACAGTAGCATCTTTCGAAAGAGCACACAGTAAAGTCAAGATAATAACATGTGTGCTTCAATGTCAGACCAATGCCTGGAACATCTCATTAAAGTTAGCATTGAAAGAGATATTGCCAATAAAATTGAAGACGCAGATCTGATGGTGGTAAACGTTGTAGTAAACCTGCATTAACTGTGATTGTTCCCACTATCAACCTTGTTTGACAACTGATTCTAGGGTCTCTATTTCAGTAGCATTTCACTGTTTTGGGATATTTTCCAGGCTCCCCTTTTTCTAGGTTCTTGGTGCTAGGATTCTGCTTCAAATATACCCCTTTCTCAGCAAAATCGTGGATGGTGTTATATGTCCATTTACATTGCACTCACCGGGGTCCTCTCCCTATCCTGTTTTGGCCGGCTGGTCATTTCGAAACAAGTCTGTTTGAAGCCTATCTTATGGAAAGCCCGATGCGAGGAACAAGCAAGGCATGACAACGTAAAAACAAACCAACACCTTTTGACGAAAATTGGTTCCACACCTTTGTAGCTATTTGAGAGCTTGTTTTCCTGAAAACAATTTCTTATTTACCCTTTTTTACCCAGGCAAATTTTTTTGGTGCTTTTGTCTGTGGGGGCTATTATGCCCCCCCCCCCTGTGTCTTCCCGCTTCTATAACTTCTATGTTGCCGAAGCTTTTCAGAACGGTAACTACAACTATAAATAGGTCAACAGAACAAATCCGGTCTTAATTGATCACATGGTTCGTTGCCATGCAACCAAAAGGTGTCAAGTTGTGACACATGATTTTCAGTACTGAAAACAGAGAAAGTGATAATATTTTGGCTTTTAATGGCTAAAAATTCATAAAATGTAAAGAAAATGTGATTCTCTATCGATTTAAGTATTTTTTGAAAATTTTTCATTATTCATCATAGATATGACATATATCAATGAATGACATCATAGAACTTATTTTTGCTGATATCAGCAAACATAAAAACGTTATATAGCAAATGAAAGCTCTTTCAAAGAAAGCTTCATTGGTACCAATTTAAGTAGATTTTGATTGATAAACAGAGAGTTATTACAGTTTTTGCTATTTTCTGTAAAGTCTTCATGCAATGAAGGATTATCTATTAATATTTATTAGTATTTTCCAGGAAAATTATCCTGTGTAACAATTGCAAAAAACAAAATTGAAATATCTTTTCGGGTCAAAGAGTCATAGCGTATCAAACTATCTGTTTTGATAGGTTGTGCTGCGAAAAATTTGATTTTGGTGTGACGTCACAATTATGATCAACCAGGAAGTATATCGTATTCAAGGTGGCTTCCTCAAGTGTCAACACAAAGTCTTCTGCCAAAGGTGGTGCAAGATCTTGCATTGCCAGTGGGCCAGGTGGCAGTAGCAGCAAAAATAAACAATTTACAGAGGGTATATCTATCCATACCTTTCCAAATAAAGATCTTGACTCTTCCCGATACTGGAAATGGGTCTCCTTCTTCCAGAGACACAGGCCTAACTGGTTACCAACTAAGTCCTAAACTCTCTGTTCTGTTCAGTTCGAACATAGTTGCTTCAGCATGTGCAGGGATGCTGCTAAAGAGCTTGGGATCAGAAATACGCTTAACCCTATGAAGCCTAGGTGGGGGGGGGGGCTGAATCAGCCCCCGCTAGCGGTTTTTTGTCTGTAGATTTTTACCAAGTGCACTTACAACACTGAAACTTTCTGACTTTTAGTTTTTATCCTTGTTACTTTTAGTTTTTATCCTTGTTACGATGTAAGATTCATTTTTTGAAAAAATCAAATTCATTCCAGGAGGTAAACGCGACCAGTTTTCAAGAGATGTATGTGTAAAATTTTGAATAATTCCTAATAAAATCTACAGCTAATATGATAAAATGATGAAATGATAGGAATACATTCATTCATTCATTAATTCATTCATTCATTCATATATTTATTTAAAGTTGGTATTTACATAGTTTTACAAAAATAAAGCTAATTTACACCAACTATTTACAATAAACCTAAAGAAATACATATTAAAATCAAAGAAATTCAGCGTCTATTTACAAATTGTACAAAGGGCAGCTGGTTCCATCCCATGTCTTAATTTCCTTTTTGAAAGCTGCAACAGACTCTATCTTCTTTGCATCATCATCTAGGGCATTCCACAGCATAGCTCCTCTAAATCGCAGGGAGTTGAGCCCATATTTCATAGTGTAAGACCTCTGAGGAAGTTTGCATAAAACATTTTTGCGTAAGCCATAAGCTATAGATTTTGTTTGGAAATTCCCCCAGAGGTATGAAGGATTTAGATGGTGGAGCGTTTTGTAAACTTCTAATAGTAGTTTCTGTAGGTTCTTTACATGTATTGTAACATCATCATGCCTCGATAGAAGTTCTTCAAAAGAGGATTCAAAATCCTGGTACAAAACCCTTAAGGCACGTTTATGCACTCGATTGATGGTACTGTTGGCAGCTTTGCTACAAAATAGCCAAATCAGGGGGCAATAGTTGAAATTTGACATTATAACAGCGTTAAACAATATCCTTGCTTGATTAAAATTAATATAGTTCGACAGTCTAGAGAATGCCTTTACCTTTGTGCTAACTTTCATGCAGAGATCCTCCACGTGTTGGCCAAAAGTTAGTTTCTTATCGATGGTAACTCCTAGTAATTTTACTTTTTCACTCGCACATATAATTTGGCCTTTGATATTCAAGCCCAAGTGCTCAGTTTCTTTCAAACCCAGGAACATCAATTGAAACTTTCCAGGGTTTGCAACCATACTGTTTCGAAAGAACCAACCTAGGATCTTTTCAAGGTCGTTTTCAAGTTTTGAAACGACTGATTCAAAAGAATGGCCACAAGCATATAGTGTGTTATCATCTGCAAAGTTACATAAATCTGACTGAAGATTGATGAGGAATAGGTCATAAATAAAGATATTAAAAAGCAAGGGACCCAGGACTGATCCTTGAGGCACACCAATTTTTATCCGTTCATATGAGCTGTAATGCGATGCAACTTTAACCCTCTGTTTACGACCATTAAGGTAGCTGTAGATTAGTTTCAGGCTTTTTCCTTCAATTCCGTACGCCTCCAATTTCGCGATCAATAAATTGTGCGGTAGGCAGTCATATGCCTTTGATAGGTCCATTAGAATAGTACCCACAATGCCCTTTGAACCTAAAGACCCCTTCCAATTTTCAATAACTATTTGCAAAGCATGTTGGGTACTGTAACCTTTTCGGAACCCTGATAATAAATTGCACAATATATTATTTCTGCTTGTGAAATGATCATTTAGTTGATCGCCGAGGAGTCGCTCATATACTTTAGACACACAGGGCAATATACTTATTGGCCGAAAGTTTTTCTTTGTGGTTTTCTCTCCACTTTTGAAGAGTGACGTCACATCAGCCTTTTTCAATTCCGTTGGAAAAATACCACCATTTATTGAGTTATTGATGCAGTCAGTTACATAAGGGCACACAACTTCCTTCGCCTGTTTTAACACCTTGGTAGGAATATTACCACTAACTGACTTGCTACAATCGAGTGACTCAATCTTTTCCATAACATTCCATGGGTTGACATGCTCGAAATCACATTTGGTGACATTTTTTGCTGCTTCTTTGATGGCCAGGATACTTTGATGATTGGCATACCTTACAATAGCAGTGTCAATTCGACTATCGAGCGAATCCTCAACGTTCCTCTCATTATCAGTAGCATTCAGATTTAAAGAGTCAGTAATGTTCACAAAGTAGGTGTTTAGGCATTCAGCAACTTTCTCATCCTTCACTAATATTTCATCCCCTTCAATGAGGATAATTTTTTGCTCCATTGGATTTACATTACAGAACATAGGCTTCACCATTTTCCAAAACTTTGTGTCAGTGTTGATTTTCCTCGGATCTACTGAATTGTAATAATCTCGTTTCAACTTTCTATTCATTTTCACTACAAGGTTTCTTTGTGATTTATGTTTCTTGATATCAGTCTCCTTCTTCGTTTTATTAGCAATATTCTTCAACCTAGACCGTGTCTTAATAGCCTTGCTTAAATCTTTATTCATGTAAGGTTTGTTATTGGCCCTTAAGATTTTTTGTTTCTTTGGTGCATGTTTCTTACTACACTTTGCTTGTTTCTTTCTACATACTACTTTTGATGCTCTATCCAATGAATTAGCTAATTTTTAATTTGAACCTATGCCTTTATGGATTTGGGACTACGCATGCTTGCATTCTTTGCATTCCTGTGTGATAATGTCATCACTTTTTGGTAATTTTTCTTCACAGAGCAAATACTATTTAGACATAGAATACAGTGAAATTGGACTGATGTCCTTAATGCCTTTTGTTTTCTCACAATCAATGATTTAAAATTTTTAGTACTGAACCCTATTGACTTTGAAAATTGAATAGTGTGACGTCATGGAAAGGTCACGTGACATATCTAAAAATAGATTTCATTTTTGGGTTCATCATGAGTTGTTCTATACACATGCAGAGTTTCAAGGCTCTAGGTTGTCCAGAACAGAAGTAAATTAGGGGGGCCAAATCAGCCCCCCTAGGCTTCCTGGAGCATCAAATACCCTAGGCCTGATAGGGTTAATAATGATGCAATTAATACAATGTGATTAATAACGATCGATGTTGTCAACACAGTGATGGAATTTTTTGTGATTGTGTTTTTTATTTCTGTGACATGAATAATTCCTTTCTCAATTCTTTTTTCCTTGATACTTCACAACTTCAAAATTGCCAATAGTTTTTATTCCTATTTGCTTTGTTATTTGGATATGGGATTATACTGTGGATTTTGCTGGCCCTGCCTAAATCAATGACATTTTTTGGCAGATATTAAGACAATCATTGCCATCAACTTCAACAAGCACCAAGGTGATTGACGAAGAGGAATTTACTGAACGTGATGTCAAACCTTTGCCATCAACAGAATGCAAAGAGTGTTCCATGTTGAAAGCTAAACTGCTCCATTGCCAGAAAAAGTTGTGGCTATTAAGAAAGAAAATTCAGTTTCAGGGAACTGTTGATGCTCTTGATCATCAGGAATCCGAGGTAAACAATTTTTCATTCACGTTTAACAATATTTGCACTGCTTGTTTCGTATGAAGAAGCTTTTACTGAGTCAAATGAAATGAGAGCAGAGCACAAAAATAATAATCAGATAATCACACTTTTTTGATAGATTGATAATACATTCAGATAGATCAATTGCAAGATTTTATTTTGTCCATTCTGCCCCTTTATCCAGTTGCAATATGACTACGGAGAAAGTGGAAATTACACACAAACAGTGGCATATTCTACTCTGGACGAGTCAGATATTGAAATTGAGGAAGAAGACACTGACTGGAGTGAACAAGAAGCTTCAGCTTTTTTGAAAGATGATGAGGATGTTTATTCTTAAGGATTTTTGATGGATTTTCCTTGAAAACAAAATGATTTTTGCTAAAGGTGTACAATATTTTTTGGGAGTGATATGCCCCTTGTGTGAACGCATTGATTCGCCATGATAATGGACTACCTCCAACAATGTAGTACTTCATGTAGGCAATTGTGTTAGGTCATTTGTTGGCTCCTTTGAAAAAGTTGTAGTGCAGAAAAAAGTATCTCTGGTCAAATTTTTTTTCTGCCAAGGCCAATTATAGAGGTGTGAAATGATCGGATTAAAGACGTTATCATGCACTTACGGGCAACTTTTCAGGCGCTTTACGCTATAATGTTCTACGATCACAGAAAAAGTGTGGAGCAAATTTTACATGAATGTGGTAGTGTAATGCCGTCTTTATTGATAGAGATAATTATGATGGCAATCATACAATACATTAGTGAATACTACTACCTGAGTCTGATTCCATTGTTGGATTTGCACTTTTGATCGCTTTGGCAGTGCTCATTGATGGACTTTCTTCTAAGCTGGTAGATTGACCGTCTTTGATTTCACGCTTTCTTTTCTCGTTTTGGCAAGCTCCCTGTGTTTTTTTTTACTTTTTCTAAATTGCTTAATCGTCTCTTTAGTTGCTTGAAAAGAATGACCTCGAAAAACAATAGACATGCTTAGAGCACTCACATCATGGATCTGCAATATTTGTTGGCCAATCATGCAGAAAAGATATAAAAGGTGTAAAGATAAAGCAAAATAAGCATGTTTTGATAACAAAACAACAGTACATTCACCAAATTATCATCCTTGGAGGCTGCCTCAAGATGGAAGATGCTTCTCTCTTCTATCAATTGAAGCCAACATAGTTACCAGGACAGGTTGGCAGAATTGAAGCCAACACAATTAGCAGAAGCATATGATACAGTCCCTGTTCTTCACAGGAATTTGGTTCTGAATTTGATGGCAATAATGCTTGTTTCAAAATAGGTTGAGTAGACCACATCAGCTGTTCATTATGTCATTTATGATTTTGTTCTGTTGGGATTTGACATGAATTTTCTTTGATGGTTGTTGTAAGTTCAGATGACCTTTGCACAAAATGATGCTCTTTGCAGCAAATACATGTTTCCTTTTTGCCTTGTTTTTCAATATCTTCCTTGCTTTGACAATAAATGATTTTGGCAGTGAAGTCAGTGGTTCCTAGTCCCTGAAAATGGCAGCAAAACTGCAAAACAGTTGTAAGGGTTGAAGGACAACATTTAATTTCAATGTCATTGTTTCAGCTCTGATACTTTGTTACAGAAAAGCATAAATGCAAATGAGCTTTTGGAAGCAAGAAGTTTCACAAGAAGTTAAACAAAGCTTTCATTATATAATGATTACTTGAATGCTCTTATTCAATCAGCATACCTGCATGTGATATCCCTTGGTTGGCTTATTACACATATTTTTTATAAGAAATTGCTTATACGAAACTCAACTCTCAGATCACCAAACAATTAAGAAATCCCAGTACTGGGAAAATATAACTCAAGAAACAATTTTTATTTTTAGCAAAGAAAATCCCTGGCATATTTCATTTTATTTCACTTGTTTCCTGTACCATATTAATCAGCACCGGCTTGACTTGTTCTAAATAGAGAATTTCTATGTTCTAAAGTTTAGAATGTGGACAGTGTCCATACGAGATGGTCATCTGTGCCACCTGATGATTTAGAATATAGACAATATACCATGTTACAACCATCTCGCAATTTGGGAGTAAGCAACAGATGCCTTCCCTTTTGTCCCTGCTCCCGGTGTGCGTTGCAGTGTTCGGTGCGCGCATAACGTGGTTCACGAGAGAGGAGAGAGGAGACGCCAGCCGGAGTAACTGCATTTTTAACCTATTGGAGTTGGAGGTATGTTTACAAGCTTTGTGTTCTCTTTCATGTTATTCGTAGACATTGGATTGTAGTAGTGCGAGGTGGAATAGACAGACTAGGGAAAAGAAGGCCTATAAGATAGGCCACCCTATCAAGGTAGGCCCCTAAAGTTAGGACCTACACTGAAAGCCTACCTAACCTACCCTCGCAAGTTGAGGCGGCACGTCTTTCGCATGCGATTTTCACATCAGGATCGTTATCTTAAATTTAGTGCACAGCAAGGTAACAATTCAGAGTTATTGTTTGTTTCCATTAATGGCTTTATTAAATGCTTTTATGTACCCTACGTTACACCAACATAAAGGTTAATCTAGGTAGGCCAGTTGGCCCCAGCTAGGTTAGGCCATATGCTGGCCATAGCATTCATTGGCATTAGCAGAAGGTACATATTTTGTCAGGTTGAAATGGTTTAACAGGTAACAGATATCTCCTGATAACAGATGCACAAAAAAGCACCTTGGTCAGCCATTATAATGATGGGATGACCTCAACCACAGAGAATGAGAAAATCAACTATGCTGCTGAGACAACTGGGCTAACAACACAAAGAATCAAAATAGGTCTTCTTATCAAAGTAGGTTGCTACATAATTGATTTTTCATAAACTGTTTTATTTACGTTCTGAATTAAAACCAAAGTTGGAATGGATGCTAAAAAGTGCACGTACATTCTAACTTATCCCAATGTATTTTGTGGCTTCTCTTACATTTTCTATTATGTGACACAAAAATTACCAGGGAAACTCTGTTCACAGGTAAGACAGTGTTGAAATAGGCTGTGAAATAGGCTGTGAAATGAACTGTGAAAGTTGCCACAGAGTAGAAAGTGGTCAGCTAGTTACTATGGTAGTGAAATTGGCCACTTCATCTTAAAATTCATCTTGGGTGCCAATTGGTCAGCTAATTTCACAAGCAAGGAATTGTACAGCAATGCAGTGAAATTGGCTGTGAAATTAGACACTGCTGAATGTGTGAAATTGGTCAGATAATTTCACTGGAAGCAAAATAACCTTTGAAATAGGCTATTATTGTCCCACAGTTTAGCATATGAAATAGTATCCTATTTCACTGGATATGCTACTCCTCCTACCACGGCACCTTAGATATGGAGAGTGCTTCGGAGGGTTTGCTGTTTGCGTAGCAGGAGTAGCCTATGCTTACGAGCCGTCGCTGAGGGAGGTGGGTGGGTCCATTTTTGGCATCCTTCAGGCTGGTTGTTGGTGTAAGAAGGCAGAAAAAGGTGTGCCTTTGGCTATATAAGGGGATTTTGTCTCTTGGGACCACTTGTACAATAGAATTTCTTTTCGGTCCCCTGGGATCCGGAGTTTCATACCAGTGAGAATAGTATCCTATTTCACTGGATATGCTACTCCATCTTAGATATGGAGAGTGCTTCGGAGGGACCTCTTTGCCACTGGGTATTCAAGTCACATAAAAATAGAAAAAAGCGCTAAAAAGGTCAAATTGAGCTGTATGATTTGATACACTATCCAAAAATCAAGAACGGGCCGAGAAAATATGCAACCACAGTGTTATGGGCCAGCGGAGTGAATAATGCTGTTACTGCGTTGTGTAGCAGAATCTTGAGGCTTCCAAATAACCCCTCATCTAATGTTTTAACTATAACTAAACTTCTGAAGAGTAGGATCAAACTGGCTTTCCACATGTCGCGATGAGGATCATGACTTCTGTAGACTATTGCAAACATAACTCGAAAACATGGTTTGCCAGAGCTATGATAAGTTCCCATAGACAATGTAGAAATCAGGTAAAACACCCTAAATGTTGCTCTGAAGGCAATGTTTCTCTGAAAAAATCTACAGCAGAAGGGTAACATGGAGCAATCTTGGGATGGTATCAATCAGTTACTCATTAAACGATCAAAGTCAATAAATATAGATTTAAAAGGCTCTTGCCACCTTGGTCGATAAGCAAAGAATTTCAAATTACCCACTAACATTGATATTACCTCTAAACCGCTTCTGCTAGGAGAAAGTCGTCCAAAAAACAATGGCTAAGATCAAAATGAAGAAAGCTTTGGCAATGACAACGTATCTAAATATTTCTGATTATTGCATTCCCGGTAGTTTCTAGTAGCTTAGCGAAAATACCTAAGGATTCCATTGAAACCATCACCTTTCTCCATACTTGTAAAATTGCCCAAAATCGAGATAATCCTGTTTTCAAAAGAGGGAAAACTCAGAAAAATCGAACTGAAGGCCCAATTCTGTACTGCCTGTCATTCCTTGGCTATTTGAGAAACATATGTTTGACCAGTTGTACTAGTGCGTGAAGGAGAATGGATTTCCACTGCCAGGTCAGTCTGGTTTCAAGGCTCTAAGTCTATACCTTGCTTGCTAAAAATACACACATTATTGGTTTTATTGGCATGGATAAGAGGCTTTTGCCTGGCATAAACTTCATTGATTCCAAAAAAAAAGCTTCTGATGCGGTTGACCAGGAAATCTTTCGGCACAAAACCAGAGCGCTGTGTTGTACAAGGTTGAGAGCTATCATGGTTGAGTTCTATCATGCTGATAGAAAACAGTATTTTCGACTATTTTAGACTGTCAAGGTGGGAGTTCCACAAGGCTCTTGTCTCGGTCTACTCTTATCTTTAGTCTACATAAATGATCCCCCCCCCCCCGCATTAAAAAGAACTCAAAAGTATCTACGTATACTGATGGTTCAAATCTTAGCAAGTTTTTAAAACCACTATTCAGTTGAACGAGGCTATCGATGAGGAACGACGGCAACATGATAAGTACCCAAAGGGGAACAAAATATCCCTTAACGTAACTAAAACTCACTCATTGTTGATTATTACCAAACAACGACTGAAGAATCTAGAAAATTTAAAATTAAACTTTCAAACCATCGGTGCAGGAGGCAAGGGTCGAAGTTGCAAGTAAAACATAGTACTTAGTTGCTCAAAATCGATAAAAATCTGACATGGAACAAATAATCAAACACAGACACTGCGAAGGCTTCTCAAGCTATTGGCTTTTTTTTAAAATACGCGAAAACATTTCTTCCTGCAGCAGTTTTGAAAATTCTCTGCACTATCTTTGTTGAGCCTCATTTCCAATGATTTTGCTCTGTCTGGGGTTGGTGGATTCCAAGACATCTTACAATTACAAAGATGTCAAAGCAAAGCAGGTTGTGCTGCGACCAAAAAACACTTCGATGCTCCAAGTAAAACTTTGATATAAAGCTCAGGTTAGCAACGATAAGGGATAAACAGCCACTACTTAATGGTTTTTTTTGCCAGCCTCGACGATCTTGCTTCTAACTAGCTTCGCAATCTTTTTATAAAAATAGTTGTTTTGGGCCGCACGCATCTTACGAAATACAAATACTGACTTACGGCTGCCTTCAAGAGGTTTGCTAACGGACAGAAAGGTTTTCTGTTAGGGGGTGCAAAAAGCTGGAATGGTCTTTCGACTGAGTTAAACGGCATCTTTGGTTAATGCCTTTAAGAGCCATTTTAGCCTCAGTTTTTAGCATCCGTTTTTACGAGGAAACTGCGAACACAATTTATCTCCACATCAAGGTATGCTGGGTAGGCTTCTTTATGCAAACCATGCTATACTATTAACTTCTAACGAATTAATTTTTTTGAAAATCTTTCCAAACGACGGTGGTTGTAAGACTTAAACCTATTGGCGATATTGTCCTTAAAAACTGGCTGTTCTGCAAGCGATCTAAGGATGGCATGTCCTACTTGGAGGAAAGTCAACATTTCCTTTCTTGTTTGCAACATCGTTGACCTGCTTGGCGACAGAACTTTCTTCATTCTACTGAACACTCTCTCGCAGTGAACACTGGTAAGAGGTGTTGTTGCAGCCAGTTCCAACAAAACCATTGCATGAGGCAATGCCTCCTCGAGACCAGCTGTTTTGATTACTTTAAGCAAGTCTTGAACATTTGGCTTCCCTTCCTTAATATTTTCCTCATCGACTGTTCTTCCTGCCTATAGAAAACAGTATTTTCGACTATTTTAGACTGTCAAGGTGGGAGTTCCACAAGGCTCTTGTCTCGGTCTACTCTTATCTTTAGTCTACATAAATGATCCCCCCCCCCCCCCGCATTAAAAAGTACTCAAAAGTATCTACGTATACTGATGGTTCAAATCTTAGCAAGTTTTTAAAACCACTATTCAGTTGAACGAGGCTATCGATGAGGAACGACGGCAACATGATAAGTACCCAAAGGGGAACAAAATATCCCTTAACGTAACTAAAACTCACTCATTGTTGATTATTACCAAACAACGACTGAAGAATCTAGAAAATTTAAAATTAAACTTTCAAACCATCGGTGCAGGAGGCAAGGGTCGAAGTTGCAAGTAAAACATAGTACTTAGTTGCTCAAAATCGATAAAAATCTGACATGGAACAAATAATCAAACACAGACACTGCGAAGGCTTCTCAAGCTATTGGCTTTTTTTTTAAAATACGCGAAAACATTTCTTCCTGCAGCAGTTTTGAAAATTCTCTGCACTATCTTTGTTGAGCCTCATTTCCAATGATTTTGCTCTGTCTGGGGTTGGTGGATTCCAAGACATCTTACAATTACAAAGATGTCAAAGCAAAGCAGGTTGTGCTGCGACCAATAAACACTTCGATGCTCCAAGTAAAACTTTGATATAAAGCTCAGGTTAGCAACGATAAGGGATAAACAGCCACTACTTAATGGTTTTTTTTGCCAGCCTCGACGATCTTGCTTCTAACTAGCTTCGCAATCTTTTTATAAAAATAGTTGTTTTGGGCCGCACGCATCTTACGAAATACAAATACTGACTTACGGCTGCCTTCAAGAGGTTTGCTAACGGACAGAAAGGTTTTCTGTTAGGGGGTGCAAAAAGCTGGAATGGTCTTTCGACTGAGTTAAACGGCATCTTTGGTTAATGCCTTTAAGAGCCATTTTAGCCTCAGTTTTTAGCATCCGTTTTTACGAGGAAACTGCGAACACAATTTATCTCCACATCAAGGTATGCTGGGTAGGCTTCTTTATGCAAACCATGCTATACTATTAACTTCTAACGAATTAATTTTTTTGAAAATCTTTCCAAACGACGGTGGTTGTAAGACTTAAACCTATTGACAATATTGTCCTTAAAAACTGGCTGTTCTGCAAGCGATCTAAGGATGGCATGTCCTACTTGGAGGAAAGTCAACATTTCCTTTCTTGTTTGCAACATCGTTGACCTGCTTGGCGACAGAACTTTCTTCATTCTACTGAACACTCTCTCGCAGTGAACACTGGTAAGAGGTGTTGTTGCAGCCAGTTCCAACAAAACCATTGCATGAGGCAATGCCTCCTCGAGACCAGCTGTTTTGATTACTTTAAGCAAGTCTTGAACATTTGGCTTCCCTTCCTTAATATTTTCCTCATCGACTGTTCTTCCTGCCTCCCTTTCAAACGTATCTTCAACCTCTACTGCACTTCTCTCGTCCTCTTCGTTTTCATCCTGCTCTTCATTTGCCTGCTTCGTTCTATTCCGTCTCTCTCTTTTCTTGGCTGCCAACTCATCCCGCTCTCTGACAATTTTATCCAACAAAATCTTTATTTTGGTGTTATCGTAAAGTACGTTTAAGATATGTTCAAGGGCTAAAGCATCCTGTACAGCAAATGGATATAGATCTATGATTTCATTAATTAGTTCTTTTTGCTTAGATGGTGGCATTTTCTTTCTCTCATCAAATTTAGAAGGACGAATTAAGTCCATCCATTTGAATTTTTTCAGATTTTCAAATCTCCAAAGCAGCTGCTCCAAAAATTTTTGCGCAACTTCTGCAGAAATTGACAGGAGATTTTGTCTCTAACTATCTGGCGAATCTATGGCGCCCTCAACTCCTCTCCATCCACTTTGTTGGCGAACTGCAGGCATTTCAGGATCAAGGAGCAATGCATCTTCCCAAATCTGGTCAGCATAGAGATTCAGCAGGAATCTTTGAAAATCCTCCAACATCAATGAAAGCTGCACTGCATCAAGGGTGGGATTTTGCATAACTGTTATTATTGGAGCACAGTGCACAAAGATTTTTCTGTATAATTTTAAAAGAAAAAAAAAATTGATGTGCTGCATTTGCAAGCAGAGTCCTCGAGCTGTGACCTGTGTCTCAGTCTTATCATCTTTGTCACTGGCCATTTCATACAGTACTGCTCCTATAGCTTCATACAATGAATGCAACTCCTATTGCAGCATCACATGATAACCAACGCGTATCGCCAGGTTTCGGTAGACTGTGGCCAAGCTGAGATGTACGCTTTGGGCTACTTCTGAAAAATCTTATAAGTTTATCAACTGTGTCAAAAAACTTTGCAACTTTCGGAATTTTATTTGCTGATTGGGAGGCACAAAGTGATATCCTGTGAGCAACACAGTGATTGTAAAATGCAGCAGGAAACAAATCCTGAATCTGCTTTTGGACACCACTCAGTTCACCTGACATAGTGGCGGCATCGTCATTGGACTGCCCAATAAGGTTTTTCCCTCCGTTTTCTGGCGTGATCTGATAATCTTCCAATGTATTCAGGAGAATAGTTGTCAGGGCATCGGCGGATGTGTCTTTAGAGCACTTAATCATGCCCAAAAGGTGTTCCTCTACCTCTCCTTCGTTGATCAGGTGTACTGAAACAGCCGACTGTTCCGCCCTGCTAACATCGCTTGTTTCATCCATCATGACAGCCAAAAACTGAGAATTGTCGATCCTCCCCTGAACTTCATCTTTGACTTGTTCGAATACGCACTCAATTAGATCATTTTGTGGCTCATGAGAAAGTGTATGTGACCTTTTCCTCATTGAGGAAAACTTGCAGATCATTGCTGTAATTTCCAATGAGGTCAAGGAGCTCAATGAAATTGCCTCTGTTTGATGATAATTTTGACTCATCATGTCCTCGAAATGCAATGCCTTGTGCCGAGAGAAAAACAACTGCATCAATATGGTGTTTCAGCATCCTAGAATACCATGTTGCATTTTGGTTGTGCTGTTGTACCTGTCTGCGTTTTGCTTCATCCAGTGCACAAGCAACGTCAACATTTCCTAGAAGTTGGTAGGCAGTGTGGTTGATGATGTGCATTTTTATTTTTTCATGCCGCTTCAAAAGATTCCAAAGGTTGTCTCCAGATGACTGAAAACCACTTTCTCGTGCAAAGGATTTTGCTTTCATCTGTAAAAAGAAATAAAACATTTTGAGAGGTGCCCCCGCATCTAAGAAAACTACATTGCAATGAAGTATAACGAAGCTGTATTAAAAAATTACAGTAATCTGCCCTGATATACTTCATATAACACTGGGATTTACGTCAAAATCAGTATGGAAATTTTTTTGAAAACTCTTCACTGGAATCAATTCATTTTGGAACTCCCTAACCCCAATCCCCCTAGCAGTTAACAAAAGTTTATCCCCATTGGAGTACGAGTTACTGAGGTCAGACCGTTGTTTCTCGCCACTGACACGCGATGAGTCATGTCGATCGCTGGCCACGGTCATTGAAGGGGCACGTGAGCAGCACAGTTGGAAGTTAATCACTTGCGGCACCCAGCCTACCACTGGATAGCCACTGTTCGTGGGAGTACCAGAACTGAGATTCTAGTAACGTGGGTTTCTCCTTCCACATGCTGTGCGCAATGCACACAAAATCGGATTTCTCATCCTTATCTACCAGTACCAAATCAAATAGAACGATCCGAATGAGACTATTTGCACAAGGAATGTATCGGAGTAGGAAAACAACTGTTAGTTGTTGCTTTTCCCTTAGTGAAAACGGCTTGCATTAAAATCAAGAACATGGATTCTTACCTTGGATAGATCACCCATGACCAAACAAGGCCAACAAAAGTATGTGTTCTTGTCTGCATCGCCACAAATCCACGAAAAATTGTTGTAGGTAGTCTCACTATCTCGGTTCTTGACATTAACCTTTGGGCAAGGTCTGCCATCCTGCTTCAAACTAAGGCCTAGTTTATACTGCGTGTCATCGCCGCACCAAATTAAATTACATTAAATTCATCTGTAATGCGACAAAATTCATTGAGAATCAAACATTTGATTTAAACAGCGTATTATCACCGAAGCGAATTAATTTCGAATCAGTAGTTGCGGAGGAAAGCAGCGGAGATGAATTCAGCGCAAAAATTGACTCTGTCATTTCCAAAATGGCACCATGAAAAAAACATTATCTAAATGCGTGAGAGATTAAGAACACTGAAACAAATTTGTAGGAAGGAGAGAAGGAAAAAGTAGCTAAGTTCAGTATCCTACTGTTGGAGAGGAGACAGAGACTGATTAAAGTTATAAGTCCTCTCCCCAGACTGAAATTCTTCTATCACTAAATCATCACTGCTAAACATGCTTGGACCATCTTCTCTCTCGCGTAAGGACAAAGGCATCTTTCTGAATGAAAATCGCCATCTCCTTTGCCACCAAATCATTAATTTAACGATCAATGTGCATGCTCCCCAAGAGACATTCCGGATTAATCAGGAAATTCGTCCGGAACATTCCGTTCTAATTCAATTCGCTGCACCACAAATGCGCAGTATAAAACCAGCCCAAATTGATTTATCATATTCGCCCAAAATGCGGCAGTGCTTGGTGAATTTAATTCCAAAATTCATGTTTGGTTTTATACCGTGTTTTACAGCCGCATCAAATAGACACTTAGACTTTTTCCTTGTTATCATTTTAATTTGCTGCGGCAAAAATACGCAGTATAAACTAGGCCTAAGACGTTGCTCATGAGTTAAGCGACCCTGAGCTGAAAAAAGCGCGAAAATACATGAAACTCCAGAAAGGTAGCCAATTTCTGCGATTCTGTTCATTTTCAACAAAATCAAATACAATTTCAACTCGTTTTAGTCACTTCAGAAAGGCATTCTGAATAAAAACGTTTGTGAAAATACCATATATACAGATCCATCAAACCTACGTCACCTTGGATGGGCATCATAGTTTCCAAATAAGGAAATCATTTTACGGGGCGTTAAAATTAGTCATTGAGAAGGCCCTTTTGTCATGCCTAGAAATAGAAAACAGGCCTGAAAAGTTTCGTAAGACACTTTCGAATACCTCCATATCATTCAATAAAACAGCAGAGCATTCGACGCACATCATTTGATACTGCGGGGTCTATGTCGTAATCTTGAATGGATGCGTCATTTTGGTGGCCACGCTGCGTTACTAGAAAGAGGATCCTAGTACTCCGATCACGCTTTACGTCATGACGAGTGACAAATCACAATGGGATTGCTTTCTGGAGTACTGGATGAATCTAGCACCGTGGAATGCACAAAGGACTTATTCAATACAACTCATTCAACAAGGATTAATGTGAGGAAAGGTCAGACAGTGAGATACTGGCTGTACTGTGCTACCGCACTTCCTTCTGTTTGTTTTGCTTAGTTGTATTATTGAACAAAGTATTGAAATAGTAGAAAATGAACAAGTAAAGAATTCCAAGCTTTCAAAATAAAGTGGTACCAGACTACAATCTTGGTCAAAATTCTTGGGACAAGTCACAAAATTGCACTACTTCGGTCTTTGATTCGGTGCCCCCCGCTCCCCCCGTTTCAACGTTGGTTGAATCAAACGCCATTCGACCATCCCAAAATTGAATTAGGGGGGAAGGGGGATGAGAAGGTTCTAAACGTATGTTTTCACCTCGAGATTTTAGGAAACATGACGAAAACACAGAAATTTGCCAGTGTCCCAATTTATTTTGACCAGGATTGTCTGAAAATGGTTGTTAACAAATAAAGACTCAGAGCTTGAGAACCCATCGAGATTTTTGCGTGAAATTTTACCACCATCATCCCTGACACAAGAAGTAACTTCTCAGCCATTTATGCCGAAGTAGGCGTTGTTCGCTAATTTCGCTGAGCACTATCTTAAATGTGGGCGTGGCAAAATTGTTGCGCTTTACACAAGCTTACAGATTCCTTTATGAAATGTGAGAAACATTCGGGTTCTGAGCGTTCTTCCACTGTCATCGGATTGCATAGCCTGCTGCTCTTTTGAATGTGAGTAATCGTTGCAAGAAAAGCTTTTGGGGCATTGTCTGAGGGCCGGTTTCTTGTGAATTCCTCGGTTCTCCCAACGGCGCTCCACAGAAAACGCCCCATAATTTTGGGATAAGTTACGCTTTTTCGGTAAATTCGTTTGATTCCAGATTGGAACATCAAAGTATTCCTACTCATGCAGAAAAACCAGGTAAAAATCGCCTGGAAGGGCGAAATCCAACGGTTCTCCAAAAATAAAATACTTAAAATAAACAATTCCGGATAAGTCTTTTATGAAATTGACGGAGAACCGTGGAAAATCGTACTTCATGAAATCTTACAGCAAAGATTGATTGTAAGCTAATAAAGCTTATTCTGCACAGCAGAATGAGACAAAATTCGTCAAGATAGCTCGAGCGAAGCCAAAGTTATTAATGTTTAAGTAAGGGAGAAGCGTTGAAGATTTGATCACTTTCTCAAAATTCCAGTCATTGCCTAAAACCGCCTTGTCGGCACGCGACCTCGGCATTCTTCTTCAACAAAGAGTTCTGCATGACCATTTGTCGAGCACAATGGAAGATTAAATCCCCTCCAAGGGTGAATGAAAGTTTGCTGGAGTGGAGTTAATTTCATTGAAAGTAAATGAATAAGTAGAAATTTGAGAAAGGGCACATTTGAAAAGAAGACAATTGCGCTATGGAGGCGCATGATTGGCACTTTCTCGAAATAAAACTTTGTTTTCGAATCGTCTTTCCCAGTTGTGCTGTTTTCAAACGAAATCCATTGGTAGATTTCATACACAAAAGGAGTTTTGCAAAACGCAATGGGAAAATCGTTCATAATTCGATGACGTCATAGTTCTAATAAATAAACCATTAACTATAAAAACTTTAAACTCTGAAGTATTCTGGAGTTTAGCCCACACTAAGTGGCTATCGGGTCATAGTAAAAGGGGTTGTCGGATACAAGTAGATTTGGATTTATTTTAACATTTACAATAAGCAGTAATGGCAGTTTTTCAGACAATCTTGGTCAAAATTCTTGGGACAAGTCACAAAATTGCACTACTTCGGTCTTTGATTCGGTGCCCCCCGCTCCCCCCGTTTCAACGTTGGTTGAATCAAACGCCATTCGACCATCCCAAAATTGAATTAGGGGGGAAGGGGGATGAGAAGGTTCTAAACGTATGTTTTCACCTCGAGATTTTAGGAAACATGACGAAAACACAGAAATTTGCCAGTGTCCCAATTTATTTTGACCAGGATTGTAGTACCGCTGGTACCACTGCCAGCTGCCACTGCCTCCTGCCTAAAACCAAGCAGGAATAACAACAGCAGGTGAACTGCTGAAACAAAAGTAAAAACTAATCAAAGTTGAGCTCGTGGGTTATGAGGACTACCCCGTGACCCCAGTGAGTGAACAACAACAAAAATAAAGCCAACCTGTCCCTGTCAAAGAGCAAACGTCTCCATTCATAGCATCCAGAAGACCCCACATATGGTGAGCCATATCCACCAGAAATGGCCTTCCCTGGCTGATGTAGCTTTCAGTGATTAACACAATAGCCTTTGATGATCTTTCTGCAAGTGATTGCTCCAATAACAACATACCTCTCGACTGGTGGAGGAGCTATCATTGACTAACGGAAGGTTCATCGACTGGAGGAGGCACTGACAACTACTGGAGGGTTCATTGACTGAAGGAGGAAAACTCAACTGGTGGAGGAGGTACTGACGGCTAATGGAGGGTTCATTGACTGGTGGAGGAGGTATCACAGACTGACGGTGGCTTCATTGACTGGAGGAGGTACTCTCGACTGATGGAGGAGCCATCATTGACTGATTGAGGTTTTGACTGGTGGAAGGTGTTTTACTGATGGTACGCCCGTGATTCTTTGTGTGATTTCTTCATGCTCTCGTGTGGCGCAAAAAGATGGTGGAAGAGAAAGTGGAGAGGCTTTAACAAACACACTGATCAAAGTGATAGAAGAGCTCGGTGGGCATGGTAAATTTGAAATAGTTTTAATCAATGTACTTTAAAGTCCTTACTTCTAGCACTGATGTTTTATGACTTGAAGTATCATCAATTGTCAGAGTTGTCTGAGCTGTAACAATAGTTGCCTTGCGCCTGGCGGCAAGCGTAAAACACAGGTTAACAGGTTTACAGGTTGACAGGTCACCAGGTTGAGAGGTTACCAGGTTTACAGGTTGACAGGTTACGGGTTGGAGTACAATATGCAACTTCGGAAAATTTCTGCAAAACTGTGAAATGTTTTTTGAGGAATACAATAAGTTTCCTTTTTTTTTATTCCAATAAAAGTTTACAATGATATTTTACTTAATACTCTACTAACAAAATTACTTTACTAACTACTCTACTTACAAAATTACTCTACTATACTACTAGAACGATACCGCAAGGAGCAAAAGCATTTAGTCTACCCTGCAGCCAAAACATAAAGGTAAAAACTAGTGACGTTAAAACGAGACGAAAGAAAGAATAAATCAAACAATACACGTGACTACAACAACAAAAATTTGCTAAAGAGGCTATGGTGGTTGAAAAGCTTAGGATGGAGTTTGATATATTCTAATCAAGTCGACCAGTTTGGTGGATAAAATTTAAAGTTAGAAGAACTATGCTTTTATTGAGGTCATTAGGAAGGTTCTTATCACCATACAGTAAGACTTGCATGAGGGCCTCGTTAGAATTGCTGACATACCCATATGGTCGTAACAGAGCTAACACTCCAGTGAGAAGACCTCTTCGCGGCACTGCAAAGGAAGGGAAGAGCAACAAGAAATGTTCCGTATCCTCGATGCCATCGTTCGATGGGCGCAATGGGTTTATAGTGTCCCTAAAATTATGCTTGAATTTGTGAAATTGTTGGGGAGATGAACCTCAGTAAGTCCGGTGAATTTGGAGTGACGTCGTTTTTGAGTCTTTGGCACATGCGTAGTAGGGTTTTATGAAGCGCGGGAATTTCAAAATCAAAAGTTCAGAAATGACCGTTGGAGTAATGGCGGCAAGAAATCAGAGAGCTGCTGCCCAGGTATCAGGGCCGATACCAGCTATGCCTCCGTAGGGGGGCGAAAAACCAAAATTTTCCGACGAAAAAACCATCAACAACAACAGCAACAACAACTGTTGTACCGATCTAACTCCGCGGTAACTAAAATTTGGCCACATTTCGCAATTCAACGTTGAAATCAACACAATTAGTTAATATCAATCAAAAATATGCCATAAATTCAATAATTTCTGTTGGAATTTATGTTTTTACACTAAAAAATTCATGTTTTTCTCCATTATTTCTCCTCAGAATTCTCCAAAACTAGTTATTTAGAACACAAAAATTCCGACAAGAGAGCAAAATTTTCCGACAAATGGTCTGCTGGGGGGCGCTCCGCCCCCCAGCCCCCCCATTGGCTTCGGCCCTGCCAGGTATAGCAAACAAATGGATCAAGGGATGGTATAAAGTCTGCCTATGTATTGTTTTAGTTATCATATCCATCAGCAAGCTTTGTTTTCATACGAACACAACGAGAAGATACAGAAGTTTGAAAGCAACGAAAAGAAATTAGGCCATCAACTGATCTGATCAACCCAGAGAACCTTGGCTGACAGGCCTTCTGTGGCCGAGTTTACAGTAAGCATTTTGCAGCAAATTTCTCTACCATAAATTTTAGACTATTTGCAAGAAGATATTTATCAATAGTCTCATGAAATTCGAGACCATGCGAATGTTGCTTTTGTTATCTGATCTATTCGAATAGTGCTTCCGCTGGTTTGGGCGGAGCTTAGTGAATTACAATAGGAGTTCTTTCCTCTTGGAAACCCCATTGAATAAATATATTCAAGGATTGTAGGCATGCAAAGAAAACAAAATCCAATTTAGACTTGCCAATTGAACTGCGAAATGGAATTATTTACAAGAACATTTTATCCTGTGATTTTATCGGGAATGGATTGATTACTATGAGTCAAGGCTGTCGCTCCTTCAAACAAGCAATCCCAAATCTGTCAGTTACTGCGCAGGGAGGAACCTTAAAATCAGGTTATCAGTCGTGTCAAGTCCTACGTTCTGCGCATGCTTCAAAGACTCAAATTTTTATTGGCCAGGACTTACACGATTTCTGATTGTTTTGAACAATGCAGGCTGAGGTTCATCTCCCCAACAAGAAAGTTTAGTTTGCTGAGACCAACCCTCAATTGACAAAGGTGGGATAAACCTATTGGGTCATGTATTCCAAAAAAGGACTTAGCAGGGGGTCGGATTATTGAGAGGAGTTTTTTCTTAAAAACAGCAACCGACGGTGCAAGTCTAATTTCAGGATCAAGTTTATTCCATTCAGATAAACAGTGAGGATAGAAGCTACTTTGAAATTTTTCTGTTCTGGCCTTTATTCGCCCAATGACATCTTGGTTGCGAAGACAGTACTGCAACGGTCGCTGAGGTGGAAAAGGATCCTTCATGTAACTTGGGGTAAGACCATTCAGAATCTTATAGAACAAAGTAAGGCGTCTGCTCCACCTTCGGCAATTTAGTGATTCCCAACCAAGTTCTGTGTACAACCTTTCTTGCGATGTTCCTCTCCATGTTCCCGTAATAGCCCTGGCAGCAGAATACTGTACAGATTCTAATTTTTCCATAAGGCTTGGTAAAGTGATGTTACTACTAAAATCACATACTTTTGCCGGAATATGGTAAATAACATCCCCATAGTCTAGATGGGGTCTTACATAAAGCTTGTATAATTCATTTAGAGTGTGCATGGGCAAATACCTGGAGAGATATCTCAGCAAGCCAATACCCTTTCTTGTTTTAGAAATAGCTGATTTGATATGAGTAGAAAAAGACAATTTTGAATCCAAGATAATTCCTAAGCGCTTATGATCATCTATCACCGGTGATAACTACGCGAAAAGGATTTTCAGCCTGCATTTTGGATAGCAAAAGCTCAAAGTTAATTGAGAAATTATCAAAATCACTCTGGTCCTGACTTGGACTTCTATAGCTAACGACGAAAAAATATTTTTTTCTGTTCAACTGGATTTCACATACAGCGCATTCAGGGAGAGTTGCCAAATCAGAACGATTTGTTGATGGAAGGGAGTCTTTGACATACAACCCAACGCCACCCCTTTTCACATTTTGTGGATGGTTACTGTTAATAAAGGTGTAGCCATATAGTGCTAGCCTGTCATCATCATCAATGGTGCTGTCAAGGTGAGTTTCTACAATCCCGATTATGTCGTAATTATACACTGAGTTGTAAGCCTCTAAAAGAGAGACTCGTAAAAAGTCATACACAGTAATGCTATTTAGATTCCAGCAGCAAAAATTGAGCGTTTCAGGACCGGGGTTAGTTTCAACATCACCACTAAGCAGAATCGTTCTGAAGATCAGCCATTGCCTGTGAAGTGTGTAACACGTTATGCACCCGATGTAAAAATATGCATACATGAAAATAAAGTGCTTGACAAGAGAGCGCTTTTGCCGTATGAGACCAATGGTACCGCATGGGGCTCTCTTGAGGAGTTCTACGGCAGTGTAAATTGCTACCTTCGCAAGGCAGTGCATGCGGGCGAACAAAGGCAAGAAGTATAACTGTGTCGCCACAGAATGTAATGCAAGAAAATGTATTGTTAGTGTTAAAGGTAGTACAAAGATTGAAATTGTAATGAAAGAACAACAAAACCAATATAACTTTAAGACTTGGAAGAGAATTGAAAGTGGCTTAACAGCTTTACCCAGGGGAGACAAACTTTGCATGGACAGGCAGAAACATCCTATTGTTGCTCGCCATTGGTTTATTTCAACTGGCATTATCACAAATAGGTCCTCTCACTGGTTCCAAGGGGAGAAAATCCGAGATACAACCACCATTCCCTATGGAGCAAAATAGAACATGACAACGACGTGATACCTTACAATTGCACAAACAAAGGACTCTACAGAAAAAAAATAAAAGAACGATACCCATTGGATTACGTGCTAAAGCGCAAATATTTAATCTTAAACACACAGTAAAACATAAAGATTTGAAGTTTTGTAATTTTTTTGGCATTTGCAGGTGACAAAATTCCTGTTTTGGAGTAACTGCCGCGTGGAGCTGCAATCTAATATCAACAGTTTGCCAAATAGAAGTATAGTTGATCATTTTCATTGAATGGCATTGTGGAGTTAAGCTCAATTGGGAATAAAAAAAAAACAAAACACACACAATGCTACGATGACGAGACAAACAAGACATCAACCTATTGAACCAACCTTCTGCTTATGTAAACAAATAAAAAAAAATATATGCGAGGGGTGTAATTACTCCCTTAAAACGCGTACGAAAATCGCTAAGAGGGCAAAAAGTTTTCAGAAGAAAAGGATTTGTAGGAATTTTGCTAGGAAACATGCTAATCTTGTAAGAAAAGACAAAGAAAAGTTTGAGGTATATAGGGAGTGATTTGCCCCTCACAAATATAGGATACAACACAAAATTTTGTGGGGCAAGAATAACTAAACTCGTAGGGAATAAACGAAAGTCAATGCAGCTACGCTAATAAAACGAATCGATAATGAAAAAGAATATAGTTTTATTCCAAAAACAAGGTCGTATGAAAAAGGTGAATTTTATGGCCAGCGGAAGAGAGAGAATCCCTACGAGTTTAGTTTTTCTCAGCCCAAAAGCAATTTGACGAGAGACAAGCTAGGTATCTACCTATATAACATCAGTTCTAAGAGAAAAAAAAAAGGTTAGAGAAGTCTACACATATTTGATATGTTCAAGTAATTCACGTTCATTCGAAAATGAGTGGTACTTATCATCAAGATATAAAGTGAGCCTGCAGTTGACATCAGCGAAGACAAAGCAGCCTTTCTTGCCTTTCAGTAACTCACTTGCTCTCTCAAGAATCTTTGCTCTTCTGTAGGTGAGGTCAAGTCTAACCCTGAATTTTTCTGTCTTCTTTCTTGCCCTATACAGTTGAGTGCGATGATACCATGTCGTAAAACGTACGATTATCTGACGGGATCTCTTCTGTGTATCCGCATCCTCTTTTGCTGAGCCAATACGATGTGCCCTGTCAAAGGCCATTTCGGGGATATTCTCTTTCAGCTCCTTTTTGATTAAATCCTTGACTAATTTGAGACATTCTGGACCTGATTCACCATCTTCGCCATCCTTGAGTGCTACACCATCGATCCGTAAGCATAGTCTCCTATGGTATTGCTCGTTGTCATCCGATCTCGCTTCGAGCTCCTCGATTCTTTCGTTCATATCATCGATTTCATCAACGCGACGCTGAAGCTTCTCAATCTGTTCTTCATATCTTTCCATCACAGCAATTTTTGCCTCGAGCATTTGAATTTTCTGATTCTGCAGCAAAATTGTATTCTTCAGTTCACTAATGTCCTCCTTAGTGGCTAAGTCCGCAATTTTTTTGTCCAATAACTTGGATATTTCATCAAGCATGGAGATCTCAACTGATTTTGTCGAGCCCTCTTCTTCTGATTTCGTTGAGCCCTCTTCTTCTGATTTAGTCGAGCCCTCGCTTTCGCTTAGGCCATCCTCGCCTCGCTCCTCGCTTTGCTCCTGGCATAATTTAAACTTTTCTGCCCGTCGCGTTAACATCTTCGAGCTCATAACTTGCATCAACGGTTTATGTATTCATCTATAATTATGTAATAAACTTTATGAAGACATTTTATACTTCATACTATCATCAGCAGTCGTCCACAAGCGGCTAGAAAACTCCGGGTCACGGCTAGCGACTACTCTCCGCCATGACAGGTGCCAAATAAGTTTCCTCACAGGAGATGAAAAATTATGCAAGGATAGGATGTGAATCAAACAGTCAAATTCCTGCAGTGAGAATATCGCAAGGACTTTAATCAACATAAAGATTTAGTTCCAAAAGTTTCTTACACCAGATATTTTATTAATTGCAAGGGGTGATCACTCCATTGTCTTACCTAATTGAATTGTACAAGCTAGTGGAATTGCATTTCATATTCACCGACAAAGTTAAAAAATTTTCAGTGCTAGAGCCTCTCAAAGTTTTGGTGGTATGGCAGTTAGTTTTGGCATTTGGTATGGCATTTGGCAGTATATTTGATAGACCATATCACAGAGATTTACCACTACTTTTCTCAACATGAAAGTGTTATTGTGAAGATGGACTCTTGTACTCTGAAGAGAAACAACCGGAACACTCATATGTTGTACAGCCATCTGTAAAACATGGAGTGTGGAAAGATGGAATGGAATGATGGAATGGAATAATGGAATGGAATAATGGATTGAAATGATGGAATGGAATGATGGAATGGAATAGCCAAACTACTGGTCATGTTAGAAAAAGAATTACACCATTGTGTTTCTCAAGATCTCCTTAGTCTATTTTGCTCATATTTTCTTGAAAATTTCATGAAGTTCCCTTCAATTTCGACTAAAACAACAAGCATAGTTGCAGACAGTGTGGACATATATCATTAAGTTGTTTAATTGGTGTGAATTGTGGGAACAAAATCTGTAAAACATGGAGTAATGGAATGGAATGATGGAATAGAATAGTCAAGATCGAATAGCCAAAATACACCAATCTGTTCATCAGGATCACCTTAATCTATTTTGCATATAGTTTCTTGAACATATTACTGGGATTCCAGGGTTGGTAACTTGGCTTTTTTAAGCCAAATTTTGGAAATTTGGCTTTTTTTATTGCCTTTGGCTTCAAAATTTAAGTTTGGCTTTTTGGCATATTTTTGGCTTTTTTTAAGTGAACTGATTCTTTGTCAGCATTTTGGAACGAGTGTGGGCATAATTGTTTGTAAAGTCAATCTTGTAAGGCCGTTACACAGCTCATTCATATGAAAACTCACCTGTTTTGACAATGGGCAGGTAAAGGATTACAACTGAACAACATTACAGCGCATCAAAGTTTGAGATACAATTCATATGCATTGATGCAACACTCTGTGAATCGTTATATTTAAAGTACATTTGTGACACATTGTCGCTGAATTGTGACATTGTCATGTGATACTGTTTGGGGTCACATATCAAAAGTCTTGTGATTTATTCATTGAAAGCCTCAAGGAATGGCATCAAGCAAGCAAGATTTGTCAAAATTATGTCTGAGACCTTATAAACTGCATCAGTCACAATAGTTCCTTGTCCGTCACGACATTGCATGTCAAAACCAAAAAATCGAATAAAATTAAAAAGTGAAATGGTGGCCTATGTTGAGAAGAATCTCTGCAGAATCAATATATTTACCAAAAACTATTTTTGGGTACAAATTTGAGTCACATACTAAATACAAATCGATCGATAATCATGGGAATACACTTAAGAAAATGTTATATTGCATATAGATACCATATCACCACGGAGATAAACACTTTTTTCGAGGTAGTTCACTTTACCCCGAAACTTCTCCCTGAGGTAAAACCATAACTCCAAAAAAAAATCTTATGCAGTTATCAAGCTCATGGTTATGGCCATCTATCTTTCCTGTATCGATAGATATTCTTTTTTCATCAAATCGAACAGAATTCTTGGATCTGTAACTGCATTTGTAAATGAAGGTCAAGCCTTGAAAGTACCCCCGTAGTTCACTTTACCCTGTCTTACCCTAATCATCACAGAAAAAAATTGAAAATTGCGAGCACTTAAAATGCAGGGTACGCAGAATGCATGTAGATGTAGATATGTAGATGTAGATTCAGGGTATGCAGAATGCATGTCTGAAGTGACTAAAACGAGTTGAAATTGTATTTGATTTTGTTGAAAATTAACAGAATCGCAGGAATTGGCTACCTTTCTGGAGTTTCATGTATTTTCACGCTTTTGTCAGCTCAGGGTCGTTTAACTCATGAGCAACGTCTTAGGCCTAGTTTATACTGCGTATTTTTGCTGCAGCGAATTAAAATGATAACAAGGAAAAAGTCTAAGTGTCTATTTGATGCGGCTGTAAAACACGGTATAAAACCATCGTGGTGCAGTCGTCAAAATAAATGAAAAGTCGTCAAGTTCATGTCAGATGTTATCCATCGTTTTAAAGTAACACAGGCACGAGGGCACGCCGAAAATTTGGGCACGCAGGCACGAGGGCACAAGGGCAGGGCAACATTGAAGGCACAAGGCACGCTGAAAATTTGGGCACGCGGGCACGAGGGCACGCCAACATGGAAGGCACGAGGGCACGCCGATAATTTGGGCACGCGGGCACGAGGGCACGAGGGCACGCCAACATGGAAGGCACGAGGGCACGCCGAAAATTAGGGCACGCGGGCACGAGAACATCGATGGTACGAGGGCACGCCAAAAATTTGGGCACACGGGCATGAGGGCACGAGGGCACGCCAACATCGAAGGCACAAGGGCACGCCGAAATTTTGGGCACGAGGGCACGAGGAGATTGAAGGGCACGCAGGGCACGCGATTTAACAGACTCGCAAAGATTGATGAAGTCAAGCAGCGATGTCTTGCTTTGTTGGTAGCAGCTTTAAATGAAGTTGAAAAGCGTTTGCCAGCATCAATGGAACTGTTCAAAGGACTGAGTTTGCTGCATCCTAGCAAGGTACTAAACGCAACATCAAGAAGCCCTTTCAACCAACTCCCACTCGTGCATCTACAACAAGACAAAGCAAGCCAAATTGAGGAGCAGTACAGGAAGATTTTGCACAGAGATTGGCATGAGGAATCCATCTATGATGGTAAGGTTCCCAATGACACCATCACATTCTGGGCAGGTATTCTTCGCTTGCAAAATATGCTTGGGAAAAATCCATTCAAGGAACTGGCAACTTATGCACTAGCTTCCCTCACCAATCCTGTCAGTAACGCTGTTGTTGAGCGAATCTCTTCTCAAGTAATAGCAATCAAAATGAAGCTGAGAAATAGGATGAGCGTAGAATTGCTGAATGCCCTTGTGCGTATCCGCAGTAAGCTTCATTTCGAGGGGAAGTGTTGTCGGGATATCATAGTGACCACACAAATGCTGGAGCTGTTCAATTCTGAGCAGATGTATGGAGCTTCAACTCAGCCTCAGAGTGTTTCAAGTTCATCGGACATTGAAATCCAGGAGAGAGCGTCTGATTCTGAAAGTGACGATGATGTTTATTTGCATATTTAAGCAAGCTTTGATTGGATATTTCTGAGATGTGAGGGTGTCAGACACAAATACCTAAAAATGTACGGAACATCAGGGAAGATCCCAACACCGTATTGCCCTTCTGGACATTAATAGTGTGCAAAGGAAACATTTTAAACGACGTGCCATCTGCTTTTTAGGGACACGGCAGTTTGCGGATGCAATAAAAAAGAATAAATTATCTGAACAAATCACAATTCACAATCAACTAGAAAAATGCACTTGTCTATAATAATTTTCGTTTTCTTTCCTTGAAGATGCCAAAATTGTGAACTCCCTTGCCGATTTACTTATTCATGTCGATGAGAAGTATGACTGTGAAGGTTTTGAGCAACTTTTACCTATTGTGAGCAATGACATAGTAATAGGGGTTTCTTACCTACGTAGCAACAATATCGCACATAGAGATCTGAAGCCTGCAACTATTCTGGTTAGTAACCAACACTATATGCATCTCTCGAAGGAAGAAGTGGAGCATTTATGGCAAGAAGGCTTGCGTCCGATTGTGTGCAAATTGACTGATTTTGGGGAGAGTCGCTGCTGCATAATTCAGACCAATACCCTTCTCACCTCAAAAGTCAGCAAAGTTGACAGAGGGAGCCCAGCTTACATGGCACCTGAAATCTTTCTTAAAGAGAAACGCCCAACGTCGGTGACCTTACAGGATCTCCAAATGTTTGATATTTGGGCGCTGGGGATGATGTGTTTCGTTCTTGCCAACCCATATCTCAGATGTTCATATGCAAATGAGATCTGTGAAGCTGTGGGCATGTATCCAGCCCAAGATGCCAGGGCTACTGTTGAAGGTCTGATTAGAAGTTGTCAGTCCCCAACATTCTCTCAAAAATATCAACAAAATCATGCCGTGCATTGGGACCTCATAGTACTGTTGCACAAGGCCTGCATATTTTTCAACAGTTCAGCAAGGTGTAGATCTATCAGGGAACTTGAGAAACAGATAGAGGATGATACAGCAGTGGCCCAATGCACAGTTGTCATTTTGTGTTCAAGTCATTATACGGCAATTGAAGCACAGAACTCAAATTTGGTCAACGTTATTGTAGTAGTACATAAAGCAAGTCACGGGCACAGAAAGGAAGTACATTCCCCCCAAAAATAGGTAAAATCTCCCTGAGGCCACTAACGCAATATATTTTACATGATTCATTAAGTTGTCTTTCTTTTTCATCCATGAGATTCATGAAGGAGAACCACTGCTTCATTATCCAGCATAAATGGCTTGCATTATTGTTTCTATCTCTTCTATATCTCAATTCAACTACTTTCACTGCTCCATTCAGCATAAATCTTTCCATCACTGTTTTGAAATGATATTCCTTCAACGATACTATCATTCCCTTTTCTTTTCTAACAATGTTAACATCTTTGAATAGTTCTTTGAATACACAATCTCCCACTGACCTCGAACAAATTTCAAATAGATTCCCTCCTCTTGTTTTATATGCATCTTCCATCGTTAATGAATTCAATCTTCTTCCTTGAAAGGTTAAGCTGTAGTTTACAGTGCAGGAAATCTTTCTTTCCACCTCTATTCAGCTACGATTCTGTTTCAAGTGTGTTTTTGCTCCCTCCTCAAAACCTTTAAAAACCATTTCGAATTTTAGAACTTTCAAATTTTAGGACTTATTCCGTTGATCTCTCCACCATTAGTTCTATGATATAGGTGATTCCTCTTAATGCATCTATCACTTTCCTTTGTTTTCAAGCTCTAACTGGTTTTTCCTATCCACCACTGCTGTCTCGTCATCCCATCTCTGTGTTGTACCAGTTTGATGCAGCATTATAGTTTCATCCCATGATGCTTGTTTCACAGGTGTTAGTCTAAGATCTATCCTTATTAATTTGTCTTGCACATCCCTTTCAAGTAGTGGTAATATTATCTTTTGGATTTCATGTACGTTTGATATGTCTACTAATGTGACTTGTCTAATAATAATGACAATGATTATTATTATTATAATAGAATATATTTAAAGTGGGTAATTTACAATAATTAACAATGTGTTAGTTAATTTTTTACAATAGGGCCCACTAAAAGTAAAAGTGGCTAAAACAAAGAAAAACCTATAAATATATTACAATAAGAAATTGAAATAGCATAAGATGACAATGTGCATGGTAGTTATAAAGACAAAAGACTAGTTTTAAATAGCAAAATGCTATTCTTTGATGTTATTGAACCAGGTAAGTCATTCCAAACTTTGGTTCCTCTTCTTCTGAAACTTGATGAGGCCTTGCCTCTTGTATTCTTAACATAGGCCTTTTTTGTAGCTGCTGATCTTGTGTTCTTCTGATGCACCTGGACTGAGCATGTAAATCTATCAGTCAGATAATCAGGGGCCAGTCCATCTAGGCATTTAAACATCATAATGGCAGTGTTCCTCTTACAACGTTCCTGTAGTGATGCAAGATCTTTTGGTGACTTTTCTTTCATTTACAGAGCTTTATTGTACAAATTCGAGAACCTTCTGAGTGATATAGAACTTGCTGATGACCAGACCTCAGAACAATAATAAAGGCATAACCAAACTATTTACAAGCAAGGTCCTGCAGTGTTTCAAGAGAAATGGTGGTGCTCTTTGTATCTTTTTAAACTTTCAGTTAATCTTTTGAGCTGTTTCCTTTAAGTGTTCTTCCAGTTCAACTGCTGATCAAAATGCACCCTTAGGTATTTGAAACTTTCCACTTGATCAAGTTTATTGGCACTTAAGTTAATGCTGATATCTCCAAGCTGTTCTGTCTTTCTTGCATTACCAAATATCACATACTTGGTCTTTTTAGCGTTAAATGTGAGCCTATTTTCAGTAAACCACCTACGAGCTTTTTCTAATTCAGTGTTCATCTTGATCTCAATATTCTGTGCATACTTTTCAACTGTTAATGGCACGGTATCATCTGCATAAAGATGCGATTTACACTTCACATTAGATTTGATGTATTTTCTGTGATTATCTGTGATTTTCCGTCACGGAACTGTATATTTTGATTCTAGGTGCAGCTACTGCATAAGTTTTGGTTTTCAATGCATGGTTGTAATTGCAAAGGTTTAAATTGTAAATAAAAAGATGAATTATTTCATTACAAGGACATTAAGATTTCAGTGACTTGAATCGTACATGGGTTTACTTTGGGTTATAAAGACCAAGCTCATCGGCATTTGATGTCTATGAGCAAGACAAGGCCCCTTTTAACGCAAAATTAATCTGCCCCAACGAGTTTTATCCACAATTGTCGTCTTTCGTAGAGCTCCTAAAGTTATGTGTTACAAATACGAGTGTTTCTAATCTCTGAGCCTTCGAGCCTCGAGACCTCGAGCCTCAAGCCTTCGAGCCTTGTGTTTCGAGCCTCGAGCCTTGAGCCTTGTGTTTCGAGCCTCGAGCCCTATACTGAGTCTAGAGGCGTCGATACTTCAAGTTGCACTTTTTGTAACAGATCTCTTTCTTTGAGGGATTTTCAAAGAAACACAGACAATAGGCTTGCGCACCATTCTGCTGTTCTTTTCTCGGCCTTCTTAGCGAAACTAGGAGTAATGATTTGTGCCGGACATAACAAGAAGTAAACGAAGTAAACCGATCAATTGTTTTGAGAATGTTTTCAGCTACACGGAAGCAAGGAGTTCATATGTCACAAAAACGGAAGCAGAGCCTGAATCACTGCTTTTCAAACGTGATGAGCATGAGTTAAGGAGCAAAAGGCTGCAAAAGGTAAGACAAGCATTAACAAATAAACAAACAGTTACACATTAACAATTGTAAGCAAATAAATTCCTGATTTATATGCGATATAGCTCTTGCAGGGTGTAGTGAATCAAGCCAGGTTGGAAATCATGATGGTTTGGTCCACGCTGACAGCAAGTGATATCGGTTTTAAGCGACGAGTAAGCAAAACAATTCCATAGGTCATTCCATGTTGTCAAAAGCTGTAATATTTCTCATGATTTCTAGAATACATATCCTAACTGCCTTAACTAGTTTATAAGGGATGGGGTTCTTTTTGGCCCAGATGCAATATAGGGTTAAGTTCACCACTTCATGTGTGTGCGTTCGTGGCAGAACACGTGGAGAAACGATGAAGGGGGGCTGGCGACAAAAATTCAATTGTAAACTAATATTTTTGCCCAACTAATGGCAGATTTTTGCCTCACTGAATCTGATAGTACGACTTACAGCATAAGTTTCTTTTTGCAGCCACAATGTAGTGCCCACTCAAAGACTGCTACTTTCAATAGTAGTGATATAGAACTGATTGAGCATTTTACTAAGAAACATCAAAACCCTATTACGGTAAGTTATTCTGAGCAGTTTAGTACGTTTGTAACTTATACAGGCTTGACCACCTGCAATTTGATAATTTAACTACCTTCATGAAATTGCGAGAAATTTTTGGTACATCAATCTTTTTCGGGGCGGAGGGGGACATTTCTCTTATCGTCTGATAGGGTTGTGCTCACAGGTGGGGGGTTCTCGGCTAAATTTCGGGCAGGGGTGTGCCACCCACAACTTCAAAATGGCACCGTTTGCTAGACCAATTTTTCTGAAAATGATGCCCTTGGCTAGACTAATTTCTACACCAAAAGTGCCGTGAGTTTGCATTTTCTTGACAAAACTTCAAATTTTTGCGTTCTAAGGACCAAAATTTGAAAAAAAATGGGTTTCCTTACAGAAATTACTGAAGTTTGACGTTTCTTTGACCAAAATTGCCAAAAAGCATACCCTTGCCCAGACTTAATGGACGAAAATTGGCAAAAAGTATACCCTTGGCTAGACTAGAAGGTTTGAGAAAGCATACCACTGCGGGCAGTACATCCCCGGTACCTTTACTATGGAAGAACCTCCCCCCATGGTTGTGCTATTTTGCACGGAAGATTGGTACCCATAACTCCGAGAATTTTAGAATAAATGCATTATTCTGCAAATCTAATGAAATATCGGCCATAATTCTGTAAAGTATGAAATACTCCCTGTAACTGTAATACTGTAAAAGCCTCCTCTCTATTGAACCCCTCTCTAAAAAGTCTCTCCCCTCTTTGCTGAAATTTTAAATAACCCCCTCTCTCTATTAACCCCCGCTCTCCATGTGGGCATTTGTCGAGCTACCATTTACTGGGGGCTCTTTCCACCCCCCTCCCCCACTGAAGGTAACAGGGCTTGGTTCAGTCCAAGACTGCCTGGTTCCTTTGAGTAGTGAGAATTGGACACACATACGACTCGTTCAGAGAGTAAGAACTGACAGACCAACAACCAAATACAACTAAAGGAAAATGAACAAAGGAATGTGTTAGCATAAGTTAGCATAATGCTGTGGTCATTAGCATGCGACGAGTCCTTCTACATGAAAACTGCCTTAGACTTGCACAGCTACAATGCAAACACTTTGTAGCATGTAGTGCAATTTGGTTGTGGCTGCCACGCCCAATGATGTGATAGTGACGTCATGAAGCTGAAAATTTGTGAAAATTTGGCTTCCAAGCTAAATTTGAGCTCAAAGAGGTTTTGCATTACACATATTTATTTTATAAGAAACTGCTTATAATGAACTCAACTCTCAGATCACCAAAAATCAAGAAACTCCAGTACTGAGAAAAATAACACTTCAGAAACTGTTTATTTTTGAAGAGTGGAATATTAAAGAAACTCGTAAAAACTATTAGTAATCTCATAATTTTAAGAAACTATCAGACTGGGCCAAAGTACTGAGCCTACAGATTTTCTTACGAGTTTCTTAAAGGCTCCATAGCAATCACATCGCTCACTACTGGAGTTCTTTTCTTACGTACTGTATTTGGCGATCTGAGAGTTGGGTTTATTATGTCTAAAATTTGTGATATTAATTCCGTTACGTTTTGGAAAATGTCCGTCTCCCGTAACTGTCCGTGAATACTACTCTTTGTGAGTACCACTCCCCCTCCGGAGAATTGAATCACATATTCTTGGTTGTTTTTAGTTCATTTGATAGCCTTTAGTTTGATGTTTATAGGTCAACGAAAGTCCTGCTAGTCCTGCTAAGAAGAAGGGACGAATAGAATATATCGTAATTGATTCAGATGAGGAGCCAGAGAGGGTTGATCGTCAAACGAAGGTATGCAGAAGTTTGTTTTTGGACACAGAGAATAAAATTTTTGAAGGCAAACAGGTGAAAACTGAAAAGATTGAGCCACAGAGTAGTGTAATACCAAAACAAGAAAAACAGCTGCATAATGTGGAATCGGATGTGGCAGCAAGTGATTCCTGTGGTTGTTCAGAAGGAGAATCTCTTGCGCCTAGTTCGTCTGACTCACTTCCAGCCATGAGATTTCAGCCAAAAACTTTTGGCATCTGGCCACAATCGGCATTTGATGAAGACAGTAGTAAACCCGTTTCGGAAGTTTTCAAAAGATCTTCCAGCGTGAAACCTAGAAGAAGTGTAAATGTCCCGTACGATATAAACAGCTTGTCTGTAATTGTTGTTCCCCTGAAAGGAAATTGTTCAAAGATTGCAAGTGTTAAAGATGGGAGGCAATGGGCCCCCGATGTCCCTACTAAGTGGTCTGGTTTTGGTGACATATCCGTGTGATGTTCCTTGTGCAAAGGAGGCTTGAGGTGTCCTAACGTTAACTGTTTATACTGGGCACAGCATGGTCATCCAAATCAAACGCAGTTTGAAACAGGGAAAAGGGTAAATACTTGCCGCATCTGCCAGTCGGAAGCAGAGACTGATCATTGCTATGCAAAGAGGTATGTGGTTTTCTTCAAAGAATATGCTGTGGTGTGCCATGAGGGTGAGCATTCATGTGTAGCTGTTTAACCAATTCAACTTGATAAAGAAGACGTAAAGAAGGCTTTTAAAGAGAACCCCAAGCTGACTGCAGGCCAGTTTGTAGCTGCTGATCTTGTGTTCTTCTGATGCACCTGGACTGAGCATGTAAATCTATCAGTCAGATAATCAGGGGCCAGTCCATCTAGGCATTTAAACATCATAATGGCAGTGTTCCTCTTACAACGTTCCTGTAGTGATGCAAGATCTTTTGGTGACTTTTCTTTCATTTACAGAGCTTTATTGTACAAATTCGAGAACCTTCTGAGTGATATAAAACTTGCTGATGACCAGACCTCAGAACAATAATAAAGGCATAACCAAACTATTTACAAGCAAGGTCCTGCAGTGTTTCAAGAGAAATGGTGGTGCTCTTTGTATCTTTTTAAACTTTCAGTTAATCTTTTGAGCTGTTTCCTTTAAGTGTTCTTCCAGTTCAACTGCTGATCAAAATGCACCCTTAGGTATTTGAAACTTTCCACTTGATCAAGTTTATTGGCACTTAAGTTAATGCTGATATCTCCAAGCTGTTCTGTCTTTCTTGCATTACCAAATATCACATACTTGGTCTTTTTAGCGTTAAATGTGAGCCTATTTTCAGTAAACCACCTACGAGCTTTTTCTAATTCAGTGTTCATCTTGATCTCAATATTCTGTGCATACTTTTCAACTGTTAATAGCACAGTATCATCTGCATAAAGATGCGATTTACACTTCACATTAGATTTGATGTATTTTCTGTGATTATCTGTGATTTTCCGTCACGGAACTGTATATTTTGATTCTAGGTGCAGCTACTGCATAAGTTTTGGTTTTCAATGCATGGTTGTAATTGCAAAGGTTTAAATTGTAAATAAAAAGATGAATTATTTCATTACAAGGATATTAAGATTTCAGTGACTTGAATCGTACATGGGTTTACTTTGGGTTATAAAGACCAAGCTCATCGGCATTTGATGTCTATGAGCAAGACAAGGCCCCTTTTAACGCAAAATTAATCTGCCCCAACGAGTTTTATCCACAATTGTCGTCTTTCGTAGAGCTCCTAAAGTTATGTGTTACAAATACGAGTGTTTCTAATCTCTGAGCCTTCGAGCCTCGAGACCTCGAGCCTCAAGCCTTCGAGCCTTGTGTTTCGAGCCTCGAGCCTTGAGCCTTGTGTTTCGAGCCTCGAGCCCTATACTGAGTCTAGAGGCGTCGATACTTCAAGTTGCACTTTTTGTAACAGATCTCTTTCTTTGAGGGATTTTCAAAGAAACACAGACAATAGGCTTGCGCACCATTCTGCTGTTCTTTTCTCGGCCTTCTTAGCGAAACTAGGAGTAATGATTTGTGCCGGACATAACAAGAAGTAAACGAAGTAAACCGATCAATTGTTTTGAGAATGTTCTCAGCTACACGGAAGCAAGGAGTTCATATGTCACAAAAACGGAAGCAGAGCCTGAATCACTGCTTTTCAAACGTGATGAGCATGAGTTAAGGAGCAAAAGGCTGCAAAAGGTAAGACAAGCATTAACAAATAAACAAACAGTTACACATTAACAATTGTAAGCAAATAAATTCCTGATTTATATGCGATATAGCTCTTGCAGGGTGTAGTGAATCAAGCCAGGTTGGAAATCATGATGGTTTGGTCCACGCTGACAGCAAGTGATATCGGTTTTAAGCGACGAGTAAGCAAAACAATTCCATAGGTCATTCCATGTTGTCAAAAGCTGTAATATTTCTCATGATTTCTAGAATACATATCCTAACTGCCTTAACTAGTTTATAAGGGATGGGGTTCTTTTTGGCCCAGATGCAATATAGGGTTAAGTTCACCACTTCATGTGTGTGCGTTCGTGGCAGAACACGTGGAGAAACGATGAAGGGGGGCTGGCGACAAAAATTCAATTGTAAACTAATATTTTTGCCCAACTAATGGCAGATTTTTGCCTCACTGAATCTGATAGTACGACTTACAGCATAAGTTTCTTTTTGCAGCCACAATGTAGTGCCCACTCAAAGACTGCTATTTTCAATAGTAGTGATATAGAACTGATTGAGCATTTTACTAAGAAACATCAAAACCCTATTACGGTAAGTTATTCTGAGCAGTTTAGTACGTTTGTAACTTATACAGGCTTGACCACCTGCAATTTGATAATTTAACTACCTTCATGAAATTGCGAGAAATTTTTGGTACATCAATCTTTTTCGGGGCGGAGGGGGACATTTCTCTTATCGTCTGATAGGGTTGTGCTCACAGGTGGGGGGTTCTCGGCTAAATTTCGGGCAGGGGTGTGCCACCCACAACTTCAAAATGGCACCGTTTGCTAGACCAATTTTTCTGAAAATGATGCCCTTGGCTAGACTAATTTCTACACCAAAAGTGCCGTGAGTTTGCATTTTCTTGACAAAACTTCAAATTTTTGCGTTCTAAGGACCAAAATTTGAAAAAAAATGGGTTTCCTTACAGAAATTACTGAAGTTTGACGTTTCTTTGACCAAAATTGCCAAAAAGCATACCCTTGCCCAGACTTAATGGACGAAAATTGGCAAAAAGTATACCCTTGGCTAGACTAGAAGGTTTGAGAAAGCATACCACTGCGGGCAGTACATCCCCGGTACCTTTACTATGGAAGAACCTCCCCCCATGGTTGTGCTATTTTGCACGGAAGATTGGTACCCATAACTCCGAGAATTTTAGAATAAATGCATTATTCTGCAAATCTAATGAAATATCGGCCATAATTCTGTAAAGTATGAAATACTCCCTGTAACTGTAATACTGTAAAAGCCTCCTCTCTATTGAACCCCTCTCTAAAAAGTCTCTCCCCTCTTTGCTGAAATTTTAAATAACCCCCTCTCTCTATTAACCCCCGCTCTCCATGTGGGCATTTGTCGAGCTACCATTTACTGGGGGCTCTTTCCACCCCCCTCCCCCACTGAAGGTAACAGGGCTTGGTTCAGTCCAAGACTGCCTGGTTCCTTTGAGTAGTGAGAATTGGACACACATACGACTCGTTCAGAGAGTAAGAACTGACAGACCAACAACCAAATACAACTAAAGGAAAATGAACAAAGGAATGCGTTAGCATAAGTTAGCATAATGCTGTGGTCATTAGCATGCGACGAGTCCTTCTACATGAAAACTGCCTTAGACTTGCACAGCTACAATGCAAACACTTTGTAGCATGTAGTGCAATTTGGTTGTGGCTGCCACGCCCAATGATGTGATAGTGACGTCATGAAGCTGAAAATTTGTGAAAATTTGGCTTCCAAGCTAAATTTGAGCTCAAAGAGGTTTTGCATTACACATATTTATTTTATAAGAAACTGCTTATAATGAACTCAACTCTCAGATCACCAAAAATCAAGAAACTCCAGTACTGAGAAAAATAACACTTCAGAAACTGTTTATTTTTGAAGAGTGGAATATTAAAGAAACTCGTAAAAACTATTAGTAATCTCATAATTTTAAGAAACTATCAGACTGGGCCAAAGTACTGAGCCTACAGATTTTCTTACGAGTTTCTTAAAGGCTCCATAGCAATCACATCGCTCACTACTGGAGTTCTTTTCTTACGTACTGTATTTGGCGATCTGAGAGTTGGGTTTATTATGTCTAAAATTTGTGATATTAATTCCGTTACGTTTTGGAAAATGTCCGTCTCCCGTAACTGTCCGTGAATACTACTCTTTGTGAGTACCACTCCCCCTCCGGAGAATTGAATCACATATTCTTGGTTGTTTTTAGTTCATTTGATAGCCTTTAGTTTGATGTTTATAGGTCAACGAAAGTCCTGCTAGTCCTGCTAAGAAGAAGGGACGAATAGAATATATCGTAATTGATTCAGATGAGGAGCCAGAGAGGGTTGATCGTCAAACGAAGGTATGCAGAAGTTTGTTTTTGGACACAGAGAATAAAATTTTTGAAGGCAAACAGGTGAAAACTGAAAAGATTGAGCCACAGAGTAGTGTAATACCAAAACAAGAAAAACAGCTGCATAATGTGGAATCGGATGTGGCAGCAAGTGATTCCTGTGGTTGTTCAGAAGGAGAATCTCTTGCGCCTAGTTCGTCTGACTCACTTCCAGCCATGAGATTTCAGCCAAAAACTTTTGGCATCTGGCCACAATCGGCATTTGATGAAGACAGTAGTAAACCCGTTTCGGAAGTTTTCAAAAGATCTTCCAGCGTGAAACCTAGAAGAAGTGTAAATGTCCCGTACGATATAAACAGCTTGTCTGTAATTGTTGTTCCCCTGAAAGGAAATTGTTCAAAGATTGCAAGTGTTAAAGATGGGAGGCAATGGGCCCCCGATGTCCCTACTAAGTGGTCTGGTTTTGGTGACATATCCGTGTGATGTTCCTTGTGCAAAGGAGGCTTGAGGTGTCCTAACGTTAACTGTTTATACTGGGCACAGCATGGTCATCCAAATCAAACGCAGTTTGAAACAGGGAAAAGGGTAAATACTTGCCGCATCTGCCAGTCGGAAGCAGAGACTGATCATTGCTATGCAAAGAGGTATGTGGTTTTCTTCAAAGAATATGCTGTGGTGTGCCATGAGGGTGAGCATTCATGTGTAGCTGTTTAACCAATTCAACTTGATAAAGAAGACGTAAAGAAGGCTTTTAAAGAGAACCCCAAGCTGACTGCAGGCCAGTTTTCCAATCTCCGTATAACCAGCTCGATTTGTGATGGGAAAGATTGGCATGAACTTGATAAAGTTGCCGCCAATCTACTTCATAATAAGATGATTGCAAACTTAAAAAAGTCTGCTAGTAGTGAGGTATCTACTAATAAAGATGACTTTCTTTGCCTGCGTGATTTCAAGCAGCACTGTGATAAACGTGATATCTTTTACATTTACAAAATAAATTCTCGAGAACTTAACCCCAGTCAGCCAAACTTTGTTTTCAAGACCAGTAAGACAAAGCTTCAAATTGCAAGGAACATGAATATTGGAAGTGGTCATGCTCTCCTGGAAGGGGAACCATCCTTTTTTGATGGCAAAGCAGGAAAGCTGAGGAAGAACTTGAAAACATTAACTCTTAGTATGTTTCATCCACTCTTATGCAAGCAGATTCCATTAGCAGTTATGGACTGTGAGTCGGAAAACACGGAAAATGTTGTTATTTTTTGGAAAGTGCTCAACGAGTGCATTCAGTTGGAGTCTGGAGAAACAGGAATAGCGTTTAATCTTCACGGATTTTGCTTTGATATGGCTGCTTGTAACCGAGAAGCTGGTGTTGAAGTGTATGGAAACGGATTCCTTGACAAAATTAAGTCATGTGAATTTCATTTCAAACAATGCAGGAACAGGCATAGGCAAAGGCTTTCAAATCCAGATGATCGGGAAAGATTTACTAAGTTAACTGATGCTCTTTTGACAGCCTTAACAATTGAGGCATTCGAAGAACTCTTTGAAGATTTGCATGCATTCGTCGAAGAGGATATATAACGCACCGGGTTGAAATCCTGGTTGAAATGGTGGTATAATCGTCGGGATTTGATATTCCCTGCTTTCACCAAGCACCTCAACGTGCCTCGCAGCAATTTGGCCGAGGTCATTCATGCGTCTTGGGCAAACAGAAGGGAGGCGAATCTGGCCTTGTTAGATGCATGTACATTTGATGTGAACGAAAGCTATGAATTGGATCTACAGTTGAAGGAGTTTGAAAGTGGACGTTACAAAGGTGGTTCTGGTCCAAGTCTTGCCGAAAGAATGAAAAAAATTCTCTGATGACCGCGAAAAAGCAAAAAGGTATGCAGATCAGATTTTTGAGTTTTCAGCACCATCTTCCTCATCGTCACCAACAAGTCAAACAAGCACCTGCAGTATTAATCCAAATGATACTCATCATGCAGACGTTCAGAGAAAAGAAAGTGTTGATATAGGCCGAGAAACAAAGTTTCGAGATAAGCGAAGTAAAACCATGTTGAAAAAGAATGAATCAGCAATATCTGCAGAAAAAAAGATTAAAGTGAAGAGTCTACGTGACAAAGATGATGGAAGAGAATACCAGATAATGGGAGCAACACCTGCTCTACAAAAAGAGCCATACACAACATTCATTGGACTTGTCCCTCAGTGCTCATGTCCTGATCATATTCGAAATGGCAATGGTTGTCCTTGCAAACATATCGTCTGGATATACCTGTATATTTTCAAGCTTGATAGAGATGATAAGCTGTTGCAACAAACATCACTGACCGTCGGTGAACTGACAAGGCTGTTGGCAATAGACAAGATGGATGAGGAATGTAAGTTCAGAGGAAGAAAGCCCGCCAGTCGTTACGAAATGTGCAAGAGTCTTCTCAAAGATGACCAGAGAAACGTATCTTATGACCACAAATGGTCCCTAGTGAGGAAGGAGAAGAAGAGAGGAAAAAATCCAACATGCACAAGCTGCAAACGTGAAATGGAAGAAGGGAAAATGTGCTTGCAGGCAAAAGGATTATATGTTCCCTTCGAGCAAGAATTTGTTCAGGAGAAAAACTTTTACTTCGGCTCCCAGAGATCGTGCATTTCAAGCTTCCCTTTCTACACTAATCTAGTATCACCAGCATCTGCTGCTTTAGTCAATAAAGTGACAGATATGGAAAGAAAAAGCCTTGAAGAAGAAGGGATCATTGCATTACTAAATACAGAAAATCCTGAAATGAGCGCCCATCTTTGACTGTGCGCTCCCTCGCATGATCGCATGACCTAGAGATACAAACAAATTCAACGAGCGCCCTCCCTCGAATGAAAGATCCTCTTCAGTATTTTGTGGTTTTATAGTAGTTTCAGGTATCGTAAGGGGAAGAAACTAGTTGTGGAACTTGAAAATATATGAGGAAAAGTGGAAAAGATCTTTGTTTCTTCAAACCTTTGATTGATCTGGTTTAAGCCATTTATAGATAATATGAAATGACCCAAATCTATCACTAGCTTTGCATCTTCATATATTACCTCTACGCATCACAAAATTTAAGAATAGCCTTCCCTCGAATGAGCACCTATTACAAGGGCCAACATCGGCAAAGTCAGCGTTCGCTGAAGGGCTTACTGTAAACATCCTTTGAAAATGAGACACTGATAAAGAAAGTATGGTGCTTTGAGATGTTGCTAACTTTGCGTCTATTACCCGAAAGCTTGTTTATGTTGCAGCTACAGTCGTGGCCAAAAGCTTAAGACCACATTTTCGTCAACAACTATTCTTGGGGTAACAAAATGGAACCCTGGCGCTCAACCTGATTTACCTTCTTGAATTAGCTTAGGTCAAATTTTCATGCACATTCAGAATTTTGATGCTGTGTTTTTAATTTCTTTGGCATTTTCCTATGACGCCAAAATGAAATATATAGAAATTATCAGAAATTGTAGAAATTCTGATAATGTGGTCAGACAAGGGGTGTGACCCAAAGTTGTGTCATGCGGCTGGATTTTATATCAATCTATGCACAATTCATTTCTATGATTTGTTTGTAAAATATTGAAACCTTACCAAAAATATTGCTTCAGGGAAATTGTCTTATAAACTTTTGGCACTGAGTGAATATGTTTACTCTTGTTTATGTTGCCGTTGTTGGCATTTTGTGTTTCATTTTGAAGTTGAACAAACCTTTTCTGTCGAAGGTATCAACAATAGCAGTATTACGATGAGTGGACTTAGGCTATGGGCTTGTCATTGCTTAATGACTATAATCAGTTTTTGCCTCCACTCCACTGTTACATGTGGTTTTTTGGCTCTGCTTCGCTATGACAGTTCTTTTAGCGAGATGCAGGGTTGACATAGCATATGAGAGTCAAGAAGTTGCCTAAAGGCTTTGTGCAAGATAAAAGCTTGTACATGCAAAGAGCAATTAAGCAATCTAAAAATATCCCATTCAAATTGATGTTGCACACTCAACGTGAACAATGGATAGTGAACAATGCTGTGTCTAAAGACTGATTTCCACTGTGTAGCATTTTCCAAGTAAGCAAGAAATAACTTGCCAGTAAGTAGGAAATAACTTGCCAGTTTGGCTTTTCAGTTGCATTCATGTTCTTGTACCTTTTACCTGCAGTTAATGGTACTTGTATCATTTGGCTTGCTTATGGTTTTGTTGCATTCAATGGTTTTGTTGCATGTTTGGGTTTCAAAGGGGGACTAGTTGCATTTCAAACTTGACTATGACTTAATTGCGATGCATTTCTATATACCTTAGTCCCTTCAAATTTCGCCTGCCTTCAGTTTTGGCTCCCTTTAATTTTGGCCTCTACCCCCACCGTAAAAATTTCAAAGCATTGGCCTAACCCGTTATGGGGTAAAATTACAGGTCATATGTCATAAAATTATAGGTCATGTGCCAAGGGAAATAAGTCGCATCAGATCTGGATGATGATGATGATGATTTGGATGAGTATGGCCCTGAGGAAAAGAACACGATTACACTGCAACATAAAATCACTCCTCAGACACAGGCGAGGACAGCATCATTATTATCGAAGAGCAATGCATGTCTTGTATTTCGTATAGCAATAAAGTTCTTTATAGAAGCTCTTTTTAATTTTTACTCCCTCTAATTTTCGCCTCCCCCAAATATTTCCTTTATTTTCGCCCCTCCCCCACCCCCGGGACCAAAATTAAATGCAGTCGAAATTTAAAGGGACTGCAGCATCAAAAACATTCCTTTGCCATTTGCCATTAGTCTTAACTAAACGTTACTGTTGTGTTGTTAAATACATATAGATACACACAGCGATGATGTTGCCTCATTTTGAATTTGATTCTGGAATGTATGGCTCGAGGCTCGAAGGCTCGAAATACAAGGCTCGAAGGCTCGAGGGCTCGAGGCTCGAAATACAAGGCTCGAAGGCTCGAGGGCTCGAAATACAAGGCTCGAAGGCTCGAGGGCTCGAGGCTCGAAATACAAGGCTCGAAGGCTCAAGGCTCGAGGGCTCGAGGCTCGAAATACAAGGCTCAAAGGCTTGAGGGCTCGAGGCTCGAAGGCTCAACATATAGAATACTCTACAAATACATGCCATGAAGTGTAACATAATGCATTACATTTAAGAAATTCAGTTTTTCGCTAGCACTGATATATTAAAATTGTTTCTCTGATTTGTAGGTGTCTAACTCAATGCCTGGTGATACCATTTCCACTACTATCAAAGGAAGCATTGTTCACCGGTGGGCTTAGCTTTGACACTGAATTTATAGATGTCACAAACGACGCTACAGCAACTTTGAGTATCATACTTCAACTGCATCAGTTTTGCAACAAGAAGGCAATAGAGCAAGAGCTCAGAGCAAGACCTGTGGAGCTCATCAACCAACATCTAGCCGGCACATCTGACCTCAGGAGTACAATGAATTATGGCAAAGCTTTATTCTTTCTCTTGAAAGTAACACACTTGACTACTCTAAGTGTTTAATCACTGGAACAGGCTTTTCCAGAGAGTCTTTTTTGAATTGTGCTGAATATCCAAGCTGGGAAGGCAAAGCAAAATCATATGATGCTGATACTTTTTAGGACAAAGTCACTGTCTCTAAAATCTTCATTAGGTGCATTGTACCGAGAGTGTAATGAAAATGTGGAGTTAAATACTAACGAGTTCGTCTTCTCTGCTTGGCGTCATTAGATCATTGAAAAACACAGGGGCCGATCCAGCCTAAAGTTGAAGGAGGAGGGGGGCAATTTGGAAAGGGGTACCAAAAATAGAACAAAAAAGAAGTGCGCTGAAGGCATGGAAAAATTGTTGGTCCTTTATTCAAGGAAACTCTGTTGTTTTTATGCTGAATATCGCCCTAGTTTATATGTTTCCTTACACTCGGAAAGAAAGACTGAAACAAGAGTGTATTTGGGGTAGATAAGGGGTGCTGTGCTTGCCAAAAAGGAATCCAGGAATGCAGTTCTTACCGAAGAGCAGCAGCTATGGAACAAAAGGATGAGCTCAGCGCGGGTCAGTGTGGAATGGCTGTTTGGAGATATCATAAATTATTTAAAATTTCTGGATTTTCAAAAAAAACTTTATAGTGCAACTCAGTGCTGTAGGCAAAATGTAAGTAGTTGGAACAATCCTTAACACTATCTGACCTGGGCGTTTTGAAACACTCAATGCCTGGGGGGGAGGGTTGGTTCTGCCCCCTTATCTCTGTTGTTGTTTGAGATATGGCAACCTAATTTAGCATGAAGGTTGTTCTTTACTTAAACAATGAATTTTTTAAACAACGGTGTTTTAATGTTGATTTTTTAATGAGTTTTTAATTAGCAATGTTTTTGTTGTTATCAGAGCATAATTAACATTATGACGACATCATAAAAATGAAAGTGTATTAAAAGGTTGTGAAATATATACATTTCTTTATATTTTTTCATAAAGAAATATATAGAAGAAAAAATGTAAATTCCTTGTTTAGACTTAATTGGACCAATTAAAGGGGATTATGAGAGATACAATGTATGTTTTTCACGGCATACCAGAAAAAGAGGACCCAGGACCCTCAACAGGCCAGGACCAGGACCAGGACTCGGAAGAGGACTCTAAGGAGGACCGGGAAGAGGACCCTAGGGAGGACCCGGAAGAGGACCCTAGGAAAGACCCAGAAGAGAACTCAAGGGAGGACTCTAAGGAGGACCTTTACCAGGACCCTAGGGAGGACTGTTGCGATTAAAATGTTTCTTCTTTTGTAACTTTCAAAAGTAGAGTTTTGGCATTGCACCTCACATTTACCATTGATAATACATTGTTTTGGGTGCGAATTCCTGTCATACATTCTTGCTCCTAATAAATACTTTGAAAGCGTTTGAAATAGCAGTTAGAGCATAAAAAATTTAAGAAACTTTTAGCTGCATAAATGACCCAGATTGTGGAAACTGATATCTGAGTTCCTTGCGTAATGCAAGGACTTGCACAAAAGAATACAGCCTCAGATTCCTTGCTAGGTTTCTATTTCAATTTGCGCTTCCATGTAATTAGCCTACACATGGTTTGTAGATAGCATGCTTCAGCTTTGCCCCAAAACTAAACTTCCGGATCATAGACGTTTGACCGGGGGCACGTGCCCCCCAAGATTTTGCAATAAACAAAGAAGTGCCTTTTCTATTTTAGAAAATGCCTTTATTTTAGAAAATGCCCCTTTTTTTCTTTAGGCAAAAGTGCCCTTGAAGCGTTGTGGAAGCGTGGAAAAGAAAGCACAGAAAGTCTTTGAACTTGCTCCCCAGGTTAATTAATGATGTTTCCAAATGTTTTGTTTTCCTTATACCACTCTGTTGAAAATGGCAGCATCTGGTTATATCAACTCAATTTTACTTGGAAAGTGGCATTTCCCTTAACATCGGTCTTAAACCTTTGAAAAAAGGGAATTAGGCCCTAATTTCATTCATTTGGAGATGGATCAGGAAGAGCCATATAGCCTTCTCGTTTTACTTGGGATTATTTTGCAATTAAGATGTTTGTTTCCACAGTTTTCTCTCCACATTTTTGAGTTTTCAGTGGTCTCTGCTTGAAAGCGTAGTAAAGAAACTGGGGAAATTCTTTGTCTAAGAGTAGTTTGCCTGGTTCATCTGTTATTCAGAAAAAATTGAAGATGTTTTTGGGCCATTTGTAAACACCAGAATTGGAATACTGACATTGGCATTGGAATTGGCATTGATATTGTGCCTGTGCGAAAAGACATGCAAAACTGATCAGGGGGTTATATTGTGCAATCAATTAAGTTTCTTCCAAGTAAAGTGCCAAGCTCAGGCCCAGAAATTTTCTTGACAAAGTCAACAGCTCAGTTGATCGGGGACGAAATGAGCTGGACTGGTAAGGACAAGGACAGCCGCCCGACAGCCATGGAAAACCTGGGGGAAACCAAGGCATTAATTTGTAAGATATGAATGAAAGCATCTCCAATACAAAAGCATAATTTTGTGCAAATAGTCAGGGACGCATATTAGGGGGTGTGTAGGGGGTTAAAAAACGCCCAATGTTTCAAAGGCTACTGCTCCCTCAGCATGTAAGCAGTAATATTTAACAATACCTGATTGAATAGCTAACAAGTTCTATTATTTTTAGAGTCTTTCCTCGCTGAAATCGGTCCCTCGGTTCAGATCCTGTAAGCGATTTTCTAAAAAGATTCCCTTTGAGAAACCTTAAAGAGTTACAAGCAAGTTTCCCTAATGTGTGTACCGCACAATGATGACTTTCAGCACGCTATAGCATGTGATATCCTATTTGTGGCCTGAAAAGTCTTCCCCCAGAGTGAATAACTTATGTTCAGGGGGGTTCCATTCTCCCAAGAGGAAAAAAAACATGAACACATCCTGGGGTCATCATTGCTTGGAAGGAGAACAAAGGGAAATTTTGCTTGGTGTTTTCACTCATTTTTTAGGTTCTTGAAACGGGCTTTCTGCAGAAAATGTCCTTTTTCATTGGGGAGGAATGCTCCATTAAAGCCGGGTAAATTCCTGAACCAAATTTGACATATCGGGGATAAGCAAGACAGTTTTCAATATCATTGCTTTGATATTCAGGGAGCAGGATTTTTTCAAACACCAGGCGTTTTTATTGACTCACCTGGTATAAGGAACGGTATTGATTTCGTAATTTTAGTATAAGGAACGGGAGATTTCAGAAAATCGGTATGAGGTCTGGAATACATTTTTGGAAAATTGGCATAAGGAATAGGTGTAACGTTTTGGAAAAAGTGGTATAAAGCCGGGTATAAAGTTTTGAAAAATTGGAATACGGAACGGGTATGTTTTTTAAGCTCTGATGGCACGTCCCCATCCAAAATCTACTCAAGTACCCCTCCTCCAAGCTTTACTCTTGGTCGAACTACGAGAGGAAATTGTTGTGTTTTCAGTGGTACATTGAGATAAAAGCTTTTGTTTTTAGTAGAACTATGAAAGGAAAATAAACCCTCCTCGTTGCATTCTCTGGTCATTATTAGTGCTACTTCTTAGAAATGTTTTTGTTCAGTTTCATTAATTGAAGATGACTACTTTTGTTTGAAAATCGAAAAAGACTTGATATCAATCACAAAAGGGCTTTCGCTGATCAGAGCATGATTAGATAAAACATTAGAAAGGAGTATCGGTTTTCAAGGATGCCAACCAAGGAGGTTGTTGGCACATGGAAGATGTGCTTCACACAACACACCAAGACACCGGCAGCGAAAAAACTGCCTTATTTGCTGTCTACGATGGGCATGGAGGCAAAAATGCATCCCTTTTTGCGAGATGCAATCTTTGGAGAGCCCTGGAAGCTGACAAACAATTCCAAAGTGAAGATGCAGAGGTTGTAAAGAATGCCATACAAAATGCGTTTCACAAGACACAAAACGACATGAGTGGTGAAGTTGGTGAGAAAATCATATTCATGTTATTGTAATTGGTATCAAAATATACTTTACTTCCACAGGACGGTCATCTGCCTCCTGTCTTATATCTCCAAATGGACAAATGCTGGCAAGAAAAAAAATCACTTCCTTTTTCGATTTTTAACTTGGCTAGTGCAAAAGAGCATGGTGAGAAAGGTTTGGAGTTGCTTTGTTATGATTCTTCAGCAGATACATAAATATAACCAAATGACATTATGATGAATAAATGTTGGTAATAATGAGTTTTATGTCTGATATCTATCAGTCCCAACAACCTTTTTCTAAACGAAAGAGAATGTCATGCTTATTTCCTCTCATCATTTTCTACCGACAATTTGTTACATGTTCATTTTGATTCTACTCATTTTTCTAGAGAAGGTCTATCATATTGCCATTAAGGGTCTTCTTAAGTTGTAACACACGATGTATCACAATATTGTCTTAACATCTTTTTCTAAAGGACCTACACTTTCAGCAACTTTCAGAGCAAAAATATTTCAAACATCTAAGAATCTTAGATGATAGCTGCAAAGGTATGATAGCTGCAAAGTTGAGCCTTTTCAAGATGTGACACCTATGTTTAGTGATTGACTACAGTTTACATAACTAAAGTCTACATCTATTTTTGCAGATGTTTAGCCAAAACTCTGCACAACTAAAATAACAGAAAGCAGTAACGCTTCCACAGCTCCATAAAAATTATTGAGACAGCCTATCACCCGTCACCCTCAGTCAGCCAACTAACCTTCCTTTTTGATTTTAATGAATTCATTGAGCCATACATTTCAGACATCACAGAGCAAAGCAAACCACATGTCTTCACACAACACACCAAGACACCGGCAGCGAAAAAACTGCCTTATTTGCTGTCTACGATGGGCATGGAGGCAAAAATGCATCCCTTTTTGCGAGATGCAATCTTTGGAGAGCCCTGGAAGCTGACAAACAATTCCAAAGTGAAGATGCAGAGGTTGTAAAGAATGCCATACAAAATGCGTTTCACAAGACACAAAACGACATGAGTGGTGAAGTTGGTGAGAAAAACATATTCATGTTATTGTAATTGGTATCAAAATATACTTTACTTCGACAGGACGGTCATCTGCCTCCTGTCTTATATCTCCAAATGGACAAATGCTGGCAAGAAAAAAAATCACTTCCTTTTTGGATTTTTAACTTGGCTAGTGCAAAAGAGCATGGTGAGAAAGGTTTGGAGTTGCTTTGTTATGATTCTTCAGCAGATACATAAATATAACCAAATGACATTATGATGAATAAATGTTGGTAATAATAAGTTTTATGTCTGATATCTATCAGTCCCAACGACCTTTTTCTAAGCAAAAGAGAATGTCATGCTTATTTCCTCTCATCATTTTCTACCGACAATTTGTTACATGTTCATTTTGATTCTACTCATTTTTCTAGAGAAGGTCTATCATATTGCCATTAAGGGTCTTCTTAAGTTGTAAAACACGATGTATCACAATATTGTCTTAACATCTTTTTCTAAAGGACCTACACTTTCAGCAACTTTCAGAGCAAAAATATTTCAAACATCTAAGAATCTTAGATGATAGCTGCAAAGGTATGATAGCTGCAAAGTTGAGCCTTTTCAAGATGTGACACCTATGTTTAGTGATTGACTACAGTTTACATAACTAAAGTCTACATCTATTTTTGCAGATGTTTAGCCAAAACTCTGCACAACTAAAATAACAGAAAGCAGTAACGCTTCCACAGCTCCATAAAAATTCTTGAGACAGCCTATCACCCGTCACCCTCAGTCAGCCAACTAACCTTCCTTTTTGATTTTAATGAATTCATTGAGCCATACATTTCAGAAATCACAGAGCAAAGCAAACCACATGTCTTCAAATTTGGAAAGCAACTCAACTCTGATGAAGTCCTCCTTACATACAAGCACTGGGCCAGTCAGGCAAAATGGATGCCTAGAAACCCAAAAACAGATGCACTAGAGCCACTCGTGTTTCATAGAGACCAGGTACCAGACAATGATATTCCTCTGCTTCTAAAACCAACCTTCAACAACAAAAATGATCTTAACATAATCGCAAAGGAACTTTTAGCAAGTAGAGGGAGAATGAAGGCTGAAGAGATTGCGTGGTGGGATGAATTTGTTGAGTTGGAAAGAAGAGCAAGAAAGTCTTGGGAAAGGCTAAAAGAACGCAAAGGAAATCAAATAGCAAAGGACCAATGGGCATTCTTCCACTTTGAAAACTACAGGGAAGCTACACCAACCAATTCAAACAAGGATGAAGCACAAATTGAAAATGAAATTGGCAAGCTGATCAACAGAGAAAATAACCTCCAAAAGGTATGCGTTTATCTATCAGTACGATAGCAGTTTCTGTAGTTATCTTTCTCTCAATAAACGTGTTGGTGATAAATGGCACTATTCTCAAAAGTCGTTGGCACATAGTTCTTTGTTCTTTTCTTTATCTGGCAATTTCGCCCTTTTTTGGGGTTTTCCCAATTCCCACGAATGTGTACCTCATTTAGTATTTTAATTGTAATTCCACCCAGTCAACTTGCTGAGGATCGACCTGGGAAGGTTTGAAACATTGTAATTATTATGGCTTAGCCACTTGATTTACAAAACATACAATTTCAGGCTGTAGGTTCTTAACAAAGAAAAGTTCTTATGTGCAGGTTTTTCCTGTATGTCTTCTGTCATTATTGATTTTAACATGGAATTGTCTCCTGATTCGTCACTAATTTAACATGGACTTGTCAACTTTATTAATATATTCAGTGACGGATCCAGGGTAGGTCCACTGGGTCACTGGACCCAGTCAAAAAATCAAAGTTGGGCTATTAGTAGATTATTTGACATCTGTTGAAGAGTTACTTAACTTTTCAGTCAGAATCTCCTCTGAGTGAGATGTATTTTGAAAATATGAGATTGTAAATTACTGTATCTAAAGTAGTAAGCAAGCAGGTCAAGTTCGCTTCGTGAGTGTTAGATTTGATCCAAGGGCTTGAGTCAGTGGTCCAGTGATCATGCCTATGGTCAGCACACATCCAGCGATGATGTTACGGGGAATGGCATTTACAGTGAATATGCGATTACAATGGTTTCAAATATGATGTCAATCCCTTTTGTGAAGAGCTCATAGACCCAGACAGATATTTATAGCTGTGTTCATCCCTATTGCCACGTCAGAAAACTTTCAAATTTAGCCGAATGTGGACCCAGCCACTGTGGTGGATTCCGCAGTGGCTGGGTCCAAAATGGGCTAAATTTGGAAATTTTCTGACGTTGCAAAAGAGATGAATACAGCTATAAATATCTGTGTGGGTCCACTGAAATGAATAAGCTCTGCCATTGCACCATATCAGATCAAATTACGTTTTGTGGAGTAGAGAAGGCGGAACAGAGAAAAGCTACGACTGTGGAAGGAAGTGAGAAAGATGGAGGGGAAAGAGAAGGCCGACTTATCCGATTTACGTCAAGTTTACAACTTTTTAACGACATCTAAGGAGCTGGCCATTGCAAAAGTTGCTTTGGACATATTAAAACGGAGGCATAAAGAATCTGTAACGAAAGCTCGATATGGATTCCGAGGAGGCATTTTCCCTACACATGAGAGAGACACGGCGGCTGTGCAATTCATGCCATCGACTTTGGCGAACGACGGCTGGACTCCTTTCCGGTAAGTAGGATTTTGTCCCTGTTGAAAAGAGGTATTAGAAATCATAATGAGACAGGTGTTCAGTCAGTTCTGGATCTTGAAAACTCCATCTTAAAAAGATGCAAAGCATTGTGTAAGTATTCCATGTTATAAGAAACTCTCAGATTGCTGAAAAATTTAAGAAACTCCTGGTTTGGGACAAAATCATGCAAGAACCCTCCTCCTTCCAGCGGAAAATATTCCAAAGATGGCATCTTACATTCATCTTATTCTCACTTGTTCCTACCGTCTCACGTTGAAAATACATATTTTGCCGTCTGAACATTTTTATGCGATGCTCCATAAAAATTCATTGCTAAATTTTCACCAGACACAGGAATTAGGTATGATAAAAGGTTTTCATTTCCAATGAAACACTTCAGCAACTAATGGCTTAGCCAGAACAACGTTCCCAGCTTCCAAAGTTCATAGCACCAAGTACTTCACAGATGTAAATGTTTCAAGTTCTAGCTGTAGGCAGATAGATTACATATTTTAGTGATTTTTCTCATTGTCTTGCAAGTAATAGGAATATAGGTAAATTAAACTTCACAAAAATTTCATGGTTGCAAAATGAATGAAAAAGGGCCTAAAACATTGATCAAATGAAAGAGGACTCCTTGCACAGAACAACAAAGAAAAATGCATTTTCTTGCACGCGCGAGATATCATCTACACATTTATTGCCATGGGATTGAAAATTTTTAGTATCTGTTTGCAAACCTATGTCTTATAACTCTTGAGAGAGTTGAAATGCCCATTGCGTATCCTCACGATATTCCTTTGTCCTTTGATCCTTCGATAGTCCTTTGATCAATGTTTTAGGCCCTTTTTCAGTCACTTTGCAATCATATCATTCTTATAAAGTTAATTTTCAGTCTTGTTGCACTGGTCCACCGATCCAATGGTTTCTTGAAGAGTTTTTGTAGACCAAGACCTTTAACATTAACTGCCTTTCCAAAGAGAACGCAGAAAAGACACAAAGCCCCATCTAAGACTTTGGAATACACAAGCCAGTGAAATGAGGAGAGCCATTGGTATTTGAAACTGTGGGCCCTTCCTGCTTCTGTTTTCACTGGAAATGAGAAACTTTCCTCTGGCTTCCATACATTGACCAGCAGATTGTACCGTTGCTCATTCAGAATACGCAGTAGTGGCAAGTGTGAAATTCATAATCATGCAGTGTCATCAGCCTTGGATTTTAAAGATCTCATGGAACGAAGAGCTTTGCCGGTTGATAGAATGGCTGAGCCGATGATTGAAGCCACAATAAAGAAGAACAGAAAGAAAATCGGATCCATTGTGGATACTGTTATTCTTTGCGGAAAACAGAATCTCGCATATCGTGGAAGGCGTGATGATTTGAGCAATTGTAAGGGCATGTGGTTTGCTGGCAATTTTCAAGCATTGTTGCAGTTCAGGGCAAATGGTGGTGATACGATTCTGAGTGAGCATTTAGAGACAGCAGCTGGCAATGCAACGTATCGGTCAAAGACAATCCAAACTGAATTCATCAATCTATGTGGTGATTATGTCCTTGATAAGATTGTGAGCAAAATCAAAAAAGCTCCCATTTTCGCCATCATGGCAGATGAAGTTGAAGATTCTGCTCACGTTGAGCAAATGCCCGTAGCCGTTAGGTTCGTTGACAGCAACCGTAAGATTCATGAGGAGTTTCTTGGGTAAACTAGGCTCCCAGAAGGTCTGTCAGGAAACCAAATTGCCACTAGCATTCTCTCTACTGTTAAAGAATAAGGACTTAACATGCAAAAGTGCCGTGCACAGACCTGTGATGGTGCTGCTAATATGAATGGAAAATGCATTGGAGCTGCAAAGTTAATCAGCAATGACTATCCTAAAGCCATCTACATTCACTGCACATCTCATCAGCTTAATCTATGTGTAGCCAAGTCTTGCTCAATCCAACCAGTGCACAACATGATGGCCAATGTAACGAAAGTCAATGATTACTTTGACAAATCTCCAAAGCGAATGCAGTTTTTTCAAAGAAATCTCAAAGAGTCTCTCCCAGAAGTACAGTATACGAGAATCAAAGATGTATGCAGAACCCGTTGGGTTGAGCGCATAGATGGATTGGATCGCTTTGAAGAGATCTTTGGTGTCATCTTGTCTGTTCTCGCTATGATAAAGAACAATAAGGGAGAGCTCCAAGAGGAAGAGAATGGGCAGTCTGAGTGGAATCAAGCCAGTCAAAGTGATGCAGATGACCTGGTGCGAGCATGCTCGAGCTTTGGATTCATCATGGCATTGATTGTAACGAGACGTATTTTCGCATATACCAGGCAAGCAACTGTCTTACTTCAGCGCGAGGAAATGGACATTGCAAAAACATATGAAATGATAGCTTTATTAGTTGAAACCATTCAAGATGTCCGTCAACGCGTAGATGAATACCATGCAAGTTGGTTTGCCGCTGCGGAAGAAATGTCTGCTAGTGTAGGTGGCAAGCCATCAATGCTAAGATGCTGCAATCAGCAGCGGAATAGAGCGAATCCACCAGCATCGACGCCACAAGAACATTACAAGTGATCAATTGCAGTCCCAATGCTTGATCATATGCTTGTAGAGCTGACAAATCGATTTTCCTTCAGACAGATTGATGCAGTCAAAGGTTTTAGCATCATCCCAGCCGTCATGATGGAAAAGAGGAACACCAGCATTGCAGCATGGAATACGGATTTACAGAACTTCCTTGCTGCATATGAAGATGATTTGCCGCATGCAGTAGCCATCCAGGCCAAAGTAGATATTTGGATCAAGCACTGGGCAAAACATGACAGAGATAAGCTTCCTAATACAGTGTCTGAAACACTGCTTCTAACTGACCCAGATATTTTCCCAGTAATATGCACAATGCTGCAAATTCTAGGCACCTTGCCAATGACAACATGCACAGTAGAAAGAACTGCCTCCACCTTAAGAAGAATTAAAACTTGGCTCCGTAGCACAATGACGCAGCGTCGCTTGAATTCGCTAGCCATAATGCATGTACATAAAGACATTGAGATCGATAAAGATGCAATAATTGATAAGTTTGAGCGACGAAATCCAAGACGTATGCGGCTGTCAAGCATGCGACTGCCTGAATATGAGGAGGCTTAACAAACAGCCTTGTATGAACGCATTGCCTTGATCGTCTATGTATGACAAGTGGAACACCAAAACCGAAACCAAACCAGTTAAAAGTCATTATGTATACTTTAAGCTGAGTTAGTTTTCAAAATGCTTTGTGACTCCAAACACAAGCATCGCAGAAAGCTTCATTTATGGACTTTGGGGATTTAGAGTATCCAAAGTCATGACTATGGAATATCATGTAACCTCAGCTCTAAAGTTATTTAGTTTTGAATCATAACTTACAACTTTTGGTGTATTAACCTCAAGGGCGTGGTCAAAGGACCTTTTCCCCTAAATAGTGTTTTAAGCCAATCTGAAGGGCGTGGTCACAAAATTTTTCCCGGGGGGGGGGGGGGGTACCCCCCGGACCCCCCTAATTTTTTTGGCTCGCTTCACTCACCTTCGGATTGGACCCAGTGAAGATTTTCTCTGGATCCGCCCCTGATATTAAGGTTGAAATAAGTGCAAAAGAACAATTATGTTTTTCGACAGTTGTGAGCATCATCATCAAGTTGTTTTGGAGAAACAAAGGTTGCAGTTTATGAAGGGACATTCAAAATGCAGACACATGTGAAGTATGCCATCGATTGATTGGCTTTGAAATACATTAAATGTACTTTACAAGCGACATCCATTCACCCCTTCAAGGATCTGAGAACATAGGTCAGTTGGGAGAAGTGAGAAACTCTAGAAATTTGTCAGTTACAGAGGAACAAATTGGAGTTAACCATGCAGATGATTGGCAATCTGGCCAATGAATGCATTAGTGTGCACACCTGTGTGAATGGTTAGTTGACCTAGTTGACAAATGGTTAGTTTAGCTAAATTTACCTGGGGTTCAGCAAAAAAACAATGGAGGTAATGGTTTCAAAATTTGGCAGAATTCTCATCAAATGTCACAACAGGTGATGGCCAAACTTAGGTCTAGTCTAAAGCGCCACACCAATGAGCTCAGAAGCCAGGGTAAATATCATTCTAAAATTTCAATAACTCTGTCTCCACAATTTATATAATGTTTTGGTTCGTTTCCAAATTATTTCCAGAAGTCTCCTTTGGCTTAAAGTGCATATGAAGCGAAATTTTTTATTTTCTGTTTTGATAGAACTTTTCGTCCTGATTTCAATGGTGCAATCAGTTTTTTCATCCGCCGTATGGTTCTGGAGATATGAAGGTCTAAAGGCGGTCAAAAAATGGTTCCAGCAAAACGCGGTCAGACCGTTGCGTACCAGACCCCTGTGACGTTATAGGTTTGTCAGTTCTCAAAGGCCTCGTTGAAAGGACAAAGGATTATGCAGTGATTGCAATGGACGCAGTGCAAGTCGCTTCATGAAACTTGATTTCTTGTCGGATTTACAGGCTCTTTATATCAAGTTTTTACAACTGAAGATGGAATTCAGTATTTCTCAGTGATTATGAATTGGACTTCAGAGGCGAAACTTGCCGTTTGGTGTACATGAAAATGGCAAGAGAGAGATTCTGGCCTTGCATGGCCTGGCCGAGAGGCGCCTAACGAAAGCATCGAAGCAAAGTTGGGAGAAGAGAACTATCGAATCAAAGGCAAATTAAAGCAACTGATATCAATGATGATCCCTGCAATAAATCAATGCATTTGTTGGTGAAGAACTCCAGTCCTTCAGGTAACCATTTTTGCGACCAAACATCAATGTTATTTTATCATGTTTTTGGAGAAAGCGAGTTGTCCTTTGTTGTCCTCGATAGATAAACTTGATAAACAAATATTTGGGATGAACACTGCGACTGACCTGAAGACAAGCCACACGTTTTGACTAAGCTCTATCCATGGTTAGATTTAGAGAGCCATTAGAAATTGTTGTTCCTTTATCTCGAAATTCCTTCGATCTCTCAATTCCCCTGCTGATCTCCATTTTGAAGATGAAGGGGAAGTTTGAAATACGAGCCTAAACTGCTGAATGAATATCAAAACCGACCAAAACATTGTAACACCCTCCATGCTTTCATGTTTAGCGTTGATCTTTCGGCATTTATCGTAGAAATAGATGGAATTCATACAGCCAATTTATATTTCTCTAATCAGTGTTTATTGCATGCTTGTATCAGTTCTGCCAGGGAAGTTGATAGAGGAGTAATCTTTCTTTTCTAAACTCCCGCTGCCCTGCAGTTAAAACGGACATTATGTTCAATGTTTCATTTGAAGCTCAAAAGCTCAATGCCTTCAAAGTTCATCGAAAATCAGACTCAAAAAAGAAACCACTTTCTTTCAGGACATAGTCATGAACCCATGAAAACTGACTGACCAGACAACGGCACAGTCGTGAAATCTTCGGGACACATGCAGAAACTACCAAGAAACAAACAAGACATTCGTTGCTGTTGCATTTTGAGGATCATACACTTGAAAACTCGCACACTTAGCAAAGACATTAGGCCTATTCTAATACTGTTTGGCCAAGGTTGTCAAAGTAGTTGAAACCGTCTCTGTATCTTGAAACAAGTGATGAAAGTAGGAGCTTGGAATGAATTTGAAACCATCAAGGTCGTCACTAGTACTCTTCTAAGTTTAGTGTATGCAACAGATGACAACAACTAGAATCCAGTCATTTTTTGCATCTGATGATACTATTACAAAAAGAAATGTCCATAAAGTTCTGTAAGCGCTGCACATCCACCAGGAAATTCCTTGCAGCCACCTTCGCCATTTTTATCGTTTTTTGATATGCAAACATCTACAATTTCATCAATGGTCGGAGTCTGGGATAGCTTTGAGTGTTCTAAGGAATAGGAATGAAAATGATATTTATAAGCAAGTTACACATAATTTATTTCGGTTGCCTAATGTGTTTGAAGGCGACATTATATTGATGAAAATAATGTTTTGCCAACTGTTGTCTCTTTCCTCACGTAATTCTACCTGTCTCCTGTGGATCATCAAACTTCGAAATAACAACTTTTCTCAGTCTTTTCTCATGGGAAAAATTATGCGATTGCACGGTTTAAATCAAGAAACTAAAGGTGATAATAGCCTAATTTGTGCCTTATCCTTCACTGCAATATGAACAAGGAAACATTCCCAGAAGAACTGAGCAACAACGGAAGTCTTTCAGGACGAGAGGTGTTTACAAATCGACTGTCTCGCGCAAATAACTGTGTTGCTTCCATCGCGAGTTGCAGAAACTCTTATGACCTCGCGTAATGCGAAGAAAAAATATTGGGCAGTTCTACATTAGTTGGATGACCGTCTCATTCACTGTTCTACATCTTAGCAATCAAACTATGCACTAAGATGAACTTACCCTTTGCTAGGTGCTGTAAGCAAGTCACTTCAACATTTTGTTCAAATTGGCCTAGGTGTTGTTATGACCAGGCACTTCAATGGATGAATATCCAGTTAATGAAGCCAACAGCTCATGTTAAAAGACTCTAAAGCCAACCATCAAGAGTCGAAGGCAATTCTTCCATAAAGTACCATTGTCTGGATACTCTTGATGTCGAAAATTTGCCTCTGAAAGCCTCAGAAAACTTCTTGAGAACGTCGAAGTGCAACAGGCCATCGACCGGCAATGCTGCGGAATGCCTTTGTTTCGCGATGTGCTTTTGTGGACTGTCAAACCTATTACGTCAAAACGCAACGCCCGGCCCAGACCCCCGAACCACCTTAATCGGACTTTCGAGGGGTAATTACGTCGCTTTTAGACGTTTCTCGAAGGTTTCATCGCTATATTCGTGATCAGCGACATCGAATGTACCAAAATCAAGAATAAAAAATTTCGCTTCATATGCACTTTAAAACACAATGTTACTGAAACTTTAGAAAATATGTTTTCTCTTTCCTTCTTTCATTTAAAGATATACATAGAGAAAATATATAATGACCATCAACAATAATTTTTTATACAACAGCGCAATGTTTGTATAATTATGAATAGAACTTAGAAATTTGCAATTGAATTATGTATAATGTTAATCATTCTTATCCTTATTTAACTGTTCAAACATTGGCATCATCATTTGCCCTTTTTGCTGTTGTTGTGGCAGCATTTGCATTAAAATTTGAATCTGTTGCTGCATTTGCTGCTGCATATTTTCCATAGCCCTTTCAACGTTCCTTTCAGCACCATTCCCTGCATTCCTCTCCCTCTCCTTTTGTTCTTTTAGCTCCCTTAGCCTTGCCTTCTCTGCTAGCTCCCGCTCTCGTAGCTCTATCTCCCTCCTTTGGAACTCTCCATCCACTGTCAGCTTATCCTGCAGGAAAGTCAGGGTGTCCCTTCCTGAATTCTGTGTCCTTTTCCCTTACCCCTCGCCCTCCCCTAAATTCTTTTTTTCCTTGTCTCTGCAAAGGTCTCTGAAGACTGTTGGCCCATATCCTGGGCCTTAGCTATATCAGCTGCAGCCTTGTCTGTTTTCTCTTTGTCTGCTGCCTTTTGGTCAATTGCAGCAGATTCAAAGAGCCCAATAAGTTCGTCAATCATGACTTCCGTCTCATTTGGCTCATCTGGGGTTATGCCACTAGCTCTTTCTTCCTCTCTATTCTTGGCCTTTCTGCAGTCATACAACCCCTGGAAATGTTCCCTTACTGAGCGTGAGCCTAGGTCAAATTTAGGCCTGTCTATTCTGTTCAAAGTCTCTGACAACTTCTTCCAGCCTTCTCCTCTCTCTAAACTTCCTGCTTTCGTCTACCACATTTCTGAATTAAGCACCTCCCTTAATAACAGTGTATCCTGCTCCTTGCTCCACTTGAATCGCTTCCTAAAACCAAATCACAAATCAGTTTTCTGTAAAACCTTGTTGGCAAATGAACCTGGCAGGATGTTTGTTACAATTATTTATATGTATACTTCATGGTAAGTCAAAAATTTACTCAAAATTGAAATCATTTTAACTTCATCATTCGTAACTGAAGAAAACAACAAGGGCTGTTAACTTTAAAAAAAGAGAAGTTTAACTAAAACTGGTCCTTGGCCAAAAGGGCGGTCTATTTGTGAACAATCGTTAGTTAGGCCCATTTTTGTCCAGCCGCCTGTAGATCTAAAACTTGAGTGAATTTTTTATGACTAAGATCTATAAAGAACATAACATTCTTACCCATTTGTCTTCAAAGAACTTGCAGCAGTCATTCTTCAATCCTTTGATAAAGTTTCGTCCGAGAAAATGTGAAGAAATTTATGTGCGAAGTTAACCTTTCTTCAGTACGTTAGGAATGAGGATGTTGCGTTCCACAACAGTCATCGGAAACCTAAACGTATGGGGAATCTCCCTTCAGGCGTGCGCAGTAGGCAAATTCCTCTGGTTAACGTTAGCGTTGGCGTTACCGTTGTGAATGCTTAAAGTCTCCATTATTGATGGTGATTCCGTGTGCAATATTTTGCTGTGAAATCCATTGTTACTAACGCATGCAATCATTTTGTGCCACTTCTGCCCAAGGGGAGTAAGGGTAAATGTTGCACTATTCCTACTTTGTCTTACTCTGATTGGTCTTGCAGTAGTTTAAGAAGTCCCAAGAAGAAGACTTGCAATTTATTGACAATTCTAACATAACTTCAGAGCACCTCAATCACAGTTTGTTACACTTAAATCCAGAAGGAACGAGACTTTTAGCAAATAATTTTTTATACAAGTTAGGTTATTTATGACAAAGTACTTTTAGCTGTAATTTAGGTAGGCAACAAATTAACGGTTCATCTGATTCCGAGCAAATATCATACGATAATGGCATATGCTCCCCACAGGATTACTCAGGGGATCGTTCTGACTCAAATAAGAGCAACAATGCAGGCGAGAGTACCCAGGACTCAGATAGGCCCCCCTTAAACGCTGCTTTTTCCATTCACTCCCCCGCAGCTACCCCCCTAGTAACAGACATCAGTGCCACGGATGCAAAATCTACCTTGAAGTTATTAAGAATAAGAAACATTGGTAAGATCATTATTGGATACCTAAACATCAATTCTGTAAGGAATAAATTTGATGCGCTCAAGGAAATCACTTCACCAAACGCGGATGTACTGATGCTTGCCAAAACGAAATCAGAGGAGTCTAGGAAAGAGGCAGTATTGGGCATAGTTTGAATACTCATCAACAAGAACACATGTGTTACAATCAAATCTACCACAAGAATATGATATATATGTACCAACAACTACACAACGTAACAATTATAATTATTTAGGTGTCTAAATAATAATCCCCTAATCCCCTTTCCTGTTGAAAAGTGTGGAGTGGAGGGTGGGGAATGAAAGAATATTTTATGCTATTGCCAGGCCATGAAGATAGATTGATAGCTACTTGAGGATACCTCTTTTTATAGGGAATTTACCTGGGCATCCAAATATGCCTAGGGGCAAGGCATGCTATGAGGTGTATAGCTCTAATTGGCTAAATATTATCCATGCCATACTCATATGACTACTGACTCATACAGCAACAAGGAACTAGGTATACCTACTCATGTGATGCACTGGCAATTTGCTTACCTAGCCTAAATCCAACCAGGCTAGGCCAACCCTCCAACTACTCAAACTATCCCCAATACACCCTGATTTAGATATACATTAAGGCAAGCCAGAATGTATCAACTAAATCAGAGGAGTCTAGGAAAGAGGCAGTATTGGGCATAGTTTGAATACTCGTCAACAAGAACACATGTGTTACAATCAAATCTACCACAAGAATATGATATATATGTACCAACAACTACACAACGTAACAATTATAATTATTTAGGTGTCTAAATAATAATCCCCAAATCCAAAGGAAAATTGAAGTGTGTGATGTGTTGTTATCAATGTTGTGGGATACGTTGTGACAGAAGGCTAGTAGCTTGGATCCTAATGTCGAGGGGAACAGTGAGGTATAGAAGGACTGCATCAGATTTCCAGTCGCCTAGCACCTTGATGAGTTCTATGGGTACTCCGGCCTGGAAGGCAAAGGAAGCCCCCCCACGACGAAAAGAATGGGAGCCAAAGTCCATTCCTTTGAGACCACAATTTTTTAGGCAGGTACGCAGTTTGGACATAAACAAACTGTAGGTGAAGGGCTGGAGACACAGGGAGGGGTCAATCCACTGAAAGGCCTGGGAGAAGTCGCCGGAGTCAGGAGTGAAGGAAAAGGCCTTGGCCACCGCTGTGACTGGGCAAAAGGGGGACCCTGGGACCCGAGAGATAGGAATAGAGATCACCCTTTCCCGAAATTGGATGGTCTTGCTCCAGCGAACACGCACCAGTGCCCCCCAGGGAAAAAAGGTGAAATCTGATTTGGTAAACTGTTGAGCAGGATTAAAGCTACTAGCACTTGTAACTAATAAATGGGATTTCCTGAACATACCAAAGAAGGCAACCAGACATATTGCCCAAAACAAACAATCAACACTGCAGGTGAGATTCAGCTGCTGTCGGAGCCCACGCAAGATATTGATGTTGATAGGAAGTTTTTGCTGGGGAGCCCCTCCAAGCACTCTTTTGACCCCAGTGAGAAGGGACGAGAGATGCCAATTCCCTACCAGAGGGTTAGGTAAACCAAATTCCTTATGCATAAGGCCAATGATGCCAATGTACTGCTTGATGCTGCTAGGTTTGAGGGAGCGAGCCAAAAAGGCAGCGTAGAGGCAAATAGTATGTGATGAGGCCGGCAGAGATGGCAGATTCATGTAGGCACAGAACTTCAGATATGCATCCCGATGAGTGCTATAGCTGCGTTTGGTGCTTTGGGCAAATGTCTGGCTGCGGTAAAACCAAATCTCTTCAACAAGCTCCTTGTGTACCAGAGCAGAACCTGGAATTGAGAAACAGAGCACTGCTTGGGGACATGTGGTTCACAAGGAGCTTGGAACTAACCACTGATGGAGCCTGGTCTCTGCATAAATAAGAATATAACTCTAAAAAAGCAGGACTAGAATGCATACGCGAAATACGGTCCGCACGGACATTATCTACACCTGGAATGTAAACAGCAGTAATACGAAAATTGTGGATAGCTGACATCCAAAACAGATCCCTCAGCCATGACATGACAATGGGATTGGCAGTAGTGCCCTTATTGATCATGGCAACGGCAGCCTGATTATCACACTGGATAATGACATGGTGATTAGCCCACAGGGGTGCCCACCTCCTAGCAGCAAGAAAGATAGCAAATGCCTCCTTAAAATTGATGTGGAGGGGAGCTATGTCGGGGGCATCTGCTGGGAGAAAGGAATATGCCCAGTCCCCCCGAAAATAGAAGCCAACAGCTTCACTTGAGGCATCTGTTTCGACGTCAGCTATGGGAAATTTGCTATGTAGCAACCGCTTACCATTAAACTGAGACAAGAATTGTTGCCACCAGAATAAATCCTGTTGGAACTCCGATGTGAACAGAAACTTGGCGGAAGCGGACTTGAGCAAATTCATGCAGTCCAGGATGCGACGTAAAAAGGTGCGCCCCCCATGTACTACCCTACAGGCCCAGTTAAGCTTACCTGCAAGCTGTTGGAGTTGACGCTTAGATGCACGTTTTCACTTAGTGAAGGTATCTACTAAGGCTTGTGTCCCTGCGAGTTTGTCTTTGGGCAGGGAGAGCTCCATGGCTTGAGTGTCAAACACAATACCTAGAAAGGTGAGCCGCTGGCAGGGGGCCACCACCTTGGAGGGGCTAATTTCAAATCCCAGGTCAAGCAGCAGCTCACGAAGGGTAGTGAATGCAAGTTCACATTCCTCCTTGGACCGTGAAACAATCAAGAAATCATCGAGATAAACGACGATTCCCTCAAACCCTTGTCGACACATCATCCGCCTGACGCTTTGTGTCAAGCGATGAAAGATGCCAGGAGATCTCCTTCCCCCAAAACAAAGGCGCGTATCATACATGAAGGTGGGATGGGAGTCCCCCGAAAAAGTCCATTTTAGGCCAGTAGCTGGAAAATTAGTAGGGTGGATGGGTACTGACCTATATGCATGGCGTAAGTCTATCTTAGCGAGATAATAATCTTTGTCTACAAGCTTGATAGCATCATCAATAGTCTGAAAATGTAGCTTATCCAAGGAGGGGACATACGAATTAACCCCCAGGCCTTCAGGCATAGAACAGTCATGAATAAGCCGTAATTCATCACTGTTCGCCTTTGGAACTGCACCAATAGCACTAACAATAGTGGGCTTTTCTTGGGTAATGATGTAATTACCCTGGCGTATTTCATCCCTTATGGTTTCTTCCACCTTAGCCCTTGCTTCCGGCTTAGTGGATGACCGATAATTATCCATTTCAGCAGGAGCCAAGGCAGAATTGGCCGGGATAAGCTGGAAACCATTGATGATACCATCAAGCAAAAATTCCTTGTCCGCGTCTTCGCACAACTCAGCCATCCACCTACCCTTATTTAGGGGGGAGGGTACCCCCACCGGGAGTCACTTAGTTGGGCCCCCCTGAGAACCATGCTGAGTTGCTGGATGCGAACTGCCGCATGCTTTCCCTTTGAATTTGCGGTTGCAAACATGGCTAAAAGAACAGTTTGGAAACTGACAACCGCTTGGCGAGTTGAACCGACGGCAAATGGACCGGCTGGGGGATTACAAATAGTTGGTATGTAAGAGCTACTGTTCCTGTGGAAAGAACATGCCACAGGATTAGCAAATCAATATCATGAATTAAATCGCTTGGTTGCAAGTGATTAATTGCCTCTGACTCAGATTTTGATGACAACAACACATTGTTATCAAATCAATGGGGAATCAATGAGTGACATCATTCTATTCACATTCAACATCCATAACTAACATGATGCAATTGTAATGGTATCCTCAATGACCTTGTGGATTTTCATGAAAATGTTATGTTTGTTCGAGGGGAATTTCATGGGAATTTCACTCATTTGTCAAGATTTTTTCAGAGCAAAGGATTTGAAGATTTTGATGGATTTTCTCAAAACCAAAAGAATTTTTGCCAGAGGTGTACAAAATTTTTTGGAAATCAATAGAATGCCCTTGTGTTAGTTGCTTCCTCGGAGGAAATTTTCAAGTTTTCCAAAGTCTACCCTTTTCTGTTGGCCCTACTTCAAGCTCGAAAAGTTGGACTTTGTGAGGAAAGTAATCTGAATCTTCTCTTATTACCAAAATTTGTTTCATGCTCCACAAGAAACTTTGACAAAGTATATCATAGATAGAACATGAATTTTTTATATCAATTGTTAAGCTTTGAAACGAAACCCCCTGAAACTAAAAAGCTTAGTGTCATCAAGAAGGTGGCCCCATGGTACAGCCATGCAGCCCTTGGCCATAAAACATGACCTGCAACCTGCATTATGCAACCTGCATTATGCAGATTACACCAGCCGCAAATGGACTGACCCTCAGCGGAATACACCGCTGTGGGAGGTCCCCCTGTGGAAGAAGAAATATGAGGAGCAACGTTAGGGGTTGGCTTCATTTTAACAATAGGCACGAGGGTGACCTCATGCAGATGGTGGGAGTCATAACTCCATGGAAAGCTGTAAGTGGCCTGAAGCTGACGATATTCATCATCAAACTTCAGGACACTAACCCGTAAGAGATAACTAAACGAGATCCCCCTACATTAGAGATTGTCTGTTCAGTTTCTCTTGGCACAATGTTTGTCAAAAAGTCAACGATTCTCAGGACTTTCTCACCTTGGGGCACTGAGGCCGGAGCCAAAAACATGTTGGAATGCAGGGCTTCGTTCGCCATGAATTGAGAGTGCAGCGACTGCTGCTGATGATGGGCACTTGCACCAGCGATCTCAGTTTGCCATGGGAGGCCAGGAGGAACACCAGAAGTTGCTGGCAGGGCCGCCAAGAGGTGTTGGATAGATGGCTGTATGGCTGGGTCTGTCACCTTTTTCCGGATGCTTTTGAGGGTTTCTTTCCCGCGCGTAAAATTTTTTGTTGTTGTAGTGGCAGGTTGCTGGGGCAACAGGGTGGCATTTTGGCTTTGCCTCAGTTTGGAAACATGGGCCTCCTTCTGAGCAATTTTGGCACGGAGAGCTTCAAGTTGTTCCAACTCTTGTTGCTGAAGGCAGAGAGCTCTGAACTTTTGTTCCAAAAGCAGCTTCTCATCTGCTCCAGAGGGAAGATTTGAGTCCACTTCTTCCAAAGATGAGGTCATAGACTCTGTGTCCGTCTCATCGACTTGATAATCCTGTTGATCCTCGCCGTGGTTGTCGTCGTTCGGCTGGTTTTCGCTGCGGCCTTGGCAGAACGGGCCTGGCATACCCCATGCGTGGTTGTCGTGGGATTCACGGCAGCCGGTACATCGCCGTGTACGTCTTAACTGAAGATGTGTTGAACTTGAGCCATCATGGTGAGTCTGAACGTCATGGTCTGTGTGAATTATATTCTTTGCCGTCAAATCTGGCGTTGATGCAGCACGGCGCAGCGAGGCCATTGTATTTGTAGAGTTTGAATGAAAAAATTTTTTATGCTATTGCGAGGCCATGAAGATAGATTGATAGCTACTTGAGGATACCTCTTTTTATAGGGAATTTACCTGGGCATCCAAATATGCCTAGGGGCAAGGCATGCTATGAGGTGTATAGCTCTAATTGGCTAAATGTTATCCATGCCATACTCATATGACTACTGACTCATACAGCAACAAGGAACTAGGTATACCTACTCATGTGATGCACTGGCAATTTGCTTACCTAGCCTAAATCCAACCAGGCTAGGCCAACCCTCCAACTACTCAAACTATCCGCAATACGCCATGGGAGGCCAGGAGGAACACCAGAAGTTGCTGGCAGGGCCGCCAAGAGGTGTTGGATAGATGGCTGTATGGCTGGGTCTGTCACCTTTTTCCGGATGCTTTTGAGGGTTTCTTTCCCGCGCGTAAAATTTTTTGTTGTTGTAGTGGCAGGTTGCTGGGGCAACAGGGTGGCATTTTGGCTTTGCCTCAGTTTGGAAACATGGGCCTCCTTCTGAGCAATTTTGGCACGGAGAGCTTCAAGTTGTTCCAACTCTTGTTGCTGAAGGCAGAGAGCTCTGAACTTTTGTTCCAAAAGCAGCTTCTCATCTGCTCCAGAGGGAAGATTTGAGTCCACTTCTTCCAAAGATGAGGTCATAGACTCTGTGTCCGTCTCATCGACTTGATAATCCTGTTGATCCTCGCCGTGGTTGTCGTCGTTCGGCTGGTTTTCGCTGCGGCCTTGGCAGAACGGGCCTGGCATACCCCATGCGTGGTTGTCGTGGGATTCACGGCAGCCGGTACATCGCCGTGTACGTCTTAACTGAAGATGTGTTGAACTTGAGCCATCATGGTGAGTCTGAACGTCATGGTCTGTGTGAATTATATTCTTTGCCGTCAAATCTGGCGTTGATGCAGCACGGCGCAGCGAGGCCATTGTATTTGTAGAGTTTGAATGAAAAAATTTTTTATGCTATTGCGAGGCCATGAAGATAGATTGATAGCTACTTGAGGATACCTCTTTTTATAGGGAATTTACCTGGGCATCCAAATATGCCTAGGGGCAAGGCATGCTATGAGGTGTATAGCTCTAATTGGCTAAATGTTATCCATGCCATACTCATATGACTACTGACTCATACAGCAACAAGGAACTAGGTATACCTACTCATGTGATGCACTGGCAATTTGCTTACCTAGCCTAAATCCAACCAGGCTAGGCCAACCCTCCAACTACTCAAACTATCCGCAATACGCCATGGGAGGCCAGGAGGAACACCAGAAGTTGCTGGCAGGGCCGCCAAGAGGTGTTGGATAGATGGCTGTATGGCTGGGTCTGTCACCTTTTTCCGGATGCTTTTGAGGGTTTCTTTCCCGCGCGTAAAATTTTTTGTTGTTGTAGTGGCAGGTTGCTGGGGCAACAGGGTGGCATTTTGGCTTTGCCTCAGTTTGGAAACATGGGCCTCCTTCTGAGCAATTTTGGCACGGAGAGCTTCAAGTTGTTCCAACTCTTGTTGCTGAAGGCAGAGAGCTCTGAACTTTTGTTCCAAAAGCAGCTTCTCATCTGCTCCAGAGGGAAGATTTGAGTCCACTTCTTCCAAAGATGAGGTCATAGACTCTGTGTCCGTCTCATCGACTTGATCATCCTGTTGATCCTCGCCGTGGTTGTCGTCGTTCGGCTGGTTTTCGCTGCGGCCTTGGCAGAACGGGCCTGGCATACCCCATGCGTGGTTGTCGTGGGATTCACGGCAGCCGGTACATCGCCGTGTACGTCTTAACTGAAGATGCGTTGAACTTGAGCCATCATGGTGAGTCTGAACGTCATGGTCTGTGTGAATTATATTCTTTGCCGTCAAATCTGGCGTTGATGCAGCACGGCGCAGCGAGGCCATTGTATTTGTAGAGTTTGAATGAAAAAATTTTTTATGCTATTGCGAGGCCATGAAGATAGATTGATAGCTACTTGAGGATACCTCTTTTTATAGGGAATTTACCTGGGCATCCAAATATGCCTAGGGGCAAGGCATGCTATGAGGTGTATAGCTCTAATTGGCTAAATATTATCCATGCCATACTCATATGACTACTGACTCATACAGCAACAAGGAACTAGGTATACCTACTCATGTGATGCACTGGCAATTTGCTTACCTAGCCTAAATCCAACCAGGCTAGGCCAACCCTCCAACTACTCAAACTATCCCCAATACACCCTGATTTAGATATACATTAAGGCAAGCCAGAATGTATCAAAACATTGGTAAGATCATTATTGGATACCTAAACATCAATTCTGTAAGGAATAAATTTGATGCGCTCAAGGAAATCACTTCACCAAACGCGGATGTACTGATGCTTGCCAAAACGAAAATTGATTCTACTTTTCCAACGGGGCAATTTGCCATAGAGGGATTTGCAAATCCTTTTCGATTAGACAGAGATGCAAATGGCGGTGGCTTACTAGTTTATGTCCGAAGTGATGTACCTTCACATCAATTAAATTCTTTTAAATTTTCTGACGATATCGAATGCATTAGTTTCAAAATAAATTCGAGGAAAAAGAAATGGGTACTTTTTAGCGTGTATTGACCACCAACTCAATCTCAGGAAAATCTGTTTGATAATCTTGGTCGTGCGCTTGACCACTACAGTGAAAACTATGAGAATTTTATGTTTATAGGGGATTTTAACATGACTGAAACTGAGGAACAGCTCAAAAGTTTTCTGGACCTATACAGTCTCAAAAATCTAGTCAAAGAGCCAACCTGTTATAAATCAAACACTCCAAAATGTATAGATCTTGTATTGACAAACAGAAACAGGAGTGTACAAAAAACCACCACTGTCGAAACTGGTCTGTCAGATTTTCATAAAATGGTTGTTACTGTCCTTAAAACTACTTTCCCCAAACAAGGACCAACTGTCATTAACTATAGGAATTACAAAAAGTATAATGAGAATGTTTTCAAAAATGATCTTCAACAGGAGTTACAAAGGATAGACCCATCAGATTTGAATTACAGTTCATTTGAAACCGCCTTTGATAGAGTTTTGGACAAACATGCTCCGATTAAGAAGAATTATGTCCGCGCAAATGATAAGCCATTTATGACCCGTGCTCTGCGTAAAGCGACCATGCTGCGTTCTAGACTACATAATAAATACAACGAAGAAAGAACTGCTGAAAGTTGGAACAACTTTCGTAAACAGCGAAATTATTGTGTTAAATTATTTCGAAAAGAGAAAAGAAATTATTACAATAGCTTAGATATCTCACTTGTCACGGATAATAAGAAATTCTGGAAGACCGTCAAACCTTTCTTCTCTGACAGATCACAATCTCAGAATAAAATTGTTCTGACCGATGGTGAAAGAATAATTTTCAACGATGTTGAAGTAGCAGAGTCAATGAATGAATTTTTGTAACCGTTACTGACTCTCTTGGAATAAATGAAAACTTCGATGATGAAAATGCAACAGACGGAATCACAGACCCTGTTCAGAAGGCAGTAAAAAAAATTTTCGAATCATCCTAGCATTCTAAAAATCAAAGGTCACTACCAAAATGCTGCCCCATTCTTTTTTCAAAAAGTTGCCCCTGATACCATTGAAAAGGAGGTTAGAGGTTTAAATCCTAAGAAAGCCACAACGCACAAAAATATCCCTCCCAAAATTCTTAAATCCAATTCTGACATACGCGTGGAGCCTTTGACACAAATATTTAATGATTGCATTGAAAAGTCAACCTTTCATGATGAGCTTAAGTGTGCGGATGTCTCAAGCATGGATCAACCAATACCAGGACCAACTTTAGGCCAATTAGCGTTCTGCCAACGGTCTCTAAGCTGTTTGAAAGAATAATGGATAAACAGATAGTTGTTTATATTACACCTTTTTTATCTTCACTTCTATGTGGTTTTCGACAAGGTTACAGTGCACAACATGCTCTGGTAAGGCTCTTAGAAAAGTTCAAAATTAGCCTTGATGAGGGTGGTAAGGCAGGGGCCGTATTGATGGATCTCTCCAAGGCGTTTGATTGTATTAGACATGATCGCTTGATTGCAAAATTACATGCTTACGGTTTTTCTCAAGAAGCATTAGCACTCATTAACGATTACCTCACAAACAGACAACAGCGAGTTAAGGTAAATAGTTCCTTCAGTTCTTGGAAAGCCTAGCATGTGGTGTTCCTCAGGGATCAGTTTTAGGACCTCTGTTGTTTAACATCTACATTAATGACCTTTTACTTTTTATTCAAAACTCAGATATATGCAATTATGCAGATGACACTACTATCTATTCTTGCGATAGGAGCCTTAATAACATAACTCATACGCTTGAAAATGACTGAAATGTGGCTTTAAAATGGTTTGCTGACAACTTTATGAAATTAAACGCAGATAAATGCCATCTTCTGGTTCTTGGGCAGAGATGTGACGATCCAGTTACGGTTAAGATTGGAAATACTGATGTTGTTAATAGTTCTGAAGAGAAATTGCTTGGAATCCATATTGATAGTAAACTCTCCTTTGACCATCACATGTCGAAGCTTTGCCAAAAAGCCAGCAATAAACTTTATGCACTAGCTCGCAGATCCCCGTATATGGATCAGAAAAAACTAAGAAACTTGATGAGGGCATTTATTACAAGTCAGTTTCAATACTGTCCTTTAATCTGGATGTTTCACAGCAGGCAACTTAACCAGAAAATCAACAAAATACAGGAAAGGGTTCTAGGAATTACTTACAAGGACACTGAATCTACTTTTAGTGAGTTATTACAGAAGGACTGTGCTGTTACTATTCATACAAAGAACTTGCAAATGCTTATGACTGAGATGTACAAAACTAAAAATGGGCTAAATCCTTCATTCATGCAGGAAATCTTCCGTGAAAATACAACTCATTACAACTTGCGAAATAATAACGAATTTACTCAACCCAGAGTGAGATCCGTCAGCAACGGGACAGAAAGCATCTGATTTAAAGGTCCGCAACTGTGGCAAACGTTGCCACCAACCATTCGAAATTCGGAAACCCTTTGTCAATTTAAAAAAGAGATTAAAAATTGGTACGGAGAAAATTGTCCCTGCAAATTATGCCGCACTTTCATTCCAAACTTGGGCTATTTATGATGATTGCTTTTAGATATCCGATTTAAATGTATATATTGATGACTTGTAAATGCTTTTTATCTATTACTTTTTATATCTAATTCTGTATATACATCTTTTTACGTTGGAATTAATTAGCTATTTTTTATTTTAGTTATTGTATTTTATTATCCAACAATAAATAAATTGATAATAATAATAATAGTTTGACTTTGGCTTTTTGGTATTCAAACGTCAAACTTGTTGTCATACTTTGCTTTAATGTTATCTGTCAGAAGGACAGCTGATTAATATTTCCTACAAATTATCAATCTTTCCATTGGCCTGCACTAGCAGATAAGCCGTAATAACGACTTCTTGAAGGGTTACATTAAGTTTAATTGAAGTGTCACACCAAGAGACCCTTTGACAGGAAAGACAATTTTACCTATTTTACTGTGGATCCAAATTGCACATGTGCTGTGACAAATGTATATTTGCGTATGTTGATCTAAAAGCATTTGTTGTTTTTAAATTTACCAGATCAAGGCACGGAGGAGAGAAACGGCAGGATGGTCCACAAATCGTACGGGGCGGATTTGTGCAAGTGCAAAGAATTGGGTTGTTTGCTTCCCAATTCTGATGAAGAGCCACAAGTTAAGTGTCGCAGATGTCATCTCTTCTACCATCAGCAGCATGCTGGTGCGAAAGTAAACAAGCTTCGCGGCCAGTGCAGGTTCCAATGTTGCTGTCTGCCTGAAGAGGTCTGCATGGATTTCAATCATCAAGATTTCACTTTTAAGGATTTGGACCGGATAAGGTAATGTCTTGTTTACGGCTTTTGGTTAGGAAATCTTGAAGGAAATGAACATCATGGCTTTTGAATGCAATCCAGATGGAAAAGCCGATCGTTCGTATATCAAGAGACGTTTGTTCAGAGATTCTTGTAGCAACTTAAGGATTCTTTTACTCCATTCTCTTCCTTCTGATTCATGTGGGACTTTCAACTTTACTGTTTCCTTCATTGGAACTTTCTTTATTTGCAGATTTTATGATAAAGATCAACTCAATTTAGGATTTGATACACATTTAGTTCAGGATTTGATAATGATTTAGGATTTCATACATGTTAAGTTTCTTAGCTGAGGGTATGGTTTATCTTATCAGTAATGGTTGTTGCAGCGTTGTCTCGGGCCCCGTTTATGCGATACTGTTTTCATGTCATATCGGATTGGTCTCCTGTTTACACAAGAACGCATCAATCCGATAACCTGCATGCCGTTTTGCATAACCCCATTCCCATATGAAATGAAGATGGTATCATGTAAACTGGGCCTCAGCGTTCATTGTATCAAATTCTCCTCGACAAAGCAGACAGGCAAAGTAATTTGCACAAGAAGCATATTGTCTAGATTTACTCCGGAGGGGGGGGGGGGTCTCTGCGTGTAAAAAATCTTTTCTGCTTCGCCAAATTGCTCTATCAACAGAATTTTGTCATGGACACCACGCTTGGCCTTTGTTCTGTGAAAAAGAGACAAAAGGTTCCAAGCTGATGAGTTAAGTCTGTTTGATGTCTTCTCCATCCACGTGTTACGTCCTAAGTCATAGATTTTTATGTAAGGTGAGTGGAATATAACTTTTCATTTTTTATAAGTATCATTCACTCTTCCAAAGTCCGTAGTTTACAGACTCATTCTAAAATTGGATTTCAAGTGGCTATTGCGTGAAAATTATGCAAATTAGGTTTTTACATTGAAATGTTTGGATTTATTTTCCTTTAAGGGGGTCATGTTGGCTAATTTTTCAATATCTCTCAAAATTGCTTTTTTTGTCCAGTCAGGTGTAAAAAGTATCAGAGAATCCGATTCTGAAGGTAGTTTTGCCATAACAAAACCAGAAAACCCTTAATTTTTTTATTCTATTGGTAGTGGTTTATTTCGATATCCTTAGCAACCTTAATTTACATGGTTGCTAAGGAGCTTTCCCCACTCTGAGATTGAATTTCAGCGTAATTCTTTGATTTAATGCTCTTGAGTCCATTTCTGGTCCGGTGTTTATCACATTCAACTATTTCCAGCCTCTCTTCCAACCGATTATGCCTCAAATCCTTCAGAATCCTTCAGCTGTGACCAATTTTATTGCTGCTATGTATTGGCCTAAGTACATGAAATATTCAACGCTTGATTCAACTACCAATTTTCAGTGTTTATTGCATTTTGCTGGGATTTTTTGACGTCCAAGTATCCAAAAGATACCAAGAAGGAAAGGAAGTGAAAATGAAACAGCAAACTGCAATCGAGTGAACAAGATTGACTGTGTTGGACATAAGGGAAAAATCTGATTTCATGGAAGCGGAGAAATGGTGTTCTGGAAGAAAGAAAAGTCTTCAGTCACAGAGAAAGCTGAAAGTTCTAAACAAATTTCAAAAGCAACAGGAAAAGCAAAAAGGGAGAAGAAAGCTTGCAAAGATTGTAATAGAAGTCACACATTAACAATAGATTATAGATGCAGTAAACAAATACAAAAATATTATGGAAAATCTTTGCGACGACAGTGCAAACACAGGATCAAATGGAGGAGGCACTAGACAAAATGCAGAATCTGTCAAAGCAATTCTTTGGCACAGCCTTGTGCTGACTGATGACATCTACATCAGTTCTGCCCCGAAAAAGTTGATCCTTACAACTGGTGTAGTTACAAAAATGAGGATTCACTTCAGCATAATGAATACCATCTTTTGCCAGAATATCTCCATACCTGAAACCTATATTTGAGAGACTAAGTGACAGAAGTTTGTTGAGAAGATGCCTTTATGGATTCTCGCAGAATGCTAATGAGAGTGTGAATGCAAGAGTCTGGGCAAGGGTACCTAAGGAAAGAAATTCAAGTCCAACTTTGATTGAGCTTGGATGCATTTCTGCGGTTGTACAGTTCAATGATGGAAGACTTGGTTGTCACAGATTCTATGAAGCATTAGGAATTCCAACAGGAGATAAAGGAAGCAGGCTGGCAATGCTGAGAGACAGAGAGAGAGTTAAACGAGCAGAATACAAGAGAAAGAAAACTAAAAAGGAAAGGAGAGATCAAGTGCGCCAAGCAAAATACAGACGTGAAGCCATTCTTGACTCTTTTGAAGGCCCATCCTATGAAAGAGGTGGTTTTAGTGAATGAAATTGTAGCAAATTTAGCAATACCTTTTGCACATATATGCCAAAAAGCAGGGGCAACTCTAACAAAGCTGAACACAGAATTAGATGGCTTTGAACCAGCTGAAATGCACAAGCAGGCAAACTTAAACTTTAAACGCGTTTTCCCGCAAATGCGTTTTTTAAGACTTAAAATGCTAAAACTAAAAAATGGTATGGCAGAATAGGCTGAAAATTAGCTGAAATATGCAACTTTGCAAGTACTTCAACTCTATGATTCAGTTTTTCAATATCTCTATTATCCTATGAGCAAAAAAAGTTTAAACTTTCCAAAAAACTCCAAATTTTTGTATTGCCGCCATTTTCAATTTGTGCACAATTTTGAGAAAAACTATCATACACTTGTTATTCTTGTGCTAAATAAAGTATTTGAAATATATAATGTTATTTCATTGAACTGGTTTAGAGTTTTATCATTTTGAAAATGGCATTGAACTTTAACCGTAGATTTGCATTGTGCTAATTAGTCACGCGTGGATGGTTCTAGTGTTTGCAATGTTGCAAAAATTTTTTAATTTTATGAAAGATGGGTTATTTGGCTTTCGTTTGATACCTTACTGTCTCGTATTGTATGCTTGGTTACAATTTTATCGCAATTTGAAAGCAGCTACTCCAAAATCAACATTTAGACAACTTGACCCCCTTAAATCTGAAAGGTACAGCTAACACCGTACCAGCACATATGGTAGTATTCCACCCCTGGGGCAAATGAAGCCTGGTCTTTCAATAGTTACCTTATCATTGCAGAGTTATACAGCATGAACTGTTGCCTGTAGCTTCCGAGACGATGGTGATAGGGTCCATATAATTTGGCAAGAAATTGAAGGGAGAAACATTGACAAGTTGGTGAAGATTCATCAGCAGATATTTCCCCGTGAAACGATCTTGGACAAAGAGCTGCTTGCATTTCCTTGTAACATAAGTGTGAGGGCTCTTACCTACCCCCTGGCTTACCCTCGGGTAAAATTTTGATTAAAGACGCTAAAGGGGCTAGACCCGCGAGAGAGAGAAAGAGAGAGGAGGATTTCTTGTAAAAAAGGAGTGGCAAGAGAAGACGGAACAAGTAAAGGATTTTAAACTTTTTAAATCGGTAAGAAACTTTTTTGATGTGATTCGTAAAATAGTGATACAGTTGACAAATTGTCGTGTTATCTTTCATCTCACATTGCTGATGTGTTAGATATCTATGAAGCGCCGTTGCGGACAATATTGTCTTTTGAAATTGTTTCTATGTTTTAGCATTTGTATGGTATTTGATAATAAACATGTCCTGTATTTTCGCAAATTCATTGCATCATTGTTCATATCGTTCCTAAATGTTACAAATATTTATTCTAAACTTTTTCATATATTCGTTCTAAACTTTTTCAAATATTCGTCCTCAACTTTTTCAAATATTCATCCTCAACTTTTTCAAATATTCATTCTAAACTTTTTCAAATATTCATCCTCGACTTTTTCAAATATTCATTCTAAACTTTCTCAAATATTCATTCCAACTGTTTACAAATATCCATTCTCAACTTCCCTTGAATATTCATGGTAATTATGATGCATTGCGCGCCCATTTTGCCGCCAAAATGAGGGAGTGCAGAGCAGTGCAGACCGAGCACATGTTGGGCACCACCATGATGGAGAAAGCCAGTATTCCTGACGATGAGGTAGATATCTTGGCACAGAGGGTATGCGAAAGAATTTTGAACCAATCATCAACTCAAGACGCTGTAGATCTTGGGCGTGGATCCCAAAACATAATCGACAAGTACCTGATCTCAGCACGTACAAGCAGCAGTTCTTGTGCCAGCAGCATTAGGCCTATGAGTAGCGCTGCTGTCGGTGTTGAAGCCAGAACCAAACCGTTGAAATCCCAGCAATCCAGCAGAAAATTTGGAGGACTCAGTGAAGAGCTTAGCGCTCGGTTTCCAACAATCAGAACCTCGCAAAGTCGAAGAAACGTTTCAACAAGGCAACTTCCCATTCCTTTCACTGGCGGTAAACGAAGGGCCGCACAAAGGCCTGTTAAGAGTGGTAAAAAAACGAAGTCCCACGAAATTGTCCACAAAGACCTCATCCTCATTGACGACCCAAGTTGTTGTAGTGTTCCAACACACAGGAAGAGGATAGAGTTGGAGAAACGTGGGCTTGTCTTGCATGAATTCCCCTTTGACAAGTCCTGGGATGAGCAAGCAACGAGGTACAACATAAGTGAGGGTTTTCCTATTCTCTCATCCAAAAATATTGATTATGAATTTATGAAGGCTTGCTATGGTGAACTGGTGCAGCCACAGTTGGCAATGGGCGTCGGTATGACAGGAGCAAGGTTGGTAAAAATGGCTGGCCAAGGAGCAGTCTACATCAGGGCAGTTAAAACACTGTGTTTGGAGAGTGATGCAGATGAACTTTGTGCTGACATGGATGATGCAGATATCAGTGATTTTGAAGATCTCATCAAACAGTGTGACGCATCAAACATCGAACAAGTTCCAGGGGAAACAGAAAATCCTGATGTTGCTGTCCTGAAAGTGATATTTCCAGATACCCCAGAGGCTACTATCAAAGAAGCTTTGGATTTATCAGCTGATTCCAGGGAAATGGCAGCTTCTTCTTTGGTCAGTTGGTCCAATGATGAAGCTTCAAGCAGTTCCAACGGACTTACAAGATCCATACCTGTGATAGATGTAGATACAGAGAGTCCAGAGAATTCCAAGGAAGTGATGAGGTAAATAGAAAATCATACTTGAAAGAATGTCAGGGTCTTGCAATTGTAACTAGGGCTGGAGTTATGTTGAAGCTCAAGAAATAGTGCTCGCAAGATCGAGGGTGTGCTATATTCACACTTTGCCATAAAATGTTGCCATTTATCCCAGCACACCCTTGTTGAGAAGGTCATTCATGTATTGTTTGTAAGTTAATAAAATATAAATGCTATGCACCATCAAAAGCATTTTTTGTCATCATGCATATTTCATGCATAGAAAACAGGGCAACCAGGACAATGCTGTTTTGTAGTACCAAAATATTTCCACAATGAATGCAAAACAAATAACTCTGTGCTTTCAAGAAAATCAAATAACAACCCTTTCAATGCTAATCACAAATTCTATCAAACATATCTCACAAGTTGATGAATCATCATCTTTACTTCCTGGCCCAGTGATTGTTTACCAGTTGACATGCCTTGGTTTAATCTTAAATTTCAAAAAGCTTTTTGTAAAGTCTCCCATCCTCTTTGCATACTGTAAATTTCTAAAAACTTTAGCATAAACGGGATCTTCCCAAATAGAAGAATGATATCTTACGCCATTTTGATCCCAGGGTAGAGCCAGCACTTGAACAGTGAACAGGTGTAGGGTGTAGCCCTGGGAAAATCTTGCATGACCACACCCTTCCAACTTTCAGAAAACACAGGCAACACCCTTTTAGCTAAATTCACAGCAGATAGTTGTTAAGAACATCCAGCAGATCATTTAATTACATGACAAAAATGATCTACCCTGCACTTATTGAGTGACCAATTTTATTGCATTTTTGTGCCATCTCAGGAACCATCCTTTGGAAAAGTGATTTTCCACGCACTGTGGGATCTCTTGGTTTCTGTCAGTCTATTAGATCATGATTGCCTGTTAACGTAAGTTACTTACACCAAAGAACCAAAAACATTTTTGGCTTTTTCAAAATATCAGCTTTTCTTTGACCTTCTGACTATGGTGCTGTAGCTTTATGCAAAGCCTGATGTCAAAACAGCTTAACTGTGTTCTACAGGGCTGTTACTACATAAATTAAAAATTTGGTGAAGTTTGTGTAATTCTGATTGAAATTGGGTGGACTGAATAATGTCAAGCCATTTTGCTCTGCCTGAAAAGGGCCAAATACACAGTTGCTGATTTGAGAAGAATGGGATGGGCTTGGTCCAACCCCTGGTACTACAACTGATTTCATCTTAAACTTAACATTCTTTTTCTTTGATAGTCAAGATGAAATTCTTCGAACTTTGGCCAAAAAGGTAGATCAAAACAAGAGAATTGACATAAGAATAATACGCAGTGAACTTCTATGGGAAGGACTTCGCCAGCTGAGGAGAAAGAAAACATTGGATGGTTTGCTGAAGGTCTTGTTTCTTGGGGAAGAAGGTGTAGACACTGGAGGACCCCGGAAAGAATTTCTCACTTGTAAGTTGACTTTACTTATCAACTGCATCCTGGTATACAAGGTGTCTTTAGATAGGAAATGAAATTTTGGATTAGGATATTTCTTCCTAGTGAAGAGCCTGGTTTGGTCCATATCTTGTGAAAATATTTTACAAGAAAATCATTAACCAGTATGAGTATGCATCAATCCTATGAAAACAAAATTGTGCAATGTTCATCAGCTTTATCTGCATTGTTACATAAACATGCAAAAGAAAACAAATCTTAACAGCCATAGTGCATTCTGCATATTCTCTGGCAGGAAACCCAGAGTATCATTGTATCAGGGTAATAAGCTTTAATTATAGTATGAACAAGTTTGATTACAATAGACTCTTGTTTTTTGTTTAAGAATCCTTATTTAGAAAAAATGTACTCTTTTATTGTGACTGAAGAATTCTTATCATAATGTAAAGAATTATTTTGGGGTTAATGTATGCAAAGCATATCCTGCAGATGAATATCTTACCACAATTGAACACCTTTATTGAGAGTGGTCCCTTGTAGTTTAGTGCATCGTTAATGCTTGGACTCTGGGACTCTCCCATCAAGACACTATCAGCAGAGTATATTTTGAAAAAAAATCATTTCTCTTTCTTCAGTATTTATTGCAAACATTGAGCAGACTTTATTTGAGTCTGTTGGACAAGATACAGGCAGGGTGCCTGTGCACAATCTTGAAGCTCTGGATAAAGGCTACTATGAAGTTGCTGGACAGGCAATGGCCTTGTCATTAGCGCAAGGTGGGCCTGCTCCAGCCTTCTTTGCTGAGTGGGTGTACACGTATATTTGTACACAGGACATAAGCAAGCTCCATTTGACCGAAAATGACATCCCTGATATGGAAATCAAAGACATTTTGACAAAGGTAACCATAAACAATTTAAGCATCAAAGGGGAATAGATAGAATAGCCCTATAAAAGTGTCTTACATATGTATGCAGCATACCACAGACTTTAAACTGCCAAATGTAAGGAAGAGGATACAATACTGTATATTCCCCACTCTATGGCTGTACCATGCAGAAAACGGCTCCTCTGTCAGAGTGCTTCTATTTACATGTTGATTTGGTTAAGTTGATGCACATAAACTTTTGGAATAAAAGTAAAAGAAAGGCAGATAACTAAATTAAATATGATTCTCTTGGCAAAGAAGCCCCATCTGTTGATTTTATCTATTTTTGATCTATATATTTAATTTCTTTATGAAAAGTCAAATTTCATGACATAATGATTTCATTTGACATGATGATGAAAATCATGCTCCAGACACAACAACAACATTGCAAATTAAATTACACCCGCAACTTTTCAATTTTGCCGCATAGCAACATCGCTCAGCAACACCTAGAACAATAGAAATGTTGAGTTGACCCCCACTGAACATTTTTGACTTCTTTCAAACTCCACTCAACATCGTTGAACACCGCTCAACATTACTGAACATCACTTAACAAGGTGTTAAAACGCTCTCAACATTTATCCTCTACAAATGTTGAGCGATGTTCAGTGAATCTTTGAGAGCGTTTTAATGGGGCTTTACGATCTTGCCTTCTGTCTTTCTGAGGAAATGTATGTGGTAACATGGCTTATTGCCGTCTCGTCACACAATCATGAGCACGTCAGACGCAGCGTCAACAAAGCCTTCTCAAGCTGTCTCTTATTCTATGGAATACAATTGAATACGTATTTGCCTTTCAAAAGACTATGGTCTGATTTTGTTATTTCTTGAGAGGTGGGAGGAGAGGCGACATTGATTAGGTGATGTAATGCCAACAGGATGGAACAAACAACAAGGATGAGCGGTCGCGAGACGGGGAGGGGGAAATGCATATTGTAATATCAAAATAACCAGAATTACCTACCATCTATTTTCATTTCATTCCATTCCATGTTGGTGCAGTTTCTTTTCACTTCCCAAAACTCAGCACTCGCTAACTTTTATTTCTAGTTATGTCTCTTACAACAAAAATAAACAGGCATTGATTGTTTCAAACGCCCAGGTCAGATTTTTGTTATATCACTTTACCATCCTCTGTCCAGGTGAAAAATGCAGAAACTGATGAAGACATCATGAATGTTTTTGCGGAGGAAAGTAGCGTCGATATTCTCTTAAACAGTGGACATAGGTCAAAAATTTCCCTTGAGAAGAAGGAAGCAATTTCAAGGTAAAAATTTACGATTTTCTTAAATGGTTCATGTTTACAATAGATGGATCTGTGGCCAGCTTCAAAAATTTGTTTTAGCTTCAAGTACAGTCGCGTCGGTTTTTGTGTTGGAAGTTTCATTCACTATCTTGTGAAGTTGACATTTACTTGCCTTGTTGCTAGTTAAAGGACATTCATTGGCAATGAATTATCTCGAGAACACCCACTAAGATAATGTGTTGGCATCGGACATGTCGTCATAGCAGATTGCATTGTCACGTCGATATTTTATTGTTACATGTTAGGAGAAAATGATTGTTTATTTCCTTAACAGTGACAATCTATCAAAAGAAAGTTACTTTCTGGCATTGTGATGTCTCCTCCACTGATTATTCTACTTTTGGCGCTGACATCCAATCAGAACACCATCAAAAAAGACATCCAGGCAGAACACCACCACCAGTATTGGGTTATTAAATCATAGCTTTTACAAATTCTGATTTTAAGGAAATTATTAAAGGAGTGCTGTTGTGACAACTGCCGTGGAAAAAACCTACATCAACCAATGGGGTGTCCCAAAAAACATTGTTCGACGTTTGATTAAATGTTGAAAAATAACGAAAACACCAACAGGCATTTGGGGAAATATCCCTGTCCCCAAGATTTTGAAATGCTTTTATAGACTAGAATCTTGCAAACTGCGAGCTTTCAAAGATCAAAATATGCGACAGCTGGTAGCAGATACCCTTACTTTATTTGCAAGGCAAAACAATAGGAAGAAATCAAGAATATGAGGCCCAAAATATATCGAAAAGACCAATAAACATATCGAGAATATCGAAATAAATGATGGTTATTCAATGCCATGCCACTGGTCAATATCAGAGCAAACAAATGTCAGAATTTGTTTGAGATTGCATCTATCCAAAAACAGTTGTTCAAAGCATAATCGATGAGAGACTGAATCAGTTCATCAATGCATCCATGTGCTTGAAAGTTAAATTGTCAAAAATCCTTTCACATCCCATTGTTCTGCTTTGAAACAAAACACAAATAACAGAAACTATAGCCCATGTAGACTTGCCCCAGGTCTCGTCCGTAGACTTGGAGAAGCAAGTCTATAGCCCATGCGAAGTTCACCAGAAATGCCATTTAGAGGCCCCTGGTTTTAGCTTTCGCACATACTTCAAAATCTTGTACCTCCATGAATACTCAGCGGATTTGCAAGATTTTTGTTTCTGAAATTAATTAAAAATCTCAGGAAACTTCTCTTCATTGTACTGTTATTTTCAAATTTTCAATCAAATGTCGTACATGTTTTTGGCCTGGGCACCCTGTACGATACCTGTCATTAATTTCCAGGAAAATTTGGAAATTTGATAGCCCAAATATGATTATTCATCCCAAATATGTAAAGATGGGGTCTGTACATTCTCCTAACAACAAGGTTTCCTCCTTATTTCCTAGGGCAATTACTCTGCAACATTCTGTAGTGAAAATAAAATCAGAGCTTGACTCGCTGCGGAAGGGCTTTGAGCTGTTTGGGCTCATCAAAATGATGGAGCAGCACCCTTTACTGTTGAAGAGCCTCTTCGTCGCTGGGAGTACTGATTATGAGATTTATACTGTTTTATAGTAATTAAATATGAATAGGATGAATGGAGAGTGATGATTGAGTTTCACTTTGGATGAAGACATTTCTCTCCGTGTTGCATTTATTAATATATTCAATTTTTAGATCAAGCGTTTGATATATGAGACCTGGGCTGCTGAAATGGATGCCTTGTTTCATGGTTAATGTGAAAAAGTGAATGCTTATGAAGTTGATAAATTACTGCTGCAAGGATGGATGTGTGCATATGATATATTGTGATGCTGGGATTTGCAGTGCTTCCTGAGCATCATTTGCACCTCTATTTTCCGAACGCCAGGTATCGAAAGAAGGCAGTTTTCCCAGAGCTGTTTTTTTCGAAAGAGTTATTTCATTGTTTCCTATGTATTTTGTATGTTTTTGAATATGGTATCGTATCAAAACAAAACTTTGATCAAATCTGCTTTGTTATAATCTTAAAGCTCAATAATAAACCACTGACAGCACTCGTGTTCATTTGTATTTTGAAGGTCACCGCCGAGTTCATCATTGATGCCTTGGTGGCACAGTACTCTGCAAATGGCAGCTCAAAACGTAACAAAGAAATTTCTATCATGGGATTCTTCAACAGATTGTTAGAAGAGCTCGAAGATCAAGGTGATAATTATTTCCTTTAATTTTGGAACCAAGAGAGCTGATAAAGCAGATGCCGTATGAGGGGTTATGATATTTTTGCGTTAAAATTTTCAAAGTAAAACTTATATGAGGCAGTTTGGGATGCAACTGTAATTCAGAGCCATTAATTTCTAAAATAGTGCTGCAACCATATCAATATGTTTGAAGTAAAGTGGTTAGTTACAGCATATTAAATTTGGTTGCAGATTGTTCAGAGTTGATTTTGTTAAGTAGCAATCGTTGATTACAGTTATTCTGATTTTTACCGATTGTCACTGGTCACTATGTCAAGTTTTACATCAAAAACAGAGGTAGTAACTGTCAAACACGCTCATGTCTCTTTAAGTCTTGAAGGGTCTGTTTCATCGAGCTTGCCCTGCACATGCTGTCTCTTGGTTGGCCTTTGTTGGTGTCTCATGGGCCATGAAAATGGCTAACAAAATTACCCACTACGAGAAAGCACGTGCAAGGCATGCTGGATGAAGCAGACCCTTTAAGGTACAAGGGACCATCGGGTGAGTCAAAAAAAACAAAACGCCCGGCATTTGAAAAAATTGTGCTCGGTGAAAATCATAGTAATGATATTGAATTCCCAGTACGTCCAGTCAGGTTTACTAATTTATCCGTCTTAGCCGGCCTTCCCGTCGAAATGGAAAATTTTCTACAGAAGGATCGTTTCGAAAATTTGCCAAAACGAGTGAAAATACCAAGCAAGATTCCCTTTTGTTCTCCTTCCTAGCACTAATGATACTTGGGTGTGTTCATGTATTTTGTCCTCTCTGGAGAGTGGAATCCCCCTGAATAATTCATTTCGGGGGGGGGATACTTTTCAACCCGCCAAGCGGAAAGCTCATGCTTAAGCGTGCGGATACCCTGGGTACCAGAGCCTAATAAAAATTTTAAAAAATAAAAAGAAAAAAAGAAAAAAGGAGAAGAAAAGGAGGCTCTGGTTCCATCCAAACATAACCTCGTTCTGAATTTTCAATCATATTCCAGAAGTGGAATATTGCTCTGATTGGTCAAACTGGATCATGTGACCTGATCACCAGAATATTGATTCAAATCAACTTTAGGGAGCGAGCTGTGGACGTGGAGAAAGTGTTGAGGTCTCACTTTCCAAACGAACTGACTTTACTGCAACTGAAGATTATGAAAGCTATTTTGGAGGAAGCAAGAAGTTTTTACAATGTTCTAACTGGTCACAGAAAGTATCTGCCTTTCAAATCGCGCAATTCATGGCTTGAGAGCTAGGCCCAAACAATGACTTGCAAGGAGAAGCCCATCAAAGTTTGAGGGGCGGCAATGACAATGTCATTTCACCATTACTCGCCAATGTGGAGTCAATGTGGACCTATTAGTTGAAGATATGAATACAGTTGGGATCCCTGCACGTTCTGTGGGATGTTGTCTTCACGATGATTCAATTTAAGCTACAGAAACTGCAACCTGGATAAAGAAAACGAACGACTGATGATGATCTAACAAGGTCACCTCATTATATCAAGATGGTAGCCGAGAGAAGATAATTTCATAATTGTGGAAAGTCTGACTTCGAATGTGTGCAGTAAATGTTTGTAACTTTGGCACTTGGGAGAGTCCCATCATTTTAAAAAGTACACTATTTACAGGGACAATTAAAAGTACATAGAAGACCTTGAATTTTTTCTGCCACAATCAATATATGATTGAGGTATTGCTGTAATTGCATACTCAGTGAGAAGAAGTAAAACTGCAACATTGATTGATAAGCTCTTTTCTTTTCTTTTGGGTTTCTCTTTCATTGTCAAGTTTCTTCAATGAAAGCACTATTAATACAGAGAACAATCTATGGTAAGGAAATCTTAAGAGAATCTCAGCAGATAAAAGTTGCACTTTAGTATTTGAAAAATTTCCTAATTTCATGCTGAAAGGCAGTCTGTCAGGTATCTGATTGGCCACAACAGTCGAAGCTCAACACAACAGATTTCTTTGTGAATCTGTGTGTTTGAAACAAAGGAGGGCTAATTGTCTTGACTTTCTATGGTCGTAGAAAGTCAGAGGTGTCAGAAAAATTCAATTTTGCTACTTTTTGTATTGCCCTTATTGCCCAATTAAATGCATGAAAGACTGCCCATTATCTAAAAGGGGACGGCCCTTCAACAAAATACAGCAAAAACTAATTCAGACAGATGTATGTTGAAATTTGTCACCTTGCTATCCTATTTTCTTGAAAGAAGATTTGCAGCTTTGATTTTCCAAGATCACTCACAACTGTATAGGCATTGTACAGCAATATTTTGGCATTGTTTTAAGTGTGAATTGTGTTACACTTGTTTTGCAACCCAATGAAGTAATTTGGAAGTGGTTCAAGCAAAAATGAAAATCTTTGTTTAGGGAATTAAAAATCTGAGAAACTCAATGGGAGGCATTTAATAATAATAATAATAATGATAATATATAGTGTAAAATAGGCTAGTAGCCTGTAACACATCTAAACACCAGACTGGAAACTTTGCTGCATGCAACTTAAGCTTGCAAGAAATAACTTATGCTTGCAATTGGTAGAAAACCAAAAGGATTGATTGTAAAAGTTCAATCCCTTTGGTTTTCAAATTTGGTTTGGTTATTGACTGAAATTGCGCATTTAGCAAAGTATCCACTCTGGTCTACACACAATGGATTAAACTGAACTGCGTGAGACAATTTTAGGTTGTATTGGAAATTCCATAGAGTATTTACTATCCCCATATAACTTGTCAATCTTGTTTTTGAAAATGTTCAATGATGCTGACGTAATGATGTCTTCAGGAAGACCATTCCAATAGTCTGTTACCCTCAAGCTGAAAAACTGTTTCCTAATGGTAGTATTGAATCTCTGCTTCTTCAACTTTTGACTGTTTCCTCTAGTATGTGACTCTTTTTCTAATGGTAATAGAGTATCACTGTTCACTGCATATATCTGGTTCTTGAATTTGAAGGTTTCAATGAGGTCGCCTCTTAATCTCCTGTACACTAAACTTGGAAGTTTAAGTGCCTTAAGTCTATTTGATTGCAAAAAATTCCTAAAATTTAAGAAACCATCTACCAACCAGGGGCGGCGCCAGCTTTAAGATAGTGGGGTGGACAAGAGGTAAAATTGATTGCCAGAAGGTATCTAATGTTTTTATATCCGTTTTGCTTAGGAATAACTACCCACCTGAGGAAATTGGGATGGACATGTCCATCCCAGTCCACCTTGCGGTGCAGTCCTTACTACCAACCCTGCAGCTTAAGTTTCCTCATAAAAAACGAGTGTTACAATCCATAGTGAAGTCTTATTTACTACTGGGATAATTTGTGCAATAAGTTCTCTAAATTCACTTAAACAAAAGATAGACTTTTCAATACTCAGTCTTCCAGTCTCAAGTGGGAACTTAACACATATTTTTCAAAAAGAGATAAGAATTTGGGTCAGTACTGAAAGTTACTAAAAATGACCTTATCTTGAATTCTAGAGTTTCTGTCAAGTGTCTTAAGGACCCATCGTCAGTCAGTGTACTTTGGGTTAACAATACCACAATACAATTCTTGACTGTCAACTAAGCAACAAACTTTCTCAAACTTTTGACCTAAAATGCCCCCTCCAAATGACTCAAAGCCTTAGAGAGCAGTTGCCAAAAACAAACAAAACAGAAACAAAGCCCAATCACAGTGTAAAGCCTTTTCACACCATGATTTACAAACCATTTGCTGCAACAAATATTAAAATCTTGCACAAAAATTGTATAGCTTTAAAAATCAAACATTGCTTAAAATCAAATGAAAGCACAAAGAAACATGATAAATGGGTCTTTAAAGTTTCCATGATAATCTTCATGTTTGCTAAAGGGGTCCTCTTGAACAATTCAAAACAAAAATTTTTAAAACCTTTTCCGATCTTTAAACATAACTTTCAAGGACCAAGATACAATTTTTTACTGGAGAGGGCCATTGGCAAACCATGTGACTAAAATGATAAAAGAATGAAGATCTACTGCAGCAACTACTGAAAATTTTTGAGGGGACCATTGCCCCCTTGGACCTCATCTTAGTCCTTGATTACTTTCTGAGTAGTATGATTCAAAAGGAGGGAGCAAAAATATGATGATTCTTTTATCAAAATAAGTAGCTTCAAGTTTTACAGTTGTATTTTTTCAAGTATTGGATTTCTTAATTGTTGGCAGTTTGGTAGCTGAATTTTAAACAGTTCCAAATGAAAAAATGCGTACTGTACTATGTGAGTTAAACTCAGGCAGAAATTGTTTAAACTGTTGAATGTTGTATGGCCTTTCAGAAAAATACTGCCTTAGTTTCACAAAAAATTCAGAAACCACTTCTAAATTTGCCTTCAGAATGGAATTTTAGATTTGGCTCTTTGTTGCCTATCAAAATATAGCCATACCAAAATAGAAGCATTCTTCCTGTTGTTACGTTGTTAGTCTGAAATATCCTTGGTGTGTATCAAATATTCTACATTTGCATGGTTACTTTCATCAAAGACTGAATAGAGCTAAATGTAGTATGCTAGTATACTCATTATATTCATAGCTCAGATTTCCTTCACCTGCTTCTGCAATAATGAAATAACTAACAAGAACAGAAACCTTTCAGGATGTACCAAATGAGCAGAGACCATGGAGCAGTTTCAAAATGGGGGGGGACTAGATTGTAAGCAATGTGAGCAAAACTGGGGGTAAGAACTCACTTTTTGGCCCTCTGCCTCAGTCTGCCTTCACAGCAGCATCATATGTATTTTGCAGAAGAAGCCCCAGATAAAGTCTTACAGAAGCATCTTAAAAAATCAGATCCTGCATCCTTAGCAAGGATTTTTTTGTGCAAGCAGCAGGATATGGGATCCCAAAGCACAACATTGTTTGCTGCCTCAAGAACAAGAGTGTGAATCTTTCTGTTGCCTGAGGATTATTCTTCCTCACTGGCAGTTCTTAAATTTCCTCCAGTGTCAGTTACTGCATGATGATCTCTTCTTGTGATGGCCAAAGATAAGGAATTCTGGTTTCAAACCACAAAGTGAACTCCACGCAAAACTGGGCAAACTGAAACCGCTGATGACTTGGAATGTTGCAGTACAATGCAGTCATTGATGATTTTGTTGTTTCTGTCATCTACAATTCAGGATCAACTTTGCCATGTTTTGCTACTCCATGTTTTCTTACGCCATGTCTTGTTTACTACGCCATGTTTTGCTTCGCCTTTTGTTGCGCGATGCCATCTTGTTTTGCTAATTCCGAGAAAGCAACACGATCACTTAGATCAATGATCAAGTGATTTTGAGTGATTACAATGGGAAATTAGATTGATCACAAATTCAGAACGAGGTTATGTTTGGATGGAACCAGAGCCTCCTTTTCTTCTCCTTTTTTCTTTTTTTCTGGCTCTGGTACCCAGGGTAGCGTGCGGAAAGTCATCTCTGTGAGGTAAAAATATTATGGAAACTTACTTGTAATTTTAGCATGTTTTAAAGGTTTCTCGAAGGGAAATTTTGTAGGAAATCACTTGCAGAAAAAACGGAGTGACAGGTTTTAGCAAGGAAAACTTTTAAAATAAATGAACTCGTTCGCTATTCAATAAGATATTGCAAAAATATCACTACTGAGCAGTAGCCCGTCAAACGCCGGGCGTTTTTTTGACTCACCCGGTAAATGACAGATCACTGGTACGATAAAGTGTCTTGGGCCACTCTTTGTCAAGATATCTCAAAACTTTGGCTGTATCAAAACTTTCATTGACCGTCACATACACTTCAATGCGTAAGTGGTGCTAAAACTGTTCCAAAACTAACATTTTTCACCTTATTCATTTGTTTTATATTTCAAAGATGATGAAGTGAAACTATCTGAGAATGCCGTTGACATAAAAGATATATTCTTCTTCATGACTGGTATGAAATCGAAACCACTGCTACCATCAGAAAAGAACAGCTTTGGAATAAGCGTTGAGTTCGAGCATGACTGTAACAAACAATATGGTGAAAAGCACACAACATGCTATCCCATTGTGTCTACCTGTTCTGTGAGCATTACACTCCCAGTTATACTTCTAACATCTTACGATGCTTTCAAGGACAATATGCTGTTTGCCGTAGCAGCAGGCAGAGAATTTGGAAGAGGGTAAAGGCATGGAAGAAAACAGTAGGAAGAATACAAACAAATCTTTTATTGTACTTAGTTTCAACATTTTCTGAACATGATGAAGTTTTGCTAAGCAATTTTGCTAGAACGAATTAGGAATATAGCGCTGCCACTGCCCATCCTGTTTGTAATTGTATTGCGACAAGTCTCTTTGAATCCTCTTGATTTTTAGAGGGATGTCATTGTTTCAATCTATATCTAACAGTTTCGTAAGATCAGGGCAAAATTAGACTTTTCCCGATACTTTTCACAGTATGACATGAAGCATGTATGTTGCAGTTACCATGGAGAGTTGGGCAATTGTTATGTTCAAATAAGGCGTTATTTAGAAGAAATTTGCATCTGCATGCATTTAGTTTATAGGCTTAGCCCCTCAGATGTTGCTAGATCAGTTCGTGTGAGTTTGAATTTTAGATAATATTGAAAAGGTCTTGCTCAAGAAACTCTCAAATTGCTTGCGCTCGTTAGAGTTCGTTCTAATTTGTGTTGCCCTGTTACATCTACCGTAACACGGAACAACTTTTGCTGAAAGCGGAATTTTTATGAATTCTGCAGCTTCTCGAAGGATATCTTTTAAATGAATGGCAAGTATGATACCATATAGAATTTTACTTGTCCTATACAGTAAGAACCCGCAAAATAGAGACCATCCTTTTCAAAACAGCCTGTTTAGTTTCTTATTAAAAGGGCATTTATCAAGGAAAGAAGCTGAAAGGGTTCTTTTAGTATGGTTAAGAAACCTTCAATGATTTCAAGTTAAATATCTTTACATACATACATGAGTATACTGTAACTACACTGCTGCACATAATAAACTGAGATTTAAGATTATCAAAAATGGAAGTTCACCAAATTTGTATGATGATACAAGCTTCTGCATGAATTTATGCATTTGAAAATGACCTCATCACAAATTTTTCAGCCATGAGGAAGTATGTTCCATATTTGGGTTCCTCCTAGAAGAAACCTTCCTAAAATCAGGCTGAGAAGTTTCTTATAAAATGGTTTCTATTTTGCGGGTTCTTACTTTAGAGTAGTAAATCCGAGTTTTGTTTCACATGATAATATTTTTGACAAGTTTTGTTATGTTCCTTTTGAAAGAATTTGTTGTTTATTTCAGTGAAGCTTCTTGAAATCGAGGAAACTCGTACCATTCTGATCAACAATTACGCTGCTAGAAATTGAAGCAATTAAGCATTTTCGTTGTTTAAATTAGTGTGAAGGGGGAAAGAAACCAATAAATCAAAACCAAAATTGGAAACATAAGTCATACGGCACAAAGTAACACAAAACTTTGCGTCAATTTCTTGCAGTATTGATTGCCTGTATAAATACGTTTGATGGAAACCTTATTCTATAACTATCATCATAAACCTTTAGGAATATCCAAATTGTTTTAGAATTGTTCCAGGCTTAGAATATACCAATTTATACCGAAGTTATCATCGTTAACTAAAGGCGTCTTTTGGACTGATAACTGATGACATTGCTCTTCCGTCAATGCTAGCGTGCTTTCAGGTACACTGACTGTGGCATTTTCTTCATCAATTGGAACTGGCCCATCCTCGTCTATTCCATATGAATCCAACATCTCCACAAGTTCAGGTTCGGCTTGAAGAATTCCATCTGGTAACAGATGCCTGTTCTCCAGCACCCCTCTTGTCCAAAGTTGATTTGGACTTGCATTGTGGCATGTACTCAAAGGATGATTGTTCCACTGGCCAATGAATTCTTCAATGGACCTGTTGATGCGAGGCAAGAAAACCAATGAAATGGCAAACAAGTGAGCTTCATTTAATGGGTCTAGCAGTCCACTGTGCTCCATGCTGTCAAACAATTGCACATATGCACAAAGTACTCCTGTGTATACATCACGGTGCAATCTTTCAACGCGCTGGTTATGAACTGAGCTGCCGGTAATAAAGCTTCCACGGTTCAGGCCACGTTGTTCCAGCATAAATTGAGCGACGCGAACATTTTCCAGTCCGTGGTCACTGTGAACCCGAGAAGGTAAACCACACCTGGACACGCCCTCTAAAAATAAATTCAAAACTGTGTCAGATCTATTGTTACTTGCTGCATACAAGTAAACGATTAAGCGCGAAAAGCCATCAATACAATACAAGCGTGTACGACAATTCTCCATCGAATGAGTTTGTGGTTTCCGTCGATATGCCACAGAGCGTTCGGATAGGGGACACTGTAACGCCTTCTATAGACCGCCCTCCTCCACCTGAGTGCACTAGCCAAAGGATCGATATCTCGAAGAATCTGCCTTATTCGTCTCCTCTGCACTCTTATGCCCCTACAACGAAGTGCGCCTGTCATTCTGGTCTCTCCAACATTTGACGTACGTTGCGAAATTTCAGTCATTATTCTCGTTAATTCCTCGTCGCTTATGTTACTCCACCTTTCTTCAAAGCGATCTTCCCCAGTCTCCTGCCTCCAACGACGAAGAGTGCGCTCAGAGATACCAATTATCTGGGCAATGTTAACCCAAGAGAAATGCATTCCCCGTAAAAATTCGATCTGGTTCACACTAATGCTGGCCCTAGGACGACCAGCTCTGCCAGACCTAGTACCAGTAATGCCAGAGGGCCTTCTTCGCTCATCCACCATTTCGACTTCCTCTGCTGCTTTTCTGAGGTGATTTGCCACAATCGTACAGTTATTTGTTAGAGTTTGCATATCAAGACCGAATTCCAGATCTGGCTCCACGGTAGATTCTAGTAGTCTCGACGAAAGTATTCGCAGAGTTTGTGTGCTGTCTTCCAGTCGACCAGCAACCATTTCCATGTTTTCCAACGTTGTTAAACCGAAGTCTTGGTAAATGTTAATTGCTTCTGAGAAAAGCTCCCGTACTGATCTTAGAAAGAAATCCAAATCGTTATCTCTTCGTATCCTTTGCCTAGCATTTCCAGACATGATTCAAGATCTGTCTCCTGCCTTCATTTCAATTCTCCACCTTCTCCAGTCTGCAGGTCTGTCATTTTGGCGGCAAAATGGGCGCGCAATGCATCATAATTACCATGAACATTCAAGGAAAGTTGAGAATGGATATTTGTAAACAGTTGGAATGAATATTTGAGAAAGTTTAGAATGAATATTTGAAAAAGTCGAGGATGAATATTTGAAAAAGTTTAGAATGAATATTTGAAAACGCTGAGGATGAATATTTGAATAAGTTTAGAATGAATATTTGAAAGAGTTGAGGACGAATATTTGAAAAAGTTTAGAATGAATATTTGAAAAAGTTTAGATTAAATATTTGCAACATTTAGGAACGATATGAACAATGATGCAATGAATTTGCGAAAATACAGGACATGTTTATTATTAAATACCATACAAATGCTAAAACATAGAAACAATTTCAGACATGAGCACAACAGTCGAAAAGACAATATTGTCCGCAACGGCGCTTCATAGATATCGCTGCGTACATGTCACAAATTTGGTGACCTCTATGTGACATTACGCTTCAATGACAGCGGAAGAAAAACAATATGTGAGCACTGTCAAATGATTTTTCTGATGGCAGAGTGTTGTTTACGTTACGTGTTTCGTGAGTGAAGAAGACAATGGATTTGTTGGATTTTATCGGATTCGGTTGTAAATAGCATGTAAATATCATGGACTTTCTTAGACTTTATTATCAATGATGAAAGGTTCTTGTGTTTGTGTTTGTGTGTGCTACTAATCCAAGGACAATCGTGCTTGAAACGAATTTGTTGTGATGGCGGAAGTAAGTGAAATAGAAAAACTTCAGTCGAAGTTAGTGGGACTGATTGTTTCCCTTGAAAAGAGTAAACTCAAACAGCTTTGTGATGTTTTCAAGATTCCTACGACCGATATTGAAAACAAAACCTGGTTGACCTTGACAACGCTTTTTATAACAGAAATTGAAAAGCAATTGTCTGTCTTAAAACAAGAGGAAATAATACCGTATTTGAATGATTGCATTGAAATTGCCAAAGGGGAAACGGCCACACAAAAGGAAGTAGGAATTAAGGCGGAACAAGCTAGAATAAAGGAATTACAAGCGAGTATTGCAGCGCTGAAGATTCAGCAGGAAAAGGAGCTGGAGGCCGCCAGAGAAAGGCTAGAAACCGCTAGAAAGGAGACGGGGGTTAGTGTGAAAGGATCTAGCATTGAAAAGTCAAGCATGGAGAATCTGAAGTTGATTTTGAGGCGTGAATTTTGAATCGTTGGAGTGTTAGGCCCCCAAGGAATGAAAGAAAATCTGTCCTTAACCCTATTTCACATGGGGTAGTTTTTCAATATTTTGGCATGGGGGAGGCGTTTTTCGCCCCCCCCCCTCTTTTTCTCTGAAACTACAAAAGATATAACAATGAAACTTTCCTCCATTGTTCTTTGGACAATAAGCTTTCCAAATATAACAATGATAATTAATTAATCACGTGATTTGTTGCTACGCAACCAAAAAACAAAGGAAAACTGGCCAATTTATAGCTGCTTCGCAAGAAAAATTCTATTTAATTGAATACTCAACCGATTTTAATGAGAATTGTCTTAAATGATAGGAAATACAATGTACAATGCATGAAAAAAACAAGATTAAGTTAAATTGCAACAAAAAACTTAATTAATACATTAATTTATGCGAAAAATGACGTCATAAACATAAGTGACGTGGTAGATATTAAATTTTGCTGATGCCAGCAAATTAGCAAAAATTACATATCAAATGAAAGCTCTTATCAAGCGCAATCGAATGATACATGCTTCAAGTATTTCAGACGAGAAACAAAGAAATTATGGATGTTCAAAGCTGTTTTTGTCAACTACTCTCCAAATATGGTGCTATTGTGGTCACGTGATCAAATCTAGAACAATGAGGCATTTAAATTTTGATTGCCAATTAAGTTTGAGTAAAAGTCACAAAGGTTTGGTCATCATATCTTGTGTCGTTTCGGCGCAGTGTAGAAAAGTTTGGTTGGGGGGGGGGCGAAACCCCCCCCCCCCCATGTGAAATAGGGTTAATAGGCAAATAGAGGAAGGGCTCAAAAGGGGTTATGAGGAGAAAGAAGTTATTGATGGAATTATAAGATGCATTTCATCCAGCCTCCCTTTGAAGGATTATGTCGAGGCTATGCGTGAATCAGGTTTGGAAACAATCAACAAAATTTTGCGGCGCATTTTCAAGAGAAAAATGCAAGTAAACTGTATGCAAGCTTGACAAATGTGGTTCAAAATGCAAATGAGGAACCACAGAATTTTCTGCTACATGCACTTAATTTGAGAGAAAAGGTGATTTTTGCTTCTAAAGCGGAAAATGCAAAAATCAAATATGAGCCTGCACAGTGTCAGTTGATGTTTCTACATGCTGTAGAAACAGGGTTGATAAGCAACACACTGAGAACGAGGATGCGCACGCATCTCCAAAGACCGGATGTAACCGATGCAGAATTGATAAATGAGCTCAATGTAGCAGTCACTGAGGAATCGGAGTGTAACCTCAAATTGGGTTTAGGCCAGAAAGGAAAGGCTAAAGTCAACCAAGTACCATCAACAACCGATGAAAAATCTTCAGTCCAAGAGCTCCTTGCAGAAATTAAAGCGCTAAAAGGAGAAATGGCTACCCTCAAGGAAGAAGTAAAGAAAAGTAAGGGGCAGGGGGAAGCCCAAGGTAAAAACCAAGCTGGAGTTGTGAAAGGGAAGCGTAGAGGTTGTGAAAATGTCGAGCTGAAGGATGTGGAGACTCATGTCGTCATTGGTGGAAATGTGGAGATGGGGGTATTTGTCCTATAATTGCAATAAAGCCCAGGGAAACTTCCACGGCTCCTGTCGCGGAACAGACAGTAGCCAGGGAATGAAACTCAAAGTCCCATTGCTGTAGTTTTTGTGGAGCTGAAAAAGAAGAGAACGTGCTTTTCCATTGCGGTGCTTGCAGATCAGCAAGTTATTGTGGAAAGAAATGTCAAGTTAGTGCTTGGCGGCAGCATAAGCCCATTTGTGATTCAATCCAAGCCCTTTCAAAAGATTTTGAAAAGCCTGTGTTTGAGCCGAGTCTCACTGATGCTGAAAATGGAGATGTTTATGCAACCCATGTAACACCGAAGGAAAAGGCAAGAGTTGCCAAATTAATTGGGAGTAAATGTATTGTTCTTTGTAAGCTCAATGGGGTAGAAACCCCTGTTTTATTGGACACTGGAGCCCAGGTATCAATCATCAGCCTGCAAGAGCTGACCAAATGTGTTACAGAGATAAAATTGAATAAGATTGAAGACCTTCTTGACCCTGGTGCAAAACTTGAACTTACAACAGCTAATGGGACAGTTTTGCCCTATTTGGGCTGGGTGAACGTTAAGTGCGAATTGAAAGGAGACACCAAAGGTACAAGTATTATTGATTTGCCAATGCTTGCTACTGAATCCCCTCTTGATCATCCAATAATAGGCTACAACGTGTTAGAGCAATTAGTCTCTAAATGTGACACAAATTCAGAGACAGAAGAGATAATTTCTGTATTATCAGACAGTTTACCGGATGTGGTTGTTGGAAACTTGAACAGTTTGATTGACTCTATTCGATCTGAAAGTGATCCTTACCCATGCTCTGTAAAGACGGGAGAGGGAGATATTATCATTCCAGCAGGAGAGACAAAGAAAGTCGCATGTCGAACAAATACAGGTTTTGTGGATAGAGGTACACCAGTTATTTTTGAAAGTGATGTCAGTGGCTCTTTACCGAATGGTGATACTGACATTGGCTGTGCCAAGGACTTACAGATGAAGATAGAGCTGACAGACAATACACCCGTTGCGAAGAATTATGTTGGGGTACCTCGTCCTTTAATACGGGAGTTGAAATAGTATGTGGAGGATCTATTGAATAGGCGTTTTATCCAGAAGTCAAGGTCTCCATACAGCAGCCCTTGTGTTGTAGTGAGGAAAAAGGATGGAACTATGAGACTGTGTATAGACTATAGACAATTGAATAACAAAACAGTCGCAGATCGACACCCAATCCCACGTATACAAGAGACACTAGATGGATTTGCGGGACAGAGGTGGTTTTCAACCTTAGGCCAAGGAAATGCCTATCACCAAGGCTTTATGCAACCAAACAGTCGACAGTTAACATCTTTTGTGACTCCATGGGGCTTGTTCGAGTGGATCAGAATTCTTTTTGGATTAAAAAATGCTTGTAGCGAATTTCAGAGATATATGGAAACAGTTCTGGCTGATTATTGTGATGATCTTTGCATACCTTACTTAGACGATGTAATTGTTTACTCGCCAACATTTGACGAACATGTAGAGCATGTAAGACAAGTCCTCCAAAAGTTACAACAGCATGGAGTGAAACTTAAAGCAAAGAAGTGTCATCTTTTCCAACAAGAAGTTAATTACCTTGGTCGTATTGTTTCAGCAGATGGATATCGACAAGATCCAAAGCACACTGACCCGATCAGAAGTCTTAAACAGTGGGCACCAAAAACAGTTGGTGAAGTGTGACATCTTATGGGTCTTTTAGGAACTACTGTAGATACATTGCAGATTTTTCAAGGATAGCAAAGCCGATTTATGATTTATTGAAAGACAATCACTCAGAATCAGTTTCAACGTTGCAGACACCGAATCAAGCCAAGAAACCTAATTTAAATCAGGCTCCATCAAGAAAGCACGTTCAGTGGACAGAGTTGCACAAAAAGACACTCAGTACACTTATTGATGCATTAACTGGTCCACCTGTGATGCCTATCCAGAATTTGACAAGCCGTTTGCTCTGCATACAGATGCATCTCAAGAACGGTTAGGAGCCGTCCTTTACCAAAGACAAGATGGCATAATGGGTGTTATTGGATATGCATCAAGGACATTGACCCCTGCAGAACAAAATTATTATCTTCATTCGGGCAAGTTGGAATTCCTTGCCCTAAAATGGGCTATCACGGAGCAGTTTCGGGACTATGTAGCATATGGACCAGGCTTTACAGTGTACACAGACAATAACCCATTGACATATGTCATGTCTACAGCAAAGTTGACAGCCACGGGGCACAGATGGGTTGCTTCGCTTGCGGATTTCAACTTTTCTATAAAATACAGACCTGGTGAAACACACAAAGATGCTGACTTCTTATCTCGTATGCCGAAGGATATCAATAATTTCATGACTGAATGCACAGAGGAACTGTCTCCATTTGATATCAAAGCTACTATCTGCACTGCTGTTTCTACACCCAAAGCGAGTAATTCTGCATGGATAACATCACTAACAGTTGATACAGAAGTAATTGATGCATTCTTTTGAACCACCAAAGACAATAAAACATTGGCCAATGAATTTAGAGTTCCTTAGAAAAGCACAGAAGATTGATCCATTTCAAGGAAAATGGCAGACCATCTTAAGAGGAATTACGTTCAGAGCATCCGTTAGTACGAGCAGCAATGCATGAATGGAACAAGCTGAAGATTGAGCATGACGGCATTTTGTATAGAAAGACAAATGAAAGAGAACAATTAGTGCTACCACGGAAGTATCATCGGTTAGCATTAAAGCATCTACATGAAGAGATGGGACATGTCGGAGCAAACAGAGTAATTGAGTTAGCTAGGGAGAGGTTTTATTGGCCACACATGGCACGGGATATACAACACTATGTCACCAAAGTATGCAAGTGTCTAAAGCGTAAGAAACCAGTTGTTAATCAACGTGCACCAGCCCAAGGCATACAGACAAGTGCACCATTTGAGCTTGTAAGCATTGATTTTGTTCACTTAGATAAAAGTGCTGGAGGATACAATATCATTTTACCCGTTTGGCACAAGGCTACGCCACTACAAATAAGTCTGCCAAGACCGCTGCCGAGAAGTTATTTAATTACTTTATTCAAAGATTTGGATACCCGAAAAAGATTCATCATGATCAAGGCACAGAGTTTGAGAACGATTTATTTCACCATCTTGAACAGCTGACCAACATTAAACGATCGCGAACCACGCCATATCACCCTATGGGAAACGCCCAGTGTGAACGCTTTAACCAGACGTTATTGTCAATGCTTTGTTGTCTCTCTGACACACAAAAATGGAAATGGAAAGATCACGTTAATAAAATAGTCTTTGCCTACAATTGTACGAAGAATGACTCCACCGGTTTCTCACCTTATGAATTGCTATTTGGAAGAAAGCCAAGGTTGCCAATAGACATTATTTTCGGGAAAACACAGAGCACTGTCTGCAAGAGATATCCAAAGTATCTGAAAGACTGGAAACAGGCTATGGAAGATGCTTACGACATCGCAGCAGCAAAATCCGGACAGAGTATGGAGAAAGGAAGAGAGCGTTATAATGAAAGAGCTTTTGCTACAGATCTTAAGATTGGGGATCGTTTACTAGTAAAGAGATTGTTAGAACGTGGAGGACCTGGAAAATTACACTCATTCTGGGAGGACGATGTTTATGTTGTTACCAAGAGACCAGATCTCCAAAACGCTGTTTATGAAGTGGAACCAGAGAATCGTACAGGAAGGAAGCGAACACTTCACTGTAACTTGTTGTTACCTTGTCCATTCTTACCTTACGAGGCTGATTCGAACGACTCAGCAAAGGTTACGAACGACTTGACAAAGGTCCATCATCATCGCAGAGAGCAAGAAGAAAATCCACCTCAGTCAGATTCTGTTATGCAATCTGAAGAAGAAGTTTCAAGTGATGACTGGGAGAATGACGTAGGTCTTGATCCAAATCAACTCACGGAAGTTACGCAACATATTCATGACCAAAAAGAATTTGCTGCCGCTGCTGAACAGACCGAAACCAAGATGCCATTACCAATTGCGGACGAAGAATTGGATACTGTGATAGATGAAGTTCCAAACGATGAAGAACCCGGCAATGTGACAATGAACACACCTATGTCTCCGTTGTCTGACATTTCCGCGGATGAACACTTCACACCACAACCTCAAAGAACACGTAACCCTCCCATAATGTTTTCATATTATGGTCTAGGACAACCAGCAGACATTCGAGGACACATACAAGCGATATCTCCACTGGTCGTACCCATGCCAGTATTTTACAATAGACCTCCGATGATACCACAATACTGCAACCAATATGTTAATACGTTTACACCACGTGGATATGGACCACCTATGTTGGGGCCAACTGTATACTTCCAGTCCCAACCATGCTACATTAATCCGAGATTTTAAAACTCTTGACCAGAATCTCTTTCAATCGATTGCTGGAGACTTATGATGCTTACAAAGGAGACTTAACTATGTTATATTCGTGTATTATCGTTGCTGAATATTCGCAAGACTTTGTTTGTTTGACTCAAAGGAAAAAAAATCGTAAATACTGTATCGCCAACGAATAGATGTATTCAAGAACTAGCCGACAATTGTCGAAGACTGCTTGAAATATGTTTTGAATGATGCTGCGCAGCTGGACGTTCTATTATCACTGATAACGTGTGCACTTTATCTGTGGATGATAGACATTGACTCATGAGATTGATAGACATTTGAAGCTGATGAATTTCAAGAAGAAGGAACAATCCAAGGACATCATCTAGTTATGTCAAACGTCAGGAGACATTTATTTAGAGGGGGAGAGTGTGAGGGCTCTTACCTACCCCCTGGCTTACCCCCGGGTAAAATTTTGATTAAAAGGCACTAAAGGGGCTAGACCCGTGAAAGAGTGAGAGAGAGAGGAGGATCTTTATAAAAGGGAGTGGGAAGAGAAGACGAAACAAGTAAAGCGTTTTAGATCGGTAAGAAACTTTTTTTGATGTGATTCGTAAAATAGTGATACAGTTGCCAAATTGTTGTGTTATCTTTCATCTCACATTGCTGATGTGTTAGATATCGCTGCGTATGTGTCACATGCATGATAAATTAAAATGGAACAAACAAGTTCAAGTTGCATGCACAAAGGCAAACAACACTTTGAGTCTTTTATGCAGGAACATGGGGAGCTGCATGCTGTAAAAACAGAGTTGCTCTATGTCACTTGTAAGACAAACTCTAGAATATTCATCCACTGTATGGGATCCTTACAGCAAGCAAAATGTTGATAAAATGTAGATGCTTCGGAGAAGGGAGGCCATATTCGTTGTTGGAAATTCGAGTTGAGGATACACGGTTTCTTATGAAAAATAGGTGTGTTTTCATATCTTCTTTCTCTTTTACTTTATGCTTGCTTATGTTATCTTGATTATTCTGTTACATGACATTTGTACACATGTCTGCTACAGTAAACCAAGCCTACGCCAAACTGTTTTGCGGTAAGCCATTGCTACACCAAACATACACCATTGCTATGCCAAAAGGTAGGCCAATCCTACAAGGATTTATTTCTCAAATAGGGGGGGGGGGGATGACCCGATTCTCGTCGAAATATTGAAGATAGCACTCAAGAGCAGTCCTCAAACTTGGAAGACAATGATGATTTGGATGAAAAATCTGAATTAAAAAATCTCAGGCTAAAAAACATAGGGCGTTTGGTAATTGGATACCTTAATATCAACTCAGTAAGAAATAAGTTTGAAGGGCTCAAAGACTTTGTTGGTGATAACATTGATATTCTAATAGTTGATGAGACCAAGATTGACAACTCGTTCCCTAAAGGGCAATTTTTCATGCAGGGCAGGGTTACTCGGAACCATTTCGACTGGATAGGAATAGCAATGGAGGTGGCCTGTTAGTTTATGTTAAGGAAGATATCCCCTCCAAACAGCTGAGGTCTTTCAAGTTTGGGGATGATATTGAATGTATTGGCTTCAAAGTTAACTTGCGGAAAAAGAAGTGGGTCCTTTTTAGCTTATACCGCCCACCAACACAGGCACAGTCTTATTTTTTTTCGGCCAACTTTGTACAGCAATAGATCATTACAGTGAGAAATATGAAAATGTCGTTGTTGTTGGTGATTTCAATGCCCTGGAAACGGAACAGGATATAACTGACTTCATGGATCTTTTTGCCCTAAAGAACTTGGTAAAAGAGCCTACATGTTTTCTGTCCGGTAACCCTAGGTGCATTGATTTGATATTGATGAATAGAGGAAGGAACTTTCAACATACAACGGCGATTGAAACTGGGCTATCTGATTTTCACGAAATGGTCGTTACAGTTTTGAAAGCTTCCTTTGACAAACAAAAGCCAAACGTTGTTAACTACAGGGACCATAAAAAACTTTTGAGAAGAAATATTTTGACAGGAGCTTCAAACGGAACTTGCTGACCTTGATGTACAATTGATGACTTATGCATCCTTTCAGGATACCTTTCTACGAGTTCTAGATAAACATGCGCCGATGAAAAAGAGGTACATTCGTGCCAATGACAGTTCATTTATGAACCGTACTCTCTGCAAGGCGTTCATGCTACGCACAAGGCTGAAAAATAGATGTGATAAGAATAGAATGGCTGATAACTGGGACGCTTTCCGTAGACAGCGTAATTTTTGCGTTAAATTATCCCGTAAGGCAAAGAGAGACTTTTATAATCAACTTGATATTTCAGAAGTTACAGACAACAAAAAATCCTGGAAGACTGTCAAACCTTTTATTTCGGATAAGAGCTGTTCAAAATCGCGTATAACATTGATCGAAGAAGGGAAAATTGTGTCGAATGAGTCAGAAGTAGCTGAAACTTTTAATAACTTTTTTGTCACTATCACGGATGCTCTTGGAATTGTCGAAAATGAAGATGTTATTCTTCCCTCTGAAGATATTAACGACCCTATCGATCAAATGTTATTGAGGTTTTCTCAAGGCACCCAAGTATCCAAAAAATTCAATCCTTGAATGGAAACATTGGTTTTTTCTCATTTGAAAAGGTGTCAGTTGAAAATATGAAAAATGAACTTGATAGACTAAACACCTCCAAGTCAACCACTTTCAAGAGTATTCCTACAAAACTGTTGAAAAGTGAGTGCGATATAGTCTCTACACCTTTGCAAATCATATTTAATAACTCAATTGAACAATCTTCCTTTCCAGATGAATTGAAGTTAGCAGATGTGTCCTCACTTTTAAAGAAGAAGTCAAAACTTTCAAGGGTAATTACAGACCAGTTAGTGTTCTCCCTGCAGTATCAAAGGTATTTGAAAGGCTCATGGATGCCAAGATCTTTGCACACATGTCTCCGTATTTATCATGGCTGCTTTGTGGGTTTCGCAAGGGCTACAATGCCCAACATGCATTGATGCGCGCAATTGAAAAATGGAAAGCTTGCCTGGACAACGGTGGGAAGATAGGGGCTATCTTTATGGACCTTTCAAAGGCCTTTGACTGTATTCGACATGCTTACTAATTGCTAAGTTGCACGCATACGGATTTAGCCGTGAAGCTTTATTGCTTCTTTACAGCTATTTGGAAAATCGGCAACAACGAGTAAAAATCAATGGTTCTTTCAGCAGCTGTAAACATCTAAGGTCTGGTGTTCTTCAATGATCTGTCCTTGGACCTCTATTTTTCAATATCTATATCAATGATCTCCTGTTATCGATTCAAGAAACAGACATTTGTAACTATGCGGATGATACAACCATCTATAGTTGCGATATTTGTCTCGGAAATTTAATCTCTAGGCTAGAAAGTGATTCCAAAGTTATTATCGAGTGGTTTAGAAATAATTACATGAAACTGAACGAAGACAAATGCCATTTTATGACATTTGGTGGAAGAACAAATCAAGAGGTGAGCACAAATATTGGCAGCTATGCCGTTAATAATTCAAAAGAGGAGAAGTTGTTAGGGATCTTAATTGATGCTAATCTTAGCTTTGAAAAACACATAAGCAACATTTGTCAAAAGGCTGGCAACAAACTATTTGCGTTGTCACGTATGTCGGCATATCTAGGTACTGATAAATTGAGAGTTTTGATGAGAGCATTTGTAACCAGCCAGTTTCAATACTGTCCGTTGGTTTGGATGTTTCATAGCAGGAAGATGAACAACAAAATCAACAGGCTGCATGAGAGAGCCCTGAGAATAGCATATAAAGATTTTTGTTCTAGTTTCCCAACTTTGTTGGAAAAAGATAGGTCTGTTACGATACATGAGAAAAATCTGCAGCTGCTAATGACTGAAGTGTTAAAACAATAAATAATCTAAACCCCATATTCATGAAGGAAATCTTTCCTCAAAGAAGTGCTGCTTATAATTTGACAAATGCAAATACATTCACAGTTCGTATCGTACATACTGATAAATACGGCACTGAAACAGGCCGACATAGAGGGCAGCGTATTTGGCACTCTCTTCCACAGGAAGTCAAAGATGCAAATTCTGTTCAACAATTCAAGAATGAAATAAAATTCTGGAAAAATGTAGTCTGTGACTGTAGGCTCTGCAAACAATACATTCCACAGCTCGGCTTTTTATAATTTTATACACCTTGAAGATTTTATGGATACATCTTGTAGATTTTATAGCTTGTATAGATAGATATTTTGACTTTTGTAATTTTATTGACTGTTACTTTTACTTATTTTTCTGCATATATTGTAAATTAATTTCTTTGGCTTGAATTAGCATTTTTTACATAGCTAGCTACGTTAGTTGCCAACTTTAAATAAAATGATAATAATAATAATAATAATAATAATAATAATAATAACTAGATGTTAACATTGTTAAGCGAATGCTGCCATGGTTTTGTAGGGGGTCGCAGACTTATTGTTGATGAAGATTTGTACATAGATGCGGGACGCACCGTTACCCTCCTCATTTGTTAAAGTGTTGAAGAAATGAATAGACTGTTGAAACAAAACAGAACTGATTAATAGTTAGAAAATATCAACTTAACCAATGACTATAAAACTACGGAAACTTGTGCAAGAAACATGATTAAAGTAATGTAGCAACGTGACAAACGATAATACATGGTTTATAACAGTAATAGTAATACTAGTAAAGAAGAAACACTGTATGATTAATAAAATGTTTCTAAATCATCATAAAATTTTTTGGGGCGATAGACCCTTTGAAGCAATTCAGAATCCTTTTGGTCTTAGTGCAGTAGCTTTAATAACGTAAGTATACACTTTTTTGAGAAGAAACAATGTTTATAACAAACTTATTGCTGAGCAGTTACTAAATTCTCAATCCTAGGTCAGGAATATGAAGAAATTTCCGAAATTTTAAGTTTTTTTATTTGACATGCAGCAGATACATGAAGAGCATTGAAATAAAAGTGCATACAAAATAATGTTAAGGTATTTCAACCTGTTTGCTGTGACTTTTATTGAATTGCAACGGAAAAACTGGCAATAGAAACCAAGATATAAGAAAGACCAATTTTTGAGAAGCTATGTCCTGAAATCTGAGTATTTCTTTATGGAAAAATTAATTTGCTTCTCTACTTATTATTATTGATTCCAAAAAGCGACAAATACGAGGTAACCATAGTCATGCACCTTTAGACCACTTATGCCTTGAAAGGTGAGGGAAATGTGCTTTATCGCTAAGAAGCAGCACTGGTGAATTGAAAAATATAACCTGTTATATGGAGGTTTTTATTTTGTATCAAATTCTTTGAAATATACACACATGCACAATTTTCAAATTTTTTCTGTGATAAAACCCTTTAGTTATTCGTGCAGAGTGTGGATCAGGCCATATTTCTACAGATATTGCCTGATCCAGATAATTCAGTGGAATACATAAGAGGTGTATTCATACTGGAAACATTATTGGGAGGGATGAATATATGTTTGAAGTAGTTATATATAACGGAACATGAAACAATTATTTCATCAAGTCAACAGAACTTCCATAATTTATTTGACTGGATACAAATAGTTTTATTGTTTCTATACATCTAACAGTTCAATGTTTATAAGTGAAAAGCTTTGTGCATCATATGTGAATTTCATTTCTGGCAGTGAAAGAAGTTTTTTTGTGAAGTCCTTCACGGAAATCCCCTCTTCAATATCACAAACATTGATGATCATATTGGCAACATCATTGAAAATGGACACAGTGACAGAATTAGCTGGATTTGCTGTACTTTCCAATGAAACTTTAATGAACCAATGTGAGAGGCATTTGCTTGCTTTCATGGTTATTTTGCACTTGTCACAAAATGCCAAACCATCATCCTTGGTAACTTTTTTTGAGCAAGATCTACACGCAATGTATTTTTCAATGCTTACCACACCAACGATTTCTCCATGAATTTATTTGATAGTTGAGACATTATCGACTGTGGGGAGGTCTGTGGTGAATTCCTCAACTTCACTAATTGTGCACTCATCTTCGGTTTTAGGCGTATTGAGATAACGTTCTCCACGCAGCTCTTTCACTCGGACTTTCTTGAAAAAATATGTGTTACCTTCCTCCACGGAATTGACATGTGTACCCCAAAATACTAGTTTGATGAATCCCGTTGGATCTACAATGAATCCTCCTTGTTTTGATACCTGTGCACAATTTATCATCACTTTCTTCACTCCTGAAAGCTGGGTAACTTTTGCTTTAATTGGGATGAGTTGACCCAAAGCCACTTGATTCAATGACCCAATGGAGTGGACAGTGTCAAGGCTTTTGTAGCTGAAGGAGGGTTCGGTTGGAGTTATAGTGGTTGCTTTACCAATGACTACATCCTCTGTGCCATATCGGTTGTTTAACGTGAATTTTCTTATCTTCACTGGAGATTTTTGTATGGCAAAATTTTCGAGCAGTTCCTTCTTGTCAACTGCAAAACATACACTTTTCACCACACCAGTTTCTTTTTGCAAACTACAGTTTAGATATTGGGTAGCTCCTCTTTGTTTTATTGGAGATACACCATGCACATAACAATCAATTCCATCTGCATCTAAAATATGAAAGAAATATTATTTACAAAATAAAGAGAAATGGCTTAAAACTTTAAAGAGGACATCAATGAATCAGTCTGCAATGGAGAAAGTGGGATATATGTTAGAAAATGTTGCATAATATAAGGTATTGAAAACATAAAAACATGACCGTTTTTATGGGAAAAAAATTAAATCATACCGGGCAAGCCAGAAAAAAGTTCCCCCTCCTGAAAATTTGTAGTACCACAAATACTTCACCAACTTTAAATGATTCAAAATCTAGTTAGAAGGCGAAAGATTAAAGTATTTTTGTGACTTTTCTTGCTGTCTTAAGCACTTGTGAATTCAACTTTTAAAAATTTCATAGTTGCAAAATGAGTGAAAAAGGGCCTACAGCGAGAAAGATCACAAAAATACTTTGATCTTTCAGCTTTTAACTAGAATTTGAATGATTCAAATCTGTGAAGTACTCTTGATGCTATGAATTTTCAAAAGTGGGAACTTTTTTCTGGCTCACAAGGTATAACTGCAAAACATTTGAAAACTTACCTTCAGGAGTTCCAGACATTATGCTTTCAGAGTCTAAAAAACAAGAATTTAAATAAATTCTTGCACTTGAGGAACAAAAATAACATTTAGTATACAGCATTCGTATAATGTGGTGAGATACAAGAATGACAAATACATTTTAACAATTCATAATGTGCTGAGTGGCACAGAATATTTTGTGTAGCCGTTCTTCTTCCTCTATCCTGAACTTCAAATCCTTACACAATTTTATTTTTGCTAGCCTTTCAAATGGCATTGGTTCTAAAACCAGAGATGACAGTGTTTTTACTCTACTTATTGCTACATAAGAAACTCCAGATGTTCTCTCAGTTTTGCCAATATCAACCCAAGCAATGGGAAGTGTTAGACCTTGACTTTTGTGTATTGTAAGGGACCATGCCAGTCGTAGTGGTAATTGCAATCGTTCAAGAGTATGTGATGTTGATGCACAGGCAGAAATTGGAGAAATAGGAACCAAGGATGAATTAGCTGGGGAAAATGATGGACCAGAATACTTATCAAATTGGATCATAACAGAAATTGGTAAAGATGGTGGCCCATGACCAGCTTGATAAATGATATGTTTTACCACCCCCGTTGCTCCATTACAGAGACCAACATCTGGCCACAAATTCATGGTTAGCATTATTCTAGCATCCCTTGCTAAGTAAAGAACTGGCTGTAACCCAGACATTTCATCTGCACTAATTTTTTTTGCTGCAGGACATGAATGGCATGCATCTATTCTAGCAACAGGATTAGGAAGTGCATGTAGCATTTGGCAATTAAAACTTGCAACATCATCATTGCTGTAAAATAATCTTATTGCTTCTTCATAATGTTGAAGATTGTTGATTGAACATGGCTGACGTGTTAGAAGTAGTTTCCAGTCATCTAATGTAGATTCACCTTTTCTAAGTCGCAAGAGTAACTCTCTGAATTGAATTTGTTCTTGACTCATACCAACCACCCTTTGATTCACTGTTAATTTTACAACCTTATCAAACATCAAATATACTAAATAGCCTTGTTGTTCAATTTCAGTAGATGGCTTTTTGTGGTATAATGGTTTGTCCAATACTGGGGGAAGCTGGGCAGCATCGCCTACCAAGATAAATGACATTTCTCCAAGTACTTTATCCATAACTCCTGTTGCTTGTCTACAGCGTCTGTCTATCCATCCTAATGTTTTCTGTCCAAGCATAGAATACTCATCAATAATGATATGGTCAATGCCATCAAGGCTTTCTTGCAGTCTACATAAATTTTCACCTTTAAGATCTGTTTGTCTGTATTGGCCAACAGGAAGCTTTAGTAATGAGTGAATAGTGACACCATGTATGTCATATGCAGCCTTTCCAGTTGTTGCTGTTACAGCACATTTTTTGGCCAAGAAGCATACGCAGTGAATTGATTAGGTAACTTTTTCCTGTACCTGCTTCACCAATAACAATAAGACGGAGTGGTTCATTATGATTTTGGTGGGTTTTCACCATATTGTATGCAAGTGTTTGCATTTCATTGAGACTGGCAATTTCAATTTCATATACTCTTTGAATTTCAAATGTAGCATCTTTTTTGTCTCTGATCCAATGGGGCATTACACCTATTTGCTGGTCAGTATACATAAATCGATCTTCTTGCCAGTTAACATCAATTTCCTGTCGTATACTTGAATCTGAAAATGATACATTTGGATTGGAACCAATCATCCACTCTTCTTGCTGTTGAAATTCATCGTTGTTTTCTTGGTTATCCTGTTGTTCATTTGAAATAGCATCTTGGAGCCTATTAAACCAGTCTGGTACATTGCGACTTGCATAAGATGTTTGCAAAAACAGTTTCCAGTAGTGCACAAAGGAAGCATCAATTGGGTCCTCACCATCCAAAATGTCAGCCTGTGAGTTTTTTCCAAGGCTTATATCTTAACAACTGAAACTTACAATAAAGAGGATAGTTTGGGCCATTAGGATTTGGAGAATATGTTGGAAAAAATCTGGGAATGGCATTTTCTGACAATTTTGTTAGGGTGTTTTTAAAAACAGTGTATTTTGTTGCAAACTGAACAAAGTTCATGGCAAGAAATTCAGGAGAATCATCTAAATCCATCCGTTTAGCATACATGTCCATAAGACAGTTGTCTGTGCAATTGTTGACTGTGTCAATATCAGATTCATCATCACAAAATGAGATTTTGCGGAGTTTCCTGGATCCAGAAAGAGAGACAGGTACAACTTTAAAAGATGAACTATGTTGTTTCAGGGAAAGTAGGTGGTGCATTGTTTCTTGAGCTGCAAAGTCTCTTTCCCCTAATGACTTCATGGCAATCTTTTTAATTATTGACTTTGTTTCTGAGCTTTCATTTGCATTCTGTACAACAGAATTAAACAATTTGTTTATAACTGCTGATCTTGGTTCACCTTTTGCTGCATATTTTGTCAGATATTCAACACATGCATAGTGATCAAGAACAGGTTGTATGTCACAGTTTCCTCTCCAACCTTGCAGTTGACATTGCTGGTGATTATTCACCCTAGAATCATTTCTTTTTGTCACAATTTTGGCCTTAAAATTGCTTGTCCCATTTTTTGAATGAACCTCTTCAAATTCTAGCCTTGTGCTCTTGGCATGTTGAAAGGGAAAATGAAACCTGCATGTCATTTCTGATCCATTCTTCTTCCTTAAGCAGTAACTTGGGTTGCATTTTGAATGTCTTTGCACTGTGTTGACAAGGTCTGCATAATCAGACTGTTTCATATGTTCTGGGATGGGATGTCTCTTTTGACATGGGTGAACATTTGGTTTTATCCATTGTTCAGTGTCTTGAGGCACTGGGTTCATTGTTGACATAAGCCAGTCAATATATTGGCAGATTTTTAATTCTGCATTTCGGCCATTATTGATATCAACATTACATTGAATAACCTGTTGATCGTTTAGGAAGAGCTGTTCATGCTTTGTTTTCTCTACCAGAAATCCTTTCAATGCAATTTCCGTTAATTCACAAAGGCCAGGATCATTTTTCAGTTTTGCAGTTCCATGACAGTGAATACTGCCTCTATGTTGATACTCAAATCTATACCAGTGCCAATCTGCATCCAATGTGTCGTAGAGCCAATGTTTAACAAAATTCTCAAGTCGCTTTGTGAAGAACCAATCAACAATGTGTGGGTTATTAATAACATTTTGTCTTCTTTGACTACTTGAAAATACAATGTCCTCAATTGCAAACAAGTCATGGAGTTCAGGCCAGTGCATGTCAGCTGACGAAAATGTAAAGAAGATGGTTGGAGAGCCTTTAGTTAAGATTATGGCTTTTAATTCCTCTCTTACCTTGTGCCAGTAACCATTTGAACCTGTGATGTTCCCAACATATCTCGAAACCTTTGTCATCAGCTCTTTAGAGCTGTTATTCTGAGCCATTTCCTGCAATTCTTCAAAAGATAAATGGGCTTCACCTGGGTTTTGTTTCAGAAATATCCCACATTGTTGAAGGATACGATTCCTTTGTATCATATTTAAAGCCCAATATGCAAATCTAGGGTGTGAAGCAAACCGATAGAAGAACTGGTCATGCAATAATTCACCATATTTCACAAGATGTTTAATTTTTTCTTGCATTGGTATGTCTCTCACAAGTTCCACATTAGTTGGATCCCCTTTTCCATCTGGAAATAAAGTTGGAAAGGCCATTGTGGCCAGAAACGGAGTGTTGTATTCATTCAATGGTTCTGCATTTTCATCAACTGGCCATTCCATGGAGTTGCTTCCCAAGAGCTCACTTCTAATTGTATCAATTTCTTTTTCTTGCTCCATGCATACAGGAAGCAATGTTGATATTTCGGTGGAATCATCATATAGAAGATCTTCTTTTTCTGACTCTGATTCAACAACATGAGAATTAATTAAATCATTGCTATCAATACTGTCATCTGTTTCCACTGTAAGCAAATCTGAAGGAACACCATTTTCTGGTAAAGAATGTAGTGCACCTGTATTTATTTCCAAGTTTGTGTAAAGTGGATTGTTTTTGAAAAGCCACATTAATGCGGAATGGACCTTGTTTCGTCTAACGTGTAAGTCCTTATGAGTGTTATTTTTACCCTTCATTTGCACAACAAGTATCTTCAAATCTTTTGGGTACCTTGGTAATGATGTGGCAAGTTCTTTCACTTTCTGTGGTAAATTAATGCAATGTCCAACATAGCCTCTTTGTCCTCCAGGTCTTACATACACTCTCATAATGGGAAGAGCTCTTGCAATAAGCATTTCCTCTATTTGTGTTAAACCTTGAAGTGCTAAAGGCACTGCTGATGGAATCATGTTATTTCCTTTAGAAATTTTTTTTGGAAGTTTCTTGTCCTTTTTACATCTGAGACACATTTCTTTACTTAGTTTAACTCTTGCAAATTTAACAGGCCAAACTTCAAGACAAATAGGGCACTGGTTAATACTAAATTTTAAACTGTTGTGAAATTTATCAATGTTCTTCTTTGCCCATGACTGTTCACAGATTCTGCCATTGCTGAGATTGAAAGTATTCAAGTAATTTTTCTTTTCCCTTTGTTGTTCTCTCTGTTTTCTTAAAAAAGCTGATTCTATTTTTTTCTTTCCCTCCTTTGTTGGGTTCAGGTCAAATTGCTTAGTTTGTTTCAATTTCTTTGGGTTAATATTACTTTCTGTGAGATCGTCAACTGAACACTGTGTTCTCTTAAAACTATTGTAATTGTTACCATAAAATTCAATATTTGAATGTGACATATTTGTTCTAGACTTATCATTTAAAACAGGAATTCTATATTCTACAGACTGTGAATGGAACAGTTCAACAGAAACAACTTCAAAGACTGACACATTAAGTGATTCAGATAAAATGCATAAATATTGCATTAAAGTTTCTATGTTAAGGTGTGACATTGCTACAGAATTGCCATTTTCATCAGGTAGCCCATGACAATTTCTCGCATGAGAATCGTAACTATAGAATATGTCAGAATCCTTAATGAAACTGATCATGTAACCATCTAAGATCATTACTGCATAATTTGAAATACTGAAAACATTTATCAGAGCTAAATCTAAAGTGAGAAAAGGCTCACCCTCGCCATGCAAATAATCTTTTGGATAGAACAATCCTTGAAATGCCTGTCCATACTTAATAAAATTATACTTTCTGTTGGGTGTTTCTTCATTAACTTTTGTTGCAAGGGGCATTTCACTGTTTTCACTATGATTTGCCACAACTGGCACTTCACTGTTTGTTGCCACAAGGGGCATTTCACTGTTTGTTGCCACAAGGGGCATTTCACTGTTTGTTGCCACAATGGGCATTTCACTGTCCGTTGCCACAATGGGCATTTCACTGTCTGTTGCCACAAGGGGCATTTCACTATCTGTTGCCACAAGGGGCATTTCACTATCTGTTGTTGCCAAAATGGGCATTTCACTCTCAGTGGCTGGGCTGTTACCATTGGTTACAGGCATCAGTTTTGGAATGCAATTGCTTTGTGATGTCCAAAAAAACTTAAAACTGTTGGTAAAATTGAGGTTGAACCTCACTAAATTTGGCAAATCTTCAATTGTTAAAGTAGAGGCATTAGGGATAAAATCATTTTGCAAAGCGTCAGAAAAAAGATGATTTCCAAGCATGAGAATTTCATCAATTTCAGGAGTACCCCAAGTTTGGATAGATTTATGATGGTCATGAAAAATAATTGCAGTCAAAGCCATAAAAGAGCATTGCCTTCCCCTAGTAGTCTCACTGAAAGATTCACTGCCCTGGTGAATGTTTCCATGTGCAACTTGCAATGCCACATCCTACCTATGTTGTTTTAACACCAACAAAATGTGTATATAAAATATCAAACGAGGATGAAGCAACATTACATTTTTGGAGTGGACTGTGCAGGCCTAGGCCTAGTCTAGCCTTCGATGCAGAATAAAGCACGACAATATTTCACATGAAAAAATATTAGGTAGGTCTAGTCAATACAATTGCAATACTGAATGCATCAAAGAGCGATACAATATGGCTAAAATTCTTCAATTATCTTTGCAATGAAGTTGAAAAATGTCTCAGTATAAAACTCACCAAATAACAAGTCTTCCCAAAGGCTGATGAACTTCGAAGAGAAGCAGGCCCTCTTGGCTCACACCAGAAAACACGAGATCGCTTGAATGGCAGCCTACTGGGCCCAGCCAATCAAAGGAAATATTAAACAAAGGGTTTGTGAGTTTGTGACAGTATGACAGTGATGTAATACGATTGCGCATGCCTTTTCAATAACCTCTAAGACGCGTGCCCAATGAATGCAATTTGGTTACTTGATGTCAAACACACGAAAAAATTTTCTAGATTTTTTATACCCTGCAAGATTAGGGAGGCTGCCTCGCAAGGGCTCGGCAGCAATAATAATAACAATAATAATAATAATAACAGTATGTACGATACGAACTGTGAATATATTTGCATTTCTCAAATTATAAGTATGGAATAAAACAGAAAGGAATACATACAGTAATAGAAATTGTCAAACAAAGAATCCTTGCAAAGGCGTCAAAACTAAAAAGATATAAGGGAAGGAAAGCACAATTTGATGATAATCACCTTTTCAACACGAATCAGAGACAATTCTATAGGAATTTAGAAGGGGGTGCTATTATGGCGGAAAACCCAAACCAAGAGGAAGTAATAAAATTTTGGAGTGACATCTGGAGCAAAGAAACCAAGCACAACGATAAGGCACAATGGATTGAAAATATCAGAGAAAACGTCCGGAATACTGATCAGCAAGATAATATCACGATCTCATTAGAAGATACCAAAAGACAAGTTAACAGATTACCAAACTGGAAGGCACCAGGGCCAGACGGGATTAGTGGGTTTTGGATAAAAAATTGTACAGCTCTTTCATTTCATTTCATTTCATTTTATAATATTTATACAGGGTAAGTATTCAATACAAAAAGTGAAGTTGATTTACAAACTGCCCTGTTACAAAAGAAAATAAGCTATAAAGATTACAATTTCAAGATAAAAATTTGTATACAATAAAGTAAAGTAAAAGGAGATGTGAGACAGTGCTCAGGATTTGTCATTTTTCAGTGACGATTTGAATTGGGTGAAAGTATTTGCCATCTTACGTTCTCTAGTTAGATCATTCCAAAGTTTAGCTCCTCTATAAGAGAAGCATTTTTGGCCACACGCAGTTCTTAGAAAAGGTACATCGAGGTCAGTGCTGGTATTACGAAGCTGTCTAGCGCTGGTATCAGATAACCTTTGGAACAGTCCTGTAAGATACTCAGGTGCTTCATGGTTAATAGACCCATAGACCATTTTCAATGTTTCAGTTTCTATGAGATCGTTCACAGTTAGCCATCCCAACTGCTTGATGATGGGTGGTGCAGACATTCTGCATGGGCTATTTGTCACGATTCTGGCTGCACGATTTTGGAGCTTCTGAAGCTTGTTGAGTGCTGTGGTGCCACAAACACCCCAGACAGGGCAACAGAAACGGAAATAAAGCTCAACCATGCTTCTGTACATGGTCTGCAGTACGCTTAAAGGGAGATACTGTTTTGCATGGCGTATCATACCTAACGCCCTTGAAATCTTTTTCATCATTTCGGCTATGTGAACATCCCAACTAAGGTTCTGCATGAGAAAATAAGCATTCATCTCAATGATTATTTGGAAGCAGGTAGTGTACCTAACTGGATGGTTGAAGGAAAGACAACGTTACTTGTGAAAGACAAGATGAGAGGAACAGATGCTGCAAATTATAGACCCATAGCTTGTTTAAATCTTTTGTGGAAAGTTTTGACAGTAATTTTTGCAGAGAAAGCGTACAAACACCTTGATGACAACAGTTTACTAACTGATGAGCAAAAAGGGTGCAAAAAGAATACTAGAGGAACAAAGGATCACCTAATACTTGACAAAGAAATTTTGAGAAACTGTAGGCGGAGGCTAACCAATCTATCTATGGGCTGGTTAGATTTCAAAAAAGCATATGATATTGTTCCACATTCGTGGATCATTGAGGTCCTCAAAATGTTTGGCATCGCAGACAACCTGGTTAAACTAATAACAGCCAGTATGTCAGACTGGAAGACATGCGTCTACGCTAATAATACATTTTTAGGAAGAGTAAAGATATCACGTGGAATTTTTCAAGGTGATTCGTTTTCGCCACTGTTGTTTGTGTTGGCATTAAACCCAATTTCAATAGCTTTGAAAGATATCAAGATGGGATACAGCTTAGCTAAGGGAGGTCCGTTCATAAACCACATCCTTTTCATGGATGACATCAAGTTGTTCGGGAAGACAGAAAATGAGATCGATTCACTTATCCAGACCGTCAGAATTTGCAGTCAAGATATCAAAATGGAATTTGGAGTAAACAAATGTGCTGTGTTGACAATGAAGAGAGGCAGGAAGATAGAAAGTAATGGTGTGCTTTTACCATCTGGAGATAAACTTGGTGACCCTGCAGGAGGTGGATATAAGTACCTGGGAATTTTGGAAAATGACAAGATCTTGACCAGGGAAATGAAAGAAAACGTGACGGCATTATACAAGAAAAGATTGAAGTTGCTGCTTAAAACAAAGCTTAATGCACGAAACTTGATCACAGCCATTAACTCATGGGCAGTGGCTGTGGTAAGATACAGTGCCGGCTTTCTTGACTGGACAAAAGAAGAAATAGATATGCTGGACAGAAAGACAAGGAAAGCGTTGACAATGAATGGTGGTGTACACCCGAAAGCGGATGTAGATCGTCTGTATCTCAGGAGAAAGGTTGGAGGAAGAGGACTTATAAGTATTGCTAAATGTGTAGAATTGGAGAGATTGAATCTTGAACAGTACTTAAGAAGTAGTGAAGAGGAGGTATTCAAGTTTATCAGTGACCAGAAGGGACTCGTTGCTGTGGCAACTGAGACAAAGGAAAGCTACAAGATAAGGGTTGAGAGGGAAACGCTTGCTGCAATTGAGAATAAACCGCTTCATGGTCAATTTGAGAGAGATACAAAGGAATGTAAGAATAAAGATTTATCCTGGATGTGGCTAGCAAACGGAGACCTAAAGAGAGAAACAGAGAGCCTTATGATCGCTGCGCAAGACCAAGCGTTGAATACAAACTCAATTAAAAAGTCCATTTACAAGTTAGACGTTTCAGATAAATGCCGTTTATGTGGAAAAGAAACGGAAAGCGTCACACACATAGTCAGTTCTTGTGGAATGCTTGCACAGAAAGAATATAAAAGACGGCACGATAAGGTATGCCAGAATATCCACTGGGCGTTGTGCATCAAATTCGGATTTGAGTGTAGTCAGAATTGGTGGGAACACAAACCAGAATTAACGTTAGAAAATGATAAAGCAAAAATCCTATGGGATTTCCTGTTTCAGACAGACAGACGAATTGAGCATAGAAAACCAGATATTGTTATACTTGACAAAACCAAAAATACATGCCTGATCGTAGACGTTGCTATACCAGGTGATCACTGTATAGCGTTAAAGGAGGTGGAGAAGATAATGAATTACGCGGAACTAAAGGTGGAACTGGAACGAATGTGGAAAACAAAGACTAAAGTCATCCCTATTGTTATTGGTGCGTTAGGTTCGATCACAAAGAAACTTGAAGAGAATCTAAAGGAGCTCGACGTCAAGCATAACATCAAAGTATTTCAAAAATCAGCATTACTCGGAACAGCTCATATCTTGAGGAAAGTGCTTGCTGTCTAAGACTCTTTGTTAGAGTTTGACATTTGGCATGTATGGTTCTGGCATTAGGCCATGTTGTATTTGAAATAATAATAATAATAAAAATAATGATAATATTAATAATGTAATTGTAATTTTATTTTTAAGTTAGGTTGTTTATCATGTATTATAAATTCTCGGTTGTCCTTTGGAAAGTTTGTGCTGACGAAGATTTTTATCGAAACGTCCAAATTTTAGCAGTTGTGTTTTCTTTTTAATTTTTTCTGTTAATTTTTGATGGTGGTTCCGTTTATTATATTATGATAATAATAATAATAACAATAATAATAATAATAATAATAATGGTGGTGGTGGTGGTGATAATACGCCCTTTCAACAAAACGGTGCATGCTGGGTAATCAGGATCGATCTCTCGCACGCGTTGTATTGTTTCTATTGTGTTCGCCTATTCTCTCACCCTTGGAAGTTGTTTTTCGAGCGGTTTATGACGATTTTACTCAATTAAACGAGGTAAGAAACTTCCCTCGTATACATTCCATACTTTTAGCTACTTTTTCTTGACTTTTTGGTGGTGTTTCACTCTGAAATATGCTACAGGGCATCGTTGATAACAGGCGCAGATGGCCAAAGGCCTAGGTCCCTGCACTTTCAAGCGGTAAATAGCATATCATCGCGGCATTATTACTTTCATACTTTATCTTATAACTTGACAAGACTCTTGAAAAGCTCTTACTGTACCTAACTAAGGCATTAATTGAAGCAAAAGGAAAAGAAAATGCCTCTTCCTTTCAACCTTTGCGTTGTGATAAATTTGTGCGGGCTGACGTGAATGTAAACAAACTGTTCACTTTCTCGTGTAAAGTAACAACTGCCATTTGACTTTACAAACCTTTTTTCATTTACGCCTGAATTAAAAGGGAGAAGTATTTTTGCTTTTTCTTACTTGAATCAATGTCTTAGCTAATGGGCTACAGAAAAAGCGTTAAAGGATCTTGTCAATGTAAAAAGTAATGTATGAAAGAAGTGCTGTAGCGAAGATATGCTGTTTGCCACTGACAAATACAGGGAATATAGGCCTAAGGTCCGCTATGCCTGCAATCAACGAAGCCCTTCATCATATTTGATTGTGAAATATCACCAAAAGGTCAAGAACAAGTACCTAAATGTGTGGAAAACATACAGCAGAAGTTTCTTACTTTGTTTAGTTGAGTAAACTCGTCGAAAACCTTTCGAGAAATAACTTGCAAGGGCGAAAGAATAGGTGAACACAATAGAGACAATACAACACGTGCGATATATCGATCCTGATTACCCAGCATACACCGTTTTGTTGAAAGGGCGTATAATAATAGATAATTGTGCATTGTACTGATTTGTATTTGTCACGCTCATACCCAAGGAATTATCAACAGAGTATGCTCATTCAAGTAAAGGTGAGTGATTGTATGGATTGACTGCATTGACAAACAAGGGCTTTGAGTTTGCAAGGAGCCAACTTCATATGGATACAACTGCTTTTCAAATGGAGAGGGTGCCAAAATAACAATTCTTTGAACAGCAGATGGGGATCCAATCAGATTCTGGTGAAAACAAAGAGGGTCAAACTGGTGTCGCATTCGAGAGCCAATGTTAATGATGTTAATGAATCACATTGTTCCAGTGTTCCAATATTCCAGTGATTACATCCAGGCATCCAACATCAAAAGATTTGTCAAAGATGCTAAGCTGATGCATGATATGTGATCATGAAATGTTGTGAAATTTCAAGCAATAGGGTACATGTCTCTGTCAGTGATGATGGAGTATGCTTGTTTTGATTTTCAGTCACTAACTGGTGCCAAATCTGATTTGATCCCCTCCAAGCTTCCATGATCTTGGCCACCATGATCTTGGGAGAGAGTCATTTTAACAAGTGGCAGGAGATATTGCACATTCATTGTCTTAGGATGATGGTCAGTCACAGTACACTCATTCCCAATCACCAGAGTTGCAACCAGCTCCATTGAGAACAACCAATCTATGTCAATCTGTTGCTGAAATTAGTGGTAAGATGATGAAAATATTTATTCACAAAACGTTCTGGGATCTTCATAACTTCTGGGATATTCTTGATATGGATAAGGTAGTAACTTCAAAGGTCCAATGTGAATACCTAGCTGGCAAAGGAAAGCAGACTAAGGTGAAGATAATGAAGATGTCATGGGCGAGCTGTAAAGTATAATGCAGATGACATTGAATTATCAAAGAAAAGAATTTTCACCATCCTGTTTTATCTCACTTCTTAAGATGATCAACCAAAGCATGTTTTTTGCCCTCCTGGAGATCTCTCATGGTGCTTCTGGCAAAAAAAGTGTTGCAAACAACAAAGTTATGTTCTTTAGTTATGTTGTAGTTTGCATCAATATGAATGCACAATTCAGCATCTCATCTTTGTTTACCTACTTTAAGAAACAGCCACTCAAAGCAGCCAAAATGCACTTCTGAGTGCCCCCTGGACTGGCAAAAGCACGCAAGATATCTACCTTGAAACAAATCCTTGGCTGTAATCACTGTAATCACCAAAATCTTCATTTTGGACATGCTGCCTTCAGCTGATCTAATGCCTTTTCCTGGTGATAAAACAAGAAGTTGTAAATTTTACACGACAAATGATTTTCACTCTAAATTGAGAAGGGGAATCGTTTGTGGGTTTTTATTTCAGTTTTTACATTCACACAACTGTGTAGACCTTGGGATAAGCTTTTGGACTGTTCCCACTGAAACATTCCTTGTTTGAAGAAAGGACAATTTAAATTAACCATGCATGCTTTAGGAATACTGATCAAAAGGACAGGCTTGGTGCACAATAACATCACAAAAATTGTAAGAATTCTTGAGAATACTTTGACTTGCTACAAGTCTCAGTTTTAATCTCAGAATATCTCAGACAGCGTAAAATGAAGGGGTCACAAGGAAGGGAAAGAAACTGAGACTTGTGCGACTTGGCAATACATAATTGGATCTTGTTTTCATGAACTGAACAATCAGATCAGTCAAGGGGGTTTACATGAATTAATCCTTTACGGAAACTCACTTTGTCTTGTCCCTAATCGGATTAATGAATCAAAAGGCTGACGGTGATTTCTCAATCGGACTGGCACCGCGTACAGAAATGAATCGCTGCTGTAACCCCCTGACACAGTCCTATGTTGAAAATAATTCTAAATGATGATTGGCTTATTGAAAACTTCAAAGGAAAAGCCGCGGACAGAATTCTGTCCGTACTATTTTTAGGTTGACAAGGGTTTCAAGTCTTCGTTCTTCCCCTCGCGCTGCGCGCTCGTTGCGCCTTCGGCGCGGTACGAGCTTCCCGCCATGACATCACGAAGAGAAACAAAACGAAGACTTGTGTCAAGTCAAGAGAATACTTGACATTTTGATTGGAATCCTTGTGCCATATCATTAAGACTGAAAATTTTATCAAAACGTTCTTTAAACTTTCTGATATAGCCTCAAATACGAATTACATCACTAGAGTTGTTGTCGGCCAATTAATTACAAAAAGTGTCATCATGCTATGTTATAATGGAATTATTGTATTTTTTCTCAATATACCTAATTGTTAAATTGTTGCAATGTTGGTTATGAAATCAATCAACAAAATACATTATCCTCTGTGCTGCCTCTTTCTATTCGTATGTCCAGCATGCTCTTATTAGAAAAGTACAAAGATGGCCAATTAAAGCCAATCACAATGTGCAGGCACCAAGATCACAATGTCCGAGATCACGATAGGAAGAAAAATTTAAAACTTAACTTTAAGATATATGCAAGGACCCAAAGATTCATGGCCCGAAGGTGCAAGGCCCGAAGGCTCAGGTCCTGGACTTAAGCAATCCTCGACTACGGTGATCAACTATGTAATTTTCTATTATGAAGCATGAAAAACTCGAGGTGACTTTAGTAAGAAAGATAAGTGTTGATGCGTTGTACGACATGAGGGAAAAGGTATGATCTGTCTGCGCCCCAAATAAACTATCCACTTTTGACAGGCCACGATAAATCATGTACTGGACCGATTTGAACATTCATGAGGTAATCTTTCGCTTAAATCCTCAACTAGATGTTAGTATTTTTGTACATCTTTTTATCCTTATATTTGTGGAGCTAAAGGCACATGTATCAATGTATCACTGGTAATTAGAAGACCCACAAATTTTCTTCAAGTTGATGAATTAATTATTTGCTAATGAATTAGGCCACACCCTCAATTAGGCATTAATTATCATAAACCAGCAGGATTCGTAAGAATTTAACTAAGGCCTAGTTCATACAGCGCATTATGAGCGCAGCGAATTGAATCACTGCCACAAAAAAGTTGTAAGTGTCAATTTAATTCGCTGATGATGCGCTGTATGAAACCAACTTTGTATTTGGAGCAATTTGTATTATTTGATTCGCTCAGACGAGCAAATTTTGAGCGGACGATGCCCTGTCATTTCATACAGCGCATTTGCTGCGGAGTGAATTAAATTGACTATGAAATGAATCACCTCAAATCATCAATAAATCATCAGAATTTCAGTGATTAAGCCTTATTGCGCATGCCCACCAATCAACCCGCCAAGCCGCAGCTCAACCAAACAAAATGGCAGCCTTTAGGAAATCTTTTCTGAAAATTATTGCAAATGAAGGTGAAAACAGTGAAGAAGAAGATCAGTTTTCTACCCAGATCAATTACAGAGATGAAGGGGAGGATTTACGTGATAAAATTTCCACTGGCAATGAAACAGATGAAGAAGCAAAGGAGGATGACGATGAGGCTGACAAAGCTCTAGGCCAAGAGTTACAGGCACAAGGATCTACAACCTTGAAAAGGAAGAAAAAAGCTGGGAGGAAATCTTGCTGGCCAGAGGAGGCAATTGATGAAGTTGTGAATGTTATTTGTGAGAACGAGTACTACAGAAAGAGGTTGATTTTCACAAACAATAAAGCATCAAAGAATCTAGGAATGTATTCAAAAATTGTCAATGAAGTTAAAGTTCGTTTCAATGAAAGAGGCACAGGATCTTTTAAATTCACACCTGTTGAAACAAGAACAAAATTTAAGTCCTGTGTTGCCACATGCAAAAAAGCATCAATGACCAGAAAATGTGGATCAGGGATTGCAAACTTTATGGATCAGAAGCCAGCTTGGTCCAGAAAACTGTTCCCTTTTGTTGAGTCACAGGACTCATGTAATCCAAGTTTGGCTTCTGAGCCATTTTTCGCTCTATCATCAGAGAGCAATTGAGATGGCGGAGAAATGTCAGACTCCAGGGCTTCTGCAGGTGCAACACCAAATAGTTTGCCAAAGGACAAGGCACTGTTTGTGCCAACTCCACCAAAACGAGTGAAAAAAAAAGAAACATCCACAAGTTTACTGAAGGAGGCTGTCACCGCTTTCAATAAGTTTGCATCAAAAGATCCCTTAAATGGCATGGTTGAATTCTTAAAGGAAGAGAATGAAAGAAACAGGCAACATGAGACAAGAATGATGGAGATGCAGATGCAAATTTATCAAACAATGATGGCCATGTTCAGAAACCAGGAGCAAGGGCAAATGGCTCCACAACAGCAAGTAACATTTGCTTCTCCAAGACAACCACAAGGCTACGAAAATCCATACATGTTTGGTCACGATCAATCAAGAAGTTTTGAGAACAATTATTCAAGAAATGATTCTACCTGGGCGTCATATCTGAACAGAGAAGACACAATGTGATCCATACATTGCCGTGACAATTTGCATTGAACAACATGTCAAGACTTACAGGGGTAAAGTTGCTTGTAAGGTACATATTTTCATGAACAGAAATTATTTACTGGATGATTAAAGAAGTTTTGAAGACATTTACTATTTTACATGCTTTTATTGCACTGTTTTCATAAGAAAGTTTCTTACATTGTTATGAAAATATGATACCAACACTCCATAGATTCTGATTTTCATAGAAGTGACTAAACAAACAGTTCTTTGATTAAAATGCTGAATTTGTTGGTGTAACTTTTCAATAAAATACCACATAAAATATTGCTTACTGCACTGAACTTTGAAAATATTCAATTAAACGTCCATTTGAAGCTTCTCATTCCAAACTTTGTTCCTCAGGTGGTTTCTGACTTGCCTAGCCGTTTGTGAACTTCCAGGAAATGTTCTTCAACTGGTCATATGGAGCAGGTCTCTAACAACATCTCTTGGGCGACGTTTCTGTGTTTGTTCGTCAAAGGCTAAATCCCATGCCCTCACCCCTTTGTCTTCTAAATCAATGCACATGTTATGCAGGATGATACAAGCAAGGGACATGAGTTTCAGTGTTTCACTGCAGCATTCATTCTTCCTTAGTAGAATCCTCCAGCGACCTTTAAGCTGCCCAAATGCTCCCTCTACTACCACTTGTGCCCTGCTGAGACGATAGTTGAAGTACCGCTGCTCCTTGGTTAGAATGGCATTTCCATATGGCTTCATTAACCATGGTAGGAAAGGGAAGGCAGAATCGCCAAGAAGAACTGGGTAAAGTCCAGTTTCCGAATCCTTAATACAGTAAGCAGGAAGATAATTTTCATTTGAAATCGTATTGTATAGGTCTGCTGACTGGAAAATTATGGCATCATGGCTGTTGCCAGGATAACCACTACTTGCCCACATAAACCTGTTTTTTGCATAAACAATGGCAATTATAACTATTGAATAAAAATTCTTGAAGTTATGGTACTCCTTGGCACTCTCTAATCCACCTTTGGGGCATTTCATTGGGAGATGGCATCCACCAACTGCCCCAAAAGAATAAGGAAATTGCCATAATTCATCAAATGTTGCCATGTTTTCTTTGATCACTTGTAATGTTTTTGGCATATTTTTCTCAACAAAGGATTTCCACAATCGATTAACCATTGCACTGCACACTTCTTGCACAATTACAGATACAGTTGATGTCCCCAGACCCACAAGCTCACCAATCGTGTGGAGGTAGTCCCCTCTAGCTAGCCTGTAAAGGCAAACTGCCAATTTTGTCATTGGATGTACTGGGTCTTCACAGATAGTTTTATTGCCTTGGAAATGTGTCTTGGTTGTAAAAATTCTGAGTATGCTATGTTTGGCATAGAAATACATTCTGAAGACCAGCTGCTTGGAAAGGCTCGACTTGTGGGTGTTTTAGGAGCTACTGGTGGAGCAGTGCAACATTACTTTTCTTCTAGCTGCAAGGGAATTTTAAAGGCTGGCACAGTTGGCAAATTATGCAGAAGTTGCTTTGATTTTGATGCTGTTTTACAGTGTAGATTATACAGAGCTAGGAGTACAAGGGAAAATGTGAAAGACCAAACAAGGGTAAATATCCGATACATGAACAGAACCAATGTACAAAATTTTTTAGAGGAAGGGCAGAGTAAACGTAGAAATGCCGAGAGAAGGGAGAAGTATGCAAAGAGAAAATTAAATGCAGAAAAGGAGCTAAAACCCATTGCCGAAGATGCAGGGGCGTCGTGGCACCTGTTGAATAGGGGGGGCCAAGCTCGAAGATTTTCCGAAAAAATTCAAAATTTTAACAATGCTTTTTCTTGTTTCATGAGATACTAGATATGTTTTTCATATGACCCATACGATAGCTTAAGACATTTAAGATCGACAATCCATCAAAGTATAATAAATTTTGATTCATCTAATGTTAAGGAACAGAACGATTGCAGTACACCTACGTAAGCCCAAAATGTCTTGCGATTAAATGTTTTGCTTTTACAGAATAAGAAGTTTTCTCAACAGTGGCGATGTTGCGAATTCGTCAATAACTGTCTCATAATCAACAGATTGCAACTGTTCACGCTCAACGCTAATGAGCATCAATGCACTCAAACGAGGCTGACACATAGATGATCGCAACCTGTTCTTAACTATTTTCAGCTTCGAGAATGAACGCTCGCATTTCGTTGATCCAATCGGTAAAGTTACCAGTATTTTGTAGAGAACGTAAAGATTTGGATATGCTGTTTGCAAGTTATATTTTGATATAAGCTGCAACACAGTAACAAAACTTTCTCTGTTGAGATCTGCATTTTCTAGGCAGGGGTCTTCAATTTGGGTCTTGCTTGCCGCTTCTTTGATCTTTCGGTAGCTCTCTATGAAAGATTGGTATTCCGCTCTTAGTTTCCATTCATCCAAGTTGTAGTTCTTGGCAACGCTGCTGAAACAATTTAAAGGCAAATCTATATTTCTCATGTCTGCAAATCTTTCCGGGTCAAGCAATCCAAAATCAGCCAAAATTTCTTTATGTGACGTAAAGCGCCTTCTTATTGATGATACTGCTGTGTCAATTGCAAAAATGAAAGTTTCTCGTCGGTATCGACTGTGAGTGTTTTCCTCTACTTCATCGCTGCAAACTTCACCGGGCATCTTCTTCTTCTTTCTAAGCCTTCTCTCTTCAAAATCACGATTTTCTAATTCATGAGCTTCACAAAATTCTTTCGCTTCCTTGAAGACACTTTCAAATTCGCTGCGTAGTGTGACAAGCTGTGATTGCACTGTTTCAACTAGTCTTATTGCTGTTAGAACGTCAATCTTTTCAGACTGTAGATACAAAGATGCAGGATCAGTGATCGTGAATATCTTGTGAAAAAGATGAGTCGTTATGACCATTTCGAAGCAAGATATCTTTTGCAATAGGCCTTCTGCATCGGTAACTGTTTCCTTGCTATGTTCGGGTGCTAAGCAATGCTCCAATGCATCTCTAAAGCAATCATAAAGCTTGCCAGATTGGGCAAAGAAGACCGTGTCCAGGGCTTTCTGATGTGACCACCATCGTGTTGTTGAAACTCTCTGAGGTCTATGCAACTGTCCCAGGTTAGCTTCTTTCTGGATATCTTGTAGAATGTCACTACGCTTTCTTGATGTCGAAAAGAAAGTATACAGCTTCTCCAGTGTACCAAAGAGCACTTTTGCAGGTAAAGAAGATCCACATGCCTCCATGATGACAAGGTTTAGCACATGGTCAAATGTCCAGATGAACAAACATTGAGGGCTCTCTTTCTGGATTCTTGTCTTCACACCATTGTATTTCCCTCGCATTACTGATGCACCATCATAAGATTGCCCCACTGCGTCAGCTAGGTTGATCGAACTCTTTTTAAAAATGTTCTTCAGAGTCTTGACTAATCCCTTCGCCGAAGATTCTTTCACACGTTCAATACAAAGCAATCTCTCTACGATGTCGCATTTTTCATTTACGTATCGTATAATGACTGAAAGCTGATCTTCGTGAGCACTATCTGTTGTACAGTCCATTGCGATACTGTAGTTTCCAGCGTTCTTTATTTCATTTACGATGGCTTGTTGAATGTGAGACCCTATGATTCCTATGAGCTTATTTTGAGACTCAGCGCTGAGGAACGACACAGCATTACCTCTACCACTTTTGGCTTTCTTTTTCCCTTTTGATTTCACACCAGTTGTGGCTTTTCTCTTTCGTTTTTCAGCCTGGGCACTTTTTATGTGAACAGCCAAAGTCTCGTCATATTTCGATATCAACTCTGCTAGAGCCAGAAAGTTGCCTTTGTTTCCCTCATCCTCAGCGATATCCTCACGATGACCCCTGAAAGGTAAACCTTGCTTTGCTAAGCAAACGGTGATCTCAATTAGTCGCTTCATCACTGCTCTGTTCTTCTCAACTCTCTTTTTCCTCTCAGATTCTATTTTCTTAGCTTGATTCGAAAGTTGCTGACTGATGCATGTCTGTGCACAAAAGTTGATAAAATCAACGGTGGAATCAATGTGACATTGGGATTTCTCATGTTTCCCAAACTTTTCGTGGGCATCTTTCCAGTTTGATAACCCAGTGCGTGTGAAAGCCTTCTCTTTGTTTCCTTTACCAAAAAACATGCAAAAGTGGCAGAACACAGTATCTTTGCTGGGAGAATAAGAAATCCAGTTTCGATGTACGGTTTCTTTGCCAACTTTTGCATGGTACCAACTGTCGTTGAAAGAGCGAAAATGTGAACCGTGCTTGGACTTTGGGAATGCTTTTTGTGGCATATCTTCTGACTTTGGCTGATTTGCACCATTGAGGATCAATCTTTTCTGCAAAGTTTCGTCCATATTGTCTAGATCAAACACTCCTGGGTCGGTCATAACATTAAGATGCTCCTGCTGTTCAGAATGGAATTCAGGACAACCTTGCTTCTCATCATCCTCAAGTTTTTCCTCAAGTAATGGACTTATGCCAGTGTTTCCACTTTCTTTGTTATCAGTAGAAGGGTGAGTGATGCTTATATCTGTAAGTTTCCTGGCTTCATGACTTTCGTTTTGGGTTGATAGTGCACATTCAACTTTCGAAGGTTCCACTCTGTCTGCTCCGTCCACTGACACTGATGTTGCCTCTGAAGGCAAATCATTTATGGACTCAAAACTGGCAGAAGATACATCTGATTGCAATTTATCGCAAGTTTGCCTGGCCTCATCAGCAGCTTTGAGTTTCGAAGACGATGAAGAACGTGCTGCCTGCGGAAAAAGTAACGAAAGTTGTTAAAAATTTCACCATCGTAAGCTTGATTAGCCGAGCTACAAATTCCCCTTGTTATAGACCTTTCTTAAATTTCAAGGTCCTTTCTAACACAAGAGAAACTCGCAAAAAACTCTAAGTATCAAATGCTGGTTTAAGAAACTTTCGATGCCGGGTAAAAGCCTAAAAGGCTTAATTTCTTTGCGAAAAAGAAATTCAAGTAGCGTCATCAATCGTTTAGCAAACTGTACAAGGATATAAAACTTTCTGCTACGATTGTTACCTTTGTGTTGATTAAATTTGAACCTACCTGGAATGGATTCTCTGGTGCACCAGCGTCCTCAAATGGTATATGCTGATGCTTTTTAGCTCGCTCTGGATGATGTACGTTATTATGATGTCTTCGGTAGTCGCTATCGTATGTTCTGTGACACACCAAGCACTCCAATCTCCGACGCTTAGGCTTTGGTGGCATTATGACTTTTTAGTGATTCGTTTCGTACGTGAACTTAAAACTTGACAGAAACAGCGTGATTTCAAAATGAGTTCAGCTCGTTTCTCGACCAGTCCTTTCATTCGATGTGACAAACCGGTTAAAACCAGTTTGATAGAATAGAAACCTCTGGAACTGAAATTTGCTTTGCAATGGATTCATTTTTTCTCCATCCTTCAGTTTCACTGAGTGGGAAGCCCTTCGTTCATTGTTCTTTGCTGACGTACTAGGTAGGTAATTTCGTAGTGCGTAGGATGAAATGGTTTGGTTGAAATCCGAGAAGAATTAACCATAGTTTACACTGAACTGCTTCTGCATAACTCAAGTGACGTTCAATAAAGAAAATTCTTTGATCGGATCTCGTCTGATCTCTGTATCTAAGGTACAGATTATTGTCCTTTTTGAGGTTTATGTCCGAATTTTTCACTTCAAAACGTTTCCTCCCCTCTACCTTTACCAACAGCGAAAATCCGAAAATTTTCCGAAAAAGCATTAAAATTTCCGAAAATCCGACGATTTCAAAAATAGGGGGGGCCATGGCCCCCCCTGCCCCCCGGCCACGACGCCCCTGCGAAGATGATCACAAAGATCTGTCCAAAATGTTTCATGATATTGAAAAAGATAGAGTAGCTTTCACAGACAAGCCTGACATTGCCTTCTTTTGGTCTATGCAGAAAGAAATGTTGAAGGAGAAATCACGAAAGTGGCATCCAAGGTTTGTTTTTTGTTCACCATTCCCTTACAGATAGAGCCACATAGTGGGATGGAGGTGCCCAGGCTTTTGGTAAAGCATAAACCCAAAAATACTACCATTCTACCCTAATTACAAAGGACTTGTGACAATGGCTGCTTGATATTTTTGATGGTGTAAGGTCAGATTTATTTTTGAATCATGTCAGACAACTTTCCTCAGTTGAATTCCAAACATATTAACAAAAATTCCTGCACTAAAAAGTTGAGTTTGCAACTAGCTTTTGCAAGCTCAACAGAAACAGAAGCATAACTTTGGGCCAGTTTGCATGTATGATTGGTGCTTGTTACAACAATCACCAACTCTCCAAACATGCTATGAATAAAGCTTGATTGAGTTTGCATTCAGTTTGATAATATGATCTATTGAAGACACAACAAGAACAAATTTTTGCTCCTAGGAATTCAAGCATCATTTGTTGAACAAGCATTGAGTTGATTTCACTGTTTTCAGTATGACAACAATCTGCAGACCTGTAGGAGTTCCATTCACAGGGCTAAATGGAGCAAAAGGTGTCAATAGGCGATTATGGAGCATATGGCGTTGACGGCATGCCCTTAAATGGGATCAGTCATGGTTCTATTACTCTACAACAGAACTCAACAAATTACCGGAAAAGCCTCCTATCGACACATTCTCCGTAACAATTTAATGGTTTGAAAGTGAATGAACCAAATGTTCACTTGTGGACTTGGTGTTTTTGACATTCAGAATCCTACAAAAAATTAACGAAAAATATTTTCAAGAAACCAGCTGTTAGTGACAATATTCCTGGTTTTCCTGGTCACTAGGGCCCAGCTCCTGAGTTCGGGTAATTGAAAACAAAGAGCTAAGGTGGCAGACTAAGAACAGGACACACACCATTCCCAGCCATTTTGGAACGCTAAATCGGACTCAGACTCTTAGATTTAGAATTGTATGTCTTAAGAATAAAGACTTACTCAGTGGAAAACTAGTTTGCAAAATAGTCCGCACTGAATGAAATTTTCAAATGTTGTTTCATTTGTATCATTGAATTGAAATATTCATTAACAGTCTAAATAAGTGTGAATATTTTATGTATATTTATGTGAAAAAGACACAAGTGATGGTCGTCTTGCTGATTAGGACTTTGTAATTATCCTGCAGACCCATTTCAACGTTCATTGATGTAAAAATTTGGGCACAATGGACTATGCTGTGATGCTACTAATGGGACAACTGGTAAGTCTCCTACGCAAATAAAAAATCCATTTTCTCTTCATAAATGGTACTCTTTTTTGAGGGAAGGGGGGATTTGTAGTTGCATTTATAAACCTTCAGGAGGCGTAGCTGGCATTTGTGTTCAGTAGATATGGAGCAGACGGTTGAATCACATGTTGAAACCACAAAGTACATAGGAAAAAAACTTTATGAAAAAATCAGATATTCTGGTTTTGCAAATGAAACAAATATTTATTACACAAAGCAGGTAAAGCAATCATACTTGTTGATAAAATGAAAATACAAGGGGAGAGAATTAATCCTGTTGTACCAGGTGAATAAAACACACCTACTGGTTGAAACGTCATACTGAAAAACTATGCAACTATAAATCAAAATATACAAACTCAAGCGTATGACTGCGCTATAACTTGAATTTGAGCATTATTCATAATTTGCAATACATGAATTTGCAATTAAGATAAATTTTGCCAATCCGTTGCGTATTTTACCAAGTATGAACCTACAAACAGTGAACATATGTCCTTGATTCACCTGTTTTGACATTCTTAGCAAGTGCAGGTCATGAATTTGATTTGAACTTCTCGGTCTAATCATTATGCAACTTCTTCTCCCTTAGGTTATGATTTCAAGCTTACTTCACTGTTGATTGTTGATGAATTTGGAGAAGGTTGTCCATTTGCATGGTGTTTGTCGAACAGAGAAGACATCAGAGTCATGACAACATTTTGTAGGCTTGTCAAGGCCAGTTGCGGATCAATATCTCCTGTATGGTTAATGACTGATATTGCAACGCAATTCTACGACGCTTTTACCACGGTATTCGAATGTTTGCCAAAGCAACTCTATTGTACCTGGCATGTAGACAGAGCATGGCAACAACAACTCAGAAGCAAGATTGGAGACAAAGAGATTGAAGCACAAAAATATCTTGGGCTCAGAATCGTTCTTGAGCAAACAGATGAAGACCTGTTTAAGAAATATCTAGAAATGCCTCGCAAGCGTCTTCACAGCTCTCCTGCAACACGAGCATTTGCAGAATATGGGTACCACATATAACACGATGGGGGTACTTTGCTCGTGTTGGTCTTAGAATCAATACGAACATGTTCTGCGTCTTCACAGCTCTCCTGCAACACGAGCATTTGCAGAATATTTTGACAAGCAATGGGTACCACATATAACACGATGGGGGTACTTTGCTCGTGTTGGTCTTGGAATCAATACGAACATGTTCTGCAAAGCGTTCCATCAAGTATTTAAATACAAATACCTCAAAGGGAAGCAAAATTGGCGCGTTGACAAGTGCCACATCAGCCTGAGTAAGTATGTCAAGGATAAGCCGTTCGAACGAATGATCAAGAAGACGAAAGGCAAGATGACCCAAGGGATAAGGATGATTCGGGCACGCCATCAAAGCAGCCTGTACCTAGACGTAAATGCAGTATCACCAGATGCTGGCAGAGGCGATACATGGCAAGTGAAATCTGATACAGGTACAAATACCTACCAAGTGTCATACTTGAAACAGATATGCAACAAAGATCAGTGTGCTCTTGATTGTCCCGATTGCAGAGTCTGCATCCATAGCTACGGTTGCACATGTACGGACTATCAACTGTACTTCACGATCTGCAAGCACATTCACTTGGTGCATCGACACAGGCTGCTTAAAAAGGAAATAATTGCATATATCGTCGATGAAAGTTTAACGCCCCAAGTTGATGAAATGCAAACCGATGAAACAAACTAGCTGTTCAATATGGTGACGAATGAAAAATGCAACCATCTGGCATCACTGAAGCAAGATGGTGAGGCACTCTTCCATGCCCTTATTGGCAGCATACAAGAAATTGATGAAAGACATATAAATGCACTACAGGATGTCATTAAGTCAGGAAAAGCGATCAAAAGCACTTTTGAAACAATGAAACAGATACGCAAGGTCACAAAGATGGAGCCAGTTTTCAAAGAAACTAACAAAAACATGGATACCCAAAGACGGTTTTTTTCCATGACAAAAAGGAGAAAAATAGGAAACATACGACACGCAAAGCCAACTGATAATGGCAGGGAAGACTTTGTTAACAGCATAGATGTAGAAGAGAAGAAACATTGCATCAAGGAATATAATAGCGGATCGACAAAAGGTATGTATAGCGATATCATCGTAAATCTACCTCTAATTGTTCTTTCACTTTTAGTTCCAATCTGAAAGACAAGAGGTGATGAAAGACGAACCTTTAATCACTATAGGTTCTTATTATGTACATGTATCTGTTCAGAGTATGTACATAACTGTCAAGTCTATGAAAAGGTGAAGCGAAGATAAAGTTGCGTTTTTCAGCGCAAGGCACTGGGGTTGTAGAAACAGAGCAGACCGAATCAAGTCCGTGACCCCTTGTCATGATGCTCAAGTGGTGGGGCCCTGCCGGGTATCGAGCCCACTCTGTCTGTTCTGGGTGTAGAGTCCAGGGATTACAACACCACTGCACCACATCAACTTCAAAACCAGTCAGCCTAAGAAGAGCCTGAAGAATCCTGAAATTTTACCACTTACTTAATTTTACTAATTTTACTAGTTACTGATCAAATTTTACCCCTGCTTTTTATGACTTTTGAAGGGATTTAGTGTAAAAAATGTAATGCCTGCTTAAATGTAAAGACTTAAATGGCTTAAATGTAAAGGGTGGAACATTGTGTGGGGGTACATACTTCTTGGAGGTAACCTGAAAAGATGCTAAGATAGTATTCAAGATGTTTGTTTATTTATTCCAAAGCTCTGTAGTGCAAACTTCGTATCATCATTGGCTAGTAAGGATCTGTTTTGATCATGGATGTCTTTGGAGTTCATTTAACATTTAATATCATGTTCATTTCCATATGGTTTTAATCCAAATTCAGACGGAAATTCACATCCAGACTCATTCCAGATAAAAGAATTGAGATTTGCATTTCATATCAGTGAGGGACAGGCTTGAAGGAGATTTGATTTCATAATTGATAATTTCAGACAAAAATTTTCTGTTGCAGTGAAATGATTTTAAAATTTTCTGTATCTGTCCCCTAAATGTATTTCAAATCTTCCTGTAAATGTATTTTGTGTCAGAAAAAGAGGTATAAAAATCAATCTGAATAAAAATATTCTCTTATTCATCATCCTTTTGTCATGCTTGCCAAGAACTTCATTACTGCTAATTTCGGCGTGCAGAGAATATGTCGTTGTGTTGGCACTGCATCACAATCAAAGTCAATCTTTGCAGCTCCACTTTGCATAAATCATCACAGCAGAGCTTTAGTTCCGTGCTGTTCCGTCTCTGTCAGTGCTTGTTTGGTTATTCTTTCATGCAAACTCAAGTCGAAGTATCGAAAGGTGAAGCAAAGAGCAAGCCGATGGCGTTTAATTGCAAGCTTAGAAATTCTCGAGTCTATTCCAGAAGGACCAGGTACTTTCTCCAAAAGAAAACTCTACAACGATGAGGAGACAGGAAAAGCTACGCCGCCGTGAAAATCGTTCTGTTTATGTTAGGCCAGCTCATCAAGGTTGAAGTTAAAGTGACTTATCCACAGCGTGGTAGGTTTGGTGTTAAATCATATTTGTTTTAGTTTTGGATCAAATTTAAGTTTTACAAACAAGCTTGTCAACTTCGTTTTTCATCTACATTTGCATTCTAAGACGCTGTTGCGAAATCTTGGCAGTGGTTTCTTAACTGATTTGGGCATCACTCATTTCACAGACATCTGAGATTATATTTGCAGACAATTATTTTATTTCTCAATCGTATGCAAGTATGTTCGATTCGAAAATATTCGAGTAGGAGTATGTCCTTCAATGAAAGAAATCGTTTTCATTCCATTCATTTTACCTGACACTGCATAGGAAATCGATCGCACAAAATCAATGGGATAAGCACAATACGTCACGAGTGGATTGCGAGGTCTGGGAAGCAGCGTCCTGACCGCGTTTGTGTGGCGCCACATTCTTTGGCTGACCTGGGTAATTTGAAGCGCTAATTTGCAGCTTTAGAGGCTGCAAATAAAAATTCTTCTTACGCCATCGTGTAAAGCAATGTCTGAAGTCTTAAAAACTTGAATAAAAGTTTTCGCTTCCTATGCCCTTTGAACATAATCAAATCTACAGCCATGTAACAACTATCCATTCCCTTTGCTCAGGAAATGTGTTGGTGTCAAACGTCAGATCATTGGTGACTGGTTTTGTGGTTGCACTGAGGACCAGTAAGGAAAACCTTCAAGGCACCAATCAAAAGCAAAGTTGCTCCAGCCCAGGTTCTCAACAAGTCCTAGTAGTTGTGGATGACAAATGTAACTAACTATTAAGGGGTTATCAACCAACAGTTTTCATCACTGTTGATTGAAGTGAGCCACAACGGATGAACAACCCCCTTCTTCCCCTACACCAAGTTTACTGAATAAACCATTTTGCAATATCTGTCACAATAAACTACTTCTTGATGGAATTCACAAAGCTGAAACCATTGTGATGAAAAACGTTTGTTGATGATCCAGGACAAAATCTTCCCCTATCTCGTAGGTATGTAATCATTTGTAAAATGTGTTTTCACCTCATTATGCAACCCAATTTACAACATATGACAATAACACCAAGGTGACAGGTTTGCAACCCGGACCATCGGTTGATTGATGATTCAATGCAATTTTGTGAGTAAAATGATTTGAGAAATATCTGTTTATAACTAGAGTTCTGACTAGATGTAAGAAATCCATGTCTGATCAAATAGAATGACATGCTATCGTACTGTTTGGCTGGGAGTTTAGGAGCAATCTCAAAGGGACTTAAACACTATGCTTCAACAGTATTCTATGTACATAGATGGAAACTTGGATGGCAGACAATGGGTGACCTATGGTGTGCCCTCGCATTGGGAGTGAACAGTCTCACTTTGGCTCTATTGTTAAGTGAACTTATTGTTTTCTAAGCCAATCAGAGGTCGGAGCATTCTCAGGATTTAACGCCATGTGTCAAGTGTGGCGTCCGCCATTATGAATTTTGCCCCCAAAACCCCATTTCCCGGGCTGTGATTCATGGGGATTTTTTTTGGTAACTACTGATACCTTTGTGCATCAACTCACAAAATTTCAGCTTTATGCTATTTCGTTCCGGGTAAAACCTTAAAACGACTGGACTATTGGTGGTGAGCTGTCCATAGACAGGACTATTAAATATGGTGTACCGCAAGGGAGTCCTAGAAGTCCTAGAAGAAGTCGTAAATGCTGAACTTGGCTGTATATTCGATTGGTTAGTTGCAAACAAGTTAAGTTTAAATATGAACAAATCAAATTCCATGATAATTAAGCCAAGACAGAAGAAATTACCTAAAAAGATCCAACTAAATGTAAATGGTGAACACCTAAATGAATCAAACTATGCAAAATATCTTGGGGTTCTAATTGACAATAATCTGACTTGGAAACAACATATCCAACATGTTAACACTAAAGTTGCAAAAAGTATCGAAATCTTAGCTAAAATGAGACACTTTGTACCAAATGACATATTACGAAACATTTATAATGCCTTCATTTCCCCACACATTAATTATGGTATTATTAACTGGGGAGGAGCGTATCAAAACTCACCAGATCCTCTCAACAAGAAACTAAAAAAGCAGCTAGAATAATTTTATTCAAAAAACAAGATGAACACAGCAAACCACTGTTCAAGACACTAAAGTTGTTAAGCTTGCATGACACTTATAAGCTACAATGCCTGCCAAAAGTCTTGGAACACCTCTGCAAATTTTGCCTTGTTTTGCGATTTCCCCCTCTCCCCCTCAGAACAATGTTGTGTTGTGGTCAAAAAATCGGCATGATAGGACGATCCGCGACTCTGCTGGAATGCTGGGACAATAACCTTCGAAATCAACATTGTTTCGGGGGCGAGGGGGTATTTGAACCTGATGGCTATGGTTAGAAATGCGGATTATGAAGAAATGGCCCAAGTGTTCCAAGGACTTTTGGCCGGCAGTCTGAATTTTATTTTGAGAACGGTGATTTAGAAAAAGACAATGTGATGCATCCAAGGGTTTTTGATGGTGCTGATTTCATTGGTCATGACTAAAATTTCACATTCCACATTTGTGACGTCATAATTGACAATTTTCCGCATTTCCATTGATTTTAGTCTGATACTTCGCTTAGAATCATTCAAATAATCAATCTATCCAGCTTGCTGCACTTAGATAGGATATGAATAATAGATTATTAGTTTATGTATCTATCTGTTGAAGAAAACCCCAAAGTTACATCTTTTCTTGGCCTTATAATGGGTGGATTTATCAAACATGAAAACGAGGCTACAACTTATCTTGATGCCCTTTGGTGATCCTGAGTCACTTTCACGGACTTCTCTACTTGCACTATTGGTTACAGGCATGATGAAATATTCTAGTACAGTTAAGAATTGTTAGTGACATTTTTTGCAATGAAATCATTCAAAATTGTTGACAGACACTGGGACAGACACAGATCATAATAATCTAAATGTGACCCTGTTAAACATGGTGAGACAAGCCTTCGGTGCGTCCCTTCGACGTTGACCTTGAGGAATATCTGCAAGGTGATTATTCTTATGACCTTTGTTTGCAATTTCCACGTAACGTTGTCAACGAAAGGCAATTTACATGCTCAACTGATCATTTCTAATGCCTTTCAATTTAAGCACGTAAAAGACTGCAAGTAGACAATAGGAGACGCAACGTTACCAAGTCAAAACAATGACTATAGAATTTACGAAGTGCTTGGACTCAAAAATGCTTGAAATCGACAGGTTACAGCCACAGTACACGATTTTGAAATCGTTTAAACATCCCACAACATTTGGCAAAGTGGTCCTAACTTACGTGAGAGGTGTACCATGACTGAAGTGTACCAATTCATGTACATTCGAGTTGATTGGACAAAGTAACATGGAGAAAACTGAGAAAGCCTACGGTTAACGATTTTTTCAAAATATGAATTTAGACCATATCCAATTTCTTTCTGTATTTATCGTTAACCGTTGGCATTGCCGGCGATCCTCCCTCGATCGCGAAAGAACCAGTATAAGTTTTGGTGAATTCTGAAACTATCGATAATGTACAGCGACTGGGCACATAATATTTTATGTTACTTTGTGAATTATAGAGAAAATGGGAATTACTTTTCGTTAACTGATAATTGTAAAGTGTGATTCCATTTGTGAGACGGGAGCTGTCTGTCCTCTGCGGAGCAGTCAGTACAGAACATATGGTACAGAAGGAGCCAGGAGCCAGGCATGGCATGGCATGCGAACTTTTGTCACTAATAAAAGTGTTCATACTTTCTGCGCTTAAGGTTTCTTGAACACACAATGTGTAACATTGTAAAAGTTGCTTGAAACACATTTATTTGCTAGCTCTGCGACAAGTTTCTGCCATTTTTCGTTGTGTCGTTGTGAAGTCCGTTCTGCGGCACTGCTTACAAGTCACTTAAAGTAGATTTGATTGCCAATTATGACGTCATCAACCAAAATACCGCTTTTTTGTGGTCACAAATGAAATCAGAATCATCGAAAACCCTAGGATGCATGGAGGTCATGTTCCTGTACGACGCCGTTATTGAAATAAAATTCAGACAATGCCTGCCAAAAGTCTTGGAACACCTCTGCAAATTTTGCCTTGTTTTGCGATTTCCCCCTCTCCCCCTCAGAACAATGTTGTGTTGTGGTCAAAAAATCGGCATGATAGGACGATCCGCGACTCTGCTGGAATGCTGGGACAATAACCTTCGAAATCAACATTGTTTCGGGGGCGAGGGGGTATTTGAACCTGATCGCTATGGTTAGAAATGCGGATTATGAAGAAATGGCCTAAGTGTTCCAAGGACTTTTGGCAGGCATTGTAGAATCTGCAAAATTCATGTATGATATCTCCAGAGGAAACTGTGAAACGTTTTTCAGCGACCTTTTCCAATTAACTAGTAAAAAACACAAGATTAAGACCAGACAAGCAACTTCTGGAAAATTTTCCCTACCACCAGGTAAAACAAATTACAAAAGTAAGCACATAACAAATTTTGGTGTAAAAATATGGAATGATATTCCAAAAAATATTAGGACTTCTACAAAAAAGATTTTCGGAAATCAGTAAAAGAATCTTTTACTCCAGACTTACTAATAATTGAGTACCCATTGGTTTAAAAACTTTCTATTGTTCTTTCTTTATTATCTCTCCTTTCGCTCTCCATCCTCCTTTTGCCTATTTTTTATGCGTAGTTATAAATTTTGAATTGTAACCAAACAGTATTTTAAATAGTATAATCAATTTTCTAGTATTCTCATTGATGTTATCATCCATAACCATGAAACTGAGGGCATATGGCTCGAAAGCTCCATCAGAGTTCTCTTCATATGTCCTCTTCAGCCTTATCGATTTTAGATGCATTACATAAATTAGATCTCACCCGATTATTACTATTTGTACGATTACTGCAAGTTCCTAAATACTAGGCAAGCCACTTTTCCTTATTTTAAGATAAATAGTCTTGGTTCGAGATTTTGCTTCTGAATGCTAGATTTTTCGACTAGCTAAGATTCCACCCGAGGCAGACATGAAGAATTTCTTGTTTCAAGAAAACATGTCTACTGTTTTCGAGAAGCATACTCGTAAGAAAAAAATGCTTGTTTCAAGATATGATGAGTATGTTTGTAAAATAACATATACTCAAACCACAACGACAAAAGATAGATTTCAGTTAGTTGCAAAAAAAATTGAAAGTAATAAATTTCAATGAGAGACAAGCAACTTAAAAATAAGAACTGCTAACAAGAAACTGTATCACCAATAAAGTAAGTAACCGCAGTACTGGGGAAATACAACTAAGAAACTAATTTTTTTGATAAAGGGCATCCTCAACCTCAACATATTTACTTTATTGTCAATTGTTCATTTATCATATTATATGGAAGCCTAAACATTTGAAGGGCTTCAAAAAATTTTGTCATGGAATGTTCACGATGGCAAAGTTACTGAACATGGAGATTTTTATGAGACCTTTATGAAACTCATAAGAAACTCTGAGTACTCAAAATTTTTGTTGGAGAGATGAGTTCAGTGCCAGCTTCAGCCAGGCTCATTGGGTCTGGTACCGTACCTTGTCCGCGCAAGCGTAGTAGCGTAGCAGGTTGAGGCTTACAAAATAGTTGTTGTTGTTGCTCTCAGCCTTGAATTTCTTGGAAAGAGCTTGGAGACTTGGAGAGAGGAATTGTCGACATGATAAGACAGCGGTTTTTCGAGAGTTTGAAATGGTGGTGTTTACTAATGGCAAGCAAGATGAGAGAGATTATCCCATGGTAAGGATCAAAGGCTACTTTGATTTGATACAAGCAATGATTTTAATCCTAAATTTCAACCAACCGTAAGGTAGGCCTATGCTTCTCTCTCTGGTTTTCACCAAACCAATCACGAAGCTGATCTTCAGTTGTTGCTGTTGCTCGTAGCTACGAAGGAGCATAAAAACTCAAGCTCTGATTGGTCAAAATAAATCGTTAGTTCGCATGCGCACCCAAGGTATGGCTGACGATTGGTTAGCTGGTATTGTTTTGCGACAAAAGGTCTTACAGCTCATCTCTCCAACAAATTTGGTAAATTTAACAAACTGTCAGCACTGACACATGATACTATAGTACATGTAGTATTTCTATAGTTTCCTACAAAATGTGATGTGTACTTGATGGTGGGAAAATGGAAGATCTTGCATCATTATGATGGCATCCAGCTAAGTCTCAGAGCTCTGGCCTAACTTTTTAGCCAAAGAATAATTTTTGTTGCCAGAAAGGGCAATGTCTTAGCTTTTGTGGCAGCTCCGAGTTTAATCTTGCTATCAAAACAGGGGCCTTGGGTGCAATTGCCCACCAAATATATGTAGTGCACTCACCCCTGGGGAGGTGTGCAGCACAACAAATACAGTCTAATAATTTCATTTTTCAATGCAAGAATATAATTCATACAGATAAAGAACAACCTCACTATAGGTTGGGTTTTGAAGGATCAGTTTTGACAATGATAATAATTGAATTAAAGCTCACAAAGCAGACACCTCCTTTAAGTAGGGACTCCATATCAAACCAAAGACATGCTGAGAAAATTCACAAAAGCAGGCAAGGCTGACGCCTTTGCTTCATAATGCAGAGGACTGAAATGATCACCTTAAGCCTGAATGCAGGACATTTTACTAATGTTGATCAAATGCACAATTCTTTTCATTTCATCTTTTACTTTATCCAACAACATGATACTTTCTGTAAAATGGACATCTTGCTAAAGTAGACACTATCATGAAAGCTCAAGGCCCGGGGGTGGGGTACATGACTTGCGAATGGACGGGGGTCTACCGCCCGGTTTTCAGAAAGCTACCCTCTTCTAATTACCGACAGCTGCCGTCATACCCACTTTTATGATGAATTTTGGCGGAAAACTACCCATTTTTGACAATTTTTGCCAATTTCTGGAAAACCCACCCATGTTTATGGAAAATCTGTCAAAAAAGGGACCCTTATTTAGAGAATTTTGGACCCAAAAACCCACCCATATGGGCGGCACATACCCGTACCCTCAGCATGTTATGTTACCCCCCCCCCCAGGGCTCAAGGGGTCTGCTTTAGAGAGAATGAACTGTATCATTCCTTCTTATGCAAAACCAAATCAATTGGAAAAGCAACCATGTCTGGTGGTGGGTCACTCAGAGTTACAGTCATGGAAGATCAATCCAAAAATCGTTTTGATGACCCAACAATAGATCAGAGTGGATACAGCTCTAATGCGACCAAGAAAATATTTGCTCACTCCATACTTTTAGACCTCTTAGCAAATGCAACAGTCCTGAAATGATGCAAACCTGAGATCAGGAGTGCCTTCAACCGAAAGATGTCATTATGAAATACAATTGGTAGGAAAACTCATGGCAATAATTTAACTATTTTGACCCAAATATATGAATTCTTATCCAAATAGTGGATTGACCTCCAATGTTGCCGTGTGGGCATGTACTGACTGAGTCCCCCACCCCCCACCCCAAGGCAAACATGTACAAAAAAGTCCCGCCTTTAAGGAACTATATCATAAGAAACTTGGACAGTTAATTTTTGGACAAACAACAAGAAAACAATAGAGTAATTAAGGAAGAGCAATAGCCAGAGCTCAAAAAGATGGTTTCTTAAAGGTGGGACTTTACTATGACAGTTTATTGTCTATGCAGTGGGTTTGCTCCAACAATGTGCTTATTGACAATGTCAGTTAAATCATACTTTAAAGGAACATACAGTGCATTGTCTGTTTCCTGCAAAAAATAGACATTGTAATCCAAAAGCTTGCTATGGAGGCACAGGTCCATAGACATAGCAACAAGAGGCTCTTCAACCCTATATGCCATCATATCTTTGCTAAAATATAGGGTTTCCAGAGGCAGAAATTCAAAAACGATGTGCTCATCTGCTACCCAAATTGCACCAAGCTTACCAAACAAGGGCAACTTATCCTGAAACCTTGCACCATATGCAATTACACATCCATTACCAGGTACAAATTTGGTACCATGCACAATGAGCCATTTTGCTTTAAAAACATGTTTAATGGATTGTGGATTGCAGAACAATTCAGCAGCAGCTACCTTGTTGTAAAATGTATCAAGGTCATCATTGGTGATCTTTTTTATTGGACCTAACTCTTTTTCATTTGCAAATAGGGGATGATTATTTCCATGTCCATTCTGATCAATCCTGATGCAATCCTCTAACTGACAATGTTCAGCAAGTGACAACGAGATATTCTTAAAATTTTGCTGTGGGGCTAAATCTTTAAAGTATCGGTGGCGTGCCTCAAATCGTAGACAAGAGTGTCACATCAATGGGCCAAGGTTCATGATTTGTTCTGGTATATGAACCATGTAATGCATTTTTGGGGTTATATTCACACCGGGAAACAGCTCTTTAAAATTTTTCAGATGGTTTTCAATAGCACCTTGCAGCTCTTGGACTCTTTGCTTGGAGATAACAGGACTAAAACATAACAGCACTATGAACATAAGCTCCACAATCAGTTTGTAATGTGGACACTCATGTGGAACAAGGCCACTTAAGACAAACGGGAGATGCTTCAGGTATATTCTAGCCTGTTCTGCAGTCTGTTTCATTTTGTACCTCTCATCCCCATTGAAAACTGTCTCTCGAATAGGAGGTGGTCGATTTCTTTCATCAATATACCCTAAATACAATCCAGCAAACACATTGTTTAGCTGCTTAAGAGCGCAGAAACCATCATTGAAAAATGTCTGAAGAATGTATCGAAGCTCATACTGGACCGCACCTTCCAGTAAGACATGCATGATATCTTGTGGCAGTTGTTTTACAATGTCAAAATTGGACAAATCGCTTAACAAGCTCCTTCCAGTTATCCCATACGTAGTTTGCAAATTTTGTTTTGCAGCTGCTGTTGGGGCATTTTCAATGTCACTGCAGTGAGGTCTATACTGCGTTAATGTTCTGGGTGTGAAAAGATTGCTTCGGAAATGTTCCTGCATTTTGTTAAAAGTGCATAGGCAATTTCGACACTTCTGGTTGGCCCAACCTAATTTCACCTTAAAACCTCCCCATTGGTGCTGACCCTCAGTATCACCAAGACAGGAAACTACAGCCCCAAACAACAATTTTGCTTCTCCATTTATGGAAAATGTGTGCCCATTTGCTAGCTTTTGCAAGTCATTGAACAAAGGCACTATAACGCTGTTTTGATCATACTTGGAAACAAGCTTAGCTCTTACAATTGCAACCAGACGAATTGCACACAGCTTTGATCTAAATTTGGGACTTAAATTCCCAAGAGTGTAATAATATAAGTCTACTTTGTTGGTTGATATATGACTTCCAAGAGGGTTGCATATTTCAACCTCATCATGATAAAGGATAACTTGCAGGGCATTTTTGTGTTGCTGGAAAATTGGGTTGTTTTTGAAACATTCCCCATCACAGATATCATATAAAATATCATCATCATGTTCTTGTGGATACGACATAACCATTTCAAGAATTCTTTGGTTAAACAGTAGCTGCTCTATACTGTCAAGTATTGGTATATAAATCATTGTTTCATCTTTAGCACACATCTGCCTTTTTGAGCCTTTGTTTCGATAGGCAATCCTCTGTCCAAGTTTGTATTCAATTGGGGCAATATAGTTCATATTTGAACTGATGTATCTTCTTTGAAGACTTGATGTCCCAAGATTTTCAAATGGATCCTCAAAATGTTCAAAAACTTCATTTATTTGAGCTTCCAGTATTTCTGAATCAGGAGTATTTCTGACAGCCTGAATAACACTTGACTGCAGACTATCTTTCACTTGTTCAACCAAAGTAGACGCACTTTGAACTATGCTATTAACTAGGGTTAGGGTTAGGGTTTTGCCACCTGAATTAGTGAAAAATAAAACTGCTATTAGCTTAGGATACTGGGTGAGTCAGAAAAAAGGCACAGCCTTGTAAAGGTATAAAAGTAAAGATATATATTTGTTTTCATCATGTCCAAAATCACTGATATATATATATCAAATAAAGGCTGCATTTCCATGATACCTGACTACTTTAGGTACAGGACTGGTTTCAGTAATCCACTATGAAAAGATTATATGTTTACAATGTATTCATATGGTACTGGGTTATTTTTGGTTTCTTATTTCTTGAAAGCCCCTAAAACATAGCACAGTCTGGACCCCCCATTCCCCCTGCCGTCACCACTTGCCAATGTGACATTGGAGCATGAAAATTTGAGGCTTCCACATTGAAAAGTGTGGAAAATGCTTGAGTGATGAATCTCTTCAAATCATCTCAAATCATTTGCAGAGCTGACGTTGTGTTGCTAAACAATGGCCTATTGCTTTTCACAAAAACTTTGTGGCTGCAACTGTGGTAACAAATGACGGGCACCCATCTTTTGTTCTATTTTTAGACTAGATGCTTGAATCATTTATCTTGTGTGTAGCAGAGAAAGGCAAACTTGCTACTCTTGAGCTAATTTACCCCAACCCAGCAAGATAAACGTCTACCCATCATTCTCCCCAGTCCTGCTGTCAAGGTTTAGTTTACATCACATCATACCTTTGAAACTTTGGAATTCGACTGAACTTTCATCACAAACTGTGCTCCACATCGCTCCAGGTCGATCGCATCATCATTTTGCAAGACATCTTCCTGGAAGAAAATTATGAGACCATGATTACTTTAGGGGCAGAAACTTTGGCGGGCAGAAAGTTTCGCGAGAAGAAAAAATCGCGAAATTAAGGGCATAAACTTTCGTGAATGACGTTTTTTCCCGCATATTTTGCGAAAAAAACTTTCGCGCCTGAAGAAAAGTGAGGGGGAAAACATAATTTTCTATCCATTTTCAGTACTACTCACAGTCATGGTGACAATAGACAATTGCGCTAAAGATGGCGGTGAGGAATTTTTTACCGAGATGCACTGCGTTCTGTAATCGAATTCCTATAGAATCAGTACGGCGGGCCATATTGGACAAAAAGTAGGTCAAGATTTCAAGGTTGGGTCAAGAATTTGCGATCACTAGTCAAGAATTTGCGATCACTAGTCAAGAATTTGCGATCACTAGTCAAGAATTGCGATTACTAGTCAAGAATTTGCGATTACTAGTCAAGGATTTGCGATCACTAGTCAAGAATTTGCGATCACTAGTCAAGAATTTGCGATTACTAGTCAAGAATTGCGATAACTAGTCAAGGATTGCTATCATCAGTTTAACAATTGCAGTCACTAAATAGGATCAAGTATGAAGGAAAACATAGTCAGGTATCTTTCACCATTGAAAGACCGCGCCCTTGATGTGGCACGTGACCTCTGTCTGGTCCGTATTTTACTCTGGTCATGTCATGAGATCATCGATTTTGATCATGATTGATGTCGTGAACATTTCAAAATGGCGAAAGCTACACTGATTGTGGTTCTATTGATAGTAGATTCAGTCAGCTGTGAAGAACTGGAGGAATTCCTAAGTTCAATAGGATCTTTCCTTGAAGATTTGCAAAGAAATTACGAAATTTGTGATATAAATGGGATGGAATACAATGTCAGAAAGCTAGAGCAATACATTGAAATTTTTGCAGCTGTCTCGAGTGTGTTATTGACCTTGGAGGAAACGCCTGGATTGATACAAATCGTGAATAGTTTTGCAAACAGTCTTCGGCAATGCAAGAATGACATATGTAAAAAACTTTCAGAACATTCGAAGGGGAAAGAGTTGCAATTGTTGGTATGCGAAACAGAAAGAACAGGTGGGAGACCTAGATTTGTTGTCACGAGGGAGCAAATTTGTGTTTTGAGAGAGACAGGAATGACATGGAGTGACATTTCCAAATGTCTATGTATTTCTACGAAGACGTTATACAGGCGCCGACAAGAATATGATATTCCCAATACCTACGCAGATATGAGTGATTCTGAACTTGATAGCGTTTTATCAGATGTGCTGGCACTGACCCCCAATGCTGGTGAAACGTATGTAATGGGTAGCCTCAGATCAAGGGGCATCATAGTTCAAAGAAGGAGACTTCGAGATAGGTTGAAGGTGTTAGACCCAGTAGGTAGAGCCATTAGAAAGCACAAATCGATAATACGCCGTGTTTACAATGTTTTGGGAGCCAATCATCTGTGGCATATTGATTCCAATCACAAGTTGATTGGCCATAGGTTTGTCATACATGGGTGTGTTGATGGCTTCAGCAGAACAGTCATCTATTTAAAATGTGCAAATAATAACTTGGCAGCAACGGCACTAGAATATTTTGTAGAAGGTGTTGCAAATTTTGGCCTTCCCATGAGAGTACGAGGGGATAGAGGTGTTGAAAATGTAGATATTGCTCGCTACATGATCCGCAACAGAGGTCTTAATGAAGGACGATTCATTGTTGGAAGAAGCGTTCACAACACTAGGATAGAACGATTATGGGCTGATGTGAACAGGGTTGTACTTGCCTATTATGCTGAAGTTTTTCGGTTCATGGAGAACAGCAACCTCCTGGATTCCACAAACGAGCTCCACCTTTATGCACTAAGCTTTGTTTACTTGCCAAGAATAAATAGATCATTGGTTGAATTCTCCCAGCAGATCAATTACCATGGCTTATCATCAGTTGTTGGACGAAAGAGTCCGCTAGCTTTGTGGCATGAGTCATTGGTTTTGTCAAATGGAGATGTCCTTGTTGATGATCCAGATCTATATGGCATTGATTATGAATACGCTGCAGATGATATTGTTGATGACACAAACGTTGTTCGGGTTCCAGATTCCAGTTATCATATTAGTGATTCAGCATCAGCGTGGATTTCCCAAAATGTCAATCCTCTTGCTGATGATGATAATGATGGCATCAACTGCTTTACTGACCTAGTTGCTACTTTGGAGTCCTGTGGAGGCACTGTTACGGCATGAGGAAGGACCAAAAATAAAACGAAATTGTTGCTTCCTTTAGGTGATAGTACCATTCTTTGTAAACACTATTTTTGTTCAGATAAACACTTGTAAACGCTTAAAATCCTTAATTCAAAAAATTTACCGTGGTGGAAAAATTTGCGAAAATACTCATAATGTTAGCTGATCTTTTAGCCATAGAACAACGTTGAAGCATTTCCATCAGCCTTTTACTTAAATTTCTATACATATAATAGATTGTGTCAGATCACTTGTTCTGGGTCACCCATGCTAAGAAACGAATATGTGGAAGTATAGTAGAGCCTATGTGCATCCAACAAGCAGCTGAAACAAATTCAGAAACTTTTAATACTAAAAAGCTGAAATCGTTATTTATGTGTTAAGATATTCTCAGTGCTATAAAAGGCTTTTTCAATATTCTTATAGGAGAAAAACATGTTTAAAGGACACATTATTTATTCATTACACCCAGCAACGAACTAGAACAAAACTGTGTAAATACCATAAAAGCTCTTTTAAGCCCCCTCTCAATTAAGCCCCCCTTTCTAATAAGCCCCTCCCCTGTGAGCAAAAATTTCAAATAAGCCCCCTCTCCATTAAGCCCCCACCACTAAAATCAAATTTTCACGAAAAAGATTTTCAATTTATTTATATACCTTAAACATCTTACTCATCTAACTTTTTTAATATAAGCCCCCTCTCTAATAAGCCTCCCCTTTGGAGTGCCCAAAATTACTAAAGCCCCCCCCCCCTGAAGCTTAATAGAGCTTTTTGGTACTTTATGGTTTGTAAAGGAATATACGTTAAATGCTGTTCAGTTGGTAGACATATCATTAGCTTGCTGAACATTTCAAGTTATTGTTCATGCACCCTTACTGGTGATAGAGTGACACAAGAATTTGTCCGTATAAACAAACTGTCAACCGTCAACTGCAATCTCATGATTTAGGGTACAAGTAACTTGGGAGACTTTTCAAGGGGATAGAACTCAATAGCTCAGTGTAGTGTACTATGTTTTGCTGCATTACAAGCCTATGCGCACATTTACACTTCACTTGTCCATGAGAAATTCCAAGAATAGTAAGAATTTGTAAGAATTCTGTGTTGCAATTGTATGAAAGCAGCAGATATGTACACAATCCCCACATTGGAAGTCTGGGTGGGGATTTACAGCAAAAGTTGAATGTCCAAAAGAAAGAGCATAATGGTAAACTGTGTTTGTGGTAACATTGAAAGTGTACTGAAAAAAATCCTCACTATTTACTGGTTAGACAAGGATTGCCATTGAAAAAGCTTATCTGCCTGAACAGAGCAGAAACTTGTGTAAAAAGCTGACATTGTAAAGCCATCTGTTGTCAGGAACTGTTTCGATGTACCAGGTGTCCCAAAAAAGTACTCCTGTTTGAAAAGTTGCTAAAATTTCATTAGTTATGGCCAATCTGCAAATTTCTTTTTTTTGGCAAGTAGATCAAAGGCCAGATTATTTTTCCAGGTATAGCTGATTTTCGCGACTGGTTTTGAAATCAGCAAATTTCGCTCCTTTTAGAGACACCTGATTTTGACGCATACTGTGGAAAGCACTGAAGACTACCAGATTAATTTCTTTTCGTCTGTAAAGCTTCTGGCTTGTTCATAAATGCCAGGAAGAAACTTTAACTATTATTTTTGACTTGAAAGAAATCGAAAAGTCTCAATATAATGGCTCTTAGACAAGATTAAAAATGAGGTGGGCAATTGAAGAAGGGATCAAAAAGAAAACTTTAGAAAAGGCTTGATAGCCAAATTTTGGCGATTTTTCAAACAGAAGTACTTTTTTGGAACACCCGGTACATAAGCTTTTTGAAATGATAATCAGAGTTAAAGACCAACTAAGAAAAATTTTACATGTTAACATACTTTGGGACCTTCTGCACAGAGCTTTGGGGGTGCAAAGTTACAACTTTATTTGCAAGCTTGTGAAGTTTCTATTCTGGCGTGTTTTCTATCAAACTGAGAGACAGAACCATCTACTGTATCACCTTTTAAATGAACATAAATTTCATGTAACAAACGGTATATAATATGTGTAAAGCATGCCATAGTCAGTATCTGATTGTATGCTCAAGCATATCCAAATCCTTTTGCATTTCTAAACCCAAACTCCAAACTTTCTTTGAAAGCTGTGTATTGTTTGTGAATAATGGGCAGGTGTAACACATTTGCGCAAGTGTTTCCTTTTGGCAGAGAAGAAAATGTACCACTTTCCTCTGTGTGATGAAGAAATTGTATTTGAGGCGAGGGATGAAACCCAAGGGGGGGAATGCTCTTGCATCCAGAGAAGAAGAAAAGAACTTCTGGCATCATCACATCTGATTCCCCTTCCTCTACATCCTGCAAGAAATCAAGCCAATATGAAATCACGTTTTCTTCAAAGGCACGTCTATTTGAGCCTTTCTCAGAATATTCAATTGCAAATAACCCATTCATCATCTCTGCCGTTACAACAACAGAACCAAAGCAAAACAGAGCTTTGAACTGGTCAGGGTAGGCTTTGATGCTGTCCAGTACACCCAGTATTTTCAGTCCATCTCTAAACTGGTTGATGGCAGCACAGTTTTTTTCAAGGACATACCAGTGGGCAACATCTTCAATAATCTTCTGTATTCCACTTTCATTTTGTACAAAACCGGGGGTACCTGCTAAAAGGAACAATGTTTCATGTTTATCGATGAAATCATTTGCTGCATGGATGTCTGCGGTTGATTGAAGCTCTTTTAGTAATGCTTTTGTGGCAACATCTGGGACATCATCAACAGATACTTTGATCTTCCTCATGTCAAGGTGGAGGGCATCAAACAAAATTTGTGACAGAAATTTTGGGGCTGGCCCACCATGTACAAGAGACATTGAAATATCTGCCCAGCAATGAAGTAGTCATTGTCTACTATGTTCTGTGTGATGCATGTCAAAAAACTTTGCATTATCTTCTCCCTGGAACAGTGCAGAGGCCTGTAGATATTGCAAAAGAAGGGTAAGCAATTCCCTCTTTGGGCCACCTAAATCTACAGCACCCTCTGCTACACCAATATCATCGGTAAATTTTACAGATATCTTCTTTCCAGGTGAAAAGCTTTTGCGGTTGAAACCTCTTTTAGCACTGTCCCACAAGTGATTCCGTGAAATGTTAAATTTTGAAATTGATGCTTGGTCGATCTTTGCAGCTAGACTTTGTAAAATTTCATTGATTGATACTGCAGTAGAGGTTGAAGCCTCATCCACCTGGGTATCAACATCCTTTGTTACTAATTCTTCTATTTCTATCAAGTCTTCTTCATTGAAATCCCATGCATCATTATGAAACAGAGCGTCATACTCCTCTGTGATGTTGATGACTGAAGTGCTAGGAACAGTGTCATTACTAGCATCATTTGAAACAGATGTGGAATTCTGCTGTTTCTGGATTGACTTTTCAGATTCTTGTTCTGATGTGGAATTCTGCTGTTTCTGGACTGATTTTTCACATTCTTGTTCTGTCTCCTTATCTAGTATGCTGCTGAAAGCTGGTTTCTCTAGAATTTCATCAACTTCATCACTGGAAGAACCAGTAACATCATCCTCTGAGGTCAGTCAGCCTCTGAGAACTTGAACCTTTTCTTCTTTGATGGCTCCGGTTGATCAAAAGAATCTAAAATTTGCTGCTTTGGTCTTACGTAGATAGGCTTATCCTTAAAAAGCTTGCTTATTCTTTCACCATCGAGGGTATCACCAGGTTGTATTGTTGGTGGTACAACTTTCCTGTGAACAGATTCAAGGAGCTCTATTTCTTCACAGCCTTTTAGCTTCCTTTGAAGAATCTCCTTTACTTTCTCCAAAACATCATTTGCACTCCACTGTTTCATGAATAAAACTTCTCTAATTATGTGCTGATTCTCTGCAAGGTAGAGCTTATGACCTTGACGCGGTACTAACTCATCATCTGGTCCACACAACAAAATGAGATCCTTGCGAAATGGTCCAGCAGCTTGTTTTTTTGGTACCTTGTTTCCTTTGTATCCTGCCGAAAACATTTTTCTCTTGTTGCCAAAGTTTTTCCTTATGATGAACTGTGGTCTACTGGCAAATGACCCAGAAGGTTCCCCGTTCGAAGTAGGCCTTAACCTCTGGTGTGGCTGTGGCTCCTGATAACCACTGCTAGGTTTTCCTCTGAACAGCGAACTGCATTCCTCATCAACACTGGAAAATTTTGCACGACCATTTTGACTTGAACTTTGACTACTCAAGGCATCTGAGAGAGCGGTGGCATTCGACATCAGATCCGACAAAAGTTTTCTGCTGTCCTCCATATTGCAATCTATTGGAAGAACGCATGGCAAGGTTGTACTCATTACATCAGTCTCAACAACATAAACATGATTATGTTGTTGTTGCTCTTCCAAACTAAAGCCATAAACAGGGACAGGTAGGGTTAGTAGAAGACTCTCGTAATAAGTTCAAATGCGAAAAAGTGCGCCAAATCATGGCATCGGTTTAATGCCTGAGCAGGTTTTTCCTTTATCCATTCATTTTATCAATATTTATACACGAGGTCCTTTCAGCAAATTTTAATAACCTGCTGACAATTTTAATCAAAAATAATTTTAATCATCCAGCAGATCAGTGCTTTTATTATGGGCCTAGGAGGCAGGGGGTCAGGGGCTGCAGCCCCCAAATAAACGTCAGAAAAATTTTCAAAAATCAGCCTTAATCGGGCAGAAATCCGGGCAAAAATTTTCTTAAACAATGGATTTTTTATCGGGCAGCCCCCCCAAATTTGTCTCCTCCTGTAACCACGGATTTCACCCAGGGAGCGCCAAAGGCATTCGGCGCTCCCTGATTTCATCGTTGAATTTCTCGGTCACAGGGCAGAAGGTGTATGACATTCATTACTATATCGTTTGCTAAAACGAATCAACAAACAAGTGACATGATGTCACTGTCCATCAATGTCATACTTCTTAGGAATAAATCCACTGTGTGACCAGAGTAAAATACGGACCAGACAGAGGTCACGTGCCACATCAAGGGCGCGGTCTTTCAATGGTGAAAGAAGCCTGACTATGTTTTCCTTCATACTTGATCCTATTTAGTGACTGCAATTGTTAAACTGATGATAGCAATTCTTGACTAGTAATCGCAATTCTTGACTAGTAATCGCAATTCTTGACTAGTAATCGCAATTCTTGACTAGTAATCGCAAATTCTTGACTAGTGATCGCAAATTCTTGACTAGTGATCGCAAATTCTTGACTAGTGATCGCAAATTCTTGACCCAACCTTGAAATCTTGACCTACTTTTGTCCTATATGGCGCGCCATAGGATTTGTAATTCGAACGCAGTGCATCTTGGTAAAAAATTCCTCGCCGCCATCTTTAGCGCAATCCTCTATTTGCAAGGTTTTATGGCCAGAGAGACCAAAGATCGGGGTGATTAAGGAACAGCAACGCAAAAACTTGAAGAAATGACAAAAAATGGACAGCAAAAACTTTCGCGAATTTTGAATTTAGATATGCCTTGGCAGAAACTTTCGCGAAAAATGCCAAAAAACGCGAAAATCGCGAAACTTTCTGCCCGCGAAAGTTTCTGCCCCTGAAGTAGCTAGTCCATAATGCACCACAGCCCGTGCATGTGAGGACTCCTTTGAAACACCACACAGACGGTCACATCCATTTAATAAAAAATGTGATCTGATGAATGAATGATAATGATGCCTACCCGGTCCTGAAAATTTTGGTCCTGTGCTTCTATGCCATCTGTTTCAGACAACGAGGAATTATCCTCGACTCCAGCTTGCTCTTCCTCTCTTGTGAGTTGCTCATCAGCAACAACGTCGTCAGTTTCAGGAGGCAGTTCTCGCTCCTCTGCCCTCCCCATCATTTCTTGTGGGTGATGGCGGGTCAAGTGGTAGCGAAGCGAGTTCATCTTCTTATATTCTTTGGGGCAACCATCCACCATACATCTGATTTTGAAATTTGGTTCATTAGAATACGTTACTGTCAAATGTCGCAACAGGGCCTTCAGCGACAAAGTGAAAAACACCAAGCACATCGCGCACTTCCATAGATTCGCCATCTTCTGAAATCCAATTAGTGTGGTTTGCGCCAGAGATATTCGAGTTCCAAGCGAATCCAATGGAAACGATGAACACTGAATTGTCTTGGCAACAAAACAAACGATGTAAGAAGCATGCCCATGAGAGTTGATTATGTTGAAAAATGCATGCTGGGATATCGGGCGTTTTTGCTTACTGCTGCTGCGTCGTCTTTTGTCTGTTGTTCTGGTGCTCCCTGGTGCACTGGATTGTCTTGGCAACAAAACAAACATTGTCGATGAAAATCTGGGAAGCATGATGGGATATGCCCGTGAGAGTTGATTCTGTTGAAAACATGCATGCCGGGATACCGCGCGCTTGCCGTGCAACCTTTTGTCTCTTGATTTCTGTTGCTGCTCTCCTTGCTGAAACCATATGTCAACGAACAACGTCTTGTTGGTGTGGTGTTTCTTGGTCCGCAAGCGTAGTCCTGATTTCTCTTTACTGTTTTGCTGACACGCAACAAACAATCCATCGTCTTTCCAACGAAGAGTCCGACGTCCGATCGCAAAGTTCACTTCAAAAAGCGGGTTTCCAAGCCTCAATTCACTGGAACCATTTCACCGACAGAGGAGCTGTGTGCTTGTGTGGGTACGTATTTTTTAATTGTGTTTTGGACACTTTTACACTCTGCCAACCTGGAGCAACAGTAGAGAGGAGGGTAGGATCGATACTGTAGGCTTTATAGCAAGGGGAGAATGAATGGGATTTGCCATGTTTATGCATAGCATTTTGATGTGCTTTAGGCCAAACTGGCCTCCAAGGGTCTTCGGTTTGGGTGGACTTGCTCGAAGTCTCGCTCTTGTTGAAAAGGAACTAAAGGGACTTGAAAGTAAATTCATCCATGTTTTGGGGGTAAATTTGATGGGGCATATGTCTTCTTCCTTCTGTTAAAAAATCTGATTATGTGTAGGATCATTGCATGCAGCCGCAGCCCAAGGTCAACCAATTTAAGTGTAACAGACAAAGATTTATCAAACAGCTGGGCAGCTTTTAGGTAGTGGTGTTTCTCAGTGCGCTGTTACAAATATGACACTACAATGTGTCCTTTCCGCCTGCAGGTTTTTCAAAGGCAATTGAAAATGGAAAACATAAAGGCTAATGAACCAGAAGCATTTAAGATATTTAAAGGTATGTAATCTTTTGTTTAAGGTAACATCAGGCAGTAGTAGATAAGTCTGCCTGTTACAAAGAACAATGAAAGGCCCACACAGTCTTTATGTCTTTTGCTCCTGCACATGCTCATTTCAACAAATTCCATTGATGTTTCACCAGTGCCCCCCTGTTTCATGAACACACCTTTTGACCATGGAAGGTTTGTAGAATGTGTGGAGATCTTTGCTTCATTTGAATCTCTTGTGTGGCTTTATTTGTGTTGCTAGACAATGGACCTATTGTTTTTCTCTTGTTCTACAAAAATTTTCTGCCTAGAATGGTGGCTGAGACAAGAGAATCTTTCCAATCTGGGGAGCATGCAAAAACTTATGATAAGAATAGCAATGCAAAGACAGTCAGCAATGATATTGGCAAAACCATGTTTATGAAACTTAGACCCCATTTACATCAGAGAAAACTGGATTGATCCAGAACGGGATCGATCCCAATCTGGTCCGGATTGGCCTTGCATTAGCATAGGATCGCCTGGGATCGATGCGCAATCCGTGCTAGTTTGGGATCAATCACCACAGCATTCCAGTTTGGGATCTTCTCATCTGAGCCTTGTGTAATTGGCTGGATCGATCTCAATTTCGGTCACCCTGACAACAAATGGCACTAAGTCTTCCCCATGCCTGCGTCTGGGCATAAGTACTAATGTAGTGTGATTGATCCCACGTAAACACAACATAATTTGGGATCGATCCCATAACACCTGCAAAATTTGGGGATTGATCTCCAGCTGGATCAGTCCCAATCTGGACGGATTCAGTTCCAGATTGGAAAGTTTGCAGAATGCACAGGCGTCTAACAGCAGAGTCGCACAGTAGCTGCGTCAACCACAGTACCTTCCAGGCAACAGACTTTAAAATTGCACTTCCATTTTCATTGACCAGAGGGAGTGTATACCTCATGTTGCTATTGCACACAAAAACAAGTTCAATTTAATAATGATAATAATAATAATAATAAAAAAGTAGCACTGTTTTTAAAACTGATGTTTCAATTAAAATCTTCTTTGGAGTCTAAAATAATAATAGTAATAGTGATAATAACATAGTGTTTACAGTAGGCTAGTAGCCTGTAACACATCTAAACACCAGACTGGAAACTTTCCTGCATGCACTGAAAGAACTTAAAACTTGCAATTGGAAAACCAAGAGGATTTTGCGGAGGTAGCAAAATGTCCACTCAGCTTTACACAAAACTAGTGTAATTTGGTGATGAAAATATAGTTGACATGCATGCACTATTTCATTATAAATACAGCTAAAAGTTTGGATTTGATTTGAGCAATCAATTTGCTGCATCAGGTGTTGCTGCCAAGTTATTGGTGTGTGACATGCTGGAGGGATATCTGTTTTATATGGAATTCCCTTGCACAGATGTCTCATATTCAAATTCTAGGGTATTGGTGGAAAAGGGTAGTGATACAATAGCATCTTGTAGTATTAATTCTATTCTAATGTTAAAGGATAAGATGAAACAAGATTGATGTGATATCCTATGGATAAGTGTGTATTTGGATTTGAACCTTCTTTGCCACAATAATCCTGATAAAAGTTGTCTGTCTTTAGGTTTAAAGGTAGTGCAAAGACCCCTTTAAATCTTTGTGAATTTTGTACAGTCTGTTGTTTGGAAGCTGTGCAGAGCAAGTTGCTGATCTTGTGCAAAGCATGCTGGTCTTTGTACTGCCTTTGATGCTAATCAAGTGAACTCAGGCATTAGCCATGGATCTTTGTTTATCAATTTGCTTTTTTGCTCCATATGGTCTGGAATCAAATATGATTACTTGCACATATGTGTATTTAGTTTGTTATTTTGTGTATTTATTCAGTTACAGTACATATGCATTTCATTCTTCACCCCCCCCCTGTGGAAATCAAGTGCATCCTTAATTTAGTCAGCTTCTACATTTTATTGATAAATGTATCTGTCACATCTAAACCAACAAATGAAGTGCACATAAGGGTAGACCATGTCCTCATGATCCTATTTTGTGGAACTGTGTTTCTTTCTTTTTATCTTGAAGCTTTTTATCTCAAGTACATATAGGGCATGCAGGCCTTTTCGTTTGACGCATGCGATCGCACTCGCACACGCTGGCACACGTGCAGATTCATGTACAAGTGCGTTTTGTCGCACGCGCAAAACGATCTTTTAGTGCGGTGATCAGGCAAGAATAGAACATGAGCTGGCCATTTCGGTCTTGTCGTTGATGTGGAGATCAACATGAATTTTGTTTCAACAAAGCCAAGTCATGAGAGGACGACGTTTCAAGGAACAATCCAGATGATAGCTAATTTTTGCAGCCGTGACCATGTAATGACCTTGCCGTTAAGTTACCACCTGAAATCATCATAAGCCGTGGTTACTAATGAATGAGAAAAAACCAGACCACTTCAATAAGCAAAGACTGCTACAACGCTATTAATTGCATGTGGAATTGTGACAACAAATGTCGGCGTTTTATCGCAAACTAATAAGTTTGTCCATGTCTAGGGCAGAAAGTTTCTTAAAGTTTTAAGTACGGAAGTTTCGAATTCTCATTTCTCTTATCATTGAAATCTCTTGAGCTTCTACATATACTTCATTGCCAGTTGTACGAAACCATGCCTTTTCTAGACATCAATCGAGAAAATATGAGAAACGAAGTGCAACTAGTATGTGGCAGCTTTATCAAGACTACGTGTTCTTTAGCAATGATTGCCTCTGCAGGTTTCTAACGCGGTTAGAAGCAAAGATTATAGTGAGAATTTTATGAAGCGGTGATGGGGTCAAAGATATTTCGTTGCCGCAATAGCCATCCATCGTTGAAATGGTCATTTATCGTTGAAAACGTGTCCATCGTTGCAAAGTGATTCGTGACTGAATAAGTAATTCGTCATCATAGACTGATTCGTCGTTGCACAGTAATTCATCATTGCAGTTGTTATTCGTCGCTTCAATTCTTAATCGTCATCGCAAAGCAAGTCGTCATGATCGTCATTCGTCGTTGCAGTCATCATTAGTCGCCGCAAGCATCATTCGTCGTCGCAAGCATCATTCGTCGTCGCAAACATCATTCGTCGTCGCAATCATCATTCGTCGCCGCTAGCATCATTCGTTGCCGCTAGCATCATTCGTTGTCGCAAACATCATTCGTCATCGCAATCATCATTCGTCGTCGCAAACATCATTCGTCGTCGCCATCGCAAAGTACTCCGTCGCGGCCTAGGCCTTTTGCTTTTGGCAAGGCATGGTGGCAGGTTAATTGCAGGATATTGGCAACTTGCGTCGTGCTAGTAAAACAACTGAAACATGTTGGTGAAAAGAAAAAGTTTTATTCGTGATCCTTATTTTTCTTATCCATATGGCTGTATTTTGCTTTATGACCTTTGCATTTTTTCTGTTTTCAATGAAAACGTTTGGAAGTATGGAAACTGTCTTACGAGTTCACAGATTCCGTGAAGGGGTGGAAATCAAATTCCGAAAAATTTGAATCTGTATCTGACAAATGTCCTTGTATTTGTTTTGAACTTGTATTTGAGCCCTGTAAATCCTTCAAAGTAAATTTCTTGTTGATGGTGAATTATTATTTATTCATTGTTAGATACAGCACAAAGTTGGTTGTTGCAAAACATAATGGGACAAATAATTTTTTGAGCTTGAACATAACTGGGTGACCACTTTTCATAAAGCAAACATTTACGGCCAGTTACTTTTCATATGCTCAAAATGAGGCTTGAAATATAAAGTTGTTCATGTTTGATGACAAAACTGTCAATCATGCAAGATGAGAAATACTTGGAAGGATTGTGTAATAATTTTCGTTGCCAGTTGTTTCAAAGAATGACTCATCAGTCATATCTCTTCATTATTACAATATTAATTTTTTCCTTGACAAAGACTCTTAAGGATAAGGCTTATTTCTGTTATGGTTTTATGGTACTATACAACATTAGCCTGTGATCAGGCTCACTCGGAAAGAAATTTTATTTAAATTGAACACCGGGGGGCGGGGGGGGTCCTTCCATAGTAAAAATACGTGGGGATGTGACGCCCACAAGGGTATACTTTTAAGGACCTCTAGTCTAGCCAAGGGTATACTTTTTGGCAATTTTAGTCGAGTTTAGTCTAGGCAAGGGTATGCTCTTTGGCAATTTTGGTCAAAGAACTGTAAAAATTCGGTAATTTATGTAAAAACGCAAATTTGAAAAAAATTTCTGTCCTGAGAATGCTAAAATTTGGCAAGTTTTGTCTAGAAAAAGCCCTTTCAGGGCACTTTTAATGGAGAAATTAATCTAGCCAAGGGTATCATTTTCACAAAAATTGTTTTGCCAACGGTCCCATTTTGAAACTGTGGGCGGGACACCCCTACCCGAAATTTAGCTGAGAACTCCCCTCCCTCGTGAAATTGAAAATCTCAGGCTTATCCCTTCACGCCCGACTAAAATTAAGTTTAACAGGAAAACCTGATATAGATTGTCGTTTTCCAGGGGGTATCATAATCAGTGATTCAGTAAGCAATAGATAAATGCAAAGTGCATAACCTTTCAAATCAATCAAATTCCAAATGCTGAATTTACCCCTGAAAAAATTTGGGGGGGGGGTGAAAGGGTTAAGCAACATCTGTTGTTCATGAATATAGGGCAGAAACATTTTTATCAAAAAACGGTGACAGGGAAGTTGTTTTTCTTTGCAATAATTTCATATGGGGCGAGCATATTTCTCTGCAAGCATCTTTCCTTGTCTTGTCATATGGTAAATTTGCTAATTCATCAATAAAAGCAGCTGAGGCCATTTGATATCAATAGAAAATGAAGACCAGGAATAAAACTCCTTTTTTCTTCTTGCTGACATGTTTCAGTTGCTTTACCAGCACAACACAAATTGGCAATGCTTGCTGACAGCGAAAGGCCAAGGCCGGGACGAAGTACTTTGCGACGACGAATTACTTTGCGACGACGAATGATGCTTGCGACGACGAATGATGCTAGCGGCGACGAATGATGATTGTGATGACGAATGATGTTTGCGACGACGAATGATGCTTGCGACGACGAATGACGATCATGACGACTTGCTTTGCGATGACGATTAAGGATTGAAGCGACGAATAACAACTGCAATGACGAATTACTGTGCAACGACGAATCAGTCTATGATGACGAATTACTTATTCAGTCACGAATCACTTTGCGACGATGGACACGTTTTCAACGATGAATGACCATTTTAACGATGGATGGCTATTGCGGCGACGAAATATTTTTGACCCCATCACCGCTTCATAGAATTTGATGTAAAAGGCTTATCGTAAAAAACTAGATTTGGGTGAAGAGGCAAGAAAGTAAGGGCCAAGTTACAAACTGATTAGCAAAGTAATTTTTGGAGGTTTCGCTACTGTCAGATGGAAACTCTTTGTCTCAAATTTTCGTTGTTACCGTAGAAAGCATAAATTTTCATTCATATGCTCATAGCAGGATAGCAAGCTGGGACTGATTATACCAAGATTTTATGACAGGGAAACCAATCTGTTTCATTTCAGACAAAGGGTCCTAAATTTACTTCATCGAAAACTCTCTTCGACAGAGTCAACGTCAAGGATGGAGGCTATCTCAAGAACGCCCTTTTAATCCAGTAATGACCCTGATGATGTAATACTTAACTCCCAATTGATCTTAGCACGTAATCGAACTAGATGTCGGAAATGTAGGTGACCTAACTTCTTGACCTTTTTTTTTTTTTTTTGTATACAAATATAAATATTTACAATGTATCTTACATTTAACTATACCTATTCTAATTACCATACAACACTACAGGTACGATACCATGGGGAGCGAAAGACAATGACTACCCCATGGCCAATCTAAAAAGACACGCAACGTTCAACTAACTACGACTACACTACAAACGATTAAAAACTAATGGACAATGTACTAGATTCTGTTCCACATCAAATGTCAGGTCAGGGTTTGATGACTTGTGTGATGTCACAAGTGCAACTGATTTGATGAGGTAGGTAAAATGCCTGACATCTGATGTGAAAAAGAATTTACAAGGAAAAAGAAAGTTTGCTCTAAGGGACTTGGTGGTTGCTTAGTACTACGGCTGCGAAGATATCAATCAAACCAACCAGTTTCGTGGATGAAACGTAGAGTCAATTCGAGTATACTTCTATTCAAGTCATTAGAAAGGTCGTGATCACCATATAACAAAAGCTGAATCAAAGCATCATTAGAGAGGTCGGCAATTTGTACGACTGGTCGTAGTGATTCAACAATTCCAGCGAGAAGAACTTGTCGTTGAACATCAAATGAAGGGCAGAGCAACAAAAAGTGCTCCGTATCCTCAATCCCATCGCTTGTTGGGCACATTGGATTTATGGTATCCCTAAAATTATGCTTGAATTTGTGGAAATTTAATTTGCTGAGACCAACCCTGAGTTGAGTAAGATAAGATAATCCTTTTGGATCGTGAATTCCAAAGACAGAGTTTGCAGGGGGGGGCGGATTATTGACAAAAGCTTTCTCTTGAAAACAGCAACAGAAGGTGCATGTCTCAATTCAGGCTCAAGCTTGTTCCATTCGGATAAACAGTTTGGATAGAAGCTAGCCTTGAACTTTTCAGTCCTCGCCTTTAATCTCCCAATGACATCCTGGTCACGAAGACAGTACCGTGACTGATGGAACGGGGGAATTGGATCTCCTGTATACTCAGGGCTAAGATTATTTAGAAACTTGTAGAACAAGGTGAGGCGTCTACTCCATCTTCGGGAACTTAGTGACTCCAAACCAAGGTCTGTGTACAGCTTCTCTCGAGATGTTCCCCTCCAAGTTCCTGTTATAGCCAAGGCAGCAGAATACTGAACAGACTCTAACTTTTCCATTAGATTTGGTAAAACGATGTTACCACTGAAGTCACATACTTTAGCAGGTATATGATAAATAACATCACCATAGTCCAGGTGAGGTCGAACATAGAGCTTACATATTTCAATAAGAGTATGCCTGGGCAGATATTTGGAGAGATATTTCAGCAAACCGACGCCCTTCCTTGTTTTAGAGATGGCTGACTTGATATGAGCTAAGAAGGACAGCTTTGAGTCAAGGATGATTCCTAAGTGTTTATGCTCATCAACTTTCTTCACAGGTATGTTATTAAAAAGGATCACAGGATGGTCAATTTCAATTTTCTTCTTTGAAAACTTTAATTCAACTGCTTGCTTTTGCGGATCAGGATTAAATGACATTCTCCAAGTGTGAGCCCACTGACTAATTAAGTCCAAGTCATGGTTCATATCATTGGCTGCTGTATTTGAATCTTCTACCACTGTGAACGATGATGTATCATCTGACCTTTCCAGATGTATCTGTATCTTGACCTTTCCAGAAATTAAAGCAAAACAGTCTCATCGAAAAATTCTTGGAAAACAACAAAGCATCTTCGAGGAGCAAAGAAAGTCTCAGAAACCAAGTCAGGTTATATTTGAAATCACGGAACTTTTCGGAAAATACTGCGCCGTATGACCGGGAAGTTTCATTCTCCTTGAAAGATGGAGCTGGTTACAAGATAGCCCAATTAAAATCGAATGATATAAGGGCGAAAGGTGACTTTACTTACCCATTGGGTTTCATGGAATTCATACTTATGCAGAATTAAAAAATGACGTAAGTGTTCAATTCATGGTTAAGACGGCCTAAATTATGATTCTATGTATACGTTGAAACATAGTTGAAATGAAACATCCGTGACAATTTTCACACTTTTCCACCGTGTGCGATCGCACGCGCGAAATGATCTACGAGTGCGAAATTCCGCACGCGTACCATATTTCTCATGAAAAGGCCTGGGCATGATCCTACCAGCCTTGTACATTTTTGATAGCTATATTATGGCAAAGAGTAACTCCCACCATTGTTGGCACACTTTATGCTTATTGAACTTTTCTTGTGCATTGTTATAATATAAGAATGAAAATTTTGAGTTGAATGGAGCATGATGTGTATCAGATGTTGCTGCCAAGGTATTGGTGTGTGACATGCTGGAGGGATATCTGTTTTACATGGAATTCCCTTGCATGTATGTCTCCTATTCAAGTTCAGGGCTATTTGTGGGAATATGCTGGGGACAGTAATACAGTAATAGTTACTCTTTGCTGATTTTGAAGGGAATTCAGAAATTAAATCAATTATGTTGTTACATTTCTCTGTGCACCCACAAATATTTTTCATAGGATACTAAGGCCAGTGCTTAGAATTTCATAGATTTTTATGTTGGGTACTCAAAAGTCCTTATAATAATAATAATAATAATAATAATAATAGAAATGTTTATACAGGTTAAAGCCTTTTCAATGCCAAAAGGCACTGTTATCAATAAGGGTCCTGTTTTTAAAAAAGTATATACATTGTTAAAAATGAAAGTAATTGCAGTTTGGGTTAGGTACAATGTTAAATTATCTAATCTTATCTTAAAATGTAAAACAAATAGCTAAAATCGTTTATAATGTACTTTGTAGTGAACTAGTTGTTCAAGAAATGTTCTTTCAAGTGATGTTTGAACTGAACCAACGACGTTAATTTCCGAATGTCAATTGGAATTTCATTATAACAAGAAGGACCTTGAAAACGAAATGATTTTCTTGCAGCCTCTGTTCTGACCTTTGGAAGGCGGAGCGTTGATGAATTTCCTCTTGTGTTGTACTTGTGATCCACTTTCTCTATATATGTCGCAAGATTTGGGATGGCAGTCCCTTGCAAACATTTGAAAATCTGTATTGCTGCCTTGAATTTCTTTTGATTTTGTATGGTCATGAGTCCACACTCTTTGCAGCTCTTTGGTTGTTTATGAATGATCTTAATTGCGCTCCTTTGTAATCGTTCGAATTTATTCGCCATCGTGTCTGAGACTTTGAGAACAGGAGTTGAACAATATAATATTTTAGGAAGAACAATAGCTTCGTAGACTGATTTAGCCGCAAAATCTGACAGTGAATATCTCATTCTCTTCAAGAGCCTTATTCGAACGGCCACGTTCTTTAGGATCTTTTGTAGATGGTCATTCATGTTAAGTGATGGATCTAGTGACACTCCCAAGTATTTATATCCACTTACAAAATTGATGAGATGCTCTTTCAGTGAAACTTTCAAATTGCTTTGTGAATACAGCCTTTTCGCGGTTCCAAACAGCATTGATTCAGTTTTCCCTTTTTTTAAATTTATTATTAATCTATTATTGTCTAACCATTTAGCAATGATTGACATCTCAGCAGTTAAAGTCTCTTCTATGACGTTTACATTTTTGTGAGAAAAAGATATCACTGTGTCATCGGCATATATTTGGATATTGCAATTCTTTACACTCATTGTCAAATCGTTTATATGGATCAAAAATAACAAAGGTCCAAGAATTGGGCCTTGGGGTACTCCATATTTGACAACTCGAGATTCGGATTTTGCAGTGCCACACTGAACAAACTGATAACGATTTGATAGATAACTTTTTATCCACGCAAGTTCAGTGTCCTTGATGCCATAGAAAGGAAGCTTTGATAACAGTATAGAGTGTTCAACTGTATCGAAGGCCTTCTGCAAATCAATGAAGACTGCACCAGTCAGCTTGCCTTGATCCATAGCCTGGCGGATTTGATCTGTGAACAAAGTCACGGCAAGTTCGGTGTTATACCTTTTTCTGAATCCAAACTGACATGACGTTATGAGATTGTGGTGTTCCAAGTAGTTAGATAGTTGATCGTAGACAATTCTTTCGAAAACTTTCGACAAAGCTGGCAGTACTGAAATTGGACGATAATTTTCAACACTGGTTTTACTGCCAGATTTAAAGAGTGGGATAACCTTTGCAATCTTCATTTTCCCAGGGACTACAGATGTCCTAAGTGATAGATTTATTATGTGAGCTAGAGGTTCTGCTATCATAGTTGCGCCATCCTTTAAAAATCGTGGAGAAAAATTATCTTGACCTGGAGCTTTTGATGGATTTAGTTGAGCAAGAGCCCTTGACACCCTCTCCTTCGAGACTGATTGAAACTTAAAGGTAAAGTTCGCATGGCCTAAACCATTGTCATTTTGCCAGGTAAAATTTTGTTGTAGACTACCGCACAATTTTTCAGCACAAGTTGCAAAATATTTACAGAAGGTGGAGGCTATGCCTTGCTTTGTAGTTTCCAATTTGCCATCCACTTCAAGTGCTGACAAAACTGGTGATGTATTTTCTTTCATTGGATATAACTTTTTGATAAGCGTCCAAAATTGTTTCGGATTTTTTGCATTCTCCTCCAGCAGAGTTTTGTTGTAGGAGGCCTTACTTTTCTTAATGCTTGCGTTCACTTTGTTTCGGTGTTGTCTGTATAAATGCCAGTCGTTGTCATTGCCACTTCGTTTGGCCTTCCTGAGGTGGTAATCCCGTGTTCTTATTAACTTTAAAATCTCAGGGGTCCTCCATGGGCAGCTCAAACCACGAACCTTCTTCTGTATCATAGGCGCGATATTGTCAAAAACTTTAGCCAGAATGCTTTCAAATGCGTTGTATGCATTTTCTGCATCCTGTTCTTTGTAAACATGCTCCCATGGGGCGTTCAATAGATCTTGTTGAAGCTTCTCTTTATTATAGTTTTTGTAATTTCTGCATGTTATCGTGCGGGACTTTATTTTCAGGCTATTCAATTTTCTAACTGTACCTATCATTTCGTGATCACTCAGGCAGGACTGCAGGACGGCAGACTTACAAATATTCTGCGGCGTGTTAGATAGAACTAGATCAATCAAAGATTCAGAGCCCTCAGAAAGTCTCGTGGGGGAATCAACTTGTTGACAAAAACCGTAGCTTGGAATTATATTTTTCAAGGGGCGATTGTTATTCTGTTTACCGTAGTCACAGTTAAAATCGCCTAGCAACAGCGTTTCTTTGTCTTCGCAGCAAACCTTCGCAAGCATGGAATCAAATTTATCATTAAAATCATCAGGCAGGTACTTAGAACTGTCCGGAGGGCGATACAAATTTCCCACCAACACGGGTTTGGATTTATTAAATAGAACTTCAACCCAAACACATTCGATACTATCCTCTTCGAGATCAAATCTGCGGTGGTGGGTTAGTGATTCATTTACATAAACTGCAACGCCCCCACCAGCTCCATTTTTACGGTCATTTCTGTTCACATGAAAACTTGGTATTTCAATTTCACTGTCACGAATATCTTTGTGTAAATGTGTCTCACTAATTCCAATAATATGAGCTTGACCCAAATTAGATCGCGAGAGAAACTCATCCAAACCAGCCTTATGGCATACCAGACCACGAATGTTTTGATGAAGTACTTTCAACCCTCGTGTCTGCAGAAATTCTTCGAATTTTTTTGAAGTATTGGTGGCGTTGTTATCCAAATTTTCAGGGCCAGGATTTAGAGATACATCTCCACTGAGAAGAATTTTCATGATGAATATATACTGCCTGAGACCACATTGGCTATGGAATGAGCTTCTCTTCTTGCGACTCACTGCTCTGCTTTGCGATGAGAATAGGCTCTTCGAGATTCCTTCCCAAACTACTGCTCTACCAAGGAATTTTCCTTCAGAGATGTTACGATGCGACGTAAAGCCGATGTGATTTTGATCATCGAAATCCTCCATCATGTTTGGCCAACAGATTTTCATAAAACAGGAGCTATTTACGACAAATATCAAGCACAAAATACGCTGAGGACAAAAGCCATGTGAACGCCATCTTGAAATACCGAACTCAGTATTTCAAAAGGTTCAAACACATTTACCAATACCAACTTAAATAATACTATGAAAATATTAATGTATATATTATTGAAGATCCAAAATAGTAAGGATACATTATTGAAGATCTAAAATAGGGCGAAAAGAAGCAAACAAGTCTCTTGAATTCCTTAGAATGCAATGATATTTGACATACAGTATCTGCACAAACAGTGGTTAGTCCTCAACCACTTGATTAGTCTTATGTCAAGTTGCTGCACCTCTTTCGAGGCATCAATTTCCTGGTGTCAATTTTAGGAAAGCACGACAAAGAACACAAAAGAAGTAATGAAGCAAGACAGAAAAGAGGCAAGAGGTATAAACTAAAGAAAAAAGCATTTAAGTTAGCAAAGAAAGAGGAACAAGACAGATGTGTAAAGGAAAAATTAGAGGAAAACCAGCTATTAAAGTTGAAGCTTAGAGAATGCAACAGTAAATTGAGTTTGTACCAATCAAAGTCTTATGGGAGAAGGTCACAAATGATATGTTTTGATAAACATACCTCATCAGTTCAGAAAGGATATCCAAAAGGATACTTGTGACACATTGCTGGTAATGAAAATGCCTATCTTGCCTCTCAGTTGGGTCAGTGCTTAGAATTGGTGGATGGTGCAATAACTTTTCCATACAATGGGCCCATCCTTGGCAAAGGGAGCTTTGGGATCGTTAAAGTTGGCTACTTTTCACAACTGAGCATTAATGTGGCAGTAAAAGTTCCAAAAGTAGCAGTGTTTGATGCCACTAGTGAGGCCAGAATTCTTCTTGCACTGAATGGCAGCCCATTTTTCCCATTTGTATTCGGTGTTTGCAATAGATCTCTGGTTTTGGAATTGGTTGCTACTTGCGTTGATGGGATCTACATGACATCAACAGTTTTTTCTGAGCTAAGCAATTCAGAGAGTTGTTTGTCCTGCAATGATTGGTTACAAATTTCATATTTGCTTGCAAAAGCTGTATCTTTTCTACACCAAAAGTGTATCCTGCACAATGATTTGAAGGAAGATAATGTATTATTGAAGAATGTGGATGGAGTCACAGTACCAGTGGTGACAGACTTTGGAAAAGCAACCCACAGTGCACATCCTAAGCTGCATAATTTAAACTATGAAGAAAAATTGAGATACAACAAGAATCACAGGTTTCTGGCACATGAACTTAGAAATATTAATGGAGCACGTCAATCATTTAGTACTGATTGCTACTCTCTGGGAAGGATCTATAAATCCGTTGGTTATTTGAGGTATATAATTGAGCTACAAGTTCTTGGACACAGAATGAAAAATGTTGATGTTGCAAAGAGACTCACTATAGAAGAGGCTTTGAATTACTTGATTCCAGACACTATGTAACAATTTTTTGTGTTATGTAACAGTTCATCTTCTAAATCGAACTTTTGTACAGTGTTGTTTCACCATAACAACATGCTCATGATATTCCTTGCACAACATACTCTTGTTCTTGGACTTGCTTGAAATCCTGCTTTTGTTAGCGCATGATACCAGGGATGAATGACACAGAGAAGAGAGGCTTGTATGATTTGGCAACTGAAAATTGAAACTGAGTTGTTCACAGACACATGCCAGACCAAATTCTTGTCTGCCTCCCTGCAAATCCTTTGATAAGCGTAAAGTCAATCAAATGAGTGATATTGAATGCAAAACAGACTCCCTTCCAGTTGTGGTGAATTACTCAAAGGTCATACACTTTCAAAGAAATTTTAGAAAAAGAATTACAGTATCAATTTTAGGAATAAGCCATGGATTGATTTTAAAGTGTAAAATATGATGTACGTCAGAGTTTGTTTGCTTAAAAATTGGATTGACTCTCTCAATCCACTTAGTATGCAACCTGACTAAACCAAATATTGTCCCATTATCAGTACTAAGGGCCTGTTCATATGGAGGCGAGCCAGTCCGCTTACCGGGCTGGCCCGGTAGGCGAGACAGTTTTCATCTTGTGTTCATATGGAGAAATTCCAGCCCGCTTGCCGAGACAGAAATTTGACACGTGTCGAAAATGAGACACGTGCCCATTGTTTAGAGCTGCAGCGCATGAGCAATAGCGACATTTTCGTCTTGGTAACCAGGATGGAGTGTTCATATGGGAAGATTTTCATCCCGCCTACCGAGATCTCGCCATTACACCAGTGAGATCTCGCTAACCGGGCCAGCCCGCCTACTCATATGAACAGAGATCAAGTTTTGTATTGGAATTAGGAATGAGGTGAGTTCTAGGCAAAGAGCTCCAGCCCGGTAAGCGGGCTGGCTCGCCTCCATATGAACAGGCCCTAAATCTATTTCATAAATGAGCGCAACATCAAATCATTATTTATGTTATGATCAGCTAACATGAATAATGTACCTACCTTCCTGTATACACAGGCCACATCTTAGCCTTAAAGCAGGGATTATGACCTTGTCCTAACTTAAAAGAAAATTTATGAGGCTATAGTAAGATTCCAGATTATAACAATTCTAAAACAAGGTTTCCACAAGACTGATATCAACCTTGGGCTAAGGTTTAACTAATAAGCATTTTTTGAACTATATCTACAAGGTTACATGAAGGCTTTTTTAGGCTAGAATGAGGTTACAAGACCATGACTAACAAGGCTTGTACATGGCTATTACCTGGCCTTGCATTTTCGTACAGGTAGGAGTTCATCTGCCCAAATTTTGACTTCTTGTATGTATATTCAGCTGCAGGTGTCAGTGAAGAGATGCTTGCTGACTTCTCAAGAGAAGACCTAAATGACTTTTTTCCTGGTGTAGAGAATTTTTTGTTAAGAAGAAGAGTTTGGAAAATTATAGAAGAGGGTGTAAGTGTCTTTTCTAGAATTTTCCTTCCTAAACTGAGGATAGTACAATTCTTTTCTTTGTCCGAATTATTCCTCCTCTATATTTTATGATCTCAAAAGATTGTCAATACAATGGGACAAATGATGGCAGGGGTCATCTTTTGCTCTTTCTGTAAGCTAGGCGTTATAAGACATAATCTAAGACAACTTAAATCAGGGTCCTGGGAAATCTATATATAGTCTATTGTATTCCATTATTGTATTTGAGGATCTCCAGAGATTATATCAAAACAACTGGACAAATGATGGCAGCCGCCCAAGTTTTGTTATATTTTTAAACTTGCGGATATCCCTCATTTGTCTTTAATGTTGGTGTACACAAGGCTTGAATCATGTCTCATAATTTGTTTTTGACTTTTTTATCAATAGAAAGAGGTAAACAGTGTCTTTGCTAGTGGTGACTCCTTGTCACATTTTGAGCCAACATTGGACCAGTCGATGCCAATCCCAGGAGCAAAGATCCTAAGGTGTGCGAGCTCATCCCCAGTTCCAAGACATTCTACAAGACTAAGTTCCTCAACTGGTGAAAATTTGGAAGACAACAATGCTTTGAAGGGGAGTCACTAATTCAAGATTCAAGATCCAAGATTCAAGATTCAAGATCCGGAATTCAAGATTCACACTAATTCAAGATCCGGAATTCAAGATTCACACTAATTCAAGATCCGGAATTCAAGATTCACATTAATTCAAGATCCGGAATTCAAGATTCACACTAATTCAAGATCCGGAATTCAAGGTTCACACTAATTCAAGATCCGGAATTCAAGATTCACACTAATTCAAGATCCGGAATTCAAGATTCACACTAATTCAAGATCCGGAATTCAAGATTCACAAGAAACTCATCTTTTTGTAAGAAACCAAGTTCACGGGCCGTTGGGTGGTAGGGATTCCAAGGTGTTTCTTGCGTTTTTCTGGCTGGAAATCTACACTGATTCCCCAATTCTTTACAGTGGCTCCTTAAAGGGTAGTTGCAGCAAAAGGTAAACAAACATACTGGCCTAGACAAGCCAATATCATCATTTGAATAAAACCTTCCTTGATTAATTAGGCTAGAACAAAGGAAGATACAATTTCCTAACAGCCTTAGGATGCTTGGCCTAACCAAGTTGACAAACTTTTGCAGGGTGAGAGCAAAGTCTCTGACACTTGTTTACCTGCAAAGAATCTCTATTTCGTTAAGTTATCTTACAGATATCAGGATAAACCTATGAAAATATACAAATTTGTGGGAAATATGCCAGAACGGTGCAACTGCCAAACAAGTAATATCATCTAACTTGCAATCAAAACAAGATCAAAATTCACCACTACTATATGGGTCAAATTTCCTTTGAGTGAAAGCTGAAAATTCCAAAATTTCCATAGCTTTTTCTGAGGGGCATTTAACCATAAAAATATCTCACAAATCTTTGGCAAAGATCCTTCTGTTTCAAGAAAAATCCATCAAAATCCATAAAAATTCATTTGTTCTGAAAAAATCTTGGACGCTTTTTCGATTGGAAGAAACGCCCCTTGGCTGTTCAATCCAAGAGGATGTTTTAACTCTGAGCCTACCATCTCTTCTCAGCTGTTTCTTGTGAATGTTTATTTTACATACACTTTTCTCTTCTGTCTTTAGATGTTCTGCAGATTTTGAAGAAAATAACAGATATATGTTAACATAAGAACATAAATCTTAGCACGGAACAGACTGTGTTTACATCTCTTATCCGTCGCCCGTTGTGCAAAGTGAATACTGTAGCTTCCAACACACATTTGATAAGAATCTCTTTGAAGAAACTTGACTCTCAGATAACAAAAATTATCAAACTTCAGTACTGGGACAAATCAATGAAGAAACTTTTCTTCTTATCAAGGAAATCTATGGCATTCAGTACCTTTAACTTTCTGTTCACTTCTTGTACAAGTATCTTAAATAACTAAGAATTTGGGCCATTGCTGAAAGTGTTTTGAAATGTTCACTATATGCCCTCAAAACAAGGTTTTCTGAAGCCTTTACAATGTTTAGGCAAGTACCTTTAAGTAATCTGATTTTCTGATGAGTTTCTTGTATAAGTTGTTTCTTGTAAAAAATTATTTGATTGCAAATCAACCATTTATTCAAAGCTTTCCAGGTGAAAATACAGCGAAAAATAAAAAATGTCAAAACACCCAGTTTGTCCTAAAAATTCTTTAGAAGCCTGAATTAGTGTGAATCTTGAATTCCGAATCTAGGATTAGTGTGAATCTTGAATTCCGGATCTAGAATTAGTGTGAATCTTGAATTCCGGATCTAGAATTAGTGTGAATCTTGAATTCCGGATCTAGAATTAGTATGAATCTTGAATTCCGGATCTTGAATCTTGAATCTTGGATCTTGAATCTTGAATCTTGAATTAGTGACTCCCACTTTGAAGATGCCCTCGCCAGTTTTCGTTTTGTACTCCGACAGCGAGATCATCGATGCTGCTGCAAAGCAGAAGATGTCACCAGAACTTGTGAACAGGCTTGTGAGAAATACGATATCTAACATGAGGGCATTGTGCCAAAACCTCAAATCTCCCAGGGAGCCAACCAAAAATGAGCTCGAAGAAATGGCCAAAGCCCTTTGCAGAAAATATAGTTGTTTACAAAGCCAGGGTGAGACAGGCCAAGAAAGTTCAACGCAAACAAAGCAAAGTCATGTGAGTAGATTTTTTCCTATTATTGTCAGTTACTTTCTACCTCAAATAAGGCATCAAACAATGTAGTCATAAATTCACTAATGCAATTTTTTTGCTCCATATGGGCAATTGGCCTCACTCAAGCTCTGAAAAGGAGATTAACAATTGTGAGAACAGATATATTGGCTGAATGACTGATTGATTTTATTTTTTATGAATTGTATCAAGAGGAAATTATGAACCATGCTGCTTTGATGTTTTGATATGTATCTTTTTCATTGATAATTTAATCATATTCATGTAAAATTGGCTTCAAATTTTTTATGTGATTGCAGAATGTGATCATGTAAATGGGCTCCACAAGTTATTTTAAGTTTTGTGAAGCGGCAAAATTAATCCCTATTTAATTTGTGATGGCAAATAAAGGGGATTAATTTCACAGAACTTCAAACAACTGGGGTAGTCATTGTCTTTTGCTCCCCATGGTGTCGTCCCTGTAGTATTGTAAAGTAATTAGGGAAGCTTTGTAGAATGTAAGACATGTTGTAAAATTTTTATATGAATAAAAAAAGCAACTTATGAAGCCTGTTTAGCCAATCACCCTCTGTGATCACATAAAAAATGTGAAGCAAATTATATGTATACAAATGTGCTCATCATGTAAACTGACCTTTAGAAATTCAAATACTGATTTACAGACCAACTTTTGAATGAATCTATCCATCTCAAAGCGTGCCAAATATTTGGACTTAATTATTCTCCATGTGCTTGTATTAACCAGCAATAACAATAGTCAGTGAGTGCAGCACAGTGGCTCTTTAAAGTGGAATAGACAAAAACTACCATTGCAAAATGAAATATGTTATTATGACATTTCATTGTTGAATGAACCTGATAGAATTTAATCCTGTTGATCATTCAAAGCAGGGGCAGGCTGTTGGTTCTTGGATGTGCAAAGAAATTGATGTAGTTGTCTCTGCAGCTGTGTTAAAAGTTCTTGTGATCTTCTTTTCTGGTCTGGATGAAATTTTTTATCCCAGCTCAAGGACAGCACACATTTGCTGCAAAAAGACAGCATAAAAATGCAGCTTTGCTATGCCCTTCTACAATAATTATCAATAAAAGCCACATCTTGTCTCAGACACCCACAGATAGTTTAGCATGGCTGCCCAGATACGTAATTATGGGCAAATTTCTTCCAGGATATGCGGACTAGTTGGAAACTGAAGAAATGAGACAGTCTCCAGTACTTTTACTTACATTTGCTTAATTTAACCCACAGCTCGCCATATACCAAAAATTGAAGAAACCCCTTCAAAATGTAATGCCCCCAAAGAAGCCCCAAGGCAAGACCCCATCACGGCGTCCTTTAAAGCGGTCAAAGCTAGATCTACCATTACCTGGTAAGTTGAATCAATTGATTGTGATGTATCTTACTGTATCCTAAGTAACGAGAAACTTCATGTTTCAACATCCATTGATAAAATTCACAATATTTCAATTTGTCTAAACAAAAGCTTTAGATCTATAGGCAGTGGCTGAAAGGTGATGTGTCCATGCAAGTACAGCAGCTTTGTGGGGACATGCCAATTTTACGTGAAATTTCATAAAAGAAGACTGATGACTTCCTTGCTGTTGCTATTTTAGAACTGGACCACAGCAAGCAACGTCATTATCAATTTCAACCCTAAGTTTGCATGTGATCAGTTAGTTAAATTCTACCAATCACAATGCACTGCTTGAGTCTCTTCATCAGCATCTTGTCAGCATATTTTGGCAGAGTGTATACACAGCTGTGCTTACATGGACACATTACCTTTAACTACAGAACAGTTTGACAGAAGTCAAACTTTTCTGTCAGTTCAACTAATGCAGTGTGGATATAAGTTTCTGGTCAGCCCAAATTCAATTTCAGAAAAGCTGAAACTTCAGCATGCCTGCAAAGGATGAACCTGGGTGAGAGTGGCTCTTTAAGAACTTCTCAGGACAAATACTAGATCCAAAATTACCCATGTAGTAAGGTATTTCGTTTGTTTGGTTCTTGAGGAATCATTTGCAACTTCTCTGAGGGTGGTTGATCTATTGTCCAGGTTTTGGGTCTTTGGGTCTAAATCTTGGGTTTAGGGTTACCAATTTAAGGTTTCTGGTTTGGAGTTCAATTTTATGGGTTTTAAATGCAAACTTACCATTTGTTGTGAATGTGTGAAGCGTTCAAAATAGAACTAATTTCTAGGCACCATTAAACCAAATAACAAAAATATTACTTGAATAACATATTAAGAAGCTCTTTTTAGGTTTCCTACTGCAGTTGCATGAGGCAAGACAAATCATTAGAAGGCATTTGCTTTGCCTTGCCTTTACTCATATGCATCATCTGGTTGTTGTTATTTGATCTATGACTTGGCATTACTTGGTACTGTGACACATTACCAAACTGTCATGAAGCTTTCAAAAATTATAAATTTCATGAAAGCAATACACCTATGCCCAATGTTTTTATGTGTATAGTTTATATGTATATAACTACCTTGGCTTAGTTGTGCTGTGCACGTAAATAAATTTGAATTAGGATACATAGCATTATTTCTATTGGACTTGCAACAAGTCTCTCGCGGCATAAACGGGAGAAGGAAAAAGAGCGAGAGAGGCTTGTAATACTGGTTGATGATAGATATCAACACTCAAAAGGAGGTGCACTCCTGCGTAGCAAATTTACTGTGTGGTAGCAATAACGAGTAATCCAGCGAGACCGAGGACCAACGACCGAGGGACATCAATGTACGATTGAGCAGGTAGCGATAAACATCGTACGAAATTCGTCGGTCGTAACCATAGTTTCCCAAGGCAAGATCAAAGGTGGAAGAAAAGGTACACAAGCAGGAGAGAACAACAGAAATTAACTGGCAATGCTGCATGTATAAATGTGCATCAATTAACCATTTACTGTTGTAAACACTTAAATGGCCTAAGGCAAGGAAATACCTAGCGGTACACGTCGGGGTACACGTACTCTCGAGTACCGAATAAACGGGGGGGGGGGGGCTTGGAGAAATTGAAAATAGTAGTTTCATAGGTAAACACGTATTTTTTATGTATTTATGCGAACAGCGATGTTACGGATACATCCACCTACGAACTCTGGTTCTGTTGACTGCACTTCTTGAGAATTTTTCCTGCGTTCGTTCAGAAATTATGTTTACTATCATTTCATTTTTCCAAAAATTAATAAAATGGGGGGTTGGAATAAGAGCGGGGGGTTGGAAAGTTTTCAAACTCGGTACTCGAGAGTACAACAAGGCCCTTCATTTAAGAAAAACTTATTACACCCTGGGCGAATGATACATCTATGATACTTGTCATTCCTTGGGCTCAAGTTTCTTAAGTTTCTAATTTATTTTCTTGAAAGTGCTAGAAAACAAGTTACGTTACGATTGCATTGGATTTTTGTTGATATACTAGCCACATGTGTTTGCTATCAATGATTGTCATATACAAATTGAAATCTGGGTAAAAAGCTGTTAAATCTAAGGTATCTTTGCAGCAATTTCTTAAGAACTCTGCATGAATTGAAATGTTCCCAAACAATCAGATTAGGACCTAATGTCAATCAAAATACAAGAAACTCTATTTTGGGTGTGAGCCTCAAGAGTTTCTTATAACTAAGGGGGCTAATCAGTTTTTCAGTAGCCTAAAAGTATTTTTAGGTGGTTTCTTAAATGCGAGGCCTTACTCTGTTGTTTATAAGAAACTAAGAATTTGGGCCAGTACTGAAAGTTTCTTTAAAATATCAGATTTTGGGTACTCAGAATTTCGTTCGAATTTCTTCGAATTCGTTCGAATTTCGTTCGAGTTCCATAACAACCTTCATGTTCACTATCTGTTTCCGCGTGATCACATTAAAGCAAGGTTTATTTCAAGCCTTTCCAATGTTTAGACATTACTCAAGTACCTTCCGAGTAATAGGATACAAGAAACAATGAAAATAAGTAAAAATATGTGAAGGGCTTCCTTTTTCAAAATAAATATTGTTTCTTAAGTTATATTTTCCCAGTGCAGCTAGAGCTACTTATAAAAATATTTGTAGTAGGAAAAGAGTATAAGTATATGAAGTACAACGAAGAAATATGTAAATAAAGTGAAACTGTTCTTGGCCACAGGACTACCATTATTTCCAAAAATACTACAAAATCGCATCATTGCAAAGAACCCAAGAAGCCCCGACAACAAGCCGAACTAAGCCTTGCAAAACATTGTAAGCTTTTGGCTACTTAAGAAGGAGCTCTCAAAATTTGGAAATAATGTTCCTTTTCTCGAGTTTTTTGGAAAATTCGAAATTATGTTGCTTTTGAAATAAAATGTATAGTCAGATCGTGCAAAGATCGTGCTGTAATAAGATACACTTTTGATAAGATTTGACAGAAACAACCTCAAGCGGGGCATATTTGGGGCCTCGCAATTTCAAAACAAACAATGAAGATTGCCATCATGCCAAAAGATCTTTTCAATGCAACTCATCTCGTAGAATTTCGCAGTATAACGATAGTTCTATGACAAAAACACTCCGATATGATCTGTTTTTAGATCGCTTTGTATCATGCACTTTATTCTTTACATTTTGAGCAAAACCAAGTGGTCTTTTGTTTGAATACAATGTCGTCTATCTTTTCACATGCTCGATGATACCACTCGCCGCACTGGTCACAAGCTGCCATATGCCTGCAAAGAAAAATGTCACACTGGCTCAATCACAGGAATGACTTCATCCCTACCTACTTATGAAACTTCAAATTTATAATTACCAACAAAGCATGCACCATAAAATTAGAAATTCTCTATGAAATAATGTTTCGGACAGTGGCTCGCGTCTTTGCTGTAGATATATATATCATATGAAATTTATGCGGAAAATCTACCTTAAGAAACATGAAATAAGAAACCCTTTCCGCTATGAACTTCGTGGGAAACAGACTTTCAAAAATTGTGAATGTTTGATAATAATGTATTTGAGAAGATTCTTCAAATAACGAATTACTGGCCTGTGGCCATAAAATGGAATTGCTAGCTTTTGACTGAAATTTTAACTGATTGAACTAAAAAGACAATCTGATGTAACCATGAGACGTATATAAGTTTGACCATAATTGCTTGGAATAGCTGAAGTATAAAGCAATGTAAAATTGGCATTGACAACACGGAAAAAATCACATACTTGCTAGGATTTTGTTTATCAGTTTCAATCCACAATTGTCGACATGAACAGAAAACTTTGATCTCTATTACTCTGCTTTTGCATCTTTTCCTTTCAATGATGGATTCTGGAAATGAGCGCACTTTGTTCTCCAAGACAACATGGAGCAAATGAGATCGCATTTGGACGTCATCGTAGAAGTGGCTTGTTACATCATTTTTGCCTTCCAGTATGCACAGGATGAATGCCAAAGCAAACAACCCACAATCAAGGCCATTATTTTGTTGCTGAACTGACATTACTTTCACTGTTATAGCTGGCAGTTTGCATTTCATTATCGCACAAATTTGCTGCTTCACTTCATTGGCAATGCGGCCTTTGAATAAGCTATCCATGTAGCAAATTTCCCCCTCATTGCATCCATAACTACTAATTGCTACCCAGTGGTGGTTCTGGTCATCATGGAGAATCTGTGTAAAAGGAACTCCTGCACTTATTGATCTGAAATATAGCTTTCTGCCTTTAATTGTATCCTGTAGTCCAACAGATACGTTGAAATCTCGCTTCATCATAAGCTGCAGTACATTTATTACATTATCACTTAATACTCTCTTTTCAGATATTGATTTCAAGTCACGATATGTAAGTTCTGACCTTACAGAATCGCCAGGAAAAGGCTTATCATTTCCTTCAGTGGCGCTAACGTCATCCTCCAATTCAATAGCATCTGCTTTTGAGCTTCCAGCAGCTGTCTTTGCCAGGAACAAATGCTTCAAGGATTGCTTATGACTTTCTCTTTCTTTTTCTTGACTGTTCTGATGGAGACTGTTGACAACTGAAACTGAGAATGCGTTTTTTGACAGGTCCGTAGCATCGCTTATCACTTCCTCGAGAATACATTGCTGCTTGGAATCTTCCAGCCTATCTTCCACACTTACTTTTGCTGCCTTTGCATGACGTTCATTTCTTTTCCCGACGCGTTGTGCAAATTTCATTTTCCTTTTCCTAGGAGGTAGCTCTTGCAATCTCTTACCAGGCAAGACCTCTGAATCAACTTTTCTTCCCTTTTGAATCGTTGGCAACAAAGCAATGTCGTTCTCCTTTGGACATGCATCATACATGCCTCTCTTTATCTCCACTAGATTTGCAAGCACTCCTGACAGAAGTTCTGACTGATCCTCAACAAGAAAAGTAAGTCGCCGTATCTCATCAATCATTTCTCGGCAGGAAGGACCATAGTTGACAATTCTCACTTGAGTCTCTCTTGTTTCCTCTTGAGACAAATTGTTGCTGCTATCTTTGGTACTACTTTCACTTCCAATATCCTCTTGAGCTATAACTTCTGAGGAAAACATTGTGTTGTCTTCCAGAATTTGCAGGTTATTGATGACGACCTCGTCTAATTTCAAGAATGGTGAATTAATATACAGTGGCGACAATGAATCCCAAGAGAACTGAGGATACTTGTTGCAGACAGCAAAAAAGTGCTTGCATGGAAAAGCAGAAGTCCTCCAGTCCATACAGGTGCAGCTTGGCATTGTAGCAGCATCACCGAAACAGACGCGATAAGGCTCACAAAGTGGATTCCTTGAATTGCTCTTCACTGTGAACTGACCATTCCCTCTCATATGAATTTGTGATTCATCTATGCAGGACGCAAGCTCCATTTTACTTAAGCAATGCTCAATTAGCTCACGCGGTCGATTCTTCAGAAATTCTGGGACGAAGCCTGCATACTGGCGATAAACGTTGCTCAACTTAATGTTACCATCACAATATCTGGAAAGAAAGCATTAACATTATTAGAAAGCATGTAATATCAAATATATGAACCAATATAAGATCTAACAGCTGCCATTGCTTCATCTTTTATAAACACATGCAATTTTATCTTCGCTCATGTGTAAGAGTCAGCAAATATATTGTCAACAAAGTAAGGAATTCATAACACAACTGAGCATTATGTTACATTCTTCTTCTGCATTCAAGCAATTTAACAATTGAATATCCACACCGTGTCAATAAATGTACGGGAATTCTCGAGAAAACTTGATTGCAAAGGTTATACATGCAAAATATGGTTCAAATGGTATTTATGAAAATAACTATAGAAATGCAGTTAAAATGACAGCGGAAACTACCTCCTCAACAAATTTTTCCGGAAACTTAAAACAAAATTTAATTTGCTAAAAATAATAGTTTTCCTCTCAAATAGTTTGTGATTTCTTGAACAAGACGGGGACAGCGAGCTGCTTTGTTTTCACTTCAACATTTTATGTTCTTTCCTTTAGTCAAAAATTACTTCTCAATGAAAAGTGCTTTAAAAATAAATTTACAGACCTGTCATATTTATCAACCAGGAATTGTTCAACAAGCAGTGTTAGCATTGTCATCAGTGATGTTTTCGAAAATTTCTTCAAATACTGATACTTGAATGACTGATTTTGCCGTTCGGTGCCGTTGTTTGTATTGCAGTTTACTAACAATCTGTCTTGGCGATAATATTGTACCCATCTCTGAAAAAGAGTGCAACAATGGATGCATGAAATCAGCAAATTTACAATTATAACTTTAAAGAAACTGAAACGTTAAAACCGAGGGGCAAATCACTTCTCAAAATAGCGTACGTGATTTTTGTGATTTTGAAATCACATGATTTTTTCTCTGTGATTTTTGGTGATTTTAGCGATTTCTAGTGATTTTTTCGTGTGATTTTTCAGTAATTTTTCAGTGATTTGTGATTTTTGGTGCTTTCTGTATGTGATTTTTCTTGTGATTTTGTGATTTTGTATGTGATTTTTTTGTGATTTCAAGGAAGGTGTACGAAAAAAAATCAGTGAATTGCCCCTCGGTTAAACTACAGTTTGAAGAGTGACTAACTGATATAGACCAAGGTTATCATAAATCACTGTCACCCAGCTGGCTGATACCATGAAAGAATAAACTGCTTTTTACGAACTTATAATGATCGCTACAATACACACCCTCAAAAAAGAAACCCACATGCAAGAAAATTAGATAGCAAAACGATCGATATACTTATCAAGATATACTTTAACGCCATAGAATAAATCGTCGTTTAGTTTCTTTATTCTATGGCGTTAAAGTATATTTTGATAAGTATATCGATCGTTTTGCTACTAATACGTCGCCACACGCTGCACTGTTATTTTAAGAAAATTAGATACTCAAGTTCCAAAAGATAATGGGTAAAAAAAGTCTATCATTTCTGAAAAAAAGGCGAAATTGCAACATGGTGCTTCATTTCATTGATTACGTGATGCAGTACTTTTGATGCACGTCAATGACTGTCCATATCTGCAACTTTAAAAATGTGCAAATTCTTAAAAACGTTTTGGATAGGTTGCCCTTTCTTGAAGGGCTTGAACCACAAAAATTAATTGCAACTTGATTTTAACCATTAAGACTCTTACAAGTGGCCATTATTGAAGTGATTGGATTTATAAACTGTAATACAGCAGTGCACCTCGACAATATTACTTTGATAGCAGAAACACAAGATAAGAAATAAAATTGGAAGTATAGTTTGAAAATGTCAACCTACATGTGGTATGTTCAGCCAGTAGCTTTCCAGATATTTTACAAGTTTCTTATATTTGTTATTGCTCCAGATTTTAGATTTTTTCAATGCATCAACAGCTTGCTTGCATTCTCCTTCTGAGCCAGACCTTGCAATGCGCCTTAGTAGATGCAACACTTCATCCTTTATCAATATGCAACCGTTTGAAGTTTTCTTTAGCCATCGTTCCCATGCTTGTTCTCTGTGAAAGTCACAAATGAAAGTTGTGCACCCTGTGAACGAAACATATTGTAATAAGAGCGTCCTATTTACAGAACTAGACAAGGTGGCAAAACAATAGGTAGGTAGGTAGGCATCTATATTTAACGTGGCTAGCCTGCGAAGTCTGAGAGACTTATTTACAGTAGGGGCCACGGATGCTTTACCATCAGTCCGCCGCAGCTACCCGCCGCAGCTACCAGATTTCCCTCACATAGCTCTGGTCGACCTGGGCTAGAGTTACGGACAGCGACCAAACTGTCCAGCGCGGGATTTGAACCTACGGCCGTTTTGACCTTTGGTTTATGAGTCAAACGCCTTAACCACTCAGCCACTCGCTCTCAATACAGCATTTTAAACTGGATATTTGTCCACCGCATGTTCAATGCAATGTTCAGTCGTTTTGAAAAGGTTGTGGGAGTTCACATAATGTTTATCAGTTTATGTCTCACAAAATGGACTCTTTTGGGGCACTTAATTGTAAATTTCTCCCCCCTCCCCAAAGTCTTGGGGCGCCAGACAAACGCTTTCTCATTATAGGATCATACAGTTACTGGGAAATTTCATCGGAAATTCTTAAGAACAATTCACAAATATAAGTGATTAAGTACAACAAAGCAACAGTTTTTCTTACCATCAAACACTCTTTCTGTTGCTGTTATTTCCTCATTTGAATAGTCTGTCATAAAGTACCTTGGAGTGAATTGAGGATTCCAGTCTTTGATAATTTGCAATGCTTCTTGTATAGTTGCAGTGGATTCACTTTCACATACAAACGTGGCAACTATTTGGTAATCAATGTTTGTCTTGACAACAAGGAAGAAGAGTGGTATGGCGTACCGTGTTGTGCGGTATGTTGCATCTAGTAATGCTAACTCGTTGCCGTAGCGGAGCAACAGCCTTCTCTGCCAGCTGCTTTGATAAACGAAAAGAAGGGAATCACAACTGTAATCGCTAATGCGAATATCTTCAAGGTCCTCCTCATCAGAACTAATGTCACTATTGTCATCTTCAGGTGGTGCTGGATCCCCACTACTTGATGCTTTGGGACGAAAATATATATTTCTTGATGGATCTTCCCTCCTCCATTCATCAACTTTTTTTGCCAGACACTCCTGGTCAATCATTGAATAGAGTAACTTCCTTTTAGAGTGAACCATGTGATTTCTTATTGTCTTGGGTCGTGGGTAGTACCTGAAGTTGGTTGCATTGGGCAAATTTTTCTCGCCAAACAATTCATTTTTAACAAATATCTTTAGATGGCGACGCATTTCATTGACGTCAGAGACTCCTTCCTGTATCAACTCATCGATTTTCTTCACCAGCTGTTGGTCAATTTCTTGTGATATTCCTGCATGCTGAAGATAAATCGAAGAAATCATTCAGTAGAGAACCCAAAGTGTGCTATAATGAATATGGGAATGGCACTTATCAAATATTTCAATACAAACTGTAAAGCATTCAAGGAAATGTTTACTTGCAAATGAAAATGACTGTCATTCAATTGCAAAGTGCAAACTGAAAACTGAAACTTTTGAGAAGTCCTTCTTGCAAACTTTTAACAAAGATTTAGCTGTGCTATTTGGAGGTGGTTGTGCTAAACGCCGGAATGAGCCAGAATCGCCCAGAACCAGCCAGAATCAGCCAGAATCATCCAGTTCCAAATCTTTAAAATGGATGGGGTGAAATTATGTGATCTATTTCTTTGAACTGAATGACTTCAAAGAAACTTCTAGCTATTTTGTTACTATTTTGCTAAACAGCAGCTATTTTCTTCGAAGTGATTCAAATAAAAGAATATGTCGTGGAAATTTCTACCTGTCTTTTTTACATAAATTCAAGGTAAGGATAAAATGTTTTAGCCAATTTTTGCTTTTTGTGGCTCATGGCCAAAAACCTCCAAAGCCTCGCTTTCATTACCAATCAGACAGCAAATCAGAGAGGAGGACAAAAGAAACCTGTCAAGATTTTTTTACGTTTTAGATACCATCATTAAACACATTCAGGGCAAAAACTGCTTGACATTTCTTGCAGTTTTTTGAAGAAAACCAATCTCCAGATGCTTGGGGATACTCCCTTGGATGCCGGTTGTGATGTGTCACTGTTTTGAGGAGTTATGGCCCCTTTAGTTCACCCACAAATCAATGAGACACTAATCCTAAGCAATAGAGATTCTGGCTGAGTAAAAATAATAGTGATGGTTGAAAGAACGATCCAAACATGCCAAAAATCTGCATTTTCAAGCTCTTCACATTGCCCTTTCTCCACATATCCAAGTTTGTGTACATATGGCAATACTCTCATGGAGTTTCTGTATTATATTACTGTTTGCATTCACAGCACAAGTTTTCATGGTGTGAAATAAGTTTCAGAATTCTAAACGGTAGAGGTCACTAGACTGAAAGTGGTGCAAGCAAGCTGAACAAGCCTAGCTGATTTTGTCAATGGACAGGCCATAACTCCTTGAAACAGTATCTAAACTGGCATCCATACCCAAACATCTGGATATTAAATCTTTTCAAAGAAATTCAGGAAATTTCAAGCTGTTTTCTGTCCTAACTGCATTTTATGCGGGCACAGATTTAGAAAAATCTTCATGGGCTTTTGTCTTCTTTGCTTATTTGCTGTCTAATTGGTTCATGAAAATGATGCATTTGAGGCTTAAGGCTTAAAGCAAAAATCAGCTGAAACATTTGATTATGATCTTCAAGGATTCAAAGATTTAAAACCTACTGTATGTTGATTACCAGCCTACAGCTTAGAGCCTGTTCCTGCTTCTTGCAAATTCTTAGTTTTGAATAAACTTTTGACATAATGTGCCATCATGCCAAAGTTTGTCCTAGGAAGCTCAATATAAATTCATTCAGTTTGTGCATATCTCTTCACCTTGCAGTATCTTTTAAAATAGAAGGTAGGCTGCTAGAATGTAGTTTGCAAGTCACTTTTTGAATGCTGTTTTCAAGTGCATCAAAAACATTGTCAATGAAACTTTACTCACAGTGCCTATGATGTGATTTTGATGCTGAGCAACAGTTGGGATCACAACAATGAACTTTTTTGTAGATGCGATTTCTGATCCTTTTTCAATTGCAGCTCGTAGCTTCTTTGAGGCATCTTTTCTTCTCCATTCTGTATTTTCTGTGATCTTGAAGAAAAAATGAAACTTTTACTGTCACTGTAAGAAAAATCATCAAACTCATCTTTGATAAACAGAATATGGGGATACCGTAGGTACCTCTTGTTAAAAATTTTCAGTCATTGTGAAACAAAACCCAGAATAATGTTTCCAATAATGGTACCAGGTTCTAAACATTAAGTTACTGTAGAACCCTGTCCAATTGAAATTATTCAAAAAAAACTAACTGTACATTGGTACAGCATGTGTAAACACCATTGACAATGAAATGCTTCAAAACTATATGATGGCAGGCAACATCTGAAGACTTCATAGGAAAAAAACATGATTTTTCAAAGAAGGAATTATTTGGCAACTGCTGTTTTGGGAAATCATTAAGGGAGAGGTGTCAATCATAGAAGCACTGTCCTTGCCAGGAATTTACCTTATATTCCTGGAACTGTGTTATCTCTGTGATATGAATTTCAGCACTACAGCCAAACTTTTTTGTGTCCTGAAGCAATGTATATTTGCGTGGAAAGACATGATCATTTCCCTGTAGATTGAAAAAAAATCCAACTTTACTGCATACATACACTCAAAGTTCGTAAGTTCTTCTGCCTGCTCTGTTGAAAATTATGTTTCATAATAGGCTATTCAAATGCAGTATCCTTAGATGAAATACAGGAACTACAACTCACCATTTTGGCCTTTCTTTCCTCTTTTCTTCTAGCTTTTGCTTTGACTTGCCGGTCTTTCCCATGCTGACATTCAAATTTTTTGCACCCAGTAATAAAGAATGGTACACCACTGTATGGAACATTTGTCCATTGCCAGATGACTTTATGTTTTGCTAAATTTGGTTCTAAAACATTAGAAGAAATCGATTGAGCATAACCTAAACAAGATTTCTGGTTATGATGTAATGAGAAAATAAATACTTGGTCAGGAAATGTGTCAAAATTTGCAAACGATTTTTAGCCTGTCCTCGAGACATTTTGCATCATAAGTATGTCAGCACAGGCCTAGAATTCAAAATTGCCTTTGGTATGTATCCGTATTGATGTATTTTCTGAAGAATTCCTGTTTTAAAAACTTATGAGACATATGACACAAGAATCCTAAGTGTGTAAGTGACAGAATTCTTCAAAATTCTCAATAATTCTTCCATGTTAACATGCACAAGGTCTTTCATAACCATACTATAAGAGCAAGTTTTTCCAGTAGTCATTCATTTTCGTTGCCTCATATTTTCATTTCATTTGTTTATCTGTGGGGGAGGGTAGCCCTTTGGCACTGATGCGGTTTTCAGGGGTTCCTCCCATAAAATGAAATTAAAGCTTAATAACAAAATGAATATTAACACTATCAAAAATACACTAAAAAACATATTTACAACCTAAATCCTATTTACAGCATCTACTATTTACAAAAGAGAAAATGTTCTAAATTGAAAAAATGTTCCAAAAATGTCCTAAATATATTTCATTTCATTCTATTCTAATCATGACTATGACTATTCTAATTTAAGTGCGCAAAAGTTTGTATGCAGTGGAAAAAGGATATTGAAGTTAACTAATTGTGATTTGAATAAAAGTTGTTTTCCACAGCTTTGTTGAGGGGGTGGACCCCTTAGAAAGATCCAAAAATATATTTTTGAAGGCCTCTCTATTACAAATCAGTCTACAGCACTTTAATAGGTAGGTTTCATTAGTTTACCTGTTTTCCCAAAATCTTTCTTTGACCAATACGTTATGTATCGAAGAGTATGCTTGATTTCATGCCTCTTGATGGCTTCAAGGGCCTCTTCTAATGAGCTTGTCTCAATTATTTGGACTTCATCATTTTCTAAAATTGTGAAGGAAATTGGTTAAAAACACGAAAACTAATAATGGTTCAAACTGAGCCAGGATACCATTGCTCAAAATTCATATTTCTTAAGACTTTAATGATTTCATCTTTTTATGGGTTTCATAAATAAGCAAGGCGGTCCAATGATGATGGCCTGAACAAGTCAGCTCAAAATATCGGTTCCATTTTACGTTTTGTTACGTTTTTAAAGTTTCACAATTTTTGCAACTTAAAACATTAACACGAAAAGTGAGATTCCTTACTTTCCGTCATATTTCTGACACAGTTGATAAAAGATGTTTGAGCACCACCAGAGCAGCAGAATGGAAAGCGCGCCAAATTCCAATTCGCCTTTGGTTGCCGGTTGCCGCCAAAATATTCGTACTTTGCACAACTCAAAACTATCGTCTGTAATCGTTCGTTGTCTTTCTCGGTCCGAGCGGTCATGTGCGAAAACCTCAGAGAATACGGACCGAACTATGGACCGAACAATATGACATTTTGAGTGACGTCACCTCCTTCTCGATGTTGATATCTATCATCAACCTGTAATACTTGGCATGCTCATTAATATTCATGAGCTATCGAGCCTTGACTTCCATTCAAAAATAACGGGTTTGTTATCAACTGTTTCATCGAAACTTGAGTCGGCCATTGTCAAAGAACATTGTGGAGCCTCGCTCTGTTGTATCATTGTCCTTTCTAAGCATATGATTGGATATTGGTTTTTTGTAAAAGGATACCGACTGGACAGAATCCTGTCCAGCCAACGACCCAGACTGCCAAGTATTACAAGTCTCTCTCGCCTTTTTTCCTTCTCCCATTTTTGCTGCAAGAGAGACTTGTTGCAAGTCCATATTTCTATAAGAAGCTAAGATTTTTGGCCAGTACTGAAAGTTTCATAAAATTATCAGATTTTGAGTACTTAGAGTTTCTTACAATGTTTCTGAAAGGTTTCATGGCAAGCTTCATGTTCACTATGCCTTCCTGGACATTTCAAAACAATACTTTTTGAAGTCCTTCAAATGTTTAGAGCTTCCTCAAGTACAGTACCTCTAAAGTAACATTCTGCATAAAGCTAGTGGACATGAAGTAAAGTATAACAAGTATTTCCGTTATCAAAATGAATTGACTTTAAGTTAACGTTTTCCCAGTTCTGGAGTTTCTTAATTTCCAGGTAATCTGAGAGTTGAGTTTCCTATAAAAAATATGTGTACCTGCAGTTGTTTGCACTTCTATGTTATACGTTAGAAAAGTTACATTGGTCCTTTTAGCTTGACTTTGCTTTAAGGATGAAATCAAAGCTTTGTTTGACACATACAGCATATCAAAGAATCAAACATAACCATGCAGATGCAACATAACAAATGAACACAACAGGCACATTGCTATACTGATACTCAGTATTTATACAACCATCATTTTACCAGACACAAAACCCAAGACAGAACCCGGAAAGAAGTCCAGCTGCTCTGAGAGTCTTTTTCAAGATTTCTACCAATTCATAAACACTCCTACTAAATCCTTAAATATTCTCAAGAATTTTGGAGAAATTTCAGTTACTTTTTGAACTGAACTTCCAGTTAGAGACTGGGTTAATCACAGTTTCAATTTTCAAATCTAGACTTACCAACACAACAGCCTCCTGAGAAAGATGATTTAGATGATGATGAGCATGGTGTGACCTATGAGCCTGAACTGTCTTCAAGACACTACAGCTACCTGAATTTAGAACAAAGGAAACAGAAGCCCAACAAAGCTGCTGTAAATCAATACTTGAACCTTGAATTTGCAGCTCGTAGGCGAATGTTTGAGGAGACAAGGAGAGAAGGCAGATCATCATTGGTCTTTGAAGCATACCCTTGCTTCAAAGATCCAGTTGAAGTATGTGTAATCCAAACATGTATTTACTTAGAAATATTTTCGTGCAAAGAAATGAAACAGTATTAGCAGTTCGTTAGTCAGTTGGAACACTCCATTGATGCTTGGGTTTTCCAAGTTAGTAAATTATATTCCTTGGCTTCTGAAGTATATCAATTGTTTCATCCAGGCCAATTGGACTATTCTATTGAGAGATTGTACAGGTCTATGTAGAAACTACTGTAGATTGTAACATTAACATGATAAAGATAGATGAAAGCAATGCAAAATCATCTTTAAACCGTGATGAATTCCCTGGGTTCTTAAATTTACTCTGCAATATTTACACACATACAAGTCATTACACATCTATGCTTTCAAAAAATACCATTATGGCTCATATACATCTGCAGTTATAGTCTCGTTTTTCTGGGACACCCTGTATGTGCATGATGTGATAGGTAGGTTCTCCCGATTATGACCCTAGAGTCAAAGCTCATCATGAGTAGAAGAAGAGAAAAGGATAGAAAATAGAGTTTCAAGTGGTCTTTCATATTGCTTACAGGAGCACTAGATAATTCCGTCAATCTCACTTTCATGTCAGGTCATAGAAGAAGTAAGGAGAACCCTGCAATTGAAAGAGGAGGAAAGAGTGGATGTATTTATGGAAAAGTGTGTTGCTAATTTGAGAAGAAAACTTGACCCGCTCATTTATTATGGGATATCTAAAGGCTGCCTAAAGCCACCAAGTAATCCAACTGATGGTATGTATTTGTTACATAACCTCGCCTACTTTCAATATCTTCATTACCTTGAATCACATGTTGCGAGTCAATGTCCTCTGCCCTGAAACCACAGCTTGCATCATCATTAGAGGTAACGATGCAGTTGATATTTTTATTCTGTAGGAGTTACATGCATCATATTTATTTTCACATGTAAACTAGTGCCTTTAGATAGTTGGTTTGAACTTGTTAGGAAGTTGTTTCAATCTTACTAACTTCCTTTTGTAAACCAAAATGCTTAACCCAAAAGCATCAGGCATTGGTAATGCTCGCTTGCCAAATTGTTTATTGAGGCATCTAGCCCATCAGATCCACAACAGTTTGCAAAGTAATTATTCTTGATTCATCCAGGAACTTTCATGCATGTTCCATTTATGGAGTGCCAAATGCAAAAATATTCATAAAATAACATGGCTTGTATCTATTCCCAGTGTTTATTATCCATTGCTATTGCTTAGGTCAAATTCTTGTTGCATAATTTCTTTTTATATTCCATACATAAATCAGTGCTTAATAATTCAATTGTTATTGCTTATTTTCTTATTTACATTGCTTGTTTCATCAAATTGTTGTTGCCTCTTTTGATCAAATATATGTTGCTTGCTGTAATTGTCGTTGCTTGTAAGTTTGCCAAAAATCTCATTCCTTCTCCATGGCAACGCAATATTCCATAAATTCACATTGCTTCTCCATGGCAACGATCTGGCTGAAGAGAGGGGATCTCCCCTACGCCGGTCCGTACTATAAAACATGGAACGTATCGGAATGTGGTTTTCCAGAACGAGGCTGGAAACTTTCCCGCCACTTTGGACTTCCATCAAAAATGGCAGCTGCAAGAGAGCATGTGGAGAGAATTTTGGAAAACGAATCCTTGTCACTGTTGGCTGGCAACCAACAACAGCGAATCCCAGGAGCAGTACCTGGACCTGCAGCTCAAGGTTCGATCCCTCACCAGACAGTTCAAGGGGAAAGAGCTGCACTTTTTCGCCGGAGAGCAATGCAGCCCCTGCAAATAAGAACCGCCACGGAATTGCCCAGCGCTTCATTTACCGTGGCTCGAAGTTACCAGAATAGAACTAACACGTTTAGACCAACAGATCGTGGGCGGTCGAGATCATCAGGGGCTTCACATGTCTCACAACCTTATTTTCGCCGTACTGCAAACACTTCGAGAAGGGCTGATGGTAAGAAAGAAGCCAAAGTCCCAAAAGATGTTTTTCTCCTAGACACAGGTGTGATGATTGTTCCCAGGGGCACAAAGCGAGCTCCATTGTATGACAACAAGCAGGTGAAGAGCTCCCTGAAAATCGACCCAAGCTGGTCTGAGGCTGAGTTTATCCAGAAAATAGAGGAAGAATTTGCATCGATACTTGACATGGGAAAGGCACCTCCAAGGTATTTTATTTTATGTTGTGCTCACATTCATTGTTTATATTTTCAAGTACTACTGATATTTCTTAAATTTTTGATCTGAGAGCAGAGCTTCTTATATAAGCTTTTTCTTATCAATTGGATGTTACTTGTTTTCTCTTGAGTTCAGCAAAAGACATAAATGGTCTTGTCAGTGTAATGGTCTATCCGATCAGGGCCAGACTGGAAAGATTTTACTGTGCCTTCAATATCTTGCACGTGCAGGAACGTACGCTGTTTTCAAGCTGCACAGTTGGCAATAAACAAAGGATCCATTGCTTTAATCTTTTGTTCTCAGCCGCAAATTTCTCAGCGCAGTCTTACTTAGGCCATCTCATATCTTGCATGCCCAAGATACAAACTTTCCAGTCTGGGTCCAGGGTCACTGCACACTCCACAGATCTGTGACAGGCTCTTAGCCTTTCGCACAGTATTTAGTTACAGTTGTAGTTACACAATTTTCATACAACAGAGAGACAATGTTTTTATGAAACACTTCATGCAACATCTTTGAGGAAAAATGAAACAAACAGCTATTTAGGGGTATGGCTCTTTTCCATTTGCAGAGCTGGGGGTGGGGGGCTTTGAGGGGTAAATGCAATTTCAAAAGTCTGGCCAAAATTCTAGCCTCAGTCAAAAGAATGTTAGGCTTTTATTGCTCTATTCTCTGAACATTCATTTACTTCAATGATGCTGCCTAAAAGTCATTAAAGACTGTTTTTGTTGTTTCAAATGTTCAAGTGCCAATGTTCTTTGTCCTTCCTATAGATTTGAAGTCATGAAATATGTCAATGGCACCATAGTGAAACCAAGTCTCTCCCTTGGTGAAACGTGGAGTGGGGCAAACATTATTTGCAACTCTAAGCAAGGTGACATCTATCTTCGAGCAGTGTATCCACTGGTAAGTCTTTCTTGCATAAAAATTGTTTGACAGCTTTACGAAAATGTCTCAGGTGCAGTTTATCAAACACATAGGGTTAATTGTTTGTTATTTGAATTATTTCATGCATTTGCCAATCTGTGCTTGTATGATTCCATGCATTAAATTATGAAGCCTGGTATGGGCAATGCCATCATTCCACTTCTTTAACTGTGATTATGACCCTAACAGCTTAATGTTTAACATACAGTACTGCATGCTTACTGTACAGTTTTAGTCATTTGAAATATTATGTATCAAATTATTAAATCTCCCCTTGTAGCTAATACCACAAGAGAATCAGTCCATACTGGATTTCTACCCTGTTCAACAGCAGGATCATACCATTCTGACTGATAAAGATCAGGTACTATACCTCACATCACTTTCTCTGCAATTTGATAGGTTCTGTTTATATGAGGATCAGTTCTCCTTGCTGAGATACATATCTCTTTCTGGTCAAATCCTTTATAAATTTCTCGTTCATTTATAAGGGGAGGGATAGCCCTCAAAGGCAAGATCTCGTTTTTGAGCACCCAAGATCTTCCCATATAAATGCAATCAAGAGGGCAATGTTAACTGGCAGAAACAATAAAATCAACATGGAACAATGGGATTAGAATGGTAAGCCCTGCGTGTTTAGCCCTCCTGCTGTAGAAGACCTGGTTCTCCATGTAAACCCAAAATAGAATTGGCTCTCTTATGAGGGCTGGTCCTTCACATATAAACAGCACCCAAAAAAGAATCCAGCTCTCATGCAAGGGCTGACCCTTCTAATATAGACAATATTGTTTTCCTTCATGCGTCAAAATGGCACTGAACCTGAAATGACTTTATTTCATCAACTAAAGCTAAGCATAAAAGAAGTACATTCATACAAGTATCAATCCATTAACCAAAATGACAAACTAACCATTCTGAAGTTCCTAAAAAAACACATCTCATACAAGAGAACTGAAAAGTGCTATGGGGCCAAGCTAATCAGTTTCCTCCTTGCCAATATGAACTGAGCTGATATCCAAAGCAGGCAAATATGGAGCTATCGTTTTGTCATCCCAAACCCCATTCCGGGAAAGGCAGGACAAGTACAGGGCTATTGCCTCTTGTTCACTGAAAATTTTGCTCTAGAGAGCTGGGATATGTGATTTGGTTTTCCAAAGCTTACAGCTTATAAACCACCAGTGCTTTAAGCAGGGCCAAAAATGTCAGCTTTCACCTCCCATTTGCAGAAAAATATTCCCCCAATTCCAGGGAGGGGGGTTGGGGCAATGAAATGATAGCTGCATTAACCCATTAATAGATTTCTTGGAACTGAACATTCCTTATACATAATTGCATGTTAAGAGTTTCCCTTGCTGCTCATTATCTATTTTGCAATGCTATTGCAATTTCTAAGAAATTTATTTGAAAGCACTAGTAAGTAGTGAATCTTTACCAACAGGATGAAGAAGCTCAGTTCTGCCCAGAGCCAGGAAATGTACCAAAAGATCAAATATTGTTCTATAGACTAAAGGAAATGTTTCCTGAAACTGAAGAAGTGACAATCTACAATGCTTCACAGATGGACTGTCTAAACAGTGCAACAGAATTTATCCTTGAAAAAGGTAAGTACAGTAAGATGCTGAATAGCTTTGTTTCCTGAAACTTTGTTTGCTGAATAGCTATGTTTCCTGAAACTGAAGAAGTGACAATCTACAATGCTTCACAGATGGACTGTCTAAACAGTGCAACAGAATTTATCCTTGAAAAAGGTAAGTACAGTAAGATGCTGAATAGCTTTGTGGCAACAATTTTTAACTGATAATTTTTGAAAGATGATGCACTAAAGCTTGTGCCACAAACAAAAACAATGCAGTCATGGTAATATTAGGCCTGCGATCGCATGCGCACACCACACACGCTTGAACTGCCCAAGGCATGTGTTTTTCGCACGCGCTAATGCCTTTCACCATGGCACTTTCGTAGATGTCTGTGTTGTTGTCAATGAATGATATGTTTTCCTTTGGTTTGCTTTCCTTCATAGGCCTTCTGTTGGCAGTATTTCCAGAAAGTTTCTGAAAGTTTTGTAGCGTTTTCTAATTGTCATCCTTGTTGGTCGATTGAACTGCCAGACTTGAGTGGCAAACCAAAGAGGGCAAGAAGTTGAGTGATCTGCCTTTTCCTATTTTCTCGTTTGATGAAATGTGAAGATCAATTCAAAATGAATAAAGATTCCATAAAAGTTGTTAGCAGATTAAAAAACAGGATTACGGCTTGCCATGTGATCATCAAGTGACGGCTGATGGTTAAACAAATCGAGGGAGTTTTCACTCTTTTTCATTGCAAAGAGAGTTTGGTGATTTTTCATTAAAACAAATGGGTTTTTGCCTATGGTGTAAAGAAATTTTTTGGGAGTGAAATCCTCCTTGAAGATTGTCTTAAACATGGATAAAAATCACTCTTCTGGATTGCACGCCATCGCACGCCTAAAATGTTCAAGGTGTGTGAGATGGCAGCACACCACCAAATTTCATATTACCAGGACTGAAAATGTGTAACAGATTGTAAATTAAATGTAAGGTATGCCTAAGTCTAGGTACATGTGGCATTTAGGTCATGCATTTATGACATTCGGACTGAACATTGGCGAAGCTTCTCTTCATGTAATTAAGATTATTTGCGTTTCCCTGTAGAAGAGTTTAGCTGGCAACAAGCTTGCGCAAGCTTGACAGAAGCATGATTTGGCCCTAGAAGGAGCTTGAAATGAGTATGTTGACAGAATTTTGGTCAGTTTGCACGTATGATTAGACCTTGATCAAGCTTAACAATAGTCTCAAGCTAAAATTATTCTCAAACATACTGTTGTAAGATCCAGCTTGATTGATTTGGTCTTCACTTCAAAAGATGCATGCTGCAAGCTTGGACAAGCAGTGCAAAATTCTTACTTTAAACTTTCAAACTTTTTCATACAGTATCATAATTAAAACAAGGTTAGTATCAGGCTTGCAGCGTGCTGCAAATGTTCTCAACATTTTGCTATGGGTTATGCATATAGGAATGAAAAGACTACCAGATTAATTCCTGGAACATCTTCTTGCAGTTTTGCTTTCTGTGCCATCAAATAATAATCATGCTCCTTATGATGATAATGTTTTTGTGTTTGTGATAGAATGAGTACACCATAGCTCCTGAAACTTGGTTAATGAAGTTCTTGACATCAATATTATCTTGTCTTCTTGTAGTTTCAAGCCAAGCACTCACAGGTGATGCCAAGCCAGATAGTTTCAACGAGTCTGAAATAACACCAGCTACTGGTAGTACAGAGGATAAATTTCTTAGCCATATTGAAACAATGCGTGACACAGAGATGACACACTACTGGCGCATCTCTAGAACAGATGGTATTTTGAGGCAGTGTTTCAGAATACTAAAACAGAGAAGACTCAAGATGAGAGCAGTGCCAGACATACAGTATGAAGGGGAGGATGGTATAGATGCTGACGGCCTTACCAGGGAGTTCTTGACTTCTGCCATGGCAGCAGTAAGAGAAGGAGAGGATGGTCTGATGCTACTGGAGGGAGAATTTCCAAATTTGGTTCCTTTGCACAGCACTGACCTCCTTGCATCTAAAGTTTTATTTCACGTTGGGCAGCTAATAGCATACAGCATTGTCCACGGTGGCATTCCTTTGGTTGGTTTGTCACCAGCTGTTGTTGTATATGTCATACACAATGACATTGATAAAGCATGTGATGCACTTTCAATACAAGACGTTGCCGATCTCAGTTTGAGAGAAAACATTGAGAAGGTCCAGTTGCTCCAATTAATATTGACTATTCCATTATTATCTAATTGTATTATAATGTGCAGATACTGATTTATACAGTAGGTCTTTGTGTGAAAATGCCCCTAAGGTGAAGGTGCCCCTGATGAAAACAACTTCATCTGGTACTTTTAAAACAGACTAGGAAAGATTTTACAAAACATTTTGGACAGATAAATTGAGCTGGGTGACCCAAAAGTGACCCACGTGATCTGTTATAGAATAGCAACCAAGAGGCCAATTGAGATGCTTCAAGCGAAGTTCTGTTGATAAAAGACTACCCTGCACTATGAGTATTCTTTGCAATTAGTTTTGGCACTAGCAGTTCTCGAAGCTTTCAATTTGTGTGGAAAGTTGAATTCCTTTGAAATTCCATGAGTTTAAACAGAGAACGCTTCTTTGGATGCTCAGTTACCTAGGTATATGAACTTTCTCTGGAAACTTTTGACTGAGTTGCCTATTCCCAGCGTGAAAAAAGCATGCTCCTCATTGTTTTCAAGATCTGAAATGGCTTTAACTTGATCCCTTGTTGTTGATGACTTGTCAGGATTTCAAGCCTACCCTTTCCCTCAAAACCCCTTAATTTGCGAAATATTAAAAGAAAATATTAAAAATTTACTGTGCTGACAAAAATTGTGACGAATGCTTAAAATGTAAGGTAATCTTTTGTGACAGAGCAATGTTTGAAGCAAAGCTATAAATGTCAAACATAAGAAAATATTAAATATTTCATACTTTGTAACATTGTCTTGTTTCGTTTAGATCGCAAATACCAAAAGCCAGTCTGAATTGGATTCTTTGGCAGCAGATGGAGAAATTGCAAATATTCTTGCTAATTCAGGATTCACCAACAGAGTTTCAATGAGGAACAAACAACGAGCAATACAGTACTGTATTTTGAATGATGTGATTTTGAAGCGGAAAGCAGAAATTGAGCAGTTGAGAAATGGGCTGAATGACCCATTTGGTATAGCAGATTACATACGGAAGCAGTGTCTTCCAACATCACTCGTATTCCCTTCTCCTGATGAAGTAAAAATTGACCGTTCAGCTTTTGCAGCGAAGATCAACGTTGAGCAAAAATCCCAAAATGATGATGAAGAAAGAGCATTGAAGTGGTTTCTACAGTTCATCAATGAGATTCCAGACAAGGACAGTAAGTATACTTGTTATTTATGTACAGTAGAAGCCCCATACTGAATGATTAGCTTCATATGAAGTAAAGGAATCTCCATACTAACAATAACCATGAAGGCTTAGTATGGACACCAGAAATTTGCTGACCTTTGAATTCAAAATATACTGACCCTACCAAAAAGGTACTGCCATATGGAATATCACCAAAAATCAAATATTTGATTTTCTCATTGGTCTCTTATTTTGCTGATCCTGTATAGAAGTTTTGCGTTTGTTAATCAAAAGGTATAAAATTACAGATTGAAAACCCTGGATCTAAGCTGCAGTATCAGCAGCAATCATAAACCTTGCCTAGGAACCATACTGTTAAGATATTTTATTTTTCTTCAAGTCTATTTTACTGGTTTGTGTTTCTTTCAGACATTTATGACCAAACTAAAGCATTAAACAATCCTGATTTGGTAATTGTTACCAATTTTTGCAATATGATTCAAAACCAGTATGCTTTAAAACAAGTTACAACATTAGCTGTACCCCAGGAATTATCAATAACTTCATAATGTATATCATAAATTTTGGTGATTTTTGGGACAACAGGTAAAAATAATTTAGTTGTACCAAGATAGAATGAGAGAATAGTTCACTTATTTTATCTTTTACAATGAGTCAAGATTGTGTTCTATGGAGTAGTTTTCTAAGGGAGGTACATAGGAAGAGCACTTGCAAGAGCACAGATCCGTACTCGTGTATCGATGAAGTTGTTCAGTCTGTTGTGACATAGAGATAATTTATGCAGGAATGTTGTAGCATGTTATTTTTTATAAATTCCTTTTGAAAAACATGGATTTTGCTATTGCTGTGTTCTTCCAAAAAAGCATAGTGCTAATAAGGCAGTTGCTTGCCTGCATCCCCCCATGTGGAAATTGCATGGTGCAGTTGCGGTAGTTTACCATACCAGCATCCTATTATTTTGCAGCAGATGAGAACACAGCCGACCTACCTAAGCGGATGAAATTCATAAGTGGGAGCAGTTTGCTACCAAAAGACAACATCACAATCACATTTGACAATGGAATAACATTCTTACCAGACCCCGATTGCTGCTTCAAAAGATTGAAAATGCCAGTGGTGCACAGGGATTATGAATCATTCAAAAGAGCCATGGCAACAGCTATAACATGCCAATGTGAAGGCACTGGACGATTTTAAGATGTTTTTGTCTGAGTTACAAAGTTGTTACTGAGAAGTCAAGAAAATTATCTACTGCCTGGTGAAGCAGCCATCTGCGTGTTTAGTTCATTTTAATCGGAAATTTCTGTAGACCTGTAGATGTTATTACATCCATCACCCAGGGGGTACTTGGTATATTTGTCCGACGGGGATGTGCCGCTTTTCAGGGTATCATTTTCACCTATTTTTTCCAGAACAGGGATCAAAAGAAGGCAAGTTTTCTGGAGCGGGTTGTCAAAACATGCCATATTGGAAAATTTTGTTAGATTGGGTTATTACTTAGTCCAATTTTTGTGTTTTGGAGTATACTTTTCACCAATTTTTTTCTAGAACAGGGTGTCATTTGAAGGCATAAATTCTGGAGCAGGGTGCAAAATTTCTTTTCATGGGCACATCCCCGTACAAATTTAGGTCAAGTACCAACCCCCCACGGGATCGATCATCACATTTAACTACCAAACTTTAAGTTATGTTAACGAGAGACAGGTGAATATTTTTGGCTTGCAACTTTTCCCTAAAGTGGGATGATAGTTTACAACTGATACTCTCTGAAAGGTGTGAAACATCTCAGAATTCATCACCCCCTGTACTTCTTACGTCTTTATTGTTTTAACTCAAACAGGAGTTGTAGAGTTTCTGAATTTTTCAGTCACTGTAGCACAAGTTGCTGATAAAAACGTGTTTTCGAATTGTATTGAAGCTACACATACACCAAGTCTAACATAACTTGGCAGTAGACGAAGAAATGAGTGCATATACTGTACAAAGTTAGGGATACCACTCTGAGAGCTGCCCCAATACAAAGGAATGAGTATTGATTCCATAGTTACCGTCCTCCCTTAACGGGTCGAAATTTTGCGTTATAAAATCTGTTTGATTGTTTGTCAAGGGAATATTGACAGGCGGTACTTGCACACTGGCACTTTCATCGGGATGGTATAATCTAAGATTCAAGATCCAAGATCCAAGATTCAAGATCCGAGAAATTAAGATCCCAGATATTAAGATCCCAGATATTAAGATCCCAGATATTAAGATCCCAGATATTAAGATCCCAGATATTAAGATCCGAGAAATTAATATCCCAGAGATTAAGATCCGAGAAATTAAGATCCCAGATATTAAGATCCCAGAAATTAAGATCCCAGATATTAAGATCCCAGAAATTAAGATCCCAGAAATTAAGATCCCAGATATTAAGATCCGAGAAATTAAGATCCCAGATATTAAGATCCGAGAAATTAAGATCCCAGATATTAAGATCCCAGATATTAAGATCCGAGAAATTAAGATCCCAGATATTAAGATCCGAGAAATTAAGATCCCAGATATTAAGATCCGAGAAATTAAGATCCCAGATATTAAGATCCGAGAAATTAAGATCCCAGATATTAAGATCCCAGATATTAAGATCCGAGAAATTAAGATCCCAGATATTAAGATCCGAGAAATTAAGATCCCAGATATCAAGATCTGAGAAATTAAGATCCCAGATATTAAGATCCCAGAAATTAAGATCCCAGAAATTAAGATCCCAGATATTAAGATCCGAGAAATTAAGATCCCAGATATTAAGATCCCAGATATTAAGATCCCAGAAATTAAGATCCCAGACATTAAGATCCGAGAAATTAAGATCCCAGATATTAAGATCCCAGATATTAAGATCCGAGAAATTAAGATCCCAGATATTAAGATCCCAGATATTAAGATCCAAGAAATTAAGATCCCAGAAATTAAGATCCGAGAAATTAAGATCCCAGATATTAAGATCCGAGAAATTAAGATCCCAGAAATTAAGATCCCAGATATTAAGATCCGAGAAATAAAGATCCCAGATATTAAGATCCGAGAAATTAAGATCCCAGATATTGAGATCCGAGAAATTAAGATCCCAGATATTAAGATCCGAGAAATTAAGATCCCAGATTTTAATACAAAACTAGGCAAAACTAGCACCAGACATGACAAACTCCCTGAGTAGAATGTTGAGTGTAATTTCTTTTTCCTTTGTTTTTCAGGAAAGTGATTATGCTTGTGCAGGTACAATGAAATATGGTGTCAGTTGTTTTGGGAGCAGATATCAGAAAGTGAAGCTTGTCTTGTCATGGCCTCAGGCATCTCCACGGTCCGATATTATATTTATTTGCTTCGGTATAATAGACATCATATTTCACTGTACCTACACAAATCATTTTCATGAAAAGGAAAACAAAATGACCTTAGGCACGCCAAAGCGATGGTAGGGCAAGGGGGTCGAAGGGAAACGCAAGGGCACTCCAGACCAATGACGAGGGAAGTGAACCGAAAATTGGGTGGAACTGGGGTCCTCCCGCGGGAAAAGTTTTGCAACCATGCCCCCTAGATTCACTTAAAATGCCTCGTCTAACCATAGTAACTATGGTCTAACCAATGTAAATGATGCTCTCTTTTACATCTTTGGGTATGACCAATGCAAGTTGCTATGATCGAATTGAACATTGTTAAAGAAATATATTGCTCCAATAAAAGGGCACTCTTGCCCCCTTGCCCCTCTTAGACAAGGGCAGGAGGGGCACTTGCCCCCCTGCACCCCCTATCCGGCGTTCCTGAATGACGTTACATATATCCCTCCACTCAGTAGAGTCAATGGAGTTTGTTTATGGCGCCAGTTTCCCAGAAGCCAAGGAAAAACCACTGCACCAACTCTTCAACCAGGATGGTGTCATGAATTGGTTCAGTTTACCGACACGAAGAGATTCACAAATTTTGCTGTCATAAAATGGGTTTTACCAATCAATGGCCCTAGCCCTATGGCCTTTGGCCCAATAGTCTTGAGTACTTTGTTACAAGTAAAGTGAGTATAAGTTTGACAATGTATTCAATTAGAATTCGTTGGAAAATTGCAAAGCAACCATGACAAATTCATGGACAAAATTCTCGTTCAGCCAGTGAGACTTTTCTCAGTGTGATGCAGCGTATCACCTGCTGTAACTTTCCTTGCTTTGGGAAATAGGGCAAAGGGGAACGCTGAAGTGCATGATAAAGTAGGGGAAGGAAGTGACAAATCTCTACAGTTTTCCGACTCACAGCAACGGGGCTATAAGGTCTCCATGAGAAATGTCTTACAAGAAACTCCATTCTCCCCAGATCGCTGAAAAAATTAGAAACTCCACTACTGGCAAAATCAGCTTAAGAAACTTTGTTTGAGTCGAGGAGATCTTTGGCATATTCTTCCTTTTATCTTCACTTCCTTCCCGTAAGAAACCTACATTCACTAGGGAAGAGGAAGTAGACTTAAATCATTTCAAGCGAAATTCCCAACATTTGAATTAGAGCTTGTTTGAAGCAATATTTAAGCAAAACCAAGTCAAATACAACTCATACTCAGGTGTTCAGGTATTCGTCACAAACAGGCACGAGACGATGGTACGATAATGGCATTGGGCACCAGGGCCATTGGGCCATTGGGCCATAGGGCCATGATTTGTAAAACCCAAAATCTCATCCAACTTCTCCCTAAATTCAAAAGGAATTTCAAGTTCCCATACGATTCCTGATCAAGAGTTCTTCCTGGGATACCACTTGGCAACATAAACCCCTTTTGAATGTAAAGTAGGGAGTTTTGAAATGAAAACAAAGCATACCAAAAATATCTTAATATCTAGGATCGGGGCTGGGATCTTAATTTCTGGGATCTTAATATCTGGGATCTTAATATCTGGGATCTTAATTTCTCGGATCTTAATTTCTGGGATCTTAATATCTGGGATCTTAATATCTGGGATCTTAATTTCTGGGATCTTAATTTCTCGGATCTTAATTTCTCGGATCTTAATATCTGGGATCTTAATTTCTCGGATCTTAATTTCTGGGATCTTAATTTCTTGGATCTTAATATCTGGGATCTTAATATCTGGGATCTTAATTTCTCGGATCTTAATATCTGGGATCTTAATTTCTCGGATCTTAATTTCTGGGATCTTAATATCTGGGATCTTAATATCTGGGATCTTAATTCCTTGGATCTTAATTTCTCGGATCTTAATTTCTCGGATCTTAATATCTGGGATCTTAATTTCTCGGATCTTAATTTCTGGGATCTTAATTTCTTGGATCTTAATATCTGGGATCTTAATATCTGGGATCTTAATTTCTCGGATCTTAATTTCTGGGATCTTAATTTCTCGGATCTTAATATCTGGGATCTTAATATCTGGGATCTTAATTTCTGGGATCTTAATTCCTTGGATCTTAATATCTGGGATCTTAATATCTGGGATCTTAATTTCTGGGATCTTAATATCTGGGATCTTAATTTCTCGGATCTTAATATCTGGGATCTTAATTTCTCGGATCTTAATATCTGGGATCTTAATATCTGGGATCTTAATTTCTCGGATCTTAATATCTGGGATCTTGATTTCTCGGATCTTGAATCTTGGATCTTGGATCTTAAATTATACCATCCCCACTTTCATCTGCATCAGTAAATGTATCTCCACCATCTTCTATTCCGAGTGCTGAAGTGTTAAGATCTTGTAAGTTTTCCCCAAACAAAAAAGTAGGAGCATCGCTGCAGAGGTTTCCCAGTGCAAACAGCTGGAGAGGTGAGCGGTTTTGTGCTGTGCGCATTGGTCTGTTGTTGAACATTGCCACGAAATCGGCACATGCTCTGTTCAGGCGGGGAAGGAAAACAAAGTGCAGAGAAAACAAATGAAACTCATCCAGGGGGTCTAGCAAACCTACTTCTTCCATATAGCTAAATATGTTGGCATAGTGAGACACAATCACTCTATGGACATCGCGCCAGAGGCGTTCGATTCTCTGGTTGTGCACAGACGTTCCGGTAATGAAACTTCCTCGATTCAAACCTCTTCTCTCCAGCATGAAGTCGGCGACAAGAACGTTTTCTCCGCCATAATCTGAACGTACCCTTGATGGAATATTCCAAATTTGGCATGCAGTAATAAAAAGTTCACACACTGTTTCGGCTCTGTTGTTAGTTGACGCATGTAAATAAACTATGCAACGTGAATAACCATCGATTCCTACAAAAAGGAAGGACAGTTATAACTCTAACAAATACAGTGACTATCACGATCAAGCACTCCTAAACTTGATTCCATGCTGTGGAGATCCTATGGAGAAGATGTGTTCTGTTTTACTGTAGAGGGTAGCCAATACTGAGTTCATAGTTTATTCTGAACAAAATTTATCGCTCAGCTGTTGCAGTTTATTCTGCAACAGTCTATTCAGTTTATTATATACAGTAGTATGTGTTCAGTTTATTCTGGATTGGATTTGCCAGTATCTACGATCTGATTCGAAATGGACGAGCAAGTGGCATTAGAACTTCCATCCACATACATTAGCACCAAATTTGAAAATTTGACTGATATCTGGAAAGGTTTATTGTAAAATAGTAAAATAGCTATAAGGTTGATAGTAGTACTTGGTTTTTACAAACATATTGTTTTATGCTACTGACAATAATTTTGTTCAGGTTTGAGAGAAAGCTACATACTGTAATTTTCAAAGAATGGTTTCTGTTTCATATTGCATCTATGTTATGTTCTCTTATTTGCTGTTTTGAATGCTTTTTAGCAATGAGTTTATTAGTTGGATTTCTCTCCTTGATTTTCTGTGTGATTTTCTTCCTGCTAAAGAACAAAGGGGCATACTGTACACACTACATTGTTAGATATGACAATTTTATCACCCAAAGATATTATATACATGTAAACAGAAGAAAGCATCCAGCCTGGGGAAGACTTGATTTCCTTGCAAAGCTATACTTCCAATAGGCCACTCTTCAAAAGCAACTTTTTCGCCAAGGGTCAGTCTATGGCATAATTGCTCATGGCATATTTCCTTGCAATTTTTTGTCTACAGTACATCAAGTGGAACTGCATAAGTCAAATATTCCCACAACTTTGTTTTATATAAAATAAATTGTATGAATCTAATATAACTGCTGGGAATGGATTGTAACATGTTAGACATTGCAGCTTTGGGGGAACAGAAACACAAACAAAAAACCTATGTTGGAATGTTAAATGTTTAGTTCTGGTGGGTTTCATTCTATCTACTGTATTCATTGACATTCAAGATACTAGGAAATTCATACAGTAACTACTGTAGATCAAGGACATTTCCCTTATCACCCCCCCCCCCCCTCTTGTTGTGGTCTTGCACCTTGCTATAAATCAACAAACTCTGAAATGCCTAATCACACAAAACTGACCAAATGCTTAAGTCAGATTACTACAATCTTACCTCCATGGATGATAAATCTCCAGCGAATTAGCTTGTGATGCCCATCAATGTGCCTGAAGAGGAAACATTTAGGACATATACTATAGTACACATCCAAAGAACTAGACCAATCAGGAAAGAACAGTTGGTATCTTTACTTTAAAACCTTGTAACATGACACATGCAATAACAACACTTCTTTATCAATATAAGCAGACAACAAATTCAAAATCAAGTGGAATCTACCTGCTAGGCTACACATTTCAGGATTCTGCTGTAGAAAACTTAAGTTTTGACTCAATGATGGCAAAGTTTCACCACAAACAGAACGCATGAATTTGTAAGGAATTGAGATTATTAATTATTACGTCTTCTTCAATTCCTTCCCTCATCTTGCCCCTACAGGTAGGGAGATGGTCAACAAAAATTTCATGCATGATTGCCTGGGGGCCAGGAAAATTTTCTGGTGAATGCCTAGGGGCCAGGTACTGAGAAAGGGCATATTCCCTGTGACTTGATAGGCAAAAGACTCTTAATTATTGTCAAATATCCTAGACAGGGGGCAGGGAAAAATTGAAAAAAATGCCCGAGGCTTGATGTTTTTCAAGTGCAAATGCCCAGGAGTGACCTGAGGGGATGCTCAAGGCGCACTACCTGATACTTTTATTTTATAAAGTGTTTCATTTACAATACATACCAGAGAGAATTGGGTGCCCTCACATTGTACTGACGCCGGAATATTGTTCTTCTTCGCCGGCAGGCTCTTCCAACTGGGTCAACTCTTAAAATTGAGCTTCGAATTCGCCAGCGCTGAACTCTTAGCCCTCTGGATGTCAGAGCTCCTATCATGAACCGTTCACCAATTTCTGGTGTTGTTGCTAAAATCTGAGCCACAACAAGGTCTAGATCAGAATCATCAATTTCAGAATAACGCGTTGGTCCAACTGACATTCCAAATTCACGTCGTCGATTTCTCAGCGTCTGAGTTGTGACACCAAGAATGTTTGCAGTTTGAGTGAAGGTAAATACCATTTCCTCAAGAGTCTCTATCATTTCACGTGAAATCGCAATTCTTGGTCTTCCCCTGCTCCCACTTTGCTGGACAGGGAGTTGAGGTGTATCATGGCTCTGGCTCTCTGCGACAATTTCCGGCAGAGTCGTTGCATCTTCAAATGTTGAGGAGGACAGGTGTGTCAACGGGCTGTTGATGTGAAGCAGAAGAGACTGCATTGTTTGGTGCAGTTCTACGACTTGCACAATGGGATGTCCATTTATTTCTCTATGTTCCAGGGTCTGTGCTCTTTCAATCATCCTCTCGATTCTTTGAACAAGGATTGCTAGTGTCCCTGAATACTCTGAGCCAACCATATGCAAGTATTCGGCTCTGTCAAAACCTCCTGCAGCAATGTTGCTTTCCAGTTGTAAGATAACTCCAGGTATCTCCCCCAGAAAGTCCTCAACTGTATCCCCCCTCCATTCTAAGATACAAGATCCATCATTTAAAAGCAACAATGTGAATAATAATACATAGGATTCCATCAGTAGCAAAGCACGGTTAGCCATCTGTTCTGTACTAAAAGTTCCTTAGGCCCAAGACCAAGGAAAGTCAGGCAACCAGTGCAGGCAACCTGCCACGTGGCCTCGTTCTGGTTTATGTTCCATGTTTTAGAGTACGGACCGGCGTAGGGGAGATCCCCTCTCTTCAGCCAGATCGTTGCCATGGAGAAGCAATGTGAATTTATGGAATATTGCGTTGCCATGGAGAAGGAATGAGATTTTTGGCAAACTTACAAGCAACGACAATTACAGCAAGCAACATATATTTGATCAAAAGAGGCAACAACAATTTGATGAAACAAGCAATGTAAATAAGAAAATAAGCAATAACAATTGAATTATTAAGCACTGATTTTATGTATGGAATATAAAAAGAAATTATGCAACAAGAATTTGACCTAAGCAATAGCAATGGATAATAAACACTGGGAATAGATACAAGCCATGTTATTTTATGAATATTTTTGCATTTGGCACTCCATATCCCTTGTCACTTTGTGAGGAACAGATTTCCAAAGATAATTATACATTCATATGTATTGTACATTATGTTCTCAAATGCTCATTCACAGTATGTGACAAGGTAAATTTAAGTACTGTATACTATATACTCTGAACAAACACAGTTGGTTAAACGTTTTGACATTAGTCTTCATCAGTAATGATCATAAGTGAAGAGGAAAGGCAAAACATGTTTTTGGAAGTAAACTTATGTATACCAGGTGTCCCAAAAAAGGTAACAGAGTTGATCAGTGCTAGAGGTAAGAATTTAAGTTGAATCGATCCCAAATAAGTTTTAAAGTATGTTTCAATGGTTAAGTTAAACATACCCTGTTTGTTGATATTGGTGCAATGGAAGTTTTAGCTGTAATCTTGAAAGTCCATATTTGCATCCACCTCCAAACCAGAACTTTTGGGTTTTGGCTTAAAGGGCATATGTCATCAACCTGATTGGTTCATGCGACACAATTCTCTTCTTTGTTTATTACAACAGCACAGGATCGAGGTTGAATTTTCGTTGTAATGAAAATTCTGCCTCGATCCTGTGCTTTTGTAATGAACAACAGACAGAATTGTATCGCATGAACCAATCAGGTTCGTGACATATGCCCTTTAAACTGCAAATGGGGTTGTCAGGGGAATCTCCTTGATAGACTCTTTCAGACTATCTGTCCTTTGGGTACTGCTGTTCAGAAAAGAACACAAAAACTGAAAAGTGCCAGGCAGAATTAATGAAGGTACTCACCAAGGAGTATCCTTCTGCAGTCAAAAAGCAATTTATGATTGAGCATTCTGTTGTTGCCTTTTGCATATAGGATTGCTTGTTATTTCATAATGATTTTGAGACAGATGACACAAAACCCATCTTATTCAAGCAATAAAGATTCAAGGCGCTTAGGTGTAGGAATTATTTCACTGATGAATACAGTAAAAACCCGCGTATAAGAACCTACAATTTTGCAAGTCAGCCTGATTAGGTTCTTATGTATTGAGTATTTAGTAGGAAATAAGGCTGTTCAGGTTCTTAACTTGGTTCTTATTTCATTCATGGCTTCCAGGTATTTCTTTTGTTCATATTGAAACTTCAAGCCCATTACTTACTGTCAGTCGAGAGACACCTGAGTTCACAAGGCCTTATTCAAAATATCAGTCAATGGAAGAATCAGAAACATTACAGAATACAATGAAAAGCTTTCAAAGCATCTTTAGAGCTCTGTGTAACTTGCACATGTGGCAGAATCAGTACGTAAAGGCTCAATGACAAAGCAACTAGAGTTTGATTTAGTTTGATGATCTCCACAAATAAGAACCTATTTCAAATTTCAGGCTGAATGGGTCCTTATACATTGGGGGTCTAATTTCAGAATTTTCAGCCTGTAGGTTCTTAATCACTAGGTTCTTATACGCGGGTTTTTACTGTAGCTTTTATCAGTTTGATGTATTTCAAACATGTTTTGTTAAGTGAGAAGAATTTCTGTGTGGGCTAGATTTGTGAATCTGATAGTAAAATTCCATGTCGTATTTCTGTTACAATGTGCTCCAAAGCTCAAGCTTTTTGCCATGCTTCCTGGACACAGTAATGCGTTAAGAGCTTAGGCCAAAACCCAAAGGCTCTGGTTTGGATTTGGATACAAATTTGGACTTTCAAGATTATATAATTTATAACACTGGATTATTAAGCCTCATGGCCCATTTGATTTTTTCTGTAAACAGACAAAACAAGTTGCAAAATAAAGAAGCTGTTCTTGTTGATACTTTCTTATTTGTTTTGACTTGTATATTCCGTGTAACTTTGACTGTATATATTCAATATCTAATTGGTGCATTCCCCACAGTATCAAAGACAACATGGCCACTTATTAGGGGTGACCTGCAGATTAATATGATATTGCTGCTTGATGTTGTATTTCATATCTTTGACAGAAAATTGCAAGGTAATTCATATGATGAAAGGAATAAATGGCATTTTCAAGTCAAAGAATTCAAAACAAGGAAAGCAAGACATTTTCCACATTGTAGAGGTAATTTGTGAGAATCCTTTTTAGAGCTGTACTGTGTGCAAATTTTTACACTCTGCTGTAAAAACATTGTGAAATTAATGTGAAGTCACAGTTATTTAGCATTCCTGGCCCTCAAGCATTTGCCTCCCAATTCTTTGTTGGTCCTGGGGCATTTTACAGTGCTAGGGGATTTTGCTCATAAAATTGCTGGGAAAGTGAACTTTTTCAGTGCCCAGCCCCCAGGCATTGGAGCAAGAACTTTTTGTTGTGTGGTGCATGGGGGGATGGTCAGGTTAGGTGTTGTATGTGACATAAGCTTAATGACCCCAAAATTGTGCAATTTTATAACAATGGATTGTTAAGTCTCATGGCCCATTTGGTTTTTCTCTAAACCAAATCTTTCAATGAGACCTTGAATTTGAAAATGGTCTTGCTAAGCACTGGCCATTCCATTAAGGACTTGGGCACTGTAAATTTTTATTTACAGCTGCTCTGTGATTGTTGCTTTGCCCAAAAATTATATCTGATTGATTCTTTCTCTCTATGTTACCAGGATGATGAAGATCCAGATGACTGGAGAAGGAAGCGCCAAGGCTATGCCCCCGGCCTTGTTGTTACAAGAAATGGGGCAATAGTTGTACTTGGCAAGGAAATCTTCCTAATTTTTAATGAAGATGAGTTGGTTAAGGCAGTGGTGGCATTCCTTGCATCATTTTGCTTGCTAGATCTCGATTATCCAACAAACTGGCTGATTTCGCTATCAATTTTGCAGCGACTCATATTCAATGACATCAAAGTGCATCCAGGTGTAAACGGGGATGTGGTGAAGGCTCTAGAGGACTTTACAAAGTACTGCACATGAATTTATCATATTGTTGCTTTATCTCTAAGTATGACAGTTTGACACAGGATGCAAACTTTGTTGCTTTAACATCAGAAGAAACCATTTAGTCAATATTCTGAATGCTGATTTGGGGTTTTGAGACCAGTCAGAATCAGATTTATTAGATACAGCATATTCAAATTGTGTCTGAAAGTCACATATTTGGTAATGTCACAAATTTCTGTTAATATTTTTATCCTGCAAACAACAAATACATTTTGGATAGAGGTTTCAAGGAACAAGACCTTTCAAATGATATTTAATTTGTTCAATTTTGATAAAAGAAGCAAACTTTTGTATGAAATCATTGATTCTATGGTGTCATGATTCAACTTTTTGGAATCATTTCAGCTGAAATCCTGTAGTCATTTTAGCTAAATTAGCCATGTCCATTCCAAGTCTGATGACAATGAACAGTTATTTGGCCCAGAAACAACGCTTTAAACAATGTGGTTCTCTCATTGTTCAGATGACGAGCAGCCCAATGGGAAAATAGTTTGTGTAAAAAGTTATTTCTGAGCAAAATTACTGCTCAGCGGCATCAGATATGAAATCTACAAGTCCAACTTAGCTGAAAAGACCAAGAAAATTTCAGCAGAAATTCGTAAGAAAATGGTGAATTATGACACCATATGACTGATGATGTCATACAAAATTTTGCTACTTTAAGCCTTGGTCAAAAGCATCCAACATTTCATCCAACATTTACTTCAAAAAAATTGTAAAGTTTGTTGATGTTGATGTTGAGAGGGGGTGGTCAAACGCATCCAACAATTCATCAAACATATCATCCAACATTGCTAGCAAAGTCCATCATCGTCATGCGCCTGCGCAGCGACATGTTTAGAATGATTAAAAATGCACGTATTGCAACCTACAAATACGAATTGCTGATTTAGAATGCACACTGCTGAAAAAGATTGAAAATGGCGCTCTGATGACAAAATATCAACTTTTTAGAGCGTAATGTGCATGCCCACAAATGAAATGTTGGATGAACTGTTGGATCAAATGGTCAAACGCATCCAACATTCCATCCAACATTTGAAAACAAAATTTGTTTTGAATCCCGATCAAACTTCATCCAAGGTCAATTTGCAAATGTTTGATGATCCAACATGGGTGGTCAAACGTATCCAACATTTCATCCAACATTGGTTTTCAGCATGTTGGATGAAATGTTGGATGCGTTTGACCAGGGCTTCAGTCAAAATTGAAAATAATTAGATATCATTTGAAAGGTCTTGTTGTTCTTCATCCAAGAATGTATTTGCCATTTGACTCTGTCTATTGAATGAGGTGGTAGGATAGAAATATCAACAGCAATTTGATGCTGTGATGTCATCAAAAATGTGGCTTCCGTTTGGTCAAAATTTGAACATGATCCAGGATCCAGGTTAAATCAAATGTGGACAGGTCTCAGGGCCCCAAATCAATGTTCAGTAGTTTGATTGAATGCTGGTTTCTCCTCTTTAGTCGTTAGTGACCTTTCTCTTGAAATTGCAAGTATTAGAACAATTTGCAAGCATTGCTAGTAATTTGCAAGTATCTGACACGTAGCAATATAATACATGAAATACATAGATGAGATCAATATCGAAAACAGCAAATGTAAATGGCGCATGTATTTGGAATTGCCCAGGAGAAATGTTATCCATAGTCTTGGTCTGGCCAATGAGAGATGCTCTTAGAAATAGTTCACCAATAATGCCAAGACCGTAGAGGTTTCTTGACTCGCTATTTCATTCCAGTCCACCCGTTATGATCTGATGTTCATACAATGTTCATTTTATCTGTCGCCATTGTTTAGATGATTAAAAATTAGCAAATGACAGCTCAGATTGTAGATTAAGATCATGCTAAGATCAAGGGAAGGGCAAACATTGCACACATCTGCTGATAGTTCCAGTTTTGAGCTGCTCTGTTTCAATGATATTTCAAATTGAAATAGTGTGTCGAACGGCTTATCTTTTAAGGGTACTTAATGAAACTATTCCTTAACTTCCTCCGGTAATGAGACGTTGTGAGCAATTTTCACGCTGTCAAGGAAATAGGAAAGGACTGCATTTGCAAGAAAGAATGTGGCTAATAAGAATCAACTTTATTTTTATTTATTTTTACATCCTTGTACAAAGTCGCCTGAAGGAGAAAGTTGTGATTTTCTAACAAATTGCATTCTTTTAAAGGGAAGTTAGCGAGTATTCTCTCTCTATCTCTCTCTCTCTTCGTCTCTTGTTTAAAATCAAGACTAAAGAAACGGATACCTCGTTTCAGGATGATTTCTTCAATTGTTAGGAGAATTTGACAATTGTCTAGCAAAATTGCCTACTGAAATGAAAATCGATTGCCTTTTTCACGAAAATTTGTCTATCATTCAAGAAAATTTGTCTTGTTTCTAAGAATATTCGCCTCCTTTTTCAAGAAAAATATGCTGCATTTAAGAAAATTAATCTTCTATTTACAAGATTATAAATCTTGTTTTAAAAATTTTGACTGGTCTGTTATCTCAAAAACAACACTAGTTTCGAGAGAAATTTTCCTGAAACAAGATAATTTCTCTATCCAAGAAAACTAGTCAAGATAATATATCTTACCCAAGTGAGTAGCAAATTTTGCTTGAAATAAGAACTAATATCTTGAGATCAGCGTTTTTTTCTCAAAATGAGAATATAGGAACTTGCAGTGAGCAGCATATTGTAATAGTCTTATACATAGCTTTTAGCTGAGAAATATACATGAAATGAAAAATTAAAGTTTGCCACCATCCCCATGAAAATCCGTTGAAAAATAATGGAGCTCTGACTTTAAGAAGACCAAATTTGCCTGACTAAACCCAGTGGTTGGCCATTTTATCTTGCTATTTTGCAAGGATAAACGGTTTTGTGGATGAACTGAAATAGCAGCCTATAGTGGCATAGCTCTCATGTAAGTCCAATGATCATTGGAGAATTCAACTATTTTGTACCCAGCGATCTTTGATGGAATGCACAAATGAACCAAGAGCTGTGAACCAAGAGTGAGGGAACGAAGTGATCTGGTGAATTTCGAAAGAGGCAATCTTTAAACATGGAGGAAAGTGTGGAAAGTGGACCAAAAGACTTGGAATCTGCTAGAGAACTGATCAGCAAACTGAAGAGAGGAAATGCCAATCTGCGGGCCAAGAAACACCAAGAGAAGACAAAAATGCCGACAGTAAGACATTTCAGAACCCAATGATATCTTGATCATGAAGACCAGAAAAATTATGGCCTATTTTACCAAGTACAACTCTGTAAACAGCCAGATCACTGGTCAGGATGACTTCAATGTTCTCATACCATAGGATCAATTGATCCAAAAGGCATAGATGGGCCTTGCTGGGCCTTGACTGGCCTGTAGATTTTGCCAAAATCTTTGTTACCGCTTCCAACAGTGCACAGCAAGAAGAAAGAATTAGCTGGATAGAGCAATTAATAATGTGGTCACACAAGGCTTTTAAGCATCCTTCTGCTAATCTGTGGTTTCCTAATTGTTTTCTATAATATCTTAGGAAACTATCGGCATTCTCAAACATCAAAGGAAACCACAAAAATCTGCAAGCATGGTATTGGGCATGCTTAAACCTTCCTAATTGCCTCTACAGGTACATGTACCCCAAAAACTAAGGTACCCCAAAAACCACAAGGTCAGTTGAAAGGCAATATCTACAACATAAAGCTCTTATTGATCAATGATGCTTAGGTAACTAGGCTACCTAAAAATGTAGGTTTGCCATGAATAAATTGGATTCTAAAAAAAATTATAAGGTGTAAAAGCAAAAATTTGAACTTGAAATTTTACAGATCATTCCTATGAAAGAGTAGCAAGTCGCAAATTCTTACTTTAAGTTTGCAAACCAATGTTTTTCAGTATCTTCCATGTATCCTCTTGCCAGAAAAGCACAATGGTTACCTTGCAATATAGTGAACCTGTTGAATGGGCATCCTGACTTTGGTGATTTTTTGTGTGGTTTTGGGGTACATTTAACTGAAACATGGAAAACACAAGTACAGGGTGTGCCACGGAGAAACCAAATGAAATTATGTATTTTCAACAAAATCACACATATATTTATATAGTATTAACACTTTCTGTAAGCAATTAACTTAAGGTATTTGTCCATATAACAAAATATCTTCTGAAAGTCAAGGTTAGAATGGTCAAGTTTTTAACAAAATTAACAAAATAACAAATATTTCCTGACAGTCTGTAAACAAACAGCAAGTAAATTTTCCATTTTTTAGCAAAATAATGAACACATCTTCAAGACAACCAACATACAGTTGGTAAAATGGTATATGTTTTAACAAAATAATAAACATTTTCTGCAACTCAATCAACAGACAGTTGATTAAAATTGCCCATATCTTAACACAGTAACAAACATATCTTTCTAAAAGTCAATCAACATAGGTATTTGCTGTCCAGATATCATTAACTAACCAATCACTTCAGAAGACTTCAGTTAATTTTGGATACCACTGGAAAGTTACTCTCATTTGAGGTTACTTTGAGGTTAAACCATTTGAGGCTAGCTCTCAAACATTTTGAGGTGATAAATGAAACCTCTGAGGTGGTTACAAGTCTGGTCGACTCTGAAATGAATGCAGTTGTGAAATTAAGAGAAAAGAAAGCTCATCCATGGAATAGAAACATAAAAACCTTTCATCATTTATGAAAAAAATTACCGGGAACATTGATATCCTCAAATATTTTGATACTTGGAAAAAACATGCACTTTGTAATTGCTAGTAAATGAATAACACAGTTCCTCTCTATTAGGTCGGATTGTCAGCAGATTTCAAAATATATGCAGATTCAAGAAAAATAATGCTTTTGAAGATTGATATGCAGCAAACGGCTTGATAAGTGAAAAACTAATGTGGTTTTTGGGGTACACCCCATGTGGGTTTTGTGGTACATTAGATACTTCCACTGAAAATAAGTTTGCAGCTATACTTTCTATCCATTACTGATTTATAATGATGACTTCTTCCCAAATATCACAATGATAGGTGGATGGATCAGCTGTAATCTTTTGCGTGTTTTGATTGTTCAGTTTTTGGGGTACATATTGCGAATAACAAGAAACTTTGTCACATCAGTACTCGGTCAATCTTAGGTAAAAAATAATGATATCCTACGGGAAGACCTCGTTTTCTGCAGCCCTTCATTGACACAAAACCATTTTTGAAAACAACTAGTAGGAAGAAAGTTATAACAACACGCTTTTTTGTGGCTTTTGGGGTACATGTACCTGTAGATAAACAAATTCAGGAAGCACTATTTGGTCAAGCGATTATTTTGTGTGATTCCCAGCACTGCATTTAATCTCTTGCACGCAACCATTTGCCAGAATACAACACAATCGTTGTAAAAGGAGCGCTAAATTTTTCCGAAGCTAAATGTATCCAATGTTTCCAAAGCAAAATGTATCAAAGTCCACAATGAAAGAGAAGTAGAAGTTAATAGACGCCCTCTGTTTATTCCGCCATTTCAACTGCAGCAGTTTCAACAGCAGATGCACTTGCAACAAGGCGCACTAGAAAGGTATCAGAATTTACGCTGGAAATGCGAACCCAAGGACCAAAACTGGCAGCAGCATCAGATGACGAGAAACAATGATAGAGAAGGGAGGGACAGTGATGTAAAAGGTGAGCCTTCAAGTACAGGACATTGGACAGAGAAACAGACAAAGGCCCTTATTTTGAAATGGAAAGAAAATAATGCAGTGTTAGAGAGTTCAAGCAACAGACAAGCTTGGGCAAAAATAATGGAAGAGGTTAACAAGCAGGGACCGTAGAAAACACCATCACAAGGAAAGATGAAATTGAGCAGTCTAGAGGATGCATACAAAAAGGCAAAGGAAAAGCTGCCTTATACCTCCTTCCCTACTATGGAAACTTTGACGAGATCTTGTCTGGATGCCCAGTTCACTGTGTTAAATTAGAAGACCATGAGATAAAGACAGATTGGGCCAAAGTTGAATTTATTTCTAAATGCAACTTACAGAATACTCCCATAAACTAATACCAACAATAACAATACAAATACAAAAGTTACAAATAATTACTCTAAAACAACGATTAAGGTATGTAAGCATTGTATATTGAATTTGAATGAAAATGAAATATTCTTCCATAGGATGAAATATGCTACCCATAAGCCTCCTATTATTCAACTGTTAAAAAATGGCTTGACCTCCATGTTTGTACCCAAAGATGTTCTGCCCAGCAACACCCATTTGACAGGCTACCTGAAAGCTAGTAATAACTTACAAATGTAGTAAAAGCGCACATACAGATGAAATGTGAAGTGAAAGGAGAGATAGCTTGTTTGTTTGGTGATGCTGGACTAAAACCATTTGCCGTAAATAGGGCCTAAGTGGTCCTAGGTATTTTATGAAGGCAAGGAATGGTATTGAAATACCTTGAATTCCTCGCTATGATCCAAGCAAGCTATCGGAAAATTCCACCTCACATTGCAACTGAAAGTTGAAAATAAGGCATGGCATCAAAGGAAAAGTTCACCAGTATTATCTAAAAAGTTTAGTTAAAAGAGAAAAGTCGAAACGAGTGGAAGTGAACAAATTCATTGAAGGGTGTCTTTCCGTCATCAGAGCCAACAATTGCAATGTGAAATCACTCCATCTTGTGAGCTTTTGATGGGCATCTTTTTGTTAGAAATAGACTTTGTACTTGTGACTCATGTTTATTGATTGGTTGATTGACAGTTCCAGATTTTACGTTGCATTCATTGGAAAGTTTACCAACCACAGTTACGACAAGCACACCTACAAAAGGATCAAAAGAGAGGTAAATGATTCTCTTAAACATCTGATATTCAATTGAAATTCCTCTGTAGTACGCCACTGCCCTAATACCCTTTGTTCCTGAGTATACCCATTTATCAATGTTTGTGTTTTGAAACATTCATCATCCCAACAATATTTTTAAGACCCTGATCAGCTAATGAAAAGAATTATGCATTTCATACTGATTTTGTAGGTCATTCCTGTATACAAGTTTGTTCATCATTGTTATTATATTTCCTACCCTTTTGTCTGCTACATGTTATGGTGGCCAATGGCAGGTTAGCAAACATCATTTGTCTAGTTGGTCTATTACTTTATGCAAAGGGTCTACAGTATCAGTGTTGGTTTACCACAAGAAACACGTTGTTAACCAGCATTATTTTGTTCCTTCTTTGCAGGAATGTGCCAGGAAGCTTGGCATCCTTCATCATGCAGTTTGCAGAGAATCAACATAACATTGAAGACAATGAAGCTGATAACATGTATGTACAATCATTCTGCATTTAGTGTAGTTGATGCCTTCTTTTCTGTTCAAGTTATATAATCAAGTCATTTCATATGACGTAGAATAGAATATCAACATGCAGTTATCATAGTTCAGCATCTGTTGTGTTTATTTGACTTGCAGAGGGCTGCATGTGTCTTTTTGAAACAGTGCGCAAAGCCACATGCGCAGAGCAAAGTGTAACAGGATTGAGACAATCAGACTACATTTCTTTATTTTATCACAATATGAAATTTACGTATAAATGCGTAAAACCTGTGTAGAGTTTTAGATGTCTGGCAAACACTGTACAGCATGAAACTCTGAGTAATAACAAAGAATGCGGCCTGTCTTATTGTCTTGATCCTGTCATAATATTTGACTCATAATTCTTTCCAAAGGTCAGAAAACCAAAATGAAGAAAATGAGATTGATAAGATCCTTGATGATATTGACGAATCATATCTCCAAGACGAGATGGAAGAATGGCCAAGTAGATCAGGATGAAGACATTTACAAGTACACAGGGTATACAAATGCAAAGTATGGCGATCTTGGTGATGAAACGCGGAGGATCTGTGATATGAAATGCATAACATCTTTGCATCAGCTGAAGATTTTGTTGGGGAACCGTTGCCGATTTGAGAATTGCAATGCAACTTTGGCAAGGGTGAATCACTATGTTCTACAGTATTGCATCAAACTAGAGTGGATTTGCTGCAAAGATCATCGTGGCTTCTGGTACTCCAGTCAATTTTATGGACCTGGTCTAGCGATAAATTACATCGTCAACACTTCACTCCTGCTTTCTGGAGGGCAAATAACACAATTCAATCGATTTTGCAATTTTTGCAATCTTGGAAAATGTTCTCCTTCAGCCTTCTATCATAATCAGAGGCTGTACGTATCACCAGCAGTTGAGCAAGAATTCCAAGAGCAGCGTGATGAAGTTATGAAGGAGTTCAGTTTGAAGGGAAATGATGTTGTATTTTGTGGTGATGGCCGAATGGACTCTCCCGGCTTTTCTGCTACCAAGGGTTCATATGCCATCATGGATTATGACACCAAAAAGCTCCTCACTATAGAATTTGGAGATACAATGGAGGTTAGTTCTCCCAAAATATTAAATAACATAAAGCAATTGCACCTCTTCTCTACTATATATTTGTATTTTTTACAGTGTATATGTCTCCTTATTTCTTTTTCCTTTTCAGGTTTTCAGGGTAGTGAGATACAGTGCAGCCTCCTATTGAGAATTTCATGTTGGTACTGTGCATACAGTATCTTGCTTAAAAATTATTTTGGATTCTTGCCACTTCTGATGTTTACAATACAGTACAAATGGGCAGCGTGTGCTACTGCACCAGTTGTTTCATAGAATTCGTTACAGGCCTTGAACACAACAACAGGTTCTTAAGTTTCCTGCCTAAGACCTCTTAAGAGCAGTTTTTGTGTAATAAGGATTCCTGTTTGACAAAATTTAGAGTGTTTCATTTCATTCAAGAATTACTGTATTGCCATATTTAGGATTGCTGAATATTCTTAAGAAATCTGTTCATTAACACATGCAAGGTCTGTTTATATTTCCATGCCCATTACATTTTGTATACACTAATGCTCAATTTTCACTTCAGGGTTGCACTAAAATCGCCAAAACTGGAGGCCCATCTGTTTATGAAGTGTATGCAATGGCTCATTTCTCGGCTTGGTTCTTCATTGAAAGAGCTCTGTGCAGATGGCCATATAAAAATTGCATCATTAATGGGTGAGTAATTTTCTTTGTTTCTCTTTTCTTTGGCAATTTCATATTCTTGTGTTGAAGAGAATGTGCAATGGTAAATACTGAAGGCTTAACTAGAAATAAAACAAACAAAACACCCAGAGAGAGCATTGTTCCTTTATTTATCAATTGTTCAAGTTGCATCTGCAATGCTGCGATTTGAATGGGGGACATTTCTTTCTATTCTTTATATTTGTAGGTGCAAGCTTTTAACCTTGCACAAACCCTGTAATGTGCAGCATTGATATTCCCTTTTTCCAACAGAAACAAAATATGCAGTACAACCCTTTTGGAATTCTCTGAATTCTGAAACAGTACTTTACATTACGTATTTTTGTTGCTGCAACAACATGTTTTATTTCCTTGATTGGTGCATATGTTTATTGAGCTAAGGCTGTATTGTTGGCATACCGTAGATCAATTTTGCAAAAATCTATTGCAGGATAACTGACATAATTGTTTATCCTGCTTCCAAACATTGCCTCTTACTCCATTCATCCACATTGTCATACTGTAGAATTGATACAAACACAACTGAAACATACATTGACAGTAGTTGTGTATTCCATATCTTTTCTTCAGCAAAACATGACCTTTTGACTGGTATCCTGCACAGCAAAGATGTCTGGCACAAGACTTGTAAACTCACTGCTCAGCTGACAGAGGTATATACCCAGTAATTCATTTGTTTTCAAATCTACTGTTGTAACTTAATCTGTATTCTGCCTGATGAAAGGAACAAAATGCATCATGCCTAGAGATGACATGAGATGATTTATCTCTTTATGGTAGTCTAAAAAACATAGATTTGACAGTTCTGTGGATGAAAATACTTCCAGAAAATATTCATTGACAAAAAGCTGCTCTTTACTTCCCCCTGATATAATGACATTTTATCTTAGTATTACAAATGCAAATATGAATAAAACATCTCATGACTCAAATGCAGGGGGTACCAGTTGTTTCTCTTCAGTCTTCAGATCACGATGAATTTGTTTTGTTTCTTCAAGATTGCAAAGAAACAGGCTCACCAGAAACTCTTGCCCTGGATTTCACCAATAAGGAATCAGTTTTGGTATTGCTGCAGCAACTGTGATGGGAATGAGCTAAAATTGCACCTGCTTTGGACAAGGCTATTGCATCATATAGCCAATGACCATGAATATTGCGATCATGATATGGTGACTGGACCCCCTGATGGAAAAGAATGGCTAGACCCAAATGGTTCAACAATGAAGGAATTGAGGGAGAAGGTCATGGATGGCAAACTTTTGAAGTCACTGGGCTACTACGTCAGAAACAGACATACTGGCATGCTAGAGGTGAGTGTTTCCTAAAACAATACAAGGTGCACCAATAAAAAGTTCAAGATGCTTGAAACATCGTAGTACCTAGAGTATTAGATGGAAATGAATGAACTGAGTTGTGGTCAACAGCAAAAAAGATTAAAGTATTGTATGTGGTTTTTCTTGTATTTCATGAGAATTGGAAAATATATGCAAAACTGACTTTTATTGAAATTAATTTTTTGGCAAATGCCTGAAAAAGGGCCTAAAACACCTGAATGTTTTTGGCACACGCTGTTGTTTTTGGTGCACCCTGTAGTTAATGTATAGACTTTTTACTTTTATCATAGGTGGCAGCAAGTTTTGATTGACTTTTGTGCTGAGTTTTTGACGGGCAATTTACTCTTCTGTAACATACTGTATCTCTTACATGCTTAGGGGCATTTTATAAGTTTCAAAGTCTCACACAGGGAGAAAATTGCAATGAAATATGAATGAATGAATTAGCTGTAACTACACCTGTAACAGCAAGAAAAGACATGGGAGGAGCCAGAAGTCTGTATTTTCAGTACTTCTGTCTCCTTTGTAGGTATTTCACAATGTAATCTTGGAATACTGTAGTAAGCGGATTGGATATAAAAACGACGCATTTATTACCAGATGTGAGCTTGCCTATTTGGATTTTAATGCTCATTTAAATCGGCCACAGTTAGAACGCAAAGATGGTTCACTGGTGTTTGCAAGAAAGTGGGGGAAAAGGACTAAAATGTGGTATGCAGTCCCTGTTCCTGTGCGGTCGGACTTTTTTCCGGGTTTCGGGTTTAGGTCTCGGGTTTAGGGTTTTGGGTTCAAGGTCTTGGGTTTCGGGTTCAAAGTCAGCTTTCAAAGAAATCTCCATAGGCCACTGAAACTATTTGTTAAGAACGCTCATACCATTCAAAGACAGCGCCAATCATTAGGAATCCATGGTTCATGTTACTCAAACAATAATCACGTAACTTTTAAGATATTTAACTGAAGCTACATTAGACATGACAAATTGTTAGAATGTATTAACGCTACCTTTCCTTTACTCATATATGTGTCATCTGGTTGTTATTTCTCGATGTATAACTTACCTTCTTGGTACAGCAACGAATTACGAAACCGTCACGAAGCTTTCCAAAGATCTTGACTTCTGCACTTATACCCACATTCTTTATCTATAACTGCGTGGTCTCAGCTGTGCTGTACTTTAAAATAAATCAACGGGGTTAAAAGCAAACTTAGCTAAGGGGACTGGGTAATCTAAATATAACCTATTGTATTTGATGTTTTCGATCTATGAAAACAATCAGAAGATTAGTGGCGCCTGCCGTTCTTTTGTGCTATGTTTAGATGATGTCGCTATATCTCCGTTCATTTACTTTAATAAGTGAGTGAATTTGAATTAGTACACCTATTAGTTCTTGCACTTCTACATCTACGTTTGAAGAAGTTACATTGGCCAATTAAACTGGACTTAGTTTGTAATGATAAATGATTAAGTCAAAGATAGTTCTGTTTCACAAGTTAAAGTACACGTTTTTTTCATAAGAAACTTGGATCAGGCCATAGTACTAAAGTTTCTTAATTTGACATGAAATTTTGTCCATTTTAGTACTAAAAGTTTCTTAATTGGTTTCTTATTTTTTGAATGCAGAATTATCAATGTGGTCGCTAACACTGTAGCCTGTGTTCCAGACTGGAACACAGGCTACTAACACTGTGGCAGATATATTTCTTGACATTTAAAACATCATAAAGGAATAAACAGTGTTCAGTTACGTTGAAAACACAAATGGTTAGATAAAAAAGCTCAAGAATGAAGGTTCAACGATCTATTTGCTATAATATCCATGCTTTTAAGTTTGAAAAGTTTCTTAGTACTTCTCAGACAGAGAGTTTCTTAAAATTTTGGCCATCTTAGTGCTGGTTTCTTATAAACCAGTTTCTTATTGAAAAAAATGTGTACAACGCATCAATATTTGCAACAAATCACGCATTAAAGTACGGAAAGCTATGACGAATGCAACACAACAAATCAACACAACAGATAACATTGTTATTACTTGTACTCACAGCGTTCTTAAACCCCTCTTCAACATAGTCATGGATTTCAGAAACAGCAGCAATTTACAAAACCTGAAACCCGAAACCTTGAACCCTAGACCCGAAACCCGAGACCTAAACCCGAAACCCCAAACCCGGAAAAAAGTCCGACCGGTTCCTGTGCCCAAGTCTTATTCCTATATTGAAAGTAAATGATACCATGTTCAGCAACACATGCCTTTGGCAAATATTCCTGCAGATATTCCCTAAATCTTCTCAAAAACTATGGATGCTAATAACATGGAAGTGAATTTAGAATAAGAACTTGTTCCAGCATATTCAATATTCACATGTACAGCATACTTCATACTACTGCAGTTTCACAGTTATGCAGCCCTGATGAATCTTTCACCTACAACATGTTATTTTTAGCGTATAATGTTGGACATAAGTCAGTCCTAAATTAAAAGTATATAATTGCTTAGGACAACAAAAAATTTAGGTAAACCAAACCTGTGTCACAAGACAAAACAGTATTCACTGATGTCTAAGCATCACTCTACGGACCAATTTACATTACAAATACTGTAAACTGTAGACATTAACTTTCAAGAATCTCCATTTTTCAGAATCTCTTTTGCAATTTTAAAGTCTGACAACAAATGTCCTTTTTCAAGGCTTATAAGCAAAGATTTTGTGGCTATGACATATGGACAAAAATTCTGTCAATGAAACTGGTGTAGCTAGGCAAATTACGAAACTTCTCCCAAGGAACATTGCATCGAAAGCCGCCCCTCCCACAGAGGATCTTGTTGCTGCACAGGTGAAACGTACAGCAATGAAGCAAAATGAAATATAATGTTAAGAAAAACATGAAACTGAGTTGAATATTTTCAGATAACATGTCCTTACAAGTTGTACTCAACATCAAAAAAACCAGTGTGGTTATTGTTTTGATCTGGGAATCTGTCCCTAATTAGCCATACACAGCATGATGGAATAACTTTACGGTTTGATCTCCCAAGCCTGCCCCATGCCCACAATGAGTACTGGCGATATGCAGTGAAATGCCAACATGCATTATTGCTCGGATCAAATGGATAATGGAGATGGTCTGCGTTGTTTCTCATTGCCAGCTCAAGTGTTGGCTCTAGCAAAACATGAAGCTCAGACAGTGGATGGTGATGGCTGTATTCTTTGTTCCTGCAGCAAACTCTTTCTCGTCCCTTAGGCATTTCCCTGCATTGTCCACAGACACACCATGAAGGAGAGTTATCTTGCTCTGGCGTTTCACTGTTGCCATCACTTTCTTGAGTAACAATACCATTCACCTTCTTCCAAAGAGTTGGGGCATGTTTGGCCATGAGACAAAGTCTCTTCACAATATCCTCTTTCTCTAAATGTAAACACAGTTCCTGTAAATAAAATTGAATCAATTATTGTGGAATTCATGCTTCTCAGTTTCAAGAGATAATGGTTACCAAAACCTGGTATTTCTTTCAAATCCAACATGTCTGTCTGCTTTTAGTCCATTTTATTGGTCTGTCCTAGTACAGTAATACAGAAATTCTAATCAACGAGTTACAGTCAATGTAGGCAATTCTGTTATAAAAAACACGGAAGCGGAAAAGTTACTAGGCGTTGTAATTGACAAACAACTAAACTTTGAGACGCATATCAGTAAGTTATGTCAGAAGGCTGGAAATAAACTGTTCGCCCTCGCTCGCATTTCCAAATACATGGACTCTGATAAACTCAGAATCTTGATGAGATGTTTTGTAATTGGTCAATTTCAATACTGTCCGTTGGCCTGGATGTTTCACAGCAGGCATCTGAACAATAAAATTGATAAAATACATGAAAGGGCCCTGAGAATTGCATACAAGGATTATGAATCTAGTTTCAACACCTTGTTAGAAAGGGATACATCTGTTACTATTCATACAAAGAATTTGCAAGTTCTGATGATTGAGATGTTTAAAACTAAGGAGAACATAAACCCCCCTTTTATGAAAGAAATTTTTCGTGAGCGCAATATTACATATAATCTAAGAAATAATAATGAATTTATGCTACCAAGGGCAAAAACAGTAACTTATGGTACCGAAACTATCAAATATAGAGGTCAGCGGCTTTGGCTGTCTCTCCCACAGCATATAAAGAATGCTCAGTCTGTTAATGAGTTTAAGAACAAGATCAAAAGTTGGAATGGCGCTGAATGCACATGCAGATTATGTAGGACGTTTATACCGCAGCTTGGATTCATATGATACCATATTTTGACAACCACTCTCTCCCACAGATCGGGTTTCTCTCTAGCTATTACTACGTTTTTAATTCTTTCGGAAAATTTTTATGTCATGTATTTTATAACTTATTTTGATCTTTTAACTATGTATATATTGTATTTGTATTGGTTTTAACAGTTGGCTTGGATTAGCTTGTATAGTTTTAGGCTTAACCTTTTATTGTACATAGCTATGTAACGCCAACTTGAAATAAATTGATTATTATTATTATTATTCAATATAAAGATGAAAAAGGAATCCAATGCTCCGGTGCTCTTTGCCCATTGTTGATTGATATGTTGGTAGTGTCATTTACTGCACAAATTGCCTTTCAAGAGTTTACTTCTCTTGTAATAACGTATGTGTATGAAAGTACATTACATACTGTAAGTACTGTAAGTAAGATTCACCTGTGCATCATTAAAGGCTGACACAGCTCTGTTTGCGTGCTCATCTTGGAGTTCATTTGGAGTTTGCTGCAGCCTTCTTCTTGCTGATGCCGGCTATAAACATGTAATAATTGATCAACACAAGCTACAGTATGTATGTACATTTGCATAAAATGAGATAAGTGATTCTTCTGAGTTGATCACTGAAATGGGTTTGCTATTACTGTACATGTGTAGTCTCACAACTGGGTATGAAAAAGTGAGTCATAAGATTTAATTCTCAGGTATGAAAAAGTACATCATGTCATAACTCAGCCCTGGGTTGAAAAAAGATTGTGATTGCATGGACATTCAGATACTGAAAATAACACCTCAAAATTTCACCTTGGCTGGCACAAGGTGGGATGAGATATCAGCCCTGGGCATGATTTCCTCCCTAGGGTTGAGGTTTCTCGATGTACATAATTGAACTTAAATTGAAATCAACAAATGGGGAGTGGGATGGAATTAAAACTCTGTCAGGTGAATTGAAACTCAACCCTGGAGCTGAAAATAACAAATCAGGCCGTAAGGTTGGATCAAAGCCATTAAATCTTCACCTGGTTTGAATTACAACTATTCTCTTCTCTTGTAGGGCGTCGTGTGCACTTCCTCAATGAACATCTGCAAAGGTCGTCTTTACAATGCTGTCCTGCATCTTTACACTTGCAGTTGCGATTGCATGTGCCTTTACAGATACAGAAGATTGCAGGAATGTGATTTCGTGCTTGATTTTCATTCTGTATTGAAAATAATTATGCCATAGTTACCTTTCGATATATGTGAAATTAATAGTATGGTGTTGTATGAACACCAGCCTTGTGATGAACACCAGCTTAGTTTACCACTTTGTCAATAGGAACACAAATTGTTTTTCTTTTTGATGGAATCATCATAAGTTATTGAATGTGCTGTGACACTGATATAACTTTGAGTTATGTTTGCATTATTCAAACCAGGTACTGTACATTGTAAAAAGCTGCCATTCCCACATATTCAGCTCGTTCAAAATTCTGCAGCATGTGATGTCTAGAAATACAGTTGTTTGATCCTTGACATGCATGCATGTTGAATTTCATGAAATGCAAAAACATTATCAAGAAGGTCAATGATATGGTCAAATTTTTTATCATTTTTCAAATAGTTTTCACTTTTCCAGGGTCACCTGGCTTATAAATTGTACAGGATATAATAGGACTTGAATACAGTATGTACTGTATGTAGTCGGCACAAGTTATTATCTTGTGATGTCCAACTACTGTACTTGTCAGTCATGTGATGACTTTAGTATTTGAATACCTCGTCACTACCGTCATCCATTCTTTCATCATCCAAGTTCCTTTTTCTGGCACCAGAATCATTGTCAGATTGACCACTTTCAACATCAGTGTACTGATCCTCTTCAAAAGCAGGCGATATTTACAAAATGACATGGATACATTCAAATCCTATTGGAAGATATACTCTACAGCACTGAAATTTCACCAGAACATGCAAGCTGTTCATTTTCAGATTCTGAATACTGTGGATACTTGGTTTTGCCTAGTGTAATCACTAGGTCACAATTTGTCATGTGTTCTTGTCAAAATATCAGTGATTGCAATATGCTTTTTTCTGTTTTTAATTACCAATTAAAGCACATATGTCATGAACCTGATTGGTTCACACGATACAATTCTTTCTATTGTTTATTACAAAGCACAGGATCGAGGCTGAATTTTCATTGCAATGAAAATTCGTGAAACAGAAATGAAAAGTCACAAAACAATGGAATTCCACTCCTCACTTCTTTGTTGTATTAACCAATTGCTAACGTGACATATGTCCTTTAAAGATGTGTGTACTGCATGCCCCAACATGAATCCATTGCAAATATGATACTAGAAATGAAGTTTGTATTCATATGACATCAGCCTCTGATGTAACTTTGATGATTGTACATAGAAATTATTTTGTTTGTATCATGTACATTATGTTATTTGCAAAGTGTTAGTGGAACAAAACATGTACAGCAGAAATCCAAGCACAGACAAACTTCTACACAAAAAAATGATATTTTTATCCGACATGTAATGTTTTCCAAAGTTTGTTTTCCACATCTTAAGAGCACCCAAGAGTTCCATCCAAACAACCTTTGCGATAGTCAATAGGAATTTTTTTTGGAAGTTTCCAAGGCAAAGCAAAATGCGTATATTTCCTGTCAGATCCATGCATAGTTCAGTACTGTAATATGTTGACAGCCATACCTGAAGAAACCTGTTTGTGCATAGTTTTTATCTGCAAGTACACCTCTGTTTGTCACATTTCTTACTGTGGTCCACGGCAAGAAATACACAAATTTTACAATGTTTCTTAAGTCGTAATCTACTGTTAAAGGTCCAGTTTCCTGTGGTTTCTCTTGAATACACAAACAGGAAGTGTGAGATTTACTCATTAGTTTCCAACACAAGAAACTATGGTTAAAGGAACGTTTCCATTTCCCATATTTTCTCAATGTGCACAATCCGCATTTCCAACAAGGGAAACGCTTGTTAAATTACAGGTTTTCAAGTTAAATCATTGTGAGATCTCAAGTTTCCTAAGCGCACACATCTCGTGTAAAAGATATTTTTCCGTAGATTTAACATTTCGCGAAGTGAGATTCGTCATGTTTCTGGCAGTTTCACAATAGTTTCCTCGTGGCTTCCGGGGTAATTTTTGCCCGTTTCCTACTTGATAGATCCCCCCTTAATATATATGCAAAATTACTGCAATATTTCGGTTAGCGCATTGCAACTACGAAGGTTCACGACTTGGAATGGCTATTTAGATGAATTAATCAAACGTTAATAGAATTATAAAGACCAATGGACATAACATGGAAGACAATCTGTCTTCAATTGATCATTTCAGGATTCAGAAAAAAAAACTGCTGACACATTAGAATCTGAACAATGATACACTATGTTTGCATACGCTAGAAGTATATCGTAACATACTGGATATTACAGAATAGTGAAGTAAATCTTACAATGTATATCGAGCCATCAAATAATGAGCTCTCAAAATATCAAGTAAAGGAATTTGAAAGATTTGGAAGCTATCATGTGAACAACTAAGAAGGATGCAGAAAATGCTCTCTCAATCATAGTTTACAGTTCTACCGCTAGGTTACTCGCATAAATCACGAACAGGGCTGTCGAGAGCCGGACCGTGCCCCAGGGCTTGGAGCAAAAGGGGCCCTCCAGCGCTAAAGGCACCGAAAAATTTTTTGGGCCACGCCATTTTTCTCTTGGACCATGCCCTCAAATTCACTCGTAAAACACTGCTTTTAGGTGGACATGCCCTCCTATGCACTGTTGGAAACACAATTTTTGACGAAAAAGCTCTTTTGATCTCTGCCAGTGGGCCCGCTGGTCTAGAGACATTCCTTGAGGAAACTGAAAACAAAGAAAAAATTCAAAGTATATGTCTTTCCGGGCCCCTAAAGGCCCCAGGCCCCCTGGTAACTACCCTGGCTACCCTTCTCGACGGTCCTGATCACGAATGTCCAATAATGCTCCTTTCAAAGAAGGCTCGGGTAAATTCCATTCAAACACTTTCTCCGTTAAGTCTCATACCGGGTGAGTCAAAAAAAAAAACGCCCGACGTTTGAAAGGCTACTGCTCCCTGAATATATAAGAAATGATATTTTGCAACATTTGATTAAATAGCTAACATGTTCAATTATTTTTAGAAGTTTTCCTGACAATAATCGGTCACTTCGTTCAGATTCTGCAGGCAATTTTACAAAATGAGTCCCTTTGAGAAACCTTAAAAAACGTGCTAAAATTACAAGCTAAAGTCCCTTATGTGTTTACCTCACAGCGATGACTTTCAGCACGCTTTAGCACGTGCTTTCGTTTTGGCCGGTTGAAAAGTCTTCCCCCTGGTGTGAATGATTTATTTAGGGGGATTCCATTTTCCCATGAGGACAAAATGCGTGAGCACATCAAAAAGTCATTATTGCTAGGAAGGAGAACAAAGGGAAATTTTGCTTGCTGTTTTCGCTCGTTTTTGCATGTTTTTGAAAGGGGCTTTCTGCAGAAAATCTCCTATTTCGATAGGAAGGAATGACCAATTAAAGCCAGGTAAATTACTGAAAATAATTTGACATATCGGGAATAAAACAAAACAATTTTCAACATCATTGCTTTGATATTCAGGGAGCTGGATTTTTTCAAACGCCAGGCGTTTTTATTGACTCACCCGGTATACCGGGTGAGCCAGAAAAAAGTTCCCACTTTTGAAAATTCATAACACCAAGACTACTACACGGATTTGAATCATACAAATTGTAATGAAAAGTCGAAAGATCAAAGCATCTTTGTAATTTTTTTCGCTGTCCTACCAGCACTACAAATATTGGTAAATTCAACTTTATAAAAATTTCATGATTGCAAAATCATGGAAAAAGGGCCTAAAACATTGATCAAATCGTAAGGATTCTATTCAAATCGAACAATAGGCCATGGGCGTTGCACCTCCTTCAAGAGTTATAAGACATTGATTTTCAAACAAATATGAAAGATTTTCAATGCCAAGAAAATTAATGCCTAGAGGATATCTCTCACCCATGAGAAGTTGCATTTCCTACATTATTCTGTGCGAGAGGTCATTTATGAATTGATCGATGTTTTGGGCCATTTTTCAGTAATCAATCAAGCATGAAATTTTAGTAAAGTTGAATTTACCTATATTTGTAGTGCTGGTCGGGCAGCGAGAAAAATCTTAAAAATACTTTGATCTTTCGGCTTCTAACTAGAATTTGAGTGATTCAAATCCATGGAGTAGCCTTGGTGTTATGAATTTTCAAAAGTGGGAACTTTTTTCTTGCTCAAGCGGTAGTTTATTCCTGATCAAATGCAAGGAGAGCATAACATTCAACTTTTTAAAAACTTTATCAAATTAATGACAACTAAATGACGTAACTACCAAAACTTGGTCCCTGAATTGAATAAGACATTAATTGAGCTAGACAAAGCATAATGGAAAGAACTTCGACTATTCAAGAATTTGCAGTGCATCGAATACTGAGGAATAGATGAAAAGTGGAATGAATGAACGTTTGATTGATAGCTGCTATGCTAATTTCTAATGCTCAGAAAAACAGAAAACCAACAATAAAACATTTCACTTTCGCCTATCAAATAGGCTTTGATCCAGTCCAATACTTCATTCGCACCCCATTTTTAAACACGCTTGAAGTTCTTTTCGGTCCACCCTGCAAGACTTTAAAACGCAATGTCATCAAAACATAGCCAATAATATGATTCAAAAGCTTGTTTCCATCCTTCTTATGTTTATGTATTTTGACAAAGTGATTTTGGTGTCCCTGAAAGATTTCTGACCTTGGTGTGGTTTTTCTAACACAATATTTGACATGCTAATGCATAATTTAACCCTATAGTGGTTGGGCTATTTGATAGTACTATTTTGGTTGGGGGGGGGCAAAAAAGCCCCCCCTACCTAACTCTTTACTGGTAATAGGTAGAGCGACCAAATTTGGTGTGCTAAAAGCCTCAGGCATGTACTTTCTGTAAATATAAAAATTAACTTAAAAATAGCCACCATTTTTGCTTACGTCAGCATTTTCCTTTGTGTGGTCAAGAAAAGCGGCAAAATTGGCAAAAATCAGGAAAATCGAGATAAAATTAAATTTGGAGCATATTTTCCATCCAAACATGGTATTTATGATAGAATGCATCAAATAACACAACATTAAAAAAGAAATTTGCAAAATATTCCACTTCTGCTCCTCTTTTCGCGATAATAGAGATTTGAGAATTTGCGATTTTTCCTGGGTCAGTCCCAGAAAATTATCTCCCGCCCCCTCATTTTTCAAAATATTTCAATGAAACTTTTTGAGAAGTTGCACAATAAGTAGTTGCAAAAAGTCAAGAAGTTCCATGGCTATAAAATTCTTCCTCGCAGAGTTATTTAAAAAAATCTGCTAGGGGGGGCAAATTTGCCCCCCCCCAACCAAAATAGGGTTAAACTTTCAATGATAGGAGTAATACGGAAAAAAATGTTCTAGGTAGAATAATGGTTCATAACAGTCTTGTACTTTCAGTAGCATCCTACGTAAGACGATGCAGATGTTTGTCGGAAAGTTAGTCTCTCCAGTGCTCTTATTTTGCTTGTACGCTCTTTGCTGCGTCGGTAAGGAGTTCTAATTTGCAAAGATTCTCCTTCTTTGCCTCGTTTGACACCTGCCGTTTTGTCACGTTGGTCCGTATATTTGTTTCCCCAGAAGGAACAAGTCTGCTTTTGATTCCAATTACTAAAGGAGGAGAAATAAAGTGGAATTAGCAAATGTTATGCTTTACAGGGTGTCTCAAGATGAAGAGCTTCATGATGAAATAACCCTGCTCCTGAGATATTTGATCAATTGTAGACACTAGAATTTGTAAATCCGACGAATGCTCAGGGAGTTCAGGGAGTTTTAGAAGTTCAAGTTTATGCGAATGCAGAAACCAGAGGCCTCTAAATGGCATTTTCGGTAAAGTTTAGCATGTGCTGTTGCTTCTTTTATTTCTTGTTTGTTTCGGAGGGAAAAAGTTGGAATTTGAAAAGATTTGCCACAACCTTACTTTCAAGTGTATGGATGCTCTGAGGAAAAAGATTCAGCATCTCGTCGACGTTGCTTCAAACTACTGTTTTTGGACACATGCTATTTAACAATGATCATGAGAACTAAGTCAATTTCCATCTTCTGTTTGGTTTAATCTGATATTTAACAATAGTTATGACATTGGATGACCTTCTTTTACCTTGATTGTGGAGCTTCTTTGCATTAAAGAACTCTGCAATCAGTTGCAAAGTTGTTGAGCCATAAGGTTCCCCCCCCCGTCCCCCCGTTGCAATGTTGATGAAAACAATTGTGATTTTTCCGTTGGCGACCAACGATTTGCAACCCTTCCGACTGATTTCAACATTGCAAAGGGGGGACGGGGGCACAGTGCTGAAAAACAGCATTTTTGGAATGGCTCAACACTTTTGCAACTGATTCTAGGGGCCTCTGATTTCATCTGCCTCATATTTCCATCTTTGAAAGCATGTACCTCAGTGAATCTTTAACTGATTTGCAAGATTCTGGTCTCTAAAGTTATTTCAAAATCTTACGGACATGGTTATCGTCACATGACATTGTTCCTGTTATCATTACTTGTTTTTGTACGGTCGTGGAAAAGTTTGAGACCGCGCTTTGTTCAACAACTTTTCTTGGGGTAACCAATTGGAACTCTAGTGCTCTACGTGATTTGCTCGCTTAGAGTTAGTTGAGGTCAACTTTCCATGTAGATTTCAAATTTTGATGTTGTTTTTTTATTTTTGGGCCATTTTGATGCGACTTCGTAATGAAATCAAAAGAACTTCTCGGAAATTGTAGTGGTTCTGCCGACAAGGGGTGTGACCCAAAAACTGTTTATTCAGCTGCACTTTACATTAAGGACAGTCCATTTCTATGAATCGTTGCAAAACATTGAAACCTTAAGAAGAATATTGCTTCATGTAAAATGGTAGTGGAAGGCCTTCAGTCCAAGTTTTGGCCAAAAGTTGAGGACCACCCTTGGAAAAGCATGAAAGAAGTTCTGTGATTAAGATGTAAGAGCCTTTGATATTCAATAATTAGAATAATAAAGAAATCATTGATAATTAATTTGAATAACCATGCAATTTGTTGCTTCATGTTAGAAATAAAGTGCTGGTATGGCCAAAGCTGTGGACTGAAGGCCCTCCAGTACCTTATTCCGTAAAGCAATATTTTTCGTGCAGTTTTGATATTTTGTAAACAAATCAAAGAAGTGAATTATGCATAGATCGATTTTAAATACAGCTGAGTAACACAATTTTTGGGTGACACTCCTCGTTGGCAGAGCCACTCCACTACAATTTCCGAGAATTTCTGAAGATTTTATTTTGATGTCATAGCAAAATGGCGCAGAAATTCTAAAAAACAACTTTTAAATTCAGAATCTACATGGAAATTTGACCCAAAAAGCGAACTCTAAGAGAGTGAAATATGCAGAGCGTCTGGGTTTTATTTCATTAGGCCAAAAAACGGTTGTTGACAAAAATTGCTGTCTTAAATCCTTAAACTTTTGGCCACGACTGTATTGAATCAAACATCGAACAATTTTTTGAGACTCCCTTTACAACTTGAATCGCTGTAGTAAAGCAGTTGGTATCTAGTTTATGCTGTTTAAGTGCCGAATCAAACTTAGTTTGGTGATTAAATGCAAGTAAAAACGCAAAATCATAAGGTACCAGTGGCGCAACGCACGGTGGTTGGGGTTAGAGCAACTCCTAAGGGCCCCCGAGTTTTGGGGGCCCCCACGATTTTCAGTAATGTACTGATGTAGCTTTGGCGAAACAGCATGTCGTTTTGATTCACACTGAATTCTTTAGCGCCCCTCCAAAGAGACCCAAAGACTTCTAATGAATTGAGCACCGCAGTGGGTTGAACTAACTGCAAGTTTAGTTTGGTGTAGGTGGTGTACATCGCAAATTTTTCAAAAATGTCTTGCTACCTTCTAGCGAATATGAACGTTTTAGAGGATGACTTTACGAAAATTCGTTTCATACCTGGACTTAACATCTGAATGTTTCCTTGGGAAGCATGTCGTTGACTATTATCCTTTTTTCTGAATTCGATGATGAAAACTCAACGTAAGAGTCGTTTTCTGATATTCTTAAGAGCATGGCTCAAAAAATTTTCCCAACGGGCTACCCCAAGTGTAGCTCGCTTCGCAATCATTCAATTTCAGCCACTGTCCCCAATACGTCTCTTGTGCAAATGTGCCTTCATTAAAATACTTCCATAGACGCCAGTTATGAAGGTTTTCATGTGCTGGGCTCAAGTTGATTTTGCCGATAAAAACACCATTTTGATGTTGGAAATTTGGCAAGCTTTTGTTGATCTATCTGCCGCCTCAGGGGCCCCTGCGTAGCTAAATTACTAAGGGCCCCGAGTTGCTCCGTTACGCCACTGTAAGGTACCATACGCCTTTTCGCGCTTGGCGATGCATCATGGGTAATCAGGACATTTCCTTGTTCAAAATGGCGGATGCGCTGCAATGATTCGAATGTTTTGCTGGTGTTTACGTGCTTCGATTTCCATTTAATTGCGTATAAAGAGTCTTCGTTTATTGCCTACACTTGAAAGAACATACGAGAGAAGTTTTGCAAGAATTTTTTATTCGAGATGTGACTCAGATATATTAAAAGGATGCCTGTTTATCGATGTTGCGTTGGAGGTTGCAACAATGATTCCCGATATAAAGACAAAATCATAAAGCGAAGCCACGTTGACGGAGAACTAAGATGGCATTATTTCCCTAAAGATCCAGAAAAGAGAGAGCAGTGGAGAATAAATATTTCAAAAGGACTAGTAGGCTTTGTTGCTAGTGATCACAGGACTGTTTGTTCCAATCATTTTCAGTATGGAAAGCCAACATATGGCTCGCCAAACCCAACATTGTACCTTGTACCTAGTGATGCAAAAAAGCTATCACCAAGAAAGCGAAAGATGCCATCCAAGGTGCTAGAAAGCCCACCCACTTGTAGAGCAAGAGAACCGAAACAAAAGGATGTAGGGTTGCAATGTAACATTGTGGAGCCTACAGCTTATTCCAGCCTAACATTTGCTCAACTGACGCGGGAACATGATGTTAATAACTACACTGGGTTGTCAGTTGAGAGTTTTAAGCTGCTGTTTGACCATGTGAAGGAGAAAGCTGCCATCATGCACTACTGGAGAGGACCTAAGGGGACAGGGGACACATCAAAACCAAAGATTGATAGACAAGTGAGGGCTCTTTCTTTGGAGCAGGAGTTTCTTTTGACCATGATGAAGCTAAGGCTGGACCTTCTTTTGTTTGACCTGGCTTTTCGATTCAACATTGCAGTGTCAGTCGCAAGCTCTGTATTTACCACATGGGTCAAATTCCTGTCTAAAGAACTCAAATGGTTAATAATGTGGCCAGATAGAGTAGTTTGCCACAGAAATCTACCTGATATGTTCAGGAAGTATTACCCAAAGTGTAGAGTCATACTGGACTGCACTGAAGTCTTTATTGAAACTCCATCTGATTTAGCTGTAGCTGCTCAATGTTGGTCTGATTATAAACATCACCACACAATCAAATTTCTCGTTGGCATTACACCAAATGGTGCAATATCTTTCCTCTCTGATGTTTATGGAGGAAGAGCTAGTGATGTGTTCATTGTTCAGGACTGTGGTTTTGTTAACTACCTGCAGCCACATGATCAAGTCATGGTAGACCGTGGTTTTAAGATCAAGGATTTGCTGGCATTTTATCAGTGCACGTTGGCTATACCTCCTTCAAAGCATGGTGGTCTACAAATGTCAGAGTTTGATGTTAAGGATACCTCTCGCATAGCCAATGTGCGAATCTACGTGGAACAGGCAATACGACGCATGAAAACATTTGGGATCTTAAAAAGAGAATTACCGATTACCCTGCTACCACTTGCTGATGATATAGCCATTGCTTGTTCAGCTTTGTGTAATTTGTTACCTCCGCTTAGTGTGTAGGTTTAAACGAAAATAAGACATTGAAAATGAAACACAAAATTTCTATTATGATTTAAGTACTTTTGTTGCTGACATTGGTGGACTGCCCTCCTCAAAAGCTTGCAAAAAGGGACCTAAGTTGCAAAAACATATTCAAATGTATTTGTGTTGGTAAATTATGACTTAATGAAATGAATCCACGACATCAAGTAAAACAGAATATAGTGGCACATACTTGATTTGCAAACTAAATAAATGTCAAGTCCACAGTAGATATATCTACAAAGATCCTATTCTGGTGAAAACTTATGAGCCAGTCCACCAATGATTGCTATGTTTTATTAATGCTTTAAGTATTCATCATCATAACAAATTTCTGTATTAGCCACAAAGCAAGGTTGCCTGACATACAGTAAGGCCTCATATGCAGGAAACCACATTGAAGAAACTTTTATGGGCTAAATAAGAAGCAATAGCCCATGTATCTATAAAACACACTTGGGGCTCCCACTCAGAATAAAGTTTTTTGCCATTAGACATCCTCTGCAAGCTTCATATTGACTCTCTGTTGGCACAAGACACAAAACAAGTCACAAAATTAAGTTTCTCATGTTTTGATTTAAAAGGGTCCTGGTGTCATAGTCTGGAAGCATTCCAATTCACGTTTGGTATACAATAAATTTTTGAGTAGAGATATCTTAGATTTAACAGCTTTTTACTAAAATTTAACTGATTTCCTTGCTAGTCTTTGATGACATAGCATAATGTTAATACATCTCCAAAAAATCCTGTTCTGTTGTAACACATTTCAGGACTTCCCAAAAACGAAATTTAGAAACTAAGGCACTTGCAGCCAAAGAAATAAAAAGGTACCATAGGTATAAAACATTTTTAGGCTAAGCAGTGAGAAAATAGTTTCTTAGATAGAGAACTTCACTGAATGATTGGCAGATCACAATTATTTGTACTGCATGTGTCAAAATAAAAACTATGAAAATAAAAAACCTTTGTATCCTTTGTTACATTGCCTAACCCTACCCACTTACAAATCTTTGGCAATTTTGTTACAACTAGCACAAATAAAAGTATCTTCATCGCTAAAACTTTTACCAACACATATACAGTGACACCAAATTTGGCAAAAATCACACTGTACACTTTCTTTGTTGTCTCCACTCTCAAACTCATCAGGTTCTAAGCAAGGCTTTTCACAAACTGAACAAAAGCATAGTGGTCTTAGACCCAACAGCACCCTTTGAACATAACCTTTGAAAAATATTACTAGTTTGGATACTACATCTTGCCATAAATGTTGATCAAATGCTATCTTCTCTATCAATGGTTGACCTTTCAATGTCCACACAACAAAGTAGGTTGTTTGGTGTCCTGTTAATGCCATTTGGCCTTGAACTTGATAAAAATACTTATTGTTTCGCTTTAATTGGAGTTGTCCTTCACATTTCTCAAGGAAGTCAGTCTTCTCATAACCCTCCTCTACTTCCAGATCTTTAATTGAGTATGGACACTTATACTCGACACAAGAACTACCACAGCAGGAGCAGGAAAATATGTTATCTGGACTTGCACCTATGTAAGGATGGGGCTTCAGTATAAAAAGACCGCAGGTATGCAATTTGGGATTTGAGTGCACTTTGGCCAAGCTTGTAAATAATGCTTTACTGGCATCTTTTTCATGCAGTCTTCCCCACTTGATTGCTGGAATATTGCTCAAATCCTTGGGCTCAATTAATTTGGCCAAAAGGGGTGTGACCTTTGTTTTCACTTCTTTTCCTCTTTGACGTAACAATGTCTTGACTTTAGTGTAGACATCATGGAAATTAGAAGCAGTTATCCTTCCTTGCCTTTGCTGTATCCACTGTCTGGACATTGATTGGCCCCTTGTAGCCTTCTCAAGTTCTTTTATGCTACTGTCATTAAAAGACAAACATTGTGAAAAAGAGCTAGCAAGTTCACATTCCTCTTTAGAATTGGCCATAGACAAAACTTTGTCAGCTATCTCCGGCAGTGTAGGGGGGACATCTTCCTCTGAGGGTGGCGAATATGTGATATTCAGAACTGCATCAGGAAGTGTCCTACGCACTGAAGTCAGAAACACTTGTTTGTCTTCTTTAGAGATATTTCTCATGGCCAAAGGTCTAGCATCAAACTCTTGTTTCGATGAACCGTTGAGAGAACGACTAGAGGTTGGTCTTTCCAGTTTATGTGCTTGTAAGTTCATGTCTTTGATTCGTGTAGGTCCTATGTCCTTCTTGGAAGATGAATTCCAATAGCAAGCCACATCAGTACATGATGGATTTGTCAGGCCATGTTGGTTTGCGTATTCAACTTTATAGAGTACAGCAATAACATGGTTGCAGCATTTACTGTATCCTGCTGTACAGCTACAATAACCACATAGTATGTCTCCTGTAGGTTTACAAACAACCCAGACTTTATGTGGCTGTTCCCTTATTCTTGTTGATGGAGTTACCGATGAAAACAATATGATGTTCCCTGTTTGTGTTGATGAGGACACAACTTCATGAACAAAACCACTTTTGAAGTGTGAGTATGCTTTCCTGATCTTATATTGGCCAATGTATTCTGTTGAAAATGCCTTCTTCTCTAATATGTAAGAAAAAATATTTCCAATATCAACTTTTGGCCAGCTGGTCAAGTCAGTGTTCCATTCTTTGATCTCTAAAGGATCTTGTTGAATGTCAAACGACTTTAGAAGCATGGTGTGTTCATTTCGTAATCCCTTCGCCAAGTCTTCTGCAGACTGTTTGATGGGGATGTTTTGTTCAAACGCTACTAGAGCACGTGCTGCTAGATCTGAATGTGTACCACCAACAGGAATAGCTCTTTGTTGGAGAAAGAACTTGAGTTCGCCACAAGAGAGCTCAAGAAAGTCCTCGAGATGCTTTGCTGCCTTTGTTTCCGGGTTTGTCATGCTGATCATTTCTTTGCTTTCTCGTACATCTGAGTCACATCTCAAATAAAAAATTCTTGCAAAACTTCTCTCGTATGTTCTTTCAAGTGTAGGCAATAAACGAAGACTCTTTATACGCAATTAAATGGAAATCGAAGCACGTAAACACCAGCAAAACATTCGAATCATTGCAGCGCATCCGCCATTTTGAACAAGGAAATGTCCTGATTACCCATGATGCATCGCCAAGCGCGAAAAGGCGTATACCGTAAGGTAAATAACTTTTATTTGCTCTTTTCAAAAAATAGAAAAGACTCTTTCAGAAGCAATCAGAAACATCAGAGCTCAGTTCGAGTTCAGCCTTATATAAGAGATCAGACATGGGATTTTCCCTACATCTCAATGCTTTGCGGTTCAGACTGCAAGGCTACTATCTACATGGTGCTTCAGAAAAAACGCAACCCAATTTCATTCGAGTTTCTTCAGGAAATGATAGAATATGAATCTATATGAGGAAGGAAGATTGTACTCTCAGATGGTATACATTTCTTTTTTTATTCATCTAAAATGTTACAATACAAGGCTACAAACTACTATACTTTCTAATTACCATACGACTATACCACACTACGGGGACGATACCACAAGGAGCAACAGACAATGACTACCCTGTGGTCTTAACATAAAGAGATATCCTACTTACATACAAACTAAATATACAGTTACAGATAGATACACATAAACGATCACTACAGATAACAGATAGATACTGACGCCTGTTTCACGTTAGATGCCAGGCCTTTCTGGTGCACTAAGCTCATTGGTGTAGGATTAAGGTGCCTTCATCAAAATATGTATATTTGTACATCTAATCTAAAATATCCTACACGTTGCAGCAGAACGTTTCTCGAGAGACTATCGATTTGAGCAAGAGGTTGTAATAGTTCCGAAACTCCAGCGAGAAGATCTCGTCGTTGAGTGTCAAATGAGGGGCAAAGCAACAAAAAGTGTTCCGTATCTTCAATGCCATCATTTGTAGGGCACATTGGATTTATGGTATCCCTAAAATTATGCTTGAATTTGTGAAAGTTTAACTTACTGAGACCAACCCTTATCTGGGAGAGATACGATAGGCCTATTGGATCATGAATACCAAAGACAGATTTTGGAGGTGGGCGAATTCTCGATAAAAGCTTTGTCTTAAACACGGCAACAGATGGTGCAAGCCTAATTTCTGGATCAAGCTTATTCCACTCAGATATACAGTTTGGGTAGAAGCTAGATTGAAATCTTTCTGTCCTTCCCCTTATTGGCCCAATCACATCCTGGTTGCGAAGAGAGTAGTTCGACTGACGAAGTGACGGGATTGGCTCTTGTGTGTACGAAGGAGTGAGATTATTCATTATCTTATAGAACAAAGTAAGGCGTCTACTCCACCTTCGGGAGCTCAAAGACTCCCAACCAAGCTCTGCGTACAACTTCTCGCGCGACGTTCCCCTCCATGTTCCCGTTACAGCAATAGCTGCAGAATACTGAACAGCCTCTAGTTTTTTCCATTAAATTTGGCAAAATGATATTGTGGCTGAATTCACAAACTTTTGCTGGAATGTGATATATTACATCCCCATAGTCCAGGTGCGGTCGCACGTAAAGCTTATATAATTCGTTCAGCGTATGCCTAGGTAGATATTTGGAGAGATGCTTTAGCAGACCAATGCCTTTTCTTGTTTTGGAGATAGCAGATTTAATATGTGCTGAGAAAGAAAGCTTTGAATCAAGGATAACACCTAAATGTTTATGTTCGCTTACTTTTTTTATGGGTATGTTATTAAAGAGGATTACTGGATGGTCTATTTCATGTCGTTTCTTTGACAGTAGTAGTTCGACAGCTTGCTTTTGTGGATCTGGATTAAATGACATCCTCCAATCATGGGCCCATTTACTTATCAATTCTAGGTCGTGATTCATGTCCTCAGCAGCTGTGTTAGGCTCTTGGACGACTGTAAACAAGGAAGTATCATCAGCAAAAAGCTTAACATGACATTTCAAATCAGCAGTAAGGTCATTTATGTACACAAGGAAGAACAATGGTCCCAAAATAGAACCTTGAGGCACTCCTGCCAGAACATCTCCCCAATTAGAACACTGTCCGTTCAACACAGTTCGTTGTTTACGATCCTTTAGAAAGCTTTGGACGAGAGATAGAAACTGTCCTGAAACACCGCATCGTTTTAGTTTATAAATGAGACCAACATGCCACACCCTGTCAAATGCTTTGGATATGTCAAGATACACCGAACGAACATCTAGAGTAGGATTGCAGTCAAATGCTTTAAAAATTGTATGTGTTATTGAAAGTAGTTGATTGATTGTTGAATCGCCTGGACGAAAACCTGATTGATTAGGATCAAGCAAGTTACACGAAACAAGGTGCGAGTACAAGGAGTCGTACATGAGTTTTTCAAGCACTTTTCCAAAAATTGGTAACAGAGAAATTGGACGGTAGTTACTCTTTAGGTTTTTTTCGTTTTTCTTATGAACTGGTACTACGTTTGCACACTTCCATATTGCAGGAAATACACCACATTTTAGACAGTTTGTAAATATTATCTTAAGGGGTGTAACAAGTGAGATATCGGCTATTTTAATCATCCTTATAGATAATTCATCGAAGCCGTGTGCTTTATTAGGATTTAATGACCTTATGATATTCAGTATTTTTTCCTCAGAGATGACAAAATCACCAATCAAGGTAGAATTTATTTGGATATCATCAGGAATTTCACTACCTGTGTCGATGGACGTGCATTGGAGTATGAAATAATCATTAAATAACTTTGCCTTCTCAGTGAAGTCCGTTATAAACAAACCATTCTCTAGCAGAGGCGGTATTATCGGAACCTTCGCTTTGTTGAGTACAGTATTGATCAAGGACCAATACGTTTTACTACAAGTCCCAGGATTTGCTAAGGATTCCCCTGTTTTTCGAAGGTAATTTGATTTAGCATCCTCAATCCGTTTTGCACCATCAGATATCATTTTTTTAATTCCTTCAAGCTTGTCGTCCGGTTGGCCACTCCTCACGAAATTCTTATATGCATGATTTTTTTTCCTCAGAAACTTTTTAACATTTTGTGTTATCCAGGGTGCTTGTCGAGGTCTAATCGTTTTAACTTGGTTTGGAATGTAATTTGAGTAGATGTTCAAAAGCACTTCGTTTAGAAGTTTGACCTGGTCATTAGGACATGCAATTTTGTCAAGATGCTCTTGCCAGCGGAACATTTCAATACTTTTCATAATATTGACAAAATCCGCTTTATCATAGTACCAAATTCTACGGGTGTAAGGAGGTACTGCTATGTTCGATACAGATAGTTTCCCGTGAACAATTTGATGATGACACTGCTCCTGCAAGGATGGGTGCACACCAGTCTCAATAACAAGATTGGGCTGATCCGTGAAGATCAAGTCGATACAGGATTTAGAGCTACCCATTAAGTGAGTTGGTTCGGAAATCAACTGGTTGAGACCAAGGTCAGATGTAAGGGGCTCAAAAAACTTTCCTTCGTTATTTTCAATGTCATTTTCCCACCACTGAGTAGATCGACAGTTGAAGTCTCCAGTAATTATAACGCAAAACGGGCTTTCCGTGTTCATTTTGGAAACCATCAGCTCAAAATTAATAGTGAAATTATCAAATTCACTCTGGTCCTGACTTGGACTTCTATAGATTACAGCAAAAAAGTACTTTTTCCTATTTAATTGAATCTCATACACAATACACTCTGGGAGGGTCTCAAGGTCAGAACGTCTTTTTGATGGGAGCGAATCTTTAATGTACAACCCAACACCACCTCTTTTCACATTTTGTGGATGGTTACTTTTGACAAACGTGTAGCCATTCAGTGCCAGTTTATTTTCATCAGCGGTGCTATCAAGGTGGGTTTCTACAATCCCAATCAAGTCGTAGTCATACACTGAGTTATAGGCCTCGATAAGGGACACCCTCAGGAAGTCGTATGCAGAAATACTATTTAAGTTCCAACAGCAGAAATCAAGTGTTTCAGGGCCAGGATTTGACTCTACATCACCGCTAAGCAAAATGGTCCTGCAGACTAACCACTGAGTATGTAGTGTGTAGCATGTTAGGCACCCAATGTAAAAATAGACATAAGCAAAGAGAACTTTCTTGAGAAAAGGGCGTTTAAAACGAATAAGTCCAATGACAGCGAGTGGGATGCGCTTGAGGAGCTCTACAGTCATATAGACTACTAACTTCGCAAACCGATGTGTGTGTGCAAACAAGGGCAAGAAACAGAATTGCGTTGCCACAGAGTTTATTGCAAGAAACTGTATTGTTATGGTAAGGGGCAGAACAAGAGTTGAGATTGCTATGAAGCAGCTACAAAACCAATATAATTTTAAGATCGGAAGAAAAATTGAAAATGGCCTAAGCATTTTGTTCAGAGGGGACAAGCTTTGCACAAGGAAACATCCTATTGTTGCTCGCCATTGATTGATCTCAACCGGCATCATCGAATAGACATCTTCTCGCTGGTCCAAAGGGGAAATCTATAATAAGGCAACCATGACGCGTAAGTCCTGAGGAATAATACACAAAGCATACTGTAGACAGATACATGCACATAAATACACACAATGACGAAAAAACACCTGTAAAAACCAATGAAAGCGAACACAAGTTGAAACCCACAAGCCTCATTGTGTTTTTACCAAACAAAAACAAGAAAACAATAACAAGAAAAAATGAAAAAACGAAGTGAAACAAATGTTTCAAGCTTGCATTTGTGGAAACAAATACGCATTGTCAGGGGTACTGATGATGAAAAAACACGGGTTTATGTTTTGAAAAAAAAGCACATTCCGCAAAAGGTTAAGTGCAATAGGATGGTCTCTAGTGGTTACAAAAGTTTCAAAAATTGTGAACAAACAATTCTACAGAGGGATTTTCAGGGAAACTATGATATTTTCAACAAGGATTTTCATGAAAAATTGTTATTTGAAACAAAAGACTTCTTAGGTTGTTTTCCGTTGAAAAATGGCTACCTTGGAGATGAAAAGATGAACGAAAGGGGAAAATAACTAAGTTTCCTAGTAATTTATCCACTTATATTATTATTATTATTAATTTGTTTTACGTTGGCAACTTTCATAGCTATATATAATTAAAAAAGCTAATTCAACCCAACATCAACATCAACATCAACACTTATTATCGCAAGCAAAATCAACACTATAGTTTCACCAAACCCAAAATACCAAGCATGATTGGTGCATCACTCTCAGGAAAAGAAAGAAAATACAGGTTTCTTTTTATAATGATTAACTGTCGTAAGGACTGATTTCCACTTAATGAGACTGTCCGAGCGGACTGGAAATATTGTTAGCGAGAGAAAATTTTACTCGGAATTTGAATAGAATGTTGCGACCGAAAGACCTTTAGATGTGTAAATTTCCTTCCGCTCGGAAAATCTGACCAAGCGGAAATCAGCCCTGAGATAAGCCCAAACTGACGCAAACCATTTTCCAGAGAGCGATACACCCTACGAGAAACTGAACTACTACATTACTCACCCTGTAATTTTCTCAATCAAAGTTTCGAGATCCTCCAAATAATTGAAAAATTTCAAACCACGGTCTTTAACTTTAAGGCCTAAGCGACAGTTAATGTCCACAAAAACGAACTCTATTTCTGGGATATCTTTCACCCTTGCTTTACCGTCGCTGAGTAGCTTTGCTCTTCTTGATGTTAAATCAAGTTGGATGGACGTGTTCTTGCCCTTCAATTTACTTCGTGCTTTGTAAATGGCCGTTCTTTGCTGCCATGAACAGAATTTTACTATGATGGCTTGACTACAAGAGCCATCCTTTTCTTGCGTATTTCTTCCAATTCTGTGTGCTCCGTCAATTTGCTCTTCTGTAACGGGGACGTCAATTTCTTTAAAGAGATCAAGCACTTTTGTCACACAGTCCCCTGCAGTTTCATCCTGCTGGCATGGTATTCCATATACACATAAACAAGCACGCCTGCTGTACTGCTCTGCATCGTCCATTTTTAGCTCCATGTTTCTCATATGCGACTCATAAAGATCAATTTTCAGTTCAAGGGTTTCTACTCTGGAATTTAATAACTCGTTTTCACGCTTAACATTCTCCGATACTAAATCATTCAGCTTTGCGTCCAGCTCATTTTCAATTTTCGCTTCCAATGCCTCGATTCTTCGGTTCAATGGCTCCGTACATTGAGGAATGTTCGTAACAACAATTGTTTGACAGAAATAACTTTTTTAGGAGAATGTGACTCAGTTTGGGAAAATGTTATACCAACCATTGTCAAAATTTGTATGTGAATATCTGTTTGCAACGAATGCACTGTCTTTAGGTGAAAGAAATACCAGTTCTTCCCATTCGCAACTATGGCGTGGCAAAGTGTGTTACGTGCGTAGCTACATCCCTTTATCAATCTATTTTCACTCATCATCATCAAGGAGACATAACGCATCAAAACTGCAATTCACTTCAGTGATAAATTACCGTGCAAACTAAAAATGAAGCGTCAAGCAAGTAGCATTTTCCTGCAAGCCTGTGTTTTACCAACCTGCAAACCTGCGTTTACACTTGCCGCTTGACACACAGATAATCTGTGTGGCCATACTTGGGACTTTATCCCAAGATCTTGGGAATGTTCAATTTAGATCACGGGTAGTTTGAACACTGTTATAGTTCTTTCTAAACTAATGAAGAACCAATAATGATTCAATACTCACCCCAGCCATGCAGTCTTTGTATTCTGTTCCAAAATCGTGCTTTGGTTTTTAGTTAGGCCCTAGCTTCAACCCAACTGCAACAACATTTCCTCTCCCTTGGTTACCCTACCGAAATGCCCTCACAGTGACAAGTCCTTGAGAGAAACTTTGACTGGGAATGACATGAGAGCAAAACCTATGCACACCTTTTGTTCCAATGTGTAATACATTGTGATTTCCATTTAAGAAAGGAAACCATGACTTCAATCGAGCTGAGAAAGTTAGGAAGTGGTGAGCCACACGGAGGGGGGGGGGGCGGCCAGGTGAAAACCGCGGACCCCGCGGACCTCGCGGACTTCGCGGACTTTTCGTGGCCATAGGTCCGCGACTTTCTGAGTCCGCGTTTTTCATTTTGGCATACGGTGAAAATGAAAACCGCGGACTTCGCAGACTTTTTCAAAACTGATCTAAAATCTACGTCTTGGCCTTTTAGTTCACAGGAAACACATTCTGAAAGTTTTCGTAAATGTCAACCGTACATCCAACGTGCGTTTAATTTCTTTTCTGTCAGAGTTTCAGTTGTATTTTGAGGTTGTTCTTTTCATTTAGGCCACACGCTCTAGAATCTACGATATTAGGACACAAGTACTGACGTGTGCCCCTTGTTCCCTGAAATTTCTTTTGTTCCTATGCATCAGTCGAAGCAGTGAACGAAAAAACTTGAAAACACAACGCTGTGCAAAAGTCTGCGAAAGAAAGTCCGCGTTTTTCATTTTGGCATAGGGTGAAAGTGAAAACCGCGGACTTCGCGGACTTTTTCAAAACTGATCTAAAATCTCCGTCTTGGCTTTTTAGTTCAGAGGAAACACATTCTGAAAGTTTTCCTAAATGTCAACCGTACATCCAACGTACGTTTAATTTATTTTCTGTCAGAGTTTCAGTTGTATTTTTGAGGTTGTTCTTTTCATTTAGGCCACACGCTCTAGAATCTACGACATTAGGACACAAGTATTGACAAGCATTGCCTTTTCCGATCCAGCCATATATTGGTTTAGGTCTTATCTAACAAGCCGAACTTTCTATGTAAACATAGGAAAAGAGACCTCATCACCTGGGGAATTATCATGTGGAGTTCTGAAAGGCTCTATTCTTGGCCCACTCATTTTTCTCCTTTATGTCAATGATATGCCTCAGGCAGTTGACTGTGATCTACTTTTATATGCAGATGACTCCTGTCTTGTTTTCAGAGATAATAACATCAATGAGATAGAAAAGCAACTAAATGAAAATTTTAACTCCCTTTGTGACTGGTTTGTTGATAACAAATTAAGCATTCACTTCGGAGAGGACAAGACAAAGTCTATACTCTTTGGCAGGAAAAATAAACGATCTGGCAGCAAGGAACTGGACATCAGAAGAGGTGACATCAAGATTAAACAATACACCTCAGTGACGTATCTGGGCTGTGTTCTTGATGAGAACCTGTCTGGTGAGTCGATGGCAGCCAGGACCCTGAGTAAAATCAATGGCAGACTAAGGTTCCTCTACAGAAAGCAAAACTTTCTTGACTTCTCTCTCCGTAGGTTACTTGCAAATGCACTGATTCAGCCCCACTTTGACTATGCATGCAGTGCTTGGTTTCCAATGCTTACTAAAAGATTAACCAAAAAGATTCAAACAGCGCAAAATAAATGTATCAGGTTCTGCTTGAATCTGAATAATAGAGCACACGTAGGAATCAAAGAATTCAAAGATATAAATTGGCTCCCCACAAAAGAGAGATTTGAGCAATGCACTGCTACAAATGTTTTCAAGTTTTTTAATAATTCAGCCCCTTCCTATATGTCGGAGATGTTCTCACCAGTTGGCCAGGGCAGGATCACTCGCAGATCTAAAAACAAACTAAATCTACCGTTCCGAAAGACTAACATGGGGCAAAATGGTCTCTCTTATATAGGACCCAAAATTTGGAACAGCCTACAGTCGGACTTCAAATCTTCAAACAATGTCAACAGCTTCAAGCATAAGATCAAGGACAAATTCTTTAATGATCTTCAGAAGCGAGAAAATAGTCCTTATATATATTATTGAATTCCTAAAAGCTGTAACAGAAATTATCCTTCAACAATAACAAAAATGTTTTTCTTTCATTTTCCTTTTGAATAGCACTCCTGGAGGGACCATTATGGAAACAAGGTTGCATTGACCTTTTAATGCTATCCCTGCCATCTGTTACCATGGGGTGTTTTTAAATTAGGTTATTAATAAGATATGTAATTTTGGCATGTAATTATTTCAAATTGTAGACATTGTAATTAGATTTCTTTTCTTTTATAAATAGTTATATATTTACTTTGATGGCAAAATTATACATACATACATACATACGTGTGCCCCTTGTTCCCTGAAATTTCATTTGTTCCTATGCATCAGTCGAAGCAGTGAACGAAAAAACTTGAAAACACAACGCTGTGCAAAAGTCCGCGAAAGAAAGTCCGCGTTTTTCATTTTGGCATAGGGTGAAAGTGAAAACCGCGGACTTCGCGGACTTTTTCAAAACTGATCTAAAATCTCCGTCTTGGCTCCTTAGTTCACAGGAAACACATTCTGAAAGTTTTCGTAAATGTCAACCGTACATCCAACGTACGTTTAATTTACCTTCTGTCAGAGTTTCAGTTGTATTTTTGAGGTTGTTCTTTTCATTTAGGCCACACGCTCTAGAATCTACGATGTTAGGACACAAGTATTGACGTGTGCCCCTTGTTCCCTGAAATTTCATTTGTTCCTATGCATCAGTTGAAGCAGTGAACAAAAAAACTTGAAAACACAACGCTGTGCAAAAGTCTGTGAAAGAAAGTCCGCGTTTTTCATTTTGGCATAGGGTGAAAGTGAAAACCGCGGACTTCGCAGACTTTTTCAAAACTGATCTAAAATCTCCGTCTTGGCTTTTTAGTTCACAGGAAACACATTCTGAAAGTTTTCGTAAATGTCAACCGTACATCCAACGTACGTTTAATTTATTTTCTGTCAGAGTTTCAGTTGTATTTTTGAGGTTGTTCTTTTCATTTAGGCCACACGCTCTAGAATCTACGATATTAGGACACAAGTATTGACGTGTGCCCCTTGTTCCCTGAAATTTCATTTGTTCCTATGCATCAGTCGAAGCAGTGAATGAAAAAACTTGAAAACACAACGCTGTGCAAAAGTCCGCGAAAGAAAGTCCGCGTTTTTCATTTTGGCATAGGGTGAAAGTGAAAACCGCGGACTTCACGGACTTTTTCAAAACTGATCTAAAATCTCCGTCTTGGCTTTTCAGTTCACAGGAAACAGAAAATAGATTAAACGTACGTTGGATGTACGGTTGACATGTTCAGTAACTTCCAGTATTTGTTTCCTGTGAACTAAAAAGCCAAGACGGGGATATTAGATCAGTTTTGAAAATGTCCGCGAAGTCCGCGGTTTTCACTTTCACCCTATGCCAAAATGAAAAAGGCGGACTTTCTTTTGCGGACTTTTGCACAGCGTTGTGTTTTCAAGTTTTTTCGTTCACTGCTTCGACTGATGCATAGGAACAAATGAAATTTCAGGGAACAAGGGGCACACGTCAATACTTGTGTCCTAATATCGTAGATTCTAGAGCGTGTGGCCTAAGTGAAAAGAACAACCTCAAAAATACAACTGAAACTCTGACAGAAAAGAAATTAAACGCACGTTGGATGTACGGTTGACATTTACGAAAACTTTCAGAATGTGTTTCCTGTGAACTAAAAAGCCAAGACGGAGATTTTAGATCAGTTTTGAAAAAGTCCGCGAAGTCCGCGGTTTTCATTTTCACCCTATGCCAAAATGAAAAACGCGGACTCAGAAAGTCGCGGACCTACGGCCACGAAAAGTCCGCGAAGTCCGCGAGGTCCGCGGGGTCCGCGGTTTTCACCTGGCCGGGGGGGGGGGGGGGGGGGGGGGTACTGTTCTAGTGAATGTCTTGTTTCGGAACACACCACGCAAGTTTTACGGTTTTTGATGATGTGATGATTTGACAATGACAGCAATGCAATCTGCAACATTGTTGCATGGTTACCGTATGCAGCTCTTTAGCTTTGTAGCTCTTTCAACTAATATTTATCAGTCACAAACACAAACTATACCAGAGATCTCACCTAAGAAATCTAGATATTCATTGACTTAACTATGCCTACTGTAAAAATACAAGGATTCTTTCCTTTGCAGTAAAAACTTAAAAGAGCTTGTGGTTTTCTGTAACAGGTTGAAATGACTCAACTGTTGATATGTTAGCTCTGATACAGAAGATGCTTCAGTGGTCAAACAACATTGGAGACTTTTTTCTAAAATAGCACAAGTCAATACTCAACGAATAATGTACCTCAACATGATCTTTGGAGCAAGGGTATTATACTTCAAGAATCTTTTTGCAGCGATGCTCTGCTGATATGGCTCTTGCCCAGTTTCTTCTTGGAATAAATTCTTTGTTCAAGTAGGAGTTGACAATTTCCCTGTTGGGATTGTTTCTTTGACATCTCTTTTCTGAAACTGCGGTGATGGTGTGCCATTACCTCCTCACTCTGCTTCTTGTCTATTTCAGATGACGCATCATTTTCTGTAGTCAAAAAGGAACAAACATACAGCTTTCCAACTTTGTCATATAAGCTTAGTCAACTAGCATGCCGAGCATACACTATGCAATTCTTCATTTCAGATAATCCGGTACAAACTTTCCACATATTAAGAACGCATGTCTAATAATTACTAACTATTCTCAAAGGAGCTATAGCTGGTCATAAATTCTACTTTCAAATGCTTATTCTCCTTATAAATCTCAAGATGAGAAGAATCCTTGTGTATTCATATCATGTTAATGTGCACATTGCACCTTGGTCCACATGACAAGAGATGCACTTTTAAAAAATTATTAAAAAATGCTTTATTCAAATAAAGTTTCATGAAACCTTTGTTTCTGCTGTAAAATTTCAGATTATCGTCACCTCTCTATCCAAATTATTCCATGTGAGAAAGTGACCTTCATACAAAGTACGCTGCTCTCTCATTGATTTTAGTGATAGAGATAATTATGATGGCAATCATACAATAAATTAGTTAATATTTCTACCTGAGTCTGGTTCCATTGTTGGATTTGCTCTTTTGATTGCTTTGGTCGAGGCACTGCTTGTTGATGGGCTTTCTTCTAAACTGGTAAATTGAATGTCTTTCACGCTTTCTTGTCTTGTTTTGGAAAGGCCCCTGTGGTTTCTGTACTTGTTCTAAAATTGCTTAACCCTATCTGGACCGGGCTTTTCTGAGCATCCCAAGGCCAGGGGGGGGGCTAAGTTAGCCACCCCCCTCAGAACTCCGAATTGATAAGGGTTAGGAAGATGAAACTTGGCTGTCTAGTGTAACTTGATGTGAAAAGTCCGAATATCTAATTTATTTTACTGTAATTGTTGTACCTTTGATGACATCATCAATTTTCTTTATTTCTGGTCAAAAACAGTAGTCTTACTGATTTGACTGTGGAATCTTATTCAGCGGGAATATTTCTCTTGTTTTAAGTTTGAATAACAGATAAAGAATCTATTTGTTATAAAAACATAACTTTTTGAAAAAATAATGAAATTCGTTATCTTATATTCGTTACCTAAATCCATTAGATGTATGACGTCACCAATTACGTTATCAATGAGAAAATAAAAAAATTGAGCATTTTCATGTTCTCTTATTAATTGAGGGTTGCATAGAAAATTTCAGTGAATTATCTTCATTCTGTAAAGAATTATCTTAGTTTAAAGTTATAAAGGGTTAGATGGTAAAACAAACAAAAATTAAAACCACTCTCTTAAAAAATTATTGTACCGGGTGAGCCAGAAAAAAGTTCCCACTTTCGAAAATTCATAACACCAAGACTACTTCACGGATTGGAATCATTCAAATTTTAGTTAAAACCCGAAAGATCAAAGTACCTTGATGATTTTTCGCACTGTCCTACCAGCACTACAAATATAGGTAATTTCAACTTTACAAAAATTTCATGGTTGATTGATTACTGAAAAATGGCCCAAAACATCGATCAATGCATAAATGACTTCTCGCACAGAATAGTGAAGGAAATGCAACATCTCATGGGTGAGAGATATCCTCTAGACATTAATTTCCTTGGGATTGAAAATCTTTCGTATTTGTTTGAAAATCGATGTCTTATAACTCTTGAGGGAGGTGAAACATCCATGGCCTATTGTTCGATTTGAATAGAATCCTTACGATTTGATCCATGTTTTAGGCCCTTTTCTGTGATTTTGCAACCATGAAATTTTCATAAAGTTGAATTTACCAATACTTCTTTTGCTCGGAGGACAGCGAGAAAAATCACAAAAATACTTTGATCTTTCGACTTTAAACTAGAATTTGAATGATCCAAATCCGTGTAGTAGTCTTGGTGTTATGAATTTTCAAAAGTGGGAACTTTTTTCTGGCTCACCCGGTATTTCCAGAAATGAATAAGATATCATGACGAAATTTGAAGAGACAATGTGAAAAAGATAGTTAGGAAAAGTCGCGAAAAAGAAATAGCCTAGGAATTATCGAAAAAAGTTAATTAGACAAAACTGGGAGGGAGGCTATTTTAGCCCCCCCCCCCGGTCCAGATAGGGTTAAAGGCATTGAGTCTGTATAAATAGCGCTCTCATGACCAATATCAGCTTCTTTTCAATCACGAAACAAACGTTGTCATTTAATCCCTATTGAAATTAAACCAAAGAAATTCCTGAGAATAATGCAAGGATTAACCCTATCAAGCCTAGGGGGGGGCTGAATCAGCCCCCCCCCTAGCAGTTTTTTGTCTGTAGATTTTTACCAAGTGCATTTACAACACTGAAACTTTCTGACTTTTTTTTTTTATCGTTGTTACGATGTAAAATTAATTTTTTGAAAAAATCAAATTCATTCCAGGGGGTAAACGCAACCAGTTTTCAAGAGATGTATGTGTAAAATTTTGAATAATTCCTAATAAAATCTACAGCTAAAGTGATAAAATGATGAAAAGATAGGAATACATACTACTTTTGATGCTCTATCCAACAAATTAGCTCATTTTTAATTTGAACATATGGTTTTGCGGATTTTGGCACTACGCATGCGCGCATTCTTTGCATTCCTGTGTGATGACGTCATCACTTTTTGTTAATTTTTCTTCACAGAGCAAATACTATTTGGACATAGAATACAATCAAATTGGACTGATGTCCTTAATGCTTTTTGTTTTCTCACAATTAACGATTGAAAATTTTTAGTACTGAACCCTATTGACTTTGAAAATTGAATAATATGACGTCATGGAAAGGTCACGTGACATATCTAAAAATAGATTTCATTTTTGGGTTCATCATGAGTTGTTCTATGCACATGCAAAGTTTCAAGGCTCTAGGTTGTCCAGAACAGAAGTAAATTAGGGGGGCCGAATCAGCCCCCCTAGGCTTCCTAGAGCATCAAATACCCTAGGCCTGATAGGGTTAAGAAGTCTTTGGTCTCCACTGCTAATGACTTTTGCGCTATTGTGCGATAACAAAGGGCCGTCAGCGGTTTGTCAGCAAAAATTAAAGACAGCGTTAACGCTCAACTATTTATATGGACTCAATTCCTTTAAACGAGCTGTGGTTTCTTTGGTTGCTTGAAGAAAATGACCTTGAAAAGCAATAGACATACTAAGAGCACTCACATCATGAATCAGCAATATTTGTTGGCCAATCATACAGAAAAGACATAAAAAGTGTAAAGATAAAGCAAAATAAGCATGTTTTGATAACAAAACAACAGTACATTCACCAAATTATCATCCTTGGAGGCTGCCTCCTGATGGAAGATGCTTCTCTCTTCTATCAATTGAAGCCAACATAATTACCAGGAAAGGTTAGCAGAATTGAAGCCAACACAATTAGCAGAAGCATTTGATACGGTCCCTCTTCTTCACAGGAATTTGGTTCTGAGTTTGATGGCAATAATGCTTGTTTCAAGACCTCATACATTGAGTAGACCACATCAGCTGTTCATTATGTCATTTATGATCTTTCTCTTGCAGGAAATGCATATTTCCTTTTTGCCTTGTCTCTCAATGTTTATATCTTCCTTGCTTTGGAAATAAAAAATCTTGGCAGTAAAGTCAGGGCATGGTCTATTAACCAGACCCTGTTCTGCTAGGACCTAGGACCCTAGGACCATAGGACCAGGACCCATATTAACCAGACCATTGGTGAATCCCAGCTCAAAATACAATTTTAGCTCAGAAAAGTTCAGCTGAATCATAGAATCCCGACAAGCAAAACTATATACAATACAAAAACTTGGCAAGGTCACAAGGGCCAGGGCAGGCAAGAGGATTTTGGTGGAATACACAATGAATACACAAAGAGAAATTTCTTCATAAGGGCTCTTTGCACAATGAACAAAGTATTCAAGATCATTTTAGTGCATTTCATTTCGAAAATACCAAGAGCAAGCTTGATTGTAATACTTCCCGTGCTGGAATTCTCTGTTGCAAAAGGAGAAAGTTTAATAGAAGTCCCAATTTTGAATGCCTCTGGGGTGGCGCTAGGAACCTTTTGGAGCTTGTGCTAGATGCTGCCAACAGAGGGCGCTGTAGCCCCCCCCCCCCCAAGTCCTCTTCCTGATCTCATTGGTAGGGAACAGACCATAAAGTAAAGTTCAATTCGAGATGAAGCCTGCATTCCCAAAAGGAAGTAAATTTCATTGCTGCAAAGAAGGCACTCTGTTTCCAGAACTAAACACTGCTAATTAATTTCGTGGGTTGCCGTCAGAGACGCACGCTGTTGGGTGACTCCAAAGCGAGGCAAAACCGGCAAGTCAGGGTTTTAATAGGTTGCTGTGATTTTGTGTACAGGGCCATAGGAGGGGTGAAAATTTCCATAACAACAGATTATTTTCTACTCAATGACACCACATGTGGCAACATAACAAAATATTACGTTGGGAACCAGAGCTTTGAAAATGCGGGATGCAAATATCGGGAAAAGGAAAGAGAAAAAGAAAGGGGCTGTGTTGGAGCTCTTTCTTTCCGTTCTTTAAAAATTTTGTGATGTTTTGTTTTGTTGGCCCTGGTCCCCACACCCAGGGTACCAGATAAATAGATACTGTACTCATTATGTGAGTCTCAGCATCGCTCATTGAACTGGATGGTTTTCGCTCATACTTGTTATGAGAGAAAAGTCAGAACGAGGTTTCCGGTCTCTCTTTCAGTTCAGCAAAGCCCTCTCTATATTTAGCCCCTTATCCAATAAGCTCCTCCTCTCTGAGCCGAAATTTTAAATAAGCCCCAGCCCCCCTACTTATATCAAATTCTAGAAATTACCAATGATTTTCCTTACATTTCGCAAGACAAGCTTGCATGTTAGTCTTGATAGTGTATGGGCTGGAGAATGCGTTGAATTTATGTATTTGACTAGTGAAATTGTATGTTGAATTGGCAAACCATCTACCTATCGATATTGTACATTACCTACAATTGGTATTTCATGGGATAAACCAACTGAAAAGCTTTCACATATCTCCCTGTCATATGATTTTGTGAATAACCCCCCTCCCTCTCTGATAAGGCCCCTTCTTAAGTGTCTGAAATTAAATAAGCCTCCCAGGAGCTTTTGTTGATCTTTTATGGTAGCGATAAATTGGAATTCCTACAAGGTCTGGTCAGGATGAGTCGTGGTCCTACGGTCCAAGGTCCTAACAGACAAGGGTCTGGTTAATAGACCATGCCGTAAAGTCAGTGGTTCCTAGTCCCTGAAAATGGCAGCAAAACTGCAAAACAGTTGTAAGGGTTGAAGGGCAACATTTAATTTCAATATCATTGTTTCAGCTCTGATACTTTGTTACAGGAAAGCATAAATGCAAATGACCTTTTGGAAGCAAGAAGTTTCACAAAATCCCAACAAAACTTGCATTAATGAGTACTTGAAGGCTCTTATTCAATCAGCATACCTGCATGTGATATCCCTTGGTTGGCTTATTACACATGTTTTCTACCACGTTTGAAAAAATCCTGATTCCTTAATATCAAGGCAATGATGTTGAAAGCTGTCTTGTTTTATTCCCAATATGTCAAAGTAGATTCAGTAATTTACCTGCCTTTAATCGGTCATTCCTTCCCGTCGAAATAGGAGATTTTCTGCAGAAAGCCCCTTTCGAGAACCTGCAAAAATGAGTGAAAACAGCAAGCAAAATTTCCCTTTGTTCTCCTTCCTAGCAATGATGACTTTTGGATGTGCTCATGTATTTTGTCCTCATGGGAGAATGGAATCCCCCTAAATAAGTTATTCACACCAGGGGGCTTGCTTGTAATTTTAGCAGGTTTCTTAAGGTCTCTCCAAGGGACTCATTTTGGAAAATTGCGGGCAGAATCTGAATGGAGTGACTGATTTTAACCAAGAAAATTTTAAAAAAATAATTGCATATGTTAGCTATTTAATCAAATATTGCAAAATACCATTGCTTATATATTCAGAGAGCAGTAGCCTTTCAAACGTTGGGCATTTTTTTTGATTCACCCAGTATGAGAAACTGCTTATGCGAAACTCAAGTCTCAGATCGCCAAACAATAAGAAATCCCAGTACTGGAAAAATATAACTTAAGAAACAATTTTTATGTTAGCAAAGAAAATCCTTGACGTATTTTACTTTATTTCACCTGTTTCCTGTACCATATTAATTGGTTGTTGTCCGATATGCCTAGTCAATCCTGTACCTAGTTGAGTGATGTTTAAACATTACAAACTTTTCAAAAAACATTGCTTTGAAAAGTTCATGAAGGCACATTTAGTGAACATGAAGATTGTTATGGAACCTTTAAGAAACTCATAAGAAACTCCAAGTACTCAAAATCTAATAAACTTCAGCTTACTGGCCCAAAAATCTTTTAAGAAACTTTCAGCTTACTGGCCCAATTTCTGTTTCTTCTAAAAAATGAGTATGCCATATTTATTAGCACCTTAAAAGGCAGCAACAAAGACCAACCAAGAGATGGCACTACAAAGTTTGCTGGTTGGACCAGGCATGTCTTAAAGAAAGTGAGAAGGGTTACATAGAAATGATGGTTAGAACAAATGAAGACTTCTTTGGAAACAGGCAGATAAAGATGTTTTTTGAGTAAACATGCAGCCATAGTTCTATTCAAATATCTCACTTGAATCAGCATACTTATAATCCAAAGCTTCTAGGTAGCTAGAATGATCTAATTAGCTACTTACATGGCCATTATCTGAATATCATAAACAAGGATATGTCACTACCAATGACTTTGACATTTCTTCTAGCTCTGCTGTTGAGGGAAGCCTGTTAAATGGAGGCTGGGATGCAGCTGATACCATTATATGAATAGTTCCCCAAATCCTGCTCCTGCCGCAGACAAAGCCTCTGCATCAGCATAGATTGTGTACACAGGGCAGGCAACTGACAACTTTCTTGACGTTGGAATGGATGATATTTGAGGAGGCAAGAGCACTAGTTGCAGTTTGTCAAAACTTGTAGATGCATTGAGATTTGAGTCATTTGATGGCTCAGTTACTCCTGATTCCTTACTGTGCTCTTCCTGATGACTGGACTCTAGTAGCTCTGGTGCACTTGTTGCTAAGATGCTGCTCTTAACAGCTGATAAAAAAATCAAAAAGCTTTATTACTTTGTGAGTTGCATTCTCAGACAAAACCTGAAAATTTTTGGGCATCTTTGGGTATGAAATTTTTTTCTCTGCATGTTGGTCAGTTTCAGCTACCATTCAACTGGAAAAACTGAAGAAACCATTTCACTTGAAACCAAGGTCAGTGTTGTTCAATATTCCATTATTATTATTATTATCATATTATTTAAAGTTGGTATGTACAAAATTGTTCTATAAGAGATCTAATCAAAACCAACTATCTAATTATAAAATATACAGGAAAAGAAAAATGCCAGTTCATCAAAAATAGTAAAAAAAGAGGACACGAGTTGAGATCAGTGCTTCTATTTGCAATTTTTGCACATGCATCTTTCACCTTTCCAGTTTCTAGTTGCATTTTTGAATAATTGTACTGACTGTGCATTTTTCATGTCATCAGGAAGATAGTTCCAAAGGATGCTGCCCCTGAATGACAATGAATTTGAACCATAGGTTTCGGTTCGTGTAGGTGGTAGTCTTAGTAAATTTTGAGTTCTCAAGTTGTACGTGAGATCTTTTTCCTCGAAAAACTCCCACATAAAAGATGGATTTTCAAAATGAAGGCATTTATATATCTCCAGCATTAATTTTTGGAGATTTCTTTGGTGAATAGTACATTCATTTGCCTTCCGAAGGAGGGTTTCAAACGGAGAATCAAAATCATTCAGAACAAGTCTGAGAGCTCTTTTGTGGATCCTGTCAATTTCTTTACTCGCAGTCTTTCCACAGAACATCCAGATGAGGGGTGAATAATTGAAGCAAGACATTATGAAGGTATTATACAATGTCTTGGCCTTGGGCTGTTCTAGGTAGTGTGAAACGCGCGAGAATGCACAAATTGTCGAATTCGTTTTTTGCTGATGGCATTTGCATGTTGGTCAAATTTTAATTTTGAGTCAACTGTAATTCCCAAAAGTTTCACGGTATTGACTACCTTGATCTGTTTATTGTTGATGTTTAGTTGCATTTCTATTTCTTTATTTAATCCAAGGAACATAACTTGGAATTTACAGGGACTTGCAACCATTTGGTTCCACTTGAACCAGTAAATAGCATTACTGATATCATTTTCTAAGCTCAAGGCAACTTTTTCAATATTCCTATCATACTTGAACAAGGTGTTATCATCTGCAAAGTTGCAGACATCACAGTCTTGGATGAAGAGCAGGAAATCATTGAGAAAGAAATTAAACAAGAGTGGTCCTAAGACGGAACCCTGTGGGACACCGCAGACAATGTCTTGCCAATCACTAACGGTAGAACCGATCTTAACGCGCTGCTTTCTATTAGAAAGGTAGCTAGCGATCAACCTCAGGCTGCGTATGCCAAATCCATAGGCTTCGAGTTTCGCAATTAGAAGGTCATGTGGCAAGCAATCATACGCCTTTGATAGGTCCATCAGCACCATTCCAATGGTGTAATTTTCATCAAGTTTTTTGCGACAGAACTCGATAAGTCGAAACAGTGCATGCTGTGTGCTGTACCCTGCACAAAACCCGCATAACAGATTTGATAATACTTGATTGGCGAAGGGCCAGATTTGCTTCGTCATGCAGCGCTCAAATACTTTGGATATGGCAGATAAAACGCTAATCGGTCGGAAGTTAGTTTTTTCAAATGCATCATCGCATTTGAAAATTGGCGAGACATCTGCTAACTTAAGGATATCTGGGAACATTCCAGACTGGAACATCATATTAACATAGTTAGCAATATCTTTAGAATACGGTTCCGAAATTAATTTCAAAATGTCAGTTGGTATACAACCGCTGGATTTTTTGCTACTAGCAAGCTGGTTTATTTCATTCCAGACATCACCGGGACAAACTGCGCAAAATTCAAACCGTTCTTGCATGAGCACTGTACTCTTTATCTTGATAATACTCGGATGGTTTTTGTAAGTTTCAATTGCATGTAGAACAGGGTCATTCATTCTGCAATCAGATGGCAGCATAGGCTTTTCAATAGGCAGTATATCTGTGATATTTACAAAATAGGAGTTGAAGATATTGGCAATATCTTCATCCTTGGAGATAATTGAGCCGTTCTCAATAAGGACTATTTTGTCACTGACATTAGTTGATTTACCAGCAAAGATTGGTTTAAATGTCTTCCAAAACTGCTTATCTTTACCAGTTTTCACGGGGTCAAGATTTCTATAAAACTGCCGCTTTGCCCGTTCATTTAATTTTGAAACCACATTTCGTTGCTTTTTGTACTTTCGTACATCTTCATCCCTTTTTGTCTGGTTCGCAATATTTTTTAGCCTGGTTCGAAGCATAATAGCCTTTTTCAGGTTTTTATCCACATGAAGTTTGCTGTTCCCTCTAAAAATAGCAGTTTTTAAGGGAGCATGCCTGTCAAGAACTGTCACAACCAGTTTCTCAAACTCCTCATAAGAGTTTGGTGGACATCTGTTATGACTGAGGACAAAATCATTCATGAACTCTTGCTCGGAGAATTTCCTGTAGTCTCTATAATTGACCTTTTTGGGGGGAATTTTCACAAATGTGGTTTTGAGTATGGAGTAGACCATATGGTGAAAATCACTGAAACCAGTCTCGAATGACTGGCTCCCAAAAAAAAACACTGATGATTGTTTGTAAGCATAAGATCTATGCACCTCCCCTCAGGGCCTTTAAAGCATGTTGGCGTTTTAATCAAACTATACAGGCTGTATTGTTCTATAAAATTCTTTAGCTCAGGACTGCTTGTCTCCATATTTAGGTCCCCAAAGATCAACAGATTGTCGATATGTCTGGAATAAAAATCCACAGCTCGCTCAACCTGATTAATAAAAAATGCTGCGTTCTGACTAGGAGGTCTATAGCAAGGTAATAACGGCCATTTGGTCTTCCTAAGATTTAATTCAATGGGAATCATTTGAATGTCATGAGGTAGACTAACACCGCTAAGCTCCCTAGATGGAATATCGGCATTTATGAACACCAGCAACCCTCCGGATTTGTCAGATATGTCTAATCGATAGGGACTTTTAAATCCTGGTATCATAAACTGACTGCTAGAAAATGAAGAATCTAGCTTACTCTCTGCAATCACCAGGACATCCAGGTTTTTCTGTACGACAGAAGTGAGATTATCAAACTTGCTTCGGATGGAGTTGATATTCAGGTAGCCAATAATGACATTCTTTGGGTGCTTTTGGCGTAGTACCCTCATTTTTTCAAATCAGTCAGGCTCGTCTACTTCAAAGGAGACAGTCTCACTTTCAACTAGAGGAGTCTGCAGGGAAGGGTTAGGGCTGTTAGTACCAGGTATTGTGGCCTCCATAGGATCAAAATCAAAAATTTCATTGGGACTGGAATGAATATCTCATAACTCGTTAAAAAATTTCATAAAGTTTTTCGCAAGCATTGCATTACCTCGTTTACTTAAATGGAGTCCCTTCTTTCCAAGGCAGGTTTCATCCAGATTGGTATTATCTATGATCAACACTTTCTCTTCGATACTCAAGGCTTTAATCTTTCTGTTCAGACTTTCAACTTCCTTCAATAAATCTGACTTCTTCTTTCCATCCGTCCTTGTCACGACATTGGACAATGCTATCTTGGTGTTTGGGGCTATTTCCCGGATAGTTGAAATTGCATCTCTGAGGCACTGCACTGTGTCAGCATCCTTTTTTGTAAGATCATTGGTACCACAGTGTATGATCATTACATCTGGTTTGCGTCTTGCTGGTGGCTTTATGTAATCTTTGATATCTTCACTGGTTGCGCCTGGATGTTTCCTAACGGTAACATGATGATCACGACTTAGGCCTTTATCGTTGATCCCGTTCACCATAGAGTCTCCAACGATTGTGATGTGGAGCTTCTGTTATGGAGCACTCGGCTGATTTTGCACAGCAGGTATCTTTTCACCATTGTTTTGTTTTTGTGACGCTTTGTCCGTTTCTTGTGATCTATTCTTCTGCTCCTTTTGTGTCTCGCCAGCATTCCCTTTGTCTTTTGTTGTTACATTGTTGCCTTTGTCGTTGTCAATGACAACTATTGAATTATCAGCAGCTTGGCTTGTTTTTATGGGGCTCGTTGAATTCATTGGCCTAAGCCCTTCGCCTTGCCTTTTTGTATCCAACAGCATGGAGTTAATGATTTGTTTCTCATCTAGCTGTCTTTCAAGGGAATGAATTCTTTCATAAAGGTTGTTTATTAAGGCTTTTTCGGCTTGGGCGGCGCGCGTTTCATTTGATCCTGAGTCAGCTTCCTGGAGCGAGATTCTGAAGGATGCCATTTCGTCCCACATGCACTTTTTAAAATCTCCGAAATCATCCCATAATGCTTGTATTTCATTTGAAGAATCAGGGCTCTTTGGCTCTTGACTAGGGACGTCCTCGAAATACACATTAACATCAGAATTACGTCGATATAATATTTTACCATGTGCTTTGACTTCAATGATGACTTTCTGATCCTTGGCGGCATCGATGGATGCCAAGGCTCGCTCGCGACTCCACGTGAGAACATTTTCGCACGTTTCCACAATATTTGATCTTGATTGTACGCACCCTTTCTTCTTGATTATATTGATAACATCCAACATCTTGATGGCATCTTGTTTCTCATTTATATTGGTGCAGTTACTAATTGGCTCAGGGGCGTTTCCAGCACAGCCGGTCGCCATCTTGGCAGCAGTGAAAAAAAGAGCTTTTGAGTTTTTTGAGTTTTTGAGTCCAAAGAGCTTTTGGGTTACAACATGAAAGAGAGATGTTAAGATCTAATCCTGTGACCTTTGGTTGATGCCATGGCAACATGGACACGTGATCACCCAAGGCAGTGAGCAAAATTCTCAGTGATACCGCAGACGGTGAGAATTTTGGCACGAATGGCAGAAATTTTTAAACACGATAGATATTTTCCTCAGCTGCACAAATGAGTATTTCCTCAGCAAAAATCATCCGCACACGGCGAGAATTTTGCTGAGTAAAATGGCATTCATGCCACTTTGCTGAACATTTTCCTCGCCGTGTGCGGCGGGCTTTACGCTCTTTTTTTCCTGCCTTGATGGCTGAATTGTCTGTTGCTGCTGGACATTTTGACATTGATGGCACAGCATCTTTATTCAGTCTTGGCCTTGTTCCCTCTTTGTTGAAATCAGGTAAACTTGACATGGCACTTCGTGAGTAACAGCTCTCGGCAAAATGTTGTGAACATAAGAAAGGACCAGCTGTGTAGGCTGACGGGTTGAAGTAAACACGGTGTCTTCTTACAAACTGTGTCCATTGCCTGCGTACTACCGGCTCCTCCGGGAAAGGATGCATTGATATACCTGGCATCTGACTGTTATGCTTACATGACTGTTTATTTGGCAGTCCTGCACAGCAATACATTAATTTCCAAAATTTTCGGACATTTAATTTTCGGACAAAAATTTTCGGATGAAATTATTATCGATTTCCAACCTACCATCCGACCAAATTTTAATGCAGTACGTTAAAATGTGAAGTGGCATAGTTTTAATTGTATACGTTAAAAACCATTTGTTTTTCTGCTCTCTCTTTCTTTGTCTCGCTTTCATCTTGTATTTGGGGTGAGGCTCTGAAGTTTGCGTGGGTTTGTTCGAAACAGCTACAGCAAGGAAAGATGGCGGATGAAAGTAAGTAACTTTGCTTTCTAATAATGTCTTGCCTTTGTCACACAAGTAGATTTTATCTTCTATGGGGTGACACAAGTCGATTTATCTTCATGGGGTGGAGATGGGCACAAGATTTAAAGTCTGTCATGTGCGGGGGATTAGTCCCTCACATACCTATCTGCGTAGCCATCTTGCGCATTTGCATAGTTTGGTAACAGGATTTGTGTGTACTCGTATAGTGTGATGCTGATATGTACATCTTCAATTCAAGTTGGAATACTATCTGTGTCATAAAATTCCCCTGTACAGCCAGGGTGCATTTCATACACTTACTTAGGCCCGAAGATCTTTAGTGTAGACCTGACTTTTTTGTCGGTGTAGCTTTTAGCTGCGTCATCATTTATTCAATACACCTTTGTTCTTCTAAGTGGCCTTGTTTTGGAATTTTTCAAAATTTCTTTATCTTGCATCATATGAAATTTTTGACCCCAGATTCACATTCAGCACCCTAACTTTAGTGTAAATGCAAGTTTTAATGATCTCAATGTTAGCGAATTTAATTTTATGAGGTTAAGAAATTTGAAAAGTTATAAGGGATTTAACCGTGAATAATGACTAAGGGTGTAAAGTTACACCCCAGACGATTTGCACAGTCAAATCTGCATACATTCTCAAATTCATCACCACCTTCAAATCAAAATAGCGGACTCTAGGAATATGAAAATTTGCAATTAGACTAAATTTGGGATGCTGAATCCAAAACTAAGGTTAGAAATTTTGTATGAAGAAATCTTCAAAAATTTCCAAAACGAGGCCGTTAATTGAAAAGGTGTATAAAATTGGTTCTTGCTTGGCGTGACTGCGTTTGAAAATCTGCCCACCTTGGCTTGCAAGTAAAATTGTCCTGGATATTTTAGCAGTTTCTTTTGATACTACACGTATTTCTTTCATAACTAAAAGGATTTGGGCCAGTACTGAAAGTTTCTTAAAATCGTCAGGTTTTGAACACTCAGATTCTTTAGCAGCTATTCCCTTGAAAATACCTGGTGTACGAAAGCTTAGGGCTTGGTGTACCTTCAGAATTGGTTTTACATGGAAAGCACTGTGGCTGTACAGTTATCAAACTTTCCATTCTTGGATGAGACATTGCTCAAAATTTGCAAGCCAAGCTGTATTTTCAGAGTCAACATTTTTGTCAATGAGATACTGGATGAAAGTCTTTCAAAATTTTACATTTCCATCTACACCAATTTTCTCTGAGTTAAAACTTCATAAGTTATATGATTTACTTGACTTAAAGCTGCTTACTTTTATGTATGAGTCTGCTAACAAGATTTCTTCTTTCTTTTTTCGCAATTTTCTTTAAAATCTTGACATCTGTTGCTGCATTCCCTGAAGGATGTAAGACAAAGAGGCTGAATTGTGGTTTTTTTGCTGCAAGTTTTGGATTTTTTTATATCAGAGAATATTTTGAAAATAAAGCTTTTTGAGTCCAAAAACCTTTGGCTTCAGTTCAACCTATTTAGACCATGTTATCTTTTTTGACATATATGAGCATACAGAAGTCAACAGATCCTTTATGCAGCATATCAGTTGCAACATATTTTCATCTGACATTGGTCGCATTGAATCTTTACATACTAACAAAACCAACAGATTCATCTTACAAGGATGAAGAATTGGATTTTGCCATTACTAACTCCTTGTTGATATACTTTCATTTGTGTTCTGGGTTTCCTGATACTTTTATCAGCTATACAATTTTACAGCTGTTGTGGCACATTTAGTAAAAATCTGGCCAGATTATCCAGCTGGATTTAAAAGTTCAGGCCTGAAATTCCAATTCCAGCAGGATTCCGAAAATCCTGATTCGGTAAACCTCTAATTTCATAAGTTAACAGCTAAAAATTTTTAACAAGTGACAATGAGATCTAAGTTTGAAAACACTACATCTCCATAGATGTACATATCTGTTTGCCACACATCAGTTTAAAATCACAACAAATGTTTTGTGACAAAAACAGATCACTGTTTATTTCCTTCTTTCAATAATAGTAGGTATTGTTTTGAAGATGTTCCATTATACTTACCATTCTTTCTGCAGGAAAGAGGAAACCAAAACGACCAGATGTTATATTAAAAGTATGTCTTGTTCAAAAATTCTACTTGCATGTATTGTCATAGCAACTTATCTTTGTTCTTCTTGTGATTGTATGGTAGGATCAAAGTCAATTGCTGATCTTTAAGCAGTTGCACCTATTTTCTAGGTCATTGTCTACAATTGTTTGGATTTGTCACAAGAAACATTGCATCTTCATTACAGTACTGTGGACTTTAACATGACAAGAGTTTTGAAGACTTCGTAACTTTTTAAATTACAGTAACTCATGGAAATTAAGAATTTTCTTACAAGCTTATGATAATTATCCGCCAAAGAGAATTTAATGTGCTGATTACAGTACTGGCCTTTAACACATTAGCATGCTTTTTCTGCCATATATCCATTCAGTCTCCTGAGAATTCTTGTTTAAAAGATTTACAGAGTCATTCATGTGGTTCAATAATTTTTAGAGCGTGTAAAATCCCCATAAATTATTAAAGATGTTAGTGTGCACAAATCTTGTACTGTATGTCAAAATTTGTTTCAGAAATGTGAAAGTTGCAGTGCTGGAAATCCACCAAACAAGGCAGTTTGTAAAGAGTGTGGTCTTCCATTTACAAAGAAAAAGAAAAGGTTGCAGCCAATAAGAGGAACTACCAACCCTACAAAGCAGGCTGATGAATTGCCTGTCAGGGTACATAGAGCTTTATCATTGCATCTTTTGGGCACTGCTTAGGAAATTGTTCTTTAAAGTTTTACACTTTCTTTGCAATGAGGAAGGTAAATATGAGAAACTGGTAGCGTTACGAAAATGTGCTTTTATATCCTTGGTAGATTGATGCTTCTCAGACTTACAAAGCATTCTCTCTGTGAAGGGAAACAAGGTAGCAGAAATGAAAGATGCAATAACCATTCTCCAGTATTTTTACAATAAACACTTGATGTACAACATAAAGTCTGTTTGCAAAAAATTGTATTCAGTTAAATAGCCTTGCCCCTGCTTTATTAACTTTTTTATCAGCTGAATCTCAAGTAGACAAGATGGGATGCTTTTCAGTGGCACTAAAGTGTCTAATCTCCCATTTCTGTACTATCCTTTTTCTAGGCACTTACTCTGCATGAACATCACAACCATTATATAATTGTCCTGACAGTCAACAGGACACCTGGTGGCAACCTTGGTTGCAATATATTTTCAACTCCTGGTGTGGCAGAGATATTTGCTGGCCAGGGGAAGTCGCCAACAGGATTAGGAGAAGCGATGTTGCTGTCCTTCCTAAAGTTTGAATCACGCACATCTGGCATTTGATACTGATTATCAATTTTGTCTGGGGCACTCATAGTTTCCTAACATTCAAGTGTATGAGAGAATTATATTTAAGTGTTGCTTGATTTTACATCAATTGTGCTGAGTAATTCATTTAAGAATGTGAAATCGACAGGTAATACCAAATCCTTTGGTAAAATTTTCTTTAAATGCTAAAGGCATAATTACAAATGCTTGTCTTATTCTCATATTCAATGAATCATCGTTTTTAAAGAGGAAACTTAATGTTACAGTTTAGGTGAAAGATGAGGTGTTGGTTATGCGCCACTTTAGTAACTAGAAATCTAATGGTAGTCTTTCTGTTCAATTGCACAATGAAATTTTGATGAATCAGGAAGCATTTTGAACCGTAATTGTAGAAAAATATGAGTTTGGCAGTAAAGATTAGACAAGAACCTTCAAATAATTGTTTTTGAAAGATGAAATTGCTCCGTTGTATTCGAAACAAGACGTTTTCATTCGATTTTCATAGAAAAGTACACTTCCTAAAACGATTTTCATTGGCTGGCATTTTGCACGATTTGGAGTTTCAATAACAATTCCGAATATTGATGCAACAGCCAGGCATTTGATGAGAATTTTTGTTGCAGTACTTTGAAATTGAACCGATCGAAGAGCTGTTAACAAACATGCTGTCTGCATTAAAGTTTAAGTGGTTGACAAGATTTTTTGTCGAGAGTTGTTGATGTCCATTTCTTTCATAACAGCCAAGAGAAACATTCCAGTGGATTTAAAGCGTTGGCGGAGACGACTTCGTAAAAATCGTGAAGGTTAGTTAAATACATTCAATTCTTCAATTTTACAGGACATTTGTCCAAACACATCCAAACAACATAGTAACAAGTCATGATAGATACTGATGAAATGATGAGCACAAAATATCTAATGGTGATGTGGCGTTCAGTACAGAATGTAATATCCCTAAAATTAGTAGATCTCAGCATTTGTTGATTTTTATCAAGTTATTTTGTAGCATGTTGTGATCTTTTTACATTTCTTTTTACTTGGTTTGAGAGTACTCCGCAGAAACAAGTAATAGTTTTCAAATTGAACTTGTGTCATGCACAACCATTAAGTTTGTTACTTAATGTTCTTGAAAAAATTATGATATTATTTAGGATGAAACTTTCATATCAGATTGCAAGATATTCCCTCATTGTTTAGGAGTTTAGCAGAATCAGAAGTAGCCGTCCAAAGAATAAGGAGAAATGTATGGCAAGCTGCAAACTATGGCGCGCCGTTGCGGCAAAAAATGATGAAATTTTGTGCATGCTGTTATTAAAAAATGTGAATGTACAAATATATTTTTGTGCAAGCAAACAATCGTTTTTGTGCATCCATTTCTAAAATTTATCAAACCACTTTCAAACGTGTGTGTGTGTGTGTGTGTTAACCAATCCAACGTGGGTGCATTGAGTGTCACATTTTTGCGCGCAAGCAACGACAGTTCATTTTAATGTGTGTGATTCTACAAAAAAAACTCCTGTGTCTAACATCAGAACTTTGTGTTGTGCGCATGGTTGTCACAAAAACTGTGCGTTACAGCATGTCATATGCTTCAGTGTGTGTGTGTGCTACAGATAACAAACTGTTGTGTGTGCAAGAAAATATTTGTGTGTGTGTGTGTGTGTGTGCATGTGTGTGTGTGTGCATCAAACAACATTAGTGTGGGCAATATCTGAATACTTCGTACGATAAAGGGAAGAATGACCTCTGGTGGAAACAAGTAATTTGATATCTGATCACATCCTTCTTTCCTTCATCTGATAATGATTATTCTTATTCTTTTGTTGCAAAGCCGTTTCAGCTAAACAAAACAATTCGTTGTCTAAACATGTTTTGAAAAATGAATTTAGTGGCGCAAAGTTGTTCACGAAACCAGTCTTGAGGTTCTTGAGTATGGAGGAAGAGTCAGCTGCCGTATTGAAAGCCCTTTTGCTTTACTCAAAGGAGTTGCTGGAAAAGATCAAACGTCTTAAAATCGAAGATTGCTTCGGATTTACTACTTGGCAATTGAGAAATCTTGCTGAATTCTATGTTCGAGATGCTCAACACACAATAGCTATTTGGCAAGAGATGTCTTTTGAGTATTGGCTACCTGATGACCTAGCAGATGGGGTAAAAGGCTTGATCGAAGTGTTTAACAGAAAAATAAATTTCCTCAATGAAATGGCTCAGCAGAAGTCAAGTGCTGACTACATGTCAATGCCCGAAGACCATCTTGGATTTCGTTGTCCACAAGAAGTTTCCGGGAGAAAAGGGCGCCCATCATACGTTGTGCAGGCAGATCAGGTACAAGGCCTTCGTGATCTTGGCTTCACGTGGAAATCCATTGCAGAAATGCTGTCAATATCAGAAAGGACTCTTCGGAACAAGAGAAAGGAGATGGACATTACCGAAACATTTTCAGAAATCGAAGACGTGGATCTTGATGACATTGTCAATGCCTTACTCTTAGAATCACCAAACATGGGTGAGAGACTCCTATCTGGTGCACTGCGAGCAAGAGGGATTAGAATCCAGAGAAGGCGTATGAGGGAGTCAGTCTCGCGAGTCGACCCACTTGGTAAAGTTCTTCGCAGATTAAGGAACCTGAAAAGGAGAAGATACTGCGTAGAAGGAGCTAACGCTTTGTGGTAAAAATTTTGTTGTTTTTCTACCTAGCATTGTAAAATTAAAGACTGCACCGCAAACAACTTTTTCCAAATAAAACTGCGTTCACACGATGCTGGCACATTTTGAAAACGGGTAAAAAGGTGCGGTTACGAACTTGTTACGGTTCCCTCGATAATCTGCTGCCAAAGAAATGTACCTGTACTAAAAGAATCGATCAGCGTGGTTTCGAAAGCGTCGAAAAATCTTCCATGTTCATGATTTGTGAGTGTTCACACGATGCCGTTTTCAAATTGTGCTGGTAAGAGTTTCGTTTTTAATGCGTCTGTTTCATCCAGCATTCCTTGCACGTGTCGTCTATTGGCCAACCTTTGTTCGTCGCCATTTTCATGGCCCATGAACATGGTGCCGACGAAGGCAAACCAAGAGATGATACGTGCAAGGCATGCTGGATGAAACAGACCCTTTAAGATCTATCGTTTTCAAAATCTGCCGGTATCGTGTGAACGTAGTCAAAAAATGGGCAAAAACAATCAAGTAGGGTACCTTTTCCAAAGACAATGCAAATATGTAAACAGGCAGTTCTTACCGTGAAAATTTTTCTAGGAAAGCAAAGGAATACCTTTTTCCGAAAAGGTATGAATAAAGTTTTGATTTAGTGAAAGAGTATATCAGTGCAAACATTCATAAGTATCCTTTCCGTTTCAGGCACATTGATAGCCATCATAAACTAATTCGTTGGCGTATAGTCATTCATGGCTGTATCGATGGATTTTCACGTCTGATAATCTACTTGTATGGGTGTGATAACAATTGTGCTCAAACCGTTGAGGGACTTTTCTCTAGCTCCACAAATTCCTTTTATTGGCCAAGACGTGTTCGCTCAGACCAAGGCATGGAGAATATCGGTGTTGCCCGTCTCATGTTAAGCAAGTATGGCACTGAGTCTTGCCCACATCTTACTGGCCTTTCTGTCCACAATCAACGGATTGAGAGGCTTTGGAGAGATGTTGTGAATTATGTCGTTGGCCATTTTAGAGATCTTTTCTACCATATGGAAGAAACCGGTATTTTGGAGCCACTGAATGAGGTACATCTCCTTGCGCTGCAAGTTGTTTATATTCCGAGACTAAACAAAGCATTGGATGAGTTTCGAGCACACTGGAATAACCATCCTCTGAGAACAGAGCACTCTAGGACACCAATGCAGCTGTGGCTTCAAGATATATACAGAAGGCTGGAAGGTGATACAGTAAGGGAGATGACGAATATCCAAGAATTTGATCCACTGCTTTATGGAATTGATGATGATGACAATGCTTTTCCAGACACAGTAACTAACAACAACGTAGTTATTCCAAGGCATCCCTTTGATTTCAATGAGCTTGAAGCAAGGACACTGGCCGAATTTGACCCATTTGCAACAGATGACAACTATGGAACGGAAATCTACCTTGTACTGGTGGACACTATACAAGGCTTTCAGTCTGTAATCAACTATTATCAGTAAACGTAATGCAGTCTCTTTTCTAAAACCATATGATGACCTCAGGACTGTTCGAAAGTATGTCTGCCCCTTTGTTTGGCTGCTGTGGAGTTGTGGAATAAGCTTTGATTTCATGTGTCTCGCTTTTTTGGGGAAGGTTAGACCCCCCGGGGGGCTACATGAGATGTTGAGGGTAGGGGTATGTGCCGCCCATTTGGGTGGGTTTTCGGGTCCTAAATTCTCTAAACAAGGGTCCCTTTTTCGGCAGATTTTCCTTAAGCATGGGTGGTTTTTTTTCCAGAAATTGGCAAAGAAAAATGGTCAAAAATGGGTAGTTTTCCGCCAAAATTCATCATAAAAGTGAGTACGACGGCAACTGTCGGTAATTAGAAGAGGGTAGCTTTCTGAAAACAGGGCAGCAGACTCCCATCCATCCGCGAGTCATGTACCCCCCAGGGGGATAGACCGAGGTAGTTTGCGGTAAAAAGTTATGATTTACCAAATGGTTTCGCTAACTGTATGCTTCACTTGAAGATTGCAAATTCTACTTGAGATGAAAGAAAGTATCGCTCGTCCACTGCATGCGTGCAGACGGCAAAAATTGTTGTGGGAACTGGTGAATAAGTAATGATGGCAAAGCTGATCCTGGATCATGTAAACTCGTGCAGTACGAATTATGTGGTTTTATGAGCAGCATGTTACTTGGAAAAACTGAAGAGTTGAATCTGTTTAATGCAGTGGCGGCGCCACGGGGGGGACTGGGGGGGATTTGTCCCCCCCAAATCCCAAAAGTCGGCAAAAATTGTCAAAGAAAAATGGCATAAAATTAGTTGGGTATACCTTTAGATTGAAAATTACGTCAAAATCCCCCCCATTTCTCTCGGATTTTTCAGGGCTGGCGCCGCCACTGGTTTAATGAGGCCACTATACATAAGCATAACATAACATAACATAACATAAAATAACATAACATACTAACATAACAGTAAATGAATCAATCAAAGGGTTCGGACTAGTTATTATGCGAATACATGTGCAACTATTATGGTGAAACGAAATAAGTAAATGCTGCTAAAATTACTACAATAGTATCCACTGTTTATGTACAAAGGTATAACATGTGCCTGTCAGAATCCTAATTCCTTTACCCACTGGGCTGCATATCATATACCCTGTCAGTTTTCAACGTAAGCCTGATGAAGTGAAGGAAACTTTTTATTCAGAGCTGTTATTAAATACATTTGTAAGTGGCTGCTTTTAAAGACCAATTGTCTATTCCTTGAAGCTGAAACTACAAACCTCCGATCTCTTCTACTTATATATACTCGACTCTCTCCCTAGCAAGACAGGAAATTCAATCGCTTTGCCAGTAGATGACATCTGAATTGTTTATCTAACATTTTGTATGAGAACATTACAAAGATGTGCATTTTTTCACCAAGAGGGGCAACATGGCCGTTAGATAAGAGGGTGGTTAAGCTGACTTCAGTATACATTATTCTTCATTCTGAAAGCATCCCAAAAATTATTCAAGTTATTTCAAAATGAACTATGTGGGGCTTCATCACTGCATAATTTTCCGTTCACCACTGCACAACTGCACTTTAAATTAACCCTTGCAATGCTGTGTTTAAAACAGTTCATAACCAAAAAGGGTAAATCCTAGAATTTGTTTGGACCTGCGGTTTTTGGTTCCGTCAAAATGTTTATTGGCAATGTTTTCGCCACATGCTATCCTTGGTTAAAGCAGCAAACAGTTTTCATCAAGCTTTACGATCACCGTGCATTTAAAGGAAGAGTTGAAAAACATACTACAACTCGGTGGTGTGCTTTAGATCGTGTTCGTTTGCAGCAAGATTTTAAAATCCTTTCAGCGATCACGCACATTTGTCTTTAGGCCCCTACTACATTTACGTTCATTTCAATTTGAATGCTACAGCATCATCGTATCTGGAAAGAGGGAAAGTCAATTTACATATGAACATCTCAAACGCACATTAATCATGTAGACCTCGAAGAGCAGGCATCTGATGGGCTTTCTCTTTAAAATGCAACATGTTCTCTAGACCATCCCAAAACCTGGTGAAGATATGATGTCATCCATGATATTAGTGGTAAATTCTTCACTCATGTAACGCTCGCAGATGGGAAAGGTGAGTTTCAACGCACAGGTACTGACTGAGATGCGTCTTTCTTGATCAGAATCATGATCAAATATAATCCTGCCAGATCCAATGCTGATGGAAGGAAGAAACTTTGAGCCGGTTAGGAAGAACAGCACGTCTTCAAGCTTCATTGATAGGCTCTTCTCTTCATCTTCTTCTGCAAGAAAGTCGCTAACCCTCACTTCCTTTACAGCATGCAGCTCTAACTCATCGAGAAAGTTGCACCAATTGTAAGCAACATCTTGCTCTCTCTTCTTCTTCTCCTCATCATCTGAATAGACAATTCGAAACATATCTTGAATCTTTCTCGCGGTCAAATGCTTTGAATCATAGACAAATTCCATTAACGATTCATCTTTATGACGCTTGAGCATATCGAGCACCCCATTCGATCGCATTCCTCGCACGAACTGTTCTACTTCCTGTAACTGGCGAGTTATCATCCAATGCCTTGTGACCTTGTCTACAACATCCTTCTTGTCACTCAGATTAATAACTAGTTTGTTGTAGCCAGCTTCGAAACGCTCGTCAAGGTCTTGCAGGATGCGATCTAGCTCTTCTTGTGTTTGTGACGCTTCAGCCTGTTCCAGCTTTTGCTTTAAATCAAAGCAAGGGACATCTGATGAATTTAGCGGTGGAATGTCTATTGACAATATATGCGATGCCAGAGCTGAGCAGAAGTTGTGCGGGCCAGCAGCACCCATCAGAAATCCTAGGGCAACGAATTTCCCATAGAGGTAAAACCATTCCTTCTCTAGCTTGTGGACGTCATGCTGAAAAGTGTAACGCTTCTCCTGCCCATACATCAAAAGCTGTGCAATTCCATCATAAAAGGAAGTGAAGAGTTCACGTAAGGGGCCCCCTTCGTCGATCGCCTCTTCACCGACAAACTCCACTGTTATAGGCTTCAGTGAGTCATTTTTAAAGAACAACTCCAACTTCTTTAGTACATCCTTTGTTAGATGATTGCGACGAATAACAAACTTTAGTGGCTCTTTTCCGTCGATGAAACGTCTGCTCCTGTGTGCTATCTCTTCCTCAAGGGAGGCGAATGATGTGCCTACAAATGATTCAGAGGCCTCCATCACTTCACTATCCCCAGCTGAGTGTCGCTGCATCTGCTCTAAACAGGCATTTGCATGTTCTTCTATCATGTCGAGTGTAATTTCTTTCCCACAAACAGGACAAGTTGTGCTTTCACTGACCACATCTTTGATCTCGATAACAGTCGGCTTTGCTTGCGATGCATCAGACAAGCTTTTTGTAATAGGAGGCTCTTGCTTCAATATCCCTTCTGGGAAAAAATCCTCAATTACCGTCTGGGTGCAAGGAGTAATGCTTTCCAGGTCATCATTCTTCCCAAGGAATGAGGAGATGGGGGGCAGCTCCCCATCTACACAAGTATCTTCATCAGCCTCTGCCTCTATGTCTAAGCTCTCTGGGTTGCTGATTAGGTGCATGAGATCTTCTGTAGCGCGGATGTAGATTGGGCGATCCCTATTTCCTGACAGATGTTTCAACACTTCTCCGGTTATCTCCTCGTGACTCTTAACAGCGACAATCGATCTTTCGACTGCACGTACAAAAGTAAACTTGACTATGTCTCTAACTCCAGCAAACGCTGCTGCGAACTGCTCTTCGATCATCTTAACCAGACTCTTCTCAGACAAGGTTGAATGCAATTTAAATCCTGAAACAACCAACCCATCGTTGTACAGAGTCTCTCTGGCAGCTCCTTTAGGTACTTTGTTCATTTTAGGGCTTGGGAGTAAGATCAAGTCCTTGATCCAAACTCTATCTATTGGCTGTTTCTTTTTAATAGTTGATTGTGAGGAGGTTTTCCTCTTGACTCCCCCTCGATGACTGGTTTGAAACTGACGCTGTCTATTAACATCGTATGCTGTCTGGAGTGATGGCCTTTGGAAGGAACTTGTCGACACTGCAAGAAAATTGAGCAAGATATTACAGGATGAATATTCTAAAATGGCTCAATCACTGTCGATCGTTTGTATCTTGGGGTGGCTTATTACCAATTGTCGTTTCAATGTAATGCTGTAGGACCATGGAATTTGCTATCCTGATCTCACTGAATTATAATAAAAATTGCTTTAATAGTCTTACCCATTGATGAAGTTCCCTCTATTGTTTTGGGGATCTGAGAGTTGAATCTCTCCTAACCAGTTTCTTACGAAAACTTAGGTGTATCATTTTCCAAACCCTATTCAGCCCATGGGGGGGGGGGTTATTGTGGCCCATCTACCGAACGTATTTTAATAGATTTTCCGTCATGAAAAATCTGACTTTGCAGCTTCTTGACTTTGATGAAATCGAATAGGCTACATTCACATGACCTCTACATGCCATTCTTTTCGAGACCAGTCAGAAAGAAAATTGCAGATCATCTTTTATTTTCTCCCTAATAGAATTAGATGTAAATTTATACAAATAGCATTGGCTTTGTCTTGGGGAAAGCTTTCATTTCACGTGTAGTTTATCAATACTGGCTCACATCAGCAAGTTTTAATATCTATGATTATGACATCATATCTTGGATAAATTAGTAAATAATTCATGTAAATTTGCTTGAAATGGCGTGATAATGAGTCGGCGTGTCCTTTATCATGTCCATTTTTCCTGCCTTCCTTCTTCTCTCTCTTTTTCAATTTCAGATTTTTCAAAAAAAATACTAAAATACTTTGATGCAGGGTACTTTTATTGTTACGTAGAAGTCAAAATGTTTAGTAAATGATAGTAAGTATTGCTTTCAATTTATGCAGTGCCAGCTAATTGGACTTAGCCATTATTAACAGAGGTGACGTTCAAATGTAAAATAATCCATTAAATTATCTTTATGATCCCATAGCCATCACTTATGCAGCATAGTTAGCAGCAACATATCTCAAACAAATCAGTAAATACATGGCATTTAAGAGCAGTCATTACATTTTCTTGGAGCTTGTTGTGACATGGAAAAGTGCGGGTTGAGAGTTGCAGTTGCGAGTCGCACCTTTTTTGCCACTTTATGGAATCCTTTTATAACCATTATGGATCTCCGCTCGCGCAGAAAATGCTCGCGAGCATATTGTACGAATTGAAAAGAAAATTACTGCTGAGCGACCTTTTATTGTGTAAAAATTTTTCTCGCTCGCAAAGTGCCGCTGTGTTGAATGGTGGAAATAAGGCTTTAGGCCGTTGTAATTTTACTGTAAGAGGCCACTTCTAACAAACTAGCTGCAGGCCAGGGGCAGATCTAGCCTTGGAGTTTGGGGAGGGCTCCCGGGGGGGGAGGGGTAACTACCATATATGCAGGTACGGGATGTGCCATTTTTAGTTTGCCTTTTTTCCAGCAGAAAATAGATTTTGGGTTATCATTTTTGGTAAAATCACAAGTAGTCATAAATTTTGGGGTGTCATTTTAAAAACATAACTCTTTAGGGTATTGATTTTGATCAAATTTCACTTACTTGGTTAAAATTTTGAATGGCTGTCGCAAGTTTAGGGTATATATTTTCAGTGGCCTGTAAATTTTGGGGCATCGGCTTTCACAAAGATTTATAAATTTTACGGTGCGATTTCAGACATCAAATGGCACACCCCCGTCACCCGCCTATTGAAGTCACCCCCACCCCCCCGGGGGAGGGCTACATGGAAAGAATGTGGGCGTTTGCTTTAATTTATATCATTTATCATTTATACTTCATTTCTACTGAAATACAACTGACATGTTTGGAGAACAACTAATGGGCTGTCATTTGGGAAAGTAAGCGGCCATGAAATGTTTACTATGAGCACCAATTAGTGAATGTCTATCACGAAAATAAGCTCCATTACCATGGAAATGGAAACTTATTATAAATTCTCCTTGATAAATTTTGATTTGATACTCAATGAACATTAAGAAACTCTTCCCGAAATCCCTTGATTTATAAAAACTCTCGAAAAATTCCATCTTTTCACTAAATGAGGGAAAATTGAAGTTTTTCTTACTGAACTCGCAAATCACATTATAAATTCTAAACTCGCATTTTGAACGATCAACTCATAGCTGGCAACTCGTAGAAAGCACAAACTTGGAACTCGCAACTCGCACTTCACCAGTCCACACTTTGCTATTGTTTTTGGTTGCCTAACAACGTCACGTGATGAATCATGTTAGATCCTTATTGGGTCCCTAATTCATTGTGGGATGTTTCATCTTCATTCCATTACTGTTTTCTGAAATAAAGAGGGGACCAAAAGGCCAACGAAGTCCCCTCCCCCGCTGGACCAAATACTAAAATTTAACCTGGGCTTGATAAGGTTCATTTCAAAGTTCTAGGCGCTATCTATGGGATCATCATTTTATATTCCACATGAGACGCACTATGTCCCTCCCCCCCAAACATTGACGTACAGTGCGTTTACATAGGAGTCGAAACAGTGGTACCATTTGAATTTTCCGAGAATTTCATGTTCTACAATGTTTTAGAAACACCCATATGTCATGAAAGCATTTTATTTTAGTATTGGGTGCGAGGGGCATTCCACATCCCAAAAAGTCTTGTTCACATTCGCCAAAAGTCCTCTTTTCAATCCATGGAATATCTTTAAAAGGAAGGCCCTTGGTTCTGAAAAAACATCGTACGCTATTTCGAATGAGTGAAATGCCCCTTCACCCTCATCTGTTACCTCCTAACTGAAGTTAGGCACCTGGCGCTTTAAATTCACACACAACCGCACCAAAGACCGAGATACAACTTTTTACTTGAGGGGGCCATTGGCAAACCGGGTGAGGAGCGAAGCGAACCATAACCTTGAAGAGGGTCTTGGGGATGCTAATCTTTGTTCCTCAATACAGATTGGTGTTACAGGCAAATCTACGTTGAGATGTACATATCCCTAAAAACAAAAAAAACTTGATTTACCCAAAGACTATTGTAGTTTCTGGTGTTAGCATCATGTTTCTGGTGTAAGACTACTTTGTTAGCTTGTAAATACCTCCAAAGGGCTTCCTAGACTAATGAAAGATAGAAATTTAACGAGATATGCATAAGAACGTGGAGTACCTATCTGATATTCTGAAACACTAAAATAGTAAAATAATAAAGATTTACTGCAGCAACTACTGAAAATTTTTGAGGGGGCCATGGCCCCCTTGGACCCCCCTGTATCTCGGTCCTTGAACCGCACAACTGTTGGTCGTGTCCAAGTCGTCATATACGACTTGCTTTTATCAGGGAACACTTGTTCTTACCTGTGCTAGGACCTGGTAACCCAGACGTCTGACCTCCTCCAGATGTTTGGGTATGTCGGCGACGTGCAGTTGGAAATGCATTTTCAATGTATTCCTGCACGCCACCAACACCGCTATTTGCCATACTTGGTCTGTGGCTGAGATTTGATATCCTCGCTGCCGCTCTGACTAAATTTTCAACAATATCTCTCTCTCGTGCATCATCTTCGTCCATCTTGAATCGATTTAAAGCGGAAAATATCCAGGAACCTGCACAATCTAACCAATTTGACCGTGCCCTCTTTAGCTGAAACGGCTTTGCAACAAAAGAATAAGAATAATCATTATCAGATGAAGGAAAGAATGATGTGATCAGATATCAAATTACTTGTTTCCACCAGAGGTCATTCTTCCCTTTATCGTACGAAGTATTCAGATATTGCCCACACTAATGTTGTTTGATGCACACACACACACATGCACACACACACACACACACACAAATATTTTCTTGCACACACAACAGTTTGTTATCTGTAGCACACACACACACTGAAGCATATGACATGCTGTAACGCACAGTTTTTGTGACAACCATGCGCACAACACAAAGTTCTGATGTTAGACACAGGAGTTTTTTTTGTAGAATCACACACATTAAAATGAACTGTCGTTGCTTGCGCGCAAAAATGTGACACTCAATGCACCCACGTTGGATTGGTTAACACACACACACACACACACGTTTGAAAGTGGTTTGATAAATTTTAGAAATGGATGCACAAAAACGATTGTTTGCTTGCACAAAAATATATTTGTACATTCACATTTTTTAATAACAGCATGCACAAAATTTCATCATTTTTTGCCGCAACGGCGCGCCATAGCAAACAACCAGTTCGATTTCTTGCATATTTTGTTTCTGAATGTCGGACACACTCCCCCCTCCCTCCTCTTTCCTAAAAGGCAAGACTTTCTCATGGATTAGGTTTCTGTTGACAACGAGACGTTTTTTGAAGTTAAAGATGCTCTGATGGGCGCGACAGAAAAAAAAGATTAATAGTTTGCTGGTATAATTCTCTCACTCCCTGAATAGCGAAACGATGGCTTTCTGTCTATGCACTAGATTCATCAAATATAGAAAAAAGCCTTATGTCAAAATTAGTATTCTATCTTTTTTTGGAAATAAACATCGTAATTATGCTGGAGTTACTCTTTAAGATATTTGTCTTCATCAGTAAATCTAGTTATCACATTTACATAGGTAACATTTGAGTTTCCAATGCACTTTTTGATTTGTTTTTTTTTTGTGCCATTCTCGTACACTATGTTTACTTTTGTGATCATAGCTGTCCTGGCTGCCAGAACTAATGAGGACCAACAATCAAATGAAAATCAAGGTATTACTGTACTTTAAAATGACCTGTTAACATGGAGCCTGTTGAAACATATTTGTCTTCGCACAGCCAGAATTGCTTTGGAATGATCAATGAAGTTTTAATGCAAAAGATTGTTTGTTTGTTTGTTTGTTTGTTTGTTTGTTTCAAAGGATAGGGATTTGTATGTTCAAAATACATCACTGATTCTAACGTAATGATGAACCAAATAGATCTTACTGACTAGGGCTACAAATCCTTCGAGTACTGTTACCTACTCAAAGTTTATTGCATAGAAGAGTCGTAAGGAAAACTCTTCATCTTCTCGTGGATATTGATTCAAATAATTCTAATACCTGACATATCCATATCCTATGTATCTTATGTATTTGTCTATCCTATTTTTCAAACATTTCCTAGGTATATAAATAGGCTGCTTCTTAATAGTGTATGATTGGCCTTGTTATTTGGCCGTTTTTGCCTATTTCTATTTGCAATTAAGGAATTGGACTACCGTAAAAACTATGTTAAGCCCCCCTCTCTAATGAGCCCTCCTCTTTGATAAGCCCCTCCCCTCAGAGTCAAAATTTGAAATAAGCCCTCCTCTTTATCAAGCCCCGCCCCCGCTTATGCAAAATTCTAGAATTTACCAAATATTTTCCATTTATATAGCCAAACAACGTTGCATGTTAATTCAAGTATGGTTTTGGATAAAAACTGTGTTGAATTAATGTATTTGAGTGTTTAAATTGCATGTTGATTGCGCAAAATATGGGATGAAAGAACTGAAAAGTTTCCAAATACATCCTGTAGTAGTAGGTCGTAGCCAAGGATCATGCAGAAGTCTTCTGGATCCAGTTTTCCATTCTATTTTCCTCAAACAGTTGAATGAAGCCCACATCGTAAAAAAATACTCGTCAAGAGGATTGCAGCTTTTCCAGCGGTAATCTTCTACATAAGATTTTGGGGACTCCAGAGGGGGGGCTTAAAAGAAAATGGGGCTTGAGCCTCACAATCGAGTCCCGAATAATTAACACCTTTATGCTTGCTAACTTTTGAAAAATTTTGAAAGCCCCATCCTTATTTCAGCCTTCTTTTAATCAGTTCTTTGAAAAATTTATGATAGTGAACATAATGTTTGAACGAATATGACAAATATTTGTCTAAGAAAATGACAATTTGAAATTTTTCCAACCCCCCCCCCCCTTTCCGACTAAACCAGCTTTCGTCTCCCCAATCATTTTTACATCAACTTGGTGCTACCTCCTTCATTATCATTGTTGTTATTATTTATTAATATTAACACTTTATTTACAATGTTGGCATAAAAAAGGTATAAAATAGCTATACATGCATAAAACAAAATATTTACAAGCATGGCTAATAAAAAAAAGCTGACTAATTCACATTACAGAAACAGAATGGATAAGAATATCTACACCTAAGATCTAAAACCTATGTAAAACCTAGAAGTGGTATAAAATGTCGGCTATAAGGAGATCATGTCTCAGGCAGTCAAAAGCCTTAGAAAGATCCATCATGACAGCACCAACTTTCCACCCTACGTCAATTTAAAGTTTTCCAAAAAACGTACTAAGGCTTGCTGAGTGTTATATCCTTTGCAAAATCCACGTAACTGTATGGACAAAAAGGATTCCATGTGTTCCTCCACTTGTTTGATTAGAAGCCTCTCCAAAGCTTCTGAAACAGTTGGCAGAACACTAATTGGCCTGTAGTTTTTCTTAACTGTATTTTCTTTTTGTTTATGAAAACTTAAGCTCATCAGGAAAAGTGGAGCTTCTATAATGCAATTATTAAAGATTTTCCGTAACAGTTCGGAGCATATATCAGAATCATTTTTAGGAATCTTTGGCGGTACATTCTTGATGGTTGCGGCCTTCTTGGGATTGAGCCTTTCAGTTTCAGTTTCCATTTCCTCTAATGAAACAGGGTTGAGAGTGAATGACACGACATTCATAAAGTGGCTCTTAATTTTTAGTATGCTGGGATGATTAGAGTATTTTTGTACCGACTTGTCGATAAGATCTAATATGTGATTCAACGTAAAAGATGATCTTGATACCAATGTCCATATTTTCATTGCTTACATTGTCAATTTCTTCTGCCATGCTCATCGGGCTTAGATGGGCCTATGCGGCTGCACACCTCAAGTGGTAATATCCTACCGTTTTTGGTACTTGGGAAAAGGGGGAAGGCTTATTAGAGAGGGGGCTTAATAGAGGGGGACAATGAATAGAGCTTTAAGACATGTACACTGATCCAGGATGAGCAGGTACAAACGCAAAATTTTTCAACAAGTGCCATGTTTTTTGCTCAATATCTTCCGTCACTATTTTCTGATATATTGATTATTTTCAAAATGGTGGCAATCACCAACTTTGAGGCTATGACGTCATCATAATTCTAAATTCTTAACAAGGAATGTTACAGATTTCTGCCTGTCGCCACATTGTAGACCTTGATAAACTATTGTTTTCTTGAAGATTGTATCAATCTTCCCCAACTTTTATAAGATTTATGATGATTTTAATTTTCTAAAACTTTTTGATGAATCTTTAAAAAAATAATCAAAGTGCTGCTATTTTGAATCTGATCAAGATATCAAAAAAATTGCAACGGGAGATCTCAAGCAAACTACACAAGGTTCATTCTAAGTCATTCAATTCGTAGAAAAATGTAATAAAGCTTTACACCCACCTGTTTAAAGATTTGAGAGATTTGAGCCCTGTGCTATCAATCATGTGAATTTTTTCGCTGTTGGAAAATCATAGTGAATGTTCACCAGCAGAAAGTGGAGACAAGAAACACGATGATATCGTACAACAAGTAGGGCATTTTAACAAGTAACTCAAGGGCGGGGGTGTGCCGCATACAATTAGAATCCAGGGATGTGCCTGCAGATAGGGCTTCATTTCTGGCTGGAGATTCCGGGACCTGACTGTGTCTTTTGCTTCCTTATTGTGGACAAGTATGTCCATTAAAGCTACTTAAATTATTTTCACAAGAAATGTCGGTATTCCCCAATCTAATTCCAGGACAGATATCGTATTTTCAAAAATTTGTTCTGGGGCAAAGTCATGAAAGTAGGCTTTCTTGCCGCAGGCATATCTCGGTTTCTTTGCTAGGTGGACCCCGCAGACAACCAACAAGGTTCAAGTTAATTCAAGAACATACAAGTTACCCTCTTCAGAACTACTAACAGATAAAACAGATGGCAAAATAGTGGCAACATCAAAGCGACAATCTGGCGAAAATCTTGGAATCATTGTCCCATTTCCAATATGATCATGGGTATCCATAAAGAGAGCTGTATCTTGCCCAGTAAAAAAAAAGTTGGAGCTCCTTTCTTTGGCAGTGACAACAACTGCCAACTTTTTCTTCAATCGAAGCAGTCGCATAAGGTTTTCTGTGAATGACACATGTTTCGGAGCGTTGTGATCAAATGAAACCGGTATTTCCGCTTCCACTTCAATTGGAAATGAAAATGCTAACATTGACAATGCTTCATGCAAGCTCAGGTATCGGTCTGGCAAATCAATTCGGGCTCTTTCAAACAGCATCTTACCAATCCTAATTGACGCCTTTGCAATCGATAGCCAGTTTGACGATAACTCACGGTGCATATTTATGCCATGCTCATCAGTCGTCAAAAACCAATAGGCCATTATCACACTGACCACACTACTTGCTTTACTTTGCTGCAACAAAACCTTCAAAGGGAAGTAAGTCAAAAGCATGCCATCACCTTCCATATCACGAACAGTGAAGTCTACCTTTTCCTTCGTAAATGTACGAAAATCAATCCCGGTATAGCTAAGAGTGTGCCCTGCAGATCTAGCTCCGATGTTACGCAAATCTGATACGTTAGTATCTTCGTCAGCACTGTCATCTGATTCATTATCGTTATCACTGTCCTCCTTGCTTCCATTATGTAAATCGTCTATCAGCCTTACTGGATCACTGCGAGATGCGGTTTCTTGCATGTTGTCTTTTGTTCCACCCGTTCTTTCCTGAAAGCACTGAATGCCTTTCACCAACTGGGATAATGAATAGGACACCCCTTTCTTGATAAGTGCAGCTTTACCTTTGGCAAGAACATCCACTTCCTGCGGAATGAATAAGGTTGAACGAAGCATTTGAAATACATGATACAAAGTTTATTTACTGGATCATACCTTTTTTCTAACACAAACTTTCAAACGCATCGGAAAACACTGCAAACTAGTTTGAGTTGAATTGCTTGGTTGATGCCGAATTAAAATACCTGAAGAAGGAGACCATTATGTTTGCAAAAGTGCTGTCATCTACCAGAATAATCTCAGATAATTTCAAATCGTTCATTTAAAGGATGAAAGAACACCAGATTGTGTTTATCATGTTACTTAAAACTGGTAGCTTACGACATAACAATGAATGAAACCTTACATCACTTTGTGATTTGGTTGAAGGTTGTGTTTCACAAGTCAAACCAACTTTTGAGGATTTGTTAGCGTTTGCTGCACCTGAAATTGCAAAAATAATTTCAAATAACATTTTTTGATTTCGAGAAGAATTACCTTTTTCAATCATGAATCAAAATGACAAAGCCTCAATAGATTGCCACAAAACGCATTATGTGGAACAATTAAGCATGTTGGCCAATTATCTACCGGGTGTCCCAAAAAAGGAAATAGGAACAAATAGGAATTGAATAAATCTTGTCTTCATTTCTCTCATTCAAAATCATTCAAGAAAAGCTTCACTGGAACAAACAAATTTGCCATCATCATACCAGGGATACACTCATTAATTGGTTATAGCAAAACCAAAATTGATAGAAACTAATGGATTGGCTCTTTGGTAACAAACCTTCAATTTCTTCTATCTGTCGTCGAAGGGTGGCTATTTTGCTCCTGTAGAAGTTCAGGTATCGTATTTGCTCTGCAGACAAGATGTCAAGTTCTTCTTCACTTCGTTTCAAGAATAAGTATTTCTCTACCAGATCTCGCTTTAACGGATTTATGCCTAAGGATGAGAATGACATACAATGCAGCATGATTTTGGCATCTCTTTTGTGTTAGTAGTAATAAATGTTATAGGTTTGTTACCAAATTCAGCCTTTTATCAGATATCGATAAAAAGTGGAAAAAGCCTTTACCAGCAAATTTTCAGCAAGCTTTCTAGACTGCAGGTAATTTGTTTGAAACTGGGCTGGATTATGTATGCTGCCGTCAGAAAACAAGAATCTGTCATAATATTATCAAGGAAAAGGAATTTTATTGCTGAAGCAACTGTGATTGAGGAGAGTCTATACCAAGAGGCCTGACCAAGAAGGATAAAGTTGCAACCAAAATTCTGTACCCATTTTCGTTGCTTATCTTCATGACGATTGTTATGTGAATTTCATCATTTCACCTTTAAACCTGCAATTACCATGCCTATTTTTGACTTACCTACCTTGCAATCATTCTTTGACATGTATGGAACAAAAGTCTTTGTTATCTGTTGGCTGTGTGGAGTTTAGACAAACCAAGCAACATGTGACCTATACTCTATGTACCTACAATTTGCACGATATTGCACTTTTGTAATGGACTAAATCAATGTCTGAAATTACCTTGTATTCCTGTTTGCGATGTCCAGGGAAAAATTCCTTCATTTATCTCATTTTCGGATATTCTTGTTGCAGCTCGCTCGACTTCGGGCACAAACTGATCCACAAGTCCGTCATAATGCTCTATCAATGAAGCCAACATTCCCCTCTGTTTTGAAAGCTGTCGTAGTAGGACAGTTCGCTGCTTGCATGTAGCTAAATGAAATATATCAATGACAACTATATATATTAAAATTTCTGTGAGCAATATAGATGCAAAGCTCCTATGACAAAGATGTAACAGTTGTATTCAAGCCAAAGTATCACTTCATGTTTCTGGTAGGCTGTATGTAAAATAGACGACTGCTCATACAGATAATTGCATGATTTCCTTCCATCATTTTATCATATTTATCAGTTTCTTTATCGTTCGATTACAGTAAAATGTAGATAAAAGTAATAAGCTAATTGATTCCAACGTTAAAAATACAAAATACAAATATTACATTAGGAAGATAGTTGATGAAATATTTATAAGTCATCAAAATACGATACTAAATCAGATTTCAAAAAATAAGTGTTATAAAAAGCCCAAGTTTGGAATAAAACGCGGTATAATTTGTACAGACAATTTCTCTTCCCGTTATTGACAGATCTTTGGGTGAAAAAATTCGTTATTGTTACGCAAATTGTAGTAAGTTGAGTTTTCATAGAGGGTTCCCTGTATCACTGAAGGGTTCAGGCTACTTCTAGTTTTGTACATCTCAGTCATAAGTATTTGCAAATTATTTGTATGAATAGTAACTGCCCGGTCATTCTGTAATAGCTCACTAAAAGTAGATTCAGTATCCTTGTATGTAATTCTTAATTCCCCTTTCCTGTATTTTTGTTGATCTTTTGGTTGGGCTGTCTGCTGCGAAGGGCAGTATTGAATCTGACAGGTAATAAATGCCTGCATGAGGGATTTTAGTTTGTTCTGATCCATGTATGGGGATATGCGAGCAAGTGCATACAGCTTATTTCTAGCCTTTTGGCACAGTTTGGAAAAAAGATTATCAAAAGAAAGTCTGCTATCAATTTGAACTTCAAGAAACTTCTCTTCAGAGCTATTTACAACATCAGCATTTTCAATGCTATGGTAACTTTAATCTTCAGGTCTGATGTGAAGAATTTATGAGCATGGAATAGTTCCGTTAGATCACGTAATCAAAAAGGAATTCCAAATTAGACAATGAAAAAAAAAACAAAATGAAAAAGTTACAAGCAAAATACCTGCAAGTTTTTGGACATCCATAGATTTTTGAATATTCGTATAATAGGTTGTTTCGATAACATCTTCGAGAATTAAAAGAATTTTCTCCATGAGAAGCCAATGATTCAGGGAGTGAAAACTGCAAATTTGTCGACAAGAATTCAACCACTTGCTCCTGCTGCCATTTAATTCCCTTCCTTGCAAACCGATAATCAATATGGGAAATTGGTATAGACATTCTGCCAAATGGGGTAAGATCTATAGAAATGTTCTCTGGTACTTGATGATTTAGGTGCAGTTGGTACAATGTCAAAGCGATCTCTTCATCATCTGTGAACAGGTTAACAGTGGGACCAGCATTGTTATCTGTAGAAGGAAAGAATTTAGTTCAAGGATTTCACATAAAAAACATTTCAGTACAAAAATACTTGAACGAGATTACTTTGGTTGAGGTAAAGTTATTCATTTTCTTCCCAGCATTTGAATCTATTGTGCATTTCACATATTATAATTCAGTTCTCCAAGATTTAACCCATGCATCATCAAAGAGCAATACAAATTGTGAGATTGGATTTACTATATCAAATAGAACCCTGAAATAGACCTTTTAGCTATTCTACAAAAAGCCTGGATCGAGCATTATTTTTTACATTTTTTATACACGAGGTTCGATTGAGTGGCGTTAGAGCTTTGATCGCAATTGTGCACATTCGAAAATTCTACAAAATGTGTTGAAGTATCGTTCGATCCAGATTCGTTTTCAGGATAGCTAAAAGGTCTATTGCATAAAGAATGACTCTGTCTGGACCATCAGGTAATGTGTGTTGCACTGCAGAAGTAGTAAACAAACCTTTTGCCCATTGTCTAAGAGTCAACAGACTGCTGTGTATGTCAGATTTCACAAGATTATTTCCTTGTAGCTTTCTTTCCAGCTCTTCACAAGTGCAATTAATTACAGATTTGATCTACAAAATGAAAAAGTAAATGCATCTAAAATTATCCAGCTGAAAAATATCTGAAAGGAGCTACAACTGTGATGAGCATTATGCTCTGCTGTGGTTTCGACTTTAAATTCTCATCTCCTTATTGCAAAATTGTGCAAAGAAAAGATATCACAAACAAATATTACATCCGCTTGAAACTAGCCTTTCCTCGCAATAACTTTGATCCTTGCAATGAATATCAACTTTAATGATGATGGTACGTGCAAACCTTTGAAGATTTTTTGGCAAGACTTTCTGCAAGGCCAGATATCTTCCGCTTATTCCAACCCATTGCATGCTGTGTCAGTGTTTCTTCACGGCCCAGAACCAAAGTAAGTCAGCAAGTATAACTATAAGGGAGCACACAGAAGCAAGAAAATTTCAAACTGAGTTAACTAAATGAAATTCTGAAACTGAGTTAACTGAGTAAAACAGCAATGCTAAACAGGCGGACAACCGTGGAATTGGTTTCTGCTGGCAGGAAAGTGAAATTGATTCATTTCTTAATACTCATTTACATAGCAATTATAGCATCCTGTTAGCGCTACGACTGCAAATCTTTAATAACGAAAATTTGATATCACTGGACGATAAATTTCACTAAATATGTAATGACAAAGTTACCCTCAGGTCTCATATGCTTGGTGTTATTTCCAAGCCTCGAAAGGTAAGCGAATAACTGTTCTGCCTCTTCCCCGGATGTGAGGCCTGTGTTTTCAATCCATCTCGATTTTGCCTATAAGAAACTAAAAATTTGGGCCAATACAAAAAGTGTCTTTAAATTATCAGAGTTTGACTAAAATTGAAGAGTTGACTTGTTTCTTACTTTGCTTTCCAAAGAAACAGAAAATTCGCAAGCTCCGCTGTCTCCTAGATCCACTGATCAGTCCATTCCGTACTCATGGTGGTCCGGTTGATACGCTCATTTGGACAGACAACTCGATACTGTAATTTGATAGCTCGTTATTAGTCGTTATGTCGTTATTAGTCGTTATGTCGTTCCACGGTTTACAGGAACCCCGAAATTCTGATGGATACTTAAATGGCTGTGGAAATAGCCAATGGCAATTTACTTGATCAGACTGTTGAAGAGGAGAATTTCTCGGACAGAAACCTTGCAGTGGCAGAAAAATTACGAGTTGTAACAGAGAAGCTAAAGTTTGAAAACAATCTTTCCACTCCAGTTAACAAATTACAGGGTATCTTAAAACAACCATACAAGGTTCGTCACAAAACAGATGAATGGCAACAGAATGTGCGTAGGTTTGAAACTATTATTAACAGAGAACAATGAATAACATTTAAAAGTATGTTTCTCAAAGGTAGGACTTTAGGTGTGTGAGCTTGGCCCAGGCCTTAAAAAGCCCTGTAAAATAATTACTCGCACTTTGTTAGTGATTTTTGGTTCTTTAACCGGATAACACGAGTGATTTGTATATTCATCATAATCATCATATTTTTCAGACAAAGTGGCAGTGATTTTGAACAAAAATTTCTGCAAATTTTTCGAAAACGAATTAAAACGAAATAATTGAAAGATACATTGCCAAGATGTTGAAGTTTGATGCAAAGATGGATTTTAACTCTTGCAAACGCTTGCTTTTTTTTATTTCAGCTTTGAAATTGAGGTATTGAATTTTTACAGGGAATTTTTGTGAGAAAATATGTAACGGAAATAATGCTTAAAATAGGGAAAACCATTCGCTGTATCAATTCAGCAATTACATGATCTTAAAGTAGATAGAATAGGCTATCAACTGAAAAAAAGGTTGAAAATCAGACAAGGGAAAGCTGGGCTATGGGAGTTTGAACTTTGTTGTTGTAGTGGCAGTCTGACCGGAAGTCTCAGTGTAAACAAACACCTGCCACTTTGGCTAACTTTGGAAGCATGTTTCTCTGCACATACTAACCCGATTTTCAAACGGTTTGCTTTGTATCAACCATCATTATATCCTTTTTTAAGAAAGTGACACCAGACTTGCATTTTCGAAAGTTCATTTTTTTCAATTTATTCACTAATATTCGAAATCTGGATCACTGTTCAACACTCCTCAAACCAATGTTACAATCCCTATTTCCTCCCATTTCTCTACGGACACTTTGCTTTTATAAAAAATATACATACCGGGTGAGTCGGAAAAAATGTGGGGCGTTTGGCGGACTGTGACACCGTATTTTGCCATCCGATTTACGTGAAATAATTTTTTCCGTTTTGCCAAGAGTCTAACTTAGAACATAGGCCTTTTCCCATCGAAATCGGTCATTTGATGCACTTGTTAAAAAATATTTTCTTCGTAAGACCTTGTATGTAAGTCTGGCAAACTGATGAAATCTTTAGCTAGGCCTCTTCAGCATTTTAGCCTTGCCAAAGTAGCAGGTACAGGTGGTATTATCAGGGGATACTGAAATAGTTAGACATGGTTCACACTATTTGGTTCTTTGGGTCATTGCGGTTATGCAGAGAGACCCAAGGTGCAAGGACTCGGGGTTTGATGCACAACTCTAAGGACTCAAAGGAACTAGTGTGCACCAGGCTTTAGGGAAAAGTGTTGTCTGCAAGCAGTCCCATTGCGATTTACTCAGCATTGATCTGCTTGAAGAAACCTCTTCGCAAGACAAAGAAGTGTACATCATTAATGTCTTTCAAATATATTCTTCACTCAGGGCAAGTTATCATGTATTTCCTGGCTATTTCAATTTCCCCTGATAATGCCACGTGTACATGTAAACCTTGCCAAGATAAAATGTGGAATGGGATTGGAAAAAGATTTCACCATTTTGCAAGACTCCCATACAAATTCTTACGAAAGAAAATCTTTTTTAACAAATTCACCAAATGACCGATTTCGATGGGAAAAGGTTTATGTTCTAAGTTAGACCTTTGGCTTCATGGAAAAATCAAGTTTCTTAACTGTTTGTTGATCTGAGAGTTGAGTTTCTTATGAGCAATTTCTTATAAAAAAACGTGCAAGAACTAAATTGTGTCATCACCTTGTGATCTCATGGACTCTTGGGATATTTCACTCATTCGAAAAAGTGTAAAAAGTTTTTCAGAACAAAAGAATTTGTGTGAATTTTTGATGGATCTTTATTCTTCCTCAGCTCAAAGCTTAACGAAGTCAGAGTCAAAGTGGACAAAAGCATATTCATGTTGTTGTCTCAAAGTGGATGAATATAAACCAAAACAATGTCCTCAAAATGACTTCTTTATTGCTCCAAATTGTGTGTCAATTACACGTCCAATTTAAAGTCATACCTGTGTGCACATAAATAATCAAGTTAGCAATTACAAATATTCTGAAGTTTGTCAACCTTTCCCGAGAGAATGAGGACCCAAACCATTTCCGCTTTGCAGAAATGAAAGAACATGCTAACTCCCAAGCAGTTGGCTTGCTATGAAGTTTGCAAGGGCGAATTCAGCTATATTTTAAAAAGAGAAAACATCATATGAAACACAGAGAAAACGATTCAATTTCGTGAAAATTTAGGACCAACCATAAACATAAAGTCATTAAAGTCAAATATGTGCAGTTTGTTGTGGAGCAACCGTCGCAGCTTCAGCCTAGGGCATCCACCATTGCAACATATTAGTTAGACTGCATGGAATCCATGTATCATGTGAGGGAGCCTCACAGCTACATGATTCTGACTGGTGGGATTTCGTCCACACCGGAAAATAGCCGAAAATTGGCCGTTTTCTGCCAAAATTCATCATAAAAGTGGGTATGAAAGCAAGCTTCCATAATTATGATAGGGCACCTTTCTGAAAGCTGGGCGGCAGATTCCTGTCCATCCGCAAGTCATGTACCCCCGCCCCCCCAGGCCTATATTACATCAGCACTATATCCACTCGATTTGAAAATCATATCATTCGCTACAAATAGGCATCTCCTTCACACAAACAGGCACACCTCCAAATAAACGAACATCCTATTTCAAAATTTCAAATCTCACTGGTCATCACCACCTATACATACCTTGTTCTGGTAATTTGACCTACTCCTTTTAGCTCTAAACTGTTTGAAAAATGCCTAGACCCTGCCGTACCTTGACTGGTTGCAGAGAACAGCAAAGAAGACGAGAATCCCTTGGCCACAACATAGTCAATAGAACAAACACTGGTCTGGAAGTCTATTGTTCTAACTTATTGTCTGGTTTTAAAGCTGTCACGTGACCAATGTGAGTGCACAACTCGACTGCATGAGGCATGGCTGCACACAAACCAGGCCGTGAACTCATGTTTCTCAAGTTTTATCGGTCGTTTTATCTTCAATTCGTAAGTCACTGTCGTCGAAATTAAGATTAATAGTGTTATTGAAGCTGTCTTGGAAATATGCCAGGCGCTAACTGCGCGTTTCCCGACTGCGGAGTCACGAGAAGAGAGAAGTTTGCCTCGCTGGCGATTTTTCAAGTACCGAACAGAACAGGAGACTTCTACACAAAATGGCGAAAAGACATCCTGGACGTTTTGTTAAAGTATCGTGGAGTGGATTCCATTTTGAGAGAAAGATTGAAGAGTGGGAAAGTTCACGCTTGTGAACGTCATTTCCAGCCAGAGGATATTGTTCTAACAAGTAAGTTTTCGCGAGTTTACTGTATGTTGTTTTGTTTTGTTGCTGCTAGGCCGCGTGCCCTTTATTAGGCCTTTTGTAAGGCAATCTTTCACACTGTTGTGATATGTGGTGTGGGCAATTTTATTTCAATTCGATCATTTACAGTAGCTGTATCAAGCTCATATGAATTTTACGATATGCCTAACGAACGATTTACAATATTTCAAGGAAACCTTAAGGTCGTTCCTATTAAATAAACCAGAATCAATAAAACTCTGAATAATAAAGAGCACAATATTGCTTCGCTGTTGGATGAGGGGAAGATTGCCTGCCAAGAATGTAAAAAGTTCACAGAAAGAGGCTGTGAGGTTGATAAGGTCAAAACCTGTGTGTATTCCTTTTTACCACCTTTACCTAAGTGCTGCCTATATTTTTAATCAGATACACATATGTTTTACAAGAAACTAAGAATTTAGGCCAATACTGAAAGTTTCTTAAAATTATCAGATTTTGAGTAGCCTACTCAGTTTCTTACGAGATTCTTAAAGGTTCCATAACAATCTTCATGTTCACTAACTGTGCCCTCATAAACTTTTCAAAAAGTGTTTTTTTGAACCCTTTCTGATGCTTACACATCACTCAAGCACATTCCAAGTAATAAATTACTGGAAACAAGTGAGATAAAGTAAAATATCATGAAAATTTCCTTTTGAAATAGATACAGTAGTTTCTTATCTTATTTTCTCCCAGTACTGGAGTTTCTTACTTTTTGGTGTCTTGAAATTGAGTTTGAGTTCTTATAGGCAGTTTCTTATGAAAAATATGTGTAAATGATGTTAATGTGCATGTTGATAGATATGTCTGTAACACCATTTTCATTGTTTTACATTTAGAAACTGGCAAGAAGAGTTTGAATGATGGTGCAATTCCAAAACTCAGTCTGCCCGAGAAGTCTCATGAATCAAGGAAGTTTGCAGAAAGACAGCACAGAAATATTGTGCATGAGGGTAGCAATTTGTTATCCAAAGAGAAAGTTCCCTTGTACAAGTCATTCAATGAATTTGCAAATCGTGTGAGAAAGTTGAAGTTGAAAACATCTGGTTGGCATGTTGAAGAGCTTCCAAATAAAGTGACTTTCAAACTTATCGAAAAACCATACTTAGTGCCAAAATTTGAAGTTGTTGTTGATGAGACTTTGTCTTATACATGTGCTGCATATGGTTGGCTTTTGCCTGATGATCACAAGCTGTATAAATCTTACAAGAGATCTGTGAGAAATATTACGATATCAGGATTGCTTTCCATCTTCAAAAGCACACATCTCTGTCCGGGTGCTGATGTTAATTCTGAAGAACTCTTGTCTCATTGTATCCCATGTGCGCTTGACTTAGACAAAACTTCAGAACACCCACAGCAAGCAATGAAGTGCTCCAGGTCCAAAGATTGTATGGTGCTTATGAATGATGAAGAAATTTGCTCTTCTTGTTGCAACTTTTTCAAAGAATTCAACAGAAAGGAGAGAGTAAAGGAAAAGAAGAGCAATGTACCTGCACAATTAAATGCACCATTATCAAAGACAAACCCTCATCGTGTCAAACTGGCTTTACAAGAAGAGAGAATCAAAACATCCCAATTGAAAAAACAAGTTGAGCGCATGGAGCAAGAGATCAAGTCAAAAGGCATTAAACCTTGACAATGAGCTTTCAAATGATATAGCCACAATTATGTCCAATAATATTGATACTGCATCCCCATTTATGAAGCTCTTCTGGGATCAGCAAAGATTGCTTTCAAACAATGGCTGCAAGAAATATCATCCAATGATTATCAGATTCTGCTTATCACTTGCTTCCAAGTCTGCATCAGCATATGATGAACTTCGCAATTCAAATGTGCTAACCCTTCCCAGTAGAAGAACACTATGGGACTATGAAAATGCCATTAGGCCCAAAGCTGGGTTCAATGCCGAAATTGTAGCTGAGCTTATCAACACAGCTTCCTCACTGAAAGGTGTTCAGAGATACGTGGTGTTGTCGTTTGATGAAGTAAAGATCCAAGAGAATCTTGTTTATGATAAGCACACAGGAGAACTCATTGGGTTTGTTGATCTAGGTGATGTGGAACTTAATTATTCCTGCTTTGAGAGTGGTGTTGATCAGTTGGCAACACATGCCATGGTCTATTATGTCAGAGGCCTGGCATCAGATCTAAAATTCAGTTTTGCGTACTTTGGTACCAAATGAGTGGTGTCTTACCAAATCATGACAACATTCTGGGAAGCAGTAGCTATCCTGGAATTAACATGTGCTTTGCCTGTTATTGCTGCCGTGTCAGATGGAGCAACACCAAATAGGAAATTTTTCAAGATGCATTCATTGCTTGATAGAAAAGTAGATGCAGAAGTTGTCCATCGAAGCATCAACTTATTTGCACCAGAAGAACGCTTCATATGGTTCTTTGCAGATGCCCCACACTTGATGAAAACTACAAGAAATTGCCTTTTCCATTCTGGCATATATTCTTTGTTTATTTCCTTGGGGCTTTTTATGGGACTTTTTATCATCTATAAGAGTAAATGATATTGTCAAATTTCATGGCCTTAGGGCTCAATACGTGAAATTGGTATTTCTTGTGTTATATATACTAAGTTTGTACATGCAGTTGATATTATGGGCCTTACAACGAACATTCTTCAAACTTTGCTAAGAGGAAAGTCCTGAGGTTATTATTTTAGGGAAATGTTTTTTGAAATTTTAAGCTCATGGAGTGTCTCAATCGTATTACGTTTGAGAAATATTTCAGCATTAATTCTGAATATGAACTACCTTACTTTTCGTCAGTTATATGCATATGCAAAATGTTGTCATGAGATTTTTTTTTCCATTCAGTGTACATATGTATCCTTTGTATCATTCTTCTGGTTTGCTTTAAATTCAAGTGGAATGAACTGAGTGGATTTTAAAAAATTTATTCAACATGAACTGGATGCATTTAATGCCAAATAAAGTGACATACTGACTGGTACTTTAGATACTGAAAAGCAAAATGTTTATTACTGTTTATTACAAATCTCATCTCTATCTACCAAGTACTGTTTTACTTCCAAAAAGAAGATTCTGACAGATTCTGAAATTTCATTGTGTAAAAAGATGAATCTGCAGCTCATACAATATGTTGACAATCAAAGAGTTTTAAGGTACATCCTTTAATGAGGGGTATCATTTATAGGTGATGGCAAAGGAACAAGGAACATGTGGAATGATGGAAAGCAAATCCTTTGGAGCCATTTCTCCAGAATTGTACATGATGATCTGAAACATGGTCTAAAGATTGCCCCAAAACTAACACAAGAACATGCCCAATTAAGCCCATATTCATGCATGAATGTAAGGCTTGCTGCCCAGACACTAAGTAGCACTGTTGCAAACATTTTAAAGGAATACTATCCAGCAGAGACTCATGGAACTTCACAATTATGTGAGAACATGGATAAATTTTTTGATTGCTTAAATGTTCGCAATCAGCTAGAAGGTGTAAAGAAACGCAAACCATTTCTTTTACCATACCGCAGTGTTGAAGATGAAAGATTCAAATGGCTTGAACACTGTTTGCTCAAGTATTTGTCAGATTGGAAGCAAAGTGTAGTGAACCGTCCTGGAAATTTTAGTCAAGCTAGCAGAGACAAAATGTTTTTGTCACGTCAAACACATGAAGGTATCCAGATTACTACGTATTCGGTCATTGAAGCAACTAAATTCCTCCTTTGTAGTGGAATGGAGTTTGTTTTGACAGAGAAGTTTAACCAGGATGTTGTTGAAGAATATTTTGGACGACAAAGAAGCTTTGGTAGAAGGAATGACAATCCTTCCATGTATCAATTTGGATGTAATGCAAATACAATTAGAATGCAAAGAAGCATTGCTCCAGTTACAGGAAATACAAAGGGAGCACACAAACAGAAGCGAAGAGTGTCATGGTTCACAGTTGATGATCAGCCATTAAAAAAACGTCAATAGGATTCATTTGCTCTACTTGGTGTTTGTACATTGTTGACTTTTTGACATACTTACAGACGGCTATTAAATGATTGTTGTATATCTAACTTTTCTCACTGAGGTTGCCAGTATTAAAATTAGACCAGAGCCTGATTAAACCCTATGCCGATATGACACTTGAAACAATAAGGTTTGCATTGAAAACTTAGTGTGGGAAGACATTTCAGACGTTAACCCAAGTTTTGAAACAAATTATTTAAAAAATATCAAAGCTGTCATTTCTTAGAATATTTTGCCATCATAAAATGTTTTGAAAGCTTGTGGCATTGCATTTTTAGTGTCAGGTAGTCCAGGAAAGGTCAAAATTTGTTTTTTGGACTAAATATATGAATTTAAAACTGAAATATTTAATTCTAAAAATCATATCACAGTGAATGCTTGTAACACACCATAATGGTTACCTTAGTGAACGAGGTGTTGAACAAATTTTGGATGCATCCAACTGTGTTTGTTGAAAATTTTTTTGAAATGAGTAGAGCAAAAAATTTTTTCATTCTACATGCATCCAAAATTTGTTTTAGCAGTCTGGTTTTAGTAGAATCATCAGAAAGGAGTTAGAATGTTGGTGCACTTTTTTTAATTACAAGCTGGATTTACTCTATAGATGGTTTGTCCATTGCCTTTTTGATGTCTTTTCGCAGGGCTTTGCTTTTCTTCTTTTTCAATGCAAACTTATGTTTGTTTGTCACGTCCTTTGCATAGGAAAACTTCTGACTCGCAAATACAAATTTAGCATGTTTTCCAACAAATTATCTCTTATTTCAGAATCAATAGCCACTCCAGAATTCTCACTTAGGGTGTTGAACAAACTCACAACTTCAGTATTCATCAGTAGGTTATTTGTCATTGACTTTGTGTCGATTTTGAAAACAGTGCTGGAAGAAGAGTGGACCTTGAACATTCCCTCAGAGTGTTCAAATATCTTTTGTACCTCTGTTTTAACTGCTGTCAACCCACCTCTGCTTTGTGTCTGAATTAATCTCGGCGATGTATCCTCCTCCTCTATGAAATTCCCCAGTACCCTAATGATAGCCTGGTTTACGTCACTCTTGTATTTTGGACTATTTCTTGCCCGCTTCAAGAATTTGTGGACAACGTATTCTGACAAATATGGTAGGGCACCCAATTCTTTGTGGCTGATTGCATCAGGTCTCCCTTGGGCTAGCTGCTGTGGTCTCTTGAAAGAATTCAACATTTTATCTCCCAGCTTTTTCAGCAGCAATGTGGAAGAAGGGCGCTTCAAATCCGGCACTAATACATTTGCAAATTGTATCACATTTCCGTAAAATGCAGAAAAAAATTTCTCGACGTCACCATTCTCGGATAAAACTGCATAGCATTTAATCAATTCATCTTTCAATGGATCAGTCAAACGAAACTGGTGCTGAAAGATTTCTTCTCGTAAAGCTTTGGGATAGCAGTCATTTTGGTGCAAATCAGTTTGTGAAGCTTTTACCAAATTCAGCATGTCGAGCACATCAATCTTGTCAGCTGTTTCCGCAATAACAGAATCATCGTGTTTCTTCGTGATGTGTCGCGTTAGGCCACCCTTCGTCTTGTACTTTTCCTTGCAGTGCGTGCAATTAAACTCGCCAGAATTATTCTCTGACGATGTCATTTCTTCCACAGCATGAACAATCTCGTCGTTAAAAAGTTCATCTAGCGTTTCTTCATCTAATAAGTCTAAGATAACGTCCAATGTTTCTCCCCGCACAAAACCATCCGCGTCCTCCGCCATTTTGAGCTTCGGTTGTGCACTCGCTTTGATTACGTGACCTAGAATTTATATCGTTCCAACTTCTCGCGTGGAACAAAAGGATGAAACAATTGACTTCGAGACCAGTGTTTGTTCTATTGACTTTGGCCAAAACAACTACTTCAAAATGCTTGATTTTACACTGCAATTGTCCAATGTGGAAGAGCCAGAAACCCTAATGAAACAGAAGAGCAACATACAGAAAGACTTACACTCTATGACAAAAGGTCCCAACAACGTGGTAGAACAGCAACAATTGAGCAACAAGGACTGCAAATTGCTGCTTCCCATATCTTTCAGGCAATCCAACTTGTTGCTGAGACTGAACATTAGCATATCAAAGGGCTAACAACAATCGCTATTAAAGCAATAGAAACATATCCCCAAATGCACCATAGCCAAGAAAATTAACTCTATGTTCAACAGTTACAAGTTCAACTTCAAGCAACACACCCTTACCACGAAAATCAAGCAAGACAACCTGAAACAAACGACCAGACAGCTGGCACCAATGCTCACATCGCACCATTGAATAGACAGCAGCTTCACCACCAAGCAGCTCAACAACAGTTACAGCAAGGCCAGGTTGAAAAGGCGGAAAACGCAGAAAACGCGGAAAAAGACCAAAAGGTTGTGAAATGCGAGAAATCATGTTTATTGAATCAAAATATTGGTAAGAAGCCACTTTGACAAACCAAAGATTCCATCAGGAAGACAAAAAAGAAATTTCCGCGTTTTCGTTTTGGCTATAAGTTATTTTCGAAGAAGCAGAAAAGGCGGAAATTTCTTTTTAAGAACAAGGAAGACAAAAACGAAATTTCTGCGTTTTCGTTTTGGCTATAAGTTAATTTCGAAAAAGCAGAAAACGCGTAGCTATTGACAAGTAAGACATCAAGCTTTGTCTAGTGATAAATTCTCTACCAAAATAGACTTTGTAGCTCAATAGAAAACTTTTGGATCGTAAGATAAAAATTCAGTGGGCCTAAGTGGCCTAAGTAGGAATTCGAGGGACAGTTCGTTCATAATTTCATGATCATATCCCACTCTGATGCAGTGACAGAATTACAGCATGTTGTTTCGCCATACTGAAGTATTTAAATAGACTTGTTTTGCAAAACTTTATTTTTTCCGCGTTTTCCGCGTTTTCGTTTTGGCTACAGGTGATTTTCGAAAACGCGGAAAACACTGACATTTTGTTTTATATCAGTTTTATCAGCAGCTTTCCGTAGCTATTGACAAGTAGGTCGTCAAGCTTTGCCTGGTAATAAATTCTGTACCAAAATGACCAAAAAAAATTTTTGGTCAAAAGGACAAATTCAATGGGCCTACGTAATCATAGTGGAACTCAAGAGGTACTTCGAGCAAATAGAAATTAATTTCAATAGAAATTTTAACACACTCTGCGATTGGTTCTTAGAAAACAGGCTGAGTATTCATTTTGGAGAAGACGAAACTAAGTGCATTCTCTTTGGGCGTAAAAATTACTAGAACCTTAAAAAGCTAGATATCAGGAGAGGTGACATATTGATCAAACAACATTCGACGGTCACATATCTGGGATGTATTCTGGATGAAAATCTCTCTGGGGAGTCAATGGCAACTAGGATGCTTGAAAAAAATAAATGGCAAGCTAAAATTTTTGTACAGAAAACAGAACTTCCTAGATGGCTCCCTTCGAAGGTTGCTTTTGAATGCCCTTATTCAACCCCATTTTGATTACGTGGTACCCAATGTTGAATAAGAGGCTGTCCGAAAAAATCCAAGCTGCTCAAAACAAATGCATTTGCTTTTACTTGAATTTAAAAAATAGAGCCCATATTGGTGCCACAGAATTTAAGACTATAAATTGGCTCCCCACAAAGAATAGGATGGATCGATGTGTTTGTGTTAATGTAATGAAGTTTTTTAATGGAACTGCCCCAGCTCACAGTGCCGAAATATTCCATCCAGCCAACCTGGGGCAAATAACAAGAAGATCTAAGTTTAAATTAGAATTTCCACTTCGCAAAAGTACTGCTGGACAAAAATGCTCATCTTACCTCGGGCCGAAAATATGGAATAGTCTTCCATCTGACTTAAAATCAGCTGAAAATCGAAACACATTCAAACATAAGATCAAAGAAAATTTTTCCAAACAATACAAAAAGAGGAAGATGACATATACGTCTTCTACTAAGACCCTTCCTCATCTCTCCCAACCATGTTTCTGTTGCACAAACCGCGTTATATGCTGATAACAACTACATTACTTTCCTGTTTTCGTTACTTATTTATTTATTTATTTATCAATGTTATTATTTTTCATCTTTTCTCTGTTATACCAGCACCTCTAAGGGGACCATTATGGAAATAAGGTCAGCTTGACCCTTTAATGCTATCTCTGCCACTGTAATTAGGGGTGTTTTCCTTTTTACGTTTTTAACCTAAAGTATTCTATTGTATCTATTTTTTATGTTTATTATAGTAGCTTGTATATGTATTTTATGTGGCAAATGATATATACATACATACATACTTTGCTTATAAATTCTTTATTGTATCCCATTCTGATGTGATATGCGAAATACAGCACGTTGTTTTTCCATGAGGATCTTGTTTGGTAAAATTTAGATTTTCCCCCGTTTTTGGCGTTTTTAGCATTTTTGTTTTGACTATGGGTGATTTTCGAAAAGGTCGAACACGCGGCAATCTCAGGGAATCTTTTTATATCAAGTTTTATCAGTAATCTTTCGTCCATATGGAAGAATGCATTTGTTGCCTTTGCTGGTATTTCCCATTATCTTGAAGTTCTGCACTTTTGCGCTATGAACCATGAGCTCTTGTGGTACCAATCAGAACAGGCCTTTTGAATAGTTTGTTGTTCCTTCGTCATTCGTATGTTCGTAGGTAAAGAGACTTCAATGATTACATGAAATTTCATATGTGAAGTATGACCCCACGTAGAGACTTAAGAGAAAAGTCAACCTTTGATCGATCAAATTTAAAACTTGCAAAATAACGACGCAGCTGTTAACAAAACTGAAACTATGCACACAAGAACCAATCACTCAACATCCATTCGACTGATCAAAATGATATAAAAAGAAATTTCGGCGTTTTCCGCGTTTTCGAAAAATCACCCATAGCCAAAACGAGAATGCGGAAAACGCGGAAAAAATAAAGCTCTGAGGCTCTGAGTCTGTTTACGTACTTCAGTATGGCGAAATAACATGCAAAAAGTGTGACTTTACTAACAGCTATACATTGAATAACTATATGGAAAAACTAGAGTCTGTGCAATACTCTGCAGTTCGAGCAATAACAGGTGCATGGAAAGGTACTTCCCGAAAGAAACTACTTGAAGAGCTTGGTTGGGAGACCTTAGATCTTCGGCGATGGAGCAGACGTCTTGTCCTTTTAAATAAGATTGTCAATAATATTACACCTGCCTATACCAGAGACCCTATTCCACATCTTCATGAACTCCCTTACTCTTTTCGAGCGAGAGCAGCGATTGGGCAAATATATGCAAGAACTGACAAATATAAATCAACGTTCTATCCTCATTGTCTGGCAGAATGGGAGAATATTGATCCAGAAACACGAAACGCACCCTCATTGGGTGTCTTTAAGGCAAACTTAAATAAGATTATTCGTCCCACTCCAAAACAAGTATTTGGTATTCATGATCCTAAAGGACTAGCCACTCTCACACAACTTCGAGTTGGGTTAAGTGCACTTAATTTTCACAAGTTTAGACATAATTTCAATGACACATTAAACCCGATGTGTCCTATAAACGATGGTGTTGAGGACACAGAACATTTCTTGCTGCATTGCCACTCATACCACCTGCAGAGAAATAGTCTCCTCAGCCACGTACATGTTTGTTTGTTTGTAGAAATGTTTCATGTTAATTGTTAAAGCCACAGGGTTGCAATGTATTCTCATTCTCCTTGTGGTATCGTCTTGTAACCATGTTCTGTTATTGTAAGATTTTAAATTGATGTATAAAAAAAATAACATGCAGTCATTCTGTTACTGCATCAGAGTGGGATATGATCATGAAATTTATGAACGAACTGTCCCTCAAATTCCACTTAGGCCACTTAGGCCCACTGAATTTTTATCTTACGATCAAAAAGTTTTTTTATTGAGCTACAAAGACCATTTTGGTACAGAATTTATCACCAGACAAAGGTTGACGCCTTGCTTGTCAATATCTACGAAAAGCTGCTGATAAAACTTGAAATGAAGGGGGATTTCCGCGTTTCTGCCTTTTCGAAAATCACATATAGCCAAAACGAAAACGTGGAAAACATGTAAATTTCTTTTTTGTCTTCTTAATGGAATCTTTGGTTTGTCAAAGTGGTCTCTTACCCATATTTTTATTCAATAAACATGATTTCTGGCATTTCAGAACCTTTTCCTCTTTTTCCGCGTTTTCCGCGTTTTCGACCTGGCCAGGTTATGCATGGGTTCACTTTCATTAGCATGAGCTCACTTTTTATAAATTGATCAGCAGTTAGAGGGAACTGAAGCCAAGTACTGTAAATATGAAGTTCTAATTTTTTTCATTCACCAAAATTCCAGCACCACCATTCTAACCTTTAAATCACCTATTGCTGTTGGTTATACATTGAGGCTTATACTTTTAACAGAAGTCTTGGAGGCACCAGCAACAAGTACAGGAAAGAAGCCAAGACAACAACCAAGATGTCCAGTGTGTGGCGACTTAAAGAAAGGGCACAAGTTAATTCTAGATTGTCCCAGAATGTAAAACCAGTTGATGTTGAAAACTGAAATTTTATTCCATCTGTCAATGGTGACCCTAGATATGAATTTATTTGGCAGAATCTTTCATCTTAGAGACTCAGTTAGGAAAAAAAGCTGGCAAGGTGATATTTTGTGGAAATGAGAATTCCATGTTTCATTCTGGTCCATGATTTACTTGCCATTAAAATCTGAGCTCAGTACAACTGGCAGTTTCAGGGAAGATATTTTTTTTCTTATTCATATCATTCAAACGAAAATAACTTTATTCATTAACTACAAGAAGTACTCAAGTATGTAGGTAATAGTAAGGTCAGTCAAGCAAGATTGTGCCTAGGCCACAAGATATTTCAACTCCATGAAATTCCAACATCAAACTGTCAAATAACGTTCAAGAAGGTTTTTGGGGAGGGTGGAGATGTTTAGTGCCTTTGTCATGCCTTCAATTCTAACAAAAACCATCTTTTGAAGGGTGAAAGGCGGCTGGCATCCGTCCAAGGAACAATGGAGGAGACTGCCAATGCAGAAGAGGAAGAGGAGACCGGCCAGGTCGAAAACTCGGAGATCTCGGAGATGTCGGAGATCTCGGAGAATTATCTCCGAGTTATTCATCTCCGAGTTTTCGTGTTGGCCCTATATGCATAACTCGAAAACTCGGAGATGTTTGGAAATCTTTTCGAAACTTCTCTAAATTGTCTGTTTCACACTGCTTAAGCCTTTATTTACTCACAGCATGTAAAAGGATTAGTTTCGTGGTGTAAGACCGGTTTCTACGAGTTATTCATCTCCGAGTTTTCGTGTTGGCCCTATATGCATAACTCGAAAACTCGGGTTTAAGCCTCTATTCACTAACAGCATGTAAAAGGATTAGTTTCGTGGTGTAAGACCGGTTTCTCCGAGTTATTCATCTCCGAGTTTTCGTGTTGGCCCTATATGCATAACTCGAAAACTCGGAGATGTTTGGAAATCTTTTCGAAACTTCTCTAAATTGTCTCTTTCACACTTTTTAAGCATTTGTTTCACTAAGTTTGACAGTCAGAGATTCGAGTAAAATGGAGCACATGCAGATATTGGAGATAGGATGACATATACAAAGAAGCAGCATCACGAGATTGAATTGTAACAACAATGTAACAACTAGATCTACTGCAACGTTTATAATCTTCATATACCGTAATGAGGGCAGCAGAAAGCAATAATAAAAAGACATGTGTGTCAAGCATAAATTTGATTGATGCTATGCCAAACTGAGGTAAACAAAATGATGCCAGAAAGAGGCTTTGTTTTTTCTGTTTAATTTTAAGAGCACAAGAGAGCGAGTATCTTATTTGTTTCAAGTTCACCAATAACGCACTTGACAGACGTGTTTGATGTCAGAAGGTTGCAATTTTGACCACTAATTTTAACTGAATGATAATGAATGACTCGAACTTAAGACTGGGATGAACTGTTGGCTACAAGTATTTTTTTGCATCACTTTTAATGATTCTGGGAATCTTCAGGGGCGGATCTAAGTGGTGATGAAGGTTGCTCAAGCCACGGTCAGATTTTCAAAAATTCAATTCTTTGTCCGACATCCTATCAAAAATCTCTCAAGATGTTTGCTGCTTTCACTCGGATGAATAACTCGGAGAAACAGGTCTTACACCACGAAACTAATCTTTTTACATGCTGTTAGTGAATAAAGGCTTAAACAATGTGAAACAGACAATTTAGAGAAGTTTCGAAAAGATCTCCAAACATCTCCGAGTTTTCGAGTTATGCACATAGGGTCAACACGAAAACTCGGAGATGAATAACTCGGAGAAACCGGTCTTACACCACGAAACTAATCCTTTTACATGCTGTTAGTGAATAAAGGCTTAAACAATGTGAAAGAGACAATTTAGAGAAGTTTCGAAAAGATTTCCAAACATCTCCGAGTTTTCGAGTTATGCATATAGGGCCAACACGAAAACTCGGAGATGAATAACTCGGAGAAACCGGTCTTACACCACGAAACTAATCCTTTTACATACTGTTAGTGAATAAAGGCTTAAACAATGTGAAACAGACAATTTAGAGAAGTTTCGAAAAGATTTCCAAACATCTCCGAGTTTTCGAGTTATGCATATAGGGCCAACACGAAAACTCGGAGATGAATAACTCGGAGATAATTCTCCGAGATCTCCGACATCTCCGAGTTTTCGACCTGGCCAGAGGAGACCTCAATGCTTCGGTTAGATGACAATGAATTTGCCACTGGTACTTTTTGTGTCTTTCTGATGGGTAAAAGTTTTTCTAACATTTGTGTCATTTCTGCAATGTTCTAACCTACTACGATACTACAATTTTTGCTGATCCACTTAGGACTGCTACTTACTTGATAGTTGATCAGATTACCAATGGTAGTACATACTTTTCCCCTTTCAGAGGTGCACACATATTTGGTATCATAGAAGGTATGGGAGTTTTTGAGGATGACTCACCGATAGCAAGTAGCAGCTTGTCACATTGCAAATTCCCTGGTATACAAGATAAATGCTGCGCTTCCCATTCTCTGTTCATTTGTGTCCTCAAGAAGCAGGCTACATATTCCCTTGCTGACCGAGGCAGTGTAGCCAATTCCTGAAATGAAATAATGAAAGGAAGATGTTGCTTACAAAGATAGTTAAAATCTATAGCAAGGATTGTTGTGATTCTTGCAGTTTGGTTCAGATTCACAAGTGAGAAAATTTTAGCTCGCTTTCAACAATATGATGTTATGACTAAAGATGCAATTGATCAAACAGGATTTTTAGAAAGGTGATGGCCTCCCTACCTTGTTACTGCCTTGCAAGAGTGCATTCACCAACACCATAATTATGTTGGCTCTTTCGAGTTCTACTTTCCCTCTGATACCTAAAAGAGATAAAACGGATAGTTTAATAGGTGTGTTTCATCTCAATCTGTGTTGAAATTTTTTGTCAACAGTTCAGTAAACGTACTTAACACTAGTCTCTGAACTTGTTAAGTGTCCTTCACTAAAAGACATGCAGCGATTGTTTTTGATGAAATTACTTATGTTGCATGTGCATAGATCCAAACTTTACTGACTTTTTGATCTGTTTGTCCTGTGTAAATGAATACACTTTTTATTGGCATAGCACAACAATGGAAGAAATCACTGCTATGAGTTGTTTCTTTACTCATCGCTTATGAACGTGCATGGATTGACCTATAAAATACAATTTCTTTGTCCACAAAACATCAACTTAAATTTGAACTTTTACGGGTGAAAGAAGAAACTATATAAAACTAACTGACTGAAGCAAATCCAGTACTACCCAAATCGAGTTAGCTACTTTCCCCTGATTTCTAGAATAGCACTATTGCTAACAAAATGTCTCCTAGCTTAGTCCCTGTCAATGAATCCTCGAGGACAAAGATGTAGCCATAGGACATCATCATCTGTTCAACTGAAATCTCCCAGGAATTCTCAGAAATGGTCTGCGATTGGGCATTGATAGCACAAACCCTCTCTCTGTACTCTTCCAAACTAGATTGCAGTAAATCCTGCTTCTTAGTCGTAAATTTCACCATAAAATCATTGGGTATCTTCATCGGAATGTCAAACTCGTTTCCACTGACTACAGGAACCTCTCATGGAGCAACCAAACAAGATCCACACTTACAATCGACTTTACAAATGTCACAACAGCGATAGTCCGCAGGAGTAGCACCCATCAATTCAAAAGAGACTTCTCTCTCTGCTTCAAGGTCAAACTGAAAGTGTTTTGTTAACAATGACCAATGACATACGGATAAAGACAGGGCATACTTCTTCATGCTGTTGGTCACAGTATTCTTACCCAAAGAACCTTGCCAAAGTACCAAAGAAAAACTTTGGTCAATGCTTCTACCACCACAACCACTTTGCTGTGCAAATGATTCAAGACTTTGTGGGGCACCTACATTGATTGCCAGCAACACATCCATCAAGTCTAAGCCCATTTCAAAAGAAGTCATTACGACTCTTTTCATTGAGCTAGATTTCTTAATTTCTGAAAGGACACTCTCTTTAATGCTTTCTGCAGTTGAATGATGAAACCGTGCAATCATATGCTTATCTACTGCAATCTCCTCGTCCACAAACTGATCCCTTCCAAGCGCAAGCTGGAAGTAGTTGTATGTTGAAGCAACGGTCTTTACATTTCTGCAGTAAAAGATTGCTTTCAGTGCGTATTCTTTATTTATGACACATACCAATTAAAAAACTGTAGTCACCTGGCTTGTCTTTGTCGACTTCATAATAGATGCCTCGCCTTTCCATCGGCATAAACACAACACTTGGTGCAGCCATTAGCAAGCTGTTCCAAATAGCAGCCTTTATTTCTCCCGTAGCAGTGGCAGTCAGCACAATGAAATGCACAACACTTCGCAGGAAAGAGCGCAGAGCTCCAATGCGTTGACAATTTGGTATAAAGTCATTGCCCTTATAACGAATAAAATTCTCCCGATTTCATGATTTGTTGCAAAATAGCCTCATTGTTTATTGAAATCGTTTTGATAAATGAACAAATGAACATGCTGCATGGTTACGGTTTAATAAAATTTAATTTAGATATTCTGATAGCACATAGCTCACACTACTTTTGTTGCGATTCAAAGGTTTGTATGTAATTTCTAAGTGATGATCATTACCAGTTGAATAATAGTGTCCACAGACTTGAGGTGCCACCCTGTATGGTTTGACTTTCTATGGGTCGCTGAAACAAAGTTCAGCTCTTCACATTGCTAAAATAATGTCATCACCAGACACATAACATAGACATAGAAGCATAGAAAACATAGAAGGAAGTACACTGACCATCATAGCAATCAGTGGTGTCACTTGCAAAGTGTGTACAGATGTCCAACTGCACCCACAAAGAAGCTGATGCAAGGATCATTGTTGACTTTGATCTCAGGCTTCATTAAGTTAACCGTTCTGTTGAAAGGGTTATACTATGCATAGCATCAATGAAATATGCAGTAAATTTAAAGATGGCAATCTGTCATGCATTGATTTTTAGAATTAAAAAAAATCATAAACATGTGTTTCCTTTTTAAAGTTGAAAAAGCATAATGCTGGAAAATTTCTGTTTTCTGCTTCTGCCAATTTCACACCAAAGAAAGACTGCACTCAGGCCAGTGCTTGGAAAGCATAACCAGATATCACATGAACGTGCCAGTTTATGGCTGATCATCCATTTGTGCCGTGGAGACAAGTTCTCTGACTTTCAGCCCACTAGAAAGCTTTATGGTGCTTCTTTGTGACAAGTTCATAGCTCTTCAATCAGTAAATGAAGCACGTCCAACAAAAAACGGGGGCTTGGAAAACCTTTCTCCAACATAGGATGGACTTGTACAGCACATAAGGAGGGTAGCATACCAAAGAGGCGTCTGGACAACCCCGTCGGGGGGTACTTCATTGCTGGGTAATACTGGGTGTGGTCCTGATATTGGTGGGTTTCTTCATCTGAAATTTCCTGCCTATCTGCAAAGCTTGAGGGCTATATCAACATGCCATCTATTCCGCATAATGATGTCCTTTCCTTTGGTGGAAGCAGCACAAAAGTACGTTTCCCCACATTGACAAGCTAGCCAAATACCATCTATCTTCGCCAACGTAAAGTGTTGAGAGCGGTTATTTTTGGAGGCTGGAAACATTTCCAAGGAGGAGTGATTGAGGCTAATTTGAGGGAATTGCAAGAAACAGCTTTTTCTGCATCATAATCAAGAACAATTTAACTTTAAAGTTACATTTCATGCGTTTTTTTTTAAGACTGACTGCCGTTTGGGATGTTTTAGACTTTTAAGTTGTGTTTAATGGTTTCTTCTACTGCTTTTGATGACTGTCTGATGGCAATTCCAAAGAAATTAAACAATTTTACATTGCCTCCAGATCTCTTTGGTATTAGGTGATACTTTGGTGTACTCTCAAACAGTTTAGCCTTGGAAAATGCAAAGAATTTATCAAAATATTTCATCATGAGGGTTCCTGCATTAATGCCATAATCATTGCTGAAACCATGTGGCAGTGATATGTAGAGGAGCTCCATGTCAGCTACAGCAAGTTTGTAGTATTGCATACTTTTTTGCCAGAAATCTTCCCAGTTTACTTCTTTATGATAGTGGACAACATTGAATGGATCTTTTTAAATAACTTCAGCAGTATCAGGATTTCTACTTTGCTCACTTTCACAATTTTCTACGAGGGACTCTATAGCTTCATTCCAACAGAAGGAATATGCAACTGCATCACTGAGCATCTCTTTAAAAGCATCTGGAAAAATTTCTCCTAATCTTTGCGTGGTGATATCACTTTCACTGTCGAAGGTTGTTTGGACCAATTCAGGATCTCGTTTGTTTTCTGGTGTGTAAAATGGTACTTGCCTTCTTGCTATCTGAACCAAAATTTTAATTAATCAATGGTGGAGTTAAAGCTTTCTGATCTTTCTTGTTAACAAAGATTGCAGAATTAAAAAATCAGTGTACTTGCTATCAATCAGATGGTAGTTACTGCCTCATGTATCTGTAATACAACAAACATGTTAACTATTCATATTGGAGCATGGCATACTAAACATACTGGAGCTATGATGACATCCTTGGACGATCCATTCCACATGTTATGGAAAGCGCTTTTCTCCACAATTGGACTTTGGCTGTTAACCCAAATGTCAACATATCACTTTGATAGTTGTGAAACATGTCTCCCTTCTTGTAGCACAATGGAAGACAGATCTTGTCTTCATCCGGGGCCCTGTCTCCACAATTCTCAATGGACCGTTCAAACCATGTACAAGCTCTGGCTACTTTTTCCATAATGATCATGTGCCTAAATCAATCACTTTGACCATCAAAATGACCATTCACCACTAGTCCTCCTTCAAATAGTAAAATATATGAAAAAATAAGCCCGTAAGATCAAAAGTTGCATCTCTTGTAGTAAGCAAGGACAAATTTTCCTCCACAACATATACTGATTTGCCAGAAAGCAAGGTAATGTAAGTAAGTTAAAACAAGGAAACAGGTAATGTAAGTTTCCAAGCTTTGGAGATGTTGAATCTCTCTCCGGAAACTGCAAGTAAAAGTATATTTCCCTTTGCCAGTAATTTTAGCTTTGCTGTGGGGAAACTATGGGGGAAATTTGAAATGTAAAAAGCATTTCTTCTTGGAAATGGAAGGAAAATGGTCCATTTACTTATAATATACAACAAAAACTATGTCAAAATTTGAAGTTTTCCTGCCGTGCCTCTAGAGCTTCTTGGGGTGGATGTAGCACTTGGCAGCTCACTTTGTTTGTCACATGCTCCAAACATTTCTTCACATTCTCTGGCAAACATCCGAGCCCTTCTTCTATTTGCCTCAGCTAAGGCATCCAACTTTTTCTTTTTCTGTTCTGCCTTTCCCTCTTCATTGTCACTGTTAGGTGCTGTTGTTATATCCACTGCTGTCTTTGTCCTCACCCTTTCCTAAAATTCTTCACAGCTGCTTTATCATGAACAGAAAGTACACCTTCCTTAATGGCACTTTTAACATGGTTGTTCTTTATTCTCTGAAATAAACAAAAAAATATTAAGACATTTAAAAGTGGGCTTTTTGGTGTTTTTTCTAGTGTGAATGATGTTATCACATGTTATAAGGCTCTTTCTAGGCAATTTGGGAGCAATTAACATATACTTCCAGCATTTAAAATATTAGGAATTCTATTAGGAATTGTTGGCAGCAAGTGCACCAGAACTTAAGTTCCTTGATTCGTCTCCGATATTGTATTAAAGTTTATTATACAGGGTGTCTCAAAAAATTGTTTGACGTTTGATTAAATGTTGAAAAACAACGATAACAAGAACAGGCTCATGGGAAGATAACTGTGTCCCTAAGATTATGAAATAATTTTAGAGACCAGAATCCTGCAAATCGGTTGAAAATTCACTGAGTTGCAAGCTTTCAAAGATTGAAAATATGGGGCAGCTGGAACCAGAGACCCCCAGATTAGCTATAATGCAAAAAGCTCGAAGATGGAAGTAGAAGGCGGTGATACAATGTCATTCCTCTCATTGATATCAGAGTAAACCAAATGGGACTTCCAAAGTAATTTAATCCTTGTGATCATTGTCAAAATTTGCTTAACATTGCATATGTCCAAAAACAGTGGTTCCAAACATAATCGACGAGAGACTGACTCTGTTTCCTCAAAGCATCCACATACTTGAAAGTTAGGTTATCGAAAACCCGTTTAAATCCCAATTGGTTCACCCTGAAACAATTGAGAAATAACGGAATCGATGGCCTATGGGATGTTTACAAAGTTGCCATTTCGAGGCATCTGGTTTCGGCTTTCGTACAAACTCGAACTTCAAAGGTTTGTAGCTCCATTAATTTTTAGCGGATTTGCAGGATTCTTGTGTCTAAAATTGATTTAAAATCTCAGGAAAAGGGTTACTTGACCAAGTGTCGATTCAGCGTATCGTTATTTTTTAGCATTTAATCAAACGTCAAACAATTTTTTGGAGACACCCTGTACATAGTACTAGTTTCATATGTATGAATCAGTTTCTTATAAAAAAACATGTACTTGCACAAAAAAAACAGTTGCCGTTTGGACCACTTAATCCGAATTATGATGGGTTCACAGGTAGGAAGACCAGATATGCAACATGGATCTGAAAACATACCGTTAAATCCTGAGAATGCTCCGGCCTCTGATTGGTCTAAATAACAATAGGTATATTTGACAATAGAGGCAGAACGAGATCGCATCAACCCAAAGCGAGGGCATCGCAGTGGTGTCCATAGCATAGGGCTCGAATCTTTGCAAAACTTTAAAATTAATTGTGTAAAATATTATTACCTTATTTTTTCAACTGAATAGACTGGAGGGAACTTGAGGGCGTTTGCCATGATTCCAGAAAGAGCATTTTTGATATTACCATTATCTTCAGAGTAACAGCATTTTTTACATTTCCGCTAGTTTTGAAGTTGTGACGTCATGAAAATGCAAAATCGTAAACCATAAAAGCTAGAGACTTTCGCCTGCTACCATCTTGTAGATCGTCAAAAACTGAGTATTTTTTGTATTGGTCATTTTGATTTTCCACAGTCAGTTTACAATCTATGGTGCTTGTAATCTTTTTCAAAGATTCTGATACCTCCTCTCGTACATCATTTCATAAATCTTAAAATGCTGCAATTCCAAGAATAATGATGATATCACAAACGCTCTTTCTGGAATTATGGCAAACAACCTGAAGTAAGATTCGATCTATTCAGTTGAAAGAATTAGGCAACAACATTTTACACACTCAATTTTAAAATTTTGCAAAGATTCGAGCCCTATGTTGGTGTCCATTATTGCTAACTTACTTTCCATTATCAAACTTTTCATATTAATTGATTAATTATCTGTCGTTGCCATAGCCGCCATGGTATTGACCTTACGCAAGTAAATACAAAAGACGTTTTCTTGAGGGATTTCTTGTTTTTCGTAGAAGTTGTTTTTCGTCAGCGGCCTGCAACTTTTGAGTTTACGTGATCAATGGGAACGCCAGTAACTGAGTATCAATCAAGGGAATACATTGGTTAAATTGAGGGCTCCTCATTTTTCTTGCGGGCAGAAAGATCTAAAAGTGCGAAGTCTAGTTTCTTTCGTGGGGCATTTCACTCTCGATTTCACTCGTGCGAAAAAGCAAAGGATATTTTTTCAGAACAAATAGGTTTTCACGGTGGCTTAACTTTAGAATACCCCGCACTGAAGTTAGATGCTCTGGATACTGGATACGAAGCATTTTGATCTGAAAATTTAATTTGTAAAATGCATATAAGTATATCTGACAAGTGTATGAGCTTCACATCACATTGTTTCGTTCTTAGAAAGAATAGACATTATTGTGTCATAAGTTTAACTATCAAAGGATTACAATTCTTGTTGTGACAATGACAGTGTATCATCCACCATATACACTGTATTCGCCGTATTCACCGCATCCATTGTATCCACCGTATCCATTGTATCCGCCGTATCCACTGTATCCACTACCATATCCGCCGAATCCACTGTATCCACTGTATCCACTACCATATCCACTTTATCCAGTATCCGCTGTATCCAATGTATCCAGCATCCACTGTCTCCAGTATCGGCTGAATCTCCAGTTTCCACTGTCTCCACTGTATGCAGTATCCACTGTATTACATCCTATACACATCATTCAAGCACGTATCCTTGCAAAAAGGGGGTACCTTTGTGATGCGGGGTATTCTGAAGTTATGCCCTCCTCCCTCTAAAAATGCAAAGTCCCAAGGAGGGTCGAGATTTAACTACACAGGTACACCGGGGGTGCACCCCACCCATTTACCTATGATCCATCTTTGGAGAAAAAGACATTTCTGCTGTCCAAAACCATGACCATGTTCAATCGTACAAAACAGACAACACTCACGATTGATCAAGCAGAGAAAGGACAAGAGAATGCTAGGCTTCACAAAAAGGAACATTACTGGGCTATTATCTAAGAACAAAAGTGCTGTTTGTTTATGATTTGCCAACCAAGTCGCAAAGTTATAAGGCTGCCTCTATTTCAAATGTTATCGGTTTTTCATATCTATTAAACGGGTAGCTGATTCTAAAGAACTAACTTATTGTCATGAGTCGTGAGGTAAATTCAATCAGAAATAAATTGACTCTGATTCAATTGAACATAGCGCAATGTTCCGGAACTTCTTCACAGCAAACACAGATTAGTTTGGCTGTTTGACAGTGGGCACCGCTGTGATGCCCTCGCTTTCGTCAAAGCAATCTCGTTCTGCCTCAATTGTAAATATACCTATCGTTCTCTAAGCCAATCAGAGGCCGGAGCATTCTCAGGATTTAACGGCATGTATCTGAAAGCTAATCCAAGGTTTCCAAAATTGTTGGTGACTGTTTGTTGACAGAAATTACGTACAATACTGTATGACTCAATGAAAGTTTATCAAAATATGGAAATTTTTCTTGAAAATATCCACTCACTTTTTGTGTAATAAAGGTGCATAAATTCATTTCGTTTCCATCAGTTGTTTTTGTACGTGGAAACAGGTGCATAGTTCTTGGAGGAAAATCCCATGACCACCATTCATTCAAATGTAATGGTTACAAAACAAAGAAAGTATACATTACTAGTGCTTGCAATACATTGGCTGCGGTGACACTGGGATCTGATCCTGTTATAATCTGAAATGTTTTATTTCCTTCAAATTCATCTTTGACGTCGGAAAGTACAGCGTTATGATGATACAAAGATACCCGGTCACATTGTGCCCACCTTGACTTTTGCAAAGCTGCCTGTGCTTTAACTAAATTTTTTGTGTGAAGGTAGTTGTCAGATGATTATCTTGGCCTATCATGATTGGTTCATTTTGCTTTAACAACGCTGTAATTTAACTCAGCACCTTGTTTATCCCGTTGTTTTGGATACTATAGTTTCTTAAGGATTCTAGGTTAAGGAGCAAAACATTGTAACAGTGTTGTACACTTACCTCACATAAGTATTGCACCATTGAAAACAAAATGGCTGCCTAAAGTTTCTTGCACTGGCCGGTAAATACAGGAATTGCTCCGACCCGAAAATTCTCGTTTATTGCGACGAGCGGTTTACCAAGTCACGCACGAATGTCGACTCGGATGCTAATGGCCTGTGGGAGAGGCCACTGCGATGATGAGGCTATGGTTGACAGCAAATGGAAGTCTGCATCAGGTAGTTATGCTTTACTTTCACTATTTTCGTTGCCACTATGTGAAATGCCGAAAGATACAGTTGCATATCATAGCATGACCATTTTATTCATACAGTAACCTACCAGTGCATCAAGGAATAGGCCCCGGCCCTAAGCAACGGCCAGCATCATCCACTTTCTCAAGCGACTGCCTTCCAGTTGGATCACGTGAAAGTGTCCGCGAATAAAAACAGTGGAAGTGTTTTAGATTATTATTTTGCGTTGTCGCAAATATCTTATCGTATCCATTAGACCTTATACCCAGTCTAAGAAAAGAATCTGAATGTGAATCGAACAATATTTGAGTAGATTTTGTAGAATGTTCCAATGTCAAGAATAGCGATAGAAGATTTCAAATGTTCACTTCTCTAGCCCTCGTTAATGATCAGAGGAAGACATGTTGTTGAAACCCTATACACTGAGAAGTACCTTCCAAATGCAGGATAAGAAACTAGTGAAAACAATTTTGCAAGTAACAAGTTAAGAATGGCAGAAAAAAGTATATTATAAACTTTTATGCATACAATCTTGCATTTCATAAAACAACCCCGGACTTGTCTTTTAAACCTAACAACTTTGTTTTGAGTTCAAACCTCTGACTAACCTGTCACTCTTCCTGACCAAAGTGCAACATAAATTTTTCCTAAAAGCATACTATTCATCTACTGTGTATAATATGAACTGCTGCTATAACTCTAACAGTAAATTGCTAAATTTCACTCAACCACGATAGAAAACAAAGATATGGTCTTGGATACGCAACTGAATGTGATGTTTAAACAGAAGTGTCTTCCATTCACCGATTTGATCAGTTCTTATGGGACTGTGAGAAATGGAACCATTTGAAGATGTTTTTGACTGTGGTGCTGTGACAGGTTTTACAGCAAGAGGTGAACCAAGTGAACACATATCATGAGCTCCATGGGCTTGCAGACCTGTGAATATCCCCACATGCAAAAAAATATTTCTTTTACCTCCCACAAAAAACTTTTTGTAAAAATCTTTGTTTCAATATGATTCATATACAGTATGTAATATTTGCTTTTCATTCAGTTTCCAATAAATAGAGTGATGATTATGATTATCTAGCAAACCGATGCAGTTCATATCCTGCTAAAAACAGGGAAAAGCAGATGACCGTTTGAAGTCCATCTGCATACTGTTAGATGTATGCCACTTCTTTAGATGGTAACAGATGCACAAGTGTTACAGTTCCATTCTCCCTTTGGTTGTTTGATAACATCAACACATTTCCTGGAAAATAGAAATAAAACTGAGCTGTAAGGGCTTCTTGTCAGGACCATTATGAAATAAAAGACCTTTTCTAAGCAGAACACCATGAAGAGGATTTATAATAGGACAATGTATTGATTCGGTAGGTAGCAAGTTGTGAACAGGTAAATCCTTACCAATGGAACCACTCTTCACAGATGTCACAGCATATCATGTTTGCGTTTTCTGCTTTCTTGCATAGTTTGCACAGCCATTCTAACCTTGTGTCCTCAACTTGAAGGAAGAAAAAGCATTTAGAGTTGTGTTTAGTTTCAATACAGGATACTTTAGAAGATATGCAAAACCCAGTTGTCATTGAAAGCTAAAAAGTGACAAGATTTGGGTGTATAGTACCATAGTTATATTGTCTAAGAGTACCATACGATCTGTCTTCTTTCAGATGATATCAAATGCATCTTGGATAAAGTTATTTAATTGAAATTTTAGTGGTTAAGGCAATGCCAATGCAGCAAGCTGTAACTGCAAAATCAACAAATTTTTCACTGCAAAAATGACAAAAAAGATGCACTTATGGTAAAAGTAAAATAAAATTCCTTTCCCAAGAGATACATTCATCAAGTTCTCTCACAAAGATCAGTTTCTCTCTGCACTTTTTGGCATATGGAATAGGCAAATGGAAAAATGAATTATACCGGGTGAGTCAGAAAAAACGCCCGGCGTTTGAAAGGCTACTGCTCCCTGAGTATATAAGCAACGATGATTTGCAATATCTGATTAAATAGCTAACATGTTCAATTATTCTTAGAAATTTTCCTGGTTAAAATTGGTCACTCCGTTCAGATTCTGTAGGCAATTTTCCAAAATGAGTCCCTTTGAGAAACCTTAAAAAACGTGCTAAAATTGCAAGCAAAAGTCCCCAATGTGTTTACCTCAAAGTGATGACTTTCAGCACGCTTTAGCACGTGCTTTCGTTTTGGATGGTTAAAAAGTCTTCCCCCTAGTGTGAATAACTTATTCAGGGGGAGTCCATTCTCCCAAGAGGACAAAATACATGAGCACATCCAGGAGTCATTATTGGTAGGAAGGAGAACAAAGGGAAATTTTGCTTGCTGTTTTCGCTCGTTTTTGCAGGTTTTCGAAAGGGGCTTTCTGCAGAAAATCTCCTATTTCGACGGGAAGGAATGACCGATTAATGCCGGGTAAATTACTGAACCTAATTTGACATATCGAGGATAAAACAAGACAGGTTTCAACATCATTGCTTTGATATTCAGGGAGCAGGATTTTTTCAAACCCCGGGCGTTTTTATTGACTCACCCGGTATAAGTGATGAATAATTCAATTGACATACCCAGCCTGATCTCATCAGCTGTCACATGGTACTAGTATGTGCTTTTCAAATCATGTTTCTACCTGAAGAATCCCAAGCATATACATATGCAAAGCATCTTTCCTTAAACATCTTGTATGTGTGTAATGGATATACTGTAGTGCATGCAAACAGTACTGTACTGGAAATCCAAGAAATGAACCATCTAAGTTGACGTTATTTAGGAAGACCAGTTAGGCCTACTCGTATGCTAGCTGAAAGATTAGAAATTTGTCTGCTTGTTTTACAACTGTAAAATGTTTCAGAGACAAAAGCATTTCATAACAGCCACTTCAGCCACCTTGATATTCAACATTTTCTGGGGTTGCACCCCCCCTAGATGTTTACAGTATGCACCTTTACTGTTTCCTAATTGGTATCATTACTAAACTTCCAATGTTTCCCAATCTTAATGTGCAAACTTACTTGCATCAATAACCAAATCCCAAGCTTCCTCAGTAAACATTGCTTTTAGGAGTGGAATCTGCTTCTCAAAGTCAAATACTTCTATTGATGGATGGTCATCATCAAAATGAATATCATCAACACCAATCTTTGCTCCTCTTTGTCTTTTTACCCCAATAAGTGTCAAAACCTTATTTCGATCTGGAAGGAAAAACTTACACCGTCAAATCCAAAGATTCTTCATGAGAACAACAGAACGTTTTAAATTCTCTGCAAATCCAACATGGCTTTATTCTTATAATTCAAGAGTAGCACGACAGATACGAAAGTGCATACCAGTGGCCACCAGTACAAACTGTATTCTTACCCATATTACAATTTCAAGAATTTCTTACCTTCTGATAGGAATTCTAGAGTCATGTAAAAGATCGTAAATGATTTTAAAGAATCATAATGAAACTGAAGATATTCCCAAGAATCCTCATTGATTTCTTACACTTGACAGTCGTGTTCAGTGCACCTCACCTCTATACCTTGATAGGCACATTTGACATAACATCGCATGATGCTGATTCATTGCAAGTGATGGAAATCAACATCACTTCATTTGACGTTCCCATTCCCATCAACAATGAAGTAAGATTTTGTAACTTTCAGGGCCAAGCTGAACATCCACAGGTATTTCCCTTTGTACAAAATACATACTGAAAGAAAGATCCTAGCGGTTTTATCGTCAAACAACATAACGAGCTAAACGTTTTGCACCCATGTTTCGCGTTAAAATGGTTTTTAAAAAGTCTAGCAAAAAATCAAAGCTAGAATTGAACCAAAAGGAAGAATAACTATTTTATAATATTTCCAATTCTACCTTTTGCTGCTAATTCCTTATGGGTTGTATCTTTCATTTCCTTCACTTTGCAACTTTCAAATTGTGTCGCATGAACTGGATGTTCTCGACTGACGAAGATTGGTAGCCATTCTGGTTCCCTCTCAAAGGATGCTTTTTCTGCCCTTGTAGGCTTTGCAAAGCGGACTGTCAGATCCTTCTTTCTCTTCTTCTTGATGCTGTAAAACTTCCTCTGTTTCTCAATATTTTTGTTTGCAGGCATCTTTGACAAAGGACGAATATTGCTGTATGAATCCTGGCGTGAAAAGGAAGTGAACGTGGACATAGCTGCATTTAATTGTGATCTCAGCTGCTTCAAGGCATCGAGATCAAAACTGTCACCAACAGTGCTGACTATGCGCTCACAGATGTCTTTGATTTCTTCCTGCAGTTTTTGAGGTTCATTTGGACGACCAGTTGTGACGCTTTTTACAATGGTGGAGAGTTCTTCTTCGACATAACTGATGTCATGTTGAACTGTGTGGCCCTGAAATGCCTCGTTGTCTACGTTTGCGCCAGATTCCTCGAGCTGTTTTCTGCGGACAAGATGTATGTGCTTGCACATGTTGTTGTTAACCAATGAATCTGGACAGACGCACCTGTACGTATGGCTACAGACGTCGCAGTAGGTGCACTTAAGAAAACATGATTTGTCAGTGCATTGGTCTGCAAGAATTGAAACTTCATAGTCGTATTTGCCATCGGAGGATCGCACCAAGAACGTGTTAGTGTCTACTTCTGGATGCACGAGATCAGTCGACAGCTTCAGGCTCAAGCGATGACGTTCATGGATGTTTTGTTGGCGCATCGTTGCCTTCCCCATTGTAAGTTTCCTTCCTCTTTCAAATTCTTTGTCTTTGACGTACTTCAGAAGGTTAATGACGCAACTGTAAGACAGAGAAATATGATATTAACTGTTAACATAGGAACTGTTAATACAGGAAATATCCCAGTTGAAAATCTACTGAAAGATTGGTACATGCCTTTATCACGAGTAAGCTAGATTTTTGCATTATTAACCTTGGGTGTGGTTTGCCAAACTCCCAGATACAGAAGCTGCAAAGATTTCAAAGCGCTGCTGGAAAGAATATGAGTTGTGCACGGAAATGCGATTGTATGACGCCCTTATCACGAGAACCACAGCGGTTGCCAGTGAAAGAAAGAATTGAATTTCACGTTTTGTTGTCAGTTATAGCACTCAATGATAAGGCACCAACAAACTTAAAGAAGACGCAAAGTATTCAAAAAGGAATAGACACTGAGGACAATAGAGCATATGGCGTTGATGCCAGACACTTCGGCTCCAGCTCCAAACGCTGCAATACTTTACCAGTTGCAAACGTTTAGCTTCTTAAACTTACCTTTGCTCATGATAGATTAGGATTTTCTTCAACTAAAACTCAAAGGTAGTGAAATCGAGAAATTTTTAAGTTACTTACTATTTATTCCTTACCAAACCCATCACTGATCTTCGGTTATGGCACTTGGAATAAGTCCCATAATGGTAAAAATTCAGAAATAGTTATTAAGTTATTGCTTCTTACTAGATTATCTCTTAAATTGTTTATTTGTATGTATATGCTGGTGTTAAGTCAGCTCGTCAATCATCCCATGAAAGTACTTACCTATCAACTCTCTTGTTTACTCTTCCTCCTAGATATCCGTATTTGAAATGACGATGGAAGCTCTCCAGGTACATGTTGCAGTTGATCCCAACATGCTGCCGATGACTGAATGCCCATTGTTCCTTACGGTGTAACCATTCATCCTTGAAATACTCAATGAATGCCGTAAGGGATGGTGTATTTGACGCTTGACTGCAGAAAATTGAAAGCTTGTTCTCAAACTCTCGAACATCTGGTTCCTCCATGATCGTCCGTAACCGTTTGTAGATGTCATCCTGAAGGTCTTTATCCTTTATCTTTGCCCTTATATTTTCCCGCCAGTTCTTGTCGACATGCCAAGAGCAGACGAGGTATTTAGGGTTAGAATGAGTGACTGCTGCAAAAGCATTGTAAAACTGCGTGGCAGAATCTGTCATCAACCACTTTGGATTCATCGGTGTCTCCATGTTCCTTTGCACTTCTCTGAAGAATATCTTCAAGAAATTTTCATCTTCGTGGGTTGCTAGACAAAATGCAACTGGAAACCCAGCTCCAAATTCATCAATTATCAGCATTGTCGTTAGGTAGAAATCATATCCAGTCGTACCGTGTGTAGAGTCGATGCAGAGACCATTGGATATGAACTTTTCTGCCATGTGTTTCTGCATTGGTTTCTGGATTATAATCATAAAGTCCTCCCATTTCAAATCCTCGTAGCCAAAGAATGGGGCATCACCTGGTGAGGGAATAATTGTAAGAAGTGTCACTCGTTAGGTTTTGCCTTTGCGTTGACAAATAGATTAGGGCTAAACGACAATTTCATATTTCATTCTTTTATTTTAGTATCTGATTATTTTACTGTGGGTTGCTGGTCTGCGTAAGCTCGTTTTCAAAGTAGCGTTGGCTTAGCAGTTTACTACCTCTTTACCTCTTTAATCAATAATGGCTGTTCGTTGGTGTGATGAATTCATAGTCGTGCAGTCTTATTGTGGTATGGTAATTCAGTAAAGTCCTCGTAATATACCGGGTCGCCCAGAAACTAGTATACACATTTGGTTTAGTGGCAGCCAGTAGGGCTCTGTTAGGTAATGCCCCACCTTGAAATGTCTAGTAGATAGCGCGGACTTACCTTGTAATTTGTAGTACAGGACAGGATTTGGTTCATTGCTTTCACTCCATTCTTGGATCCATGATAACAGGCTGGTTTGATCGTTCGCATGGCGCTTGATATTGTGTAGACCAAGGTTATTTCGAATGTTTTTAAGATCTTCTTTTCCTAGCAGATGTACTTTCTGGAACTGCGTATGATCAGAGCCATGAACGCTTTCTCGGATGTCACTAAGAATTCTTGCATTTGTAACTCCCCGGGCAATCTTATTCGCTACCTCTTGTCTCCTTTTTTGTGGCAGCCATATATGACCGATGTGTTTAGCATGCCCGTAATGTGTGTAGCATACCTCTGCGATGATCCTTCCAGTAACCAGTTTCATTGCCTTTATTGTAGCAGTGCAGTTCTTACTGATCTTGCAAGTGCCTAGGAAAGACAAATTCATTTCGTTGCTATTTTAATAAGATCACAACTCTTTTGCTAGGCCTTTAGAGATTGCAAGTAAACAGTTTATTGTATACACAGTTACGGTATTTACTGGGATAGTTGGTAGTAGTTGTCCTAAGATTTCCTAAAATTTGGTGATAAGATTGGACTTTCGAAATATTCAGCTTTTTAGTATTGCATTTTCTTTTGGTTTCAAAACTGACGGGAATGCAGGTCAGATGAATAAAGTACTTACTGCAGTTCAGGGAAAGATGTTATTTGCAGATATTTTTCTCGTCCCTGCACAAAGCAAGAGTTCTTCCCCAACTATTGTGCAAATGTTTAAGAGTTTCCGCATTTTTATCACATTCCATCTACGTGTGATGCAGGATAATTTCATAGCAACTTTCGAGCCACATTATTAATCATTAACCCTACCTTGTGATTTCATTTGCCTCTTGCGTTCTCTGTTCTGCACTGTACAGCGATAGTGGCCAGTTCTGTTGCATTGAAAGTAGTGTGACTCATATTCCTTTTTTTTCTTCACTCCACTGTGTGATACAAAGGAACACCTCTCTGTCTCCTCTGTCTCTGATTTCCAATCATAAAACGCTGCAAAGTAATGACAGGTATTTCAAAATTTTATGGTCAAAGTATTTACACAAAAGGCTAAATATTTCGAACTTTAATATTCTCTAACATTTCATGTGTCGAAATTTTACTGTCTGAAATATTGTGCATCCGCAATAGTTAGGAAGCGTCCGAAATGCCGTGAAAAACGACCGAAAGTTTTTTGTCCAAAAACATTTTGTCCGAAATTTATTCGCCGGAAATTCTTTGCTTTTAATGTATTCGTGAACACTGGAATTACTAAAGACATCGGCATAACCATATGGACCATATAATTTTGCCTGCACATAAACCCAGCCGCCTTTTTGCCAATGATGACTGCCATGTAAACACACGCGACATTTCACCCCTCTTGCCAAGGCACCTCATTCCATCAGCCCATGTTTAGCGAGGCGTGGGTCTGGGATAGGGTTTGGCTTGGGGCAGGGCTTTGGGAATAAGGTTTGGCTCAATGTTACTAGAAACATACCTTGCATGTTATCAAAATTCAACTCTTCTGTTCTGAATGACATTTTGTGGGTGTCTGCTAGATGCTTTCGCAGTTTGTTTATCTTGTGAAATCTTCTGCCACATTCTAGGCACAACGAATTTCCTTCTTCCAAAATCGTAATCTTTCCCTGGTCGGACTGCTGATGAAACCGCTGCATATGTCGCTGGAGGTTGAACTTCCTTACAGTTTCGAAACTGCATTGTCCACATTTAAACTTTTGCTCATTCTCTACGGATTTCATCGGCTTTCTGTTGCTTTGCTTCTCGTCGTTGTTTGTTGTAGTTGTTGAAAACTTGACTCTTGTTACCTTTGGGTTAGAATTAAGAATGAAGAGACCTTCAGCGAAATGACCGAGAAAAAGTTTGTTATTGTTTTAGTCTGTTGATGATTTAACAATATCAATGAACTGAACAAGTATTTTTGGCTACTCCAAACAGAAAACTAGGTATTGATCAGTTATTGTTCAGTTAAACCATCCTGAACGTTCTCTTTCATTTCATTCCATTTATCACATACTCTGGTAAATATGCAACGTCAGACGGAACGACTGTAAACATCTTTTGCTCTTGAAAGAAATGTATACTTCCCGTATATAATTGCTAATAGGCGGCACACTATCTTAAACTGTAACGAGGGTTAGGAACAAACGGGCTAGAGTGTGGGTAAATCTCGTAAATGGGTCTCTTGAGTTTTAACTAAATGAACTGAGAGAAAATGTTGCGTGTATAACATGGAATCAAGCTACAGCTATTTGACAGCAAATTGTTCATTCCATGATCTTATTTTGGAACTGACCTCTTTAAACAAAACTTGATAAAAGCCGCAACAATGACATTTCCGCGGAAACAAAATCATTGCTATTAGCACTACATAAAATTATGTATGGCAGCTACAGTATATAAGAAAAACTAAACTAAGCTTTGAAAACAACTAAACTATAATCAACTATAACATATGAAAATGGAACGGGAATATATGAATAAACTGAAAAGAGTACCTCCTCTTCCGATTCTGAATCTGATGGCAAAGTGAAGGCAGCATCGTTGTTTTCTTCTTCACCCTCAAGAAACATACTGGGAACGATTAATTTTATGTTGATAAGATCATCTGCCATCCACACCATCAACACTCGTCGCAAGTAACGTGCATATTGAGTTGGCTTCTGCAAATACAACAAGGGTACATGTCTGGTATCAAGACGGTGAGTCTTCGTTAGAAAGGCAAAAAATGATTGGGAGAGGCAAGCAGCTACAGTAGCAACGATTGTTATTACACCACAAATGTAACCACATGTCTGCAGCGGGTAGAACGTGGAGCATTTTGACTTGTCGCAGAAGTGAACTCCTCCATTTGCCAATGTATAATCATGGCAACATATGATAGTAACACCGGCCATTTCCCTTTTGAAAACCAAACGGTAAACTCTGCGCACTTCACCCATCAATTCTCTCGGCACCTTCCATCCCAAGGAATCACAGTAAAACAATGTATTCGTTGTAGCATCTAAATGTGCTAAGGTGTAGTGGTTACCTTGCCTTGCATCTGACCCCAGGAACACATCACCATTTGAATCCTTGCCAACGTTCATCATCAAAGCCAGTTTCCGTTGTGGTATCGTGCGCGTAGAAGTTATCCGTATTATAGCCCGTTCGAGATTTTGGCGACCATAATTCAAGTACAGCACCACGGCATGTTCTTGAATACTGTTCAATTTCTTCTGAAACCAGAGTAAATGGTCACAAGAAAGCTCTTGGTTGCCGCACAGCCACGCCAGTACAGAGGGAGACGTTCCCATTCCTGGTATGTCGTTACCGTAGCCTCGTGAAGACCATATCAGCGACTGGAACGCATGTAGCGACTCGTTGTTAGGATGTTCCTCAACTGAATTAGGGGCTAGGCATGGTCTTGAAAACCAATCCACCTCCCTCTCGACTTGCTTCTTTATAGAACTTGCTTTATGCAATCGCAGTGCGATTTGAATGGCGTTATCGTCGTAAGCACCCAAGGACGACTGCATGTAGAAATAGCCAGCAGCTATGCTCTGTCGTGCACGTATTATATCTGACCAGTGCTTCAATAGATCCTCAGGTGGGATTGACTCCTGTGTTAACGGATTGCAGGCCGATGGAACTTGGTTGGAGTGACGTATGTCGTGTTGATTTGGCATTCGTGTCCGAGGCACCTTGCACTCGTATGCATCCTTCCTCGAAAAGTTTAATATGGATTCCCCATCAAACGATCTGGAGTTCTCTTGGTTAAGAAGAGCCTTTAAGAAAAGCATGTGACATTACAATGCAAGTAATCTTAAAATGGGGGTCGTAGGGGGTTCCAAAAAATGCCAAAATATTTCACAAAAACCATAAAACCGCCTCTAAATTCAGCTAAAAACGTTGCACCATTTTTTTGCACTTTGTACATAATCACCTTGGCTTTATGCTGCAGACGACTGCCTTCCTGTCATTTTTGTGACCCAAAAAAGAGAAACTTAGTTCTAATGCCTTAAAACCAGTGGAAAAAGTGAAAAGTTGTAGAATTCCCCAAATCATTTTGTATTGGAAAAATATTCCTCCAATTTTGTGCTAACTTGACTTCTCGAGCCACATTTATCGAAAAACTCCTCGGGTGGTATCTTGACATGTCATCTGACGTGGACGTGCCATTTTGCCCGAAAGATTGGTAGCAATAATTCCGTAAATTCTGAAGAATTATGAAAATCTGGGCCGAAATTCCAGAAATTATGAAATATGTCCTGGAAAGAATATCTATAATTCCGTAAAATGTCTGAAAATTGTTAAAATGATCCGTAGCAGTTTGAAAAGGTACCCCTAAAAATGGCACGTCCCTGTACCGCAAAAGGTACTAAGATACCCTCCCCCTCCTGTGAAAAAAAGCAAACTGTTCTAATATTGGAGCCCTAAAACCGCCATTATATCGTTAAAGGCCTAAAGCCGTAAACCGTTTCAGAAAAGGGCAGGACACCGCAACACCGTAAAGATTTGAAAACTTTTGGAATCTTTTCGTGCCTTAATTTGTAGTAAGGAGCTTTTCTAATTTCATCTGTTGCTACTTCTACTTACTTATTCAGTGCTTTGTCACTGTTTCTCTTGAAAGCGGCTATCAAGGCAATGTCCAGAAAAGTGGATGATACATGCAGAATATTAATTCGTCCCTTCTTTACAGTTTTCAGATGATGGTCACGAATGATGCCGGGCAGGAACCGTCCTAAAGCAAGGCTCACACGAGCGAGCAAACGCTTTATTTAACGCTTTATCTTTTTACCCAGGTATGAAGCAAACCTTAAAGTATTTTCAAAATGAGTTTGGCAAACACGTTTTTCAAAATCCATAAATTTGTCTTTATTTTTCATGTGAGCCAAGCTCGTAGGTACACTTTTAAATGACGTTTTTCATTCAGTTTCTTACCATCGATCTTTATGTCTTTTGTGATCAGGGATTTCTGATCTTAATTGATATTGCTCGTTTCATATGAGACTTTTCCATTGGTTTTTTCGTTGTACTTTGTGACTTTATCCTATGTCTTGTTTTTTTCAGCTAGAAGGACGACGAGCCAATCTCTGCAATGATTCCTCTTGGCGAAGTTACTTCAAAGTTGCGAAATAATGAAACTTGATAACGCATATGTAACATTCTTTTACCGCATATTTCGTAAACCTGACAAGTGATAATAGGGTGTTTTTGATTTCTGCTATTTCAACATCTAATTGCAGATCAGTTGATATTTGTTTGAGAAAATACAATCTCCCCTTGTTGGGCGATTGGCGGAAATGAATCGAAGAAGCCCAAGATGTGCTCTTTAGTTTCAAAAGAAAAGTTTTTGCCATGGTAATGCACTTATTTTTTATAAGGAACTGCACATAAGAATCGAAAGTCAGTTCCGATGTTACCAAAAATTCAAGAAACTCCAGTGCTGGGAGAACGTAGCCCAACAAACTATTTTTTGATAAAGGAAATCCTTGTCATATTTTCATTACATTTCTCTTGTTTCCTGTATCATGTCCCTTGCATATGGGTGCGTAATGTCTCAACATTGGAAAGGCTTCGAAGAACTTTGCTTTGAAATTTTCACAAAGGCACATTAGTACACATCGAGACAGTATATTGGCCTATACTGAACCATGGACCTTTCAAGGCCTCCGACGAGACCTGAAAAGTGGAGGGGCGAAACTTTGATATGAAAATTTACCATAGCACAATATGATACAAGCTGCCCTCCCATCAGGGATGGATCCAGGCGGAAAGCGACTGAGGTGTGCGAGCGTACAGCGCGAGTAAAATCCTAACGCAGAGGTCCTAACGTAGGGGCCGGGGTGGCAGCCCCCGAAAGTTTTTTTAGACTACACCTCTCAGCTCGTTGAAAAATACCCGTTTTGAATTGAAGCTGGCAAAATTGAGAAGTAATTTTTTGTAAGATACCCTACCAAGAAAGTGTATGGTAAAGTAGCACTGACTTACCTATATTTATGTCCAAAAGATTCGAAGTCTTTGCATTCTACCATTGCCTGTCTGCTTCCTGGTGCAGTTTCTATAGCTTAGCTTTTTTATATAGTGATTAGAAATTTGTAGATTTTGATATAACTGAAAATCGTCCATGATGGTGGAGAATAATGAGGTTGTTAGTTTCCGACATGAAGTTTCACATATCGACAGAACAGGAATTGAATCGAATGGATGCAAGGAAATTTGCTTGAATGTAAATGAGCGTAGGTTTTTAAAGAGAATTAACTCATCAGCAAATTTTAGAATTGCATTTTTTGCAAAAACAGTGGAGGGGCCATCCTCCCCCCCCCCTGTAGTTAAAGGCCCTGCCTTTCAGATACTCTGCAAAAGAGCCTGGGTCGAGCGCTTCTATCACTATTGTGCTCATTCGAAAATTATACGAAATGTAGCAAAATGCCACTCGATCTTTATTCTTTTCAGAGTAACCAATGAAGAATCATTTTCATTTATTATTTGGAGGCCGAGTTATGCTCACCTTCTTGCCCTTCTTTACCATGATCGGTTATCCGTAAATGTTGTCGAAAAATGTAGAGCTATACCACAACGCTTGTTTTTTTAAGATAAAAAGGATTTTAGGCCAAGCTAAAAATAAGAAACTGCGATTGTATTGAAACTTTGTAATTCGTTGCTTGGATATATTCCTAAATGCTATTTAAAAAACCTGTAGCCGCAGCAACCTTTAGACAGAAAATACAAACTATATCTGCAATGTGAGAGAAACTTCACAATTCATAACTTAGTTAATACATTTAGCAAACATCTGTATAAAGTGTTTGTTCTAAGTCCGCTGTAAGATTACTTCCGCCCGCTGGCTGCCCTTCATCATTCTGGATTGCGGGTCACAGTGATCTTTGGCCCAAGTCTTTGCCGGAGTCTTCTTTGCCTTTAGAAATCTGAAACGACAAACAGAACGAGCGACACAAGTTCTGCGTGAACGATACACTGTCGGTGAGTACCGACAAAGTTTTCGGGTCGGAGCAATTCCTGTATTTACCCGCTAGTTTTCTTGCAACTCAGTCAACAAAATTTGTATGATAAAGTACCAGCATTTACAGGTTTCTCTACTGGGTGTTTTTAGACAGAAAATAATTGCTGATCCATCTCCTCTTTAATTAAGGTAAAATGAAGTGTTAATTTGTTGATTTCTTTGATAAATTAGCAAAAACTTTAGAACACATCGAACAAGATTTTAGTAAAAAATCTAGAAGAGTAGGCCATGTCGAAACGAAGAATGAACAGATTTCTTAGATCAAAGATAACATAATCTCGTTGTTTTCAAATCTGGACTGTGCAAACATCATTGCCATGAAAAAAGTTTCCCTCTTCGAATGGAGTAAAAGAATAAAATTCAAGTAAACAAGGAGGAAGTCATTCAAGGCAAATGAACTTGAATCAATCTTAGGAGAAGTCATGTTGAAAAAAACCAAGCTCCAGTCACTTTCAAGGTTTTAATCACCTTCAAATTAAATTCGAGCGAGAGGATATTGTGAGGTATGTCCAAATCAAGATATTTAATTATCAACCACCTACCTAAAGTTTCCCATGAACAAAATTAATGCTAATGTGATAAAAATAGTGTCAAGCATATTCTTACCTTGGAATGGCTTCTTTCAGTTTCACCTCTGTTTTATAGCCAGTTTGCATTCCTCGCGGAAAACTTTTGTCATAGCGATAAAGTTTGCAGAATCCAGAGTTGAAAATTAAGAAGTTTTGTTATCTTTGCTCTAAGAAGTCTGTTCATTCTTCGTTTTGTTATGGCCTAGTCCTCCAGTTATCCAGCCAAAATCTTGTTCAATGTTGTCCTCAGGTTTTTGTTAATTTATCAAGGAAAGCAACAAAACAACGTTTCATTTTACTGTTAAATAGAAAGTAGACAAACAGACAATTATTTTCGCGCCAAAACACCCGGCAGGGAAACCCTTAAAATGCTGATGCTTTTGTCATGCAAATTTTGTTGCTTGAGTTACATGACATTTTTAGCCGCCATTTTGGATACGGTGGTGCAATACTTACGTGAGGTAAGTGTATGTGAAAATGAAGAGCGGTCACATAACACAGCATAGTAAGACTGTTGTTTTGAAAGAAAACAACGGAACAAAGCACCTGGTGTGACCGCATCCATTAATACTGTTTGCTCACATGGTTAAGGGTTCTTCGCCGGCTGTTATGGTACCTTCTCAGTGATTCCATAATCTCAGTTTTGTTACATATTGGGTACCCATGTGCCTCCAATTCATTGGCAGTTGTTTGGAACAGCTTCCTCTTCTCAGCACTGCCCATTCAACATCTAACACATGTTCTGCTACTTCTTCATTCAAAATGAAGGTACGTTTCAATATGTTCTGTTAATAAAACCAGAAATGATAGGTCATGTTGTGTTAGTTGCAAAAATAAGCGTCCTGTTCTATCCACCATGCCTTGCACATGCTGTCTCTTGGTTTGCCTTTGTTGTCACCATTTTCAAACATAGGCAAACCAAGAGACGGCACGTGCAAGGAATGCTGGATGAAACAGACTCTTTAATGTTTAAAGAGAATCATAGAGAGAAAACCACTATGATGGATATTGCAATGTTGTCGACGATTTCATTCTGCAGGCCAGCAGGTCATGTAATCTGCGGGTCAAAAGCAAAAGATGAAAATACGCGGGTCACCTTTAGGGCCAAGGGCCCCATACAACAATAGACATGTGTTTGGCGTGTCAGGCTCCCAAATGGACAACCGACAATTGTATCAGATGATCCCCTTGGCTGTTCGATTGACCGATCAGCATTTCTGATAAAACAATCCATGGTGCTAGGTTGTTTCATTCAGGGGCATCTCACTCAAATTAAAAAATCTCGTACACTTTCAGCAAAAATCCTCTTGTTTCAAAAAATACCTATTAAAAATCAATAAAAATCTTTATGTTCTGAAAAAATTGCCTACGCTTTTCGAGACAGTGAAATGAATTTGGTCTCGATTTGGACCCTTGCTTTTCTTTCATTCTTTTTCCCCTTACACTTTTCCTTGACCACCCCTAAGAGGACCTTTATGGAAATATGCAATAGGCTCAACAAGGATACTGCACTTGTCAAAGTTATCCAGTATGATAGATTATTTATTAGATTTTTTGAGTCCTCAAGAGTTTCTTCCCGGTGGGGAGGGTACAGAACATGTTGAGGGTATGGGTATGTGCCGCCCATGAGGATTGATTTCGAGCCCAAAATTCTCTAAATTAGGGCCCCTTTTTTGGCAGATTTTCCTTAAACATTGGTGGGTTATGCAGTAATTGGGTAAAAATAGCTAAAAATGGGTGGTTTTCCACCAAAGTTCATCATAAAAAAGGGTATGACGGCAAGTTTTGGTAATCAGAAGAGGGTACCTTCCTAAAAACTTGGGGGCAGACCTTCGTCAATCCGCAAGTCATGTACCCCTCCCCCCAGGAGTTTCTTATGAGTTTCTTGTGATTTCCTCAGAGGTTAATCTTACGAGTTCCGTGACGACCTGCATGTTTATTTCCCCTGCCCTGAATATTTCATTGAAATTGTAAAAGTCTTTTCAGCGTCAATCATACAATTTCTGTTTCATGTTGTATGGCCTGTATGTTATTTATATCAATTTGATGGCGATAATTATCGATAATGGCTATATTGTCGTGCGAGCCTCATAGTGGAAAAATCACACCAAGGACTAGTTGGACCGGACCCTAAAGGACCATACCCCTGGAGAATACCTATTCATTTCCTTGTTTTGAAATGGGATATGGGGTATCTATAACAGGCCAGGTACTAGCTATTGGCTCATATTAGAGCCTATTCCTTGGTTCCCAGAAAGTTGCTTGAGGTCCACATAGGCTCTTCTCTTCTGAGTTACCATTAAGTGCCACTAAACATCCCAAGGAGTTTTTGCTTCTCAAAAGATTGATAAAACAACAATTTTTGATGAATTCAAATTCCTTCCGTGGAAAGTTAGCCCAACATGCAAAGCGAAGCGAACCTTAGTCATTATCAGTAAAGTTCATGTGTATTTTCGTAGCTGTATATTTATTTAATTTTGGTTTAGTTAATTGTTCTCTATGTTAATAACTCCAGAGTTGTCATGGTCTCCTGCACTCCGTGGAATCATCCTTGTCTTTTAGCAAAGTACCTCGTACGTAGTGTCTCAAGTAGTTTCGTTTTCTAAAATTTCACATTGAATGCAAAATAAAACAGTTGCCTTAAGCAACCAGACCTGCATTATCAAATAAAATCTATAGGTGCAAAAGTGTATCATCTCAAAAGAAAGCCAACACAGTTCTTTAATCGGTAAACTACTTTTGGTTTGTATCAGATTTTAGCAGTTTGTGCTATCTGAATCTTGGTCTGGATTTCAGTTTGAATATGGCCTAACTAGACGATCAGGCTGTCAGAGCCCTTCCAGGGCCTTTCCTTTCAATTTTGCCTTCTGGTTGATAATCCAATCATGCATCCTTGTATTTAATATGCCATCCAGAGGTTATTATTTCTTTTCAGAGGTGATTTCATTGCTCTGGTCTGCTTTTGGAATGAAACTTCTCTGCTGGCATTACAAACACAAGAGGGAAAGGAATGGGTATCCGCCAGGGTTCTGGTCTGAAGTTGTGTTCCTACTTGTCTATCGTTTTGTTATACCGTCATGGCCAACCAATCCATTACTTGGAGTATGATGGCTGACGTTGATATTGGCGGCCAATCATACAGTGTCCAAGACCAATGAGCCTTTGGCCTTAACAGTGACCCGCGTGTTTGCTTGTGCCTTTGACCTGCATATTCCATGACCTGCTGGCCTACAGAATGGAGTTGACTTTTCATAACAAGCAGACATACTGTATTAAGCATATTTAATCTTATTCCTGTAGGGGTGGTGGGGGGGGGATTTTTCTCCACCCTCAAAACTTTTTCAGTTTTGATATACAAGGCAATTTTTTATTGATAAATCCTCACAGATATGTGACTAAAATTTATTGGTCCTCATTATTATGGTTGGAAGAATGAAATTTGTGGACACGTGGCATAAACATGACATCATCGCTCAAGTGACCCAATTTGTGGGAAAAAATTTTTTGTTTGATTCCGTTGTGTCGTATAGCATTTGAAAGCTAATAGGAAGAGGACTAAGATAAGCTAAACATTTAGCCCCAGCAGCTGTTTTTACAGTAGTTACGTCCATTTTTGTCACATGTGACTGAATCATGAGGTCATTGAAAACATGCGATGATGTGGTTAAAAATGAGGTAAAGTCCACATAGTACTAACATTTCAACTACATGTGACATGATTTCAATATTCATTGAATTAGAGGCATAATTGATTGGATTTGTGCATGAGCGAAATACTGCATAATTAAAAATTTCTGCAAGCAACCAATCAAAATGCACTACCTATGTGTAGGTAGTCTGGCAAACACTATTCAAGAACTTGTCCACAAGCCTTATTTTTCCTCTCCCCTTCCTTTCGTTCCTCTTTTCCAAAATCTCCAAAAGGCCTGTTAACAGGCTAACCTATATCTAGGTACAGTTACATCCCTGGATGTCTCTTGCGCCTCGGTAACACAGTGAACAGCCTGTGCAGGAATCTGTGGCGGTGCTGGAATCAATGGCCATGCTGGACTCCGTGGCTGAACTGAGGATGCAGACAATCGTCTCTAACAGTATTCAGTTTTAACTTTTTTAACCCTATTTTGGTTGGGGGGGGCAAATTTGCCCCCCCCCCTAGTAGATTTTTTTAAATAACTCTGCGAGGAAGAATTTTATAGCCATGAAACTTCTTGACTTTTTGCAACTACTTATTGTGCAACTTCTCAAAAAGTTTCATTGAAATATTTTGAAAAATGAAGGGGAAGGAAACAATTTTCTGGGACTGACCCAGGAAAAATCGCAAATTCTCAAATCTCAATTATCGCAAATAAAGGAGCAGAAGTGGAATATTTTGCAAATTTCTTTTTTAATGTTGTGTTATTTGATGCATTCTATCATAAATACCATGTTTGGATGGAAAATATGCTCCAAATTTAATTTTATATCGATTTTCCTGATTTTGGCCAATTTTGCCACTTTTCTTGACCACACAAAGAAAAATGCTGATGTAAGCAAAAATGGTGGCTATTTTTAAGTAAATTTTTATATTTACAGAAAGTACATGCCTGAGGCTCTTAGCACACCAAATTTGGTCGCTCTATCCATTACCAGTAAAGAGTTAGGTAGGGGGGGCTTTTTTGCCCCCCCCCAACCAAAATAGTACTATCAAATAGCCCAACCACTATAGGGTTAAGAAGTCTCAAACCTCCCATAGTAAGCCAGATGTATCTAGAGCTGGATGGGATGACTCAGTTCGCCTAGACTCTGCCTGTGGAGTTGGTGTCTCCTGTCCTGATGCTGGTGGGTGCACTATAGTTGATATTGTTTCCATTCTCTACAAATAAGGGGGACACTCGGATGGGCAGAATTTTTGGCCTTTGCAGTCACTTTGTAAACATTAAATTTTGAAAAGCTGCACTGACCTATATCTACATGCAGTTACATCCCTGGATGTATTTTGCTCCTCAGTAACACAGTGAACAGGCTGTGCAGGAATCTGTGGCTGTGCTGGGATCAATGGCCATGCGGGACTTTTCCTCTGGCTCCTCCAATACTGCAGGATTCCTAGCCATTTTAGCTTCAGCTCTCTTTGTTTTTTCTTCGTCGCAAAGGCGTTTGTAGCACGTCTTGTGATATCGCAATTGAAGTGTGTCTGCTTCATTGTTTAAAACCTTCCTTGCAGTTTCATCTGAAAAAGTTTCATACGACTGCTGACAGATTGCGGCTTGCTCTCCCCTTGTAGATTCACCCATCTCCTTCTACATGACATAAACTTCTCCAAAGGCAATTTGGTAATCAATTTAAGAGCTTCTCAAACATCTCGAAAATGCATATGCCGTCGTGGAAAGACACCAAATCTTCCTCCTCCTCGTCCGCCATATTGTTTTGAGGCTTTATCATGGAAACAGGGAATCAGATCAACCATTGCTATCACATGATCATAGTTCAGGCACACAATTCCAAAATGGCGGGCTGCGTGCAAAGCATGAAAAACTCGCAACTTCCTTGCGGAATTTCTCCTCCTTGTACATAGATATTGCATGGGGCCAAGCGAAAAACGTTTCAGCATATAATTTCACGCTTAGGTATGTATTAAGTCCTTAGTTTCTAATTGTGTGCAACGAAAGTAAAAGGATTTGATGATCCAGTCCACTGCCTATCCCCCCTTCCCCATGTCAATGTTGTTTTGAAAAAAGTACCTGATCTAGATGACACGCATGACTTGCCAACTTTATGTGGTACTGCAACATTGATTAGGGGTGAGGGGGCCAAACAGGGGCAAAAATGTTGAAAATCTAGGGGTGGCTCAACAATTCTGTAACTGATTGTAGGTCAGATGTGAGTAGCCATTCATGTCAGTTGCACTTTAACGTATCATGGTTTTATATACCTCATTTTTAGTATGTGAAAGAGTTTAGATTGAATCAGCTAAGTATTTTTGATTGAGTCCCTAAATTTCTTTGAAGCTCAGTTCAGTTCAGTTCATATATATTAATAACTCCACTACATACAATTTATAACCAGACAAAACTACAAGGAAATACAACAATGTGCAAAAGAAATTATTAGAAGGATACACCATAAAAATAATAAAGGAATAAAAATGAAAAAGTGGGGAAAAATTGTATGCAGGGAATTACTTCAAGGAGGAGCTCTCTCAATAGGTAAACTAATCGAGGAGAGAGCCCCCCCCCCCCTATTTTGAATAATTTCAATTGAATTTGATTGGATTTGAATTGATAACAGGACATTCCAGCTAAATCCAGCAGGCAACCATCAGGTCACAATCCAGATCCCTCATACAAAGAATCCAAAAGATACAACCCGACAGGCACCAGCTGGGGCCAGCCAAAACTGCCCAATTTCAAGAAATACACGCGTTGCTTTTCAGAAAATAGAATAGAAATTGTGCAAGTAACAAAAATACTTTAGAATCATTGATTGCCCTTGTTCAATAAGTAAATTTTCAGTTGCTTTTTGAATGATATTTTCGATGGTGCATTCCGGAGTTACATGGGTAATGAATTCCAAAGCTTAGTACCAAGATATTGAATTGACCTTAGACCATAACGAAGACTGTTTTTTCGAAATAAAAACACTTCACCGTGACTAGCTTATTTTGTGGAATATTGATGAACAGATGAACTGAGTAAGAAGTTATGAATTTGTTAACAGAATCATAAACAAAAGTTAAAAGTCTGAGCTCAAAAATCTCAAAAAGTGTGAGGAGTTTAAGATCTTAGAAGATTGGAAGAGTGTGAGACAAACGAGGCTGAAATGAAATAGCTCTGACAGCTTTTTTCTGTAACTTGAAAATTGGATCAATGTATGATTCATATGTTTGACCCCAGACAATTAGACCACATTGTAAAAAGGACATAAACAAAGCATTGTGCAGGCAAAGTAAAACATCTAATGGCAGAATGTTTCTAATTTTGAATAAGATTCCACAAGTTCTAGCCAATTTTTTAGAAAGTTCTCTAAGATGGTACTTCCAGCTTAAGTGTTCATCTAAGAGAAGTCCTAAGAACTTAACAAACTTGACCCTTTTAACATGTTTTCCCTATTTTTATGATAGAGTCAGAGGGGATATTCACGGAACAAGAATGCAAGATAATGCAGTTTGACTTATCAATGTATCAGCATCAAGCCATTTCTTTACTGATCTCAGTTCCTTGTTGACAACTTTAATTAAATTAGGTAGATCACTGGATTCAAAGTAAATGTTCGTATCATCTGCAAACAGATAAAAAGTAAGTTTCTAGGAAGCATTTGGTAAATCATTAATATAAATAAGAAAAAGTAAGGGACCTAATACAGAACCTTAAGGTACACCACAAGTAACTGAAAGTAAGTTGGAATTGCCTCCTTTAAAGCGCCTATGAAGTGAAAAAATTCATGTTGTTTTTTTGAAGAAAATATGTAATTCAGGCTTCGCTGATCATTTATTTGCAAAAAAATTTCTCTTTGGTGTGCGGGAAGGTTCTTTTTTTGACGCATGAAACTGCCAAGTAGCTGTGACAAACCGCACTCTTTGTTTGGGATCCGTGACATCACATGGTTTGCACGATTTGAACAGCATCCGCGCAGCCAAGCAAAACAACAAGCTTTCGCTTTTGGCACGAAGACGGCACGTGACAAAGTTTCAGTTTCAATTCTGCAAGAGCAATAGGATGGCTGAAATGGAACTCGATTTTTCACTTAGCGAACTAAGCGAAGACCAGAGCCTTTCAGAGGATGAAGAAGTAAATGATCTGTTGAGAGTGAACACGGTGAATGCACCGTACCAGAATGAGCCCTTGGCATTAGGCCCACAAGGCGAGGATGATGTGGCAGAAGAGGCCGATGAAGATGGCCTTTCATTCGAAACGATCGAAGCTCGATACGACAAAGTCGAACCAGTTGCCCAGTGGTTTGTAGCATTGTTTACTATTGACTTTTCTCTAGACAGGGCTATGTGAAAACGGCCAATGAATTTTGGAGTTCGTTGAATAAATGATAGGGTTTTTGGTAGGGCTCAGTAGGGGTTTTGGTAGGATTTGGTAGGATCAGTACAACCACACGGGTGTGCGATTCTAGGATAGCGTCTAAAAACTTCCCAAAAATTACATGTTTTTTTATAGGAAACTGCTTGTAAGAAACTCATAGGCTGCTAATGAAACTATTATGGAAAATATAACTTATGAAACTATTTATTTTGACAAACAAAATCCTTTACATAGTTTTTTTCATTTTCACTTGTTTTTGCATCATATTACTTGTAGGTACTTGAGTAATATTTACACATTAGAAAAACTTCAAAAAACATTGTTTCAAAAAATTTGAGGGTGGGGGGGGGGGACAAGAAGTACATGTGAAGAGTGTCATGGAACATCTAAGAAACTCGTAAGAAACTCCAAGTATATACTCAAAATCTGAGATATTTAGGAATTTTCAGTTCTGGCCCAAATTCTTAGTTTCTTATTACAAAAAAATGTGTGTAGGCCCTAACACAAGATATCACAATATTTGCAGGTGAGAGTACAGTTGCTTGTCTGCTTTGAATGATTGCCTTCTCTTTCAAATTGGTGCATTCTTCACATGTTTTCCTTATGGAGCCACGGCTTATTCTCAGTTTTCACAGGTTGTAAGTATTTTGCCCTTTGACATTATTTTCTGAAAAATTTTCAGGTGCAGATGTACTAAATGCAGTGATCAGTATCTAGTTGGGGCAAGAGAATTCAGATGCTGCTGGGATGTCCAAGAAGCCCTTGGTAAACTCACTTTTGAGGGCATAGCAGAGCAAACCCCTTGTGTGACATTGCACCCTGATCATACAGCTTTGACTAATCACACAGTGTTGAAGCAGGTTGGACCTTTGCTAAAAGACAGGAATGGGCGGGGATATAGGCGCCGTGGAAATCAATCTGAAAATGAGTGAGTTCATACAGATTCTCAACTTTAAGATCAAATTTAGTGACGGGCATTTTGCTCCTAAAATCTTGTACACCTTTGACAAGAAGCCCTTTGGCTTTCAATAAAATTCCTTCACGAACCCAGGAAAAAATTTGTTTCTCTGAAAGATTGAAAGATCTTGTACACTTTTTGATTGAAGGAGAGAAATGCCCATCAAAATCTACAATATCAGCAATCATTTTGGGTTGAATATTCAAAACATTGTCCTACTTTCCAATGTTTCTTTGTTACACAACGTTTGACGTCTGATTTAAAAACTATATCCAAAATTCTACAAACTATCTGTTGTATGACTTAATACTTCAACATCTCTTTTGTAGTTATGCTAGAGCTGTTGGGTACAGATGGATTGCTAGGTGGCTTTTTGGATATATGGGCTGGGATAACACCAGACCCTTACCAGCTTGCATCTATCACTAGTTGCAGACAAGGTTTCCCAACGCTGATTCAACTGGCTACAAAACAACTCAACAGCGCGAGTGAATAAAAAGAACTTACAGCAGAGCAGCATGTTCATAGAAAAGATTTTGTATTTTGTTTTTGTTTAAAATCAGATTGTTGTAGTTTGCAATTGCTGGAAGTTTTCAATGAAACAAGTTTAAACATTTAACATTGATTGTGAAAGTGAGCAAAACATGATCTTGAAAGTCAACTGGGAAGGGTTAGTTGTCATCAGGGCATCGCCCTCTTGGATGCCCCTTCGACAATCTGCCACATTTCCTGCATTTTTGTGGTTGTTTTGCTCCTGTTTGTGCTGCCCTGGCTGCATCTTGCTGACGTTGCTCCTCTAATGATCTTTCTTGTTCTTCCACTAAAAAGTAATACAGTGTAATCAGTTGTGAGGAGTTGGAAATTGTTTTGTTTTAAACCCAATAATTTTCTATTCACTTAAGTAAAACACCTGTCTCAGATCAGTACAACTTATTTATTTGTGCCACAGTTACTTTGTAACAACTACAGGGTGTCCCAAAAAACATGTGCGTCGTTTGAACGGCTACTGCAAAGGAGCCATAAATCAAATTTTCCTGTTTTACCAATTTATGAATAGAAGAGACTTCCACTTAAAGTTTGGCACCGAGTTTGACTAAATCTGACAAGTAGTTGCTGATTTATGGTGCAAGAAAGTCAAATTTACTGGTTACCTCAAAACCAGAGGATTTGGTGTTCTCCATTAATGTTAAAAACAAAGAAATTAAGCGAAAAAATGAGCCTAGCCTAGTTTTCTAACTTTTTATAAGTGAATCAGGTCGTCATAGATTAGATTTTGTGAAAACTAATTACAAAATCATATCTAGGGCTGCTAAAAATGGTTATTTGCAGGAACAGTGCTGCAGGCCATGGAACGCGTCCATCAGTAACTTTTGCTTCTCCAAAGTCACAAAATCGATTTAAACCAACAATATTGCTTTCCAATGACGTCCTTGCAAATATTCTTGAGCCTTTTGGTCATTTATTACTCTCAAGAGTGTTTCCTGGTAAAAAAGCAAAGATGAGGTCCATTTATTGCTAAAATTCAAGTTATAAGGTTCAGTACTGAGCCAAAATCCTCTGGTTTTGAGGCAACCATTAATTTTGATGTTTTTATTCCATAAATCAGCAACTACTTGTCAGATTTACTCAAACTCGGTGCCAAACCCCAAGCTTAAGTCTCTTCCGTTCAAATATCTGGAAGACAGGAAAATTGCATTAATGGCTCCTTCACAGTAGCCACTCAAACAGCGCACACGTTTTTTGGGACACCCTGTATATATATATATATATCCTTTCAAAATACATTCACTAAAAACATATGTGCAAATAAAGAGTAATTTACCGGCAGGGAACAGCATAACATTAGAAGATTTTCTAGTTTGCCATTTTGCAATTGCTTCCTCTCTGGTCAAACGAGTGTCAAATTTTGAGCAAAGAGGCTGAGGGACATCTTTTTCATGTTTCTTGAATGTTGCAACAAGAGTTTCCAATTCAGTGTTAAACAATGCATCTTTTATTTCTTGTACGTATGCTACAAAACGAAAGATGCTATTTGCTTTTGCATTTGAAAATCTAACATTGATCTTGTGCATCTTTGATTTTATTATGTTTATGTAGAACTGTCAACAGCAAATAGACAGAATGGAAATGATAGATCCATGCCTATACCCAATTGAAATTGAAATAGGGAAGGCAGGATATCTGGCCATTAAAAGTCCATTGTAAGGGAACAATTGAGAGACTTTGCTAAGATTTTTTCACCCACTTTATATCACATGACCAATCAATCAATAAAACACCTTTAGAATTGTTCGACATATTTTCAGGTATGGAAACTAGTGCTGTGAGTGCAAAATTTAGTACAATACTGAAGCTTCCCAAAAGTATAGTCAAATGACTTCAAATGGGTAAAACAAAAGTTGCTTTTGTCCAATTATATCTTGCTTAGCTAAGCCCAGCTTAGTCTATATCTAGCTTAGCTCAGTATGGATCATTGTACAATTCAGCTAATGGTTCAGCTTTGATATGGCTTTGAATCATGTGTGGTGTTACATGCAGAAAGGTTACCTAATGCCAAAACTTTTGCAAAGGTTGCTCTCGAAGGAGAAGAAGTTGATATCATAAGAATGAATCTGAGAGATGAAGTAGTAAATGATTAGAAAGGTAAACAGTATATACCATATGTAGCTGGAACTGGGATTTTGCGAACCATTTCCTCCCCAAGTTTGAACTTTGGATAAACCACATGGTAGTAGTCTCTACCCTGCTTGGTCTGCATTGTTTTTCTTTGGAGATTTTCATTAAAATGACAAATGGCCAAAATTTGCCTATGAATAACAATAAAATGAATGCAATGTATATGTCTAATTCATAAGTTAGCTCAATTTTCTAATGAAAAGAATCCAAAAGAAACTTTGCCAACTTGGCAGTCTTTCTCCTTTTACACAACACTGTCTATTCTAGTGACCTGTAGTGTACATACTGTAGAATGGTACCAAAACCTTTCTTGATACTTCCCCTGTTTTCTTGATATCAAGTTGTAAAAATATGAAATTGATCAAGCCCTTACATCTCTCAACTAACCAAAGGAAGCAAGAGGCAGAAATGTTTCTTATGCGGGCGCATGTGGCCACGGCCAGAAAGAGAGTTTACATGTCATATCTTGAATCAATGGATACAAATGGGAGATGTTCTCGAACGCCATGACACACAACTGTACACTTCCCGGAAAAGAAATAATGCCAACTATCAGCTGCAGTGTAAACAAATAAATTGGAAGCAGAAAAACAAACAAATAAATGTTGGAAGCAGTTTTGGATTTATTAAAACATTGGAATAAATGTTATTTGCACTTTTTCTCTTCTACTCTTTCTTGCATATAGGCCGTTTCAAAAACGCACGAAATTAGGCCCTTCATCACAAAGAGGAGGGAAAGAGAAACTTTCGAAAAGAAATTGGTCACTTCTATGGTATAATGATTTAAAACTACACTCATTTCCCAGAGAAGCTTGGGCCAAGGGCTGGTAGGTGGTTGCTCGACTTTTGAGACACTTGCTACCAAAAGTTTCTTAGGAACTTCTGATACGGTATGTTTATTACCCAGAGTGTATTTTCTATTTTCCTGTTATGAGTACTGATCCATCCTGCCGACAAGTGCTTGTCCAAGGGCCAATAGCAATAACGTTCATGCCAAATTCTCTTTGTCATGCACAAGCCATTTATAAGAAAATGTTGGCTCAATGTTTCGAAGATGAGGAGCCCTTGTTGCCCACATTGAAAAGATAAGGAGCTTTTTGTAACTTGGAAGTTTTCTTTTCCCAGGTCATTCTAGAATGTTTTGATGTTATTACTTGCATTGAGAATTTGCTTAAGTGGAATCCTTTCCAACAAAAACAGTTCCCATAAATACTCTTATCCCAGCCAAAACTCTTTGAGACTTTTTGCTTAAAAGGAGAAAATTTTCAAGGGAAACCCCCCTGCCCATATTGCAGTGAAGCTGATGAAAAATACCATAGATGAGTTCACAAATCTGGTTTTAATCAATCAACACTGAAATAGGGTGAGGGGTTTTATCATTGGAAGGTAGTGGTTTACAGCAGGCAGGGAAAGCATGGAATGCTTAGGTCTCAACAAGTTTTGGCCAGAATTGTAGCATTTCTAGAACACTCTTCTTTCCTAAACCACGTGAATTGGCATTAGGAATATGCAGATGATGGGATTTCTATTGCAGAAGACAGGAGAAATACAAATATCCCATCTAGAATAAATGCAATGACCTAGCATAGAATCAAATTTTGAAGCACAAGAAGAACAGGATTCAGAAAACCAATGTGTTGTTGCATATGCAAAAAAAGTGTCTCTCAATAAGAGCTTAACAACAAATTCTTGAATTCATAAGATATTTACATTCATGCTGCTAAGAAATGTAGCTCCATGGTTGATAAAAAGTTTGTCAATCTAGTCCAGATTAGGGGGCACCAGACACCTTTCTAAGCTATAACAGCCTACATTCAATGCTGAGCAATGGTTGATTGATCTCATCATCTAGAAGAGAAGATTCCGGGAAACGCAGCTTTGTTATAAATCGAAGGATGAGGATGACAATAAGAAAAGACATTTTGTTGCTTTCGGTTACTTTGACAATCCAGTTACATTAAAGAGATATTTGACAGTCCATGATTAGAGAAAGTTCGACAGTCCAGTTGAGCAAAAAATGAGACATAATTTGTTCGCTTACTAAGCTAAAATGTAGCTCCGTATTACTGTGAAAAACTAAGCGAACTTCTGCATTCGTATTGCATTCTTATTGTGAAAAACTAAGCGAAGTGTTTCGCTTCCTTTTGCAACTCCATTCTTATTGTATAGAAGTAAGCCAAGTGTTTCGCTTACTTTTTCACAATAAGTAAGCATTCTTTTTGTGAAAAACTAAGCGAAGTGTTTCGCTTCCTTTTGCAACTCCATTCTTATTGTATAGAAGTAAGCGAAGTGTTTCGCTTACTTCTTCACAATAAGTAAGCATTCTTTTTGTGAAAAACTAAGCGAAGTGTTTCGCTTCCTTTTGCAACTCCATTCTCATTGTATAGAAGTAAGCGAAGTGTTTCGCTTACTTCTTCACAACAAGTAAGCATTCTTTTTGTGAAAAACTAAGCGAAGTGTTTCGCTTCCTTTTGCAACTCCATTCTCATTGTATAGAAGTAAGCGAAGTGTTTCGCTTACTTCTTCACAACAAGTAAGCATTCTTTTTGTGAAAAACTAAGCGAAGTGTTTCGCTTCCTTTTGCAACTCCATTCTTATTGTATAGAAGTAAGCCAAGTGTTTCGCTTACTTTTTCACAATAAGTACGCATTCTTTTTGTGAAAAACTAAGCGAAGTGTTTCGCTTCCTTTTGCAACTCCATTCTTATTGTATAGAAGTAAGCGAAGTGTTTCGCTTACTTCTTCACAATACGTAACTATTCTTTTTGTGAAAAAGTAAGTGAAGTGTTTCGCTTCCTTTTGCAACTCCATTCTTATTGTATAGAAGTAAGCCAAGTGTCTCGCTTACTTCTTCACAATACGTAACTATTCTTTTTGTGAACAACAAAGCCGAAAATTTTGCAACTTCCATATCATAGACTTGTTCCAAGTTTATCTCGTCAACTGGCAGATTGACTTATTACAGATGACGAAATGGGCTTGGGGCAAATCTACTACTTACCCTGAATCATATTTTCTTAAATCGTGTATAGCGATTCCCCCTCTCTCTCCCTCCCCCCTGGATGAAGAAGCAGACTATTGCGAAAAAGAGATGTTGACAGGAAGGATTTATGGATTCATGTAAACTAACAGAACAAAATGAAACAGAATAGTGGTATCATCATAAAAAAGAATATGGAAGGATAAAGCACAAACAGCATTGGTATATTCAACCATTAAAACTTTTCAGGTCACTATTCAGTCAGTTGATAAGGTCCACGTGACAAATACTTACGTTGAAAGAATCGTTGAAACAAATTGCGAGAAATAAGCCCCCATGTGGTATTAGCCACGATTACTTGAGTGAATAGAACTTTGATCATAATGTTGAATAACATGGTACCAAATAGACGTGAGTGGAGCAAAATTGCTTCTCAATTTGATGCAATTGTCTTTGGTATATAAATGCCTTTCCTGTTTGTTCATGATAGAAACTGATCTTTTTCAACACCGAAAATGTTTGAGATTTGTGGTGACTCAAAATTCATGATGAAAAACTGCCAATTGAATTTATTCGCGGATATGTTCACCGGATATCTCATTTGAGAGAGACTGAAATAGAAGTGTAGACATGTATGTAATAACTAAATAATCAAATAAACAAATGATACAATGATAATGAAAATTATAATAATGATAACAACGATGATTATGATAATAAAAATCCCTATCGAATGATGTTCAGTTTTGATGGAAAGCGTCACCAGTCATAAAACTTCATAATTGATATTTCTTCATTGGAATAACTTTTAGTATGAAATCAGGTCATTTTACCCATGCTTGTCAAAAAGTATTTTTTCAGTGTAATAGCTGTTGGTCAAGTACTTGCGGTCAACAAAAGTATTTGAAAGTAGACAAAGTGACTATAAGAATACGTCGTCAACCAAACAACTCCACAGTTGAACTGGTGGAAATGGTGCATAACATTAAAGACATAGCAGATTGTCAGGACTTTGGTATATGTCTTGTCCATTACAGGGATGGCGCGACCGGGGGTGCTTGGGGGGGCAGGAGCCCCCCCAAAAATTCACTGAGCCCCCCCGTCGGCACTTGAATTTTTGAAAATTTCTGTGCACTGTCGGCACTCGCGTAACTTGCTTGTTATGCTTTTAGAGAGTGTAGTCGCATTTTAAGCCAATCTGAAAGGTATGGCCTGTAAAAATTTTGCTCGCTTCGCTCGCCGTCGGCACTCTGACAGTTTTTGCCCCCCCAGCATTTATTCCCTGGCGCCATCTCTGGACTCCATTAAAGTTAATATGTCAACAGTGATACAGCAGAACGGCAAAAGGGCAAATCGCAGATGTGGGACCTCTAGAACAACTCAACAAGAAAGTACTTAGAAATTTTGGAATACTACTAAGCAATTCTTCGCTGTAGGAAAGTTGCTGATAATTGCATAGTTTTCCACACCAACATCTGAAATATTGAAAATAACTCGTTAGTTTGGCAAGTATGAGGAAAATTCTCGTCAAAGAGGACGCTATAGTTAAGTTTTCACCATGAAGGGCCCCAAATCCAGCATTAACAAAACATTAAAAAAGAACCCCTACGGAGTACAATAGTGTTCGTATAAAATCTGCAATGATGTGATATGCACTAATCTGTACATATGCATGGATCATGATTAGCAAAGGATATGACTTATCTCGCTTCTCGAAATTTCCATGCTTCACTGTAGGATACCATTTTTCAGCAAAACTTTAAAATACTCATCTAAAATGTAATTGCCAATTTCTATCAATGAATTGTTGAAGCAAAATTTAGGTAATTTACTATAATTCCATGAGAGAATTTTTGATGTCTTTGTTACTGTTAATTTTGGAGTTATGTGTCGTAATCAAATCGACTCAAATTGATAAAATGAGGCCCTCTTGAAAATTCTACTGGTTTTCTTCAATCAATCTATAATTCATTTGCTCTCAACCTTAAAGCCTTGTTTTCACGTGATTGTTCCTGTCGCTTCCATCGATGGCAAATTTTCCAGCGACACAAAGGACACAATTGACGGAAGCGACTGAGTGGTTTCCATATAATCGCTGCTGTCTCGCAGTTTCCATCACAGATCCAAACAAGTCCAAACTTCGCTTAGTTTTTCACAAAAAGAATAGTTACTTATTGTGAAGAAGTAAGCGAAACACTTGGCTTACTTCTATACAATAAGAATGGAGTTGCAAAAGGAAGCGAAACACTTCGCTTATTTTTTCACAAAAAGAATGCTTACTTATTGTGAAGAAGTAAGCGAAACACTTGGCTTACTTCTATACAATAAGAATGGAGTTGCAAAAGGAAGCGAAACACTTCGCTTAGTTTTTCACAAAAAGAATGCTTACTTATTGTGAAGAAGTAAGCGAAACACTTGGCTTACTTCTATACAATAAGAATGGAGTTGCAAAAGGAAGCGAAACACTTCGCTTAGTTTTTCACAAAAAGAATGCTTACTTATTGTGAAGAAGTAAGCGAAACACTTGGCTTACTTCTATACAATAAGAATGGAGTTGCAAAAGGAAGCGAAACACTTCGCTTATTTTTTCACAAAAAGAATGCTTACTTATTGTGAAAAAGTAAGCGAAACACTTGGCTTACTTCTATACAATAAGAATGGAGTTGCAAAAGGAAGCGAAACACTTCGCTTAGTTTTTCACAAAAAGAATGCTTACTTATTGTGAAGAAGTAAGCGAAACACTTGGCTTACTTCTATACAATAAGAATGGAGTTGCAAAAGGAAGCGAAACACTTCGCTTAGTTTTTCACAAAAAGAATGCTTACTTATTGTGAAGAAGTAAGCGAAACACTTGGCTTACTTCTATACAATAAGAATGGAGTTGCAAAAGGAAGCGAAACACTTCGCTTAGTTTTTCACAAAAAGAATGCGTACTTATTGTGAAGAAGTAAGCGAAACACTTGGCTTACTTCTATACAATAAGAATGGAGTTGCAAAAGGAAGCGAAACACTTCGCTTATTTTTTCACAAAAAGAATGCTTACTTATTGTGAAGAAGTAAGCGAAACACTTGGCTTACTTCTATACAATAAGAATGGAGTTGCAAAAGGAAGCGAAACACTTCGCTTAGTTTTTCACAAAAAGAATGCTTACTTATTGTGAAGAAGTAAGCGAAACACTTGGCTTACTTCTATACAATAAGAATGGAGTTGCAAAAGGAAGCGAAACACTTCGCTTAGTTTTTCACAAAAAGAATGCTTACTTATTGTGAAGAAGTAAGTGAAACACTTGGCTTACTTCTATACAATAAGAATGGAGTTGCAAAAGGAAGCGAAACACTTCGCTTATTTTTTCACAAAAAGAATGCTTACTTATTGTGAAGAAGTAAGCGAAACACTTGGCTTACTTCTATACAATAAGAATGGAGTTGCAAAAGGAAGCGAAACACTTCGCTTAGTTTTTCACAAAAAGAATGCTTACTTATTGTGAAAAAGTAAGCGAAACACTTGGCTTACTTCTATACAATAAGAATGGAGTTGCAAAAGGAAGCGAAACACTTCGCTTAGTTTTTCACAAAAAGAATGCTTACTTGTTGTGAAGAAGTAAGCGAAACACTTGGCTTACTTCTATACAATAAGAATGGACTTGCGAAAGGAAGCGAAACACTTCGCTTACTTTTTCACAAAAAGAATGCTTACTTATTGTGAAGAAGTAAGCGAAACACTTGGCTTACTTCTATACAATAAGAATGGACTTGCGAAAGGAAGCGAAACACTTCGCTTACTTTTTCACAAAAAGAATGCTTACTTATTGTGAAGAAGTAAGTGAAACACTTGGCTTACTTCTATACAATAAGAATGAACTTGCGAAAGGAAGCGAAACACTTCGCTTACTTTTTCACAAAAAGAATGCAATACGAATGCAGAAGTTCGCTTAGTTTTTCACAGTAATACGGAGCTATATTTTAGCTTATTACGCTAACATGTGTATACCCGCAAAAAATTAATTAACTAGTTATTATGACATAATTCATAACGTTTCGACTCTGGCTAGAGTCATCTTCAGCAAAGAAATATGTGCACGAGGGCCTTTTAAACTAAAACGAAACACGGCATGCAAAAGGGAGAAATACCTAATAAGGTAAAGTAATAAGGTAGAAGAGGTAGAAGAGAAGAAATAAGGTAGAAGAGAAGGAAAGAGGAAGAAAGATACAATGAAGTTATGTCTTTAAAAGGAGTTATGCCCTGCCAAATTTTTTCAGTTAAACAGCCTATGAGATTACAGTTCTCACAAAAATTTAGGGTCCATGTTTCTTGCACAGATGCTCATGTATTATTCTGGACCAGTGCAGCAGTCATCTAGACCCTAACACTATTTGTCCAGGTGCATTAGCAAGGGATCTTAGAATTATTCATATGAATGTTTTCCAGACTGAAAGTTTACGTTCCATGGAGTACAGGTTCCCTGTGCAATCTTTATGGATACAATAGTCTACTGTCCATAAACAAAGGAATCCACACAAATTCCCCATGCAGAAATAAACAGAAAGCTTTTTTTAAAACATGTACACTTGTTTCTTATATGTATAATGTTACATTGAAGGCACTCACAGACATGAACAAGCAAATCTCAGCCAGTTACTGTACACATAACTCTTTCTATCTGAGAAGCAGCTTATAAGAAATGGTTAGGTGAACTTAGAAAGCTAACTAAGACTTTGTAGTTTGCAGTTTTAATTTTCCCAGGCTAACAAAACTGTTTTGACAATGTACAGTAATAGCAACTGTTTTGGAATTATTTTGAGTGCAAACTATATTTGCTTATTTGCTTTGAGATCTTCTGAGTAGACTGGGAGCCCTCCTTACCAAACTGAATAAACTCTACACTTTGAGCATAGAATCACTTAAAGAAACACTTTAAAAACTTTTGGCAGCAAAATGGAACAAACCTTTAAGAAACTGCCACTAGCCCCAGACATTGCTTTCTTATAAAAATATGTGAAGTAGTAAGTAATGCTCCTAATGTAGGGGAAGAATCACACACTTTAATAGGGTTTTGGTAGGGTTTCACTGAGGATGGTTAGAATCAGTATAGGCACAGTGTGCAGTACTAGCACCACCATTTCTCATGTATGCAGCAACTATGGATTTACATTTGATCAGAATATGAAGGAAACACTGGATTGTACCCTGCCTTTCCTTGTAAACTACAGTTACAGTTCGAAGCAGACACTACCACTAGCCTAGCTGGCATTTGAGGTATGGCCTAAGCAATGGCTAGGCCCTAAGCAGTGGTGAGAACAAAGTTTTCACATCTGAAGAACTTAATTATCCCGCTTGAACGCAATTTTTCCCAAGCATAACGACAACATATTCTTTATCATCAATCTGTTAGAAACAGATGATTAAAGTTTCGTTATGAGGCATGGTCCTGATTTTCCGTAAAATTTTGTTGGACTGACAGTATTTTGGGCTTAGTGTTTTTGTCAAAATTTCACCGAAGATCGGAAAATAACCATCTACCAAGGTAAAATGGCACAGATAGTCTCATCATCAAAGAATTATATAATCAGTATGATGAAGTTTCAAGTAAAACAAATGGAAAGCTGTTTCAGAACCATTTGACCCCCTGGTCGTCGGTTACTCTTGACCTGCAAATGCTAGCACATTTTCGACGAGCCAAGAGTGGGGTGCACTTTCGAAGGAACAGCAATCAAACGCAATTTTTGCAAAACAACTCACCAACACCGCCATGTTGGCCACATGTTGGGCTGCAACTCCATAGCCGTAAATTTTGTTTTCCAGGTGGAACAATGCCCTTAAATGGTGAAGCCTCATACTACGCAATTCAAAATTTATCATTTCTAGTACAACAATAAGTAGCAATTACAAATGAAAGCATCTGCAACAGTGTCCGTGGCGGATGAAAATTTGCAGTCATAGGAGCGATGGAGAGGAGGGGGGACATTGTGCCCAGGGGGCACCCGGCACATGCACATACGGGGAGGTAAGTCCAATATTTTTGGGTCAGAGTGATATTTTTGGGTCCAAAGAAAACTGAAACTGTGTTCATGATATTTTTTGATACCAAACATCATTATATTGATATTTCTGGGTTCGATGGAGGCATTCCTGACTTCTATTTGCATTGTTTGGGGATATTTTATGTTCATGTACAGGTTTATATATATAAAATGAGCTGATATTTTTGGGTTGCATGGAAGCTGAAGTGACATTTTTGATAGAAATCAAGTAGTTTTATCAATATTTCAAGTCATTACATGATTTTTCATATAAAAATTGCTAATTCATTAGAAATATGACACCATAAAGGTGTATGATGTCATAGAAATTATAAATTGCTGACGTTAGCAAATATAGATAAATTATATATCAAATGAAAGTACTCATCGAGACAAATCAAATGGTACATATATTGATGAGATTCGGCACAAAATAAAGAAACTAGAGCAGTTTTCACGATTTTCTTTTTGACCACTCTCCAAATATGGGCATCTGGTGACCACGTGACCACATGGTCTGGCAATAGGCTGTGAAATCTTTATTTCTGATTGCCAGTTAAATTTTAGGAAAAGTCAGAGAGTTTCAGTGCCATAGCTGTCATCGTTTAGGAGCTATTAAAAAAAGTTTGGGAGGGGTGGGCGAAAAATGCCACCCGGTTAAAATAGGGTTAACAGGCGGTTTTAAATCACTTGCTATAAAATAATCTAAAAAATTTTTATGGTAGCATTACATGATCAATTCGTCAATTATCAACTGTCGTCTTCATTTCTTTGGTTTTGCATATGTGAGCGAATTGCGCAAGGCAATGCTTCTCACGTTTTCGATTTCTTTGCTTCTGCTTTTACTTCATGTAGGATATATCGTGAACTTCGCAAGTGAAATGCGTTTAGAATATGCATTCCCGTAGTCTATCGTTTCACAAAGCCCGTCGTGTGGTAGGTGGTGCTCTGCAAACTCTCCACAACAATTGCAGCTACTTGGAGTTGTGGGTTGGCAATGCTTGCAAAGTTTGGCGCGGAAGAGGAGAGGACCAGAAAGGGACGAGGAAGATGAGGAAAACGCCCCCCCCCCCACCCTCCCGGGTAGAAAATCACTTTTTTTCACCCGGTTAAAGTAGGGTTAATTGCCCCTCTCTTTTTTTGAATAAGCCCCAGTATGAAATTTCTCCATATTCTGGCTAAAGAGCAATAAGCTTCAAAGTCTAGTTTTCAACGTTTTATTTGGTTTTGGAAAACTATGCAACGATCGGACAAAAATCCGTCTTCAGTCGAGCAAATGTTAGGCAGCCCCGCCCTCCAACAAAAAGCTCATCTCCCCGTTTGCTGATGAGAACACAAGGAAAGTCAGAAGTAGCTCATGCCTTACTAGGATACACAGAATAATTCCGATCATTATGAAAAGTATATTGGAATATTCATAAAATGAAAAAACTTACCATTCATGAATTGAAAGTTCAGGTTTCTTCGAAAGTCTCTTCCAAGATCTTTCCCCTTCCGCTTCATGGTTGTAATGGGAAGATAGCTAGCTTTACAGTGGAAATGGTCAGGCGAAACCAGTAGCATCAAAACATGATGGTTTCATTCTTCAAGTTAGAGCCATAGTTCTTATTTTTATTGCAATATACCTTGCAAGGCATTATCTTTACAATGCCACTTTGAATAAGAGATATTGGACGATAGAGAGCCGCGCAAATTGTTGTCATGCATCCCCCTGTTTAGTTTTATGTGCATCAAGGCATAAATGCAATATCGATGCCAATTCCAATGCCAATGCCAATTCAAATGCCGATGCCAGTATTCCAATGCCGGTATTTACAAATGGCCCCTTTGAGCGAGCTTCGCCTTGGAAGCATCAGATCTTGCACTTCCATCTTTGGCTGTCCCTTTCCAATAGGATAGCCAATCCTTTAATCCATCTTTCTTTATACCTCAAAATTTGCCGCTCAATGTTATTACTTTCTCTTCAGCAGAGAAGAACGCTAACTTGGGTAGGACTTTGTTTTCTTCACCCATTCTTCATCATGCTTCTTTCAGAAACTTTGAACTTCACAGCATGCTTGACCCGATAGCCTTGTTTCTGTGTAGAGTCATTAATTACCGCTGACCCGCGGGCGGCGAACTGACATAAGAGCCATTGTCCAGAATCTGGTAATGTCCTAAACTTTTAAGCTCATTGCAAATAGAAAAGCACAAAGAAGCATAGCATATATAGTTAATAGGTCAAATGTTTTGCAATCAGCGCTTAAATTCCTTTAATTTGTTGTCTTTGGTTCCTAGAACAGTGTCTTCTACCATAAACAGCTCACATGCTGTATGGCAATGCGTTTAATGACCAAATTTCTATAAAATCACTATGGTTTCAATAATAGAACGCGATGCACCTTAGTCAAGTGTCGCCATATTTTCCGCAATCACCTATTGTTACAGCAAAGAGGAAAAATACACATATTTTTATACGAAACTAAGAATTTGGGCCAGTACTGAAAGTTTCTTAAAATTATCAGATTTTGAGTACTCAGAGTTTCTTACTAGTTTATTAAAGGTTTCATTGCAGCCTTGATGTTCACAACCTGTGCCCTCGTGAACATTTCAAAACAATGTTTATTGAAGCCTTTCCCACGACTAGACTTATATTAATGATTTATTTCATTTCATCAAAAAAGCATCCCTCGTCAACTACGCAGATGATAATACCCTTACATATTTCTCAAATAGTCTCCCACAGCTAATTGATGTGCTAGAAAAGGAGGCATGCATTGCTCTCACATGGCTTGATCGAAATGAAATGATCGCCAACCCAGAAAAATTCCACGCACTTCTCGTAAGGAAAGATCGAACGGACACCACTGGGCATAGTATTTCTATTCAAGGGAAAACTATTAAATCTGAAGCTTCGGATAAGTTGCTTGGTGTAAATCTCGACCATCAACTAAACTTTGACCTCCACATATCTGATCTTTGCAAGAAAGCAGCAACCCAACTAAATGTACTAAAACGACTAAAGCCTTTTCTTGGTTTCACAGAGAAAAAGGTACTCGTTGAAAGCTTTGTTTTTTCTAACTTTAATTATTGCCCCTTAGCATGGTTCTTCTCGTCAGCTAGATCTATGGATAAGATCGAAAAAATACAGGAGAGAGCATTAAGTTTTCTTTACGATGACCATGTTTCTTCTTATGAAGAATTACTTGGCAAATCACAAAAATGCACAATGCATGTAAATAGGTTTAGATACCTTTGTATTGAGATTTTCAAAACTGTAAACCAGCTAAATCCTGAATTCATGCAAAATATTTTCGAAACAAGAGCCTCAAAGCGACCTACACGTCGTCCAAATGATTTACGGCACTACAGGCCAAACCAGACAACGTTCGGTTCAAATAGTCTAAGGTCCCTTGGGCCGCAGATTTGGAATCGTTTGCCAGATGACATCAAGTCAGCCGAAAATCTGGTCCAATTCAAAAAGCTAATCAAGAGCTGGGATGGGGCCACCTGCAGGTGCAACATATGCCTTCGAAATTAATCTGTGCAATGTATGCCTTCAAAATTAATCCTGTCGATCTTGTATATTTTAAATAATCGAATTAGACTAGCTATTTTTTAGCTAATAGATATTTCGATTTTAACCCTATTTTGGTTGGGGGGGGGCAAATTTGCCCCCCCCCTAGTAGATTTTTTTAAATAACTCTGCGAGGAAGAATTTTATAGCCATGAAACTTCTTGACTTTTTGCAACTACTTATTTTGCAACTTCTCAAAAAGTTTCATTGAAATATTTTGTAAAATGAGGGAGCGGGAGACAATTTTCTGGGACTGACCCAGGAAAAATCGCAAATTCTCAAATCTCAATTATCGCGAAAAAAGGAGCAGAAGTGGAACATTTTGCAAATTTCTTTTTTAATGTTGTGTTATTTGATGCATTCTATCATAAATACCATGTTTGGATGGAAAATATGCTCCAAATTTAATTTTATCTCGATTTTCCTGATTTTGGCCAATTTTGCCGCTTTTCTTGACCACACAAAGGAAAATGCTGACGTAAGCAAAAATGGTGGCTATTTTTAAGTTGATTTTCATATTTACAGAAAGTACATGCCTGAGGCTTTTAGCACACCAAATTTGGTCGCTCTACCTATTACCAGTAAAGAGTTAGGTAGGGGGGGGCTTTTTTGCCCCCCCAACCAAAATAGTACTATCAAATAGCCCAACCACTATAGGGTTAAATAAGATGACACACACACACACACACACACAGACGCCCCTCAAGTACCTTTTAAGTAATCTGTAGAATAAAAATATGTCAAGGATTTCCTTTATCGAAGCAAGTAGTTTCTTAAGTTATATTTTCCCAGTACACGAGTTTCTTAATTTTTGGTGATCTGAGAGTTGAGTTTCTTATGAGCAGTTTCTTATAAAAAGATACTTGTAGCCAATGAAACCTAAACTGAGTATAAGGTGTGTTAGTATTCATTTCCCATATTATCTTCAAACTGCTCTAATTTAATTCACTTTGTGGCAAAGATATAGCTAAACACTATCCCTTAAGGTTCGTTTAGTTGGTTTCTAATAGAGAATGCAACGGTACAAAGCGAACGAAAGGACTCCCCTTAGATTTCCTACTATTGCTTCTTAAGAGAATGTGACAATGCGTAGAACAAAAGGACTCCCCTGACACTTACACCTCGTTGCTAGGATAATCAGGTCATTTCAAGTTGTTTCAACCTCAATCCCGATTTTGACAGCTTGTTTCAGTTCGTTTCAGCTTGTTTCAGGTCGTTTCAGGTGGTTTCAGCTCGTTTTAACTTATATAAATTATGGTTACCATTTCAGGGGAAGGCAGAAACTGAACCTCATTTACGATTTTTTCACACAATTCAGTTGTTAATAGTGAGCCATGGGTGGAATCAAGTGAAGGAAAGTATGATTGACAGTTGAAAATAATTTCACCATAATAATCAGTGTAAAAAGCTTCATTGCTACTGCTGTTGATCAGTTTGCTGGATATATTTTTAACATTTGCAAAAAAGGCATTGGTTACAAAACCATCAAGCTTGAATACATCATCCCTGTGGTAATCTGCAAAAGCTTCAAGCGAAAAGCGACAAGTTCGTAGCGCATTATCTTTTCGGAAGAAACTACGAATGTCTTTAGCCGCACAGCGCTTTTTCTTGGCTGCCCTTCTTCTTCAACGTGTTCCTTGTTTTTTACTTTCCTTCTCGTTCGCACTTTGGTGTTGTGCTTCCCTTCTTCCTTTCTATTCTTCTTTTCCTGCCTTTTGCGCTCTGTTTTCATCTTTACCTGCTCCACAAAATTTTCTCTGTCGGCCTAAAAACATAACAAAGGGTGATAAAACTGACTTTGCCATGTTATCGATGGGGTAGGTTATGGTATGAGACTCTTAAGTAAGATTGCAAAACAGATATATCAAAATCCCCCTTTAATGCCTTTGCGGTAACATTACACCGGGTGAGTCAAAAAAAAGTTCCCACTTTTGAAAATTCATAGCACCAAGACTACGCCATCCACGGATTTGAATTATTCAAATCTTAGTTAAAAGCGAAAAGACCAAATTATTCGCCCAAAAAAAAACAAACCAAGTTTTAGGCCCTTTTTAAGTACTGGTAATTAAAATTTCAATTAAACTAATTAATTAAACTTTTAAACTTAAAATAAAAATTTCATGGCTGCAAAATGACTGAAAAGGGCCTAAATTATTGATCAAATAGTAAGGAATCTATTCACACCGAATAATAACCAATGGGTGTTTCACCTCCCTCAAGGGTTATAAGACATCAATTTTTAAAGGGAGCACAAAGACCACCAGCCTTTGCCATCGTTTGCTTTTGTTTTTGTGAATTTCGTACAGTCAGTTATTCTGGAAGCTGTGGATAGCGAGTCACTGACTTTGCGCAAAGTATTCTGGTCTTCAAATTGCAAAGACCAGACAAATAGTAAAGATTTTCAATCCCATCGCAATAAATGTGCAATGAGGATATCGCTCACCTATGAGTATCTATGTATGTTTTAGGCCCTTTGTCATAAAAATACTTTGATCTTTCCGCTTTTAACAAAGCATTAAAATCATCTAAATCCATCTGCTGCTCTTGACGCTATGAATTTTTAAAAGTGGGAACTTTTCTTCTGGCTCACCCGGTATATCCATGATGAAGGAATAATATATGCTCAAAAGGTATTAAACTTGGTCTTTATCTATTTAACAGATGTTGGGAAAGGTAGTTATTTTCCTGTCGTTGCTTCTGCTCTCCAGTCAACCGGCGTTGTAATAACACAAAAATTAGCGCAAGTAGATTTAATGACTAACAACCAAATGATACCTTTTCGGAATCTTCACCGCCACCACCACCACGAACTTCAGAGTTGACTTTACCCTGCAAATTGAAAGTTCTACATATCATGTTGATAGATTAAAAGAATGGTAGGTTCAAGAAAAGGTAAACCATAAGAAGTAGTTATTTGGAAGTCATAGAATATGCGATAGAACGATAGATTCTTTCCTTTTGAGAAACCTTGAGGGGGCATGTGCCTACAGCTGTGCTTATTTCATTTTTCAGCCCAATCTTATCGTGGACTCGCTATAGCAATACTTGTCTACCGTTAACCGTAAATAATCCCCCATCCACACATAAGCTCACTTACCTCTACACCACGAACCACCACCTGCGCCTAACTTGGAATTTTCTTATTCCCGATCTTCGTTGCCACCCTCTTTTCCGTCTTTACCATTTCCGTACTCAGCTTTTCCGCTTTGTTTTCGTTTGACACTTATTCCAAATAAAAAAAGCATTATTAAGATATAGGAGACACGTTAGTGCATCATTTTAAGAGCAACTGAGGTGTACTATACGGAGTGTTAGTGTTTGTTGTCAAAAAAGAAAGAAGTGTGCCAGCCATTACAACTGGGAGTGCTAACAATAATACTCCTGGATGTTGGATGAAGATCTCTACAAAATAACTCCACAGGTGAGATTTTCAGTAACAGCGAAAATTTTTCAAAAAACGAAGAAAAGACGCCATAGCCGTAAATTTTGTTTTCCAGGTGGTACAATGCCCTTAAATGGTGAAGCCTCATACTACGCAATTCAAAATTTATCATTTCTAGTACAACAATAAGTAGCAATTACAAATGAAAGCATCTGCAACAGTGTCCGTGGCGGATGAAAATTTGCAGTCACAGGAGCGATGGAGAGGAGGGGGGACATTGTGCCCAGGGGGCACCCGGCACATGCACATACGGGGAGGTAAGTCCAATGTTTTTGGGTCAGAGTGATATTTTTGGGTCCAAAGAAAACTGAAACTGTGTTCATGATATTTTTCGATACCAAACATCATCATATTGATATTTCTGGGTTCGATGGAGGCATTCCTGACTTCTATTTGCATTGTTTGGGGATATTTTATGTTCATGTACAGGTTTATATATATAAAATGAGCTGATATTTTTTGGTTGCATGGAAGCTGAAGTGACATTTTTGGGTCGCCTGAAAATTTCTTGGACTGACCCCCCCTTATGCGTATGTGCTGAGTGCCCCCCCCCCGGGACGTTGTGCTGCAATCAAATCGAAATGACTTCAACTACTCCACCTGACCATGCATTCCTTTGATCCACTTCCATTTCAAGAGGACATTGCCATATACTGCGCCTTGCTCCTTATGGACATCTGAATTTGGTGCTGTTCTTTTGGCAGATTGGATGCTGCAAATGAGTAATAATGTGGTAGTGACATAATTGCGGGGTGAGTGGCCGAGTGGCTTATACAGTCTTCGTCAGGTGACTGAAGTTAAGCTTGGTGGAGTGAGGTCAGATTTCGGATGGGTGACCTCTGAGGACTGACCTCGCAACTCACCTCGTCGTCCTTCGGAAGGGACGTTAAACTAGGGGTCCCATGCCTGGATGCGGCATGTACAGTGGGCCTAAATTAGCTTTCAGTAGCTAGAAATCCTGACAAGCTCACTCAAAACAAATTGAAAACAAACAAACAAACAATTGGTTTCCTGACTTCTTTGATTGCGGAAATGGGATATCCCTTGGTTTCTTCCTTGCTAGCTGCAGTGGTTAATTTGCAATGCTGCTGGGATGATTCTAAAAGCTTAAGGTAGGAACAGAGGGAAAATAATCTTTTTCATAACAAATCAGGCCTAACTTTGCCAAACAGTCGAGAATAGATGTTTTCGAAGTTTTCAAAAGAGCAAGCACATTTTCATCTTGCTTCTTTGATCACTTGTTGCTAACATGAGCAATATGGAGTAAAATGATAATCCACTCTGAAGGAAAGCGATAAGAACAACGTGGAGGCAACTTGATTTTAGATACAAACCCTTGAGGTAGGAAACTGGCTGCGCGAAGTGTTTGGGAGATTTGCAAAATCCTTTTCAGCTCTAATGATGTTGCAATGGGTGCTCATATCATTTGTCCCAACCAAGAGAACAACCACTCGAGGGTCAGGAACTTTGCTGTCTTTTACCTCAGCTGCAACATGGCAAAATCTCCCACCTCGAGTACAATTCACATACCAGTTGCCAGGACACCATACTTGCTTTTGCAGAATTAGTCGCAACTGGGAATTGGAAAAAACGGCAACCTGCGAGGAAGAAGCAAGTGCAGTATGGATAATTAACCTGTTCATCTTTGACATTTGAATTGGATGAAAACGAAAAATGAACTATGATTTGAATGAATAGCACATGATATGTGAAAGCAGTTGAGATTGCCAGTTCGAAATGTTCATTCCCTGTCCTCTTTGCATTGTTGATGTCATTTCTGTCAACACATCACAAAATAGGACAGCAGAGAGAAGCCATGATTCAAGGTTGTAAATCTCGCTAATGACAACAGCGACATTTCACAACCTTAGTTCCAGTGGCTTCTTTTGTTGTCAACATAAGGCGAGCATTGCAGTTCATGCAAAGCTTCACTGACAGTGGGTAGGAGCAGGTCGTACATTTAAAAACCCGCCATGAATTGTCATTATCTTAAGATTTTGTTCAATAATTGTATAATCGTTGATGAAATTGAAAAAAATATCTTTGATATATTGTCCACAGTCACCGGGGAATGTTTGAAGCTTGTCCACCCCACCCCCCCCCCCTTGATAAAGGCTCATGTAGACTTGCCAATTTTTTTCAAGACATTTTACACATGAAGGCAAATCAAAAACTAATCTATTCGAACTTACGGTTTCATCATTGAAGCCTTTTCGTGGGTACAAAGATTTCTTCTGCTTCTCGCTGATTCCATAGGGCCATATCTCTGCTACACAACGCCTACCTGTCCCTTTCTGGTCCTCTCCTCTTCCGCGCCAAACTTTGCAAGCATTGCCAACCAACAACTCCACGTAGCTGCAATTGTTGTGGAGAGTTTGCAGAGCACCACCTACCACACGACGGGCTTTGTGAAATGATAGACTACTGGAATGCATATTCTAAACGCGTTTCACTTGTGAAGTTCACAATATATCCTACATAAAGTAAAAGCAGAAGCAAAGAAATCGAAAACGTGAGAAGCATTGCCTTGCGCAATTCGCTCACATATGCAAAACCAAAGAAATGAAGATGACAGTTGATAATTGACGAATTGATCATGTAATGCTACCATAAAAATCTTTTAGATTATTTTATAGCAAGTGATTTAAAACCGCCTGTTAACCCTATTTTAACCAGGGGGCGTTTTTCACCCACCCCTCCCGAACTTTTTTTAATAGCTCCTAAGCGATGACAGCTATGGCACTTAAACTCTCTGACTTTTCCTAAAATTTAACTGGCAATCAGAAATAAAGATTTCACAGCCTATTGGTAGACCACGTGACCACCAGATGCCCATATTTGGAGAGTGGTCACAAAGAAAATCGTGAAAACTGCTCTAGTTTCTTTATTTTGTGCCGAATCTCATCAATATATGTACCATTTGATTTGTCTCGATGAGTACTTTCATTTGATATGTGGTTTATCTATATTTGCTAACGTCAGCAATTTATAATTTCTATGACATCATACACCTTTATGGCGTCATATTTCTAATGAATTAGCAATTTTTATATGAAAAATCATGTAATGACTTGAAATATTGATAAAACTACTTGATTTGACTCAAATCATGTGAAATTGGTGATTTTTAAGCATTATTTTTGAGGAAACAATTTTGCATTGAATCAAATTACCGTTATTTGTTTAGTTAATTAATTAGGAACCACAAATATTCATACAAAGCTGAATTAAATCTCAAACTAAGGCTATCAAGTAAGTATTTGGATAGTTTTTAGCCTATTTTAGCCAGTTATTTAATGTAAATCTACTTATTTTCCTGATAGCTCAATTTCATCAAAATTTGTCATATTTTTGGTTGCCTGGCAACCAATCACGTGATTAAAAATTAATTGATGCTATTTTTGGGTTCTCCTTTGTTTAATTATAACACAGTGCAAGTTTCGTTGTCATAGCTATTATAGTTCTGAAGATAACTTGCGGGGGCGGAAAACGCCCCCCACCCTCCCGGGTAGAAAATCACTTTTTTCACCCGGTTAAAATAGGGTTAATTGCCCCTCTCTTTTTTTGAATAGGCCCCAGTATGAAATTTCTCCATGTTCTGGCTAAAGAGCAATGAGCTCCAAGGTCTAGTTTTCAACGTTTTATTTGATTATTTCAAAGAAAATGTCTTCTAAAGTTTATCTACAGTTTCATTTGAAAGATATGAATTAAAACCGCTCGTTAATCGCCCCTCTCTTTTTTGAATAGGCCCCAGTATGAAATTTCTCCATTTTCTGGCTGAAGAGGAATAAGCTCCAAAGTCTAGTTTTCAACGTTTCGTTTGATTATTTCAAAGGAAATGTCTTCTTGAGTTGATCTACAATTTCATTTGAAAGATATTATTATTATTATTGTTGATTTATTTAAAGTAGGCGTATAAACATAGCTACAGAAATAAAAGCTAATTCAAGCCTACTATGAAGTAAAATTGTTTAAAAGAAAAAAATACATATATATATATATATGGTTCGATTCCCGGCTGTGGCGCATTTTAATTTTCTCGATTTTCCTGAGAATTTTAAAATAATGTTTCCGTTTGCACCGAAAAAGGAGAAATCCTGGTTGCTTGCTAGCTGTTGAATATTTATATATATATATATATATATGTATATATATATATATATATATATATATATATATATATATATATATATATATATATATATATATATATATATATATATATATATATATATATATATATATATATATATATATATATATATATATATACACATATATATATATATAGCTAATATAAGGAATAATTAAGTATAAATACATATTTACAGATTTTTACAATGTTTTTACAGCATTTTTTTGTTTGTTATGCACAGTGCAACGCATTTATCCTTTCAAGAACCCAACCTGCGCCACGAAAGGTCTACACAGTGTACAGTTGCATTCCTCTCCCTTCCAGGATTTTATTCTTCTTTTAAAGCTGGAGAGGGTATCTGATTGTTTCATGTCATTGGGAAGTGCCTGCCACAATCTACTCCCTAGAAACGATATCGTCTCTAAGCCATAGCACGTAGTGCCCGCTTGTGGCAGTAGTAGATTATGGCAGCTTCTTAACCCATAAGTACTGTGTTTTTCAACAAAGATCTCCTTCATGAAAGTAGGATTGAGCTCCCATTTTGTCTTATAAATTTCAGTCATCAACATCAAAATTGCGTCAGTAAGCCATTGTCATCGAACATTTGTCTGGAAATAGAAGGAAAACTCATTAGGTGTCAAAAGGAAGTTGCAGATAATGTCCATGCCTTTTATGCAAACGTTGCATTAAACCTTGTGAACAAAATGCAAAAATCAACCAAACATTTCAGCGATTACCTGCCAAATGCTTCAACAAATAGCCTGTTTCTGACACCCATCACCCAAGCTGAAGTAGAGGATCAAATCTCGGCTCTAAGTGAAAGTAAAGCCCCCATATCGTACGGAATTCCCGTAAAAATAGTTAAAATGAGAAAAACGTTGATCTCTGCTCAACTATCAAACGTTTTTAACCAATCATTTCAATTTGGAATCTTTCCTGGTGAGCTTAAATTTGCATGTGTAACCCAGATTCACAACGGTAACTCTAGACTCAATATGACAAATTATCGTATCAATCATACCAACTTTCAAAACCTGATGTACAAAGGACTTCTAAATTTTCTGGAAAAAATAAAATCTTATTTCAATATCAGTTTGGATTTCAAAAAAGCAATCTACGCCACTCGCTATACTCCATATCTATACCAATCTAACAAAACCCATGGGAAACGATTCGTTTTCATTTGTATTCCTAGATTTTGCAAAGGCCTTTGACACCGTTAATCATAAAACATTAATTTTAAAACTAGAACATTACGGAAGCAGGGGTGTGGCAAACAAGTGGTTCAAATCTTACCTCCACAATAGGCCTCAAATTGTTAAAATTGGTTAGGAAAAATCAGAAGAGCTCTTCATTCGATCTGGGGCTCCACAAGGTTTGATCTCTTTGCTGATGACACTAGTATATTCTTATCGGACAAAAGCATAGATAAAGTAGAAAAAACTCTTAATAATGAATTAAAAAACGTTTTTCAATGGTTGTTGTCCAATGAATTATCCCTAAACCTCAAAAAATCTAATTTAGTAATCTTCAGATCGGCAAGGAAAAAAGTACCTCGTAAAATCAAATTAGAAATTAATGGAGACCAAATTGAACAACTAGAATCCACAAAGTATCTTGGTGTAATCTTAGACCAAAACTTAAACTGGAAAAGGCATATCAGCCATGTTTCTACTAAACTCTCAACGTACACAGGCCTACTTGATAAACTAAGACACTTTGTGCCAAAAAACGCCTTATCGTCCCTCTACAACGCGTTTATCATGCCCCATGTCAACTACACATTAATCAATTGGAGTTCAGCGACAGAAACCAATCTAAACCCTATAAAGTGCTGTCTGAAAAAGGCAATTCGAGCAACATGCTTTGCAAAAGCTTGAGCTCACAGTCTACCACTTTTCAAGAAACAAAATCTTTTATGCTTTGACGACATAGTTGAGTTAGAAATAGGAAAGTTTATGTATTCTATAGAAAATAAAGCCCTAGACACAACGTCCTTAGAAATGTTTCAAAAAACAAATAAAAGACATACGCGATGTACACGACAAGCGTCTAGAAATGACTTCGTTCCCCCCAAAACGAAATTAAGTACCACTAAACACACCATAATATACACTGGTGCCATCACCTGGAATAGAATTCCCAGTGAAATCAAAAATTCTAAATCAAAAGCCACATTTTGTAAAGCTTTTTCGAAATATCTATGAGAAAAATACTAACTCCTTAAATGACAGCAAAATGCTGTGCTTAAGCAGCAAAAAAATACTTGTCTCTATCATTCTTTTTCCTTAATTCTTCCCTCTTTTTCCTATTTTTTCGCTCTGTATTATATGATAATTTGCATACATTTCAGAAACAAAAATACTTTTCAAGAATATATGATGCATAAATGAGTTTCCATGATATGTAAGCCATCCTTTTGAGCAAGGGGTACTTGGCTCGTCAGCCCTCTGGGGTTTCTCAAGGGAATAACTCCGGTTCTTGCCTTGAGTATCCAAGAATCCTGAACAACTGTATTTTTATTAAGTTTTTTTTATTGCAAACATGATTGTAGTAGTAGTTAAAGAAATGTTGTTGTTCAAATGAAATTGATGCTCAATCTATCAATGAGTTTAAGAAAGAAATTAAAAGCTGGAATGGTGCTGACTGCACATGCAGATTATGTAGCGTAGTTCGGGGCAAAATGAGACACTTAACAGTGAAATGCAGAATTTACAAATGAGAGTTGCAAACTTAATCGCCAAAAAATGACCATGATGGTCTTTAACCTTTAAATTAAACTGTGAGAAAGAACTGTAACAGTGCTATGAGCGGTTTTATAAAATTCTACTTTTAAAGTCGTGAGTGCCACTGTCTCATTTTGCCCCATGGTTGGGGCAAAATGAGACAGGTCTAAAATTGCATCAGGGCAAACAGAGAAAGGTCTAAAATTGTATTTGGGAGAATGAAATATGTATAAAATTGTATCACTGAGACAGGGCTAAAATTGCATCAAGACAAAATGAACCAAGGCTAAAACTATTAGTCTTCACTCAAATAATATCAACTTTAACACAAGTCACACATTTGTCCACTTGCACTCTTCCACGAACAGCTTTCATGAACCCAAGTTTTACATTTAATGCAAAGAATCCAGTTCTCTCCTGGCTTGGCATCATGCCACCACTGGCCACAAACAAAACATGGTCAGAAACACTATTATTTTCAGGTTTCTTTTTATACGTTTTGGCTATTTTCTTATTTTTTGCTACTTTCTTGCTCTTTTCCTTTCCTTTTTTCTCTCTTTGAGATTGAGATGCCTGGAGGTGATTTTTGTAAGGAGAGCTTGTAAGAATTTCTGATTGCTCTCCACCTCTTTTTTTGGCATTTTGAATTCAGGTACTGGTAGCAGATCACTGAACTTAACATTATCAGCTGTAGTTTCCATGATGGTAAAACTTCCAACTCCAGAAGTGGAAGGATCATCATGATTAAGCTCTACAGTATCGGAAGATTTTTCCAAAGACAAAGACAATGTTTCATCTGCTGGCTGAGGAATGGCCACAAATTGATCCTCTGGAATTACATTATCATTAAATGGAACTATTCCACAACCATCAAACCCAGATTTTGCATTTTCAGGTGTTGCAGCCTTGTAAAATGCCTCCCCAAAAAGTTCTCCAATCTGCTCAGGACAAATTCTTCTTCCAGGATGTTGTCTCATCCACTTTCCACAAGCAGCATTAAAAGCAGATTTAAGTGGTTTGAAGAAGCTGCGATCAAGTGGCTGCAGTTTGTGGGAAGCATGTGGAGGCAAGGACAGTAACAAAAGTCCTTTACTTCTGGCAAAGTCAATCAATTCAATGTTTTTGGTGTGTGATTGATGCCCATTAAGAATAAGTAGGACTTTTCTCTCCAAAGAGCAATTTGTTTCCTTAACAAAATGTTGGATGAATTTGAAGAATAAATCTTTATCAATCCATCCACTGTCTGAACAGCCACCTATAGTACCAACAGGTGTTCGATCAAGAAGCTCTGGCTTCATTCTTTTGCGCCTGAAAATTAACATTGGGGGGACATAATGTCCAGTGGCACTTACAGCCAAGAGAACAGTTGTTGTACGACCTCTTTCTCCACTAGTGGCAGAGGAGACCACATGCTTTCCCTTGGTTGAAAGTACCTTCACAGGCTTATGAACGCATGTAAGACCAGACTCATCACAATTGTAAATCCTACTAGGCTCTATATTCTCAGTGTCAAGGATTTCTTTCAGATTTTGAAAGTACAAACTGATGCTTTCCTTGCTTATACCAAAAACTCCGTTAAGGGCAATGGCTTCTGGTTTGCAAAGTGAAAGGTCTGGATGTCGTTTTAAAAAACCTGCAACAAAATCACGATCTGCCATCCCCTTTTCTGAATTGAATGGATTCTTTATTTTCTTTTTTGAAACAAAGTCAAAAACAATACATCTCAGGTCATTTATTGTCAGTCCATAAAACTTTGAATCCATGCACTTGATGTAGTCCACAAGCTCATCTTCTTCTTGCCTGCTCAATACAGTCTTGAATGCTCCTAAGGCTTTCTCATGTTGGGATTCTTCACTGACACCCTTTGTTTGCTTTTTCAACTACCTATGGAGAGCATCCTTAGGCACCTCAAATGCCTGAGCTGCTTTTCGAATTGATAATTCATTCTTTTGCACTGATAAAATGGCAAGTTTCATCATCTCCTCATCCCAACTTGCTCTGTCTGTCTTTCTTTTATAAGTTTGCACCATCTACAAATAACCATTGAAATTAAATGAACATCATGAAATTAAATCCTACACCTGGGAGGGGGATACTTCAGAATGTAACCATGTACTAGACTTGCCACCAATATGTGTGGGTTGTTCTTCTGAAATTCTCTACACGTTGGTCTGATGTTTTGCTTGATTCTGATACATGGGTTGGCATTTTAGATTTTCAGCAACCAAATTCGTGCAAATAAATAAATGAAGGTCCAATCATAGTCAAATTGAAGTACCCCCCCCCCCCTCCAGCCACAAGATCTAACATACATAAAACCAATATTTACCATTCACTTCTATGTCGTAGAGGGCCTCTAACACTGACCTTTCACAAAAGGGCCTAAGCAGCTAAGAAAAGGCCTGTCTCATTTTGCCCCGTTACAGTTGACAACTTAAGAGAAGGAAAATAAGGAAAAAGGAGTTGGACTCAACAAAACAAGTGAGATTTTATCAAAGAAATTACAGTAAAGATATGAAAAAATACCTGCAAACTTATGATAGCACTATGGCGTTGATGACAAAGGCTGGTGCTTTGAGAAACACAATAAGAAGAATTTCAAAATGTTGGTATGAAAACAAACAGGACTTACGTTTCGTCTTCACAGACCGCTGTCTCCAAGGAACAATCGCCACAACAATCAATGAATAGACACGTGAGTCCTTTTGCCAGCATCAATGAATGAATTGAATTCCTTGCTTTAATACGAGGCTTGAAATCGTAAACGGGGCCAATACTGTCTCATTTTGCCCCCTGTCGCATTTTGCCCCAAAATACGCTAGGACTTTTATGCCACAACTTGGATTTTTGTGATACCATGACAAACCAGAGCCAGAATGTCGGATTTTAAACTGCTAGGATTTTTATGATACTACGTTTTTAATTCTGCTTTGAAATTTTATACCTTGTATTTTAGATCTTCTTTATTTAATCATGTATATATATTCATTATGTATTAATTTTAGTAGTTGGCTTGGATTAGCTTGTATAGTATTGTCTTTAATATTTACTGTACATAGTTACGTTAGCGCCAACTTTAAACAAATTGATTATTATTATAAATCATTGTTTTCGTTGTTCTCTAAAACTACTGGAAGAGTGCTATCTTTGATGTCATGGCATGTGGTACGTCTGTGTTGAAAGTTTATTTTATCTTAATTTTGTCCGTTTTGGTACAGTGATAGTTAAGCCATTCAGGATCTGGAAATTAGATATGCCAGCATATATTGCCTCGTTCTCAATGGACAATTTCCACCCTTCCTTTTCGTTCTCTTTTCTACTCAAGAAACATAGCAAATGCTGGAAGATTCAATAATCAGATCCTTATCAATGTGATGCCCCGCAGGGGCTTTGCTGATTATCTCCATAGATGTAGATGTAGGTGAATATATCACGACTGCTTCTAGTATTAAAAGCCGCAGCCTTCAACTGCACAATTTTCAAAAGTCCAATTCAAATGTTTCCTGATGCTCATGAAAACACCGCAACGTTTTAGTTTTTCATAAATGAGACCAACTTGCCACACCCTGTCAAATGCTTTGGAAATAGATAGACAGGACGCAGTCGTAAAGGGATACCATACAGAAATACCTTTCTCTTCCTTTGCAGTTTCCACGCAACAAATTCTCACGAACTTGGCTTTCACAGCCCTTTTCATTTACAAAACCAACAAACTTTAGCAAATTATTGGGGTGGCTTAAGTAACTGAAGGTAGACTTAAGATAACTGTGATGGCTAATAATAGCATATTTGCAGCCATGAAATTGATTGCTTCTTTAAAAATTGTGTTAGAATGTCTATAGAGAAAACTTGGAGATTGGAGCAAACAAACTATTAAACTTTGCATTTCTTCTAGATTTTTTCAAATTGCCCTTGTAACAGGAAACTTTTATTTTAGGAATGGGAGTATCTGCGGGCACAGATATCAAGAAGGGAAAGCCACTTCTTTTTTATGTTGGTGAGCTACTCACCGCAGATGAAGGAAGAAATAGAGAACAGAAGTACACAGAAAAAGATGGCAGTTTTAGTTTTTTATTCACAATGGAAGCAACTGATGGTAAGTAGTCACCTTTATGTAATTAATACAGCCTGAGGTAGTAGTACACAGCATTACTAAATGGTAGAGTGCCCCAAACTAGAAGTAATATTACAAAGCTACAAATAATCTGGTATCTCATGACAAATTCCATTGACTAGTACATAAGCAGATATGCAAAAGAATATGAATGTTTTGACCAAGCACCAGAGGCTCTAAAATACAAACAATGAAATAAAACCTCAGACAAGTGAGCTTATTTGATACATGAAAGTAAATGTTTATCTGTTAAAAGCTACTTGTGATTTATTAATCATCAAATATGTCAAGTTAGATAAGGTTTTATCTCAGTTCTTATGATGATTTACCTGATTCCTAATGTTTGAGGCTGGCCATTGCTACATTCATATCTAATGGAACTGATTAATAGAAAAAATGAACCTTCACAATTCGTAATAAAAAACCAAAAAAGTCACCAAAATATTAAAATGAAAAAGTCTTTGAAAAGAGAAATTCGTCAAATACAATGTGAAATAAAAGCAAACATTCTATTTAACAATATCAATTTAGTTGTGAAGAAGTTTAAAGATCAACGAACTTTTGTTATGGGAATATTCTATTTGACAATGTTAATTTAGTTATGAAGAAGTTTAAAGATCAACTGATTTTCGTTCTGGGGACATTCCAGTTAACAACATTAACCCTATCAAGCCTAGGGGGGGGGGCTGAATCAGCCCCCCCCCCCTAGCAGTTTTTTGTCTGTAGATTTTTACCAAGTGCATTTACAACACTGAAACTTTCTGACTTTTAGTTTTTATCTTTGTTACGATGTAAAATTAATTTTTTGAAAAAATCAAATTCATTCCAGGGGGTAAACGCGACCAGTTTTCAAGAGATGTATGTGTAAAATTTTGAATAATTCCTAATAAAATCTACAGCTAAAGTGATAAAATGATGAAAAGATAGGAATACATACTACTTTTGATGCTCTATCCAACAAATTAGCTCATTTTTAATTTGAACATATGGTTTTGCGGATTTTGGCACTACGCATGCGCGCATTCTTTGCATTCCTGTGTGATGATGTCATCACTTTTTGTTAATTTTTCTTCACAGAGCTAATACTATTTGGACATAGAATACAATCAAATTGGACTGATGTCCTTAATGCTTTTTGTTTTCTCACAATTAACGATTGAAAATTTTTAGTACTGAACCCTATTGACTTTGAAAATTGAATAATGTGACGTCATGGAAAGGTCACGTGACATATCTAAAAATAGATTTCATTTTTGGGTTCATCATAAGTTGTTCTATACACATGCAAAGTTTCAAGGCTCTAGGTTGTCCAGAACAGAAGTAAATTAGGGGGGCCGAATCAGCCCTCCCCTAGGCTTCCTAGAGCATCAAATACCCTAGGCCTGATAGGGTTAACTTAGTTATGGAGAAGTTTAAAGATGAACTCACTTTTGTTATGGGGACATTCTATTTAACTATATTAATTTAGATAGAAAGAAGTTTAAAGATCAACTCACTGTCCTTCTGGGGACATTCTATTTAACTATATTTATCTAGTTATGGAGAAGTTTAAACATCATCTCACTGTCGTTATGGGGACATTCTATTTAACTATATTAATCTAGTTATGGAGAAGTTTAAAGATCAACTCATTTTCGCTATGGGGACATTCTATTTAACAACATTAATTTAGTTATGGAGAAGTTTAAAGATCAACACACTTTCGTTATGGGGACATTCTATTTGACAATGTTGATTTAGTTGTGAAGAAGTTTGAAGATCAACACACTTTCATTATGGGGACATTCTATTTGACAATGTTGCTTTAGTTATGAAGAAGTTTAAGTATCATCTCAATTTCGTTATGGGGACATTCTATTGGACAACATTAATTTAACAAGGAAGAAATTTAAAGATTGATGCACTTTCGTGATGGGGACATTCTATTTAACAATATTAATTTAGTTAGAAAGATGTTTAAAGATCAACTCACCGTTGTTATGGGGACATTCTATTTAACAATATTAATCTAGTTATGGAGAAGTTTGAAGATCAACGCACTTTCATTTATGGAGTGCATTTTCCGCCAAAATGTGCGTCGTTTTTTCGTTTTTCGACTACCTTGATGTTGTATGTCCTAATCACAATATTTCTATTCAACGATTACGGTTTTTTTATTCTCATTCTGTGATATTTCTTCGCATCATGTTTGTTTTCTTTTCCAAACATGGTTTTTCTATTCAACTTTCATTCAATGCTCGTTGACACTGTAGACCAGGCGACAGAGGGGGGTATCGTCAAAGTCGGAGGAACTTTGCCAGACAAGGTGATTTTGGTCAATTTTGGGGCGCTGATTCCGAATGTGGTTGTTATACCAAGGGGTGTGGCGGCGTTTAGCCTCTATTTCAGTTTTAAACCTCGTTTTTGACTAAATTGAGCTAAATTATTGATTAATTGAGCCAATTAGCTATTTAAATGTAACCATGGCTATTAATTAGTCACCTGTTTCGTTCCTAGGGTACCAAAAACAAAGCAAAATTGGCAATTTTTTACCTTTTTAACAAGGAAAATTCTATTTAATTTATCTGTAATTCAATTTTCTCCAAATTTGTCTCAAATTGTAGGAAACATGTTGCAGATTTAAAATACATACTTTTTAGATATTTTCAGTTTCTATTTTTAGCACAATTAGCTTCTAATTGGCTTTTTGTTCCATGTCCTTTTATCTACCAAATATGGACTCGGAAGTAATCCAACAAATAAGTTAAAGCAAAAAAGACAACAATTTTTCATATCTTACATCTATTCATTAGATCAATGACGTCATAAATGTCAATAACGTCATAGATATTAACTTTTGCTGGTGTCAGCAAATATGAAATATTTATACATCAAATGAAACTACTCATCAAATGCAATCGAATGATGCATGTTTGAGATCAATCAGACAAACGAGACAAAATCTATTGAGGTTTTAAGAATTTCTTTGTTGACTACTCTCCAAATATGGTATTGCTGTGGTCACGTGATCATAGTCAGAATAATGAAATGTTAAAAATTTAATTGCCAATCAAATTTGACTAAAAGTCACAAAGGTTGGTGGTTGAATTACAGGCCGTTTTCGTGCAATGTAGAAAAGTGTGTTAGGGCGGCGAAAAACGCCCCCCCCCCCCCAGTACTAATAGGGTTAGGAGGTGTCTGGTTTCAGTTTTCACATAAACTTGAAGCTCAAAAGCTTGGAACTCCGTGAATTTTTAGCAGATTTGCAAGATTCTCGACTCTTAAATTAATTTGAAATATCACCAACATGGTTACCTTAAGACGAAGCCCGCTAGCTATTTCGTTATTTTCAGTATGAAGTCAAACGTTGAACAATTTTTTTGAACATCCTGTACTGTTTGCTGTTTGCCGACTTTCCCAAAGCTCCATCAGCAATTGCTAGAAACAAGACAGGAGATTTCTAGTCATAAAACCCAACACAGCATTCAAACGATCCAAAACTTAACATGGTTGAATTTCTCTGCGCTAACAGGCAATGATTATATCCCTTCTTTCTTTGGAAAGGCCAATCATAATTTGCCACTATACACACTAAAAATTCCTTCATCTTCAACTGGCATTGAATTGATCTATGGCGTGTATGCCATTTATGCTTAAAAATCTGTGTTTTCTGTGCTTAATGAAACTGAAAATATAATCTAACAAATGAAAGGTAACCAAGAAAACTCATCTATCGTTGGATGACCATATCAAAGAAGGAAACATGAAATGATAATAATGCATTGTTAATTTAGAAGGGAGGGCGGAAAATGTTGATGAAGCAGGAAGAGAGCTATTTTGGAAGCAACTTCGACGAGGAAAGTGACTTGCAGGTCTCTAAACGACCCCCCCCCCTTTGTGATGGCACTTCAGAAACCCAACAAAGAGAGCACTCATGATTAATCTCAGGATCCTGAGGTAGTATGGAAGTACAGGAGTTTTAGTGCTAGACTGGAAAACTGAGCCTTATACCAAGCAGAAATTAAGAACCTCTTAATTCAAGAAGACGTAACTGTTGCAAGCATTGATCACAACTAGGGGGCTTTGATTTCCATATAGAGAAATATATATCCTGACAGTTTGCGTAATTTTTTAGTTGTGAGTATTGCTTCTATTGTGTTACACACTTTACTGAAGATGGTCGTACATTGATAAAAGGTTATAGGTTATTGGATTATAGGTTATAGTTCTACGTCGCATTCAACCTAAGGTAGAACAATTCTTAGCAGATTCACAAGCAGCATATCGACCAAACCGCAGTACATCAGACATAGTGTGGGCATACAAATGGATTATTGCAAAGACACAAACATCACAAATTAAAGTTTACATCACTGGCATAGACATGAGCAGCGCTTTTGATACAATCCGACGTGAACAGCTCATTGGCATTGTAAAGAAGTTCCTTGATGAAGATGAAGTAAGAATGATTCAGTTGTCATTAAGCAACACGACTCTGGACGTAAGGATAAACAACGCTGAGACGGTGCCTTTCAGTAGCAATATGGGTTTAGCACAAGGTGATGCACTCAGTGGTGTACTGTTTGACATCTTTTTTGAAGAAACACTTTGAAAAGTAAGGAATTTTAGACAAGAAATGGATAGTGATGATGTTGAAGGAAGTGGTAATAGGTCTCCAACCTTTTTACCCCAGGAAGCTATGTATGCTGATGACGCTGATTTCCTTACGATAAGTGAACAGGAGAAGAATACCATCACAGAAAAGATTGGAGAGATTCTACTAAGGCCCCGTTCACACGAGAACGGAACGGAATGGAACGGAACGGAACGGAACGATGTGGAACTGTTCCAGAAAACAAAGAAATTTTTGCAGGTGTTCACACGAGAACGACTAGAAACGTTCCGTACCGTTCCGAAAAGTGGACGGCTCTGAAAAGTGAGCCGTAAAATGGAACGACACGGAACGAAACGATTTAGCCCTCGTGTGAATACCTTTTTGAAGCGTTCCGTTCCACTTTGCAGACTTTTTTCATGCAATTTATACATGAGGTAATTCTAAGACTCCAAACAATAGGATTGTTTACGCATGAAAATGGAAAAACTTAATGGCGAGCTTAGAAAATTTATATCTCTAGGGAGGAAGATATTAACACTTCAAATCGATCCATTGCCGTGTGAACACCCCTTAAAAAGTTCCGTTCCGTTCCGTTCTGGTCCGTTCCGTTCCGTTCCGTTCTCGTGTGAACGGGGCCTAAGAGATAATTTGAAAGTAAACGACAGAAAAACAGAGCAAACAGAAATTTTTCGAGGAGAAAGAAACACAGAGCAATGGAGGACAGTTAAAAAGCTTGGTTCTCTCTTGGGAGATACAGCAGATATACAAAGAAGAAAACAATTGTCCATAGCATCCATGAATAGATTAAATCACATCTGGATTAGAAAAGATCATATCAGCGAAAAACTTCGCCTCAAGCTTTACAGAACACTTGTGAAACCAGTATTGATGTATAACAGCTCAACTTGGGGACTGACACAAAAAGAGACAAAAGGCCTTGATGCTTTTCACAGACAACAACTGAGACAGCTAATAGGAAAAAAATATCCTAACAAGATTTCCAATCAAAATTTGTATAAAAGATGTGAAGAGCGACCAATTTCAATTGACATCCTGAAAGGAAGATGGCGATTGTTTGGTCATATATTACGTTTATCTGATGAGACACCAGCAGTAAAAGCGATGAAATTCTACTTTGAAGGATCAGAAAAAAGGTTCAGAGGCAGACCTCGAGAAACTCTCGTAACAACATTAAACAAAGATATCACAAGAGCGAGATCAATGGAAAGGTCATTTCCAATGCCAACTATCAAGAGCAAGAAAGATTTTGAACAGATAAGGTTGAAAGCACAAGATCGCACAGCTTGGAGAAAAATTTCTGATATAGTGTGCAGAGCTGCAGAAGCAGAAACTACATGAAACTTTCATGTTGTAACCGCGTGACTGCAATTATATATATATATATATATATATTTATAGGTTATTGGATAAAGCAAAGCAGAGGTTCGGTGTTGCTGCATACTTGATAGTAAAACATCAATCGAATGGAATGAGTGTGATTTCATGCTTTATTCATTCTTACGTCTACGTCATTTGGCCTAAGTTCAAAGCGAGGCTCGGTATGAAAATGAACAGGAATAAAAAGGTCTTATCCTAAGCCAGGTACCAACCAATTTTCCTTCATAAAATTTCGCAACATCACGTAAGCGAGGCCGGTGAGTAGAGAGGCGAGGCTATGGTGAGGCAGGGGTAGTTCTGGGATTTAGGCCCATACCCAAGCAATGCAGCATAAATGATCTGACGCTTGCAAGGGGAATACCAACGCCATGAATTCAAGCAGCGAATATTCTGATTCGCCCATGATTGATGAGGAAACTGGGCTACCCATTCTTTTGCTTGGATCAAGTCAACCGGTCCCAAAACTTACTTACACTAACACTGTGCGCATTGACCCTGCTCGGAAAAGACCGAGAAGCTACCATCGAAAGAAAGCCAAAGGAAACGAAGAAATAACCACAGGAGAGGAAAGCAACAGAGGTGACAATGGTGACGTCGTTGCTGAGCAAAGTGAAAATGTGCTGACACTAACCGCAACTGTTGCCACTGATGATCATGATGTTGATGATGATCTTGCAGATGATGATGATGATGATGATGATGATGATGATGATGATGATGATGATGATGATGATGATGATGATGATGATGGTGAGTTGGGCGTTATCCTAGAATCGCACACCCCTGTTAGTTTTAATGCGGTTTTAGTAATACTACTTGTTTTGAGTGGTTGGACCATTCAAAAACCTGTATGGAAGTTAAATTTATGTGCACTGCACTTGTGCAGCATAGTACGAAGCACATAATAGAAAACAAGAAGCCATGTGCAGTGCCTGGCACACTCCTTCTTTCCATACTGGATTCAAAAGAGCAAGTTCCAATCATTACGAAACCATGATCCATGATACATAATCACAAAACATTTTTAATTTTCAATGGTAGCTGCATTGGACTAGACAAACCATCAGAATGCCGCTTGACTTGCCACTCCCTTCTCTTGGGGCCAGTCTGCCTTTCTTGCTGATCATCTGGAAGATCTTCCCAACGCCACTTTGGCTGAAACAATAGAGTCTATTGTTGAGTTATTGTTTTTACCTGTGCACTTCCCCCCACAAGAAACAACGAGTGCAGGTTTTGGGGTAGCTGTTCAGACTGCTAACGTGTGTGCGGAAGATCTTCCCCATGCAATTCCAGGAAGAACCATATTTTTTCCTTTAAGAACGATGGCCAGGCACGCATCTTCCGCACGCACCTTGCAAAGTTATCAGTCTGGGTATATGTCATCTGGTTGTTCTTACTTGACGTATAACTAAGCTACTTGGCACAATAACAAATCACGAAACTGCCATGAAGCTTTCCAAAGATATAAATTTCATGAAAAAATGTATTTATACCCAATTTTTATGTATAAATGCTTGGTCCCAGCTGTGCTATTCATAGAAAATATGTAATTGAATAAATTTGAATAAGTATTACACGTACAAGTTTTTGCACTTCTACTCACTATGCTAATGAGCCTAGTCAGTAAGAAGGAAGTCACAAAGATAGTTAATTTCATAAGTTGGAAGTACAATGTGTCGATATATACAACAAATCAAGCATGAAGTTAGGAAAAGCATGCAACAATCAACATAACAGACGCATGGTTATACTCGCACTTAGGGCCACGGCTGTAGGAAGCAACTCTTTGAGGGCATGACACTTCAAGGGCCCTCTTCCTTTAAGCTAAAGGGGAATTTCCTGAAAATAAAGGGACACTTCTTTGTTTATTGCAAAATCTTTGGGGGCTTGTGCCCCCAGTGCCCCTAGACTAGGCATAGACAGCAATGAAATGCCCATACTTACATTTCTCCCAACAGTTACAAAGTCTTTGCATGTGTTGCCTCATTGCTAAAATAGCACACCAAATTGCAATAAAAATTTTGCAGACAGGAGTAGTTCTGAATGTATGTATATGCACTTTTTATAAAGGTACCCAATGAGTCTGATATGATGTGTTTTCAAATCTTAGCTACTTTGAGGTATTGTTGTCTGTTGTGGCTTTTATTTTATTCTTAGATCATCCAGTCAATATAGCATCTGAGTTTGAAGAATACATTGATGAATATCATGATGGTGGCATGCATGCAAGCAATGATGATTCCTAACAAGTTATGGTTAGTCTTTGAATAGTTTTTGTGTTGATTTCAAGTTTATCCCTTTTGAATTTGAAAAAGAATGACATTATGTCTGTGAAGTACATTATGTCTGTACATACTTTCAGTTGTGGACACTTAAGGGGAGGAGAGGGGGAGTACAATCATGCCCAATTTTTGCTAGAACAATGATCTTTGGTTGAAAGACAATAGAAGTAAATAATGATTTTTAACTGAAACAGAGGTTTGCCCCCATGTCTGGCAAAGTGTTTACTTTTTAAAGAAATTTTGCTTTAATTTCATTATGGGTTAGCATTGAATTAAAAGATATTTATATGGTGAAGGTTTTGCAGGCAAGAGCTTTCATGATGATTGATGAAATATTCACAACTTTTTTAATCCAAGACATTGATCCAATTCAAAAAAATCTTAAGGTAAGCTTCACACTGTATGTAGTACATACCTTTTACATGTTAGCACTCTCTTTGTTTGCCCAATATTAAGTTGTTAAGATTGTTTACAAGTTTTCAAGAGCTGCAGAAGTCTCATCAGTTGTATGAGTTCTTAAAGGTCCTCTAAGTTTCATGAGAATTCATATCATGTTAATGTGTGCAAGATCTGTGCCGTAATATAATGTTTACTGCGTCTCAGTGTTTTTGAGTCCTTTTTTTGTAAAGCATTACCACATTATCAATGACAAGTCAGTAGATGCACAAATTAGTAGTTCAAATTGACTATGACATGGCATCTAAGTACCTTTGATATTCCTATTTTGTTTCATTTCATTCATCTCTGTAATGTACAGTAGTAAGACTGATATTCAATCATAATTGCAGACTTCAGTACCTTCACTGCATAGTTTATAGAAGTTAGGTTTTACTTTTCTTGGTCTCTGTTAACACAATAATTTTGGGTTGCTAAATTTCTACTTCTATCAATAGCAAGTATCTTACAGCACAGGTCCTAGGTACATTGATACTATTTCCTTATGCTAAGAATCCTATCTTATTCAAAAATCATCCCAGTCTTTCATTCATGTCAAGGATTCTTGAAATCTATGCTAGAAAAATCTTCAGATCATTTGAAGTTCTTATGGGGTTGTACACAAGGCCCGCACTGTGTACATTGTATATATATATATCAAAGGATAAATGAAGCATTGATTGATTGATTGACACTTAATACTGTAAATCTTAACAATTTAGATTCATGGTTTCCAAATAATTGAAAGGTCAATACTGATGCTCAAAAATGAAAGAAGATGGATTTTAAGCTGCTCGTGTAATGCAGGAAAGGAGAGATATGTCAAGGCACTGGGAAGAAATCTAGATGTGGACTTTGATGGTTTGTTACTTTCAAAAATTCTTTCTGTGGCTACAATTGTCAACTTAATAATTTGCTTGTGGTCTTCAGTAGTCAATCAACCACTTGATGTTGTAAGGATTTTGATATGGAAAGACTTATTCTTCTTTCACTCCAGTTAACAATGAGATTTATCACTTCCAATTCCAGTTAACAATGAGATTGATCACTTCACAAAGCTTTTTTAGCCTTCATAGACACATGAATACTGTAGGCTAAATTAGAAAATCTTCTTCTGATTTTGATTACTGTGTAGCCTTTGCACCATCAATGCCTGTTTTCCTGCCAAAGATCCTCAAAAGAATGGTACCTTGATTAAAGATTCTCATTTTGTAAATAGAATTCTTAATAAAATAGGATTATTAATCAATGATTTTATTTTTCATAAGAATTCGTAATAGAACATAATTCTTTCATACCTCAAAAAATCATCAACAGGCTCTGAAAAATTCCTCTAAGTTCAATACATCCTTAAAGAATTCTATTGAATTTAGCTTTTATTGTGTGCAATGCATATAGGATCAAAATCATATGTTTCTTAATGCAATTCTTTTGGAAACTCAACATCATCTCTAACACCATCTTTGACATCATCTATATCACTTCAGAATTAAAAGGGATAATCAATTCCAAATTCTCAGAGTGCCTTCACATTGCTGCATGCTATGAGCTTATTGCAATGTTTGATTCAGTAAACAATATTGATCCATTTCAAGAAGGTTATCTCATTTTGTTATCTTCCTCTCGGCTCATAATGTAGATTGTGTCACATTGAAATGAATAAACATGAAATTGACGACGAAATTGATCGATATCCTGTATTTCAGCATTTGAAGAGGGGGAACTTTCTGTCCACCCTGGACTTTGGCAATGTCATGTCAACGCAATAAGCCTTCCAACCTGGTCAGGTACGCGGGCCTGATGATGCAGCCACAACTCCACTCTCCATTCTCCTCGAGACCAGCATCGAGAGAACTGCCAATGCAGAGCTTGTGGTAATGGCGACTGCACGTTGCGCAGACGATGCAGTGAAGGCCATCCCGCTCATGTGGAACGGGCATCTCGTCAAAGATACAGCAATACAGATTACCGCTGCAAACTTCGAATTCTTTACAGTTGCATTCAGCAACGTCAACAGCAGTGGCAACGGCAGTGGGAACAGCAGCAGTGTCTTCGTTCCCTGTGGTCCGTTCTGTTTGTTCCACGGGGTTCACGGCAATGCCAACATTTGGAGCCATTGCTATGGCTTGCGCTTCCCCACTTTCTTCGGCCTTGGCATCCTCGTCAGCTTCTGCTTCCATTGAATGCTGATTTTCACCAGCCAACGCCCTCACATAGCGCTGCACGGACTCGATAATGCTGTCCAGCTCCTCTCTTGTCAATGCCGGATTTCGCACATTTGGGCTCCTAAAGTCGACATCCTCTGGCCGCCATTCAGGAACCTCTTTCCTCCAGTTTCCGTGATTCTTCATGTCTATAAAAACATGTATGTTCAGATGTTTGCAAACAGTTTAAAGTCTACATTGAATTTATCTTCAAGCCACTTCAACCTCTAACACCGCCAACGATCTGGTACAGAAGAAAAGTGCTTAAAGTCACTTGGATGCTAATGCATTGTAAACAAAATGACCAACTCAAATATCTTGCAGGCTAACTTAAGAAAATTCAACCAAAATGCTTACATTCAGGTAAGCTACTTGATATCTCATACGATAAGAAGGAGATTTTTCAAGTTTCAAGGTGAATCATGGCTTAAATAATTGTTGATTTACTTAAAAAGTTGAATTATAATTGCAGTGCAAAATCATATCTTTAGGAAACAAAAACGGATTTTGTGAATGCAAGTTATGACGTTTTTCCTTGTACTTAAACAAGCCTTATCAACCAGGAAAAAGGCCCGGTGGGTAAAATTCATTAGTAGAAGGTACACCATGGTACCACCCACATCCATACCATTTGATACAATACCTTTTTCTTTGACTTCCTAGTTGGCGAAAGCCCCCTTATCACGGAAAATATTTGAAGGTAACCCATTTCTAAAGGAGTATCACTGAACACTAAAGGAATTTGTACAGTATCAATAATGGTTCTGAGAGAAGTCTGCAATTTGTGCACTTGCATTGCAATTCATTTTACTGATACGTTTTATTGGAAAACAGTAAAAACCAAAAAAACTAAAGGTATCAATTTGTTTTCAGGTAAGTTGAAATTCACTCTTTTGAGGGTATCAACTCCAACAGCATTTAACTGTTTTTTGAGATACTTTCTTCAGTAAAATGCGCCTTATTTTGGGATTCTTGGTCCTAGGATTTTGTTTCAAATACACCTCTTTCTCAGCGAAATCATGGATGAGCGTGGTGTCATCTTTTCATCAACATTGCACCCACCAGGGAAAAAGGCATGAAAATTCATCACAAATATCTCCAAACGTCTTTAAACCATAATTTGATCCACCAAAGCAACACTGATTAGTCGATTTATGCACATACCAACACCCGTTATAACTTAAGAAATCAACGATCTCTCCTTTCCGATCGGTAAGCATAAAAGGCTTTCCAGCCGCTCTCGTAGCAACAAGTGAACAATATCTTGATCAATGCCTGGAAAGAATCAGATCTTTAATCAATCACAGTAAGTAACTCTCAAATAGGTTTAAAAAAATCTTCTCCCGACATGATTGCAGCAACGGAGTTCACAGTTGAACTAGACACAGATTTTGTCAGATCTGAAACTATGTTGAAACTCTTGTTCTAGCAACTGCAACTTCATATGAATTGCAGACAATAGGTACAGTGAATCACAGATGACTTTGGAACGTCATCCAGACATCGCAGTTTGATAAGAAGTAACCAAGGATGATGACAAAGAATATCATGTTGGTTGACTCTTAACGCCATAAAGAAATTGAAAAGTCTATGTAACATAAAACGAGTGGCTAAGCCATGATAAATTAGGCACGCTAGCGGGAATCGAGAATAGTTGAATCTTAGATGAATAACCGCAGATGAATTATGAAGAACTAAAAAGTTTTAGCATACCCTAAAATCTTTTGAGACTCATTTCAGGGAAACTTTGTAAACTCTTGATAATTTGACCGTAGTACATGTTTGCTGCTACATAAACATTTATTTTCTTTGCTGAAAGCACATTGAAGCAGCTTAACATTGCAAACATATTCAATGCAGAAACTAGTCAATATGACATCAAACTTGCCATAAGAGGGTTCAATGTCTTCTTCAGCAGTATCATTTGCCACTGTTGTCTCCTTCATCGTCCTCACAGCCATTGCCACGATCATTTTAATAGCGCTCTGCTTTTTACCAAATTCTTCAAACTCCTTTGGCCCCGCAGATTAAAGACATAAATGCTATGGTCATGATGATATGAAAGCACTTGCTTCAATATCGAAGTTTCACCGAGGACAATGAAGCCATTGGGTGGGTAAAGGGCTGCAGATCTTCCTTCGATGTCATTTTCTGTTGTAAAAAGTATGAGTCAGAAGGATTCTGTTGCTTTTTTGTAAACATCGGGACAAAAAGTCTTGACAGCTGAAAACTGGGCTTTGATCTAAATTGAAGCAAAGAAGATTTATATCCGAAAGGCAACGATGTCTCTCCTTAATAGATGCTTCACAGAATGTACTTTGGGTAACCAGTTTTTTCTTTCAATAGACCTTTTAGCTATTCTATAAAAGAGCCTGGATCGAGTGATAATTTTATACAATTTTATACGCGAGGTTCGATTGAGTGGTGTTAGAGCTTCGATCACAATTGTGCACATTCGAAAATTCTACAAAACGTGATGAAATAACGTTCGATCTAGATTCTTTTTCAGAATAGCTAAAAGGTCTATTGTGAATATGACTAATTTATTCTGCCTCTTTTACCCAGGGTAGGCAGTGTGAAGACAGTCACAAAATTTTTAACTAATATGCTAAGAACAACTCATAGGTTAGACAGGCCACGTCCCCATCTGGAAGAACATATGGGTGCCCCTGGCCTTATTCGCAGGAAGCATCTCAAATTTGGGAGGAGGGGGGGCACAACATACTTTATCAATTTTTGTAACGATCCAGTTATACATAATTGAAGCTAGAGTTTATGATAAATGCACAGTATGCCCTGCAATAACATGCTGGAAAATTGTAAACAGTAGTGTTTCTAATCTGATATAGCAACTGCAGGATTATCAAACTTGCCTGAATATTTGACGCAAAGCTGACCATTATCAGTCTTCATCAATGACAAGGCAACAGTTGGTGTTGAAGTTTTCTTGTACCAGTTTATCAACTGAAACATGATGTATCAAAATTCATTTGTAACCATTCTGAAATTTTCTTGATACAATGTGATTTCAAAGAACAAGAGGATTCATATTTTAATGTGAAACAGCATTTTGATATTTAAGCTCATGACACCAAAACGTAACTTACTGTTTCATTGAAGACAGCTAGCTTGGCCTTGTCAATCTCCTTTCTTTTACTGGCACTCCTCTCAAATTCATTTGCTGGATTCGTTTGCTAAAATTAGGAAAGTAAAAACATGGGAATCATGATAAACTTTAATTGAACAAAAAGAGTAAACTTTCAAGTTCTTATGAAATTCTAACAGTCAGGTGCACACGTGACACATCAAAGTAAGAGGTCATCAGTTTGGAATTCAAAATCTCTATTAAAGAAATTTGGGAGGTCTTGAGAAAAGGTTTAGCTTGCAATGAGCTTGTACAAGGTAGATAGAAGCATAAATTTGGTTTGAAAGAGCTCAAAATGAGAGTATGCCTGTTGCCTTCCAGTGCAGAACATGCTGCATACTGGCGCAAGAGGTGCACAAATCTTGCTTAAATCAAGCTCTAAAACACACCTTAATCATACTCCAAAACAAGTTAGTATCAAGCTTGAAGCATGCTCCAAACATACTCAATGTTCTGCTAAGGATGGTGCATTTTGAACTTTCGGAATGGTTCAAACGTCCGTCCCCTCCTTTTATCAACAATTATGGACTTATTGATAAACTAATACTAACACATTTAATTACAGTTACACCAATGGAACACCAATGAACACCAATGATTTAACAATGGAATAAATGAAATTTTCGCTTTTTCTGCCAGAAGTTTCTTAATTTGTTCCTCAAATTTTGAGTGAGCGAATTATGTCGTTTCCAATGCTCAAACAGTGAACGTTGATTCCTGTACTTTCTGGGCTTAAAGCTAAAAGTAGTTGATTTTATTTCTCAATAAAAACATGAAAAATGTCATTAAATCTTTCGAAATCTTTGAACCGTTTCTGGGCTCCATTCGAATCAGCTCAGGGCAGGTACTAGTTATCGGAATAACAACATCATATCAAAAGAAAATATTTTAATCCATTTTGAAAAGAAATGAAAAGGTTACGCATTCAAAATTAACAAGGAATTTGCAACTGCACTTGATGTGCTCGACCTCGAGCACAACTGTGAAACACGGAACAGAACAAGGAAAGGGAAGGAATGAGACCAATGGCTTGCTGTATTTTAGCGCCCTGCTACTGAAACGCAAAATGATACTACTGAAAGACAAAATAATACTGTTAGTTACTTTAATCGGATAAACCGGTGTTTACACAACGACTGTCTAAGAATGAGGGAATATGTACAGGGGTGACTAGATATACCTAAAGAACAATACGTGCGATACTACGTAGGGGGTGAATCAGGGGGAGCATTCCTCCCCGCCTAAATAAACGAAGTGCTTAACTAGTGCAACAACGAAATGGGTTAAATGCGATTAAATGCGATTAAATGCGATTAAATGCGGTTATATACGAATTACATCCCAAGGAATTGTACCAGGGATGTTCCGAGTTAGTCTTTGCCTCCGAGGGTGGTCCCTTGCTGGGATATTGTCTAAAGGGGCGTTGTCTTCGTCTGATTGTTCGCTCTGCTCAGATCCAGAAGGAGAATAGTCACTGTCATTCGACTCGTCAGTATCCGCGTCTTGTGACATGGTTTCGTCGATAGCGTCTTCCCCTGAATTGTCAGCAATGCCATCTCCAACAATCGGAAGGAGGCGATCATGATGAACAACCTTACGTTCCTTTCTCAGATTTTCGATTTTAAAGTTCACTCCATTAGGTAGCTTTTCGAGCACTGTCCAAGGACCATCCCGACGAGGTGCTAGCTTCCTGTTTTCTCCCGTCTTGTAGTGCTTCACCTTTAACCATATCTTCTGTCCGACTGCGTAATCAATGAAACAGAGGTTTCGGTTATATTGCTGTTGCATCTTTTGCTTGTTTAGTTGCAGAGTTTTGACAACTTGAGCAAAAACATCCTTTAATACGGAGCTCACTTCGGACTGGTATTCGCCAACCGATATTTGGTCGTACTGATCGGGTCGATCGAGATCAAACATGATGTCTTGGGGAAGAACTGCGTGACGACTGAATACCACGTCAAATGGGACACAATGGGTAGCTTTACTTTCGCTTGCGTTGAGAGCAAAGACAAGCTCAGGCAAAACGGAGCGCCATTTTGTTTGCGGCATTCGGCGATGTAACAGGACTGCACGTAACATATCTTTGACTGTACGAATATTTCGCTCAGCAAATCCGTTCCCTTGGCTATGATACGCCGATGAACGGCGTTTTTCTATGCTCAAGGAATTACAAATTTCTTTCATCACCTCACCATCAACATTAGAGCCTTGATCCATTAATAGGTAGTATGGCATGCCATGAATATAGAGCCAACTTTTGAGGAATGCATCAACGATGGTAGGAGCAGTCTGATCCTTCAAAGGTACTGCCTGAATGAATTTAGAAAACACATCTCCAATCAGTAAGATGTACTGATAACCACTATTATCTGTAGGAAGGTAGCCAATGTCCAACGAGACGAATTGCATTGGTGCATTAGGTACGAACATGGGCAACAAAGGTGCTTTGGGCGGTGTTGTATCGCACTTTGATTTCTGGCAGGTGGTACAGGCTGACGTGAAAGCTTGAATATAACTGTACATATTAGGCCAGTAAAAACGTTTCTTTAGCAAAGCATATACTTTGGCAGTTCCAAAATGAGCTACGTTGTGGTATTTGGAAACTACTAGTTTCCGTAATGCCGGTGGTACTATAGGTCGGCCTGACTTAGTGAGTATACCCTCGTGAATGCGTAATTGTGCTTGCACTCGTTTTAAGCGACCTTGGGCGATGGGTTCTCCATTAGAAATGCTTTGTGTAACTTTTGATAACACTGGGTCTTGACTTTGAGCTGAACGGAGCTGTTCGTTAAACTGCATATCCTCTACGAATGCGGCATAAACTTTGTCTTCAAACTCAGGCTCTGGTTGGTCTTGGCTGGCAGCGTAATTCCTGGACAATGCGTCGGCTTTGACATTATCTTTTCCGCGTATGTATCTTATTGTATAATCAAATTCTTCAAGCTCGGAAATCCATCGGCCGATTTTTCCTCGGGGATCCTTTTGCGTTCTTAAAAATGTTAAAGGATTGTGGTCGGAGTTTAAGGTGAATTTTGTGCCGGCTAGGTAAACATTCCAATGTCTGACGGCTAATACTAAGGCAAATGCTTCCTTTGTTGTAGCAGACCAATTTTGCTGAGACTTCTGCAAAGCAGTCGAGAAATAAGCGACTGGATGCAACTTCTTGTCAGCTCCAAATTGTGATAGTACCCCACCTACTGCATAATTGCTTGCATCTACTTCCACAATGAACTCTTGGCCAAAATCGGGAAACTTCAGAACTGGTTCTGATGACAACGCCTTTTTTAGTGTAACAAATGCATTCTCGCATCGTGTACTCCATTGGAAGGGAACATTTTCACCCGTAAGCTCGTTGAGTGGCTGGCTAATATTTGCAAAATTAGGAATGAATGCTCTATAAAAACCAGCAAGACCAAGAAATCCTTTGAGTTCTTTCTTGTTGGACGGACATTGGAACTGCTCAATTGCGTCTGTTAATCTTGATTGTGGTTTGATACCTTCTCAAGATAATGAGAATCCAAAGAAGTTGACTTGTTCGCTGGCAAATACACATTTGGACAGCTTCAAGGATATCCCGGAAGATCGTAAACGTTGGAATATTTGCTCTAAGTTCTCCAGATGTCCTTCAAAAGTCTTACTGAAAATCACGATGTTGTCCATATATGCGAGGATACGATCTGACTGAAGACCCGATAGTGTAATGTCTATCATTCTCTGGTAAGAGGCTCCTGTGTTACACAATCCATATGGGGTGACATTAAACTCGAACTTGCCCCGGGGTACTAAAAAAGCTGTTTTGTCCTTAGCATCTTCTGCCAGCGGCATGGACCAGTAGGCCGATGCTGCGTCGAGGGTAGACCAAAATCTAGCACCTTCCATTTTATCAATTACGTCACGTATGTGGGGCAGTGGGTAGGAATCTTTCTTTGTAACATCGTTCAACCCGCGAAAATCGCATACGAAACGCATTGAATTGTCCTTCTTTTTGACTAAAATGATGGGCACGTTCCATGGTGAGGATGAAGGAGGAATAATATCATTCTCAAGCATCTCTTGAATCTGATCGTTTACTTCACTATTCCAGGCTTGAGGAATGCGACGAGGTTTCTGCCGTACTGGCTGTGCATCTCCAGTAATAATTCGATGCTCCATGGTCTTTACCAAGGATGGCTTTCTTGGATTAGAAGCAAAAACGTCAGAAAACACCAATGAACACCAATGAACACCAATGAACACCAATGGAACACCAATGAACACCAATGCTAAAGGATAGGAATCACCGAATACTAAAAGATTTTGATGAAAACATGTGGAAAGTCTTGAATGAAAATAACTATGAATTAAAACAGACAATTCCTCCTTAAGATTTACAAAAAAACTAATCGAAACAGAGTGCTAAGTTGAAAGGCAGTCCGTGTAGCTACTTGGGTCCACGGGAACACGGGAACTGAACTCCCAAATTGCACATTGAGTTTCTGTGGTTTACCATTTGGGACCCATTATGAGTCACAGTGCAACCTTTCTATTCTCTCTTTGGTTGAATAGTACGGGCGCCGGGGAATGATATATGTATTGTTCCAAAACAAACTCACAACTCTAACTATCATTATGTGGTCGAACCCTCATTATGTCGACATAAAACTAGGATTATGTACATAAACCTATATTATGTGCACATAAACTATGATTATGTACATAAACCTATATTTTGTCGACATAATATGGGTTATCACGACATAATATAGGTTTATGTGCCGATAACCCATATTATGGTCACATAAACTAGGATTATGTTACATAAACCTATATTATGTCGACATAATCATAGTTTATGTACATAATCCTAGTTTATGTGCACATAATCCTAGTTTATGTAACATAATCCTATATTATGTCATTTTTGTGCAAATGGCGTTCCATAAATGTTGTGTTTGGCATATGTTGTTACAGGGCATGACAAAATAACTGAAAACGAATCTCTCCACTCCATTTCTCAGAATTCTGTCCCAGAATCAGCAACAGCTATTGATAAAGGAGGAAATACGGGGAAATACCCATGTAGTGCTGCATGTGCAATCATATATCACTTTTCTAACCCATCCAAGACGCAAGTTCGTTGCAGAATTTGTCAAAATAGAAAAAAATTTGAACAAATCATTGAGTTTTTTACTTTATTTTGGATCAAAGCATTGTCTGTTTTGAGGGATTTCAAACATGACTTATATTATCTGATTGTATTTGACATGTTTCCTCCATTTCAGAATTGTTACACTCATCTTTACGCTGCAAAATTACTGTAACATGAAAAATTTTATGTTTGAAAATTTCTACGTATCTTCCCATTGTTCCCAATGGGAACATAACCCTAATTTCCATAGAAATCTATGAAATTGAAAAAAAAGATTTTTTCTGATGATCAGTTACATGAAAGTTGTTACTTATGTGAGCGGCGCACATTTCTAATAGGTATTTGATACTCTGGGATTAAATGGGTTAATTTATGTTTCTTTAGTGAATCAATACAATAGCTTTTAAAAACGTAATCAAGCAACAACAAAACACAACAACTGGAGACTAGAAATGAACGAAAAACTAATGTCTGATGTTTGCCCAAAGCATCTACTATTGAAACATGTAGACCAAACCATGCTTTTGCCCACATACAGCAACTGCCATTTCACATTGAAACATATTGCAAACTAAATAAGAGCATGACTTGAACGAGATTAACGAGTAAAAAATTCCTAAACGTTTATTTGGAGGGGGGGGGGGTGACTTCTCCCTCATGAAATTAGCTAAGGATTATTGTGTTGATTTAGCAAAAAGTTGGCATCTTATGAAACAGTAAGGTGGTATCGTATGAAACAGTAATGTCTGTCCTGAATCTATTTCAAGAATTGACATGAGGACAAGATTACTTCTATTAGTTAATCATTTTCAATCTGATATTTTATTTTCTATCCAATTCAATAGTGATGCTATTAAGACTGATCTAATGAGTATATTTGAAGAATTGCGTACATAAAATTTGCTCCTACAGGAAATGTGAACTCCGGATTCAAGACCATCGTCGAGGTATCTTTAGGCAGGCTAACCTTGCCTCCACGATGTAGCCGCACGTATCAAAGTTATCAAATTCAATAGGTTCTATTTTAACTTGGCCTAGGCCATGTCAATTTTACATAGGGGCCTGATAATATCAGTAAAAAAACGTGAACATACCGCCTAGCCAAGACAGGACGTTTCCCAAGATCCTAACCTTGCGGTCGCACCATACTGAAAGATAAGATACAATTACACAACAAAAACGCACCCTCTAAACAGGATCCCATTTGGTCAGGTCACATCGAGGTCTCGCCAATGAAAAGTATCTCCTATCGCCATATCGCTGGGACAAGGCGTTCTTGTCGTGTAATTGTAACTCGTTTTTCAGAAGAGCGTGACCCCAAGATCAAGATCTTTCAAGTGATTACATGAATTTTAGACTGAAATTAAACGTAAAGAATAAATTGTGGAGCTATCAATGCCAAAATATCAAAATATCAGCTAAAAAACCTTCTTCAAACATAACAAAACAATGATATCAGTGAAAAATGGCGATGCAGTTTTTAAAGTTTCCTTGAATTACCTTTAACCCTATTACTACGTACAAGGTGCCCACGGAAGAGTTTTTTGGTACTGTGTCATCAGCTCAAAAGATAAATTGCTACAACTTTTCCTAAAATTCAACTGACTAATTCACAATTGAAATATATTTTAAAAATTATAGACACTAATTACATGACAATGCCTTTTCAACGTGTAGTTGATTACAAGACTAGAAAGTCTAATTTCTGCCAGGATGATCATAGATCATTGCATATACCAACAATTGACAGTTCTCAACAACAGCTTTTCACATGATGTATAAATGAATTCGTTTTTGGTGGTGTGAGCAATTTTACAGTTAATGATGTCATCCATGTTTTATAACCTTGTATAAATAGTATTGAATGTACTTTTTTGACCAAAATTAGTTCATTTAATCAGTATGCATAATTCCAAGGAATGTCTGAGTACTTTCATGAGTAATTAGGGGTTTGAATGAAAAACAATGAAAAATCGACACAATGCATTGCATTAAATCATTCAGTAGGAATGAACATCTTCGAAATGCATGAAGTTGCTTCTGGCAGTTCTTTCTCATCGTCATCATCCAAATAATTAATTGTAATTGGTATGTCCAGCCCCATGGGAGGAATATTCCAAAGTCCAGTAATGAAATGGAGCAGGGTATTGATCTTACCTTCATGGAACTCTTCAGATGGCTCATTGCTGCTGTCATCAATATATTCCATAAACCACTCATATGCAGTGCCTTCCGCAAAGGCTTCAGGCTTCACACAACTGCTTTCAAACAGGCTTTTGAACTTATCTGCTGTAAGCTTGTCATTTGTTGGCACAAATAATGACCTAATCTTTTCTTCATAAGGGGATATGGCGGTCAAAAACCCTAATGACTGCAGCCCTTGCTTGAAAGCCATCAGCTGGTCCTTCCTTCTCTTGAACAACTCTGTTCTGATGAGCTCTTCAACGAGGAATGCCTTATTCTTCATGGAAATTGGTTCGCTGATACTCCAATCTAACATGCTGATTTGTTGCCAGTAAACCTTAGACATTTGATTGCATTCACCAAGAATTGCTTCAAGCTCAGTATCACACTTTGCGTCATCCAACGTTTTGATAAACTCCAATAAATCATTAGTATTTGCTGAAATTGTTATGTCTGACAACCTCATCATTGCAAACATTTTGTCTATCTCCCCGTGAATACGATACTCAAACACCCAGGGTGCTAGGAAAGGGAATGCAGGTCCTCCTTGCAACGCAGAATGTGCAATGACTGTACCAGCAACTTGAAACTGGCATCCCTTGCTGCCAATTGATCTGCGTGGTATGAGATGTTCATCTCCTTCAAACAATCGTTGCCTGACTTCCTTCACAACTTGCTCAAAAAATTCTAACTGTAAGGCTCCTGCATCTATTCCTTCCTCACCTTCAAAGTCCACAAATAATGTTTTTGCAAGACAACTTGGCTCTTTCAAAGACACTTTGTAGAATCCAAGTGCCCCACGCCAAATTTCTTCACGCCTTATGACCAGTTTCATTTGTTGAATATTGTCTATAACTCTCTCTGCATAAAAGGAAATAATGTCCTTGATACTTGTATCAGCGATATCCGATACTTGCTGAGCTTCACCCTCACTGGAGACAACTGCATTGCCCTCTTCTAGGAGTGCGCCCACTGCATCAGAAATATTCCAATCATTACCATGCAAAGCATCTTCCACTTCCTGCTTTGACTTGTTGCAACATATATTCATGACAGACTGAATGGCATGATCTCGATCTGGAACTGATTCCTGGAAAAAACAAGAATCAATAAAAGCTTACGTTGACAGTTTCAGTTACACTACTTCCTTGTTTGCATTTGTAGTAGAAGCGATTTGTTTTTTGAGTGGGCTTGTCAGGAATTCTAGCAACTTATGTATGTGTGCATGTATGTATGTCTGTGTATGTATATTTTTGCAATAAAATTAAAATTACAATTTATGATGGATGAAAAAAAATAAAGTGAACCTAATTTACACCTATTCAAAATTGACAGGCAAAAAGCTAACAGATTGATCTAAAAATACCCCAGGTTAAAAATGGCATAGGTAGCATTAAAAAGGTCAATGCGACATTGTTTCCATAATGTTCCCTCCGGAAAAGAAAGGTTTTGTGTGCACAACAGAGAAATTCCAAAAAAGGCCCTTGGTAGCAGTTATGTCATCTTCCTCTTTCTGTATGTTTTGGAAAAAGTATTCTTCGATCTTATGTTTAAATGTGTTAATATTGCAATTTGATTTCAACTGTGATGGAAGATTATTCCATTAACTTAATGTTAATTTAGGCCACTATTCCAAAGGACCACAAGGTGAGTTGCAAGGTCAGGCCTCTGACGTCACCCATCCGGAGTCTGACCTCATTCAACCATGATTAGCTTCAGTCACCTGATGAAAACTGTGTTGGCTGCTTTGGCCACTCACTATATTTTTCTATGACAGTGTGAATTAATGGCAGAAAAATAAGAGACAATCAGGAATTTTGAAACAATTCAAAAAAATAAGAATATCGAAAAACACATATGAGCAGCCCACTAGTTCCTTAAATCTCAATTGCTTTCAAACTATGCACTCAGTGGCGTAACCAAGGGGGGAATTGGGGGGTCCAGACCCCCCCACTTTTCAAAAAGTTGGTCATTTAGATTTGCACGAAAATGTAATAAAATTGGTGGGGGGGGGGGGGGGTTGGGCAGATCTGTCAAGAAGTGGTCTCTGATATTCTTGAAAAGCAAGCAAAGAATTGTTTTTCAAGGGTTGGTGGCAAGGTTTTGGTTTCGTAGAAATGCTCGAACTCTGCTGGAAAAGGCATTCTAAGCCAAAGTAGAATGCATATCTTAAAAAATTTTCCTGGGGTCTTGCCCCCAGACCCACTCACTTCCAATATCCCTTGTTATCTCAGCTTCAATATGCTGCTGGTTATAGGGATCCCTGTTTGCTGCCATTGTTGAAACCAGTGGTTGAAACAAACTCATCAAAGAGTCTGTACCATAATGTGCATGAAATGATATAAATTCAAACAACAATTACTTTGGCTGAAGCTTCTTGCAAAAAATGATGCCATCGACCGACTAGACAAAGTTTAAGGTACTGAAGGGAGAAATTCCTCAAATATCAAGATCGCTAAACTTTTCTTCTTTCTCCGAGCGTCTGGAGGGCGTGGTCACTAAAAATTTTCTTGGGCTTTGCCCCGGACCCCCTCACTTCTCCAGTGCTGCGTACGCCTCTGTATGCACTAGATAATTCAATAACTGCCACATCACAGTGGTAGACAAGACGGGAAATTACAAATAAAAAATGTATTTATATTTCCGACCTGCTCAATAGTTTAAGCAATGTACTTTATATATCATCTTTACCTCAGTAAAGCTTTCAGATGGCAGATTTTTGTCTTCAAGGTCTTTGCCTTGATTTGTGTCCTGTAAGAAATGATCTCAGTGTTACATGCCAGACAGAATAACAATTTATTCTAAAACTATAGTAAACTCAAATCTTGTTTACTTCATGAGCAATGGAGGGTTTCCATACTTCCAAGGCAAGCAGTGTACACATACAACCTGCCTTCAAACAGCAAGCACAAGATTTATTGTTGACTGAGACTTTCTTAATAGAAATTTTTCTTGTGTCAGCAGCATTTCTAATAGTATCTTCTTACGATTTTTAACTCCCGGTATGACTGGATCTGATGTAAAAGGATATTTTGTGCATTTTGTAAGGCGTTTTCCCATTCATGAATTCATCCTTCTCTGAATAATATCAAGTAGCCCGTTTTATGTACCTTTTCCTCTTCATTTCTGCAAACATTCTGATGTTCACGAATAACAGTGACTGCAAACTGACACTGGCAGATGAAGCATTTTACAGTGGGAACATTTCTTGTATCCTAGAAAACAAAAATGGTAAATTAAAATAGGCTGATATTGCCAATTTAAACATTTTTATGATCAAAATCAGGGATGGCGTGACCGAGAGTGCTTGGGGGACAGGAGCCCCCCAAAATTCACTGAGCCCCCCTGTGGGCACTTGAATTTTGAAAATTTCTGTGCATTGTCGGCACTCCTGCAACTTGCTTGTTATGCTTTTAGAGAGTGCAGTCGCATTTTTAAGCTAATCTGAAAGGTGTGACCAGTAAAAATTTTGCTCACTTCGCTCACAGCCGGCACTCTGACAGTTTTTGTCCCCCCAGCATTTCTTCCCTGGCACCATCTCTGATCAAAATTGAAGGAAAGTACTGTGTGATCTTTTGGTGGGATGATGTATATTGAAGATCATCATAAAAAATATCACTGTGAGGAAAATTCCATTGGAAAAAAATTGACGTAAGTAATGCTTTTCTGAGGGGGCACATTGGGCTATAATAATAATAATAATAATAATAATAATAATAATAATAATAATAATAATAATAATAATAATAATAATAATGATAATAATAATAATAATAATAATAATAATAATGATGATAATAATAATAATAATAATAATAATAATATGTCCTGGGTATGACTTTAAACTGCATCCGGTTGTGGAGTTTCGACGTGGGCGAATGAGGTTACCCTTTGCCACAACTACCTCCAGGTCACCCTTGAGCAAGGTGTAGCACCTGTAAGCTCTCCCCGAGGCCATGAAGTACCGGGTTGGCGTCCGGCGGGGGCTAGTCTGTCTCATGGGTGGGGGGGACTCTTCAGCCTTGGTTGGCAACCCCCCTAGTGATGGTGTCACGTTAAAATAAAAACACCCGAGGGAAGGAAAACCCGGATAAAACCATCCTCATTTTGAGTGTAAATGCCTAATGATAATTCATCAAACAACAACGTGAATGGTACTGGAATCAACAATGATGAAGGTGCCTCGTTCGGCAGGTGTCCTGTGGACGAGCAGCGCAGGCCCGGTCGTCATCAAGCAACTGCCAGACAGAAATGGAGTAAGACTATCAATAGACTGGTAATGTATTGTAAATTGAAAAGTGAGCCTAACAGAAGAGGATATCGAAAGAGAATGATGGAAATATGGAGAGGCAAAGGGGTGTTCGACATCAGCGAACAGAGATTGATGGATCAGGCACGAGCGATTGTAGTTAATCAATGGTTAACAGATGTAGAGCTTGAAGAAATTAGAAGGGAAATCGAAAGAGAAAATACTTACGTAACAGTGGATATGAATGACCAGGAAGAAAGGACACAGCTTCAAGGGGAACAAGAAACACGAGCAGAAGCACAAAGTGACAGAGAAGATAGGACGGGGAACGACAATGATAGTATTGAGGGATTTGATCTTCGGGAAGATGTTATGTTGAGCGAGGAAGAGACGGAACAGCTGACTACCATACGGACTTTTTATGTGGAAAAGAAGCAACCACCAAAGGTGACATTCAAAACGGTGAATAAGAAGAACATACAAAGAGAAATAAAAAAGCTGGAAAATCTTATCAAAAAGGTCATTACACCCACCATAACCGAAACAAACAGATTTATCATTGCGTTGATATGGTATGTAGCCTATAAAATGGGCCTGAAAGAAAGAGAGCAAAGACCAAAGAAAGATCCTTGGTGGAAGAGACGCATTAACAACGATATCAAACAATTGAGGACAGCTGTTAGTAAACTTGAGAGGAGACAGAATAATGAAATGCACAGCAACAGAAGAATGGAATATATCAATAATAAGTACAGGGTTAAAGAAAAAGGCGTTAGTGTAGTGATAGAGGAATTGAAGCAAAGGGTAGTGGCGAAAGCTGCAAAGATTAAGAGGTATGAAGCCAGAAATGAACAACAGCGTCAAAACAGATTATTTGAAGTAGATCAAGGGCGGTTATATCAGGAATTAGATAGAAAAGTTAGAAATGAAAGTCTGATCCCAGATGCAGATGAAGCAAGAAGATTCTGGGGTTCAATATGGGAAAATCCAGTTGAGCACAACACCCAGGCTGAGTGGCTAAAGGACATCAAAGAGGAGATGACAGGATTAAACCATCAACAAGAAGACATAGAAATTGAAGAAGGAAAGGTGAAGGAACAGCTAAAGAAAATTCCAAACTGGAAGGCCCCAGGGCCTGATGGAGTGCAGGGCTTCTGGATCAAGAACTTGAATGGACTCCACAACCGAATCGCAGAGCAACTCAATGAAATAATGAGAACTGGTGTTGTACCGACATGGATGACAACAGGTAAGACACTTTTGTGTGTGAAAGACACTAGCAAAGGTAATGCTGCAGACAATTATAGACCGATATCATGCTTACCACTTATGTGGAAAGTTTTGACGGGAATTGTTGCAGATCAGATTTACACATACATGGAAGAGAGAGAGTTATTCCCAGATGAGCAAAAGGGGTGTAAGAAGAAGGCAAGGGGCACAAAAGATCAGCTACTTATCGATAAGACCATTATAAAGAGTTGTAAAAGAAGACATACGAATCTCTCCATTGCTTGGATTGACTATCGTAAAGCTTACGATATGGTGCCACATTCGTGGATAATAGAATGTCTTAACATGATTGGAGTTGCAGACAACCTCAAGGAGCTAATTAGAAGAAGCATGCCTAGGTGGAAAACGATATTAACAGCAGGGAAACAAGAATTAGGTGAAGTAAGCATTCAGAGAGGAATCTTCCAGGGTGACTGCCCACAGTGGGCTAGAGGCAGACATTCGGAAATTTTGAAGTTCTCAAAAATGCAAATTGTTATGCAGTTTTAGAAAGTCGAACAACTGGGCTTAAACGTGCCTTTTAAAGTTTTCATTTATCTTGTGTTATCACAGAGTTATAGATATTTGAATCTGAGAATATTGAACAAAATCTTTCAAAATGTTACACCCAGCTCTCTAGTGGCAGAGAATGCGGATAAATGATTTTCGGCTAGAAAAATGGGTTGCAGAATGTTTGATAGCTATAACCAAGTCGTAGAAGGTCACTGTTTATTGAAAAGCAAAACAAAAATTCTTTGTCTGGTCTACTTGTACAGCTGCAATAATTTTCTTCAGACAACTTGTCAGATCTGTTCTCTTCTTCAGAGGGCAAAATTTGACTTTCATCAAGAATATTTTAAAAAGTACGAGGAGAAACAAGACACCAATGTATTTCCTGAAAGAGCAGTTTATGAAAATTTTATTTTTTGAAGGTTTCATTTTGTTTCCCCTCGGAAAAATCAAATAAACAGGGGGGAAAGGTATTTTTAAGGAAATTTAGGTTGTTCCAAGGAAAGATATTGAGACCATGCTTATTTTTTTGAGAACACTAGAGAAATTTTAATTATTGAGTATCCCCTAGGTAATATCATGTGCATAGGAAACTTCTACATAGCTTTTTTTAAACTGAAATGTACCAGAAAGGAGACTTTTGGTTAGAATTCCCAAAATTGGAAAATGTGTCCCAGTCCCCATAATATAGGTCCCAATCCCCCAAATATGGTGAAACATTCAGCTTTATCCATTGTTCCAACCGAATACATTGAAAAGATCCATCAATTACTATTGCTGATTTTCTTGAGACCAAGAAGTGTAACGGGGAATCTGGGCTCAGAGTGTAAATATAGAGTATTAGGCCCTGATTATAGTATTAACCCCCCTGAATATAAAAGTTTTAAAGCTTTTTGTGAACCATTTGATTTATCCCTCTCATACGTCAAAACAAGCTGCCAACTGCCCCTGCAACATTTAGTTCCCTTGAGATATCCACGAATGTCTGCAAAATCACCATTTTGGCCCACTGTGCCTGCCTGTCCCCGCTACTCTTTGTGATTTGTCTTCTGCCAATGTCGATGATACTCAGAAAGTGTAAGGCTGGATATCAACTTGAAAGGGGAAAAACGAAAATAAATCACCTCCTTTTCATGGACGATTTGAAGTTGTTTGCAAAGGATGAAAATGAGATCGATTCACTGGTAAGAACGGTGAATGTTTTTAGTGAGGACATAGGTATGATGTTTGGAGTCCAGAAGTGCGGAGTGGTCGTAATGAAAAGAGGAAAAGTTGTCAACAGCGATGGTATACAGCTACCAAACGGTGAATCAATTAAAAGTGTCGACGAAGAAGGATATAAGTATCTTGGCATACTAGAGATAGATGAGATTATGAATCAAACTATGAAAGAGCTTGTACAAAAAGAATACCTACAAAGGTTGAAAAAGATTCTTAAATCAAGACTGAATGGAAAGAATATAATCATTGCAATAAATACGTGGGCTGTGTCATTGCTGAGGTACGGTGCAGGGTTGATAAATTGGACCAAGAACGAACTGCAAGAACTTGATAGAAAAACAAGAAAGAAACTGACCATGTATGGAGCGTTCCACCCTAAAAGCAATGTGAACAGACTGTATTTAACAAGGCAGGAAGGAGGGAGGGGTTTGATTGGAGCTGAAGAGACTGTACGAAGTGAGGAGAACAGTCTTGGATGGTATGTGATGAACAACGCCCACGAAATAATGAGATCAATTGAAAAGGAAGGAATACTGAGATCAAATGAAATCAAAGATCCCAAAGTATGGAAACGGCAGAATAAAGAACAGCATAAGAACGGGTGGATGGATAAACCGCTGCATGGGCAAACAGCTGCTGCTACAAAAGATCTAATGGATAAGGATAAGAACTGGAATTGGTTGAAACATGCAGGATTAAAGAAAGAAACAGAGAGCACTATATTTGCAGCGCAAGAGCAAGCAGTGGGAACGAATTCTGTAAAGAACATCATTTACAAAGAAAATGTATCAAAAGAATGTAGACTATGTGGAAAAGCAGATGAAACGATAGCGCACATAGTATCTGAGTGTCAACAGCTAGCGCAAGTACAATATAAAGGCTGGAGACATGACAAAGTAGCTCAAATTGTCCACTGGAAGTTATGTCAAAAACTAGGTTTAGATTATGGAGATAGATGGTACAACCATAAAGTAGAGAATGTTATTGTGACAGAAGACATTAGGTTATTGTGGGATTTTCCCATACAGACAGATCATCGACTGGAGCATAACCGACCAGACATTGTTTTTGAAAATAAAAAGGATCGATCGTGTTTGCTGATTGACATATCCTGTCCCTTCGATACCAGGATCGAAAGAAAAGAAAAGGAAAAAATTGAGGTCTATCAAGACTTGAAGAGAGAGATTAAGAGGCTCTGGAATGTAAGAGAAGTTAAGATTGTACCAATAATCATTGGAGCTCTGGGTACGATTGGAAAGAACTTTGAAAACTGGTTGAAGAAGATTGAAATAGAATGCAGCACAGAACTTTTACAGAAAGCTTGCCTGTTAGGAACTGCAAAGATAGTAAGAAAAGTACTGGATACCTAAAGCCAAGGGATTTGGCCTGCTATCCAGAAGTCAACCGGCAGTCAACATCACCGCCGAGTGAACAATGAACAATAATAATAATAATAATAATGATAATAATAATAATAATAATAATATGTAAACTAAAACCTCATTCAAATTAACAGAAAAAAAAGGATAAAAACACACTGTTAAGATTTGACGTTTCGATTAAAAATCTTCATCAGCCTAATAATAATAATAATAATAATAATAATAATAATAATAATAATAATAATAATAATAATAATAATAATAATAATAATAATAATAATAATGATAATAATAATTTTAAGCTTTGTGGAAATTTTAAGCTTTGTGGCAAATGAGGTACCATTACAGCCTGATGACATAGAGGGGAAAATGAGTATAGCTCAAGGATTCAGAAAGAGAAACTCGACGCACTGATAGGAATGCCACTGCATGGTCAATTTGAGAGAGAAACCAGAGATCTAAAAACAGAAGACTCGTGGGCTTGGCTGAAAAATGGAGATTTAAAAAGGGAGACAGAGAGTTTGCTAATGGCAGCCCAGGAGCAAGCCTTAAACACAAATTCCATAAAAAAACACATATATGCTTGCAGTGAATCTTCGCTGTGCCGCCTATGTGGGGAAAAAGAGGAAAATGTGAGCCATATCATCAGCTCGTGCAAGATGCTTGCTCAGAATGAGTACAAACGCCGCCATGATAAAATTTGCAGCAATGTGCATTGGAATCTATGCAAAAAGTTTGGTTTCGATGCCAGCGATAAGTGGTACCAACACAGAATTGATAAAGTTTTGGAAAGCGAGAAAGTTAAGATCTTGTGGGACTTTGATATGCAAACGGACAGAGTTATTGAGCACAGGAGGCCTGATATTCTCTTGATCAACAAAGAAACTAATGAATGCTTCATTATTGACATTGCAGTACCAGCGGATTATAACATAGATAAAAAGGAGTTTGAGAAAATAAGTAAATATTCTGAGTTAAAGGTAGAGCTTTCACGGATGCTGAACAAGGAAACGTTCGTTATACCAATAGTCATCGGGGCCCTTGGGTCAATCCCAAAGAGACTACATTCATTTGCTGAGAAACTGGGCATAAGGAATGACTTTATGATATGGCAAAAATCAGCACTGCTAGGAACTGCTGGGATCTTACGAAAAGTTTTATGATTACGAAGTTTGAAGAAGAAAGAAGAACAAGTCTTTATCTTAAGTGCTTGCACCTGATGAAGAACTTTACATAACCAGTTTTAACATCAAAAGCTGTGGTAAATGTGAAATAATAATAATAATAATGATGGTGATAATAATAATAATAATAACAATAATAATATAATAATAATAATAATAATAATAATAATGATAATGATAATGATAATGATAATAATAATATCGGATATGATTTGACAAATTAAGAACAAACTGTAATAAATGTCTTATAGCCAAATATGTTCCTTGCACATCACCAGAAATCAGCAGTCCTACTGTCCATGCACCTTTTTGCACCTATTTCGCCATATGATGCTACCACAAATCATGTTTGATACACTGCACCACTTCATTGCCTCTTTTGCCTCTTCCCCTGACAGTCCTAGCCTTTTCAAGTTTCCTCTCACATTCTTATGTACGGTCCCAAGCGATCCAAAGCACATAACACTGATATTTGTTGCAATTCCATGTTGATTCAGTAAATTTATCAATGGTTGATACTTATTTCCTTTTTCTTGGTAAGATGTATCCATATACAAATCAAAGCAGACAGTGACTTCAACAATTTCACATTCTCTCTTGTTCACTTTTATCTCTAATATATCAGGCTTCCTTTGGTTTAGCTGTTGCAATGCGTTTTTGATATGTGGGAAAGCTGTTTCTACCATTTTGTTAACAAATAACGTTGATGTTGAATTCTTTTTTTGGATCTTTTGGCCAAGGAATTCTACGACCCGATCGTGCCTTCGTGAATATAAATCTTTGTAGTTTCTGCAGGAATTCATTAAGTGTGCAATCGATTCAGTCCTTTCATTACACATCGAGCATCTTTTATCGTGATCTTTATTCCACATATGAATTAGCTGGTTACAAGGGATTTGATTCATACGTGCACGTAGAATAAACTTGACTAGGCTGTCAGACAGCTTCCATCCGTAATGAATTTGATGCGGAATCTTTTTGTCTATATTCTCCATTCCTATAAAGTTTCCTTGCATTTGGAGCTCACAGCTCTTAATGATATCCTGTTGCTCTAATTCTCCCTCGATTTCTCTTTTTAAATCTTTCCTATTCAGCTCCTTGCCATTAACGACAACCACAGCAAAACCATCCTTGTACATAATTGATCCATTAAACTTGTTAGCATGAAAAAGTAGATCTGGCCAATCAGAGTTGCCTCCATATGTTTTTGTCTTGGCTAGTCTCCGGTTAGCATCTAATGCATAACCTAGAAAATTGATTTCGCTGTCTGTCTGCCTAACCCCACGTGATTTCATGTCTAATTCCAAAGATTCTCTTGCCAGATACCGTATTCTCTCCTCATCGTGATTCAGCATTTTTATCAAATTAGATAAACGTGTTGCCCTATATACATTTGATGGTCTTTTTATCCCAAGCCCCCCAAGTAGTCTGTTGACGAAAAATATCTTGTCACTGCTCTTGGGATATAAATCAAACATTTCTTTAACAGTTTTCGTAATCTTTGTATCCAGTTCCTCGAGCTGTTTTTCTTCTATCTTTGTGTTTTCAAAGTGGTGTGAAATCTTTGCTAAAGCCATGTTATTGAAAGCACTGAGTTTTAAAGGAATAGGGAGCGTACATTCCTTGATTTTATCAATTATACCTTTGAATTCTTTGATAAAGTCCTTGACTTGTTTTTCGTCTTCCCCTGCTATGGTAAACGATTTGCCTAGATATTTATACGATTTGGATCTCTTGTACGTTTCTATTGATTCTCCTTGAACTTTAATGGCTGGCTTTTTGTCACCTTTTCCCTTATACCAATTGTTACCAGACCTTCGTTCATAAAATAACGCACATTTAGATGCCTTTACTTTCAAACCAGCCTGATCAAAGAGTGGCTCACATTTCATTATCATCTCTTTAAGCAGTTCTAAGTCATAAGTTACCATTGCAATGTCGTCTGCATATGCTTGAATTGGAATTGGCCTAATTTTTCTTTCATTTTCTATATTCATACTAACAAGGGCATGATTGAACGCTGGTTTTAGTACTTTATCCACTATAACTAGAAAAATCATAACGCTTAAAGGGTCACCTGTTTTTGTGCCCCTTGTGATGTAAATTTTCTGAGTCAAACTGTTTCCACAAATAACTTGAAAGCTGGAGCGATCATATATGTACTCAATAATCTTACAGTATACAGTCGGAATGTTGTATTCACACAATGTAGTTGTGATTTCTTTATGCTTGATACTGCCAAACGCATCTGCAAAGTCGATAAATAGAATATGGAGTTTTGTGCTTATGTGTCTAAAGTCATCCAACACTGTTTTCAGGCTAAAAATTAAATCTTGCCTGTTTCTTCCTTTAAGAAAAGCCCTTTGCCAAAATTCAATTTGCGGCTCGATGAAGGGCAAAATTCTGTTTATGATGCAACGCGAAAATAACTTGTAAATGACAGACGATAAAGATATATCACGAAGTGTCGTTAGGTCTTCGGGGTTATAATTCTTTTTCGGAATTCTTTGCAGAATATCATGTTTCCATTCGGAGGGTACTTTCCTATTCTTTAAACTTGTATTAAATATGCCCACAATATCAGTTTTGATTGAACTAAACTCTCTCTTTATGTCCTCATACACAACTCCATCCAGCCCCGCTGATTTTCCATTGGGTAATATTTTCACAACATCCTCAATTTCTTTTTCATTAAATGGCCTAACTTCTTCGATACCATTTTCGTTGTCGTCAGCAAGGGATATTTCTTCCTCGTTTCTTGTATCACTTTCTAAAAGAAAAAATTTTTCATTTCGATAGAACGCTTCTGTTCGCGCTTGATCAATTTCTACTTGTGTTTTGTTTGGCCATTTACAATCGTTCTTTATAATCTGAATTGCCTTTTTTCTTTTGTGTAGCCAAAGATCTGTTAATTTACTTCGGGAAACTGTGTCATCCGTGAACACGCCTTGTCTGAGTGAAAAGAATGGCTGTATTGTTTTATTAACATAAGACAACTGCTTTTCTAACTGCAACAATATTGACTCATCTCTGTAATCACCAAGGGACGGTTCCCTTGGTAATGATTTCAAAATACGTAAACAATATTTGCAAAGATTCAAGTTCCATGGCTTGCCATTGAAACTTTGTTGTTGAAATTCCCCACCTTTCACGAATATTCCAGTGATGACTTTCAAGACCCTTTTCCATTTGCTAAAATCTCCCTTGCAGATAAATTTATCATAAAATACTCCCCTACTGCTCAAAGACTGACGAAAGGCCCTTTCTTGTTTTTCAAATTCCATCCACTCATGGTCATTTAGGTTGTAGGCAAATTCATCGAGTGGCCTAATCCATGCAGTGTTTTCACACTCACGACGAATGACTTTCCCGGCTTTGATGGCATCTTTCGCGTAATTCTTCAGTTTCTGTATCAATTGCATTTGATGCTAAAATTCTGGTGATATACAAGGCAGCATTTTCGGCGGCAGCTACGACGGATTACCATTAAATGAATCACAAGAAGAAGGAGCGTCTCACGACACGTCCATCCTGTTGGTCACCATAATAATAATGATAATAATGATAATAATAATAATAATAATAATAATAATAATAATAATAATAATAATAATAATAATACTACTGTGGGACTTTTCTATACAGACGGATCACCACCTTGAACGCAATAAACCTGATATATTAATCCATGAGAAAACAAGCAGGGGATGCTATATCATAGATGTTGCATGCCCATTTGATACAAGGGTGAGGACGAAAGAGCTTGAGAAGGTTGAACGCTATCAGGACTTAAAAAGAGAAATTAGTAGGATCTGGGAAAGCAGAAATGTATGTGTTGTTCCAATCGTAATAGGGGCGTTGGGTACATTGAGCAAGAACTTTAGCTCGTGGGCAGAAAAGATAGAAGTAGAAGAGAAGATTGATGTGATGCAGAAAGCTTGTGTGTTAGGAACGGCAAAGATAATCAGGAACGTTCTAGACATCTAAGGTCAAGGGTATTGACTTGATATCTAGCTGAACAACAAACCACCAATGATGTTGGCATGGTGTGGAAAAAACAATAATAATAATAATAATAATAATAATAATAATAACAACAATAATAATAATAAAAGATACTACATAAATAAAAGAAAAGCTTTCATCTTGGAAAGAAAAGAAACTACATGGGCAGTTTGCAAAAGATACTGATGATATCAAAACAAATGAGTCATTCAATTGGCTGTGCAAAGGGGAATTGAAACGTGAAACAGAATCTCTAATACTGGCAGCTCAGGAACAAGCGCTGAATACAAACTCTGTAAAGGCAAGAATTTACCACTTACAGGAAAATGATACATGTAGATTGTGTGGCGGTGCGGCCGAGAATGTCACGCACATTGTTAGTGGCTGCAAAAAACTTGCCCAAAAGGAGTATAAGCGTAGACATGACAAAGTTGGGTGCTTCATCCATTGGCTCTTATGCAAGAAATATGACCTGGAGCATACAGACAAATGGTATCAACATCAGCCAAGTCCTGTTGTAGAAAACAAGAGATACAAACTCTTGTGGGATTTCTCCATCCAAACTGATCGAGTCATAGAGCACAGAAGACCGGACATTGTCATCGTCGATTGGGAAGAAAAAGAATGCATTGTCATTGATGTAGCCATTCCTGCTGACCAAAATATTGCAGACAAAGAATGGGAGAAGATCAGCAAATACAGTGAACTAAAGCTGGAAATAATGAGATTATGGAATGTTAAAGCAAAAGTGATTCCAATAGTGGTTGGGGCCCTTGGCTCCATTCCCAAAAAGTTGAAAGAACATTTGAAGAGTTTGGGATTACCAGATGATATTCACTGCATCCAGAAGTCAGCCCTCCTTGGAACAGCTGGGATACTAAGAAAAGTATTGAGTGTCTGAGGCTGCTTGTTGCAGCTTGACGTTTGATGAAGAATTCCTCCAGACTATGAACCTTAGGAGTGAACTCGCAAGCAAATAATAATAATAACAATAACATTCCTTCCATTCAGCTTTGTTTCTAATAGCTCTCTAACTCTTCGCTTGTATTCATTCCCAACCTTCTCTTTCATTTTCTTTTGCTTAATCTGATCAGCCTGCAGTATGCCGAGGTATTTGTATTCTTCATTCTAATTCAAAGATCTCATCTTTCTGTTATCGGGCAACTTTATTCCTTCTGACTTTACAACTTTTCCCCTTTTCAATACTAGCATGGCGCACTTCTCAATACCAAATTCCATCTTAATATCGTTGCTGAAGATACGCACCGTCTGGATCAGAGAGTCAAGCGTTTTCTCTGTTTTGCTGTACAATTTCATGTCATCCATATATAACAAATGGTTTATCTTTTCTTTAGAACTAGCAAATTCGTATCCTGGACTTGCTTTTCTCAATATATGGGTCAGTGGTATGAGTATGATTACAAACAATAGAGGCGACAATGAATCGATGTATTATTAATGTGATAAATACCTGGGCAATACCTTTGCTGAGATATTCTGCAGCATTTCTAGGCTGGACGAAGGAAGAGATTCAACAGTTAGATAGAAGAACAAGAAAGCTATTGACAATGCACGGGGGACTGCACCCAAAAAGCAATGTTGACAGATTGTACATCCCAAGAAAAGAAGGTGGAAGAGGATTGCTTAATGTGGAAGATGTCATAAACCTCGCAGTTGGTCTCGAGAGATATGTATGTAACAGTAATGAACGGTTACTAACAGCCCCTAGAGCGGCAAATGAATATGAAGGAGATAGCGAAACTGAATATAAGTTGCGGAAAAAGAATGAAAGATGTCAAGCTTGGAAGGAAAAGACCTTGCATGGGCAGTTTTTAAGACAGACTGAAAATGAAGCAGGCAATGATAGATGGAACTGGCTTAGAAATACAGGAATTAAAAGAGGAACGGAGTCAATGATAATGGCAGCACAAGGACAAGCAATGCGCACAAATGTCATTAAAGCAAAGATAGACAAAACACAAGAAGAAAGTAAATGCAGAATGTGTGGACAGGTAGACGAGACAGTGAACCATATCATTGGCGAATGCAGCAAGTTGGCTCAGAAAGAGTACAAGCGTTGACATGATTTGGTTGGAAAACGAATCCATTGGGAAGTGTGTCGTAAAAATGGGATCAAAGTAAAGCGAAAGTGGTACGAACATCAGCCAGAAGCAGTACAAGAAAATGAGAGATACAAGATATTGTGGGACTTTAACATCCAAACTGACTATGTGATTGAGGCTAGGCGTCCTGATATGATTGTGATATACAAAGAAACAAAGTTTGCTAAAATCATATACTTTGCCATTCCCTATGATTCGAGAGTAAACTCAAAGGAGGTAGAAAAGATCGAAAATATCAAGACCTTGCACCAGAGATAAAAAAGCTGTGTGGTATGAGGGTGATAGTCATCCCAATAGTCATAGGAACACTTGAAACAACACCAAAGAAACTGAAGAAGAGATTGGAGGACATTGGAATAGAGACAAGGGTTACTGAGTTGCAGAAAACTGTGATCTTACATTCTGCCAGGATTCTGAGAAAGGTTCTCGAGATTTGAGAAATCTTGTTGATGCCAAACCCCGAGAACACACTACCACTGACATTTAGTGAGCAACAAATGTACAGAATAATAATAATAATATATTGAATAAGGGAAAATAAGGCTTGCAGCCTATAAAACCCTGAAAGTTGTATTTGCATTCACAGTGGAAACTATCATAAAGCATTCATAGTGGAAACTATTGACAACTGACACAACTGAAAGTATCAAAACTCTATTAAGTTCTGCAACTAGGATAAATTCCTGTAAGCAAGAATTAATTTCATTAATTAATTATTAATTCTAAAACTTCAGTTTGGTCATCTGGCTTAAACACTACCAATGTGACTTTGGACATTTTCCTTGCTTCAAATGGCTGATTTAAAAGTCCAAGATGACTGACACTTTGATCTCAGACCCCTAAAATTTGTAGATTCCCAAAAAATGGTATCTTTGTGAAATCTGCTGCCAAGTAACATAGTTCCAAAGAGGTCAAAACCACTAAGATAGCATAACCTTATCAATCATGAACCACAGAAAGTTTCTAAGCTTACGCAACTCAAACTTTAAAATTTTCAGAAAAAGATTTATTTAAATAAAATCTGGGCAGTATCATGCTTTCCATGAGCCCTCAATAGATCATCATAAATGGCATTAATTTAGATCATAAAAGGGTGCTCAAACAGCATTTTAGCCAACTTTGGGGAGTGCCATCTGAGATTCTGTAGTGGCATCAATGGCGGCAGGGATTTAGTCAACTCTGTGTGTACCTAGATCACTGTCTGATCAAATAAAATTCCCTGTGAAAAACCTCATACTGTAAACAGGTGTTTTCCTGTTTCTAAGAAGTAATCACATCACCACTCAATAAATTTAACTTAGACATTATCATGCAGAAAAAAATCCTAATATCATACCTCTTGACTTGCAATATTGTCTGCATTGGCTTTGTTAACAATTGGCTCCAAATCCAACTCCCTTTGTATGGGTCTAACATGCTAAAGCTTGTCCAAGTCCTGACAACTCCCTGAGAAATGGCACTGTATATCCTTCACTCGCTGGTGCTTTAATCAAAGACAACGACATACTTCCAGCACTTCTCAGTATCTCAAACCCACCACCATTGACCAGCTTTGGACAGGCTTCCTCTACTTTTGACTGCACATGAGTAGCATCACCTCTTTTATTAAACACTATTTTTTTCCTGCCCAATCCAGCTTCTTACAAATACGTGCGGATACTTCTTTGTGGAACAATCGTTGCTGTTGGGCTTTGTAAACAAAAGAAGTCATGCGTCCAAGTTTCTTTTGGTACAAATCTACCGCGTTTGCTTGGTCGTGGCTGAAACACTGATCTTGATTGACCGCTATTACCACTAGGGCCGGGGTTTGATGGTAATCTTGAGCTTGGCCCATTATATGGACTGAACAAGCCAGAAAAACTTTGAAGTATGTTTAACTGCCTGCTCGTTGGGCTTACCGATGATGCTGTTCCACGCGTGCTTGCGTTGCAAGTACTAACTCCACTGGCTGTAGGCCTGCGGGCATGACTACTGGACACTGCCGTTCCTGCAGCTGCAGGCATAGCTTGCGGCTGATGCGTTGTAGTAGGGAGATGGGTGTTGGAGGACTTAGTCGAGCTGCAGTCAGTTTCAGCTACCAACAATTGGGTAACTTCCTTCAGCAGCGACACAGCCCTCAACACCCCACCTCCTCCAGTTGCCTCCATTTTTGTCACACTTTACCATGTGCATTTTGACGCCTTTTTGCCATGCGCAAGGGCCGTCTGCGCAGTGAACAGAAAAACCGAAGCAATGTGCACAACCGAAAAATCAAGACAGATGAAAAGCAAAAGAACAATCTAGAATACATTTCAACAAAGCAGTGTCGACGAGCATTGAATGAAAGTTGAATAGAAAAACCATGTTTGAAAAAGAAAACAAACATGATGCGAAGAAATGTCACAAGATGAGAATAAAAAAACCCTAATCGTCGAATAGAAATATTGTGATTATGGCATACAACATCAACGTAGTCGATAAACGAAAAATTGACGCACATTTTGGTGGAAAATGCACTCCATACAAGAAACCCTCAATTCCCATACTGGAACTATGAGAGGTTCGACCTCGATCAGCTAGAAGACAGCGAATGTAAGGCAGAATTTAGGGTCTTGAGGAATGACATCTACGTTTTGTTAGATATCTTCAACTTGCCAGAAGAGCTTAGGTGGCTATAATGGAACTGTTTTTGACTCTGTTGAAGTCCTCTGTGTTCTCTTAAGACGTCTAGCTTACCCATGTAGATATGGGGATTTAGGTTTGCTAGGCCTGTTCCCCATTTGTGCATGATAAGTAACTTGGTTGCACATGAGATATATGTGAGATTTGGGCATCTGCTTGGAGCAGCCTTGGCTATCTCGTCCCAACCTACGGATTTTCGCCAATGCTGTCCATGAAAAAAGAGCTGCCTAAGATAATTGCTGGGGATTTATTGATGGCACAGTTTGGCCAATTTGCATGCAATCAAGTTCCAATCAGTTGTAGCCCCAGATGGTCTTATAGCTAATCTTTATGGGCCAGTAGAGGGTAGGAGACATGACAGTGCCCTTCTTGCAATGTCAGGGCTTTTACCACAACTTGAACAGGGTGTCTACAAAACGTGGCCTACACCATTTGGCCTACCATTTGGCTTACCTTTGGCTCACTGTTGGCTTACTTTTGGCCTACCGCTGGCTTACTTTTGGCTTACTTATGGCCCATTGCTGGCCTAGGGTTAGGGTTACATGTAGCCTACCATACATGTTCTTGTTTTATTTTGCGTATCAAATATTTGTCTTTTGTTGTAAGCACATGGTCATTTGTTTCCATGTATCAATTGGGATCTCGTAACTGATGGTTAATTGCAGTGCAGTGCATCTCATAAGACACTTGATCCTGCATTTGTAGAAGAGTTCCTTTTGATGAAACTCTTTTAGATAAGAGAATTACTAGGAGGAATATATGATAACCAACAGTTGAAATAAAAAGTTGAAATCATGATAATTCTTAGTCATAAAACACTTTGTAGTAGGCACTATTATGTACGTGAAACAACAAAATGACCTTGTAAACTTGCTCATTGACTAATTTCATGTCCAACCCACTTTTGTCAAAAGGCATGTTTTAGTTGCTCGGCCCAAACTAGTGATGTCAGTGTTTTCAATGTAACTAGGTTTTTGCTGGACTTCCTACAAGTCTCTCTATTCTCAGCACATATTGTAAGATGCAGAATGTGAGGGCAAGGGAAATGGAGGGAGCGAGAGACTTGTCAGATTAGGAAATCGAAATCGAGACCGTAACACAAAGAAGTAGATAATTAGATTCAATCGTCATTGTGCAGCGACACGTGTCGCTCTTTTGATTGGCTTTCAGCCTACATCAAAGGATTTGCCGGTGGACAGAATCTTGTCCACCGTCTGCCTGTGGACAAAAGAGTCTCGCTTTCAGTTTTCTAGTCCTACAAGTCTCTCTCTCCTCCTGCCTATCCTCCCTCTTTCTGCTCTATGTCTCCTTCCTCCCTCTTTCTGCTCTATGTCTTGTGATGACAAAAGAGAGACTTGTAGCAAGTCCAGGTTTTTGCAAACTTAGCACAATTTTTGGTAACAGTATAGGCTTTATGTCCCTTGGAAATCCTAGGAAGCTTCCCTTCACAAAAACTTACTTTACCTCATTCATGCAAAGATGCTGATTGCTGCAAACTGTACTGGAAAGTCGGATTTTGCTCTGAGTGACTGGCTTTGCTGCATGTGATACAGTCCACTGTTGTTGTTGCTGGTACGTCTCCAAAGAAAACACATAAAATCAATCAAGACAACCTTGTTGTGGCAAGTCCATAGGTCATAAGTGTTGCTGATGCAAGGCTGGTAGGCCACAAGTACAGGGTGTCTCAAACAAATTGTTTGACGTTTGATTAAATACTAAAAAATGAGGAGACGCTGAATGGACCTTTGGTCAAGTCACCCTTGCCTTGAGATTTTAAATTAATTTTTGACACAAGAATCTTGCAAATCTGATAAAAATTCATGGGGTTACAAGTTTTTGAAGTTCAAGTTTGTGCGAAAGCTGAAACCAGAGGCCTCAAAATGGCATTTTTGGTAACATCCCATAGGCCGTTGTTTCTGTTATTTCTCAATTGTTTCAGGGCAAACCAAGTGGTATTCAAACAGGTATTTGATAACCTAACTGTCACGCATATGGATGGTTCGAGGAAACAGATTCAGTGTCTTGCCGATTTTGTTTTGAACCACTGTTTTTGGACCTATGCAATGTTAAGTAATTTTGAGAATGATCGCAAGAAATAATTTACTTTAGAAGTCATATTTGGTTTGGTCTGATATCAACGAGAGGTATGACATTGGATAAGCTTCTCTTACCTCCGTCTTCAAGCTTTTTGCAATACAAGTAATCTGGGGGGTCTCTGGTTTCAGCTATCGCAAATTTTTTATCTTTGAGAGCTCGTAACTCAGTGAATTTTCGACCGATTTGCACGATTTTAGTCCCTAAAATTATTTCATAATCTTAGGAACAGGGTTATCTTTCCATGAGCCTGTTCATGTTGTCCTTATTTTTCAATATTTAATCAAACATCGAACAGTTTTTTTGAGACACCCTGGAGGCCAGTGGTAAGCCAACAGTAAGCCAAAGGTAAGCCAACAGTGAGCCAAAGGTAAGCCAAATGGTAGGCCAAATGGTGTAGGCCACGTTTTGTAGAGACCCTTATGCAACTACAAGCCAAAGCTTGCCAATCGTTCTATAAATATCTTGAATTTGATTTATGCAGTATCACAAAAGATCACATAATCATACAGCTGCTGGAAACACAGCGGTGAATAACGGGGAGATGAAAATGGTGCACAAAGGGCATCGGAGGAAGGGGGTGATAAATCCCTGTAGAAAAATCCAAAAGAGTGTGTCAAAATATCCATTTATGTTCATTGATCTTTCCTCTGTCTTTAAAGAAATCGTTTGACACAAGAAAATGCTTTGCAAGAAAAGTTAAAAAACACGGATACAAAAGCAATAGAAAAGTTATGCTCTTGGGAAGATTTGAGTCAGTAATGTTCAGTGGTTTATTATGAGGCCAAAGCAGTTCTGGTGTAAACGCTGCCCTATTAAAGTTAATTTTGTTTTGACAAAGTGGTAATAAGTGATGACCACAAATGAAAATGATATGTGACTGATGAATCCTATACGTTTCTTTCACAGCTTGGGACATTTCCAACTTTAACTGCTGCACCGATGCTCGATCTTGCTGATGGCGCAGAAATGGTCCAAGCACTTTGTGAGAAGTAAGGATCATGCTCACATTATTCTTCATGATGAATTGGTTCTTATGTTTTTCTTGAATGAAGTTTTGCCAGTATAGCAATGTTGCAGATGAATCAACATACTGAATCAAGATACTGTATGCATCCCCATTAAGGGGCCTGTTTTCACACATCTTGAAATATTGAGGGGTATTTTCAAAGGTCCATGTCATCATCTTTTTTTCTTTGCCATTTTTCAACTTGGCAATCTTTTAAAAGCAACATTGGGAACTGAAAACCCCTTACTCAAGACTTTTCTGACACAATTGAAGAATGTTTACTTCTGGGATATTATGCAGTGTGATTTTTTTATATTCTCAGACAATAAAGGGGAAACTTGACGAGGTTTATATGCTTTTTGGCTATGAGCCAAAGTTGTCATTCCGATTTTGACAATTTACACTGTAGATTGTACCGCAGCTTTCATGATGTGAATTTTCAAATGCATGAACTTCTTTCCAGTGGACTTCTATGTACAACTATATGCCTTGTGTACGTTATTATGGTTATCATGGTTTTCCTCTCTAAAAAATCTTGTTTAGAAAAGTGTACAGTCTTATCTGGCTCAAGAATGCTTATAACAATGTAACAAATGCTTGTCATGTTGATGGTGTAAGTCCTGTACTGCACCATAAGCTTATAATTCCAGTATAATTCCAAATCATATTCAGATCTCATATTTTGGGGTCATACAAGAGGAAACAAATTTAGGGGTTGTTGTTCCTGATGCATTCAACAGTGATGACAAGGATGATGCAAACGAGGAGAAGGATGACAATATCAATGGAGAAATGTGCGAAAATATTGATGCTCATGACTATGAAGCTGATTATGATAATGATGATCATAAAGAGAATGATTTTACAAGCTTCTAGGGGAATCAAATTCCTGGCAATGTAATCAATGTCAATATCACCTCAGAAGGTGCATGAGCACAGCCAAGGAGGGGATGCCAACAGTTCCCCATCCCCCTAAGAAGAAGACAATCAATCAGTGCCAATCAATGATGTTCACTATCATGATGTAGAATGTATGCCAGATTTTGACTAGAAGCAACACAAATGTCATTATTGGCTCCCAGGATATTGTATTGTTAGGTGTTTGAAACGTAAAGTTCCCCTCTTTTCTTCATGTGGAAAAAGCTGTTCTAGAGATGTTCATTTGAAGTAAAGTTCAGGGACTTGCTACGGTAGATGTCAGCGGTATTATTTGACGTTGTCAGATCATTCATATTTTATAGGAAATACCTGATGATAGACAGTTATCTAACGAATGGAACGTATATTAGACAGTCTGTCATCATTTTGTACCAAAAAGGAATCAATCTTTTTGTAGAATTGCAAAGAATGAGAAAAGAAGGACCGTAGGGACCACAAAACCACTGACTCATTTACTCCACCAAAGTGCCAATTTGAACTTAGACTACCCTCACATGAGAAAACTCAAACCGATCTGAGTTTCAGATCGGTTTGAGCATTGGCCTTGTTTGCTAATTTGCTTTCCCCTCACATGAACAGTGCATGCGTTCCTTCGGCAATGAGAACAATTGTGATTGTTTTGTGGAAGATGTCGGCATTGATTCATAGCATTTAGATCCAGCTGGGTGATTTTGAATCAATGCTTTATTGTTTTGATTGCCAAAGGAACGCCAGGAATGTCAATCACATGTGCGTTGAAAAGTCATTTCGCCCCGAAATGAAAAAATTTTCTGCCCACATGAAAATTTCAGGTCGACCTGAAAACTCAGACCGATCTGAGAAAGCGAAATGAGTTTCAGGTCGACCTGAGTTTAATTTCGCCTGTGTCATGTGAGCGCGCTAAGGGCTTTGACCATAGAGCGAAATGAGTTTCAAACCGATCTGAAACTCAGACCGGTCTGAGTTTGCTCATGTGAGGGCACTCTTAAATTCATTTATTTGGCTTTATAGCTTGCAATTTTGTGCAATAATGTACAGAAACCGTATTTTTGGGTGTTTTGATTTTTCACCACGAAGAACATTTTCATACCCTTGCCCCATGATGTTGTTGTGGAACAACAATTTAAAATGATGTCATATTGTCATCAAAGTGTCAAAATTAGCCTGAAAATAGTTTATTCACATCAAAATGAATTCATTTTCATCAAAAAAAATTTTTATCGACTCAGAAAAAGTCATGCAGGAAAGGGGACATAATATAGGATTATGTTACATAAACTAGGATTATGTGCACATAAACTAGGATTATGTTACATAAATTAGGATTATGTCAACGTAATATGGGTTTATGTAACATAATTCTAGTTTATGTGCACATAATATGGGTTATCAGGACATAATGTAGGTTTATGTCCCGATAACCCATATTATGTGCACATAATATAGGTTTATGTACATAATCCTAGTTTATGTACATAATCCTAGTTTATGTCGACATAATAAGGGTTATGTATAATAATAAGAGCACATAATGAGCTTGAAGATCACATAACGATCACACATTGTGACTTCGTTTTGGAACAATACATCTGTCATTCCCTGTTGGCCAGTACTATTCAACCAAGGAGAGAAGGGGAAAGTTGCACTGTGCTTCATAATGGGTCCCAAATGGTAAATTACATGAACTGAATGTGCAATTTGGGAGTTTGCCATCTCTTTTCCTTTTATGAAACCGGCATTGGCGCTGCATGCACATTTTGATGTTCACAAGAAGACGACATGGATACAACAGAAAGCTATGATACAGAGAGACAATTTCATGCTTCCAACAGACTTCAACAATTTAGTGGCAGCTGCCCGATCAAGTGTCGTTACACCAAGACATCTTCATTATCCTGCAAAAAAACGACACACAGTGATCCAGAATGGCAAAATAATGTAATAAATGCCGAAAAATGAAAGTTCTCAAAAATAATCAAGCAATGGCTCATTTTAAAGAGCTATGATTGGCAATCAAAATAAAAGAAAAATTTTTTAAATCGGACTTAAGGGGGCCAAGAAAACGAGTTTTGAAGTTTCATGATATCAGAAGTTCCCAAATTTCGTCTTAAAAAGACAATGAACTTTATTGCAAGTGTCACGACGAACAGTTTCATTTTTATTAACTCTCAGGATGCTCAGGATGACATGATAAAAAGACGACAAATCCAGTAGAAAAATTGACAATCCAGTGATTACGACATATCCAAGTTAGTGACAATCCAGTAGTTACATTATTAAATAAATTAAGACATGATCAATTATTTAGAACGTTTCGGCACTCAAACTCGTGCCATCCTCAGCTAATAAATCAAAATACACGTGCTGTTTATATAGCACTGATTATAAAACCTGTTTAACTGGTCAGTCAAGACAACTTGGAAAAACAAGTGAGTGGTAAACAAGCCAAATACCCCAGGGATCAGAACAAAACGAGGGGTATTGATGAGTTTTGAGCGTTAAGGGACGGTCTGTCACGCAAAATTAATAAACTCTCAAAAATCAATAGATCATATTCATTGTTGGCCTTCTCCAGAATAATAAAATTTTCTAAATTCGCACAATGGCCTGTTTGTTTAATGTGTTCACTTATGGCCGAAGGTGATGTCTTGATAGGCTGACCTTTTTTACCTATTCCCAAATGTTCCCTACTTCTAATTAACAAGTGGCGAGATGTTTTACCTATGTAACAGGCCTGGCAGCCTGAGCACGAATACTTATAAACCACATGGGAGCAAACATTCTTAGGAATACGATCCTTAAATGGGAAAAAGTTTTCCATACGTCTTCCTGATCGAAAAACAACTCGAAAGTCTACGCAGGGGTAAGCTTTGCGTAATAATCTGGAAATCTTGCGCCTAAGTTGAAGGCTGATTTGACCTAAATAGGGCATATAAAAGCACAAGGGCATTTTCTGGACCGTAGTAGACTTAGGCCTAGGGTCAAATTGTTTATTCAAAAACCTCTTAATAAAACGGTCAACTAAATATTTAGGGTAACAATTATCGTACAATACTTCTTTAATAAATAATAATTGCTTATGAAAGCTAATGTAAGTAGAGCATATATGAAAAGCACGATACACCAAGACCGTAATAAGATTGGTCTTGTAATTGCTTGGTGTCAAACTGCCAAAGTCCGTATAGAGCCCAGTGAATGTTTTCTTACGAAATAAATCAGTAGCGAAAGCGGAACCGTCCCAAGTGACCGAAACATCCAAGAAGGGTAGCGAGTTTTCTTCTTCAATTTCAAAAGTAAATTTATTAAATTTATTAAATTTATTAAAAGACAATGAACACTCAATTAAGGAAAACTTCAAAACTCCATTTCTCTGCTCACATAACTCCGATTCTTGAAATTCTTTTTTTATTTTGATTGTATACATCTCAACATGATTTGTTGTCCATGTCATTGAAAACGAGTGGAAAATTTTCGCGAATTTGGCGAATTAGTACATAGTACTGTATTTGTGGAAAAAACCCAAAATTTGCGTAAAAACAGTTGAAAATCTAAAAGACGGGGTCAAACGGTGTCTTAGAAAATATCTTACGATTAACTAGAACATGTCTCGAGTGTGTGTGCCAAAGGATATGTTCAGGAACCTTCTGCGAAAAATGTTATGGCCGTTTCAGAATGTGTGGTCATTTTCCTCAAAGGACAACTTGCGATCGTTCTAAAACCAATATTGTTTTGTGTTGAATGAATTGCTATTTTCAATAATGGCCTGATTTCATTTCAAATTAAAGACCAATCAAGCAACTGAATGGTAGAAATTCATATTAATCCAAGGTATAAGAAATCAACATACCTTAACGTCAAATGGATCATCGAAGAAACAATAACTCTTCTCTTCATACCGTCAAAACTCAACGCTATCAAATCATATCAAATCAATTTTGAGACACAACGTTCCTTCCCATCAAATCTATATATACAAAGACTTGATCAATGCTTCCTCTTGAATTACTATGTGGTGATTGGTTGATTTTGGCCGTACTTTCCTAAGGGCATGGCTTGCCTTTGCAACAGCTGGAGCAGATGTGATGAGCATTCTGACAAAAACACCGTGGATGTTCTCTTGCACAGATGTTTGTCTCGCTCTGCATCCTTGGCCAATTCGGAAGCTGCGAACATGCTTGTTCCAGGCCTCCAACCCACTTTCTGACCATACAGCTATTGGGGACCCTTTGAGAATTTGAAAAAGCTCCCAATTTTTGGCGAGCATCTGGTGTACAGTGGGGCTAATCTTTACCCATGGAAAATTCATTGCTAAGTGCAGCATCATATCGTGGGTGAAATGCATCAGCTTATCAACGTTGACAGTTTTAGTAGTGTCTACACTCTCAGAAACAGTGAGGCAAACGTTGAAGTGGCACAACATAATGGAGAAATTTTCTCTATCTTCACCAGCAAGCAAATCACAGATCGCCCGTCTGTTAACCGGGCTAACAAAACGCTTCGCGACTGGGCCAGTGTTTGTGTTGCCACCTCAACAACTTGGACTGTCTACTAACAGCCCCCCACAAGTAGCCCGAATATGGTTGATGACCCTGACCTTTCCTTCAGCAACCCTGGCTTTTACGAAGTAACTGGCCTCACTCCATACTTTCTGATTAGCAACTAGATGGTACAAGATTTTCAAGACGAAATCCAAGGAACGCAGTTCCTGGTGCAAGATTGCAAAAAATCTGCCTGATTCTGTCAATAAAGGCTTGACATTGTCCTGCTCTTTGGGGATCTCTGTAAGCTATCTGACCGCTTTGCACCAGCTCCCACCTTTGCCTACACTCTTCAATTGTTTTTGTGATGTGCATGCCCCCGACGCCAGAGCCAGTTAAAAACTGAAGGCTAGAAGCTTCATCTTGTGATATGTCACAGTAGTGACAGAAAGCACCAGAGTCTCCTTGCACTAGGTCGACCATCTTCCCATCTATCATCGTTACCTTTGTCTGTGTCGATACCAACCTACTCACACCTGCAACATTTTGAGGAGCATGCAATTCATCAAATTGACTTTGAAGAGCAGGAAAAATTGCCTCAACAAGTTCCCTTGATTCTTTCGATTTCATTAACATGAAAGGCCTTGTAAGGAATATTGAATTAGGATATGGATTTTCCCACAACACTTCAGAGAGGTGAAAAGAACTGGCATATATTCTGAGTGGGGTCATGAAGACTCCGAGGAAGTTATCAGAACTCCCCTGCAGGCTATCATCTCTTGCATCACCAGATAGCTGCTGGCGTCTTTTGTGGGATCCGGAGCCATCTAATCCAGCTTTTAATGTAAATTCGACGGATGCATCAGGAGGCAGTTCATTCACTTTATCGACAAGGCCTTCACTTACTACGATGCCATGCAAAGTGGAATCAAACAACTGTTTTACAGAAACAGAAGCAGAGAGGGCATCAACAGTGACCGTTGGATAAAGGGTTTTCTTGTATGCATCAATAGCACTTCGTGCTTGCAAAGCGTTCACTCCGTATCTGGTGAGAAGATTCCTACACATCTGATACTGACGCTGGGAAAAATTACCAACATAGATCAAAGCAGTTTGCTCATCAACGGGAATAGAAGAAGTAGCTTGTACAGCATCACAGAAGTTTGAAGTGTCCCAGTCCCGAGAACGAATAGCTTCTTGAACTATCTTTAGTAGTAGTTCTTCCTTTCCAATACCATGCTCATCAGCAGTACTTGAAATAACACCAAGGCACTGCTTCAATATATTTCGCTCTACTCTTTCACAAGGGGAATCAGAAAGATAGGATCTTGTACGTCCTGACGGGCTTGGCATGTCCCCTGCAGCACAATCAGAGGAGGCACGGCAGCGCTTTTCACAAGGCTTTATACCTTCGAGCTTGAAAACCCTTACTCTATTGCGCCATGACTCGCTTTTTCTCTTCACTTCGCATACTTGCTTCAGAATAAGTCTTAGCTCATCCACTTTGATGTTCAGCCCTTCCTGCTTTTTAAGGATAGCAGCTAATTCAGAGTACTTTGAATTTTGGGAAGTTCCTTTATTCTTCAGGTCACCTCGATTGTGAACAAATTCAAGTAATTCACCGTTGGTAATGTGGACGGACATTTTAGGTCCTGACCACATCTCGGTCAACAAATACCAACAATATACTTTCAGAAAACGACATTATGGTATAGTCACAATTAGAGACAGCAATGAAAAGATGCAAGAGGAACACAATCAAAAAATTGGCACCCTTAAATAATAGGGGTAATAGTGGTAATTCAAAAGCCTTTTCAATCTTAAGTTGTTTATTTCAAACCTGCAAATGATTTAGATGTTACAGGGGCACAACAATTGCAGTTGGTTGTCTTTATCAGTAAATAATTTAACTAGGCTACTTTTCATGTTCGAAAACAACATCTGTCTCAAAGAAATTAAGTTTTTTCCAATCAGACAATGCTGTTGTAAAAAAGCAAGCCCATTCAAAAATTTTCAAGATAATACACCAAAACAATCCCTTCGTAATGCTCCTAACGCTCTTGAATACCGTTCACTTGCTACCCTGATTGAATACATTGATGTTGTTGATTAGGGATGCAACTAAGTGACTGGTGAAACATTTCTGGCTATTTGTAACGTCCCCTATGAGACACCTTGGAGCACAACTGATGGAGACACGAGGATCAGTGATACAAACATCGATATGTTTGTCAGAATGGTCAAAGCATTTCCTCCAGCCAAACTAAGTCTGTCTACGTATCAGTTTGATAAGAGAAAGTTGTACTTCAAGACTGGTTTGATATGATCTGACAGTGTTGAGTTCAGTGATTTCCTATACCTTGGATTAATATGAATTTCTACAATTCAGCTGATTGAATAGTCTTTAATTTGAAATTAAATCAGGGCATTATTGAAAATAGCAATTCATTCAACACAAAACAATACTGGTTCAGAAACGATCGCATGGTGTGTTTGAAGAAAATGACCACACATTCTGAAACGGCCATAACATTTTTCGCAGAAGGTTCCTGAACATATCCTTTGGCACACACACTCGAGACATGTTCTAGTTAATTGTAAGATATTTTGCTAAGACACCGTTTGACCCAGTCTTTTAGATTTTCAACTGTTTTTACGCAAATTTTGGGTTTTTTCCACAAATACAGTACTATGTACTAATTCGCCAAATTCGCGAAAATTTTCCACTCGTTTTCAATGACATGGACAACAAATCATGTTGAGATGTATACAATCAAAATAAAAAAAGAATTTCAAGAATCGGAGTTATCTGAGCAGAGAAATGGAGTTTTGAAGTTTGCCTAAATTGAGTGTTCATTGTCTTTTTAAGACGAAATTCGGGAACTTCTGATATCATGAAACTTCAAAACTCGTTTTCTTGGCCCCCTTAAGTCTGATTTAAAAAATTTTTCTTTTATTTTGATTGCCAATCATAGCTCTTTAAAATGAGCCATTGCTTTATCAAGTTTGAGAACTTTCATTTCTCGGCATTTATTACATTTGCTGGATCACTGTGCGACAGGAAGCGGATACGTAGAGGAAAGAAGCAAGGACCACAAAAAGCCATCTCCAGGGATCACAAAATGTCTCTAAGAGTAGAGCGTCATTCAGGTCGTGAGGAGTTAGTCCCCCCCCCCCAAAGAATGTGACCGTACACCCGAAAAGCGACACAACACTTTAAGTGTTCTATTGCATTTCAAGCACAAAGCTGCAACCTCCAGAGGAACAAACTCCCCAGAGATCATCCCGGAAAAGGACTCCCAGCACTCAGAACAGCAGAAAGCAGTGTCACCCAAACTAAACGTTTTTGTTGCTTTCATGTATGCCATTGTCGCTTATTAGATGATACAATACAGAGATTTAAAAACAGCTTTTACCCAAATTGTTTGAACGAATGGGACAAGCTACTTCCTGAAGTTAGGCAGGCGCCTTCGCTAAGTGTTTTTAAATCAAAAATACTTGCTCAAATTCGGCCCCCTTCAAAACCAGTATATGGGATTCATGACCCCAAAGGTTTAGCTATTCTTACACAGTTAAGAGTCGGTCTCAGCAAATTAAATTTTCACAAATTTAGGCATAATTTTAGAGACACAATAGACCCGATGTGTCCTGCAAACAATGGTGTTGAGGACACCGAACATTACCTGCTGCTTTGCCAATCTTATGAAGAACCTAGACACGAGCTTCTCAATGGTCTCAACGCAATTTTGCCTCCTTGTGACATTTCTAACCTCCCAAATGAATTGTTAATTGAACTCATTCTGTATGGCAATGAAAGGTTACCATTTGATGTTAATAAACGACTCATAGAGGCTACCCTGAAATTCATTCACACGACTAAGCGCTTTTAAATCTCTGCTGCAAACCCCAACACATGGACACATCTTTCCCTTGTATATATGTAGCCTTAGATTTACATTAGATAATTTCCTTATGTTTAGATTTATAATTATATGTTAAATGGCCACAGGGTTGATATGTATTTCCGTTCTCCTTGTGGCATCGTTTTTTGTAATCTTTCGTAGTTATGTAGTTGTGTAATTGTGTAGTTGTTGTATTTTTATGAGATTATATAGAAAAAAAGATGATACAATCAACAACAGTCAAATTGTTACTTCCAAACAGCAAGAAATTGGCATAAGGATTTTGAATCTATTAACGTAATATCAATCCCTGGAATGTTGGAAAGTTGACAAAGAAGATCTCCACGCATCATTTCAAAGCAAAAGCAGTCCATGAGAAATGTTTTTTATCCCTTACTGCTTCACCGCAGGTGCAACAGGGGTTAAAACTTATATGGGGCTTAAGGGATTCTGCTGTCTTGGTGGTCAAGGAAGGGTACAGATCAGTCACAAAGTCAATGCGCTTGGATGAGTGAAAGACTGCTGCACTTGTGGTAAACTGGACTTCTCAAGTACTTTCTTTTAAGTGACTAATGCTTGCTAGTAGAATATTTAACTATGATTATTCAAGTAGAGACAGTATAGAGAAACTTCTAGAGTGAACACAGCATGACCTGCTTCAAGAAGTAGCTCCCTTAAAATATTACATTTGCAATCTCGTATTATCATCTTCTAGAACTTTCATGTAAAATGCTATAAAATGGGTACAGTAGATTAAGAGAAGATTAGATACATTGAGCTGAAATTTCTTCTTACATAAATTTCTTAAAATTGAGTTGATAGACTCTTCTAGTGAGAGTTGATATGGATATAAAACACAACATATTGTTGTAATCATTGGAGGAAAACTGCTGGCCTAAGCTGGAAGGATACAGCAACACTTCAAAGGATTACTAACATTAGCGTTGAAAGAGATGCATCTTGTAGCATCTTTATCCAAATTGGCTTTTGGAAACATTGCAATCACTGCACGAGATTTTGTCTTTACATAGATATTAAAGTTCATGTAAAGTAATTGCAAAGGGCATATTTCAATGAAAATTAAAGGAGTTTACAAATTTTGTAAAGATCGATCTTTACATGACATTTAATGTACAGACTAAATATTGTAAAGTGCCACCTTTACATCATATTTCAATTTATGTAAAGTCGAAGTAAATTCAATATTTGCATTGCATTTACATTAAGATGTAAATCAGCAGAGAGAAGATTTTTACAAGTTTTTGAAAGACGTAAATGTGAAGTAAATTCGGTATTTCCTTCATATTTTCATGGTCGGGGTTTGAAAGATCTAAAATGTTGCGCCATAGAGATGAATAATTCCCGTTTGCTGCAGCTAGTACTTTTGGTATTTCTTTCTTTGTAGAATTCCTCGTTTACCTACTTTAGTACTCATTTCATCCCACTTAAAAGCTTCATTTAGAAAAAAAGCTTACACTAGTCTGTGACTGGACAGCTAGTTACCTTGGTAAAATTGCCCTACATAAGTGAATGAACTGAGGTCAATGACGTAGTCTATGAATAAGACGAAATAGAATGCCAATATACCATTATTTCTTTCGATTTGTTAATGCACATCCCAAGATTACCAAATATACTTCAATTGGTTGAGACCAACCATAGATTCACATCATATGAAATTCAGTTCATTCACATTGAGCCAAGTCACAATGTTACAGCTTCTTTTGCAAACGCTCACAAAATCTTATAGAGCATGAAACACGAACAAATCTGGGCAGTTTCTGGAAACTAGTTTCGAGTTCGAATTTAGCAACCAATACAACGTAGACAGCAGTTGAAATACTAACAAAAGAGAATGTAGACAAAGTAACACACATAATTGATAGTAACATGACTGCGAGTAACGTAAATCACTAAACCTGAATAAGATATGGTTATTGCATACAAAAACAGCTATCGTGACCAATTAATGCAAGTATTGGCTGTTCAAAATTTATCGCACAAAGTTCAATACAATAGAACAGTTGCCAAAGCGTGTACACGAGATGCTGTAAAACATCAGCGTGGAAATGTAGTGTAAAACAGTTTAAAAATGCACTCCAGAAACCTTACCTAAAATATGTGAATATGCAAATAGCCACAAAAGGACCAACAAATTGTCTAACAGAAAACATAGTGCATGGCAGACCAGGAGCAGACCAGTTAGGGTAGGATTAAGGAAGCCTTATGACGAAAGTCGACAGTAAAGCTTGAATCTTTGACATGCGTTGTTACAGTTTTGCAACCACTTTGAGTTCCTGAGATGCCTATGAACGATAAAACGTATCCATGAATCGTTCTTTTTGGCAACGAAAAGTTATTTTAAACCAATAACTAAGGTCTAAAAACTGACTGGAATGAACAGCTAAAAATCTGCATATCATTATCTCTACAGTCAATTAGTTATTGCCCATTGGATACTGTCATTCAAGTTCCTTGGCAGTGGTCGCCTTGAAGGTTCACCTTCAACTCTTTGCAGGTACTGCCTTCTGCTCCTTGCTGTCATTTTCTTCAAACACTTTTTGTCAAGCTGCTCCTTTATGCGCTGCATTTCTGGTGAAACCCATGGCAATGGCCTGACAATGAAAACTGAATTACCATCTTCCTCCCCATCTTCCTCCGATGACATCAGGTCCATTGTCAAGGCAGCTTGCACCTTCTTCTTTTTTTCAACTGACCATGATGTCCTCTTCTGCACCATACTCAAGCGCCTCTTGCGTTTCTACAAGACAAAATAATTCAACTGCTATAATGTTGAAAACAGAAATAGTTTTGCGATAAATAATTGATGCTACTGATAAAGACTACAACTGTAATCAATGTGATCACAATTACTAAAAAAGAAAAAAAAATATCAGCAATGCATAGCAGAAATATATATCCTGTCTTGTGTTCATCTTTATATCGATATCTATATATATGTGTCAAACCAAAATCATTGTAGTGCGCAAGTAAAAACATAGATCGAAACACAAAAGAAGGCATTAACAAAAACAACTCGTTTATTTCGCGACTAGTTTCGTCTGTTCACGCAGACTCTTCAGGCTTAAAGAAAAAAGCTTTCTGCAAGTTAAACCAGCTTAAAATAAATTGGTATTTGAATAGGGCCTTCTGATTGGTCAAACAAATCCAGTCATTTGATTGGTTGAAATTTAAACTAGTTTACATAAAGCTGGTTTAACAGTGTCAGTGTGAATGCAGTATTAGCAACCAAAACGACATAGACAGCAGTTGAAATACTAACAAAAGAGGACGTAAACGAAGTAACACACATCAATGATAGTAATAACTCAATTTGTGAATATTACTGTGAGTAACGCAAATCATTAAATCTGAAAAAGATATGGTCATTGCAAACAAATAACTTAAGTTATATATAACTTATAAATATACATGTATATGACAGAGCAGAAACTGCATGCACTTGTGCAAAAAGTCACAGCCTTGAGCCCCAAAGCTCCCTACAACAGATCCCAAAATTAGGCAACAGGTGATATTTTCTTCTTTTGGTCTCTTGATAAAACTCTTGATTTATCATTTCAAAACGCTTCTGTAGTATATCCAAAAACACTTTCTTGCATCAGACTAGACTGCTCGATGATGTCATTTTACGAAGTTTCTGCTCTGTAAGTGTAAATAATGACGAACAAATGCAAACAACGATATGTGCATGTATATACAAGGTGAAGCAAAAACTGATTGCATGTTTTCTCAAACTCGGTAACTATGGCCTTGCAAGAATACAGTTGAAAAATCCTTAAATGGACAATGAACTACATCTAAGATTTATCACAGCTAAATTATAGCACACAGGTTAGGCAAATCTATTCAAAAGACGTTGGGACACCAGCACAAATACTTCTGAAAAGAGGAAATCATCTCAGAGCAAATATACAAAGAAATTCAAAATTACCTGATTCTTTCTTTCATATATCTTTTGCTTCTCCTTGTGCTCAAGCTGACCTGATCGATTGCGAGATGCTCCCTCTCTTTTTGTTTGGAAGTACCTTTTCAGACCAGCTGTATGCAAGAGAAAGAGAAATTTTATTGTATACAATTGATGACCTTTTATATCTGCATTGTTGATGTAGTCATTCTAAGAGCTTACCCCTTAAAGGGAGGAGCTCTTGCAATCACTTCCATCGTTTCTTCAGATATCAAAGACAGAAAATACAACTCTGTTTACATCGTAAAACATCACATAAAATACATGGCATGTCTCCATTTGTGTCACAAACATCATGATACTTTCATGTTAAACTACATTAAAGTCAAATATTATATGTATATAGATTTTGACCCTGACTGCAAAGGATAATATCAGTTTTAATTCAATCTTGTCCAATTTAGCTTGCATTGGGTGTCAGGTGGATAAAAAACACACTACTTGCAAAATCTGAGAAAGTATAATCTTGCATGTAGCTGTGAACATTGTTGTTACTAAAATGTATTCATAACTTAGATTTAACTATTTGGGAGCAAGTTCAGACATCATTGTTTGACAGTTAGTAACCAAAAATCTTGAGTTTTTTCTAGGAACCAGCAAAGCTTGCAAAATTGTTATCAACTAGATTCCTTTATGACACCTGGAAGAAAAAGATGCCCAAATTTAAGTTAAGTCAGTTGTTTTCATTAACATATTTCAAATAAAAAATTTTCCTAATGTACCCATTATAAAGTTTCTGAAATCATCCACAAGTTGCAACACATGCAGAAGTTACACGTGTGGGTAGACTCTAATGTCCACTGATAGTTATCAAATTTCTAATTAAATATATCAACCAAGAAATTTATTTACCATGCAAAACATCATCTCCCACATCCTTTGCAATTCCTTTGACATAGTCTCTGATGAAGTCTGTCGTATTTTTGTTTTCTTCTGAGTCTATGCTGTAAATTCAAATAAGATAAATCAGAGGAAATTGCAGGAAGCCTTCAGGATTCAATGCCATCAAAATATTCAAGAACTACTGTACTTTGCTCCTACAAAACAGCTACGACATGGATATTTGATTTACAAAAATATGGATGAATTCATACAAACCCTTTTCCCTTTTCAATATTCCATTCTGGATATTGTCCACCAACTGCTTCCTTGTAGCCACTGTGGAGCAAATTCTGAAAGGGGAAAGAGATTCATTGTGCAATTTTCTTCCTCACAGCTATCTCTAAGTTTGTTATCTAAAACATTTACAGTTGCTTTGCTTTAAAGTTTTAATTTTTCCTTGTTTCACAAACAATTTTTTGACAGTGGAATTAGTACTGGTTTCCAAAAAGTGATCAGAGGAGATGCCTGAGAAACCTTGTGGAGTCCCCAAAGGCTCCGCTTTGGCCAATTCTATTTTTGATATACACCAATGACTTTGTGTTACTTGTAGCCAGCCCAAAGGCAGAAGAAATCCAAATTAAGCTAAATAGAAAGATCTACTGTGCGGCAAAGTAGCTAAGGGCAAACAGCCCTTTAATACACACAGACAAGATAAAATAACTTTGGAATTGTTTGAAATCAAGCAAAAATTTTCATTTGTTAATGAGATGCAATTCATGAGCGGTAATAAATAATTTAAGCACTCTGAGAAATTTAAAAATCTATAGGTTTGGTTCAACCCACACCTCAACTGGAAAGCATTAGCAGATAAAATAAGCATGAAAATAGAAAGCGTTAAAAGAGCCAAGCCTTTCCTTCACAAGACACCAGAAAACTGCTTGTCAGCACCATTGTGATGCCTTACTTTAACTACGGTAATGAAGCAAGGTCATTAGCTAGCAACATTGGCTTACAGAGACTTGAGCCTCTCAAGGCAACTAAATTCACATCAAATGAAGATAGAGTGACATTGCAAGACAATCTTGATAAGGACTTAGCAATATTAACTTTTTATCTTTTAATGACTTAACACCAGTCCTTGTAATATCGGGCGCACACCTCCACACATGCCTAAATCAGCCAATGTGTCCAAATGTCGCACAGGCAAAGAGATTTTTCAAATTTCATAAAAATTTTAATCACAAAAATTTTGCAAAACAAACTTTCATAACAGAATTTGGAGTTGCTCCTTCATTTATCCCTAAATGGTCCTACAATTTTGCTGCTGAATAGCGCCCTGAGATCTTCATGAAAGGAAACAGTTCATTGCAGTGTCTTTGGTGAAGTAAACAAGATGTAAGGATTCCAAACGAAAGTTTAACATCTATCTTTCTCTTTTCTTTGCCGATGTTCCTTGTTGAACTAAGATTGTCAAAGATCAGGGAGCAACAATGGACAACAATGAATAATAATGTTAATCTGAGCAACACAAAGCCTTTCTGCAGTGCATCTCTGGAGTAGGCCCACTATGAGTTTGTATAAAATTTCTGATAACCTTGCAAGGTTTAGTTTTGTTTCAACAGCGTGGAACGTAGAACATGTGAAAAATTGATGGACCACATTTACATGCCACTCCAAGCCAGAGCCACTGCTAGCAACAAGGAAGGACCTAAATAGTGTCATGCATCATGTCAGGCAATAAAACAAAGATACATTTTTTATTGGTGGTGACAGGATTAGTTACTGTAGATATCATGCCAACTGGTCAATAGTTATATTGAAATCAAATACTGCATCATACCTTAATGAAATTTGGCACCGCTATATGCTGCTTGGCTTTCTTGGCATTGGCTTGTTGTGTTAACAAAGCATCCAGTTTTGCCTGTGTCTGACGCTGTGCAGCAACAAGATCATGCTGTGCCAAAATCATTCTTTTCAAGATTTCCTTGTTGCAAACAAAATTTTCTAAAGGGAAGTAACAAAGTCAAACAAAACATTTTGGGGATACAAGGTAAGATAGCATATGTAGCACACACAAGTGTAAATTACAACTGTTCCATTGCATTTGTCTAAACGTCCATCAGAAACATCTTAGTTCAAAATTTTCAGCATCTTAAAACATTTTGAATATCTCAGGCTCTCAAAGGTTTAGAACTCTTAAAGTGAATAACCCAAGTTAAAAGATTTAAGTTCTCACCAGGTTTATAAACAGCCTGTTGTATTTGATAGTCCAATGTGTGCCAAAGAGAAAGCCAAAGAACACATGAAAAGTGAGGTATTCACTTTAACAACAAACAAGAATGCATGCAATGCTTTATTAATTAACAAGAAATTCCTAGAACTGCTGAAGTTCACCTTGATCTTGTGAAGCAGATGAATGACTCCTTGCAATGACTGAAGTTGGTGAGGATTGCTGTGATCCTCCAGTTTCTATTTCTGAGTCACTAAAACCTGTGAATGTATAGAAAAAAAATCTTAAGTTGGTCAAGACATGGTCAATGAAATAAAATCATGCAGAAATTTTGCTTCACACAAATCACAGTAAAGTGTCAGTTACAGTGGCCATTTCAGAAGAACCATAGCTCTTGCTCCCTCCCGGTTCCCCTCAAATGATGGCGGGCGGAAGATTGCCTCTTGAGCTATTCAAAAGGTAAGTTGCTTTCCTCTAAATATCTGTCTTATTTGTTTTACAAAAGACATTGTCCCGTAAAGAGCAGTGGCTGTGCCAGAAATTTCAAGGACATATAAAGCTTCCCATATCTGCCCTGTTTTCAATATTTTTCATATGTGTCAACAAAGTGGACAACATGATTTTGGAAAATATGATTTCATAGAACGCAGTTTTCAAACAGGAAGTTCTCAAAGAGGTATCAAATTATCAATGTCCCAAGTTCAAATTACAGTTTTAATATAAGCATCCATTCTGAAAATGACATATAAATGTATAGACTGAAAGCTTTGTCATCAAATGCGCAAAACATGAGCTCAGATACAATTTCAAGCAAGACTTTTCCATTTGTACCATTAATTATATAGTTTGTTCCTTCAATGTTTTCATCAAAATGTTTTGAACAAAATTGAATTCGTTGAGCCTAAGTCATGTTACAGAATAACTGACCTTGGCTTGCAGACAATTCACTCTTGATGAATCTGACAAAAAGAAAAGCAAATCAATGTTAAAAGTATCTACCAGAGATAATGGGGCAACAAGGATATGCTAGGGCTAAAGTGGGTAATATTGACTGCCAAGAATGGAGCTTGTGAATTGTTCAACAAACACTTAGTAGTTGAAGGATGGTAGTTCCATCTTAACTAGTTGGGCAAAATCTGTGAAATCATTTTTCTGTCATCTCCAGCAGACTTGTATGCCAATGCACCAACAAATTTCTATTCAACACCAAAGATCTGACCTTTAGGCATAAAAGCGTGGAATGTACTCTGCATCACCCTTGTGTTAAAAGTTATTTTCAGCAAGCTATGGGAGGGGAGGGGCAGTTTATTCCAAGTTCAGAGTACAATGTTAAACTGACCCATAATGTGGTTTTCGACCTTTGCCATGCAGTCACAGAGAAACAAAAGATCTATTGTGTTAATTTAATGTTCTCAGCTGCAGAAATTATAAAAATTTCCATGAAAATGGTGTTGAGGCTATCACAAGTGCAAAAATTCCAGTGTGGTGGGCAAGAAACCAAGCCTTGCCCCGGAAAGTGAATATCAGCATACATGTAGATAACAAATAAACCAATAGCAGTCAAGATGATATCGAGAGGCCAAGGCAAGAAAGGTATCAGAATCACGATATATACCATTTTTGCGAAATGCATTTTGCCATTTTTTGGCCTATATCTACCAAAAGTACCCAAAGTTTCATGATTAAATGACATTGGGTAGTTGATATAATACCATATCTATTTATATAGTTTATACCTTTAGGAGCCTACAACTCTGTTTATTTTTCAAAAACTGTGTCCATTGTATGTGCAACAAATCTTGAAAGTTGGCCAAAAACTTATGAATGTTCTGTCATACTGTGGTAGAATACACATGTTTTTTTATAAGAAACTGCAAGATTTGGGCCAGTGCTGAAAGTTTCTTAAAATTATTGGAGTTTCTGAAGAGTTTCTGAAAGATTTCATAACAATATTCATGCTCACTGCCTGGCCTCTTAAGAACATTTCAAAAACAAGGTTTTTGGAAGCTTTTTCAATGTTTAGGGCCTGTTTATATGAGGAAAAACGCCTCACTTGCCAGGCCCGGTGCTGAGAGGTGAGATTCCACCTTCCAATAAAATCCTTTGTTCTTTCATTTCGCGTTTACATGAGGAACACAACACCACCGGTATAGTGAAGTCCCACCTCACTAGAGGTGGAATCTCACCTAGGTGAGGTGAAATTTTTCCATATAAACGAAACACCACCAGTATGGTGAGGTGAATTGAATCTATTCGTTGATTCTCATTGGTCAGTTCATCCTGATTTCACGGAAGAGATACTTTATTTCACCTCACCTCTCAGCCCCGGGGCTGACAGGTGAGGTGAAAAATCTCATATAAACAGTGACTGAAATCTACCTCGCCTCTCAGCCCCGGGTCTGGCAGGTGAGGTGTTTTTCCTCATATAAACAGGGCCTTAGACTACACTCAAGTACCCTACAAGTAATATATACATATGATACAAGAAACAAGTGGAAACAAAGTAAAACTATGTTAAGGATTCCTTTATAGAGTATATAAGTAGTTTCCTAAGTTATATTTTCCCAGCACTGCAGTTTCTTAATTGTTTGGTGATCTGAGAGTTGAGTTTCTTATAAGCAGTTTCTTATAAGAAATATGTGTACAGTATCCCTCATATTGGCAAGAAAATGAATTCTCCAGGCTTGCTGTTAATTTTTCTGTATTCTACAATGTGGAAGGTTTCATATCATGTAATTTTCTTCCTTGTGCTGGAGTTTTTCTTGGTTCACTTGGCTTTTGAAAACTTGATAAAATTTGTGAACATTTACGTGTGCGCATGTATGACCAGGGTGCATTCCATGTAAAACCCACGCCAAAGGTACGCCAAGCCCTAAGCTTTTTTACGCCAGGTATTTTCAGGGAGAGAGAAATTGCTAAAACATCTCAAAATCTATTGATTTTAAGAAACTCAAGTACTGGCCCAAATTCTTAGTTTCTTATAAAAGAAATACATTTATCATCAAAAGAAACTGCTAAAAGATCGAGGACAACTTCACATTCACGCCAAGATAGGCTAATTTTCAAACGCCGTCATGACAAAAACAGGTTTTATTGAAGAAATGACACCGCTACGCCGACAACAAGTCAGATACACGCCAAAGATCCTTGGGCCTAAGTGCATGAAATGCACCCTGGATGTATGATGGTTGATTTTTCATCAGAATGGATCCAAATAAACTGAAAATATTAAAGATGTTTAGGAAGAACAGTATCTTTAGGAAAAATAGTGATAAGAATTTGCTTCCTTTGGTGCTCGTCAAGTCTCTTCATTGACTTCAAACAAATTTGAAATCAAAACTGCCAGCGGGCTTTGAAAATTACTCACTTACAAAACATCACAAACAAACTCCTGCAACCAATACTTTTAATATTGCAAAGGCAATACAATATATTTTTTCTTTGGCTTTCCGATATCATCCTGACTGCATAAGGTAATGCTGAAAAACATGTATGTTACAGCAAAGGCTTCGAGAAACATCAAGAACAATAGACAAACAATAGGTCTATTGTCTTCAGACAATTGGTGTGGTGTGGTGTAAGCCATTGATCATAACAAAAATGAACTTTTTACACAGAATAAGGAGAATTTTCTCCAGGAAATTTGCGCTGAAATTGTGTAAGTAGGACGAAGAAAATATTGTCCTAAGTTTACACAACATCACTGTCTCTCTATAAATTCATAGCGGTTAGGCCTATTCTCTTTACTTGGCACTAGCAGGTTCAAAAACAATGAAACTATCTAGTTTTACCCCCAACAACATCCTCCCCAACGTAGAACTAAAACACTGGTAAGTTTTGAATCGCCATCTAACTCCAGCATATCACAAAATTGAAGACAACGACTTAAGATTCTAGGCATGGCGCCAACCGGCCTATTTGGGAAACAAAACTTTGAAAACAGCCTAGGTACGCAACAAAACAGCACAAAAGTTTAATAAGGGATTCAAAGGATACTTATCCGTTTATTTTTCCATAGCATAGCTTTGTAAAGGCTATGGCAGATACAATCTTCTTTTTCTGCGCCTTTTCTGCTTTGGGCCCACGGGCAGTTAGTGCACAAATTGCTTCGATGCAAAATGGCGCCACTTTTTTGCAACGGTTAGAGTACACGAAGAGTGCGCGGAAAAGTGCGCCGCGCCAACACGGAAACCTGAATGAAAAGTACTGTGGCAGTTATGAATTGGAAGGAGTTTTTCTCCTTGACAAGAAGACGATTGGGAAAAATCTACAAGAAATGGTTTTCCAAGCACTGCAGTGTTCAATGTTGTTTATTATGTCCGTCATCAAAGTACTGAAAAAGGCTTGAACACAGGCAGTGGTCAACCGCACACAAACTGGAGATATGTCCCTGCATTACTTTTTGGGATAAGACTCACCTAAGATGAAATAGTCAGCAAAATTTAAAGATTTACTTTTCTGATGTTACTCGCCTCACAGAAATTTACAAACTGCTGGACTTCAGTGTTGAGAAATTACTTTTTATTTGAGAATTTGGCGGGCTTTCGAAAAGATGTCATCTCTCAGAAGAAGTTGAGGATTAATTGGTCTAGAGACGGAACATGCGAAACTCACAGCACCTTCAAAGACATGACAATAATTCCATTGAGTTTCAGCGCGAAAAGCAAGCCTCGCATATGGGAGATGTCTCGTATTGAATTGGGGGCGGGACAAGAATCAAGAATCCAATCCAAACCAGACCACCAGACCAAAAGTGACTTGCAGAAGTTGCACATATTTTTCCACTAAAACTAAAAATTTGGGGGTGAGTTCTGAAAGTTTCTTAAAATCATCTAAGACTTTTTAGTTTCTTTGCGGGACAAGAATCCAAACCACACCACCAGACCAAAACTGACTGGCAGAAGTTGCACATATTTTATCATAAAGACTAAAAGTTTGGAGGTGAGTTCTGAAAGTTCCTTAAAATCATCTAAAACTTTTAGTACCTTTACCTCGCTAAAGAGGAATTGGTCATCTCTTGCTGTACTTGGGGAGCTAGGTCAGTTTCCACTTATTATTATTAATCTTGCATCGATGATAAAGTACTGGCACAGACTTGAAATGCTAGATGACCAATCAATTTTAAAAAAAGCGTATCTTGAGATGAAAAGCCTTCCCGACAACATTTGTCTCTGGAACTCAAATGTCAAAGCAGTGTTGAAACTTCTATCTTTGGACGCAGTATACGACAACGCCAAACAATATACTACAAATGCGCTTTTCAACATTGTCAAGAGAAAACTTAAATCGTTTTTTATTGAAAAATGGAAAGCTAAGATAAACAGAGCTTCTGAGACTTCTCAAGACAATAGGAAACTCCACTTTTACAAACTTTTTAAAGCAGATTTTAAATTAGAAGGATACCTCAGCCAGACAGCAGATTTTCAAAAACTGAAGGCTCTGTCGAAATTACGATGTTCGGATCATGACCTACACATCGAGACGGGAAGGAACAAGAATCTGAGCCTTGATAAAAGATTGTGCAAACACTGTGACTCTCAAGATGTTGAGGACGAAATACCTTTCCTATTTAGATGTAATAAATATGCACAGATAAGGGACGAAATGATGCAAAAATTTCCTGAAATCACGATTTCTCCCCTTGAAAAGGACCTAACGAACCAGTTCGTAGAAGTCATGTCGTGCCGAACACTTCCTGAAACGAATTCTCTGATCATACTGTGCAGAGTCTGCTAAATCGAGAGGGTGGCGAGGGTCGAGAGGGTGGCGAGGGTCGAGAGGGTAGCGAGGGTCGAGAGGGTGGCGAGGGTCGAGAGGGTCGAGAGTGTGGGGGAATACAAAGACGAGGTACAGCAGTAGCACATATTCATTAATACACATATTTTTATAAGAAACCGCTTATTAAGAAGCTCATACTCTTAAGGCTGAAAAATTAAGAATTCAAACCTCTTTTTTAATCGCAGTTGCTTCCCGTGACACATTTCTCGGAAATGCTTCAAAACAATTTATCTTGAAATGTTCAGGGGGTAGATCTGGTAAATTTAAGAAGCTTCCTGTAACGGCCCAAACTTTTAGTTCTTATAAAATGATACTCGTAGACCTAAGCCTCGCCAATCGACGTGAAACGGCTAGAAGAGGGGGCTCAGAATATGAAGTGAAACAGAAAAGGTTTGAAGTGTATATACGAACAAACATTTATGCAAAATGATGCTTGTCTCGTATGCTTTTCGAACACTCTCTGTTAAGCGCAGTTAAAAACTGTGTTAGTTTAACAATTTTGAGGTACGCTCCTGTTAGAAAGCGGGTACTAAGCAGAGATTTGGGCTCTGAGGGCGCAGTTGCCCCCTTAGTCCACTTTAGACCTGCCATTGTGACTTGGTACAAAATTTCTCATTGCTCGTCAGATAGGATACATTGTAAATTGCTTGGCTAGCCGTCAACAAAGACAGACTTGACACATAGAAAGCAGTCTCGCTTTTTCCCAAAATTCATGTGGACAGCAGCCTAAGTTAAATGGGATCTGATGGGATCGCCACCATCACCTACCCTCACCACACTCTCGACCCTCGCTATACCCTCGCCACCCTCTCGACCCTCGCTACCCTCGCCAACCTCTCGACCCTCGCCACCCTCTCGACCCTCGCTACCCTCGCCACCCTCTCGACCCTCGCTACCCTCTCGACCCTCGCTACCCTCGCCACCCTCTCGATTTAGCAGACTCTCTTGTGCAAAGCAACTCCAGGAACAAAACCCTGTGGAGTTATAAACTTGAACTTTCGTTATGAGCCTATTTAATAGTACAAATGCCTATATCTAGATCAGAAAACTTTTAACACATTTATGTTCACTTTATGCAGTAGTTCTTTCATTAGTTAGTAGGTTTTAGATTTGTTTATTTTCTTCCATTTGTTTTTTTTTCTTCTGTATTTCATTTACTTTTCCTTTTAATTTCCTTTCCTTGACATTTCTTCTGTTCCAAACATTTATGTTCTTTTTCTTAGCTGACCATGTAAGACAGTATTGTGTCATGAGATTAATAATGATAATAGTAGGTACCCTCTCGATTTAGCAGACTCCTCTATGTTACATGATGCAAGTGAAAATAAAGTAAAAATACAGGGTATCTCATTAAAAGCTTCCTAGTTTTAAACTTCAATATCTCTTGACCTTCTCATCCTAGTGAACTGAGAAAACATTTTCTAAAAGCGTAGTACTGCAGTTACCAAATGAACTGTAGTTTGATCAAATTGAGCAACGGAGAAAAGGGGAGCCGAGGGCTGCTGAGAGTTTTTTGAGGCCCAGGGACAAAAGTAAAGTGGGACCGCAGGGCCCCTAGTGCCAAGGAAACATTTTGAACCACACCCTTTTTCCTTTGGATCATTCCCTCAAACCAATAAGAGGCTGCTGCTTTCAACGAAACTGCTCTCCTTTATACTGTCAGAAACACATGCTTCCTTGGCAAATTCTTTTATATTTTTAAAGACTAAGTTTAGAATGCCAGGGGGCCCGCGGGCCTAGAAACATTCCTTCAGGAAAATTGAGAACAAAGATAAAATATTTCTTCGGCTTCTAATGCCCCAGAGCGCAATTACTACCCAGGCTACCCCCGCTCCCGATGATCTAAAGTCCATGACTGGTACTACTGGTTGTTCTCAGCGTCTACGCCATGACACTGTTGCTTCCAATTTGTGATGAGTTTCTTATATTTCTAATGCTGGTAGCGTAGAATACATTTAGTTTTGTCAGGTGAAGTCCTAGTTTATTTAATAAGATTCAGAAAAGCACCATTAGGCACCCAGGGGATTCCATTAAGCACCCAGGGGCTTATTCACTTTTGGAATCTCAAGAGGGAGGCTTATTAGAGAGGGGGGCTTATTCACAAAAGTCAAATGACAATTTTGGTTCAGAGAGGAGGGGCTTATTAAAGAGGGGGACTTACTAGAGCTTTTATGGTAGCAACACACTTCACATTCAAGCAAATATGCCGTCAAAGTAGTTGCTGTTACCGTACAGTGTGTCAAACAATTTTTGATTGCAAATTAAAAACGTTTCTCACTTTTCTTAATTTAAGGAGGATAGTCTCTTAAGTTTGGAAAATCGAGCCAACAGATTCTTGTAAACTGCAATGTGCAAAAATCAATGAGTGTATCTCTGGAACCAAAATATCGTGAAGGAAACAAAAACTTACAACTGTTATGAAATCAAGCACAACTCTAATCAAAGTAGTAAAGATAGCATTAAAAAATTTAAAGAAGCAAGAACAATTTGGTAAAATCTGAATGAGTGTAACGTTGGGTTTGAGTGTCAGCAGAATCTTTGATAGTACATATGGAATCCTTTTTCTGCAGACTGCGTAAAACATGGCTTAGATTTCATGCCAAAAGTTCCTTACCCCTCGCCCTTTCAAGGAAGAGGAAATGAAACCTTTCGCCCACTTTTCTTTTAGTGATTTTTCAAAGTTTTTCGGGATTTGCAATTTCATTGATACTTGGGATTGGGAAAAGGAATTAGTATCATTCGTCATCGCATCTGACGTAATGCTGCTGGCAACACCCTACTTTGGAAAAAAACTTCCCAGCGTCTTCAATGTGAACTGTGCGGAAGTGACTTTTTATGCGAAACCATTTGCAGTTAATTTGAACCCAGGTATTGATTACAGACGCGTTAGATATTACCAACAGCTGAAAGAAATCTGAAACTAAATATGCCATGACGTCAAAAACTGGCAATTACATGAGTCACTGCTTGCAACTTTCAAAACTCGAATCAATGAAAAGAAATACTGTGATACGTCACAAAGTTACAACGAACAGCCAATAAATAGCTTCAAAGTGCTCATCCAGCAATCCAGCAATCACAAGCTTGAGAACGTTAGCAAAGTCTGAAAGCCTTAAACGAACCTTCACATCGCCCGAAGAAAAACTTCCACCATTCAGGAACTGGATCAAGAAACCAAAGGTAAATTTTAATGGTTTTTATGTTGTTGAATTTAGTATCTGAATTATTGGCACTTCTGGAAAAAAGCCCCCGTATATTCCTTTGACATTTATTTCCAACGAAATCTAAAATCCCGTAAGCAGCCCAACCGAATACATTGAATGCACTCTTAAGAGAAATACCTACTGGTACCTACCTTTCTCCGGGAGCCTATTTCAAGTACAGTGACAGAAGAAATAATGACATTTATCTATCTTATCTAATTTGCTTATGAGTAGACATGTTATTACACTTCAAGTGAGTCATTTCAAAATATTCTAAAATCCTTTAGGCGGACAGCCCTTAATTCAGAGGGTACTTTGAAGTACCTACCTTTCTTAACGAGACTTTTTTAAGTATTTTGCTTGAACAAAATCATGGAAATTTATACATTTTATTTGATTTACATATGAGTAAACATATTCTTACGCTTGCATAGAATTGTTTCAAAAAATTCTAAATTCCTTTAGGCGGACGGCCATTAATTAAGGGGGTATTTTGAAGTACCTACCTTTCTTACGAAAAGTACCTACCTTTCTCAACGAGCCTATTCTAAGTATTTTGCTTGAACAAAATCATGGAAATTTATACATTTTATTTGATTTACATATGAGTAAACATATTCTTACGCTTGCATAGAATTGTTTCAAAAAATTCTAAATTCCTTTAGGCGGACGGCCATTAATTAAGAGGGTACTTTGAAGTACCTACCTTTCTTACGAAAAGTACTTACCTTTCTCAACGAGCCTATTCTAAGTATTTTGCTTGAACAAAATCATGGAAATTTATACATTTTATTTGATTTACATATGAGTAAACATATTCTTACGCTTGCATAGAATTGTTTCAAAAAATTCTAAATTCCTTTAGGCGGACGGCCATTAATTAAGAGGGTACTTTGAAGTACCTACCTTTCTTACGAAAAGTACTTACCTTTCTCAACGAGCCTATTCTAAGTATTTTGCTTGAACAAAATCATGGAAATTTATACATTTTATTTGATTTACATATGAGTAAACATATTCTTACGCTTGCATAGAATTGTTTCAAAAAATTCTAAATTCCTTTAGGCGGACAGCCATTAATTAAGAGGGTACTTTGAAGTACCTACCTTTCTTACGAAAAGTACCTACCTTTCTCAACGAGCCTATTCTAAGTATTTTGCTTGAACAAAATCATGGAAATTTATACATTTTATTTGATTTACATATGAGTAAACATATTCTTACGCTTGCATAGAATTGTTTCAAAAAATTCTAAATTCCTTTAGGCGGACAGCCATTAATTAAGAGGGTACTTTGAAGTACCTACCTTTCTTACGAAAAGTACCTACCTTTCTCAACGAGCCTATTCTAAAGTATTTTGCTTGAACAAAATCATGGAAATTTATACATTTTATTTGATTTACATATGAGTAAACATATTCTTACGCTTGCATAGAATTGTTTCAAAAAATTCTAAATTCCCTTAGGCGGACGGCCATTAATTAAGAGGGTACTTTGATGTACCTACCTTTCTTACGAAAAGTACCTACCTTTCTCAACGAGCCTATTCTAAGTATTTTGCTTGAACAAAATCATGGAAATTTATACATTTTATTTGATTTACATATGAGTAAACATATTCTTACGCTTGCATAGAATTGTTTCAAAAAATTCTAAATTCCTTTAGGCGGACGGCCATTAATTAAGAGGGTACTTTGAAGTACCTACCTTTCTTACGAAAAGTACCTACCTTTCTCAACGAGCCTATTCTAAGTATTTTGCTTGAACAAAATCATGGAAATTTATACATTTTATTTGATTTACATATGAGTAAACATATTCTTACGCTTGCATAGAATTGTTTCAAAAAATTCTAAATTCCTTTAGGCGGACGGCCATTAATTAAGAGGGTACTTTGAAGTACCTACCTTTCTTACGAAAAGTACCTACCTTTCTCAACGAGCCTATTCTAAGTATTTTGCTTGAACAAAATCATGGAAATTTATACATTTTATTTGATTTACATATGAGTAAACATATTCTTACGCTTGCATAGAATTGTTTCAAAAAATTCTAAATTCCTTTAGGCGGACGGCCATTAATTAAGAGGGTACTTTGAAGTACCTACCTTTCTTACGAAAAGTACCTACCTTTCTCAACGAGCCTATTCTAAGTATTTTGCTTGAACAAAATCATGGAAATTTATACATTTTATTTGATTTACATATGAGTAAACATATTCTTACGCTTGCATAGAATTGTTTCAAAAAATTCTAAATTCCTTTAGGCGGACGGCCATTAATTAAGAGGGTACTTTGAAGTACCTACCTTTCTTACGAAAAGTACCTACCTTTCTCAACGAGCCTATTCTAAGTATTTTGCTTGAACAAAATCATGGAAATTTATACATTTTATTTGATTTACATATGAGTAAACATATTCTTACGCTTGCATAGAATTGTTTCAAAAAATTCTAAATTCCTTTAGGCGGACGGCCATTAATTAAGAGGGTACTTTGAAGTACCTACCTTTCTTACGAAAAGTACCTACCTTTCTCAACGAGCCTATTCTAAGTATTTTGCTTGAACAAAATCATGGAAATTTATACATTTTATTTGATTTACATATGAGTAAACATATTCTTACGCTTGCATAGAATTGTTTCAAAAAATTCTAAATTCCTTTAGGCGGACGGCCATTAATTAAGAGGGTACTTTGAAGTACCTACCTTTCTTACGAAAAGTACCTACCTTTCTCAACGAGCCTATTCTAAGTATTTTGCTTGAACAAAATCATGGAAATTTATACATTTTATTTGATTTACATATGAGTAAACATATTCTTACGCTTGCATAGAATTGTTTCAAAAAATTCTAAATTCCTTTAGGCGGACGGCCATTAATTAAGAGGGTACTTTGAAGTACCTACCTTTCTTACGAAAAGTACCTACCTTTCTCAACGAGCCTATTCTAAGTATTTTGCTTGAACAAAATCATGGAAATTTATACATTTTATTTGATTTACATATGAGTAAACATATTCTTACGCTTGCATAGAATTGTTTCAAAAAATTCTAAATTCCTTTAGGCGGACGGCCATTAATTAAGAGGGTACTTTGAAGTACCTACCTTTCTTACGAAAAGTACCTACCTTTCTCAACGAGCCTATTCTAAGTATTTTGCTTGAACAAAATCATGGAAATTTATACATTTTATTTGATTTACATATGAGTAAACATATTCTTACGCTTGCATAGAATTGTTTCAAAAAATTCTAAATTCCTTTAGGCGGACGGCCATTAATTAAGAGGGTACTTTGAAGTACCTACCTTTCTTACGAAAAGTACCTACCTTTCTCAACGAGCCTATTCTAAGTATTTTGCTTGAACAAAATCATGGAAATTTATACATTTTATTTGATTTACATATGAGTAAACATATTCTTACGCTTGCATAGAATTGTTTCAAAAAATTCTAAATTCCTTTAGGCGGACAGCCATTAATTAAGAGGGTACTTTGAAGTACCTACCTTTCTTACGAAAAGTACCTACCTTTCTCAACGAGCCTATTCTAAGTACTTTGCTTGAACAAAATCATGGAAATTTATACATTTTATTTGATTTACATATGAGTAAACATATTCTTACGCTTGCATAGAATTGTTTCAAAAAATTCTAAATTCCTTTAGGCGGACAGCCATTAATTAAGAGGGTACTTTGAAGTACCTACCTTTCTTACGAAAAGTACCTACCTTTCTCAACGAGCCTATTCTAAGTATTTTGCTTGAACAAAATCATGGAAATTTATACATTTTATTTGATTTACATATGAGTAGACATATTCTTACGCTTGCATAGAATTGTTTCAAAAAATCCTAAAATCCTTTAGGCGGACAGCCCTTAATTCAGAGGGTACTTTGAAGTACCTACCTTTCTTAACGAGACTTTTTTAAGTATTTTGCTTGAACAAAATCATGGAAATTTATACATTTTATTTGATTTACATATGAGTAAACATATTCTTACGCTTGCATAGAATTGTTTCAAAAAATTCTAAAATCCTTTAGGCGGACAGCCCTTAATTCAGAGGGTACTTTGAAGTACCTACCTTTCTTAACGAGACTTTTTTAAGTATTTTGCTTGAACAAAATCATGGAAATTTATACATTTTATTTGATTTACATATGAGTAAACATATTCTTACGCTTGCATAGAATTGTTTCAAAAAATTCTAAATTCCTTTAGGCGGACGGCCATAATGCTTACTGTAAAATGATACCCTGTTGAGCGGTACATCCCTTCATGATAGTATGGGAGTAGCCTCCCCCTCTCGGGGCCATTTCAAGTGTAACGACTGGAAAATAGATGGGAAATATGTATCTAATTTCCTTTGATTATGAATTTGTCTCTAAATTTCATAAAATTTATTATGTCGTTTCAATTATGCTTACAACGATCTGTTGCAGCGGAATGGAGACAGTTAAGCAGAAGAATGCAAGGAGAGAAGCGGATACTTTAAGATGGTAAGGATTCTTCATTTATGAGACTCGGAGGACACTCATTTCCTTTACTAGAAGCGGCTTAAAGGAAACAGTAGGCTCAATTTTTCAAAAAGCAGAGAATATGAGCTACTTGGACCGAAGAGCTTAGAAACTTTAGTACTCTCGAGTACCGAATAAACAGGGGGGGTGAGAATAAGAAGGGGGTTGGAAATGGTTCGATATAACAATAATCGGGGGGAAGGGTGCTTGGAGAAATAGAAAATAGTCGTTTTCTTGGTGAACACGTATCTTTTATATGTTTATGTGAACAGTGATGTTACTGACGCATGCACTGATGAACTCTGGTTTAGTTGAATGCACTTTTTGAGACTTTTTATTGCGTTTATTCAGAAATTTTGTTCACTGTCATTTCATTTTGCCAACAATCAATAAAAGGGGGATTGGAATAAGAGCGGACGGGTGGAAGATTTTCAAAAATTAATAAGCGGGGGGGGGGGACGATTATTTGGTACTCGAGAGTAATTTGCTACTTTAGTTTTCTTGTTCACTCATAAATGTGCCAAGGCTATGCAGCAATAGCAATACCAACTGTTTTGGATTTTAAATCTTATTCAATTTATTGAGATCTTACAAAGTAATTCTTACAAAAATAGATTAACTCTAGATTTAGGGTATGAAAAACATCAGAAACTTTTAAGAAACTTCTCAAGTTTTGTAATAGGAAAACTACCTTCGCAACCCAGAGCTACCTTCGCGACCTGGACCACATCAGTGTCTCATTAAAAAATAGTGTACATTTTCAGAAGTATCATTAGGGTTCAACGGAGATCTCTTTGTCCTCAAGATGTGGACTCTCTTGTCAGCTGCGTAAACACAGGAAAATAAGATTCTTCTTTCGTTGTGAAAGAACCACAAACATTTTTGATAGAAAAATTGGAAAATGGTGACATGTTTCTTCCTTCGTGGCCGCTCGTGAAAATTTCAAAGCTAAGTTTCAAAGGACCTCCAAAGGTTTAGACATTTCTCTAGTACCACCCGATGTAGAAATCTGAGAGCTGAGTTCCATAAAAGCAGTGTCATAGGGAGGAATGCCCGTGCTAAATGAAACAATATCTTCCATTGTTGTTTGCTGATACAATGACCACTTTACGAAGGGCAAGAGTGTAGCAGCTCCATGCTGGCAAAATATTGCAGTAAGATCCGTTCCAATGTTGGAGCAATGTATGGAAGCAATGTCATGCACTTTGTTTTTATTAATGTTAAAAATATTCTCGAGATACTTTTGGAGAATCGTAGGCAGGGGAGATCTGGATTGTTTCTTCCCAGTGTTCACCTCCCCTCTCTGTGGGGCAGGGGCACTCGGTCTTTAACATCCACTGGATGGGCACCTCATCACTGGTGAAAGCAAATTATTTGCTCCCTGGAAGTCTGCGGATATCGCTTTGTGGAGAATAGGTTTGAGCTTTTTCCTTATCAAGGTACTGGATGTACATTTTGTCGGGACGTAAATTCAATATCTTGTAGTATTCCAGTTTAGTCTGCACGGAATGTATCTTCCAGTTTTTAAAATTGTGAAGATTTTGACAAGTTCCGTACTTTTCATGACTCAAATTTCTACGCTAGGGTAAGGAAAAACATCGTTGCTGATCCGGATGGGAAAGTGAGCACCGCTGCAGCGATTAGTAAATGCAAAACAGACCTCCAACGAAGTGACATTAGCATGCAGTATTTAGGGAGAATGATTGCCGCGGTTCATCCATATCGGATACGTTCAAATGAGAAAAAACGAAAGGGGGAAGAGACGAGGCAAAATGTTTACTACAAAATTCGAATGCTTTCAGCGTCACCAGCCTCAGATGTAGTAGTTGGTAGCATTGTACCAAGGGAAGACCAAGAGAAACTTCCATCCGCTTCGCAAGAAGTACCTTCATTCAACTACAATACATTTGTGCTAAAAGAACGAGATGATTTACTCACAGAAATTTCTAAACTTAACGAAAGAAAAATATTCATTAGCCATGCAGAGATCATAGACAAAACAAGGATACGAGAATCAGATATCACAACATTATACGAGATTGGGCGTGGCTCCTATGGGGTCGCATACAAAGGAATCCTCAGGCGCTCAGACCGTAGCTATGAAACAGCAGTGGCAATTAAATGCATCAAAGATATCCATAATCCTCATATCACCCAAGCAACTATCACAGAATTAAAGATATTGCATTTTTTCCGCGTGATGAAAACAGCACAAGTGCAACATCTATATGGCGCAATTTTTGACGAAGGAAAACAATTACCGCTAAAAATCGTTACCTGGTTCGTGGGAAAGGACAGGGAGTCGACAACTTTGAGCACAGTCTTAAGCAGAGACAAAAAATTTGAATTCACGGTTGTAGAATTTCTCAAGTTCTGCCACTCATTGTGTTGTGGTTTGCTTAGTATCCATAAACAAGGCATTCTGCACAATGATCTTAAGCCAAATAATGTGCTTGTTCGCCTTGAAGACAGCTCTGCAAGGATAATTGACTTTGGACGCTCGTGCCTTCTGCATAATGCCAAAAGAAAGAGTACCAAAAGAGACCAATCGGTTGTGTATTGGATAGCACCAGAGGTCAACAACTGTTCATTTGCACCCAGTGTTTACAGCGATGTCTTCAGTCTTGGCTACATTATCAATTATGGCGTATCGAAATTTCCGGAATGTGACTCGCTTAATAAACTTAAACGTATTGCATGTGAATGCCAGTCAGCAGAACCACTTTGCAGACCACCTATTCGATTTGTAGAACATAGTATTGAACAATTACCTGAAATGTACATAGTTTATCACAAGTAATGAGTCAAACTGTGCATGCAAATTTCCTATTTAAACAGAGGAAGCCATTGACATTGCTGCAGTTAGAAAAAGAGAGACAATGTTCTTCTTCCACTAACGAGTAAAAGGGAACCCTGCAAGTGAACCTATCTAACTGCCGACATGTCTTTACAATATTCTAATAAATCTTCAGTGGTTCTGAAGACATAAAGCATAAACTCGGTCTTATGGTTTCTATTTCATTTTCATGTTTTTAGAGGTGCTGCCAAAATAACTGTTCAATCATCCAATGACCAGATTGTTATATCCTCCCAGCTTATGTGTGCGACAAAGCGTTACACGAATCACTAAAATAAACCATTGGGAGATCCAGCAAATTCTTAAATTCTATCATAGCGTTTTTACAACGGTTAATCAAAAAAAGTTTCTTTAGCTCTGCAAGGGAGATGTTTATGTAAAATTTCTGAGTTAAGTTTACAAAATGGAGATCAACTTGATAGGTATTAAGTACAGTAAATAGAAAGTAGCAGCACAGACTGGAATCCTTGGCTCATGAAAACACTTCCATATGCGATGGGCTTAAAGTTGAGGCAAGATAAATTCTATCTAATCCAAGTTATCGCCAGTTTCACACATAGTTAATCCCAAAAATATTCGTTCCAATGACACGTTTGGATTATTTTGAATCGTTATATATGCGGACAAATTCGTAAGATATCTTGTTCTTTTAAATGTCTCTTATTCTGCTTATCTTCAGCCTTTTATCATGTTCTTCCAAAAATTCAGCAACAATAGAATTGGCCCTCAAATAGGGCAATGCAAAATATTCAGAATTTGGTGTGGGTATGAATAATTTCGGCCTTAACTGTACACATCCCCAGAATATCAGAACCGTTACATTGTGTCATGTAGCCAAGCTGATTGCAGTAAATTTCCTCTTCTGGCATCGTCTTTGTGTTTAAGATTAAGCGTAAAATGCTCACTTATTTCCAGTTTGTCATAAAGAGGACTGCCAATTATACTTTCTTTTAGCTGTTGAGGAACACTTACGCAGGACACCCGGGGGGGGGGGGTACATAACATGTTGAGGGTACTGGTATGTGCCGCCCATATGGGTGGGTTTTTGGGCCCCAAATTCTCTAAACAAGGGTCCCTTTTTCGGCAGATTTTCCATAAACAAGGGTGGGTTATCCAGAAATTGGCGAAAAATAGCAAAAAATGGGTGGTTTTCCGCCAAAATTCATCATAAAAGTGGGTATGACGGCAACTTTCTGTAATTAGAAGATGGTACCTTTCCAAAAACCGGGCGGCAGACCCCCGTCCATCCGCAAGTCATGTACCCCCCCCCCGGGGCAGGACATCACACTGATGTGGATCTGGTTACTATGAACCTGCATAATTTCCTTACAACATTTTTCTTACGGTAACATTGGGCATATCGGGCAAAGACTTATATATCTCTCTCCTTTTAGGTTAACGAAACGACCACACTGCGAGGGTTGCAATGAAACATTCTCTCATAAATTCTTCAAGCGACATTTGAAAGAAAATTTTGATGAAGCCACTAAAACATACAAATGTGCACGACGTAGAAAGGAGTCAACAAGTGAGTCAGACATTGAAACTGCTGATTGGGACGGAGAAAGTGTGGTCTTTGCAGAAGCTGATTCAGACTCAAGTGCAGATGAGGCAGCCAATCGTCGCATGGAGAATACATTTGAGGTCAGAAAGCGATTTTCCCGACCAAATGTAAATGAAAGTGACTTAAGAAACTTCTTTGATCTGCATGAATCTCCTCAGTCAGAACACGAGTCATCTGATGAAGATTGTGATATTCACCAAGATCAGGATATTTGGGTAGGAGATGAAGAGCTTCAAGATCTTGTTTATGACTCTGAAACTGGCAACAATGGAATTCCTGTGAAAGAAGACAACTCATCATATTTTTGTGGCATCATTCTACGCTGGTTATGCTTGTTCATTGCACAATGGCAAACAAATAATGTTGTGTCTGACACAGCTATTGGGAATCTCTTAAAATTCTTAAGTGCCTTTCTTTTTGTTCTTTCAAGTAGATGTTCATTTCTTGAACCACTAGCAAAGGAATTTCCCAAGACAATTGGACGTTTACACTCTTACCTTGGCTTTGGCTCAAACAGCTTTAAAAAATTTGTTGTGTGTCCTGCTTGTTTCACATTATATGAAGAAAAGGACTGCTTTTATTTAAATCGAGGTGTAAGGCATCCTGCAAAATGCAAACACATTGCATTTCCAAATCACAGACAAAGGCATCTACGACGCCCATGTGCAGCTGAACTGATGAGAAAAATTACTGCTCCAAGTGGGAGGAAAGTCCTTGTACCATTTAAAATTTACTGCTATAATCCCTTGAAAGAAAGTATCCAGAAACTTTTTAAGAGAGCAAACTTTGAAGAACAATGCCAACTGTGGAAAAAACGAAGCTTGCCAGCAAACATTTACGAAGATGTCTATGATGGAAAAGTATGGGAAAAGTTCAGCCATTTTTTCAATGAATGTCCAAGAAACATTGGCTTGATGCTGAACCTGGACTGGTTTGATCCATATAAGCATGCAACCTATTCTGTTGGTGTAATTTACATGGTCTGTCTAAATCTGCCAAGAACAGAAAGATTTAAACGCAAAAATGTAATTCTGGTAGGAGTCATACCTCATATGAAACATGAACCACCAACAAATACTTTTCTGATGCCCTTAGTAGAAGAGCTGAAGACAGGGTGGAGTGATGGATTTTCAATAAACAGCAATTCATCTCCAAACCATCGGGTCATATGTAAAGTTGCACTCCTCTGTGTTGGATGTGATATTCCAGCTTGCCGCAAACTCTGTGGGTTTCTAGGTAAGAAAATGGTTTCAACACAATAAAATCTTGATTTTGAAGACATAAAATTTGTTTAACAATCATGCAAGAATATTGTTTTCAATGCTAAGTTCCATATAAACAGCCATATCTAAAGTTTGCCTTTGCCAAAATACTTTGTATACCCAAGCAAACCTTGATTTTCGACATCTTTGATTTTCTACATATTTGATAAAGAAGCCTCAGTATAATGTACTTTTTGGGACATAAACAGATTCTATGAAAAATTAGTTGGACTCCAGCATTTAGATTTTCATGAAAAACATCAGTACTTACTTACTCTGAAAATAAGGAAATCACTTCAGTGGTGCATTCACAGTAAAGGAACTGTACGATGATAATTGCTTTACCTACTATTTGGGGGAATTCTTAAAAATTCCTGTTAAAAATCAGGCCCCCAAAATTCTTCTCTGGTTTCATGAATTGCTAAGAACTCATTGAGAATTCTCTAGTGCCTGTATCAATCAATTTGCAGTACTGTAAATTAAGTTATCAACAATCATAAAGCAAGTTTACAAAAATATTTGTTTAAACAAACCAAGGCAAATGTTTTTTTCAGTTATGTATATAAGATCAATTGGTTTTTGACATTAGTCTTTATCAGTATAAAAATAATGCATGTGGAATCTGAATGATTTTAATCTTGGAAGCAATAAGCATATTGCGTTAAGATTTCATAATGTTCTAGAGATACCTTTTCTGACAGTTCAGTCTTGCATTTTAGGTCACAGTGCAACTCAAGGCTGTTCAAGATGTTCCAAATCATTTCCTGGTGGAATAGGAGAGAAAGTTTATGGAGGATTCGACAGGGAAAACTGGCCTACGAGAACCCATGAAACTCATTGTCAACAAATGCGTGAGATTCAACAATCCAGGAGCAAGGGGGACAAGGAGGATCTCGAAAAAAGATATGGAACAAGGTACTCTGTTCTTATTGAGCTGCCATACTTCAAACCAATACAGATGGCCATAGTTGACCCAATGCATAATTTGTTCTTGGGGACTGCAAAACACATGTTGAATTTGTGGAGAGCAAATAACATCCTTGATAATGACAAGTTTGATCAAATTGATAGTAGACTTCAAGGAATTGAAGCAGCAAGTGATGTTGGAAAGTTACCAACAAAATTAGTAAGTTCCTACAATAAATTTACTGCTGATGAATTTAAAAACTGGACACTTCTGTTCTCTCTTTATGCATTGAAGGGTGTCATTGATGACAAACACTTTAAATGCTGGCAAAAGTTTGTACTGGCATGCCGCTATCTTTGCTCCCGTGTGATCACATCTGATGGCATCAAAATTGCAGATAATCTCCTGTTAAGTTTCTGCAAATCCTTTGAAAAGCTATTTGGTACTGAAAAGGTCACTCCAAATATGCACTTGCATGGCCACCTTTCAGAATGTCTTTGGGATTACGGGCCAGTTTATTCATTTTGGCTATTTAGCTTTGAAAGGTACAATGGAGACCTTGGGGGTCTTCCAAATAATAAGCGCATAATTGAGGTACAAATAATGAACAGGTTTATCCGGGATGGAAGTTGCCACAATGCAGAGTTTCCTTTGGAATTTGAGGAAGAATTTTCTTCAATTCTAACAGAGCAACGTGACCCAAAGGATAGAGGATCACTGGTTGAAATGACCCATAATACACTGTACCACAGACTTAAATTTGCATCAAGGGGACTCAGTCTTTCTGATGGTAACTGGAGTGATTTATCTTACATGACATTCAAGATAGGAAATAAACATTGCACACTATCTAATCTTGAAAAAGCTTACCTTCAGTCCATGTACATGCTTCTGTATCCAAATTCAGAAGTACATATCCATATCTCATACAGCTCCATTCAACATGTGTATGTGGGAGGAGAATTATATGGCTCAAGCAATTCCCGCACTAGAAGATCAAGCACAATTATGGCTTTCTGGGCAGGTTCTGATGGTGAAATACAATTATCACAAAATCTGGTTACCAAGCCAAGACCAGGTTTGATAAGTAACTTCATGTTGCATGTCGTTAAAGTGAATGGAGTACCTTTGCAGCATCTACTTGCTAGAGTTTCTTGGTACACTGCAATACCAGATCACAAGGATTACTTTGGCAATCCACATGAGATATGGTATTCAAAGCTGTTTGACATGGAAGGGCCTGCATCATTCCTTCCTGTGCAAAGAATCAAGTGCAAGTTTGTGAAAATAGAGCGTGTGATGTTCAACAAGGACATTCTGGTAACTTGTCCACGTGACAGAGCAATCAACATTTGAAAACTTCAAATACTGTGAAAGTTATTCAATGTTTTTGTATGTGGTGTATGGATTCCTAACAGCTATATAGCACAGAGCTGAAGACTAATTTAATTAGTCTAATTTAGTTTTTGACCTAGTGAAGCTTTGGAAAATACAAGCAAAACCAAAGATAAATTTGTTATATCATATATTAATTACAAGAAAGAGCAGGAACTATGCATGCATGTATGAAAATTTGTAATTTTCATGCCTGTCTCCCTGCAACAGATCCCAAAGTTAGGCAACACTTGATACTTTCTTAAGGCCCTAAATTCTTGATATATTGTTTCAACAAAATGCTTTCACGTCTAAACATTTCCTTGTGTCAGATTGCTTGATGCTATCATTTTATGCAGTTTCTGCTCTTGTTCATATGTAGTAATCTGCTAACTTGATTGCTCATCCAGATTTCCGTTGAAAAATACAAAATTTTAACAACACCACTTTCCCTCACAACATTAAAAATTTGGAGTTCATTTTGTTATAGATGAGATAGTAACTGCATAACTCTTAGATATTAGTAGTGTTTGCAAGAATATTTTAGGAATGTATTTTAAGTCCAAGATTCATCTTCTTGGGTATCCCTTCTCTTGGGCTCTCTTAGGGGCACCAACAACATGCCAAGTGCCAACAACGTATCAAGTTATGGGCAATCAACTTTCCATTTTCATATTTTAACAGCATATGGCCATTAAGATAGGAACCCCTACTTCCCCTCCCGTTAACAGCCTTCTACCAAAAGTGCCTCCGATCAGCCTAAAATTTTTTGCCTGCGTAAGACTTGGGGAACAGCAAATAGAGGTCTTGTGGAACTCCAGATTGGAAAGTTTGATGTGTGCGGGATTAATCCCCCGCGCACTTTTACGTTATCCGTGCAGCCATCCGCGCATTTACAAAACTTGTACTAACAGGACTGCATATTTACTTGTATTGTATGTAAAAGTTGTAGGCTGATATGCCCATTTTCAGTTAAAGTTGGAATGCTATCTGCGCCATTTGCATCCCTGCATGAAAATCCCCCGCGAAGTTTTCAAACTTTCCAATCTTGGTGGAACTCGCTGGACTGCAACTGAATCATCCAAGTTTTTGAAAAAAATCCCTTACAGTTTAAAATACCTGGATCCTTTCATGTTGGTATCATTACATTATTTTCACCGGATTCCATGTTTCTTAATACGAAACAGACAGCATCACTGCACTGATAATGCGGTTTTTGTTGATTTCAGGAGGGCCTGCCATCTAGGCCTGAGGCCTAGGCCCTAAATAAGCAAATGCTGAAGGCAAGGGCCATCCAAGACTCTCCTAAAATCACAACGGCAGTTATATCAATTACAAATTGTTTATGTGCATATGGACTTAAAGCAACTAATTTCACGCTATCTTGCCTATGAAGTGTTATTTTACCTCGTGAAGATTTAAAAGGTACATACCGATAACTGAGGCTCTCTGTCATACGACTGCTGATGCTGAGATGATGAAGTTCGAGACCAGATTCCAACTCGGGAATCATTCTAACTGGGACTGGGTGGGACAGGAATTAAGTCCCCAGGTCTGAACAGGTTATTTGCAAAATGCAGGGGTTTATGGAAGAAACAACTTTTGAGTCATTTTGAGGTATTTACAAATTATGTAAAAGCCAATGTAGCATTTCACAACATATTTCCGGCTATTTACAGTCTTTGTAAAGTTTGTAAAGACCTTTACAAGTTGTAAAGGCTCGTAGAAATCAAAGACCATATTTCAAAGGTATTTCCTTTGATACCAAATTTCTTGTAAATGTCTAATTCTGTGCAGTGAATCATAAAGTCTTGTGTTGTACTTTCCTTGTTCATGTTCCTGATGGCATTGAAATGGTTGTCAAAGATTGATACTAGAGACTCTAGCACTGATTCACAGGGCACTTTGACACAGCATACACTGATTGCCTGCATAACCATTTCAATTTCAGCGAAAAGAGCAGGGTTGTGATCGAAAAATTACTTCAGAATGTCTTTGGGATCTGTTGCACACAGCTCTTCGAGAGAATATGGCTTTGTCAGTTCTTGAAGTCTTTTTAAAAACTGCCTACACTGTCTCTTTAACTCATCGTCTGAAATTTTATTCAGCGACCTAACTGCTACTGAATGGATGGCATCTACGAACAGGGGGCCTTGGGTGACAGCGTTCTTGATGGGACCTTTCAACTTGGCTGCAATATCTGGCAAATTCAAAACGGTCCTGGTGTGACTGATCACGGTGACTGTTTGACCATCAACTACTTTGCCCTTTACACTGGAATGTAATGTAGAAATCAGCATCTTTGTCGAATTTTTTTCTGCGTCTATGTTCTGCGCAATTTTGGCTTGCCTTCCCTTGTGACCTGCACGGCTCTGCTGACCTGCAGCGATGGCTGCGCTCTGGTCCACAACAGGAATCTTTTGAATCTCAAGTTTGGTTTGCAGAAAATCTCGGTCAGCAGAGGCAAAGACATCTCTCGGCAGAGGAAAAAGACACCTTGTTTTTGCTTTTCGTCAACATAGTTGTGATGAAAAAGACATTGTTTCATCTCTTCAATTTACTTCCTTCATGAAAGGCTCCAAGTGCTCATGCGGCAAAATTTTTGCAATCTGTGCAATGGTAACAATTTTTTTATACTAGCAACAGACGTCTGTACAATTGGCTAATGTCATCAGGAAGTGTACATTTAGCAGTTTTCATAAAAGTTACTTTGCTTCATTCACCTTTTCTCTTAATTTCCCATCAGATGGATTTTGATACAATAGTGCGGCTGTGTATTCTAGGCATGTAATGAGCGCTTGCAGGTGATGATGGACGTTGATATATACATAGCAATGGCTGTTTGCAAATCTTATTTCAGAAAACTTGACAAGATCTTTCAAATGAAGTTTCCAACATTCAGATGCTTCAACCAACTTTTCCTGATTCTGACCCCATTTGGAGAATAGAAAAAACTGAGAACACACATTAGTATCATCTACAAGCCATTTGAACCTTTCTTCTTTGCAAAGGTGGGTATCTACCAGATCGCTTTTGTGCAAGGCATCCCAAGCCCAAAGAACATTTTTGGATGGTAGATAACATAGAGCTGCTGATTCCTGTGCTTCTTTGACTCAAAGATGAAAATATTGAGCATCAAATGCTCCTCCCTCTATCTGACTTGATTGGAGATTGAATTGGTCCAATCTTTCTTTGATATTTTCTGCTATTTTGATACCTTTGAGGCCTTTAACCCCATTAGTACCAGACAATTTTTTACTGGAGGGGGCTTCAGTGCTTCGTGACAGTTTTGTTGTTTTTTACTGCACTCGCTAGCTAAGTTATTTGAGGTAAATGCTTTGGTTGCACCTAATGTACCTAACATTTGTTTTTAAAATCATTGAGACTATTGACACGATTTAGATTTAGTGACCACGGAATTGAGCAATTTAGGGATCTCGTTGACAATCTACTTTTCTTCTACGCATGTGTCGTAGCAAATTTTTCAGACAATCGTCATGAAAATCACCTAGTGGAGATCCGCCTTAAGACAAAGCTTCACCTCAGCTAGTTGTAATGGATTTATCCAAAAATATCAGTGAAATAATGTCAATTTCACAATATTTGAATACGCTGTGCTGCATGGCAATACTCACTGGAGGAAAGGATCAAAATTTTCACAACTGTATCAAAATAATTTACCCCATCTTCAGTACTAAAGCTTCCAGGCAAAGTGGTGTCTTCTGCAGTTGCCAGTTGTTATCTTTGACATTTTAGCTACGGCCTTGGGACCAAGAGAAGAACGAATCTGGAGTAGTATCTGTTGTTCAAAACCATTTGTCTGTAGTGTGTGCATCAATTCAACAAATTGCAACCATCTGAGGACCTTGCAGGAATTGAAAGGGTCAGCTAGTTTGCCTCTAAGCACAACCAACATGCTGGAAAAAATGAAAAGAAAATTGAGTGAACAACTGGCTGAAAAGAAAATTGGGTTTCTTCTGTTTCCTGTTTCAACCATCGTCTCCTTGGACGGCTGTCTCCATTGACTCTCTTTCTGTTTTTTTGGTTGCAATGTTTTCTTTGAGCCCAGCTTCTTCCTCTTCAATATCTTCTAATGGCAGGAATGCAAGTTCTTCCAATTCACTCCCCAAAACAGGTGGCTCCCACAAATCATCAAAATCAGGCTCCACATCTGTATCCTCTTCATTATCTGTGGGAATCTCTTCAAATAAAACTTGAGCTTCCTCAATATAAACTTGGGTTCTCCGACATCAATTGTCTATTGCTAGGAAAAAATAAAAGAATCAACAATCAATGAAGATTCAATTACGCTCTATAATGCATCATTTGTAATGAAGAATATACTCTTGCATACAAATGAGATACCACTCATCATAATCAGCTGTTCTGTAAATAAAAACATTAGGCTACTCAATGGTATCAAAAAGGAATCCATAGTACCTGACGGGACTCACAAGTCCCGGCACGTAATTCATCAAGTATTCATACAAAACAATGTCAGACTAAAAAAAGTAGTCTCAATATACTCAGTTTGTTCTGTTATACTAAATAAAAAATTTGCGTGACAGTATGAACACGACAAGATACCAAAAAGATTAGAAATTTTACTCACTGATATCTCTTCCTCTGTTCGCCATGATGGAAATAATTAGAAGGAAGCCAGCTCGTCTCCAGACCTCTGGTAACCTACTGGGTTGTTTCAACTTCAAGGGACATCTCATCTATTGTCATATCAACAGTTGGTTTGAGAATCGCTCTTTGTTCCCATTATTTACAAATCCTTATACGGAATGGGACTTAAAAGTCCCGTTGGCCCATAAAGGGTTAACCCAATTTCAATAGTGGTGCATGTGTCCCATTTTAGGCCTGCCAAAAGTAAAAGAAGAGATACCACACGAACGACCAAAATGACAAACCATCCTCAAAGAGAGTCATTAAGAGGCAAGGGTCATTAAGAGTCAATAAGATGTTATTGTTAAAATCTTACCTCCAAAAAGAAGTGCAGTCGACACATCTGATAGACAGGAAGGACTGCTTAAAGTGATTGCTGCTCTCGGTAAACAAAGCCAGTAAAAGCTTGTATTGAAGAATTACCCAGTAACATACTATACATGTTGTCTTAACATCAGAAATGAAGAATTTTGGGCAAGTACCAAATGTTTCGTATAATCTTCACAATTTCAGTACTCGGAGCTTCTTATCAGTTTCTGAAAGGTTTCATAGCTTTCAGAAATGTCGTTAGTTGAGGAAACGATTCAATGAAAATTGAAAACTGATAGCAATTTTAATTCTAATTACCTGTGCCATTCATTACTAATGTGCATTCCGAGCAATATGATACAACAGATAAATGAAATGCAAACAAATGTCTGTCCTTCTGAGAGCTGTCATAAAGGATGAAACAGGGGGGGGGGGGCACAGTAAGAAATGCCCAAATTTCTACTCAGTATTCACCAGAGTATCAAAGAGAAATGGCCAGTTTCACCTCAATTTCCAAAAAATACTTGATATGAATTGTCAAATTTCCCTTGGAGTTTTGCAACAGAGAAATTGCTAGGAAACGAACATATAGTTTCTCCATAGTTTCCCAATGGGAATTTTGCGTTCTAAATTTAGGAAATCAAGAGGAAATTGCATGTAAATTTAGGAAACTATGGGGAAATCTTTCCTTTATATACAGGGTGTCTCAAAAAATTGTTCAACGTTTGATTAAACATTGAAAAATAAGGACAACATGAACAGGCTCATGGAAAGATAACCCTGTTCTTAAGTATGAAATAAATTTAGAGACTAAGATCGTACAAATCGGTTGAAAATTCACTGAGTTACGAGCTCTCGAGTATCAAAGATATGCGAAAGCTGAAACCAGAGACAGAGACCCCCCAGATTACTTGTATTGCAAAAAAGCTTTAAGACAGGAGAAGAAAAGTGGCCCAGGAGAAGAAAACTGCAAATTAAAAGCTTTAGGAAAAAGTATTTGGAAACAGGGAACCATTCTTTCCATCTTCTACTTACACATTTACACGAAACAAGGGATACAGAGGAAAAGATTGATGAGCTTGCTTATTTCTTACTTTGCTTTCCAAAGAAACAGAAAATTTGTGAGCTCCGCTTTCCCCAAGATCCACTGATCAGTCCATTCCGTACTCATGGTGGTCCGGTGGATACACCCATTTGGACAGACAACTCGATACTGTAATTTGATAGCTCGTTATTGGTCGTTATGTCGTCATTAGTGGTTATGTCGTTCCACGGTTTACAGTAACCCTTAAGACAGAGGTAAGAGAAGTTGCTTATCCAATGTCATACCTCTCGTTGTTATCAGAGGAAACCAAATACGACTTCTAAAGTAAATTATTTCTTGCGATCATTCTCAAAATTCCTTGACATTCCATAAGTCCAAAGCAGTGGTTCAATACCAAATTGGCGAGAGACTGAATTTGTTTCCTCAAAGCGTCCATATGCTTGATAGTTAGGTTATGGAATACCTGTGTGAATCCCACTTGGTTCACCCTGAAACAATTGTGAAATAACAGAAATGATGGCCTATGGGACTTTTACCAAAAATGCCATTCCGAGGCCTCTGGTTTCTACGGTGGCCCATACGTGCCATTTGACAAGTTCCGACTTCCGACTTTTCTGACGAGTTCCGACTTTTTTGACGAGTTCCGACTTTTTTGACGACTTTTCTGACGACTTTCTTCAAGGGGGTAAGCTGCTTATTACACTATCCAAAGAACAATCAACGCTCAATAGCATGCATTGTATTCTATTCTAACTTCTACCCCCTGAAATTACAACATTTTCTCACTGGTTTATAGTTTTGCGACTGGTTTATAGTTTTGCGACTGCTTTATAGTTTTGCGACTGGTTTATAGTTTTGCAGTTTGTTTACAGTTCTGTGACAAGTGAACATCAGACAAGTTTTTTTAAGGGGGCAATCACTTCTCTCTGGTCTGATGTCACGTGAACAGGGCAAGTCGAAACGATTCTTTTGCTTTCATTCAATGGGCGTTTTTCAATCCACTTTCAATACTGCTTTTATTTCCTGAGCAGGGGGTAAAGGTTGCTTTTAAATGCCCATTCATCCTATTCATAAAGTATGCTAGGCGTGCCATGTTTTCAATACATATCTCGTCTTTTGGACAAACCTCTCCCCCTGCTGTCATTATCCATTGCGCGAAATTGCACACATGGCAAACATCATGGGAATAACTGCTGCATCATGGCGGAAGAAGGAGGAGAGGCAGCTCCTTTCCAACGCCGAGACAAGGGAAGCCAGTCAGTTTTTGAAATTTATAGTGAGCGTTAATCAAATGAGAGGATGATATGAAAGGGCAATGGATGACTATGCTCCTGTTTTCCTGATGTAATAAGGTTTTTTGTAATCCCTCGTTTTTGTAAGCACAAGCACTAATAAACATTGGGCCGAAGGGAAGCTCTAAATAAGTGGAAAGGACAAAGGTACAAACTTTGTGTTTCCTCGAGAAATAGCCCCAATCGCAAAGAGGATACAGATGTGGATCATTGACATGTAAACTATACAGCTTAGGCCCTAGTAAGGATCCTTGTGGAACACCAAACCTGACATGTTTTGTTGAGCTGCACTCTCCATTAATCTCAGCATACTGAGTCCTGTCTTTAAGATAATTCATAATCAATGCATGTAAATTTCCAGAAATTCCAGCTGCTTGCAATTTATACGACAAGATTTCATGGGAAACTGTATCGAAAGCTTTTTGGAAGTCTATAACCGTATATCTTCCCTGTGAATAGAAAGCCAAACTGTACACGCCCACAAGAAGGCTCGGCAATATTGACCTGGGCCAGTCGAAGCAAATAATACATGTTCAGTAAATATCCAAAGCTGTCTACCCCTTGCACAACGACACACAAAGGTGTTGTGGCACAGATTTTTCAACCAGAACAGCCGGTGTAGTGGGTTTAATACCCGGCTGCGCCCCAGCACTTTCGCATCATGACAAGGGGTCTCGGACTCCATTAGAACTTAGCTACTTCTGCGACCCCTGCGCTTGATGCTAAAAAGTACAACTTCACCTTCACACTCGTATACTGTACATTTCATGCTGAAAAACTCTTACACATCAGTCATATAACTAAAGAGCTGTACAAGAATGCTTCAAATTTTACCTTGGAACAACAACGCTATGGTCATCCCTTAACCTTTTCCAAATTTGTCTATAACCAACACGTTCATCACTCTGACTAAGATCGGCCTGCCATGAGATAATAAAAATTTTGTGTAAATTTTTCAGTATACTTATAAGTTTACAGTATTACAGTTATTTTCACTATTTCTATAAATTCTACAGTTTTTTTCTATCAATATCGAAAAGATTAAAACACAAAATTTGTTACATTCTACTGTGCCATGCAAAGCAGGAAAAGATGCAAGGTCATCTGGTCCCTACTTTCGATGGCACTTACAATTCCACTACTAAAGCAAAAAGAAAAAGAAAAGGTAGAATCCAAGGTGTGGCTTTGTACCAAACAATGCAAAAATCATAAAAATTTTTATTGGAATCCAATTTTACAGTTTTACTGAATCATAAGAACAGCAAAGTATAACAGATGGACTAGCGTAAGGAAGATTAAGGTTTTGATGTTCCTTTTACTATCAAACAATCAGGTTCAGACACTGTAATCTACTCCAAGCATGTGGTCCGTCACAAGCATTTCACTCTGTCAGTCACACGTGGTTGGTCCATTAAAACAAAAATAAAACAAATAATGAGCCAATTACAAGTCAAATGACTAGCTTACATTTATGCCAATGATGACATCGTTGATTGGTGTGTGATTCTTCCTTCTGTAAAGGTTTCTGCTATAGAGGATCCTTTTCAATTGTCGTAAGCTAAGAGCAAACAGTATTTTCTCAAATATTTGTGATGCTTTTGCAGGTTTACCTCATAAATGCAAAGTGCTGACCCTCTACTTCAATTTCACTATGCATGTATTCAAAAACCAGATCTTACTACAAAGGTAACATACTTTTAATGCATACTCTTATTTGGACATGCACACAGCAATCAAAATCATCTGTATTTACAAACGTACTGAACAACATTTTGTACATGAATCAAGAAAATTACCTCAGCTGTATTTGGTGCCGTCTGTAGACTAAGTCCAGAATCTCTGTGTGAGAAAATCCCTGCCAGAAGTATGTCTCCAAGATGTTATCGCCTATGTGGCAAGTTAAGGTAAAAGGGTAGGAAAATGTGGATTCTGGCAAAAGTTCTGATGCATCTCCATAGTTTCTTTGTTCATTCCCAATTCTGTGTTAAGATAAGTTATAAATTCTTTACTCAAAGATAGCAAAACCTATGCCTAGCCTTACAAAACAGAATTTAAAAGTAATCAATGGAGAACAGTTGTTTTTATCTGAACAAAATTCTGGCTACATTGTACTTAGATAATATAAAATAGGGGGTTAAAGTATAGGCATTTCCTCTATAGACTACTGTATACTCTTTAACTTAGTGCTGACTCCCAACTTCAACATGACAACATGTTAAAACCAGTGTGCAATATGGTAAATAGAGGCCCCTCTATGAATAGAACGAAGAGATCACTCCAAAACAGCATTTGTTCAAAGAGATGAACGGATCCCACATCATAACCAGAAAACCCACCTCAAAACCAGAAGTGAAACACGGAGTAGACGAAATCCATCCAGATTACTCGAGATCAGGCCTGAAAAAACGGTTTACTTGGTCTAAGCCAATCACAGCTCGCTATTTCCCATATTTCCAATGGGTGACATAATTGTGGCATAATCCCGCTGACATTTATCACTTAGCACTTCATTTGTGAGAGCCTTTGAGGTACCGCTACGTGCACGCCATGCGAGCAGCATGCGAACAGCGGAAAATGTCAATCCCACGGTAACTGTTAATCTATTCAGAGGTCCACGACGCTTGGAAGGAGACAAAGAAGGTCTCTTGATTCAAATGAAATCCGAATCATTGTGAAGAGGGGCAATTCGAAAACAAAATCTTTCCCTTCGTCGAACTTTAAGACAACAACATTGAAAGACGAAACAGAAAATCTTCATACCTTTTGGAGTCGGCCTGATGAAAAATTTTTCAAAAATTTCCTCTCAGTGATCCAATCATGTTCTTACATCCCTTTAGTTCAGGTAATTTTGCGGGAAAGACAGCGCGCCAAATTCCATGATGAGTCTTCAGCAGCCATTGCCTGTGTGTACCCTTTGATCTTTGATGCTGGTTTCGTATCAACTCTTCCAGTGGCTGATTAGTTCTCAGAAAAGATGCTCCATTCTCCGGTTCTCCCAACCGGCATATCGATATACGTTCATCACAATAATCGAATTCATTGTCCATTTAAAGGTACTTTCTAGCATACATGCTTTGTGTGAATGCAGTTTTCTTGTCGTTTGACATGGCTCGATGTCCTGGGGAGATTTTATTTGCTCTTATGAGTTGTCACGAATACTTAGCTTGCTGTGCCAATGACAAATACTCCTTTGTTAACTAGCCTGTCAAAATCGTTCGCCTGAGTGAAAACTGAATTTCTGCGCAAAGTACCATTGAAAGAGTTTCTCCAGGATGACTGCTCGTACTGAACTTGACAACGTTCTTTCATGTTCCACCTGGTTGTGGACTCATTTTCGTTGATGTTCATTTCAGCAGCTCATTTCGGCAGCTGAACCTCCAGAGACTCTTTGAGAGAATTTGTGCGAAGAACAGATATCAAAAAGCCAGTGGTGGTGCCATGGGGGTGGACTCGTTGGGATTTGTCCCCCCAAACCCCAAAAGTTGGCAAAAATCGTCGAAGAGAAATTGCACAAAATCAGCTGGGTATACCTTTAGATTGGAAAATTAAGTCAAAATCTACCCCCGCCTCCATTTTTCGGATTTTTCTGAGCCTATGACGCCGCTGGAAAAGGCCTTTGAACCACAGTGTTAGTGATTCGGATCCAATCTTTGGCAAACCAGCAATGCATGCAATGTGAGGAGCCATCTCCCCAAATTCTAGGCTAAAGAAAAACGCTCGGAACTTGAGACCAATGGTCACTGAGAACATAGGTTCGGTTAATACTTGGTTTAGCAGTGTCCTTAGAAATTGCTAAACTACCCTCGTTTACTAATTAAAAACAAAGTAAGCTGCTACTGAGGGCACAAAACCAAATCTGGCTCCCTCAAAAATAAGGATGGCATTAAAAGATATGGAATCTAATTTTTTAAAACCATTTTACGAACAAATTATTATCACCTCACACCCTCCAGAGTCTCGGAAAATATTGGATTCAATTCTTAGTACTCTTTTGTTTATTTTTTGGTCCCTCTGAAGTCAAAGTACCTCTCGTTTTTATTTTTGCCTTGATTTTCTGTGTTTCATTGTTCCTCGAGACGCATACTGAGCGCAGAAGCCCAAAGTATTTTATGAGAAATCAGCCGTCCATGCATTTGGTATGAATCACACGGAATCACATCGTACACACACGCAAAGTGTTCTCTGGTTATCTCGATGAGCAGTCTGCACCCAGGCTATATGCGCTTGGATGCATGGACTTCACGCTTAGATGCAAAGAATTTCAACAAATGAACATCATACAGAGCGCATGTCACGATATGTATTTAGCCCAATAATAATAATAATATCAACTACCAAATCTCCATTTCGGAGCAGTTACAAAGTTTTAGCTAACTAGTAACACTGGTAAAAGAAAACAACAAAACCTAAGCAAATTAAACTAAGAGCAACTACTAAACAACTGAACCTAACACATCTCAATTCTACTTACAAAATCATGGTGTGCGCTTGGATACTGTAGACCAACGCTTAGATACAGAAGCTCTGTCAAACCTAGGGTTAGGGATAAGGCTAGGGATATCTCAGGTTATTTATGATTTACAACTTGAGAATGGAATCCTTACTAGGAGAATACCATCCGGTAGTGAATATTCTTTCCCTTAAAAGTAATAATGCGGGGGGGGGGGGGGGGCATACTGTAGGCCAGCGCTTAGATACAGAAGCTCTGTCAAACCTAGGGTTAAGTTCAGGAATATGTCGGGTTGCTTTTTGAATTTACATCTTGAGAAATGTACCCTTACTAGAGAGCAGCGAGGAAGCTTTCCCGTAAAACTAATGGGGGGGGGGGATACGCTTGGATACCGTAGGCCAACGCTCTGAAAAAGAAGCTCTGTCAAACCTAGGGTTAGGGTTATCTCAGGTTGTATTATCTCCGGCTGTTTTTGAAATTACACCTTGAGAAAGGTACCCTTACTAGGGGAATACCACCTGTCAGTGGAGAAGCTTTCCCCTAAGAGTAATGAGGGGGGGGGGATACGCTTGGATACTATACACCAACGCTTAGGTACAGAAGCTCTGTCAAACTTACGGTTAGGGATAGGGTCAGGGTTATGGTATTTGAATTTACACCTTGAGAAATGTTTCCTTACTACGGTAATACCACCTGAGAGTATATATTCTTTGCCTTACGAGTAATAGAGGCGGGGGGGGCGTCATTGAAATTCGATAATTTGGCAGTTTCTACAGAATTGGGACTTTCAACAATTCCCGGAAATTTCTGCGAAATAAAAAACATCTGTATGAAGTGCTGCATCCATCTGACATTGCTGAAAGGATAATTGTCAGGATACGTCGACATTCTTTCATGTTCCACTTGGCTGTGGTGTCCTTTTCGTAGATATTCTATGTCGGCAGCTGCACCCCCCTGAGACTCTTTGAGAAAGTTTGTGCGGAGATGGTGAACAGGTATCGACGAAAAGCCAGTGGCAGCGCCAAGGGGGACTCCTTGGGACTTGTCCCCCTAAACCCCAAAAGTTGGCACAAATCGTCAAAGAAAAGCTGCATGAAATTAGTTGGGTATACCTTTAGATTGAAAAATTACGTCAAAATATCACCCTTTCCATTATTTCGGATTTTTCTCAGCTGGTGCCGCCGCTGGAAAAGGCCTATGAATCACAATGTTAGAGCGTGTTTGATTGGTAATTTCAAACCTACCAAATTCTGAAGACGTTAGACTTCGCAGAGACGGAAAAACAGTGCCCAATCAAACACAAAATTTTTCAAGACACCAGGTTTTAGATTCATCTTGGCGAAAACGAGCTTTCCAGTTAAAAACACGAAGACGAGTCAGGTGCTGTGCTTGGCAACAAAGACTGACCTGACTCCAAAGCAGCAAGTGCAAATTCGCCTCGTTATTAAAGTTTCGCAAATGAAGACGAGAATCTCTCCAAAGTCTGCCAAACCTTCCACATGTTCGAGCAGAAGGTTCGGGAGGCCTTCCAAAACTGCCAAACCTGCCCTTTTCGGAATTTGGTAGTCAATCAAACACAAATAGACCCTTTAGCTATTCTGCAAAAGAGACTGGATCGAGCGTTATTTTTATACATTTTTATAAGCGAAGTTCGATCGAGTGGCGTTAGAGCTTTTATCCTTATTGTGCAGATTCGAAAATTCGACAAAATGTAGACAAAATGTAGCAAAATACCGTTCGATTCTGATTCTTTTCAGAATAGCTAAAAGGTCTATTCCGAGTCTTCGAAGTCTACCGTTTAGCAATAGTGTGAGGAGTCATCTCCCAAAATTCTGGGCTAAAGAAAACCGCTCTGAACTTGAGACCAATGGCCAGAACATAGGTTCGGTTAATACTTGGTTTAGCAGTGTCCCTAGAAATTGCTAAACTACCCTCGTCTACTAATTAAAAACAAAGTAAGCTGCTACTGAGGGCACAAAACCAGATCTGGCTCCCTGAGAAATAAGGATGGCATTAAAAGATATGGAATCTAATTTTTTGAAACCATTTTACGAACAGATTATCACCTCACATCCTTCAGAGTCTCGGAAAATATTGGATTCAATTCTTACTCTTGGGTGCCCAATACAACGGGGAGACGCTTATTAATTTCAAAAACTTTTATCCTCCCCCCGGCCCTTATTAAGACCACCCCGTTTATTAATTTTTGCAACACAATGTCCAAAGCTCAATATGACTTTTATGCAAAATTTTGTTCGGAAGATAAAGCATATAAAGCATATACAGCATATTCAGTTCTAAGCGTATAAAATGCACTCGTCTCCGGTAGATAACGCAAAAACCCGTTTTTTGCGAATTTCTGACCCCCCCCCCCATTTAATAAGACCCCCCTTGTATTAGGCACCCGAGAGTACACGTTTTTTTATAAGAAACTGGTTTATAAGAAACTAGTACTAAGATGGCCAAAGTTTTAAGAAACTCTAGTACTATGTCTGAGAAGTACTAAGAAACTTTTCAAACTTAAAAACATTAATTTTATAGCAAATAGATCGTTGAACCTTTATTTTTGGGCAATATATATCTATACCTAAACAGCAAACTGAACCATCCAGAAAATATATCATTATAAAAATCTGTCTAAGAAACCAAAGGACAAGCTACAGAATTACGTTCAATTATTTATTATTTTATATATATGTAATCTATATTTGTGTTTTCAACATAGTAGAACATTGTTTATTCCTATATGATGTTTTAAATGTCAAGAAACATATCTGCAGCAGTGTTAGCGACCACATTGACAATTCATGCATCCAAGAAATAAGAAACCAATTAAGAAACTTTTAGTACTAAATTGGAGAAAATTTCATGTTAAAATAAGAAACTTTTAGTACTATGGCCTGATCCTAGTTTCTTATAAAAAAACGTGTAGTGCTCTTTCTGTTTATTTTTTGGTCCCTCTGAAGTCACAGTACGTCTCGTTTTTATTTTTGCCATGATTTTCTGTGTTTCATTGTTCCTCGAGACGCATACTGAGCGCAGAAACCCAAAGTTTTTTATGAGAAATCAGCCGTCCATGCATTTGGTATGAATCACACGGAATCATACACACACGTACACACACGCAAAGTGTTCTCTGGTTATCTCGATGAGCAGTACTGCACCCAGGCTATATGCGCTTGGATGCATGGACTTCACGCTTAGATGCAAAGAATTTCAACAAATGAACATCATACAGAGCACATGTCACGATATGTATTTAGCCCAATGACATCATGGTGTGCGCTTGGATACTGTAGACCAACGCTTAGATACAGAAGCTCTGTCAAACCTAGGGTTAAGGTTAAGGATAGGGTTAGGGTTATCTCAGGTTGTATTTGCATTTACACCTTGAGAAATGTTTCGCTACTAAGGGAATACCACATGTCGGTGAATATTCTTTCCCGTACGCGTAATGGGGGGGGGGGGGGCATTTAAATTCGATAATTTGATAGTTTCAACAGAATTGGGACTTTCAAAAATTCCCGAAATGCTGCGAAATAACCAACATCTGTATAAGATACTGCATCGATCTGACATTGCTGAAAGGTCAATTGTCAGGGTATGTTGTCGAGCTTTATTGCAAAATGGTAGATCAGCTAGCTATTCATACGTCACGGATTTGTACTTCTTGATTAAGGCCTAAAATCAAGCAACATAAAATCAAATAGGATATCATCATTTGCATCATAGGTCATTGGCTAACGAGCGCAAATTGCTATTTGATTGGAAGCTCTCAAATCACAATATACAAGACTTTTCGGCAGCCCTGAAAAAATGGGATGGACAAGCGATAGAATTGATTGTGAGAAGGTATACGTAACGTTTTTCATATGGTTTTGTTTAGGAATGACTAGCAACCTGAGGAAAGTTAGGTGAAAATTTCCATCCCAGCCCACTCCCCGTAGAACTGCCCTTGACAAAAAACAACAAATTTTACAGGAGACGAGGTGCAGGGAGCATCATCAGTGCTGTCGGAACAACAATTGCTAGCTTGCGCCAACAATTGCAAGCTTATTTGAGGATTAGGATCAAAGAGGCTTACAGCAGCTAATATTTGTAATTTGACGTAATTTTTCAATCTAAAGGTATACCCAACTGATTTCATGCAATTCTTCTTCGACAATTTGTGCCAACTTTTGGGGTTTCGGGGGACAATTCCCAAAGAGTCCCCTCCTTGGCGCCTGCACTGGCTTTTCGTCGATACCCGTTCACCATCTCCGCACAAACTTTCTCAAAGAGTCTCAGGAGGGTGCAGCTGCCAAAATGGAATATCGACGAAAGTGAGACCACAGACAAGTGGAACGAGAAAGAATGTCGACGTATCCTGACAATTAACCTTTCAGCAATGTCAGATCGGTGCACACTTCATACAGATATTGGTTATTTCGCAGAAATTTCCGGGAATTGTTGAAAGTCCCAATTCTGTTGAAACTGCCACCAAATTATTGAATTTCAATGACGCCCCCCCCCCCGCCTCCATTACTCGTAAGGCAAAGAAAATATACTCTCAGGTGGTATTACCGTAGTAAGGAAACATTTCTCAAGGTGTAAATTCAAATACCACCTGAAATAACCCTGACCCTAACCGTAAGTTTGACAGAGCTTCTGTATCTAAGCGTTGGTGTATAGTATCCAAGCGTATCCCCCCCCCCATTACTCTTAGGGGAAGGCTTCTCCACTGACAGGTGGTATTCCCCTAGTAAGTGTACGTTTCTTAAGGTATAAATTCAAAAACAGCCCGAGATAACCCTAACCCTACTATCCGTAACCCTAGGTTTGACAGAGCTTCTATATCTAAGCCTTGGTCTGCAGTCTCAATGCGTATATCCCCGTCATTACTCTTACGGGAATGAATATTCACTGAAAAGTGGCATTCCCCTAGTAAGGATACGTTTCTCAAGGTGTAAATTCAAAAACAACCCGAGATAACCCTAACCCTAGGTTTGACAGAGCTTCTATATCAGAGCGTTGGCCTACAGTACCCCCCCCCCCCCCCTCATTATTACTTTTACGGGAAAGAATATTCACTGACGGGTGGTATTCCCCTAGTAAAGATTCGATTCTCAAGGTGTAAATGCAAATACATCCTGAGATAACCCTAACCCTATCCTTTAACCTTAACCCTAGGTTTGACAGAGCTTCTGTATCTAAGCGTTGGACTACATTATCCAAGCGCACACCATGATGTCATTGGGCTAAAAACATATCGTGACATGCGCTCTGTATGATGTTAATTTGTTGAAATTCTTTGCATCTAAGCGTGAAGTCCATGCATCCAAGCGCATATAGCCTGGGTGCAGACTGCTCATCGAGATAACCAGAGAACACTTTGCGTGTGTGTACGATGTGATTCCGTGTGATTCATACCAAATGCATGGACGGCTGATTTCTCATAAAAAACTTTGGGCTTCTGCGCTCAGTATGCGTCTCGAGGTACAATGAAACACAGAAAATCAAGGCAAAAATAAAAACGATACGTACTTTGACTTCAGAGGGACCAAAAAATAAACAGAAAGAGTACTAGGAATTGAATCCAGTGTTTTCCGAGACTATAAAGGGTGTGAGGTGATAATCTGTTCGTAAAATGGTTTCAAAAAATTAGATTCCATATCTTTTAATGCCGTCCTTATTTTTGAGGGAGCCAGATCTGGTTTTGTGCCCTCAGTAGCAGCTTACTTTGTTTTTAACTAGTAAACGAGGGTTTAAGCAATTTCTAGGGACACTGCTAAACCAAGTATTAACCGAACCTATGTTCTGGCCATTGGTCTCAAGTTTGGGGCGTTTTTCTTTAGCCTAGAATTTGGGGAGATGGCTCCTCAGTCCTCACATTGCATTGCTGGCTTGCCAAAGATTGGATCAGGGGCGGGCAAGTATTGTAAAATATCTGACCCCATGTTTGTCCGAAGGAAATGGAAAAAATAACCGATTCTTTTATGATACAGTATGACTTTCCTGCCCAAAACAACCAGTTTTTGGGACAAATATCAAATTTTAAAATCAATCATCTTTGTCCATCAACTTCTCGCAAAAATCAAGTTTTCTCACTTCCTATCTAGTCAAAATCCCAAAGCTTACCTGTAAGCTGGTCCTACCTTTGTCCACCAAATTTAAGCTCAAAAGACCAGTATTTCAAATTTCCACATAAGCGGTTCTACCTTTGTCCGCCAAAATTTACAAAAAAAGACCAGGAATTCCATTTTTGCACTAAAGTGGCTCTAATTTTGTCCGTCAAATGAAGATAAAAAGACCGCTTTTGGGACAAACCAGGAGAAATGTGAACGAATTTTTCAGAACCAAGGGACCACCTCGGAGTTGCTGCTTGAAGACTACCAGTTTTGGGACACTGCTACTTCGTAGAAATAATTACGACCGTAATGATGCTTGCAGAATAAACTCTGGATTCGCTGTGAACGATTTGGAATTTTAGTGAGCAAAAAAGACCGGTTTTGGGACACTTGTGCCTTTATGGCTTCGGGCATCACTTGCTTTTGAGAAACGGTAATTGGCCGAAACAACCGGTTTTCGGGACAAACATGGCCAGTGATTAATTTGTCCATCAAATCGAAGAAAAATACCAATGTAAATTTGTCATCAAAAACGACCAGTTTTTGGGACAAAGATGGTGAATAATTTTTTTCTGAACTACCAGTTTTCAGACAAAGGAAGGACCATCTTGCTCAGTGTGACATGCCCGCCCTTGTTGGATTCAAATCACTAACACTGTGGTTCAAAGGCCTTTTCCAGCGGCGTCATAGGCTCAGAAAAATCCGAAAAATGGAGGCGGGGGTTGATTTTGACTTAATTTTTCAATCTAAAGGTTTACCCAGCTGATTTTGTGCAATTTCTCTTCCACGATTTTTGCCAACTTTTGGGGTTTGGGGGGACAAATCCCAACGAGTCCACCCCCATGGCACCACCACTGGCTTTTTGATATCTGTTCGTCATCTCCGCACAAATTTTCTCAAAGAGTCTCTGGAGGTTCAGCTGCCGAAATGAGCTGCTGAAATGAACATCAACGAAAATGAGTCCACAGCCAGGTGGAACATGAAAGAACGTTGTCAAGTTCAGTACGAGCAGTCATCCTGGAGAAACTCTTTCAATGGTAGAGGGGTGTCACCCTAATTGAGGGTATTCTACATTGGTCGAATATTCCTGCTAAACAAAAAAATTTTCAGAACGAAACTTAACATGAACACTTTCGTAAACTCTTCACTGTTGATGATATAAAATATATTTGTCATTGGTGATGTTGTCTTTAAGAGCGAGCTACTCAAAAACATAGTGCTCGAGAGGGCCTAAATTTCCAACGTCGCCCTGATTGAGGGTATCCAAATTTTACATGGTTTCAGGTAACTTTAAGATAACTTGGTGTGAAAATTAGCAGCATATCCACAGATAAAGAGTTTTTGTTGTTATGAAATGTTTTCTGATTGTGTTTGCTGTGTTTCGTTGTCCTAAACGCTGACCTTTGTTGCCGCTTTCGTTCAAAGACTTTTCAAGCAAGCTGACATTAAGTTTTCCTCCTTCGGTGAACTGAACGATGCTTAAATCAATTCATGACAAAACAATATTTTCTACAGTCCAACGATAGAACAAACCTGTTTTTGCATCGTAATATGTCCTTTTACAGCAAATGGTATTCGCCTGTCATGCGTTGGCAGCGCAGATTTCGTTCAAGAACCGGAAACCGAAAGATACCACAGTACCCTCAATCAGGGCGACTTTAGGCCAATCAGACGGTGTGGAAAAAAGAAGCCCGTCGTGGCGGAAGCAGATGTCATGTCTCTGAAGAAGCATGAAGTACTTATTCTGGACAAGCGGAGCTTGGCGAGAGGCCATTTGTTTGTTGTGAAAGTTTTAACAACGTCAAGAAACCAAGCAAAAAGAAAATTGTGCATCGAAACGTGAAAGGAAAAATGGCGGATACTTACAGTTACGTCTCAGGTGAAGTTCGTTGCGCACTTTTCCCTCTGTTTGTGGACGGAATTTTAAGAAACACCAACAAGAAAAAATGTAGCAAATGGAGTCACCAAAATAATTTCGCCCACTTTTTGGTTTCAACTAGACCCAAACTCCTGTTATTCAGCAACAAACGCAAGACAGTTAAAATCGGTCAAAATGCGTTTACCCTCAATCAGGGCGATACCCCTCTACTTTGCACAGAAATTCAGTTTTCACTCAGACGAACGATTTTGACAGGCTAGTTAACAAAGGAGTATTTGTCATTGGCACAGCAAGCTAAGTATTCGTGACAACTCATAAGAGCAAATAAAATCTCCCCAGGACATCGAGCCATGTCAAGCGACAAGAAAACTGCATTCACACAAAGCATGCATGCTAGAAAGTGCCTTTAAATGGACGATGAATTCGATTATTGTGATGAACGTATATCGATATACCGGTTAGGAGAACCGGCGAATGGAGCATCTTTTCTGAGAACTGATCAGCCACTGGAAGAGTTGATACGAAACCAGCATCAAAGATCAAAGGGTACACACAGGCAACGGCTGCTGAAGACTCATCATGGAATTTGGCGCGCTGTCTTTCCCGCAAAATTACCTGAACTAAAGGGATGTAAGAACATGATTGGATCACTGAGAGGAAATTTTTGAAAAATTTTGCATCAGGCCGACTCCAAAAGGCATGAAGATTTTCCGTTTCGTCTTTCAATGTTGTTGTCTTAAAGTTCGACGAAGGGAAAGATTTTGTTTTCGAATTGCCCCTCTTCACAATGATTCGGATTTCATTTGAATCAAGAGACCTTCTTTGTCTCCTTCCAAGCGTCGTGGACCTCTGAATAGATTAACAGTTACCGTGGGATTGACATTTCCCGCTGTTCGCATGCTGCTCGCATGGCGTGCACGTAGCGGTACCTCAAAGTCTCTCACGAATGAAGTGCTAAGTGATAAATGTCAGCGGGATTATGCCATAATTACGTCACCCATTGGAAATATGGGAAATAGCGAGCTGTGATTGGCTTAGACCAAGTAAACCGTTTTTTCAGGCCTGATCTCGAGTAATCTGGATGGATTTTGTCTACTCCGTGTTTCACTTCTGGTTTTCAGGTGGGTTTTCTGGTTATGATGTGGGATCCGTTGATGGAAATTATTTTTAGGCTCCTTTGCTAGTGTACGAATAGGTACGAATTCAATTCGAATGAGACATTTTAGCATTTTCTGCTCCCTACAAACGCAAAAATAATAAAAAACTGTTAATGCATGCTCTCACTTATCTGCATTTAAATTTGCTTTCTATGATTACCTTAGTCCTTTCAAATTTCGCCTGCCTTCAATTTTGGCTCCCCTTAATTTTCGCCCCTTTAATTTTCGCCCCCTCGTGTGCAGAAGTTTCGCTCCCTTTAATTTTCGCCCCCCTCCAAATTTCAAAGCTTTGACCAAACCATTTTCCAAGCAATGGAATTGCAGGGTACGATTATAACAACTTCCATGCGAAATGGAACTACCCTCATCTGAGCAGTAGTGTCACTACGTTTGGCCATAGACAGTAAATTGGCCGTAGACAGTCAATTTGTAGACTTGCCCAAGTATCGTTCTTTGTCTTATTCGTGCTTACTCGGTCGGTAGTAAGCTGTGAAGGAGCGAACGGATGGGAAGCTGTTCGCTTCGCTCGCTTCACTTTCGCAGCTCACTACCAAACAAGTAGGCTTGAATTAAGTAGGAGACTTGGAGCAAGTCTTGTCCATGGAAGACTGATGTTTTGAACTGACTTTTCACAAGAATACAGTTATTGTAACGTCAGAGATTGGCTACGCAAATATACCTAAAAACCCAAAAAAACATCAATTACGACTCGCTTTCAATATCTTTGAAGGGATCAACTTCAACTTTCTTGTTTATATACTCAGTGATCTTCGATTTACGCCAACCATTGCAAACAATTTCTGGTCTTGATCGAATGTAGTCATAGAATTTGGTCACCCATTTCGCATGCAATGGCTTGACGACAGATAACTGTGTTCCAACTTTGATTTCGTGGGGTAATTTACCCGCCTTTGTCTGTTCAACTATTTGATCAGAATACCAAGTTTGCGCTTCATTTCTTAAGAAATCCTTGCACGGCTTGTTGACAGATATGTCCAATGGTTGAAAGTAGGATGTCCAATTATTTGGAACTGGAACCATTTTACCCCGCGACTGGCTAACAATTGATTTTACAGCTTCTGTCCACTGGCCTTTAAAAACATCACTTATTAATAGCCACGGAAAATCTTTATCCAAGCCCAGTTCCTCGCGGGTTTTGTTGACGTAAGGTAAGAGAATCTTGTTCAGCAGATCAAGGCTAGTTTGTTCATTTGCCCAATGGTTTTTTGTTTGAGTTACATGGAAACTTTTTGGGAAATCGTAATTTGGATGGCAGCGATCTGTTGTCCCTTGGTAGATCAACTGTATGGGTAAAAAGTTCCCACTTAAAGTTATCGAAAAGGTACCTGTTATTTGCCGATAATCGCCGGTGCCTTGAATTGGTACGCTACTCTCACCTTTTTTGTTCATTGTGTACTTGCTTATCAAAACAAACGGCAAAGGAGTCTGATCAATGTTAATGATTAACTCCGGTGGTATGTTGTCTGCTTGAACAGCCTCAGCAATTTCTTTATAAAAGGAGAATCCAACTTCTCTTATCAAGCCGGGAGCGATAGCTGGCTTCGAAGTTGTACATTTTCTATTCACCCATTTCATTCTCTTGAACACCGAAGTACACCATTTCCAACCCAACTTGATGGAGCCTCCATACTCAGCTAGGAGAGTTCGATCGTTTGCAAACAGAAGACCTTTTGCAATGGCAATAAGAACATTGTAGTTAACAACTGCACCGGTGAGACGCATGCTTTGTGCCATATCCATCACTTTTGCATCTATTTCTTCAGGCAGTAAAGTCTTTCTTCCCCGTTTCTTTTGTGGCAGCTGAGATATATCAACATTGTCATCAACAGCACTTTTCTTTTCCTTGTATGACTTGACAAATCCACGTACAGTTGTGAGAGGAATTCCATACTTTCTTGCTGCAGACTTGTTGCTTCCATTTAGTGCAAATTTGGCAACTTCACAGCGCAAATGTTCGTCATATTTTACGTACGTTTTTTTACTGCTACTAGCGGCACTAGTATGTTTTTCCTCTAAATTTTTTATCGCACTTTCCACCTCTTGCTGTTCAGCGGATGTCAGATTAGCTATGGTCGCTGACACTGGCACAGAATCGACATTTCTATTAACATTCGCAGGTTTGAAATATTTATGTAATGACATTCCTGATAAGTCCTTTTCTCTACTGCAACACAATCAATCCTTAACCTGCACTACACGCAACCGCGAGTAAGAAGTTAGTTATTACCAAAAACACAGACGAAAAAATTCAAGCAGATTCATGTCAAATGGCTCTCAACAGAGATATTTCTATACCCAATAATGTGCAACTTACGCCAACACGCTGCATCACTAAGGAACACGCCCTTTTTTGGAAGAATGAGGAGTAGTGAGTTTACATGAAGACTGCCATATTAGGCCACAATTAGAGCCAGGGTCTTGTCCGATGACGCTCAGGCTTACGCAGGCCCCTTGCATCATTTTGCGTAACCCTTAGGTGTCGTCTATTACGTGGCACTTACTGCATTGAATTTGGCATCCCCATTTGCGTCAGAAAGGCATTAGATGGTTCTGCGTGGAATCCCCGCCTCTGTTTCCTTTTGTTTAGACGGATAAGGGATTTGCCCTACCTTATCTATTTTATTGCAAAGTCATCATAACCCCGTACCTTATTTGGGAGTGCTGTAAGTTCTCACGTAATGCTACAGTCACAGGTGAAATATTTAGAAGATTCTAGAGTATTCGTTATTATAATTATAAACCCCTTTTTAGTATAAGTTCATAATTAGGTCAGGAACATTTATTCACAGAACGTGTTATATACTTGGTGCTTGTGAAAAACCGGAGCCGTTAACGACCGTTTTCAACGAAAAAATGGGCGTTTGCTCTGTTTGCAAAGAAGAAACAAATTATAAATGTATAGCTTGCCAAGAATCTATTTGCAATCGTAGTTTGGATTGTCATGTGCCAGTTGAAGAAGGGAGTATACCTGGGTGGCAAATGGGGCGACAAGTAGCGATATGTCACCCTTGCAAAGAGTCACGGGAAGAATCTTCGACAGGCGCTGGAGGGAGTGTCGATCCTGAGAACTTGAAAAGGTTTGAAATCAATTGTGCTTCTCGTGGATTTCATGTATATCGCTCATCTTGGAAACCAATGATTGGTGAAAGGTTGCAATTGGAGCAAGAATATGGAAACGTGCATGATCCATTCGCAATCTCAATACATGCTTCGTTACGGGATAAAATTACAGCCTCAGATATTGTGGGTCATATCCCAAGAGAAATAAGTTGTTTTTGCCATTTTTTCTTGAATTACGGAGGAGCGCTAGAAGGTCGCGTACGAGACAGCAAATTTCGAAGATCGCCAATTCCTAAAGGTGGGCTTGAAATACCGATTGTGTTAATTGTCTGGAAAGATAAGGCATCGACTTCCGTCTTCAGTCGAATGAAGGACTTTGTTGAAGAGTATTACATTGAGCCAGACAAGATGACAGTATCTGCTGCTCAATCTGAAGCAGAGGAGAGAGTGGCCGATGATGATTTAGATGAATATTGCCCCGAGGAAGAGAACGCTACAGGACCAGTGCAACGAAATCACCCCACAGACGCAGGGGAGGACAATATCATTGTTATTGAAGATTAATGCATTTATTTTATTTCGTGTGACAATCAAAATAATGATCTCTAAATGAACATAGATTTTTAATCCGCCGTTAATTTTAACTCCCTCTAATTTTCGCCCCTCAAAATATTTCCGCAATTCGCCCCCTATAATTTTCGCCCCCCTGCGGGGCGAAAATTAAAGGCAGGCGAAATTTGAAGGGACTAAGGTATTCTCTTTTATCGGTGTCTAACATTGTGCATTTTTAGAAGAAAGCCAACCTTGATCTTAGGCCAAAGTGAACTTTATTACGGCCAACCTTGACCTTAGGCCAAAGTGAACTTTATTAAGCCTGGCGGGAAGGAGCTATGAACGTACCTAAATATACATTCACAATTGCATGTTCTGTTAAAATGTAATGCAGTGCAACGTAAAAATCTCCCCTTAAGACAAGCAAAGCAAAGATAATACTAAAAATCTAAAGTAAGGATACGACGTTGTTTGGATAACCAACCTTGGTCCATGGGCAAGTACTGTTGCTCCGCCATTTTGAATTGTAAAATATTCTCTCGCACCTATGGAAGTTTGGATCCCCCCTGGAATAAACTCGTCAGATGTTCATTGGTGACAAAGCTACAAAGCAGCCGCAAAACTATAAACCAGTCGGAAAACTATAAACCAGTCGCAAAACTATAAAGCAGTCGCAAAACTATAAACCAGTCGCAAAACTATAAACCAGTCGCAAAACTATAAACCAGTGACAAAATGTTGTAATTTCAGGGGGTAGAAGTTAGAATAGAATACAATGCATGCTATTGAGCGTTGATTGTTCTTTGGAGAGTGTAATAAGCAACTTACCCCCTTGAAGAAAGTCGTCAGAAAAGTTGTCAAAAAAGTCGGAACTCGTCAGAAAAGTCCGAACTCGTCAGAAAAGTAGGAAGTCGTAACTCCTCAAATGGCACGTATGGGCCACCGTAGGTTTCAGCTTTCGCACAAACTTGAACTTCAAAATCTTGTAACTCCATGAATCTTTATCGGATTTGCAAGATTCTTGTGTCAAAAATTAATTTAAAGTCTCAGGACAAGGGTGACTTGACCAAAGGTCCATTCAGCGTATCGTTATTTTTAGTATTTAATCAAATGTTGAACGATTTTTTGAGACACCCTGTAGATATTTTTATATAAGATATTTAGGACCACTATAGGGAAATTCTCTGCAGATTTCCCCATGGTTTTCTAATGGAAATTTCACATTCAAAGTATAGGACATTGTTGGGAAATTTCACAAAAAGTTTGGAAACTGAGGGGAAGTTTCACAAAGATTTTTGGGCACTAGCGGGAAATGCTCTTTCGTTTCTCCTTTTTGTCACAATGAAAACTCCTGATTCTCAATAGTTAAAAACTCATTGAAGAATTCAATGTTAACGTTGGATACCATAGCAAAATCTGGCAAATGTCTCTGGAGGCGAAGAAGAAGTCATTCATTTCAATGCAAATGTAAACTGGTGAGAAAAGCACAATACTTTATCCGCATACAAGCTATCTTGTGAAACACTAGAGACTTTGCTGAAATAATTCACCTTTGAAACATATAAAGTATTAGAAGCAACCAAATTATGTGTTTGAAGAAGCATGCAATTAAAAGACGGCACAACATTCATTATAAACTGTACCATGAGTCAGAAAACAGGTGCCATGCAACTGCCCACTTTCCCACCAGCACCCGGCCTTCTGCCGCCCCCTACTCTTCGCTGGAAATGTCAACATAGCCTGCTGGCCACTTGGGTCATCAATAGCCTTAGGATTCGGGTCAAGGTCCCTCTTCAGCTTTTGCAGTTTTTGTTGGCCAGCCATTGATTCTAGATGGTGCTTTGACCAGTAGTCGATCAGTTTCCTTTTAGTCAATGAGGGAGGCTGTTTGCTAGCTATGAGTTCATCCGCAGGCATGGCATAATTGATGTCCCCGTTGCTCCTCCCGGCAACATATGACTCAACTCAGGCACCCAAGCATGCCTTCTCCTCTCCCTCATTTCGTGTTTTATTTTTCGCTTTTGTCTGATCCATTTGATGTGCCTACTTCGCACGTCTTCTGGGTTTTCTAGGCACTTAAGAATTTCTCTTGGGTGTCTTTTCAGTCGATCTTCTGTAATTGCACTGACCTTCCTTTCCATGGCACATATGGCGTCTTTTCTGTACTCTTGTAATTGTTCATGCCATTCTGCGGCATCATCCGGGTACAAAATGATTCCGCCATCTGGGTCTTAATAAAGAGGCAAGTTAGAACCTCATACATGCAGGACCAACATTGTGGGCCCCTGGTATTCCCCGTTGCTGGGGGTATACGTTTATCATATCATGTACAGCTGATGCCCAGAAGCATGTTGCTGATCGAGCAGCTAGTGGGAAGGAGCCATCAATCTAATTTTACTGTTTTCACACGTATGCACGTAAGAGACCGCAACTTCAACTTAGAGTTTAGCACCGAGTTTGATTGGATATGACAAGTGCGGTAGGAACCCGAATAAAAGAACCTGTTTTTATTAGAACCTTGAGGCTAACATTCAACCTTTCAGACCCCCTAATTAAGAACCCTCTGGAGGCTGAATCTAGGACTTGTTTCATTTGTTCAGAATTATTCAAACTTTTGAAGAATTCTTACATTCTGATAAGAATTCTTAAGTGTTACAAAAGAGTGCATGAGTTTTAACAAGAATCCTAAACTTTTCCCATGAAGTAAAAAGACTTCCTCAGAATTCTTGTGTAGAAAATTGCATTAATGTTTGCCAGGTGTGTATTTTATACCAGAACCTTCCTAAGAACCTTGCAGGCTGGAATTTAGAATAACAAACATTTGATTAAGAACATATTCAGGCTGCCCAAGAAGAACCTGGATGCTTTTATGTGGGTTTCTACTGTAGTTGCTGATTTATGGAGCAAGAAAATCAAAATTGATGGTGGCTCACCTTGACCTTATGACTTGAATTGCAGTAACAAATTGACCTTATCTTTACACTTTACTACCAGGAATCACATCAGGGAGTAAGTGATAAATTACCAGCAGGCTCAAGATCATTTGCAAAGAAGTCTTTAGAAAGCAGTATTGTTGGTTTAAATCGATTTCATGACTTTGGAGAAGCAAACATAGCTGATTTACACATTCCAAGGTCTGCCCCATTGCTACAGGAAATAACCATTTCTAGCAACCCAGGTTATGTTTTTTTCTAATCGGTTTTCACAAAATCTACTCTAGGAGTACTTGATTCACTTAACCCTATCAAGCCTAGGGGGGGGTAGGCTGAATCAGCCCCCTCTAGCGTTTTTTTGTTCCTTATTTTTAAGGTTGATTGGCTTACATTAACTTCATCGCAGCAATGAGAATTTCTAAGTGTCGAGGGTTGCTTGCTCGCTTCTGAAGCTGTGGCGCAGCCTCGTTTCAGAGGGCAGTTCAGTTCAGTTCAGTTCATCATCATTTTAAAATTCCACTACATACAATATCAATATTCAACAAAAGGAACTAAAAAAACTAAATACAGCTTAACTAAAATACAACTAATGATATAAAATAAATAAACTAAGGATGGAAATATAGAACATTGTATGCAGGGAATTTCTTGAGGAGGAGCTCTCTCAGTAGTTAAAAACTAATCGAGGAGAGAACACCCCCTTTTTCATAAACATTTTGTAACTACTTGATTGCTCATCAGATTCATATCAGTTGATTCATGTGTATAAAACTTGATTGAGATATGGACAAAACTTCTTTGTTAATACTTTTCAAAGAGAGAAGCTTTGAGCTTCTGGCGAAACGTTTGGACAGATGATGATCTTTTTATACCTATGGGGATTTGATTCCAAGTCTTTGCACCACAGTATCGTACTGACCTAAGGCCATATTGCAAAGCATTTTTTCGAGTCAAGAAAATATCATAATTTTCGACTTGACGCGTACCATATTGATGAACATGTTCCACTAGTTCAAAGAAAGTATGAAAACAGGTAGGGGAGAGTTTATTTACAGACTCATACACAAAACTAAGCAATTTCAACTGAAAAAGATCATGAAGCTTTAAGATCTTTAAATCACGAAAAATTGGATTAAAAGGAGAAGTAAAATGTTCAAATGCCATAGCCCTTACAACCCTTTTTTGTAACAAAAACACTGGATTCGTATAAGTTTCATAAGTAACACCCCAAACTAAAATTCCATACTGGAGAAAAGGTGAGAATAAAGAGTTGTAAAGATGGATTAATACATCAATGGGGAAATAGTGTCTTACTTTGAAAAAACATACCACAAGTTCTAGCAAGTTTCTTGGAAAGTTCAGTCAAATGATATTTCCATGTGAGATTTTCATCTAAAAGTATACCAAGGAATTTGACATAACAGGTCTTTTTGATAGGTTGATTTCCCATTTTGACATTCATTGTTTGATGAGTAGAATGCTTTGGAGATTTAAAAATGACAAAATTGGTTTTACCAATATTTAATGATAGTTTGTTAACATCAAGTCACATTTTCACTTTTTTCAGTTCCTTGTTAACTATTTTCTGCAGCATATCAAGATTTTCAGCTTCACAGAAAATATTAGTATCATCAGCAAATAAGTAAAAAGCTAATTTAGGGGATGAGCGAGGTAAATCATTAATATAAATTAAAAAGAGGAGTGGGCCAAGGACAGAGCCTTGTGGGACCCCACACGTCACATTGAGATAACTAGAGTTGGCTCCATTAACAGAAACATACTGCTTTCTTTCAGATCAATAGGATTTAAACCACTCCAATGTTGTTCCTCTAATTCCATAATGTTCAAGTTTTGATAAGAGAATATTATGATTTACAGTGTCAAATGCCTTCTGCAGATCGAGGAAAATACCACAGCCAAATTTCCTATTATCTAGCGCGTTCTTGATAGCTTCTGTTAAACTAACAAGGGCGTGGTCAATTGAATGATTAGAAAGAAAACCAAATTGCAAAGCATATAGGATCTCATATTTTTCTAGGAACTTATAGAGACATTTGTACATGACTTTTTCAGTGAACCCACTAAAGACAGACAGAAGAGAAATTGGTCTATAATTAGCTGCAGTTAGTGGGCAACCTTTCTTAAACAATGGAATTGCTTTAGCTAACTTCATTTTGTCTGGAAATAGTCCGGATTGAAATGATTGATTTATAATTTGAGCAAGAGGAGAAGATATCAAAGGAGAAAGCAATTTTAAAATTTTTGTAGGAATGCTGTTAGGCCCAAGGGACTTTCCAGATTTTAGGAGCGAGATAATATCAGATATATCAGCTGGAACTGAAGGTGCAATGTAAAAGGAGTTACTAATTCTTTCACCCATGAAATGCAAAGGTGACTTGTTAGGTCTTGGTAAATCTTTAGTAATATCATGAGAAACAGTAACAAAAAACTTATTAAAGATGTTAGCAGTAACTGCTGGATCGGATGTCATATTACCATTTGAGTCCTTAAGTTTATTGATCACATTAATGTTACTAGATTTCCTAATATTTAAAACAGATTTAATCCCTGACCACAGATGTTTCATATTATTGCTGTTTCTCTGAAAATAGCTGTGGAAATAACTAGCTTTACTTTGTTTCAAGGCATTGGTTATCCGGTTTCTGAACTTTTTGTAAAGATCTTTTAGAGACTGATCATTACTCTTTTGACATTTTCTTAGTATCCTATCTCTAATATGCATCATTTTTTGTATTTTGCTATTTATCTTTCACATTATTTCGTCTCGATTGGTTCTCCAAATAATCATGCTTTGCTTCCAGCTCGTCTAGGCCTTCTTGGAGGGTGTCTTCTAGCGACCAGGGCACAGGTAGATATATCAATTTCCTCTCAAATTTTTAGATTGAAGTCCATAAGTACCAGTTTGGGCAAAAATGAAGGGATTTGTCATTGTTGTTTTCATTGCTGTGATTACTGGGACTATGTTGTGAGTGTATTGTCTGGTTTCCTTCGGCCATCTCTTGTGGCAGTTGAATTCCTATTGCATCTACGCTGGAATCTGAGAACAGGAAGCTTGGGACCCGTATATCGATAACAGGGAGTTAAAAAATAGAACTATTATAGACTTATCTTGAAGTTCTTTGAAGTTGTGTTTCAATGAAATGGCTCTCATTTCCTTTTGGTATTTCCTCTCCCGGTAATAGTGCACCAAACCATATGCCACGGCCAGGAAAAGCAAGGATGTTATAATAATGAGTACAAACATAAAGATGGATGATTTATAGTGGATCAGGGACAGCAATGGTCCTGCCTCTTTCTTCACCTTCAAGGTAAAGTAGATTGTTTCAATTGACAACAGATAGGAATCAAAGAACCATGGGGGTACTAATGGAGCAAGCCTTGGAGCCAAAATCAAGTCTAGGTAGAAGGTTTACCTTCAATCAATAGCTTGTCCGCAATATCATGCTGATATACTAGCCAAGCTACAGAAATTATAAAATCGTGCTGCCAGAATAGTAACCAATAGCCCTTACAACGCTTCTGCTCTTCCTACTGCAAGGAAACTGGGCTGGCAGACAGTTAATGATTTGGTTGTAAAAGAAACTTTTAAAATGGTATATAAGTGTACAAGTGGTGAGGCTCCCTCTTAACTTGCATGCCTGTTTGACAGGTTATCAGAAACCAGTACCCGGGAACTTTGAAATACACCAACTGATCCATGTGTCCTGTTTCTACGAACAACATGTGGCCAAAAATGCCCTTCTTTTAGATGGGCGAAAAAATTTCAAACAATTCAAATCCTGTCTCAAAAACTCCAGAACATAAAGGCCCCCTTTTTATTCCTGCTAATCAAGAACCTTTATGCTACTTTTACTTTATTTTTCTACCTTGTATATTGTAAATTTTTTAATGTTTTATCTTTTTTCTTTGCACAGGGCAGCTTGTAAGGCAATTTATGTATATATAGTTGAGACTTTACCCTGTTAAAATAGATAAAAATGAAAAATGAAATTTAAATATAGTTCAAAATAAAAAAGACTCAAAGTGAAAGGTGTCTTATTTCCTAGTCTGATAAATGGATCAAAAACGCAAGGTCCAATCCCCTGACATGCAATTGGTATAAACTCTTTTATCGTTGGATTGTCTATTAACCTAATTAGTCGATCGAGAGTCCGAAAAACCCTCATAAACATTGCAAAGAATGTGTTTCCTTTTTTTCTATTGCCCATTGTGGAAATTGACATCATTATTCCAAGGGAAGCAAGGCATGTGTACGACGAAATGAGTCTCATGTTGTAGAGCATAGTGTTGCAGAAAATTGATGGGGGTTGCATAATGTTTAGCATGATATTCTATTTGAATAGTAAAAACTTCTAGCTCTTTCTTACTTTAAAGGCAGCTGTACTTTTTCCAAGGTTTTCAAAGTTTGTTGTTGTTCTACATTAATGAAGTCTCTCAAGGTATTGCCAGCATTTGACATTTCTCCAGTCAGGACAAACCCATATAAAAATTGATGCTCGATTACTGCCACAGTCTGTATATCGTGATGCTTGAACAATTCAGGATGAGCTGCTGCAGAAGCCACATCTAACAATCGCCGTTTTTATGCGGCGGCAACTTGTTCAATCATTTGTTATGATGCTTCTGCAATGATGAAACAAAACATGGCTCAAGTGTTGTCCCTATTTAATTTATGTACACAATTATAATCAGACAATGGGATTTTCCCGCTAAAATGTATTGGTAGGCATTTGAGATCCATGGTTGTAAGAACAAGACCGAATCTTCCTCTCTCTCCTCTCTCATACCACGTTCACTTACATAAATAACACTGGTGACAGGAGTTATGGCTGGCCTTAAGGTCATTTTTGGGAAACTAGAGAAATTTACCGGCAGCAGAGATGTGGATCTACGCCAGCGGTTGAGAAGTTTTGAACACTGTTGTCTCATTGCTGAAAAGACTCACGATTTGCTTCAAGGCCAACTGTTGATGTTATGTGTAGATGGTTGAGCAAAAGCTACTCTCGATCAATTTGAGGAAGAAAAGAAAAACGCCCAGAAATAATCAGAACTAAAGAAACAATTAAGTGCTGTGTTCAACTCAGCCACTGATCGTGAAGCCAAGATGACCGAGTTTGAACGCCACATTCAAAAGCTAGATGAAAGCGAAGACAAACTGATGACTAACCTTCTTGAGTTCTTAGGGTAAACCAGGGTAATTTGGGACAGGGGAAATTTGGGACACCTATGGGGTAATTTGGGACATTGCTCAAAATCGCACAATTTTATATTAGCTGAGAGAATTACATTACATTTGTTTGTTAATGGTCAGTTTGATCAATTTTGAAGTGCACTCTTGTGAAAAAATAGACATGCATGAGATGGCCCCCAAAAAGACAAGTGAGTGGCCTAATATCTTTCAAATAAATTTTTATGGTTCCTGGGGTGTGGAGATTAGGCCAGACAGGGAGTTCCTTGTGCCCAGGCTCCTTTTCTAATGTGTTGTTGCCATGGCAAATACTGTACAAAAATTTGGTTTTAATTGTATAATGCCTCGGAATTATAAGAAGAAGACAATTAGAAAATTTAATGAAGAAAATCTTAATGCAGCTGTTACTCAGTATTTGAATGATGGTTTAAGTTTAAGAGAGTTAGAAAAACAATATGGAATACCCCGAAGCACAATTTCAAGATGGGCAAGCACTGAGTCTGAGAAGCCACAAAGATTTGGAGCAGGGCGAACAACCAAACTGTCTTATGAAACTGAAAGTATTCTAGTGGATGCAATAAAGTACTTGGGAGAACTTAGTTGGCCAATCGACAAGCAGCAAATTAAGTTTATCATTGAGTCATTTTTGATTAAAACAAAACAGACATCACTTTTTCCTGACAACATTCCAGGTGAAGATTAGTTGATTTGCTTTAGGGCCTGTTTATATGAGGAAAAACACCTCACTTGCCAGGCCCGGTGCTGAGAGGTGAGATTCCACCTTCCAATAAAATCCTTTGTTCTTTCATTTCGCGTTTACATGAGGAACACAACACCACCGGTATAGTGAAGTCCCACCTCACCAGAGGTGGAATCTCACCTAGGTGAGGTGAAATTTTTCCATATAAACGAAACACCACCGGTATGGTGAGGTGAATTGAATCTATTCGTTGATTCTCATTGGTCAGTTCATCCTGATTTCACGGAAGAGAGACTTTACTCCACCTCACCTCTCAGCCCCGGGTCTGGCAGGTGAGGTGTTTTTCCTCATATAAACAGGGCCTTAGAAAGAGATGGGCCAAGGAACTGAGCTTGTGTAAGCCTGAGTATGTAACTGTTGCACGAGCAAAGGGACTAACACCAACTGTTTTGGATGCCTTTTTTACGATGTTTGGGAATCTTGTTGATGATTTGGGAATCAAAGATAAACCAGATAGATTCTACAACCTAGATGAAACTGGCTTGTCACTTGATCCTAAGAAGTCAAAGGCCTTCTATCACAGAGGATCAAAAAATGTGCAGTATGTTGTGCCTTCTGAGGGGAAGACAATGTTCACTGTACTCTTTTGTTGCAATGCTGCTGGCAACTATCTGCCACCATACGTCATATACAAAGGACAAGCCAGCAACATGTTTGATACCTGGATGATAGGAGGCCCCCCAAACACATCATACAACATGACTAAAAGTGGTTGGATGGAAGATTACGTTTTCGAAGCATGGTTTAAGGATGTTTTCCTACCATTTGTGGCTGATAAAGAGAAGCCAATTGTTGTTCTTTTTGATGGTCATGGGTCACATCTGACCCATCAAACAGCTGTGAGAGCCAAACAAGAAAATGTTGCCATTGTGTGTTTGCCACCTCATACGTCAAGTGCTCTTCAGCCTTTGGATGTTGGGGACTATGGGCCAGCCAAAAAATCTTGGTATGGGATTTTGCAACGCTTCTACAGAGAAAGCAGGCAGAAAACAGTAACAAAGCCAGCATTTCCAGCCCTTCTGAATACTTTGTATTGCACATCATTTATAGGCAAGCCAGGTAACCTGGTGGCTGGCTTCAAGAAGGCTGGTTTATGTCCACTAAACAAAGATGCTGTTCCTTCAACTAAGCTGGTCCCATCTTTTACCCTCAGTCACAAATCTGATGCAAATGAATCTGTTATAAATGAATCTGATGTAAATGTACAATCATGCGCTGCTTCTACATCATCTGAACCTTCATTTTCAATAATCCCGATTTCAGAATGCACACCTAAAGCAAAGTCTACACCAAGCAGGTTAGTGTCAAATTTGAGTCCAAAGAGAGCCATGCGTGCTGCTATTCTTGCAGCAATTCAGCCACCTCAAAGTGGTGCCACATCATCAGCATTGCAAAATGCAGCTAGAAAAAGAAAGAGGGTGCAAAGAAATCATGGCGAGGTCCTTACTTTTGAAGAATCTTTGGCCAGATTGGAAAGAGAGGAGCATGAACGTGTATCAAAAAAGCAAAACAAAGAAAATGAAAGTGGTAAAATAAAAAAAAAAACAAAAGGAAAATCCAAAAAAAGCTGTAAATTGTTTGATGAAGAGATCTGTTATGCATGTAAAGAAGAAGAACCACCTCGTGAATCAGATGAGGAAAGTGGACTGGGTGAAGTGTGAACAGTGTGGACGATGGTATCATGTGGAAAGCATACATGATTATGACAAGCCATGTCTCTTCTGCTATGTTTGATACAATCTGTTGAAGCAATATCATGTTTTCTGTGAACAACTAACAACGAAACATAATTATACCACTTATTGCAATCATTTACTCTTAGGTACCTATTAGAAGGGGGGATGCTTATTAAGCTTCAAAAATTTTTCCCACTCCCCTGGCCCTTATTAAGACCTCCCCCCCCCCCGCTTATCAATTTTGGCAAAATAGTGTCCAAAGCTTAATGTGATTTTTATACAAAATTTTGTTCAAGAGATAAGAAGTCATTGCAGTGTACTCATAAACTATATAATTCAAATGTTTTCTTTTAGAAAAACAGTTGACATTTTTATGAATTTGAATTTCTGACCCCCCTGTTTATCAAGACCCCCCTTTATTAATTTCTTTAAAAGATTCCCACTCCCCCCGCTTATTAAGATCCCTCCTTGCATTAGGCACCCGAGAGTATTCTTTTAAGCAAAATGTTTACTGTTTATATTTAGGTTGTGTACTGTGTTGATATTTTGTTATGACTATTTTAGGGTTAGTTTATTAAAGAGGCCATTTTTGATGAAATTCATGTGAACCATGGCAGTTACAATGATTTTCTATTCAAATTTGCCTTTAGGTATAATTATGTGTCATTTGCAGGCGGAAATCAATGCTGTCCCAAATTACCCCATCTGGGGTAATTTGGGACAGCATCATTTATGCGCTAATATATCAGCAACCACATGAATGAAGAAAATGGTTTTCTCGATATCGATTATTTAGTACTCAAATGTATCTAAAATGGTGAATTAGTCTTATTTAAATATGCAACCAAGTATTTATTCGTCAAAAATGACAAAATTGTCCCAAATTACCCCGGTTTACCCTATGAGTTACCAACCCTGAAGCCAAGACTGCGGAAATAAACCGTGCAGTAAAACAAATATTTTTACAAGGCATTTCAGATGAATCGTAGCGAAACAGTTTCATTTCCTGCAATCACCCATTTCATGACAAAGTCTCCCACCAATATTTGCTGAAAGCGTGTCACTATGCTGCCGTGTATGTTGCCACAATCAGATCTTCCCCTGCCTCAGACCAAGCCGTCTCCCCAGCGGTTTTGGCGGCCAGAAATCTCTCACCAGCTCCCTCTTCTTCGGATGATACGACTCTGCAAGCTGTTCTCTCTCTTTCCAACAAATTCGAAGAGCAAACTCGCCTCACAGCAGCAGTTGAATGAACAACAGGAACAGATAGACATGCTTCGTCATCTTCCTACAATTAGGCCATTGTCAAAGCAGGTTTCCGCATCAGCTTGCATAGTCAAAATTTGCTTGCATAGTCAAAATTACACATGCATGCTCATTTGGGAGATGTTGCACGACTTCATCATTCTTACCACATTTTTGTTATGTTTGTTTAATCAGGGCGATTTCCACGAGTCTTTTTTATTCTTTTCAAAACCAAAAACTGAAAGTTAAAGTTTGCAGGTGCTTGGGAAAAGATCCATAATACAAATCATGGCTAGGCCCTTTTACAAAACTTCTGGTTTTGGGTGCACTGTAAATTTTGTCTTTGCAAGCTTGTATCTCTGGTGTTTGGTGGACGATTCTTAAATGCAAGGTATTCAAATCCAAGTTGAAGATTGATAAATTTAGCTGTCCACTTGGAGAGTTATGATATCTTATCGTTTCATTCCTATTTCCAGTCAAAAGGGGGTACTTTTTTGAGACACCCAATGTAAGCAAAGACACATCGTGGTGACATTCTCCTGTGGCTGAATTGCTCCGGAATCAATTCTTGCTAAACATTCTCTAACCTTCGGGAAGAGCAGCCTCTGCGCGTTTTCCCAGTTCATTCAATCTCGTCGATCAACCTCACTTTGCTGTAGGCCATGGTGAAATTTTGTAAGATTTGCATTGTCAATCAGCAGCTGTAGATGATTACCTTGACAGAGGTTACCCCCAAGATTCAAAATGCATGATGGATGTACTAGAACCAATTTCCTGCTGTTGTGGATGAAATCTTAGTCTGATAACCCTTCAATTACTTTCTTTCCATTTTTGAAGGTGATGCTGCCACTCATCGTAAAATTTTCATGCTAGATGCCAAAACGATCACCTACCTTTGATGTTGCGTCGAAGACCAAGGACTGGCAACAGATTTCAATCCTACAATGCTTGAATTTCATCCCATTGCCTTCTTACCATGTGATGGTCGAATTCGTTGCATATGGCTTGAAGTAGAGTGACCAAAGGAGGCAACTTGGCGTGTATTGGGTTGATTAGCATGACTCTTGCATGACCAGCAATTGTGCTTGATGATTCAAAGTAGATTGTGGTTGAGAAGACGTTAGGTTTCTTTTTGAAAAGTAAAATAACACAAGCAGACTAAGGAAGCATGTAAAAACCTTTTGTGGTGAACCATATGAAGCAGATATAGTTGTTTAAGATTTGTAACGCTGGCTGTGCCTATCCATTGATTATAACATTGCATATTTTGCAGATGAAGTTAAACGGAAAATGTGGCAGGAAGAGCTTCAACCATCATGGTGGCCAGAACATGTCCCTTTCTCCTCATCTAACGATGCGACCAGAGATTGCAGTCGACCGTGTGCTGCCGTTCTAGATGTCATCATCGAGGCATGCTATGTATATGTGATGGCACAGACAGAGAGTCAGAGCAGACCTTCATAACAGCAGTCTCAGAACAGTAGCGATGAGGAAGATCAGGGTGAAAGAAGAGAAGTAAGGAATGATGTTGAGAATGGTGGAGCTACTGTAGGGAGGAGAGGTGATGTGCAGAGACCAGCGCATGAAGATGGTGGGGAGAGTAGAGAAGGTCAAGGAGAGCAGAGAAAGGAGTGGAGAGCAGTGGAGAGCAGAGAAAGGAAGGTGCTGGTGATGTGGAGAATGGTGATGTTGATGTAGGGGAAAGAGACGAGATGCAGAGAGCAGGGAGAGAAAGCAAGGTTGAGATTGGAAATGATGGAGGTGGGAGCTGCGGAGAGCAGGGAGGGAGAGATGCTGGTGATGTTGGGAATTGTGACGTTTATGTAGGGGAGAAAGAGCAAATAAAGATTAAACAGGGTCAGAATGGAAAGAAAGCTCACTGAAAGAAAAAAAAAGTTGAAGTAACTCAACGTGTCCAACAGCTGTCTGCAGTTGAAAAGTTTCAGTTGGAATATCAGAAGGAGGCAACTACGGAATGTTATTTTGTTCTTGCGAGTTATTTTGCTGAAATTGTATCTTTTAGCTGCACTAGGGATGGGGCAAAGAAATTTCACAATGAGTCCTTGCTATCTTCTTCTGAGCATGGCGATCCCACCATTCCCGATTCCTTGATTCATTAATGGGCAAGCTTTACTCATCACCAGGCGCTGCATTTGGGCGCACGGTAAAGTTGCCATTTGAATCATCTTTAGTGCAGTCGTCTATCGTATTGATTGTGGTTGTAGAGTAGTTTCTTTCAGTACAAATTTAAGTAAATTTTTGTGATGTAGTGGAATTGGTTTATAAAAAGAGATTGTTGAGAGGAAAACAAATTTACATGTACTGAGTGACTGAAAAAGATCACTTCACAGAGCAGATCATTCCTTGTTTCCTTGTACCAAATGTTGAATTAGTAGTGGTCTTAGCCTTTGGTGGCATGATGTTCAAACGAACAAAGCTGTTTCTACAATTTTAAGTCAAGTTTAGAATTTGCAACATTTCTCTAATATGCACCAATCAACATTTAATAATCATGCTATGACACTAGATATTTTGTGTAGTACCTCATAACACATCTGTCTTTAGATATCTTTCAGTAAAAGTAAAATTTTTTTGATAGGAAACCTGGACACCAAATGCAAATGGATTACCAGTTACAAGGTACATCTCTTCTAGTGGAATGTAGGCCGATTCTGTGGTTCTGAAGTGTACAGAAGATTGAGAAACACCAAAACATAGTCGCAAGAAAAGAGAGAGGGTCATTCGGTAAGTCTGACTTGTAGTCCAAAGCTATGTTGAAGCTTGAATTTGTACAAACGGTAAACCAGTTTTTATTGCTTTTTCCTCTTTATGACGGTTGCCCCAAGAGCTCGGTTGCTTGGTTTAGGCCCCTGCAATGAAACAACTGCAGTGGATCGCAAGGTCTTAACTTCCTTGAGTACTTCAGTGGTAACACAGGACAGGATTAGGGCCTAATCTCTGGTTCATCCAAGAGAAGAGAGCACTCACTTAACAAGGTCCCATAACTTTAAAGCTCGTCATAGAGGAAGAAGAGTTAAATTTAGACGGATGATTAAGAATTATATGATACTTTATGTCTGTGCGATCCCTGCACAGCACTTGCACTAAATATCGCAGCACTTGCGATCCAGTCTGCAACTTCATCGTCATCATTGGTGAACAGTACGGCCCAACAGCTGGTTGTCATAGATCAAATTGCTTGTCGAGATGGAATTTATGATAGCTAGGTCAATTAGGCCTATTTTGTATAGGGTTGATATACAAAACTGATGTGCTGAGGTGCTACAAAGTTTCCTGTTGCCGTTTTTACAAGCCTGCCTGTCTTCCTGGGATTTCCAAAGTTTTCCCGTCTTTTATTTATTTGTTGAAGCCAGCCAACCAGCCTTCCAGGGTTTTCCTATCTCATAATTGTTCAAATTTGCCTGCCTTCCCAGGAATTCTAGGGTTTTCCTGCCTCTCGTTCGTTCAAGCTCACATGCCTTCCAGGGTTTTCCAGGGTTTTTCTGCCTCTTACTTCCTGCCTTCCAGGGTTTTCCAGGGTTTTCCTGCCTATTATTTATCAAAGCGGTAACACCTTTCTAGGCTTTTCCAGGGTTTCCCGGGTCTAAAGACAACTGGAATTGAATAGATTTTCTTCCAGCCTAGGCAGGAAAAGTCTGGCTGTCTTCCAGCCCTTCCCGGGATCTTTACTCCGATTCCAGGCTCCTGGATTCCCGGGAAAGGTTGGTAGAATTGCCAGCCTTTTTCCCGGGAATTCCCTAGATTTTTCAGGCTTTTTTTTATACGGGTGCCCCCCCCAATAATTTCCAAAAGTTGCAGTTTTCATTCATCGTATGTAACGTAGAAAGCTGATTGAACCAACTCTGAAATCAATTAAGAATATAACTCTAATGATGGTCTAGCCATTTTAGAAAAATTAACTGTGTCTTGACCAAATCTTTATAAAAAGTGTCTGTTAAATTTTGATTATCGTGTATTCTGCGGGCTCTTCAGCAGTCTTCGGTAATTTCTGGGATTATCATGCTTTATAATTTGACATTATAATTCAGCATTGCTAATGCAGCAGCTCTGGTTTTGACGTAAGGGCAATATTGAATTCTGCTGGTCTCTACAGCCAAGTCCCAAAAATACTGGAAAAAGTATCAAAAATTATCCTTGTTGTTTAAGATTTCAATAAAAATGATCGTTTGATAATGAGTATGAAACAATTTTCATTAGAATTTTCAAATCTGTTGCGTTTCTTCTGGGATATCCGGTATTTCGCTTGCGGACCTCCAAGCAAGAAATTACCTCTTAGCATTCATTGAAATGCATTGCAAAAATAGAAAGGGTATAGCTTGAAAATTGTTTACATTGGCTCCCGAAAGGCTTTGTGACTTCCTGCGAATTGGTGTCCCTCCAATTTGAAAAACGCTCCTATGGGCCTGTGTGAAACAGATCTTAGAACATACGGTGCTGTAACAACGATTAATGGCTTTCAAACCTTGAAGACGGGTCGTCCATATACAGTCGGCCGATGTACATTCTTCTTCCAGGTTTGAAGGCCAAATTCTTAAAGCCATTGATAGTTGTCAAAGAACCGTTGATTCTAGGATCGTTTCAGCGTCTCAGCATATACTGCCAAAAGCCCAAAAGGATGTATTTCCAGCCATTGGTTCAAGAAACATTGAGTATGAATTTACGTGCGAGCGTGATGCACACTACGTAGATAGGACACCCCAAAGGCTTGTTGGCAAGATGGGAGAACACGTACCCCTAGCTTTAAGGAATGATACTGACAGATGTAGATGTAATACTTGTTCTTAACCGAAACAAAAAATGTAAAGCTGGTCCAGTTAAACAAGAAAGAGATTCTGCAGTTGGTCTGCATTTGCCGAGCAGTAATGAGTGCAAGAGCAACTATAGCAAAGATTTTCTCCGACTTTTGAGTGGAGCGAGGTCTGCCTTCTACCGCACAGTTTTAGAAGCGGTGTTAATCAATCTTTCAAATCCTTCCCTTTGCGGACAAAGAGAGTTTGTTTTCGCATTATGATTGCTTTGATTTAGCGCCAGAAAGCTTTCTTTGAGTTTCGCCAATCACTGGCTTTAGTGACACTGACATGTGACTTTAGGTTTCTTTTGTGTGAGGTGTTCAAGCAGACTGTATCATTAATTTGTTCTTCGCACGAACTTAACTGACAAGGGTGCAACGAAACGTGTTTTGGTCATTTGTTGCCCTTTATTGCAGATACTAACTTACAGGAAAGTCCCGCCTTTAAAAAACTCGTTTCACAAAAACAGCCTGATTGGTTTCTCATGTTAAGATATACTTCCTCAAATCAGGGTGGCATAAGAAATACCTTTACACTCCAAACAGCTATCAAAATTGTTAGGAATGCATTTTGAAATATGCGCTGTTGTACAAGGATCTAATAGTTTGAGACAGTACTAAAAGTTTCTTGAAATTGTAACAACCTGTATGAATGAGTTTGGATAGTTTCTTGTAGAAAGGTATTTTATTCAGCGAAGTCAGGCCTGAGATTCTTATAATGCAGTTTCTTAAAAGTGGGACTTTACTGTATTTCTGCCCTTTCAGGCTTTAGGATTAATTTGGTTTTATCTTGTTACAGGTTAATTTTGGCTACTGTTCTTTTACAGGAGTCAACAATTTTCTTTTTACAGATAATGGTGTTTTTGTTGAGTTTATCGGTTTAGTACGAAGTCCGTTATTCAAGACTGTTTGAATTCTTTTCCTTCTACCTCTTTTTCGATCTTTAAAAGAACCCCTGTCACCAGTTCACTTCTGGACCCATGTGAAATGTTAGTCCATCTTACAGATGTATCAGCTCTTTTAAGAAATGAAACCCATGTCAACAAAATTCAGTCCTAAAAACCAGCAAAAGATGTGGTCCTTTTGAGAGGAAAGCCCAATGCTGTATACAATGAGTTGTCACTGGGAACAAAAGAAAGATGTTATTATTGGTTATTGATCAAAGACACGTGTCTCTGAGCAATTATTTTTATGTTAAACTTTTTTGAATCTTCTTTTATTGCTAATTTTTGTAAGATCCCAGTGCTTGGCCCTGAAAAACGCAACTTGACCTTGACGGCAATGCATTACCTGGAAAACGGACCTCCCTGAAATGTTTCATGCATCCGAGAATGATGATAATGCAAGCAACGATGATTCAATATGATCATTTTGAGTGGAACTCCCAATGGCGTGAACAATGAATTGCCACTGGAAAAAAATGATGCTATTTTGGGGGTTATTCATCAAAGATATGTATTACTGAGCAATTATTTTCATATCAAACATTTTTAAATCTTCCTTTGTTGCCAATTTTTGTAAGAACAGCCATACAAAGCTAGAACATAGAGTATTCTATAAAGGATCAAATGATTAAAATTTTGGATTTTAAAGGCGCCATTTTGAATTTTAGTATCTAAATTTCAAAATATGGTTTTTATTGACGATTTAAGCGCAAAAAAACTACCTGGACAGCACTATTGCTACATGAGAAGGGCATATTCTTTGAAGAAATAGCATGGCAGCCATATTGGATTTTCAGGTAGCCATTATGGAATTTTGGGCACCGGTTTTCAAAAATCGGTTGGCACCATCGTTTTCAGCATCAAATTTTGGTCTAGAAGCACGTTTCCAAATAAAGTGAACACCATTTCCCAGTTGGGCATCCCTGTGTGACCGACTATGATGTTTCAGATCCTGCCCTTGTTGCCTTGAAGGATGTCAACCATTGCAACATGAAGGCTACCTTAGTGAGAGAATAGGTGGCTCTCATTCAACAAATAGGCCCTTTGAAGTGAATACCAGATCAGTTTTTGCGTTCATGGGCATTGGTTGTGGATACACTGCAATGAGAGACTGGTCAACAATTATGAATTTTCCAAACTGTCCAAATAAGTATGCTTATCAAACTACTAAAGAGAAATTGATAACAGCCAGCAAAGAAACATTTGATGAAGTTGCAACAAAGTCAGTGGAAGTAATACGCCAGAAACATGCAGAACTTGGTGAATAGACCATTTGCCAATTAGAAAAAAGGGATTGAGGCGAGCGCGACCAATTCCGACAGCCCTAGTAACGGTCGGAAATTCGGGGAATCCTCTGCACTTCAGTATACACGGCAAGCTGTACCGTTCAGTCAAGTCACTGTGCAAACTTGAATGTTGTACTATCCATTTACCACTTCCAAGAGTTATTTGGTTCTTTCCTAGTAAGGTAAGTGTTTTCCCTTGATATTCAAGCCATTTTCTCATCTTTTCAGTCACTTTGGAAGATGCTTTGAGGCACTTTAATTCGACGTATTTTCAACGATTGTAAGGCGGCTCAATGCTTAGGCCATGTCAGCCGGAAACTTCTCCCTCTTCGATGGCCTTCAACGGGTACTGTTCCGATTGTTGTTGCTTTTGGGATTGGCTAAAATGGTACGAAGCCTTATTATAGACCCTTAGAAGAATTTCAAACATTGTTCTTCCTTCACTTATATGGGAGATTATCTGCTCTAATCTTCTATGAAATAGCTCAGCATCAAGGTAGATTTAACAACAAACTGCAAGTCCAAGGACTTTTAACAGTCTTTTAACTTTAGAAGAAAGATTTGAAGGGCAATCTATCATTTTGGATAAATCAGCGAGGAAACCTAAATGTGCTTCAAGCAGGTAAAAGTATTGATCTTTTCATCTGCCAAGTGCAATTTATTTAAAAAATATTTTTTACTTGAAATCAATCGTTTAAACCTCCAAAAAATAAAGCAATTCAACGCGTATTCTTTGCACAGTTGATTTTCAGACGAGAAAGGCAAAAAGAATAAGCCAAAGGTGAAACTTGATTGAAGCACATTTAGGTTTCCTGGTTGATCTACGAATTTCGTGGATTTTCCTTCGAATCTTCTTTCAAAAGTTGAATACAAATTGTATCAAAATACGTCAAATTAAATAGCCTCGAAGTACACTCCAAAATGATTGAAATAATGAGAAAATGACTCGAGAATCTGGGGAAAACACTTAACATAGTAGAAAAGTACCAAACAACTCTTGGAAGGGAAATAAACAGCAAAATATTCAAGTTTGCACAGTGACTAGACCGCTCAGTGCGGCTTACTTGCTTCACTGAAGTGGAGAGGATTCCCCGGGTTTCCCACTGTTACTAGGGCTGTCGGAATTGGCCACGCTCGCCTCAGTCCCTTTTTCCTAATTGGCAAATGGTCCATTGCCAGATAAGAACAATATTCTTGACTTGTTGTTGCTGTTTCTTATGATGGCACATGGCAAAGAAGGGGACATTCTTCTTACAATGGTGCAGGCATTTTCATAGATCTTTTGACAGGCTTGCCTATTGACTACGAAGTTGTTTGCAACATCTGCCACCAATGTTTCAAGGCTCCAGGGCATGATGACCCAGAGTATACTGAATGGCAAACCAAGCATCAAGCAAAATGTGCAAAAAATTATGATGGGTCAGCCAATTCCATGGAACAAAAATGTGCGAGTCGGATTTGGCAACGATCAGTTGCAAAACATGGCCTTCGTTACACAACAATGTTGTCAGATTGTGACAGTAAGTCCTTTGAGCATCTGAAACAAAATCAGGTTTATGGCAAAGAAGTTGAGATATTCACAGAAGCAGTCAATTTCTGGGAAAGGGAAGTTGACAAAGGAGAAGGTTTTAAAAATACAAAATTACTACGGACGGGTAATAAAAGATAATGCCCATGATCCTGCTTTTGCTAAGAAGAGAATGTTTGCCATTCTCTTTCATCTGACTTCTACTGACAGCAATCCAAAGCATGTTCATTGCCCACCACGTGAAAAATCATGGTGTTTTTGGCAGAGGGCTATTGCCAGGCAGGAGAACCCAGGGCCACATAAAGAACACGAAACCATTGCAGAATATTGTACCTATCTTTCAGCGATTAACTGATAATGGTTTGTTGCATAGATGCACAAGAAATCGCACACAAAACCCAAATGAGTCTTTGCACAATGTTATTTGGAGATTTTGCCCAAAGATAACTTTTGCTGGCAGAAAGACCCTTGAAAGTGCAACCTGCATGGCATTGTGTATGTTTGCAAAAGGTGCTACATTCCGAGGGACTCTTTGTGAGTTTTTGGGAATTGATCCAGGCAATCACTTGAAGCAAGGATCATTGAAAAAGTCAATTGAAAGATTAAAGAAAGCTAACAAAGCATCTACCAATGAGGCTAAACAGAAAAGGAAGAGACTTAAGTATGCAAAGGTGAAAAAAGAGAAAACAAACAGGACAAAGGAAGGTGATACATATAAGGCTGGGTTACTTGCGTAACTTTGCTGCAGTAAGGACTGATATATTGACAGTGACATTGAAATAGTAGTTAGTTCGTGGTCAGACAGCATTTTGGCATCTAATTTCTTGTTTTAGTCCATTGATGTACTTGTCTTATGCTCTTTTTCGCAACGTACATGCAGGAATATGTTGTTAGTTTTTCAAATGCATTTATCTCAGTTCCGGTTTTGCGCATACTGCAACAACTCTTGGAAAGCTAATCTTCAAATTGGCTGGAGGAAGGTCATCATACTATACACCATTTTGTAGCTTAGTTTCTGTAGAGTGCAGAGAATTATAAAGATTGTTTGTTTAAGCAACATGATAGAAGAGACTGTAAGTCAAAGGTAACAACATCCGATCAATTACCGACAGCTAATTAAAGGTGCAAAGTTTAAACAAATGGTGTACACTACATCAAAATAAATCAATTCTCTGCACAGAGCAAGGTTTCCGCTTCAAAATGACACCTTGCACATTTCAATATCTATTCAAAGCTAGAATATTAAGGATCCAAGAGAGAAGTGACTCTTTTTCTTTTGTTTCCTGGTTTCCATGGCAACCAAAGGTTATTTTTAGAAACTGTTTACAAATTCGTAATCAGCATATAAAGTTTGTGTTAGTAGCATAATTTCATCACTCTGGGGCTTAAATTTTTCGCCTGGTCCCCTACCTTAATGTATTCAGAGTTGCTTCAAGAAATAGAAATTAAGCCAACTGCAGCTCATGTGTATAATCAAGTTATGTAACCAATCTATATGGATTTCCGCAATTTGGCTTTCCTGTTACACAGGATTCATAAAGATACTGCACTTGAACCGAGAGTAAGGTTCACATAAAGCATTACAAAACAATTAGAATTTAAAGACTTGGTGCTTTGCCAATTCAACATCAATGGATAGAGCTCCAGGAAATTAATGTTCCACATTCCGGAATTTACACCTATGACACAGTTCCGTAGTTCCACAGTTTGGAATTCTGTAAATGTTGCAGTGCTTACCGCATTATTATCATCATCATCTGAGTCTGAGACAGCCAATTGGTGGCTTTCCTGCTTCAAATCTGTTTATCCTCCACAAACTTACTGATGAGCTCTGATCTCGTCTATTGGGTATGCATCTTCACATAAAAAGCATTGTAACGTATATGGTGCACATTCCGAAGACATGCCCTGCAAAGAAGAGAACTAAATACTCTTAGAAAAACTATTTTATGATTTGGGAAAATGGCTTCAACACACATTATTAACTGACTTTACATCATCTGGTGAGGAATATTGTTAATTATTTCTGGCCTAGAAACCACAAAATATGCAGAGTGGCAATCCTTGCATGGGTCATTGGATCAAGTTGCCTGATTCTTCATCTCTTCAGGTTTTTGGACCACCAATGTTGAAGTTTTCTCTCGTTGTTATTCACAGACTCCAAATATTGATTTAAGTTAAGGTATCCAACCCCAAAGATGGGCACAGACCCGTGCATTGACAGTTAATGAGTACCCCCCCCCCAGGGAATATTGTGTAAAATAAAATTCTGCTCAGTATCATCTAATTGCTAAGGATGGATACTACAAGAACATTGCTCAGCCTCAAAGCTTCCAGGGATATTTGCATCTCATTTTTCAGCAGTTGCCTATTTTCCAATCTTCTTAACAGAGAAGAGAATCTGTTGTATGAAATTGTCGTTTTTCAACTTTGTAAGTCTATATCTCAAAACGGTAAAAGGTAGATCAAAGGTGTTTTTGATTCAATAACTAACTCTTCATAATGAACAATTTACGCCCAACTTGCTTTTGCTTGTCAGTTCTCCTTTAAAAGGTGAACAATTTGAAATTGTTTGTCAACTTCTGTATGAACAATAACAGTACAATCAGAGTTCACTTATTGTATAAGCTTTATTTTTATTCTGTTGTTACATTCTTTACATTGCAGTTTAAATAATTGATCATGATTTTCCAAATAGGACGGAAAATTGTCTACACATGCGTGAAAAAACTGCGTCAGCACACAAGGAACCAAGAGACGAGAGAAGAAAGGATGAAGGCTGAAGAAGGCTGGTGTTGCCGTCATTGTGAACGATGAAGGGCAATGGAGTTTGGTATGTACAAATTTTTGGATATTATCCTTGTCTGATGTTGCTACCGGGTGAGTCAGAAAAAACGCCTGGCGTTTGAAAGGCTACTGCTCCCTGACTATATAAGCAATGATATTTTGCAATATCTGATTAAATAGCTAACATGTTCAATTATTTTTAGAAATTTTCCTGACTAAAATCGGTCACTCTGTTCAGATTCTGTAGGCAATTTTCCAAAATGAGTCCCTTTGAGAAACGTTAAAAAACGTGCTAAAATTGCAAGCAAAAGTCCCTAATGTGTTTACCTCATAGCGATGACTTTCAGCATGCTTTAGCACGTGCTTTCGTTTTGGGTTGTTGAAAGGTCTCCCCCTAGTGTGAATAACATATTGAGGGGGATTCCATTCTCCCATGAGGACAAAATACTTGAGCTCATCCAGGAGTCATAATTGCTAGGAAGGAGAACAAAGGGAAATTTTGCTTGCTGTTTTCGCTCGTTTTTGCAGGTTTTCGAAAGGGGCTTTCTGCAGAAAATCTCCTGTTTCTACGGGAAGGAATGACCGATTAAAGCCGGGTAGATTACTGAACCTAATTTGACATATCAACGATAAAACAAGACAGGTTTCAACATCATTGCTTTGATATTCAGGGAGCAGGATTTGTTCAAACGCCGGGCGTTTTTATTGACTCACCCGGTACTTATTCTCACGTTAGGAAAAAGCTGTGATAAAACCTGATTAGTTTGGCTTAATCCGCAGCATCTTACAACAGCTGAGAAGCACGCTACAAGGCCTAATGCCTAGGCCCATCATCCTATCATGTGCACCTGGTCATTCAAAAGTCATCTTGACATAAGCTTTCAGCATCATTTTTATTTCGTCCAAGGGCTGGCTGCAGCAGAGAAATGAAAAGAAAGTATAGCATTGCAGTGGAGTCCTGTCTGCAGAAGAGTCTGCTGGGCAGTCCACACACATCAAAGATATTTTTCTCCCAAGACTTTTGCACACCGAGGTAGATTTATGTGTGGGCAATGGAGATGGGAGTGGTCAGGGTGTGCTGGATTACCAGTATCTGCGAAATCAAGGTAAAACAGACCACAAGTAGCTCCAATAAGTTCACAAATTGAGATCACAGTGGTGTGATTAAGGCTGTGTTCTCATTAAATTTTTGTTTTGTGTGTATGCCTTTGCTGCATAAATGTGTTTTTGTTTGGGTTTCCCGTTCAGATTGACATGTCCCTTGCTTCTCATTCATATAGCAGGTTGTTTTTCTACCTCTAAAATGAAAAACACAAAATCCATCTTGCTTGCACGCACATGTAAGTAAGCTGCTTGCTAACCAACAAGCATGTTCACATATAAGCAAGCTTCTTTCTGCATGCATGTATTTTCCTTAAGAACACTCTAAGGGACTAATTGGCTGAAGTCTGCAGTGGTGTTTAAGCGCTCTAAAAAGATTTTGCAATGTGAATGCTGCCTAAGGCAAATTAACAAAGCTAATGAAATGAGAGAGTCTGAGGACAATCCCCCGGGAAGATTATTAGAGGAGACACCTACTTTTGCTAAGAATTTCTCTCCTCGCCTCACTACTCTCAATTTATCAAACTTCAACCACACAAGGAAGAAACAGTTGGTCTTGGTGCACTCTGGCACAACAGAAATTTTGGTGATGCATGCCTGAACACCATGAACTTTGATCATGTAATTCAGGATGATTTCCACCTAGTGTTATCAAGGTTTTGTGTTATCAAGCATATAAGAAAGCCATCAGGAAGTTTTGGTAGCAAGTGTCCTAAAATGTAAGAAACTACGTACCAGCCCCTGACCCCCCCCCCCCAACCTGTAATAGGACTGCACATCTCATCATTCTTGGTATCTAATCACGCTATAATCATATGATCATTTACTAATATCACGTGCTAACCTAGATGCTAATCATTACTAATTGGTATTATTATCTTAGTATTTTTACGGGGATTTAGTATTTTTACTTTCAAGCATACGCATTTATTTTCTGTCAATCTTAATTATTTCCTGTATATATTTTGCCACACCTTAATTTGTAGAGTTAGTTGGAGAGAATTAGAGTACTAGATGTTATGAAAATGTGATCACCAAACATGTAGTACTTTTGTGTGAATATCTCAAGCCAAGCGAAGTGCTCCTATCACAATGGTGAAGGACCCGTGCTTCGGTTAGGGTACTATACTATCAAAGTGATGGAGTATCTGTTGTTACTTGAATTTTAACGTTAAAAGAGACGTTCCCGCTCGATGTCAATGGAAGAAATTTTTGGCCTTATTCAAGGTCTGGCTGGGGTCGTGAAAACAAACCAAGTTGCCCAGCATGATGCTTGTTTGGAAACCTCGCAACAAATTGCCCAGTTGAGTCAAGCTGTCGCTGATTTAACAGCCAAGAGTCCCCAGCTCAGTCTTCCTGAATTTGACACCAAAGAAAATTTGGATCGTTTCCTGGATCAACTTCGAGCCTTACTCGTTTCCTTTGGAATTCCTGCAAATTTATGGCTGCTCTACCTAAAGTAACAATGTCAGCCAAGAACACGCCGAAAACGTGGCAAAATTTCGCCTGGAACTTGTTTTTACAAGGTTGGAGCAACCTGTAAAAGTTTCTGTTGCAAGTCCATCTACTTCTCTTCATGCTGTAGGGACTATGCAAGTTCCAATCACTTGGGCAGATGGTCCTTCATCTACTTTTGTCATGCTTGTTGTTCCAGGTTTAGCTTGGCCTATTTTGTTTGGACAAAACCACCTAGAAGCCACAGATGCTTGTGTTCGTTTTTGCAAACGTAGAGTATATTTTGCTCATAAAGATCTGCGTTTTGATGTTCCAAGCACAAATTGAAACCCACTTGCTGAATTTCCTCAGTTGGGGTCGCTGCCGAATTCAGCTGCGTCTTCCGCCCATGTTACTCGTTTGGTCACCGCGCAACCATCACCAACAGCAGGGGAACAACTTACTTTAGGAAAAGGGTTTATCCTCATCCCGGTTTGTTTGCTACTCAAAGCCTCCCTGGTTGGTTCATCCCTTTTCTCTGAGCCTTTGTGGCTAGAGGGGGCCTCCCTTGCTCCTGGGATAAGTGTTTTAAGTGGGCCTATTTTGTTGTCGTGTGTTTCGAGCCAATTGGCTCCGGGGACACCACTTCCCTCCAAAGTTTCTTCTGTTTGCCCAACCCCAGCTCATCCAGCCCCCCCCCCTGTTCCCACGCTATGAATCTCATTAGAAAGTATGCAAGTTGGTGATTGGTCGAGTCATGACAAAAGCGTTAGTCTGCCTGAGCCTGACCTATTGCATTACTCAACTGTATTGATTGGCTCCACAAAAGCAAAATTTGTGTTGCCTTTCAATGCGTTGTTGGGTTACATTTGTCCCTTGGCTCCAGCAGATGAACAGAGTTTGAATAGTGCAGTCTCGAACACAGCACAGCAATTAGCTAATGAATTGTATTCTGTTGCTGTGAACAATACATCGAATGTGCATAATGAAGCTGTTCTTTCTCCGCCTACGACCAACGTTGGCATGGGAAACTTTAGATCTGAGTTCCCTAACGAGGTTTAACTTAGGCCAAAACAAACAGCGAATGCAACTCAGACAGGGCTAGATTCTTTGATTCTTTCCCACTTTTTGGAACCTGCTGATGTAGAGCACCCAAAAGCCCTCCCGCCCATTACTGACAATTGTAGGAAGCTCACCGAGGAGCAATATTTCAAGGAGTTGCTCACAGCTTTAGATTTGGATACGCCCAGTTATGCACTTGTGCCTTCAAAGATCTTACCAGAGTTTAAAAACATTCTGCCCAAGTACATTTCTGCATTTTATCTACCAGATACGCCGCTTTCGACCATCAAAGGTTTTTATCAGTCCACAGATACAGGTGAAGCTGCGCCCGCATATCGGTTGCCTTATCGGAAAAGCCCTTCAGAGCTTGTAGCCATTAAGAATGAGTTAGAAGGTATGTTGAAGCTCCATATTGTTAGGCCAAGCATTTCTCCTTAGGGAGCTCCGGTTATTTTAGTTCGCAAGCCGCCAGAAAAAGGTAAACCGCAACCTCCTCGGTTTGTAGTGGACTACCGTGGGCTTAATGCAGTCACAAAAGGTGATGGTTACACCATCCTATCTGTTTCAAATATTTTGGATGCAATTTGTCGAGGAAAAATGTTTGCAAAATTAGATCTCGCCTCTGGCTACTGGCAGGTACCGCTCAATGCAAGGGATCAGCACAAAACAGCCTTTGCTACACATTTAGGCCTATTTGCCTTCGATCGAATGCCGTTTGGATTGAAAACAGCTCCGCAGACATTTCAACGCATTTTAAATACTGTCTTCTCAGAGTATTTGTACAAATGGCTAATCATCTACATCGATGATTGCATCACATGGTGTAATTCCTTCGAAACCGCCCTTGCGCATTACGAACAGCTTCTCAAAACAGCTGTCAAATTTGGTATCCGCTTCAAACCGACCAAATGTTCCTTTTTCTCACAGGATTTACAAGTTCTTGGTCATCGCATAACACCACAAGGCCGTTTTCCTACCCAAAAAGGTACTGAAGCTGTTTCTAATATGCCACGCCCTACCAAAGTCGATGGGGTGAAACGTTTTCTCAGAATGGTGGGATATTTTCGTGAATATATTCCTAACATGTCCGAACGAAGTGTTAAATTGCGCACACTTCTCCAAAAAGGAGCCTCCTTTTCATGGTCAGACAAACAGGAGGCTGAATTCCAAGATCTAAAATCAGCTTTGCTTTCCCCAGACATCATGCTTTATCATACAAATCGGGAAAGCCCTCTTGAAGTGCATACGAGTGCATGCGAGTGAAAAATCATGCGATTGAAGTGCATGTGAGTAAAAAATGATGTGGTGCTATGCTTGCGCAACGCCAAAATGGTTCTCTTAGGACAGTTCGTTTTGCATCACGGTCTTTTAACCCAACCAAATCTCACTGGCCTACTGCCCATCAAGAACTTTTTGCTGTAAAATGGGCTCTTGAGACATTTTGACATTACTTGATTGGGAGAAAATTCAAAGTCAAAACTGACCACACCAACTAAAGTTTCTTGCCTCTATCGCACCACAAAATTCTAAACTTGCTAGGTGGTGCCTATCTTTAGCTGAATTTGATTTTCAAATCGAGCACCGCCCAGGCAAAGAAAACGTGGTCCCAGACACTTCAAGTTGTGCGCCTTTAGAATCGTCCACTGCGCAGGCGATCATAGCAGATCTTCCACCATCTGCAGTAATAGACTTTCTGTTTACAAGCCTTTGCTTAGACATTCCATTTTCTACTCCTGACTCGCTTTTAACAGTCTGTAATGATGCTTTTTACTGTCTAAGCCTAGCCTGTAATGTAACAGCTCCTCAGCATGATTCGTATTCTAAATCTTGCTCTAGAAGTTCTTGCAGTTCTGCTGCAAATAGGCCTATTCTTGCTGTCGTTGCTTCTACAGCTCAAATGCCTTCTACTTCTGAGTGGACAAGCGATTTAGATTTGTTACACCCGCTAAATTGCAATAGGGTACAATTTGCTGAAGGTCAACGCAAAGATCCATGGTTAGGTCCGTTGATAAATTTTCTCGCTCAGGACTGTTCTTTAGAGGCACTATCACAAGTAGACCAACGCGTAAAGAAATGGTTTTTTTGCAAGTAATTGGAGACACCATTGGGGTAGACAAGTCTACAGTGTCAAGAGTAGTGTACGATGTCTCCAGGCTCCTGGCAGCAAAGCAGGCGCAATTTATTAAGTGGCCGACTGATGTTGCAGAAATTAATGACAACAAAAACGGTTTCTTCAGACGTAGACAATTTCCCGGCGTGATTCGATGTATTGACGGGACGCATGTTCGGATCCTTGCTCCACACAGCCACGAAAATGACTTTGTCAATCATAAAGGATTCCATTCTATCAATGTTCAAGGAGTTTGTAATCATAAAGGTACGATTATTTGTAAATTTTTGAGCACTCTCTCGTACATCTTTACAAAAAAACCATAGACAAACATTAAACATTAAACTCTAAACAAAAAAAATGATAGAGTTGGACATTGTAGGACTAAAAGACTTCTTTCCAACGTTGGCTGAGAAAGTCACTGAAATTGTATTTCTAAATGCACTTACGTTTCTAGAAACAAGTCAGGCTGACTTTTTTCAAAGAGTGTCTCTCGATAACATCAACGGAAGTTCTTAATTCAGGTCATGTTTATACATTTATTTTAAAAATCTAGGGTCACGATTTTGATGTAAATAGACTGATTAAGTTTCAGAGCTTTGGCAGCTATTTTACACGCTTGACTATCTTCACAAAGTTTTGTGTATGCTGGAGACAAGGAACAGGAGATCTCTATGTACTGGAGATCTCTATATTGCTTTGAATCTAATGTGCAACATGATCTAGAAGCCAAAAAATCGGCTAAAGTAATGTAAATGATTTAAAACCATTTCCAGTTGATAATATAATGACATTCTAATAACGTTTGCCTTGTCTGCAGAATTTAAAAGATTTAAAAACGTAATGAGTATATTTTCAAAATGTACAACTTTGTTCAACAACTTGAAGTGGACAAATCTTCCACAGATCTCAATAGTGTATCTTCTACAGCATAGTCAAAATACCACCATAAGTTTAAAACTTTCTAAAACGTAATGATGCGACGCTCTCCTTAACTATACTTGATTGTGCAGGTATGTTCACAAATATTGTTGCCCGCTGCCCGGGAAGTACTCATGACAGCCACGTATTCCGCACCTCTTCATTGTGTGAATATCTTGATGCCAACAACTGTGGATTAGATGATGGCATCCTTCTAGGTGACTCAGGCTATGCCTGCAGTCCATACCTCATGACCCCTTATGCTACACCATCCTCGCCAGCAGAAGAGCGATACAACACTGCTCATACGAAGACAAGAGTGGCTATTGAGCAAACTTTTGGCCGATGGAAAAGGAGATTCCATGCGCTCCATTTGGAAATACGAATGGCACCTGATAGAGTCTGCAAGATCATTGGGGCTTGTGCAGTCTTGCACAACATTGCAATCCTGCTTAATGAGCCAATGGAAGACGGAGAGTTGGATGATGATGTTGTTGAAATAGAGCCTTTCAATGGTCAACAAAGGGGTCTGTTAATGAGAGATCACATCCGGCATACGTACTTTTCTTGAAGAGACATTTAGATTCCTTGTTGTGACCAGACTGTGAACATGAACTGAGTGTGAACACTATGAGGCACGGAAAGCCCTGTGATATAATTCAGCAACAATTTAGATGTAATCTGGGAAAATAACGCAACATGATCATTGATGAACTTCAAGATGGGGGAAGTTAAAGGTCCCTATTTTCCAAGGTTAAAATCAATTTTAGATGATGACCTGATAATGGACACTGCAAAATGGAAATCAGGACGGGGGCTAAATCTGGACTGAATTATATCTGAGGCCAATTTAATCTTTTTATCGTTTCATGCTATCGAAAGATCTAGGTCATTTCTGGAGAAGCTATATAGTAAAATCGACCTGACAGTTACACGTATTCCTTTATGAGAAACTCGTCAAAGAAACTCAACTCTCAGATTCCTAAAAAATCTTGAGACAAGAGCAGGGACGTAGGAAGCATCTCAAACTTTGGGGCACGACACATCAAGGGTACTTTTCTCCTTACGAAAGAGGAGGTATCTTCTAAAAATGAACAAGGTGCCTTTTTGTTTATAGCAAGATATTGGGGACACGTGCCTCCAGTGCCCCCCCCCCTGTTCCTACGTCTACACGTTCTTTTTACAAGAAACTTGGATCAGGCCTTAGAACTAAAAGTTTCTTAATTTCACATTAAATTTTGTCCATTTTAGTTCTTAAAGCGTTTTAAACAATAATTTGTTTCTTAAAAAGAAAATACGTGTATCGTTAGCCTAATTTAGGAGAAATACCCACAAAATTTGGCTTCTTATGTTTTGAACGGAACATTGGCAATGTGGTCGCTAACACTGCTGCAGATACGTTTCTTGACATTTAAAACATCATGAAGGAATAAACAGTGTTCAGTTGTGTTGAAAACACAAATGGTTAGATAATATTGCTCAAGAATAAAGGTTCAACAATCTACTTGCTAAAATATCCATGCTTTTAAGTTTGAAAAGTTTCTTAGTACTTCTCAGACATAAACACTAAGAAACTCCAGTACTGTGAAAATATAACTTAAGAAACTTTATAATTATATTTATTATTTGATGAAGGAAATCCTTAAAAAATATTTTTACTTCATTTTCGGTTGTTTCCTGGACTGATTACTCGGAAGATACTTCTGTAAATAAGGAGGTCTGAGTAATCTATAAACATTGGAAAGGCTTGCATGGGCTGTGTTTTGAAGTGTTCATAAAGGTGCAGATAGTGAGCATGGAGATTGTCATGCCATCCTCAAGAAACTCGTAAGAAACTCTGAGTAGTGAAAATCCGATATTCTTAAAGAAATTTTTAGTATTTGCCAAAATCTTTTGTTTCTTAAAAAGAAAATACGTGTATCGTTATCCTAATTTAGGAGAAATGCCCACAAAATCGACAAACATATCAGGTTAGCAAAGAAAACTTCTCCTTCTCTTCGGGATCAAGATTTCTGGAAAGGAGAAATATTTCCAGTTGCAGCTTCATTTTCTTTAGTTCCAGGTTTTCCTGCTTTTGTTTCAGAGCAACAAACTGCTCTCTCAGGACATCTGATTGTGTTATCGTATCTTCTGAATTCTTTCTCTTTTTGGTATTTTTTTGAGTTTTTTTGGAGTGTTTTTTGGTGTTCCCTCAGGTTCCACATTGACCATGCAAGGAGACATTTCCGTCGACCACTGGTTGAAAGTGCAATCTGACAACAAATAATCTTGTTGTGACATCGCCACGTACATTGGCATTAGGGAAAGTTTGTTAGTATCAGTTTCAACTCCATCTAAAAGAATCAAAATATTGGACAATATTAATCGAAAATTAAAAAAATATGAACGCAAAATTGACAGATAAATAGGAAACAATGGGTTAAGACACCAGTTGACTCTGCTGATACCAATCAGAGAGCCGGAGGCGGATCACCCCCACCAACAAGCCTATCTGTCAGAAATTTTACTCTTCCTGTCGGCACTTTTTTGATTTACAGGTCCACTTTTGAAAGATTTTGCAAAAAGAAATGATGCATTGATCAAGCCAATATTCAGAGAATAACTAAGGTTTTGAAACTGTCTGTAGGACTAAAACCCACTCCCAGAATCTTATAACATTTCCAGGTTTTACAGTACCTTTGACACAAGTGGCCTGCCAAAGTCTCGTGAAGCCTTGTAAAGTTTAGGCATTGCATGTATTCTTTTCTGAAAGTTTCTTAAAATTAATCAGATTTCAATCACACGTAGTCTTTGTAAGAAAAAGAAACTCAACTCTCAGATCTCTGGAAAATTAACAAACTCCCAAGAAAGTACTCGGAAAAAACATCTGTTAATTATTAGGAAGATACTTACATAGATATAAAATACCTAAACATTTGAAGAGCTTCAAAAATTTTATTTTGAAATTGTAGTAAACACGAAGACCGTTGTAGAATCTCCAAGACACTCGTAAGAAACTCTGAGCACTCAAAATACTTTTGCCCTCATTATTTCAAAACAACGTTTCTTGACCAGGCCCGCCGAGAGGGAGGGGCAGGGGGGCACTTTGCCCCAGGGCCTCAGGGTCAAAGGGGCCCCACAATTTGAGAATTTTGACATTTTGACAACAGGAAATGCTATGAGATGCATTTTAAGCCAATCTAAAGGGGGCAATCGAGAAAAATTTTCTGCTCACTTCGCTCGCAGGGGGGCCTCGATTCACAGTTTTGCCCCTGGGCCTCAAAAAGCTCTCGGCGGCCCTGTTCTTGACATGTATTTCTTATAAGAAGATGCTTATAAAAAACTGAACACTCATATCGCCAAAAATTAAAAGCTCCAGTGTTGGAATAAAATTATTAAGAAACCATACGTCTTAACAAAACCAATCATTTTCATATTTATACATCATTTTCATATTTTTCTTCTATCAGCTTTATTCCGAAGATATTTGATTCATGTCAAAGCAGTGGAAAGGCTTCAATCAAAGATTTTATTTTGCAATATACTGACAAGGGCACACGTGATACAAGAAAAAATGAAAAGAAATCAAATTGTTAATAATCTTATTCCAGCATTGCTCAGTTTCTTTTTAGTGGCTTCATTGGGCTGGCGAAGCTTCCAAAAAATGAAAACAAGTCAATGAAAACAAGTGGAAATTCACCCGGCCATTGACCCAGCCGTCCTCCACGGCCATCAAGACCAGAGATCCCTTCCTCTGGACACAGTTACCAGTACCAGGCCGAATTTATTCAGATGAAAGAACTCGTGTTAAAGATGATGAGCAATGGGCCTAAATTTTTTTACCGAACAATTTTGAGATGCTACGCATTTGCTTTGGTAGCCTTAGCGTGCAATGTATTTACTTTGAAATGTTTTTTGGATCTTATCACTCCTTGGAAATGGTGAGTTTGTGCTATGGGATTTCAAAACTTGGTGCTTACGAACGCTAAAATACGAATATGTTTGTTGTGTTCCCTACCTGCTGCAGGATTTGCTTCTAAGCCAGACAGGCCGGGAAACGAAGGAGTGTCCTTGAACATCGCTATTATCTTTGCAGTTGCAGCAGATGGAGGTTTGGGGGCTGGTCCACCTCCAGTTCTTCTTGTTTCCTTGCCGAAGTCAGAAAATTCTTTTTTTGCTGCTTAAGTGAGGTTTTTCCATTTGTCCCTGACTTCTTGCGCTGTCCTCCTCGCCACTCCAACTGCATTTACTGCAGCCATAATTTCGGCCCAAATTTTGTTTTTCTTCGCGTTGGTGACATTATCTGTTAATTTTGATTTCAATATTGCGATGCTTTGTTCGACTTCCTCAGTCAAGACTGCGAGTTCCGAAGATGTGAAATTAGCCTTCCTCGCCTTTCTTTGCTTCGCAGCTTCACTACTTTTGTTAGCCGCCATTTTTTAAATCAGCAACGAAACGTTAACCGGAGATTAGAACAAGTTAATAGGAGATTAGTTAATCGCAACCGTAATATGCTTTTCAACAACGCTCCCTAATACGCCGATTAGCAAATCTGGCAATAAGTTGGTAAACCTAGATTTAGCTCTATTACAGTGTTAACTTAATCCGAGTTTTGAACAACCGGGCCCAGGTATTTAATAAGTTATGTTGAAGTTAGTTGTATCATCTTGTAGCTTCATGGACATTATCGTAGCTTATGTAGAAAAAAAACGAAAAAAAAATTCTGTAAAATTTTTTTTTGATAAGGAGGATGAGAATGTAATATGACTGCACATCTCATCATTCTTGGTATCTAATCACGCTATAATCATCGTGCTAACCTAGATGCTAATCATTACTAATTGGTATTATTATCTTAGTATTTTTACGGGGATTTAGTACCTTTACTTTCAAGTATGCGCATTTATTTTCTGTCAATCTTAATCATTTCCCGCATATATTTTGCCACACCTTAATTTGCAGTGAGAATTAGAGTACTAGATTTCACTAGCGGTTATGAAAATGTGCTCTTTAATAAGAACTGGGTCCATAGAAAGCTGCAAAGTTGAGAGCCACGTTTTTTATGAAAAATGAGCGTATTGAGATCCCAAAACGGGTTCAGCGGAGGCTGTAAAGTTGTTGTGTCCGGTCATTTGTGATCGCCCCTTTGATACTTCCACATTTGATTGCATTTAGATATCTATTTATTGCCAGAATGGTCAAATTTACTAATGCCCAATACCATGTCCAGCATAAAACTTTGAACCATAAGTGCAACATAAGTTCTGGGTGTGAGTTGTTTTGGTCACTGACGACTACTTTTACCCTAGTTTAGTTTAGATAGCCCTACACAGGAAATGAGTGATACGAGCTGTGGTCAACTGGAAATGTATCCTTATTCAAATTGTTGATTTAAAAATGGTATAGACTTCTGTAATGGAAGTGAAGCTCAAACATTTGATTAATCAGAAATATTCGCTGAAGCATGCAGTTTCTTAAACATTTTCATTGGATTCATTTATTTTTATCGTAATTTGAAGAATTCTTGCTATGTTAATGTATGCAAGGCCTGTATTTTGCTGCTTGATTATGTGCATATCTGCTTAGGTCATCCTGGTAGTGCTCCAGGATGGCTATTGCTGATTCTGCAAAGTATTTTTTCAAACAAGCATGAGATATTTGTAACAATATTTTCAATGCTAGAGAAGGGACCAAATGAATTAGGAAACTTTCATGCAATCCTACCCTTCCAACAAATAAGGTTTCATTTCTACAGACTCGATGACAGTATTTGCCTGCAATGTATTAACACTTATGATTTTTTTCTGTCAAGGTCCATCAATGAATAGCTCCCATATTTGGCAGTATGGCCTGGAGAATCCATTCTAGCATCACCGCCCAATGCTTTGATCTTTGGCCACCACTCAGAAGTTGATGCTGGACTGATCTCCAGTGTTCAAGGATTGATGGAATCAAATATAGCTTTTGAATCAAGTGGTATGTCCTCTCCACAAAACATGGTGATTGTAGGTTGTATAGAAATAGAAATATCTTTCCAGGCTGACATCCTGACAACAATGTGCTTGCAGCAATTGTGAAGTTTCCCATTGGCACGTCGCCAAGCATTGGCTGACATTTCTAACATCTCACATGCCCTGCTGAGCACATTGCTTTGATTCTTATCATTGAACCAATCATGGTAGTGGAAATATCAATACAAGGACCAAGGCAGGTTGTGCAAATGGCAAAGAGCTGCATGAGGCATGATTCAAAGACAAAATACTTCCTTTCAAAATGTACCTGTCTCTCCTCTTGATCCCCAGATTCTTTTGAAACTTAAGAAGATTCTTAACCCTATTAGTACTGGGGGGCATTTTTCGCCCCCCCCCCTGCCACACTTTTCTACATTGCACTAAAACGGCCTGTAATTTAACCACCAAACTTTCTGACTTTTAATCAAATTTAATTGTTCTAACTCTGATCACGTGACCACAGTAATGCCATATCTGGAGAACAGTCAACAAAAATACCTTAAAACCTCCATAGATTGTGCCTAGTTTGTCTGATTGATCTCAAACATGCACCATTCGATTGCTTTTGATGAGTACTTTCATCATCCAGTGTCCCGTGTATCTAAAAGTATCTATAATATTCTATTAAGTATTAAAAGCAAGTTTGAAATAATGTGTCTTAAGGTGTTTTTTAAAAAGATAAACAGTTTCCGAAGTCCTAACTTCTGATGGAAGAGAGTTCCAAAGTTTAGGCGCACACACACTGAAAATGCTCTGTCTCCACAAGCCTTCAGGTGAGATCGTCGTTCACGAAGATTGATACCATTGATCGAGCGCAGTGAATACTTTGACTGTTTTGGCTCAATCAAATCATATATATGTTCTGGAGCCGCATTATGAACTGCTTTGTAAACAATAGTCATGATCTTGAATTGAATGCGATATCTAATTGGCAACCAGTGTAGCTGTTGTAGAGCTGGAGTGATATGTTCAAATTTGGATAGACCGAGTATAAGTCTAGCAGCAGAATTCTGAATGTTTTGCATCGGTCTTATGGTCGATTCTGGAAGTCCAAATAGCAAAGCATTGCTGTAATCCAGATAGTACCAAGGCGTTCACAAGCCTTGGAAGTGATTCGCGACACAGATACTTTTTAATTTTTCTGATGTTGTACAGTTTTAGCGATGCAATGCGACATCTATCTGGAATAAACTTTTTCATATCAAGAGTGTTGTCTAGCCAAACACCTAGGTATTTCACAGCTGAAGAAACTTCAACTAGCTCACCACCAACACTAATTGATTCAACTGCCAAATTATCTAACGTGTTACGCCTCCCAAAAGCTACAAACTCAGTGTTTTCCTCATTCATCATTAAGCGATTCCTACCCATCCACTCACTCTTTCACCTCTTTAAGGCAAACCTCAATGTTATCAATTGTTGATGATACTGTTTCTTTGTCAAGGCAAGATGAGTACAAAGCATGGTCGTCTGCATAACCCATTACCGATATATCAAACTTTTCAAAAACCTCACCTAGGGTACTTGCATACATAGTGTAAAGGACAGGACCAGCACAAGAACCTTGAGGCACCCCATATTTCAACTCCATGATGTCAGAGAAAGTGTTATCAATCTTGACCCTTTGAGATCTAGATTCAAGGTAAGCACAAAACCACCTATGTGACAACCCAGTTACTCCAAACTGTTTCTCAAGAACCTTCTTCAAAATGTTGTGATCTACTGTGTCAAATGCAGCAGATAAATCCAAGGCTACAAAAAATGATACTTTTTGATTGTCCATTGCCAGGAGCAGATCATTATGTACTTTAGTAAGGGCCATCTCGGTGCTATAATCTTCTCTATATGCAGACTGATATCCAGGGAGAAGCTTATTTTCATTCAGATGTAATTTAAAGCCAGATAAGCCGGCTTTTTCAGTTACTTTTGACACAAATTGCAGGTTACTAACTGGCCTGTAACTTTTGTTAACAAGCTCAAGTCCATATTTTTTCAGCAAGGGTATTATCAAGGGTTCTCTCCAGTTACTTGGAAAATGACCAGCGGACAAGGACATATTAACTATTTTGAAGATCACAGGAAGTAATGTATCAATGAATTGCTTTATCAGTTTAGTAGGAAAAGGATCAAGACAGCAGTCTGTTGTTTTTGCATCCATTATGAATCTTTTCAGTTGATCTGCAGAAATCTCTTGAAATCTCTCAAAAGTCACAACTTCCTTCATTTCCGGCTCAAACTCATCATAACTAATCTGCGATTGGTTCTTAGAAAAAAGACTGAGTATTCATTTTGGAGAAGACAAAACTAAGTCAATTCTCTTTGGGCGTAAAAATTGCAAGAATCTTAAAAAACTAGATATCAGGAGAGGTGACATAATAATCAAACAATACTCAACGGTCACATATCTGGGATGTATTCTGGATGAAAATCTCTCTGGGGAGTCAATGGCAACTAGGATGCTTGGAAAGATAAATGGCAAGCTAAAATTTTTGTACAGAAAACAGAACTTCCTAGATGGCTCCCTTCGAAGGTTGCTTTTGAATGCCCTTATTCAACCCCATTTTGATTACGCATGCACCTTGTGGTACCCAATGTTGAATGAGAGGCTGTCCAAAAAAATTCAAGCTGCTCAAAACAAATGCGTTTGCTTTTACTTGAATTTAAAAAATACAGCCCATATTGGCGCCACAGAATTTAAGGCTATAAATTGGCTCCCCACAAAGAATAGGATGGATCAATGTGTTTGTGTTAATGTAATGAAGCTTTTCAATGGAACTGCCCCAGCATACAGTGCCGAGATATTCCATCCAGCTAACCTAGGCCAAATAACGCGAAGATCTAAGTTTAAATTAGAATTTCCATTTCGTAAAAGTACTTTTGGACAAAAATGCTTATCTTACCTCGGGCCGAAAATATGGAATAATCTTCCATCTGACTTAAAGTCAGCCAAAAATCCGAATACACTCAAACATACGATCAAAGACAATTTTTTCCAACAAATACAAAAAGAGGAAGATGATATATATGTATTCTACTAAGACCCTTCCTCATCTCTGTCATATTTCCATCGACCAAACTGTGTTTTTGTACTGAAAACAACTACAGTACTTTATTGATTCATTTATTTTATTTTATCATTTATTTATTTATTCTTTTTTTCCGTTATACCAGCACCTCTAAGGGGACCATTATGGAAATAAGGTCAGCTTGACCCTTTAATGCTATCCCTGCCACTGTAATTAGGGGTGTTTTTATTGTACGTTTTTAACCTTAAAGTATTGTATTGTATCTATTTTTTATATTTATTATAATAGCTTGTATATATTTTTATGTGGCAAATGATACATACATACATACATACATACATACATACATACATACATAATCACATGACCGACGTTGTGGGCCCTTGGTAGTTACATCAACGTTGTGGGGTCAGCAAAAGTATCATGATAACTTTGTGTTCAGAATGAATTCTCCTGTCTTTGTACGCCTAAATTGAAAGGCACAGGTATACACACCTGACCTATATCTGGGAACACTGATTAAATGATATTAGCTTACGTTGTGGGGACATGCAAAATTTTGCCTACGTTGTGGGGACCTTTTCTTTATATTTGCTTTTCAAGTTATTTATTAACCAGAAATTGGTATTATCTGAAATATTGCATTGGGTTATTCTAATTTTGGTGCATTTTAACAAAGAAATTGAAGGACACTCTCTACACACTGTTGTGGGGTCATCTCTTACATATCTTTGTGGGAATTTCCCTACACACCGCTGTGGGCTTTCGTTTACACATCTATGTGGAACTTCGATCTCTTTTAGTTGTGGGGACATACATTCATATCATGCAAGGAAAACACATCGTTTGTTTGGCAAAAAATTTCCAAGTTTGCTTATCCTGCCTGAGACAACGGCAGAAAGTATAAATTGCCAAGGCATGCATATATTATGACATTTTTTATATAATGAAGTCAATTAATTTTAATCTAACAACATATATAACAACGAATGTTTAAACTAGAAAACACTCAAACTTATAAAAAACTCTTTTTGTAAACATTGGTAAGAGCATACTTTTTATAGCCTTCACTGCTTTCACATCCATTTCACATCATAACTTTGCCAGTGAAGAGGATGCTTTTTATAGCACTTGTCAAAGAGCATGTTCATACTCAGAATACTGTCAGTTGCGACTCCAAGGTTTTTGTAGCTTGTCATTTTGTTATCTCTTTACTTTTACGATGAATTTGAAGTTTGATGGTGCTTTCGCTACATTTTTAGTGGTTCCAAACAGAAGAATTTTTTTTCCTTTAACGAGGTTTACAACAAGTTTATTTTTTATGGAAACATTCACAAAGCCTACCGAGATCCATGTTGAGTTTCTCAGTGACATCAATTTAGCTGTTTCAAAAAGGTGCACAACGATACAGTGACACTGTATCTTATGTATATATCATTACTTTGGAGTTTCTGATTACATCTGTTAGATCGTTGAAATCTATTAAGAATAACAATGGACCAAGGATCAATCTTAGAGGCACCCCTGGGTGAAACGGCTAAGATTCTCTGACCGTCCTTGCCCTAACTCAATGATCGCTTTTTGGTTAAAAGGCAATCAGTAAACCGTTCTAATCTTCAATCTTGTAGGCCATATTTTGAAACATTGGTTAAAACTTTCTTATGCATGGCTGATGGTGTCGAAAGATTTCAACAAGTCTGAAAAGCATGCACCAATCAATATCTTTCTTTGTCAACTTTTGATCATATTACATCTACGAAAAATTGACTGCTTGTTCGGCAGACATACCTTCTCAATACTCTTGTAACAATCTTTGCCTTTTTAAACAACAAGAAATTTGGCAAAATGCACATCAACAAATTTTTCGGTGTCCCAGTGCCCTGTGGTGAATCAGCTTCTTACTTTGATCTGTGAGCTCTAATGAAAAGTAAATACTAGCTCATTTATAGGGCAAGTCACAAGGTGGGCAAATCAGAAGCAAAAAAATGCTTCTTTCACAGTTAAAATAGTGAAGTCTTTGATCTGAGACTGCTATAGCTTCACTTAGGAGAATAAGCAAACATGTTCTTCAAGAATTCAAATTTAAGATTATCAAAAACTGAATACATGAAACAAACAACACAAAACCTATGGACTTTTGCTGCTTTGGAATGGAAGGTAACAGAAACTTAGCAGTATCAGAAATTTAAAAAGGTCTTTGGGAATGTTGCATTCAAGTATGTAAGTTGCAATCTTTGTGCGATGATGTCTTAAAAAGCTTAAGATTGGTTAAAGCTTGAACCCATGTCCCATTCTCATTCACGATTTACGTGCAATGAAATTTAAGATTGAAATTCAAGATCTAATTCTGTAAGAGACACTCTTCACTACTTGATTGGAATTTCAATTGACAGTACGTCATGGGCCAAAATGAATCTTGGGATTTTTGCTCCCACACAAATCCCGTGCCGACATTTTCCTAATTTCCCTAATTCTTAATGTCTGAAAAAGAGTGCTTTTCCGTAACAAACATTTCACATTTAATGTAGCCTTTGACTGATTAACATTTTGGTTTTAGATATCGGCCACACACTTTTTATCCCACTGCTTGCCAAGCGTCTAAAAATTTTTCGTCTAAAAACAGCTTCAGTACGATTTGTATAATCCATTTCACTCATATTACCATGTGTGTATTACCAGGTATCTCAAATGATTCATGCCAGCTGTACATGTCATTACTTCTTCTCATAGCGAGAAAATCGCTCTATCATAATACCACAACTTACGAGAATATGGGGGTGGTGCATAGTTTTTCACGGACAGTTTGCCATGAACGTGTGTCGTTTTAGTGGATACAACTATTAAAGAAGGCTGGGGAATTATGCCATGTCCCCTCATTGCTGCGAAGACAAGGTTTGATGTTTTTAATATCTAATTGAATACAAGAATAGCATAAAGATAAAACACTGCATGTGCCCACAACACTGCTATGGCTTGTTTGATGTGTATCGCCTTAAGTAGACACTATAATAAGGCAAAGGTGGAAAATTATTGGATGTCCCACTACGTTGGTATGGCCAGTTTTGATGTGTATCATTTAAAAGTAGACACTATAATAAGGCAAAGGTGGAAAATTATTGGATGTCCCACTACGTTGGTATGGCCAGTTTTGATGTGTATCATTTAAAAGTAGACACTATGATAAGGCAAAGGTGGAAAATTATTGGATGTCCCAGTACGTTGGTATGGCCAGTTTTGATGTGTATCATTTAAAAGTAGACACTATAATAAGGCAAAGGTGGATAATTATTGGATGTCCCACTACGTTGGTATGGCCAGTTTTGATGTGTATCATTTAAAAGTAGACACAATAATAAGGCAAAGATAGAAAATCATTGGATGTCCCACTACGTTGGTATGGCCAGTTTTGATGTGTATCATTCAAAAGTGGACTCAATAATAAGGCAAAGATGGAAAATTATTGGATGTCCCACTACGTTGGTATGGCCAGTTTTGATGTGTATCATTTAAAAGTAGACACTATAATAAGGCAAAGGTGGAAAATTATTGGATGTCCCACTACGTTGGTATGGCCAGTTTTGATGTGTATCATTTAAAAGTAGACACAATAATAAGGCAAAGGTGGAAAATTATTGGATGTCCCACTACGTTGGTATGGCCAGTTTTGATGTGTATCATTTAAAAGTAGACACAATAATAAGGCAAAGATGGAAAATTATTGGATGTCCCACTACGTTGGTATGGCCAGTTTTGATGTGTATCATTTAAAAGTAGACACAATAATAAGGCAAAGGTGGAAAATTATTGGATGTCCCACTACGTTGGTATGGCCAGTTTTGATGTGTATCATTTAAAAGTAGACTCAATCATAAGGCAAAGATAGAAAATCATTGGATGTCCCACTACGTTGGTATGGCCAGTTTTGATGTGTATCATTTAAAAGTAGACACTATAATAAGGCAAAGATAGAAAATCATTGGATGTCCCACTACGTTGGTATGGCCAGTTTTGATGTGTATCATTTAAAAGTAGACACTATAATAAGGCAAAAGGTGGAAAATTATTGGATGTCCCACTACGTTGGTATGGCCAGTTTTGATGTGTATCATTTAAAAGTAGACACAATAATAAGGCAAAGATGGAAAATTATTGGATGTCCCACTACGTTGGTATGGCCAGTTTTGATGTGTATCATTTAAAAGTAGACACTATAATAAGGCAAAGGTGGAAAATTATTGGATGTCCCACTACGTTGGTATGGCCAGTTTTGATGTGTATCATTTACAAGTAGACACAATAATAAGGCAAAGGTGGAAAATTATTGGATGTCCCACTACGTTGGTATGGCCAGTTTTGATGTGTATCATTTAAAAGTGGACTCAATAATAAGGCAAAGATGGAAAATTATTGGATGTCCCACTACGTTGGTATGGCCAGTTTTGATGCGTATCATTTAAAAGTAGACACAATAATAAGGCAAAGATAGAAAATAATTGGATGTCCCACTACGTTGGTATGGCCAGTTTTGATGTGTATCATTTTAAAGTGGACTCAATAATAAGGCAAAGATGGAAAATTATTGGATGTCCCACTACGTTGGTATGGCCAGTTTTGATGTGTATCATTTAAAAGTAGACACAATAATAAGGCAAAGATAGAAAATTATTGGATGTCCCACTACGTTGGTATGGCCAGTTTTGATGTGTATCATTTAAAAGTGGACTCAATAATAAGGCAAAGATGGAAAATTATTGGATGTCCCACTACGTTGGTATGGCCAGTTTTGATGTGTATCATTTAAAAGTAGACACAGTAATAAGGCAAAGATGGAAAATTATTGGATGTCCCACTACGTTGGTAAGGCCAGTTTTGATCTATATCATCGGTCAATGTAAGCACTTAGCAGGACCTGATGATAGGCTTTATTCTGTGCTATGTTAAGTGTAACCTTAGTGCGACAATTAACCACGTCGTTATCACTTTTTATTGCACCTGCTTTTAGCTAATTGTACACTGATCTTTGTCTATTTGTGTATTCCTTACTTCTTTGTAAGGCTGAAAATATTAAGCACTTCCCAATTTATCTCTTGAGGATCAAAAATGTGTTGGATCAACGCTAGGTTCTCTGGACCTGTAGAAAAGCATCTCCATTGAGTGCTTGAAACCCTGACAACCCTCACACTTACTCATATCTCCATCAAAAGTACTAAAACCCAAAACTTTTACAAATCACACGAAATACAAATAACAACAAGCCTACCTAAAAATAACAATTAATATCATCGGGACCCATATCAAATTTCCAAACGCGAGCCATAGGGTGAGCGGGAGATGGACCATATGGGGGGACAAGCAAATCAACGGGATAAAAATTGACTGATAACATTTTTCCAGTAACATTTAAGTCTAGGCATAAAACATGTTTTAGCCATAGATGATATGGAGAGAACTTTCACATTTCATTGTGGACACATCACTTTTCAGTTCCATTCTTACTGCGACATTTTGTGGGACCTGAAAACTTCTGTGAATACATAGACCTGAATTGTGCTGCTTCCATTCATTGGGTCAACTTGCATCCTGGTATATCAAGAACCCATTGTGGGAAGAGGAGACTTTCGCGCCAATATTGTTCAGTTTCCCGCCAATTATCCATCATGCTTTGCGGTTTCACACAAGTAAAAAGGCCCAAAGCAAAAGCAAGAGATTGACATCGAAAAGACCGCGAAAGAACGAGCAAAGATTCATCTATTTACTGTAAGTATATGGCTTGTTCATAACATACCTATTTGAGTATTTGGATGACCATATATTAATGGGCAATGATACTCCTTGCATTGAATAACAATTCACCTTTTGAATAGTCATCATGCGATTACAGTACATCTGGTTAAAGGCAGTCTGTCACGCCGTTCATTGGTTTAGAAAAACAATAAGGTATATTTTCATTGGCGGCTAAAAACAAAGCAATGACAATACTAAGCTATGCAACTCAATACGATCTTCAACAACAAACGAAAACAACATGGCGCGGCGATTCATCGTTCCAGACTTACCTGAGAGCGGCGATCTTGCTAGCAATTTCGACGATCTTGGATTGTTTGTTTTTAATCGTCGCCATGAAAGAGACATAAATCTACCGACAGAGTCAACAGAGGTCAGGATCCCTCCATACGTGGTACCTCAGGAGGAAAGTGCGATTTCGCCTGGCAGCGGAAGTTTTGTAGGCCAAGTAGGCCTACAAGAAGAAACTCAGGAACAAGAAAAAACTCGAGTGACAGTTTCCTGCGACTGCAGAAATACGTGTCAACGTAAAGGTTGTCCATGCAAGAACAGTGGGCAATACTGCAGCAATGAATGCACGTGTCGTGGAAGTAAGAGGAAGCCATGCCAAAATCGCTTGGTAGAACGTGAACTTGCTCACGCTGAAGGAGAAACAGAAACAAGTACGAGGCCTGCAATTCCAGCAGTCACTGGCATTGATGTGAAGGTAATGAACAATCTTGTTTCAGAACTGGAGAAGAGTTATTTGTTTGCATACATAATATACACCTTTCAAATAAACTATCTGGAAATTTCCCCATGCCTCTACTGTTGACAACAGTCTGTTGTAAGTCCAATATGCGGGGTCATGCATAAAAGGTTTTGTTTGTCCGTTGTTGGGGGGGGGGGGGTTGCCGTTTTGAAGCAATGACAGCAAAAAAATTGACAGTAACACAAATTTTCTGGATCAGGATTCCTTAAGTTCCACCAATGATCACTTAACAGATTTTGTTGAGACGCCACGGACGGACCCCCTTAGCCGCCCAATGGATTTTTGGACATCCCCTAACATATGGGTAGGAGGGTGTTTGGATTTTAATGGCCAAAATTTGTTTATGAATACTAGACTCTTTGTAAATGATCCCACATTACTCGTTATATACAACACATAATAACACATACCATACCCCCATGTTTCATAAACAACACATTTTGTTCATACAATGTCTCGTAAAATTACTAAAACCTGTCCTTTATATTCACAGGCTACACTGACAAGTCTATCACATGAAAGGCTACTTGAAATAGCAACAAAGGTGTTTGAGGACAGGAAAAGTCTTCTTATTGATATTATAAATCAAGAAAGAGCAGGCCCATCAAACATGAGCACTGACATCGTGAGACCAATTCCACCTTGGTGTAAATGTGGAAGATGTTATGAGATGCCCACTCAAAAAGAAAGGAGATGTTGCAAGCGCCGAAATTGTATCACCTTAGACCACACTTTTTATGAGATTTGTCTCAATGGCACGGTTCTGGAAGTTGCCATTAACTCTCATTGCGATATTCGAGTTGAAATACCTCGCCAAGACAGCAAACAGATGAGGCATACAGCATACAGACAGTTTGTCATGTGGCAGCATGGGCCTCTGGGAGCAGGAAATCGTGTTGTCATTCCTTCTTGCTGTGTCTGGAGCATAAGAAGGAAGTATCCCTCCCCTGACAATAGATATACTGGCTACAAAGACCATTAGCATGACAATGGGACATGATGAGTATTTAACAACTTTTGCTGCTTTAAAAGTTAGTTTGAAATTGCTGTCTATTGTTAACTTTTCATAAAACGAGACATTTTTTCATCTACCAGAACTTTAGTTGGCTTTGGGGGTAATTTGGCAATAGTAGGTGCTTTTCTTCTTGGATCATTGGAAGATAGCTGGGTGGCTCTTGAAACTGTATCATCATCATGCCTACGGCTGCTGAGGATTAATGCAAGCATTGTTGGAATGTATGCAAAATCCTTGGGCTCTTTAATGATTGTAGGTATCCATCTACCAGCTTTTTTGCTCCAACGCCTAGAATACATACAATCTCCAAATTCATTTTTTGCATGTGGAAGTTGGGTATGGTGATTATGGTCAATTGTTGCCAAGAGGTTACGGGCCTTGTATGATGGATATCTAAAAAATAAGCAAGGAACACTGATTATTTTGTGCTGGAACTTTTAGTGTACAGATCATTCAATAGCAACCCATCACAAACTGCAAATTGGAAGGCAAAGTGGTATCATGTTGTTACCATTTCTTACAAATCATAGAGAAAGGAATGAAAGCACCATATTGCAGGGCATCAGAACAAACTACTCAACTTCCCATGAAAAATAATTTTTCTTTGCAACAGACATATTCTGTATGTAATTATTCTACAAAACAGCCTGGATTGGGTATAATTTGCATATGAGAAGTTTGGTTGAATTTCCTTTTTGCATGGTCATTTATATAACATACTTACTTGAAAAATACCCGCTTTGAAGCATACATTAGAAGGTGATTGTGATAAACCTCTATTTCGCCAGTATGTCTAGGATTGTAAGTAGAACAATGCACTGTAAAATCCTGTACAATGTTTCAAAGTTTGCTGGTGCCAAGTCAAAGAGGTAAAATGCAATAAGACTGTATTCATACCATGTCAGCTAGTTGAAGTTAAAAAGTCACAGAATTTGGCATGTTGTTTTATCATAACTGTATATACTTCTTTAATCCTTATTTTGTTTGTTTGTGCTAATACTAATAAGGTATGCATAATGGCTGCCATAATCAGCACATCAGATTGTGCAAAACTGAATGTAAAGGCAACCGATATACAGTAGTACAGCCATTGGTGGACACTTGGGGGAGGCAAAGGGGTGAGATCACCTCTCAATGTTGGTTAGAATAAATAAAAAATCCCTATTACTGTAACAATAGCTCTGCCCCCTAACATTTGGCAAAGTTTCAAGCACTAGGTACAGTGTATTAAATTATTCCAAAGAGCTATTCCTACATATTTTTTACTGGGAATGTCATGAAGATTTCTGCCTCAAAAGGACTTGTGAAATAGAAATAAATAGATTCCAGTAACACAGTCAACGGGAATTATCTTATGTTTGAGAGAGCCATTTACATTTCAACAATATACCTGAATTGTGTATAAAATTTCATGCTGTTTAACCATCTTTTGTCAAGTATCATTTCACGTATGACTCCAAAATCAGGATCACTTGGAGAAAACCAATCAGTCCTTTCCAGTGTCTCCAAAGGCCCATGGGCACAGTCATAATGCAAGTTGCACAAGTGCTTCAATAAATTCAACCAAGTATCCTAGTGGATAGGAGCATAATATAAAATACTGACAAGCATATACAGTAGGGTCTGCAAGGGAAGCGGCTGGTCAGACAATGGGTAAGTCATAACTGTATAATTATGTTCTAATACTCTAGAAATGTCTCTGAAAGGGAATGGAAGGTTAATTCTCTATGTATGAATGATTTAACTCCATGGGGAATGGCCTTTGACAGTTTTTGTGTCATCTATTTACAAATTCTTCTGGAAGCATTTTGTTTCTTTTTTTGTTTGTTTCTAGGGTGGTAATTTTGTCCAATTAATTCAAAACTTCCTATAGTACATGAGTTACATATACACCAGAAAGAACTACAGAAAATGAAAGATATACTGTACAGTGTATACCTTACTCATATTACAACTTACACACTGCTAAATTTTGCACATCCCCTCTAGATAGAGATTAGACCTACTGTATGCAAAAAGTAGGCACACATAATTATCTATACTGCACACAAACTGTTTTACTGTATGCAGAATGCACCTACAGACAGCTTTGTTGTGTACCTTCATTTTTGCTTCCTCTTCTTTTTTATCTTTAAAGGTCATAAGCTGAAGAAAAATTTTGCCATTACACAAGGTTCCTTTACAAGTATATAAAGAATTTAACTTACTCATCATAGCTGATATTTGGTTATGATCATCTGTCACAAGACCCTTTATTGTCAGATTTTTACGCAACACCTCCAAACCCTTTTTGCAGCCAAGCTTTTCCATGTTTGGACTTTTGTAGTCCACCTCTCGGAGGTCAACTATTTCCTGATGGAGAATCAGGTTTGATATGGGATCCATGAATGTGTATGTGCAATAAGTGGCACTGTGACCAGGTGAATCATTTCTTCCATCTGCACCAAGGAACAGCTCTTTGCCTTTGAATAATTGATACAGCAGTGATTGCATTTCATTCCACCAATGATCTATTGTTGGATTAACATAGAGCTTCGCAATTCGATAGAAAGTGACTTCTGATGGTATTTTAAGGTTGAGAAATTTGGCCATCAACGAAATTTTTGCATACAGATTACCAGACAAAATTATGGATGCCATGGCTTGCAAATTTATTGCATAGACACCATTAACTTTATCAGATGAACACCATTTCACCGTATGCCCATTCTTACAACCAAGCCACAATTCCTGGACACTTCCAACAAAAGCCTTCTTTTTTATGGCATTTTTCTCTCCACATTTAATGCATGTGACTGCCTCAATCAAATTTTCAAGTTGTGTTGATGAACAAATGAATTTTTCATCTTCCACTAAACTCAAATCTTGTAAAGTTTGCTTTCCTTTGCAAAAGCCTCTGTAATAGTTAGGTGGCAGTGAAACTTTGTTACTTTTGCCATAACCTAATAAAATTGTGTCACCCTCCGTTTGCTCCCACTCCATACTTAACTCATCAAGAATTGTCTGCTCTTCTTTGTTTATATTGCAAAACGTCGTATTTACGCTCTCAGACTCATCATCTTCAGTACGCAATGGATCAAATAATTCTTCTGTCTCATCATTTGACGGGGTTAATGAATGCCTCAAATGGTAATCTGCACCAATCTTCAAATCTTTGGTTAAGGCATTTAATTCCATGATAGCTATTTCTGTCATGTTTTCATCATTGTCGTCCGAACTCTCATCATCTGTAAACCACTCGTTTTCAAGATCTTCTGTCACACTCTCTTTCACTGCACAGACAATGCTGTCTCCTTCCTTTGTACTCTCCTTTGTGTGACAGACTGTGCTGCCACTTTTGGCACCATCCTCATCAGGTTCAAATACCCCTGATACCTCGAGCATTTTGGTGTTTGCTTTCTCAGAGCTGAAATTAAATAGAATTAACTAGAATGTTGCACAAAATAATCATGGGGACAAATGGGCAAAAAGGTTTTGTTGCTTTTGAAAATGCAACTCTCTCATCCAATTCATGATGAAATTGGCACAATATAAACCTGAAATTGGTGGAGGGGCAACTGAACACAGGCTCTAGGCTTTGGATTACAGAGAGTCTGTCTGATAGGGATTTGCACCTCAGGAGAATCTACAGTATGAGCCCATGAGGAAAGAATGGAAATTAGTTTTCTGCATGCTAGAGGATTTGGACCAGGTTGGAAAGTTCGTACTGCGCGCCGAAGATCTTCGGGGCGCACTTCAAAACTTTGGTGCGCAACTGTAAAAAAATTGGTGCGCAGCGCGCATGAATCACGGGGATTTTAGTGATATCTGGCATGTTCTTGCTACAATGAGTCAGAACAAGAGGGGCTCTGAGCTCTCTAATTAATATTTTACCTAAAACTGAGATAAGCCAGAAATTGAAATTCGTCAAACTGAATGAGAGCTTGCTGAACATGATAAGATTATAAAACATTATCATAAAAAATTGGACTTGGGCATCCCTTGCTATTTCTGGTGTAGTTTTAGTGCACACATTAATTTCAATTTTGGTACGCAAAATTTTATCAGTCTCATGGCATTCGGTGCGCAGTTGGCAAACTTTCCAACCTGGGATTTGGATATGCACCAACTATTCCAAAAAGTGTGCACCAAGATATGGACAGCTTTGATAGTGGCAACTCAAGTTTGTACACCATTTACCAGAAGCTGGCTGTGCACAAACGCTTTCTTTACATACTTGATATGATAGAAACATAGAATTTCAAATACCTCTCATCCTCTGGGTAAACAGAGCTGACGTTTAAAGATGCCATCAATCCTCTTTTTGCATCAACTACTCCATGATAATCTCTATTTCCTTTTCTCTTATGGTCCCTTGGATAGGGAGTGGACATCAGGTTTGATGTTTGATTTTTTGGTGAAATAAATCCCCTGTAAAAATGAGAGAAAGGAAACAAAGATTACAAAAACAATCTATTTATTGCTATCATGACATCAATGATCAAGTGGCCTAGGCGAGGCCCAGCTCATCTGAGCCCATAAAGGCGAGATGCTGTTTATGGCTATCTATGTTGCTTTTAAATGACACTTGCGTTATTCGTGCAAACCCTACCTTTCCAAGTTTCTTCTGTGTGACTCCATTAACGCCAAGGCCAAATCATTGTCCGTTGTAAATCCCAACTCTGTTCTAAGATTCCGCCAAAGCTCAAACGTTGAAGTCTGTAGCGGTACTTTGCAGTAGCTGGTCTTCGAAGCCAGATCCTTTTTCTTTCTTCCCCGTGGATTCTTCTCTTTCCCACTTTCTGTACGAGTGGCCATCGCTTGGGAAGGACATTACAGGCACTGCCGCAGCTCTGGAGATTGCAAATGGCCGCCACAACCCGCCTTCGCAGGCTCTGCGCACCTTGATTCCAAGCTTCGTTCCTATTGGCCAATTAGCCAAATATATCACGCTTGAATAATTTCAATGGTAACAGAAATTCGGTTTGGAAAGGCCAATGAACAGCGTGACAGACTGCCTTTAACTTTATCTTAGCAAAATGATCCTGCTTCCAAAGTCCCAAATGGATTGACACCAAAACAAGATGTGCAGGTAATTTGAAGTCGTAACTGCTTACTGTTTTGCTCTTGATCCTTAGGACTCTTTTTAGAAATTCCTTGCAAGAATTTTTCATGTTGTATTTTATGCCAAGGAGACAGGCCTTCAGCAGATAAAAAGCTGAATGCTCCACTAGGATATTTCAGATGAAAACATATTAATGTCTTCGGCATTGAGTATCGATGCTGCTGAGTTTAACTTGCAAGCAAGCAAGCAACGTTTATTTATTTGTTAATGCAGGCTACGTTTCTAGCAACTGCAGCTAATGAGAAGGGGGAATTCTAAACACTGCACCTCAGCCACTTGCCACACGACCACTTGTTGGAAATAGTGCACTCTTGTCAGACATCTTCTGGAACATTCCAGACATTTCGAGTATAATCACGAGAAGTATTCCAGAACATTAAAGAAAGACATTTGTTTACTGACTAAAGTAAATAGAACGTTCCATGGAACAATCAAGAACCTTCCTTGACTTTGTTTACATCATTCTGAGTAGAATCCTTCCAGTACATTCTATTAGAACTTTCCTGAATGTTTTTGAAACCCTATATAAGCTCCTCGTTGTAGATACTTTTAACAGATCTTTAGATGAAAAGCAATAACGAAAAGTCAGAAGTATAATTCTACTTTCTCGACGTTACTCTGCCGATTTTCAACAGGTTATGGGCCCAGTCACTAGGGACTGGTGAAAGAAGTAGGCCTAAACGTACTTCTACATACCTTCGAGCAGACGCCATCGTTAAAGTTCGTGGCTTGTTTGTTTTGGTCAGCTTGTTCGTTATATCGTTTGCATAAAGTACTTGGAGTGAGAAAAGCCGTTAACGCACGACGTTGGAAAGGCTAGTACACACTGACATTATGGCAGAAACGACGAAAGTTTTGATCAAGCCGTTGAATGGACACAATTATGCGACTTGGAAGGTCCAATGTAAAATGGCGCTGATAAAAGACGGACTGTGGAAAATTGTCACAGGAACCGAAGGTGAACCTGAAGCTGAAGCTGACAGAGCAAAGTACTTGCTGAGAAAAGATCGTGCATTAGCTACGATTGTTTTGTCTGTGGATCCAAAGCTTCTATATTTGCTTGGACCAGACCCTGAAGATCCAGTTGCCGTATGGAAGAAACTTGCAGACCAATTTCAAAAGAAAACGTGGGCGAACAAGTTAGCGCTGAGAAGAAAATTGCACAACCTGAAGCTGAAGGATGGTCAATCAGTCCAGAAACACGTTAAAGCCTTGACGGAAATCTTTGACGAGCTTTCCATCATTGGGGATCCATTAGATGAAGAGGACCAAGTCGTCCATGTACTAGCAAGCTTACCGGAATCATATGATATGTTGGTAACAGCTCTGGAAGCAAGTCCCGAGGTACCAAAGCTAGATGTCGTTACAGAAAGATTGCTGCACAAAGAAAGTAAACGGAGAGAAAAGGAAGTTGCTGAGGATGTTGAGGTGAAAGCAATGCCGTCGAAGCATCGAAAAGCTGGAAAGGGACCAAAATGTCATCACTGTGGCAAGATTGGACACATCAAAAGAGAATGCTGGAAGCTCGTAGAAAGTTCTGGAAAAGACCACGATGCCCACCCAAGAAACTTCGTCAAGAAACCACATAAGAAGCAGAAAGCATGTGCCGCTGAGCAGGAGGAGACTGACGAGGAAGTGGAGATTGTTGGGTTGGTGGCTGAACACGCTTTGGCTACGAGCAAGATGAGTAACTGGATTGTAGATTCTGGTGCGACTTGTCACATGTGCAATGATGAAGAAGCTTTTGACCATATCTCTGTTTTGGACGTACCACAAGATATCACGGTGGGTGATGGATATTCCGTTAGAGCTTCTGGAAAAGGAGACGTGATCTTAGATATGTATCTACCAAGTGGGAAGATCAAGAGATGCCGACTTGCAGATGTATTGTTGGTGAAAGATTTGTCTTACAATCTATTGAGCGTGTCGAAAGCTGCAACTACAGGCAAGAAGTTTGAATTTGAGCAGTCATTGTGCAAAATAGTTGACGACAAGCACGGTGTGATTGCTACTGCTACAAAGTATGGTAACCTCTACTACCTCAACTGTGTTGGATCCGTAGATGACAACAAAGAGCATCAAGCAGCAATGAAGTGTGCTAGCAAGAGTGACGAAACCAAGGAGTGGATTTGGCATAGAAGATATGGTCACCTTGGAGCAAGAAATTTGGAGAGAATTGCAAAGGAGCAACTTGTGGATGGATTTGACTATGATCCAGCAACGACACCAAGTTTCTGTGAGCCATGCGTTGATGGAAAGCAGTGCAGAATGCCATTTCCAAAAGCTGGAGGAGAAAGATCAGAGGAATTACTTGGTGTTGTGCACAGTGACGTTTGTGGAAAGATTGAAACGAAGTCACTCAGCGGAGCGGAATATTTTGTTACCTTCATCGATGACAAGTCAAGATTCGTCTGGGTATACCCCCTGAAACACAAAAGTGAGGTATTTAAGAAGTTTAACGAATGGAAAGCACTGGTGGAGAAGTCAAGTGGCATGAAGGTGAAAGTACTACGCACAGACAATGGTGGGGAGTACACATCCAAGGAATTCGAAGAGTATCTAACAAAACATGGTATTCAACATGAGCTGACAGTTCCGAAGACTCCTCAACAGAATGGTGTTGCAGAACAAATGAATAGAACACTCGTGGAAAGCATCAGATCGATGTTGGCAGATTCGAAATTACCTAAAGTATTTTGGGCAGAAGCATTATCAACTGCAACGTATCTTCGTAACCGTTGTCCAACGAATGCAGTGGAAGGGAAGACACCATATGAAGCATGGACTGGCAACAAACCAAATGTTGGCCACCTACGAATCTTTGGATGCGATGCTTACGCTCACATACCCAAAGATGAAAGAAGAAAGTTGGATTCCAAGACCAAAAGAAGTATCTTCTTGGGATATGGTAATGGTGTGAAAGGATATCGTCTGTACGATAAAGCACAGAAGAGAGTCTTCTACAGCAGAGACGTTACCTTCAATGAGATTGAATCAACTGAAGACAATGAAATGGCAAAGAACATATCTGATGAGCCATCTTTCGTGGAAATTGAGTATGGACAAGATGCAGATGTCATAGACAATGAAGAAGAAGAGCCGCAAAGGAGACAAAGAGAAAGGCACGCACCAAACCGGTATGGTGAATGGGTCTACATTGCCAATGGCGAAGATCCTGTCACTGCGAAAATGGCTTTATCAAGTCCAGATGCTGAGAAATGGAAGAAAGCTATGGAAAGTGAGTTGGATTCACTGCACAGAAACTATGTGTGGGATTTATGCGAACTACCTCAAGGAAGGAAAGCAGTCGGAAGTAAATGGGTGTTCAAACGAAAATATGATGTTGATGGTAATGTAGAAAGATACAAAGCAAGACTAGTTGCTCAGGGATACAATCAGAAGTATGGAATTGATTATGACGAAACGTTTTGTCCTGTAGTGAGATTTGAGTCCGTTCGAGCACTGATTGCATTAGCCGCAAAGAAAAGGCTTCATCTTCATCAACTGGATGTTGCTACAGCCTTCTTAAATGGTGAGCTGAAAGAAGAAATCTACATGAAACAACCTGATGGATTTGCAGTTAAAGATAAAGAGCATCTTGTTTGTAAGCTGAAAAAGAGTATTTACGGTCTGAAGCAGTCTCCTAGATGTTGGAACGAAGCTCTCGATAATCGTTTGAAGAATATGGGTTTCAAGCAGTCAAGTAATGACCCGTGTATCTACATGTTAAATTCAGGAGGAGAGATTGTTATTATTGCTGTTTACGTAGATGATATCATCATAGCTGGAAAGACAGAGGAAGTCGTTCAACAGTACATCAAGGAGATTGCAGAGAAGTTTGATGTGACAGATATGGGTACACTTCATCACTTCCTTGGTATGAAGATTACATATACTGACTCTGGTGACATTTGGATTGGACAGCCGACGTATGCGAGAGACGTTTTGAAGAAGTTTGGTATGGATGATTCTAAACCAGTGGCAACGCCTGTGGAAAGTGGAAACAAGTTAGTGAAAGCAACAGATGATGATGAATTGGTTGATACCGAGATGTACCAATCAGCAGTTGGCAGCTTGCTTTATTTGTCTACGAAAACTCGACCTGACATCGCATATGCTGTTGGAAATGTTGCTCGTTTCTCGTCTAAACCATCAAAAGTGCACTGGATTGCTGTCAAAAGGATTATGAGATATCTGAATGGAACGTTAGATCATGGATTGGTGTACCGTTGTACTGGTGATATTGCTGGATTTTCAGATGCCGATTGGGCTGGGGATCACGATGATCGAAAATCAACATCAGGATTTGTATTCATGATGAGTGGTGCTGTTATAAGTTGGAACAGCAAGGAACAAACGTGTGTGGCATTGTCAACAGCTGAAGCTGAGTACATAGCATTGGCAAAGGCAGCACAAGAATCGATTTGGCTACAACGATTACTTGGAGATATGGGTGAATGTCTAATTAATCCAATAACGATTTTCGAAGATAATCAGTCAACGATTGCAATGACAAAAAATCCACAGTTTCATGGAAGAGCAAAGCATATTGACATAAAGTTTCATTTTATAAGAGAGCAAGTTATAGCCAAGACAGTCGAATTGAAGTATTGCAGAAGTAGCGAAATGATTGCTGATATGATGACGAAAGGATTGTGTAAAGCACAATTTGCTAAATTGAGAAGCATGTCTGGAATTGTTGATATATCTAACTGCGAGTGAGGAGGAGTGTTGGAAATAGTGCACTCTTGTCAGACATCTTCTGGAACATTCCAGACATTTCGAGTATAATCACGAGAAGTATTCCAGAACATTAAAGAAAGACATTTGTTTACTGACTAAAGTAAATAGAACGTTCCATGGAACAATCAAGAACCTTCCTTGACTTTGTTTACATCATTCTGAGTAGAATCCTTCCAGTACATTCTATTAGAACTTTCCTGAATGTTTTTGAAACCCTATATAAACTCCTCGTTGTAGATACTTTTAACAGATCTTTAGATGAAAAGCAATAACGAAAAGTCAGAAGTATAATTCTACTTTCTCGACATTACTCTGCCGATTTTCAACACCACTTTCTGTTAGGGAATAGTAACACAGCTTTGGCAAAGTGACCTGGCATTTCAGATGCTTTAGGGCAATTTTTTTCTGCAAGATGCCAAATATGTTCTTTGATCTACTAATTATGAAAGTATTTTTTTATTTTTGTTTTGCTCATCCAACATATATATTTACTATATAATTCAGACAGGAGCATAAGTAATTCAAATAAAATATATAAGGTAGTGATCACCCAAAAGCACTTCCACTGCTAGTCACCTATGCCTGGTTATTTTCATACTGTCAGCTTTCTCTGCATACTGATTTATTTCCTCCAGTCAAAAACTTGGCTTTTCTATCTTTCAGTTTCAAGAGCCTGTTTATGACTCAGATGAGGATGATGATAGACCAATTTTGCCTGGCTATAATACCTGCATGATAGAACAGGTACGAGAGACAGTTGCAATCGGGTCTCTTTATGGTGTACTGGTCATCCCAGACCCTATATTCTGTTGCACGATAGAAGTTGTGCAAAGTGATCCTTCAAATCAATTGATTGCGTTCCAGGTATTTGTATTTTGCTAGCATAGCCACAGAGGGGGCCAAATCCGCCCCCTTGAAGTGATTGTTTCAAATCGCCGAGGTCAGATAGGGCTTATTGCTTTAAAAAATCGTAGGTGTGGTGGCTTTTATTGATTCTATTTAGTAAACTGCTAAGTGAATTGTTCATGAAATGTGTTGTGACAAGTCTGACATCTTTTACTTAATGGAAGTATGCTTATTCTCCTCAGTCATTTCAAATTACCGCTTCATGTGAAGAACATGATGACAAAAAGCCAGCAGAGATTGGATATTGCTTTCCAAACCCACAGGTTAGAGAAACCATTATCATGTTGTGCTCAGCTGGCCAGTTTTGAAACATTGAATTTTTGAATAATAAGAATCTACTTAAGGATCTGCTGCCAGCAAAGGTATACTCTTTGACTTTCATTTTAGCCAGGCATATACTGTATATAATTTGGTCCAATAACAGTATAGTCAAGGGTTCATAATTGGCGATATTGGTCTGGGGAATGATCAATCATCTTGAGACCCTGACAACCTACTTTGAAAACGTAGATGAAAAAAGTGACTTTTGAAATTTCCCACTTCAAACCAACAATGTTGAGATACTGGCTGACTCAAAGGTAAGGCCGAAAAGTCGCAGATGTCGGAGATGTTGGAGCAAACTCTCAAACTTTTTCAACTCCGACTTTTCGTTTTTGTCGTATATGCCAGAGACGAAAAGTCGGAGATGTCGGAGCAAGGATTTTTTCCCTTTAATTCGGTAGATTTGGATAGTAAATTGTTGGTTACCGTTGAATATCTATCTCCTTCAAATTTTGCTGGTATCGTATGAACGTTTCCTCAAATTTTGCTACCGTCACATTTTTCACAGTTTTCAAAATGTGCCTGTATCCTGTGAACGCAGTCAAAATACCACATTGCGTTTCCCTTGGATTGACACGTCCACGGAGCATCGAAAACTGCCTTAGAAGAAGGGCATTTCACAATAAGAAATTTCTCAACAAGAGGAGAAAGATCCCTGCTCTGACATCTCCGACTTTTCGTTTATGGCATATAGGGTCATAGCTCCAGTCTGCGGACAACAAACAAAAGCTCTGGCTTTCGACCATAAAAAGACCGTAAATCCTCGCACTGTTCTGGTCATTTTAACTTTGTTTTATACTCATTCGGAAATTTCCGTCGATAATTTCTTCGGGCACAACTGATCATCTCCTGAGCAAATTAAAACTTGACAACCAAGAATCACTTCTTTTGCCAGCATCCGTCAACAAAGCTGTAAATTTTAACTTTTTGTTGTAAATCGTCGTAAAATATTCCGTTGAAGCTTTCTTCACGCTCCGATTGTTTGACTATGCTTTATTTTCAAATTCCCTTAGGTGCGCTGGTGAATTCGCCTCGTATTTAGGCTTCAGGGGAGTTAAAATTCAACCTTGTACCGACACGCTCCGTCTCCAGTCTGCGGACACATGTTCTTCCATTTGTTTCTTCTGCACTTTATACTTGCTGCAAGTCTCGTCCGTTCGTTATTCCGGGCCACTCCGACTGAGTGGCCTGAATAATGAGATAACGAACGGACGAGACTTGGAGCAAGCCTATCTGCACTTCGATGCTCTGTGGAAATGCGACATTTTAGGCCCAATTTTTACAGGATGTTATGATCGATTTCTTTCGTTAATTTTGGCTTGGATATATTGCTTATTTGAATCAATGCGATTTGGAAAGTATGGTAATGTGATAGCAATGATCAAATTGTTGGAAACATTCTGAAATAATAAACTTCAAGGTAAATTTGTGGCGAATTCATTACTTGTCCGCAGACTGGAGACAGACAACAACACAAAAAGGAGCCAAGGAATCCGTTTTTGGAGACATTAATGAAATTTAATTTAGATATTCTGATAGCACGCACATATTTTGAACTACTTTTGTTGCGATTCAAAGGTTTGTATGCAATTTCTAAGTGATGATGATTACCAGTTGAATAATACTGTCCGCAGACTGGAGCTATGACCCTAGAGCAAAAATGAAAAGTCGGAGAAAGATCTCCGAGGCTATGTTAGAACGTCACTACCATAGAGCATCAAAAATAGCCCCAGAAGAAGGCATTTTACCATCAAAATCTACCGAATTAAAGAAGAAAATCCCCGCTATGCCATCTCCGACTTTTCATTTATGGCATTTAGGGCAAAAACGAAAAGTTGGAGTTGAAAAAGTTTGAGAGTTTGCTCCAACATCTCCGATATCTCCAACATCTCCGACTCTTACCCTGACTCAAATGGCTTGGAGATGAGTCCAGCTAAGGGTATCATTTTCAGTATAAGCCTAGCCAAGGACATCAATTTTCGTAGAAATTTGTCTCGCCAATAGTACCATTTTCCTAAAAATTATACCGGGTGTCTTAAAAATGCATACAGATTTGACTGCGCCAAGCAATATCAATTTAGCTTCAATCAGTTAGAAGTTACTCTTAAAATGTTCCGCGATAGTTGACTTCAAGATAAATACCTTGTTTGTTGGTATGGGTGATCTGAGTTTTTTCACCTTTTATCACGGACACTGACTGATTCATTTGCTTTGTTTAGAAAAATTTCTTAGGCCAAAACCCCAAGGCTCTGGTGGAACTAGTTTATGGTACCAAGGGGTATTGGAACAATCCCAATTTAAAATATTGGATTTGATGAAAACAACATGAACAGAGAAAACTTTTATGCCATTCTTTTGTACTGTTTTTAGACAAATCGCTATATCTCCATTTATGTTACGTTTACAGAGTTTTACCATTTTATGATTTTCTTCTTTACTTTGTGTCACATCGTGTATTGATTTTTATGAGCATACGGTTCAGTTCAGCCTTAAAATCAAGTCATTTAGGAGACGGCAACTCCAAAAATGAACTGCAGCTACATTGACCATTGAATTGCCCACTGCTTTTCTTAAAAATACGTAAGTTCTATGTTTTCTGTTTTGGGAATTCATTTACCTCTAACTTGTTATGGTTTTCTTTTAGGAAAAGGAGATAATTAGAGCTGTCACAGATGCCATTCAGCACTTCAAACCGATTCATGAAGACAAAACTGTGTCCAAAAATGTAAGTTTGGTCTCTCTTGTCTATCAGGAGAGTCTGATGTTTTCTCTGCTGAATTACTCACTTGATTGTCTAAGTTGGGCAGAAAATAAGATAATGAGAAAACTTTCACCAGCAAAATCAATGGAATGTGGATAGCCCTGACTTATGGAGCTCCTTAAAATAGATTTACTTGGGAGTCCATCTGCCTTGCTCAAATACTACCTTGCTACTAAGCAATAAAGGATGGAGTGTGACAGTCTTAGATTGTTGGTAAAGGGCTTTTGAACGGCCTGGAACAGCAAGGATGTGGATAAATATGAAAATTTTCCATCTAGTGGTCTACAGAGTATGAAATTTCAGAAAGTTTATTGTTCAAGTTGAATGCAAGCAAAATTTCATTAGTCCATGTGATTTTCCATGTTACAAATTGAATATGGAACGTAATATCAATCACACATCGGGAGTCCCTCTGCTTGGCTCAAACACTAACTTGCTTTTTAGCAATAAAGTAATAGATTCTCAGTTTGGAGAATTATTATGCCTCTAAATTCATGGTCGTCTTTTAGGAAAAGGAAGTAAATGGAGCTGTCACAGATGCCATCCAGCAGTTTGAATCAAATCATGAAGACGAGACTGCCTCTGGAAATGTAAGTTTGATCCCTCCTCTTGTCACTTAGAAGTCTGATGTTTTCTCTACTGACTTATTCACTTTATTGTGTAAGGAGGTGAGCAAAAGTGAGATAATGAGAAAATTTCCACCATTTGATTGAATGGAATGTGGATACCTCTGACTTATGGAGTTCCTTAAAGTATATTTACTTGGAAGTCCTTCTGCCTGGCTAAAAACTACCTTGCTGCTAAGCAATAAAGGATTGACTGTGATGGTCTTGGGTTGTTGGTAAAGAACTTTTGAACAGCCTGGAACAGCAAGGATGTGAAAAAATATGAAAATTCTCCATGTGATGGCCTGCAGAGTATGAAATGTCAGAAAGTTTATTGTTCATGTTGAATCCTAAGCAAAATTTCATTAGTCCATGTGACTTTTCCATGTTACAAATTGAATATGAAACATAATATCAATCACACATCTCTGAACTGGGTATATCCCAATATGTTAATATTGAAGATGATGGTGACGATATTGTTGATGAGTTGTGTTAAAGTCATGGCACAATTTATTTTAAAACGTTTCTAACACTCAATTGTTACAATTTATAGGTTAGCCTGGAAGATGATTCTGGTCTGTATGGAGATTTTCCAGAAATTAGTGCAACTGATTCTGACTCCAGTGTAAGTTCTGTAATGAAAAGAGCAGTACGGTTATATTGCTAACTATGTTGTTGAAATCTTTTATGGTGCTATCTTTACAGCCATGAGAATCAGAAGTAAAATTGACAGTGTAGACGATTTTGGGACGTCCCTTTAGCTGTGGAACTTTCAAATATTGTTTGCGTATCTTGCGAAGATTACGATCAGTATTGAAAAATGTTGTTTAGCAGATTTATTAATTGATGCAAATCATCCAGATCCCATATATCCAAATTGTTCCAAGTTTATTCCTAACATTTATTCATCAAAGATCTGAGCTTTCATAAGGTACATTAAAATCTGTCTACCTTAAGTGGCTAAGGGCACAGTAGTTAAATGGTTTTGCATAAAACAAATTTAAAGTGCATGATGTCGTTGCTTGTTTAACACATGAAGGGAAAATTTCGAAGGGTATCAAAATGATTAATTCTTTAAAAGAAACATGATGAGGCTAAGCAGCTTTAGCTAAGGGCATGAGTATACTAAATATAGCCCATTGTATTCCATTGTACTTAATTATCTGGAGAAATAATCAAATCAATTGGTTAAGGGAAAGCTTGGAGTCATCTTTCTATATATTATCTTTATTGGTTCTATCTTTATCTGTATGTATACTGGGTGTCTCAAAAAAGTATCCTTTTGACTGGAAATAGGAACGAAAAAATAAGATATTATTACTCTCGGAATGAGCAGCTAAATTTACCAATCTTCAACTTAGATTCACATACCTTGCATTTAAAAATCGTCTACGAAACACCGGAGATACAAGCTTGCAAAGTCAAAATTTACAGTGCACCCAAAACAAGAGGTTTTGTAAAAGGACCTTGCCCTGGTTTGCTGTTACAGGCACATTGCAAGAGAATTCGAACTTTGACCTTTAGCCTTTTCTTTTGAAAAGAATTATACCTTGAAATGCTTCAATTGTTCTACAGATAATTATTCCTTTGAGGAATCAATCGGTGCATTGTCCATCCCAAGTGTCAAAAAGGAAGAAAAGAGCACATGCATGTACATTTTGGAGATGTGGCACAACTTTATCATTCTTGAGCCTGATTCACACTGGGTAGTTTGGGTCGTTGGGGTCGTGCAAAAAGACTCAAAAGACAAGGGCAGGGTTTTGAGTCCTTTGTCTTTGGGTCTTTCTGCACGATCTTAACGACACTAGCTAACGACCTTGTGTGAATCCGGCCTTTCCGCATCTGTATTATATTTGTTTATTCAGGACGATGTCTAAGAGTCTTTCATTCTTTTCAAAGGAAAGTTAAAGTTTACAGGTGCTTTGGAAAATATGCATGATACAAATCATGGCTAGGCCTTTTTTCAAAACCTCTGGTTTCAGGTGAACTGTAAATTTTGATTTTGCAAGCTTGTATCCCCGGCGTTTGGTGGCCGAATTTTGAATGCAAGGTATGTGAATCTAAGTTGAAGATTGATGAATTTAGCTGTCCACTCGGAGAGTGATAATATCTTATCGTTTCATTCCTATTTCCAGCCAAAAGGGGATAATTTTTTTGAGACACCCAGTATATCCATCATTTGTCTTTAACAATTTTGATTTATCTGTAACATACATGTCCTTATTTACTGTTAGGCTGCCGACGATTTTGTTTCAAATCGATGTAATCCAAGGGGAAGCAGAAAAAGAAAGGTAACACGATAGCATTTTTCTATTTCACCAACTGCTTGAATTTTCCCGATACCTATTTGCTATCATTCATGACCATTTCAGTTTTTTCATATTTTTAAAGATATCTATTTCATAGTTTTTATCGAATCGATGAACTGAAGAAGTACTCAGTGCAGAGAGCAACTTTCTGTGGAAACCAAATCATCAATTTCACTCCCATTCAGATCATCTCCAAACATTTTGCTTTGACCAGACGGAAGTGACATTATTTAGATCATTCCCAATGTGCATTTTCACTAATGAGGTACAAATCCTCAATCTTAAATCAATATATCAATATTAACTAAGCTAATTTTGGTAAGAGACAACGCTTTGTTTGCAGCTTGCTTTCCATAAGTACAATTTAGAAGTTTCATTAAAAATTTTTCATGCAAAGTTACATATACTTCAAATGTAAATCATGGGTACGTTTAAAAAACAGTGTAAATTAAAGGCAATCCAGGATTGGCTATTTCCAGAGCTCATTTTGTTTACCCATGAAGAAAAAATATGCCAACAGTGCGTTTGTAATCTTTACATACAAGACGTTTATTAGATATGGAATAAATCTTTATAACTCTCTCCTTGAACTTTGTAGATACCCCCTGAAGCAAATGTTTTTGATTATGACGGCAGTGATGGTAGCTCTGATGACATAGTCATGGATCCAGACTTTGTTTGCAGTACAGACGCATCCTCTGAATCAGATCAAGAGTTCTCTGACAACGAGATGCTACCATGCCCAATGATGGCTATTGATAATGTTATGGATGAAAATGATATTTCATCAGAATGGAGCTGTCATTCTGCACAGAAGAAATCTGAAACCACAAATAATGCAAGAACCAAGGCGTCAGAATCATCGATGAGTGCACAGACGAAAACAGGTGATCAGTCATGCAGCCCAGAGATGGAAGTATCAGAAGTATCAGGGATTGTAGAAGCAAAATCATCGACTGACTCTAAGAAAGAAGGGATTGCTGCCACAAAACTGGGTACAGGATCTTCTGCTCCAAGTATGAAACAGAGTTACCTGCTTTTATCTTGTTTTGGAAATTTTCTTCCGTTTTTCGTGTTTTTGAAATTTTCTTCAACTTTGTCTCCTGTTTTGTCTCTGTAGACTTTGTTTGCAGTCTTCTCTGTAATCTTCTGCCCCTCTAAATTTTTCATAATTTCATTGCTTTCTCTCCTTCTTCCATCAACTTTATTAAATCCTGACTTAAAAAGCCTTCTTCAGTGTGTGCTTCTGCAAAAAAAGTTCAAGTTAAGCTCGTCTGTCCGAAGCTAGCCTGTTTTGCCAAATTCCCTTTATACCTCCTCCTTCAAGTTTCTCTGAGAGTGTGAAATGCATTGCTTCATTCAAAGATGATTCAGCAAACACAATAATTTGTCCTTAGATAATATTCAAGTTGCAATACTTGCAGACACAAGTTTCATGAAGAAGAAGGATTGGATATCAGTCATTAATGCTTTTCATTACCGCTAAAAAGATTTCCAGCATAGTCCTTTTTCTCACTAGAATGTAATCGTACGGAAAATGAAATTTGATTTGCTTCGAAAACAACCTTCCATTTTGCACCAGCTCCTGTTGTTTACCTGCGGTAGTCATTTTATCGTGTGAGAAGTACTCGTAATTAAAGGATAAAAAGGGTTGAAGTAATGTATGCAGTAGTTCATTAGCTCTGGTCAATTTCAATAATTTGAACTATTTGGTTCAAAAGCCTGATTACACTATAATCTCTCCACCTAATTTGTATTGGAATACTCGGCAAGAATTTGAGCGAAAAATTGCCAAATGCCACCAGTTATGTATCTGAACGGTACTGAATTTACTTAGAGTTTGCTGTTCTTTGTCATTGGTACTGAACGTAAATAGCTGTGTATCTGTGTGGATTCTTGTATTTCAAGTTCTTACATAATCTTTATCACAAGATTACGGTATAGAATTGCTTCTGATAACCTGGCAACGCAGATCAGCAGTTTACAGTCACTTTCAATAGGCTAGTGCTGCCTGCAAGAGTTTGATGCTTGTAAGAAGTGATAAAGCAGCTGCTCCCATCATAACTGACTATGAAGGGTGTTGATAGGCAACATTCTCAAAAAATGAAGATGGTTTACGTTTAGTAGTGATGATAAATAGAAGCAAAATCCATTCAGATCAAATACGGTTCCGCTGCAAGCACCAAATTCAAGCTAGCAAGTTTAATTCAAATTCTCGCCCATTCTTCTTAAATGCAAATCAGGTGCACGGATGTCAGAAAGGTTTATTGGTAAATGATGACTGTTTTGGCGATTAATCAATTTGTACAATTGTTTCAGTTATCTTTAATAATGATTCAGTTCTTCTTTTCTAGCAATAACAGTGCCAGCAATGCTGAGGAATGAGCACGGAGATCGAATTTATGACAAGACACACACCTGCTACTATTGCAACACGGAATGCCTAAAGATTGGTCGTCATTTGCTGAATGCGCACAAAGGAGAATCAGAAGTGCTAAAGATACTAGCTATAGGACAGAGTACTGCTGCCGACAAGAAACGAAGAAACCTGGAAATCGACCGTTTGAGGTATAAAGGTGACTTCTATCACAACCTTACTGTTTTAAAAACAGGAGGTGAGCTTAAAGCTTACAGAAGACCAAACGCAAATGAACAGTGTGATGCAACAGCATTCACTCCCTGCACACACTGCCTGGCATTTGTTAGGAAGCGGGAGCTATGGCGGCATGTCAAACAGTGTCCATTCAATACTGAAAAGCGTCCAGATGAAGATGAAAGTGTTGTCCACAGAAAACTGCAGTATGAAAGTGAAATGCTGCTTTTTGCCAACAAGCTTCCGGATGGATGTAGCGAAAGCCTCTCGTCACTTGTTCTAAGCATCATGAAACGTGATGCAGTCAAGAGAGTGGTTACTGGAGACAAGCTGATCTTGTTAGTGGGTAGTTCTCTTCTTGAAAGAGGTGGGAGCAGCAAGATTTCATACATATCCCAAAGAATGCGAACTCTTGCAAGATTAGTGATAGAACTGCAAGAGCAGACAGGCAAAAAAAGTGCTTTACTATCAGATTTCATTGCCCCTAACAGCTTCGATGAAATTGTTCATGCTACTAGGTCGTTATGTAGCTACTCTTCAAGCAAGCAGGGTGTGGATTCCTCATTTGGGAAGCCAGGTCTAGCCCTAAACATAGGGTATGATCTAAAAAAGGCTGCAGTGTTGCTGAGGGGGCAAGGTCTGCGCTCCAAAGACTCCGTTGTGTTAGAGAATGTGAACACCTTTCTACAGCTATTTGAGCTTGAGTGGAAAAATAACATCTCAACGTCAGCCGTTCGTTCTCTTGGGGACAAACAGTTTGAGAAGCCAGAAGTTCTGCCCTTAACGTCGGATCTGTTAAAGCTGAGATCATATTTAAAGGAGGAAATAACAGCGTCAGTGGGGAGACTGATGTCTACTCCGACATTATTCGAATGGCGATTTTTGGCAGAGCTTACCGCGTCTCGCCTCATTATCTTTAACAAGCGGCGTGGGAACGAGTGTACCAAACTAACCATAGAAGAATTCGAATCGCGACCCAAATGGTCTGAACATCAAATGAGCGATGTCATTGACTCTCTTCAACCCTTGGAAAAGGAGCTGTGCAAACGGTAAGTTAATTTGTCGAGAACCTATGTTTCACTCTGTTAACACGATATCAGGCTCAGAGGCTGATTCCATCCTCAGCTAAGCTGTCCATAGCACAATTTGCAGTGCAGTCAGCGACTACCTCTTATGGAACAAGTTAACGTTTCTGTTATGATCTTCTGTCTACTGAAATTTGACTTCAGTTTGGTTTACTGGAACCAATCTGCGATTTGAAACTTTCTTTCATACATGATTAACTAATTCATTTGCAAAAATTGCAGCGTTTGAATGATTTTAAAGCTAAGAAAGGCAACAAAATACATGGAATTTTATCTTGGGCCATGATAATTTCATGATTAGTTCATTAGATATTCCAGTCAAATCGTCACAATGTCAGCTATAAATTTTGAATCAACTTGTTGTGGAATTTTTTTGATTCAAGTAGAGCCATTGGCATGTTTTAATTGATAATACTTTTCTTTTAACTTTTAGTCATATTCCATACGTTCATGAAATGAAGGTATATAAAATAAACTGGACGTAGAATGTCATAATGAATGTTTCAAATCAATTTCTTGATTTCCTTTCATAAATGCAAGATTTTTTTCAATGCAGGTGATCGTAAAGCTCTCGACACAAAACTTTATCAGTGTGTTCTTTTCATACTTATCCACATTTTTTGGTAGCTTTTACTTTCCATTGAAGCCATGACTGGGAAAAGGAAGGAGGAGGAGCCAGTTGCCTCCTTTTGTAAACCAAGGCTGAATAGGCTTAACTGTTCGCATTCTGTAAAAATTCAACAAATTTACTCGTCATGTGCATATGTTATTCGACATTGTTTCCAGCATCCCAAAAACATCTTGAAAGGTGCATCATGGGAGCATAATAAATACAGTAAGCTATTTCTGAAGTTACATAGAAGATTAATGTAAGCATAGAAATTAAGTTAAAGTTTCTAACTTCATGGCTACTTCATTTCTTATCCTGGTTTACAATTCAAGTTCTGCCACCAAGAAACAACGCGTATTTAAAAGGATTGTCCTATTGCTTCATTTTCCGGCCTAGGTAAGGTGCGTTTACCCTGTGTTGCATAAGGGCTCAAATCTTTGCAAAACATTGAAATCCAAATTGTAAAATATCGATCATTCAACTGAATTGATCAAATGGAACTTTTAATCGCCTACTGTCATCCCAGAGAGTGCATTTGTGATATCATCATTATTTTTGGAATTACGGCGTAGTTAAATTTTATTAAAGGATGTAATATATGAGGTATCTGAAACTTTGAAAATCATCATAAATTGTAAACTGATCCAAGAGTGACAAAATAACCAATGCAAGAAATGGTCAGATTTTAAAAAATCTTCAAGATGGTACCAAGGGGAAAAACTTAGCTTTTATGAATTATTACTTAGTGATTAGATGATGTTACAACTTCAAGGACAGCAACAATTTTGCCGTTGGTGTAACCAAGAAAAAGATGCTTTCAAAAATGCCCTTTCTGGAATTATGGCAAACGACAAATAGTGCCGCACGATCTATTCCTTCGATTTAATTAGGCGGAAACATTTACACATTTGTTTTAACTTCCAATGTTGTGTTTCAGGTTAGACCTTGTTAATGTCAGAAGAAAACGTGGGAATAAAGTGCCAATTATTATGACTGTGGAGATCGTTCAAGCGATCAGAGCACTGATCATGTACCGAGACAAAATCGGTGTCCATGGAGAAAACCGCTATGTCTTCGCTGCCCCAACAAGGGGATCCATGAATTTCCTTCGTGGATATGACTGCCTTTCCTCTACTGTGGACCGACTGCAGCTTCAAAATCCGGGAGCCATCAAAAGCACAAGGCTTCGAAAATATATTGTCACAGTGTCGCAAATCTTGGATCTAGGCAATACTGAATTAGAGTGGCTTGCTCGCCATATGGGACACGATCTCAGTATTCACAAGGAATACTATCGACTGCATGACCACACCATCGAGCTGTCCAAGATAAGTCGCCTACTGCTGGCAGTAGATGAGGGAAATGCAGCGAAATGGGCAGGAAAAAGGCTAGACGATATCAGTGTCGATGGTGAGTGTAAATGAAGAAATCTTACCTGGTGTTTCTAATGCGGTTCAAATGTCCAATTTTTATTGGCGTAACTTTTTACTGCCAGCACCCGATATTGTGAAGGGGAAAGTATGGAATAAGGCCCTTTTATTGTTTATTGTCATTTACAGATTTCCTTCATTACCGCTTTCTCTAACCCCAAATGTATGGTCATCAAAGTTTAACTCTTCAACTGTGTTCATCAAACACACAAATTTTGCTGCTCTGCACCAGCCACAGAACCACAGAGCTCACAGAACTCGTTGTTTGAAAGTAATTTCGCACCACTGCTGTCTGGAACTTCTCATTTCAGTCTTCTCTAGAATGTAACAGTAAATTATCGAACGTGCAAGACATTTCAGGGTCCACACGATCTTGCAACTTCATTCTCTGCCTTTGGTGTGGGTTAAAGAGAAGAAAAGCTTCAATCTCTCAAAAACTTCTTGCTTTGAGGTGGCCATTTGAAATTGCTGATTATCAGAAATTATCAACCTTAGAGAATCAAACAAAGTGTATTCGCAGCTGCAAAGCAATGATGTTGCCCAAAGCCCTTTACAAAGCCAGAATGTGTAACACAATAGCACCAATTGCTTTTGATTGATTCAAAGCCATTCGCGATTCGCGATAGAAGACAAACGAGATTCTGTCAACCAGTAATTCACAACAAACAAAGCTGCACAAGTTTCTCTGAAATCTTTGTAGCAAGCATGCTCGTTGTGCATTCCAGAAATAGTTGTTAATAGTAAACCTGATCATATAACAAATGAAGGAGAATTGAATAAACATCTACCACAGGAATTTTATTTGTTTAGTATAGAAGTTGATTGAGAGACGATTCTTGATCTTATTTTTGGGCTTAATTAAACTGCTCAGCTTCTGAACCAAACAAATAGAAATCCCACTGCAGATGTTTAGATACTGCCTCCTTCTTTCGATATATTCTCAATATTTTCTCTTGAAAACCATTTTTGGAATGCATAACGAGCGTGCTTGCTACCTGAGCTGAAGAGAAAAATTTGCAGTTTTGTTTGCTTTGAATTACTGCTTTGAACTGGTTGAGAGAATTTCCTTTGTCTGCAGTCGCGAATCGCTTTGAATTCAGGTGCCAATCAAAAGCAACTGGTGCTATTGAGTTAAAAAATCTGTCCCTGTTATCGCGATGCTTTTGTGTGAGACGAAACATTTGAGACTGTATTCCAATTTTCAATTGAACGAAATTGAAGATCCTTTCAGTTTATTGTGCAGCTTTATTTCAGTCCCCAGGGGGGAGTGGGACACTTGGTCTGCAAAAATTCAGGGAGATGCCGCTGGAAATGGTGAAAAGCCACCCTGTCTCCTGAAAATGATACCCTGTCCCGGAGGAAACGTTCTTAAACAATGCCCTGTCCTTGAGTTTCTTCAGACAAAATTGTGCCCCGCCTTGAAAATTTGTACGAAATCCATCGGAAAATGTTGAAATGTTACCATCCAAGCGATTTAAATCCCATTCGCGGAGTGCAAATGGCCCACAACGACGTTTCTGAGTCAAAAATCACATTCTCCCCAAAGTAGATTTTAGGCTATGCTTTTATGCTCTAAGGCAAATGTTGATTCCAATTCAATACTGCTATTCTCCAAGTAATACTGTTTGTTGACTGAACCACCTTTCATATCTCTATACTTTGCCATCATGTCACAAATACGTGGCAAAGATTTTCATGAAAATTTTCGTCAAAGGTAGATAAAAACTACTTAAATGATAAAACTGAAAAGGAAGACAATGCAAGTCAATGGCATGGCCATATTTGTTTTAAACTGCAATAGGACAAAGTTAATAGATTACCAAAGCACGATCCCGTGGTAGAATAGCAACGTTTTTATTTGATTCTTTATTAGATAGATAATTCACAGTAGTTTATTTATGCTGGTAGGATATTTTTTCATTTCATTTAACATTCTTTAAAGTTGGTTATTTACAATAGCTACAATCATATAAATACAAAGCAACTAATTCAAACCAACTACAAACTAAATAATTACATAATATAAAGTATAATATAATATCCTATTTACAACATACTTTGCAGCTGCAGTTTGCCCCCTTCCATGTTTTTATTTTCTTTTTGAAAGCTGCAACATTTTCACATATTTTTATATCGTCACTTAGAGCATTCCAAAGAATGCTCCCTCTGAAGGTCACCGAGTTTAGTCCAAAGGTATGGGTTTTTATTTGAGTCAATTTTACCAAATCTTTGATCCTCAGATTGTATTCAACTTGTTTTTTGCTGAAAAAATCCCAAAGGTAGGATGGATTCAGCGAATTCAGAGTTTTGAATACCTCTACCATTAGTTTTTGAAGATTTTTTATATGAATTGTTGTATCTGCCTCTCTCATTAGACACACGTCAAATGATGCATCATAATCCTTATGGAGCACCCGGAGTGCACGTTTATGTGTTCTATTTATCTCTTTGTTCGCAGCTTTGGAAGAAAACATCCAAATTAATGGGCAATAATTGAAGTTGGCCAACACTGTCATATTAGGATATTCATGGACAAAGGATACAGATGATAAAGTTTTTACCTTGTAACACTGCTATACCTTAGATTCATTTAATTTGCTTAAGATGTATATTAACATTTGTTCCCTAGAACTACCAATCGAGTATGAAGAGGAAGCGATAGGTGATGTGGTCGAAGATGACTTTGAAGATGCATCCAACCAGCCTTCAAACGAAAATGAAGGAATCGATTCATCCGCCATTGGTATGTGTTCCTGATTTTCACTAAGATTTGTGATGCATAATGTTTAGCTTAATAGCTTTATTTTCTGCCTTTATTGATGAAAGTAGCTTGTTAGAAAATTTAGAAGAACTGGATGCAACGCTAGTAATGTAAGATGAGCTCTCATTTGGGCAGCATTTCTTTCAATTCATGTAAATTTGATTCACAGGCATCAGATGCAGATGGTTTTGATGAAGTTATTCTATATCTCAGACCTTTCAACCCAACCGGTTTTTCTTGCAAATGGGGCAAGAACCAGTTTTTAAGATCACCAAACCAAGAGTACTATCGAATGAGAGAAGATCCTGTTTAATTTTCTTTGATACCTCATTTCGTTTCCAAGTTATCCACTCATTCTAAATATCAGTTGATGACGTCATTTTGTTTGCAAATTGCGGAGATAGATTACTTTTGGAAGGTTACTGTTGTGAAAAGCATTTCAGATGAGCTCACTAAATGTAATATTAACGTTAATGTCTCGTAAATTAATACGATATTTAGAAAAGGATGTTAATTGGAAGCAGATTTTTGATAAGATTTTTCTCTAGGAACATGATACATCTGGTAAAATTTCTTAGCTTTTTGCAATCAAGATGATGTAATCAGCGAACCACATAATAGTGTTGAACTCGAAAATGAAATAAAAACTTGGTTAATAGCTACCAATTGGATAAGAAAGCTCAATACCTTCAAGGAAAAAATAGATATTGAACATGTGATACCCGAAAAGTGGATAAAATGAAATTATGGTAAAGATTGATTCATTTCTCAGTCTAGAGAAATTATTTTCTTCTTTTAGTATCAGTTCAGCCATTGCCAGACGCAGCAATAGCGGAAAAGAAAATAAAAGATAGAAAGCCAAAAGTCAAGCGGGTACCTTGGTCAACCGAAGAGTCTTCCGCTGTCTTGGCACACTTTTCGGGCTTCATAAAGCAAGGAAAGGTGCCAGGGAAAGGTGATGTTGAAAAGTGTCTTAAGCTGCATCCTATTCTTCAAAGCAGAAGCTGGAAGATTGTGAAGGACTTTGTTCGCAATCAAATAGTTCGAGTTAATAAATCAATTAGATAAGAAGTACAACTTCGGAGTTGAAATTGACAATTTATTTTGAGATTCAAGTTCATGAAACCACTAGAACCATTGGTCATTGTGGTGAACATATGAGGTTTCCTTTGATAAAGTCGAGGTTCGCTCAATGCATTTTTCAGCTATGCAGATGTCAGTTTCTAATTCTAATTTCTAATTGAAAGTAACAAGGACAAATTTGTGTTTTTCCAAGCAAGCTCTGCCTTTGAGGAATTATTTTGTTAGGTATGAGTCAAATCTTTAAAAAAGCAATGACGCAATGATCACCTCAACCAGTTGTGTTACTTTTGTAAGATCACTTTTTTATGCCTTGAGGCAAGTGTTTTATCACTCTGCTCCAGGCGACATGATTTCTTATTCCTTTTTCGCGCATTTCGAACAAAAAAGAATTTTCATGAATCCAGCAATGCAGATATTTACAATTCTAAAAGGTAGAAGAGGAAAATCGGAGGATACTCTTCAGGCTTCCATCTATTAATCAAAGTTTGACTAATCCGCCACCTCATTCGTTCTTGTGAAACATGTGAAATACTTTTTGGTTCACGTATTGTGATATGGATGCTTCCGTGTGTTCATACTAAATTGGAAACGAAGCAGTATCTTCTTATGTTGAATTTGTGTAATATTTCATAGTAATATTTCATAAGTTGTAACCTTTTTTGGCATTTTCTTGCTATGACAATGATTTTGCTGTTCTCTGTTCCTTTGTTTTTGCTAAAGGCATGGCCAAACTGAGCAACATTGTCGGGCAACATGGCCAAAACGCAAATGTTGCTCAAATGTTGCCCAGTTTGGCCACTGTGTCGGCGGACAAATTCGTCAGAAAATTTGTTGCCGAAATGTTTCTGCATGCTCAAACATTTTTTGGCAACATTTGTCGTTCAGTTCGATGTTTCCCAGTTTGGCCATAATGTTGGGCAACAATTCAACTCAATTTTCCAAATGGTAAAAGTCAACATGCGCAGTGTAGAAGTGCGCACAGTGCACAGTGAAAACAAAATGGCCGCTGCTCCACATGTGGACCTGGATGGTGCAGACGTTGAAGGTGATTCTCCTCTAGAAGGAGAAGATCACGGGGATGATGACAGAGGGGCGATAGTTCTTAAAGAGTTGGTGAGGAAGTATAGAAAGAATAAAAAGCTGCCTGAAAGAAGTTCAAGTGGGCAAAGTACGGCCAAAGTATTAAGTCAAAGTACTACTAGTAGTAGTGTGCCCAACACAACAAGTAGCACTGGTGCTACTAGACAAAAGAGTGCCAAAAGCAGCACTTGTGGTACCAGTGCTGCATTATCAAAACCAGTTAAGTCTCTGTTATGGACAGATGATAAAATTTCAAAGCTGATAGAGCTTTGTGAAGTAAGAAGCTGCATCTGGGATATTGACAGTGCTGATTACCACAATCGTGATATGAAGTCTCGAGCATTCCAAGAGATCGCTGATGAGCTAGGAATGGAAAAAAGTGATTGTCAGGGGAAATGGAAAAATCTGCGCAGTCAGTTTGGCCGTGAAAGAAACAACCTGAGAAAAACAAAGTCAGGACAAGGAACTGATGAGTTATACAAGTGCACTTGGAGGTATTTTGATGCCCTTTCCTTTCTCTCTGCAACGTTCATAGCAGGGAAAAGTGCTGATACTATAAATGATGTTAGTGAGAATGATACAAGTGGATCCCAGGAAACCAGTTGTGATATTCCTTGTCAACCATCAAGTCAAAAACGTAAAAGGACACCAAAGCAAGAAGAACAAAATCTGAAGACAGAAATTTTGAAGAGAGCAGTAAACGTTTTATCATCTCCAGCTGATGAAAAACAGACAAAAACTGCAGGAGAGCGCTTTGGTAGCTATGTTGCAGAGAAGCTTAATGAATTTTCATCCCGCAAGAGGGCACTGGCTGAAAAGAAAATTTCAGATGTGTTATTTGAAGTGGAAATGCTTGAAGAGCAAAGATCAAGACCTTCCAATTTTCAATTTAGTAATGCAAATGCAAACTATCCCAACACTGCAAATGACTCAGGTGCATACAATACAGGTGGAGCTTACTATCAAAACTTTTTAAATAACTTTCCTGATAGCTTTTAATTTGTGCCACTTTGCACATTTGATTTTGCACCAAATGGAACTTTAAAGCTTCTTTCCTACTTTGTTGAATTTGCAGCTGTTATTAATAAAATAGTAATGTTAACAGGATGAATTTTTTAAAGATCCAAACAATGGAATTTATAGTGGCCCATTGCCTATCTTTTTGATTCATTTATCATTAACCAGCACAAACTCCACTTGTACTTTTGCCCACTGATTTCATATTGTCTACACATAAAAGGTAACATTAGAAGCATTGGTATCTTTATCCTGTCTTTATGGCAATTTATGTTTGTATCAATATCAACCCCAGGGGGGTACATGACTTGTGGATGGACAGGGCTCTGCCACCCCGTTTTCAGAGCACCACCCGCTTCTAATTACCGACTGTTGCTGTCATACCCACTTTTATGCTGAATTTTGGGGGAGAACTACCCATTTTTGACACTTTTTTGCCAATTTTGGAAAACCCACTCATGTTTAAGGAAAATCTGCCAAAAAGGGACCCTTGTTTAGAGGATTTTGGACCCAAAAACCCACCCGTAGCTTCAACACGTTATGGTACCCCCCCCCCCCACCCCTGGTATCAACACTTTAGATATACAGATTGATATTGATACTGCACATGAATATCTATACAAGGAAGTTGAATTTTGGCAATTTATAAAGGTACTACATTGTTTATACAACATCCATGCATGAGTTCCACTGCCAAGGCACAGCTCCTTCATTGAAAAAATATTCTTTAAAAGTTTCTCTAATTTCTTTGGCTTCCAGAGATGCATTATTTCCTGACCTTGTTACACTGAAGTTTCGCAGATAATTTGATTGTCTTTCATCCCGCCAGTTTCCAGGTACAATAGTTCCATCGGGGGCAATTTTGTCCATGAGTCCAACAGGACTGTATGCTGTTCTTGACTGACTCTTTCTCAGATAGTTATGCAAGCTCAGTGTTGCAAGAACTATTGATTTTGCAGCTGTAGGCCCCACCTGCATTGCTGAGTAATAAACCCTCCAACGATTTGCCAGAATGCCAAATGTGTTTTCGGAAATTCGCCTTGCTCTCGAGAGCCTGTAGTTAAATACCCGCTGGTCAATATTTAGACCTCGTTGGGGATATGGCTTCATTAGAAATGGCTTAAGGGCGAATGCATCATCAGCAACAAATACGTGAGGTACTGGCTTGATGCCCTGCATGAGACATTTTGGTTCTGGCAAGCATATGGATCCATCAGACATTCCTGAAAGCAGTGAACATTTGTTCCATATTCCACCATCAGAAACACGCCCATTTGCTCCAACGTCTGCATATATGACTTCATAATCTGGGCCACACACTGCAAGCAAGACAATAGAATATGTCTTTTTGTAATTGAAAAATCGTGAGCCTGCATTGCTTGGGCACTTCATGATTACATGCTTGCCATCTATGGCACCTATACAGTTAGGGAAATTCCACTTTTCTTCGAAGTCGGTTGCCACTGAACGCCAATCAGACTCTGACTGGGGAAGACTCAAGAAATTGGGGGCAAGGACTTTATGCATAGTGCTGCAAACTTCTTTAATTATATAAGAAATTGCAGCTCTGCTAATTCTGAATTGAAAATGTAGTGATCGAAAGGTATCTCCTGTGGCAAGATATCTTACCGTAAGTGCAAGGCGTTCTGCTGGGCTGATAGGCTTTCCAAAGTTGTTAGTTTGTTTGGAGATATGCGGCTCGATCAGTTGAAGTATCTCCTTGAATTGCTCTTTGTTCATTCTCATCATCTCCCTGTATCCATGTGTATCTTCAATCCCCAGCTCTTGAATTAGGTTGAATATCCCTAGGCTCCCGCGTCTCCGAATCCACGCCCTGGTTTTACTCCCCGTTTTCCAACTTTCATCTTCATCTAAGGCGTCCAGTAACAGTAAGCAAGCTGCAGCTTTCTTTCGTTCTGCCATATTTTAGCTCAACTGTCTTCACATAAAATATGGCGCGGATCAAATTTGGCGCGCTTTTTTACAACAACAGCAACAATATCCTACCCAACGATGTTGCCCAGTTTGGCCACGATGTTTCGACGACATGAAAGTGAAAAAAATTTCAAGCAACATTGTCGGGCAACATTGTTGCCCAGTTTTGCCTTAGCTTAATGTTAGGTCTCCCATCCACCTTCTAAAGAAGCTAAAACATGACCCATGATCATAGACTGGTTTCATATTTAAAGGGGCGGGGTGAGAAGCTTTTCAGGAAATGCTTTATTCGGCGGTTTTCCGATGAGCTATTGCGACTATTCAACACAAATTCAAAATGTATGTCGCATTTTGTACATCAAGCTTTGTACTATGAACTGATGCAAGTGAAGTCTTCTTATGCATTGGGATTCCTGTGATATAAATGGATTTCCAAGGAATTTTTTCGTTCATTTTCACCCAAACATCTGCCTGTATCTAGATATGGCTCTCTCCTTTCGAGTTTAGCTAATTATTAAAGGAATTTCTCTTTTAAAAATTGCTATGTTTGATTCACAACCATGGATTTATTTCACAAAACGATCGATGATACTTATCAAAATATACTTTAATGCCATAGAATAAAAGGACTAAACGTATCGGGCCCTGCCCTTCGTCAGTAGTCAGTAGTGTTCGTCACTACTGACGAAGGGCACGGCCCGATACGTTTAGTTCTTTTATTCTATGGCGTTAAAGTATATTTTGATAAGTATCATCGATCGTTTTGTTACTAATACGTCGCCACACGCTGCACTGTTATTTGAATGGATTTATTTTGTTTTTCTTATCCAGTCCCTTAACAAACAGATTTGATTAATAGACTTTAGTTGCAGTTAGCTGCAGTACAGCAACAAATCTTCTTGTTACTTCTGTAGATTGTTAGTTATCATTCATTAGAGTTCGTTTTCTGACAACAACATTTTAAAACATGTATGAATGCATGATTATTTTGCTTGTTTTGTTAATGAGAAAATGCCAACTGCACTTCATGTCTGCATCTTTGTCATTCATATTTCAGAAACAGTTTTGTCCTGACTTGTTTTCATCAAATAAGTTTTCAGAGGAAAAGAAAAACGTGAATGACTGTTGCTATTTTCTGTTAATAATTCTAGTAGTTGTAATGACTGTCAGTCATATCAAATTTCATATGACTTTTGACTCAAAGGAATCCTCAACCTCGTTTTGACCAGATTAACTGAAACATCCCCATAGTTTTGACCGGCAGTTGTCCAATGATAAGTGGGACAGAGCGCCCATGATCAAAAAGGACTATAAGAGGATCTATCTTCAATCCGTTTTATTTGTTCTCTCTACCAGTACTCAGGCAGTTCCACGGCTAATCAATGAGACCCTGCAGAGCTAAAAATGCCGTTATTCGTTGAAGACCAATTGTACAAATGATAGTGAACAAACCAAAGCTATCTTGGTATTTGGGATAAATTTTTATTTAAAATGAGCTATGTTCAAAGTGTCAAGGTTAAAAATTTCATTATAAAAGCTTGCTTCCAAAGTTTCATACACCGTACTTATTTTGGCTTCTTAAACAAGGAACGTGTGTAAAGCAGTTCCCACAGATACTGGGTTGACAATTTGACATGAGCATACATATGTCCCCACATCGTCATGTTAACATAGGTACACTTGGGTTGTGGGGTCAGTGAGAAGAAGGGTATATATGGTCTCCAGCGAAATTATAAGTGGATCTAGATGCAAAACGTTGTGGGGACCATATGTATGTCCCCACAAAGTTAACAGTCCCCACAACGTAGGTGTGTAATATAAGTGTCGTCCCCACAATGTCGGTCATGTAAAAACATACATACATACATACATACATACATACATACATACTATCAAGTTCTCTTCTGATTTTTTCAATCTTCCCAACAAAGTAAGTTGAAAAGGACTCTGCAACCTCTTTTTTACTTCCTGGGGGGAGGGGATTCAACTTTGTATTGTTTGTTAATTGGTTTACTACTTTAAGGAATTTTTGTTGTCTTGTGCACACTCTTCAATCTTAGACTTTGTGAATGAATATTTCAGACTTCTGATTTTGTTATTGTAATTACACCTTAATTGCTTGAATTCATTCAAATCCACATCATTGTGGTTCTTTTTCCATTTACGCTAAACTTTACGCATGGCCTTTTCCATAACTCTCAAACTACTATCATACCATGGAAGATAGGGCCTTACTGTGATTTTCCTCTTCTTCATTGGAGCATGTTTATCCAAAATATCCCTTAGGCCAGCTTCATAGCTATTGATTAATTCATCAAGCTCATGAACTTCTGTACAGCTGTCAACAAAACCTTGTAAATCGTTTTTAATTGCACTCTGATCTATAGATTTAATATTTCTAAAATGGAATTACCTTCCTTGCCAAAAAGGGCAGGGGTTGTAACCCCCACAACCCCCACCTTGGATGCGCCCCTTGTCTAGTACTTCCTTTGCAAACAGTAAATCAAATTCTATCTTCTTCCTATGTTGGTCATCAGCATTCTGTGGCCAGCTTAAGATCTTTGTTAAGTCGTTTTGAGCAAAAATGTTACATGATAGCCCCCCTCCCCCTCCCCTCCAGGGAAATTATCGAGACACCTACAAGTACCTCAGTATTTTCCCAGGACTTGGGTAGGGGGACTGGGGGGAGTTTTCTAGTAACAATTTGATATGTCTACACATATTACTGGGATAACGTTTTAAATCATGTTCATGGTACAGCATGCCAGAACAGGATTTGCAAAACGGTACAAAAGACCACCTGCTCAATAAGCGATGGAAGTTATTTCCTTTTTCTGAGGTATTTGTTACAGTTGGAGTACTCTTTGAGCACACCATTGTTTGAGTACAGTCTTTGAGCACTTGTATTGATTTATTGAGCAGTTTTGGAGCTCTGTAGGTTTGGGTATTACTGCTAGTGACTTCATTCATCTCAGTTTGCATTTGAACAGACCTTGTTATAGGAGTAATGGGATCACAGCCAATTTCTTTGAACAGTGGCTCAGCAAGTTCCTGCAAACATTCTTCATCCGATGGAGGAGATTCCTCTGCCAACAACTGTGTGACCACCTTGAGCATTAGAACAGGCTTCATTAGAAAGGTAAATGATTGAAAGTGGCAGACATTGGGAGGGAAGGGGCAAAGAGTTTCAGAAACTGTAGTATTTTTTGTAATGTAATCGAGGCAACGTTTTCAGACGGAAAAATAGCTTTGCCCTTCTTTGCCTCGGCCCATGTTTGGTAAATTTTCCACCACTAATTGCTGGTTTTCTCAGGTGAAGATTCCAATACCATCAAGTCAAGATACCCTACAGTCCCGAGTCTTTGTGCAGTCTTCGTATTTTGAACACACACATTTTTTGTACAAAAATGCCTATGAAATCAGGCCAGGCTTTGAAAAATGGAATTTAGAAATTGCACTGCCATCAAATCGTAGCCAGCAAAGGACGATGAATTTGGTCAGATGGCGTCGGCTGTCGGTTTCTGCTAGTTTGCCATTCTAATTTTTGTCTGGATCTGTAATTATGAACGAGGGGCATCTCAATTCCAAAAAATTTTGTACACCTTTGGCAAAAGTCCCTTTGCTGTCAAGAAATATCCTTCAGAAAATGCATAAAAATCCTTTCGCTCTGAAAAGTCTTGCACGCTTTTTGAATGAATGAGATACCCCTCGGCTATTAAGATTTTTTGCTTCTTTTGCTTTGTAGTTCTCTTTAATTCAGTTTTTAATAAATCTTTAGCTCAAACATACCTCTTGCCGCTTTCGCTTAACAAGTGCCCCACCAGCAGCAGTTGATGCATTTTTCCGTGGGCTCAGTCTTGGTTCCAGTTGCCTCTTGAATTTGCTCGCCAAGTATGTTTTCTTTCCTTTCATCTGGCACTTTATCTTTGGTGAGGAGAAATCGAATTCAGTTGGAACGGCATCTGGTTTCAGTTTCAACTTGAAATAAACCCCAGTTAATTCCATCATTTCTGGATTTCCCTCGAAACAAATAGGTTTGAAGTGATCATGACATAGCCTTGAAGTTGCACTAGGCCTAAAGTTTGTCCGTTTCGTGTTTCTAACCCACTGCTTGCGAAGTTGGGGATTTTCAGGGAAAAGGAACAACGATTTTCCCACTCATGTGCAATTAAATGCTGAACAGCCAACCGTATTGTGAAATTCAACTTACTCTGAGGCTGTTACAACGCTAAACATGTCAAAGTTCTGCCTGGCGTAAAGGTTTCTGCCTTGTTTTGAATGCGGAACTTGCTTGCGTAAAATTCAAACATGGAGTTTGTGACGTCAGACGGGATTGTGTGACGAATGATACCGACAATGAACAAAGACTCCCGACTCAGTGGCGTCATTTTCGGTGTACGAAAACCGGAATAACGTCAAAACAGGTTTTCATTTTTGATCGAAACTGTGTTATTCGAATTCTACACATCATTTTCCATAACATATCAAAAATAGTTTTGCATTTCAGTTCTCCTTTAAGAAGAAGTTCTATATCATCTGCCTTTGCGAGACAAAAGAATTCATCGTTTGTGACAAAGTCGTCCCATTTGATTTTCAAGATAAAACGTAGGTGGCGTTGCTGAATGGTTCTAAGCTGTCTAACTTGTTTTCGGTAAAGTGTCCAAGTCTCACTTCCATACATTAACAACGGAATCACACACTGATTGTACACTTTAAGTTTTGTCTCAGTTGTAAGGTCCCGACAATCAAACGCTCTGTTCCTTAGCCTACCAACAGCACATGAGGCAGCCTGAATGCGTGCCTTAATCTCCTCATCCATTTTACAGTCTCTGGTGACATAGCTGCCTTGGTATTTAAAACGATCCACTTTAGCTAGCATTTTTCCATCGATATTAAAGTCTGCACAAGTGCCAATGCTCATAGTTTCAGTTTTCTTTATGTTGATACTTAAGCCCATTTTTGTGGATAATGCATTGTAAGCAGACAGAAGAAGTTGGAGACCTTCTGCGCTGTTACGAAAAATAGCAATGTCATCTGCATCTTGGGCTTCATTAATAAATAAGGTGAGTGTTTTCGTTTTTGATTTTAATCTACGAAGATCAAAGATATCACCATCACACCTGAAGCGAACCTTGATGCTGTATACGTTATTGGTATTTCTGAATGCTAGCAGGAGAAGAGCAGCTGCATACGTTCCAAAAAGGGTAGGAGAAAGCTTACAACCTTGTTTTACGCCACTGTTGTATTCAATTGGCTTCGATAGTTCTCCATGTATAATCAACCTAGCATGCACGTCGGAGTAAAGACTTTTTATGATACTGACAAATTTTGATGGACATCCAAGCTTACCTAAGATTTTGAAGAGGAGCTCACGATTCACACAATCAAAGGCCTTGGAAAAGTCAATAAAGGCAATGTGCAAATCCCTTTGTTGTTCTCTGCATTTCTCCATAATCTGTCGTAATGTGAAGATTCCATCAATTGTACTTCTACCATCTCTATAACCTGATTGGGACTCTGGATAGTATGTAAATAAAAGAAATAGGCCTATGTGTATTATCAAATGAAGCTGCTAAAAGATCGGGACAACTTCACATTCACACCAAAGTAAGCAGATTTTCAAAAACCACCACGCCAAGAACTGATTTTATTGAAGAAGTGGCGCCGCTATGCCGACGAAAAAGTCAGGTCTACGCCGAAGATCTTCGGGCCTAAGTGCATGAAACTCATTTCCTGCTCGAAAACAGGCACCCCGAAAAATGGCACATCCCGTACCTGCATATAAAGTAGTTACCCCCCTCCCCGGGGGTATAACAGACAAACGTATAACTAAAGGAATGTTTCCACCAAATTGTAGCAACTCGGTAAAAAACTCCTGGCACTGAATCTATCTCATACTTTCATATAAAAAATACGTGCTGAGGTTTCTGGCGGCTTCGGCCGCGGGCTCACTAGCCACGCTCCTCTTTCGCAACTTCCATTTGCAAATAGCACGAGGCATGGAGGTGGAGCGCAGAAAGAGATCTGATATCACTCCCAAAAAGCAAAATACCTTAGATGGAAGAAGAAAGCGTCGAGAAGACGATGCAATAAGTGTATCGACGGATGACGATGATGAAACGGATGAAGATGATATTGTTTTTGTTAAGGAAGTAGCGGCTTCTGGTATCCCAGTTCCTGGAAGCAGGACTACCGTTAAAATCGAAAACAGTTCCCCGCGAAGACAGCTGTCTTTCTCATCTTGTAACGAAGATGATTTAAGGGTAAGTTGAATGATTCTTTTAATTCATTCGATTCGAAGTAAAAGCAGGCCGTCGGAACGAAATTTATATTGGGGGGGGGACTGAAACGAGGTGCGAGCGAACTGAGCAAAGGTGGGGGTCTGGGGGCTTGGCCCGGGAAAAATGTTTCATGACCACGCACTTTGGATCGTTGGAAACGCCCCATTTTGGAAAATCTGCCATTGAAAGAAACAAAGGATCACGACTGATGGGAGCCTTTCCAGGAAAATTAGAAAAATTTTGAAACTTTTGAGTCAAACGATAGTGCATTTGGTACATCGAACGATAATGCATTTTTGATAGATTCTGGCAACTGCCTCGAATATATATGAGGTCCAATCTTTATTCCTACGACCTTGGCAGTCACCAGGGACGCCAGAGCGAAGGAGGGCAAGGGGATCAAAGGGGAACGAAAGGACGTCCCAAACCGGAGGCAAGCGAAGTGAGCCGAAGAATATGGGGGTCCCGGAATCCTCCCTGGAAAAATTTTTGGGGCCACGCCCTTTAGATTGGCTTAAAATGCTGCCAGGAATATTTCAACTGATATAAATAATGTTCTCTCTTAGATATTTGAGTATGACTAATGGAAGCTACATGATTATTCAACTTAGGGTTAAATTCATGATTTTCATAACATCGTACTTAACGTTGTTAAAGAAATATTCAGTTTCATTAAAAGGGCACTCTTGCCCCCTTTGCCCCTACAAAAGGACAGGAGAGGCGCTTGCCCCTCCGCACCCCCTCTCCGGCGTTCCTGGCAGTCACAGCCTTTTTCACTGACAAAATCAACGAACTTCCGCAAATTATGGGGGGGGGGGTTGAAGCCCCAGCCACCCCCGCTTCCGACTGGCCTGCAAAGCCTTGATTTATTTTTGCTGTTTTTGTACAGAAGATTAGAAATTTCGCTGTTCCATATTCCACATAGAAAATTGTCCTCCAAAAAGCAGGTTCATGAAACTATTGCATATTGATGAAAATGACGCCGCAGGGCCTTTTCATCCATATGCATATTATCACAATTTTAGGGTATCTAATTTAAATGGCCAGTAAATCTTGAAGTATCGTTTTCGAAAAGAATTACAAGTTTTAGGGTGTGATTTCAGACGTCAAGTTGGTGCACCCTTTTGTAATTAAATACCAACGTATGAAAATCTATTATTTTACAAATTAGCGAGAGGGTTTTGAAAGTTCAGTGTGTAGGTTTTTAGTCTATATCATATTCTTATACGCAGGTGCTCACTGTATTTCATAGCTCCACCGAACCTTCGTAGAAACTGATATGAGTTTCTTTCATCTCCTTTCTCTTGGAGACTCAATTTAGCTACAAAAAAAGCTTGACACCTTTAGCAGGCCATAGAACAAAAGTATGTGGCCATTGTTCAAAACTAAAATGTTTCCATCAGTCAAAGGCTGACTTAGATGAGAAAATTTTGCTTGGTAAGATCACACATCTTCAGGACCAACAGTTAGGAAGATTTATGTAATGGGTTTCTATGGGAATCAAGATTCCACATTCCATTCGGGTCCATGATTGCAGCGTAGCTGCATCATATTTCAAAACAATCAGTTTCACGATTTTCGTATGGCATGATTTTTCCAGTGAACATTTCAAAATTTTGCCAGGGAACATGGGAACAAAAGATAATTTTGTGAGGGAACAGGGGAACAAGGAACCCCCCTTAGACGACGCTCACTGATCTGGTACATCTTATCTTATCAATAGGAATATCAGCTGAGCACAACAACAGCAACCACTATTTGTGAGGATGAGATTTTAAATCCAACGAAGGAAGCAGCGAAAAGCACCTTCAACACAGTTGATAACACCAATCAGCCAACTGAACAGGAGCAACCTGTTAAAACATATTACAAGGGGAATGCAAATTTACCTATTTATGGCTACAAGACCCCAGATCTGAAAGAAATATTTAATATCTGTCTGCGAGAGGGAGTGCCAGATGACAGAGTGGCCAAGGCGGAGCCATTACGCATCACATCAACAGGAACATTTGTAGTCAAGCAAAATGTAGTGAACATAAAACATCCGTATGACTTGGAAGCTGATGATCTCCCTGGAACCTTTCTAAAAAAGGAACAAACAAGATTCTACGAGGTCCAAGAAGCTGATGGATCATTTGATATTTCTTGTCATATCCACGTGTCAAAAGATGCTACTGGGCAGGTGATTGGAGGTACGTTTAATGAGAGGATTGGCACAACTAAATGGGTAATTCGCCAGGCCAACTTGAGGAACGTGTACGCTGTAATCAGAAAGCGTGCAGTCCACAAGCCAACGTTGGAAGAACATCATGTACAATTCATTCGCTACATAATTTTCATCATGCCCCTGGTCGAGTACAATGCGAATTATCGCAATCTCAAAGCAAAGAGCAGTTATAATTTGCAATGTAGCAATATTATTGTTTCATATTATTTTGATTCGTCGGAAGAAGTCCCAGTGGTTGGGGCGAAACATGGCAATGCAAAAAACCCACATGCTCCTCAGTTCCATTCTGTTGCCCACTCAGTTCGGAAAGACATACAAGAAGCTGTTTCGAAGAACAATAATGTTGCTCCTAGGATTTTGAAAGAACTGCTTACAAGGGATAAAAGTGCTATTGAATCATCGCTTGCAGAGACAGTGCGAAACGAGAAGCAGCTTTCAAACTATAAGCAAATGCATGGAAATCGTGGCTCATCGGAATACGATGATATTAGCAGCGTAATGTTAGAGATGTTCAAAGGAGGACAAAACGATGCTAGTGACGTGATAGACAAGGATCAGGCCTTCATTCAGGAGATGCAAATTAGACATGGCAAGCAAGCAAACATTGTGGCTTACTTCAAGCAAACAGTTAACGATGTTGAGAGGTTCTGTTGTCGAGAAGATGCTTTCACGACACTGTCAATTGACACAACGTTTAATGTGTCAGAGTATCATCTGACACAAACCGTCTTTAAGTAAATGGCTGTGCTCAAGAGATCCGACCAAAGGCCTCCGTGGTTCCCTGGGCCGTTCATGGCGCATAGGCACAGGGAAAAGACAGATTTTGCCTTCTTTTGGCAAGCATGCAGTCGTGGAAATGCCGGTTGAACAAACCTATGTGCTTTTGGAACCGATGAAGACGAGGCAATAATTCAAGGGATCAAACAAGAAACGATAAAGGAGACAATAAACCTCCTTGGTACGGAGCATGTCATAAAGAATGTACAACGGAAACTTCAGCAGTTGAGCTTTCCACAACGAGTTGCTTCGCGCATCATAAACGACATCTTTGGAAAGAAAGATGGATTGATTCAATGTGAGACAAACGACCAATATGATGAGAAACTGGCAATGCTAAAGGAAAGATGGAGTGATATGGAGAGGATGCATACAAAGAACAAGCCACCATCAAAATTTGTCGAGTATTTCACGAAACACAAAGAGAAATCAGTTAGAGAGAAGATGCTGAAACCAGTTAGGATTGCTGCAAACGAGGTGAGTGAATTCTAACTGTGACCTGAAACAAGAGGTGGATTCAAATGCAAACCGTAGGAGCGAGTTTAGGACATTTTAAATATTGTATCCTTCAATTTAAGAACTACTTTATTATAGTTGGCAAAAAAAATTTGGAGTTACCAGCATAAATTGTAAGAGTTTAAGACAGAAGAATCCGGAAAAAGTCTCTCCATGCAGGAGTTTTAAAAAGAAACAACAGGGACTTCCTGACGATTTTCATTCAGTACACATCAACATGAAAATTGATTTTATCCAAAACATGTTACCATATTATTTGAAAAGTTTGTTAAAAGAAACGTTTGCAAATTGTAAGCAGCCATGAAAGAAAAACATGTCCTGCAGGTGGCCCATGGTCTATTATTGATTCTGTACTATAGCTTGATGGTACCAAGGTGAAATGAGAGAACTCTTATTTTTCTTAGTTCTCTTATTTTATCTTGATGGTATTGTACGCTCTTAACAAAAAAGGAAAACTTGTATGACCCACTTATCATTACAGCAATCCACTTCCAGCAAGGGTGGGCATGTAGGTATTGGACAGTTATCCTAGAATGCCTGGTACATTTTGTCCTTTATTCGATAATTTTTGTCCTCAAACGCAGGTTTAGGTTTTCAAAGGTAGTTTACTCCACAATACAAACATGGACTATTGACCTCATTCGATCGCTGTCCCCAAATTAGGTTTCGTGCCATGACATTTTCTGACAGTCCTTTGTCGTTTTATGCAGTAATCCTGGCGAAATCCTGAAATAATAGACAGACACAGCTTATCATGTATGTTTATTAGGATAAATGGTACCCTGGGTGGCAGGAGCTTGATAAAACTCTGGTGCCCAGGGTAGGTAATGGGGAACAGTGGTTTAAATTGTGCCTGAGAATGGACAGAGGTAGAACCATTTCTACGGTCTATCTACATTGTATTCTGTATTTCGAGACAACTTGAAGCACGTGATGAGAAAACTTCCGTGTTTTAACAGACACAAAACTTAACTTACGGACACAGGTAGCAACAATTTGCAAATTGTCTCTTGTGAAACAACAATGGAACCACTGTGGTTGGAGACATGGTTGAAATAAACGAGCCCAATACATGTAGAGTTAACAAAAGTTTCAGTGAAGATGTGTGTCTCCAAAACCAAGCTTTCGTGGACTGTAAATCTAAAAACAAAACTGCAAATCTAAGGTAGTGACCAGCTGGAAACGAAAAGGGCCTATTGATTTACAATCGTGTGTTTTGTTTCTGTTAGGTTGAGCAGTATGGGCATAATCCAATAGAGTGGCTTCATTACATGGTGAAGGATGATTTGGATGAAGCCGGAAAAGAGACAGGAAAGACGCATCGAGACATCAGCCTTTCGTCTTGCCTTCAAGTTATGAAGAGAAGATCACTTCGTCTGTATTCAGACATCATTAAGGCAGTTTACGATCAAGGCCCGTACATGTTGAGTCCAAGCTACGCCAAGTTCAAAATAGAATATGATGTTTGGATGGACATGTCCATAGAAGAACGCCATGTTCATCTGAAGCGTTACTTTTCTTTTGTTCCAAAGAAACCGGAGTCTGTGCATCTCATAAATGAATCTCATAATCTCGATCATGGTGTAGAATCCTTGCATATAGACCAAGTGCCCATATCTGTTGCATCTGCTCGGCCTGCCACTTCATCAGAGAGCAGTATGACCAGAAAAGAGAGAAACATCATCCCGGAATCAGCATCAGATCTGCAGATCCCGGACTCTGTAATTAGCACGGAAACTCTCCAGACTGTCTTCAGAGATGCACAGACCTTGTTGGATGATCACAATTCCATTTTGAATGCTCCTTCAAAAGACCCACTGGTCAAGGCAGTGTTAAATGAAGGAAGCAACGAGCCTCTGATTGTCAAGCCCAAGAAGACAAACAGAAACCTGTTTACGTGCAGCTGCAGAGCGTTTGCATCACTCAGCCTCATCTGTCATCACAGTTTAGCTGTGGCTCAAGTAAATGGAAGGCTTCTGGAATACGTTACTGAAGTGAAGAAAAGTTTATCGAAAATGAGAAAAAACCCTTTTCTGAACTTAACAGCCGGCCTTGAGAAAGAGCTACCGGCTTCTCTGAGAGGAATGAAGAAAAATGAAGTTAGAAAAACTTCCCAGAGAGTCAAGCAAAACGAACAAAGGAGAAAAGAGAATTCCTTTGAGGTCTGTGATAGTGCGGTTACAAGCGTGCTTCAACAAACATCTGGCGACAACTTACAACAGAGAGACACACTGGCGAAAGGGAAAGAACATCATCAGTCACAGATACAGGCAAGTTTCTCAGATCAGCCAGTACAACCACATAAACGGTATGTCAGCCAAGAAGTAGGACAACAACAACAACACGCTGTAAATGCATCTAGTAGCCATCAGGGAACGTACGTTCCTGTTCAACAACCATTCACATGGTCCCTTAACAGTCCAATGCAGAGTTTAAACAGACCTCAGCCAAACCAAAGGGCAACGCTGAGTACAGCTGATCAGATGTCCATTCCAAGACCTCCAAGCAGACAGCAAATAGGAGGCTTCCAGCCAGGTCAAGGAATGAACCAATTTTACATGCCCCTTTCATACGGAACCCCCCATGCGGCTCTCCAAAATGTTGCAACGGTTCTTGGTGGTCAAGCCTTGCGTCCAAGTATGCCTCCAGCTCTAACTTGGCATTCAGGAATGTCTCCATATCCTTACGAGATAGCGGTGCTGCCAGCTGGAGTGAGCAAATGTTATGGATGTGGCAAAGAGTTCGCGGAAAAATACAGGACTGAACCCCACAACATCATAATCCGGCACAGAGATCGCAGGATAAGAGGTAGGGATGCCAGTGGAAGAATAATCTATAACAATGAATTCACTTGTGCATATTATCATTTGAACAGGATGCACATTGGAATGAAAAATCCAGCCTTCAATGGAGAGGTTGTCATCGATGAGGAACTACCACGAAGCTTGGGTCCTGCACGTTTGCCTGCTTTAACAGCCACAAGCGGTCTCCAAATAAAATAAGTTTAAAAGTAGTAGCTTGACCTAGCACCTCCACTTCATTTATTTTTTGACCTCATGCTTGTCCGCTATTTCTCTGAGAAAGGGGGTCCAAATTCAAATCCAATCTAGGACATAGAATTAGATCATGATTTAGAAAACTAGTCAGAGATTCCCAGGAACAGGGTACCAAATTTAGTTTGTGATACAACTAACAAGGTATACCTCAACATTTTCAACATATGTACATTGACTTTAGATCACTCATTATCAGCAGGTCACTCCTATACTATATGGTAGAGAGAGACAGCGTACGCAGAGGTAAAATGGGTACTAAGCTTGCTTTAGGGTATTTTGATACTTATCAGCCTGACTTTGCACAAAATGCTTAGTTTTACATTCATTTCATTTTCTGTTCAGATTCACTCATTGATATTCCCTCATCTTATCTAAAGAATGATGTCAGGGTGCTCACCACCAGGGTTGGATTTGGAATGTAGTAAAAAATCACTATTCAAGGATGTCAGTGAATGGATGGAAAATGGGGTGAAGGGGTCTATTTGAAAAGTTCTGTCAGAGGAAGGATGAAGCAAATTCTATGGACAAGCAAAGGTACACTAGGTAGCAGGAGTGCAGGTGCCGGGTGACGTGAATGTAACACAATGTTTTTTCTACAATAGTTATTCGCCATAAAAACTTTGCTGAAAATTCTGTTCAGCCCCCATTAACTACTACTTGGAGCTGATTTTAGTCATTTGCTTCATAATAGAGTGAACCTTTTACACAAAGTAGCAGAAGAGCTCTGATGTGTTCAAGGGATACATTGTCAGGTGTTATATTAACTTAAAAACGGAAGGATTTGATCTTTTTTTGAGACGCATGCAAATCAACCATTTGAATTTTGTTTCGTTTAATGTTGTCCAATGATACAAACAGCCATGATAAAAGTCATTCAATCTTAAGATCTAACAGGACAGCCAGAGAAAGTTACATGGTATCATGTCAATGCATTTGTGCATCATTTGCGTGTCAATTTTGCCATCAAAATGGTCTTTGACCTTCAGTTTTAGCTAGGAGTACATTTGTTTGGAAAATAGTGCTTGGTGCTTGCTTGTTGAGCCAAGTTATTCACAATCAGGACCAGTAATACCGAATCAGGATGGGTGGGGGGGGGAGGGTTGGCGTATTTGAATATCACACAACCCTGTACAAGAAATGATAGTTGAGGGAAAGGCTAAAGCCTCTCCTGTGATATTTCTTTCTCCTTTTGGTACAGAGAAAGTTTCACAAAAAAAAGGTGAAGACATGAGCAGCGTAGGAGATTAAATTTTTGCGAATTTTTCCAATGTTGGGGGGCTGCAGTCCCTCAGCCCCCTGTCTTCTACGCCTATGGCTGAAGACGATCTTCAAAATGTTTGTTTGGTATGGAGGAACTGGAACCTTATACTAACGAACCTGGAAACATTACCGGGTGTCCCAAAAAAAGGTAACAAATTTGATCAGGGCTAGAGCTAAGAATGTAACTCCAATCAATCGGAAATAACCTTTAAACTAATCCTCGATAGTTTACTTGAAGATAGACACCTTGTTTGTTGATATTGGAGCATTGAGGGTAAACATTTTTATCTTGAAAGTCCAGATTTGCCTTCACCTCCAAACCAGAGCTTTTAGGCTTTGGCCTAAACTGCAAACGCGCTGTTGTGGGGAACCTCCTCAAGAATAGGCACAATGTAGAAAGTCCGAGGAAGGACCTTTGCTTTGTGCATGCACATTTGAGTACTAATGCAAAACTGAAAACTGAAAAAGTCACTAAGGAATATCTTTACTCAGCCAAAATGAAAATGAATTTACAAAGAAGAAACAACTTAAGCACAAGAGAGCGCTTTCAAGGATCTTACCCTCGTGGATGTTTAATCCTTTGGGTATAAGCGATGAATTCTTGTTTTGTAATAATTTCAATGATCAAAAAATGCATTTTATTTGAACAAGGAAGACTTTTCCACACTCAAGGGAATCATTTCCCTGTAGGATAACTTTAATTTGCCAGCGGCAATTCACAGCTTTCGAAGAATGAACAGGGATATCCCTTGGGGAAAAAATTCTTGAGTTTGATTGTCAAGTTCGATTTGGATTTCTTTTAACAATTTTTCCAAAGCACGAGGCTTCTTGTGTGTACTTGGCTATGATTCAGGAGATTCCACAACAAGCGCGTTGACAGCTTAGGCCAAAACCCAAAAGCTCTGGTTTGGTGATAGTGGCAAATCTAGACTTTCAAGACTAAAATTTCTACTCTCAATGCTCCAAGATCAACAAACAAGATATCTATCTTCAATTTAACTATCAAAGATTAATTCAAACGTTATTTCCAACTGATTCGAGCCAAAGTCTTAGCGCTAGTCGTGATCAAATCTGTTTCCTTTTTTCTGGGACACACGATATATTTTATTTTTGATGGCAAAATCATACGTCATACATACATACATGCATGCAAAAACTGGTAACTTTGGCCGCCCCCCTACTTCCCTGCAACTGATCCTAAGATGACATCATTTAAATTGGTTTCTCTCTGTCTATGATGAACACTTGCAGTGATGGGATTAGTTCAGCAAGCTACTGTATAATATTTACACGAGAGCAGGAAATATATGTCATTTGACAAAAATTGAAATGTACAGTCTAATAAAAAGCACTGGTCAGAAATCCTGATCCAAATTCCAAATTAGGTGGTAGGTGGCTCTCTTGAATGACATGTTTCATCATGAATCTTTTGGGTTGAGCCTTCAGTTCAAGTGTAAATAGAATGGTGAAGTCCAGGCTAATTGATATACATTCTGTACCTGATGCTTAAATTTTAAAGCACAATGTACCATTATAGAGCTTTAAAAAACCCCAACACAACAAAAGAACGCAATATAATAAGACATGAACACATTGAAAGAGAGTGCAACATCAGAGCTTTAAGGATGAGGCTGGATCCTATGACTGTTATATTCTGCAGTATGCAGTAAATGGTGGAGCAAGGGGGAAGATGATGACCAGGAATCTAAGGATTGCTAAATATAATATTCCAAGCTGATTTCGAGATTTGCACAGAAATGCCATGAAATTTGTTTTTAAAAATCAGATCAAACATCTCATTCTGAGCAAGAAGCAGCCTTTTAGCTACATAATTACATATATAGCGCACATGTAGCAGAGAAGTTTGGAAGACCATGACTATGGAAGAAGGTAGTTTCTAGGATGAGACCCCAGACCCCAAACTTTCATGTGTTGGTCCAGGTTCGCTGCTTTGTACAGTTATGTGATAAAATATTCTGCCATGCTTGCTTCCTGTCTCATTAAGGCCATCATAGTGATTGAGATTAACTACAGTAGTAATTCATATTTAAAGCTTCAGATCAAAATGTCTTGTTCCTGTGCTCTTATTGAAAGTTTTGACAATATAGGTTGTTCTGTTCACTATTTTGCTGAAGGTTTTGTTAAAGTTGAAACAGCTGTTAAACCTTGTAGTGTTTGTCCTTGTTGTCTCCTTATTGGCTGCTACCAGTCGGAATTGCCTTTCCTGAACTCTTGGTTATGTAATTTAGGAATCTGACAAATCCACACTGTTTTGTGCAAGGAACTCTTAGTTTCTTTAAATTAACAGATGTTCAGTACGCAGAGTTTTGTACAAGTTTCTAGAAGGTTACATGACAGTCTCAGTCTCCTTGTTCACTACCCATATCCTCGAAAGTTATGCCAGAAATCTTCTGACAAGGGGTTGGAATTTCCCATTGGAGGGGTGGAATGACTAGAATATGCAGTTTCCTGTCATCATTCTGCCAAATTCACTGATGTGCCTTGGCTGTTATTCCCAATTTCAGTTATTACCTCCCTGACCCAGACTGGAAAGTTTGTGTTGCACCGCTGATTTCTCTGCCGCACACTTTAAATTTCAGCTGCGGTTCCTGCCGCAAAATTTTCGCAAAATAACAAAATAAAATAATAGCACTATTGTCAGAGATGGGCAGTATCTTATCTTGTTATCTTGAAGATAGTAATTAGATACTGAAAATAGTAACAGTATCTTGTAATAAGATACTTTCCGTACTGAGTAACTGTATCTTGTAATAAGATAATAATTTGGCTGAATAATAGTATCTTGTAATAAGAGACTTTGGAAAAAACACCTTGAAGTTACAAGATACTTGTGTCAATTTTCATGAGTCAGGCGGAAGTCGCCGCTTTCTGTTGTGAAACCCAAGGTGTTTCTGTTGTGAAACCCTTGTGTGAAACCAAAGCTCATGTGATCACTTTGGTCTTTATCTTTGCATGTTTACAGTGGTGAATGTTGTTTCTATTTGAATACCCTTTCATTTGTGCAAGCACCTTTGGAGCTGTGCTTGCGTTCCAAGGGGCTATTTTTATTATCCTGGTGCTGGAAATTATATTGCTTGTATGTAAAGACAATGGAGACGTAAATAGCCCCATAGGATTTGACCAACACTTTTTCGAATTCGTAAGTATCGATAGGTCTTTGCATTGTTTCTAAAATCAGCCTAAACTAAAGCAACAACACAATATGTGAGTAATACAGAACTGACCAATCAAGACCGTTCCTTTCACATAAGTTCTCAGCAGATTTTGACAGATAGTATACTTTGCTTACTTATGCTTCGCTTCACTGTGTGAAGTCAAGAATATGGCAAGCGTGGAGGAAACAAACGAGAAGCTTCTGCACCCGACGGGAGTAATGAGGAATCGAGGGTTGAAGTGAATCGATTTTTTGAAGATCCTGACAAGAGCATATCCATGCTAAAGAGGTATCCAAATGTGCTATGAGACTCGACACATAGAAAGCAGTCTCACTTTTTCCCTAAATTCATGCGGACAGCAACCTAAGTTCAATGGGATGAGCAAAGGACTTAGCCGGAGCAAGGCTAAGAAGATTGGTGCTTGCTGTTTGAAAAGACAACTGGCTTATGATATACAGCAGTTGATAATTAAAAGAATCATCAGGCGTGGAGAGGTTAAATTGCCAAAATTCTGAGGCTATGGGACATGGGAACATACACTTCTCGAACTGCCTTGCAGCCTTCTTTCAAGACATGCGACCGATAAAACATGACAGAATGGGTCTTACATATTGATCAAAGTAGACAGTGCAGTTAAATCTAATTCAAGGATTCCACATTTCATATGATCTCATAAGATGACTTTGAGCTCACAAGGTCTGCCTTTTACCCTTTTTTGTTCTGAGACTCAGCGATAACTAGCAGGACTTTGAAAGTAAAATTTGACCACCACGATTGCTTAATTTTAGGCCAATCTTTATAGCAAATGTTTCTTGTAGAGTTCCTTGATCTTTGGAGGGCTAAAATTTATAGTTTAACACATTTCATCAAGAATTGAACCAAGAATTGTACGAAACAGCCAAAGAAATTCTCAAAGGTAAACCTAAAAAATGGTAAAATCCAGCGCCTACCCTAGGCTACCCTCGCTTACTCTCGCTTTATCCTTTCGACCCTCGCGACCATCCACATACCATTTTGTCCATCGCCACCCTCTACCCTCGCCACCCTCTTGACCCTCGCTACCCTCTCGACCCTCGCTACCCTCTCGACCCTCGCTACCCTCTCGATTTAGCAGACTCTATCTGTGATCTTAATTGCTCGGATCTTATTTTCTGGGATCTTAACTTCTCAGATCTTAATTTTATGGGATCTTAATTTCTCGGATCTTAATTTCTTGGATCTTAATTTCTGGGATCTTAATTTCTCGGATCTTAACTTCTCGGATCTTAATTTCTGGGATCTTAATTTCTTGGATCTTAATTTCTCAGATCTTAATTTCTGGGATCTTAATTTCTCGGATCTTAATTTCTTGGATCTTAATTTCTGGGATCTTATTTTCTGGGATCTCAACTTCTCGGATCTTAATTTCTGGGATCTTAATTTCTTGGATCTTAATTGGATCTTAATTTCTGGGATCTTAATTTCTTGGATCTTAATTTCTCGGATCTTAATTTCTTGGATCTTGGACATTGAATCTTAAATTATACCATCCCAAATTTACCGTGGTTTAAGCAAAAACAATGAAGGAAATGGTTTCAAAATGTGCCGGAATTCTCATCAAATGTCACAACAGGTCATGGGCAAATTTAGGTCTAGTAAAATACCATACCCATGGAGCACCAATGGACACTAGTGGAACACCAATAAAGCCCAAGAACACCAATGGAAGGCCAATGGAGCATCAGTAAACACAAATGACTCACCAATGCACATGTAGCAAGGGAAATTAGTGGAACAGTTGTCTCAAAAAGTACCCCCTTTTGACGGAAATAAGAGCGAAATGATAAGGTATTATAGCTCTCAGAGTGAACAGCTAAATTTATCAATCTTCAACTTAGATTCACATACCTTGCATTTAAAAATCGTCTGCCAAACGCCGGAGATACAAGGAAAAAGTACGGCAGAGACATGTCGTTAAATCATTGAACTGCTCTGGTCTCTCTGATTGGTCAATACACAATGGGGAATTTTCGCAAAGGAATGAAAAGGAGGCTACCAACCGCACAAAACTTTGCTGTTTCTGTTTCCAAGAACTTAACGCGCGTCAAAAAACTGAACGGTGCGGTACATCTCTGAGGGAAAAGAATTGTCACGGAAAACTTGTACAAGTTTCGTCACGGAAAACTTGTACAAGTTTCATTCAAGTTGCGATGCTCTAGAGATCGCTCCTCTAGAGCATCTTGCAACAAGGATTAACAAAATTCAGATTGGAATTTTATCAAAACGAGTCCTTGAAAAATAGAGCTTACTGGGCCGCGCTCGACTTCCTATGATTTCTTGTATGATTGTTGCCTACAATGATAGGATGATACTGCCATAGTAATGTAAATTGTTTGAGTGCAATGAATGGTCGTTTTTGTGTGTGTGTGTGCGTGCGTGCGTGCGTGTGTGTGATCTTATTTTAATTCAAAATAACATTCTAGTTTCTAATTACAAAATAATCTAATTCTAATTCGAATATAAAAATACTAAATTAAATAGAAATACCAAATGACGAAAATTAGATATACATTTTAAAAAACTAAGTAAATTCCAAACCCCATGCTGAAATTCGCTTCAAGCATATCTATCAGGGATCTTCATATCTACACACATTACAATTGCACTGAATGCCAGACCATTGCTTTATCAATCGTTTGAATACATTAACAGTCTCCGAGGATTTGATCTCATTCGGTAAACTATTCCACACCTTGGGACCCAAAGATCTAAGACTGTGTGTACCAAATGTTACTTGATTAGGTCTATGATGATGTAAGTCATGGGGATTTCTCGAAGAACGATTTGGATCGCAAACTGATTTGAAATGAAAGATGTCCTGCATAAAAGTAGGATTTTGTTTTTTCATAGTCTTGTGAATTTCAATGCACAAACTTCGTAGGCGAGAGACATGCATAAAGTTCTTGCCTGCCCTACGAAGAAGATCTTCATAGGAACTATCATTGTCTTTGTAAAGAAATCTCAATGCTCTCTCTTGTATTTTTTTCAACTCTTTGCGCCGATTTAGCTGATGAAAAATGCCAAACCAAAGGACAATAATTAAAATTTGAATATATAAAACTTTCAACAAGAGTTTTCCTTTCTTCTAAACCAATGAAAGATTTCAATCTTTTCAGGACATTTAATTGTGTTGCTGCTTTCTTACACAAATCAGCAATGTGGGGGTCAAAATTTAACCTATTGTCAAGTTTGATACCCAATGGTTTGATGTTAGTTTTTGATTGGATGTTGTTGTCCTTCAGTTTGATTGGTACGCCACTAGTGTCCGATCGGTCTTTCTTAACTATCAAAACATTGAATTTTTCAGGGTTTGCTATCATCTCGTTACTTTCAAGCCAATCTAAAGCAACATTTGATCCTTCTTCTAAGATTTTTACAAGGTCTGGTAATGTCTTAGAGAAATACACTAAAGTATTGTCATCAGCATAGTTGTAGACTTCTGCTTTCTTGACAAATAAAAGAAGGTCATTTATGTAGAAATTGAAAAGAATTGGGCCTAATATGGAGCCTTGGGGAACACCAGATACTATGTTTTGAAAACTGCTGTACGTATTGTTGATTCTAACACTCTGCCAAGGCACTAAGCCAACGAAGGGAATGATGAGGACATTGGCAATAGCGAAGGTGAAGCAAATACAAGTAGTGGAAGCGCAGATGGAAGCGAGGATGAGTATGAAGAATGTACTGTAGAGCCTACAATTAAGCATAAAATTTTAACAGAAAAGAAAATTAAAAAGACAGATGAAATACGACTCGTACGTTGTTTGGAGCTGATAGAGAAAAAGGTGAATGAATTTGAAGGGCGACTGAATATCAAGAGAAATGAAAATGAAAACGAGAAACCAGAGATGAATGATAAAGAAAAGCTTACAGACTTGCAGAACAGAATGACCATGCTTGAGAAAGAGAACAGAATTTTACAGAATGAAAACTTTGGTTTACGTTTGGAAAACTTAGAACTAAGGAGTATGTTTACATATGGCCTAAATGCTAAGCAAGATAAGGACACAGCTTCAATTCAATTGTCTCAATTTCATTCAAATTCTGATTTTAATTTGAAAGAGAAAAGTAAAAGAAAAGTCGAATTTACAGGAAATAGCTTACAAAGTAGATTGCAACCTGATGAGAATGTGTGGACTTTTCCTAAAACAAGTGCAAAAATTCAAAAGCCAGTATCAAAAAGTTTTTTAACAAAGAATCGCTACGGCATGCTAAATAATTTGGAAGAAGAAAGCGAAAAGACAAGAGACTCCAAGGCTTTTAACTTTGGGGAAAACAAAGAGTCAAAGAAATCAAATTTCCAAGAGAAAACAGTCCCAAGAGTAATTCCTTCAAAGAATGCAGTGGATGATGACAAGGAGCAAGTGCACGGAATGGAAAAAGTTGATCGAACAATGGAACCAGGCGACTTCAGTTATGCTGATTCTGTTTGTACACAAGAATGGAGCAGGCCTACATACAGCATTACTCGGTCACAAACAGGTGACACAAGGTCTAGCGGAGCAACAGAGCGGGAATTTTCAACAGTAAGGCCTCAGTTTCGCCGTGGAAGAGATAACCCGCCATTTCGATCCGAAGGAAGAAAGCCCAGGATTTGCATCACCGGAGACTCAATGATAAAAAGAATCAGGAGACAGGACATGAATCGTGAAGTAAGTGGTGTAAATCTGTACTTGAAATCATTTCCAGGGGCAACAGTGGATCACATGAAGCATTATATAGAGCCAACAATCACCACAAATCCAGATGGCATTATCCTACACTGTGGGACAAATAATCTACGAAATGAAGAGCCTGTTGATATTGCAAACAAAATTATTGATCTAGCTATGACATCAAAGAGAAGGGTTAGGGATGTTGCCATATCAAGTTTGGTTATAAGGAGTGATTCAGAGGAATTAGAGGCAAAACGGCAGGAAGTGAATACCATCCTAGAGAGAGCCCTGAGAGATTTGCCCCTACACTTCATAAATCACGACAACATCGAAGAGAAGCATTTGGATAAGTGGGGATTACACTTAAACTTTTCTGGTACTAACATGATGGCAGGTAATTTCATAGATTTTTTAAATGAGACATGACTGTATAATATCAAAAAGATTTTTAAAATCACAAACGAGCCTGATTTTTTACTTAGCAATGTAGAACCGTTATCAAACGCAAATGATTTTCTAAATAATTCATGCATTTTAAGCGCATCATTGAACGACTTATCAACGTTAGATTCACCTGTTAGAAATAATGCATCACCACGTAAACCTCTTAGGGAACCTGAAACTTTGAGCGACATAGACAAAATTTTTGATTTAAGGATAAAATACCACAACAATCCTCTTGTATGTTTTTTAAACATAAACAGTATCAGAAACAAAGTCATTGACTTACGAACAGTTCTGGAAAGATGCCTACCCGATTTACTAGTAGTGATAGAGACGAAGCTCAATGAAACATTTAAAACCGAAACATTGCTGGTTAACGGATATAAGACACCTACCCGTCGCGACCGAACAGAACATGGCGGGGGTATTATGTTGTATGTCAGAAAGGGAATTGTTGGTAAAAGAGTTCCGGTTTTTGAAACCCCTGCTATCGAACTATTATGTTCCGAACTTACTGTTAGTAAAAGGTTGTGGATTGTTTTCAGTTCTTACCGTCCTCCTGATACCGTCCTCCTCCAGTTTTTACCGTCCTCCTGAGTTTTTACCGTCACCAGTTGTTCTGCTTATTATTCATTTTCCAAAGCATTTGAGTAGTCAAGCAGAAAAATCAATACAAACAAGGTCCAGCCTCTGCCTTTTGTCGGCCTAGATCCTGGAAGTTCATTCTGGTCTTTGTGGATGGGAAGGGAAACTGCATGTGACAAACAAAGAAAATAAGAATTTCTCCCAACACTGAAACTTTCTTTTCCTTCTTACTGTTGGAGATAAAAAAGTTTTCTCCACTGCTTCCAGAAGATTCTTTAAATTCTTGTTGTTTACGGGCTCCATTTCTCTCCTAAAAGATATCGTAACACCCCTGGCCAGGATCCTCTCGTTTTCATGAAAATCCAACAGAAAATTTATAACGATCCAATTCTTGTGAAAAAAATATCACATGCTTTTTTCGAGACAGTGAAATTCCCTTTGATTGTTCACATCTGACGGTGATCTCTTTGTTCTGAAGTCATTCCTATAATCCTTTGTCCAGACTTTCCTTTGTATTGAAATTCTCTTTATGGTATCTGACGTCAGAATTTGCCTTTCCACAAATGCATTTCTTGGGGATTCCTTGCAAAGAAAGAAATACGCCAGCAGCAAAGGCTGGACTTCCACTGCGTCGGGCAATCAGTTGTCACCGCAGCCGTGAGTTGTACTTTGAAGTCACAGGGAAACAACAGTGTGATATCAGCCGTGCCTATTGTTTCTACATTCAATTGTTTTATTGGCTGATTATGGAAGTTGTTACTATGGATACACCATATGGGTGAAAATGAGGTCCGCAAGGTCCGTGCTTTAGGATTTACCCCTATGCAAAATCCTAAAGCGTGGACCTTCATTTTCGCAGACTTTTCAGATGTAAACAATAATCGTGTTTCGTCTTCCTATGACAACGGTTCATTGATTGAAAAAAATGGTCACATTGTGTATTTGTCGCTTCGAATATGTTCGGTGAGATTTGTCGATTGATTTTAAAATAACGTGTTTTTGTTTGAAAAATATGGACACATAAAGTTGGAAATGCAGAGCTATGTCGAGAACTGCAACATTGGTTATAATCGAACTACATTGTGCATTCATTATTGAATATAATGACGCATTTAAGATAGAAATCATTTTGGTCCGCAAGGTCCTTACTTTAGGATTTGTCCCTATGCAAATTCCTAAAATGCGGACCTTTTTTGGCGGACCTTTTCCCTGTGTGGCCTTGGTCCGCGAGGTCCGCGTGGTCCGCGAGGTCAGCATTATAGACCTGGCCCTGTTTAATGTGTTTAATCTGACTACCTGCCATTCTTAAAGTGCGATTACATAACCCACAGAATGGAGCGTAGCTTCCACACCGTGTATGATAAAACTGACAGTGGCAATTCTTACGTCCTAGGATAGCTGCCTTGCCAGCCAGCTTCCTAGACAATAGGATGAAGTTTGAAACAACACTCTGGAAAAGTACGGCAGATGGCTGTTTAATGTGGTAGGAGACTTGAAATCATTGGTTCTATCCGACTACCTGCTATTCTTAGAATACCATTACATAACCCACAGAATGGAGCGTAGCTTCCTCACCGTGTATAATAAACCTGACAGTGGCAATTCTTATGTTCTAGGGTAGCTGCCTCGCCAGCAAGCTTTCAAGACAATAGGATGAAGTTTGGATCAATGCTCTGGAAAAAGTACGGCAGAGGGTTGTTTAATGTGGCAGGAGACTTGAAATCATCCAATCTATCCGACTACCTGCGATTCTTAAAATACGATTACAAACCACACAGAATGGAGCGTAGCTCTCACACCATGTGTGATAAACTTGACGTTGGCAATTCTTATGTTCTAGGATAGCTGCCTTGCCAGCAAGCTTTCTAGACAATAGAATGAAGTTTGGATCAATGCTCTCGAAAAAGTACAGCAGAGGGTTCTTTAATGTGGCAGGAGACTTGAAATCACTGGATCCATCCAACTACCTGCGATTCTTAAAATACAATTACGTAACCCACAGGATGGAGCGTTGCTTCCACACCGTGTATAAAAAACCTGACAGTGGCAATCCTTATGTTCTAGGGTAGCTGCCTAAATGTGCCGTTTCGTAAACGGTTGATGCCATCCCTGCCTGCATTGGGTTGTGGGTAGGAAATAGATCCTCATTTTGGTGCACAATCAAGTGTTGAGTGTCGTCATTTGCATCAATTAAAGTAGCTTGCTTCCAACCAAGCAGAATTCGTATAATTTCCGCTTTTCTCAGAGGCGGGTCTGTAAAGTGTTCTTCCAGAGAAGGGTATCTTGCCAAATTTCCAAAGTTTAACCAAATTTTGCTAACTCTCCAAAACTGCATTTTCTTGATGAAATTTAGACCAAGATATCAACATATATCACACCAAGAAAGACCCTTGCTTGTGGCTAACACCTTAAAAATCATACCCCTCCCCTCCCCATGCACTTTCAAGCATTGAACAATTCTTTCTAAGAGCCTTGAACAATACTTAAAAGTATTTTTAAGGCTCTCGCCTTTGAACTTTTTATTAAAGCTTTACAAAAAGGCTCTGCAAGTAGGGGACCCTGTGAACGACCTTCCGGTCCTGTTTTGAGAGCACTAACAACACAACATCAACAACAAGGCAACAACAACAACATGCAGTGGGCAAGCCCTAGGTCATTTGTCAGCACACTGAATAACATGGCAGCTCGTTCCGTTTCTGTGGAAGACTTTGACCAGCTTGTTGCATCTGCGTTGAATGATATCAATAGTCGTTATCAACATAATGAATGCTCGGCCGAAGAAAAGGAAAACATTAAAACTGCAGCAATAGAAAGACTCCCCAATGACTTGAAATACGAAGTTCACACATTTGTCGCAACTTCGAAAGCAAAGTTCAAACTATGTTTTGCAAGCAAGGATGTAACAGTTGACAACATTGAAGGATGGTTGATCGAATTTCAAACTATGAGCAACGTTACCCTTAAAGTAAAAGTGAAAAAGAAGGAAACAAAGGGCTATTTGCTGCAAAACTATTACAGATGTCATTACAATGCCAGGAACTGGAGCCCAAGCAAGGATCCGCAAAGGAAGCTTAGCCTGAACCCTGCAGCACGAGTGAAAGTGCCAATTGCCCATTTCAGATGATAGTAAAGGTGAATCATTGCAATGTTTGTACGATTGATGTAAACTGGGAGCATAATCATGCAACTGATAATTTAGAAGCCTCTAACTTTAAAGAATTATCAGCAAATTGTGTTGAGAAAATAAACAGTATGTTTGAGCAAGGAGAAACTCCATCAACTGCCCATCAACAGTTTTTGAAGGAGCTCAAATCTGCCTGCAAAGATGAAATTGAATTCCATGTGAAGAAGGCTGACCGCTCTGTTACCCGCAGGCAACGAGAAATTCGGCATATCTATGAACAGTATGGCAGACAAAAATTTGGTGGTAAGAATGGAGAAATGTTTGAAAAGCTTGCGGAGAAGACTGAACAATACAAAGCTAAGAATGAAGCGGCCTCAGCCAACTTTCAAATGTATGATGGAGATGATGTCCCTTTGCTAGTTGCCATTGTTACAACAGGCAGTCGGGGCCCTTAGGGATTTTTCAGCTCGGGGCCCCCAGCTAAGAGCATATGTAAAATGATGCAATAGACATGGAAAAGGATTTCCAGTTAAAAATTTGAGGCAAATGGTTGCAACCTAGAGCGTTGTCTAAGTCAGCAGCATGCCAAGGACAAATCAATGTAGGCAGTGGAGTAGGGGGTCTGGGGGCGACACCCCCAGAAAATTTTGACAGAATGTCTTCTACTTTGGCTTAGAAACGTCTCTTAATTACATGTAAGCTTTCTGAGACAACATCAATTACTTTTGCTCAGTGGGCTTATCTCGCTCCAACACTTACCGGTTCAAATTGGAATATATCACAAGTTGCCAAAGTTTTCTATGAATCACCTCATTCATAACTCTTTGCGTAAAGCACCCTTTATTTATGCTAAAAATGCTTTTCACCATCCCGTGTTGCATGCTCCAAAATTAGAAGCCTTGTCACGTTCCAGCTTTTTTCACTAAAATTCACACTCTACCGTACCTATGTATACCTGACAAGATTCGCCTTGTTTTGAAAGAACCTGAGGAATATATTTTGACAAAAGGGAGAAATGTCCAATCCCATCAACACGCTTTTCATTTAGAGTGACTCATAATGCAGGCATGGGGCCCCTTGATCATTTTATCAAAGCTACAGCAACAGTTTTACAATAAAATAACAAAGGAATTTGACTTGCTTGGGGCCCTTTTGGTGCCCTTAGAGGTCGGGGGCCCTTAGTTTTTTAACTAAAGGTAACTTTAGTCCGTTACGCCACTGCGTGCTCTGTATGGAACGAAGTTGAAAGCGAAATACATTGTCTTATGACTTTTTACAATAGCAAGAAGATAAGGAAAAGCTGTTTAGCCCTGTAATTCAGCAAAAACCATTTTTCAGATCCATGGATGCTAAAATTCAGATTCATACTGCTTCTTGAAGCTTCTTTGCATTATCAAACCAAAAAGAGACATAAGATATGCAATATCCATATTAAAATAATCAAAGAATTTGGGCCAGTAGTGAGAGTTTCATAAAGTTATCAGATTTCTGGTATTCAGAGTTCCTTACGAGGCTCTTAAAGGTTCAATAACAATCTTCAAGTTCACTACCTGTGCCTCTGTGAAATGATTATGTCCGACATTTCCGAATTTTCTCCTAAATCATGGTAGACTTTTCGCATCTACTTTCTTCAAGCAGTCAGATAGGAATTGACCTTACTTATTTTGAGAGTTTTATTTATTGTATCATCAATTGTAATAAGTGATCAGAAAGTAAAATGACGAAACAGAATTTCGCTTTTCGAAAAAAGCAAAGAAATTCGATAATTTGGACATAAAGGAAATTTTGACCTTTTCGTCCGACAAGCCGCTTTTTCGAGTTCCAACATGTCCGAGTTTTCTTCTAGTGCATAGGAGAAATTTGATAGTTCGGACAAAGAAAAAGTCGGACAACTTCGTCTGAGAGGTCCGAGTTTTCAAGTTTGAACATAGGGCTAAAAGGAAAACTCGGACCTGGAAAACTCGGACAATTTGGTCCGAGAAGTCCGAGTTTTCGACCTGGCCGTTTTTGTTCTAGCAGATTTGCAGACAGGTTTCTGCTGGAAGTTTGAGGTCTACGTGGGAGAGACCAGGGGTCAAGAAGATGATTGGGAAAGGCGGGAAAGACTGATCTAGTTGTCATAGGTTTGATGAAAGATCTAACCCATCAAGGGCATCACTTGTACATTGACAACTTTTATACCAATGTGCCCCTGGTTTTGTTCCTTGTGAGTCAAGGAATTCATACTTGTCGAACAATAAGGTCAAATCGTAAATACTATCTTGGTGATCTGCTCTCTGGGAACTCGGTATTTACTAAAGTGAGGAATGACCTGCAATGACCCACAACAATCCACAATGATCCACAACGATCCACAATGATCCACAACAACCCACAACCACCTGCAATGACCTACGCAATGATCCACAACTGCCCACAATAACCAACAACCACCCACAACGACCCACAACAATCAACAACAAAAGGATTTTACCATCAATGGAAATGATTGTTAGCCTGAATTCCATTATTTGGTACCCACTTTCAGTTGTTTGACTTTTGTCCATTCTTCCTCCTGTACCTGTGGTCTTCATTTTATGGTAAAGAACAGAATGTCCATTTTCATTATGTTTTGACATTTTCATCTTGACAACATTTCTAGACAGTCATAGGTTTTGCGCAGTGTAGATGATGCACATATTTCATACAAGAAACTGGTTTATATGAAACTACGTTACAATAAATCTAACAAACTCTGTTATAAGGCATTCTATTACCAAAATGAATTAAGAAACGACTCCTCATTCACAGAGCGAAAATTTTCATAAGAAATTAAGGAACTTAAGTAAAACAGTCTGCAGTGGTGTTCCAGCCACACAACAAAAATAAGAAGCAAACAAGGATGTGGTCCAGGAGGTGAACCTGCCAGAAACAAGGTTGTGACCAAAATAAACAGTCATACATTTTTTGCCTATCAGACTAAACTGTTGGTGTATTCTCATCTACTTTTTCCACAGAAAATGAACAGGAATTGTTACAGACAGGCCTAATCGAACAGGCTACATTGGCTATGAACACAAGAAAGAGAAAGACTGAACGCTGCTGCCATAAGTGTGGAAAGCCAATGAAGGGGCACAAACGTGGAAAGTGTGACTGATTTCTTGTTGCAGCACTTCAGATCCCTTTGTGTTAAATACAGCTATCATTTACAGGGACTGCTTTGCAAATAAGGAGAGGTTGCTTTTGAAAATAAGGAAACCTGACGATGAAAGAAATATTTGCTCTAAAAAAGGCCTTCAATTAAAATCTACCACACCTGAAACATGTAAAATTTGAATGTACTCAGTCCTTCTAAACAGGCATTAGGGACTTTAAGCTTTCACAACGGTAACGCCAACGCTAACGTTAGCCAAAGGAATCTGCATACTGATTCCTCTTGGGTTACGGTTCTGGATGACTGTTCTGCAACGTTAGTTCCTCATTCTTACCGTACTGAGAAAACGCTAACTTTGCCCTTTGCTTTCTTTGCATTTTTATCGCACACAAATTTGCGGAAAGACTGAGTTATGGCTCCTGCTAGTGCCTTGAAGACAAATGGGTAAGAATACAATCTTTTACGAATATTTTCAGTCGTTATTTTATTACAATCAATGCGGAAGTCAAAGGCTGCCCAAAAATGGCCTAAGTAAGGATCACTATCGGGGCCTAAAATGCGTTTTGAAACGCTCTTAGTTGTTTTTATTTCGTTGATCTCAAGATACCAGTGCTTGAGTCTATCTTCCTTTATGACTAACAAAGTTTCAAAAAATCAATCTAGTCATCTGCTCTCAATTTAAATAAAATAGATCTTTGAATACTAAACCAAAAATAGTAAACAAACATTACATCAATTTTTTGTGAACTAAGATAAGGCTTAAGGGAAATGATTTGTGATTTGATTTTAGAAAGAGATTCAAATGGAGTAAAGAGCATGATACGTTGTTGTTAAGAGAGGTGCTTGCTTCGGAGATTTGGCTGACAAAACCAGGAAGTTTGGAGAGAGGTGAAGGTTGGAAAAAATTGTCGGAGGTGCTGAATAGAGTAGAGAGACCCAAGTTTGATGTTAGCCCCCGGTCAGTTAGAGAACATTTTCAAGCATTGTATGACCGCAGAAAAACTAAGAACAGAGACGAAGAACGTGCCAGCGGAACAACCCCTGATGAACTGAGTGAGATAGAGGTCATGATTGACGAACTTATTGATTTGTTTGAATCTGCTGCCATAGACCAAAAAGCAGCAGATAGAGAAAAAACAGACAAGGCTGCAGCTGATATAGCTAAGGCACGGGATATGCGGCTGCAGTCTTTGGAAACTTTTGCGGAGACAAGAAAAAGAGAAAATGTGGGAGAGGGTGAAGGAGCAGGAAAGAGAGCTCGGAACTCTGGAAAGGACACCTTGACTTTCCTCCAAGATAAGTTGAAGGCAGATACAGAATTCAAAAGGCAGGAGATGGAGTTGCGAGAGAGGGAGTTAGCAGAGAGGGCAAGGCTAAGAGAGCTGAAAGAACAGGAGAGGGAGAGGAATGCAGGGAATGGTGAGGAGAGGAATGTTGCAAGGACGATAGAGAACATGCAACAGCAAATGCAGCAACGAAATCAAATTTTGATGCAAATGCTGCAACAACAACAGCAGCAAGGTCAAATGATGATGGCAATGTTCCAACAGTTTAATAAAAATAAAAGAGAATAACTTGATAAATTTGTGATTTAGCTGAAATTTGCTTAATGTTTTCTATTTAATATGCAGAAGTATCATTTCTACCCCTAAGAAGTATTCATGTTGACTGCCTTCTTTATTTGTACAAATTTTCTCTAAATCAACTGTTATGCTAAAATTATCTCTCTTAACTGTTGCTTTTGTGGGTAGCATTTTTCCAAAATTACAGTAGTTTACAGTAAGTAAATTTGTGGTTTTTCTTTACAAAAGCAAAACTATTGCAGACAGACTGAGTTGAGACATGATTGTAATTTTGGAATAATATTTACCCACGATACTGAGCTCATTAATAATAGTGTGGAAAATTACATTGAAACAGTGTCAGAAAAATGCTATCAAAGTCTTGTGAAATAGTTTCCTAAGTTTGGTGGATATAAGTCAAAAAAAGAAGAGGTAGTGCTGCCATATAAGCAGTTTCTTGCATTTTGAAGGATTGTTCCAACAATGTACATTTTACCTACAGCACTAAGCTGGACTTTCAAGTTCTTTTTGAAATCTAAAAATTTAAAATAGTTAATAATGTCTCCAAAAAGCCATTCAACACTGACCCTCACCGAGCTCATGCTTTTATTCCACAGCTGTTGCTCTTCTGTGAGTACTGCATTCTTGAAGGGAGCTTGCAGTTGTTGTCTGAGGGGATATGCTGGATCACCGTAAATGCACATCACCTGCCCATCTGGAGAGAAAGAATAATGCTCAAGATCCTGGAGAAGGCCTGATTCTCGAAGGATCCCACTGTCATGGCGTTTTCCTTCATAAGGGCCATGTAGCAGGGCAACCATTCCATCAGGTGTGGCAACAGATTGAAACTTTATTGCATGTACACGTTTGTGCCCATTGTATACAACTCGTTGGTCATGACCTGGCCTTGAAATGGGGCGAACAGTGCCATCTACAAATCCCCAACAGTTGGACAAAGGGGCCCCCCTTGCATGTACTGCATTGGCATATCTTTCAAGACTTTGAGGCAAAAGTAAATGATGATTAAAGTTTGTCAGCAGAAAACCCCATTGATCATAAAGCAAGTTCATCATGTGGTTGTTTATGACACAGATCTCTGCGACTGGCCTAGCAAATCTTGGTACCATATCTGAGTATCTGCATGGATAAGTCAAACGCTTTAAAAGTACACAAACTGCTTCGATTGAATCTATCTTTAATCAATTGTACATTATTTGTTCTTCTTCTAGTTGTAAAGCATCAACAAGATCGTGTAAATTTTCTTTTTCAAATCTAAACTCTGCCTTGCATTCGTCTTCGTGCATATTTTCTAAGTCAAAAGCTGCATATTGCCAATAAGGAATTTCAAGATTTTTTGACGTGTTTAAGTCATACAACAAAGCAAATTCTGCATCATCTATGGCTTCCAAATCGTATGCTGTAAGTAAGGCATCTCTGACTTCGCGTAAATTTGGCATGTTGAAGTTTCTACTGCGTTTTTGAAATGATTAAACGAAGGAATAACACAGAGATGATTTTCCCGCCAAAACCAAAACTTTAGTTCCCTGTGTGTTAAGCACATGATTCCAATAACGTTCCCGTCACAATGCTTAATGACGTACACACAGATCGGAAGCGGAAACGTTAACGTTAACCGCTAACGTTGGCGTTATCGTTACCGTTGTGAATGCTTAAAGTCCCTATTGACATTTTGGGAGCAACTGCTGGCTATGCTGATATTTTAGACAGAATGCTAGTCAAAATATAGGAGAACAAAATCCAAACTTTATAACTATTTTGCAGAGCTGCTATCAAATGACTCTCATACTGCATATTATGACACTTAAAGTCTTTGCAAGGTAGTTCATTGAAAAGGAGTCCAGCCACAACAGTTGCTCTCAAAATGTTTACTGTGTGCAGCCCTATTCAGGATCCATATAGCCAGTAGTAGCTGTTGTACGGAACTTTGTCCTTATATGGTGGTATATGCAGGCTGGCAGTGGCCTTCTGTTATCCCAGCCAAGATAGCCACAGAACCAACAAACCAACCATCTGTAGGCAACAGCTCTTAGGTACCTGAAACAAAGGAAATGTATTGACAAACAGAAGTCAACATACTTATCCATGCTGACGGCTAATCATTCTTGCTTCTTATCAATTGATCCACAGGCTAGACAAACAATCTGTAACTGACAATGGGCACAAAGGCTGTTTCCAAGTTGTTTTAGATGCCCATTACTCATTTTGTATTTTATTCTTAGGATAATGGGTTTCTAACCAAAAGTAAAGTAGTGGGGGGGGGGATGGCCAATCTTGAGGTGCAAAAAGTTGGATTAATTTATAATGTGATGTAAGGGAAGCAGATACTACTCTTGCAAGTGAAATTTGACCAAAGAATGTGTGATATACTATAATATACATATCTGCCTTGAATTGCTAAGATTCATCAATTGCATACTGCTCCATGTTGAGACAGTTATCATCAGCATAACAATGATGGTGTGAGTTCAGAAAAATGTGTATTCAGATATTAGACTTGAAAAATAAAGATGACAAAGAATTTGTAACAGATGATGGCCTTACTCATTTCTGCCTTGGCCTGCTCTTTGCTTGTATGCTCGCCCCTGTGAGTCTTTTGATGAAGGCCCAACCATTTTCAGCACCTTTGTGTTAACCATTGCATTGTAATCATTGTGCTGTGTAATGCAGGTTATTTGGTCTATGGTGCCATCAAAAACTGCCTTTCCAATCGTGCAGTGGACTTCCCTGCAGCATCTATACTCTAGAGAGCCGACCAACAGTTCATCTTTGCACTGTGAACAGGAGCACCTTTAGAAAGGGAAAACAGAGATAAGTGAATAATGGTAAAAATTTGACGTTAATCGATAAAAAAATCCAGAAATTACGGATGAAACTTTCGTTTAAAAAAGGGGCCAGACTGAATGCGAATGATTCGATCAATCAAATCATTCTTTCGGGCCTAAGACTGTAGGCCTACCCTGGTTCAACTGTAGGCCTACCGGCTAGACCCTTAAGAGTGACCGAATCAATCAGGGAAGGATTTGTCAAAAACTCCTTAGAAAATAAAGGTCACGTACCAGTCATTCATGGCAATCCTCCTTTCAAATCTGGCCTCTAAGGTTTCATGAGGAATACCATCCTTGTCCTCCTCAAAAACTACCCGCGGTTGTCCTGGTACAGCCAGTGGTTCGTCTTGATAGGGAGCGTGAGCTTGCAAGTTGACAACACCATAATCTTGATCAGTTGAACTGCTCTCGGAAAAAGATCGTTGTGGAACACTTTCGTTGCTGCTATATTCGCTGCCCGACATTTTGCGTTGATTTGGTAAAACTAAAATGAACCTGCCTTCGAGAAACTAAAATAAACGCGCTGACATCTCACCGGCCTACGCTTTGTTGTTGTTTCGCAATGCGATTATCAAATTGAATGCGTTCTACTTGTTACGTCACGCGCAATGTGAGAAATTCGCCCTGACCTCATAACTTTGGCGGACTTTTTCACAACAAATTAATTTGTTACTGTTGACTATTTTTATACCATATTTCTCAGCAAAGATTGAAGTTTCTTTTGAAGCCAAAAAAAAGGGTTCGAAAATTTCGTTGCATTAACACTTTAAGAAAAACGTTGAGAGCAGTGGCGTGCTGGCAGGGGGGCAGGGGGGGCAATTGCCCCCCTGCTGATCAAATTCGGGGGGCGCCAAGGTGAATTACCATCTTACGGGGGCGCCGAAGGCGCCCAGGGCAATTGTACCGTGAACGAGGAGTTTTTTCTTAAAACATCGCAACGATAGGATATCAAATGGAAACTCAAGGAAAGGCTTTTTCATCTATGGAATGATTTATGAAATATGGGATAATGACGTGACAAGTATTAAATACTTCTCACATCATTATCTTTTATGTCATAAATCATTCCATTTCATTCAAGTATCATTCCAATCATATAAACCTAATAATAATCATCTTGATGTGTAGACCACCCAATCAGTCTAGTTAATTTTTCATATCGTATCTCGCTAATCGTAGCTTGTTGTAAGTATCTCGATCGATCGCTTTTGTGCTCTCCACTGCGTCAAATTCATGTGTAAGATTGGTTTGATTTGAGAATCAATTTGTCCTTTCTATCATCGGTAAGTAAATTTTCTTCTCTATTTCCTCACTTTGTTTTTAACGTTACAAACTTTTTAGGTGACATTTTATGTCTGCGTTCGCCTATCAGAACCGTAGCAATTCTCAGATCTGGCTTCTAAGAATGTGGTATGATGCAAAAGGTGTTTCGCTAGTTTCTACGTTTGAAATTTCATATCACTAAACGTAATTCAAAGCCGTCTGGAGTAAACTGCTTATTTCCAATGGATTAAGGAATACACTTCTTTACATTTGCAGACATTTCAAATTCCATACGAAAATTTAGCAACAAACTGATCATGAATTACAGGATATTTTCATTTCTTGCACCTGAATACTGGAAAACTTTCTTTCAGAAATGTCGTCAGATAGTCGTAAACAGAAGAAAAAGTCTGGGGCAGAGTTTAGAAAAGCATAAAAGCCTAGACTGGCGGAAGATGCGAAGTTAAGTTCACTTATGGCAGCATATTTTAACAAGCAGAAAGACAAAGGTGGAGAACCAACACATGATGAATCCCTCTGTGAAGATCCTAGCACAACAGCAGATAGCACCAGTGGCGCAATTGAGTCAAAAGGGAATGCAGATGACGAAATAAAAAACCCTCCAAGTCCAAGATTTGAGGCAACACCCGAAGAGTATACTGGTCACAACGAGTCAGACATTTCATTGATGAGCGAGCAATCAGTCATGGTTTCGTCTGATGACACAGGAATTGGATTTACAGCTGCAGAAGGACAACATGATACTTCTATGTTAAATGTAGACCAGATTCAAACTGTGAATGAGATCAACCATGAAGAGACTTTGGGCTGTGGTGATGCTAGGAGTGAGAGATCCTTTCAAGGTATACCGCAGGATTCAAACAATGACGTGGTGAAGGAAAGCAAGAGGGGCACTTTACACGACTCCATAAAGGATGGTACAATAGATCCTGCTTTTCTTTCTACAATTAAATTAAGCATTGATGACAAGGAAATGATTCTAAAGCTAAAACCATGTCAGCCTCCACAAAACATTCTGAGGAAAAGAAAAAGTTTCCATGGAAAAACTCAAAGATGTTGCACGCAACGATCTGATCTAAAACACCACACAAAAGGAACACAAATGAACACAAATGAACACAAATGAACACAAATGAACACAAGTGGAACACAAATGAACACAAGTGGAACACAAATGAACACAAGTGGAACACAAGTGGAACACCAATGAACACACGTAGAACACAACTGAACACAAATAGAACACTGATGTTGGTGTAAAAAACCAGGAAAATTTCTTCAAATTTCAAGAATTCATACCAAAATTGCTACGCTTCTCCAAAAAGTATTCTCAGAGAAATGTTTTCTCAGCAGAAAAGGCAGGGAAGTACGAGGGGCATTTTGCTCATTCAATAAAGCGTGCGACATTTTCAGTACAAAAAGACTTCACGATTTTTCATGGATTTTGCTTGATAACAAACGGAGTTTACCAAAAAGGCGTACGAGATTATTTGGGAGCGAGAGAGGGGAATGAATGAATGCCTTTCCTTGTATTCTTTTGCTGCAAGGTCGAAATACCAAACTGAACTGGTTACTAGGGAAGTGAACGATTAACAACGTTGTGTAGCTTCTTTCTACCGGGGGAATGTAAAGATTTTTCATTCTACAATACATTGTTTACGCATAATTTGGTCTTTCAACGAAACAAAATATATTTGGATGTCTAACTTGGCAATTCAAGTGCGAAGAATGGGCTTAAGATCTTTTCAATCATTTCAAATCCCGGTCCAGTTTTACTCAATTTAGGCAAACTTGAGATAGCGCCACTTGAGATAGTTGCACAGCGCTTCTGATGGATAACAGAAAGAGACGTGAATTTAGCCTCAATTTACGATTAACACAAATACTCTCTCACTCCCAAATAATCCCGTAAGCCTTTTTGATAAGCTCCTTTTGTTATCAAGAAAATTCCATGAAATTTCGTAGAAGTCCTTTTGTACTGAAAAAGTAGCACGCATTATTGAGTAAGATGCCCCTCGTACTTCCCTGCCTTTTCTGCCGAGAAAATTTCCCTATTACAATTCTTTTTGGAGAAACGTAGCAATTTTGGTATGAATTCTTGAAATTTGAAGAAATTTCCCCGTTTTTTACACCAACATTTTTGTTCTACTTGGGTTCAATTGTGTTCATTTGTGTTCATTTGTGTTCCACTTGTGTTCAATTGTGTTCACTTGTGTTCCACTTGTGTTCATTTGTGTTCACTTGTGTTCCACTTGTGTTCATTTGTGTTCACTTGTGTTCCACTTGTGTGGTGTTTTAGATTAGATCGCACGCAACAGGCATTTTTCCATAATTCTGAATTGAGACGCCAATCGGTTTCTTATTCATTATCCAAGGATGCGTTATTCTGCATACCTAGCATCCTGTTCTCAGATGCCACCTTACGAGGTGAACATCGACGGCTGACCCAGGGGAACACATTCATGGACGAGGGCTTCCAAAATTGGAAAAAGCAAAATGACGCATTGAAAAAACACGAAAGGTCAGAAACTCACAGAAGTTCGAAAGTTGCTGAAGCCCTTTTCCTGCAGAAACGAAGTGTCAACGCGCTTCTTAATGCAGAAATGATACTTGAGGAACAACGTTTGAGAGAAAAAGCCAAAGCAAACAGAAATGTAATGAAGAGAATAGTAGACGCAGTGATGTTTCTTGGACGTCAAGGACTCGCACTTAGGGGCCATAGAGAAAGCCTTATGCACGAGACGCAGAACAGTGGCAACTTCCTGGAACTGCTGAAACTTCTTTCGCAGTATGACACTACGATAAAGGACCATTTGGAGAAGGTGAAGCAAAGCCAAGAGAAAATATGTCCCTCGTCAGAAGAAGTGCCAAAACTAAAAGGAAGGGGGTCAAAGCTGACATTCTTGAGCAACAGAACTCAAAATAAAATGATTGACATAGTCAGCAGTGCCATCAAGACAGAAGTAAGTAGACAGATAAATGATGGTTTAGCATGGGCTTTGATGGCAGACACAACACCAGACGTCAGTCGTCAGGAACAACTCAGCATTTGTGTTCGCATTGTCCACACCGATGGATCATATTAAGAGCACATGCTGAATTAAATCAAAGCTAGTGGCACAAAAGCTGATGAACTTTTCAAGGTCATAAAAGATACACTAGATTCGCACGATTTATCCTTTAAGAAGCTCGTTGGCCAGACATATGATGGTGCATCCAACATGAGTGGTTGTTACAACGGGTTACAAGCTTTAATCAAAAGAGAGATTGGTGATAAAGTAGTGTATGTCCATTTTTATGCTCATACCCTTAATCTAGTGCTTTCTGATAGTGCAGGTATTGCACTTGATGCTGCAAAACTTTTTGATCAATTAGAAAGTTTGTACTTGCTATTTTCAAGAAGTGAGAAGACCGAAAGAGTCTTTAAGAAGGCGCAGACAGACCGAAACCAAAAGGTTCAATCTCTCAAACGTATCAACACAGTGAGATGGAGCTCAAGAGAACTTGCATTGGAAGTTTTCCTTGACAGATATGAAAGCGTTGAAGAGGCCCTTGAAGCTGTTGCCAATGACATATCTTTAGATGCAGATAAGAGAACAAAGGCTGCAGGGCTGTTGGAGAACAACGGCAGTGCTATTCAATGAGATATTTCAGCATACAGGTCCTCTTAGCCGCTATTTGCAGTCAACAACCATAGATTTTGGCAAGGCACTAGCTATGATTGATGGCACTATCGATCAACTTCAGAGGCTACGAAACCATCCAGAGCATGTTACCCAAATTGTTGACAGAAATTTCAAGGCAGAGCACATCAACTGGAAGCCCATCAGAATACGTCACCGCCCGCGAATGGCCGGAGAGCAAGCAGAAGATGAACCGGCAGAAACACCAGAGTCTCATTGGGCACGCAACACCTTTTATGTCGTTATGGACACTGTGTTAGAATCCATGAGAAATCGCTTTGAAAAGAACAAGAATCTTCTTGCAACATACCACCTTTTCTCTCCTGCCAACTTTGATACGCTTGTCAAAGATCACCCTACAGCTAAAGACCTCAAGCCAAAGCTGAATGATTTTTGCACGAAGTACGACATAGATGCAGATAGGTGTGCTTCCGAGCTCTTGAGCTTTGCAGCAGCATTTCCCAAATTCAATTTGCAGTTAATCCCCAAAGAAGTGGATCGAATGCATAGCCAAGACGTTGGTGACGAGATTGAGATCGATGATTATGGTGATGGGTTGGAAGACAACGATGTCATAGATGATGACCATAATGGTTATTATGAAGATTTTGACGGGCCACGTGAGATAAGCAGAAAGCCAACTAATGAAAAGAGCAAGCTGCCATCCTTTTCTGATGCCTTACAGCTGCTATGTCATCCCACGTACCATCTCATGGATGCATATCCCATCTTAGGGGAGGTTTATGCGATCGCAGTTGCCATTCCTGTGAGCTCTTCAACTGCTGAGCGTTCGTTCTCCACACTCAAAAGAGTTAAGTCACGGATACGTTCAACAATGGTTCAAGAGTGCCTTGAGGGCCTTCTGATGATGGCGTTTGAAAGAAAGATTTGGCTCTCCATCGACAAAGATGAGCTCATTGACAGTTTTGGACGAAGTTCTCGAGAACTTGCAAAAGCACTTCTATCATCATGAAAAACTGACATACAGACTTGTGTCCCCTGTACAAAATCTGTAGTTGTTTGAACAAATAGACTGGCATGGACACATTCAGGTAACATTGTTTGTAACCATACACTGTACACTTCGCGAATCGGCTCTTTATCTGTTGCTACGGTTCGTATCATGCTTTTCATGGAACGAAGTTCTTAAATCATGTGAAAAGAAATCAAATGATCTGAAGCAGGTGCAAACAACATCATTCTCTATCGGTATTGCACCTTTTATTTTCAAGTAGACATGAAGATTGTATTCAGCTTTGAAGTTCTCTGATTAGTTTTGCACGAAGGTCAATTTTTATGTGATTTGCCAGTCCATTTCATGAACAAAGATAGCTTGAAAATTCTGTCGGAACTTATCTGATGCTAGGAAGATGATAAAACTAGCTACTTATGAGTCCTGCCAAATTTCGAAGATAAATATGGAAGGGGCGCCATTTCGATCTCTTGCCCCCCCCCCTGCGAAATCATTCCCAGCACGCCACTGGTTGAGAGGCTAAATAGGTGAGTATGGAGGGCTACAGTGAGACTAGGGGATTTCTTAAAGGAGGGGCTCCCTCAATAGGCAGGCTACTTGGGGAGGGAACACCCCCTATCTAAAAAGATATTGAATTATTGTGATGTTATTCAAAACAGGTGCAGAAAGACAAGACAAGGTAAAGTGTACACAAAGAATAGTATGTGAATCACTGTCTGTAATTATGGCACAGAAAGTAGATCAACATGCAGGTGTAGCAAAATAGAGTCAAATCGATAATTATGCAATTGTGATGCCATTGATATGAGAAATGGAGGTATTTCAAGGACGTTGGGGGCAATCACGGATTTACGAGTTGAGGAGTCTTGTCTCACGAGCAAATATACTTACAAGGCGCAGAAGAACCAATGTTTCACGTTTATTGTGGAAAATAGCAGAAAAAACTTAAAGAAGTAGGTTTTTGCTGCATTTACAACAGGCATTCATTCACGGGTACTGATGCTAGAGGGCGTATGTAAACTTGGGTTACCTATTTATGCTAGATTTCATGCGGGCACTGTAAGAAATGTGTCATGATCATTTTGTGATGTCAGATTATTGTGTGAAGAGAAGTTAGCTAATAATACGTTATACGAGGTGAGAACTTGCATCAGTTGCAAGAAAAATGGCGAGAAGTAAGGCAGGAAAAACGAAAGCTATTGATCCAAAAATCCACGCCATGGCCTATGTTCTATGGAAAAATGGCACAAAAATGGCAATAATTGCAAAGAAATTGCATATCGTGGTGGCCTCTGTGTATCGTTGCTGGAAGGATGGCAAGATGTCTTGCAAGGCTAAGGGAGAAAAGCGCGAGAAGATATGTAAGGGTGGCAGGGAAAATATACTGTCTGCAAGAACACAGGAACAATTCATCTGGGAATTTTTGATGGCAAGGAAGGAGAATGTGAACGTGAAAGTGATGGATGTCGTGAAAGAAACTGAACTTGTAGGGGTAGCTAGCTACTGCACGTATTTTGAACTGTGCCGGATTTAAGCATCTGCAACCACAAAAAAGGGACTGCTTTGTGCAAAGACAAGCAGAAGAGACTGCAATACGCCTGTAAGATATTGAGGCAACATCAGAATAGTTTTTGGATGGAGGACATTGCCATGTATTTGGATGGGGTTTCTTTTGTCCACAAATTTAACCTGTTTTGTGAGGCAAAGACACCAAATGGCAGGGTGTGCAGAAGGGCTAGTGAAGGCTTGCAATGCACGACGAAAGAAAGCAAGAACTTGCCAGGGGGGCATCGTGTCTATGTGTTAGTGTGGATTAAATTTGGGTGGGGGTTACATTGGTGAAGACGTACACGCATATGACTCGGGAATACTTCGCAGAATTTGTAAAAAATGATCTTGTTTGTCAAAACAACTAGTTTCCTAAGTTGCATTTTCCCACTACTGAAGTTTCTTAATTTTTGGCAATCTGAGAGTTGAGTTTCTTATAAGCAGTTTCGTATAAAAAAAATTGTGTATCTGACGTAACTTTAAGTCAGTTTTTAAAAAATCTTTCCAGTCCAAGCACGCCACCGTTCAGAACTCCTGGAAATCCAACAAGTATGAAATAGGAGATTCCATGTGACAAGGATCTAGTGCCCCCATCAAGGAAGTGAATTGCCCTTTATTGAGAGCATCAATAGGATAATAATCCTAATTCATATGTTTCAAAGAATTTCATGAAGCTATGTCTTTGTCTGCACCATATCAAATTAAACGCATCATGAAGCAAAACTAGCAAGCGGAAGTAGCCTTGTCTACCTAGAGAGAATAAACAAGTTTTCCAATACTCACTAATGCAATATTTTGGTGATCTTAGGGGGGTTCCTTATGAAAAATACCTGAACTTTGAAATGACAAAAGTTGACTGATCTGAAAGAATTGCAACGTCTGCAGCATCTTGCAAAGTTTTCCTGTTTGGCCTATATTTGTTGTATTTCGCTGCAGCTGGTGTAAAATGCAGGTCAAATTTCTGGCTGCAGAAAGGAATTCCGTTGTGTATGAGATGCTGAGAGCTGCTAGTGTGCTGACGTATTACTTATTTCGTACGTATTTGTTAATTGGAGGAGTCGCAAAAAATAAGACGGTGGCAAAATGATTTTTTTATTTCTCCTAAATCTCACAAAACTGTGTAATAATGCCTCTCCATTTTGGCGTAAAAATGTGAATACAATCCTAGCTCCGCTTTTGTCATTACACACACCTTGTTACACCGTGAGAGATGGTTATCAAATTCCTTTGTTTTTCACGTTACACACAGTGACAGTACCTTGACATGGAAGAAAGCTGCCCTAACCCCATGACGGTATTCTGCACAGAAATCAAACGACTGAAAGCTTTAACCAGCTGGTGATGTAATTCTGATCGAAGAATTGGTGCTACAATTCTCAATAATTAACTGGTGATAAAGTCCTCTTGAGTAAGGAATACAAAAGCGGTCTTATTACAGACACCCCGAGTTGCATATTCCCCTTTGGAAACTTTGACAGAATTTTGCGTTTGTGACATTGTTTTGAACAAAAAGGCACCAATTGAGAGCAACAATTATCTTCTTGTATAAAATCTTCCTACCTCAAATAACTTTAGCGACCACATTGATAATTCTGCATTCGAAAATAAGAAACCAATTAAGAAACTTTTGGTACTAAAATGGACAAAATTTTATCTTAGATTTAGAAACTTTTAGTACTATGGCCTAATCCTAGTTTCTTATAGAAAACGTGTATTTAAGAAAGATTTAAGGATTCTTGGGATTTCATGCAGATTTCAAGGAGAGCTCCAGGGGTTTCCAGATTTCAAAGAATTTCTTAAGGATTTCCGGATTTTCTCCCGGATTTCCAGTTAATGTGTATGAGATTTTTGCAGTGTAATGCCCCACGCATTTTGCCCGGACTTTGACCAAACAAACAGAACTTTAATCGCTTATAAACCGAAAATCAAAAGGGAATGGGGTCAAGGGTATACTTTTGGCAATTTTCTGAAAATGTATTGTCTGAAAGATTATTAGGTAAATGACTTGGCTTAGTCATTGGGGCACATATGGACAGGCCAGGTGAATTCCGCGGACTTAGCGGATGCTGCGGACGTACAAAAAATCCACCAAAAGCAAAATCCGCCAAATTCATTTTGACATTAGGTGAAAATGAATTTCGCGGACTTCGCGGACTTCAAAATGAAATATTGTCTGTGGAGTTCGTAACGCGGGGAAAGCAGCAATGTACATAATTCATTCACCTAGTTCTTTCTCCACTTCCATTGCTGTAGAAAGGTTCTAAAACAATTTGGTCGTAAATCTGAGTCACCAGCAGCTATTGAGTCCCAGGTATTGAGTATTGTGTGTCAAGTTTTAGCTCAAAAACTATGGGGGCAAAAATATTCTCCTTTAAGTATCAAATGTTAAAATAATTGTGCTTTATTTTGTAGTTCATCTTGTATAGTTACCAAAGGACATCAGCGAGTTTAGGTGCCAGAACTGGCTTTCGAGAGTCTGAAAACATCCGCCAAATACAAAATCCGCGGAATTCATTTTGGTATTAGGTGAAAATGAATTCCGCAGACTTTGTAGACTTCAACGCAAAACATTGTCTGGAGAGATTCGTATGTTGAGTAAGCAGTAATTTACAAGTTTTTGATGCCGAGAAAGCAATGAAATACAATCGAAACATGTGCACATGCGAATCTCTACGTACTTTTGATCGAAATAGTAGATGGCTCATTGTCTAGGTTTGAGTTCGAATTAAAAGTTTCAGGAACTGTTTTGTCAGTCAAACAACTCTGCAAACTGTTTTCGGTTTCAGGTTCTTCAGCTATACTACGGTTAGATTGCATCATCTTGCTATTCATTCTTAATTCAGCCCATTCTCCTAGCTCACTGTAAGTTTTATTTCCGTTTGGGGCGTTGTATACATCGGAAAATTACTGGGTCTTCAAATTCCCACTGTGAAGACCTTGGATGGCTGGCTTTTCTTGCCAAAATTGGACTGGGACTGTTGGCAAGTAGGCTGTTGCTGAAACGGAGGCAGTTGCTGAAACGGAGGCTGCTGATAACATTGCTGGAAGGGTTTTTTTTATATTCATATAAAATAATTTACAAACAATTTATACGTTCTACTATACCTATCCAAAACTACTAGATGACACCACAGAGACGATACCAAGGGGAGCGGAAAAAACAACGACTACCCCAAGGCCAAAAACATAGAGACACACAACATTAAGCTAAGACTACAGGATACACTACTAGGGTTCTGTCTCTTATTAAATGTTGGATCAGGGTTCGGATGAGAAAAAATGGAAAAGTCGCAAGCGGAAGCTCGTTGTGGTTTTTTCTTTTTTTTGACTAAAGGATCTGACATCTAATATGAAACAGAATTTACAAGGGAAGTAAGAAGAACATTTACGCAAGCCACCCTTCATATCTGGAAGGGTGGCTGTGGCTGGAATTGCTGCTGATATTGGCCCGAGGGTGGCGAAAGAGGAAACTGACTTCAAAAACTGCAATATTTTGAGACATACCCTACACGTTGGCAACTGTAGCATATCGGTTGACCGTCAGTTGTGTGCAAATTTCTACCCCTAGAAAAATTTTGAACTCCGGCATGTTGTTTTCCTCGTCCTTTTGGAACTTGGTTTCCTTGGAAACGGGTTTCAAAGGCAGCAATAATTCCTTGTTTTGCACTGGCAATCTCACTTCCGCATTCGGACTGATGCGGTGCAGATGAATAGGGCAGAAACGGATTGGTATGATTTTTAACCACCGAGGGCGTTTTAGCCTCAAAAGCCTGGACAGGTTTTGCCGAAAAACTGGGATCTTTCTTTTGGGCTGCCAAAGTCATAAGCAAATTAACTTGCCCTTCCAGCTCTTTTATCTTTTGCTCTTGTGAAGCACTTTGGGTGGTGGCTGTAGCGGAGTTTGAAAACGCTGTGGAATTCGCTACAGCATGCCTAAGGCGAGCAAGATTCTCTGCTTCCGCGAAAGATTTTGAATGATTGAGAATCACATGAGTTTTAATCTCGTTATTCAGTCCATTTATAAACACATTCCTCATGTCATTATCACCGAGTGATAAACGTTGGCATTTACGTATAACATCTTCCGTGTACATCGACAAAGGTTCGTTTTGGCCTTGCCTTTACGGAAAGTAAATTAAAGGTTTTGGGCTCCAAAACACGTTTTTAGCTCATTGATCAACGTAGCATAATCGTTAATTGTTTTGTCGGGCAAAGTTTGAAACCAGGTAAGGGCGGTTCCCCCAAAAAGAAGCGGAAGTGCACCCAACTTTTTGGAATTCAACCAGTTGTAAAACAATGAAAGTCGCTCAAATTTTGTTAACCACTCGTTTACATTTTCGTTTGGGCCCCCACAAAACGGGGCTTGCCGAAACAGGCCTGACTGGGCGTTCCCTTCTTAGCAGCTTGTATGGCTGTCATTTGAGTTTGTAACTCATTAACCGTGGCAGCAACTTCCTCGTCTCCCATTTCAATAACTTATAACAGCAAAAATCATGAGTAATGAGCGAGCGAATCGAATAAAGTACGTACTGAAAGTCAACACAACATCCGACAAAATAACGTTCGGAGGCAATGTATGTGACTTGAGGATAACCAATAAACTGATAACAATGTTAGCAAAGTCAAGCAAAAGATAAAAATTCAAGACAAATGATCTCAATATCGATAAAAAATGCACTCCTTGAAATGTCAAATTACCATTGGTTCATTCATAAAATTTCGATAAATCGCAGTTTCATTCACAAATTCTCATGTAATCAAAGCGTCCAAATCGCATTAGGCAATCAATCAACACAGAAACAACAGTACAGAAGTGGCGCACAGTTCAATCGAACAAAAGTCAAATATCTTCTACGCAAGAAAAATTTTAGTTGAAAAAGTACTCCAAAAAGTAAATGTCAAACTTCTTCTTCTTGTTTTCAGATGACCCACACTGGCCACCAGATCTTAAACCACTGATTTCTTGGCCTAACGTAAATGTGTATCTTCTGGGTTCACGACAAAAACAAGAAATGGATTTTACTAAAACAAAAACTTACAACCTTCAAATATTTCCAAAATGATACGAGCAGCGGCTAACGGCGGAGACCTCTCTCAGAAAACGACACGGCAATGCTCTACGTCAACAGTAACTTCAAATCATTCAAAACTTCTTGAACAAACAATGAACTAAAACCTACTTAACTAAAATCAATTATCAAAACCTAAAACTCTTTCGTCGCGGCATTGTCAGGTTGTCGTTTCGCCTAATATTTCAGCAAACGTCTTTCGGCACATTCGACTGTAAGTTCTCAAAACAATTTCCACACACACCCTGACGAAAGGTTAGAAGCAAAACGATGAAACAATAGCAACGCCTAGAAAGTTCACATTAGGAAAACGTACGATAGCATAAAGTTGGTCAACGCCAAAAATGTTCTAAAAAGGACAACGTAAGATTTGACAGCACCTAAAAATCATATGTGTTGTCAATCATTAATTAAGATATACCAATCACAAAAATCTACGAAAATATTGAGTCTGCAGCATTCCTAAAGCTCGATAATTCGAGTCCGTATTTGGTCTTTTCTTTCAACTTGTTGTAACACCCATCAATCAACATTATTTTCCAAAGTTATGGCAAGGATGTCCATAAAATGACACGTGAACATGGCTATCTCGCCATGAAAAAGGACAACGGCTGGCATTGTCAGTCAACGACTGAATATCGAAAGCGATAACAATCACATGCACTATTCTCATGTACACGTCACAATGTGCACAGCAAAATCACGTGTTCATAGGGAAGCCACAGTATTACAACACTACTTCCCTTGCATATTTCATAAAGGCACTGTAGACACTGCTCTCAAATGAACGGCTATTTGAGCCCTCTTCAGAAAATTTTGGCTCAAGAAGACAAGGAAGGCACTTGAATGACAGCACATAGGCACTTGAATCTTGGAATGAGAAATGCAAACTTGGGAATTCCTTCACAAATTCGCAAAGTCCAACTTTATCCATATCTTTATGTAAGTTTTTGACACAAGGGTTGTTGGTATCACTCTTAAAAACATCCTCCAGCATCTCCACCGGAATGAAACGGGGCATCAAACCATTTTATAGTACAGAAAGGGCAAGTACAAGACCAACAACTTCATAATCAGCCGCAACATGACCTTGCCACCCACTGTCAAAGTACTTTGTCTTCACTGCATTCAAACTCAACTGAAAGAATTCTCTTTGCGGTCCTCCATAGTCTTCTGCACTCTCACCAAAAAGGAAACTTCAAGTGTCAGCCTTGGATTAGAAATTGTTTTCAATTCCTCTTTCATTGAACCTAAAACATCTTGCCTGTTGACTGGGATGTAGTTAGTTTCTCCTTCCAATGTAGTATCATCTGCAATCGCATCAAGGGGCCTTCCCTGAACAACATACTTTTGTACTTGACGTAAAACTTTCACTGGCTCAACCATCTGGTTTTCTCTGCAAAATGCGATATATTTAATTATATCAGCCTGCAGCAATTCTTCATACCTTGATTCCGGACTCGGTGGCACAGGGATTTGCTGATTGTCTTTGTTTGCAACATTAGTGGTTTGATCTGAACATGGCATCTGTGGGATTTCTTCATGGTCATCAATCTTGGAAGCAAAATCATCATCATCTTCATCTGAAAGAGAAGTTTGCTCCAACATGAATTCATAGCCATCTTTGAGCTTCAAGTAGATTGCTCCTTGGCCAGCTAGCAGTTTCACTTGCTTGTAATCAAAATTGTCTGCTGTTACAATGTTTTCTAGCTTTCTGCGATTGGCCTTGAGAAAAATAAGGTCCCTACCATTGATTATCGGGAACCGCGTATTGATTGCTTTGGCAATTTTGTCTTTTATCACCTGTTCTCAATCAGATGTTGAAAGTGTCACAAATCAACGCAGCAGCACATTACCATCTTTCAAATTCTTTCCTTCATCCTCTTCTCCAAAACTTACAAGTACAAATTCCAACGGTCTAGACTCATCAACCTTGGGCTTCTTAGCTGGCAAACCACGAGAGCTTGATCTGAACTGGGGGGATGATGATAATGTTGTTGCCCTGAGTCGCTCTGATTGAGACAGCCTACGATAAAGACCACTACTTGAGGCTTGTTGCATCATCCCTTGGGCATGATTGACCACTCGTCCTAGATTGGCAAATGTTGTTGATCTTCCAGGTCCAGAACTATCAGTTGCCGTAGTTTGTGGTCTTTGATGCCTCATGTGGGATGGGGAGGATGTTGGTGCTGAAAGCCTGCTTTGTCTTTGCCCCAGTAATTCTAAATTTGGGCTTTGTTGATGTTTATCATCCTGTTCCACACAAAAATCACCTTGGCGTTGCTTGTTGCTTATTGATCATGTGGTCTTAGAAGTTGATACCAAGTTAGAAACTAATTCCGAAGCATCTCCCAGGCATGCAGCCAATCTTTTAAGGAGGCTTTATACAGAATGGACCTTAAAACAATTTTTTTTTCAAAAATTTTTTTCACTCCTAAGGCATACTACAACATTGAAAATGTTGTAAATATGCCTTCTGTGTTACCGAAAGCACAGGTAGCGAGTATTATTATTGTGTTGATAAAATAACAGAAGAGTTGAAAATACCTCATTTTTTCTGTTGTGTTTCCTCTCCAAACTGCTATTCAGTTCAAACTGTGCTGTCTGGGCCCAGTGAATCCCCAATACCTCGTTTCTTGGTTGTGTTTCCTTTCCAAACTGCTCTCGATCCAAGCTGTCCTGCCTAGGCCAGTTCTTCTCAACACAACAGAAATTCAAACCCAACTCAATCCCCAAACGAACGGCCTGAGGAAGAAAAAGATTTAAAGGTTTGCAGGTTCTTCTCTTCCCCAGCAAACTTCCGCGAGTTCTGAGCCGCTCCCTGCACTGCATTCAAATGCATTCCTTGGCCACTTGCCATCATTGCGATCGCCCATCACCCCTCTGCACATCTGTACTGTTTGTTGTGTAACTACAATGCAGAAATTAGTAGAAACTTGCGGCCATTGCTCTCTGTCCTGAAATCTCTCGATGATCGAGGGTCAGTCATTGGTCCTTTCCTGCGCAGAGACAGCTATGCGCCTACGCAAATCCGGGGGTTGCTTCACAAAGATTGATCAACATGAGGCTCTCACAACTGAGTGAAAGGGCGGGAAATTCTATTTGTGGAGGACATGCTTGTTCAAATTAATTCTTTCTGCGATGAGTATGGCGGACAACTCGGCGTCCATCAAGCTATGGTATGTGTTAAATCTCTTTTATCTTTTTAGATTACGGCTGTTTTTCCTGATGTAAACATGTCACTCAATTCTTCTGTACTAGATTCCAGGAGGAAACAGAATACAGGAATCTTTCCTTTTTCAACTCGTCTTGGAAATCCATAACGTCTCTAAGGCTGCATTAAAATTTACCAAAAAGATGAAACTGATTAATTAGAAGTTAATCCTTTTGAAATCTTTGAGAGCCTTTTTGCTAATTTTGTTTCTTTCAGTGCTTGGTTGGTTGGTGCTTGGTTACTTGGTGGGAGGGGTGTTACCCCAGTATTTTCCACCTTGCTTTGGGTGCCAATTTTTCAATATTCTCTAATCAGTGTCTCAAAATCATCCCAAATTTCTTGAATTCATTGTTTCATTTTCAAGTACTTTGATGTGAGAAAAATTATACTGTATCATATATTATGTGCTAAAATATTAAAGATACTTCTCTTCCAATACACACCCAATGATTTGTGTTTGTTAGTGCCTTTTCAACCTTGTTTGTCACAAATTAAAGTAGTTTTCATAAATAAAAGAATGTGCTGAGAAATTTTTTATGCCACAAGGATACTCAAGAATTACCAAGTACTGGCTGGTACACATGTGACTACAGCTGCGATACTGGCCCAGTTGCATGCTGTAAAAGAAAATGAAGAATTTAAAGAAGTACCAACAACTAAAGAAATTGGAAAATTGCAGCAAGATTTGTTTGGTCAACAAATATCTCTTAGAAGGAGAAAAGAAGGGAACCAAAGGACCACAGAATATCAAAATTTGAGCTTTTCACCATTTACAGCAAAGGAGGAGATAGATGAAATTGGAAAATGCTATCATGGTTGGATATTGTTGAAGAAAACTGGATACCTTTACAATTTTGCAAAAGTTAATTCTGTCCATGTCCATGGGAATTTGCATACAATTAATTTGAATAATGATTTGGGAAAGAGCGAGCTCTCTGTGTGTGGTATCAATGAACTAACAGCAAACGAGGAAGCAGTAGGCTTAGTCAAAGATGAAATTTCAATTGAAAATCTGCAATTTGTTCTATGTTCACTCAATTCACTGAAGATTTGCCTTGGCTTGTTCAAAATGAAAAGGCACAAAAGGTTATTCGGACAGAAAATGACAAGTTATGCTCTAAAGCCATTGTCCAAAATGAAGCTAATGAGACAAGCAAAAATGTAATCTCAAAGCGCTGTTTAGTCTTTGTGGCTGGTTTTAGATCAAACCAACGAAGTACGTGTTGTTCAGAATGTTGTATTGTCAGAAAAAGATTGTACCACTGGGAATCTGAATTTGAACACTTGAGGAAAACAAAAAATTGTTTACTTGGAAGAAAGGAAATGACAGAGAAAATGAGACTGCTTCAGAGAGAGAAACAGGGTTCTTTGAAGAGAGTGCAATGTTGGAAAGATGAATTTAGCAAAGAGTCCTTACCTCTGGAGGAAGCTGATGATTCTGACCTTAGATTCATTGTTGATGGGATAAAACAAGAAGATGTGCCAGAGGGCTTGGAGATGCTGCTCAGCCAACAGAAGAAAGCTCTTGAGGCCAAGGGACCATCTGGTCGCAGGTGGCATCCAAAGTAATAAGCTAATCATAACTCCTTGGTGCAGTACAGACCTTCATAGCAAGAACTCCTAACCCTATTTTAACCGGAGGGGGCCTTTTTCGTCCCCCCCCCTCCCAAACTTTTTTTAATAGCTCCTAAAAAATGACAGCTATGGCACTGAACCTCACTGACTTTGCCTAGAATTTAACTGGCAATCAGAAAATGAAAATTTCAATGCCTATTGTTAGACCACGTGACCACCAGATGCCCATATTTGGAGAGTGGTCACAAAGAAAATCGTGAAAACTGCTCTAGTTTCTTTATTTTGAGTCAAATCTCGTCAATATATGTACCATTCAATTTGTCTCGATGAGTGCTTTCATTTGATATGAAATTTATCTATATTTGCTGATGTCAGCAATTTATAATTTCTATGATGTCATACACCTTTGTGACGTCATATTTCTAATGAATTAGCAATTTTTATATGAAAAATCATGTAATGACTTGAAATATTGATAAAACCATTTGATTTCACTCAAATTATGTGAAATTGATGATGTTTAAGCATTATTTTTGAGGAAACAATTTTGCATTGAATCGAATTACCGTTATTTATTTAGTTAATTAATTAGGAACCACAAATATTCATACAAAACTGAATGAAATCTCAAAATAAGGCTATCAAGTAAGTATTTGGATAGTTTTTAGCCTATTTTAGCCAGTTATTTAATGTAAATCTACTTATTTTTCCTGATAGCTCAATTTCATCAAAATTTGCCTTATTTTTGGTTGCCTAGCAACCAATCACGTGAATAAAAATTAATTGATGCTATTTTTGGATTCTCCTTTGTTTAATTATAACACATTGCAAGTTTCGTTGTCATAGCCATTATAGTTCCGAAGATAATTAGGGGGCCAAAACCCCCCCCCCGGTAGAAAATCACTTTTTTTTCACCCGGTTAAAATAGGGCTAAAGATCCTTCCATGTATACAATATGATCAATTATGGAGTGCCGATGCTGACAAAAATACTTTCTGTAAATTTTGTGTACTTCTTAGAAAAAACATACTTCCTTTCAAGGTTTCCGATACTTTATCCGCATCTTTTAACCTTTTCAATTTCATTGTACTTTTCATTTATGCAACTTGGTTAACTTTTTGCATACTTCCTTGAAATTTTACATACTTCTAAAAAAATTTCAATACTTTCCTCGTTTTCAAAACGAGGATAGTATTGAAAAACTCTCCTTTTTTTTTAAAAAGTTTTATACTTCTAAAGAATTTCATACTTGTTCAAAATTTCCATACTTGTTCCAAACTTTTCCATACTTTCCTCGCTTTCAAAACGAGGATAGTATTGAAAAATTCCTACTTTCTTCAAAAGTTTTATAGTTCTAAAGAATTTCATACTAGTTCGAAATTTCCATACTTGTTCAAAGGTTTTGATACTTGTTCGCAACTTTTCCATACTTTCCTCGCTTTCAAAACGAGGATGACTTCGTTTCCCGCGCTTTTGTATCTGCATCACATGGTCGACGGCGAGACAAGAGAGGTGGATGGACGCAAGCAGGGGAAAAGGGCAGAGGTAAGATTCCGTTTAAACTATTTCGTCTCCCGCCGTACATGCGTGATTATCTTTACGCTTGTTTGCATGAAAAGGTAGACAGACTGCCTAGGCAGTAGGGCAGTAGGCTAGTGTTTGTTAACAATTTTTTTTCTTAATTTAAAAATTTAATATTGCACAGTTTTGATATAACATCGTCAAGTGCGCTTCACAGTTCCTTAAAGTCTCTTAAACGCTTAGAATATCCATTCAAAATTTATTAAAACAGTCGTGGTCCCATTACACTGAATGATCTGTTTGCAAAAATGATTCTCTCTTTGGGAGTAGGCCTATCTATTTTCATGTACCTACAAGTACATATTGTTTGATCTTAATAATCTCACACTTTTACTTAGCTTCTGCATATGTTGACACCAAATTCAAGTTGGTTACTTTCAATAAAGTTTTGTTGCAGTGACAGTTGATCAGAATGTTCTTAAGGATGATGTCATTTTTCAGTATATTTGTAGGCATGGCATCCAGTTCACAGGACTTTGTTAACATTCCTTTTATTAGTTTTTCCACATTTTCCTGTGTCAAAATTTTAAACTTGCTAAACTCTGCAACTGAGTGATTCATTTTTGAAACATATTTTGGTTTTCCCTTAAGTTCATCTCTGATTTTCTGTATCTTGTTTGTAAAAAACTCAGCACACTCTATAGCAAGTTGATCTTCTGATTTCCCTTCTGGTATTTGGTTCTCTGATGTTGATCTTGTTATTTTGTTGAATGTTTTGTATAGTGCTTTTGTATCTCCTTTGCACATTAGAATTTTATCAGACAGTATTTTGGTTTACTTCTCTGATATCATGTAATTATATTTATTTCTTTCAGGATGGTATATCCTTGTTCTGTTGTTGTTCTCTATACTTGATCCATTTCCTTTCCTCTCTTCTGACCCCTCTTTTCTGATCAGACATCTGTCTTTCATCTGTCTGACAATTTTTCTACGATATTCATAAAATATGCAGCCATATCCATGGATGGGTTTGTTATGTTTTGTTCTGTTCTTCATAATTCGTAGAAGAAAGGAAGAAGAGCAGAAGTTGTTGTTATTGTCTAATATTTAAAAATTGAATTTTGTGTGCTTGCAATTACATTTGAAATTTGAGGCATCAAAGTAGAAAGGTCGCATGGAGTGGAAAGTCTTTTTAGTATATAGAAAATCCTTACAAGTTAGATTTTATTGAATAAAAACTTATCTGGGGCCCTTTCAACTTTTCATCATTTAATGATAGGGGTAGGAGACAGCGGCCTAGGGTGCTGCAGCCCCCTCCAACTATGGAAAAATCAACCATGATGAGGCAGAAAATCAAACTTACGTCTGCCAAATTTTTTGTAAACAATACAGGTTTTATCAAGTAGTTGGGCAGAATTTTTGTAAACAATAGATTTTTTATCCAGTAGCCCCCCCTAAAGTTTGTCTTCTGCTATGCTCATTTGTTTAAGTATAAGTTTGCCTCTGGAACAATTCTTCTGTGTCCTTAGTTCCTTGCAGGTGCAACATGAGCAATGCACAGCAGATGCTTGGTAGATTGACGGAACTTGTCAACACCCTGTCAAACCAAGTCACTTCTAATCAGCAGCAACCAACAAATGTGCCAGTGGCAGATGAATTGAGCAGGCTGTATCCAAGTGTTGATAGAAAGTCTTCTAGCAGACAAGAACCAAGACCAGTAAATACATTGAATGCATTCCGGCAAAGCAGTGTCACATCATCTTCAAACATCTTTAAGCCTGGCATACAGTACAGAACACACTCAAAGAGTAAGAAGAGAAAGCTCAGTACTACCTCATCAAAGGAACGAAGATCATTCCTGAAAGATGTGTATCTGTTGCCATCATCATGTGAAAAGGTTCCCAGAGGAAGGCAACGTGAAAACATGTCTAAGAATGGATGTGTTGCTTTTGCCGTAGAATTTGACCCAGATGCAGACGAATCTCAACTAAGAGATACAATTTATGAAGAATTTAAGGGGAAGATGCAAAACCCTACAGCATTCTCATTCATGAAAGCTGTCCAAGACAATCTTGTTGCTCCAATGAAGAAAACGTGGACTTCAAAGGTACTAAAGCACATGACAGGAGCAGGACCACTTTACATTAGGTCATCTGATGATTTGCCAACGGTTGCTGTTTCTTCTGATTCAGAATCTGACACTGATTATGATATCAAAATGAATACGGTGGCTGTAAATGCAAGAGAAGACAAGTTTGTGATTGAAGAGTCTGTGCATACAGCAGGTGTTGACAAAGACACCAGCAGGCCCTCAAGCTCAAGTGCTACAGCCAAAGATGAGACAATACAGTGTCCAATTTGCCAACAGCTTGTCCTAAAGGTAAACATAGAGTTCCATGCGAACCTTCGTGCTGATCGCCACAGTAATGTTGAAGATACATATGCATCAATTCTTTGGTGTGATGATGAAGAAGATGATGATGAGCTTCCAGAGTTTACTGGATTGACACCTTTTCAAACTCTGTGTGAAGATAGCAATAAAGAAGTTGCCACTGACAATTCTGACAAGGTTAGTCTAATCAAGGATGTTTTGATGAATTTGGGAGCTGGTGTTAACAAGGATAAAACAAATAGAGTTTCCATTCGAAGAAAGCGTGCATGGCAAGACTAGCGAACTTACGATTGCACAACGCAGCTCACTACGACGACGGTGAGGGGCATGGCACTAGCGCGGCTGCGTAGTCCTAGCGCGCCAAGGGTTTTTTGTTACGATCTGCTAAGACTACGGTGGCTGTTTGGCGCCAAATTACAAGAAACTTCGATCAACATGGCAAACCACGGAGAATTAAACGACCTCCTGTTCGCGCTTCATAACGACGGTGTAGTGAATGATGAAGAGCTTCTGTTGCTGCAAGATGAAAACAGGCCAAGAAACCCTCAATTCCCGTACTGGAACTATGAGAGGTTCGACCTTGATCAGCTAGAAGACGACGAATGTAAGGCAGAGTTTAGGTTCTGGAGGGATGACATCTACACCTTGTTAGATATCTTCAACTTCCCAGAAGAGCTTAGGTGCTATAATGGAACTGTTTTTGACTCTGTTGAAGCCCTCTGTGTTCTCTTAAGACGTCTAGCTTACCCATGTAGATATGGGGATTTAATTCCTAGGTTTGCTAGGCCTGTTCCCCATTTGTGCATGATAAGTAACTTGGTTGCAGATGAGATATATGTGAGATTTGGGCATCTGCTTAGAGATCTAGACCAGCCTTGGCTATCTCGTCCCAACCTACAGATTTTCGCCAATGCTGTCCATGAAAAAGGAGCTGCCTTAGATAATTGCTGGGGATTTATTGATGGCACAGTTAGGCCAATTTGCAGACCCCAAAGGAACCAAAGGTTAGTCTATAATGGCCATAAACGGGTGCATGCAATCAAGTTCCAATCAGTTGTAGCCCCAAATGGTCTTATAGCTAATCTTTATGGGCCAGTAGAGGGTAGGAGACATGACAGTGCCCTTCTTGCAATGTCTGGGCTTTTACCACAACTTGAACAGCACTCCTTTGCACCAGATGGTCAGGCTCTGTGCATATATGGTGATCCTGCATACCCACACAGGCTTCACTTGCAGTGCCCATTTCCAAGAAGGCAAAACCTTAGACCAGAAGAAGAAGCTTTCAACCAGTCTATGAGCCAAGTCAGGATATCTGTGGAGTGGATATTTGGTGATATCATCAACTATTTCAAGTTCATAGACTTTAAGAAAAATCTTAAAATAGGAATGAGCCCTGTAGGTAAATTTTACATCGTCTGTGCACTTCTGAGGAATGCAATGACCTGCCTTTATGGTTCAACTACATCTGATTATTTTAATCTGCACCCACCAGCACTTGCTGATTATTTCTTGTAGATCAGATCAGATGTTTGGCAATCAAGAAGTTGAACCTCAAGCTCCTCACAGATGCAAGCCAAGATCTTCAAAGATGCACATCAAGCTCTTCAGAGCCTTTCAAGAAAAACAGCTTTTTTAAAAGCTACCAAATGGCCAATGGTCACTGACCGATATAAAGTCTCTCACACACAAAAATAATAAGCCCCTAAGCAACAACAAATAGATGTGAAAGCATATGAACAGCAAATTACAATCAAGACTAAAAATTATCTCAAAAAGTTGATCAATGAGTCTAATCTTTATCTAAAAATTTGTTCAATAATTTAAGCATTGCTTCATTTTGTTGTTGCATTTGCTGTAGCATTGCTTGTTGTTGCTGTTGTTGTTGCTGCATCATGAGCATCATTTGATTCTGCTGCACCAAAATTCTGCTTTCCCTTTTCTCCCGTTCTTCTTGCTCTCTCTCTCTCATCTTCATTTCATTGCTCCTTATCTCCATTAACTGCTGCTGCTCTTTCTCTCTCATTTCTTGTGCCCTCTCTTTCATTGCATATTCTTTCTCTTTTAGCTCTTGTTCTCTCTTTCTCAGTTCATACTCTTGCTGCTTTAACTCTGATTCTCGTTCATTCTTCTCTTTTAAATATTCAATTGCCCCACCATCACTATGCCTCTTTTTTTCTTGCTCTCTTGACACTCCCTCTCTGTTGTCTCACTCAGTCTCTCCATAGATCTTTTCCTAACACTGGCAGCTGTCTCCTTTTCCTGTTCCTCCCTTTTCTTTCTGCTTTCCTTCTCCGCACCCTGCTCTATGTTTGCTGTCTCTATTAGTTCCAGTATATTTTCCATTGCCTCATCTAATTCTGAAGTTTCTGGTGAAATTCCACTGGCCCTCTCTTCACTTGCAGTCTTTTTCTTAATATACTTTTCCAGCTTAGAAAATCTCTCCCTTACCGCCCTTTGGTCAACACTAAATCTAGGCTCAACAAGGGAATTCAAGGCGGTTGCAATCCTGTCCCAGCTCTGCCCTTTCTCTCTGCTCCCTACCTTGTACTTATATGGTTCAACAACCAAAATCTCTCTACAAAGAGCAACATCATGTTTTGTTGTCCACACCATTTTGGGCCTGGGTATAAAATTAAAACTGAAATTGCGCGAGAGGAACGTGAAAGGATAGAATACAGAAAAGAACAAACTGAAGTCAAATTTCAGAATTCCATTTTAAAATCAAATAGGATAAGTGACAAAATTAAATTGAACACTCAAATTATTTGCTCAAAAGATATTGAAGCTAGGAAGGTTTCTTTGAATATTTCCATAGTTTTTAGATTAAAGCATTTCAGCCAGAACTTTCAATTTCTCAGTGCAATAAAGCAAATATTCAAGATCATTTCGACAAAATTTTTTAACATCAGAAAACAACAAACATCATTTAGGCCTAGACTAGGAGGCTCGTTGTGAAACTTAGATCCTTTTTTGAACAATGTTTCACAGAAAAGAAAGCTGTTTTTCATGTACTTCTGTAAAACTATCAAGTTCATTCAAGCAAGTAAAATAAACATCCTACGGCACAGTTCAAGTTACACACATTTGAATTCGTGATGCCTTGTCTTGACTTGATGAGGCCATGGTTTCCTGTTTCCTGGTTGAACTTGCAATTTTTGTGAAGGCTGTGAAACGAAAATAAAGGAAAATTACCAACAGAAAACATTCTCTGCTGAAAAAGGGATGTTGAAAGTGCACGAAAACTTACTTATTATGATGAAAAAAGCAATACAAGAATATACAGAAAACATTTTACCTTCGTAGTCGCGACAACGTAGATTCTTGCTTTCAGCGTAGTGAACTTTCTGAGTACGACGAAGGAAGGGGTTTCCTCAGAGCGCCGCGCTCGCTCCAGTCTCCTCTTCGTCGTCGTAGTGAGCTGCGTAGTGCAATCGTAAGTTCGCTACTATGTATCTGTCAGACAACGAAAGGGGTTTGATCCATCTGGTGGTTTCACCATTCGATTTCTTGGAGAACCATCTGTTGATTGTGGTGGACCGCTCAGGGAGTTTTTTTCAGGTATGCATACAACATATTTTACATCATCATGAATATGTGCAGGCATATGCAGCCACAGTCTTGGATGCATGTATGAGGTAGGGTCTACAGGGGTAAGATGGGCATTGAGTAAAAATTGTGGATAAATTTTGCCAAAATCTTTGTTCATAGATTTTCTCTAGCTAGAACTGCTTGCTACCTTCCCAGACACAGTGAATGTTGAATTGTCAGTTCCCCGGCTATTCCAGCCATGACCACTGCCCATTTCACCCCAGACCGTAGTTGATCATGAGAGTAGTAAAGATAATTGCTGTAAAAACGAACATCATGACATAACATTCCTTTAAACTGACTGCAGTACTTTTATCTGTTTACTGGGATGCTCCAACAAAGCTGAAAGAATTTAGCATTGATTAGATTTTTTAGTGAAAACTATAAACCTAGGATAGCTTGATAACAATACAGTATGTCTAAAGCATCTTTGTAAAATCATAAAATGAGGGAAGCAGAAGATTTTTCATATTTGTAACCAGATACCAGATATCTACTTGCCCTCTGCTTAAATCTTTTTTGTAGAGACGCTTGGACAGATGCTAGCTTCGTTATTTGAGGAAGATTCTTTGCAGCCAGGACTAGTTCCCTCCATCAATTTTCTTGCAATGACAAACAATGAATTTTGCTATGCTGGAGAACTTCTTGCATTATCCTTGGTTCATGGTGGTCATGCAGCAAATGTTTTGGCCAGCTGGCTTTATGACATTTTGATTGGGAAGACTGTCACACTTGACACACTGCCTGATCCTCATAAATGGTCTTCCTTGCTAGATCAGGTATGATCACTGTAAGTACTTACCATAAAAGCTCTATTAAGCCCCTGGGAGACTTACTATATTTTGGACACTCCAGAGGGTGGCTGATTAGAGCGCGGGGCTTATTGATAGAATCACATGACAAGGATTTATACTCTCAAGTACCAAGTAAATAGGGGGGGTGAGAATAATCAGGGGGGTTAGAAATGGTTTGGTATAACAATAATCAGTGGGGTGTTGGAACAGTTGGAGGGGGCTCTTGGGGAACTTGAAAATAGTTGTTTTCTTAGTCAAACACGTATCTGTTATATGTTTATGTGAACCATGATGTTACTGATACATGCACTGATGAACTATTCTCATTCTGTTGAATCCACTTCTTGAGACTTATTCTTGGGTTTATTCAGAAATTGTATCATTAGATTTTTCCCAAAAATTGATAAAAAGGGGGGGGGGTTGGAATAAAAGCAGGGAGGAGTGGAAAATTTTTCAATGATGGATAAGCCAGGGGAACGATTATTTGGTACTCGAGAGTACTGTATGACAGCTTTTCAGTTCTTTCCTCCCATATTTTGCAGATTTGGCGTACAATTTTACGAGTAAAATACATAACTTGGACACAATTTTATCCCAAGCCATGTAAAGTTAACAAGCGAACTTGTTTAGCAAAGGAAATGGGATGTCTTTGGTAAACTCTGGAAGTTGAAATAAGTGGGGGGACGGCTTATTTGAACTTTTGGCTCAGAGGGGAGGGGCTTAATAGAGAGGGTGGGCTAAAAAGAGCCCTCTTACAGTAGTTATTTTCCAAACTTTATGGTGTTTTCCTAGATACTTGCAAAAATGAAGGGGCTTACTTGATGTTGGACATATGGACATTTGGTTCAAATGGAAAGGCGCATTATTAGAAAGGGGGCTTTATAGAGAAGGTGCTAAATACTGCTTTTGGTCCAATATGTTTGTGTGAGGTTATTGTATTGTAATCAATAGTGTCTTATGTGGAAAAATGGGCAGGCTGGTGGTACAATGGCTTTCATTTGTCAGAAATATACAGATTGTGACAGAACTGTTCTATGAACAACTTCAAGAACATACTGTAAAAGTTCCTAAAGATATGCATATGCTGTAACTAGATATATAAAATCTTTAGAGGAAGCTTTTTGCACCATGCCATACCCAGTTTTTACCTCTTTACCCCAGTAGCCTGTGACATTCATGGTTATTGGGTTGTATAGTAAATCCAATGTTGGAATTAGTGAATGGGAAAAATAGTATCATTTACCATTCTAGCTAAACAAATGTGAAAGTGACCAGGATCTTGTTTCACTGTTGGAAAAGGAATCATTTGATGAGATACTAGAAGCCATTGGATACAAAGGAGTTGTCTTCAAGGAAAAAGTTAGCAACAAAGCAAAATTACACCAATCCATCTGCTTTAAGGTGATTATCGAGCCTAGATTGGCTATGATTGAGCAATTAAAGAAAGGTCTGTCAATAATGGGAGTTTTAGCTGCTGCAGAGCAACATCCAGAGCTATTCAAGATAGTTTTTACACCAACATCCACAGCCTTTGTGATCAATCCCTCAGAATTCTTGGATTCTGTGCATGTTGTATTCAGTGCTGAAGGTAGCAACAAGAGGGAGAATGAACTTCAGACATACAAATGCTTTTCCGACCTGGTCGAAACGATGGACCAAACAGGCAAGTGCTTTGAAGCAGTGATGTTGAATTATTGGAAGCACTTTGGGCTACATATTTTAGCAAGTGTCCAAAAATGAAGTATTGGTATTACCAGAACATACCATTGTAAGCAATGCATCAGTTTGAATGAGATGGTAATCATTTCATAGCAGACAGTCTTAGATAAAATTGGTTGCACAGAAGTCAATCTTACCATCACAGCGTTACATATAGTTTTGCTCACGAGCTATTATTGAACATATTTAAAGAGAACTACCTTAAGTCTTGCTGAACTCGTCCTGAGTTTCACACATTAACAAGCAGGCATATGGTCATCATCCAAGGAGCAAGACATTTTGACAAATATTTTCATCCTGTATGTAAATGTATATTAGTTGCTTGCTTCTTTTATAACAAAGTCTTAAGAAAAGATTACCTTGAAAATCAGATGCGTTGCAATAATTAAAATGTGTATTTTTGATAGAGAGTTCACCCAACTCTTGTAAGTTTAGGGTAGGTGTGCTCAAGTTACTTTACTTGGATCTAAATTTTCAGCCAAAGTGGTTTGGACAGTCACTTGTACAATGTTACCATCATATATTCCCAGGTTCATGAAATCCTGCGTGATTTTTCTTTTGTTTCAGATATGAGGAAAGTCAGCAAAACCCAGAGAGATACATGATTTACAAACAATTAAATGAATGAGCATTGTCAAATGGAGATGTATCTAATTATCAAAATACATAATGTGTATTAAGATAATATATTATAGGGCAATTTTCCATTGATTTAGATCCTGAATGCATAACTTTTTGGTATGTAGGATAAGGCAATTGTTTTTTCCGTTTTAAGCCAAAAATTTTGGTTTGGGTTGGCCTTTTTCACAAAAGTCCGAGCACACCGATCCTTTTTTATTTACTTTGCCGGTATGTAAAGAGAAATTTCAATGTTCTCGTTCCTAGTTAATGTTGGTTTGACTGTTGGGGACATATTCAAGTTTATCACTGGTTCAAAGTCGTTACCACCATTGGGACTGCCAAACAAACTCACTGTCCTTTTCAAGCATGATTGTGTGAAAGATTGTCGATGTAGACCAACTGCTTCCACATGTGCCCTATCGATGACTATTCCAGTTCATATCAAGACTGACAAAGAAATTTTGGAAATGATACTATCTGCGGTAAAAGAAGGCCTTGGTTTTGGAAATGTATAACTTTTTAATATCGCTATTTTGCAGTAAGAACTGTATGAGCCAAGCTTCACATTGAACAAAAACATGTTATGTTACAAATAAACATTTATAAACAATATAGAAGGTATTGTTATCCCGCTGTTGCCGTTGTAGTTCGTAGTTGATGAAGAACTTTGTCAAGTTTTATGTTATGTTTGGAGCCGGAACACCCGGAACCTGTTCATTATGTAGTTTGCTTTAAGTTCTCACATATAAGAAACAGACAAATGAAACACAGGATATTTTGATCATCATGATAAACTGGACAGTCTCAGTCTTCTCAATTACACACATATTAAAAGATAAAGCAATATTTACCTAGACCTTAATCTGTTTCAACTTTATCATCCTTCGTTGCAGCTGCTGTAAGATTTAAGAATCTTCACCTTCTTATATGCAGGACTTAATGTAGTTAACCTCTGAAGTGAATTCTTTTAAGTTTAATCTACAGGGTGTCCCAAAAAAAGTATGATCGTTTGAGCAGTGCCTGCAAAGGAACCATGGATTCGAAAATTTTATCTTCAGTTTATGGTTTAGTTATGGCCAACTCGGAGTTTATTCGCACAGTAATCCACTTATACAAGTGAATTCCTGAGGCAGCCCGAGAAAGATGGTTATTGAGTTATGCAGTTACTATGTATGTGTGATTTGGAAGAAGTTTTTGGCGCAGCTTAACAATACGTTCTTCTTGAATGAATAAAGCCCAAAATGACTTAACAATCACAACAGCAATGAAACTTGGATGAGAAAGATCCTTTAGTATTAGAAGACATTACTTGACATTGTTTCTGTTCCTTCAGCTCTTGAAAGTTTCGCTGTAAACTGTTGAAGTGTAAAAGCACCCGTTCTTGACATTTTCGCTAACTGATATAATAGTTCAATTGATTAGGAAACCTTTTAAGATAGAAATTTGAATGGTTGAGCTGACTGAAAATTTTTTCCAAATTCCGCATAAGTAGGCCTGTAGCAAAATTCAATAACCATCTGTCTTAGGCCGCCGCATAAAGTTTACCAGTTTAGGTGAATTTCTCTGCGAATACAAATCCAATTCGAACATGCTTATGGTCGCAAGGTCTAAGTTAATATCATACCATAAACTGAAAACAAAAGTTTTTGAAACGAAGGCTCCTTCGCAGGAACTGTTCAAACGCTTGTATTTAGGACGCCCGGTGCATTTTACATTTTGATTGTATCGTTAACTCAAAAGTCGTTATAATAAAAGGTCTTTAATGTTTGTTACGTTGAATTTCAGGTTGGCAAACATGCTCAGTTTGATTACTTGTTTTTGCTTGTTACATTTTAACATTTATGTGTCTCTGTTTTCAATCATTTCACCAATGACCTGCCGGTAGTGTTCATAGATTGTAACTCCGAAGTTATTATCATTCGCCATGGGATTGACTGTATCCATTAGATGTGTAAGTTCTTGTTCACAAAGATTAATGCTGAGATCGGGAACCTGCACATCATTTCTTGTTTGCAACTGAGGCATGGGACCGTCATTATCAACCCCGTAGGCATTCATTTCGACCTGAGTGATATCCAGTAAATCTTGGACTGTATTTGCATCTTCTCTAAAAACAGCATAAAACCCTTCAGTCCACTTCTGTAATGGGGTTTGGTTTCTCTCCGTACGCAGGGGATGATTGTTCCAGCTTGAAACAAAGGCTTGAAGGGCAGCATTGATCCTTGGCAAGAACACAAACTGCAGAGCCAGCAGGTCAATTTCATTATCTCTGTCTAGCAAATCACTCTCTTCTAGGAAAAAGAATACATTCCTGAGATGTTCCAATACGTTGTTATATACATCGACCCACAATCTCTCAATGCGCTGGTTGTGGACGGATTGTCCAGTTATAACCGGCCTGTGAGCAACGCCATAACGATTTAACATCCATTTAGCAGTCTCAATGTTCTCTGTCCCGTGGTCAGTTCTAATTCTCAGAGGGCACCTGAACTGCTCAATACAACCAAGGAAGTTATCAAGGACTGTGCTACTTCTGTTGTTTGTGGAGCATTTGAGAAAGACTATCACTCTGGAAAAGCCGTCAATGCATCCATGAATAACAAAATGCCAATTAATCAACTTATGATTGCCATCCAGATGCCTGCAAAATCAAATGATATGTACTTTGGGATGTATGATTATTTACAGATTTTTCGCCACCAGAGCATGCGAGGTCAGGCATGAGATTCTGAAGTTGAAGGGTCTTTAAAGTCTTGAATCTTAAGATGAGGACGACGATAAGAAAAGACATTTTGATTTTGCTTTCGTGATGAAAAGACGAGACAATCCAATTATGATGCTGTTACATGATGATAAAAAACGACAGTCCAGTTACATTATGATTACGAAAGAAATCGACAGTCCAGTTGAAATTAATGACATATACGGAACGTTCCGACCCTGGCTAGAGTAATCATCAGCAGGGAAAATAAGTCCACGAGCACCTTTTAATTATTTCAGGGAATAAGGTTTGCAACCTGAATAAAGTGCTTAAAAGTGAAGGAAATAGCACTGCTAATCGATACTGCCAATATTGAGAAATTTTATCCTTCTTCATTAGAAATATGACGCCATCAATTTGAATTACGTCATAGAACTAATAAATTGCTGATGTCAGCAAATATAGATAATATATATATCAGATGAGAGTACTTTTCAAGAGCAATCGTTTGGTACCAACACATCTTGATTAAAGTTAAAACAAAGAGGTTATGATTGTTTTTGTGATTTCTTTTGTGACCACTCTCCAAATATGGATATCTGCTGGTCACGTGACTTAAATTATAACAATGAAAATCTAAAATTTAATTGCCAGTTAAAAATAGGAAAAGTCAAGGATGTTTCAGCTCTCTTTCTTTTTTACTCTCCGTTTTATAATCAAAAGTTTGTGTGTGGGGGCATTTTGTGTGGGGGCATTGTACCCCCTGGGTACAATAGGGATGAAATGAATGAAGCATGAATCATGACTTAACCTACAAATTGGTCATATTTCATGTACGTACCATAAGGCATTTGGACAAGGAACTGAATGAACACGCCGTGCAATTGTCCGTCGTTCAGATCGTAGCATCTTTCCAATTGGATCAACACGATTTATTGCTTCCCTTATCCGCCATCTTTGCACCCTGATACCTCTTGCTCTTACAGCACCTATGATCATCCTCTCGCCAGCATCGGGTGCACGCAGAGTGATTTCACTCACAATATCATCCAGTTGTTCATTTGAGATCTCTGAAATTCCGTGCAATAAGTGTTCTTGTCCACTTTCTTGCCTTCTTCTTAAGAGTGTTCTATCACCTACACCGATCAATTTTGCTATTTTTGACCAAGAAAACCCTAGCTCTCTTAGCCCAGAAACTTGGCTCAGAGATACAGCAATTTTAGGGCGGCCACGGTCACGTTGATTTACTTGCCGGAGAGAAATGTTTTCAAAAAATTGATACTTTGACCGAAGGAAGTTGTACAGATGGCCAACTACAGTTTCTAGCTCCATCATAGGCCCATTGTTTCCTGCCGAGGTGTAGTCACTGTTGATCAGTATATCGTGCAGATCTCCCGCTCTCCGGAAGGCCTTGTAAGCTAGTTCTTCCGCAATGATATGGTCCGTACAGTTCTGGTTTTGTTCCAGATGAGTACATGCATCTTGCAGGTTTTGCCCTTCAACATTCATATATGAAGCGAGATTTGCCAACAGTGAGTTCGCCATGATTTGCCAGAAATGACTAGGCCATGACAGGCAACGAGAAGAGATTCCAAACCCTCGTTCGAGATACTTTGAACACGAGGAGATTATGAAATGTTTTGAGAAAATAGACATTTTGAAACAAGCACTGAAATTTCTATTATGTACTATCCTCGTTTTGAAAGCGAGGAAAGTATGGAAAAGTTGCGAACAAGTATCAAAACCTTTGAACAAGTATGGAAATTTCGAACTAGTATGAAATTCTTTAGAACTATAAAACTTTTGAAGAAAGTAGGAATTTTTCAATACTATCCTCGTTTTGAAAGCGAGGAAAGTATGGAAAACTTTCGAACAAGTATGGAAATTTCGAACAAGTATGAAATTCTTTAGAAGTATAAAACTTTTTAAAAAAAGGAGAGTTTTTCAATACTATCCTCGTTTTGAAAACGAGGAAAGTATTGAATTTTTTTTAGAAGTATGCAAAATTTCAAGGAAGTATGCAAAAAGTTAACCAAGTTGCATAAATGAAAAGTACAATGAAATTGAAAAGGTTAAAAGATGCGGATAAGTATCTGGAACCTTGAAAGGAAGTATGTTTTTTCTAAGAAGTACGAAAAATTTGCAGAAAGTATTTTTGTCAGCATTGGCACTCCATAATCAATAGTGGGTGCAAATTACATGGCCATTGTTTAAAACTTGTTCACAGCCTGATTCTGGATGAGTTTAAACAAATTTTGAGATTATTTCATTTTCTGACAAGACTTCTAAGGTTTGTAAGATTGTGATATCTTTTGACAAAAAACCCCAAGTAAGTAAAACATTTTCCCAAGAATCCTTTGGTAAGAAAACATTCTTAATGTGAGCAAGGCCTGTTAGTACAGCAACTGGGGGTGCTTTGGGAGATAATAATTTTTTATTTTTTTAAATTTGGCAGAATTTCCTTAGAACAACTGGGTATCAATTGGTCAACGAACTCGCTCCCCAATATCAATCAATTCATCAGACTTGCTACACTAATATAAGGAGCGTCGTCTACTAAACAAAACGAATCTAAGCTATTAACAAAACCCGAACACAGAATAAGATAAGATATAACAAGAACTATAATGAAGAACAAATAATCAATTAGAAAACTAAAGATATATATATGATGACTAGGATAGTTCTATGGTATTAGAGCAGGGATATTTGGGTGTAATTTAAAAGCATCCCTTATGTATTTTGTGACTTCCAAGAGTAGTTTCTGGTCTTCGCAAGACATCAGGTAAATAAATTTTTGTCGATTATCAAAAGAGTGAAAAGTTCTTATTTCCTTCTCAAACGCGAGGAAGAGTTTTACTCGTAGTGGTTGATAAACTGGGCATTCCAAAAGGAAATGTTCTTCATTTTCAACTTTGTTTAGAGAACACAGGCGGCATAATCGCTGCTCTGCTGGAACGCCTTCTCTTCGGCCCGTTTCAATTCATAAATTGTGATCACTGCAGCGTAGTTTTGTCATGTTTCGACGAAGATCCTTATCCTGCAAAGAGCAGTAAGGTTCTTTTTGCAAATGAGATTTGAAAAGGCAATACGTCCGCAGTTTATTGGAGCCTTTTTTTGACTGTCCCTGTGTTTTACTAATGGTTTCTAGCCAATATGTGTGATATTTTTGTTGCAGTCTCTTTTCTATGAGCTTTTGGAAAGAACTTCTTCTCATGTTTTTGAATTTGTCTAAATCAAAGTTAAGATCCAGAGCTAGAAATAGTTGCTGTATTGAAGTCACCCAACTAAAGTGTCCTTCCCTTCTCAACAAGTTGCTTTCATTAAATGCTTCTTTAACAAGACTGTTTTCGCTTACGTTCAGTAATCTATGGAAATAGAGTAGCATCGGTTTGTAACAGAATAGCTTAAGGGGCATTCTTCCCAAGTCCCCTAGAACAGCTAGATTACTACAAGCCCTGTTTACACCAAGTATACTCTTGCATAGTCAAAGGTGTTGGGTCTCTGGTACTTTCAGAGCTGTTTCAAATACAAGACGCTCTTTCTCAGCGTGGTTGCGCAGAAAATTTGTCTGGTATTGACTGAATTGCGACCAAATCTCACAGTTATACGTAATTATAGGTTTTATGAATTAATCAAATATTTTTAAGGTAATAGTGGAGTCAAATCCTACTTTACTTAGGACTTCTCTTACTGCAAAATAAGCCTTTCTTGACCTGTCACAGAGATTGTCTATTGCTGGTTTAAATGAACCAGAGGATGACAGTAGTATTCCAAGATACTTGTACCGATTTGTCAAAGGGATGTCCGCACCTCCACATGTAAACCTGACACCTTTTGGTATTCTACCCGTTTTGTTAAAAATCATTACATTACTCTTTTTTAAATTGATATTGAGGCCCCATCTGTTGCAATAATTAGACAGTCTGTTTAAGCACTCTTGTAAACCTACTTGTGAGGTGGAAAGCAAAACTAGGTCGTCCGCAAAGAGTAAGTGACTAAAGGACACCGAACCCAGTTTGACTTGGTCACATGTGATATCAAATTCCATTTTCAGATCTTCAATAAATAGGTTAAAGAGAAGGGGAGATAGGTTACATCCTTGTTTTAAGCCTAAAGTGGTCATTATTGGTTCTATAACAACATGGTTTAACTTGATACACTGTTGTACAGATTTATACATAGATTTGATCAGACTTAGAGACTTCCCTCCTAAGCCCATTGCCCATAGCTTGGAGAAAAGGAAGTTTCTGTTGACACTATCATATGCTTTCCTTAGGTCAATGAAAGCTGAGTACAGATATTTCCCTTTAGACTTAACTATCTTATTCACTAACGTGTTTACTACAAATATGTGATCACTGGTTCTACTGTTCTTAAGAAAGCCAATTTGGTTTCTTTCAATAAGTTGGAATGTGCTAATTGATTTCTCTAATCTTTTACCTAGTACGCAACCGAGCAGCTTGCTAAAACAGGACCCTACACTTATTCCCCTGAAGTTGTCTAAGTTATCTGTTGATCCTCCTTTGTGGATAGTGGAGAGAATATTGACTGACCAAGCATTGGGGTACATTTCTGTCTTTTGAGTCAAATTAAACAATTTGGTAATTGGCTTAGCAAGAACAAAATGACCTAGTTTAAGGAACTCGTTTAGAATTCTATCAGGTCCAGGAGCTTTTCCGCATTTAAGGTCTGAAGCACATTCAATGACTTCCTCTTCAGTAAAGGGTGCATCTAAAAGAGCAGTAACATTGGATCCCCTCAAGTTTTGGTTTAGCAGGGATTGAAAAACTGTGGCAGCTGGCTCAGTATGCCTGGAAATCTCACTGTTATTGTAAAGCTTACTGAAGTAATCATGGTACTTTTCAATTGACCTGAATAGATCATTGTTCATTTCATTGTTTTCTTTACCCCCTTGCATGCTGGAAATTAAATTCCAAAAGGATTTTGGGTCATTCCCTTCTATTTCGAGCAGTTTCTGCTTCATGTTTTTGTTATAGTTTCTCTCTTCTTTTCTTAATAAAGTTTTATATGCCTGATAGGCTGTTCTATATTTTATTTTGGCATCATTATTAAAAGGGTTCTTTTTAAGGTTAGTAGCTAATCGGGAAAGCTTGTTTTTAAGACCCTGACATTCAGAGGTAAACCATTTTTTTGTTTTTTTTGGGACTTTTCCTTTTCTTGCCACTGTTTATTCTCTTAACAGGTAGAACTCTTTCCGCTGTACTGGTGATGATTTCTGTTAGTTGTTTGACTGCTGAGTCAATTCCAACCTGTGATTCTAGGAAGTCTTTTTGGGTAAATTCAGATAACTTCTCTTTGTTGTCAGCAGAGCACAGTGTGTTTACAAAATCTGTACGAAATCTTTTGTCCCACATAAACTTGTGTGGAACTGAAGAGTGTTTTGGTGTTGTGCCATTGTTATTCTGAAAGGTAGTTGTTGATTCAGGATGCTTAACTGTCCCAGAATGCTTACTCTAAAAGAAAAGATGAAAATAGAAAAAATAATGATAAAATAATAAGATAAAAAATTATAGATAAAAAAAATAATAGATAAAAGAAGACAAAATAATGGTTACTCTCCCAGAATGCGTTGTTTGTGAGATCCAATTAAACAAGAAAAAGTATTTCTTTGTCGTAATTTATAGAAGTCCAAGCCAAAATCAGAATGAATTTGATAATTTCACAATAAAGTTTGAACTTTTGCTGTCAAAATTGCATGCTGAAAATCCTTTTTGCGTTATCATCACCGGAGATTTCAACTGCCGCTCAACTCAATGGTGGGAAAATGACATTGAAAAGAACGAGGGAAAGCTATTTGAACCAGTAACATCCGACCTTGGTCTTCATCAGCTGATTTCAGAACCAACACACTTAATGGGAGATTCTAAATCATGCATTGATTTAATTCTATCTGATCAGCCTAACCTCGTTATAGAATCTGGTGTCCATCTGTCTCTACACGAGCATTGTCACCATCAAATTGTTTATGGGAAATTATCTGTTTCGAACATAACACGACCTCCTTATACCCGCAGGATTTGGTATTATGATAAGGCTGATTTTGTTGCCATCATGAAAAGTATTGAAATGTTTAACTGGCATGAGCATCTCAACAAAATTAAATGCCCTAATGAGCAGGTCAAATTGCTTAACGAAGTGCTGCTGAATATATACTCGAATTTTATTCCAAACCAAGTAAAAACTATTCAGCCCCGCAAATTGCCCTGGATAACAAAAGATGTCAAAAGATTTTTAAGGAAAAAGAATCATGCTTACAGAACATTTGTGAAAAACGGTCAGCCAGAAGACAAGCTCAAAGGAATACTAAACATGGTAGCTGAAGGTACAAAAATGATTGAGGGTGCAAAGCAAAATTACCTCCGAAAGACTGGGCAGACTCTAGCAAATCCAGGGACATCTAGGAAAACCTATTGGACTTTAATCAATACTGTTCTAAATAAGGCGAAGATTCCTATAATACCACCCCTTTTAGAAAACGGATTATTCATAACGGATTTTACTGAAAAGGCACAGCTTTTTAATGACTATTTTATGCTCCAATGCACGACCATCGACACTGGCAGTGAGATTCCACAAGATCCCCCAGAAAAATCTACCCTGATTGAGGACTTTTGCATCTCAGAGGAAAAGATACTGAAAATCATAAGATCACTTAATCCTAACAAAGCTCATGGCTGGGATGAAATTTCTATAAGAATGATAAAACTAAGCGATGTTTCATTAGTTACTCCTCTTAAAATAATTTTCACGAACTGTTTGAAGCATGGTGTATTTCCTGAAATATGGAAGTGTGCAAACGTAGTCCCGGTTCACAAGAAAAACGAAAAAAATTTAAAGAGTAACTACCGTCCAATTTCTCTCTTACCAATTTTGGGAAGATGCTTGAAAGACTTATGTACGATTCCTTATACTCACATCTTGTTTCATGTGATTTACTCAACCCTAATCAGTCAGGTTTTCGTCCTGGTGACTCAACAATCAACCAGTTGATCTCCATAACGCATACGATTTTCCAGGCATTTGATTGTAATCCCCCCCTTGACGTTCGATCTGTGTATCTTGACATTTCGAAAGCATTTGATAGGGTATGGCACGATGGTCTCATTCATAAGCTGAAACGATGTGGTGTCTCAGGACAACTTCTTTCTCTTATAAAAAGTTTTCTTAAGGATCGAAAACAGAGAACCGTTCTGAACGGACAGTGCTCTAATTGGGGAGATATTTTAGCAGGAGTGCCCCAGGGTTCCATCTTAGGACCATTGTTCTTTCTTGTGTATATAAATGATCTCACTTCAGACTTGAAATGTAATGTAAAACTTTTTGCTGATGATACGTCCCTTTTTACGGTTGCCCGGGAGGTCAATGAAGCTGCACAACACATGAACCATGACCTACAACTGGTGAGTCAATGGGCCCATAAATGGAGGATGTCGTTCAATCCCGATCCGCAAAAGCAAGCTGTTGAAGTATTACTTTCAAGGAAAAGAAGTGAAATAGATCATCCAGTGCTCCTTTTTAACAATATACCGGTAAAAAAAGTAAATGAACATAAACACTTAGGTATTATTTTGGACTCGAAACTTTCTTTCTCACCTCACATCAAAGCTGCTATCTCTAAAACTAGAAAGGGCATTGGTTTGCTAAAGTATCTCTCCAAATATTTGCCCAGGCATACCCTAAATGAATTATACAAACTTTATGTACGGCCCCACCTGGACTACGGGGATATCATCTATCACATTCCAGCTAAAGAGGATGACTTCAGTCAAGACATAATTTTACCAAACTTAATGGAAAAATTAGAATCTGTTCAATATTCTGCTGCTCTTGCTGTAACAGGAACATGGAGGGGAACATCACGAAAAAACCTGTATGCAGAGCTTGGCTGGGAAACACTAAGTTCTCGTAGATGGAGTAGACGCATTACTTTGTTCTATAAGATTATAAATAACCTCACCCCATTGTATACAAAGGAGCCAATCCCACCACTTCAACAGCCAAATTACTCTCTTCGCAATCAGGATGTTGTTGGGCAGATAAGGGCAAGAACAGAGAAATTTCTATCAAGCTTCTATCCTAACTGCATTTCTGAATGGAATAAACTTGATCCAGAAATCAGACTTGCACCTTCTGTTGCTGTTTTTAAAACAAAGCTTCTGTCAAAAATTCGCCCCAGTGCAAAGTCTGTCTTTGGTATTCATGATCCAATAGGCTTGAGTTATCTTTTACAAATAAGAGTTGGTCTTAGTAGGCATTTGCTAATCCACGGCACCACGGCACTACGGCACCATGGCACTACGGCACTACGGCACTGATTACTTTAACCAGTTCATAGAATTCCGTTGAAACATCTTCAAGAAAACTGTTCTGGCAATAATCTCATCGACCAGTAAAGTCCAAGGTTCACCAGCTCGTTTGTGAACAGGCCTTTTGTTCCTTCAAGCCTGTCCAGAGGTTAAACAGTAAACATCAGCAGTGGTTTGGTTCACACAGGACGTCCTTGGAACCTTTTCTTTGGTTGCTCCTCAGCCGAAGTTGGGCAAGTTGCCCCCCCCCTCTCCGAACAAAATAAAGTTATGAGTTGGTACCAGTACCCAAGACTTCTCCTGTCAGCCCCCTCTTGGGAGATCGGATCTTTCTTGGGGATCGTTCTTGAAAGCAAAGGAATTCGTGAAAAAGGAGTCCGAGGACAAGGAACCCCTCGGCTGATGTGGCCAGTTGTAGTTTTAGTACCCTGGGTACCAGAGCCTCAAAATTTAAATGAAAGGATTTTCTGTTTATTATTTTTTGGCTCTGGTACCCAGGGTATAGTTTTAGTAGAACTAAGAAATTTTTAAAAGCTAAAATCATGGATATCATGGTAAAAATATCATTGAACCTCTATTCTTGAGCAACATTAACTAACCAGTTGTGTTTTCAACATAAAAAGCACTGTTTATTCCTATGTAAGGCGGAAAATATATCTTGCACCATAGGGGACTCTTGCCCCCTTAATGCCCCTTCTTCCCTGTGGTACTACACGTTTTTGTTCATAAGAAGCTAGGATCAGGCCATAGTACTAAAAGTTTCTTAATTTAACCTGAATTTCGTCCATTTTGATACTAAAAGTTTCTTCACTTGTTTCTTATTTTTTGAATGCAGAATTATCGATGTGGTCGCTAACGCTGCAGCAGATATGTTTCTTGATATTTAAAACATTATTTTGGAATAAACAGTGTTTTGTTATGTTGGAAACACAAATGGTTAGTTAATATTGCTCAAGAATAGAGGTTCAATGATATATTTACCATGATATCCCTGATTTTAACTTTTAAAAATTTCTTAGTTCTACTAAAATTACAACTGGCCACATCAGCCGAGGGGTGATAGTGGTTCCTTGTCCTCGGACTCCTTTTTCACGAATTCCTTTGCTTTCAAGAACGATCCCCAAGAAAGATCCGATCTCCCAAGAGGGGGCTGACAGGAGAAGTCTTGGATACTGGTACCAACTCATAACTTTATTTTGTTTGGAGAGGGGGGGCAACTTGCCCAACTTCGGCTGAGGAGCAACCAAAGAAAAGGTTCCAAGGACATCCTGTGTGAACCAAACCACTGCTGGTGTTTACTGTTTAACCTCTGGACAGGCTTGAAGGAACGAAAGGCCTGTTCACAAACGAGCTGGTGTACCTTGGACTTTACTGGCTGGTCGATGAGATTATTGCCAGAACAGTTTTCTTGAAGATGTTCCAACAGAATTCTATAAACTGGTTAAAGTACTCAGTGCCGTAGTGCCGTAGTGCCGTGGTGCCGTAGTGCCGAGTGCCGTGGTGCCGTGGATTAGCAAATGCCGTCTTAGTACAGGTACATGTACCCCAAAAACTAAGGTACACCAAAAACCACAAGGTCAATTGAAAGGCAATATCTATAGAAGAGCAACATACAACATAAAACTCTTACTGATCAATGATGCTTAGGTAACTAGGCTACCTAAAAATGTAGATTTGCCATGAAGAAATTGGATTAGAAAAAAATTATAAGGTGTAAAAGCAAAAATTTGAACTTGAAATTTTACAGATTATTTCTATGAACGAGTAGCAAGTCGCAAAGTCTTACTTTAAGTTTGCAAACCAATGTTTTTTAGTATCTTTCATGTGTCCTCTTGCCAGAGAAGCACAATGGTTACCTTGCAATATAGTGAACCTATTCAATGGGCATCCTGACTTTGGTGATTTTTTGTGTGGTTTTGGGGTACATTTCACTGAAACATGGAAAGCACAAGTACAGGGTGTGCCACGGAGAAACAAAATGAAATTATGTATTTTCAGCAAAATCACATATATATTTATATATCATTAACACTTTCTGTAAACAATTGACATAAGGTATTTGTCCATGTAACAAAATATCTCTTCTGAAAGTCAAGGTTAGAATGGTCAAGTTTTTAACAAAATTAACAAAATAACAAATATTTCCTGACAGTCTGTAAACAAACAGCAAGTAAATTTTCCATTTTTCAGCAAAATAACAAACACATCTTCAAGACAATCAACATACAGTTGGTAAAATGGTATATGTTTTAACAAAATAATAAACATTTTCTGCAACTCAATCAACACACAGTTAATTAAAATTGCCCATATTTTAACACAGTGACAAAAATTTCTTTCTAAAAGTCAATCAACATAGGTATTTGCTGTCCAGATATCATTAGCTAACCAATCACTTCAGAAGACTTCCGTTAATTTTGAATACCACTGGAAAGGTACTCTCATTTGAGGTTACTCTCATTTGAGGTTACTTTGAGGTTAAACCATTTGAGGTTACTCTCAAACATTTTAGGGGTGATAAATGAAACCTCTGAGGTAGTTAAAAGTCTGGTAGACTCTGAAATGTATGCAGTTGTGAAATTGAAAGAAAAGAAAATTTATCCATGGAATAGAAACATCAAAACTTTTCATTATTTGTGAAAAAAATTACCAGGAAAATTGATATTCTCAAATATTTTGATACTTGGAAAAAAACATGCACTTTGTAATTGCAAGTAAATTAATAACACAGTTCCTCTCTGTTAGGTCGGATTGTCAGCAGATTTCAAAATATATGCAGAATCAAGAAAAATAATGCTTTTGCAGATTGATATGCAGCAAACGGCTTGATAAGTGAAAAACTAATGTGGTTTTTGGGGTACACCCCATGTGGGTTTTGTGGTACATTAGATACTTCCACTGAAAATAAGTTTGCAGCTATACTTTCTATCCATTACTGATTTATAATGATAACTTCTTCCCAAATGTCACAATGATAGGTGCATCAGCTGTAATCTTTTGCGTGTTTTTGAGTGTGTGGTTTTTGGGGTACATATTGTGAAAAACAAGAAACTCTGTCACATCAGTACTCGGTCAATCCTAGGTAAAAAATAATAATACCCTACGGGAAGACCTCGTTTTCTGCAGCCCTTCATTGACACAAAACCATTTTTGAAAGCAACTAGTAGGAAGAAAATTATAACCACACACTTTTTTTGTGGCTTTTGGGGTACATGTACCTGTAAATTGAATTTTCATAAATTCAAGCACAATTTTAGGGATACAGTGAACCCAATGTGCCCAACGAATGATGGCATTGAGGATACGGAGCATTTTTTGTTGCTTTGCCCATCATTTGACATTCAACGGCAAGATCTTCTCGCTGGAGTTTCGGAATTGTTATGACCTTTTGTCCAAATCGACACCCTTCCAAACAACGTTCTTGTTCAATACTCATTGTATGGTAATGAAGAACTTTCTAATGACGTAAACAGAAATATACTCGAACATACTTTAGATTTCATCCACAAAACAGGTCGGCTTGGATAACTTATTCAAACTTTCTTTTTACGCCACACAGCCACTAGGTACATTTTTCCCGTTTCTTTTGTAAGTCCGTTTCACATTTGATGTTAGGCACATGAAGCAAAATATGGGAACTTATCCATACACAGTTATCCAAGTATTTGCGCGGTGTGTTGAGGGGTGGGGGCCTGGAGGAGGATCAGTGGCGATAGCAATTGCTATTGCTGTTGTTCTCTCTTTTGGGGTTCCTGTTGTTCAGCACATTTTCCTATGCTGGCCTGACATCCAATGTGAAACGGATTCGAGTAATTAATCGTTTATTTAGCGTTTTGTCGGTATTTATTTAGTTATTATTTGCGTGTCTTTATGTTAATGGCCACAGGGTAGTCATTGTCCTTTGCTCCTTGTGGTCCTGTCCCTGTAGTGTTTGTATAGTTTGTATAGTAATTAGAAAGTATAGTAGGATGTAGATGTAAAATGTATTGTAAAATTTTAGATGAATATAGAAAAAAAAAATGCTTAACTGTCATATGCAGAGATATGCAACAATGGTCAGAGAGGTGTTAATTTACCTACGGAAAAATACTTGATTCTGCCTAGATTGCTGACATGGGAAAGACCATAATCTATGACACTTGGTTCTAAGTTTTCCATCTTGTTATGGAGGGGGTACCTTGTAAAATCTCCATTTCTATCTCCTTTAATTCTACCATTTAGAATTCTTAATGAGCTTCCTTTACAAAGATCTAGCATAAGATTGCCACTTTCATTGGGAGCCCTGTAATCAAGGTTGTTCCTCTCTATCTGTTCATCACTTGAATAGCCATTTGGGAGGGGTATGTGACTGTTACCTTCTGTCTCATCAAATGAGACAAAATCTTCTACTGTACTGGTGCAGGCATTGAAATCTCCTAAAATTAAGAAATTTCCCCTTTTGCTAAGCTGCGCAACTTTATTCTCAATACACTTATACAATGATGATATATCTCTGCCTGTCTTGGCTAAGTAGGGTGAGTTCTGGGGAGGAATATACACAAAGGCAACGTAAGTATCTTCTGACAAGTTAAAGAAAACTTTGTCTAGCTTCACCCAAATCATATCTGGACTGTCAGAGTCAATGATGATAAGCCATAGGATAATCCTGTAATTTCATCTGTTGTATATTTTATTGCAGGATAATTAAAAATTAAAGGAGACTTACCTGTAAGTTGAACTTTGATTGTAATTCTATGAGTCATTAGCAAGGAGTGAAGGAGTTGGACGAGAGAGAGCGCAGCGCAGGAGCCGACCAGACTTCAAAGATATTCATTGGCACCAGTCTCGTAAAATGTGAAGGAGTCGGGTTGGGGAAATCATTGTAATCCGGCCCTCTTTGCAAAAACACAAGATCGATATGGGAGGGCGTCCAACTCCTTCACTCCTGGCTAATGACTCATAGAGTTACAATCAAAGTTCAACTTACAGGTAAGTCTCCTTTAATTTTTAATTCTATTTCGTCATTAGCCTACGTCATTACGTAGTTGTACGAGATTTCAAAGCCGAGACTGAGCCAATGGATAAGAGCAAGAAAATCATATTTTGCAAATATCCTTTGTGAATAAAAATATGCACAAAAGCAAGTATTGTGTTTCAAAATATATCCATAATTACACTGTAGTGAATGGGAGAAGAAATTCCATATGTATACCCAGTATGTACATCAATGTGCAACCCTTACCAAGGTAGTTCTCCCCCCCCCCCCTTTTTTGACAATTCACACAAGTCTTGGGAAAAAACAAAACATATTTGGCAAACTTTAGATCTGTCATGGCTCACAAAAGCAACAAAAAACAGAGTATTTCAAATTAAGTATCAATGCTACAGCCTTGTTACATAGTACTGTTGGCAGTCTCTAAGGTACAGTTTCCAAAATTAAAGCGTTCTTCTGATTTATTGTAAAACTTCTGAAATGTTTGTTCGCTCTTCCATCCAACTGCATCAATGATGTCTGTAATGGAAAAGTTCCTTTGAGCCAAATGGGATGAGGATGCTGCCCTGGTACTATGGGCTGTGAACCTATTAGTATCAATTCCTGCTGATGACAAAACGGATTTTACCCAGCGAGCCAATGTATCCTTAGAGATAGGGCAGTGTGGTTTAATAAAACTGATTAACAGTTTAGTATTCAATGAACGTATATTTTCAGTTCTTTTAATGTACTCCTGCAGGTGAGTGAATACACAAAGTTTTTCCTCTGTAGGATACTTTCTAAATTCAAGTGGCCTTATATGATAACCTGCACGTGACTGCTTCAATTTTTCTTTAATATGAAAAACATATCTGTCTTCAAGAGAATCCATCTCTTGTATGTCCAAGAAACTTATTGTTTGGCATCTTTGACCGCTGAGAAGGCATAACAGGAAAGCTACCTTTAAGGAAAGTTCCTTCAGGGAAAGCTCAGTGGCACTTTTTTGATTTCAAAAATGATCAAATACCGTTGCTAACTTCCAGATGGAATTGTGTTTAGGAAAACATGGCCTTAATTCATATATACCCTTCATGAATCGTTTTACAATAGGCAGTTGACCAAAAGGTATTGGTGACTGAATTTGTAAAAAGGAGGATAAGGCGCTCCTAGCTGTATTGATAGAGCTATATGCCAAATTCCCTTCATATAAAGATGTGAGGAACTCCATTGCCTCTGCTATGGATGGAGAGATAATATCAATACCTTTTAAGATGCAAAAATCTAACCATTTATTCAGGCTAGATTGGTATTGGCTCTTGGTAGAGTCCCTCCAAGAGGCTAAAATAATGCTTATTGTTGAATCGGAGTACCCTTGCTCAGAGAGTTTTCTCCTGATAACAGACATGCGAGGAATACTGTTTTCTTGTACAGAGGGTGTTTCTCTAATGGGAATGTTGGTAGGGTCAATAGTTTTGGGGAGGGTTTGAGAATTACTGGTGGTCGTACTAACATGGTCATCAGAATGGAATACCAGGTTTGTGTTGGCCATCTTGGCACCACTATCACTCCAGTTGCCCTGTCTTGCCTGATTTTTTGTAATGCTTTGAGAATGCAGCTAAATGGAGGGAAACAATAGAAATTGAGATCACTCCATGAAACAGAGAATGCATCAACAAATACCGCCCCTGGATCTGGTCTGTAAGAGCAGTATGTCTCAAACTGATGGTTTAAACGTGAGGCAAATAAGTCTATATCAGGTTCAAACTTGATTTTTCTTAAGGCCTCATGTAGGACTGATGGGTCTAGCTTCCATTCAGTGTTCTGTATGTGAAAATTTCTAGACTCCTTGTCTGCCACAACATTATCAATACCAGGGATATGTGCTGCAGTGATTAAAATATTATTGGCAATACAAAACTGCCATATTTCTACTGCAATGTCATTGCAAATCTCACTCTTGCAAGTACCCATGTTATTGATGATGCTAACAGCAGATGTATTATCAATCATGATTTTAACATGTTTGTTTGCAACCTCTTTATGAAATGTCTTGATAACAAGGAAAGCTGCACGCAATTCAAGGTAATTGATGTTTTCAACAAATTCTTCTGCGGACCATTGTCCACCAGTGGAGACATTATCTAATGCTCCACCCCATCCATGCAATGAAGCATCAGAGTACATTGTTAATTCAATTGCAGGTTTTCTTATCAAATTAAATGAGTGATCTATGTTTTCAATCCACCATTTCAATTCATGCTTTGCTTTGGTAGACAAGGACATTTTGCCTTTAAAATTTCCCTTGCTGGCTTTTAGTGCCATAATTTTGTCCTTTTCAATTGATTTATAGTACAAAGCTCCAAACTGAACAGCAGGTAGGCTGGAGACAAGGTAGCCAATGATTTTAGCTACATACTCAATTAACAGATTATCTGGGTTATGCAGTGCAAATAAAAGGTGGCTTTTAATTTTAGATTTCTTTTCCTCTTTCAGATATACTTTCATTGTCACTGAATTGATCTCAAAACCCAAGAAAATAATTTTTTGCTTGGGGATAAACACTGATTTTTCAGGGTGGATGACAAACCCAAACTTGTCAAACATTATGATTGTATCAATCACATTTTGCACACAACTTTTGTATGAGTCACCTTGAAGATAAAAATCATCAATATACCCAGCCACAATATGACCTTTCAGATGCAGTTCTGATAGAATAGGCTTGATGATTTTGGTAAACTTCCGAGGACACGAAGAGAGGCCATTGGCGTACGCAGTGTACATAAAGAGTTGATCCATATAAATAAATTTCAAATATTTTTGAGACTCAGGGTGTATTTTGACACTGTAGTAGGCATCTTTCAGATCAATAGAGGCCATCCAACAACCAGGTGTAACCAGGTTTAAGATTGTATGGATATTTTCCATTTTGAAATGAGTAAATTTTACAAACTCATTAAACTTCTTGAGATTTAAGATCAAACGAATGCTGCCATCACTCTTGGGCACAGAAAAGATGGGTGAAATGTATTCCCCCTCTTCATGATGGCTGTCAACTATGACACCCTTACTTAGCAACTCTTGTATTTCATTTTCAATTTCAGGCACATGTTCTTTATTTATAGAGTTGACCTGATAACCAGCTTGTTGTGGCACTTGATCAATTAACTCAATTTTTTCCCCCGAAATTGTTTCCAAAATAGTAGGGTCTGAGGTTATGGTACACCATGAGTCATAATAATCTGATATTTGACCTGCTTTAAAGTTTGCAACTTTGTAGACTAAGTAGTCAGTAAGTGCATCAATAACATGAGTATTAAAATCATGTACCTGTTGTTTACAATTTTCTAAGGCTTCGTGAATTTCTTTTGTTGTTGGTGTTGTTGCTGTGGTCGTGGCGTGTAAGCTTGTCGGGGAGGATATGATGACATCCTCCCCTTTGCCCCTAAAAAAGATTTTGCTCGATTTGAGTATCCGCCACGACTAGGATTGTAAGCTTTGTATGAAGCACTATTGGCATATCCTGACTGTGCAGGAAAACGCTGACCTTGTCTAGCTCCATTTGAGTTGTATGCAATGTTATTCACAACTTTATTTGTAGCCTTTAAGGCCTCAATTGTTTTTGGGAGGTCATCACCAAAAAGCATTTTACTTGGTTTCAAGTTCCTTGAGCAGGCCTGTTTAAAATCATTGCTCAAATGTGGGCGAAGAGAGTCACGACGTTTGAAGGACATCTCTTGGTTAACATGGCCCAACAAAACAGTGCAATCAAGGAGCTGTGCAATAATTGCTTTAAAATCAATTTGAGATTTTTTCTCTCTAGCTTTCAATAAATCATCAATAGTAGATGAAATGCTGCCAGTCACCCTGGCTATTGAGTCTTGCAAAGAGGACATCCTGATATCGCCCCGTTTACTTTGAGTGGGCAACTTGGCCCATATTTCTGGGTTGACTTTGGGCACTAGCAAGGACTCACAATTCTTTGGCACTTTGTATTTTTCAAGAATTGTTTTGCGCTTTTGCAGATCAAATTCTGTCGCAAATTTTGCGTTGACAATTTTGGCCAATTGTTCTGAAATGGGTGGCCCTTGATCCTCAGAGGGTAATAACAATTCATTCAAACCATTCAGGAGTGAATCATTATCGACTTCCTCTTCCAAATCTGAGCCCTGATGGTCATCAAATTCCTTCCCCCCATATAGACTCAAAACATCTTCTTCAGAAGATCTTTGCATAGGATCTATGGAAGTCTCTGTGGACTCAAAAGTCGTCTCCGTCTGTGCGGAGTGGAAATTTGCTGTCTGTGCAGCTGTGAAATTTGCTGTCTGTGCAGCTGGGAAATTTGCTGTCTGTGCAGCCCCCGATGTTGCATTCTTGGATGCTACGGATTCAAGATCATGCTCAGTCATAGAACGTTTAAAGGAGGGATGATCTCCATCAGGTAGCCAAGTTGGTCGCCGTTTTCGTTCTGCCATCAAGGTTGCTAAAATCTGGTTCGTTTGGTCTAAGTTAGCCTTCATGGACGATATAGCCTGTAAAATATCTGAGGAAGCATGATGGGATTCAGTAGCAGGGGTTGTTATATCAACTTCAACCTCTTTGGAAACCTCTTTGGGCGTTGTAGATTCATCTCCCTTGGAGGCCATATCGGCCTATCTGGGAGCGCGAAAAAATTTGTCGAAAAAACGACGAAAATTCGGAACTTAGTCGGAAGTGAAAACAAAAATTAAACTTATCTTAGCTTCTTCGTTGTTTGGAACGTGTGTCGATGGCTTGATGACTTGGATGCACCAAAGAGAAGACGATTTGCCAGAGAACTTTTGAACTTCGAAAAACAACGTGGTCTGATCGGCATCAAGAGCTTCGCAACTGGTCGGCTCCTGCACTGCGCTCTCTCTCGTACAACTACGTAATGACGTAGGCTAATGACGAAATAGAATTGAATTTTGTATTGACATCTTTGCTGCCTCACCAAAAGCCTATGGCATCCTCAAGAAAAGTCTTGTCCTCCCCAGCAAACGGCTGATAAGGTAATTTCTATTCAGTTAAATCTTTCCTCTTACTGCTAACATTGTAACATTATTCTGGTGCATTCCCACAAAACAAATGAACATCAACAATCTGGGATCTCTTTTGACATTGCACAAGTAGCAGAGGGAACGGTTCTATTTTTTCTACTGAATCAGAGAGTGCATGTGTTTTCATATGAAAACTGGACTTCATGTTGTGAGTGAGAGTTTCTTATCCTCTACATTGCTTTCTACAAATTTGGAGCCATTTCAATTCTTTTTCACCTGAAAATATTCTTCAAAGCTCTCTCGACATCTCCACGTGCAATTTCTATCAGGATACAACAAAAATACTATGAAAAGTGACCTTTTGTTCCATACCAACACAAGGTTTTGGCAATGAAACCGTGCATAGGCACCTCAGCAGCTCAAAGAAACTAGATGATTCATACTAGCAAGTCTTTCTGATAAGATTTCCTGATGCTTGTTAATAAAAACATTGTGATCTTCATTTTTCAACTTTCTGTTCTTTCCAAGCATCTACAAAAATGGAATTGAGGCAGAGGGAGGATGGAATCCGGAAATATTCGACTGGCTACGAAGAGAAGCTGCACGGCTGGACCTGGAGGAAAGTGACAGATGGGGAGGCTTGATATTTGATGAAATGACAATTCAGGTATAGACAAAGTTTAAATCAGCACAATGTTTATGAAGTTATCGCATGTGTGGCAACGCCCTTTTGGATAATTCACTTTCTTTGATGCACATATGTCATACTTTTAAAAAAATACAGCATTGCAGTGCTAGAAACCAAGCAAGGGAGTTCTGAAGCAATGGTCAAGGAATTAATGTTGCTAGATTATCATCAAAAATATCCTTTGGCGAAATTTCGAAAATATTGAAGCCTGAGTAACTCTGGAACTTTCCAAGAGGACGGAAGTCTACGAAGAGGGGGGGGGGGGGGCTACCCGAGGAAATTAAAAAATTTGGTAAATTCCAGATAGATGACGGATTTTACATTCAATATTGCAGGAAGATGTCACATTTATTAGATCGGGAAATCTGTTCGAACTCGCTGGCTGTGTAAATTTGGGAAAAGCCTACGAAAATATCAAGGTCTTAACAACAGGTAAGCTGTATCAACAGGTAGTTCTCCTATGTTCCAAAAATTTACAAGTCCTTACTGACTGTAATCTTTTCTTGTGAAAAAGAGCCATAACTCTGATAGCTTCCCAAAGTTTCACTGCACCTGAGAAGACTGAAAAGTGACATTTTTCCCTTAAGCAGTGTTCAATATTTATAGCATGATGAAAAGCTAATTCTTTTGCTATTCATGTTACAGGTACAAATGATTTAGAAGTTGCCAAGAAGGTTGTGCAGTTTGTATTAGTTACAGACAACGGCTTTAGATTTGCATTAGCACACTTCGCCATAACTACAATGCCAGTTGTCACACTCGGAGAAAAAGTATGGGAAGGAATCGAATGGATTCTGCGAGCTGGCTTCAAACCCTATTGGCTTTTATGCCATGGCGGTGAACCAAATCAATCGTTTATCAAGATGTGTTTTGAAGATCCGGAAGAGAAAATTTTGTTACGTATAATATCAAGAATGGCCAGCCGCTTGTTATTATGGCAGACTGTAAGGTGTGTAAAACAGCGGCTTCATTTGCGATACTTTGGAAGATTTGGCTTTTTTTGTAGAAGGTCCTCCATGGAAAAGCGTTGTTTTAAAACAAAACAGCAGAAGGGCATGGGCAAGATAACTGATAGTTTTGAAATTTTGCTACCTGAAGCTATTCATTTCCATGAGGGAAAAACTTAGAGGGAAAACTAGAAGGAACTTAGAGGGAAAAACTTTCATGGGAAGAAATTTTCGCGTTTTCATCCTTTTACCCGGAATTTGCAAAAGTTTATTCTGCAAAATGTTCTAAAATGAGAAACTTGCGGAAGTATTTCCCTGCGAATTTTCGTAAAATAGAGAACTTGCGAAAGCTAATTCCAACTTGTTCGCGTTTTTCTAGCTCGCAAAGGTTTCTCCCTCCCAAAGTCCATTCCCGTCAAATATTCCTGACAAATTCTTATTACAGTGGGTAGAGCAAAAGATGGGCTCCCCTGCTCCTGAAATATGAATTACTTTGAAATGGGGTACAGAGAATAAAAAGTTGGTCTTGAATAGTTATTCTTGGAATGATTTATAGTTAGTTTCACATTTGCGGATACATTGTAACATGTTAAGGGAAATAAGGATTGGTTTCATCTACATCTAATTTCTGTGGCATTCTTTTCACGGCAGAACAACTTCAAAAAGTTACGAAATAACATAGCAAAGAGTTCCTCATGTGGAAAGACACCACAGCATCTAATCAATAACAACAAAAGTATCCTGTTCCAACACTGGCGATCAGCGTTCGACTGGGATCAAGCCAACCACACCATGAAGTACAACAAAAAATTAACCCATCATCATTTTGACTTGGATGGACGCTCTAAAATGAGAAATAGTTTGCCTGAAGATTTACTTGATGCAAAGATGCTCCATTTGATGGTGGTTTGTACGAATACTGGATGATCCAAAAAGTAGTTTCCTTTCCTCCTCTTTGATTGAATCAACAAATATTCCGATGGTATGATTAGACATATTAAAAATGTAGTTACTGGTGCCCTTGGCCTTGGAGGAAATACTCCAAGAAAGGAAATTACTTTTGGATCTCCCGATATAACCCTCCATTTTCTATGTTTCTTCTTCCATTTTCAGATCTGTAATCCCTGGTATATTCTAATTTTCTGCAGTGATACATTTATGGGACTAGAAGCTGCAGCATTTATCTAATTTTTATCATTGCGACAGCTGCAACGTGTCTGAATAAAAGACTTTTGCAGCTCAAAGGCCCTCAAAGATTATACATTAAACCTGTGATACACTTGATATGTTACAATTCCATTAATAATGAGTTAGAGGCATTGAGTCATGTTTAATGGCCTGTTTTCCCAAACATAAAGAAATATGCTGTCTAATGGTTTTATGGCACAGCTGATTGTGTTACATCAAATGGATTTTTTTCACTGGCATACTTGATCTTTATCACATGGGTCTCTTGATTCACGACAGAGCAGGTCTATTTATCATGACTCAGTGCCTATGGTATGTAATAAACAGCTGGTTTTACTCCTTGTCAAAGTCATTCCTATTCTGCAGTTTCCATTTTCAGAAATATCAAGAACATCTTTCAACACTTCCTGGCAAAGATCCTACTTCTCTGGATGAAACAATCAAGTTACTTTCGTATACTTCGGAAATGCTGGCGCTTTTCAGCAGCAGACAACCCATTGAACACGCCTTCGACGAGAGAATAAGCAAGTGCAAGGAATTCATGGAGTACCTGAGAGAATGGAAAAGAAATGCAGCAGACAGTAAACACTTTCTTTCTGATCAGCTCTGGTTTGATTTACGTTCGATGACATATGGATTGGAACAATGGTCAAAATCAAAGTCAGTCGCTTTCCAAATGCTGTCATTAAGCCAGTTATAATCAACCAAGATCTTTTAGAAAATATTTTTTGCCAAGTTCGAGGATTTAATGCTCAAAATGACCATCCCAATTACGCACTTTACATGAATACAATGAACACTGTAAACATCACCCAGTCGTCAGTTAGCAAAAGGGGAAATACAAGCGGTTCATCCGATATGCCAGAAGCAGAACTCCCGAACCCACATCCTTTTAAGAAAATAAAGCATCAGTGATAATTACAGATATGTTTAAAATTGTGATCTTGAATAACGGGAAGAAATTTTTGCGGCTAGGAAAATTCAAAGGATCGCTATAAAATATCACGGTTTGCTCGCATAAAGTATCTAAAACAGGCGTGCATAATGTTCAAACCTGCCTGGGAACGGTAGAATTCTCTGAAAACCTGTCTGCGTAGCAATTTTGTACAACTAGGGTAGAGAAGCCTGTTACCAGAGCCAGTAAGCATACAGGTATCAAACAGTAAGTTGTTACACATGGAGCAACGAACAGAACATGTTAAATAACAAATGCACTGCAACATTGTCATTTTGATAACATTATGATACGGATTCAATAAATAATTTACATAGCAAAACAATATACAGTAATGCAGTAAACAGTATATAAACCGGGTGAGTTAGAAAAACGTCAGGCATTTGGCGGACTGTGATATCGCATTCAGGCACCTGATTGTCGTGAACTAAATTTTTGCACGCAGCCAAGAGTCTAACTTAGACCATGAACCTTTCCCCATGGAAATCGGTCATTTGATGCATTTGTTAAAAAAAGATTTTTTCTTAAGACCTTGTATTGCCAACTGGAGAAATCTTTTGCCAAGCCCCTTCTGCATTTTATCTTGTAGAAAGCAATGAGTCAAATTTTGTGTGCTGTTATTCATCATCTTACTGCAATTACATTTGATAAAGAACCATTGACAAAAGTTCCTGCAAAGTATTGATTTGGAACTAATTACAAATGCATTTCATAAAGAACCATTTAAGAAAAACTGCCTGCAAAATATTGCTTCGGAAAAAGCTGCCTGGGAACTTTGTTCCCGCATTCCCATGTTTATGCACGCCTGATCTAAAAGAGACAAACTTTCGCAGAATCTCTCTCCAAGGGAAAGAAAAAGGCAGGAATGTTGCAAGCGCTTTATGCAATGTGGTAAAATGTATTCACTGAGTTTGTTATCAGCAACTGTGATTTAAGCGCAAGAACAGAAAATGCAACTTCCTACGCTTCATATCCGTTCATTTGAAACGTTTTGTTAAGCAAACATTCAAAGGTGACTTATTCGAAGAAATTTTGCGGGCATAAACTTTCGTGAATTGCATATATTTTAGAACTTCTTGCGGGATAAACCTTGGACGCTTTGCCTCGAAATCCCACAAACCGTGAAAGTTTCTTTCCTAAAGAACTCAAAATAAAAAAATTCCACATACCTTAAACTCAAATAACATTTATTTTTAATCGAATCGGCCTGTTTCCTTTGGTTTGATTTCCCTCAATATTTGCTTCGTGCAGCCTTGTTTGTAAGTCATCGAGGTAAAATGGACTTTTAAATTCGTTCATATCTTTAATAGCTGGTAAAAGGGCTTTTGCATTATCAATTTGTCGTTTCATTTTGCTGGGCAACTCTACATTGCATGCACAACATAAACGTCTTATTTCCGCAACTGTGTAAACTGTCCATAAGTAAGCATCGCCCAACCTTAAAATACATCCTTTCATTTTCGTGAAGGTATCCACCTTGTTATTAGATCGATCTTTCCTGAAATCATCCATCGAAACCTTAGCGTTTTTCCATTCAGATTTCTCTTTTCGCACCATCACCACATGTCTGTGTGCCATCGTCTTCTTTAAAATATAACATCGTTTGAACTCTTTCAATACTTCTTTTGCACCAATTGTTACTCATAAATTGACATCGTCTTCAAACATGTCCATCGCCAAGTCCTATTAAAAGAGCAGTAACACTTTTTTTAGAAAGGGTGAAATCCTCCACCAGCTTGTCCGTGTTTATCTATCCTTTCAGCTGCACGTAAACACTTTAATCTTCACAATGATGTTAAAAATTGCTTCTCAAAAAGAAACTCTTCTTTGCCTCACCCAGATTTGATCCTTGATTAAGCACCCCTAGAAATCCATGCCTGTCGTCCAATTGGACGCGGGTTGTGAAACAAATTGGAATGAAATCAACTAAGATACCTGTACTTCGTCCACTGAGCATACCCCATCTATTCCATTGAAAAGTCCAAGAAACGTTTGCCTTAAAGTAAATCTGGCACCTTCTACCATGTCTTTCTTCACATGATCAAGGAATTTGTCACCCATTGTTTGAGCTTTTGTGATCTGCAGATGCGTGACTCTTGCTTGCTCCAAGTCGATCATGAACTCGTACGTTTCATCAGTTGTATGAAGGAGGCCTTTGCTGGTAAACTGCCTTTCCTCTACACACGAGAGAGTCTCTGGGTACTTCGTTGTTGTGCAGAGCTTTTCATAAGGAGCAACCAGATTCGCTCTCAATAACTTGACTTTTTTCATGACAAAGGTTGTTCTTCTTTGAACCTTCGCTTGATCTGTGGACATATTGCGAGACAAATAATTTTGTGATTTCTGAAGTATCACATGAACAACGTACCCCCCTAAATAACGGATTTTTGAAAGACCAGCTTGATCCATTTCTGCAACTTTGAAGTTTGAAACTGCAGCTGAGGTTAAGTTGTGCCTCACAGATTGAGCTATTCTATCTAACAGCAGATTACAAATTTTGGAGGACAGGTCGGAGCAAAAGCAAATTTCAGCTTCCTCTAAGGAAGCTTTGATGTGCTCTCCAGAGAAAACAACCATTAAAAGGGACTGAACATGTGCGTCTCGTGTTATGAACCATACTTTCTTCGTTACATCTTTATAAACGAAGTTGAGAAAGCGGTGTCTGAAAGTTGCTCTTTCACATGATTTCTTAACCAGAAAAATATCTTCCTCCACAAAATCTGCACAAAAATCCGTGTTTTAGGCAGGTATACTAATGCAGCATCGATAGCCTTGTTTTTCAAGTGAGAAAATTCAGAGTCCTTCATGACAGAGCAATCTTTCATTTCAACTAAAAATGACTCGCAGTCAAAATCTCCTGGAGGCTGGTCCAGTTCGTTTTCAGAATGTTCTAAATTTTCTAAGACCAACTCTAGGTGTAATTCTCTATCTTCTTCGGTCACAGGCACATTTTCCATAGCAAACTCGCTGTTGACATTTCCGTAACTTCCAATTTCATTTTGGGCCTCATCTTCCACTTTGTTATTGCCAACACTGTCTGAATTCATGGTTACAGTGGCATCTGATATCATAATCTCCTTTTTTGCAGCAAGACCCATCGCCAAGGAATTCTTCAAATTTCAACTTTTCCAGTCCACCAATCTCCTTTTCTCTCTGAATCAAATGATCACGCAAGAAGCCAACAATACATACGTCTTTGTAGCTTTTAACCCTGGAGAGAGCAACATACAAAAGTCCCCCAGTAAATTCATAATCAGAATGCATTATTATCTTGGACAGTTGAGATCCTTGTGCTTTATGTACGGTGCTGGCCCAATTTAACTTGAGGGGAATCTGCTTTCTAGATCCGTTGACAACTCCATCTCCATCATGGTTTGTCCAGGACCATCTCCCTATCACGTATTTGCATCCATCTATATCAATCTGTGCTTTATCACTGTCGATTTTCTTGACAAACTTGCACCTTGTACCATTGTGAATTTTCTCATTTATGTTTGCAAGGCATATCATGGGCATATCATGTTTGCAAGGCATATCATGAAACATAGGTGTTTTGCTTCATCATCCTTTTCCAGTGGCTTGGCCAGTACATCTTCTATGAACTTACGACTTGTGTCAGAGCATTTGCCCACCCGAAATTCATCAAGGACATTGACAAATAAGGCTTCTTCTTCATTTTGTCGAAACAAACGGTCAAGTTCAATTGAATGTTTCAATAGTTGGTCCAAAATGAAAACAAAAAAAAAGAAACTTTTAGTACTAAAATGGGCAAATTTTCATGTTAAACTAAGAAACTTTTAGTACTATGGCCTGATCCTAGCGTTTTACAAAAAAATCTTGTATTTGATGAAAAACGTTTATTTGCAATGCAAATATTGCTTATCAAATTAAACATGGCCTAGGTTATCTGCCTCTTCATTGGTATGAAAGAATGTGCAGACCCCTTCAAGGTTCCTGTATTCTGTTTCCTCCTGGAATCTAGTACAGAAGAATTGAGTGACATGTTTACATCAGGAAAAACAGCCGTAATCTAAAAAGATAAAAGAGATTTAACACATACCATAGCTTGATGGACGCCGAGTTGTCCGCCGTACTCATCGCAGAAAGAATCAATTTGAACAAGCATGTCCTCCACAAATAGAATTTCCCGCCCTTTCACTCAGTTGTGAGAGCCTCATGTTGATCAATCTTTGTGAAGCAACCCCCGGATTTGCGTAGGCGCATAGCTGTCTCTGCGCAGGAAAGGACCAATGACTGACCCTCGATCATCGAGAGATTTCAGGACAGAAAGCAATGGCCGCAAGTTTCTACTAATTTCTGCATTGTAGTTTGTGCAATTACACAACAAACAGTACAGATGTGCAGAGGGATGATGGGCGATCGCAATGATGGCAAGTGGCCAAGGAATGCGTTTGAATGCAGTGCAGGGAGCGGCTCGGAACTCGCGGAAGTTTGCTGTGGAAGGGGGGAACCTGCAAACCTTTAAATCTTTTTCTTCCTTGGGCCGTTCGTTTGGGGATTGGGTCGGGTTTGAATTTCCGTTGCGTTGAGAAGAACTCGCCTAGGCAGGACAGCTTGGATCGAGAGCAGTTTGGAAAGGAAACACAACCAAGAAACGAGGCATTGGGGATTCACTGGGCCCAGAGAGCACAGTTTGAACTGAATAGCAGTTTGGAGAGGAAACACAACAGAAAAAATGAGGTATTTTCAACTCTTCTGTTATTTTATCAACACAATAATAATACTCGCTACCTGTGCATGACCTGCAAAAATATAGTAGCATTTTAATGCTTTACTTGCAACATTTGGTAACTTGTTCCAGTGTCATCAAGACTTAATGAAAGAGTGCCTGGATAGAGAGAATCTGAGAATTAAAGAAACTACGAGTAGAAGATGATTATAGATAATAGACAAACAGGCTAGAGTAAAAATGGAACTCACCAGTGGAACCAAATTAAGCAAATCTCACATTCAGTCATGTTGAGGATGCTTGCATATTGGGCAACTCCACGTGTTGCGAACAGCAGTTACTAGAACAGAGAAAATACTTCTTTAAGGGAGATGACTTGCAAAAATTTCCATCAAGTTAGGGAAAGCAAGAGAGAAAAAGTGTTTTTTCGTGAAATGCTCTGGAGTGGCACCTCATATACAGTATATCTGATACACAGATCTGATATCAGTTGTGCAAACTTCAAAATTAGATTCAGAGAATCTTTAGTTGTGAAACATGCTAGAAACTTGTTCACTGCTCAGTCACTCATAAGAATTCATGAAGTCCTGACACATGACATTGGTAGAAAAACTGCAATTTCTCCAAAGCCAAAATCTTGTTTACTAAATTTGCAAGCATACACAGTCGTTGTATTGAATTTTTGTCAATAATAATAATAATAATAATAATAATAATAATAATAATAATAATAATAACAACAATAATAATAATAATAATAATAATAATAATAATTATGCATGGTAAGTTTTTCAGAGATACAGATGGGATAGTAGACAGGAAGAAATCATGGTTGTGGCTAAAAAATGGAGACTTGAAGAAAGGAACAGAAGCACTAATTATGGCAGCACAAGAACAAGCAATACGTACGAATTACGTTAAACATCATATCGACAAATCAAGAGATTCGCCGAGTTGCAGAATGTGTGGTGAGAAGGGGGAAACAGTGAGCCATATCATATGTGAATGTAGCAAATTAGCCCAGAAGGAATATAAGCGACGCCACGACAATGTAGCACGGATAGTTCACTGGGAGATTTGCAAGAAGTATGACCTACCCAGGGCTGAACAGTGGTACAATCATAAGCCAGAAGGCATCACTGAAAATGAAAGCATTAAGGTACTGTGGGACTTTAACATAAACACAGATTACGAAATTGAGCATAGGCGACCAGACATTGTTGTCGTGCTGAAACCAGAAAAAGAGGGCTTAATCACTGACATAGCTGTACCAGGAGATACAAGGATAAAACAGAAGGAAAAAGAGAAAATTGAAAAGTATCAAGATCTAAAAAGAGAAATTGCAAGATTATGGTGCCTTCGAAAAGTAACTGTCATTCCAGTTGTAGTTGGTGCATTGGGATGTGTCACAAAAGAAGCAGAGCAATACATTGAGAAGATAGGAATCAAGATCAGGACTGAAGTGATACAGAAAACGGCATTGTTAGGAACTGCAAGAACATTGAGAAAGGTTCTCGAAACCTGAGGCTAGTTGTTCTAGCTTGCTTTCGGGACGAACTTACTTTCTGTGATAAAAAGAACATAATAATAATAATAATAATAATAATAATAATAATAATAATAATAATAATAATAACAATAATAATTGATGTTCCTGATGAACAGAAAGGAGGAAGAAGAAAATCAAGGGGGACTAAAGACCAGCTATTGATAGACAAGATGATAATAAGGAATTGTAAACGAAGGCTAACAGGACTAGGTATGGCATGGGTCGACTATAAGAAAGCGTACGATATGGTACCTCATTCTTGGATAAGAAAGTGCATGCTAATGTTTGGGGTGGCGGGAAATGTAACTAGAGTTTTAGGTAAGAGTATGGATAAGTGGTGTACAGAATTAACATCATGTGGCAGACCACTGGGAAAGGTGAAAATAACGAGAGGAATATTCCAGGGTGACAGCTTGTCACCACTCCTTTTTGTGATGGCTTTAATTCCCTTGACGTTAGTTCTAAGGAAGGTGAAAGCAGGATATGATCTGGCAGGGCGTAGGGGAGTTGTGAATCATCTATTGTTTATGGATGATCTGAAACTCTATGGAAAGAGTGAGAAACAAGTAGATACGCTTCTCAACACTGTGCGTGTTTTCAGTCAGGATATAGGGATGCAGTTTGGCGTCAACAAATGTGCAGTTCTTGTCTTGAAACGGGGGAAAGTGGTACGATGTGAAGGAGTAGAGATGCCCAACAACCAAGTCATTAAAAGTTTGGGTGAAGGAGAGGGGTACAAGTATCTTGGGATGTTAGAGGCAGATGGAGTGAAGCATATGGAGATGAAGGAAAATGTTACAAAGGAGTACTATAGAAGGGTGAGAAAGATATTGAAATCGAAGTTGAATGGGGGTAATGTTATCAATGCAATAAACACACGTGCTGTTGCAATAATAAGATATGGAGCTGGCATAATCAAATGGACGAAAGAGGAATTGAGAAATGTCGACCGAAAAACAAGAAAGCTGATGAATATGCATCGAGCGCTTCATCCTCAAGCTGATGTGGATAGGTTGTACATCAAAAGAGCAGAGGGGGGAAGGGGTATGATAAGTGTTGAAGACTGTGTTGAAATCGAAACAAACAGTTTGCACCAATACGTAGTTGAAAGTAAAGAGAAGTTGCTCAAGGCTGTGGAAGATGAAGGGATCCTTGGTGAAGGCATGTCTAAGGAAGATGTTGCAGAGAAACGAAGAAATCAATATAAAGAAAAGCCATTGCATGGGCAATATGTGAGAAGTACAGAAGAGATAAGAGATCCCAAGAGCTGGAATTGGTTGAAAAGAGGAACATTGAAGAAAGAGACCGAAGGAACACTGATGGCAGCCCAAGACCAAGCCTTGAGGACAAATGCAATAAAGAGCAGAATTGACAAACAAGATATATCACCCATGTGCAGGCTTTGTGGAGAAAGAGAAGAGACCATCAGCCATATTGTTGCAGAGTGCACGAAACTCGCACAGAAGCAATATCGCCACTGGCGCCATGATAGGGTCGCATTGGTCATACACTGGACATTATGCAAAAGATTTGGATTCCCCCATAGCGATCAGTGGTATGAACATGTCCCAGAAAGAGTATTGGAAAATGAAAATGTAAAGCTACTGTGGGACTTTTCTATACAGACGGATCACCACCTTGAACACAATAAACCTGATATATTAATACATGAGAAAACAAGCAGGGGATGCTATGTCATAGATGTTGCATGCCCATTTGATACAAGGGTAAAGACGAAAGAGCTTGAGAAGGTTGAACGCTATCAGGACTTAAAAAGAGAAATTAGTAGGATCTGGGAATGCAGAAATGTATGTGTTGTTCCAATCGTAATAGGGGCGTTAGGTACATTGAGCAAGAACTTTAGCTCGTGGGCAGAAAAGATAGAAGTAGAAGAGAAGATTGATGTGATGCAGAAAGCTTGTGTGTTAGGAACGGCAAAGATAATCAGGAACGTTCTAGATATCTAAGGTCAAGGGTATTGACTTGATATCTAGCTGAACAACAAACCACCAATGATGTTGGCATGGTGTGGAAAAAACAATAATAATAATAATAATAATAATAATAATAATAATAGTAATAATAATAATAATAATAATAATAATAGTAATAATAATAATAATAATAATAATAATACTATATTTATACAGGTCACCAGATTCAGCTTAAAAAGCTGCTATCACTCTGGGACCTGTTAACGTAAAAGTAAAAAGTAAAAATACATCAATCAAGTTTAAAAGCTTAACAAGTTTCTAAAGTTTAAAAAGTTGAAGTTATACATAAATATACCGGGTGAGTCAGAAAAAACGTGGGGCGTTTGGCGGACTGTGACGCCGCACTTAGCCATCCGATTGACGTGAACTAAATTTTTCCATGCAGCCAAGAGTCTAACTTAGATCTTAAACTTTTCCCCATCGAAATCAGTCATTCGATGCATTTGCTAAAAAAGATTTTCTTCATAAGACCTTGAATGCAAGTCTTGCAAACTGATGAAATCTTTAGCCAAGCCCCTTCAGCATTTTAGCCTTGCCAGAGTAGCAGGTGCATGTGGTATTGTCAGGGGATACTGAGGTATTTAGACCTGGTTCATACTACTAGGTTGTTTGGGTCATTGCAGTCGTGCAGACAGACCCAAAAGACAACAACTCGGAGCTTGATGCACGACTCTAAGGACTCAAAAGACCTATTGTGCACCAGGCTTTAGGGAAAAGTGTTGTTTCCAAGCAGTCCCATTGCGATTTACAGAGCGTTGATCTGCTTGAAGAAACCTCTTTGCAAGACAAAGAAGTGTGCATTATTTGAGTGTTTACAGTCTTTCAAATATATTCTTCACTCGGGGCAAGTTATGATAAGACATCCCAGGGGAGAAAATAGTATCTTCTGGCTACTTTATTTTCCCCTGATAATAGCACGTCTACCTGTAAACCTTGGCAAGATAAAATGTGGAAGGGCATTGGCAAAAGATTTCACCATTTTGCAAGACTCCCATACACAGTCTTACGAAAGAAAATCTTTTTTAACAAATGCACCAAATGACCGATTTCGACGGGAAAAGGTTTATGATCTAAGTTAGACCCCAGCCTTCATGGAAAAATTTTTTTACAGCAATCGGATGGCTAAATTCGATGTCACAGTCCGCCAAACGCCCCACGTTTTTTCTGACTCACCCGGTATGTATATATATATATATATATATATACTCATAAGCTCAATCTCAATGTGTAATAGAAATAGATATATAAACTCAGAAAAAACACATTCTTGTAAACGTTTCGGCGTAAGCCTTCATCAGTAATGACTTTTCCTAATCAAACAGAGCATACATATAGATTCAGAAATTAAAAAACAATAGCCTAAGCGGGATCTTACCTATTACAATACGTATTAAAAAAGTGTTAAAGTAGCGGTACTGACAAAGGTGGCAGGAGAAAGATCACAAGAAAGCGCAGAGTAAAGAACTGCTGAAGTCGGCGGCTGTGTCTGTCTCACAGGAGCTGGAAAATAAGTATGTTACAACAAAAAAACCGATAGAAAGATCCAGAAGCGGATGGGCAGACAGAGATCCCTAAAAAACAGCTTGTGTCCCTAACGAAAAGCTGAGCGCAAAAATCAAAACAACACAACAACCAAAATGTGAACAAAAATGAAATCTATGTATCTACCTGCCTAGTGTTCAAACCCTTAGGAGCAAAGCAATCCAGCCGATATTGCCAGAAGCTTTCCCGCATCCTATTACCCCCCGTTAGCCTATCAATTATCTTTACGCTAATATCCTTCAGAAACCCCCGGTGGCCTTCTTCAGTGAAATGTCTGAAGAATTCCGCCTGGGGTACTGAGGCCCCCGAATTAAACTTACGACTGCACGCCTTGTAATTATTAAACCTAAGCCTAAAAGGCGTGCAGGTGCTACCAACATATTGTACACCACAAACAGTACATTCCAACAAATACACAACATTTGACGAGTCACAATTAAACGAATAATTTATCCTATATTCCCGGCTATCTACATTAGAATGAAAATGCTCACTATTGCTCATGACATTACAGACTTGACAACGAGATTTACCACAACGAGAACACCCCTTCTTATCAGTCCCCCCATTTCCCTCATTACTCAGCCTAGCCCTAACAAGTATATCCTTAAGGTTCTTACATCTCCTAAATGCTATAAGCGGTGGCTCAGGAAACACCTCCCTATGCTCTTCCGAATTCGTGAGCATAGGATGGAGTTTCCCGGCAACCTTCCCCAAATTATTGAGCGCTGGATGATACGTCGCAACAAGAGGAACCCTTTCCCCCCTCCCTTGGTCATTGGTCCTATTTCCCGCATTTGCTAGAAGAGTTGCCCTATCCAACCTACGTACCCTATCTATTTGTTCATTAACTAAAGACTCTTCGTAGCCCCTGTCCTTAAGCCATCCAGCTAACTCGCCTACCCTCTTTCCTACCCAATTTCAGGAGAGGGTAGGCGAGTTAGCTGGATGGCTTAAGGACAGGGGCTACGAAGAGTCTTTAGTTAATGAACAAATAGATAGGGTACGTAGGTTGGATAGGGCAACTCTTCTAGCAAATGCGGGAAATAGGACCAATGACCAAGGGAGGGGGGAAAGGGTTCCTCTTGTTGCGACGTATCATCCAGCGCTCAATAATTTGGGGAAGGTTGCCGGGAAACTCCATCCTATGCTCACGAATTCGGAAGAGCATAGGGAGGTGTTTCCTGAGCCACCGCTTATAGCATTTAGGAGATGTAAGAACCTTAAGGATATACTTGTTAGGGCTAGGCTGAGTAATGAGGGAAATGGGGGGACTGATAAGAAGGGGTGTTCTCGTTGTGGTAAATCTCGTTGTCAAGTCTGTAATGTCATGAGCAATAGTGAGCATTTTCATTCTAATGTAGATAGCCGGGAATATAGGATAAATTATTCGTTTAATTGTGACTCGTCAAATGTTGTGTATTTGTTGGAATGTACTGTTTGTGGTGTACAATATGTTGGTAGCACCTGCACGCCTTTTAGGCTTAGGTTTAATAATTACAAGGCGTGCAGTCGTAAGTTTAATTCGGGGGCCTCAGTACCCCAGGCGGAATTCTTCAGACATTTCACTGAAGAAGGCCACCGGGGGTTTCTGAAGGATATTAGCGTAAAGATAATTGATAGGCTAACGGGGGGTAATAGGATGCGGGAAAGCTTCTGGCAATATCGGCTGGATTGCTTTGCTCCTAAGGGTTTGAACACTAGGCAGGTAGATACATAGATTTCATTTTTGTTCACATTTTGGTTGTTGTGTTGTTTTGATTTTTGCGCTCAGCTTTTCGTTAGGGACACAAGCTGTTTTTTAGGGATCTCTGTCTGCCCATCCGCTTCTGGATCTTTCTATCGGTTTTTTTGTTGTAACATACTTATTTTCCAGCTCCTGTGAGACAGACACAGCCGCCGACTTCAGCAGTTCTTTACTCTGCGCTTTCTTGTGATCTTTCTCCTGCCACCTTTGTCAGTACCGCTACTTTAACACTTTTTTAATACGTATTGTAATAGGTAAGATCCCGCTTAGGCTATTGTTTTTTAATTTCTGAATCTATATGTATGCTCTGTTTGATTAGGAAAAGTCATTACTGATGAAGGCTTACGCCGAAACGTTTACAAGAATGTGTTTTTTCTGAGTTTATATATATATATATATGTATATAATAATTTTTTTTACATGATGTTTTTTCAGTTAAGATGTTCTCTTAATTTGGTTTTAAAACCTAATAATGAGTTTTCAACTTTCAGTTCGTTCGGCAATTTGTTGAATAGCAATGCCCCTTGGAACTGAATGCTTTTCCTAAAGGCTTCAAGTTTTGTCTTCGGAAGTTTCAGGTTAACCGCATCACCTCTGGTTCTTTTTCCGTGATTAACTTTTTCAAAATAATCTTTAAAGACATCTGGTGTTAGCCCATGTATACATTTGTATGCGAACAGTGCTGCTTTTCTTTGTCTTTCTGACTGTAATGATGGCCATTTCCCTGAACAAGCTTTCCCAAATACGCTAGTTTCTGCACGATCTTGGAGTCTTTCTAGCTTATTTACTTTCGACTCTGAAAGACATAGCATTATTAGGTCTGAATATGTAATTAAAGGTCGTATCATACTCTTGTAGATTGATTCTGCTGCTTGAGTTGTCAGTTTTTGTCTTACGCGCTTCAAAAGATGCACTCTTTTCACCGCTTTGCGATAAACCTTGTCAAATTGATCCGAGAAAGACAACGATTTGTCCACATTTACTCCAAGATATTCATAAACCTCACTGTTAGAATCTTCTGTGCCATTGATTGTTATATTTACTCTTGGTAATGCACATTTACTATGCATATTTACCTTTCAATAGACTGCAGTAAGTGACTTTCAAGTGACTAAATATATCATTCAACAAGTAACAGGACTTACAGAGATCAGAAAATGCGAAAATTTGGCAAGTTTTGCCTAGAAAATGCCAATTCAGAGCACTTTTGAAGGAAAAATTTGTCTAGGCAAGGGTATCATTTTCACAAAAATTGGTCTCGCCAACGGTTACATTTTGAAACTGTGGGCGGCACCCCCTACCCGAAATTTAGTCGAGAACCCCCCCCCCCCCCGTGGCCAGACGAATGAGGGAATCGTAAGAGTACGTGGGTCTTCATCAAACTGCAGGCAAATCTCTGCAGAAATATGCATTATCGTCACTTTAGCACAGAAGTGCATTTGAAAACAATCTTCAACTACGTCCTTGATTCATGTGATTACAAGGCAAAATCGTTGCTAAATTCGCAATTTAGTCTGCCCCAAATAGCAACCAGAAACTTTAGAATCCACAACGCGGAAGAAAATCCAGCTTCATGAATGTTTTCAGTTGCACGCGCCCCTGCACATTCGCTGCCAATCAAAATGATGCTCAAAGAAACCGCCGTGGTAAATGTAATTGTTTGCTCGAGGAAAACCGAGTAAGGGGATTAGCATAATTTATGCATTTGATTCGACACATGAAAAATACGCCGTCTGAATCACTGCCGTGCTTAGGTTGTTTTATTCGACTGGGATGGCCGAATTTATTGATTTGGGTCGACGTTAATGATAACTGCAGTAGCTATTTGATTCAGACGCCATACTTTTCATGCAGTTAATTCGAGCCATTATATTCAGCACATGAAAAATACGCCGTCTGAACCGGGCCTCAGTTTTGTCACACTTTGCTGCTTTTAAGACTGCCAAAGATTGCTGACATGCAATTGACTTCCAATTCCTAGAAATCCTTAGCGTGGTATACCATGTCCTGAAACGATATCCAGCAAGGTATTGCAAACTGTGGATCTCTCTTTCTGACAGTTTGAATTCTGGTTCTGCTTTTTGGGCCTCATTGCGATTTATCAGGGACTTGAGACACAAACAAGCTACTTCAGAGCAAAGCAAGTTTGAGAGGAGGGTTGGGAGCTTCTTGAATAAATCCTCCCCTGGTAGCATAAACATGTAAAAATTGCTTAGAAACTTTTCTGAATCTCCGTTAAATTTGCTGACAGCGGAGCTATCTTCTCCCAAACCAACAGGCATTCCTCCACAGTTATGGTGAAGTTTTTTAAAACCTCACGGCTTGATGGACTGAAGCACTCATCATTACTCAGTTTCTTTGCAGCATCGTTAATCATGCATCTGAGCTCCAAGTTGTGGATACCGTATTTCTCCTTGCCCTTACTATTCTCCTCCGTGTTTTTCTCCCTGTGTTTGGAATTTGAGTGCCTTGAAAGCCCTCTCTTTGACTTGCAAATCTTTGGGCAATGTTCACATTTAAAAACATCACTGTCAGCCTGAAAAATAAATAAAAGCAGCTTATAGTTATGCTTCGGGCCAAAACAAACTGTTGGCGATGGGCCTAAGCAAAAGGCATAAAAGATCTGTATGTTTTGGCAATAAATCCCGTAAAAATGCATGGTAACTCACTTGTCCAATAATCTCTTTCATGTCCTCATCGATGGGGACTTCTTCATCCAGTACCCCTTCGTCGATAAGGTGCAAAATCAGGTCTAATTCTTCGTCGTTTTCATAGCCAAAGCCACTTCTCTCCGCCATTATGGAATTTTGTGTGCACTCTCGGAGGGCGTGGCAGGTGCAACTCAAGTCCAGCGCGCAAAGAACAAAAGACCTCTTGTTCGCCTCCAGACTACCTCTTCTTGTGACTATGCAATTTTTGATCCAAAGAGGAAGATTCGTTCAAATTCTTCATACTGGATCTCTTCACTGGGTATGCACGTCAAATATTGGTTGCAGAGAGGGATATCTCACAATATATGATAGTCTTTATTGTGGGAATATTCCTTCTCACATTGTTAAACAGATATGCTCAATTGTCCATCATATGGGTAGGGAATTGTGCATTAGGGTTGCTGCTGTTCAACACACTAATTGTTGCTAACGGCACTAATTGCGGTTTATTTGCCATCGCGAATGCTACGTCTTTGTTGCACAGAATAGACCCTGAAACAGTGATATTTAACGAGTATGAGACAAGAGAACATCTTATCAACTGTATTGAAGGAAAGAAGCTCTTCCCATTCCTTGCAGCGAACAGCATCGCAGAGCGAGGGTGCACCAGTGAAATATTCTCATACGAATTGCAATGTGCCATTTGCCGTTTGCCAAACTATGCTGATGAAAAAAGTAATCCAATTCAAAGTTCTAGCTTAGTGCTATGCTTGTTGCAGACTGCATCATCGTGGTTGTGCGCAAATTCCCATTCATTTCTTCAATGGAGGTGTTTTTTATGAATGTGAAGAATGCAAACGGTAGACTGATGTTAGATTTAGTTGTGACATTTCATTACAGTTACAGGTGTTCTGTCCTATTCTGTTTATTGGCCACATTATGTGAAATACCTTAATGATGATATATCAGTATCTTCCTGGTAACCCACGGAAAATGAAACAAAAAATAACACAGACCAAGGGAGTCATTGCGTAGCTACACCAAATCCATTCTGTTTTGTTAAATTTTGGATGTCCAGCCTTGCCGCTTAAAACAGCAGAACCTATTTTGCATCATTTAGCTAACAAGCAAATATATTGTTTCACTTCCCTTTTCTGTTACCCGGAATAGTTTTCCTAAGACACCCATGGTAGGGGTTCGCAAAGTCAAGATTTAGGCTACACCCTAAACCAGAAGTTTTCAAAAGGGGATAAGCCATGATTTAATATCATGGTTATTTTCCAAAGCACCTGTATTCTTTAAATTCTGTTTTTGGTTTTGAAAAGAATTGTGGACACATAGCCACGACCCTAGCTGAGCGAATAGAATCAAAATGTGATGAAAATGAGAAACTCGTGCCACACCTAAGCGTGCATTTGTTCCCTTTCCTCTTAACTGATCAGAATGCAATGAACTGCAATGCAAGGGCTGATTTCTCAAGAAAGAAATGCCAGTAACCTGTGAAAGATGTCAAAATGTGCTTCTTTGCAAAAGTAAAAACTAACAATCCTTGCAAACGATAACCCCTCTTCCTCAAAGTTTCCTTGGTATCTTTGACGCCTGAATGCAGCATTTAATCTTAGATAGGAGAAATTTAAGAAACAAGCATAATCTTATTTAGGTAGGTAGGTAGGTAGGTAGGTAGGTAGGTAGGTATTTATATTTAACGTGGCTAGCCTGTGAAAGTCTGAGAGACTTATTTCCAACAGGGGCCACGGATGTTTTACCATCAGTCCGCCGCAGCTACCCGCCGCAGCTACCAGATTTCCCTCACATGGCACTGGTCGACCCGGGCTAGAGTTACGGACAGCGACCAAACTGTCCAGCGCGGGATTTGAACCTACGGCTGTTCTGACCTTTGGCTTACGAGTCAGACGCCTTAACCACTCGGCCACGCGCTCTCCTTTTGTTTTGTACTCTTATGATTTACTTCAGTACAGAAAATCCTTTCTTGAATAGGCACTCTTCTTATTAGTTATCTATAAAGAACATGCACACTGGTGTGGAGGTGGGGGGGGGGGGTCAATCCAAAAGCGTACACTCTCTTTCAGATAAGTATTAACATATTCAAAGAACTTGAGAGGGGGAGTATGAAAAATTGACAATTTCCTTACATTTTACGGACGCCAGACTTTGTCAAAGTAGAGTTTTAGAAATTTCTTGGACCTTCTAAGTTGATGTACCGGGTGTCCCAAAAAAAAGCATCCGGATTTGGTCGACCCTAGCGATAAGAATATAGCGTGAATCAAACCGAAATGATTTTCAAAACATACCTCGATAGCCAACTTGAACATAGATACCTCGTTTGTTGAACTCGCTGCACTGAGAGTGAAGATATTCATCTTCAAAGGACAAATTTGCGTCCACCTCCAAACCAGAGCTTCGGTGCTTTGGCCTAAGCAAATTCTTGAAGCTCTATGAATAAAATCAACGAAATCTGAAGACGGCACAACAGATGGGTTTTACAAAATACAATTTATGTAAGACCTGTCGTCAAGGGAGCTCCGATATCAGCTTCATTCATCTCAATATCGACAATTTATTTTACACTTACTATTCACCGGTGAAAGTACCCTCTTGAGCATCAATACACTTTGAAATCATCGAATCATTTCTTGAGAAGAATTTTTCATTAGATCTCTCGAGGGCCACGACAGGAAGGTCTGGAGATTTTTTGGGGGCCAAAAGATATCTCCTCTTTTGTTGATGACCAACCCGAGAAATCAACTTCGAAGATACGCGATGATCAACCTGATCTCGAGAGGTCTGATAACAAATTCTTTTCAAGGAATGATTCGACGATGTCAAAATTGCGTTGATGCTCAAGGGAGTACTTTCACCGGTGAATACTAAGTGTTAAATAAATCGTTGATATTGAGATCAATAAAGCTGATTTCGGGGCTCCCTTGACGATAGGTCTCACATGAACTGTAATTTGGAAAACACATCTGTTGTGCCGTCTTTAAATTTTGTTGATTTTATTCACAGAGCTTCAAGAATTTGCTTAGGCCAAAGCGCCAAAGCTCTGGTTTGGAGGTGGAGGCAAACTTGTCCTTTGAAGATTAATATCTTCACTCTCAGTGCACCGATATCAACAAACGAGGTATCTATGTTCAAGTTGGCTCTCGAGGTATGTTTTGAAAATCATTTCGGATTGATTCACGCTATGTTCTTATCGCTAGGGTCGACCAAATCCGGATACTTTTTTTTGGACACCCGGCATGTATATTGCAATCGCTCTGTGGCTTTTAAAAACAATTGTTGATATGTTGTTCCAAGCATGTTGTTATTCTTCAGTTGTGTACCAACCATGGTTCAGTAACTTGCAGTGTGAAAATCCTCAGAGGGAGACTCTGTGTTATGGATGTTTCCATTGAGTCTTTTCCCTGCAATGCTAAAGTTGCCGAAAACTGCACCACGATAGAAATAGTTTTGTAGGACCATGAAAGAAGTTTTAGCGAGCACAAAATTTGCATTGATTAAACCAAAGTTGCTGAACACTGCAAGGATTCGGTGAATAGTGGCCAGTAAGTAAAAATATTGAAACAAATCCAAAAAGCAGCTCAAACACTGTGAAGGAGAAACAACGAGTGAGCGAAAACGTCTACTGTTGTTGTTTCCTCGTTTTTGTGCGATATGTCGTTTTCGTATGCTGTGATGTAGGCAGGTCCTTCTGGTGGATGGCATGAAGTGTGGACCATAGTAAACACTCGCTGTGTTTCCTCAAATAGGGACCAGGAAACAATTTTTTCACTGCACGGACCGTTTAAAATGGTCGCTTAGAATATGTGTTCAAAATCTTCAACAGACAGTACAAGGATGAAGTGAAATATAGTGAAAGCAAGTCTCTGTTAGATTGTTTTCACTGATTGCTCTCACATAAATGACGGTTTTCAACTATTTCTAGATACTAAGCCCCCCAAAGAACTCTTCAAAGGTTCTAGATTCAACTGTCCACGTCCATCTGTAAGTGAAACAAAGGAAACCCACACACTCTTTGTCTCATACGCTGCACATTTCAATTTCAGACTTTTCAGTTTTTTTTTCTACTCAAACCCACCCCTTACTCATGAACGACCCCTTACTAACTACATAGAGATATATCTGACTTTTTTAGTAGAGCATATAGGGTCAGGTAAAAAAGTCGGAGCTAAGAAATGTGGCAGATCACACTTCTCTGCCTTTTTAGTAGAGCACATAGGGCCAGGTAAAGAGTCGGAGTTGGTAAACGTCGGGGAATCTTTACTCCAACATCTCAAAGTCTTTATCTGGCCCTATGGCTTGTAGTCATCTGGCAAAAAGGAGTGAATTGGAACCACATTTACGACTATCTTCACTGCCCTCAGCCGCCTTTACTTGAATTTGATCAAACAGAAATTGCAGATATTCATCAACCTGATGGTCAATTTCAACCGGATGAAAATGTTGATGTCCCCCAAGTAGAACTGGGAATGTTACAAACACAACCAGCCCAACCTGAGTTTCCTGTTAACCAATTATGCACCATTATTTGGGAAGAAACTTGGGAAGACTCCATAAAAGGTCTTACGAAGCAAATCTCTTTAACAAATGCATCAAATTACCAATTTTGATGGGGGAAAGTTTATGCTGTAAGTTTGACTGTTGGCTGCACAGAAAAGTCTAATTCACAACAATGGGGTGGCTAAATGCGATGTCACAGCCCGGCAAATGCCCCAGTCCCTGTCTGCACTAGATTGTCTCGTTTGCTGGACATCTAAAGCTAGGTTCACACTGTAGGCTTTTGTCTATAGATTTGTGAAGTCATCGACAAACCGACAAAAATCTACAAGTGTGAACGCGGAAATCGGGTGTCTACAAGTCGATGGCTAGTTTGTCGATGACTTCAAAATAAAGTAGAAAATGTTCTACTTTCTGCAGATTTTTGTCAACAGATCGATAGCATACCCGTTGTTGATTGGTTAGTGCTGAGCCACGTGACAAGACAAGAGCAGACAGCAACATGGCTGCAAAGGACATAGAGCGGTTGATTGAGTTGTTTGAAGAGAATGAGATTCTGTGGAAAGTAGACCATCCAGGCTACAAGGACCGCGACAAAAAGCGATTTGCCTTTGACAAGATTGCAGAAACATTAGAGTGGTCTGGTAAGTTCTTTGATTCTTTCTGATAAGTTTCAAGTTCAAAGTAAACTTTGCAGCTACAATATTTAGACCATACACGACAACATGGTCTCCCTCTCATTTTTCTGTACTTAACATAGTGAAATCTTTTGGAAGCAATAAATTGGCTGCTTAAAGCACAGAACTTACATGTTTGTGGTTTGTGGATCAACAGGATATCAGGCCTAAAGTAATCATTTTGTATCAACTATAACTTAATCATCATCATGCTAATTTTCTCATCATATTTCTTAACTTCTTAGCTCTTGGCAATTCACACAAGCGAAACTTTTCACAGATTGCTTTTGTCTTTGTTTGGTTACAAATGATGCAGTTATGTTTGTAAATATCGACTTTCTGACTTGGGGGTGGACGGCAAGCTGCATCTCTGGAAGCCAATCTCGTAGAAAGGGGAGAAGTCTTGGTGGGCAATACTTCGGAAAGGTGACCTGCAGCAACCTTTGTAAGGGATTTTTTGTGAGTGTAGTTCTTGTAGCATTCATTGCTCATGTGATAAACGAATTCACTGTCCCCTATCGTTTTGAGCGGCTTGTTCACGACATCCTTTTGAATCTCTGCTGCCTCACGGATTCGTTTCCTCCCATTTTCAGAACTCGTTGCTGGATAAGCATTCACAGTCTGACAAATTATGCTTTTATCAGTGTCGGTACTATCTTCCCCTCGATTCCTTGATAATGTCACACCTTGCATGTCAGGCAGCTATTTCCAACCTATTTAGGATAAAGCTAAGTTTCAAATCGAAAGAACCGATACAGTAAGAAAGACACGTTTGAGGTCAAGATATTATTCTACCAAAACTAGCCTATTTCCTTTTTGCACAAGTAGGGGGTCCGATGTTACTGTAGAGTAGGTTCTTAAAGACGGAATTTCAATGTTACAAGCCTAAGAAATAGAGAAAACCAAACTGACAGAATGAAACAGCAAAGATGAATGCTTACCATATTATCTATACAGGTATCATCGGACAATATAAACTCTGGTTGTATGGTTGACTCGACAGTATCATGCAACAGATCATAAGACATAACCAGCTGCCTTGTTGCTTTTTCATAAGATCAGTTTATGGCAAACCCACGTATTTATCAACACGTCTATTTTAAGAAAGTTAATTTCTTTCTTATCAAAATATGCTCATTACAGTTTAAGAGCACTTGAACCAATGTATTTCTGATACGACAAGACCCTATATTTATGACTTCAGCTGCATTCCTTAGGTTTTGCCTGGCTCTGTATAATGAGTTTGGAAAACTGTTTCCTATTGCATTTGGTTTTAATTTGTTTTCAAGTGAAGTCTTATTACTGGAGGTCTTTCTAAGCTACAGCAAATGGTATTTTTCATCGAATTCCATCAGAAAATAACCAAATTTTAGGACTTTAACGAACATTTTCTGTTGAAACAAGTTCGCGCATGCGCAGTAAATTTTGCTGAATTTTTCATCTTAGAAGGTCTTAGCTCGATTACTCGGTGAGTGCTAATAGCAAAATGTACATTAAGCACACGAGCGCAGTCACAACTAACTCAAACACTCAAAGACGTGATGTAGGACTATCACCAAATACGGTCAAAGGGGTCAACTTTAAAGGTCATTTGTGAAGGACCTACCACGCCCCCAGATGTCCACCTTCGATTTTTTGGATCGTCAGATGGAGTAGTTGACAAAGGTGCAAGGTGATTTAGGGGGCAAAAAATTCCTACGGATTCGACCTCAGCGTATGGACTATATGAAATCCATGCTTTAAGAATTTTCTTAATACTTCTCAGACACACCACTACAGTTTCTTAACATTTCGTCCATCTTTAGTGCTAGTTTCTTATAAACCAGTTTCTTATAAAAAACGTGTGTCATATCATGTGCTAAAAAGACCACTGGAAAAGGATCTCCACGTTTATATTTAGTTGATGTAATATATATATATATATATTTGTCTACATTCTTAATAAATCGAGAGGATCTGACAGTGCATTCATTACTTTTTAGAAGTTACATTTACTTTCAGTATTAGTCATCAGATATGTTCTGTTTCTGAACTCATACTTTGCGTTGTTTATAAATAATGGAAAAGGAAGATGTTTAAAATGCGAGCTAAGTTTGATCAAAGTAGATTGAACAAATATGATTTTAATTCGTACTCTCTAAGAGGACACATCTCATGTCTACATCAGAATCAGAGTGCTACGAAGACACAATGGCAAATCATATAAAGAGTTAGAAGACGTTAAGATAGAAGAGGAACACTTTGGAAAAGTTTTGCCCAGGAGTATTCCAATAAAATCAAACCAGGAAGCGTAGTGTTACATTTACTGTTGCACGAAATAGCCACTACTGAATTAGCCAAACGTCCCCTTCAAACATGATGAACAAGGAAACTATCAGGTATGTTTCCTACCGAAAAATTCACAATTTCGACTGAATTTCCTACTCAGATTAAGAATTTCACTTGGGGAAGATTTTGGTGTCCCCGTAGATTCCGACCGAAAAATCCAAAATTTCGACTGAATTTCCTACATACATTAAGAATTTCACCTGGGGAAGATTTGGCGTTTCACAGAAATCTACCCATAGGAGGTTGAACACGTATGGAATTTCCCCAAATTCTCCCATAAACATGCCTAGTGTAGACTAAGTTTCCAACTTTTGGAGACGTTGAATCTCACTCGGGAAACTGTGGGTAAAAGTATATTTCCCTTTACCCGTAGTTTACCCGTGGGGAAACTAGGTGGGAAATTCGAAGTGTAAAACGCATTTTGTGTCGGAAATGGAAGGGAAATGGTCCGTTTACCTCTAATATACAACGAAAAAACTATGTCAAAATTCGAACTTTTCTTGCCATGCTTACCATCTTCTTCTCGTTCAGTGCACTTTCAGTCCCACCTAACAAATTTCTTACCGTTCAAAGAAAATGTCCAAGTATTCCTGAATTGTGAGAGGGAGGGCAGTCACCTCTCCAACTCCCCATAGTTTCCACTTCGGTGCAGAATGCAATTGCAAAGAGGACAGATGATGCAGAGGCTAGAAAGCAAAGATCAGCAAAACAAACAGAGTTGAAAGCAGCGGAAAATCCAGGTTTTTTTGGCAAGATCAGCCATCAGATTCAAGAGAATACAAGTAAAAGCTGTACTTGTATAATGATAATGTGAACTGTCATTTATTTCTGAATAAGATACTTGCCAATTTTGACTGAGTATTTTTCATGGCCCCCCTCTCACTGTCTGATTTTTTATCTGGCCCCCCCATCTAGGCAGAAAAAGCATTGGTGACCCCCCCTTAATGTCTTCCGCCCCACCCCCCACCATTAATAATGACTGGTCCCTAATCGGTTCCATCAATATTCAATAAGTCTCCGGGTAGCCTCGTAAAAATGCCCGAGCCAGGCATGCGCAGAGTCACAAAGCTTGACTTAGCCATTTTTCATGAAATTTCTCAGTGGGTCTAAGACAGTGTCCCCCGCTTGGTTGCCATTCAAAGATAATCCCAAATTGTGCCCAAATTAAAATATCAAAGTATTGTGACATTCCAGGTTGTATTTTTTTGATAACATTTCCAAGCCTTTCAAACCATAGAAATGGGAACAATCAACAGGATACGTTTAAAACAATTATGCCAATGATTCATATCAATTATCAACAAAAGTGTTTTCTTCTCACGTGTGGCCATCATTGCAAGCGGAAGCGAAGGAACAATGGGACTTAACTGAGCAATTACAGCGATTTTGATTGTTCATATTCAGAAAGGTGGAACAAGCAACTTTGCATGCAGTCAAGAGGCTTTGCGGAAGTGGCAGCAATTTAACGGCAGGAGAAACTTGCAAAACTTCTAAATCCTCCTCAATTTTCTTTTAAACTCACTTTTGCTCAGAATCAGGTTCAATCTTTCTACCTAGATTGAAAAAGCTAATAAGAAACTTTTGTACATAAATGCAAGTTCAGTCACATGAATAGAGCAGTGCGGAGTGACACTGAGGAGGACAAATCATGACAAATCCAAGAAGCAAAGACTTTGGATTCTTCTCCGATAAACGAGTATCTGATAAATTATGAATAATTAATGAGCACCTAATAGTGAATGATATTTAGTGCCTACCCGTTGTGTGGTATAGCATTCAAAAGCTAATAGAACGAGGACTAAGATAAGCTAAAAATTTAGCCTCAGCAGCTGTTTTTACGGGAGTTAAGTCCATTTTTGTCATGTGTGACTGAATTATGACGTCATTGAAAACATGCGGAAAATGTGGTTGAAAATGAGATAAAGTCCACATAGTACTAGTATTTCAACTACATGTGACGTATTTCATCAATAACTTTGCAATTATCCAAACATTTATTGAATTAGAGGCATTATTCACTGTGGGGAAAAATCTCCCCTCTACAGGAATGTGAGCTACCGTGTGACCCTACAGTAATAGGGTTAACTTATATAAATTACGGTGGAAAAACTTAAACTGATGAACTGTGAATAGTACTCAAGTATTGACGGTATCATCATTCCTGACCAAAAAAGAAGCACACAATAAAAGAAGATTGCTTGAAGGACTCAGCACAGACGATCCCATGGTGTTGGGCACATGCCATTTTTTACAGAAAAGCAGCAAAGATTCCACTTTTGCCCAAAAGGATATTCATTTGTGTCCATGTGAGAGATGCAATATTCAACTATGTCTCACGAAGGGAAGAAACTGTTTCAAGGACTTTCATCAGTAAATTATCCCCAAGGTGGATAACTTTCAAATACTTAGAATAAGGATGTTCCAGCAGAGGATGCATAAGTCAATCCAAATGTAGGACATAGAGTAAACCCAAAAATGATGTTTTTACCCACAGCATATGAAATCTAAGGAAAAGTGCTCTAATTCATAGATATCATGCAAAAATTTGGATATGTAGGCAGAGTGTTTATTTTTATAATGTTGATTTGTTTTGATTTTAGTTACAACTCATGCTTTGCTCTGTTATTTCAAATTTACGCACATTTGAAATCCAAAAATGATAATCCAGAATTTAGGTGACTTTCTGTCCAAGATTGTTATTTTTGCCAAAATTTGGAGCCATAATGGTAGCCTGAGTATCCTTGTCTGAGACCCCCTTGGGTTAATTATGAGTCTGTATGAACTGTAAAGCAATAATCATATGAAAGTATTTTGATTTGATGAACAAAGAAATCTCTCTCCATATACCCTTGTCGCATGATTTTGTTCAGGAACAACATATTGCTATGACGTCAGGATGACATCAATTTAAAAAAATTTTTTGCAGAATCATACATCTAGCAGGGCATTTGCTAATCCACGGCACTACGGCACCATGGCACTACGTCAATGAGTATTATTACTTTGTTCTACAATTCCGTTAACTTCCACCTGTGAAACTGCAGTCTCAGTTGATTTCTATATATAGTTAGAAGATCTTAAAACTGAACTTAAATCATGGAGTGTGAGAATTCTGAAACTACGAAGCACAAGAACAATTTATCGGAAGGTTGCAGGCATAAAATGTTCCAACTGAGGTAGGTAGAAATCCTCATTTTCTACTGAACTGAGGGAAACTTGAGGTTTCAAGGAAACACCATGGGAAGTGTATTAAGTACCTTTAATCAGCAGGGGCAAACTTTCCTGGCACAGATCGATGTCAGTTTTTACTTTATCATGCACGTGTGTTGGTTTATGTTTATCAAAATATTTGAACGTGAATGCACGATAAATATTGTCAAAATTGGTTGGTTGAATTTGCTTCAATTCGCTTGGGTTGCTTTGCATGAAAGTATTCCGTTGCTGGTGCTGCTCTTTGATGTAAATTGCAGTTGTGCATCTGCCAAGCCCTTTCCACTGCCTCTTCTCACCATAGGCGTTGAAGACAGGGGAACTGGGGTGGCTGCAGCCCTCCCAACTTTGGAAAAATTTGCAAAAATCAGCCATAATCGGGCAGAAAATCAGCCTAATGTCGGGTAAGATTTTCGTAAATGATGGATCTTCATCAGGCAGCCTCCAACTTTTATTTCCCCCTAAACTAATGCTTCCCACTGTAATAGGTGGTTGCGGGCCAAATCAAATTATTGAAAAAAACATTCACTTGAAGATATTCAAACGGAATTCTGTAGAATGTTAATAAAATACTCAGTGCCAAAGTGCCGTAGTGCCGTAGTGCCGTGGTGCTGTGGATTAACAAATGCCATCTAGCAGTAACAACTAGTTTTCATGTTGGGAATAATTGTTTCATCCAACTTTGAAAATTCATGCAGGAAAGGGTTTAGTTGCCTGCAAAATTTCTTACTCCCCCTTCATTCAAATGCAAACCATCACTTTTCAAGTTACTAAAGAAAATATTATCCAACTCTATGCAAAATGAGCATCATTAATGACTGGATGGATTCATTCTAAAGACCGATTGTTTCACCTGAACTACCTACCACAGAATCTTGGCACAACCCAAGTACCTTTCCTAGAATGAAACAATGACTTAATTTGACTTTGTCCCAATCTAACTCATATTGCAATGTAAACCTACATTCGAGAGGACAAACAAGGCTGTAGCTTAAACTTGGATGGGTACAGCACCTCATGGGCACTTTTTACATAAGAAGGGCACTTTGATAAACGTCAGACTTTCATGGCAAGGATGTGAAATCTAGAACAAAATAATGTCAATAATGAGTAAGTAATGGAATGAGTAAGGGATTACTGTGACCAAAATTGCCAAAAAGCATACCCTTGCCAGACTAAGATCGACTAAAATTGCCAGAAGGTATACCCTTGGCTAGACTAGCAGTACATTCCCAGGTATCATTACAGTAGAAGAACCCCCTCCATGATGCCAGTGGCAGTGGGTGTGGGGGTGAGACACCCAGCCCCATTGTTTTCTGATTTTGTTCAAAAGTTACCTGTTAAACGAGAAGTCAGTCCACAACAAAGCTTGGATGGTTGAATCCAAGTTTGTCAAACTTCCGATAGGCAAAAGTCAGTCCTTGACAGCAGTTGGAAGTTTTACAAGACATGCACACCAGTGACCAGGAAAGTAAGCCTAGAGGACGACATTTTATAAATTTTCCTAGGCATATTGCAGAAGTGCAGTTCCTCTCTGTTAGGCCGGATTGTCAGCAGATTTCAAAATATATGCAGAATCAAGGAAAATAATGCTTTTGCAGATTGATATGCAGCAAACGGCTTGATAAGTGAAAAACTGATGTGGTTTTTGGGGTACACCCCATGTGGGTTTTGTGGTACATTAGATACTTCCACGGAAAATAATTTTGCAGCTATACTTTCTATCCATTACTGATTTATAATGATGACTTCTTCCCAAATATCACAATGATAGGTGCATCAGCTGTAACCTTTTGCGTGTTTTTGATTGTGCGGCTTTTGGGGTACATATTGTGAAAAACAAGAAACTCTGTCACATCAGTACTCTGTCAATCCTAGGTAAAAAATAATGATACCCTACGGGAAGACCTCGTTTTCTGCAGCCCTTCATTGACACAAAACCATTTTTGAAAGCAACTAGTAGGAAGAAAATTATAACCACACACTTTTTTTGCGGCTTTTGGGGTACATGTACCTGTAACCATAGCTGTTTGCCATAGTTGTTCAGTGTTGCTTACAAGTAATCCGAGTTTCATGTGGAACACACTAACAACCCGCAAAATTCAAACCACGTCTTTCAAAGCAAACGGTCCACTTTCCCATCAATAAATATTGTACAAGTTTCCTGCATGAATCGAGTTTCTCATACAAGTTTCCCATTTGAGTTAAGTTTCTTATATTTATATGAATATGTGAGGGTACCATTTCTCAACAGAATTAGGGTGAGGTGTCTTAAAAGTAGTAGTTTTTATTTTGTGGGCTCTAACAACAACAAAGGATTGACCAGGGAATCAAAGAATCGTAAAAAAGAGAAAGGTGGAACAAAGGCCAATAAATAACAAAATTAGCATTAAAAGTAACGCAGAAAACCAATTCTTTCAAAGGAACCTGTTCCCTTTCCCATTAAACATTGTACAGATTTCCTTTGTTTCTTATGAGGGTACCATTTCTCCAAAGAATTAGTGTGAGGTGTCTTAAAAGTAGTAGTTTCTATTTCGTGGGTTCTAACAACGGTAAAGGATTGACCAGGAAATCAAAGAATCGTATCACAGAGAACAGTGGAATACCGGAAAGTAAATAAGAAAGGTAACATTAAGAGCATCGCAGAAAACCATTTCTTTTAAAGGAACCTGTTTGCTTCCCATTAAATATTGTACGAATTTCCTTTGTTTCTTATATGAATATGAGGGTACCATTTCTCAAAAGAATTAGTGTGAGGTGTCTTAAAAGTAGTAGTTTCTATAATGCGGGTTCTAAAAACAGTAAAGGATTAACCAGGAAATTGAAGAGTCGTATGAAAGAGAACAGTGGAATACCGGACAGTAAATAAGTAAAGTAAAATAAAGATTATCGCAGAATACCACTTCTCTCAAAGCCACCTGCTCACTTTCCCATGAAATGTTGTACAAGTTTCCTATCACTTCTCATATAAATATGAGGGTACCATTTCCCAATAATCAGTGCTAGGTATCTACCCAGAGGGAGGGGGGGGGGGTAACATCTGAAATCGAACCAAAAGTTAAATTTGAATGGACACAAATTAGCATACCTTTAGTAAATTAAGATAATGGAAAAGTTCCCTCTGGATGGAATCCAGTGGAATTTAGAATAACCCATGGCTTATTGAGTCAAATTTTCTCATCATTGGCGTCCTTTGGTAGACCTCAGTCTGATATTGTTGAAATTTGTTCCACCCTTTTGGATGTTGATGTTGATAAGGTTGCAATGATAATAAAAAGCCAAGCAATCTCAAAAGATCCATTTTTAATTCTCTTGCAAAAGACAAGAGTAATTTTTCAAAAATCTATGAGCCACTTTATAAAACTGATATGGGCAAAAGTTCTGATTGCATTGTTTTGAAAAGAAGGGGTTTAGATTTAAAATTTTTAGACTCAATTTGCAAAGGAAATGTTGTTTTGCCTGATGGTTTTCAAAACTCCCCACTAACTAACCAGGAAATTTTAATCTTACTTGATGCCAAGACAAAACTAGATGCATCTTGGATTGATTTTAAAGACTGGGTGTGCTTTAGGTTGTGATGACAATGAAGTCATTTTTAGGAGAATCTTCGAACCACCGTTTTAAAAGTAAAGGAAGGGGTTATTGACCCTAGAAAGCACCAAAAATTGCCAGTTGATATTTTTCTAAACAATTATTTTGTTAAAGTAGCAAACAGGTATGAGAAAAGAAAGCATGCGTTAGTGTCAGGTGTATCAGATCCTCAATACATTGATGTAAAATAGAAAACAAAGGTGATTGAATTGTTACTAAAGAAATTGAATGAAAGCGAAAGGAGAATAAGGCGGTTGATCAATAAATTGAATGAGGAGAAAGAAGGAAGGAGACTTGCTGAAGGTGATGCCAAAAATTTTAAAAAAGAGTTAAATAATATAGTCAGGAAGGGCAAGTTTTACGCATTTTTAAGAAACTTTGATATTGTGGCTACTCTGTTACTTAATCCGGCAATCTTAATATTTCTACTAATACTTATTACTATTATCTAATTAACTGCCAACTATGAAATATCCAAAGTTAATTAAGACTAATTAAATAATCACCTGGAAAGGAGAGGAATGCAACTGTAGACTGTGTAGACCATTCGTGGCTCAGGTTGGGTTCTTGAGTGGATAAATGTTGCATCGAAAATTTTAAAACATTGTAAATTCTGTAAAAACATTGTAAAAATCTGTACATATGTATATTCATAGCTATTTATTCTGAATTATAGATATTTTTTTTTTCTTTGCTTTTTAAAAAAAAATTTTAGTTTGTAGTAGGCTTGAATTAGCTTTTCTATTGCTACTTATGTATATGCCTACTTTAAATAAATAGTTAATAATAAAATAATAATAATAATCAATTATTAGTGCGTAAACAATTGGCCGACATTTCTGGGTATGTCTTAGGCACTGCAGCCAAAGTCTTACGCCCTCTTATCATATGGTAAAAAGGGCTTCTTGGGTGGAATTAATATCAATGCAAAGGAGGATTTGAATTCTGCGTGTATTACGCACATTGATTCTTTATTTGAACCATTTCTTGACAGGATAAACAAGGACATTGCCCAGTTAAGCATTCCTTGCTAAGATTGCTGGACGTTTTTTGAAATGAGGAATATGAAACATTTTAAACAAGTTCCTCGTTGGAGGCAGATTTGCATTAAGTCTTTTCTGTCAAAAAATTTGTGAAAAGGAAAAGCGAAATTTCACTGTTTCATCACTCTCCTCCGCAGAGGCATTTATTAGACTTATTGCAGTTGGGGCAAGTCTTTGTTAAAGGTCTCCCCTTAATTTGTTTTCCTAAAGGATTCCTAAAGTTTTCCAAAATTTAACGATCAAATCAAAGTTTTGTGATCACTTATTGTTTGTATATTTATACCATAACGTAATGCAAGTTAATGTCAGTTCAGGAGGCAAAACTTTCGAGGTAATCACTTTCCCGATCTAGTTTCACAACGAGTTCAAAAGTTTTCTTTACTTTTTCGTATTGAGGAACATCCCATTTATCTCCTTTCAACGGGTTTACGGTCAAAGGACCAGCAAATATGTCCTGTATCGCAAAAAAGTCTACATCTCTCTCCAGGTGCGCTGGCACCGATTCTAGAGTACTGCCACTCCCAAAGTGCGGCTTCAAACAATCAAGTTCAAGGCAAGTCGCAGGCCCATCTTTTTCCGATAGAAATCGCTTGGTTGCTCTACCGACATAAATTTGCTCCTTCCGTTTTCCAAGATAGATCGCGGCGTACCATTTACCAACAACTTGCTCTTCTGGAACAGGTGGGTTAACAGACCTCCACAAGTCCCTGAGATACAGAATGGACTGACGTTTTGAAACTGGGGGGAAAGTAGTTTTCTCCACATTTTCACTGTCACTGTCATCTGTATCATCAGAGGTTTCTCTCTCAGAATCTGAACCCTACTGAACATCAAAGTCAAGTTTTAGTGGAGCTTCCGTTGTTCTAGCTTTTTTGGGTCTCCCTCTTCCTCTGTCGCTTCCCTTCTTAACTTGTTTGCCCTCCTTTTCTTTGATTGCTTTCAGGTACTCATCATCCGTGATAACCTTCGTCATTAAATCGATTTTACGTCTTTTCTTTTGAGGTTTGTCGCTCGGCCCTTTCATTTTTTCAACAACAAGTTCCTCGAAACTTTTGTTCTTCGATTCCTGGGCAGCTTCATTTTGCAGCGTCCATATTGGTACCCAGACTTTTCCGGGTGGTGCTGGACACGGGGTTGGACCAAGCAACTTTGCAAGAGAGCAGTTGCATTCCTCAACTACCTCGTTAGAGGTAGTTGGAGTGGATGTTGAGGCTGCAAATTACTCTTTGTTAAGAAGCAAACTGGGCTTTGCAACAAACTGGGCTTTGCAAGATCGTTAAGAAGCTCCTTTGGGCGCCCTGCTTTCACCCAGTTTTGATACCGCTTAATGAGTTGGGTGTCAAAACGACTTTCAGGGAACTTGCTTTTGTCGACTGGAAAAACGCCAGTTGCATTAAATCCAGCCATAAAGTTTTCTGGGGACAGTCCCTTATGCCATACGTCTCCCAGCTTGTTAACAAACTGGGCTTTCCTTATTGGTTCTCGAGGTCCAAACTCGTTGATCCACTCGTTCAGTACCTTCTCCCACATTCTTTTGAGAGGACCAAAACAAGCAACATCAAGTGGTTGCAGTTTATCAGTAACGTGGGGTGGCAGCTTAAGTAAAGTTATGTCCTCTGTACGTGCTTTTTCAATAACTTCAAGGGAAACATGGGTTAAATGGCCATCAAAAATCAACAATAATGGTCGAATTGTCACTTGTTTGCAAAAACTCGTAAACCAGCCATCAAAAAGTTCAGTTGTCATCCATCCATTAGGAGATGTTCCATATAGGGTACCTGGAAGAGCCCTTTCTCCTCTCCAGGTCGATTGCAAGTTTTTCCCACTAAAAACAATGAAGGGGTCAGGACATTCCCCCGCAGCACTGCAAACGGCTAATGTTGTCGTATTTTCCTGCCCTGACCCACAAGTGACTTTATAAGCAACCTTTCCTTTTTCGCTTACAACTTTGCAATTTGCTGGATCACTTGGGAAACCTGACTCATCACAGTTCCAAATTTGTTTGGCTGATAAGTTTTTTGAAGTAACAATTTCTTCAAGTTGCTCGTAAAAATCGTAAATCACAAAAGGATTTGCTGTAGCTGATTTTCTCGCAGAGTTCATCATTGTTGCTTTTTTAAGTGACAAATTTCTCCGCTTCACAAATCCATAGAACCAATCTTTTCCTGGTTTACCACTTGGGAATGAAGAAGTAGAAATTGAATTTGCTTTCAAATAGGAGGCAACAAGATCAAGAATTTCAGGAACAGTCGGGCTAAAACCAAGTTTACACATCACCCCAATGCAGCTTGCAAGGTCCTTTTCCGTTTCTTCACTGAAGGCAGTAGGCCTACACATTGTGGCTGCCTCCCCTCTTTCCAATTGCTTTGAGCGATACCTCAAGGTTCCCTCTGCCATCCCATACTTAGATGCTGTACTTCGTATGGACTTCTCTGTCTGAATTTCAAGCAAAGCTTGTTCCAGATCATGATCTGACCAACGTTTAACCGCTCTTTCTGACTTTTTTGGCATCTTTGATCAATCGTATCGAAAAATAACCAGATTCCAGCAAACTGGCAACTTCAGTAAGTAGCAACTCGAAATGTAAGCGAAGAGCTTTCACCTTGTTATTTATTGCAAAAAGTTTTTTAAAAAAAGTATTAGTCACAAGAGGAAGGTATGATTCAAGCAGTTGTGTCTTTCAAAAATTGTCACTCCCAGACCCCCACCCAGACTCCACCCTTCCCTGACGAATGAAATTCTTTCATGTTTGGATCAGCCCTCACAGCTCCTTGGAGCATCCCTGAATCATTCTGACCTCAAAAATACCGTTACTCATTCATAAATTGCTCATAACGCTGAAAGCCACAACAAGACTGCACTTGCAAATATTGCGTAAGACTTAGCCAACTACGTCACAGACCGTGGTGTAATGTTTACGCAGCCCATTTTCTGCTGAAAACATGGAGCCAGCCAATATCCTCTTCAGATGTCATAAATAACTCCTTATTGAGCAATTTGAATAGCTGAGAGGATCAGTGCAGGCCGACATGTCGACAAGGCAATGAAATCAACGAGTTGTTTTGAAAAGTATTTACTCCTATAAAATCCAGCAGTATAATTTGATTAGGTGCTACAAAGCCAAGGGAGGAGATAATTTCAAGAGTGACATATCAAATGAAAGAGTACAGCCAAAACATCTTCTCTAAGAACAGAAGAAAGGGATGCGTAAAACTTTGGCGACACTGCCCCCTGCGTAAAACTTACCCGCCCTGACTATACAACTATTCATTTAAAAGAAAATGCATGACATAGATGGAATTGTAATTTTTTTCCTCCCTAAATGCATTTATATAATTGTCTGCATTAGAAAAGAAAAAGAAAAAATAGTTGGGAAGCATATATTAGCTGATACATAAGATACGTTTTACCAAATTGTCAAACCTTCCAATTTAGCATTGGTAAACATGGAATCAGGGGATGCATTCTGCGCCAAATCAAAGGATGTTTCTTCAAAAAATTTTCCTTGTGCTTTAAGGTGGTTCCTACCCATTAGATGAAAGTCCCTAAAGCTTGGTTATATTTCATGTTCTCAAGGTTTTATGGATTGGGCGTGGCTCACACATTAACGTTAAAGTAAAAATGTTTAGGTTCCACTTGAATGATTTTGCATAATTAGCATAAATTAGCGTAAATCGCCAAAACACTTATCTAAAATATCTCTACTAACCCACTAGATAATGGGCCAAAACTTTCCAGGTATGTCAGATGCGTCTGTTGCCAGGCCACTAACCTCAAAAACTGACTCTCTTTATCTTATTTCATCTGCAAGGCAGAAATTTGCAAAAATCAGGAGAATTTGGCATGTGCCAGCTTATAAAAACGTGTATAAATGTATTTTTGTGCTATAGAGAGCTCTTTTGAGTGGTTAGTTCCCAAGAACAAATCATGAGAAGCATTACTGGTAAGTTTCAGCATGATATTCAATGCAACATTAACAATATCCCAATTGACAGTGAGTGGATTGCCCAAAAATAAAGTTTCTCAAAAAACGCGATTTAAGATATAGTTACTGTGGAGCATCTTAGTGGCTCCCTGACAAATTAGAGTCTCCTCCCTCTGACTCCTTTTCTTTGTCTAGAAGCCCTTTTCTGATTACTCTGAGCTTTGTTCTGCTCTTCTTAGCACTCTCAGTTGACTTTGAATTACATTTTTAATCCTTGAAGTTGTAGATCTTGCCAGGCCTGAGATAAAAAACTTCCCGGCAGGAAAATTTAGCATTTTGAACACATTTAACAATGAAACTGGTCTATCCTTCCAATTTAACAGATGAATTTACAGCAATTTCAAGAACATCTCTTCCTGCATATACTTCCTTTTGGCACATTTGCCAGCTACGTGAATGGAATGCTTCAATGGGGGTAGTGTCTTCCAGTGAAGGCATTCCAATAAAATAGCATCTGAGCTCAGATCACAATAGATTGGCTCAAGTAAATGTTAAAAAGCAAGTGACAAGTTGATTCTATCATTGTGATTACTGGTGTTATTCAATTTATCTCAAGCTGCCATTTGCACTCAGCTATCTTTTGTCTTTGGACAAAACTGGTGGCGAATCTCTTTATCTCGAATATTGCTGCAGTGATACAAAATTGCACCAATTGCTCTTTTCACATTACCTAAATTTCAATGGCTCTTTCTAATCGCCAGTCCATAGAAGTTCTGCAGTGTATTTATGCACTTGTCAGTTAAACAGCCTTGACCTCATATTTTTTTCCATCAGGCAACTGTTCATCCTTGGACTCCTTTCTTAGACTTTGTAAATGAGTTTCAAGGCGCTTTTGTACGTGACCAATACATTCATGTTTTTTTGGAAGAATGCTGTCTTCATAAGGCTTAGATTGAACAACCTTTGCAAATGATCCAGTGTCACCATCTCCTATACAGTATGGTCAACTTATCTGAGGTTATAGGGTCTCAGCCTTCCCATACTGGTTACCATGGAATGTCCTCTTTCTTCCAGTTCTCTTTGTCTTTTGACTTCCCATGATCTTCCTTGATTAACAAAATAAGATAGAACTTAGATGCTGATATCATTTAACAATCTTATAACTTAATTATGAATGAAATTATAGTCATCAAGGAGGATCAGGAAATTTTAGCTACAACAACAAGAAGCAAGAACAGCTGAAGATGTTTGATTGACAAGGGAAGTACATAGACACTGAAACATTCAATATCAAATCATTACACTTGAGCATCTGTAGTTAAACAAATTTTCGGGCTTGCAAGACTTGCCAAAAGATTGATAGCCTGTAAATAAATAGCCAAACAGAGAACCTTTTTTAGGCCCAATGGCCTAACTAATAGGCTAGTCAATTTCCAAGAAACACGAATCAAAGTTCATGGTACACATCACAGCCTAATAATGACAGAAATGATATCACATGGTAAAATACTTTTAATTTAATGCTGAAACTCTCACCTGAAAGGCAATGGGTGACTCGAGCAATGGAACAGTTGACGATCGTGGTCTGTTTCTGGTCTGATGTGCTTTCTTGTTGTGAACTCAAAATAACTTGAACTCGACAGCTCGACATCTCAATCTCGAGAGCTTTGGATGCATGAAAATGAGGCAAAAGGGGTGTCTGTAGGCCAAAGTAGACACAGGGAAATCAACCGTAACAAATATTCCAAAATAGGGGTTGTTTCAGGGGTAACTAGGAGCAAAGCGGTTGCTAAGGCATTGCTAGGTAATTTTCTGTAGACATGGTGATAATATGATGGTATTTTGACACCAAAATATGCCAATAAGGTTGGTTTGGTGAGGCATACTGAATTCTCCATACTTTAAGGCAAGGATTAAGAAGGAAAAAAAATTTTCGATTTTTTTTAGATCTAATGGGTAGGAACCACCTTAATTCATAAAGTAAATGCCACAAAATTATGAATAGTTTCCCTATCGCTAATGGTGAACATGATATTAGGAGATGCGTTCTGCGACAAAGTAGAGGGCGTGGCCCCAAAAATTTTCCTGGGGGGCTTGGCCCCCAGACCCCCTCCCTCTTTTGCCCCCCACTTTATTTACCCTCGCCACGCCGCTGCTTTGCATTCTGATGGTACTTCAAAGAAAGGGAGATCTTTTATAACATATGATATTGTCAAAGATGATGGAGAATGTTTGATGACTGGCCCGAGGGAGATTGCGATCGGAGATTCCGGTACTCAGTTGAAAGTTTTGCAGGAAAGTTTCTTCCTGCAAAACTTTGAAAAGAAAGAGGAAGGTGGAACCTCGTGGTAACCAAATCCAGGCTTTTCAATTCTGCCCTCAGTCTCTAAATTTAGAGGATCCATCGATGTAATATTTTCTGTAATAACGCATTCACTCTTTCCTTCAACATCAGATGCTAAGTCAACATGCTCTCGTTGTTTTTTCCAGTGATACTTCAGTTGTAATTGGGTCAATCACTGAAGTTGTTGGTACGTAATCATCCTTAATCTGATAATTCAGCTCCTGTTTTGAGAACAATGTCACTATTTTCCTTGCATTTGATTTGGCCTCTTCGATTTTTTTTTTCTCAGTGCGCTTGAATGCTCCAGAATCATATTTTCGCTTTGAGGACATCTTCCAATTTATGTCAGAAAAGTGATTTTGAGAGGAGAATTACTTGCTGAAATGTTAGTTTTTTTCACTCCTTAGGTGGGCTGCTTGAAACTATTCTCTTTAACCCATCAAGCCTAGCCCCCCTAGCGGTTTTTTGTCTGTAGATTTTTACCAAGTGCACTTACAACACTGAAACTTTCTGACTTTTAATTTTTATCTTTGTTACAACCCGCACTGAAGTTAGATGCTTCAAAAAATGTGGATACGTGGATACGGAGACATGGTTGAGAGCATAGGAAGTATACATAGGACATTAGGATTTGGTGGATACTGGATACGAAGCATTTTGATCTGATCATTTAATTTGTAACATGCATCAGTGTATCTGACAAACTTATGAGCTTCACATCACATTGTTTCGTTCTTAGAAAGAATAGACATTATTGTGTCATAAGAGTGTCATAAGTTTAACTATCAAAGAATTACAATTCTTGTTGTGACAGTGACAGTGTATCAATGCATCAGTGTATCTGACAAATGTCTAGCTTCACATCACATTGTTTCATTCTGAGAATGGCTAGAAATTATTCCACTGTATCCACCGTATCCATTGAATCCACTGTGTCTGCCATGTCCACCATATCCGCTGTATCCATTGTATCCACCGTATCCACTGTATCCACCGTATCCAATCCACTGCATCCACTGTATCCATTGTATCCACCGTATCCATTGTATCCACTGAATCCACCGTATCCACTGTATCCGCCGTATCCACTACCATATCCACTTCATCCAGTATCCCCCGTATCCAATGTATCCAGTATCCACTGTCTCCAGTATCCGCTGAATCTCCAGTTTCCACTGTCTCCACTGTATGCAGCATCCCCCGGGGGGGGTACATGACTTGCGGATGGATGGGGGTCTGCCGCCCGGTTTTCAGAAAGGTACCCTCTTCTAATTACCGAACGTTGCCGTCATACCCACTTTTATGAAGACTTTTGGTGGAAAACCACCCATTTTTTGCTATTTTTCGCCAATTTCTGGATAACCCACCCTTGTTCATGGAAAATCTGCCAAAAAAGGGACCCTTGTTTAGAGAATTTAGGGCCCAAAAACCCACCCATATGGGTGGCACATACCCGTACCTTAAACATATTATGTACCCCTACCCCCCCTGGGGCAGTATCCACTGTATTATATCCTACACATCATTCAAGCATGCATCCTTGCAAAAAGGGGTACCTTTGTGGTGCGGGGTATTCTAAAGTTATGCCGTGTTGATTATATCCAATTTCTACTTGCGGGCCAAGTAATCAATGGATTCTGTGATTTCTCAACATGCAATACATTTGCATTTCCAGCATATGTTTAATCTCCTGCTGATTATTCACCTTCTCAAATCTTGTTTTTTATGTTATGGTCAAACAATACATTGTTATCACAAAGTTCTGAAGAATCACCAGTTGATTGCACACTGTTTAAAATATGCTGCTTAATTTCCCTAACATAAAATCAAGACGTAAGATTCTATACCAAGCACAATCAGGAGGGTCACATGTAATCTTACGCCATTCCAAGTTGTATCTTTATCTACATTGAAATGTTATGGATATCACATATATGTGATTATGTCCCATTTCTACCTGTGCGATGTGTACAGAACTTCAGATAAACATGAACTGCATTAAACATAGTCACGCCATGAAGTGGTTTGCAACATTGTAAATACTCTGTTGTAAATGGATGAAGGATTTTGTAAATACTTGCTTCAAGCACCACAAAAGAAGAAATCTTTAGAAGATGTTTGCAATAGCCTGTGAGCAGCCAGCGCTGTCAGCGCTGTCAGTGCTTGTGTAGTACGTTTCTGGTCCAGAGTGTGATGCGGACTGGAGATAGGAATCAAATGTTTTAGCCAATTTTCGCTCGTGGCCCATGGCCGGAAACCTTCAAAACCTCATTTTCACGGACCAATCAGATGGTGAACAAGCCAGGAAGAGAGAAGAAATATGTGAAAATTTTTGCTCAAATTTACCTACCTTCACAAAACACAATCAGGACAAAAAACTGCTGGAAATTTCCCAGATTTTTTTGACGGAATCTATTCGCCAGATGTTTGGGTATCCAGATTTGGATGCCGGTTTAAATACATCACGGTTTCTCAAAGTTATAGCCTTTCCAAAACCGATGAGGCACTCGATCTTAAACAGTAGAGACTCTGGGTTAGAAACAATGGCAATAACAATAGTGATTGTTTTAACAACGATCCCAGAGCGGCAAATATTTAGGTTTCCAATTGTTCTTGCTATTGTCCTTCCACCGCAGTTTCTTTGGTTCAAGATTCAATGCCCCTTCGATTTCTTTGTGAACTGAAGAAATTTGCTTCGGTTAGTCCACACGTTTCAAGTCATATGGCAATACTCTTGAGAAATTTCTGTATTATGCTACTCTTTGCATTCATGGCATGGTTCGAAATTAGTAATGAAATTGAAAGGAGTGTGCTAAATTGCGTGGGCTGCGTGGGTTGCAAAAAGCTGCGTGGGTCGTGGGACGTGGGTAACTTTGCGTGGGTCGTGGGCAAATTTACGTGGGTCATGGGTCCTTTTTACCGATAATTTTGCGTGAGTAATCTTGCGTGGGTCAAATTCCTTGCGTGGGTACGTGAGTTGCACATTTTGCGTGGGTTGCCCTTTTTGCGTGAGTCTTATAGCAGCATAACAGCTTTCATCATTCATTCAAAGCTCGCTACTTTGTGCATGGCTTCTAGTCGTTGATGCTTCTGCGCTTTTTTATGAATCTAAAAACCTTATGCTAATTCTAATTACCTAGCTTGTGTTCATGAATGAGAAAGAAAGCTGAAGGAACAAAGCTATAAGCTATAAAGTAAGGGGACATTCATTTGAAGTCCACGAGTTCTTCTTTCTTGTGGAAAGACAGTGTCCTCAAGGTTACATGAGCTGTGTAAAGCATTTAGGGTAAGGAGGGATAATTAGTGCCTATAGTGCAATTTGGGTCTATTTGCTTTTAGCTATTAAAATGGTCGTAGGTTAAAAATTCGATTCATGGCTTAGTTGGTGATGAAATATATACGTTGAGGGGTTGTTCAAGTTGTTTCGAAGAATCATTTGGGCTGGGCCTCACTCTCTGAACATGGTTTTGCGTAAAAGAGCCAATGATATACGAATTGTTGTTTCCAATCTCTCCTGAAGGAGATTTTGTATTACTGATAACTGTTGTGATTGATTAATATTTTGTTGATGATTCTTCTGTGCAGTTCCACATCGTATCGATTCTTTGAGCTACAGTAGTTGTTATTATATTTTTAAAAGTAAAGTTTGGCCTTTTAACAGTTATGAAGTTTAGTTTTTTTAGTTATGTTGCTTGTTCGTTTGCTAGAAGAGATCAGAATAGGGTCTGAGTTGCATGATGTTTTCCACTAAAGTGGTCTTGGCACTTGAAAAACACTTGCATGGAAATGCATTGGGAGCGTATCACAACTGAGCAAATCACATTGTGCAAGAACTGCTAGGCTTGTAAAGATCACAAATTGCGCACCATCAGTCTCATTTTGGCCTTCTTGATATCGTTCTCACTCTTTCTATGATAACAAATCTAGAAACCATTTTATCCGAAGACCTAGAAGAGTCAGCCTAATCATTCGTCTCAAAAGCATGATGGTGAGCCTTTGTGTTAAAATATTGTGTCCTCAGATTAAAATATTTCATCATAAATCTCTTCAGTTGAAGAAGCAGTCAGTGACATCTAACTGTCCTTAGGACAAGCCTTACCAAAAGTGGATTTTTGGTGGTTTGGGAATGCTTTGTCATGAAAAAGTAAGAACGTTCTTCTTGGAACATCCTCTCAACCTTGGATCACTTAAGAAAAAATTTTGAGCTTGTTAAATCTGTGCCATAAATTCAGCTTTATAATTATTGTACCTGCAAATGTTGTGCAAGTACTTTAGCTCATAGTTTATTGCTGCTGAACGTAGTGAAGCAGCCATTTAGACAAGTTTTACAATCAAAACACGGGTAGCCGACTATCACCATGGTTGCAATCCACAGAACAAAAGGACAATCTGCAGACTCATCGATGCTTGTGATTGGACAGAACAACAGTGGCGATAGAGCAACGGCAACAACGAAAGCTTTTCAGCACACTCATGACAGTTTTGTGAGAGAAGCTGGGCGACTTTCGTTCCGAGAAGAAGAAGATTTTCATGCACTCTGGTACGTATCAAATCATTCTTTACACCCATTTCATAGCCAGGATGAGAGGAATTCTTTTTATCCTCTGCGTTGTATTGATTATTTATTGTTCTGCAGTGGACAGGTTTCAAAAGTGGCAGGAAGATGACCCAAGATGACATCCAGCAGGAGGGCCTACGTGTTGCTTCCGCTTTCACCAACAAACGGCAGCAAGCATTGCTTGCTACTGGCAGGAGATGGATAAAAAACCAGTCTTCAAAATTCAGAAGGAAAATTGCAAGGAGTTGTCGTAACAAGTCGAATGATACCTACAATAGTGTTTCAAGTTTTTCCTTGCTTTTTCTTTTGTTCTTGGTAGGAGATGTTGAATTGAACCCTGGACCAGCAGTTACACTAAGCAACAGCCACTCTGAAAATTCAGTTTTGGAATTGCCAATATTAGTTGCAATAGGAAACCAACACCAAGGGGATGCATGCGGTCGGACTTTTTTCCGGGTTTCGGGTTTAGGTCTCGGGTTTAGGGTTTCGGGTTCAAACTCAGTTTTCAAAGAGAGCTCCATAGGCCACTGTGAGAACGCTCACACCATTCAAAGAGAGCTCCAATCATTACGAAGGTTCATGTTACTCAAGCGATAATCACGTAACTTTTAAGATATTTGACTGTAGCTGCATTGGACATGGCAAATTGTTAGAATGTATTAACGCTACCTTTCCTTTACTCATTATGTGTCATCTGGTTGTTATTTCTCGATGTATAACTTACCTTCTTGGTACAGTAATGAATTACGAAACCGTCACGAAGCTTTCCAAAGATCTTAATTTCTGCACTTATACCCAACTTTTTTATGTATAACTGCGTGGTCTCAGCTGTGCTGTACATTAATAAGTGAATAAAGTTGAATTAGCATATCTACAAGTTCTTGCTTTTCTACGTCTATGTTTGAAAAAGTTACATCGGCCTATTCAACTGGACTTAGTCTGTAATGATGAATGATTAAGTCAAAGATAATTTTGTTTCATAAGTTAAAGTACAGGTTTTTTTTCATAAGAAACTTGGATCAGGCCATAGTACTAAAGTTTCTTAATTTGACATGAAATTTTGCCCATTTTAGTACCAAAAGTTTCTTAATTGGTTTCTTATTTTTTGAATGCAGAATTATCAATGTGGTCGCTAACACTGTGGCAGATGTGTTTCTTGCCATTTAAAACATCACAAAGGAATAAACAGTGTTCTGTTACGTTGAAAGCACTAGGTAAGATAGCTCAAGAATGAAGGTTCAACAATCTATTTGCCATAATATCCATGCTTGCTTTTAACTTTGAAAAGTTTCTCAGTACTTCTCAGACATAGAGTTTCTTAAAATTTTGGCCATCTTAGTGCTGGTTTCTTATATACCAGTTTCTTATAAAAACGTGTACAACGCATCAATATTTGCAGCAAATCGACACAACACATACATTGTCATACTTGTACTCATTACATGGGAGTTTTCACCATATGGCTGATTTCAGCCCGCCTTCCCGAGGTGAAACTTCATCTCTTCTTTCTGGTCAAAGGCTTATAAGATTGCGTTTCCGATTACATGTGATATTTTCAGCCCTGGGTTGAAATCTTTGCTCTACCCGAGATGAAACTTTAATCCTTATTGTCGCACCTAATTATCGGTTAATCCCTATTGTCTTACATCAGATGCACTGACGTAATCAAAATATTGAACTGCTTTCACAATTGAAAATGTGATTGCACACGTGGCAGCAGATTTCAGCCCTGGGTTCAAACCTCCTATGTAATCGAAAATATTTTCACCTTGGGAAGGCGGGCTGAAATCCCAGCCCTACGGTGAAAACTCTCATGTAATCAGGCCCTTGAACCCCTCTTCAACATAGTCATGGATTTAAAAAACAGCAGCAATTTACAAAACCCGAAACCCAAAACCTTGAACCCGAAACCCGAGACCTGAGCCCAAAACCCGGAAAAAAGTCCAACCGGGATGCATGTTTCAGTGAAGAATCACGTGGAAGACAGTGTGCTTTTATGGCACTGACATCACTTGCCTACAGCCAGCATGCAATGTCAGCAACACATTGGCAGTCTCATCATCATCACAACATTATTTACAGTTGGTTAAAAGAAAGCATAGTTACTGAAAACTAATTTAAACCAACTATTTACAATATACAAAATTATTTACAAATTAAACATCTACATCCTTTGCCATCCCATTCTTTGATCCCCGTTTTAAAACTTCCCAAGGTATCAGCTCTCTTTAATTCATCATCTAGAGTGTTCCACAGGAGGCTGCCTCAAAACGAAAGAGAATTTAGTCCATATCGATGTGACTTTGCTGATGGAAGCCTACATAGCTCTTTGGTGCGGAGATTGTAAGAAATATCCTTCTTAACAAAGAACTCCCAAATATATGAAGGATTTAGATGGTTCATGGTCTTATAAATTTCAATCATAAGACTTTGTAGGTTCTTTTGGTGGACTGTAACGCTTCCAACCCTGGCTAAAAGCTGATCAAATGATGAGTACCAAATAATCTCCGTACAAAACCCTCAAGGCACGTTTATTTGTTCTGTTTATATCTTTGTTAGCAGTTTTGCTGCAGAACAGCCATACTAAGGGGCAGTATGAAAAGTTTGACATAACAACAGATGTTAGTAGCATTTTAGCTTTCTCTTTATTGAGGAATGGTCTTATTCTTGAAAACGCACATAATTTTTGGTTTATTTTTCGACATAACTCCTTGACGTGTGCGTCAAATTTTAAAGAGTTGTCTATTTGTACACCAAGGAGCTTTACCTGCTCACTCTGCTTTACTTGTTGTCCACCGATGTTGAGGATGAACGATCTGTCACTCTTGAGACCTAAAAACATCATTTGAAATTTCGCTGGATTGGCACACATTCCGTTATTTTTAAACCAACCTAGAAGCTTTTGTAAATCGTCCTTTAGTTTTATTGTGACGGCATCTATAGATGTGTCACATGCATAAATTGTTGTATCATCAGCAAAGTTACATATCTCAGACTCCAAATCTGTGAAGAACAGATCGTTTATAAAGATATTAAAAAGCAGAGGACCAAGTACAGACCCCTGTGGAACGCCTGTAGAAATGTTTTGGAAAGTGCTGTATGCTGAACCTACTTTGACTCTCTGTTTTCGATTAGTTAGGTAGCTGTATACCAACTTCAGCGCACAAGTGTCGAGTCTGTAAGCCTCTAACTTCGCTATGAGTAGATCATGGGGTATGCAATCATATGCTTTGGACAGATCCATCAGGATAGTACCAACAATGCCTTTGGTATCAACAATGCCTTTTGGCATCTTTTCCAGGATTCGATAGCACGAAACAAGGCATGTTGAGTACTGTATCCTTGCCTAAAGCCGGACAATAGGTGAGATAGAATTGTGGCAAAATGCCTGTCCATTTGTACTCCAATAATTCTTTCATAAACTTTTGACAGAGCTGACAAGACACTAATTGGTCTGTAGTTACCTTTCCAGCTGGAATCATCCTGTTTAAAAATTGACGAGACATCAGCCTTCTTTAATTCGTCTGGGAACGAGCAATTTTGTATGGCTGCATTTATGCAGTCAGTCAAATATGGACATAAAATATCTTTGGCCACCTTGATTATCTTAGTGGGTATATTTCCACTAGTGGATTTGCTAGCATCCAGTGCCTCGACAAAGTTCATCACATCCCCAGGGTAGACATGGTAAAACTGGAATTTCTTCTCATACCTGACCTTATGTTTGATGGCGATAATACTTGGATGGTTTCTGTATTTCATTAGAGCAACTTCTACTTTCTCATCTAACTCTATACAGTTAGGTATTTGTTTAAACATAGGGTCCAGCCCTAGAGAATCCGTAATATTTACAAAATGTGAATTGAAACATTCAGCAATCATAGCATCATCTGATATAATCACTTCGTCTTCAATCAAAACGATTTTTTCTCCCATTGGATTTCCATTTGAAAACATGGGTTTAACCGCTTTCCAAAATGTTTTCTCATTAGCGATGGACCTAGGTTCAATCGAGCGATAGAAGTCAAATTTTGCTTTCCTATTCATTTTGACAACCAGATTTTGTTGTTTCTTATATTTCTCAAAATCTTCAGTTTTGCCTGATTTGTTAGATTTATTTTTCAGGGTCGACCTCGTCATCATTGCTTTCCTCAGATTCTTGTTGCAATGTTGTTTGTTGTTCCCTCTAATTGCTCTTTGTTTAAGCGGGGCATGCTTTTCAAGTACTCGGGAAAGGACTGCCTGAAATGCAGAATATTCTGTTGGAAAATTTTGTCTTAAATTCATCTCTAGATCTTTTTGAAATTCTTATTCGCAAAATGTTTTGTATTCACGATATTTCACTATTTTGGGGGGGCAACTTAACAAATGTCGACTTTAATACTGTGTAAATCAGATGATGGTGATCGCTGAAGCCTGTTTCAAAAGACTGGCTTCCCATGAAAGAGTGTTTCCTATTGGTGAGCATGAGATCAATATAGTCTGAGACATTAGATGAAATTCTTGACATGGGTGACCCCCAGTTCTTGAATGCACTACAAAGAGGATTTATTCCTGATGCCCCAACTTTGTCAGTTGAGCAATTGCCAAAAACTGTGCATTTTGCAAGATCAAATGAAGATAACAACAGTGACTTGCCCTTTCAGGTACAAAATGAAATATCTAAACCCATTGTGGTATTGCCACATGTGGCAACAAAAGCAAATGCATTAGAAACGCCCATTGAGGCACCCATGATAATTTTAAGAAACTTCAGTACTGGCCCAAGTTCTTAGTTTCTTATAAAAAATATGTGTACTGCAAAAGCTCTATTTAGCTCATTTAGCTCCCAGTGAGGCCTGTTTAATTTCGAAGGCTTGGAAAAGAACAAATTCCCAGGAAGGGGGCTTATATCTAGAATGAAGTGACATGAAATTTAATGCTAGCTGTTTATTTTTTCCAAAGGTTTTGCTGAGTTAACATACAATTTTACGAGTCCAGTACAGTACGCAAATTCAGCACAGTTTTGTCCAAACAAATCAAAGTTGATATCAAATCTGTTCTCCCTGCTGATAACAAATGAAGGTTAGGGGGAGGAGGTTAAAAAAGAGATGAAGGAGGTAACAAGGACTAAATAGAGCTTTACAGTACATTCAGGAAACTTTTGCGAGCTCCAGGTGTTGTTTTGCAACTTTGAATTGTTCAGCTTGATGACAAAATTCCAGTCATCCAGGACAGGGATTGCTGAGAAAGATTTATACAAAATTGTGATAATTTGCAGCTCAGATTCGTTTGTAACGATCCAATGTTACGATATTTACTTGCCGTGTTTACTTCTGTGATATGGGTTAAGTAATTTGGGTTAAATACTTTCCAAGTAAGAATGCCAGGGCAGTAGATTATTTGGGAAAACGTTATAGGAGGGGAGTTGATTTTTTTGCAAGCATTTCTCCACCAGCCATGTAACAATAAATTTTGCACTGTTTCGTTCATCAAGTAGCTGCTAATTTGTTAATAGCATTTGCTGACACTGTTTTGTTAAGGGTTAAATTTTCAATGCTTTGAAACATTCATCGAGTATTTCTGTGTACATCGTCTCAGTGCAGCCTGCGGGTAGTTTTTTTTGTTTCAGAGCAAGAGCAGCATGAAAATTGATTCTATAATATAAGATTTGAACGATAGGACGCCCATTGTGCAGTAGCTTGAAATTTATATCGGTAGCGAGCCATCTTAACTAATCTTTTTTTGTTTTGAACTTTGTTTACTTACTTTCACTGTTCACTAATTTGACATTGTCAATAGTGAGCCATCCTAAGTGCACATTACGATTAAGGTGGATCTGTACTTAAGGTGGCCTACTACTGAAAATTTGAAAAAATTGCGAAACAGTGAAAGGTGGCTGAAAACCAAGTAAAAATAAGTTCACAGCACAAAAAACACTAAGTTAACATGGCTCGTTACGGACATAAATTTCAAACTGCAACAAAATGTGTCCCGTAATCGCTCATGGTCACATGTCAACTACAACGTTCCCCAGCCACCATCTGGGCACGAGCTGGTGGGGTGCTGGCATACCTGAAACTGGAATAACTTTATTGCGTTTATTTCACCCCATTACAAACAGCAAGCCGTGAATTTCCAGCATACAAACAGCTATTAACGTGTCTTCTCGGTCTTTTCAAAAAGCACAGCCACTAAAGCAGAAGCAGCAATTCCCTTAACAAAGTTAACAGCTAGTGGTATCGACTATATAGATTATTCAATGGTTGCCTTATCACCGTTTTATTCATGCTTTGTTCGCTGAACTTTGCTTTAAGCAGACAGAAATTTGTTTTTGTTGTCGTTTAACCCTGCCATGTCATCGGAATGTCTCACTGCTTTAAATTCTGCAGTGTTAAAGATTTCAGTGCCCCTCCATACCCATGATAACACTTTATTTTAAGAAACTGCTTGAGGACATGGCGCTGCAATGAGTTCAGAAGCCTCAATATCTAGAAGTAATGCACAAAGTAGCGAGCTTTGAATGGATAATGAAAGCTGTTATGCTGCTATAAGACTCACGCAAAAAGGGCAACCCACGCAAAACGTGCCACCCACGTACCCACGCAAGGAACTTGACCCACGCAAGATTACTCATGCAAAATTATCGGTGAAAAGGACCCACAACCCAAGTAAATTTACCCACGACCCACGCAAAGTTACCCGCGACCCACGACCCACGACCCACGCAGCTTTTCCAACCCACGCAACCCACGCAATTTAGGACACTCAATTGAAAGGTTTTATCAAGAGGCTTTATCACCTGACTTGAGTTGGCGTAAACAAGGCTTGGCAAGCCTTGGCCGATGTTGCCTAATGGAAAACGCTATATCTCCACTAAACTGTGAGGTACTTAAACCGGCATCCAAATCTGGATACCCAAACATCTGGTGCGTAGATATCTTCAAAAAAATTTGGGAAAGTTCCAGCAGTTTTTTGTCTTGGTTACGTTTTATGAAGGTTGGTAAAGTTGAGAAAAATTTTCACACATTTCTTCTGTCTTCCTTGCTTATTCACCATCTGATTGGTCAGTGAAAATGAGGCGTTGAAGGTTTCCGGCCATGGGCCACGAGCAAAAATCGGCTAAAACATTTACAGTCTCCTATCTTTGCAGACTGTACCTGGAAGTCTTCTTTGAAAAGTCATTTTGGGTTTGATACACTAGGGGCCCACCTCCTTCTTCATCAAAGCAGTAGTTGAATCCAGGGAATGGTTTGTTATGGATCAACACTCTTTTTTTTTTTTTTTTTTTTTTTTTTTCTACATCAGTCTAAAATTTTACAATGACAGAACATAGTTACAAGACGATGCCACAAGGAGAATGAGAATACATTGCAACCCTGTGGCATTAACAATTAACATAAAACATTTACACGAAGAATAATGAACGAACAGTACATTACAGCACAAACTACAAACTACGAAAAGAAATAAAATGATACAAAGGTGGGAGGAGGAGAGGTAATTTCATTGAAATGATTTACGAGAATCTTTTTGATGATTCGATGAACTCTAGCGTTGCTTTAATGATCGCTTTATTTGATTCAATAGGTAACCTTTCATCACCATGCAAGGTTAACGAAACCAGTTCCTCATTGGAAAGGTTCAACAAACCGTATGAAAGCAAAATTGCTTGTACGCGGCTGAGGAGACTATTTCTCTGCAGATGGTAAGAGTGGCAATGCAGCAAGAAATGTTCCGTGTCCTCAACGCCATCGTTTATAGGACACATCGGGCTTAATGTGTCATTGAAATTGTGCCTGAACTTGTGAAAATTAAGTGCACTTAACCCAACTCGAAGCTGTGTGAGAGCGGCTAGTCCTTTAGGGTCATGAATACCAAAGACCTGTTTTGGAGTGGGACGGATAATCTTATTTAATTTTTCCTTGAAGATACCTAATGAGGATGCGTTACGTGTTTCTGGATCAATATTCTCCCATTCTGCCAGACAATTAGGATAGAACGTTGACTCATATTTGTCAGTTCTTGCATATATTTGCCCAGTCGCGGGTCTCGCGGATCAACACTCTCAGAATTTACAAAAAAGTATGGGTACTGCATGATTGACACTGAAAAATCCAAAGAGTCTAACTTCACACAATTTAAAGCTGTTTAAAATTCATTGTGACTGGTATCGTCAATGCCTAATTAAATTTCAATATAACTGGTATCACCCGGCAAGTGTAAAACACAGGTTGACAGGTCACCAGGTTTACAGGTTACCAGGTTTACAGGTTGACAGGATACAGGTTGACAGATTACAGGTTGACAGGTTTACTGGTTGACAATTCTACAAGTTCACCCATCAGACTTTTGAACATCAATATTAGATGTTATATTTGACAAAGACATGAAATGGTGAGAACAAGACAGCAATGGAAAACTGGAAATTTGAAAGCAACAAAAACGTTGGCCTTTCAATAAAAGTCATATTACGATTGTTGGAACAGCAACACATTGCCATCAGCAGCAGCAGCAGCTGTCACATGCATTTGAGGAGAATGACTCAGACAGTTCTAAATTTGAATTTGAAACAATTTTGATAAAAGATTTTCAGACATTTACTAATATCTTTTTCATTCAGAATGTGACTACATTCAAAAAAACTGCCATACCACCACAATTTTGAGAGACTCTGACAATGAAAAATTTTTTCATTTGCCTGTGAATCTGAAATGCAATTCAACTTTTTTGTTCATTTTAAGACGTAATACAATGACAATTACAGTAATCCCCCTTACAATTTATAAAATACCTGGAGTAAGAAAATTTTGGAACTGAAGCTTTGTATTGATCTAAAGTCCTTGTGTTGTTCTCACTGCAGAAATTTGACTGTTTCATCGATGTTCTATTGTAAGCTTGTAAGCTTGCCTTTAAGTGCCAAAGAATGTGTGCAATTAACAAGGTAAAATTAGTTTTCCAATCTGATACTCTAGTCAAGAAAACTGCAAGTGCTAGCCCTTCTTGCAAAATTACTGATCTCCTGCGAGGAAATTCATTGTATTCCTCAAGAAACATTTGACGGCTTTGAAAAATCTTCCAAAGTTGCATATTGTACTCTAACCTGTCAACCTGCATCTTCTCCAACCTGTAAACCTGGTAACCTGTCAACCTGGTGACTTTCAACCTGGAACCTGTTAAACCTGACAACCTGTATTTTACACTTGCCGAAACCTTGGTGCATATGTGGCATCTGTGTTGATATTGGAAATCCAGACCAAAACAAGTTTTGTGACAGGAGAGTTTCTATGACCTCCTACAAGATGTTCCAAAAGCTTTGCCTTGACAAAGATGTCCTCGAGCTCAACAGTACTGCAAGATGTGATATTTGTGCAGATATTCATGGAGAAGAGATTTGCTCAATGGCATCACAAAAAGCCATGCTGTCAACAAGGCATTTGGAGAAAAGATTGAAAAGGACTCAGTTTCTACTTGTGAACAACATTTCCAGTCTCAGACATTGAAATATGTAAGTAATCAAGTAGTTATTAAGCTTAAAGGGGCCCGTCCCCAAACTTTAATCAAAGCACCATCACACAGCCTGCTTATCGTTGTTACTAAAAGACGGAACACCCCAGAACAACCCCAGAACAACCTGAACAACCCAAGAACAAGCCAGGAACAGGTGGAACAACTCAAGAAGAAGACAAGAACGACGTAAGAACAGGCGGAACAACCCAACAGCATACCGGAAAAAGCCCTCATTCTGATTTTCTACAGGGATTGACTGACTTTTTTGGGGAAGTTCTCTTGAAAGCCCACATAAGGTGATATACTGTTTCATTCCAGCATCTCTTCACCAAGTTTCCAGCATCTCTTCACCTCCCTCAAGAGTTATAAGACATCGATTTTCAAACAAGTACAAAAGATTTTCAATCCCTAGGCAATTAATGCCTAGAAGATATCTCTCGCCCATGAGAAGTTGCATTTCCTTTGTTATTCTGTGCGAGAAGTCATTTATGAATTGATCGATGTTTTAGGCCATTTTTCAGTCATTTGCAACCATGAAATTTTTGTAAAGTTGAATTAACCTATAGTTTTGGTGCTGGTAGGACAGCGACAAAAATCACAAAAATACTTTGATCTGTCCGCCTTTAGCTAAAATTTGAATGATTCAAATCCATGAAGTAGTCTTGGTGCTATGAATTTTCAAAAGTGGGAACTTTTTCTGGCTCACCCGGTAGAATCATGCTTGAACACAACGTTTTTGTGGTAACAAACATCAACTTTGCACTTGAGCAATGCTTGAACACAATGTTTTTGTCATAACACAGAAAAGTGTGAAACGGTTATGAAACAGAAAAGATTTTTTATTTCAGTGAAATGCCTCTGAATGGAGAAACTGAGCACCCTAAATTGTGTTATCAGATATCCTGATCAATCAAAGAGACATTGAGATAAACTGATGCAATTGTCTTTGATCATTTGGTGGCCTAACACACAAAATACAGCATGTCCAAACACAGTATGTCCACAGCAAGAACAATTTTTCATTGGGACAAAGGAATTGCTGGAGAAGCATTGGCAGAGAAGCCAGTGAACTGTGTGACAAATGAAATGAGCTTGGACATTAAAGATTGCTGTGGCCAGTGCTATGATGGTGCTGCTAATGTGCATGAGAAGGAATCTGGTTTTGCAACCAGAATCCTTAGGATGGATGAGTTGGTTTTATATACACACTGTGCATCCCACAAACTTAATTTGTGTGCTGCTGCATCTTGCCAGAATCAGAATGTTAAAAATATGATGGATAATATCCATGCCATCTCAAAATTCTTCGACAATTCCCCAAAGCATCAATCTCTTCTTGAAAAGATGGTTAAGCATCACCTCCCAAATTATAATGACACAAAGCTAATAGATGTATGCCATACACTCTGGATTCTTCATATCGATGACCTGACATGCTTTATGGACATGTTTGTTCCAATGAAAGAAGCAGTTGCAAGGAGTGCTTATAGATATAATGAAAGTCGTGAAAGAAGTAGATGTGATGATGGACTCACTCCGCACCATGAGAGACCTGATCAATGGTAATCATGCTATTTTGTTTAAAAAGCTTGCAGTATAGCTGAAAGGGTAGATGCTGCTGTTAAAAGCCCAAGAGTCTGTGGAAAGCAGAGAAACATAAGCATTGTCCCTTTAAATGATGTTTCAAATCATTACAAATTGAATGTGGCTATGCCCTTTCTTGACCACCTTCTTCAAAAATTGCCTAGCAGGTTCACTAACAAGAACTGTGTCACCTGCAAAAGGCATTTCAGTTGTTCCTGTCATGATGAACGAGCAATACAAGAGCTTGTCCCCAATGGGTGAAAAACAAGGATTTCAGGATTCTTCTATTTCAGAAGTTCCATCACCTGATACAATGGAGCAATCACCACCTGTCTGCGCGGATGGTAAAACCTCTGGAGATCTACAACAAAATGGGTTTTGGATGAAAGTGATATTGGAACTGGAATTTTCCCAAGCAAATCCCATCTTTCCCTTTTTGTGTGCTGCAACTGTCGATGGACGTTGGATGTCCAACTTGGGCAGATCATCATCTGGATAGCATTTGTGACAGTAAGTCCATGTTCATAGTTCTATAACCTGAATGAATACCAAAATTTTAGTCTTCTTCATCTGAGTCCCAAGTACTGCCCGAACTATCTTGTAAGTATGAAAGCTTTCTAACAGAAGCTGGCAAATTCAGTGCACATGTGTCATTGGCAACTAATGTGATGGCCAAGCCCAAGGCATGTTAAAGTCCAACTCCTCTTCTTCTCCGTCTCCCACTTCACCTCTTCTGTCTTCTACTATCACTGTACCTCTCTCATTATTATGAATTTTGACATATCTATTGCCATGAAATGATCGTTTCTTTCTTTTGATACTGTTTTGCTTTGGCATTGTAAAACAATTTGCACCAAACTCACAACTTGCATTTAACATCAGAAATCAAAACAAACATGGCTGCCATGGTGTCCTCTCTAGCTCATTATCACTTTACAAGCTCCTTTTTTCTCCATTCTGCTACCAAGCACATTTTTGGCTGAAACGAGAGGTAAAAGCCCCGTTCACAAGACGCAAACAAAGCTGGGGCGAACCCAGGTTAAACTAACCTAGGTTAGATTTTCGTAGTGTGAACGCGACTAACCTGGGTTCGCCCCAGGTTAAACTAACCCACCTGGGTTAGTTGTGGCAAAATGTTGTGTGAGCGCAAACATGGGACGAACCTGGGTTAGTTTTGATTTTACGCATGCGCATACTTCCAGCCCACCATAAATTGGATCTGGTATACAAACACCAGATATTTCATGTTGACCAAGAAATATAGATTTATTGTAAACTGTAAATTTATTTTATCTGAAACGCTATGAATCGAGAAAGAACAGACCGAGGATCAAATTTGGATGATGAAGAACTTTTTTCATTGATGGACGTTTGGGCTGATGAGAAAATTCGCCTCTTCATAAAGATATGCCACATCAAACGATACCTTTCAAAGTGAAAATCTGCCAGGAAAACATCAACAAGCTCATGTTATCAGCAATTTTGTTACTTTGTTATCTCACTAACTGTGCATGTGTGAATATAACTAACCAAGGTTCGCCCTGGTTTTGTGTTCACACACATTTTGAGGATCCTCTCATGTGAACAAAAACGGGTTGAAAAACGGGAAAATTCGCACCAGGTTAGTTTGCGTCGTGTGAACAGGGCTAAAGAGGGTAGAAATGATAAGAAAATTACAATTTGCTATTTTGCTCCCATGGAAACGAATAAGCAGGTGAGGAGTAGTCACTATAAATGTCCATTTTTCTCTATATTTGTAGAAAGTATCCCTAAGATATTGATAGATATTAGTTGCGCTAGGGTTGTAGTCAAAAATAATTTTTGGCACATTTGGAGTCTTGTGAGATTTTCAACCTATTCCTCAAGAAACCTTAAGAACTGGCATACAAAAACTCTACCTTTTGCAGACAAGAAGTTTTGACAAGTTATCAGACAAAGAAAGGGATTGGCTTTCCCGAATGTGTCACGTTTACTGGGGTCTTCATGTTGTGCACAGTTTAGACATTATGCAGAATCTGCTTTGAAACAAGTGCATTTAGGCCACTTTGAGTGGCTGTTTCTAAAAGTAGGTAAACAGACACGAAATGCTAAATTGTGTATGCATATTGATGTAAAGTAGAACATAACTAAAACATAACAAAGAATGTGATACAAGTAGAATAATGTAGTATGAAAGCATTATAAATCATAGAGATTCATAGAGATTGTTCGGGATGCAGAGACCAAAAAGGTGAACATAATGTGGGTGCGAAACCTAATAAGGAGATAAGGGGGAATAGCTAAAGGAATTATTTATATAGGAAGTGACTATATGGGGCGAAGCAAGTAAAGGGGTAATTGATAGGGTGGGGCTCTGCAAACTGAGTGAAACCGAATACAATGGCTTGAATGTATTAAAATATTGAATAGGGTAAAGATTCATATAAAACGTGTAATGTCTTTTGGAAAAAAATAAAACAATAGAAAACATTCCTTTAAGGGAATGTCCCTCGTCCTCTGCCCCTGTGGTTGTATGGGGCTCCCCTGTTTCCTCAAATTTTTCTGCAATTGGCACATCCTTCGGGGTTGGTGTCGTATTTGTGGGCCATGGCCAGCTTTGTGGAGTTATGCTCCATGATGTCCACCAGGTGCACGTTATCACATTTGAGCATGGCTTCATTTTTTATCTCCTGGATCATGCTTTGTTGCTCCGCAATAAGTTCCGTATAGTGTGACAACATGATCTCTGAGAGGGCCTCTTTGAAGGCTTTTGCAACAGCATAGTACTTGGACTTATTCTCGTATGAGAGGTGGGCTATTCAAAGGCTAAGGCGGGGGCTCATTTCAGTAGGAAACCTACCGCTCTGCTTAGCCTTCCGAAATTTTTTGGTCTCATTTTGGCGTTTGTTTATTAACCCTATCTGGACCGGGCTAAAAAGATGAAACTTGGCTGTCTAGTGTAACTTGATGTGAAGAGTCCGAATATCTAATTTATTTTACTGTAATTGTTGTACTTTCGATGACGTCATCCATTTTCTTTGTTTCTGGTCAAAAACAAAAATAAACCAAAAATTATGTGCGTTTTCAAGAATAAGACCATTCCTCAATAAAGAGAAAGCTAAAATGCTACTAACATCTGTTGTTATGTCAAACTTTTCATACTGCCCCTTAGTATGGCTGTTCTGCAGCAAAACTGCTAACAAAGATATAAACAGAACAAATAAACGTGCCTTGAGGGTTTTGTACGGAGATTACGACTCATCATTTGATCAGCTTTTAGCCAGGGCTGGAAGCGTTACAGTCCACCAAGTTTTGGAAAGTTTTTCCATGATATCTATTCTGCATTCTGCTCCTTTGTGGAAGTGGCAAACAGCTGAGGCAGCTGCAAAGCGGACCACTTTAGCTCCATGATGCTTATGCTTTGGGCAACGCACCCAAACCGTTGGGTTGAGACACTCATTTGGGTTCTAAGTGGTGCCACGAATGCACCTCCCTAGAAGCTTTGCATCACTGAACGTCATGAAAGTTGGCCTCAAAAGTTCAAGGAATACCTCTGGCAAACATTCATCATCCTTATATGTGGCTTTCCCAGATGTTACCATCTGCCGTTACCATTTACACCAAGAATCCTTTTCAGCAGGACAGAATCTGTGTTGTTTAGCAGGATCTTGATGTTCCACACTACGGTTAAGAACTGCTATAATGTTCTTTTTCATGGTGTAAATAGCAAATATCTACTTCCCTGTCGGTGGGAGTCAACTTCTTCAGAGTATTCAGACGTATTGCTAAACCATAATATTTTTGGAGTTTTTTTATCTTTGTATCAGTGAGCCTTCCCTGCCCTCCAATTGGTTTTCCATCTGCAAGTTTTCCTTTTTTCCTTGCTTTCAAATTGAGAAGGTGCTTCCCCATTCTCTTTTGGACGTGGCCGACGGAATCCAATTTTATAACTTTCAGTCCTTCATAAACATTTTCAACAGTGTTAAAGGCTTTACTATCTCCATCAGACACCATCCACTTATAGTGCAAATTGTGCAGTTCCATGGATCTGTTCCAAAGGGTGGAAGCTCCTTCTGCCTTCATTGCTGGTGAGCTCCCATTAAAATTTATGTCACACTCATCATTGGCCAAATGCTCTCTTCTCCATTCATTGAACTTCTCAAGATCCCATTCACATTGTGACTCTTTGAGGGCGTACTTTTGACAAGCTTTTGACAATACAGTGTAGTCTAGAACTTCACCAGTGTCCACTGAGATGGCAAAGAATACCCCTGTTAAAGGGAGTACAAAGACCAGCAGCCTTTGCAATCGTTTGCTTTTGTTTTTGTGAATTTCGTACAGTCAGTTATTCTGGAAGCTGTGCCGAGCAAGTGGATGAATTCCCACAAAGCATCCTGGTCTTTGTACTCCCTTTAAAGAGGTAAAACCTCGCTTTGCCCAGGCTCCATCAAAGCTAACAGCTGCATCCATAGTCTTATCATTATCAACTTCTTGGTTCTCATCAAGGATAATTTTTCGCAGCCTCAGACCGGCGCTTAACAGTTCTTCCTTTGCGTGATTTTCCACTATGCAAAGGATACTATCTACTTGTTTGTAGTATGCATTTGTTGACAAACAAGGCATGTTCATGATTGCACAGAACGATGACAGTCCCTCATAACCAGTTCCAGATTCAAGAGAATGATATACTGCTATCTTATTCACATCAAAGGATTTGCCTTTGCTTGTGATGTTGGATGATGTTTGGAGTGAAATGCTCTCATCACAGGCACTTCATACAAGAGAAAGGTTAGACTTCAATCCTGCCTGCTGGTTCTCTCCAAGAATAACATTTGCTGTGGAAGAAACAAAAAGAAATTTTCAATATGAAACAAAGCTTTTGAGACTCATTTTTTTACAAATTTGATTGTTAAAAAAGTTGATGTGCCAGGTGGCTAGTTCAACAATGGAAAACACAAATGCGTATTTGAAATGCAAACAAGGAAATGCATATAGAGATCTCATGATCACTGAGTAACATTCAATATCCTCTGAAACATTTTCTTGGAAACACAATTTAAAGCTTCAGAAAATTGCCAGGGTGCATTTCATGCACTCAGGCCAAAAAATATTTGCTTCTTGCATGATATTTATATAAAATGCACCCTGGGAAAATCTCGCTGACAATTTTCTCACCTTTGTCACACTTGTGTGCCACAGAGAGTGATGAAGACAGATTTTTCAAGTCTGTAAGTCTGTAACCCGTCTGTTCACTTGTTCCAAATGATTCATCGTTCGAGCTGTGTAATGATTCATCTATTAAACGGTACAGTCTCATGTTCTTCGCGGATGAACTGAGTGGATCTACAGCTAGAAGCGGATGAACTGAGTGGATGAACTAATAAAATCTACAGCTAATGTGATAAAGTGATGAAAAGGTAGGATTACATACAACTTTTGATGCTCTATCCAATGAATTAGCTAATTTTTAATTTTAACCTATGGTTTTGCGGATTTTGGCACTACGCATGCCTGCATTCTTTGCATTCCTGTGTGATGATGTCATCACTTTTTGTTAATTTTTCTTCACAGAGCAAATAGCATTTAGACATAGAATACAGTGAAATTGGATCTAGTCTAAAACACCACACAGATGAACACAGATGAACACAGGTGAACACAGATGAACACAGATGAACACAGATGAACACAGGTGAACACAGATGAACACAGGTGAACACTGATGAACACAAATCAAAACAGATGAACACAAATGAAAACAGATGAATGCAGATGAACCCCGGTCAAAACGGTGGAATTTAAAGGCAAATGAACACAAGTCGCTGTTAACGGAATAAATCCCCACGGAAATGGGCAAGCTTCTTCCTTCATGCCAAGGAACTATGCAAAAGTCTTCATTGCAGTGGTGCATTTGAGCTACAGGTGGGGTTATAGGGGGCATTAGAAGTCATGAAACTGCCGACATATCTCAGAAAACCGTAAAGCCGCCTTTAGGTAGAGCTAAAACTGTCATAACATCTTACCACACCTCGCCTCGGTTCTATGTGACACGTGACGGGCTCATCATCGTTTTTCCACCCAAAAAGCCAAAAAAAAGTGCCAGTGCTTCATTCAAATCCGTTTGTCAGTGAAAATGAGTGGAATTTCCCCCGAAATGATATCATATTAGACAACTGTTCATAGCTTTATACTGTTCAAACTGTCAGGCCTTAAGATTTCACGCAGTATAGTAGGTTTGGACGAATCGCGAGCTATGCTTGGTGGGGGGGGGGGGGTGGTCTCTGGTCTGCATTCACTGCATTCACTACAGTAACTGCATTAAGTAACCCAGGGTACCAGGGGAGCATACAATGTGAAAGTAGTTGAAATCAGGATAAACGAGGACAGGAACTTCTCAACCTTTTAATGATTCAAATATCAATTATAAAGTAGAATGTTTATCTGTTTCCACAGACTATACACGTATTTCTACAAGAAACTGCTCACAAGAACAGGGCACCCTGTTTTGAAATGTTCACGAGGGCAAAGATCTGACAATTTTGAGGAACTTTCAGTACCGGCCGAAATTCTTTGTTTTACCATGAGAAATACGTGTATTACAGAATTCTTCAAAATGTAAAGGAAACCAGCCATGATGTAGGGAGGCATCCATAAGGTATATCATGCAAAACTTTCCAGAATTAGACAATCACAAAGAGCACCCTACTGCCTGCAACCCCACCCACAGTCAGTGTGTATATACTTAATGGATACCCCAGGCCTACTTGCAACCTTAGGCTGTACAAACTTAGACAAGCAGCAGACACAATAAGAATCCACAAATAGGAAATTGCATGAATCAATTTGGGATCAGAGAAGAAGTTCCCAACTTATCTGCAAGATGGAGGTCATTTCATGCTGATGCATGAGGACAAAGTCAACGGAGGGGTCATGCAGTTAGCTTTTTTGAGCTTTAATAACATAGAGAATTTCCTGTAGCCAATCAGGGATTTTACTAAGGGTACCCTAAGGGTACAGGGCATGAGTAGGAAGTGTATGGACCAGAAAATGTCTCTTGTTGACTATGCTTGTGGATCCCCATTTTCATTTGTCCTGCTCAGTTTCTGGTGGCTGATGCTGCCATTGGTCATTTGAACGTTATCTAAAAGGTACACAAGTTGACTCTTACGTTCAGCTAAACAAAACAAACAAAACATTGCAAGAATGAACATAACACAATGTGAGATGATACATTAACAATTATTAACTCCAATACTGTAGTTCATATTTGTGTACGAGACACGTACGTTATAGGAAACTCTTCATATGACAATCGAATCTTGGGTCACTAGACAACTGAGAAGCCTCGATCCTAGTTCAAAACTCTGCAAGATACACTTTCATTCACTCGAGGAAATCAATATCATACATCAGTTCTATGTTAACTCATTTGTTCATCATGCTTGATTGTGTCCAGACAGTACAGGACAAAATCGAAATAATCTTCGTCGTCAAATATTCACGAGTGCAGAAGATCAAAGGATTTTACAAAAGTTTCATGGTACTCGTTTGAGTTTGTAGACATAGAGGCTTTCAAGAAACTTGAAATTCTAAGTTTCCCATTCAAAAAATGTGCAAAAACTAGCTCTGAATCAAAATTAAAACAAATGATACAGGATGTGATCTCTGTCGATGTCTAAACTACTTGCTAGCTACATATCTTTTTCTTGCACTGGGGGTATTAAGGATATTGAGAAAAGTGGGCTGCCGTTGATCAGCAAGTAAAAGATTCCCTGGGTCGACCTTTTGACATAAAGTGAGCCCTTTTAAGGATCACTCATTATTAATGCAGGGTAGGGGAGCCAGAAGATGTTCAGTGACGGGCCACTAAAATTCTTATGTCTAAACAGGGGGCCAATGAAACCTAACCAAGCTGAAACTGTATCTTCGCAATCTGAAACACAAATTTCCTTCACTTATGATCTTTTTGAAGTCTTGTCCTTCTCCTCAACGTCAGTTTTCATTGGGTAATATGATGTGTTACTCAGGAATATGTCGTCAACTTTGATGTAGAGGGGGCCATGAAAAATTATAGCTAGAAATTGAGGAGCCTTTGAAAATCCTGATGGAGAAATGAAAGGGTTATGCGAAAGTTTCATTATCAATAAAATATTGTCCAGCCTGCCATCCGGCTTTAGTAATGACTGATCCTTATCACGATCGAGTCTTTAATTTTCAATTAACATCATTGAAACCAAGTATCTATCAAGGTTTTGAACCTTGCTCTCTGGGTGCATGGCAAAGTAAAACTCATGGCGATTAAACCACCAAGGGTGTAAATAATTTCAACTTGATCCTACGAGGTTTATCTGTGACTCTAGGTACGACTTTCGTCGACTTCAAAAATACTATCATAAACAAGATTGAGGGGTTGTGAAAGGAACAGCCTGGATATTCAGCACCACAAATACAACAGGGCAGCTTGTAAATTTTGTAAGTCCATTTCAGCAAAACAATATGCACAAGTCTATCTATGTCTCATCCAGCAGTATATGTAAAGTATATGAAAACTGTATTATGACTGCGCAACGACAATGTTTTCACGTATTTCATCAAATGCTGCATAAAGCCTACTTGCTGGCTGGTAACTTAATAAACGTGGTACCGTACACCATATCACCTTAACACCTTAACATACAAATTCAAAACATCACCTCATCTAAAGGCAATTGAATGGTGAATTTTGCAGTCAAATGCAATGCTCCCCCTGCCCATGTGTTCAGTTGATGACATGTCAGGATGATGTAAGTGTTGAAACTTGTAAGGACTGAAGCCGCAAACAGTCAAGATCTTTCTGCAACCAAAGTTGTTGGGCATAGATGCCTGCAAGGTATCAATCATTCATAACTCTAACATTTAAGCCACTTGTAGCACTTAATGAGCGTACCTTTTCACCTCCAAGAAAACTGTATAGTGCTGCCGAGATAAGCACTTCACCATTGAATGTGGGATTTTTCTTCTCGATGTGTAATCTGTTGGCATGGTAGTACGCAAACGAGAAAGTGTCGTTATGATATACCTGGCCGTTGACATCTTTACCTCTGATTCTCCTGTCATTGTGGCGAACAATAACATTATTCGGTGGAACCTTGTACTTATCAGCAAAATCCTGATTGCAGCCATAACATCTTGAAACTCCCGTTGGGTAGAGTATCAACTGGTAAGGGTATGGCGACATTCCAGAATGCCATGTGGTAACGTCTCTTTGCGAAGAGACTGAAGTTGAAACCCGCTGAGCCCTTGGCGTGAAGGAAAATTGATTTGCAACAGCAGAATGTGGCCCGTTCGTTTGGATGTCGAAGGTTGATACCTGGAATGGTTGCTCCGATGGCATGGAGTGCAAAGCAGCATCGTTTTGGAATCCAAACGCTCTACCAAAGCTTGGCAACCCTTGGGCGTCATCTAGTTGTAATCTGTTAAAGGGATGACTTAAAAGAGGAATGCTACTTTCTTGAGCAGACGTAGTGTTCAAGCACCCGAGCTGTGGTTGTATCGTTCCAGAAGGAATACAGGGAGCTATTTGCTGGCTGGAAGTTGTGCTGCTCTCACTTGTTGGAAATGGTGGTTCAACGTTTTGCATTGTTTTGCCTTTTCTTCTTAGAGTAGTTTTCACGATTTCATTCTGCTTCATTCCCTTCAAGGTATTTGGCAAATCCTGTTCGATTGCTGATGCCAAGTTAGGCATCTGTGGACCTTTTTTTGCATTGTATGATGTCAAGTTTTTCTTTACAGCAGCACAGTATTCTACTAGTTTACCGACAACGAAGGCAACGGCGAGAGTGTGATGGCAAATTGCACGGCATGCTGTGAATGTTCTGCAGGTACACTGAAACAGGCACTTGTTCTTTGCTTGAGGCTTCACTATCAAAGGCTCTAAAGACGCACAATTCTTCACGGCTTTCACGTTTGGATCTCGCGATGGGACATCCGCTATTGATTCTTTGTCATCCAAAAGGAGCTGGGCATCGACAAATATCTTCTCTAGCATCTCTTTTCGAAGGACACTGGGAGGAATGCTTAAATCATCTGGAGAAATAGTGATTTTTCTTTGCATGGGTTTCGGTGCCACTGAACAGGTGGAAGTAGAGCGTGCTACATTGCCGTTTAGATAGCAAGCATCCTGATCTTCACGCTGCCGTCTTTCTTCTCCTTGTGTTTTCGTATTTGGTGCTTTCTTTGGTTGCTTTGGTTTAAATGAAAGGAATCTTTTTACGTGCATCAGTTTTTCATCCCTTTGCATGTCTTTCCAGTCACTGTATCGCAACTCAAACTTCGAATATGCTTGATCGAGGTAGTATGGGCCTTGTTCAAAAAATGCACGAACGACGTCGGAATACATTCGTAATGATCTTTTCTTCAAAACATCAAGGCATGTAGAAATCGCCATGTTTCGGTGATTCTTTCCTGCTGATCTCCCATATTCATCTATTTCACGTTTTGCCATGTTATGTAGCCACTCGATAGGGTTTTGGCCATACCCTTCTTCCTGGAATAAAAACAAACAATATACAATTATGTATCTCTTTTACAGCTGACAACCGCTATCTCGAATAATCCAGGTGAAATGAAAACTTGTTCGAGACAGCGATTGTTCGACATAGTGGTTGTAAGCAGTATCTAACGCTCTAAATGATGTGTGCTGTCTTTTACTAATGGAGAAAGCAGATTTATTGGAAGTTTGATATTTTATCAATTAAAGCCTTTGCGAAAGTTTGAAACAGGTAAGGTGGCGACTCTGCTAATCTTGAATGTATTCTGCAACAAAGGTATCATTCCCGAGGGAGGCACTCCCACACTTGACTTGACGAGATGTGCCACTCACCAGGGTGTCCTTTTATGGAAAAGAGTACAGAACAGGGTGTCTTTTTCTGGTGAAAGCTATAGGATAGGATATTACAATTGATAAGAAAATTATGATACATGGTATCATGCAGAAAGAAATTTTTAGAATTCTCTTGGAACAATCGATGATGAATACTTTGACAAATTTGGCAAATCGAGTATTCACTGGTGTTCCGTTATTGTATTGCTAATGCTATGAATTAATTTTGAAGCTGATATTTTCCTAGACGAAATCTGATGATGCATTTGCGCAAATGAATAAACTGCTGGGACGCTTACAGCGTTGCAACATTGAATGTGGGGGAAAAACTTGAGTTGACATGTAAACACATTTATTAGATCGGGTGATGCTTCTGAGTGTCGAGCTAAAAGAAGCGACGCTGTATTAACGAAAGAAAATTATATTCATTTCATTTGCATTTCATGTATCCACATGATATCCATCATTCTTGACGATCAAAATGGCTCGCAACTGAACGAGACAAATGAACTGAGGTGAGATAAGACAGAGGTGAATAAACAGAAAAGATCTGAAAGAATTGAGGCTGTTCCAAAGTTTTACCTGTAGGCAAATGAACCAACTTGAAAAATATTATAAATAACGGATTGTTATAAATAACGAAACACGGTAGTTTACCTCATTGACGCTTTTCCTGATCAGTTTTGTCATCTTTTCTCGGATCGCAGCCTGTTTGTGCTTTTCAAAATATCTTACAAACTTTCCAGCTGGATCGTTGCGGGTAAAGTCCTTCTCAATTTGCACCCACTTATCTTTAAGAAGCTCCACTTTTTGGTCAAAATCTTCAAAGGACTCTGAATTAATGAGTGAGTCCCTCTGATCACCCTCCTTTTTCCCAAAAATGTCTTCCAAAATCATCCTTGTCTGCCTGGCAGGAAAGGATAACTTGAGCAACTTCTTCTGAATATTCAAGCGCACATGCTCTTCTCCTAACAGATTAACGGTATCTTCTTCTGTCTCTTGCAAAATCCCATTAATCAGTGCGTCATCTTCATCGGTTCCGAAGGATCGGAGTTTCTTGAGAACTGGATTCGCACGCTTGCACGCCTGCCAAAGATAAGCAAAATCAGCAGTTTCTTTGTTTCAATGTGCCATAATAGGACCTGGAAAGCAGGGGTGGCCATCGTCATTCCTTTTCCGCAGGGCTAAATAGCGGAATGCTGATTCTGTCACATAATGCTCTCCAATGTTGAAAGTAGTGTCTACTGCTAAAGTTGACGAGGTTGAATCATTACAACAAAATCTTCCAACATCATTGACTGTTTGAGTCAAGAAGCAGACTATGTTCAGCTGTTTACCATGTCGCAGGAGCACTTCTTGAATAAAAGACTGATCCTGATCTAAGATATCACCTGCTTCCACTGAAGACTGATTCAGTCATTACAAGTTGTGTGACGTCATCTATTGGTTTCTCTCTATCGCTGCCATAATTTTGCTTGTAATTCGATACCTGAGAAGGAAAAGTGCAAAAATAATTAAGAAACTTGAAATATTGTAGTAAAGAAAAGGCCAACATCCAAAGGCCATCGCGTCAAAGGTATTATATCATATTTCAGATCAAAGGTTTCATACTAAAGGGTGTTTAAATGGAGCCATGTCATAGGAAAATCTTTAAACGCATTTGATAAACCTAGTGAACAAGGCTAAGAGCACAAGCACACTCTTGAATGCTACATGACACAGATTATCTTGAATCAATAGGTTTACTGCTTGGATATCTGCTTCAGAAAGAGCTACACAATGTTAAGTGAAAAAAGTGTTAGATAGATTCGTCTTTAGACAAAAGCTTCAAGTGTACCAAGTTGGTGGCTAGTAGTGGGTTTGAAGACGTCCTATTTCAAGCTGGACTGTGCAGTTCCGGAAGTATCTCAGGGGTGATGAGTGGAAAGCATCATAATCACTGTTGGACAGTCCACGAAGCATTTGCAGAAGCATTAGAAAGACTCTTCATTGAACGGTTCATGCCAGAGGTTCCGGAAGTTTTAGCAACATTTGCTCAGAGCAGCCCTGGAACTGAGGATGTAAGAAGCCTTCTGGATGAGGACATCATTGCTGAGTATGACAGCAGTTATCAAGCATTGAAGACCCGTTGTTTGAAAGGAGACTTTGGCAAGACACCAAAATTTTGGTGCCAATATTTGAAGCTTGTTGATCGCCAGCATCAATTTCATTACGCGAAAAATCGAACTTTGATTTACGAATGGTCATGTTTCGCAACAAATCGCTTGCACTACGCTCGTTATGGTACCTATTACCTGAAGTCACTGGAATCCCTTGAGTTCAGCCGCCCAGGAGCAAAAGAAGAACTTAGTAGACAAGGACTGTCAGTCAGACGCAACAAGTTGGGCATTGGGCAGGCTGTTGATTTAGCCGGAGAACAAACGTACATGAAGAACGCAAAGACAGCAGGTTTGTCTTGATTTAACTTGCATATGAATTGCAACTAGCATTATACATATCATTGATTATCTTTTGATAGCAATGCAAAGATGATTTACTGATATGATATCATGCAATATCACGAATAACCAATAAATGAGAACTAAAGCAACAGAAATCCTGAGTAGATCGCTTTAACGTTGCAGAACAAAAACATCAAGGAAGGAAGCGCATGTAGAGACAGATGAATCTTCCAACTTCGTACAAGTTCTCAGCTGATCTTGTTGTTATAAGTTTGCATGTTTGATTGAGTCATTTTTAAACATTTCATTCCTTTGCAGGAGGCATTACACAATTTGCATCATCGCCAGAGACCGTTGCAAAGTGGGTTATGAATAGGCCTTATCAAACCAAATTTGCTGAGTCTCTGTTGCATATTTCTGGATTGCGATCATCACAGTCTACTAGAAAATGCCTACGACCAAGTGAAATTGTCAAATCTAACAAAATTGTAGAACATCTCAAGACAACACTTAAAACACAGTTCATTGATCCGTTTGATGCTGATCTCGACGAAGACAAACTATACAATCTTGTTTCGGGCTATCCAGTTAGTGACGAGGTAAGTGAGTCCTTACTCACTGTCGAAAGTAGAGGAAAAGAGCAAATGAAAGAGTTCAAAGAGAGGTTAACGACTGACACACCCGATGAAATGTGCTTTTCTCCAATCAAAAAAGAACCTTTGAAGGCATTCAAGGATTCAAGTGTCAGATCTAAATTCAAGAGTGATGGCAAGACCAAAGAGCTGAAATTTCAAAGAGATGTTTTAGGCATGCTTGTCGCCTATTCAAACAAACATGAAAATGGGATAGATCTTGAGAGAGTACTGGCATATCCTCTTGCACCTGTGTCAATTCCTCTCAGCACCCCTGATGGCGCAATCAGAAAGACAGCCAAAAGCAGACTGTCTGACGTCGCCTTGACTGACCTTGCTGTGCTGACACCAGATGAAATGCCACCTCCAAGCCAGCTTACCTTCTACTTCTTGGATCTTGCAGCTTCCATCAGGAGTTTAGTTGGTAAAGTGGAGACAATTAGAGATGTTGCTTGGAAGATCATATCAACCATACCAGCACAATTCACAATGATTTTCATTGTCTGTGATACGCATGAAGATAAAAGCATCAAAGGTGGAGAACGACAGAAGAGAGGAGTGAGTGAGCGCTACGTGTTAAGCTGTCCAGATATGAAAGTTCCATACGATTTTCCAAGATTCTTGCAAAATGGAGAAAACAAGGAAATGCTTCTCAACCTCCTACTGAGAGCATTTATCGAGCGCAAGCATCAACTTGGCAGGAAATCAATCTTTTTTTCGGGAAAGAGCAATTGCAGGAAGGTGACTGAAAATGAAGTCATGGTGGTCAATTCTTTGGAAAGTAATCATGAAGAAGCAGATACTAAATTGATTGCCCTCGTTCATGCAGCTGACGTTCCATCTGGTGATTATGTGATGGTCAGGTCCCCTTCTGGAGATATTGATGTCTTGGTGCTTTTCGTTGCACATGATTTCAATGACATTCATGTACTTATCGATAACGGAACGGGAAAGAGCAGACAGATATTCGATGCCACATCGTCGACACTCGATGACAACAAGAGGAAAGCTTTACTTGGACTTCATGCGTTCTCTGGCAAGGACTATGTCTCGGGATTCTTCCGGAAAGGAAAGGTTTTTTTTGGAAAACGATGGTGAAAAGGGCCGAATTCATCGATGCTTTTGCAGAGTTAAGAAGGTCTGCTACGCCCTCAGAAAGGCAAACTCCAATAAGTGAGAAATTTGTTTGTAGCCTATGTGGCAATCAGCGTGTCACGTCTGTAAACAAATTACAATATAAGATGTTCCTGCAAAGGTTTGAGAAAGATAACAAAATAATCGATCTGAGCCTCCTTCCGCCATGCAAGTCCAATTTGAGATTACACGTAATGCGAGCCAACTATGTCGCATGGATCTATCGTAATGCCTGTAGTTTGATTATTGAGCCGGAGTCTACAGAGAATGCTGGATGGAATGAAGATTGCAATGTTCAATGGAGCCTGGACAGCTACCCCGATGACGTTGCCGAGATGCTGCTTGACCACGACAACAACAGCAGTGATGACGAATTAGACATTATAGAAGGTGATGACTCAGATGAATCGGATGAAGATGAAAGCTTTACTGACAGCTTTTGAATGCACGGAAGCTGTATCGTGTGCTCCTACATTTTTAGTTAGGCTAAGGAAAACCTTAATAACGTAATGATACTTAAGTTAGATATATTACTGACTGAGTTGGCACCCGTTCCTAGTACCAAGGGGTGAATCACGAGCGGAAATCTCGTACACTTATGTCAGAAATCCAAAATGAAATCCGGAAATCCTTTGAAAATCCTGGAAATCCGACAAATCCCTCTTCAACTTGAAAAAATCCCTAGAAATCCAATAAAATCCCTAGAAATCTGACAAGATCTCCCAAATCTTTGAGAAATCTGACAAAATCCCGGAAAATCTTTCACAAAATTTCGTTGAAAACGTACGCAATCCACTGAAGGTCTTCACATCTTGACACTCTACAAGGTCATATTTCATTCACCAATGATAGCAACAACAACAGCAACGAAAACCACAAACGAAAGTTCGAAGAACTTATCAGTTTTGGAATCAGAGGATGATGGAGGTCTTTCTTTCTGCTGCTGTTATTCTGCGGAAGAACCAACTAAAATGTCTGCGAAGGTGCATGAATAGTAAAGCCTTGTAACTAATTGACTCTCATTACTACAATTGATAAATTGGATAAGGTTTGTTTATAGGGCCTTTACACCCATTTCAAGTCACATGATAAATCTCTTCATAAAAAAACAACTTTTGATTTCACCAACTTATTTGGTGTCATGCAAAGTTGTGTCATGAATACAAAAAGTAGTATCATATTGAAACTTCCCAAGAGTAGGGACACATGACCTGAAATAGGTAAAATAAACCTTAGTCGAATAGCCAATTAGGTCTAATGTGCTACTGGTTGCCTGAATGAGAGTCTCTCAACAGATCATTTGAATGACGTCACCGTATCTTACTCAAAACGAGGTTAGTTAAAAAAAGATGCTTTGTGTTGCTCACGAAAATAAACTTTAAAGTAAAAACTGAGCAAAAGTCCTTGAAAAGCCTTCGTCATTGCTGTGAAAAGGATACATTTTGCAAAATGATTTTAGTTGGAGCACATATCTTCCAATATCAAACTTTTTGAAATCCCACAAGTCCAGGGAAATCCCACCAGAAATCCCACCAGAAATCCGTTCAAAATTTTGAGGGATTTCAGAAATCCGGGAAATCTTGTACGCTATTTTGGCTCGTGATTCACCCCTCGCCTAGTACCCTCACATGAGTATGTTCATATGATGGTGTGCACCATCATGTTATATGATTCATGTGATGGTCTGATCATTTGCTCCAGAGATACCATCAGTATGAGACTTTCAATGATGATGGTGTCTTATACATGAAGTAGTTTATATGTTATCTATTTAATGGCGGATTGAAAACGGCATTCATTTCCAGTTCAGTGAATCGGAGCACAAGGAGTTTTAGCAGCTGCACTCAGAGGTACTAGTTCTTTCTACGCTGGTAGTGGTATGTATTTGGTTTTTTTAAATTACTTAGCGAAGCAACGATCAAATATTTAGCAAGGAAATTTAACATTTAGCTCAAACATGTAGGCCTACTATTCCTTGAGATGGAGGCCGATAGATAGGCCACTCTAGACGAAGCAATTTTGTTGCTGTAAAATTATCAAAACATCTCTACTCTGTGTTACATGTTTCATGCTTGCCAAATATATTTACCCTTGATTTTCAAACACAACTACTAAGGAACGGGGGCTCAACTTTGCAGTGCTAATTTGGTTGGTTGAGAAAGCTTGGCCTAACTTTTGCGGTGTTTTGACTGTTAATCATATCATGCTCACACTATTTGGAAGTCCTAATGTTACAGTGAGGCCCCGCATTTAATAATTTAAGAAACCACTTTTTCACAGCTTAGCTAAGATTTTCTTCTAATTATGATTCCTGTCATGCTTCAAGGCTCAAGTCTCTTAAGTTTCTAATTTTACTTCTAAAGTCTATGGAAAAAGTTAAACAAAATGGGTTAGCTATAAAAAATGGCCATATCTAACCATGTGTGTATCCTATCGATGATTCTCAAGAACATCAATTAAAACAAAGGTAAACATCTGTTAAATAGAAGATATCTTGTTAGAAATTTCTTATGAACCCTGCATGAGATTTGATGCTTGCAGACCACAGACCAACTTGGTGTCACTCAAAATACAAGAAACTTTACTTCAAGGGTGAGCCTCACTAGTTTCTTATAGGTAAGAGGGCTAATCATTTTCCAGTAGGCTAAAAATTTCTTTTAGATGATTTCTTAAATGCGGGGCCCTACTGTATGCGCTTTGGTGCCAAAAACTTAACCCTTGACAAAGTGCATTAGAATTAGAGTATCACCTAGGGAAGTTTTGGCAGCAAATGGGCCCTACAATCAGCCACATCCCATCTTCAGGCCTTATTCTTTATGTAAGTGGGGTTTGTTCTGCACAAATCAATGTCCTTCTTGCAGACAATTGCTACACTGAGGTTAGTTTTGCTCCTCCCTGCTAAAGCTAATATCTGTTTCTGACAGGGAACTATTTTTACCAGGAAGGACTCCATGTATAGTGCTTGAAACGCCCCCATTGTGGGCCAGGTGAATAACGCGGACCATGTGGACCCCACGGACCAGTTTGGTCCGCGATATCACTCACCAGTTTGGTCCGCGATATCGAGGTCCGCGTTATTCAATTCCACCCAGGAGAAACTGAATATTGCGGACCTCATGATTTCGCGGACCCGAAAATTGAAAATTTAATTCCTCTTTTTGAGAAGCAAATGCTTCATACTGCTGTCTTTCTTTCCTATCAAATCTGTGTTTAACTTTATCGCAAAGCATTTTGAACGTCTTTTAATCAGTTTTACTGTACCTCTCAATCAAAATTCAAAGAAAACAAGTTGCAACAAACTTAGGCCCGCCAGTGCAAAGGAGCTTTCCCACAGGAAAAATGATTTGGAAATGAATTATACTCTCTTAGACGACCAGCAAATGTTGATATTTCTTGTGCTGTAGTAAAATTGATCTTCCTGTTGAGCAGAATAAGTACTCAAGAATGATAGTAGGGTCCGTGATATCAAGGTCATCGTTGTTCAGTCATGCCCAGTAGAGACTGAATAATGCAGACCTCGCGATTTTGCGGACTTCAGTTGAATTTCATTACCGTGGGAAAGTAGAATTTCTCTTTTTAGCTTGCAAATGCTTAAAACTCCCCTCTTTCTTTCCCATCGAATTATTGTTCCTTTCCAGCCTTCTGTTCTTGCCGGTGTTTCTCGTGGAGGATTTTTGTTTGCTTCCATATCAACGTTCAAAGCTCCTGAAATGCCTTTCCCATGAGGTTTCTTATTGTGTACTAACGGCATAGAACGTACCGATTTGGGGAGATATAGAACAGACGTAAAAACCCCCATGACACAATTAGAATGAGGATAAGGGGAATGTTTAAATAAGCAATGTTTAAATGTATTGAAACTCTTTCTCAAGACTTTTCTCATTGTCTTTTTTCAAGTTTCCCAAAGAGAAACACCGGCGAAAGCAGAAAACTGGAAGGGAATGATAATTTGATAGGCCGCGAAATCGCGCGGTCCGCGTTATTCAGTTTCTTCCGGGCGTGATTGAATAACGCGGACAGTGGCGGACTGGCTCAGAATTTATCACCGGCCATTGTGGACTGAAGGGGGCCCTAATGGGTGTGGCCTGAGAAATGAGGGTGTGGTCAAAGACAAATGCCGTTGCGATTCCCTGATTCCTTAATAAAATTATGGCATAATTAAATCCGATTTAAATGTTTACAAAAATATAAACTGGCATGTATGAGTCTGATTTAGTATCTAGCTACTTTACAACAGCAACTTTGACATCTCTTGAGAACTATGAGCTAAGCGATCTATTATGCTTTCATTTTTCAAGTTGTTAAGCAATGCTTTCTTGATGCTCATCAACATAGTGGCTTCCAGCCTATATTGTTTAATAGTACAGTAAAACCCCGCAAACAAGAACATAGCAAAATAAGAACCTGCAGACTGATTTTGTGAAAAAAGACACCCAAAGATAAGAACCAAAAACAGATTGATTTACTCCAATGTTCTTAAGAGATGGTACACTTAATTAAGAAATGTCATCACGTCAGTGTAAACAAACTCCCACCTATTGATAACTGAACACCTCTAACAGTTTTCAGGGATATGCAAATTATTTTATGAAGCTGTATGATGTAAATTGTTAGGTCCACAACAAAATACCATTCCCTCTAATATCTAAATACAGTCGTTCTACCCTCAAGTTTTCTTAACACATAGCTATGTATTCATCATAGTAATTCACTGCAAAAAGTCATTTTCTTGGCTAGAAAATGTTTCTAAATTCAAGAAATTTCAAGAAAAAACTTCTTAGATTTCTCATAGATCCCTTTCACGATTACGTCACGCAATGTTGCGCGCGCACACCGACAGGCAAGAACACATGTTTTGATCGCGTGTTCCGTAGGAGTTCTCGCTGTTTCTCGTTGCTCTTGGTTTCTGAAAATGGGAACTGAATATTACAGTAAAAACCCGCGTATAAGAACCTACAATTTTGCAAGTCAGCCTGATTAGGTTCTTATGTATTGAGTATTTAGTAGGAAATAAGGCTGTTCAGGTTCTTAAATTGGTTCTTATTTCATTCATGGCTTCCAGGTATTTCTTTTGTTCAGATTGAAACTTCAAACCCATTATTTACTGTCAGTTGCGAGACACCTGAGTTCACAAGGCCTTATTCAAAACATCAGTTCATGGAGGAACCAGAAATATTACAGAATACAATGAAAAGCTTTCAAAGCATCTTTAGAGCTCTTTGCAACTTGCACATGTGGCAGAATCAGTACGTATAGGCTCAATTACAAAGCAACTAGAGTTTGATTTAGTTTGATGATCTCCACAAATAAGAACCTATTTCAAATTTCAGGCTGAATGGGTTCTTATACATTGGGGGTCTAATTTCAGAATTTTCAGCCTGTAGGTTCTTAATCACTAGGTTCTTATACGCGGGTTTTTACTGTATTCTTCATTGACAAATGAAGATAAAGTACACTACAGTATGATGGAAAGTTGATGCTTGCCAACGGAATAAAACTTGAAGATCCATATTCAGTGACGGAAGGATGGAGCAACGACATCACGAAGCTGCCCAATGTTGCCTGGTCTGATGTGACTAATTTTTTGATTGATACTCCCAGTATTTACACGAAAGAATCTGTTAAAGTGTTCAAATCACTAGAAGGATACAAATTTTTTAGGGAAGGCCATGTGCAGGATTGCTTTTACCACGACACAACTTCAAAATTGTTTTGTTTCATCAAGTCCAAGGTGAGTTTTGCGTGTTGGATGAATTCTTTTTAAATTTCGTTTCAGTGACTTGTCGTCAGTCAAACAAAGTCCCAGTTGCTGGACAGGGCCTGGGTAAAAATTAAAATTATTGTGACAAATTGTTGCAGTGTAGAATCATTTGGACGACTTAAAGTTATCATAACAGACATTTAGTTTAGTGCACAAGAGGACTTGACGATTGCGAAAATGTATCTGGCAGTTGTTGGAAACCTCCATTTTTGAACAATATTCAACCTATATTTGTGGTTGATCAGGACCTAGGAAGCAATTCAAAAAAGGGTAAAGAAAAGACATGATGGGGGCACTTGAGTTTGTTTACTAAAATTTTCCCATGCAAATGGGAATTTGCAATCTTTTATCGACACACTTTTCAATCATTAAAATGTTCATTTTCCATCTGCAGGTTCTACCAAGTCAGAGACAAAGCAAAACTGCAAAAATGTATGACGTTTGGGTTGCCATGAATGTTGAAAAAGGATGGATTCTAACTGGTAATTGCACCTGCATGGCAGGTCTCGGATCAGTGTGTAGTCACGTCGCTGCATTATTGTTTAAGCTTGAATCTGCAGCATATCATCAATTAAATGCTGAGGTTGCATGTACAAGCAAGCTGTGCTCATGGAAGGCAACAAAAAAACATGTGAGCCCAGCACCAATACGGAATATCAATTTTAAACGGGCCAAAAAGCATTCACTACCTTCCGTTACCAAATCATATGCCACTGGTGGACACTTTAGTGTCATGGATCCATGTCAAGGGCCAAACAAAATAACAAAAGCCCAATTTCAGGCCCTGTATTCCAAAAATAAAGCAGCTGCAGTTTTTACAAGCATTAGTGAAAAAGATCTGCATGACAATGCTTTGACGGAAGCCCAGAGTAAATATCACAACGACAGTGATACAGACAGTGATACTGAGAATGGCGACAATTTTCTCCCAGAACCACTGACTAGCCTCTTTAACCCAACTGCTGTCAATCTAACACCTGATGAACTGGCATCTTTTTCATTGAAACAGTATCAGTCTTATGAAGACAGCTATCCACAAAAAGCATATGATAATCTTTGTGAAGTTACCAAGAAACAGTCTCTTTCAAGTAACTGGATGCTACACAGGGCAGGGCGAATAACAGCATCAGCCTGCTACCAAATGTCAAAAACAAATGTGGATAAACCGAGCAAGAGTCTTTTAGACACAATCATGCAGTATGAGTCCTGTTCCAGCAGTGACAACAAGTATGCAAGGCATGGTAAGAAGCATGAGTCTGCTGCAAGGGAATCATACAAGAAAATCACCTCAAAAACCCATGCAAATGTGAAAGTGTTGGAGACTGGCTTTCACGTCAGATCAATCATGCCTTTTCTTTGGGCTTCTCCAGATGGCCTTGTATCCTGCAGCTGCCATCCTCACCGAGTCCTTGAAATCAAATGTCCCTTCAAATACCAGGATGGCTTCAAATCATGGGAAAATGATAAAGATTTCCCAGTAACAAGTGAAAATCAAATGAAGAAGAATCACAGATACTATTATCAAATCCAGTTACAAATGGTAATATGCAATGTAACCCATGGGGATTTCTTCATGTACACACCAAACAACTCAGAAGATTACATCTTAGTTGAGGTCGAGGTGGATGACACATTGGTCAATTTTCTTCTGAACGATCTATGGTCAAGGTTCAAGAAAATCATCCTTCCATAAATTGTTTCCAGAAAGTCTGATGACATTGAAAATAACCGTAAACTTTACGGCAAATGTAGACGACCAACATTCGGGCAGATGATTGCTTGTGACAGTCCAAAGTGTAAAATTGAGTGGTACCATTATCCCTGTGTCAATGTGACAAGGGCACCAAAACGATCATGGTTCTGTGAAAACTGTAGGAAAAAGTAATCTTCACCTATTTTGTTTTGTTTTTGAATTGATGCAGTACAGTAGAAAACCGCGTATAAGATGCTAGTGATAAAGGACCTACAGACTGAATTTTTGAAATTAGGCCCCCTCAGCTTGAAATATGAAATACTAGGCTCTTATTTGTAGAGATCATCCAATTAAGTTAAAACTCCAGGTGCTAAGTAATTGAACCTATGGGAACTAATAATACCATGGATATTTAAAAAAAAACTCTAGAAATGCAGTATTCAGTGTCCTGTTCAGTATTCAAGTACTTCTGCGTCAAGTGACTCTTTGGAAGCTTTTCATTGGATTATATGTAATTTCTGATTGTTCCACGTAAACTTCTGTTGTGAATAAGACAACTCAAGTGCTGTGAACTGGTGTAGTAATTAATGGGCTTGATGTTTGGATCTCAACAAAAGAAGTTGCTGAAAGCCCTGAATATAACCAAGTTAAGAACCTGATCAGTCTCATCTTCCACTATATACCCAATGCTTAAGAATCTAGTGCGGCTAACTTGCAATATTGTAGGTTCTTACAGGGGCGGACTGGCACTATTTTCCTAGGGTGGCTTCATGGCTACGAAGGGCCCGTTGGATGTGGCCAGGCCTTCAATAGGTGTGGCTATTCGGCAAGCCTAATTTATGCGGCAACACATTAGGCAAATGTTCTCAAGTTTGGGACTTGGTGGCACAGGTGTCACAGGTGGCACAACATTCTGTTATTGCAGAGTTGCCTTATTATGAGAAATCAAAGCTGCTAGATAATTTTAAATGCATATCCTCACAGTTGACATCTGACTTACGCTGAAACGTTCAAACGTATGTGTCTTCTTTGAGCATTTATATGACACACATTTTGCATTTCATATGTAGAATTTCAGTGATTACACAAATGAGAGGCTACTTGGAATCGGAGGAAACGTTCACCAAAATTTCAAGAAAGTTGTTGAAGAAGTTACCTCGTAGAACAAAACAAAATATGCCAACCAAAAACGAAAAGAATGTTTTAATTCAAAGTGCGCAATGTGTAAAGTAGAACGATTAACAACTTGGGCCCTATACTTTCATATTGTACAATAACTATGCCTATCACAATGAGAAATATGTTACGGTACGGATAGGCAGAATCTAATGAGAGGGAAGCGGGCAGAATTTTGCCATTCGTGGCTATGCTGCTCCGGGAGAAACTTCTTGCAACGTGCTAGTTGTATTGTACGTCATTCATGCGAAATTCACCATGAAATTGAGAGGAAGATTACTGCTAAAGAATGATGTCTCAGGGAAATTTTTGAAAAAAGAGCTTCAATTGCAGAAGCGGTTTATGGGAAGCAATCTTGTGGATATTTGCGTCTGTACTACTACAAGATTATTGAACCCCTAAAGCTACACTGTGGTTCGGTTCACGGCATCAATCATTTTATAAAACCAATGCTAAAGTTTGTTAGTGCTTTCCTAGTAGCTGGAGACAGCAGAGTGACAAGGGTGCATTAAGTAGGGCACATAAAGGAGGGGTCTGGGGGACGAAGCCTCAAGGAAATCTTTGGGGCCACGCACTTTACTTTGGCTCAGAATACATCTCCCAATATCATACTTGCTATTAGCAGTGATGAGTGCGGAAACGTTTGTTTTTGTGACAGTTATGCTATAAATCAGAGAGGAGGGAAATCTTTTTGAAGAAAAATTCTTGGCTAAGAAAGCAATCCCTGATCCAATATTTACCAGAGCCAAAATGGGACATTTGACACTTTGGTAACAGTTATCTTCTATACAGTATATGTTAATGTGAGCCTCTACTTTTTCTTGTTATTCTTTCGACGCAGACAATGACTCGTCCTAGCATTTCTCGGACAAATTCTTATACAACCTATGCCCAAAATTTTCTCTTAGGTTATAGAGGAATCTCGAGGCTTACCTTTCGAGAAAGTTGGGGTGCAATAGCCTCCATACCAGAAGCGTAACGGAGCAGCTCGGGGCCCTTAGTAATTTAGCTGTGCAGGGGCCCACTGAGGCGGCAGATACATCAAGAAAACTTTTCCAAATTTCCGAAATCAGTTGTCTTTGTCTGCAAATCATTTTTAAGCCAAACCCGGCACATCAAAACGTCAGGGGTTTAGGGAGGTTTTACATATGAAGGGACGTTGGCACAAGAAATATATTGGAAATGATGGCTAAAATTAAATAAGAGGGAAGAGAGTCAGATTTTGAGCTCAGCGTATCTCCTCAGGAACGTTTGTGCCAACCATGCAATTCAGATCACCGAAAAACGCATGACTCGTATGTTATTCGCCGTCGAATGGAGAAAAGGAGTGGGATCGACTATTGGCTTCCTCAGGAAATTTTCAAAAATTAAGCTTAACGATCGTACAGAGATGGATTTTTCATTGAATGATCTGCTAAATGCGTTCATGTTCTCCAGAAGAAACAAAGCATTATTGGACAAGTTTGCCATTTTATAGCATTTCATGATGTACTAAAACCCAGAGCGATTACTGAATACCTTCACTTTTCAGGAGGTAGGCAATCAAGAAGTTGCAAAACTATTAAAATCCTTGCACGGTAAGAAATCTACTGGTGAAGATAAAATACCCCCAAAGCTTGTCTCTCTAGCAGCAAATGAACTTACAAATACTCTAACCATGGCAATAAACTGTAGCATTCGTAATTCTTGCTTTCCAAACGATGCAAAAAAAGCGGCAGTTTGCCCTTTAGATAAGGGGGAGTCAGATCGTACAGTAGAAAGGAACTTTCGCCCAGTTAGTGTTCTTAATATCTTTTCGAAGATATACGAAAAAGTCTTAAAGCAGCAACTCACTCAACATTTAGACAAAACGCTTTCTGTTTTTATTGCGGCCTACAGACAAAAATATGGAACCCAACACGTCCTGATACGTTTAATAGAAGATTGGAGATCTAAACTAGATAACGACTATCTCGTAGGTGCGATCCTTATGGATCTTTCTAAAGCTTTCGACTGTATCCCACATGACTTGCTTATTGCCAAATTACATGCATATGGATTTGATGAAGATGCATTAGTCCTTATCTATTCTTATCTTAAAAGACGAAAACAATGTGTCCGGATAAATAATACGTATAGTTCCTTTCAAGAGGTTATATCTGGTGTACCCCAGGGCTCTGTATTGGGACCCATCCTTTTCAATTTTTACATAAATGACCTATTTCTTTTCATGAAGCAGGCAACGCTCCATAATTATGCTGATGACAATACACTTGCTTGTTTTTCTGAAAGCATGCCGGATCTTGTAAAAACTTTGGAAAAAGAAACAGAAGTGGCTTTATCATGGTTAGAAAACAATGAAATGATTGCCAACCCTGAAAAATTCCATGCTATATTGCTCAGGAAAAATCAAACGAATACTAGTGGGGAGCCAATTAACATTAATGGCAAGATGATCAAATCTGAGGAGACCGTTAAACTTTTAGGCGTTACGTTAGATTATAGACTTGATTTCGACCCGCATATTTCAATTCTTTGCAAAAAAGCTGCAACACAATTGAATGTTCTTAAAAGATTAATAAATTTCATTGGCTTCAAGGAGAAAAAGATTCTCGTTCAGAGCTTTGTATACTCTAATTGTAACTACTGTCCCCTTGTGTGGTATTTTTCATCTGCAAAATCATTGCAGAAAATTGAACAGTTACAAGAACGTGCACTACGATTTCTCTACAATGATCATACCAGTTCGTATAGTGACTTGCTCTTGAAGTCAGATAAAGGCACGATGCTTGTTGCTCGCCAAAGAACTCTTTGCATAGAGATATTCAAAACAGTGAAATATTTAAACCCACCTTTTATGCAGAACATTTTTAAATTACGGTCTTCAAATTATTCATTAAGAAATCCCAATAACTTAGCTCATGTTAGGCCAAACCAAACAACATTTGGGTCCAATAGCCTGACGTCTATTGCGCCGCAGATTTGGAACGGATTACCAGACAGAATAAAGTCAGCAGAAAATTTGAAAAGTTTTAAGGATTTGATAAAACAATGGAATGGTCCCAATTGCAAATGTAGTGCCTGCAAATGACTACCAAATCAGTTTAAATTGGTTGTGTATATTTGAAAATTTATTTATTTTGTTTATAGCTTTTGTTTTTGTAAATTCGATTTGGATTAGTTGACTTGTATATATTTATATCCTAAGTGTATATATTGTTAGCTACTGTAAATAATCGAATTGAAATAAAATTACACACACACACACACTTGCGTCTAATTCACTTTGCAAAGAGTCTTCGGGTTTCTCTAGAGAGCCCCTGAAGTATTTGGTGCAAAACCAAGAAGCTGTTCCTCCAAAATCAAATTAGCACTTTACTGAAAATCATGAAGGGAATCTAATCTCTTTGGGGCCCGCCCCTATAGCTCTTGGGGCCTTAGAAGTTGCTCTAACCCAGACCACTGTGCATTACGCCACAGCTCCCTACTCCCTACTCCGTATCCACGCCACTAGCTGGCGAGTTAGACCAGGCACAGTAAGGAAATGCGTCTATTTGTGAACTTGTCCCTGCATCTCCGATTTCAAGTAGACCAATACCAGTCTTGAAAAAGTTCTCAGAACAGGAACCCATAGGTTATGCTAAAGATAAAATCTATAGACAATTTTGCATTAAGGGGCCTATTTGGTCACAGTGACTTGATTTACAACGTTTCTTGATATGTTAAAACTGGTATTGTAACGCCTATTAACTGAAATTTTTGGGCCTAGAGGCCCTCAAGTATATACAGTACGTCAACAAGTGATCTCTCTGTCTATTATCAAAGTACTTTATTACTTTTAGTGAACATCTTCATGGAGTTTCCCAGTGCCTCTTTTAACTCAGAGGCCCTTGTGAGTTGCACTAAAACCACCTTTGGCGTTTGCAAATGGTTATAAATCTATATACAAAATTCAAAAACTTTTTCTTGCGAAGGGCCCGCTTTTTAACATTTTCAAGGGGCCCGGGTGGCGATCGCCACCTAGCCACCCGGGCCAGTCCGCCCCTGGGTTCTTATACGCAGGTTTTACTGTATATGAATGACGGTAGTCTGCGTTGCAGACCGTGCAGAGGAGGAAAACGACGAGGAGGAAGAAAGAACGGTCTGCGCAACGCACTGTATAATCTTGTTCTGCGACGAAAGCAAATTCAGAATAATTATGCGCTTTTCGTTAAAATATGCAGCTAAGATTTTAAAGATGGAGGACGGTTTGCTGCCCAAATCGCGATAATGTTTAAACAACTTTTGAAGTGTATTTTTTGTCAAACTTGCCTAGAAAAGCCAAGTGACAGAAACAGAGTTGAAAGCAGAGGCGGGTTTAATGTTTTACAAGAAATAAACGATTTAACCATTGTAGTTTTGAGGCGCTCAGAATACATTTGCAAGCGATGTTTGGGATTATTGAAGAGAAGACAGGGCCTAAAGGACAATTTGAGAAAGCTTGACAAAGAAATCGAAAATCTTTATGAGAGAGCGTTTTCTGCGGTGGAAAGAGGTTCCTGTCAAGTACCGAGAAAAAGATTGAGCTACCAGACGGAGAGTCGGCTTGCCAGCCCATCTTCAAGTACAAATAATGCGTTCGCATCTGCAAATGACCAACAACAACGTGTACACAGTCGTGATGAAAGATGGTCGCCATCAAAGCTTCTCATCAAAAGCCCATTCCTGTCTCCGACATCCTCAGCAATACAACTTGTGACCACATCAACACCACGATCCTATGATTTAAAGAATATGAAAGCCAAAATGTCACAGGATACCATCAACAGAATCACACAAGTTAGTCCAATGCAACCTAAGGAATCATCAGTTTATGTTGAAGTAGTGTGGCCAAGCAAGACAAAAAGGCGCGAACTTCCTCCAGAATTGTCGTCCATTGGCAAAATGCTTTGTCGCGGTACTTATGAGCAAGTAGCAAATGCAGCTTGGAGATGTAAACAGTTGCGACCACATTTGATCCAACAGCTGCTAAAACAAGTAATAAAAGAATGTGATGGCTTGTGTTCTTCCAGTCATCCTTCATACTTGAGAAAAACTAAGAAAGATGACATGAAAAGTTTTTCCTTCAACGCATTTGATGAAGAATTTGCAGATCGAGCCCCTGTATTTAGAGCTGTACTGAAGGCTGGTTCAATGAGGGCAAGCAAAGGTGAGAATGATGTGTACTGGACATCAACAGTTTGTGCAGCAGCAGCTATTTGTTTGAAAAATCGCTCACCATACATGACCGCAATACAGTTGATGATTGGAACAATCCTGCAAAATTCTGGTTTCATGGTAAGATGATTATTAAAGACGATTGACAATAGCATATGCAGTGAGAAGTTGAAGTAATGACTTTTCCTGCAGTGCATAGCCTACAGTATATCAGCAATAATTAAGTGAGTTTGACAAAAAAACCCAATTTAGTCACCATTTTGATGTCTGTAATATTATGAATTTTATTGTCAGACAATTACTTATTTTATATGTTACAGTACACTTGCATGCCAAAAAACCATGGTGCTCCTCAAAATAGAGTCTTGCAGATATCAAATCAGCAAACATAAAAGAATTTTCTCAGTAAAACAAGTAAGCAATTCATTGGTCGCATTAGACATTTTAAAGTCCCATTATACTATATTGGTTGGTTGGTTTGTTGGGGGTAATGATAATTTGGAGGAAAGCAGCGTTTAGCACGTTTCATTCATTTAGCTTTTTGATGCCCATCCTGAAAATCATAATTGCTCTTTTACTTGATTTATAACCAATTTCTTGTGAAGAATACTGTACTTATGGTATATTCAAATTGTTTTGTGCAATATTTACAGTAGATCTAATTTCAATGATTTTTTTCAGGCTGCACTGGGTAGGCTTAGAGTCTTGCGCCTGACACCTTCTCATACGTATATCAACAAAAAAGTCAATGAGTTTGGGAAGGACTATGATAAGAAGTTAATAGCATCATTTCAAAGTGAATGTGCCCGTCTCAAAGAAAAGAGTGAAACCGGAGTGTCAGAAATAGAAATTGACCCAGGATTTAAACACGTCATCGATAATTTCAACATGCGAAAAAGTGTTTGTGATATGACTGAAAGTCACCAGAATATAAATGAGAACTGGGTAACACATCTTGTCGTACGAAACAGAATAAGCAACCATGCACTTTCAACTACAGTGGAAAGGGATATATTTGAAATGAGTAATGGTGATGTCCTGCCCAACCATTATGATCACAGAAGTCAAATGAAAAATTACATCACTCTCATTCAAAGGATACTTGTTGAGAGAATTCCATGTTTTGCTGCAATGAAGCCACATGTCCTGTATCACATTCCCCATAAACATTCAAAGGAGGCCAAAGAGAAAACAGAGAATGTATGTATTGTTCATTTTATATTTTTTCAATTTGCTGTCAGTACATGCATTGCACACATTGACATGACCAGAATCCTCAATAGGTTACAAGCATTTTCAAGAATTATTTTCATTCAGATAAGAATTCTTTAATGGAAGGAGACTGTAACTGTTTCTAAGTTAAAAGGATACAAACTTTAAGCATTCGTAGGCTGATAACAGTGTTACTTTGCACAAAGCCTGTACTGCAATGTTTAATTGTTCTTTTAACAATTACAGTATACTGTATAATTTGATAATCACATGCAACATTTTTCACAAACAACACCCAAACTCATTTCCAACAAAATTGATCCAAACTGACTTCCACCCAAGGAAAACTTTTCACTTCATTTGGAGATCTCAGTGGATACTATTTCTACATTTCATAGATTCCTAGTGCTGCCTGAGGAATGTACAGCATATGATACGCAATATTTGAGTCCTACAAAAATATCATTTTGTGAGAAACAACCTATCAAGAAATTGTTTATCTATCTATCTGCCAGCCTATCTTCTGCCTGCCTATCTATCTATACTGTTCATGTACAGAAGCCAAATACATGGCCATTACGCACAGGATTGTTAGTGGGTTAGATAATGTTCATTTGACGGATAGTGAAAATATAAATTGAAAATTTAAAATTCAGCACTTTGTAAGGTTACTGTTTAAGATATATTTCAGCCCTAAACTTTCATTGCAGACAAACAGTGAACAGAAGGCATGAGCAATACTGTAGGAGTTCTTTCCAGGTTGCATTCATTGTAATCCATTGACTCAAAGTTAATGTTCTTCCATTCAAGATATTTTGTGGCCTAATCTATGAAGATGAGAATACTGCTGATGGCATGAGAAATGTTATCGAGAGTCTGCACCAGCATGTTCCTTTTTGTGAAGTTGATGGAGACAAGCAATATTCATCCCAAGGAATAGCAGGTGATCAGTTAACTGTTGAAAGAGGAGTCAACAGTTTGATGGAAGTAGCTAATGGCTTTGATGCTGAAGAACGGAAAGAGGGACTTCATTTTTAGGTCGGAGATTTCCATGCAATGATAAAGTTCTTACAGGTAAGTTTACAGTATCTGTTATTCAAAGCGATGTGTCTGTGCAAGTACAGCCATGTATATACTCTGTCAAAATATGCTGACACAACACTGACAAAGAGCCTCAAACAGTGGCCTGTGATTGGAAGAGTTCACCTGTTCACATGCAAACTATACATATTACGTTAAATTTAATAATGAGGCTGTCTGCTGTGGCTAAGCTCTGGAAGTGCAACTGCAAGTAAGGGAAGGGGCTGCTTATATTAAAACTGGCTATCATATCACTTGTCAAAGTGATCACATGAAATTTCATGGACACATTAACTTTAAACTGAAAGTGGATAAACTGGCCTACTGGAAAGATCTTTTAATTCCATTAAAAAATTAAATACATGCTCTATAAACAAATTACAATAACACAACAGTTCAAAGACAATGCCAGAGCAAAATACCCTGTCTACCCTGCGGCCATTCAACACAAAAAACTCAAACGCTGCATACAGTAAAAGTCCCATAATTTATTGCTAAAAAGAAGGAATTTTCAAACATACACAAACAGGGAATGAAGTACTTGTGAACGTAGCTGATGCAATCAAATGCATTAACTGCAAGGTTTAAAGTATACATTCAGAAAAGATTGCATACGTATGATTTGCAACTTGTGATGATGCAAATTATATATATACAGTGATGTTTGGCACAGTGATGATTTCAATCTCTTTACAGATTGCATTCAATGCCTTCTACCATACTCAGTCTAAAGCAGACAAGTGTACACTATACAGTGATTGAAACCTTGTAAATTGGCGCAATGTTGTTACAGATGTTAAGAACAGGGTTAGTGCATGCAAGCAGTTCTTCAATGTCAGCCTTGATGCAAGAGTTACTGCAGCAGCTTTGGAAGAATTAGGTATGGAAGATATTGATGCCATTCCTGCTGAAGACAAATTTCCATACAAGCACATGCTATCCACTCAATGTAATGATGAAAGAAAAAAGATCTTCAATGCTTTCACACAATCAGTCATAAAGAAGTATGTTTTACACAATGAAGCGATGGAAGACATACTGATGTCAGCTCCAGAGGAAAATGGCATGCAAAGCAACGGGTTTAAGTGTACCTTTCCTGGATGTCAAAAAACGTTTGTTCATGATGGAAAACTTAAAAAACAACATGAAGCCACACACCGAGATCAGACAAAGAAAGATGATATCCTTGATTATCAATCTGCATTTCTTGAATATGGGATGCTGTTGCGAAATTTCACTGACGCTATATCTGAAGGAGATGGTGATAGAATAATCAGGTGCTGGAAATTCTTCTTGCTTTATCTCAAGAATGATGGCTCCACAAGCAGAAAATATGTTCTGGAGGCTTTGTCAAGCGAAAGCTATTTTGTCTCCATCTGCTGCCTATCGCCTGATATGGAATCGCTTCTATAAGTCAAAACATGGGGCTGGTGGAAACATCCCACTTGACCTGTCAAACGAACACTTCAATAGAATTCTGAAAACGATTGCAAGAAATGTAGGCCACAATGCAGCAAATCCAAATGTCTTAGCAAGATATTGCAAGGCTCTACCAGTTACAAAAGAAACTTTGGACAACTGGGACAGAGAAGCTTTGTTCATCAAAAGATCTGGAAAGCATTTTAAGCAGGCTGATGAAAAAGACTTAAGAAAAATCGTAGCAGAACTTATGAAGCAAAAGGCATTCAAGAAAACCAATGGAAGATCCTACAAGCACTTCAGTCAGGTTGCTCCAAGTCTCCTTGAAGGATTTGATTTGCACAAAATGTTCACTTGGATAAATGACCACAAAAAGAAAATCCACTTTGAAAAAATTGCATGTTGACTTTTTTCAAAGTTTGTTTTAAAGAGCTATTGTTACCCTGGTCTTTAGCTGTCATGCTGCAATTTTAGGCATTCTGATAATCAAATTTTGTCCTCTGCTTAAAATATGGATTAGTACTGCTATAGTTGAACTGATAAGAAAGTAAACAAAAGTCAAACTTGTTATCCATACAACAGCTGCTGCGTGGATCCATACAGTATTTCCCTTATGCCAAATTCAAGTTTATGGCAGTCTGAAATAGCAGCATGCATACAAAGGACACTAGCTGACAATGGTTCTTTAAATGTAGAGACAGCAACATGTATAGGAATTAGAAGGTTGTTTATAGATGTGCTTGTGCCAAAATATACATTACAGGCCTTGTGAATGTTAACATTGTAAGTATTCTTAGGGCATATTCTTTTTAGCATCTTCTGATAATGGGAGAATTGATAGGAGCTGAGGTACCATTGTTCTTGATGCCAATTCTTAGGGGCAGGGAAACGATGTTTATGTTTGCAAAGCCACTACTCTGTGTGCAAAGATAATTATGAATTACACCAGAACATAAGTTGTACATTCTACAAGAAATGTTATGAATTATTGATTAAAGTGTTGTGCAACCAGTATGCCAGTTTTCACATGGATTTGTCACATGATGAAATCAATGGACCCAACAAAGCATTTAAACTTCTATCTTGTTTACCAGATTCATCCATGGCATCTAGTGCCATTCCAATTGCCTCTTGACCAGCAGTTGAATTGATATCAATGGAATTCAAACTTGAATCATTGAGAAGGTCCTCCCATACATCACTCATCTCAACATCTTCCAGTTGGTCTTCTCCGTTTAGTTCTTCAGCCAGTACATCATGAAATATTTCATCAATTATTTTCAGCACAGAAACTGCATTGTAGTCTCTCCAAATCTCAACATATTTCTTTACATCGCGAATAGTGAAAAGGATGCAAATGTTATTCACAACTTGTGAAATTTGAAATCCCCAAAATTCATACATAGCATTTGGATAGGAAACCATTCCTTGTGTATTTTTCAATAACATTTGGGCATATTCTTGTAATTTATTTTCTAATTCTGCAATTTGTTCTTTTGTAACAACTCTAGTTCTTTGTTCACAAACATTTTCAACTTCAATACATTCTGTAAATTTGAACTGCATTTCACCTTTCCGACATTGTAAGCCACATGAACATTCCAAAGCACAGTTATCACAACATTCACATGGATTTGAGGATTGAGCTTTATCGTAGAAGTTTGCTTGTGTGAAATGCTTTTGAATTTCTTTTCTACGGCACTTGGTTGATTCTAAATAGTCCCTTATTTCATTATTTTAATGACTGCAAAGCATTCCATTATAAAGCAAAATACACTTGCTGTCTTCACCTTTCCGGCCAGCCCTTCCACAAATTTGGACATATGATTCAATGTTTTTTGGTGGACCAAAATTGATGACTCTCTTAATGCCAACACAATCAATGCCCATACCAAAAGCAATGGTGCACACAATTATTCGCAAGTGAGACTGTTCTTTTTTAAGTTCAGTCAAAATATGCTTCTTAACTGAGTCAGGTGACCCTGCATGAAACATCTCAACACGTCGTTTAGTTGGCTTTCGTGCTTCTTCCGAATACATGTCATCCCCTAGTATGACGTTGAAAAATCGAAATAACAAACCACATTGCTTACGTGTTTGGCAATATATTAATGTTCGTTCACAGTTGTCTTGCTTCAGTTCACTAACCACAGAGCCAAATGCAGATTCAAAAGAAGTATCTCTATCAATGTACTGGACAATGAATTTTAAGTTCTTCTTGCACGGACTCCTTTCCATTGTGACTGTGCTATTCTTGTCCAAGCCTAGCAAGTCAAAGATCTTCTGCTTGGTTGCTCTAGTGGCTGTGGCTGTGAAAACCATGAACCCAGTTTTCTTTGTGAGGAGTGATTTGATTTCTTTCAGGTTAGCATACCATATTCTGAAGGGTTTCTCATCTTTCTCTGATGTTCCCCTGCAACAAAAAAAACAACAAAATTGCATTGACAAGTTAATTGAATTTAAGAAAATGCTTTGGAGTTAAAATTTGAAAACGATGAAGCAATGAAGGTGCATGGTGCATAATCGTGATAAAGTTTAGAACCTTTTAATTGCATTGGTCATAGGACAGTCAAAGTATTTTCTTCAATTTTAAATCATCATTGTAGTGATTGATAGATTTCAGGTGATGTTGTGTGTTTAGAAATTTTTGGCAGAATATACTGTATTTAAATACAAACAATTCTCTAAAGAAAACAGCGAGAAAGGACAGATATTTACCAGTGGACAATACAATGTGCTTCATCTACTGCAGCTGCTATGCAATCTTCTCTAAGTCCTTTAGATGTAAGCATGCTTTGCCATCTATTGCCAGTAAGCGTAAATCAAGGAATATGTTCCACCATCTTCAATGCTTTCAATAATTGCCTGATCCAGTCCATCATGCAGATAAACAGCGTTCAGTCCAGTGTTCTTATTAATGTACTCAACCTGTTCTTCAATCAGTGCTGTAAGTGGCGACAAAACAAGCACAAAACTGCTTCCAACCAAATTGTCCTTCATTACATCATATATCAATGGAAGTGCTTGAAAAACTAGGCTCTTCCCGAAACCAGTTGGTGCACTGAAATATACGTCCCTACCAGACAAAAAAGCCTTCAGTGCCTTAAGCTGATCTTGAAGAAGACTTGGAACATTGAAAAAAGTGCACACATGCCGTACACCCTTGTCAAACCTTGACATTTCGCTCAGGCAATTGGCTCTCGCATCGCTGCTTTGAAACGCCATTTTGAAATTTTTCCTCCTTAAATTTTTCCTGCATGCATTAACGACATTCTTCAAATCTAGGTTAATTTATGCAGAACAAGGTCATACAATGCGTTGCGCAGACCGTTCTTTCTTCCTCCTCGTCGTTTTCCTCCTCCGCACGGTCTGCAACGCAGACTAGAATGACGGCTGATATTTTTCAATGATTTGGTCTAGCTGCTTTTTGCACTTCCAAATGACAAGCTGAATGGGTAGATGGTATAAAGTCTGGGTGAGCCACAAACAAAGAGTGCAACAAGTAATACCACTTACAATAGCATGAAGATCTGTTCACAGTGTATATTCTTTCCATTCCCAAAAACAATTTCCATACAATCGTTTGATTGACTTTTGAGAGAGATTCTTCAATTTCTTTGTAAGTGGTTTTCTGTGTTGCTGTACCCTTAGTCACTACCAAAACATTTTATCTGCTGACAACACTTTTGTTCAAATTGATGGCGCCACATACTACAGTTATGACATCATCAATTAAATCAACTTGTGAAATTGGTATAACTGTCTGCAAAGTTCTGTGATCTTTTGGTCTTCCAATTACTCTTTCAACATGTATCCTTACATGAGCAAGTTGCCTTGATTCATCAACTTCTTGTGCTGGCAATTGACTCCGTCCCTTGGTGAATCGTGGGATCTTTAAAATAGCACCTCTTTCATTCAACTTGTCTTCGATCAAAAATCCCCTATCTGCTAAAATGCAGTCACCAACTGTAACTTTATTCAAAAATCCTGACTCTTTTGTTATTTGTTTATCTGAGACCCTGCCTCCCCAGCCATGGGACAAAAACATAACAGCACCTGCAGGACTTATACCTATCAGATATTTGCAGGTGTTGTTATGTTTATAATTTGACCATGTTTGTGCACGGGCTGTGAGGTTCTTGGGCCGCTCTATAAATATTTCGCTGCAGTCGATTATGCAAACACAATCTCTGAATTTCCTTGTAAATGAATGTGCAAATTTTGGCGAATGGTTGATCTTTCAGGCCAAATAATTAGCTCTCTCATGTAACTTGATAATGCAGGCAACCAGATTCGATAAACTTTTGACACAGTGGATACTGGAACGCAAAATCGTTCAGCCAAATCCATATGCAAAAGGCCAAGTCGAAGCTTCATCAGCACCATCAGTACATGATCATGGCTTCATAGTGATGAGTGACAAGGTTTAACTTTTCCATCACACAAGTTACACACCCATTCAAACACACCCCTGGATGGTAAACCTGTATAAAATCTTATTAGCTTGTCAGAGACCTTTATTTTGTTGTAACCAAATATATTCCCTTCATTTAACCTTTTTAGTCTGTCTATTTCATTGTTTTTCTCTCTTAGTTCTTTCTGCAGACTATCAATGGTTTCTTTGTATCTTGATATTTCTATGCAAGAATCATCTTGCTCAGCTTGGGTTTCAGACAAAATGTTAGCTACACCTTGCTCTGCTTCTTCAAGATCAGTAATTGCACTTTTTGAAGCCTCACTTTGGATACTTTCATTGTATCTGGCACGTTTCCTCTGGATAGTTTCATGGCGTTCTTTGTGTTTCATTTTCTTTTTTGCCTCTTTTATTGCTTTCTCTTTGTTGTGTTCAAATACTGTAGGTATCCAATCAACATTTTCAGGATCTTCTGACCTTTTACCTGGAATTAAAGTGAGCAAGATTTTATGGGAAAATGAAAACATTTTGTAACTATGTTTCCAGTTTTAAACGGTTGGCTCAAATGCTCCTTTGGTCATTCTCTGTCAATTTTTTGTAATATTTCTTCTTCAGTACCTTACCCTGACCAGTGTGAGAAGAGTGTGACTAATGAACGTGGGTTTGTGGGTCGCGTGGGTCGCGTGGGTTGTGAGTTTATTTGTGGGTGGCTGTGGGTTTGTGGGTTTGACTATTGTGGGTTTGTGAGTTTGTGAGATTGTGGGTCATGCAGGTTTGTGAGGGGTGCAACTAAATCGCGTGGGTTTGTGGGTGATGTGGGTTTTGTGGGTTTGGAACGCGATTACGCAATCACTACAGTTCCTTGCATCATTCTGCAGCCTCCATTCCGATCAATGATTATTGTCACCAAGATGATTAAGCCTCGTTTTGTGAATCAATTTTCGCGCCAAAATCCACGCCATTTTGATTCAACCTCGTTCTAAGAATGGATTTTCGCGCTGTTTGTTGGTCATAGCACATGCCCAAGAATTTGCCCAAGAAGCACTGGAGCCACGAGAGAAGATTCACCATGGCAAGCCCTGCAAAGCGCTTTTGCGCTGCAGACTCATCCACTTCACCTCTGAAAGCGAAGGAAAGGTAAGGTTTTATTTGTACAGTAAATTTCAGACATGCTATCACGCTATTTTAGGGGTATGTTTAATCATCGAAATGTATGGCTATAGGCCTATGCCATTTGCAACCAACGCATTTGGTGGGGGGGGGCACTTTTCTTCTCAAATGATCAATCAAGTTATTGACACTAGCAAATGAGAAAATTTTGTCCTTATCTAGCTGCTGCTTTAAATTGTATTTCTTAACATTTTCAACCTGATTAAGTACAATCTTCCACTCAACTCATCTTCCATTTCCTTTTAAATGGTCTGTCACCTTCTCATTTTCAAAACTACTATATCCAGCTCAGTAACACAGTTCATGGTCATGAAACTCGTCAGGTAGCTGGGGGTGACATTTTTGTATTGTCTCAGATCAATAAAGTATTTTGGTGGTGAACTATGAAATGGGATTCCAGCTTTTATCAAAATGTCAGTTTCTTTCAATATCTTCAAGTCAAAATTAAAAGAATTGAACAGTATTAATGGCTATGACCTCTAATTCTTAACTCAACCAACAGTTAATTGTTCTTGGGGGCTATTCTGGTCTTTTCTTGTTCTTGTTTTAGTAAAAATGGTTTTCCTTTTTTAGTTTTAGATGGGGGGGGGGGGGGCTCTCTCTCTCTCAAGTAGTTTATCTATTAGAGAGCACCTCCTTTCACAAGTATATCTAAATGCATAATTTCTTGCAATGTTTTCTTATTACATTAATTTATTTACTGTATGTCCAAGTATTTTCTTGTTGTGTAGTATTTATTATTGTCTTATTTACTTTAATTTAGGTAAATGTTTGTAATTGAATTGAAATGTATGTAGGTATATTTGTTTATGAAAACTGGAACTGAAACTTTGTTGTAAGGGGCCTTTCAAACTATTGCTAACCCCATAAAAATGAATCTTCATATCTGCTGTTCAAAGCAAATGTGGAAAAAATCTTTGTATGAGTAATTTCACTTTGCTGCATGTCTCACATGACACAAGCTTGAGGAGACCTTTTCTGTGGCATTATTTCTACAATTTTTGGATAATTTCAAATGCAGGGAGCATGTCCATCCATGGAAGCATTTATGAAAGATCTACTTTCTTATTTTGAATCTTTTTTTCAGCTAACCTATTATATGTTTATGGGTTTGTAGGTTTCCCTTTTTCTGCTTTCATACCTTTTGGTATTTCATTTGAAAATTCTAATTTCCATTATTCCTACTTTTTAGCAAAAATCATGTAGAGGTTATAGATATTCCTTCTGAGAATGATTCTGGCAATCCATTGCTTGAAGACCCCAATGGGTTCCTCTATGAAGAGATTGAAGAAGCCATCAAACGGTCATTGCAAGATGATGATCATACTACTGTTGCAGCCACTTCCGAAGACCCTGGTCCCTCTGGCATTTCACTTGTGGAAGATGTTATGGATGGTGACAATATGGCAGTAAGCACGTTAGATAGATATCAATGTTCACAAGGTTTCCAACAGGATCAAATCACATGATATGAATATATCTGCACTCTTTTATATGGAAACCTTTTTGTATTCAAACATCTGAGTTTCTTAACTGACAAATACAAGGCTTTCACGTTCAGAAATTAAGGCGCGCGACCAAAAACTCGCGTGAACTGTGTGGGGCGCGCGCAAGAAATATCAAACGGTTCCAAAGGTATGTGTCATACTTCTCAAGACCTAGTCAGTGAGGCATGGACAGACACAAATCAATACGCAAATCAGCGAACAAAAGCTGCTTGAGAAGTCTGACATTTAAGATGGCATGAATCTCGGAAGAAGATGGCCTAAAGATGAGGCTGATTAAACTTGAGTGGAATGAGCGAACAAAGTAACTCAGCTGCATCCAACGAATAAAATCAGCATCAGGGAGTTGCAAGGTATATTTTAAAACGAAAATCATTTTGTCTACAAAACTCTCCGGTGTGAACTCCCGAATGGGACATCGCTCTCTTCAAGGGAAATATTGTATTACCGGGCGCGCGATCAATCGCTCCTAAGCAGGGAGATTAAGTCTCCCTGCTCCTAAGTGAACTCTAAGTGAACTTAATCTCCCTGCTCCTAAGTGAACGCTTGGGTGCGTGCCTGCGTGCGCGCGAGCTATCGCGCGCCCCCCACTGAAAGCCCTGCAAATATTGTTGATCACATAGAGAAACAGAAACATATAAGTGAAGCTTAATTATTAACCATAATTTCAATAATCAGTATAGGATAATACAGAGGAGCATAGTTTCCGACAAATTGCTGGTATATCTGTTTTCCTTTATTTTTTTAGATCAGTTCAAAGGAAAAATCTTCTTTCCTGGATGATGACCTTTCTATCAGGTATGCACAATTTTTTCTGGGAACCTTATTTCACATTCCTCCTTAAGAATTCCTATATTATTCTCTATTTATGTACTTGCATTTTAATTTATTGTTTAATGTTTTGACAAAATTGGTATGTGGTGGAATTCAAAATGAATGAACTGAACTGTCTTGTGAATCATTTGTGATGAGTCATTTTTGAGTACCATGCACCATTATTTCAGTCTCAATAAGAGTTAAATGGATCTGCTCCTGACATACTTTGCACATACAGTACTGTCTTGCAGTAAAAAGACTCACTACAAACCTTTGTTTATGAGCCTAAATTGGCTGCCAATTCATCAGATCATTGAGTTGAGTGCTAATGTACTCAATCAAACCCAATGTCTACAAGACATGTATGTGAGCACTTATAAAATGCACACTCACAGAACCTGAGCAATATCAAATGATGCCATTCCCGGTCTTTAAATGCAGTTTTTAAGAGGTCATGTAACATTTTGTAATGGACAAGATTAGAATGGATACTTTTAACTATTGGTGGACCTTGTAGTTTTAGTATTTTCCTCTTTCCATCAAAATTTGTATGAACATACATATTTCAAGTTCCTTTTTTAAATACTAATTTAGTTTTTACCATTTCTTTGCACATGAGGCTTAAAACAAGTGTTTTACTTAGTCCTGTTATTTTCTTCAAATATATTATGCACACATCATCTTGTTTTGTATTACTAATTGATACACAAACAATTTGCTGCTGAGATTTACTTTGCAACTTTGTACATTTAAAGTTATGTTTTAATGGATAAATAATGACATAAATAAGATATGAAAATTTATTCCATGAAATTATACTGTTTGAACTGAACCATAACAAATACACTGTTTCTAAATCAAAAGATTCAAACCAGTCACATTTCTGGTTGGAGCACAAAAATAGAAATTTTGTTATTTCTTTAATCCTCTTTGGGGACTATTTATTGAATTGTCATCATTCTAAAGCAGATAGTTAAAAAAATTGTCCTTTTTTTAACGAAAGTTTTTTTTTTGAAGTTTTTCTTGCCAAAATATGGCTTTGATGACAATCCACATTTCTTGCCAAAATATGGCTTGATGACAATCCACATTTCTCCTTACTCACCCATCATGGTTAATGAAATGTTCTCCTGAGGACATTTTCTTTTTTGCTTGGTTATAAGTCGTTATATTTTTTGCAGCTTCTGTGATGCCTTCGATGAATCTACGGATGTTGAGAACAACGCTTCAGGTGAATCTAATAACCACCAAAGTACACCACTACAAATCAGTGACTCCGACTATGAACCAGACAGTAAAGAAGATACATCTGACTCTGACAACAAGGAAGACGTTGCCATTGGAAACCTTAGACGCTTTTCAAGGGATATTTGGGGAAAGTGTCTACCAGTAAAGAGAAGCAAAATCCCTCATGATATCAATGGTACTTGTGTGTACAAAGTTTCAGTGGATGTTGGTAATAAATGGAGAAACCTTCAGGATGGTAGATCTTGGGGACCAAGTATGCGCACAGAATGGTCAGGCTATCAGCAAGTCAGATATTTCAATTGTAATGGGTTTTATCAATGTCCAAGCCCCCAGTGTCCATTCTTGATTGAGTTCAAAAGAGCAAACAAGTTCCACTTTGACAAAGTTCAGAAAGAGCACTTTTGTAGGCAATGTGGATGTGTTGCTTTGTTTTCACCATGCAGTGCAAGGAAGTATGTTGCCTTCAATGGAGATATAGCAGATGTGTATCATCATGGACAGCATGTTTGCGAAGCCAGAGAAGTCGTTGAAAAACCTTTTGGATCTATAAAAGAAGTTCTGAAAGTTAATCCTGATACCAAGCCATTGATGCTGCAAAGAAACATCATGGACGCAGCTATTCGAAATGAAGATGATTGGGATAAAGTTGCAGAGAAAGCGAAGCAGTTAGTTGACCGCAAATGGATTGCTAATGAGCTGCAAAAAGCCAGGAAGCAAGAAGCTCCAGAGGGGCACACTTTTGAAGGCGTATTTGAGTTCAAAGCTCATACCGACAAACGTGACCCATTCTACACTTACCGAGTTGACCCAAACATGGGAATTGTCTTCAAAACGAGTAGGAGGAGACTCGAATTTGCTTTGAATATGGCTCAAGATGGCGACCATTTCCTCAGTCAAGAGTTCTGCTTCTTTGACGGGAAAGTGAAAAGAGTGCGAAATTTTACCAGTCTCACAGCAAGTGTGTATCACCCACTTCTACGGAAACAGAAGATTCTTGCAACCATGGAATGTAAAGGGGAAAATGCTGACACAGTTGTCCAGTTTTGGACATATTTCAATGATGCTCTTAGTGAGTATGCAGGCCGACAGGTCATCTTTAATCCTATTGGATGGTCAGCTGACAATGGAGGTGCCATCACAAGTGGAATCAAAGAGGTTTTTGGTGTGTCTGGGCTCTCTCGTTTGAAGACATGTGAGTTTCATTTCCGTGATAGCGTGAATAAGCGTGCAAATGCAATGAGCAGTCAAGAAGCAAAAGCTACTTTCAAGTCCCTTGCAGCTGAGCTCCTCAAATCCATTACAGTCGCTGGTTATCATCAGAGTAAAGAGAATCTGGATGCTTTCATCGAAATGTCTCCAAGTAGAATGCAACTCAGCAACTGGCTAAGCTGGTGGCATAATCGTCGATTCTTTATTTTCCGAGCATTTGCACCAGATGGTCCTCGCATGAATCAAGCTGAAGTAGTTCATGCATCATGGGTAAATTCTTCGTCCAGTAATCTGACTTTACTGCGAGCAGCCAGAGAAGATGTGAAGGAGAATGAGCTTCTTGAAGCTGAATACAGCCTCTACCTGAAGGGAGCATGCAAAGAGGGCACTGGACCAAGTTATTCCCATCTGAAGATGCGGAGTGAAGCAAGAGATTTAGAAGCAGGTCATCGAGCTGGATTAGAGCTGGAAAGTGAGCAGATTATGGAAGCAGGACCAGATGCCTACAACGCTGCTGATTACTTTGTGGACCCATCATCTTCTTTCAAGCCTCCTAATATTTTAAAAGGAAACAGAAAGGAGGTAGCTGCCAGGAAGAGAGGAAGGAGTAAGGTATTCAACCAGAGCTTGACCAAGGCATTGCAGGAGAAAAATTCAATGAGGCTGCGGAAATATGAGCTGAACCAAACCAGTCTTCAAGCCACAGTTTTCACAAAAACAATGGGAGCTGATGACAAGGGATATGCTGTTGAAGTTTGTGTGAACCCAAAATGTTCCTGTCCATTCTACACTTCAAAGGTCGGGTCACAGGTATGCAAGCACCTTATCTGGATCTACCTGAACGTTTTCAAGCTGAAAGAAGACTCTGATGTAATCCAGCAAATTAAGCACACATCTGACACAGTCCAAGCCTTGCTCTCTACAGCACCAGAAACAATTCCCAATGAACTGAGGTATAATGAAATGGAAAAGAAGAAAGATTACAAAGCTAGTTTTGCCAATGATTCTTCACGTTCTAAGCCACAAGCCTGGTTTCTTACCTACAAAGCAAGCAAAGCAGCGAAGTGCAGGGGATGTAGAAAAGTTCTTGAAGTCAGTTCACTTTGTGTATCAGCAGAAGCCAAGTTCATTCCTTTCAAGCAAGATCAACCATTGCCTTGCACTTTTTATTTTTGTCCAGAAAGAAAGTGCATCAAGGTATCTCCTCCGTGGACAAATTTGAAATGCCCTGCAAGGATCCCAGTCAAGTCCTTCGTGAAGGAAGAAGACAAGAATAAAGCCCTGAATAGCTTCGTTCCATTGTGATTGGCTGAACCTCGAAAAGAGATACACGTTGCTAGAAGATATCTATCGTTTGTTCGTTTGTTCTAAAGTACAGTTGCGTAAGATCGTTTGTTCTAAAATACAGTTGCGTTTTTGAAGGAAATTCCACGAACGTTATTTCATCCATGACTTCAACATTTTAAAATTTGTATTTTTTATAAATACACAGTCTAAATTCGTTCTTGTTTATGTTATCATATACAATAGACTTATTCTGAGTCCCGCTATGAAAATGAGAGCAAATTGGATAAATCTCGACACTTGAGACCAAACAATGGAATGTTATATTTGTATTTGAAGTAATCATTGATAAATTGCGCGTTTCAAGAGAAACATGGGCGCTGGGAATCCAATGTGATTTGGCAAGACGTCACGGTTTTGTCCTCGTTCGTCAAGTTGTAAGCGAGACTCGGGATAGGTATATCTGTACAGCAATAGATGATTGCGCTAAAGATGCCGGCAAGGAATTTTTTACCAAAATGCATTGCGTTCTAATTATGAATCCTTAACGATTCTATAGGAATTCGATTCACGAATGCAGAGCATCTTGGTAAAAAATTCCTTGCAGCCATCTTTAGTGCAAGCGTCTATTAGCGTCGCTTTTGTATGTTTGGTTTTGTGAGAAAATTCTAAGGCATTGACAATGGTGCTATGATTAAAACCATTGCAACGTATAATGCTTTATCGATCTTTAAATATTACCAATGTCTTGTAACTACAGTTTCCTGACACATAACACACTTTGAAGAACTCATGGTCTCTAAGAAGCACTCCTGTTGACGGAGTGTTTTCTCCTTTGTTCCCTTTAGGTCGGAAATCAATGTTTCTATTCAACTTGACCTAAATTTGTACGGGGATGTGCCCACGAAAAAAAATTTTTCACCCTGCTCCAGAATTTTTGCCTTCAAATGATACCCTGTTCTAGAAAAAATCGGTGAAAAGTATACTCAAACACACAAAAATTTGACTAAATAATAACCCGTTGTAACAATAATTCCTCTTTTGACATGTTTGGACAACCTGCTGCAGAAAATTTACGTTCTTTTGATACCCTGTTCTAGAAAGAATAGGCGAAAACGATACCCTGAAAAACGGCACATCCCCGTCGGACAAATATACCAAGTATCCCCCCCCCCCGGGCTTTAAAGGCCAAAATCTGAGAATGATCATTAATTTCTTTCAGTTTCAGTTGGTGGGTTAGGTCGTAACGTTGTCTTGCCTTAGAAAGAATTACATTGTTAGCTGCGCCGCTGTTGCCGTTCTTTGTTCTTTGAAGAAGTTGTTGTTTTGACGTTGTCTTGCCTTAGAAAGAATTACATTGTTAGCTGCCCCGCTGTGACCGTTCTTTGTTCTTTGAAGAAGTTGTTGTTTTAAAACAAACAGTTATACTTCCACATGCTTAACTTTCATGCCTCTGGTCTTCACTTCAACACCGGTCTGGTAGAAGGAAGCATTGTCAATGTTATTTTCGTCACATTGTTGTGAAGATGTTGCAAAGGATCAGAGAAGTTTTTCTTTTATCAAGAAGCATAAGCGTACAAGACGGCAGGATCAGTAGGCCCCCAAAATTGGAAATTTTCAGAAATCGGTATTTTTCGGGCTAAAATTTCACGTTAGACTAATTCCTGTCTTTATAGCGACTGCTTCCATGTTCCCGTAAACTGAGGGTCTTTTCACTTTGTAAAAGTCGCGTACATCTTACCAAAATCCATTTGTTTTCAAGAAAAGTCAGCAAAAAATTTCGAGAAAATCCTATTCTTTTAAACGATCTCCTACGGCTTTTTCGAAAGAGTGATAACTCTTGAAAAAAATCCTGTCTAAGATTCATTTCCAGTTCTTTTAACACGGGGGAATTCTTCCATACCTGGGGGTATCCCGCCCGCAAGGGTATACATTTTGTTACTTCTGGTCTGGCCAAAATACTTTTCGGCAATCTTTGTTTGGGAAAGGCATGCGTTTTGGCAATTTTGATAAAAAATTCTGCCAATTCTTATGTAAAACCTAAAATTTTGGTAATCTTGGTCCAGAGAAAGCGAAAATTTGGAAAGTTTTGTCAAGAAAAAGCCAACTCATGGCACACTGAGCATAGCCAAGTGTGCCATTTTCACAAAAAATGATTTAACCAAAGGTACTATTTTTGGAAACTGTAGGTGGTACACCCCAACCCGAAATTTAGTGGAGAACCCCCCCCTGGGGTCTGTTAATCATATTTGTTTAGCCTAAATTTGAGCATTGTTTCATTTTAAAGCAATTAGAACCGGCTGGTTGAATTTTAGTTAAATCATAATTCTTTTGATCGCCAAAGCAGAAGTTATGTCAACCTTTTAACCTCATTGCGTAATACCCATGCACTTAGCAACAACCCACAAACCCACATTTGAAGTTGGTAAAGGAGAATACGGTCTGTCTTTTGAAACCCACTAACCCTAACTGGCCTTATCAAGAAACCCACAAACCCACATATGAGACCCACAAACCCACAGTACCCACGTAACCCACATCACCCACAAACCCACGCGATTTAGTTGCACCCGTGTGAGAATACCCCTGAAACAATAAACTTGCTATGATGAAATCTTTTTCCAATCCCCTTCCGCATTTTATCACGGCAAGGTTTACAGGTACACGTGGTATTATCAGGAGAAATTGAAATAGCCAGGAGATACCGTTTTCTCCCCTGGGATGTCTTATGATAACTTGCCCGGAGTGAAAAATATATTTGAAAGACATTAATAATGTACACTTCTTTGTCTTGCGAAGAGGTTTCTTCAAGCAGATCAACGCTGAGTAAATCGCAATGGGACTGCTTGCAGACAACACTTTTCCCTAAAGCCTGGTGCACACTAGGTCCTTTTAGTCCTTAGAGTCGTGTATCAAGCCCGGAGTCTTTCTATTTTGGGTCTCTCTGCACAACCGCAATGACCCAAAGAACCAAGTGGTGTGAACCAGGTCTAACTATTTCAGTATCCCCTGATAATACCACCTGTACCTGCTACTCTGGCAAGGCTAAAATGCTGAAGGGGCCTAGCTAAAGATTTCATCAGTTTGCCAGACTTACATACAAGGTCTGACGGAGAAAATATTTTTTAACAAATGCATCAAATGACCGATTTCGATGGGAAAAGGCTTATGTTCTAAGTTAGAGTCTTGGCAAAACGGAAAAATTTATTTCACGTAAATCGGATGGCAAAACACGGCGTCACAGTCTGCCAAACACCCCATGTTTTTTCTGACTCACCCGGTATATTCTCATTATAAGGAATATTGAAACCAAATCAAGAAAAATTTCCTTGAAATAACTTACAACAGAAAGAGGCAAAAAGTAGCCGTATGATTTACAATTTCTGAGATTTTAGGGAAATAATACCCAGAACAGGAATAGGACAGGAGTTTTGTTGCGAGAAACTTGCGCTCCAAATGTTTCAAGTTCATTGAAGCCATGAAGCATATTTTCTTATAAAGTCATGTTGTCGTAGATATTCTATTCCCTTCGTCGGCTTCAACTGCGTTATTGTGAAGTTGTAACTTTTCTTGTGGACATTCGTGAGACAGTATCTGTACCAGTCATTCATTATTTTTTTCTCCTCATCGTGGAATCTTTGCGGTCCTGTCTTGTCTGAGAATAACCCTAGCACTGTTTGTTTTGCCTTTTTGTCCCAGTGCTTTGACCCTTGCACCCAGCACCACGGTGTTTCGTCTTGGAATGCATTGAAGTTCCAACACAATGCTTGCGTATTGCTCGTTTGTAATGTCAATGTTCTATGTTGCGTTATTGACATCTTGTGTTGACCTCTATGTGCCTTGTCGCTGCTATAATCATGGGCAGGCTTTCTAAGGTTCCTAGTATGGAATCTCTTGTTCCTACTGAATTTCATCCTTCTACGAGTGCGTTTGTTCCTTCTGAAACGATGAGTTTGTGAGTTCTTGCAGGTATTTCAACCAGTAGCCCTTTTCTTCTGCGACCTTCTTCGTCGGCGGTACGTTTCGAGTGATCCACTTCGTCGTCATGTCTCTAAGTTCTTTCGTGCCGTATCTGCCGTGGTTGTTGTTGTACATGTGATATATTCTTTTGTTCCATGGAATGTTTTCACCCAATCGGTATCGAGGAACTCTCATGGTTGCACTTTGTACCATTGCTCTTGCTTCTACCGGCGTTGGATTGTACGTTTCCCATTGCAGTTCCGGTCCACGTGTCATTAGCTTTGATAGTAGAGGCATTATTCGCATTGTCCTCCAAACACTCCATGGTAGTAACCAATGAACGTCGTTGTCTCCTTCTGCTGCCATCATCCTTGGAATGTTGCTCATCAGCGGTGCAGGACCTGGTAGCCTTGAATCTGCGAGTGTCAATTTACCATCTTTCATTGCATCGCTGTTGTACGGGAATTCATAATAATAGTTTCTCAGGCTGCCTTGTAACAACTTGCCTAATTGCATCGTTGATTCTCCGATGTTTGCTAATTCTGGAGCTACGTCTTCCATTGCTATTTTTCTTAGTTGATGCATGTAGTCCTTGTACGTTCGCTTCCGCATTCTTGGTGGATACGTCATGTCCTGTAAATTGTAGTAGTTGTTGTTGCCATAGTATGGTCTCATCCTCGTTGGATGTTTTCTGTAATGTTGTATCCTATTCCGTATGTCTTCTCTAGACGTTGATGGTATCCATTGCGGTGCTTCGTGCGGATATTCTGCTCTCTGCCCTAATCTTTCGAATGATACTTCCGGTTTGATGAGTGCACTTACCGGGTGATCTGGATACAATGTATTTGCTTCTTCTTCGTTTATGTCATGCAAGTCGTACAATATGTCATTGAGCATGATTATTTGGTCTTCTACTTCTCTATATCCTCTGCTTCCTGGTTGTTTTTTGAGTTTAACCAGGTTCCAAATGTTTTTTTCTGATTTCGCGTTGCGTCCATTCTTGCATGCGCCATTTTTTATCTTCGATCATTGCAAACCAAGCCCCTGGTTCGATGAACTCGCTGTGTTCCGTAAACGGAGGTTTGAAGAAAGATCTACGCCATGGATATCTACCTCTTTCCATGTACCTTTGATCATCGTTTCCACCCGGTATTCTATGATACCTTCTATGCGGCCACCATTGCGTCCTATTCGCTTGAGGCATGACTCAGGAATGACAACTTTTTAGCTTGTTTCAAAATCTATAATACATTCTACGTCTATATCTACTACCAAACCAGCCTCGTTTACGTAGTCTATACTGTGCCCCTAACAACGGGTTCCATTGTCGCATCGGTCTTCTTCGCCATCTTCGTCTCCAAGTGTACCGAGTCCTTTGTCTGCTGTGGTAAAATTTTCTTCGTCCGTGGAAACGTCTTCGTCTGTAGAAACGTCTTCGTCTGTAGAACCTTCGTTGTCGATGCCACATTCTGTTTGGTAGTTGTATTGCGAGACACAGTCAAATCTTATCTTTTTCTCGTCTAGTGGTAGCTTGTTCTTTCCGAATTCTGGGTCGATTTCCCTTTGTGGGTGCCAGAAGGCGGCTTCAATCAGCGTTGTTTGTCCACCAATCAAGAGGTTCACAAATTCCATTCCCTTGATCAATCCTAGTCCACTGATTACGAGCGTTGTTACCTCAGTTGGTATTGCGCATTGGTATAGTCTTTCTACGTCTACCTTGAGCGTCACTTCCAGGAAGTCTCTGACGTGTGCTCCGATGAACTTTGCTATGTCTACTGCTCCGATGACTAGTTGCTGTATGTTGTGTGGTTCACTGTTCTCTAGCTCATCTGCAGCTTGAATGAGGGTTAACATTGATTCACTGATCTTTTTAGTCCATTTTGCATCTGGCAGAAAGCCATCATATCCTTCGTTCGTGCATTGCTTCACTATGTTCGCATGCTGTGTTCCGAGGTCAAAGTTCTGGATGACCATTGTATCGGTCTTTTCATCGTTCAATAGGTAGGCCTCCATGGACGCCGTGTTGAGCCAGCCATGTTTCCTCGTCTTTGCCTTCCATGCTTCCTTGCTTATTTGGAACAGGTCTTTTACTTCTATCCGCATTGGATTGAGTTGAAAGTTTTCTACTACTTCCTTTGCTATTTTCTGCGGATTGGGGATGCAGTTTGAAGTGTGTGGACCTTGGAGCATCGTTTTCATTATTTTCATCGCTCTTGCGTGGCCGGACAGCCAATCCTCGAACGTGATTGCGGAGTCGCATTCAAAGCAGAAATCTTGTGGTTGTCGTTGCATGCATATCATCGTTAACAACGGACATGGTGGAGATCCTCCCGTGAAGAATTGCTTGCTCAGCTGTCTTTTCCAGAATGAGTGTTGCATTGATGGCTCGTCTTTTTCTGCCTTGTTTGCACAGTGTTTGATGATGCTGGCCATTTCGTCTTTGTAGTGCTGAAGGTCCGTTTGGTAGTATTTTTCTGCGTAGACTCTCAGTGCCTCTCCGAAGCTTTCTTCGTAGAATGTAGCCCCTGCGAGGTTGTTGCCTAGCATCGTTAGGTCGAATTTCGTGCATAGCTGCTCGACTCTTGGCCTAGCCAGGAATTCTTTCCTTATCTTTGAAAAAGACATTTTATTTTATTCTTTCTAGACGTCCGTTCTCTTTGCTCTCCGATCGCAGACTGATAAATGCCCAAAGGACTTATACCTATCAGATATTTGCAGGTGTTGTTATGTTTATAATTTGACCATGTTTGTGCACGGGCTGTGAGATTCTTGGGCCGCTCTATAAATATTTCGCTGCAGTCGATTATGCAAACACAATCTCTGAATTTCCTTGTAAATGAATGTGCAAATTTTGGCGAATGGTTGATCGTTCAGGCCAAATAATTAGCTCTCTCATGTAACTTGATAATGCAGGCAACCAGATTCGATAAACTTTTGACACAGTGGATACTGGAACGCAAAATCGTTCAGCCAAATCTATATGCAAAAGGCCAAGTTGAAGCTTCATCAGCACCATCAGTACATGATCATGGCTTCATAGTGATGAGTTACAAGATTTAACTTTTCCATCACACAAGTTACACACCCATTCAAACACACCCCTGGATGGTAAACCTGTATAAAATCTTATTAGCTTGTCAGAGACCTTTATTTTGTTGTAACCAAATATATTCCCTTCATTTAACCTTTTTAGTCGGTCTATTTCATTGTTTTTCTCTCTTAGTTCTTTCTGCAGACTATCAATGGTTTCTTTGTATCTTGATATTTCTATGCAAGAATCATCTTGCTCAGCTTGGGTTTCAGACAAAATGTTAGCTACACCTTGCTCTGCTTCTTCAAGATCAGTAATTGCACTTTTTGAAGCCTCACTTTGGATACTTTCATTGAATCTGGCACGTTTCCTCCGGATAGTTTCATGGCGTTCTTTGTGTTTCATTTTTGACTCACGAGGACAAAGTCCAAGTGAGGTATATGGAGGGGACAAAATTCCTGTGTGTGTCGTCCAATTTCGATTGTTTTTCTAACAAACGATGATTGTTTTTTTCATTGTTTTTGAACAAGAAAACGCCGTGAACATGCTTTGCGACTTTTCGTTGTGTCTCGAGCGAGGATTGTTTAAAGGTTTCATTTGATTGGTGGAAAGGACAATGTAAACAGACACTAGTGTTATATCGATGTCATGCCTGTCATGGTGAGATGAGCACCAATGATGCCAGATGAAGTGAGCCAATTCAGTCTAGGGATGACATATATCAGATGACCCAAGAGTAAGCAACACTGCGCTCGCGGCCATTTGCAATTTGGCAGTTTGTTGCGGGATTTGCGTTGTGTGAACACTTGCAGTGAAAGATCTCATATAAACTCACAGCAAAAGTCATTTGAATCGCAGTGTGCAAGCCATAGTCTTTTTGCAATTTTTTTGTATCACTTAGCAGAAAATAAATCGAAAATCATTGTGTTTACATTCAAATGCTGGGTGCAAACTAGACACGAAGTCGAAACAATCATTAAAACTTTTTAAAAATTGGACCACAAGATTTAGTTATTCATACTGTAGGCCTACTAGGGTACAAAGGGTAAATTTTCCTCCAGCCTACTACCACAAACTTCGAATTTGAATGTGAAAGCAAAAGCATTATTAGGCCTATTGTCAAAAAGAAGTAAAGACACCATTAAATAACTTTAAAAACGGTAAAATTAAAACTTAGAAAATTCTATAAAATGATATAGAGGAGTCCTAACTGTTTTAATATCCTAATCGGCACGAAATGTGGTTTGTTAAGCAAAAACAAAAAAATTTCGATATAAGACGTGAGAAGGGAAAAAATTTACCTGTCCTGGGGATTGAACACACGACCTTTCGTTTGGTAGGTCACCGCGCTACCACGGCGCCACCTGATCATTCATGAATCTATGGACTTGGCAAAATGTATTTTTGATTTAGATAAGAAAGAATCATATCTGTTCTACTTGTTTTTAACAAACAGCGATTGTTTAAAGTATTGTTTTAAACAACAAAAACAACAAACAGTCGTGGTAGAGACAGAGACGGATTGTTTCAAAGTTTCATTGATACATGAGACAACAGGATGACCAGGATCCAATGGCTTGTCCTATATAGTTACAAACAGAATGCTGTTGTTTATCAAGAGGATTTGATTAAGTCACCCATAGACATTGAACCAGTTTCACCAGAGAAGATTTTTGACCATCTCAAATTTCATGAAAGTTGCCTCATGTTTGATTTTTGCTATCATTTTAGCCTTAATTTCTTCTTGTTTGCATGTAGAAGCATGAAGCACAAGCATATAGAAATTTTAAAAACCTTTAAGTGAGTTGACGGGCTAAGAGGAGCTTATCTATAAATAGGACAAAGAAACTCCTACGCACGCTTGTTCCTCTAGCTGAACGAATTCCACGCACGTGTTGACTTTTTCAAATACAATAGAATACAATAGGCTAAATTTAGGCATACACATGTAGTTCCAGAAATAGCTATATAATCTTTTTGACAATGTTATGAATCCACTTTCAAGCATTGTCTCCCCAATCACAAAGTCTCGTGAGTCACCCCAAAGGTCCTTTGATCTTCTTTGCCTCTTTTATTGCTTTCTCTTTGTTGTGCTCAAATACTGTAGGTATCCAATCAACATTTTCAGGATCTTCTGACCTTTTACCTGGAATTAAAGTGAGCAAGATGTTATGAGAAAATGAAAACATTTTGTAACTATGTTTCCAGTTTTAAACGGTTGGCTCAAATGCTCCTTTGGTCATTCTCTGTCAATTTTTTGTAATATTTCTTCTTCAGTACCTTACCCTGACCAGTGTGAGAATACCCCTGAAACAATAAACTTGCTATGATGAAATCTTTTTCCAATCCCCTTCCGCATTTTATCACGGCAAGGTTTACAGGTACACGTGGTATTATCAGGAGAAATTGAAATAGCCAGGAGATACCGTTTTCTCCCCTGGGATGTCTTATGATAACTTGCCCGGAGTGAAGAATATATTTGAAAGACATTAATAATGTACACTTCTTTGTCTTGCGAAGAGGTTTCTTCAAGCAGATAAACGCTGAGTAAATCGCAATGGGACTGCTTGCAGACAACACTTTTCCCTAAAGCCTGGTGCACACTAGGTCCTTTTAGTCCTTAGAGTAGTGTATCAAGCCCGGAGTCTTTCTATTTTGGGTCTCTCTGCACAACCGCAATGACCCAAAGAACCAAGTAGTGTGAACCAGGTCTAACTATTTCAGTATCCCCTGATAATACCACCTGTACCTGCTACTCTGGCAAGGCTAAAATGCTGAAGGGGCCTAGCTAAAGATTTCATCAGTTTGCCAGACTTACATACAAGGTCTGACGGAGAAAATATTTTTTAACAAATGCATCAAATGACCGATTTCGATGGGAAAAGGCTTATGTTCTAAGTTAGACTCTTGGCAAAACGGAAAAATTTATTTCACGAAAATCGGATGGCAAAACACGGCGTCACAGTCTGCCAAACACCCAATGTTTTTTCTGTCTCACCCCGTATATTCTCATTATAAGGAATATTGAAACCAAATCAAGAAAAATTTCCTTGAAATAACTTACAACAGAAAGAGGCAAAAAGTAGCCGTATGATTTACAATTTCTGAGATTTTAGGGAAATAATACCCAGAACAGGAATAGGACAGGAGTTTTGTTGCGAGAAACTTGCGCTCCAAATGTTTCAAGTTCATTGAAGCCATGAAGCATATTTTCTTATAATAAGAAATGCTGCAAGCAAATCAAGAAAATTTTACTTGAAAAACGTACAACGAAGGCTGACAAAAATTAGCCTAATGATTTAAATATGCGAAAATCAAAAATGATATCTAGAACAAGAATAAGAAAGGAATTTCGTTGCACAAAATTTTCATTTCAAACCTTCAAAGTTTATTAAAGCCCTGAAACATTTTTTCTCATGATAAGAAATATCATGCTGAAATCAAGAAAAATTTACTAGACTAAAGTTTGAAATTTTCATAACCATGGCAACACAATGATTTGCCAATCCGATTGCTCAATGAACAAAGGGTTGTACAGTTGGCGCGCTTTTCGTCTTTCCATTCATGCGAAGCAAAAGGAAGGGAAGACCCGTTTGTCAAGTTCAACTCGAGATCAACTGCTTGGTTAATTGGTTTTGCAGAAGCGCCGTTTGCAGAGAAACTTCCATGATGAAGATCAGCTCAGCACCGTGCATTGAAAGTTAAGTATAAAACCCTACTCATCTTTATGTAAGAGATCCTGAAGCTCTCAAAATAAGTAGACCTGAAGCATGCAAAGGCCTCAAAGATAAAAGGCCTACACGAAAATTTAGGCCATATAACTATGATCTGTGCAATGTCTTGACAAGTTTACTCAAGAAATCTCTCTGTCTGGATAGAGGTGGAATTTTCATTTGTCTGAATTTACTGGCCAGCATTCTGGCAGAGTGTTTCAGTCCTTGCTGACCAGCATTCTGGTCAAGCTTGTATGAAAACCCAACTCTTGAATTTTAGGGGATTCTTGCAGGAAACTGAAACACCAACTAACATCAGTCATTGAACAGACCTACTATATGGCTGTAAGATGCAATCTAAAACTGAAAGCAAATTGCTGCACTACGTAATTATGTTGTCTTTATTTTCTGGGGCATGGACTTTCTTTAAGGGGTAAAATTGCAAACCAAAATTTGTATGAATTGTTTAGTTGAGGAATCTCTCTATCTGGATAGAGGAGGTCTTTTCATTTGTCTGAATTTGCTGGCAAGCATTCTGGTAAAGCTTGTATCAGATCCTGTCTCTTGAATTTTATAGGAATTTCTCACAGTATGCACCAAATGCATAATGTGTGCAAAATATGATTTGAATTCTGAAAGCAAAGTACTTCAGTGTGATTAAACAACTTAATTGTGAGCTCCCAGGGCATTAAATTTCTCATTTATTTCAAAATAGGGGTATAATCTGAAATCAACTTGGTTCTTTGTTTTTCTTTCAGCGCAATGGTTTTTAGCTGAAAAAGAAAGCAATGAAGATGTAACACAAAGAACCCTTGGAAATTATGCTGAACAAATTCATGTAAAAACATTGGTATGCCAATTAGTTACACAGTTACCTGTAATCTGACAAACCTCATTAGTTACATATGGTCTGCAGGGGTAATACATTAGTGGGAAGGCCTTGTGGTAGAGAGGATTGCCTGTAGTAGAATGAACTGTATAATAAACAATGACGAATCAAGTGGCGTACAGATCCAACAGTTATGGCTAGAGAAAGTTTGCAAACAAATCTTTATACACAATTTATCAACATCATATTTTGCTTCCCATTTTGCCCCATTTTAACATTGCAGACCCTTTTCTCGGAGCATGAGTAGGTCCAGGGCAGTATCAATATTTTGCATATTCTAGGTATTTCCTAAAGGGAACCACCTTCACAGCACTCTTCTTGCAAGTGGTTTTCCCTGTTTCATAACATAACTTCTCTTGATACAAATGCTTATTTCTTGTTTCAAGAAAAACATTCTTTTTTCCAGAAAAGATTCTCTTATTCCAAGTATATGGATCCCTATATGTCTTATATCAAGAATAAATTTCTTACTATGAGAAAAAATTTCTTGAATAATATGATTCTTGATAAGAAAGAATTTCTTACCATTCTGACAATCCAGTTTTTCTCATTTCAAAAAATAATTTCTAGATTCAAGTACTAATTCCTCCTTTCACGAAAAGAATTCTTGATTTCTCTAGGAAGATTTGCTCATTCCAAGAAAATTGATCTCAAAACAAGATTCCTATATCTCTTAGTTCAAGAATATGATCCTTACTATGAGAAAAACTTTCTCAACAAAATTCCTTGTTAAGAAAGAATTTCTTACTATTCTGACAATGCAGTTTTTCTCATTTCAAAAAATAATTTCTTGATTCAAGTATTAATTTCTTTTTTCAAGAAAAGAATTCTTGATTTCTCTAGAAAGATTTTCTCGTTCCAAGAAAATTTATCTCAAAACAAGATTCCTATATCTCTTAATTCAAGAATATATTTCTTACTATGAGAAAAACTTTCTTAACAAAATTTCTTGTTAAGAAAGAATTTCTTACTATTCTGACAATCTGATTTTTCTTGTTCCAAAAACCTTTTCTTAATTCGAGTATTAATTTCTCTTTTCAAGAAAAAGATTTGTTTTCCCTAAAGAAATATTTTCTTATTCCAAGAAAATTTATCTTTTTACAAGAATTTTTCTTGTCTTATTTCAAGAAAGAATTTCTTATCTTGAGAAAAATTTTCTTGACCCAATTTCTTGATAAGAAAGATTTTCTTACTATTCTGACGATCCAATTTTTCTCATTTCATGAAAATTATTCTCAAATCAAGTTTTTTTTTCTTATTTTGAGTAAGTGATTTTTTGCAGTGAAGTCCTTGCAATAAGAACCACACCTTGAAAATGTTGTAGGTACGTCATTTATAAGAACCTAGTCAGTCTGTTGTGTAGAAAAGTATGTTCTTGTTTGCAGGGTTTTACTGTACTTCGTAAACGAGTTTTTATCATCTTTAACTTCAAGAACGACCTTTCGCAATTAACTTGAGTCACGGACAACGTGCATAACACTTTGTACGCCAAGTACAGGTCGTCATACGTCCTCTGGTGGAGTCAATATTTTGATAAAAGCCTTAAGGCACATATTGAACAGTCCTTGCAAGCCACCTTTACTCTAGACTTGCCCCAAGTCTATTTCGTCAATGAAAAAATTGGGCAAGGGAAAATTAGGAAAGGGATAAGCGAAATTCACTGTTTCAGGCAGACTTATTGCAGATGATGAAATAGACTTGGGGCAAGTCTAGCTTTACTCTTTCTGTGATGCTACTCTCTTCCTCGCCATCCGAACCTTCAATGTCGACTGTGTACTCACACGATAATGGAAATATTTTGTTAGTAATTATATACTTGTCGGAATTGATGTCTAGTCTATGATATTTAAATTGGTGATCACTCGATACTTAATGGAAATCAATTACGCGCTATGTGCAATTTCACTTCATTTCTTGGGGTTCATTTCATTTCATTGACATAATTTACTAGCACTGAGAGATTCAAATGTATTTTTGCAAAAGGGGCCTTTTTAGCAAAAAGGGGGCCCTTTTTGCAAGATTTTGAGGGGGGCCCACCGGCCACGGGCCGGTGGGCCGGTGGGCCAGTCCGCCACTGAACGCGTACCTTGATATTGCGGACCCTGCTTAAATCATTTCAGAGTACATTATTCTGCTCAAAAGGAAGATCAATTTTACTACAGCACAAGAAATATGAACAGTTGCTGGTCGTGAGGGTATATGATTCATTTCCGAATCATTTTTCTACGGGAAAATTCATTTGCACTAGCGGGCCTAAGTTTGTTGCAACTTGTTTTCTTTGAACGTTGATTGAGAGGTAAAGTAAAACTTATCTAAAGACGTTTGAAATGCTTTGTGACAAAGTTAAACACAGATTTGATAGGAAAGATGGACAGCAGTTCGCTGGGTCCGTGAAATTTTGAGGTCCGCGTTATTCAGTTTCTCCTGGGTGGAATTGAATAACGCGGACCTTGATATCGAAATGGTGAGGTCTGTGGGGTCCGCGTTATTCACCTGGCCCCCATTCTTGGTAATCTTGTATGAATGGTGCTAAGATTACACATCAAAGAGTGTACATTTGTATTTGTAATTCTTGTATCATATTAAAGCAAGTGATGAAATTCAAAAGAAGCAGACATTTCCTTTTCCCCCTTGTGAATCCATGGGAAACAGTCTCGATCCTCAAATTTTCCCTTGAAAAACATTGATGAAATTCATGATTTCTTGCAATGCAACAGCACACGTTATTGATCAACAAATTTATCAATATATCAACATTGTCGAATTCATCTTATCAACTGATTAGCAACTGTATTCAAGCTATGGAATTGATTAGACCAACGATTGACGGCTTTATTGATGCTGTAAGAGAGCAAGAGCCATTCAAGAATTTAGGCAGAACAAGTCGAAGATTTAAGATTTCAAGACTTGCAGATTCTTTACGTGTAAGTAATTTAACATTGTTTTTCTTAGAAATTTTGAGTCAGTATGCAATGTTCTTACCATGCTCAGCCACACGGTTTTAAACCACAGTAACGGTATATGATGTGTTTGCCACTCTACACAGAAGGTACCCACAAATAAGAAACCCCTTTTTAAGTGAATCCCACACAAAGTGTTTTATTGAAATAGACTATTTCATGATAAGGACCAAAGTTTCTTATGTATAAGTACTGCCAAGTCAAAGATATGGTAATACTGCACATTCATATGTACTGGAAATTATTGGCGGTAAAGTAAAGATGCAATATTGCCTTGTTATTATCATTATTATCCGTGTTATTATTAAATATCCTTGTTGCAGTCTTGACAGTTTCATTCTGTTGTGAGAATCTTGCATCAAATTGTAATTATCGACAAAGGGAATGTTCTTTTGCATTCAGTAGAAACTTCTATAAGGATGACAAACATTTTTTATTTCAGGTCTGAAATTGATTGTTGTAAAATGAGCCCCTTCTGACAGCAATGCAGGGACGTAGGAAGTGTCTCAGACTTGGAGCGGGGCAGGACACTTCAAAAGTCAATTTTACCCTGAAGAAAAAGTGGAAGTTTCTAGAAAAATTAAAATGGCACTTCCTTGTTTATTGCGAAATCTTGGGGGCACGTGCCCCAGTGCCCCCCAGTGCCTACGTCTATGCGGCAATGAGACATATTTCATTTTGCAAGGGGTTACTTATTTGCAGGTACTTACTGTCCAGGTCTTCCTTCATTAGTAACGGTGTGTATGAAAATCTACTTTCTGATTAACAAAAGATTTAGAAATCCCAATTTCCGGAAATAGTCTACCGCTTTTTATATCTTCAATCTTTAGATCAGAATTTATTCAGGTGCAATTTGTTTTAAGCCAATTTAATATAATTTCATTTGTGCCAATTTTTCCAAAAGCAACTACATGCTTTTAAATATCATTTTCATCAATACAATCATCATGATTATTACTGTAGCTAGCTCATTTGGGTATCCATGATGCGTAGCAAGCAAGGAGAACCTTGCCCAGTATGAGAGGAAATTTTCAATGTTGATTTTTTACTTGGAGTAAACTATGAGGTCTCCTTCACCCAAATGTGATTTCTTCGTGCAACTATGCGTTGGTACCGTTGGAGCATCTTCAAAATACTCCGTTCTCTGCATCTGCCGTACATTGGTGCACTGCGTTTTTGAAAGCCTCCGTTTTTGCAGATATCCGCTTTGTTAGCGTTTTCGAAAACTTTGTTTTTTGCCGTTTTGTGCCAATCAGTGGAAGCACTTTCACAAAAACATAATTCTTTTGTACAAAAACGGTCTTGGTATCTGCTTTGGTACACAATATGAACAATGAGAATGGGGCCTAATATCTGGCGTGAATAGGTATACGTATATGCTTTTTTACAGCGTATTTTGGGAAAGACCCTTCATAAGAAACTCTGCACAAGTACTCATTCCATGAATTTTGATAATGTTTAGAGGGTAGTGGAAACTTATTTCTGAAGATTTCTTTTAATTCACAGTTGCTTTTTTCCAAATCGAAAATTTATAAGAATCTGGAAAACATTCAGTCGAACCAGTTTGCTATATTTGGTTCAAAAATAGAACATAATATCCTTTTGGATGATTACAAAATTCGTCTTCAGCTATGATTGAGCAACCGGGAATTTTGCTTTTTCTGCGAGTTTATCTGCCACATTAATTTGCATGGATGAAGAATAAGAATTGTTTGTCGAAGCCTGAGGCCGCAGATGATCCATGATGTCAATTTTTCGCATCCTGGCCACCAAAAGTTTCTGTGCCCTTCATAGTTTTAGAATTAAGTCACGCATAAATTAATATAATTTTCCAAAATAGAAACATACGCCATCTGCTCTCATGCTAATGCAAGGAAGACCTTGCCAAAAGAAACACTAATAAGAGAGATCGCTCAATTTTCAAGGTGCTTTAGACGTAATTAAGTTGCTAATAAGGTCAAGTTTGTGCCACTTCAGGCTTGTATAAGCCGACACCAAATTTTGCTATAGGACCGCAGGAAACTTCTGCATTGTATGCACTTTCTGTGCGCTTCCTTATTTCAGTGCTGGTTAGCACAAATAAATGGTTAATAAATTGCATTAACGAGCGTGACTTACTTTCTTTCTTTCATACTTACTGGCATTGAGTCCCCACTTAGATTAAAAAAATTGAGCTTGGTTATTTAAAAATCAGTCTAAGGTAATTAGACCCCTTATGTTGATCCTGCGATATTCTGTTCTTAATTGTACGTTATTTTGTTGAACACCCTAAAATGAATAGAGAATTGACGTTATCTGCTATCCTATACTCAGAAACAAATCGAACAAGAATACAACGATGGAAGAGGGCTGGACGAAATTTTGAAGGAGAAGATAGCAAGCTTAAATTCTAAGTATCAGGTAAAATGCATGGCAAGAATGTGTCGAATTTCCTCTGGTTTCCCCTGTGGGAGATTTTCACGTGTTCACATCGTTTCCCCGTGGAGAAATCTATACTTAAAATTTCCCTGTGATTTTCCTAAAGGGAAACTTACTTGAGCAGTTTCCCTAGGGGTTTCCCGCTAGTCTGGGTCAAGTGCAAAAGCCAAGCCGCAGGTGCGTGAGGGGAAACGCTAGGGAAACGCCAACGCACTATTGCTCGAAGAATGAAGAGTGATGCAGATTTCGAGCAATGGCGGATGGCTCGACTAGTTGTGGACAAGATAGGCCTACAGCCCGACGACGACAAAAGCACATAAATTTCAACAGATGTCGCTCTTAGTAGAAGAAATTACTCAATTGAAGAGAGCTTAAAAGTATGAGAACTTAGACTGAGCATCAGTAACCCACTTCCGTACCAAATTGGCTATGCAACTTGACAGGCCGTACTTTGTGAAGGAAGCAAGATGGTTTAATAATGCGCTTCTTGGGAAGCTTTTGCTTCTTGCATGGTGGAGCTCATCTGCTCTGTTTGTGTCCAAATGAGTGGTGATTGCCAAGTTCAATTTAGTGATGAGTTACAGAGCAGAAACAACCATAGATCATAGATTCAAAACATATCCAGACTGAGGTGATAAGATCTGGAATTTTGAACAGAAAAACTGAACTGAGCCGCTCTTTGGTTTTTCCACCACAGCAAGCTATCACAAAATGAGAAGAACTGACATTAAAACCATTGGCATTTGTATGCGTTGACCTGCTACAGAAGGTTAAATGTGTGCGCAATATTTTCACAAATTAGTAGGAGTGCATGGTACTACTGGTGTGATGATGCCTCACCACACGCAAAGAAGAAGCAGCAGTTTTGTGCAGACAAACTATTTATTTGGAGGCCAATGGGTGTGACATAAATGAAGGCTTTTTGTTAGGCATAACCTGTCAGGTCTCCTCCAGTAAAGTGCCAGTGGAATGTACGTGTTTTTTTACAAGAAACTTGGATCAGGCCATAGAACTAAGAGTTTCCTAATTTAACATGAAATTTTGTCCATTTTAGTACTAAAAGTTTCTTAATTGGTTTCTTATTTTTTGAATGCAGAATAATGTGACCGCTACAACATTGGGGTAGATATGTTTCCTGAAATTTAAAATATCATATAGGAATGTGTTCTGTTATGCTGAAAACACAAATGGTTAGTTAATGTTGCTCAAGAATAAAGGTTCAACAATATATTTGCTATGATATCCATGCTTTTAACTTTTAAGGGTTTCTTAGTACTTCTCAGATATAGTACTAGAGTTTCTTAAAATTTTGGCCATCTTAGTACTTCTTATAAAACAGTTTTTTATAAAAAATCGTGTCCCACATGTGCCATGCACAAGGCTTCCTCAAGTGCACAAAGTTGGTGCAAAACCTCTAATTTTTGGTTCACATAAGATATTCCATTATATTAGTGGCTCACTTGCTCACCAGAACATTGAGACTTCCTATACACCTCCAACTTGAAACCCAATTTTTATTTTGATGTTCAAGAATAATTTCTGTAGTCTTATGAAAAGTTTCTACATCTTTTGAAAATTTGAGGCCAAACAGCCACCAACTTCCCCCACAAAATTAAAAATATTTTGTCACCACCTTCTTGAGAGAACATGAACGGATCAACTGCAGACAGGCTAGTCATGTTATGTTTTTAAATCATTTAACCATTTCTCTTTTGGGGGTCTTATGCAATACAGTATTCAGTACTGAGAGTTTCAGCCTTTTCAGATTCAAGTGCTTGCAGTTTCATGTGTCTGACTAACTTGTGTCTGTTAAAATGATCTGTTATGGGTGCAAAATGCTGCACATGTATAAATTTTATCATGAAAACGAATGTTAAAACGAAAGTTGATAAATCTAATTTAGATTTATCAACTTTTGTTTTAACATTCATTTTAATGATAAAATTTATACATGTGCAGCATTTTGCACCCATAACAGATCATTTTGTGTGATCACCAGCGGCGTGGCCAGACAAAAATTAGTGGCAGGGTAAAACTTGACAATTTTCAGACTGGAGGGGGGGGCAGAAGGGTATACACAGATATTTTTATTGCGTTTTTCAATTAAATTTTTTGCCAATTTTTAAAAACTGGGAGGGCATTGCCCCCTTGTAGCCTCCCCTGGCCACACCACTGGTGATCACACATGCTGGAAAACTGTGGAAATTGTTGTCAGTGTTTTGCAAGCATGCAATAGGCATATTTAACACATCAGTGAGGGAGATTTTCATATTTGTGTACAAGAAAGAAATTCTGCAAGACTCAAAGAATCTGTGGTGAACTAAAGGACAATTTTGTGAGTGCAAGAAAGGTACAGGTTTAACTCAATCTCTGTGTGTGCCTGTGTGTGCAAGTGTGATCACATACGTCAAATGGAACTGCCTGTTTTAAGAAATTAGCATGATCCTGATCTATAGGTTCACATTTTAAGATTTCTAGCAACCAAATTCATACATAAATTGGATAATAGAGTTCCTGATTTTCATGCAAATGAGGTTTGAAATTCTTGAAAACACATTCATAGAAATGTAACTGTATGGGCCCTTTTGTCAAAGTCCAAATGCAGGACCAATCATGGTCAAATTGAAGTATGCCATGGATTTTGATCTACCTCTAGCACACCTTCTTTGGGCTAAGCGTTTACCTCCTGGTTCTGTTACACATATCATTTCTATACCACACTAAGAATTTGAACCAGCACTGGAAAGCTTCTTAAAATTATCAGATTTTGAGTACTCTAGAGTTTCCAACAGCAAAAGGTTCCATAACAACACCCAGGGAGTACACCCTAACCTTTGATATGGGCGTCCCTGCCTATGTTTCTTGCTGTCCCTTTTTAGCCTGATGTTCTGGGGCAGCAAGTGTAAAACACAGGTTGACAGGTTTAACAGGTTTACAGGTTCCAGGTTGACAGGTCACTAGGTTGACAGGTCACCAGGTTGACAGGTTACCAAGTTGACAGGTTTCAAAATCTACAGCAAACAAACATTTCAAAATTCACTTCATGTGTCAAAATAACTACTACGAATGGCTGAAAATAGTTATAACGTAACATTTTAATAAAATTATTCTACGTTGTTATCACTGACTAGACTAAATATCAAAGGCATTGAGTCATGATAAATTCTCTGCTGGGTCTCCTTTCATGTGATCAGTCTGCATTCATGTATTCAGATATCAACCTCAAAAACATGAGGCTACATCTTATCCTGCCTATCTCAGCCATCGTGCAGCTACAGATACATATGTACAGTTTGAAGAACAGACAGTTAGATTGGAGTAAGCAAACTCAAGCAATCTTTGCAAATTGGGTATACCCCATCCATTTGCCACGACTCAAAAGATACAGCTCCTCACATTCGCGAGCATACTGCAGACTTTGCAGAACAAGATATGGCAAAACGTGACGTAACCAGGAATTCCATTTTTTCACCAAAGCGGTTCTACCTTTGTCCGTCAAATTTACGGAAAAAAGACCAGTTTTGGGACAAGCCAGGAGAAATATCAACTAATTTTTAGAACATAGGGACCACTTCGGAATTGCCGCTTGAAGACTACCAGTTTTGGAACTCTGCTGCTCTATAGATATTATTACAATGGTAATGATGCCTGCAGGATAATCTCTTCTGGATTCGCTGCGAACGATGAGGGATTTTAGTCAGCAGCAAACCGGTTTTGGGACATTTGTGCCTTCATGGCTACGAGTACCACTTGCTTTCGAAAAACGATATTTGGCCAAAACCACCGGTTTTTGGGACGAACATCGCCAGTGATGAAATTGTCCATCAAATCAAAGAAAAATAACAACATACATTGGTCATCAAAAACGACCGGTTTTCGGGACAAAGATTGTGAAATTTTTTTCGTCAACTACATATCGGTTTTTTGGACAAAGGTTGGACCATCGTTCTCAGTGTGACATGCCCACCCATGTAATTGGGAGTCATTTGAAATAAGATCTTCATCTGCAAATGTGTTCCATTCTGCAGGGCAGCCAAGAGCTTTTGGAGGTCCAGGGGCAAAATTACCCTGGGGGTGGGCACTTAGCATGTTGAGGGTATGGGTATATGCCGCCCATATGGGTTTCCACTTATTACAATGATTGCACATTTCTCAGGACTTTGGCGCCAAAATCCAATTCTCACAATGGTGGTATAAGACAACAAAGAAATATCTTTTGAAAGAGAGGTTTCGATGGCCAAAAATGGCATCCCTTCGATGCAAGGAGCGCTAGCAACGCAACGATCGCTGGCAAACTGAACAAGACAGTTTCCATTTCGACGCAATGATTGCCGATTAGAGGGAAATTTGTGCGATCCTTGCGTCACCAGCGATCCTTGCGATCATATGGAAGCCAGGCTTTACAAAACATAGTTAACAATGTCATACCCACAAATCCTGCCTCTCTTATTTCCTACTTCTGTTCTGTATTCCAAAGAAGTTTTGGTTTTTGTCACAGACACTTTGTCAACAATAAAGTTGATTGGAATAAACTTTCTTGCATCTATAATCGTTGACCACAAAGTCATTGGGCATCTTTCTCCATGTAAGTACCGCATTGGATGTTGTTCATAAAAGTCCACTTCTAGGAAGACGATCTCCTTTGAATCAACCCTGCCTTGGACCAAAACCTCAACATTAATACTGAATATCTTGATGACTTCTCCTGGACGAACATCTTTCTGGTTCTCAAAATCATATCTTGCCATGATAAAGAAGTCCTTTGAGGACCCACCTCTATATTTTTTTGTGCAAATCGTTTCCCTTCCAAATAGTATACTATCATAAGATTTAAAAAATCTGGGAAAATGTACAACTTCCACAGTTGGGAAAGCTTTTTGAAAGAGCTCCATCACATCCTGACTGTCTGCTGCGTCAAAAGAATCCATTTTTGGCACGGAAATGATGCTGTAAAGAACTTGCAACAAATCATTATCACTGAGGATATCTTTTCTCCGTATACATTCTCGAGCAGCATTGGTTGCTTCTTGCTTTTCATCAATCAAGTTGAATTCTGCTAGATTTGGGAGGTCTTCACATTCAATTTGTTGGTACTGCGAAATAGTTTTAACTCCATGTAGAAACTTTTTCATCATTGATATGGTTACCGAACGATTGTTCGTATGGAAGGATCCTAGTTTCGTATGGAAGGATTGTCTGACAGATTGAAAGACATTTGCCAAATGAAAAGTAGATGTATGAACACTGAGATGACTTTAGAGATAATGGGATTCTCATCTTTTTCATGCAAAACTTGATCTGGCAAGAAATCTTTCAGTGGGTCTTCTTCACAAGTCCAAACTTCAGGAAGTGTGTCAGTCTGAAGTAAAATACATGAACAGGATGATTTTCATTAACGTTACTCAGCTTTTAAAAAATAAACAAGATGATGGATTACATTGCACAACATCAATGGATGTTGCGGCAACAGTGTTACCCTCTGAGACCTTTGTGCAAGTCTGTGCAGCATCTACAGAATAGTGCCAAGAGATTCAGGAATAAAAATGCAGTGTCTGAGAATTTGCTTTTTTGGGAGGCAAGATCTAATCGTAGTTGAAAACAGAATGATCATTCAAGCAACTATTTCATTCATCGAAACAGCAAAAAGTTTTGATAGAATGCTTGAAAATGAATAGCAGCAATACCTGCATTATCACTGTTAGTCTTAGTAGGGTAGCTTGGTACCAAGTAACCAATTAAACCTTGAAAATATATAAACCTGATTGCATTCCATAATTGAACATTGAAAATATAGTTTCTTGACTGTTAATGCTTTGATTCTGTTTTATTTTCATTTACTCTAATTCTTGTTCGCTCCGATATCAAAACTGTATACTGTACAAGTGCCATCCAATGTAGGGAGTAGAAGATCTATATGTCTTTTCCACTTTTGATAGCACAGTAAAATGCAATCTATTCGTGTTTTAACTATTTTAACGACAAAAAAATATTTCAGCCTCAAGAAACATCCTTCAATAGCCTTGCGCATACAGCTGTGCGCATTTAAGATATTGCAGGTACTCACATCATTCTCACTCTCCACAATGGGAGTTTCATCATCTTCTTGCTGACAGTCCACATAATCATCCATTGGTTCAGTGTCTTCAAAAAAAGTTGGGATGGGTTCATTTTCCTTGCTATCATTTTGATCTGGAAAAATAAAGAGTTACATGTAGAGTTTGATGAAAAAAATAAAACGAGTTTTCTTGAGACACTGACACGACTTTCAGTCTTTGTTAATGTGGCTTAGCCATGGACCGTGAAATTGCTAATGAGATACCCAGGTATTTGAGTTTAACCAAACACCTGCAAAACTCTAGAAGCCTGGTAAATAGTACCTATGGTTGACATCGCTTTGATGCAATCACTGTGCATGCAAATTTCATCACAAAGATTCCTGTTTATTTGGCCTCTTCTTCTTCTTTCTTAAGTATCAGCATTCGTCTTTCTCAAAAAGTCTGGGGTATGAATTTCATATCAAGGTTTGAATATCTAGCTTTTATATGCAACAACTGTTTATGGCAAAAGGTAGGGATTTGCTGTGCTGTATATATTTAAAAAAATGAGAAATTCACAAACATCTCGTAATAGATCTTCACTTCATCTGTGAATAATCCGAATATATATACTCAACTTTTACATACAAAATACAAACTTTCCAGTCTGGATACCACTTCAGGCCTGTTGGAAGCAGGGGGCTGAAGCCCCAATGATTTGCTTCAGAGTGTTCATTTTGCAAGTGAACAAATTGTGAAAGCCAAGGTCATGGAATGAATATATATATTCAAACTCATATATACTGAGGAAGCCCCAAGGGCACTTGACCTAAATTTGTACAGATGCCCACAAAAAAAAGTTCTTACCTGGCTCCAAAATTTTTGCCTTCAAATGGTACCCGATTCAAGAAAAAAATTGGCAAAAAGTATACTCCAAAACACAAAAATTTCAAAACTTCCAAAGGTTCTAACAAAGTTTCCCCGTTTGACATGGTTTGATAATGGGCTCCAGAAAAATTGCCTTTCTTTTTATATATACCCTGTTCTAGAAAAAATAGGTGAAAATGATACCCTGAAAAAAGGCATATTCCTTTAGACTGACGACGTGATTCCTTGTATTCGTTCAACATTTATAATCTGATGTTTTAATTTCACTCATACAAAGGACTCACGACCAAACAGATTCTAAACAGGGACTAAAATCTTACGAAAAATCAGAAGAAACTTAGAACATCTTCCATCCTACGAACGTCGAAAGAAAAGTCGAACGTCTCTTCGAACGTCATTTCGAGCGTCGCTTCGCTTCGAGAAATCGAACTTTGAACTAATGAGCCAATCAAACGCTACAAATAGGCACGTGGGTTGACCATATTAAGAAAGTAGCGATCTGATTGGTTGCGCCGTGAACGCGGCGGACTTGGCCTAATTAGTCCCTATTCTGAAGCGTAAGGACATAAGTCCCTCAACTGAAGCGATGACAACAACAACAACGAGCGTAAGTTAGAGGGGCTTATGTAATGTAGTCTAATATTCCTTCAGACAAAGTTTTCCTCGCACCCACACGTTGTTTCAGCCTCCAATATGAATTTTGCTCCGAAGGGCCTGCACTGTACGGTGTGTTACAACACCTTTAACATTTCCATCCCAGCCCAGCTTATCCCCGTAGAAACATTGACTGAACAATGTGTGCCATAAAGATAACTAAACTTACCCACTCTCATCCATTGACCATCAACAAAGAAGCAAGCTTTATGACTGTAGTAGGCTGACTTGGAGATAACCTCTGCGCAGTGAGGACAAAATTTTTCATCCTTCTCTCTCTTTCCTGTTTTAATGACAATAACCAATTGATAATAAAAATGATTAACAAAAAATTTCTCTGCACTCTAAATTTTTTCTGCGCTCATTTAAACTAACCCAGGATATATTGCATGCACTCTCCGCAAAATTTACTTTCGCCATAGGGCCAAAAGCCATAGGGCTCTTTGCGGCATAGGGCCAAAAAACCAAAACGCTGAACTTTGTGGAACAACATTTTCCGAGCTTAGAAAGTTGTGTGTTTCTCAGCGCCCTGCCTTTTATGGCCCAAATCCCACCCAATTCAAAATAGTAGCCGTAAAAAGGGCTCATTGAATTCCATAGATCTGTTATTGTTTTCCTGGTGTAAAAGACATTTTGCTGGCGGGTGGAATTTACATGAAATACACCCTGGGAATCAACTAATTTAAATCTATGCCTTGAGGCTCCTTTGGGGCCTGGGCGGTCAGAGATACAGAATTTGGCATGAAACACACCAACACGACAATTACCTGCCAAAGAGTGAAGAAGGGGAAGGGGCATTCTAAGCCCAGATTTATGGAACTAAAAAGGTAACTTTAGTCTCTTGTGCCATTGAGCATGATGCCAATTACCAAATTTAGTATGATGAAGGCCCCACCAGGCAGGGCCCTGGTAGCCTGTGCACAGACCCATCATCCAAAGGAGGAAAGGGCTGTGCAACTACGAGCCAAAGCTTGCGGATCGTTCTAGATTTCTGGAATCTAACTTATGCAGTATCGCAAAAGGTCACATAATTATGCAACCGCAGGAAACACATGGTGGTCAATAACAGGGAAATCAAAATAGCACACAATGGTAATCAAGGGAAGGGTGATTAATCCCTGCAGACGAATTCAAAAGAGCTTGTCAAAATATGTGCTTATCTTCATTAATCTGTCCTCTGTCTTTTAAACAATCGTTTGACCCTAGAAAAACACTGTGCAAGAAAAGTTCGAAAACAAGGATACAAAAGCCATAGAAAAGGATGCCACTCGGGAAGAATGAGTCAGTACTATTCAATGACTCATTACGAGGCCGCCAGAATGAATTACGAGAAGGTACGGCAAGCTTTGGCTCTTAGTTGATGCACAGACCCTTTCCTCCCTTGGGCGGTGGGTCTGTGCACAGGCTAGGGCCCTGGCTGCTGGCAGGGGTGATTCCTAAAATTTCAACACTGGAGGGACTTCCAACATTTGGCTACAAAAATCTTACATCATATAAATATTTTAGGTTCCATGAAAAAATAACAAGATGGTCATGACCGGACCAAGATCGCTCATGATGGTATGTACTATGTTTTAGATGAAACTGAAGCGATTAGTAATTATTTCTTTTGGAGTCAGAAGAAAGAGTGGCATGGACCCCCTGAATTCATTGAGAGACCAGAGATTTCTATGACCAGAGTCCTACATACCGTTTTCCATGGGTGGCCTTTTTCTTCCAATGCATCAGTTTTAGCCACAGAAATGGTTTAGCTCATCAAAAGTTGTAGTTGTTGTTCGTCAGTCAGCCACTGCAGTCAGCTTCCAGCGCGAGGCCTGGTGCGAGCAAAGCTTCCTTTTTTGGACGAAAAATGGCGAATTTTCGAACGAGAACAATGAAAGAAGAAGCTTGGCCATCGTCTTTCGAATCTTCAAATGAGATTCGAATGCCCCTTTCTCAGCACATGGAAGAAGCGCGTTTGCTGGGAACCAAACTGCATATTTGGGTGGGTGTCACAACGAAAAAAAGGCATGGCATCCAACTTCCTTGGAGATTCAAGTGCAAGGTTTGTATTCCCACTGGTTAGAGACAGAAAGAAAGCGTTTTTCTTTTCTTGCGACATTCTATTTGGACTATTAGATCTTTTCATATTGTTGCTTGAATTTGTCTATGGAAGGTAAATCCCAAAGTTAGCTGCGGGACCTTGAGCTGGACAAGCTGGACACAGGCCTATGGCGCCAAAGAAACCTTCCTCTTCGTTTCGACTGAGTTTATGCGCTGCTAGACCGGCATACTACCCCCATCCTCAGCAGATGTATGTGTTGCAGATCTCTGTTTCAAAATGGATGATTTGTACAAGCGGTCAGCAAACTTTTACAAGTCGCATTCATTCAGGAAAGACGTTGGGAGAGGGGATGGTAGGAGGGTGGGAGAAATATGGTCAACACAGTTAGTTGTCGTGGAAAAAGCAAATCAAAGTAGTAGAATCTGGTAACATTATGGCCTCAAAGAATGACATGGACAATTTTACATATTTTTAATCTTGTTCCTTTTAAAGTTGTATAATTAACATTTTTTTATTTTTCTTTTGAACTTTAAGTTCCAGGTCCACATCAGCTTTACAGCTTCAGGCTTTACGACTTGCTGTAACAGATGGAGATTTACTTTATGTATGTATGTTCATTACAGGCCTAAGACATAGCCCCATGAATTTTTTATCATAAATTATCCTTTTTCTATCGTCTAAAACTGCATTGCCATATTGTTAATAAATCGACAATCTTTGTTTTTCCAAGCGTTAAACAACCTCCTCGGTTCAAAAGAACAATGAAAAGTTCAAGGTAAGAAATTCTTCATGAAATCATGTGTGTTTGGGTCAGAACGCGTACCGCACAGACTTCGCAGATCTCAAAGGCAATGGTCAGCGCTTTAGGTTTCGAAATAGGCCAAAACCTTAGGTCGTCCACCGATTTGAGAATCTGCGGTTCTGGTTTTTTAAAAAGTTGGTGAATATAAAATGTTCTACCTTATTGGTTTTACAATAGGGCAAAACTTATTCCGCTGACATCATGTCTGCTGATTTGAAAGTCCATGTCTTGGTTTTTTAAGAAGGCAAACCTTAAGTCCTTGATATATGCGTTTTTTCTTTTATATGAAACTGGTTTATAAGAAACTAGTATTTTGAGTTTTGTTTTTGAAACAACCAGTGATTTTTGCATTCTTTTTCAATAAATCAGCTACCACCCATCAGATTTGCTCAAGCTCGGTGCCAAACTCTAAACTCTAAGTTGAAATCTCGTCTATTGGAAATTTGAAGAATGGGAAAGTTGGATTTATGCGCAGTGGGCCTGCAGGTAGAAATTTTGCCAAAATGAATTTTTTCAAACATATGCTTTCATCCAATTAAAATCTACTTGCAATGTATAGTATTGAAGTTTAAAGAGTATCAACCAGAATATCATGAAATGTAGTCTGTTGTTAAGTATCATGATATTTTTTTGTGTGGCTAGGTGCTAACTAATTCATTAAATAGTCTGTTGTTCATATTTTTAAAATGAAGTTTATGTGCATTTTACCGTTAGAAATTGTTATGCAATCTGTTGGCCCCAGACCCCCTTAAAATTTACCAAACTGCAAAATTTTTACATTAAGATACGCTTCAAATGAGCTATAAACTAGCTTATGACTTTTTGTTGTTCTTGGGCTGTATGGATCTTCAGATTTGTGGAAAATGCTTGCTCTTATTTGGTTCTAGGCCTACTGTACCATTGTCACTCGAATGAACTTTTTGAGGTCTCTACATCCATGTTACAATATCCTTCAAGACACACACATAGGAAATCGGTTTTATTTTCTTCCACAAAATATAACATGAAATTTCCAAAAATCAGCATTCTGGGCCCATTGTGTTGGCTTCTCAACAGCAGCCATTTAAACAGCCAAACATGTTTTTGGGACACCTATATCCATGTGCAGTAGGAATGAAATAGTGTTTTCCTTCAATTATAGTTTTGAGATTAAGGAAAGACAAGAGTTGTCAAACAAGTAAGTCAATATTTTTTCCATGACCTTGAAATAAAGAAAATATACAATAAAATTTGGTCATTCAACTCATGCTGTCAGTGGTTTTGCTAACAATACAATGAATGTAGTCAATAATACAGTTCTTCAATACATCACTGTGAAATTGTAAAATTGTGTTAAGAGTATGGAAGGGATTGATTTCGGTTTCCAGATTTCTGATATATCTTTTCAGCATGAATTAAGTCGCAATATGATAACTTTCACTCCGACAATAAAATGTGATTTCTTTGATTAAGGATTAATGGAACTTTGACTCAGCTGCATTCAGTACTACAGTACATCAACACTATCTTACAACATGCAATAGCCAAACACTTGTCTTCATACATTGTCTTTTGTGTGCCCTGCCTCAAGTCCACTCCACTCTTTAATGCATCTTTTCAGCTATGCAGACACACCTGTTAGCCAGATGATGAAGAAAAGGACACTGAGTTGCACAAGGTATCATGTTCAATTTCTTCAACTGGAATGGCCACTTTCTGACTTAATTTATATACTGTTATATCAGGTAGTGTAAGTTCTGTTCATTATCAGGAATCATTTATCATACTTGTCACTTCTCTGCCAGTGACCAGCTACTCTAGTAGCAATTATATATCAAGCAGAACTTGTCCTTGGAGGGAAGAATACAATACTTCAGTCTTTGTTATCTTACTTGACAGCTGCAATAAGATGCAATTAATTGTTGTCTTTTTCCCTTCTGTGTAGCAATACCTCTACACCATTGCAAAGACATGCACCTGCTAAACGCCTGAGGTATAGTATTTTACTAGGAATGAGATGATCTACTGCTTCTTGTTATGCTCTAAACCTAATCCAAATCTTTTAGTCTCTTAAAATTTTGATTGATTCCAATCTTTCTCATATATTTCAAACAGGTTTTTAAGTCCCTAAATCATAATTGGCAGAATGTGGTTCCTCATAAAATGCTTTTGAAGGAAACATGGCTAAAAAATTGGCATAACCCATTTTCCATTTGTGTGGCCATCAACTCTATGAATATGGCAAGTGTAAACCACAGGTTGACAGGTTCCAGGTTGACAGGTCACCAGGTTGACAGGTTACCAGGTTTACAGGTTCCAGGTTGACAGGTTACCAGGTTTACAGGTTGACAGGCTTACTGGCTGACAGTTCTACAAGTTCACCTATCAGACTTTGGAACATCAAATTGGAAGCAATATTTTACAAAGACATGAACTAGTGAAAACAAGACAATAATGGAAAAGCAAAACTGGAAAGCAACGAAACTTTGGCCTAATAACAAGAATCATATTACAATAGACCATTTCGACAATTAAAAAAGGAGACTGGGGAGAGCGGTTTGTTCTGGTAAATGGCTGCCACGAAGCTTCTACGAATGACAGATTTCCCTTCACAAAAACTTTTAGTTTTAAATTCATGGTTGAAACTACAGATCTTTGAGAAAGAAGCCTCTAAAAAGTAGTCGCAAAGATGTCCCATGACTCATATGCCTCGTAACGAGGAAGAGACCTCGCATGAAACAGCTTTGGCTAGAAAGCGGGAAGGTATTCGTCAGCCAATGCTAGTTGGTAGAGGCAAGTTAAAATATTGATTTTAGTTGTTTGTGAGGAATACTGCCTCCCATATCTTCCTTTTAGAAACATAAGAATGGCTAGCAAAGCAACTGATTTCTACTACCATAAAGAAGTCTAAAAAACAGACGAGCTGAGCAAACCTTCGGTTTTATCAGCGAGTTGCAATGTGAAAGCTTTCTACAAATAAGGATGCAGCTTACCTGTATAAAGATCAAGACATTCTTTGCAGATGCTCCTTGACCTTGTCTGTTGAGTTTCAATTTCAATTAACATCATTAAGAAGCAACTTTTCAGTAAGAAAAATGTTGTAAAAATGGTTTCTTTCTTCAAGCCTAGACAGTATTACACCAAATTTTGTGTCTTCTTTGCACAATTAGAAGATAAAATAACTACCAAGTTCTTCTCCATATTCATCACAACAATGTTTCTTGTTTCTTGCTTCGTTTCTGATATGCTCGAGCAACGTCGAAGGAAAATGACGAATACCTGCCCGCTTTCCCGCCAAAGTTGTTTGATGCGAGGTCTCCCCTTCGTTACGAGGCATATGACCCATGGGACATCCTTGCGGCTACTTTTTAAGGACTTCTTTCTCAAAGATCTGTAGTTTCAACCGTGAATTCAAGACTAAAAGTTTTTGTGGAGGGAAATCTATCATTAGTAGAAGCTCCGTGGCAGCCATTTACCAGAACAAACCGCTCTCCCCAGTCTCCTTTTTTAATTGTCAAAATGGTCTATTATGGAATAGCAATACAATGCCATCATCATCAGCAGCAGCCACATCCATTTGATGGAGAATGTCACAGACAGTTCTAAATGAAAAAATTTGAAAACTTTGATAATAAATATTCAGACATTTACTAATGCTTTTTCATTCAAAATATGACTAATTAAAAAAAAAACTGCCATACCACCAAAATTTTGAGAGGCTCTAACACTGAAAAATGTTTTAATTTGTCCCTGAATCTGAAATGCAATTCCACTTGTTTGTTTGTTTGTTTGTTTTAAGACACAATACAATGTAATTAGGTAAGACAAAGGAGTGACCTCCCTTGCAATTGATAAAATATCTGGTGCAAGAAACTTTTGGAACTAAATCATTGTATTGATCTGAAGTATTTGTGTTATTCTCATTGCAGAAATTTGACTGTTTCATTGTATTCTGAGCTTGTAAGCTTGCCTTTAAATGCCCAATTAACAAGGTAATATTAGTTTTTCAAATCTGATACTCCAGTCAAGAGAAGGTGCTAATTGCTGGAAGATGCTAAGTTTTTCTTGGGAAATTGGTCATCTCCTGCGAGGAAACTCATTGTGTTCTTCAAGAGACATTTCACAGTTTCGCAGAAATCTTCCAAAGTTGCATATTGTGCTCCAACCTGGTAACCTGTCAACCTGGAACCCGCCAACCTGTCAACCTGTGTTTTACACTTGCCGTACTCTATTAGTATTAAATACAGTAGGGTACTGGCGGGATTTATCAGGCAGCGGAACATATCAGGTACACGCAGCTTTCAACAACCAAAAGGACGACTTAAACAATTCAAAATCAAAAATAAGTCTTCGTGACCCTTCCTGGATCATTGTTCTCTCATTCTATTTGATTATAATTCCAATTAACCTTGGTTTCATCTCACCAGGCTCAGCGGAGTATCTCGGGGTTAGGCCAAAAACTTTGTGCATCCATCTTTTCAACGGTTAGGCCGACCTTCAAACTTTTGAGAAGTTGCGAGAAACTTCCTTGGAAACCAGCATGTTGAAGTCAATTAAAGAGCATTATAGCTAGTTCATGGCACAGAAAGATGTTGTTAAGTCTTTGGAACTCATGTTTTTATGTGTTTCTAGTGGCTACATTTATTCAAATTCGTGAAAATAATTGCTGCGTGATAAATCCCGACAGTGTACGAAATTCACCTCCGCAAGTGGTCAAAATAATTCGCAATAAAACACTTCAGTTTGTGAAAAGATGAACCAAAGAGCTACATAAACTTTGCGAGGACTGTTTGAAATATGCTTGTGAAACATCTTTGGTTGCTTTGGTTGAATTGATTTTGATTGGTAAGTTTACAAACCTTAAGTGCCTGATAAATCCCGCCAGCACCCTATGTCTCTTGCAATCAATACATGTCACCATTCTCATCTTTTAACCAGCAATCAAGCATGATCAAAATTGTTGAACAGAAGTATGACATAACATTGAATGCAGTTAAGGCATGATGTTCCGTATTTGAACAAAAGTATCTTATTTTCACCAGGGCGCTATATCTCCCCCCCCCCCCTTCAAAAAGAAAAATTGAAGATGTTTTTACCTATGAAGCTGATTTACTCTTTCTCAAGAAACAGACAAATGAGGAATAATCTATTTTGATATAAAAAAAGTCAGAAAAGATAGCATTTCCACATGGTTGGTACAGTCAGTACAGAAAAGATTACATCTCCTCATATGCAATACAATCACCTTTATCCCTCATTCTTTTCATACCTTTAATGTTTCAATGATAACTTCTTAAACAGGCTAGATGTGGCAGATGAAGAACTTCTTCAGGGCATTGAGGACAATGAGACAGCAGATAGGTAGGTGTAAATTATTGGTTGCAGCAAATCACAAGAGGAGGAAGTACAGGTATAATGAAGGCATAAATCCACGGAAGATCAGTTTTTGGGGCAATTCTATTGATATTTGTAGGGCAGAGTTTTTTAATTTAATTAGCTAGAAACTGTAACTTTTTATTATAAGTACATTACTTTTATGAAGGAACTGAATGGATACCATGGATAAATTTGATTAAATGAAGTGAAAATGAAGTGGACCCAAGCTTTTTTCACCTATTTTTTCTAATGTTTCATTCACACGTACTTGTGCTGGAAAATTACATTGATATAGTGTTTCAGTTCTGTTCAATTCAGTATCATTTTGGCCTGGAGCCCTGCCTGGCTCTTGCAAATTTCTCAATTTTAGAGTATTCAATTAGTATTTTGGCACTCTGCCATACTTGAGGTAACCTGAGGGATTACTGAGCTGTTTGAAGTAGCAGATGGTTCAAGGTAAGGTAGCCAAGTTTAAGTTGCAGAAGTCCAGATTTATGGCATTCCTCCATGTCATCTCAATGAAATTGTTGAACTGAGATGATTTTCTATTTTTTGTACACAGATTGTTAAACAAAAGTGAACTTGGTGAAATCCAGACACATTTTGAATCACTGACAAGGTGAGATTTTTCTTTAGGTATATAATGGTTACATGCTCAGTGAAAAGTGTTAAGAGATTTCATTTGGCTACAAAGAACTTCTGTTTTCAAAGTTTCGATCACCAGTTGTAGCTACCGTATATATTTTTACTAGCAATGACAATATACATAGTCAGTGAGTGCTGCTCATTGTATTGGTTGCACAGGTCTCCTTCCCTGGATCCATAGTTTACAGTCATTGAATTGTGATCATGAAAAATCGGTATATTGGCGTTGAGTCAGTTAACAAAAGGAGAAATAGGGTTTGATGCAAATGTTCTTTTGTTGCCAATGAAAGTGAATTCCAATGACAATTAAAAACTGCTAACCCAAGTGATGGCAAAAAAATTGTTGAAAACAGATCGAAAAAACAAAAAATAACAGAATCGATCTTGCAATACAGTGTGCAAGAATATTATGCTGCTTTGCAGCAATTATTCTCACTTGCTTTGCAAATAGTTTTAGTTCTATGAAAACAAGATAATGCCCCTACTGCAAACTCTTGAGGGCTTAATGCCACTAAATGCTTTATGTCTGATACTTAGGGGAAAATTGCACTCAAGATCTAAAGCAAGTCGGACTGCAAGGAATCGTAAGATTAAATCCAGGCAGAAGAGAAACAAGGGAACAATGAAGAGGATCCTGTCCCTTGCATCCAAAGACAATGAAATTGAAAAGCTTGAGAAAGAGCTCAACACTTGCAAGAAGGCTTTAATGTGCCAAAAACAGCCATTTCGGCCTCCAAAAACATACACAACATCGTGTGTAGGAACCATTGCAACTTTCAGGGCCACGTCAGCTAACTTTGGTAAAGATATTAACACCTCAAGAGATGCCTTGATTTCAGCTGTTTGTCATATCCCAAGGTTTGAAAACGGGACTGTTGCAATTAGCACGGATATATTAGGTAGAGGACAATTTGGGACTGTGAAGAAGGCAAGAATCCATAAATTAGGTATCACAGTAGCAGCAAAAATATCAAACTCAAATGCGTATCACAAAAAGGCAGTACTGGCTGAAACAATTGTTGGCCTCACACTTAGTGGCCATGACAATTTTCCATTTTGCTTTGGTCTTCTTCATGACAATACCATACTCATGGAACTTTTTTCAGGCTCATCAGATCTGCTATCAAGACTTAACTCTGGTATAACAGTAATGGAGCTGAGGGATACATGTTTGGGAGTTTTAAAAGCAATTGAGTTCATGCATCACAAAAAGTTGCTTCACAATGACATAAAGGCTGACAATGTTGTACTTGCACAAACAACAAAAGTTATTGACTTTGGAAAAGCAACCCTGATCAGTAGACCTCGCCAGTATAACATCTTGCCTGGAAGTAAAGAAAACTTGAAATACAACAAGTTTCATAGGCATCTGGCGCATGAATTAAGAAATTTGCCTGGCAGCAAACAGTCTGTTGCTACAGATCTGTACTCCATAGGTTACCTCTTCAAGCACTCAGCTGCATACATATCCTATCAACCAATCATTGAGCTGGGAAGGTTAATGAAATGTATTCAACCTGCTTCAAGAATTTCTATGGTTAATGCAATTGATAAGATGAAGATGTTTTAGACAATTAAAGCTATCAAGTTACAGTAAATTGGCATTATACCTATCATATTCATGTTTATGCTTGCTGTTTATTTTGTTGATTGTGTTTAGCCTGCATTGTTCTTTCACAATTTGATTCTAATTCCTATTCTTAGCTAATATATTGCTAATATACTGTATACATTGCTATTTGACAACTTGAAACAGGTATTGAGAAAATTTTGTTCAAGGTTGAACCAGAATTAGCATGGAATGAAGATATTTAAATATGGCTTGTAGCTATTGGCCTGAGATATTCAGAATTCATCTTGTGGATCACGCTGTTTATAGGGGTCTGGTCTGATATAATTTTCCTTTCATTGATATATCAGATAGAGGTTATGGTGTGTTTTTTCTCTGGAAATTGATTTAATGACATCTTTTGCCAGTGTTATTTCAGTCAATGTGGTCACTGCTGTATCATCAGAACCACCTTTGCAAGCACGCAGGCTATAGTTGGTTAAAAAATAGCCAGTACTTGAAAATAAGCAATGGTCCATTTATCTAATTGTTATGATTACCAAATAATCAATTCATTTCACCAAAGGTAAATTGCCAAATGCATGGTTTTTTTATAAGAAGCAACCTGTCTGCCTTCAGCCTGGAAGTTTCTTAATGTTTTGCTAAATACAGCCTTAAATATTTCTGAACTGTTTCTCAAATAAATTTCCTGAAGCTCTTGACAATTGTATGACGAAATTGAATAACACTTGAAAAATTTAAACAGCTGCAGTAAAAACAGTTGAAAGACAGATGTTTTTTGTATTTTTCCAGTTAAGTGAGACATGTTTCTTTGTAAGAACAGTTGTTTTCAAGTTTACTGTTGAAGTTTAGCCTGCCCGTGTTCTTAAACATTCCTTCGTAATTTTTGCCCGATTTGATCTTATGTTTCTTACCGGTTGCCCCAACGAAATGTATACAGATTTGATTGCACCCACCAACATCAACTTGGCTTCGATAAATTACTAATCACTCTCAAATTGTTTCTCAGTCGTTAACATAAAGATAGATACCTCGTTTGTTGGCATTGGTGCTTTGTGTGCAGAAAAATCAATGTGGAAAGGTCAAATTTACCGTCACTTCTCTAATCAGATCTTAGGCGTTTAGGCCTAAGCAATTTTGCTTAAAGCAAGCAAATCAGCCATTATCCTCAATAAAAATGTGAGAAAACTTCTTGAGAGGTGGACACAAATTTGAGCTTTGAAGTTTAATACTTATGCCCTCAACGCGCCAATACCAATAAATGAAGTATCTATCTTCAAGTTAACTATTGAGGAACATTTTGACAGTGATTAGCAACTGACTGGAGCTAAATTAACATTGCTTGGTGCAATCAAATCCGTAAACATGTTTTTGGGATAGCCGCCATTTACTTGCTTCTTATATAAAAAACTTGCATAATTATACATATGCATTAATAAATAGACTGATTTACCCAACCTTTTTGACCTTTGCAGCAAAGTGCCTTCTACCGTAAAGTCCTGGACTAAGCCCCCACCTTCTAATAGGTCCTTGACTGGAATAAGACTGTGTTTCAATTGAACCCCCAGCCTCAAATAAGCCCATTCTGTTATTGTAATTGAACTTTGCATACATGTATTCCTTTTGACGATAGACAAGGTTATGTTTTCAGCAAGATTCTCCAACTGAAGGACATTATCACAGAGAACCATGAAGAAAATTTGAGGAAGTTGTCTGAGATAACTGCTAAGCTTCAGGGTGTTGACAGCAGACTTGTTAAATTGGAGGAATGCTTTGACGAGAAAATTGGTGAAGAAATAAAAGTTCCAAAGGAGTTATCGGTAAGTGTCGTGCTGCAAGTGTCCTATTGATTATGCACCTATCATTTGATTTCATGCCGTTTAACTGTTTGCATTTAGCACTATTTTTCATGAAACAGTTTTATTCAGGGCAACGATTGGCGCTTTGATGTTGCCAGTAGCACTGTCACACCGTCATTTAAGTGTCTCCAAGCAAATCTGTCAGTGTACAAGATAGTGTGGTCCCTTGCGTCTGGATATATAGGTCCCGCTGGATTTTCGTGTTAAAATCAAAACTTAAAGTGAATTTTATACTTCAAAGCAAGCTCTTTTTGATGGTATTGGTCTTCGAATTTCTAAACAAAATCTTTTGGTGTTTTTGTGATTTCAAAATAATGACTTCACCAACAGTGACGTGCTGATCAAATCACCAACGTTTCCAGCATAAGGTCTCCAGTGGAAGGAGAATATAACTTAGGATCACTACAAATTAAGCTTTTTGGAATGTCAGTGCATTCAGAGGAAGGTTGGCAAGAATAATTCTAAAGAATTCGGAAATTTTCATTTTTTTTCAATTAACTTCACCAAGTTAGAAAGTCAGACTTAAAATCCTTCGTCATCAGTGTCATCTGAATTGCTTTCATCATCAATGCCGTCATCAACTAATTTTTCTGTATTTCTATCTTGATTATGGCAATCTCCACACAAACAGGCTGGTGTGCAATTGAGATTGTTTCGTACACAACTACATTGTTTTTTCTCGCATCTACCCTTACAGCTACACTTGATCAGCTCTAGGAGTGCCTGCGGGGCTGGACTTCTAAGGCACATTATCGGCGTAATTAGCTCATCGTTATCTTCCCACCCATGACCAACAGGAGATGGAACATTAATTTCAGATGACTTGCAATTTTTCCAGATGTAGCTAAGGTAATTTGATCGCTGGATGTGAGGGATGAATGAAGATTTCGTTGGAGGGAGCTTTTCACTCTCTTTCCCGGTACGGAAGAGCTCCCATCGAAGTTTCTTCAATGAGCAACATTTGGTTTTCGAAGAATACGCCCTGCATACAAATTTCTCCAGCGTTTCGATAACCTTAGCGGTGGGATCCTCCAATGATTCTCCCAAATAACCAAGGGGGGCTAATATTTCATCACTGTCATCCAAATCCAGAAACAATTTCATCCACTTTCTTTTTGTAATTCCTGAGAATTTGCCTCCCCAGTCTGAGCCTGTAAATGCATGCATTCCAACGAGTGCGTTGCATTTTCTTGATCCCAACTTTCTGCAGCATTCTTCAATGTCAAGGACTCGGGAAGATTTTCCTCTACCAGCATGCATGTACAGCTTGCAAGGTGGTAAAGAATTAAATGTATATACCAACAAGACGTACACATCTGTATCCACTGTGAAGACATCAATACTGCAACCAGGCCTGGAATTAGCTGCATCAAGGCAATGCAATGGTATCAAAGTATCTGCTTCTTCATGGTCATGCTTTAGCATGGCTGCATCCATAAAGTCAGGCCTATTGGTCTTCGTTTCAGTGCCAGCTACAGATACTATCACCTTTCGATTCGACTCGGCTTCTTTCGCGATGCTGTTTTGAAACAGTAATGTTAGCTCATCCTTGGTTTGCTTATGAGACAAAAGTGTATTCATGCTGATGTTTGTAATGTCCATGTTGTCTGTTACTTGAAATCTTACTGGAGGTGTACCTTTGGCCCGCTTTGCTCGTGTTTGATCCTTTAAAGAGTTATCCAAATAACGGTCGAAAAGTATTCTGATCTCGTCATGTGAATTTGTTTTTTTTAGCATTTTGCTTGCAAATATTTTCCCTAGGTCTGAACAAGTTTTTACGCTACCGTCTTTCTTTAGGCTTTGAACCTCAACCATGCCATCGATAACTGCAACTTTTGAAATTTCGCTTTTATTTACGGGCATTGTTGTATCTGCTTGAATTTCCGTTGCTGACATTATTTCACTTTTATCTGTCGGAATGTTGAGAAGACCATCAGATGTAAACAGTGATCTTGGTATGGCAGTAAACTCGTACTCTCCTATCGCTTCGGAGATATCCATGATCTCTGGTCTTGCTTTCAGTATCAACAAGAAGCGTGTTAACAATGACCTCTCCTCATTCAGCTCTACGACCTTTTCTCCAGCTTACACTTGATTTTTTTGCCATTGTCTTTGAACATCTTCAGGTTTACTTTCTTCATTGGATCCCAGAGAGATTGCTCAGACGTAGGAAGCAGTCGGTCATGCACGAAGTTGTGATAGGCGGTTAGGCCTATGCTGTCTCTTTCTGTAATATGAACCCGAGAGGTATCGGAAACGACAGCGTTAGAAAACACGTTTATTAGCTCTGCTTGGTCACTAGAAAAGGGGTTACTGACATGATTTGTTATTCCATCTTTTACCAAAGAAACATTCTTGAAAACACGTTTTTTGTGGGTCTTTGTCAACTGGTAGTGCTCTTTCCTTGCTTTCTTTTCAACAGAGCCACTCCAAAAATCTTTAACAAGACGAGTGACTTCTGGCGCTGTAAGCAGATATCTGGTCAGAGCTTTGTCATTCTGGGTTATTCCAGTTATTCCTCCCATAACTTTCAGGCTCCTGATTTCTTGCTCCAATGCATGGTCTACACCCAAGCCACAGAAGGGTATGTTTGATTTGAATACCGACATGTTTCCTTCCTCTAGCACCTTCCATGTCTCAGGATCAGAAGCCTCAAGGCTTGACATCTCAGCAAGGTAGTAGGGTGTTAGTCTGGCATACTTGTATAAATCGTGGGCAAAAAAGAATTTCACCAGACTTTCGCAGCTTGCAAGATGTAATTTCCAGTTTGCCATTCTAGACGCTTTGATAAAATTCAGAAGGCACTGCACTTGATTCATGTAGTTTACCAAGAAAAGAGTCTGTGGAGATTTCTGACTGTCCTCACTGTGTAAATTTGTTCCAATTTTTAGATCTTCGTATTTCTGATTAGCGTCTGCAAGCAAGGTTTCAACATCAACGTCATCATCCCTCGACTTCTTAACTGATACATTGATACAGTCACTGATTTCATCGATCTTCATTGAAAGTTCTTCATCCTTTCCACTGAGACTCTCAAAGTGCAAATCTTTTAAGGCTCGCAAAGTTATAATGTGAGCTTCAAGACTACGTTTGTAATTCTTCCCTGCCAGGAGCTGTCTCACACTCGCGGGTCCAAATAGGCCCTTCTCTATCCATATCTGCTCCAAACCAGAGCCTTCGATGTACCTTCCCAAAGCTTTTAGCATAGCGAAAACAACATGTAATTCCCCCATCCGAAGAACAATGTTATCGTTCATTTTTTCGGAACTTCTTATCTTCACTGCCCGTTCGTACAAATCTAGATCCAATGTAATGATAGTTTTTCGGTTGGGACCGACAACAACAGCATTGATGTTCATGGCCAGTTTCAAAGCCGTGAACAGTGTCTCAGAACTAGTCGGTGATGTTCTCAGTATCGGGGCAATAACACCAGTATTTGTTTGACGTATTGTTTTATTACACAGCGAATGAAATCCTGCCCAAGTGACTGGGTGTTCCTTTTCAACAGAAGGACCTAATGGATCATCGCATTCACGTGCATTTCTTTTCTTACATGTCTTGTGCAGAAGTGCAGTGTAATAAAGCATCCACAAGAGATCTGCCCGCTCAGATTGGTGCAACAAATCTGGATACCGATTATGGGGGTAATGAGCAAATTTCTCAGCAGTGCACGGCTGGTTAGATAAAGTTGCCATATCAGTCTCGTACTGAAAATTGATTTCTTTCGAATCTAGGGAAAGTGGTTGCGAAATTGGTTGCACTCCGATGTAGGCTCTTTGGTTCAATGTGATTACTGTACAATGAAATTGCTCCTTTCCACTTGGGTCATGAATAAGACGGTCAATATTGTCAATTGCAAAGAAAACCGGTTTGTCTTTGCAAACGAATGGAGGCAACGCATATCCTGATGTATCATGCAATCTTTTGCATACGGCAGCTGCAACTTGACTTTGCATTTTTATCATCTCCTTGTAACTTCGACCCAAGCTGAGATCTTCTAGGAGATTAACAAGCCTTTTAGAACAGGTAATGCTGTGAACCGCCAAGGGCAGGGCAACAGATAATGGTGTTTCTCGGCGGGCTTTGAAACCAGTGCCTTCATCTTTAGTTTGGTATCCAATTTGCCTGTCTGTTTTAAAAGCTGACATCATGTGCTGTGCAACAATGCATGCTGACCTGTCACCAAATGTGTTCTCTTTTCGGACAGGGCTCTTTCGTGTCCCGAAATAACCCATCTGCAAAACATGTACAGTTCTTCTGGAAGTTTAAAATCATCAAAGGAACCTTTGAAATGCCAAGACTGGTCCTTCTGAATGACTCTTCGTAAAATCATAGCAGCGTTCATAAGTGTCTGAACTTCATCTTCTGGATCTCCTGCTTCCTCATATTCATTCAGGGCAGCACTCACAGTGCGCTGTGAAGAAACTCTGTGACTCTCATTGCGACGATGTGATGGATTGATTTGAACGTACGGTATTTTCTGTTTAAGAAGACTACATATATGTTTCTTATAGTTATCAACGATGTCAGCTGCATTGTTCTCCTCTAATATATATTTATACTCCTGGTTTATCTCATTCATAGTCAAAACATCTCCTCTGTCAATTGAAAACTTTACAATGTTTACTATTTCGATATCAGCAAGAACACGAGCAATAGCGAGTGCTTTCTTGTCATCACTTGCAAACGACTTTCTTTCCTCCCTTACAAGACATGGCAAATGGTATCTTGTATCATATGCTTGAACGTCCAAATCTTCGAGGAACGTGGCAGCTATGGCGTGATAATTTGCATTACTTGAATTGTTAAGGATCTTTATTATTCTGTTTCCCATATTTCCTGTGAGAACAAGGTGCAATTCTTTCTCACTTTCAGATTGGCAAAATATACATTTCTCGTTGTTGTAAGCAGATGCTGCTCTCTTTGCTCTCGGTTGCATTGCACGATCTTCACTTCCAATGATGGAGGATGGTCTTCCTCTCTTATTATTACTACTGCTTCCTCTGCATAAGGACTCATCATATCTTTCTTTTAGCTCCTTCAGGTTTGTAGAGTTAACCAAGTTTCTGTAACATTTATGATGATATGCTTTGCAGGCCGATCGCTCTTTCTTGCTTAAAGCAGTGAACAAAACATCCCCATATGATGCTCTTTGTTGACTGTACTGGATGATCTTCCTCACTGGCTCGTCATCCGTAGGACTTTCTACATATCTCACAGTTTTATCTTTCGAGTTCAGCTCCTTTTCACAGATGAAACAGGGGCCAGGCTGTTTTTCAATGCATCCAATCACAAGCAAAGTGAGGATAAGTTTTCTTGACATTTCATTAGGATGACGCCTGTTGGATAGGAGTCGATCTCATTAAAACAGTTAATTGGCATTATTGCACTTGCTAGAAGTATCAACCTTTATCTATCATAAAGCTCTATGCACTACACACAGCAGGAAATGATGCTATGATTCCTCTCTCCAGTATCTTCCTTTGTTAGCTACATATATAAATATATGTATTCAATTGTTTGCGTGGCAAAGTAGATGCAGAAGTAACATAGTAGAAAACTATACAAGCGTTAGTAACAAAAGAGATATTTATCATTGAAGCCTAGGCATTGAAATTTCTCGCGTTCGGCCTTGCAACAACGAATGCTTTATGAATTGCACAAACACAAACACTTACGTTTCAATCTTCGATGAAGCAAACATCATAATGTCTTCACATCGCAGATTCTTTCCTGGGTTGAACGTCATATTGATAAAGCCAATATCAAGGTATTTCTTGACGCCATTTTGAATTTCAACCATGCACAATCTCGTATTGATTGAGAGGAAAAAACAAAATGGCATGCCATGTGAATCAAATGCTGAAAGGTTGCATGCAGTTGTTTACCGAATCTAACCAAAAACTCAAAGGATGTCCATAGGAGAATTTTGTTTAAAAAAAGGGCGTGGTCACCAGTAAGGCGTGGCCAACACGGTAGATCAGGCTATTTTTACCAGTAGGTATGGCAAAGGGGTGTAAATTAGTGAATTCCTTCCACTATGAGCAAAGAATATCAAAGAAACTACATAACAGCCATCATTAACCGCATATGATAGTGTAATTCATGTAACGCAAAAGTGGGCGTGGTCATTTTCTAGGAAGGCGTGGTCAAAAAAATCGAAGACTTTCATAGTATCTTTATACAAGTTATCCAAGTAACATAAGACGAAAAAATCAATTTTAACACGAAAATCCAGCGGGAAAACACAAGGGACTGCACTAAGATGTAAGTCCTTCGCAGCATATGACCTCATCAGTGGAACTTTGGCTGAGAATTTATGGTAACCCAAGGAAAAATCTGCAAATTCTTTTACATGCAAATACAATTTCTACTTACAATAGAGGTCATGTCTCTTCTCTCATAGTAAGTTTTTTTCAGAGAAAGGTGAAGACTTTGTACCATTTGTTACCGGCAGATGAACAATGGGACATTGATGAGATGTGAGTTCAAGTTGTATTTTAAGCTTTCCATGACATCTTCGCAAACATCTTGACACATTAGTCATCTGAACCAGCAAGCCTTCATACTTCAAGACAATGGTATTGGTCAACTGTTTTGTCATTTCTGATTTTAGGAGTGTCTCTTAATTTATCCACTTATGTGGCTGTGATGATGCATGATACAAATGGTTTCTGGTATTGCGTATTATTAACCTGTAGTCTGGTTATGCAAACAGATAATGGTCATGTTCAGCATGTAACTTTACCGGACCTATAAGAAGTTTATACAGTCCACCACTTCATATAGCAGTTATATTGCTTTCTGGTCAATTTCCCAACTTGTTTCAGATTGCCCATTATGGTACTGCTATATATCCACGCGTCATGGGTGGGGGAATTGGCTAGGAAGTGGCGGGCGTCTTTGGGAAACCACTCCATACTCAAACCATGTTACATATAAATGCCCAGAAGGTACACCTGGTCACACAGCACAGACGTGTTGCAAAGTATACATGATCATTTGCTCCAAGAAAACTCTAAAAATTCTCCTCTCTGAAGGATACTTTGTACCATGATTTTGTTATCAATTATAAGATGCCATAAGATTCAATAACAACGGGCACTTCTTTCCTGGAAAATTCTTTACACCATATGCACGTGAATATGTCTCGTCACTTGGAAATCACTCTCCTTCTACTATGTCACACCGCTAATAATATCTTTTGTAATCGCAGCTTTACGTCACCAGAAAACGAAAAAGTGAGCAAACAATTTGTGTTAGATGTTTTTAAAGACACGAAACAGAGCTTTAGAAAAGAAGTCATCAGAAGTAAGAATTTTATCAGTACGTTAATATCATAGGAGCCCTTATTTCTGTAATTTGATGTTGAAATGTATTTGAGGTAGATATCAAATTGTAAATTTATATGGACTTGGATATCAAGATGGAAAGTATGGTTATTTAACTGATATTGAAAGCCAGAAAAAGAAGTGAACAGTACATCGATACATCAGGGAGAAAAAGAATGATACAAAAAATCACGCTAGATTTGTTGAGATATTTCAAATTCCAAGAGATACGATAACACATTTTCAGTTCAGCTTTGAATTTAGTGAGTCATGATAGCAACAGACATTCTTTGCTTTGCATCATTTGAGCCATTGGATGAGGGCCAATGACCACTCCTGGCAAGGTGGCAGGACCTGCTGTTGCAAAATTCACGCACGTCATATGATCATTTTCATGTCTCACGAACACCAATCAGATGCTGCATCGGGAGCAACGAGTCATCACATTTTTGAAGTTTAGGTATACTCAGTCCACTCTTGTTTCCCGAATCAGAGTCCCCCGCTGACTGAAGTTTTGCAAGTTTTTCACCAAGGATTTATTCCAACACCCCATTTTATCAAATCTTCACTAACCTTTTAACCCTTCCCCCTTTGTTCCAACCCCCTCTCTGTTATTCGGGACCAGAGAGTACTTAACATCACGCAAATGTCTGTAAAAACAGAGCATTTAACTGTCAAACATTGAATATGATCAATTTTTTCTAGAGGCCTGTCACACCTACTTCAAATCATTGAAAAAAGAACATAACTTGAAAACAAACTACCCGGAAAAGCATAAAGTAGTATCAGACAAGAAGAAGCTACGTTCTCGCAGAGTGCGGGTAAGTTCCACATGATCACCACACGAAACCTTTATCTGCCGATATTCGACAGAATGGACTTGCAGAATCTGGTAGAAGGCATAAATGATAAATACGACAAAATTTGTGTGTGCTAATAGTTTCTTAACTTGATACATTTCCTGGTGCTAGAGTTTCTTCATTTTTAGCGATCTGATAGCTTAGTTGCCTTTAATCAGTTTCTTATAAAAGAAATGCGCATAATGCCCACGCTTTTGTGAAAGCAACAAGAAGTCCTAAACAAACGCTTTTCTGTTGATCAGTATAATATCGACTATCATCAAAACAGAAGAACAAAACTTTTGATTTTTAATGTAACAACTGCGGTGACAGTGAAAAATTCTGTTGACTTATCTTCGAAGTCTACTTGATCTGCGGCGCGTCAGACTCTATTGCGCTGCCACACAGGTAAAGACATGCCATCAGTTTTGTTGAGGCATTTCTGGGATGAATGTGGGTTTAATTTGCTAAAAAAATTGCTACCTTCTTCTGATGAAATAAAGCCGACTACATTTATTTCAGCTTTGGGAAAACCGCAACAAGCATGTGCGACCAGAGGAAAGGCCGCTCTGGAAGGATGTCACGCAGGAAATCATGTCCGATGAGGAGGACGTTGGTGACTCACTAAAAGTTAAAACGCCAGGATGGCGCAGTGAACAACTCACGACGTTAATTCAAAAACTTGATGAAAGGCATAACGAAAGTTTGCGCATGGCATCTCGCCAGCCATTGAAAAAGTTGAGAGTTGACGCAGACTCGCCAATGAAAAGAAAGCCCTCCAAGGCAGTCGCCGTGAGACACATATCACAAGACGATTAACGATTTTTATTTTCTTAAAGAGGCTGTGCAAGATTTTTATAAGCAAATTTAAATTTTAGCTAGTCAACATATAAAATTCAATGGCAAATTCCACTCAAAGTGGTTCGTGGCATTGTGGCCGTACGTGTGTTTAGGGCTTAGGCTAAACACATCTGAAATTCTTTGGTCGAGCTCCTGCTGTGTCCCCACAATCGCTGATGGTAAGGAAACTCTGCTTGGACTAGCAAATTCTACGGAATTTAAACATGTACAAAGTCTCTTTATTTATAACATATCTGCTACTACTTTTTGGGAGTGTTAGCTTGTAGAGCCTCTTTAATCAATTAGTTCTTTTATACTGGAAGGAGGAGTACAGTCAATTCATCTTTCCAAGACATCAGGGGCAAAAACGGAAGTTTTTCTTTGTTTGCGATTTTGCATCCTTAAGGCTTTGACAGTACGCATGTGCATGCTAAAAATAACGATATGTGGTATTGGCACTTGGTAAAGTAACCCATTTCCTGAGGTTTTAAATTAATCTTTGACACCAGAATCTTGCAAATCTGCCAAAAATTCATGGATTTACAAGCCTTTGAAGTTCAATTTTATGCGAAAGCTGAAACCATAGCCCTCTAAATGGCATTTTTTGTAAAAGTCCCATGGTCCATCATTTCTGTTATTTCTCAATTGTTACAGGGCAAACCAAACGAGATTTGGCAGGTTTTCGATAACCTAACTTTCAAGCGTACAGCTGCTTTGAGGAAAAAAAATCAGTCGGTCGTCGATTATTTCTAAAAAAAAACTGTTTTTGAGTACATGCAGTCTTTAGCAAGTTAAAGTGACAATCATTGTAAGGATTAGATTAATTTATAAGTTTTATCTGGTTTGCTCAGATATCAATGAGAGGTATGACATTGGATAACCTTCTTTTACCGCGATCTTCGAGCTTGTTTGCACTACAAGTAATCCAGGGGTCTCTGGTTCAGCTGTCGCATATTTTTTATCCCTGAGAGCTCGCGACTAAATGAATTTCTTACCGATTTGCAAGATTCTGGTCTCTAAAATCATTTGAAAATCTTAGGGACAGGGCTACCTTTCCATGAGCCAGTTCATCTTATCGTTACTTTTCAATATTTAATCAAACTTCAAACAATTTTGGAGGCACCCTGTACGGTAAGCCACAGTTCGGATGCGAATCTGGCCTCGAAATTTTGACATGAAGATTGGGAAGATATTTTGATACATTTCCCAACTGAGGCCGCTTAATTGAAGTAGTTAATTTTGTTGAAAAAATGACAGTGTACTGCCTCCCTAAGCAAGAAATACGAAATTGTGTTTGGCTTTATTTCACTGACGCTTGTTGGACTTGCGTAGTCGTCCTGGAAGAAGGGAAGGGACGACTTGTCGCGAGCAGTTAACAGCTGGATAACACAGCTGGATGGCCGGACAGTTTTTGGTACGGCAGACGGCACCTTTGATCATAATATTTGACCAATAGCAGACAAGATTCTGCTTTCCCTGAAGGAAAATGACGGGGGCAAACCAACTTTGAAACATAAATAGCTGTATGTCAAAACGAACACATGTTTATATATTGGTGCCACCATGTCCAAAACAGCGCACCTGTGAAGACAGATACAACTGATTTTGAAATTCTTTGCGGTTAGGTCCTATTACAAACATTGGGTAAAGTCAGGTCACATGCATCTTATGAATGATTAATGAGGAGCTGCTCGCGACAAGTCGTCACTTTCTTTTTATATGACGACTTGGGCAAGTCCACTTGAAAGTTTTCATTACATTGTTGTAAAGTTATCATTGTTAGTTGTTAATCTGTATTTCATTACTGAAGTTGTTATATTGTCTGTTTGCTGCTGAAAACGCTCTAGTATTTCTCTCGTTCATACCTTAGTGGAGTTGTTCTCTTCTTAAGTGTGTATATAAGATACATGAAGCTCAAATCAGGCAAATATTACGAAACATTTAAGAAACACAGGAAGGCTGAAATTAAAAAGTAAGCTTGAAAGAATTGTTTTTCAAGAAACCTTTCAATTTAACTGGAAAAAATACAAATAAACACCCATCTCTCAAGTGTTTGCAGCAGCTTTTCCACCTTTTTCACGTGCCATTATATTTCTCGCCTCACAGTTGCCTTATCCTTTTGGTTTGTTGTTGAGAATTGCAAGAATTTTAGAAAACATTTACCAAACAGTTAAGAAACATTTCAGGTTGGACTCAGCGAAATATTAAGAAGCATCCAGGTTGAAGGCAGACAGTTTGTTTCCTATAAAAAAACGTTTATTTGACTACTTCCAAAAATGATTGCGAACGTCTTCCACGTGTAATCGACCGAGATCAAAGAAAGATTAAGACCAAGCGGTGGACCTGAATGACCTTTTGAGCCAATTTTCAAGTCTTTATTGAACATCATTTTTCGGTAAGATGGAGTCCGAACGCATTCATTATGCAATGTCAAAATCTGGCCAGCGTATTTATTCACTTCGAGATGACGCATTTCGACATAGTTTCACCAGCTAGAGTGCTTCTACATTGAGAATTTACCTTCAATTTCCCAAGGAGATGCCAGTTCTCCACATAGTTTCGCCATGGAAATTTGAAGTTTCCTAGAAGAGGAAAACATAGGGAAATGGAAATTTCCGTTTCCCCCAGTTTTCATAAGTTGGAAACCAGCTAGGAAATTCCGAGTTTCCCCGAGGAAAATTGTGGGGAAACTGCTCGTTTCCCTTTAAAATCCCCACATATCACTGCGTCGAAATTGTTGGCGTTCTTCCCGTGATGTTACATACTATTTGTGAAGTTGCATAGTTTGCATTATTGTGTAAATTATTAAGCAACAGTGTGCGCCAATTCAGAGAGGGTTTACAGTATTTTTTCAAAGCAAACATATTTGTAGAGATATTTTACAGACATTTCTTGAAAACAAAGATTTTTACGAAATTTGTATGGGATTTTTACAAATTGATAAGCCAAGTAGCGAGTAGATACAGGCTACCATGGGTGCATGCTATTTCATAGGGTTTCAAAAACTGCATCTTTTTCATTGATGATGCATGCAGTAGGTTTTATCAACTGCTGTTTACGACGTGAATGAGGTTTTTCTGGCAAATTTTGCGACAAAAACTTTTGTGATCAAGAAAAAGTGCATTTTCCCGAAAAAAGACCTTCGCAACTGAAGAAAAGTGAAGCGAAAACATAATTTTCTACCTGGTGTGTCAAAAAAGGTACCCCCCCCCCCCCTGTTGACTAAACAAAGGGACGAAGCAATAAAACATAAGCATATTTGTTGATCTTCAACTTAAATTCACATAGCTTGCATTTTGAAATTTTCCTCCAAAAGCCAGAGATATGTTCTCATATAGTCAAATTTTTGTGTGCACTTGAAACCAGAAGGTCTGTAATAGAGGCTAGCCATAATTTAACATCCCAGGTACATTGCAAAAGAAAAAATATCTGCGTGTCGATAATTTTTTGTAATTTTGCGAGCAAAAACTTTCGCGAATTTTAATTGTAGATTATGCCTTGGCAGAAACTTTCACGAAAAATGCCAAAAAAAAGCGTGATAATCACGAAACTTTCTTCCCGCGAAATTTTCTGCCCCTAAAGTATCATATAGCTTATAGAACTTACTGTTGTTTTGCCATTGTGAGCTAATTGCCATAATAACCTGTGATTTCTATATTAGATGTGCATACCAATAGACATGTTTGATGATGATTTGGATGATAGTGTTACACAATCGGAAGCAAGTTATGCTAAAAGCAAGGATGAAGCAAGCGATCCCCTGGCAACCCCTCTAGAAGATGACCAAATTGAGTATCCAAAGGTATGTTTCCTTTCTTATTTTCTTTCGACACCGTATGCTCTTTTGCAGGAAAAATATTGCTGTTTCCGATGTCATTCACGGCACAGAGTAAAAAAACTTTTGCCTTTAAAAATAATGAATCTGCCTTGTAAATGTTCATTGCCTCTGTTACAACGCAATTCTTTGTTTCAATCTGTGTACGATTCCAAATAAAAATACAAGGACTTACTATTTAACTCATGTTGTTATATACAGAAAGCCATTTCATTTAAGAAACCATGTCGGGTGTCCCAAAAAAAGTATCCCCTTTTGACTGGAAATAGGAACGAAACGATAAGATATCATTTCTCTCGGAGTGGACAGCTAAATTTATCAATCTTCAACTTAGATCCACATGCCTTGCATTTAAAAATTGGCCACCAAACACTGGAGATACAAGCTTGCAAAGTCAAAATTTACAGTGCACCCGAAACCAGAGGTTTTCTAAAAGGGCCTAGCCATGATTTGCTATCACAGGCATGTTGCACAGGAATTTCGACTTTGACCTTTACCTTTCTCCATTGAAAAGAATTATACCTTGAAATGCTCCAATTGTTCTACAAATTGTTATTCCTTTGAGGAATCAATCCGTGCATTGCATTCCACTCCAAGTTTCAAAGAAGGAGAAAAGGAACACATGCATGCTCATTTGGGAGATGTTGCACAACTTCATCATTCTTACCACATTTCTGTTTTCTTTGTTTAGTCAGGGTGAATCCCACAAGACTTTTTTTATTCTTTTCAAAAGCGAAAAACTGAAAGTTAAAGTTTACAGGTGCTTTGGAAAAGATCCATAATACAAATCATGGCTAGGCCCCCTCACAAAACCTCTGGTTTTGGGTGCACTGTAAATTTTGTCTTTGCAAGCTTGTATCTCTGGTGTTTCGTGGACGATTCTTAAATGCAAGGTATGTGAATCTAAGTTGAAGATTGATAAATTTAGCTAACTACTCAGAGAGTTATGATATCTTATCGCTTCGTTCCTATTTCCAGTCAAAAGGGGATACTTTTTTTTGAGACACCCGGTATTTTCTCATCCTTTTTATGTATGGAGCGTTTTCATCTTTCACTTCAAACGTTTCTTAATAACCTTAGTTCCTTTCTGGAAGTTCCTTGAGAAAACGAACAATTAGTCTTGGTTAGAACGATTAGTCTTAGTACCTTTGAAATAAGAACCAATTTCAACCTGGCTCTCGAAGAAGTAGGCTCTTACACGCGCGGATTTACTGTATTTTTGCCAAGAAAAAATTTTTTGGGTGCAAAGAGTAGAATTATTATGGATATTACCTAAAAAATATCGTCAACAACAACTTCCCACAATTTTCTGTGCCTCGGTTATTACAGTAGTTTCTTGGCACATCTAGTGCATGCTACTAGGGTTTTGTAAAAGTTTTTTGCCACCCTTCCTAGTACTAGTTTGTTATAAACTAGTTTCTTATAAAATGCAGACATGTACTTCTTAATGACACAAGATTTCTCATTTTTGATATTAACCAATGTCAGAGTGAAGTAGTCAAAAGGACAACATTGTTTCAACACTCATTGTAGCTGAATTGCTACTTCATAATAAGCTCAATACGTGAAACTTTTTTTTTGCTAGGACGTCCAAGACAATCTTAGCAGCACTCCAAAGCGAAAGCACGAGTTAATGGAGGTAATTTACTTCGAACGAAGCAGAGACCTTTACTTTGCCCAGATTGCTCTTGAAGAATCCCAGAAGATAAACAAGAAACTTTGAATGAAGGAAGAGGTAACGAGCGGATTGGTCTCTCGGAATGTTCTGGAGCAGTCTGAAGGCATTGTAAACGTGCGCGCGCGAAGCATAGCTGCTATTGCAACACTTGATAGGAGGTTGCTAACAAATCAAAAATTAAGCAGCTATGGAATCATGATGATTAGCGATGCTGATATCGATGAGTCTGTCTCAAAAAAGATCGGAAGTGGGCTGAGAAGTATTGTATTTCAATCGCTTTATAAGGATATGCCGGTAGCTAAAAAGCATTTATTTGTCCCAGAATTATCATGCATAAGTACGGAGTATTTGTTGTTACAAATATTAGGTAGCCATCCTTCAATTCTGCATGCCTTTGGCTTAATAGTGGAAGATAAAGAATGCTCCTCGATCGAGTCGTATGTTGACGGTTTATCACTCTCCCGTTTTCGCTTTGATGATGGTATTTCCTTAGGAATATGTGCTGTTAGACTTATCAAAGCCGTAGGACATATTCACAATTGTGGTGTTATCCATAACAATCTTCAGCCGTGTCATGTTTTGGTTAAGGGTTCTCTTATGCCAGTAATAATAGACTTTGGTCATGCTTCTCTCGCCTCTGATGGATATAGAATGTCACAGTCACGTGCTAACCAGTTAGGAGATGGTTGTGTGCAACCAAGAGCTATTGTATCTGGTAGTAAACCTACATCTGTATCAAGCGATATGTATTGTTTGGGCCAAATTTTATTACAGATGCGGTTATGTGAAGAATCTTCAAAATTCAAGAGAATTCATGATTGGATGTCTGAATTTGGTAGTTTTCGTAGATCACATATCACTGGATCAACCCCAGGTGATAGAATTTTGTTCAAGTATGCATATGATCTGATTGAGATTCTTGGTAAGATTCGACCAGATTTGTTTTGTTAAGTATACCTAGGAATATGTCTCATATGCATGGTCAGAGACCGAAGAATTGTAACGGTTACAGGTAGGTGTGTGCATTTACTTCTGGGGTCTTGGGGTCCTGGGGTCTAGGGGTCCAGCGAATAGAACATGCCGGGGAAAGAAGGGTCAGGGAAAATGCCTTTGGTATCATGGGGGTGTGGTGTACTCTACACAATGATTTACTTGAGCCCTGAGAAAGCAGTTGATGTCACTCTAGCTTGTTGTGCCCTCCACAACATGCTGATCCTAAAGCCTGAATGTCCATATGCAGGACATGATCTTCTTGATAGTGAAGCACAGAATGGAAATCATCATGCTGAGCAATGGAGAAGTCAAGTTGAAACTACAAATTTTAAGGCCCTTCCAAAGAGCAAAGAATGATTTCCAAAGAATGGAAATGCGCAACAAGATCTGCGCACACGTTAATGGCCTGGGATCCGTTCCTTGGCAGTGGAAAGTTCTTGTTGTTCCCTACTGAGCATAGTTGCAACTGATAGCTGAATAACAATGTGTTTTTTAAACTTGCTACAAGACATGGACTATTCAACAACTCTTATGGGTAGTTTCTTGGTGCATCCTTGGTATTTTTTACTTCAAGTAAGAGAGAAATAGGCTATTTTCATTTTTATCTAATGATTACTGAACAAGTGACAAGTAACATTGAAGATACATTAGAGAACTGCATTTTTATATCTTTTGCTAAAAATGATTGGAATTGAAATGCCTTCAACTGTGGAAAAAACCAAGGGGATGAAAGTGGTAAAATTTGACAAAAAACAGCTTTATTTCAAAAACTTTGATGGAAAAAGCAAGGTCCTAGCTACAAGCATCTACCACAAAGTCAGTCATCCAACAAAAAGAGAGATGGAAATGCTAATGTTTTAACAAATAAACAATAATTTTTTTTATAATAAGCCATAATTATCTTAAAATAATGAACAACATGTTTGTTCATACATTGCACATGTGTCTTCGTGTTTTTTAATCATGTGCAAATGACTTCAAGGTTTATGTGCTATTCTGTTCTTCCTATGGTAATATTCTTCTCACCTTTGTACTTTTCATCAGGTTTGTGCAAAAGTTGCTCTCTGTTTATCAAGGAATTATCAAATCATCAAATTTGCCCTATTTCACAAGATCCCGTTTTCTCTACAATATCTGATGTATCTAAATTAATAGTACTGTTGTGTGAATGGTGATTACTGTTGAGTGACTGCCTAATTTTGTTTTCTAGAGGAGGTGCAAAGACGACACTTGCAAAGAAATTAAACAAAGATATAATGATGAGGTAGGGAGGCTTGGGGAGCTTCTCAGATCTGAGAAGTGTGAAAACAAAAATCTAAGAAACGTAAGAAATTCTCAAGAAATCAGAATAAATTATGCAGTGGGATTACAGCTTCAGAAGCTACTAGAAACTGGCAACAAGGCTATCAACTTTAGAGGGTATAACTTACTTCCAATGGCAACATTAGATAATCACATCCAGCCTAATACTGCCCTCTTGCAACAAGGTGCACATTTGGTCAGTGAAGAAGAGCTAGAAATCAGCATGTTGATCTGTTAATGGTCAAATGCTAATGTTTTTGAAGCAATGTTCAAGAACATGGTCTGTGCAGCTAAAGTCAACCAATGTTCTGTTTGCATTTCTCATTGATCCAGTCCATCAATGAACCAATTTGGCAGTAACTTCTTATTTGATCAAAGAAACATGGCACATGTAATTACAATTCACTTTACATCTGTTCAGGATCTACATTTCTGGTATGATTGCTTAATCATTTCTGACTGAAATCCTGATTTTGGAAAGCACAATATATGGTAGACCACTGATTTGTTCCCAACATTAACCCTATAGTGGTTGGGCTATTTGATAGTACTATTTTGGTTGGGGGGGGCAAAAAAGCCCCCCCTACCTAACTCTTTACTGGTAATAGATAGAGCGACCAAATTTGGTGTGCTAAAAGCCTCAGGCATGTACTTTATGAAAATATAAAAATTAACTTAAAAATAGCCACCATTTTTGCTTACGTCAGCATTTTCCTTTGTGTTATCAAGAAAAGCGGCAGAATTGGCCAAAATCAGGAAAATCGAGATAAAATTAAATTTGGAGCATATTTTCCATCCAAACATGGTATTTATGATAGAATGCATCAAATAACACAACATTAAAAAAGAAATTTGCAAAATATTCCACTTCTGCTCCTTTTTTCGCGATAATTGAGATTTGAGAATTTGCGATTTTTTCTGGGTCAGTCCCAGAAAATTGTCTCCCGCCCCCTCATTTTTCAAAATATTTCAATGAAACTTTTTGAGAAGTTGCACAATAAGTAATTGCAAAAAGTCAAGAAGTTTCATGGCTATGAAATTCTTCCTCGCAGAGTTATTAAAAAAAATCTACTAGGGGGGGCAAATTTGCCCCCCCCCCAACCAAAATAGGGTTAACATAGTGAAGGAATGCAAAAGGAGGCTGGGAGCGAACCCTTCACAAACGAAAAAATATGGCGGGCCGGAATAGAGCTGCCAGGTGCCAGTCTCTGGTTTTGACACCTGATCGCTGCTTGCGCGCCAAAATCGCCACCTGATTCAAATCAAAACAGTCTCGTGGGAGGTTGGCGAAGCTGCCAGGGCATAAGCTCTCCAAAGATTGATCAAAGAACCTTCAGGAAATGCAGTAGTTGCTGTTACCAAAAAGGTGCGATTTCATCCAATAACAGCGATTTATTCAAAGTGAAATGAAACAAACACTGGTCCTGGCCCTACAATCTAACTTGGTGGAATAAAACTTCAGGATACAACAAACATGGCTGACAAGGTAGGATTGATATATGGGAAAATTTGCAGAATGTTTGTGAATTCCTGTTACTTTGTTCAAATCGAGATGTCTCGATTTTCCTACAGCAGTACCACTCCCTCATCAAATCAGCATTACTCCATCAGTTTTTGGAATTAAAGGTTGAGAATAATTTGAGAAGTCAGTGGAAAGACCACCGGATAAACATTTTTGTGCCTAAAATTCTAGCCCCGGGGAAATTTTTGTAAAAACAAATTCACTCCTGGTCCTACAGAGAAACTTCGTAATTTTGCAGTTAACATGTTGGTTTACATGGCAGTTTACTGCGATTATCCCGGAAAATTTGCAAAATGTGTTATTTTCGTTTTTGAAAAACTACATTTCTGACGGTAATTTCTCCAACAAAGAATGGCCTATGGGCCTAGGCATTGCTTTGTTTTGAACGGAACGATGCAAGTAGGCTTGCTCTGTTAACTATGGAGAGACAAAGAGAACGTTGAAGGGGAGAAACTGACAATCACATCATATGACATGAATAAAAATAACATTTTCTGCTAATATGAAACGATTGTTTCACATAAAAGAATCATTTCAGTCAAAACACTGATCCAATTGTTCTTTGTGGAGCTTTTAAGTGCACAGCTGGAAACTTTGAGTATTACATTTTGTACTTGTTTTGTCTGTACATCAACCAAAATTCATTTGAAAACCAAAGGATACCAAGCCAATTTTCATTCCATTTGATTTATTTACTTAAAGATATTTATCATGTAGGATTACCTTTATTTTGATGCATGCATATGAACTGAGAAAGGGAGAGCCTTTATCCCTCACTTGAGCACATCCATCCCTCACTTGAGCACATACAAGATTTGATTTAGAAATCAGCCACGAAAGCACTTTTAGTGCTCAGTATTTTTTAGAAAAACTAGAATTTTCCAGTTGCAAATTGGATGACATCCCCATAGGTAAATTATAGGGGACATGGATATAAAACTGTATATCAATGTGGTTTTCATCTTTGACTGTAGAAAACAACTATCAGCTACATTCTATTGACTGCGATGGCTGATTACATCTGCCTTTTTGAGAAATTGTGAGAGGAGACTGTATGCAGCCTTTCAAGGGGATGGTTCTTGAATGGATGTTCTAGATTTCAAGAGTAAAACAATTATTTCAAATGTTCATTTTTGCTCTGGACCACTTTGACATTCTTAAAGTAAAATACCATTGGTTTTAGTTATCAACAAAAATTTCTGGAAGTAGATGTAGAGACACAAGCATGTATATCTTTCAAAAAGGCAACTTGTTATTTACATAGTATCATTGAAAAGAAGTCATATTTTGTGCCAGTATTTCCTTGAATGAGCACCCCCCCCCTTTGCATGACTGCATTCCTCTGGTATCTTTAGGATAGGGATGCTCAAGTTATTTTTTGGGTCTAAAATTTGGGAAAAAATGGTAACTTTTAAGGTCAGTCATTTTGACAGTTGATTTTTCAGGTCAATGTTATGCTGAAAATTATTGTTTTTGTGTTGATTTTTATACCCCAACCTGCCAGCCCTATCCTAATCATACCAGAGTAACCCCCTCGGCTAGTCCCCTGAATGCTGAAAACTAGCCATGCCCACACCTTCTGCACTCAGTGGACGTGCTTGCTATTGGCCCTAGTTTGTGTTCCTTGCCTTATCGTTGTTCACAAAAGTGTGAATACATTGAGTTGGTCCTGAATAAGTGCTCTGCTTTGCAGTTATTTCTTCTTTGTATGGATTAACAAGTGACAAGATTTGTATGTGGCCACCAGGATGTCATCTTCAACTCCTTCCAACATTTCACTATCTTATGTACAGCACAATGTATCTGGCTTGGCTTTAGGCCGCACTTTTCCAGTTTGAAAGCCGAAGTGAGCTGACCAGTCAGCCATTATGGCCTCGTTTTCATTTTGCATTCCTTCGCTATGTTTGTGTTTGCGCATTCTCTTTGTTCTATTTATAGAGAAGCATATTCACCATTGCACACTCCCTTTAAGCCATTACACTGTTATGTTATTTTGCTCTCCCTTATGGTAAAACTATTATCAGGAAGCCAAGGAATGTTGCCTATACCCATAACTGCAAAAGTTGTTGTTGTTGTGTCAGGAAAAAGTTGTAAGGAGACAGGGAACCATTCTTTCCATCTTCTACCTACACATCTACACGAAACAAGGGATACAGAGGAAAAAAATTGATGAGCTTGCTTGTTCCTTACTTTGCTTTCCAAAGAAACAGAAAATTCGCGAGCTCCCCTATCCCCTAGATCCACTGATCAGTCCATTCCGTACTCATGGTGGTCCAGTTGATACACCCATTTGGACAGACAACTCGATGCTGTAATTTGATAGCTCGTTATTAGTCATTATGCCGTTATTAGTTGTTAATGATAATGAATTTTCTTTGCTTGCTAAGAATATCACCACGAAAGATGACAGAGAGAAGATTGTTAATGTTAGTTGGGACTCCCTGTATGTAAAATGTTGTTGTTATTGTTTGTATTTGTGGTTGTGGATGTTGTGAGTGTTGTTAGTAGAATTAATGGCTACCAGCAAGGTGTGTTTTGGAAATTAAAGATTAACAATGGTAGCAGAGGGTTGACAAAGGGAAGTGAATATGGCAACAAGAAACACACCACCACCAGTGTTTTCAGAGGATATTTCATGGCTTGACTACAAGATAGAATTGAAGATATGGCAGGCTTTGACAGACCTGCCTGCAAAGAAACAAGGCCCAAGTTTGTATCTGTCCTTGACATGGAAGGCAAGAGAAGCTGCATTAGAGCTGGATATTGCAGTTATTAGCAAGGATGATGGTTTGGAGAAAATTTTGGAGCGTCTGGATAAATTGTATTTGCAGGACACAAATCAATCTGCTTATCTCGCATATCAAGAATTTGAGAATTTCAAGCGCCCTTTGGAGATGTACATGAGAGAATATTTAAACAATTTTGAGAAGCTATATACAAAAATAAAGGCACATTGTATGGAGTTACCAGATGGAGTACTGGCCTATAGGGTGTTAAACTCGGCTAATCTGAGTGAGGAAGAAATGAAGCTATGCAGGGCAACACTCACCGCCCTTCAGTATGATAAAATGGTTGAACAGTTGTTGAAAATATTTGGAGATACAGTTTCACCAAGCTTTGGTAAATTGGATGTGAAGGAAGGATCTGTATTTGTTGCATCAAATGAAGAAGGAGAAGCATATTATTCCAACAGATGGAGAGGAGGCAGAGATTTTGGATGCTTTGAAAGAGGGGGGAGACCAAAAAGGAGAGGAAGAAACCAATTTGAATTCAAAGCAAGCAAGTAATCTTCAGTTCGGAAATTAAATCCACCAGATTCCAGTGGGAAGCCATCAAGGTGCAATATTTGTGAAAGCAAGTTTCATTGGGCAAGAAACTGTCCGGATGCATATGTGAACCAAAAACAAGAGTCAGAAATAAGTCTTTTTCAATCATCAGATGACAAGTTAGTTCAAATGAAGGTATTTGTTGGAGAAACATTAAACTGTGCAGTGTTGGATAGTGGTTGTACACAAACTGTGTGTGGAAATAACTGGCTCAAATGTTTCAAGGAGAGCATGCAAGAAGAAATCACAATAGAAGAAAAGCCATCCCATGCTACATTCAAGTTTGGGAATGGTGATGCAGTTAGTTCCAGTAGAAAGGTTGTCTTGCCTGTGACAATAGGTAGCAAGAACGTAAAGCTAGAAACGGATGTGGTTGATACTGAGATTCCTCTCTTGATGTCAAAGGCTGCTATGAAGAAAGCTAACACAGTTCTTGACTTTGATCAAGACAGGGTTATCATGTTTGGGGAAGAACAAACTCTTCTAAAAACATCATCAGGTCATTATGCAATACCTATCACAAAGTCCAGGCAAATTATTGAACAAGGAGCAATTGATAATGAATTTTGTTTGCTTGCTAAGAATATCACCACGAAAGATGACAGAGAGAAGATTGTTAATGTTAGTTGGGACTCCCTGTATGTAAAATGTTGTTATTGTTTGTATTTGTGGTTGTGGATGTTGTGAGTGTTGTTAGTAGAATTAATGGCTACCAGCAAGGTGTGTTTTGGAAATTAAGATTAACAGTTATGTCGCTCCACGGTTTACAGGAACCCCTCTGTTCTCCCCAAATTCCCATGTGCTGAGAGTGCGCATGCGCGAACAGCATTATATACGAGTTTGATAAGAAATTTCTGTGTCGGTTTGTTTGGTTGAACGGACTATATGCAAATTAGGAGCGAAAACAGCAACAACAACAGATTATTCCATCGTTCTTTGCTGACTGAACAAGAAAGCCCACGCCTTCGATTTTGGCAGAGAGAGGGTCGTTCACGCACACTGCAGGAAGAAGACGGATTTTTGAGCATATCGGTACGTATAATGGCGTTTTTTTATCCAGAGTTTTACACCAAATATGAAGAGATTTCTTTTTATCCTCTCCGTTGTGTTGACCGTTTATTTTTCTACAGCGGACAGGACAGGTTTCAGAAGTGGCAGGAGGATGTCATCAACGAGGGCGTAGGCATCGCTCAACAAACATAGCGATAGACAAGCCAATATCATTATTTCAATGAGAAATTCCTTGATTTATTTGGCTCAGACAAAGGAAGCTGCAATTTCCCAACATTGTTGGATGCTTGGCCAAAGCTAATTGATAAACCATACTCCTAAATCTGCCTTTATCTAAGCCATAACTGCTGCTATCAAATTGTTGAGGGTCAGAGCGAATACTTTGGTACATGTTTGTTTACTGCTCTTTACGTTATCCTACAGGTAACAGAGGATAGACCAATAAAAGTATGCAAATTTGTGAGAAATATGCCAGAATGGTGCAACTGCCCCTTTAAGTAGAGTGAAAACATTGTCATCATTTGTAGTTGAACTAATGAGCTTTGAGCGCCTTGAGAAGCTTAAGTCAGCTGCAACATTTATATATAGATTACAAGAAAAGGCAAGATTACGGAGACTAGCTTATGAGACTGCAACATCCAATGAGTAGTTTTAGACCTTACGTGCAACTGTTGTTGCATTGATAGCTAATTTGTACTGTGGACTGCAATAGTTCAATCCAGCAAGAACTTCCTTGAAAGTTCTTTTGTAATTTGACAGGGGACGGGGGACAAAAGAGAAGACAAGAAGAAAGTAAACAGGACAAAATGCAGGGAAGTAAAGTTAATCTCTTCTGGGTGACATTTCACTATGCAACTGGCATCTGAAAAATAGGTAAGAATTCATCCTTACTTGCACATAAAAATGGTAGAAAACTTCAAGAACATTCAAGAAAACTGTGAAAATCTACAGAGATGTGCCATCAATTGTTTCTGAACAGAAGAGATAATCTCTCATTGTATAGCAAATCAAAACCTAGAATAGCACAAAGATAATTCAAAAACCTTCATTCTTTGCATCTGATGGAATTATGATTGGCTTCTTGATTCATTTTTCTTCTCCTTTAGCACACATTTTTCTCGTCAGTAGATTTCTGTTGTCTACTTAGCAGTTGCAATGTGTATTTAAATCAGCCTTTGCAACCAGCATACCTTGCATTTGCCATCTTTTTATTGATAGTCTTCTTGTGGACGGTAAAAATGGCAACGATAGGGACAGTAAAATGGTGTATTCACAAATCATGCTGGTTGCAATGGCCCTTTTAATGTTGCCAGACATGACCCTGCAAAGAAGCTTATTTCATGTATTTTGTTGCAGGACGAGAAGGCAAGTTACTAATTTGTGACAGACCTGTAAAGTTTAGGACTGCTTTGGATCAATATTGGGTTAGACATAACACAGCATGGGATCACTATCTGCATATTAACTGTTGACATACACAACACAACACTGGATCAGTATTTGCTTCTGTAACTGTCCACATTCAAAGACCAATACCACAAAGGATAACTAGAGGGGTATCGCCCTGGTTGAGGGCAAACACGTTTTGACCGATTTTATCTCTCTTGCGTTTGTTGCTGAATAACAGGCGTTTGGGCCAAGTTAAAACCAAAAAATTTGCAAAAATATTTTGGTGACTCCATTTGCTTAACATTTCCTTGTTTGTGTTTCTTAAAACTCCGTCCACAAACAGAGGGAGAAGTGCACAAAGAAACTCTACTAAGATGTAACCAAAGCATCCGCCATTTTTCCTTTCAAATTTTGTTGCACAATTTTCTTTTTGCTTGGTTTCTTGAAGTTGTTAAAACTTTCACAGCAAACAAATGGCCTCTTGCCAAGCTCCACTTGTCCAGAATAAGTACTTAACGTAAATTCAGAGATATGGCATCTGCTTCCGCCAAGACGGGCTACTTTTTGCACCCCGTCTGATTGGCCTAAAGTCACCCTGGTTGAGGGTACTGTGGTATCTTCCGGTTCTTGAACGAAATCTGCATTGTCAATGCATGTTCAGTTCACCGAAGGAGGAAAACTTGATGTCAGCTTGCTTGAAAAGTCTTTGAACGAGAGCGGCAACAAAGGTCAGTGTTTAGGATAATGAAACACAGCAAGCACAATCAGAAAACATTTGATAACAACAAAAACTCATTAATCGTTGATATGCTGCTAATTTTCGCATCAAGTTATCTTTAATTTACCTGAAACCATGTGAAAATTTGGATACCCTCAACCAGGGCGACGTTGGAAATTTAGGCCCTCTCGACCACTCTGTTCTCGAGTAGCTCACTCTTAAAGACAGCATCACCAATGACAAATATATTCTATATCAACAACAGTGAAGAGTTTACGAAGGTGTTCATGGTAAGTTTCGTTCTGAAAATTTTTTCGTTCAACAGGAATATTCTACCAACGAGAAATACCCTCAATCAGGGTGACACCCCTCTATTCAAGGATGCTCATTTTCACAAAGACCAAAGCGCATTGCATCAGTATTGCTTCTGTGTCCATTCTTCACACCTTGTGACCTTTTAACTTTGATACAACCGTTGCCAGATTGACCTTTAAAGGGTTTTTGTGACCAACTGTTGTGCATCTTGTACTCTCAAGACCTGGTTTTCATTCAAGTCATTGTGCAAAGCCTTTTATTTCACACAAGCTTGAATAGGGGAATTGTATGTTGCCACAAGGTATCATGTTATTTGACTACTATTGAAGATGCTGGTTGATGCAGATAAGAAGCAGATAGTTGACAGTCTGGGCTAATTACAAAGAAATGACCAAAGACCATTGTTGCTATAACATCATACTATTTTTAGTTCAAAATTCTGTGGTGTTGATCTGTGGCCAATAGAGAAAATCATACTATGTGATGTGCCACCTGCCGAAAAAAGTCCAAGGACTTACAAAATGAACTGACATTTATTAACCATGTCTTAAAATTGCAATTCAACATTTGAAATGAGACCAATATCACATTTGAGTCCAGGGGCGGCACCAGCCTTGAAAAAGTGGGGTGGAACAGAGATAAGATTGATGGCCAGAAGGTATACCTAATGATTTTTATATCGTTTTTGCTTAGGAATGAATACTGACCTGAGGAAAGTGGGGTGGATATGTCCACCCTATGGTGCCGCCCTTGTTTGAGTTTCAGTAGTGAGCAATACCATGTTGTGTAATGCAGTCTTGAAATTTGCAAACAGTTCTTGTAGTTTCTTTTAAATACACTTGCAATTTAGATTCGTTTCAAACACATGCTCTAATAACTCAACTCTGATATTTATTCTGATATGAAATTGCATCATATACAACACTACGAGCAGCACTTACTTAACTGCGTTAACAGCTAGTATTAAGGAAAATAGAATATTGATAAACAAGTATCAATGAGACCAGTGTGCTTGGCATACTGGAGTTGAAGATAATGCACACTTCTTCCTGCACTGCCCTTTGTTTGTTCCCATGCGCAATGATCTCCTTGGCCATCTTTCATACCGTCCAGGACTATATTTAAGTAATATAGATACACAAACCTTACTCAATTTGCTTCTTTACTGCAGTCCAAAATTCAAAGTAACTAAAAACAGAGTTGTTTTAGAGGCATCCATAGCATACATTAAAGCAATAAACAGGCTTAACTAAAGAGCTCCCAGGGATTCTGTGGGCTGACGCCCCCCCCCCCCTTGACGGCAAGGCTGCTGTTTTCATTGCTGGGTTGCCATGGGTTTGGTGTCACTTGGGGGAGCTTTCTGGGTTGGTCCGGGATCCTATGGTGGCTGTGGCCTCTGTGGGGTCCGGAGTCCGCTCACTGGGCTCTTTTGGGTGGTGTCAGGTTTGCACTGCTCAGTGGTGGAGTGGCGGCTCTGTCTGGGGCATCTTTGGTTTCCAGGGTTTTTATAAAGACCGAACGATCAGCCACCCATTGCTCTCTTGTGTTCAGAGTGGGTTTAGGTGAGCTCTTTGTGAGCTGTGGCATCACCCATTGGCAACCTAGATTTCAACCATCTTAGCACAGTCTCAGCCCAATTCTATTTATAGTATACCTGGAGACAGCTTTGAGAGAAATCAGAGAGATTAACCCTATTCCTTTAGGGGGGGGGGGGATTTTTCCCCACCCTCAAACTTTTAAAGTATGATATACAAGGCAATTTTTTATTGATAAATCCTCATAGATATGTGACTAAAATTTATCGGTCGTCATTATAATGGTTAGAAGAAAAAATTTTTTTGACACGTGACATAACTATGATGTCATCAATCATGTGACTCAATTTTTGGAAAAATAAATTTTTGTTTAATTCCGTTGTGTGGTATAGCATTCGAAAGCTAATAGAAAAAGGACTAAGATAAGCTAAGAATTTAGCCTCAGCAGCTGTTTTTACGGGAGTTAAGACCATTTTTGTCATGTGTGACTGAATCATGACATCATTGAAAACATGTGAAAAATGTGGTTAAAAATGAGATAAAGTCCACATAGTACCAATATACCAATATTTCAACTACATGTGACGTATTTCATCAATAACTTTGCAATTATCCAAGCATTTATTGAATTAGAGGCATTATTCACTAATACCAACAGAAATGGCCGAAATGACAGATGATGTTGACTTTATAATTATGATAAAACATAGAGATGTGGACGGGATAAGCAAAGTATTAAAGATGTATCAACTATTTTTTTTTTTTTTTATATATATATTTATATATTCAATCCAAAAATTTACGTTACAAATTACTTAATACACTACTTAAACTACTTTACAATACTACGACGACGATACCAAGAGGAGCAAAATACTATGACAACCCCGAGGCCTTAAAAAAAAGAAAAATTTAAAAAGAAAAACATTTAAACGAAAACCAGACATAATTATTAAGAAAGATATGGATAACAAAAAAAAAAAAAAATAAAATAAAATAAAAAAATAAACAAAACAAAAAGGGTGTTGCAAAGAAAGAGTGCTTGGTGGCTGCGTGGTTTGTAGCAGAGTTTGGAAAGAGCTTAATCTAGACGACCGGTTTCCTTAATGAATCTTAACGTTAGCTCGAGTATATTCCTGTTAACATCATTAGGGAGGTTTTCATCACCATACAATAAGAGCTGCGCTAGAACCTCATTTGAAAGATTAGCATACCCAAATGGTCGTAACAGTGGAAGAATTTCAGCAAGGAGGTTTTGTCGTTGAACCACAAAAGATGGGCAAAGCAACAAAAAGTGCTCCGTATCCTCAACACCATCGTTCGTAGGGCACATTGGGTTTATAGTGTCCTTAAAATTATGCCTGAATTTGTGAAAATTCAATTTGCTGAGACCCACTCTAAGCTGAGTAAGATGTGATAATCCCATTGGGTCATGAATCCCGAAAACAGATTTTGCAGGGGGGCGGATAATTGACAAAAGTTTTTTCTTAAAAACAGTGACAGACGGTGCAAGTCTAATCTCTGGGTCAAGTTCATTCCATTCAGTAAGGCAACTAGGATAGAAACTAGACTTGAATTTTTCTGTTCTTGCCCTTATTCGCCCTATGACATCCGGATTGCGAAGAGTGTAATGCGACTGCTGAAGAAGGGGGATTGGTTCTGTCATATAAGAAGGTGTTAGATTATTCACAATTTTGTAGAGCAGCGTGAGACGTCTGCTCCACCTTCGTGAATTCAGTGACTCCCAGCCTAGCTCTGCGTACAGATTCGCTCGCGAAGTTCCTCTCCATGTTCCTGTTACAGCCAGGGCAGCAGAATACTGGACGGACTCTAACTTTTCCATAGAACTTGTTAAGATTTCGTTGTGACTAAATTCGCATAATTTTGCTGGAGTGTGGTAGATAACATCTCCGTAGTCTAGATGGGGACGAACATGCAACTTGTAAAAGGATTCGCCCGGATTTTCTGCTCCTGGTTTGTATTTCACCGTAAATTCATACTGCTGCAACCGCAATAGCCAGCGTTCGATACGCGCAGGCGGTTTCGATTGTGGGTTGCCGTAAATACATTCCAAGGGCTTATGATCTGTGATGAGTGTGAAGGGTGCACCATATACGAATAAATGAAAATATTCTATGCCCCACACTATACTGAGCGCTTCACGCTCTGTTTGCGAATAACGTTGTTCAACATCCGTAAGTGCACGGGAAGCGTATGCAACTATACGAAACTCATTTGACCCCTTGGGTGCTTGGGCGAGAATGGCCGAAATTCCGACTGGGCTAGCATCAACTACTATTTGAGTATCCTTTTGAACATCAAAGTAAGCCATAACTGGACTTTTGCTTAATGATTGTTTTAGCTTGTTGAATGCGTTTGTGTGTTCTGTTCTCCAAACAAAAATAGCATTCTTTCGAGTTAGCCTGCGTAGGGGCTCTGTAATACTTGCGTAATTTGGAATGTACCGAGACGAATAGTTGGCCATTCATAAAATGCTTCGAACTTCAGACGCGTTTTGTGGTCTGGGTGCTTTGATAAAAGCCTCAATTTTCTTGGTGTCAGGCTTTGCCCCCTCCTTGGAGAAATTTACACCATAAAAATCGATTTCTGTTTTCAAAAAGTCACATTTGTCCTTGTTTAACCCTTTCTTTGGCAATGATGCCATATGGCAACAAATTATTTTGGGAGCAATTTTAAAATAGCCTCTATCCTGTGCTATATCTTACCCAGTATGCATTGCAAAGCATGCCTTTTTGAATCAAGTCTCATTCGCTGTGAGCTGCACTTCAAACTTTTGGTGGCCTCCAAGAATCCAGAAGTTGACTAGTCAGAGGTAAGTAATTACATGTCATTCTTAGTGCAATTGATCTGTGCCTTTGTAAATGGTATAAAAACAGCAATTGTTTATATTGTTAGGCATAGGATCAAAGAAGGCAATCCAGTATTTACTGGCAACAAGAACGCCTCATTTTCTGTAAAATATTTTTTTGATTTTGATTGTTGACATATGGCAACATTGCCAAGAACTGGTGTATAAATTTCAACTGGTTAGGCCCGCATTGATCAGCTGATATTGGGTTATCACATGTGCCAATTTACATGTTTATCATGGCATAGATACACCATACAAACTAAACACTTGCAGGAACATGTGAGATCATAACTTTATTGATACAAAATGACCCATTTTTCTGTGACATGCTCATGCTATGTCTTTCGATCTATCAGTGTTTACTGTGAAACATCAGTCTCCTGAAATCTGAAAAATTCCAACTTGCCAATTGATGTAATATCTATCATGTAAACAAAATGACATTTCACCATACGATTCAATGCTGGCTTTCATGATGCTTTGAATTGTTATTTCCTGTTTTTCAGATAAATGGCAAATCGAAGATCAAAGAAATTTGATGTAACTGATGCTCTTGACTTTGTAATGAATGGAGCTGATTCTGAGATTTCAGATCTTAGTTCAGATGAAGAGGATGAAACCAATTCAGATGCATACAACCCCCAAGAAGAAGAGCACTGTGAGAGTGCACAAGGCACTGATGGTAGTGATAATGAATCAGATGAGGAAAATGTTGCAAGTGAGATGAAAGACATGGATGCCCCTACAGTGCACAGCAGTGCTAGCCACCATCAGAAAAGTCATGTGTTTCGATGGAGGAGAAAGGATATACCACAGGCACAAATGCAATTCCATGGTGATGATGATGTGAGAGAGCTGGGAGGAGAAATGACTCCATTAGACTATTTCAAGTTGTTTTGGACAGATGCACTTACAAATATTGTTGTTGAGAACACAAACCTTTACAGTTTCCAGAAAAAGGGAAAGAGTATAAACACATGTAAGGAGGAAATTGAAAGATACCTTGGAATGCACATGAAGATGGGGATCATAAATTTGCCATCGTATCTCCTTTACTGGTCAAATGAGATGAGATATCCTGCAGTGGCTGATGTGATGCCACTGAAAAGGTTTCAGAGTGTTCGAAGATTCCTTCATTTTGTTGATAATGATTTGCAGCATGAGTCTGATAAGCTGTTCAAGGTAAGACCTATTATAGAAGGGGTTCAACAACAATGCACTTTGATCAAGCCAGAGGAGACTCATTCAGTGGATGAGCAAATCATCCCCTCAAAAACCAAATTTAGCAAAATTCGACAGTACAATCCAAGGAAACCCTCAAAATGGGGATTCAAAAATTTAGTAAGAGCTGGAGCTTCTGGCTTCATGTATGATTTTTTTGTTTATGGTGGAAAAGAAAACACAGACGTAAACAATGATGATGATATAAGTAAGCTTCAGAAATCAGCCCAAGTGGTTGCAAAGCTATGTAAGAACCTTCCACCTAATGCAAACCACAAAGTCTACTTCGACAACTGGTTCACAACCCTAGATCTCCTGCTGTACCTGAAACGGAGAGGCATTCTGGCTTGTGGCACTATTCGAAAGAATAGGCTTCAAGGCTGCCCATTAGCTTCAGACAAAGAGATGAAGAAAGAAGGAAGGGGCTCTGTTGATTTCAAATGTGACATGAACTCAGGTTTGATTGTGTCAAAGTGGTATGACAACAGTTCAGTTCATTTGGCATCAAACTTCGTTGGTGTTGAACCAATGATGCAGGTTTCTAGGTGGTGTTCAAAAGAAAAGGCAAAAGTTGCAGTTCAGTGTCCAAAGATTGTCATGTGCTACAATGGGGGAATGTTTGGAGTTGATCTGGCAGACATGTTGATATCGCTTTATCGCATAACAGTGAAGACCAAACGGTGGTATGTGAAAATTTTTTGGCACTGTGTCGATATTGCGAAAGTAAATGCCTGGCTCCTGTATAGGCGCCATTGCAAACAACAGGGAATTCCAGCAAAGAGGCAGCTTCCTTTGCTAAATTTTGTACTGCAGTTGTCAGACACACTCACTGCCAAGAAGGAAACCCCAGTAATGCAAAGGCTACCTGGCCGGCCACCAAAGAGAAGATCATTAGAGATGGATGAGACACCTAAGGCTGGGAGGAAACCATTTTCCCCAGCACCTGGATTCATGACTAAGAAGGATCAAACTGGGCACTGGCCAGAGATACGAAGCAAACAGAAGGGAAGATGTCGCCACTGCCCTTCTGGATATTCCAGAACTTTCTGCAAGAAATGTGATGTCTGCTTGTGCCTTACAGGACAGAGAAACTGCTTTTTTGATTTCCATCAGTGAAATATCTCACAATTAGCGTATATATGGTGATTTAGGTTTTTTAAAAAAGACATTCATAACACAGAGAGGACAATGACCATTAATGATTTACAAATAATGTATGCTGATAGTCAAGGGATGAAAGGGCTCTTTCAGACAAAATAATATGGCATTTGCAACTAATAATTGATGGAACATAAGGACGGTTAATTTCTTCTCTGCTGCAAGAAATATTCCAAAACCCACAAAACACTGCAATAACAAATTAGGTGCAGCATAAATAGGTATAGATCTTTTTTTGGTAACACTAAAGATGTTTTCTTTTACTACAAAGAATGGACAAAACTGCATGTATCTCAGTGATTTCTAGGTGTGCCATGTACTCATGGAGCAAAGATATGGACACAGCAACCCCAATATTTGCACAGGATCCCTTCAGTACATCTAAAAAAATAGCAGATAATGATAAGGTTGTTATGGTAGGAAGAATAATCTTCATGAGAGATCTATACATTTGAAACTGATAGTAATGTGTTTTATAATGTTCAGTCTCTTTCTATACCACTTCTTGGCAATGTTGCCATATGTCAACAAATTCCAACCCCCCTAAAATTTGGCCTCATCACTGAAAATCTTGATCAAGGTGTTTATTTGCATCAAACTATTTAACTTCCCAAGAAAAAAAAAATTTTTCTGAAAGGTATTTCAATATTTGCCAAAGAAAGGGTTAATGTTAAACCACATTCTTGCAGCCTGTCTAGACAAATTCTCAGAGCTAAATCATGCTCTTCACGCGTTGTTCCGAATACCAAAATGTCATCCACTAAGTTTAAGACACCTTTAACACCACGCAAAGCATTTTGGAGTGCATACTGGAATGCTTCGGAAGCAGCATTAATGCCCATACTTAATCTCTTATAGCGAAATAGACCTTCGTGTGTTGTGAACGTGGTTATGTAACGTGAATCCGGATGTAGCTCAATTTGGTGGTATGCCTGATTGAGATCCAACTTAGAAAAATAACATGCACCATTGAGTTGCATTGTGATGTCATCAACAGTTGGAATATTATGTTTGACTCTTTTTATAGCTTTATTGGCACAACGCATGTCCACACAAATTCTAATGGAACCATTCTTTTTGGGCACAACAACAATAGGTGAAACAAATGGTGTAGCTACATCATCAGGAACTTTCTCAATTATGTCTAATTCTTGCAAATTTTTGAGCTCTTTTTTCACTTGTTTTCTTAAGTGGTAGGGGATTCGCCTTTGGTTTTGAGCAACTGGTTTCACAGTCTCATCAATGTCTAATCTCAACTGGTAATTTTTCAACTTTCCAATACCTTCAAACAATTTAGAACTTTCTGCAATTTCTGGAACGCTGTTTACATTCTTGGCTGCTGGGCTGTTGTTTGGACTGGGAAAAGATTCCCCTTTTTCAGTTTTAGGCTTTGTTGATTGCACAGCACATAAATTAAATTTTATCAAACTGAGATCTTGTGCAGTTGCTGAACTAAGAAGACAGCCAGAATCACCTTCAGCAACATAAAAGGTTGCAACTGCATATTTCCTTTTTGTTTCAATTATTGCCTGAAAACAACCCAAAAGCTTGACAGGACTATCACCATGATAAGGAAAAACTTTTGTTTTTGTTGCGCGTAACTGTGCATTTTTCATTTTTGCATGAGTTGTTTCATCAATCACATTAATACTTGCACCCGTGTCAATCAAAATTTTGAAGTTATGACCTTTTATAGTTACATTAGCCATGTTGTTGGTTGTTTTAGATTGAGATGAAACTGGGTAAACATACACATTATCTTCTGAGTCACTGGAACTTTCCTCTTTAGTGACCTGTCTGACTTGTTTGGGCCTAAATTTCCTTGTTTGACTTGGTTTGTCAGATTCATGGCTTGAATTTGACATGCAGAATTTGGCAAAATGATTATTCTTACCACATTTATAACATTTCTTGCCTTGAGCTGGGCATGTAGACTGATGTGGGTATTCTCCTCCACAATTTCTGCACTTTTTGTGGGCTGGTTGTTTCTTCCCTTTGATTATATTGACTTGATCTGTGGCTGCACATAAGGTAGTTTCAATTTGATTTGTCTGCTGGGTACTTGCCTCCACTCTTTGACCTTCTTCCAGCATTTGTTTTAATGTGAATTCTGGATCTCGAAGGGCTTTCTCTCTTAAATGTGTTGATGTACCGTTTGTGACAATTTGTAACTTGATTTCGAAGTCTACACGATCTCCAAAGTCACACTTCTCTGCTAGGGTACGTAAACGTACATGATATTCAGCTAAGGATTCTTGTGATGATTGTGTACACTGCCTGAACATATATGTAGCATGTAACACATTTTTCTGGGGTTCAAAATAGTCTGTGAGTCTGGTCACAGCTGTGTCATAATCGTCCTCTTCCCCAGTGTTTTCCAGTGTCTGAAAAATCTTATCCACTGCAGGGCCAGCTTGGTATAGTAGCATGGCACGTTTCCTACTTGTATTGTTGATGTTGGCTGCCACTAAGAATCTGTTGAAACGATTTAGCCACTCTTTCCAACGTAGACTGATTGTTGATGGGTCAACGTTCGGGTCGAACGCGACCATCGGAGCTAAAGACGACATTGCCATTCCACTCAGGACACTTCTGGACCGTTACAGGCCACTAAACAACTCTAGAAGCCTCTTTCTTGTTTATTTCAGTTCTTTTGACATCCTCGTCGCCAATTATAGTGTTCCAAGAGGGCTTGGAACTGGAGTTATTCGATTCGTGGTCGCCATCTTAGCTCCTCGTGTTCAAGTCCCCGACCTAAAGGGACTGGGTCCTAGTGACCGCAAAACCGGGGGGGGGTTAGTCTCTACACTACAAGTATGTTCACCAATTTGGTTTGAGTATTGCAAAAAATGCCAAACGTTTGGACCAAACTTTGAAAAAAATTGCTTTTCCTTACAGTATTTACCAAAGTTTAACATTTCATCTACCTAAATTTGCAAAAACCAGTTTGCAGAAATCAGCAAATCGCTGAGAAAGAAACTGCAAATCGATCATTTTTGTGGCCAAAAACTGTAAAACTGTTCTGAAAAAGGCTAGAAACCGTAAACCTTCAGACCATACACCCCAACCCCTACCTGATGTGATGTTTTTTGACCTGTAATCGCAAAATATGTACCTTTCAAGAAGTAATCGCATTTTGTTGAAAAAATAGATCGATAGCAGCCACGAGAACTTTAGGCCAATTCAACTGCTTTTTGAATGCAGCGAATTTATCAAAAGAGGTAAACAAACTTCTTTTGAAAGGACAATTTTGCAGTATTTTTGACAGGCCATATCACAGTGATTTTCCATTACTTTTCTCAAAATGAAAGCGTTATTTTGAAGATTGACTCTTGTACTTCGAAGAGAAACAAACAAAAAACTCTTACGTTGTACGATTGCAGAGATATTGGCGGATTTTTAGAAGCAACTTTAGTGTGGATTCACTCCATCCACAATGATCTGTACGGAACACAATGGCCACGTGTGGGCAACAATGTAAATCCTAGAGATAACAGGTTTGTTTACGGTTACCTGACCCTGCCCCTTTAAAAAGATCATTTAAATTTTGGAAACAAAATATTTGCATTTGTAATGTCAACATGACTGACATAAAACTGCTCTAGTTGCTTCATTTTGTGTTGAATCTCATCAATGTATATACCATTCGGTTTGTGTCGATGAGTACTTTCATTTGATATATAATTTATCTATATTTGCTGATGTCAGCTATTTATAATTTCCATGACGAATCTTCTTTCTATGACATCATACTTCTAATGAATTAGCAAATTTTATGTGAAAAATCATGTAATGACTTGAAAAATTGATAAAACTATTTGATTTCACCCAAATTATGCGAAATTGATGATGTTTAAGCATCATTATTGAGGAAACAATTTTGCATTGAATCAAATAACTGTTATTTGAGTGGTTGATTGATTAGGAACCACAAATATTCATATAAAACTGAATGAAATCTCAAACTAAGGCTATCAAGTAAGTATCTGGATAGTCTTTAGCCTATTTTATCCAGTTATTTAATGAAAATCTAGTTTTTTCCCTGATAGCTCAATTTCGTCAAAATTTGCCCTATTTTGGTTGCCTAGCAACCAATCATGCGATTAGAAATTAGTTAATGCTTGCAAAATTAGTTAAACCTTGCCCAGACTAAAATTGACTAAGATTGCCAAAGAGCATACCCATGCCAAGACTAAATTAACTAAAATTGGCAAAAAGTATACCCTTGGCTTGACTAGAAAGTTTACAGAAATTATACCCTTGCAGGCGGCACATCCCCATGCTATGGAAGACTGCGATGTGAATTTATATTTTATATGAATATTTGTGGTCCCTAATTAATTAACTAATTAAATAATGGTTATTCGATTCAATGCAAAATTGTTTCCTCAATAATAATGCTTAAGCATCATCGATTTCGCATAATTTGGGTGAAATCAAATAGTTTTATCAATATTTCAAGTCATTACATGATTTTTCATATAAAAATTGCTAATTAATTAGAAATATGACATCATAAAGGTTTATGATGTCATAGAAATTATAAATTGCTGGCATCAGCAAATATAGATAAATTACATATCAAATAAAAGTACTCATCAAGACAAATCGAATGGTATATATATTGATGAGATTCAACACAAAATGAGGGAACTAGAGTAGTTTTCACGATGCTCCCTGTGGTCCCTCCTTCTGCCAAATTTTTTATCCCATGACTCCTTTTCCAATTCACTTTGATCTGATTTTAGCTACAAAATATGGTAAATGCACTCTTTGCAACAAGGACTGGAGAAACAAAATGTTTCAAGTACTCAAATGAGACTTTGGAAAAGACTTTGGGAGCAAGCGAACAAGTGGCAGTTTCCAAATTGTATTGGAGCTATGGATGGGAAACACCTTGTAATGCAGCCACCACCAGAAGCAACTTCCAAACATCATAACTATGAGCATACACATTCCATAATCCTTTTAGCAGTCGTTGGCCCTAACTATGAATGTATTTATGCAGACGTAGGAACCAACGGTAGGGTATCAGATGGAGGAGTGTGGAGTACGTGTAGTCTTGCCAGGAAAATCGAAAACAATCCAAATTTCCTTCCACCACCTAGAGGCTTGCCCTCTGGTTCTGATGAAGTAAGTTTTGCATTTGTGGCAGATGATGCATTTGCCTTGAAAGAAATTTATATGAAGCCATACCCACAAGCTGGAATTACAGATATGGAAAGGGTGTACAACTACCGGCTCAGCAGAGCAAGGAGAATTTCAGAAAATATGTTTGGCATAATTGCAAATCGTTGGTGTGTTTTTCGCTCAACAATTCTCATACCGCTGGAAAGCATTGCAATTCTAACACTGGCAACATTGGCTCTCCATAACTTCCTCAGGCAGAGTGCATCAAACAATATTTATTGCCGTAGTAATCCTGTTGATGCAATAGGCAAAACAGGGGAGATAATTCCTGTGAACCACCAACTCACTCATTGATTGCACTACAATCAACATCCCATGGAAACAATCCCACAAAAAATGCAAAGGAAACACAAGAACTGTTTATGAACTATTTTTGCAATGAAGGAGCCGTTGGCTGGCAATGGACGCTTTGCTGAGAACAATGTATTTTGATAGTATGATGATCTAATCTACGTGAGAAGTTCAAACAAGAAAATGGCTAGGTCGAAAACACGGAACTCTGTGTTTTCTGTGTTTTCGAGCAGACATACGCTGTACTCGAAAACACAGAAACGTTACAAATATATGGTAGTAGCGTTATTAAAGCCATGCCAATTTGAATAGCGTTTTGCCTTACTTGTTTCATGCATGGCTTGAGCACACAATTAACCCCATAGTGGTTGGGCTATTTGATAGCACTATTTTGGTTGGGGGGGGCAAAAAAGCCCCCCCCCCTACCTGACTCTTGACTGGTAATAGGTAGAGCGACCAAATTTGGTGTGCTAAAAGCCTCAGGCATTTATTTTCTGTAAATATAAAAATTAACCTAAAAATAGCCACCATTTTTGCTTACGTCAGCATTTTCCTTTGTTTGGTTAAGAAAAGCGGCAAAATTGGCTAAAATCAGGAAAATCGAGATAAAATTAAATTTGGAGAATATTTTCCATCCAAACATGATATTTATGATAGAATACATCAAATAACACAACATTACAAAAGAAATTTGCAAAATATTCCACTTCTGCTCCTTTTTTCGCAATAATTGAGATTTGACAATTTGCGATTTTTCCTGGGTCAGTCCCAGAAAATTGTCTCCCACCCCCTCATTTTTCAAAATATTTCAATGAAACTTTTTGAGAAGTTGCACAATAAGTAGTTGCAAAAAGTCAAGAAGTTTCATGGTTATAAAATTCTTCCTTGCAGAGTTATTTACAAAAATCTACTAGGGGGCAAACTTGCCCCCCCCCCCAACCAAAATAGTCTATCATCGCCCGCATGGATTTTCCTTGAAACGAAAGGATTGTTGGCAAAGGTGTACGATATTTTTGGGAGCGCTATTGAAATGCCCCTCACAGTAGTGGTTACTGAATGCTCCTTGATCACGCGGTTTCGATGTAAAATGATTATCATATGAAATGCAGGTGTGCTTTTTGCATAAAAACAACTCGTTCCGAGATTTCCGAGAAATCCTAGAGTTCCGTGTTTTCGAGTAGACATAGGCCACATTCGAAAACGCGGAAATCTCGGATATCTCGGAACAAGATGTAAGTGAATGCATTATGTTGATGTTAATGTCCTATGCATGAATTGGAATGGTGTATGAAAAGCGAAAACGCAGAAGGCTCAAACTGAGATTCAAGAACAACAAAAAGAACATTGCAGGACTCAGCATTGTTACGGTAGTTAGAGAGGCACGGGGCAGGGACAATTGGAGAATATTCTGTAGAGGTGCTGCGGCAAATTGTCTCAACGATCCAACGGTTTAATGATGGTGATGCAGAAATTTGAATGTTAATGAGAAGATAATCAACTGTCCGTCAAGAGATTCCCTCACAGTGCTCAAGTCATGCATGAAACAAGTAAGGCAAAACGCCATTCAAATTGGCATGGCTTTAATAACGCTACTACCATACATTTGTAACATTTCCGTGTTTTCGAGTACGGCCTACGTCGGCTCGAAAACACAGAACTCTAGGATATCGCGGATACCTTGGATAGGTGATTTCCGAGAGTTCCAAGAGTTCCGAGATTTCCTAGAGTTCCGTGTTTTCAACCTGGCCCAAGAAAATACTTCAAATAATCATTTTACACTTAAAAGTCATTAAAAAATCTCAGCTTAATCTTTTTACAAAGGCTACCCTTATAAATAACTTCCATATGTTCAGTTGGAGACTAAACAGGCTTAAAGAAATAGAGAATTATCGCCCTTATCAGACCACTTTTCAGAAAACTAAGATTTTCGGAGAGATCAAAGCAGTTCTGGAAGAGAACTCACCTTGAATAGGCTTCTCAACTCTTGCTACGAACCTCAAAGTGAGATTTGTTCCATCCGTTTCTTTTTTGTCATGCTGGAACCACTCAAATACGGACAGGTCTGAAACGCATAAATTAAGCAGTATCGCCCTTATCAGACCACCGCAGAAGAACAATGAATTTAGCATATCAAAATCTTTTCAACATCGTTGACAGTTCAACAAAGTATTTTTTACTTTCCCAGAAAGCCAGAAAGTTACATGACCAATTCTAATTTGATTGAAAATAATTTCAAAATATTGTTAATTTCACTCCCACTTTTAACTCTTTAATCCTTGACCTCAGTCAACTCTAACCACACAATGCGCCATTAGTCTACAAAACTAAAGGGTTTCACCGTGTGGACCTGGGGACATAATGTCAGTTACAGCGCTCTTCCAAAAGGAGCCTTGGGTCTCGCAATTTGTGTGCGATTCTCAAAATTTCTTTGGACATGAAACGAGAAGACTTGGAGGAAACATTCATGAAGATTATTCTATGTTAACTGAAAGAGATATCGGGCTGGAAACGACACAAAATAGACATGGTGTGTGGAAACATCGAAGGAAATGTGATTTGTACTTACACCTTCGTTGCAGGTAGGTCAACTTCAAAACTTTATTGCAAGACTTCAGAGCAAAACAAAACAGTGAAGCGAAGAAATATCAAAGAGATGACATCAGCAAACAACTTTCGCACGCATTTTGGATTAGCTAGGCCCAAGCTCCCTTTTAATTTTAACATTTTAGTCAAGGCCATTGCACAACACGGAATCAATGGTGGTCTGATAGGGGCGATATTACTCTAGTTTCTATTTTTGTCGGTTCAAAAGAATAACTCTCATTCATAATCATTGAGAAGCAATACAGTAGCTAGACTTAATATTTCAAATTTGAGAAAGCAAAAGGTGTAGCCAAAAGACCTGACCAACTCAGTTCCTAGATTGCCAAAAAATTAAGAAACTCCAGCAAAGGGAAACTGCAAGCTATTTATCTTGATAACATATTTCTATTTTATTTCACTTGTTTCCTCTGAAATTGTACTTGGTTAATGTCTAAACATTGGAAAGGCTTAAAAGGCAGTTTTGAAATGTTCCCGCCGGCACATGTAGCAAACATGAAGGCTGTTATGGGAACTGCAAGAAACTCATTGGGAACGATACATGTTAAAAATCTGATAATTTAAAGAAACTTTCAGTGCTTGCTCAGATTATTGGTTTCTTATTAAAAATATGTGTATTTCTTTGAACTGAATGGCTTGAAAGGAACTACATGGCTATAATCCTATGTTGGACTCATTTGAAATTTGAAAAAGTTAAAACCATCACAAATTTCTAACATTTGTAAAGAAGTACCGACTAGTTGCAAGACACCCATAGCTTATGGATATCTATAACATGGTATCAAGCACAAGTCATTCACTCGTTTATGATCTAAGGATTTGACACTTTACACAATGAATTGAAATATAACATTTCCTGTAGTTTTGAGTGATATTGAATATTTCTGAGAACTCTGATGCTAGAATTATGGGAAAGTAGCTGAGCTTAAAGTTATTTAATTTAATTGGTATTTGCCGCACACCAATATAATTGGCTAATTATATTCCGCACAATGGATATTTTGCGCAATTGGCGCAATGAGCGCAATAAGTGATATTTGGCGCAATAAGTGATTTTCAGCGCAATGAGTGATATTCGGCACAATGAGTGATATTCGGGGCAGTAAGTAAAGAATAGATTAAGTTAGATAATTGTATTTTATATTCTCTGTTGTGGAAGATTCTGTGTTATTTTTGCATCATTCAGATTCGTCTCAATGTTCAGTTGCTCTAGTTCCGCCTTTCTAGCAGGGAAATCCCCAAAACTAAATATCATAACAAAAGCAGTATTTTAGTCTTTAGCAACGCTGACAGATTGGCGGATTTTTCGTTTAAAATGCAACAATATAACCTAGCTACTATTGTCTGCGTAGATAAAGGGTTTTATGAATGAATTTCAACGCTAGGGTTCCTCTCCTTTTATAACTCATTCTCACTGCACCAAATACACCAGTCACTTTTAGAAACTCAATTCTCAGACTCTACAACAAGGAAGGATAGCTGTAGCAAATTCTTAAATATTTTATCTTGTCTACTGTATTGTGTTACTCTGAAAAAGCTCATGAGTAATAATGCATCCACCGGGAAGGGCTCAAAAAACTTTGCTTTGAAACGTTCACAGGGACACAGGTAGTAAAATGAAGCACGTTATGAGACCCTATGAAACTTGCCCGAAACTCATAAGAAACTCGTAGAACTCAAAATCAGATCGCTTTAACATTTAGCTGGGTCAAATCATTAGTTTCTTATGAACAAAAAAGTTTATTACACATTTCACCATAATCCAGTCATAATATTCATTGCGCTGAGTATCAATTATTTCGCCAAATGTCACTTATTGCTCCGAATATCACTTATTGCGCCAAACATCACTTATTGCGCCGAATATCGCTTATTGCGCCGAATGTCACTTATTGCGCCGAACATCACTTATTGCGCCGAATATCACTTATTGCGCCAAATATCACTTATTGCGCTCATTGCACAAAATATCCATTGCGCTGAATATAATTACACGGCAAGAAAAGTTCGAATTTCGACATAGTTTTTTCGTTGTATATTAGAGGTAAACGGACCATTTCCCTTCCATTTCCGACACAAAATGCGTTTTACACTTCGAATTTCCCACCTAGTTTCCCCACGGGTAAACTACGGGTAAAGGGAAATATACTTTTACCCACAGTTTCCCGAGTGAGATTCAACGTCTCCAAAAGTTGGAAACTTAGTCTACACTAGGCATGTTTATGGGAGAATTTGGGGAAATTCCATACGTGTTCAACCTCCTATGGGTAGATTTCGGTGAAACGCCAAATCTTCCCCAGGTGAAATTCTTAATGTAAGTAGGAAATTCAGTCGAAATTTTGGATTCTTCGGTCGGAAACTACGGGGACACCAAAATCTTCCCCAAGTGAAATTCTTAATCTGAGTAGGAAATTCAGTCGAAATTTTGGATTTTTCGGTCGGAAACTACGGGGACACCAAAATCTTCCCCAAGTGAAATTCTTGATTTTAAACTTGATTTTAGTAGGAAATTCAGTCGAAATTATGAATTTTTCGGTAGGAAACATACCTGATAGTTTCCTTGTTCATCATGTTTGAAGGGGACGTTTGGCTAATTCAGTAGTGGCTATTTCGTGCAACAGTAAATGTAACACTACGCTTCCTGGTTTGATTTTATTGGAATACTCCTGGGCAAAACTTTTCCAAAGTGTTCCTCTTCTATCTTAACGTCTTCTAACTCTTTATATGATTTGCCATTGTGTCTTCGTAGCACTCTGATTCTGATGTAGACATGAGATGTGTCCTCTTAGAGAGTACGAATTAAAATCATATTTGTTCAATCTACTTTGATCAAACTTAGCTCGCATTTTAAACATCTTCCTTTTCCATTATTTATACACAACGCAAAGTATGAGTCCAGAAACAGAACATATCTGATGACTAATACTGAAAGTAAATGTAACTTCTAAAAAGTAATGAATGCACTGTCAGATCCTCTCGATTTATTAAGAATGTAGACAAATATATATATATATGTATTACATCAACTAAATATAAACGTGGAGATCCTTTTCCAGTGGTCTTTTTAGCACGTGATATGACGCACGTTTTTTATAAGAAACTGGTTTATAAGAAACTAGTACTATGGACGAAATGTTAAGAAACTGTAGTGGTGAGTCTGAGAAGTATTAAGAAAATTCTTAAAGCATGGATTTCATAGCAAATAGATCGTTGAACCCTTATTCTTTTGTAATATCAAATAATCATTTGTGCATTCATCATGACAGAACACTGTTTATTCCTATATGATGTTTTGAATGTCAAGGAACATTTCTGCACCAGTATCAGCGACCACATTCACAATTCATGCATTCAAAAATAAGAAATGAATTAAGAAACCTTTGTAAACTTAAGTACTAAAATGGACAAAATTTCATGTTAAATTAAGAAACTTTTGATACTATGGCCTGATCCAAGTTTCTTATAAAAAGAATGTAATTACAGACACATGCTGTTCAAAAGCAAGTTTAATGGAACCAACAAAGGGTCAACAAACGAAAAGCCATGTCAAACTTTCTCCTTTTTCCCTGTTTTCTTTTTTCTCATTATGTTTGAATGATATCTCGATTTATTTCCTCTCAACTCGAATCTTCCTTCATGTGCTGCAGCTGTGAAGATGTTAATTTCACACATGTACTTGAATGGGTGCTCAGACTATTTTCTGCAATGTTGGAGGGGGTCAGGAAACTTTTCAGCAAAAATCACATAGATGGTTACCAAAATTCCACCAAAAATTTGTAAATGTCTGCCACCCTCTCCCTAGCTAGGATTAATGACAGCCCAAAGAATTAAGTAATTCAACACCCAGTGGGTACTCCCTAACTTTGAATGAGGGGGTCCATGCCACCATTTCTTTGCTGACCCCTACATATCAATCCTAAAGTTTTGGGGACCCCAATATTGAGTCTAATGTTTTGGAGACCCACACCAAATTCCCTTCCTTTTTTAGATTTCTGGACCCAAAATATAGATAGAATTTTCGTCCATGTTGTAATTCACAGGCCCCAAATATTGATTTAAGGTAAAATTTCGAGCCCCTAAATGTTAGCATGGCCCATGTTGAAAGTTAAAAAGTCCCACTTCAAAGCTGAGAGCCACATTTGATATACATATAATTATTTATGAGGTTCTCTGAGTCATGAATGGTTGACAGCAAAATGAAATGAACGTTTACTCGTCAGAATCACTCGTGTCATGAATGACTGTTTCTTTCAGCTTCTTGAATGGCATTCCCTTCGCTCCACTGCTTATGCAAAAGAAAAGTGTCCTCGTTTTTCCTTTCCTTGCACTGGCCTTGCTTCCTTGAATTGGCCTTTTCCTTGGTCACTGCGATGCTTTATCAACTTTTGAGCTTTGAAGACAAAACAGAAATCAATTTTCAGAGCAGAATATTATGAACACAACACTGTAAAACTGTAAAAAATAATGCTTTGATATTCATAAAAGAGGGGAAAGAAGGAAAGACCGAATTCCAATCAATCAAATGAAAGCAACTGACCACTTGTACAAATCGTGCATTCTGGACGCAGATCGGCAGCACGCAAATTCGAGGAAAGTTGGAATGATGGCGCCAACTTATTCAAACTTACGCTGGTCTAGCAGCCTAACATCAGAGATCAAGGACGTTCAATCTTCAGCAAAGGCAATGGGCAATGTTGCTTTGGATCATATCTCCGTCCTCTTAGCAAAGTTTTTGCATTGATCACGCAAAACTCTGACACATGCATCACAGGCCTAACGCATGCAGGACTGGAGCAGTTCCAAAGTAACAGCGAGAAGCTGACTTTGTTATCAGACAGAAAAATGCAGAGTAGTCAAAACAAAAGAAGCTTTACGAACCTGACTTTACTGCCTTGACAAAATGTCTGGTTGGTTAGACTATAGCTTGCAAGCCAGCCAATCTCTGAGTAATAACCATGACAAATCTTGCAGGATAACTTCAATGCCTTCTGATACACAGTTCAAAAGTATAAGAAAGAATTTGGTGCTCAAATCCGTTATTCATCGCGTGGTTGGCAATCGTCCAATACCTGCATGTTTTAGGTCGACTTGAGATCACGTGATAAAAGCATTGTGTTGTGATCCCTGAATCAATTAACGGCAATCACATACTATTCCTGACAGTGTATTGAATTCCTAAACTCATTCATTTTGCTGTCAGCATGTCTTTGGTTCCTTGGTTTTATCTTTCGTGATTTGAGAAAGCAGATTTCTTCATAAGAATCTGGTTTATATGAAATAGTACTACGATACGATGGCCAAAAACTTAAGCATAGTCACTATGTTTAAGAAACTCTATTACTATTTCTGAGGAGCAATAAGAACCTTTTAAAAGTGAAATGCATGGATATTATATTATATCAAATGTATCCTTGAACATTTATCCTTGAACAACATCAACTACGGAAACTTGCAGTGTACATGTCCATGTCGAAATCTGGTAGAACACGTCGAAATATCCACAGTTGGAAATTAAGGGGAAATTTTCATCGTGGAAATCTCCTCGACAGAAATTTGAAACCTCAGTTTCCACCGTTGGAAACTATCGGAAATTCGAGCTGTAAGTTTCACTTTATTGAAATTAAGTGGAAACTCGAAGTGTAAATTTCCATGTTGGAATCTCGTCGAACACATCGAAATCTCGACAGTTGGAGATTAGGGGAAACTTTCACTTTTCTTGCCGTGTTAGCCATATAATTCTCATAGAAACTTAGTAAACAGCTGACAGTTCCTTAGTAAAATAGTCATTGCTGTGTCATTGTCATAAAAGGCCCTTGGTTGCTTGGAATAACCATATTTCCATTGTATGGAAAACCCTAATAATGATTCATAGTACCCTGTGGCAAACTTTCATCTCCAATTCAAATATGATATCATTAGTGCGGTTTTTAGCATCATCTCTTTTTCTGTCAAACTGAGCCAATTTTGTGCAATGTGCATGGAAAAGTGGCACTGCTCTTTCTCTATTGGCTTGCTCACAGGTTCCTTCAATACGCTGATATATGTTGAAAGAGGCTCACTCGAAAGAAGCTCACTCTTTTTTTGTCTCATATGCTTTCTTTGAGATCCTGGGTGTTGAGTGTGCTGTAATTTGTGAATCAGGGTCAGTGGAACTGCTTTCTTCATGCTCCAAGTCATCATTGCATGGATCAAGTGTGTATCTACTCTTTCCAGGTTTCATGACTGGCTGCAAGAACTGAAGTCTGTCCAAATATGTCCAATTTGATTTGCAGAGGTCATCAGCACTTTGTCCAGACTTTGTTTTAGCAACCTTTAACATCTCTCTTCCCAACTGAGATCGCAAGGAAACAATTTTAGTCTTTATTTCACTTGGGGGGATTCCAATAACATCTTCAATTTCATTTAGTACCTTACTTCTCTCATCTCTTGATTTATAATCTTTGCTACTTACATTCCAAAGGCAAGGTCTCACCTCTATCATATCAATCTAAACATTTGTGTCACTATCTGTCCACCTTTCGGATGCTCTTTCCTTTGCAACTTTCGTCCTATTTGGCCTGCCTCCATATTCCCTTTCTACTGGCTTTGGATGGTTGGGATTTCTAGAAACAGAAGTTTTCTCTCCTGTGGTGTCATTGGCTTTGAAAGTTTCCTTGGTGGGGCTATACTTTTTACCCTTCTGACTCTGACTCTTTTTACCCTATAGGCCTTCAGCAAAACTGCTTCAATGGCTTGGCATGATTTGTCATCATCTCTGTCCGACTCTAGGCCTGTATCAACACTCTCGCTTCTTGTATCCACAAATTCTTCTCCCTCAGCTTCATTGAAGTCCACATCATCAGCTTCGTTTCCTCCACCTTCCTCCAAAGACGTTTGAATGTTCAGCATGTAAATGTTAAACTTGTCAAAGAAATAAAACTGTTGTTTATCACTTCGCACAATCAGAACAGTGAATGACTTCTTGGCACGCAAAAGCTCGATAGTACGCATGCATGGATGTAAAAATGAATGAGATTGTTTGACAAAATGTTTGTCAGGGTGGTCAAACGCATACAACATTTCACCGAACATTGAGAACAATGGAAAACTTTGGTGAAGTTTTTGAACTCCGTCAAACAATGTCAAACATTTTAGAGCAAGATTTTCACCACCGAACAAGGTGGTCAAACGAATCAAACTTTCTCAGAACATCAATGTTGAACATTGTTTGGTAAAATGCCTCATTATTTATTTTTCACGTAGGATTTGTAAAAACGCATTTTTGGTAGTTTACTGTCTTTATGGATATAAATATAGCCTCGTGAAACTTGGTATTCTGATGATGAAGCAAGTTTGCTTCGAAACGTCAACAACAATTATGGCCTAGTCTTTTCTAATTTTCACATGGCTTTGTCTAACATGATTTGTCTAACATGGATTTGTCTAACATGGATTTGTTGGAATGTATTTAATGGATTTGTCACTTGGAATGAAATACACTAACATGATTATCGTCGCAATTCTTGCTCTTTCGTTTCTTAATCAAGCTCCGTTTCCCTGCCAATACTCCGGTTTGGTAAAATGTTTAGCACATTTGACTGGGGCTTTACTTTGCTTTGCTTGTTTCAGGGGATAGCTGCTGATTTTTATCTAATTTCTCCTTCACTTTTCTTGTGGGCATACCATGTCACAAATCCATATTTTTTACTTCATTATTATTATTGTCTTTTTTTTTATTACCATTATTGTTATCATTATTATTATCATTATCAGTATTGTTATTATTATTATCATTATCAGTATTGTTATTATTATTATTATTATTATTATTATTATTACTATTTTCATCAATTTCTTTATAGTTGAAGACTGTTGAAGTTATTCGTTGAGAATTCCAACGTTGAAGATTCATAAACAATATTACATAAGCAACTGGTACATGAACATAAAATATTCTGAAACAATGCAAATAGAAGTCAGGATTGCCTCTTGCGAACCCAGAAATATCAGTTAAACAGTGTTTGGTATCAAAGAATATCATGAACATAGTTTCAGTTTCCCCCTGGGGCATAAATTTGAGTGATAATAAAGCTTTGATCATTCAACAACAACAACAACATTTCCGTTCAATTATCTTTGCATATCAAATCATTGTAACCAGGACAATGCTAAATGTTGGATGTGGAAATGTATTCAAAAAGGATCATAACATTGATAACATGGATCAGGCTGTGGTCTGAAAAGCTTCTTAATTCAACAGGAAATTTTTTGCATTTTAATACGAAAATTTCTTAAATCTTACCTTATTTTTCAAATTTATGAATTATCATGCAGTCTCCAACACTGTTGCAATAGACCATTGCGCTAAAGATGGCGGTGAGGATTGTTTTACCAAGATGCACTGCGTTCGAATTACGATACAAATTACAATTCTATAGGATGCATCTTGCTTCTCGCAATGCATCTTGGTAAAAAATTCCTTGCCGCCATCTTTAGCGCACTCGTCTATTCTCTTCCTTAACATTTAAAACATCATGTAAGAACAACCAGTGTTCTACACAAAATACGTTCAACACAAAGGGTGGTCTGATTCGCTCAAGTATAAGAGTTTGACATCATTTTTGCCATAACTTATTTGAAATTTGTCTCCTTCGTCATTACTTCTCAGAAATAGCACTAGACTTTCTTGATATTTTGGTCATCTTAGCCTAGTTTCAAATCAACCAGTTTCTTGCTAAAATAACGTGTTGTGTGTCACTCGCAGTTTCTTTTTGCCAGGTTTATGCTTTCTCTTAGCAATGACCATTTACACTCATTCTGCGTAAGAAACTCGGGCCTAGGGTACCCAGTGTGCCAAAGAGAAATAAATTTCTCACTTTCACCGTATGAGTAGCGTATGAACGGAGATCTGGCTTCGTAAAACTGGCTATGAAATGTTTACAAGGCTCAGGGCATTCTTCATCCTTAAATGAAATGTAAATTTGAGTTTTGAGGTACCTTCTTAGAAACTGATAATAAGCTTTCAGCTATCAAATTTGATCATTTAAAAAGTTGCCAATGCTGGGTTAACTTAATCCTCTTAAAAGGGAGATGCATATTGTTTGAAAATACGTAGGTAATGCGTTCTGCGGTGCAGTCATTTCTGACCGTGTCTGCATTTGTAATCATACAGTTCCTGCAGCATTGAGTAATTTGACCCAATCGTTTTTAATGGTATGTGAGGAAGATTTCTCCAAAATGCCAACCTACTCTGACTTTTTAACTCTACTATCCTTACATAAAATGATGCAGTCACCAAAATTCACTTTCAAAAGAAGACTTGATAAAAACTCATGCCAAGGAAAAGTCAAATTATTTGTGACGGAAAATTTTACTACTGGTGAATCGATCGGAGAAGGATCTTCTGCGAGGGTTTTTAAAGGAAAATTTAACAAGATCCCAAAAGCGAAAAATTCAAAAATCTTCTAGCAGAGGAGGCCAACATGTTAATTCAATTACAAAATGAAAGAATCATAGCTTGCCATGGCTTGCCATTTGCCCGTATGTTGATTCTGATGGAATATGCCTCTTACACTCTATCACCAGATGTTGAAGACCTACCTTCGCTAGAATTAAACAATCTTAGGCAATTAATCAAAATGATTGACATTGAATATGAAATGCAATTGAACTTTGCGCATCAATTAGCCTCTGGAATGTCATATCTACACTCTAAGGATGTAGTCCATCGCGATCTAATATCAAGCAACGTCTAATTGACGGAATAGCAAGGGCAACCATTCTGCAAGTTGGGAGATTATGGTATCTCATGAATGACCCTTACGATAATATGCACTGCTACTGCTTCTAGACTAAAATCATGCAAATCGGTTGAAAATTCACTGAGTTACAAGCTGTCAAAAATCAAAAATATGCGATAGCTGAAACCAGAGACCCCCAAGATTACTTCCATTGCAAAAAGCTCGAAGACGGAGGTAAGAGAAGCGTATCCAATGTCATACCTCTCGTTGATATCAGAGCAAACCAAATACGGCTTCTAAAGAAAATTATTTCTTGCGATCATTCTCAAAATTCCTTAACATTGCATGGGTCCAAAAACAGCGGTTAAAACAAAATTGGTGAGAGACTGAATCTGTTTCCTCAAAGCATCCATATGCTTGACAGTTAGGCTATCGAATACCTGTTTGAATCCCACTTGGCTTGCACTGAAACAATTGAGAAATGACAGAAACGACGGCCTATGGGACTTTTACCAAAAATGCCATTTTGAGGCCTCTGGTTTCAGCTTTCGCACAAACTTGAACTTCAAAAGCTTGTAACCCCATGAATTTTTATCGGATTTGCAAGATTCTTGTGTCAAAAATTAATTTAAAATCTCAGGACAAGGGTGACTTGACCAAAGGTCCATTCAGCGTATCGTTATTTTTTAGCATTTAATCAAACGTCAAACAATTTTTTTGAGACAACCTGTAGATGAGGTGCATATGATCCATCAGTGGGGAGGAGCATTCAGATCTGCATTTGATCGTCTAGGGGGACTGAAAGATTTATTCCCCAAAGTCCCAATCATTGCATTAACGGCAACGCTTCGCCAATCATTTGAAGAACAAGTCATTGCAGATGTCCTAAGAGATCCTGTAATCACAAAAGGAACAGTAAATCGCCCATATCTTGACATCAACATAAAACATTACCCAGGTCCTTTAAGAGCTAAAAATGGAGGTGAAGACTGGGAAGAAGTTGCAACTATGGTAGATACCATGATTGGGAATGAAACAGCAATTATTTACAGCCCCTTTGCGCACAGCTGTGACCCACTATGTGCCATCTTCCTTAGCAAAGGGCCCACACCTGCTGCATACACCGGTAAGAACAAGAAACCTGAAGAAAAGAAAGTGATCCATGAAAACATGATAGGAAAAGAATTCAAGTATTAGTTGCAACAGATGCGTATGGACTAGGGGTCAACTTGCGTTTAGTTCGGTGGGTCTTTAACATCGGAGTTCCCCAAGTATGGCAGCATGGATGCAGGAGATGGGCAGAGCTGGAGGAGATGGAAAGCTGGCCACAGTACACATTTGTTTTTTATAAGAAACTGGTTTATAAGAAACTAGTACTATGATGGCCAAAATTTTAAAAAACTCTAGTGCTATGTCTGAGAAGTACTAAGAAACTTTTCAGACTTAACCCATTTCTACCCATTGTTCTCTTTGGGAGCATCAGGTGCAAAGGTTGTTTACAGTGTATTTATCAAGCTTTTTGCTATTATTAACAAATTTATGAGTAAGTGGGAGGTTTGTTATTCACATAAAAACATGTTCACAGCTAAATTTAGTGTTTTAGTCAATTTCATGGATGTTGCAAAATGTTGCATTTCGCAGTTGTCCACCTGTCAATCAAAGGCATTGACAACCGTTGCCAAGAGCCACGCCCTTTTGAAAACCATCTTACCCATAGACAGTTGAATAGTCATACTTTGAGAAGTTGGTCCTGAGCGGTTCAAAATATAGATTTTCAGTATTCATCCTGAAGTGAGTGGGAACAACGGGCAGATCTGTAGTTTTTCTTTCTTGTCCATAAAATATGATTCAGCTGCTACTCGCACTCAAATACAGAAAAATGTGGTACGTTTTTGTTCGACGTGGCTCTGCTTTGGAATGTGAAGATCGAAATGCTAAAATTGAGTTGAAAACAGTGCTATTTTTTTACTTCAGGATTAACATAAAGTGGTTGTCTTCCTTCTGCTACGCAACCCTAAAAAGGAACGACTTAGGAATTTGGCTTTATTATTATTATTATTATTATTATTATTATTATTAACAATTTATTTTACGTTGGCAAGAAAATATATATATATATACATAGCTAATAAGCTAATTAAAGCCAACAAAATAATTTAAAACCTACTTTACAGTCCCAAACAAGCCTACAAAAACCCTAAATCTTTGATAAAAACTTTGCACAATCTGCAGATGCAAGTATTTCCTTCCCATGATTTCATCTTTCGTTTGAATTCAGCGAGTGTGTTGGAATCTTTAATTTCCCTCGGTAATGAGGACCACAAATGGCAACCTCTGTACTGAATATTCTCTATTCCGTGCGTTGTTGTCTTAACTTTTGGCAACCGCAAATGATTTTCACTTCGTAAACTGTATGGAATACTTCTCTCTGTGAAAATGTTTTTCATAAATGTTGGATTTAGATTGTTTTTTGTTTTGAATGTTTCAATCATTAGCAGTTGCAGATTGTGCTGATGAATAGTTCCATATTTTTTCTTCAATTTTTCTAGCTCTGATTCACTATCTTTGCATACCAACCGCAATGCTCTTTCGTGAATGCGATTTAACTTCGAATTTGTTGCTCTGCCTTGAAACATCCATACAAGTGGACAATAATTAAATTGCGACCTGATGAAAGAATTCATTAAAATTTCTGATTTGATGGGATCAATGTAATTTGACAAACGAGCAAGCGCGTGAAGCTTTTGGTTGGCCTTTTTAGACAAATCTTCAACATGTTTTTTGAAACTTAATTTCTTATCAAAAGTCACACCTAATAATTTCTCGTAATCACTTTCATTAATCCTTGAATTTCCAATTGAGATTGTTGCTTCAGTACTTTTATCTCCAAATATCATCAGGTGGCATTCATCTCATCATCGAATTGTCTTGTAATAAAACATTTTCTGGAACAATAATGTATCTATACAGATGACGATGAAAAAAAAACGCATCTTCTCTAGTAGAAGCCCATAAAGCAGTCATGTTGTAACAAGGATCGTTGAGACATTGATACAATCGTGATTGTACCGTCTGAGCATGGGAAAATCACTAATGAAGAAGAGAGTGAGGTTGGATGGGATACTTCTGTCCTCTCAAAAGATGTAAGTGGCACCGTCGAGATTGCTGGAAGCTCAGCCGTAAGAAATGGGAAGATGAACCATAAAGCCAAGATCACAGAAACTGCTGCAGGGATAAAAATTTTCAATGTCACCAAAAAAACCAAAAGACATAATCAGATTTGCTTCCCATTCCAATATCTCACAGTCTTGGATACTGGAGGATAAATGCATCAGTCAATCTTTGAAGCAATTGCCTTCAAGGTAGCCGAATAGTATCAATACAGCAAAGGATACAGAAAACCTAAGCCTTTGATTTTATCAGTCAAAGAGCACCAAGGAACTGTGTGTTTCACCTTGCCGTGATGATGAACTTGCTAAAATTGCTTCAAATAACTTTCCTCTGTAACCTTTCATATCAAGTAGGAAACCTTCGGTAAACTTGCTCCTCCTTTACAAAATGTTGTGTTTTTGGCATGCGTTGCTACAGGGCATGAGAAAACAAGTGAAAGTGAATTTCTGCACTCCATTGCTCAGAATTCTGTCCCAGAGTTAGTGACAACTATTGCTAAAGGAGAAAATACCCATGTAGCGCCACATGTGCAATCATAAATCACTTTCCTAACCCAGCCAAGACGCAAGTTCGTTGCAAATTCTGTCAAAATAGAGAAAAATTTGAACAAGTTGTTCATTTTTTTATTTTATTCTGGATCAAAGTATTGTCTGTTTTGATGGATTTCATACATGAATTATATTTTCTGATTGTATTTGAGATGTTTCCTCCACTTCAGAATTGTTACATTCATGTTTGCACTGAAAAGTTACTGTAACATGAAAATTTTATGTTTATGAAAGTTATGAAAGCCATGAAAGTTTCTTAAATTTTTCAGATTTTGAGGGTGATTTGTTTTCTTAGGAAGGACGATGCACAAACTGATGATGTTGTATGTCAATTCTAAAACTCTTGGCCGGAATCTGCCCACAAGAAACTCCTTCACCGACGAGTTCTAATAAAATTGTTCTGGAAAAGATCAAATATGTGTGCAGTAGGGCAGCACCTTTCCTACATCCTTGAGGGTGGCTATGAGGGGAGGGGGGGCACTAGAGCCTGCAAACCCGAAGAAATCGAAGAATTCCAAGCATGTCCGCGATGTCCGGATTTTAGGTTTTTTCCAATGCCAAAACCTAAAGCGCGGACATTGGTTTCGCGGATCTGAAGAAAATTGTACACAATCAATTTTCCATGACGTTCTGTGAATGATGATCATGAAAACATACTTATTAACACTTTTTTCGAAGAATTAGACAATGTCCGCGATGTCTGTGTTTTAGATTTTTCCCAATGCGAAGACCTGAAATGTGGACATGGATTCAGAGCAGACATGTCGGCGATGTCCGTGTTTTAGGCCTGGCCATCCTGCAGCCATAGGGCTCTCAAATGATATATGAAGGTTGGGGTTTCACGCACCTAGGCTAAACATTGGGATGTTGAAACTCTTTCCTTTTTTCCTGCGGTTGTTGCCAACATCACCCAAATTTCAGTGTACCATCAGTATGAAAACACAGAAATTTTAAGGTTTCCCAAGCAAGGACCAAAGTGGAAGCTACATAATCTTAATCTCTAATATTGAAAGTACGATAAAGTAGGAAAATGTAAAAAATGAAAATTTTAAAAAAACCATTATGTTTGACCAGTGGAACCCCTTAAGCAGTTGTCAGCATCAAAGAATAGATTGTCCCAAAACAGCATACCACCAGTCACCATGACATAACTTCGCTGTCTAAGTAAGGGGATCCCTCCAATTGCTAATCAAAAGAAGGGATATAAGTAAAGGAAGGTGTAAGTGAAACGTTCAATGCTTTACCAAGGATCGATCAACATGGGTGACAAAAGCAGATAAACGAAGCCAACACCAGTTAAGGAGACAAAGGAGCTTATCGCTCACAATGGCTGCCTCGCTTTCCAGATGAATCTGGGAAGCTAAAGGAAATGTCAAACTTTGTGCCAACCTGTGTTAGTTATGTTAAAAAAAGCAAACATGCGGACAAGGCAGTAGGCTACTTGATCAAAGTGACTCAAAAAGAGAGCAAGGACGATGGGAATGGTGAGACAGATGACGTTGGATATGGGTTAGTTTCAGCACTAAGTACTAGCCTTGAGTTTGTATGTACCATTGAAAATTCCAGAACTACATGCGTCTTTATCGTAATTAAAAGCTGACATAAAACTCTGACTCTCAAATCGCTGGAAAATTAAGAAACCCTTGCATGTTTTTTTCTTTATTCACACTTGTATCCTGCATCAAATTAGCGTTCAAGCATAAGACATACTTCAAAATGCCTTGTTTGAATTTTCCACAAAGGCACAGATCTGATAATTTTGAAAAACTGTCAGTGTTGCAAATGGCCAAAATTCTTGTTTTTGATTCTGCAAAAAGTCAGGATTGAAATATTTTGAATGTAAATTTTGAAGAAGTCTAATGAGTTTGAAAAACTGCACGACAGTGACAGAGACTAACGTTACTTAATGAATTGGTTATGTTCAAATTTAGCTAAAAATTTAGTTACAAAACATAGCTAATAATTATGAATTATTAGAATAATTAGAATAATGAAAGAGCATTTGACTATGATAAGAACATCTTCATACAACGGGAGGGTTGGGGTTCTTTCATTGTAAACTTGGGTACATGGGGATGAGCCACCCCCAGCGGTATACTTTCTCGGACTTCTATTCTGGCCAAGGGTATACTTTTTGGCAATTTTAGTTTGGGCATGTGTGTGCTTTATGGCAACCTTGGTAAAAGAAAGGTCAAATTTAGGTAATTCATGAATACAAACCTGCAATTCTGATGCTTTTGGTCCAGAGAGGACGAAAAATTGGCAGTTTCAGTCAAGAAACCACAAACTCCTGAGATCACACCTACATCAATGTCTCAGAAACAAGATGATTGAATTTCCTGTTTTAAAGGGAAGGCCTGTTCAAATGGGCAAACTAACATCATTCAGAGTATAATGCATCTGTTGAATGCCATTGGCTGCTGATGACATGTTTGAATCTAAAGACTGCTCTCTCCGCAGTGAAACCTATCTTAAAGTCTTACTGTCGCTATAAATATAGTCATAGCCTCGCTTTTATCAGTTGCTTCTGATCACCACAAGAGACGGTCATGAAATCCATTGTTTTCACAGAGATATTTGTACATTTTTATATAAAAAGTTCGATTGAGTGACATTGGAGATTCTATCACTATTATGAACATTCGAAAATTCTACAAAATGTATAAAATATCGTTCGATCCAGATTCTTTTTTCGAATAGCTAATGCTCAGCGCATGACCTTCCCCTGCACGAAAACCAAACGAATGAATTATTGGCAGCCAATAATTCGTGTTTTCTTTATATAGCGACAGTAAGACTTTAACAGCTACATTTCTTTTCAAGGAGTGAACATCTGGAAAGCAAAGATGGATTTGCTTCCCATGTGCAGAGCAATGTAGAATTACAAAGAACTATGTAATTACTCATGAAAATGAATTATGTAGCGCCGCGCCTCCAGTCTGCCGACAGCATTATTCAACTGGTAATCTTCATCATTTAGAAATTGCATACAAACCTTTGAATCGCAACAAAAGTAGTTTGAAATATCAGAATATCTAAATTAAATTTTATTAATGTCTCCAAAACGGATTTCTTGGCTCCCCTACTCTTGGGTGCCTAATGCAAGGGGGAGGCGCTTATTAATTTTCAAAGATTTTATCCACCCCCGACCCTTTTATCAATCTTGGCAAAACAATGTCCAACACTCAATATGATTTTTATACGAAATTTTGTTTGAAAGATAAACCATTGCAGTGTACTCGTAAACTAATTAGAGACATCGTTCTTTTCATGTTCTTATTCCGTTTATTTACATTTGTTTCTTGAACACTTGAAGAGTTCTATGCATATGCAATGCACTTGTCTCCAGTAGATAACGTAAAAACCCGTTTTTTGTGAATTTCTGACCCCCCCCCATTTATTAAGACCCCCCTTGTATTAGGCACCCAAGAGTATGTGTTGTTGTCTCTCTCCAGTTTGCGGACATGAACTCCAGTCTGCCGACAAGTAATAAATTCACCACAAATTTACCTTGAAGTGCATTATCTCAGAATGTTTCCGACAATTAAATCATGGCTATCACGTTACCATACTTGCCAAATAGCATTGATTCAAACCAGGACAAAAAACTGCTGGAACCTTCCCAAATTTTTTTGAAGATATCTACGCACCATATGTTTGGGTATCCAGATTTGGATGCCGGTTTAAATACCTCACAGTTTGGTGGAGATATAGCGTTTTCCATCAGGCAACATCGGCTGAGGCTTGCCAAGCCTTGTTTACGCCACTTCAAGTCAGGTGATAAAGCCTCTTGATAAAACCCCCATTCAATTTCATTACTAATTTCAAACCATGCCATGAATGCAAAGAGTGGTATAATACAGAAATTTCTCAAGAGTATTGCCATATGACTTGAAACGTGTGAACTAACCGAAGCAAATTTCTTCAGTTCACAAACAAATCGAAGGGGCATTGAATCTTGAACCAAAGAAACTGCGGTGGAGGGACAATAGCAAGAACAATTGGAAGCGTAAATATTTGCCGCTCTGGGATCGTTGTTAAAACAATCACTATTGTTATTGCCATTGTTTCTAACCCAGAGTCTCTATTGTTTAAGGTTGAGTGCCTCATCGGTTTTGGAAAGGCTATGACTTTAAGAAACCGCGAGGTATTTAAACCGGCATCCAAGTCTGTATACCCAAACACATGGCGAATAGATTCCTTCAAAAAAATCCGGGAAATTTCCAGCAATTTTTTTTCCTGGTTGTGTTTTATGAAGGTAGGTAAAATTGAGAAAAATTTTCACACATTTCTTCCGTCTTCCTCGCTTATTCACCATCTGATTGGTCCGTGAAAATGAGGTTTTGAAGGTTTCCGGCCATGGGCCACGAGCAAAAATCGGCTGAAACATTTGATTCCTATCTTGACTATGAGGCAAATTCATCAGTGCTCCTAAGGGAATTTGAATAAGAGACCTTGTACCTGCCCTGCACCAATAAAGCTACCTCCTCATTAAAAGCTTTGTGTAGTAATGCAATATTATGAGAAAATAGATACATCATAATCCTAGACCATGATTCCTCGCTACAATAGTGCATGTGACACAATGATTTCAAAAACGTACTGTCCACCATGTTGGAGGAGATTGGAGCTTCGGTTGTTGTTGGGTTTGGCCTAAATACAAAGTGACAGTCTCAAAGAACGATGCCAAATTTTTGTATGGTCGTAGGTTGTGGAAATGACAGTGCAAAACGCGAAGACATCTTTCTTCCGCGTGCCTAAAGTCATGAAGCACCAAGGAGAGCAGATTGAAAAGCTGTCGGAAGGGAGGCGCAGACTTTGGATTACTGCAATCAGCAGGGCTGACTTGACAGAGAACATTTTAGAGAACGATCAGGTATGTGGCGAGCATTTTGTACGTGGCGTTGCAGCGAAGTCATGGGACAGGTACAGTCGTGACTGGGTACCAAGTCTGAACATAGGACATAAGAAATTGATAAACAATACTGAGAAGTTGGAAAGAAATCAAAATCAACATGAAAGAGTCAGCAAAAGAAGGAAACGAGAGGCTCAGCGTGAACTAGAAGAAGCTTCAACAGTAAAAGATCCTAAATTAGAAGAAGAGAGCCAGCCGGTCAGAATCCTTTTTCAACAAGATTTTATCAAAGAAGAGGGGGAAGAACTGGAAGATTTTCCAGACTTAATTGAAAACTTGAGCCTCACGAAAGACGTAGCAACATCAACTGATGAATTTGATTATATGTCAGATAAACCAACAAAGACACTATCCAAACCATTTGATCACGATTATTTTTATGATGACGATGACAAAGTGAAATGTTACACTGGATTGCCTTCCTTTGAAGTCTTGAAAGTCACATTTGATTTTGTTGCACCTCACCTCAAAAGAAGATCCTTTCTTTTGAGTAAATTTCAAGAGTTCATTATGGTTTTGATGAAACTATGTTTAAATGTGCCACATCAAGACCTTGCATACCGATTCAATGTTTCAAGATCATTAGTTTCCAGAGGTTTTAGTTCTTGGATGTTAACAATGGATATCAGGCTTTCAACCTTGATGGTTTGGCCAAGTTGTGAGAATCTTCGTAAACCATGCCAAAATGTTTTTTGATGCATTTGGTGTGAAGGCAACCGTGATAATAAACTGTCATGAAATTTTCATTGATAGACCCACTAATGTCTTGGCAACAGCCCAGACTTTTTCAAGCTACAAGCATCATAATACTGCAAAAGTCCTGATTGGCATAACTCCGCAGGGGACAATCTCATTTGTTAGTGACGCTTGGGTTGGATGGGTATAGGTAGGTACACAGTGGGGCATTTATACAGGGCATCATGGCATTCGCTATCTAAAAAGAATTCGTAGTGCATTCTTGTTATTTCAAGGTTAAAATCTTCCTTCAACAATTTAACAATATGTCTGAAGTGAATTGGTTGGTTAGAGAAAGTGCAAATTAATTTCCTTCATTTTCTGTACCAAATTACAGTTTTTATTATCATGATTATTATGATTATTTGAAGGCTTAACACCGAATAAAGGGATAGTAACTGCCACAAATATTTATTCGTCATGAAATTTTTAGTTGATGTGGATAAGATAGAAGCTGTTTATAATTTTGTACACTTTTACGGCCTAAATTATGAAATCATGTAATTTGCTCTGTTTGGTACCCTGGAGACCCACTATAACCCTCTTTCTGCCCCCATGCCCTATAATTTGGATTTTATTTTCCTTGGCACACTTAAGAAACCATTCAACATCACTATTTATTGCGTTGACTGTCTTAGAAATTGATTTCAGTGCCACAGAGTCGAAAAACGATGCATTCGTTACTTTTTACTTTCATCATTTCATCATTATTTCATAAAAAACCAAGGTACTAGGACAGATTTCTCTTCAAACCCGCAAATTTCCGCAAAAATTCCTTTCTACCATGCTATCATCCACACTTTACGTACAATTTAAGCATAGTGTGGTTTGTCTGCTCTTGTCTGCAAGTTTTATATCCAACTTGAAAGGTGAGTGTTTTGCAAAGAGTGGCTTAAAATAGCGCAGTCCGTGGTACACAATTAAAAATATTAGCAAAAAATCCGAAAAATAGTCTTTTGTGCTGTAAGATCATTGATAATGTGCCCTAATGGTTGGAGATCAAAATGATATAAAGGTTTAGCCCGTAGCATGGACAGGAGGCATTACAAGAAGCAGATAAGATAGCTTAATTTTCTGTGATCAACTGCAAGGAAATTTTTCGTGTTCTAGTTTACAAGAAAGCTATCACTTAGATGCTTACAACTTCTTTTAGAACAGCAGTAGAAAGAAAATGTAAAAAGTCTTGAAGTCCTCAACTATTAAGCCCCGTTCACACGACGCAAACTAACCTGGGGCGAACCCGGGTTAAACTAACCTAGGTTAGATTTTCGTAGTGTGAACGCGACTAACCTGGGTTCGCCCCGGGTTAAGGTAACCCACCTTAGGAGGTGGGTTCGCTCTGGGTCGAACCTGGGTTAGTTGTGGCAAAATGTCGTGTGAACGCAAACATGGGGCGAACCTGGGTTAGTTTTGATCTTACGCATGCGCATACTTTCAACCCGCCACAAGTTGGATCTGGTACACAAACACCAGAACAACCAGATATTTCATATTTACCAAGAAATATAAATTTATCTTAAACTGTAAATTTATTTTATTTCAAATGCTATGAATCGAGAAAGAACAGACCGAGGATCAACTTGGGAGGATGAAGAAGTTTTTTTATTGATAGAGGTTTGGGCTGATGAAAAAATTCGCCTCTTCATAAAGATATCCTACATCAAACCATTCATTTCAAAACGAAAATCTGCCGGCAAAACATCAGCAAGCTCATGTCATCAGCCATTTTTTACTTTGTTATCTCACTAACTGCGCATGTGTGAATATGAATAACCCAGGTTCGCCCTGGTTTTGTGTTCACACACGTTTTGAGGATCCTCTCGTGTGAACAAACGTGCGTTGAACCTGGGTTAAGTGTAACCCAGGTTCGCCCCAGGTTAGTTTGCGTCGTGTGAACAGGGCTTTACTCCTCCAAAATAGCTACATTTGAAAGTGATTGAAGGAAGTCGAATTTTTGGTCTATGTCATGATGATGCCCCACTGTGAGGTAGGCAGGTATTCATATTTAACATCGTTAGCCTGTGAAAGTCTGAGACACTGATTTCCAGCAGGGGCCACCAATGTTTTACCACCAGTCCGCCGCAGCTACCCGCCACAGCTACAAGATTCCCTCACATGGCTCTGGTCAACCCAGGCTAAAGTTATGGACAGCTAGCAAACTGTCCAGCGCCGGATTCAAACCTTGGCCATTCTGACCTTCGGTTTACGAGTCAGTCACCTTACACACTCGGCCACGTGCTCTCAGACAAATTTTTAACAGAGAACTGTTCATTTGTGAATAACCTACTACCAGGAGATCTAGATCCTTGCTGATAGAGGGTTTACAATTGACGAAGGAGTCTGGTATCATCAAGCACAAATCAATGCCCCTGCATTCACAAAGGGAAAAGATCAATTAGATCCAATTGATGTTGAAAAAACAAGAAACATTGCAAAATCTGTGAATTCATGTTGAATGTGTCATTGGTGTATTGAGACAGAAGTACACAATCTTGCAAAGTACATTACCAACTGATTATCTAATATCTAGTATCCAAGATGGGAAAGAAACACCATTAAGGTTGATGAAAAATAACATACCTCAGTTTTAGGTCAGGTCTAAAGTTTAAGCATTATTACGAGGCCACTTACTTCAATGCAAGGCTTCAGGTTTATCGTGATAGTGATCATGATTTTGATTGCAGTTCTTGAATAAAAGATGATCTTCCTCGACTTTGCAGTTTGCCTACAATAAGAATCATAGGAAACTGTTTTCTTGTGCTCCTTTAAAAATATTTTATTTCACAAATACCATGGGTTGGTTGTGAATGTAAGCCAAAGGAGCACAACACAATGATATGTGAAAGAAAGGAAAATAATTTCTGGAACAAAATTGTTTCTAATGATCTGTAATACGTGCTTCCTGTGTAAGAATCTGCATTTCCTGATTTTGCTGCTTTGCTTTGCCCCAAACTTGAGTCTTGGTTATTTTACCAAGTTTTTATTCCAAAACATACCGCTCTTACTATTATAAGAAACAATCTTTCCATTGTAGTCATACACATCAATCAATAAATGCCCACCCACAACTGTATTTATGTAGGCCCATGATAATTGACACTCGGCATCATTGGAAAAACCAGCAACATGGAATTTATTTGTCTTTAGCCTAGCCCTTTGGTTCCATGTTTATTGTACAGTTCATTGTCTCGCACATGATCATTGTCTCGCAAGAATGCCTTCCTTATTGTTACCAAGGACCTAAAAATAACAATGCTGGTGCTAAATGATGATTATTCAGTAGTTTGATTGTCTGCCAGACAATATTTGGCTTCGGGAAAACCCAGATGATAGTTTTTGAGTGGCTTCGTTCGACACAAAGCAAAAGTCAGTTTGTTTGCTACTGCACAAGCAAAGCATTGCTGCACCAACAACAGAAATAATGTTGAAATCAAAATCACAACAAAGCTCAAAAGGTTGTGACTTCAAATAATTTTGCCAGGTAGGACAAAAGTGCTCGCGGATGACTTTTTTTCACTCGACACTCGATTTATGTCATTCACTTATTAACTCTATTTTATCATGGACTTGTCAACTTAATTATCATTGGACACTTCTTATTATCAAAACATGGATTTGTCAAAATGAAAATGAAATTGAAATGATTAACATATGAAGCAACCAACAACATGATGTTTTTTATCGTTGTACTTGCCCTGAGATTCCTAATCAAGCTGCGTTTCCCAAATGATGTTCCAATTTAAACTGTATAGAGAATGAGCTGGTCATAAGCATTCTGGAAGCAAACAAAGTAGATGTTGAGGATCAGGCACTTGTCTCTGCTTTGAGCACAGGTGGACTCTGGGGCACATCACCACATATGTGTTATCTTCTTCTTGAGGCTGAGAAAAGATTTAGGCAAGAAACTTCCAGTAAAAGATCATTCAGTCATATTGCTATAAATCGAATTGTTGATAGCTTGATGAAAAACATGGCAGTAGTTGATTTATATATCACTGTGCTGGAAGACTGTAACTGTTACGATGAACAATTTGAGGAGATTGCCTTTAATGTGTTAGAGAAATTATTCACATTGTACCTTCGTCTTCGTTCATTTTCTTTGGTTAAGGATATTACTGCAAGACTAAAAGCAAAAGACTCGATCAAGAAAGGGAGAGCCCTAAGGAAAGATCTAAAGAACAATAATGCTAAAAGTGGGACTGAAGACCTGTGATTTTTGAATGATGTGATTGTTACATGTTCACTGTTGATCTAATTTGTGATAACAAATTGACAATCTGAACCATAAATTTTCTAATAATCGCAAACACCCATTTCCCAAACTTGACAGTCTAATTAGCAAAGGACAGATAATTTCAGACCAAGAAAACTATCCAACTTGCACAAAGTCTCCCTGGTGCAAATTGAGTTGAAAAGAAAAATTTAAATGCTAGGACTTGACGACAATAGGCCAAAGTTTATTTTACAAGTTTCAAGTCATGTGATCATACTCCTTGAGGGTTTCACTATTATGCTACTTTTTGTACCATGGGACAAAATTCCATGCATGGCAAGATATGTGTTAAAGACCTCAAAATTTGCTTTATCGATAGTAGAATGCAAGATGCAAACAAATATTAGCCACTTTTGCCTATAAGCAGATGGAAGTTCTTTTGCACACGTAGGCAGCTGCTGCCCTTCTAGCAGCTGATAGGTTGATCATTTGGCAATTTTCATAAATCTGGGTCATGAGCTGGTTCTGAATCAGGGTCAACCTTTGACTTGATAGGGCCAGGTTGAAAACACGGAACTCTAGGAAATCTCGGAACTCCCGGAAATGACACATTCCGAGGTATCCGCCATATCCTAGAGTTCTGTGTTTTCGAGCAGACATAGGCTAGTACAGTACAGACAGACAAATGTATGGTAGTACAGTAAGAACCCGCACATAAGAACCTTCATTTATTAAGAACCTACAGCCTGAAACTGTATGTTTTGTACCCAACATATAAGAACCATTTCACACTGATATTTTAACTAGGTTCTTAATAAAGGGTATAAACTTTCATTCATAAAGGGTATAAACTTTCATTCATTCTTTCATAAACTTTCCTTCCTATGCAATAATATACATGGGCGAATTTGAGGAAAAATACATCTACCCTGAAATAGGTGATGACTGCTTATACTATGGTAGGTACATAGACGATATCCTAATGATTTTTAAAGGCAATGAAGAAAGATTCAAGATATTTGCAGAAAGACTCAACACTAAGCACCCATCGATAAAGTTTGATTATGAAGTATCAAAGACATCAATTCCTTTCCTTGACACCCGCATATACATCGACGAAAACAGACAACTACAAACAACTCTCTATACTAAACCAACTGATACGCATAGCTATCTTCACTATAAGTCAGCCCACCCTAAACACCTAAAGAACAGCCTACCGTATTCGCAAGCACTTAGGCTCAAAAGGATTTGTATAAATGAACGTGAATTAAAGATCCATTGCGAAAAAATGGAAAACAATTTTATCCGCCGTGGTTAACACAAGAGAATACTCCACGAACAGATCAACAAAGCTATCACAACTCCACGAGAAATCACGCTACAAAAAACTTCAAAGGTAAAAACGAAAAGAATCCCCTTAGTGACGACATTCAACGCTACACTCCCTCAAATCGGTATGATTTTAAGAGAAAGATGGGATATCTTACACATAAAACCACAAATACAGGCTCTGTTCCCGGAACCTCCAATTATTGCGTTCCGTCGATGTAAGAGCCTGCGAGAGATTATCGGCTGTAACACCATTACAAGCAGCAAAGACCAAAGGAGGAAAGCAAAAAATCAAATTGCCAAGTATTGTTCACCTTGTAATACTAAAAAAAGCCTTTGCCGCAACCACGTTATCAAGACTAATTCTTTTACGAGTGTATTCACCCAAAAAACATACAAAATATTTCATAATTCTAACTGTAGGAGCATGAATGTCATTTACCTGCTTGAATGCGTCCGCTATAACAAACAATATGTCGGAAAATCTGAATGGCCCTTCAATTACAGACTAAATAACTATCGCTCAAGGATCAAATCAACACAATACGTTAAGCTCCTTCCTGTAGAAAAACACTTCAGAGAACAACATCACGTCTTTGCGAGAGACGCAAGATTCACGATAATCGAAAGAATTGAGAAAGAAGATGTCGAAGATATGACTAAATTACTTGAAACCCATGAGGATAATTGGATTAAGCGACTGCAGACTCTTACACCAAAAGGTTTTGACAACAAACTCAACCACCCCGACAAATATTAGCGAAAAAATCTTTCTAAAAATCAATGGATAGGCCATTTTTTCTCCGTTCACTTTTTTGTGTAATGCTCTGTTTCCCTGTGGCCTATCATTTCTACACATAAAACGTAATATCAAAATTCAATTAAGGATTCATGTGATGCCATATTCAGCGTCACGTGACCCCAATTTAGCACCACGTGACCCCTTTTTAATCACGTGACTGCAAAAAGGCTATAAAAGGGGCATACCACTAGGTAAATTCTCATTCTTCCGACGATGACCAAAGAGTCGAAACGCGTCAAGAATAGCAGATGAGATTAAAAGAAAAGAGTAGAAGAACTCCAAGTCGTCTTTTTCTTGTGTTCATCTTTATATTATGGCTGGCAGATGTGGAGCAAGAGGGGCTAGCGCCCGCAACACTGAGACACCGGATGCCGACTCATCGGCCAGTGACACCAGCATAGCAACCGTCATTGATACTACAGCAACTACGTCATCAACAGTTGACGACACCGAGCTTCTGGCAATCAAGCTTAACCGGAAGACCGAAAAGATTGCCCGCTTCGAGTCACATCGTGACTTCTTGACCACCTGCATCAAGGACAAGATCATCCTGCCGAGCTTCAAGATTGAATTGGATCCTTCCATTGGTAACCATGACGACCAATTCCTAGCATCATGGTATGATAAGATCGAAAAGCTTTCACTCGAGTTGATGGCAGACACTGTTAAGTTCTGCAAAGCGACGATTACCAGCACTGTGGCAGAAGCCAACTCACTTGACGAGGCCCTGAAGACCGCAACAGCTGATGATGAGCATAACGAAATAAAAACAATTGTCAATAAGTACAACGAACAGAAGAAACAAGAACTCGACAAGACAAAGAGAGCGAAGCATCGCAAACTCCGACGGAACATAGTTAATGGTAAACCAAACAAACAACAACAGCAAAGACCACAACAGCAGCAACCACCACCATCAAGACAAGATACTGGAAGAAGACCCCGATATACGCCTCCTATGAGAACATCTGGCAGAAAACAACAACCGCCAACAGACGGAGATGAATCGGCAACCCCGAAGGATCAGGATCACAGGCGAAAGGACACACGTGCCCGTACCTATGCTGATATCCTAAAGCCGAAAGCCACCCGAGGACCACCACCAACATCAACCAAGATCACCTCCACCCAAACGATGAAGAACACGACGTATCAAAAAAACTACGCTGGCCCCCGGACAGACAGCATGGACGGGGGCATTCAAGACCTACTTACAAACACTCAACAGGCTTTCGAGCTGCTGCAAAGAAACTTCGAGAGACTTGTGGACTTCAGAATGACCCAAATGGAGGCATTGTAAACTTAAGTAGACATAAATTTCCCCCGGGGGGGGGGGGGGGTACTATACATATTTTGGGTACGGGGATGTGCCATCGGGAAGGGTATCGATTTTCATGATTTTGGTATAAGGAACGGTATCGATTTTCACGATTTTGGCATAAGGAACGGTATCAATTTTCGCAATTTTCGCAATTGGTATAGTGTCGGGTATGCATTTTCGGAAGATTGGTATAAAGTCGGGTATATATTTTTGAAAAATTGGTATAAAGTCGGGTATACATTTAGGAAAAATTGGTATAAGGAACGGGTATGTTTTTGAAACCTCGATGGCACGTCCCCGTCCAAAATCTGGTCAAGTATCTCCCCTGGGAAATTTCCTGTAGATGTATTTAGTTTATTAGATAAAGGTTTGAACTTCTGCCCCAGACCCCCTAGATATAACACAACCGTTTTTGATAAGGACCTTAAGGCATTCTTTAGACGTATTAGGCTTAGAGCGCACTTTGGATTCTCTGAGTACAACCCTACAATATTACAAAAATTAAAAGAACGGAACACTTCATTTACACCGCAAAACGTAGACAGTACCATTGTAACCTTCGAGTCTGCAGTCTTAGAAGACATCAGAAACCACGCTAAACAGACTATGCGCAAAAATAATCTTTCGAGAGGAGAACGTAAGGCGCTAAAATGCTTATCCGAAAGAGAAGACATATTGATTACGAGAGCCGACAAAGAAGGTGCCACCATTATCTGGGGTGTCGAAGAATACCTCACAGAAGCCAACAACCAATTAGGGAACACGTCTTTCTATAAGAAATTAACATTTGACCCATTTCATGGGTACATTAGAATAATTAACAACTCTCTTGAAGAAATGCGCTCCCAGGGCAAATTAGATGCAGAAGCAATTGAAATTTTAAAAGTCCCAAAAAACATAAAACCGGCAAGATTCTATCTTCTACCGAAGATTCATAAAAAGAATAATCCAGGTCACCCAGTTGTGGCTTCAACAAACTGTCACACAAAGAAATTGTCAAAATTTGTTGATCACTTCATACGACCACTTGCAAAGAAAGTACGATCTTACATACGTGACACTACCGATCTACTTCACAAAATAAAGGATATAGGTAAAATACCTGATAATGCGTTACTTGTAACCATGGATGTTCGATCCCTTTACACCAACATATCTCACGAAGAAGGCTTGTCAGCTCTTAAAAATTCCTTAAGCACAAGGTCCAACAAAGAGCCAGCAACTGAGGTCTTGTTGACCCTTATGAGAGGCACGCTTAACTGCTTCACCTTTAATGGAAACAGCTATCTACAAACAAGAGGCTGTGCCATGGGCACGGTTGCAGCACCTTCCTATGCAATAATATACATGGGCGAATTTGAGGAAAAATACATCTACCCTGATCTAGGCGATGACTGCTTATACTATGGTAGGTACATAGACAATATCCTAATGATTTTTAAAGGCAATGAAGGAAGATTCAAGATATTTGCAGAAAGACTCAACACTAAGCACCCATCGATAAAGTTTGATTATGAAGTATCAAAGACATCAATTCCTTTCCTTGACACCCGCATATACATCGACGAAAACAGACAACTACAAACAACTCTCTATACTAAACCAACTGATACACATAACTATCTTCACTATAAGTCAGCCCACCCTAAACAACTAAAGAACACAGTCTACCGTATTCGCAAGCACTTAGGCTCAAAAGGATTTGTACAAATGAACGTGAATTAAAGATCCATTGCGAAAAAATGGAAAACAATTTTATCCGCCGTGGTTAACACAAGAGAATACTCCACGAACAGATCAACAAAGCTATCACAACTCCACGAGAAATCACGCTACAAAAAACTTCAAAGGTAAAAACGAAAAGAATCCCCTTAGTGACGACATTCAACGCTACACTCCCTCAAATCGGTATGATTTTAAGAGAAAGATGGGATATCTTACACATAAAACCACAAATACAGGCTCTGTTCCCGGAACCTCCAATTATTGCGTTCCGTCGATGTAAGAACCTGCGAGAGATTATCGGCTGTAACACTATTACAAGCAGCAAAGTCCAAAGGAGGAAAGCAAAAAATCAAATTGCCAAGTATTGTTCACCTTGTAATACTAAAAAAAGCCTTTGCTGCAACCACGTTATCAAGACTAATTCTTTTACAAGTGTAGTCACCCAAAAAACATACAAAATATTTCATAATTCTAACTGTAGGAGCATGAATGTCATTTACCTGCTTGAATGCGTCCGCTGTAAGAAACAATATGTCGGAAAATCTGAATGGCCCTTCAATTACAGACTAAATAACTATCGCTCAAGGATCAAATCAACACAATACGATAAGCTCCTTCCCGTAGAAAAACACTTCAGAGAACAACATCACGTCTTTGCGAGAGACGCAAGATTCACGATAATCGAAAGAATTGAGAAAGAAGATGTCGAAGATATGACTAAATTACTTGAAACCCATGAGCATAATTGGATTAAGCGACTGCAGACTCTTACACCAAAAGGTTTTAACAACAAACTCAACCACCCCGACAAACATTAGCGAAAAAATCTTTCTAAAAATCAATGGATAGGCCATTTTTTCTCCGTTCACTTTTTTGTGTAATGCTTTGTTTCCCTGTGGCCTATCATTTCTACACATAAAACGTAATATCAAAATTCAATTAAGGATTCATGTGATGCCATATTCAGCGTCACGTGACCCCAATTTAGCACCACGTGACCCCTTTTTAATCACGTGACTGCAAAAAGGCTATAAAAGGGGCATACCACTAGGTAAATTCTCATTCTTCTGACGATGACCAAAGAGTCGAAACGTGTCAAGAATAGCAGATGAGATTAAAAGAAAAGAGTAGAAGAACTCCAAGTTGTCTTTTTCTTGTGTTCATATTCATTCATTGGGAAATATATTTGTTTTTAACCTGTTTGTCAATCAACTTCTTTCATGGATGGACTTCAAAACATATACAGAACTGTGATAGGCAGGGCCTGCAGGAGCAAACTGGGTAAAGCTTGAGGTAAGGATTGGTCAGGAGATGAGAAAATTCATCCCCAAGGACTAAAGTACTTTTTAGGTTTTTAAGTTTTTGTCTATTTAAGTGGAGCTTAGCTTTGCTGGCCATATTTACATCATGTTTCAATGCTAAACGCTCAACTATCCTTTCTTTTCTTGCATTTGTTTTGGACCCTATGTTAAGAACCTACGGCCTGATTACAGGATGTACCTCGAAGCATAAGAACCTAAACAGGCTGAGTTCAAAATCTTAGGTTCTTATGTGCGGGTTTTTACTGCAGCGTTATTAAAGCCATGCCAATTTGAATAGCGTTTTGCCTTGCTTGTCTCATGCATGACTTGAGCACACAATTAAAGAAAACTACAGAATGTTCTCCAATTTTCCCTGCCCTGTGCCTCTCTAACTACCATAACAATACTAAGTCCTGCAATGTTCTTTTTGTTGTTCTTGAATCTCAGTTTGAGCCTTCTGCGTTTTCGCTTTTCATACACCATTCCAATTCATGCATAGGACATTAACATCAACATAATGCATTCACTTACATCTTGTTCCGAGATATCCGAGATTTCCGCGTTTTCGAATGTGGCCTACGTCTACTCGAAAACACGGAACTCTAGGATTTCTCGGAAATCTCGGAACGAGTTGTTTTTCTGCAAAAAGCACACATGCATTTCGTATGATATTCATTTTAAATCGAAACCGCGATCAAGGAGCATTGAGTAACCACTACTGTGAGGGGCATTTCAATAGCGCTCCCAAAAATATCATAAACTTTTGCCAACAATCCTTTCGTTTCAAGGAAAATCCATGAAAAGTCTGTCATCGCCCGCATCGGCCCCAACCAGCAAGTAAGTCAAAGATGGCGCCATAACTCTGTCCAAAGAAACGTGTTGTAAATTTGGTGCTTGTAAAAGGCCATAGTTGTATCTGCTGAAGTTTTTTATATAAGTTTGAGGAAACCTTATATCTTGTTTCGTTTTTGTATAGAATTCTGCCCCTCGAATTCTGTCATGAACTGGAACCGTTCACATTTTGCCTTGGGGGTGTTTCATAAAAATGATAGTAATTTTTGTCAATTATCTATTTGTAGTTGGTGCAGAAAATAAAGAAATCTTCATGCATGGCTATAACACACAATCAACAAAAACTTTAATCCTTAAAGATTTATGGTTTCGTGACCCACGCCCTTTTAGAGACATTACAAAATTAGCAACAGTAAATTTACAAATTAGGTGTCTTGCCGCAATCTTTAGCGTGATTGCTTTTTGCTTTGATTGTTGTAATTTCCCAGGTTTGTTGCATTATTGTCATTGTTGTAGTTGTGTTCAGTTACCAACACATGTTCAAGCAATTCTCCACCGCAGTCCCTACTTTCTTTGTATTATCTGATTGTAATGCAATGGTGCTACGTGCGACTGAAATGTCATCAGAGCATTATTGGCCAAGAATCGTCTCATGATGATTGCAAACAAATGTGTTCCGAGATTTCCGAGAGATCCTAGGGTTCCTCGTTTTTGAGTATACATGGGGCATATTTGAAAACGCGGAAATCTCGCGGTCGGACTTTTTTCCGGGTTTGCGGTCTCGGGTTTCGGGTTCAAGGTTTCGGATTTCAGGTTTTGTAAATCGCTGGTGTTTTTGAAATCCATGACTATGTTGAAGAGGGGTTTAAGAACGCTGTGACTACAAGTATAACAATGTTATCTGTTGTGTTGATTTGTTGTGCTGCATTCGTCATAGCTTTCCGTACTTTAATGCATGATTTGTTGCAAATATTAATGCGTTGTACACGTTTTTTCAATGAGAAACTGGTTTATAAGAAACCAGCACTAAGATGGCCAAAAATTTTAAGAAACTCTATTTCTGAGAAGTACTAAGAAACTTTTCAAACTTAAAAGCATGGATATTATAGCAAATAGATCGTTGAACCTTCATTCTTAAAATGTTTTAGCTAACCATTTGTGTTTTCAACATAACAGAACACTGTTTATTCCTTTATGATGTTTTTGAAAACTGTTTTTGTTGCCAATATCTGCTGTAAGATTTGGTAAAAGAGTTGGAGTGATATCAAACCTTTAGTGGTCAGAAGGGAGTGCAAGCAAAAACTGAGATTACCTTTCCTCGAACGATTTATCTGACAGATCTTTGTAAAATGGTTGCTCACCCAGACCGACAGCAACCCCAAGTAGCTTATCTTGTGTTTCATGAACTAGGTATGCCGCAGTGGTCTTGAAATCACTCCAAGAAAATTTCTTTTTATAGAGCTCATCCAAAGATGTTGCACATGTCTTTGACTGAAAAAGAACAAGTATTGCTTTGACTGGAAAATCTTTTTCAATAAAGACACTCAAGAAAGACACGGAATTCTGACTACAAGATTCTATCACACGATTCTTTGTTGACATGTTTCGTCAATGTGCAATATTTTGTAACATAGTGCTGAAATTTCATATGCAGCTAGAAGGAAAGCCTTTGAAATTGAAAGGAAAGGGAAACTGACTTTTCTCTGGGATTTTCGTTTCAGGGATGATAGTGACGAAGATCGATAAGTCTTACCAATGAATCCATTGAAGGCCTCTGTTGTGAACGGAAACTCTATCTGGCCTTCCTCTTTTCCTCATTCACATCCTCCTCCTCCCTTTCTCCTCCTTCAAACTCGTCCTCAAACGTTTCAGGCTCCTCCCTCTCAGCTTCATTACCGGCATCATTTTCTCTCCCTGAATGTGTCTCCTTGTTATCGTCCGATGAATATGTTTTGGGTCGTTTCCTCTGCAGATCATCTTCATTGGCTCTGGTCTCCTTATCGTAAGGCTCACCATCTTCCCCCTCTGGCTTTCCATCTTCTTCAGAATATAGAGGTTCACTCCCTTCTTCTGTATCGATCTCACCAGAGGGAGCCATGCCTTGCGCCAGCATATACTTGCGGAGAGCTATCCCAACTACATCTATATATATATATATATATAAGTTGAAACACAAAATGTCAACAAGCCACTTGGGACTCACTAAATTGATTTTATAAATAAATTCTCGCAACTAGTTTCGTCCGTTCACGCGGACTCTTCAGGCTACAGTGATTACAGATACTTCTTTCTACAATTTAATACATGATACTATGTCTAATCTGACGTAATGTGAACATAACGCATTAGTCTTGTTCTGATCAATGTGATCCAAAGCGAGTCTTATTCAAAATGGCTACGCTTATGGGATCTATTTGTTAAGAGAGGGATTGTATTTTGAAATGAAATAGCTTTCTTTTTCTTTACGATATGTTTCGTCTTGATTGTGTAATTTGAAAAAGGGGCAAATCGTGAACATTATGGTTTTATTCTTTGCGCATTCTGCAATGTGTTTGCTTACTTTTAATTTTTGATATTGTGGTATGGAGATCTGGTTACGATGTAGTGTTGCTCTATGTCGCAGGGTGTCTATTGATTCACCAATGTATTTTTCTCCACAGCCATTGCACGTTATAACATAAATAAAATCTCTAACCCCACAATCCATATCATTTTTGATGTTGAATAGTGTTTTATTTGGCTTGTTTATTACAACTTGGCTGCAAACAATGATTGTTGGCTGCAAACAATGATTTGTTTGCATGTCTCACAGCGTTTATCATCACATTTTGTCACTTTAGGTGTACTGTCTATTTGATTTTCTGATGTGAATTTTGCCGGTGTGAGTATATGTTTAAGGTTTTGTGGTTGGCGTTTACTTGGTATTATTTTCGTATTTTCTACCTTATCGGACTTGCATTTAATATTGAAATTGATTCTTTAATTATTGGAAAAAATTAAGGGTTTCTTGGGTTATTTGTAGATACGAATGTAAGTAAGTTCTGTTCAACTATTTTCTCTTTTTGGCGTTCTTAGTTGCTCTTGGGGAATTCCTTTGGCTTTCTCAAACCCATTTTTTATGAATGTCACTGGGTATCCCAGGTGTATCAAAGTTTCTTGCAACTTATTCATTCGCATTTCGAGAGTTTCCCTCTCGTTGACTATGGTGCACAGTCGTCTGGCTAGGTTGTATGGGATATTTCTAAGTGTGTGTTTCGGATGTGTTGAGTTAAATGGAATGTAATTGTGAGTATCCGTTGGCTTAAAATATATGTCTGTAATTATTTTGTCTTTTTCTGCTAACATTTTGATATCTAGAAAATTCATTTGTTGGTGGTTAGTTTCAATTGTGAATTTAATGTTATCGTGTAAGCTATTGAGAATGTTGTGAAGTTGTGTAACTGGGCCTAATCTAGTGTCCCAGTAGATGAAGCAATCATCCAGATATCTCATCCATTCCTATTGGAATTTTTGTCGTGCTTCCAATCCAAAACATTCCTGAAATTTATCATAGAATCTTACTTCTAAAAGTGCTATTACCATCGTAGCATATACAGGGGCACATTTTGTTCCCATTGCTGTTCCGCAAATTTGAAGAAATGTGCTATTATCAAAATTAAAAGTGTTTTGTTCAAGGACAATCCGAATAGCATTTATTATAAACTGGTCTGGTATGTTTCTCAGCTTAACTCCTGGAAATTTTTCTAGCCAGAACTGAATTGCTTCCATTCCTAAGTCGTTATCAATATTAGTATACATGCTTGATATGTCGAACGTTATGAACAACTTTTTTGAGTCTGCTTTACGGGACATCTTAGTCAGAAAATCAATGTTGTCTCTAACGTAGCTATCTATCTTGCTTAAGAAAGGACGATATATATATATATATATCATAGCAAGTTTGATCTGTGTAAGTTAGCAATTGCATTGAGACATTGTGGAAGAACTGAGCATAGAAATTGTGAATTTTTTTTTCAGCGGAGACTGAGCTTTTTATCTACTTAATGCCTTTAATGCGCCTTTTCACTTGGTTACTTTGCAAAACTGCTCGAATAGTGGCAGTTCTCTTAAGCTGAAAAAGTCACATTTCATATCTAAGCTGTTATTTGATTATACCGTTTATATTGATGTTTTTGGTAGCCCAAACGTAAAATGTGATTGTGAATAGAATATTTATGGAAGTGGCCATTTCTTTCATCAAATCAACACAACAATTAGGCTTTAGGTACAACTATCAAATTGCAGCACACCATACCGGGTGAGTCACAGAGATATCTCTTTGACGCACCTAGTAGACCTTCACTTTTGTAGTATGTATTTTCTTTTCTAGACCAGATATCATCGTTGAATTAAAATGTTTGAAGTGTCGTTCGTAGTGGAAACTCGATGACCTTGTATCCTGTCTTGCTACGAACAAAGAATGTTTTTTCTTTATTTTATTCTAGTTTAACTGTTGTTATTACTTTGTAACATCTTGACATTTTATGATGATATAGAAAAACATTTGTGATGTAGGTGCATATCTTCGTTTGCAACATATTTGTTGCATTTCAAGGCACTTTCAATCAAAATTTCCATCTATAACATCTATGACACTTCAGAGTACCAAAAATCCTCACCATCTTGATTCCTATAGTTTGGAGCTGTAAATTCTACTGTTCTTGGCCACTAGAGGGACAAAAAATTTCATCACCCCAACTGCCCTTTTGACCAACATTGCCTTCCAACACCACATTGACAATTATGTTCCTCAGGTTAGAATTTGGTATCTTCTTTGCAGCGTTGAATAAAGTTCATAATAGATTACGTAAATGTATCCTGCTGAAACAATTGAACAGACATATAAGCTAATTGCTTTATAATCAATCAATAATAATCAATAATCATAGTAGATTAAGGTGTAAGGTTGCCTTTTCATTTGTTTGAATGGAAACAAAAATGAGATAAGGGTTATCACTTAGTAATTGATGGAAACGTTGGTCCACCCGTGATGAACCAATATTTATTCGTTTTAAGTAGACTCCACCAGTTGCTTTCAATCATGTTACCCTCCTTTCTGTTGTTTCAACTCTAATTCTAAATACGAAGAAAAAAGAGCATGTTGCTACTGCTACTTGGTTGAAAGTTGTCCGTTTAATGTGTTTCACTAACCCACTTATGGGATCTACCGTTTTCAAACTGACAAGTTTTCACATTGGAAACGCAACGCAAAATAGGAAAACTTTTAGACCAAACCTTTTAACATTTTACTTAGCTTGGATACTGATAACGCTTCGTCGATAAAAAAAGGTATTTTCAGGACCACCTCTTCATAGTAGAACTATCTATAAAGGATAAGGATACCTTGGATAAGTCGAGAAAACAAAAAGCATTTTCTGTAAAGAGTATGCAAAACTTCTAGAAGATGATTTGCCTCCAGGTTCAAGCCATATAGCAATTAAGTAGGTAGTTCAGATGCAGCAACTATTGTTTATTTATTCAATCAATCATTCCTCAGCTGTTTTATGCATGAACTATATCTTTTTGTATGTAAGAAAGATAAATATGCATAACGTAAAAGGTCACAATTGAAATACCTAAAAACCTGTCAGTCGTATCTTCAGAGATGGGCAGCTTTGCCGAGCTGAGTTTGAACCCTAACTTCGCTTTGTTCTTCTTCATGGCAGCAGGATCCGTCATGAATTCCTTCACCTTCTCTGTGATGTCACCCTCTGAAAGCTTCTGTACTAGCTTAGGATGTCCTGAAAATAGTTTAATTCATAGCCTTTCACTTTACGAATAGCATTATCAGTTCATTAATTTACTCATAATACAAAGGTCAAGTGACAAAGATGCAACAAAAACTGTCAATCTTACCTATCATTCTTATTTCTCCTTTCATAATGCACAAGAAAAGAACCGGTGGTTGTAGCTTTTCTTGTACCCATGCCGTAAACTGAAAAAAACCATAAGAAGTTTGCTTGGGTAGACAAAAATTTTACTCTGCACTGGCCTTTCTAATGGCCTCATAAAGGCACATTTCCACTTGGACGAAGATATTTCTGTGTCAACTAAAAGTAACAAACTAAAAGAAAAGCAACTTCCAGGGGATGGGTTTTTTCGCAAGAGAAATCTTTCCTCTCATGTGATTATGTAGGCCCATAGGAGCGTTTTACGGATTGGAGAGCCACAAATTCGTACCTGTCTTCTTATGCAGAAAGAGCACTTGGAAACACTTGCTTGGAGAGAATTCATAGTTTCAATCAGCTTTCTACCATATCTTGATGAGTGAAAAACTTCAACTTTTGGATTTTTGTGGGGGTGTGGGCTGTGGCCGACTGGCCCCAATAGCTGCTACGGGTCTGGCTTATGTCCCAGTTCATAGAGTGCTCATCAACGACCAACTAGCCGGCAATGCGAGACTGGTGAACACCATAACATGGTGCACGTATCTTCACTCTTAATTTTAAGACCAACATTTCTCAGCTAACAAGCTTTTTTACAGTCTTGGAACCTGATACAGGAAAGCACACTCAAAATAACATAATTTTGAGGAAAAATTGTGTGAATTTGTTGACTTTCTTTCAGCAGGCAAATTTAGGCTATTTTAAAAATCTATCTACACTTGGTCCAGTTCTTAGTTTTGCACACAAAAAATTTGTGTAAAAGGGGCAAATCCTTTCTGAGGTCACATTTTGCAAATAGAAAATAGAGTTAGCTGAGAAATTGATTACTACTTGAGTGAAGAACCAGGAGATGAGCATAGATCAGCTCATGATTGCTGCGAATCTGAAGTGATGACAATGATCCTCGTAGGCAACTCAAATTTCAAGTTAAGCTTTCTCCTCAGTTTTCATCATATCTGTGGTCATATTGACTTTCAACTTCAACTTGTTAATGAGCAGGTTGCCGTTCGTTGATCGTAGATGTTGAACATAAAAAACAATTCTAAATTGCATACGTTCTGATATGGGTGATGATAAATCAATTTTTTGGAAGAAATGGGAAAATACTCTGATTCCCTACCCACTCCATCAAGTTCCCAGTTCTCATATCTGCAGTCGGTTGATCACTGGAGTGGAAAGGACCAATAAATTCTGGATAGAACACAGTCATTTATCCTTTCCCGCTCACTTTGCAAGGTGTATTGTTCATTTCTTCTTAAATTGACAAAAGGAGATGCAGATAAAACACGAGACAACAAAAAGATGAAAGCTTGTGGTTTTCTAATCTCGTCTTCCCAAAAATTGGTGCACGTTCACCGATACACCATAGTCACAAATGTTCCTAATTTGTTGCGTATTTTGATGCCTTGGAGAAATTACACGCATATTGTAATACTAAGCATCAAATGAGTTATTGAATGAAATAAAGGTCACAAGAAATGTTCTTACCCTGTCAATCATCCTGTTGCATTTCCTATTATAAGCTGTTCGCTTCCTTGAAACTTTGTTTCGCTTTTTCTTTCCTTTGCCTTTATTTCCCTGGAAACTCCTGGCATTTATCTTGAGATACACTTGTTGACTCTTTTGTTCAGTTTACTTCTTCATCTATTTATTTTATCTTATTTTTTATCCTTAGAATTGTAACAAGTTGAAAATTGTAAGTACCATTCATAGCCAGAACTCGGTGACCATGTGTCTTTTTTGGCTATGGATGGTACATTAGTTGTATTCACATTCTTGAGTTAGGTTTTAAGATGGATATAAAAGAAAAAAAAAGAAGATATATCAAAAACTATGAACGGACTAATTGTAAACCATATGCTTTTCTGAAAATATAGATCACCTGTGGCAAGGTGCTAGCTGGTTTATTATTAGTCCGTTCATATTTTTTAAAGAGTTGTACATTTGATCTACAGGTAACGAAGCAATCGTGCGTTTGACTTGAATTATACGTTGTGCTATTTTGGCGGTAATGGCTCTTCATACTATTGTGGATACTCAAATGCAACAACCTTCAGTTGCTGAAAAGGGCATCACCCATGTTTTCAGAGAATCTAGAGGGCATGGTCACGGAGAATTTTTCTGAGGGCTTCGCCCCAGACATTTTTTGTAAACCGGTCAGAAAACCGGCCTGAATATGACTATGAATATGATAACTAACACAAATCCATACAAGATGGTTTTTCACCGTGCGATAGGAAAAGAAAATAAAATTTTTGAATAAATGAATATGTTAAAATAAAGATAAAATCTTGGAATGATAAGTATCTTTTGAGGTCCAATGAGTCGCCTGGATCTGCTCCTGCCAACTGCATAATTGGAGAGCCAACCAAGATGAAAATTACAGTGAAAATGCAGACTCGTTTCTGAGTGAGCATACAGCTCAAATCCTTACTGGTTACTGAAGCACGTGGAAAATCATCCAATTTCACGGTACTCAGCCAATCAAATAGCCCCTTTCCAACCACGTGATACGGCCGTTCAAAGTGAATTTTTGAGTACCCTCACGAAAGTTGAAATGGCTACTAAGTTACAATAATTACATGGAATTTTCTTTGATAAATCAGCAGAAGGGATGCCCCTCTACAGTTTGTCACATGCGTGGAAAAATATCTCATTTGGAACCGAAATTACAGCCATTTTCCGGTCGAAGAATATTGACATTCGTTCAAACATCGATAAAAGTCGCTGCAAATGAGATGTAAGGATAAAAATTTCAGCGATTATGGATATTGCCCTAAACAATAACCCAAGCACTGTCCCTTCAATTACCTCTCAAAATCGCAGGTGATTTTCAGCGATTTCTGCCAGAAATGTGATCAGGGCCTAAACTTCTTACCGATTAAAACTCATTCGTTGACCCCAAAAGGGCTTAGTTCGTATTCTTGAGCTAAATGATTCACTTACCAACGACTCAGTGATTTATTTGACTTCATTTTTCATTTAAATGTCTCCAAATTTCGTTTAAAACAGCCAGTCTTGAGCAACTTCTTGCAAATTTGTCTTGTTCCACATTTTCTCTGCAAGCGCCAGTAATCTCCTCAAAAACGTCGCATCGATAGGCTTTGTGCTGCAGATAATGCGATTCGATACAGTTCATGGACTTGTAAATAGATATGGCATGCCTGATTTTGCTCAATTTATTCAAATAGAAACAAAAAGGATCAAATCTTTTTTGGCTGTTTGGTTCACCAATGAATAGATCAAACAAAAAACAAGAGAGCAACAAAAAGTTTGTGCAAGAAATGTGTCAAATCTATTCATGAGTCAATACAATTAAACAAAAGGGAAAAGCGGTAAACTTTCAACACAACAAAACATTTAGTTTTGCTGTTTTGTGTAAGATCTATTCATTGGTGAATCAAACAGCTAAAGAAGGTTTTATCCCTTTTGTTTGTATTTGAATGAATTTAGCAAAATCTGGCATGCCACACCTATTTACAAGTGTATGAACTGTATTGAATCGCATTATTTGTAGCACAAAGCCTATCGATGCGAAGTTTTTGAGGAGATTACTGGCGCTTGCAGAGAAAATATGAAACGTGGCAAATTTGCAAGAAGTTGCTCAAGACTGGATGTTTTAAAACGAAATTTGGAGACATTTAAATGGAAAATGAAGTCAAATAGATCATTGAGTCGTTGGTAAGTGAGTCATTTAGCTCAAGAATACGAACTAAGCCCTTTTGGGGTCAACGAATGAGTTTTAATCGGTAAGAAGTGTAGGCGCTGATCACATTTCTGGCAGAAATTGCGGAAAATCACCTGCGATTTTTAGATGTAATTGAAGGGACAGTGCTTGGGTTATTGTTGAGGGCAATATCCATAATCGCTGAAATTTTTATCCTTATGTCTTATTTGCAGTGACTTTTATCGATGTTTGAACGAATGTCAATATTCTTCGACCAGAAAATGGCTGTAATTTCGGTTCCAAATGAGATATTTTTCCACGCACGCTACGAACTGTAGAGGGGCATCCCTTCTACTGATTTATCAAAGAAAATTCCATGTAATTATTGTAACTTAGTAGCTATTTCAACTTTCGTGAGGGTACTCAAAAGTTCACTTCGAACGGCCTATTTGGTATCACATGGTTGGAAGGTGGCTAGTTGATTGGCTGAGTACCGTGAAATTGGATGATTTTCCGCGTGCTTCAGCAACCAGTAAGGATTTGAGCTGTATGCTTTCTGAGTGTTGGTCACAGACAGGAACTGACCAATGAAGATGAAAATATCACTCTGCACCAACAAGGTCTGCTTTAATCAAACACTACACCCAACCTGATTGACTTCATGTACCCACAAGGTCCCAATGGTCATCCAGCATACATGACCAAGCGCTGTTGTTTAACTCCAAAGAACATCTACTCCCAGGTAATTAACAATGTTGTGCTTGACAGATCGCCTGGTATCAAGAGAACTTATCTCAATGTGAACAGTGTCGTTACAGTAAAGTCCTGCCTTTAAGAAACAGCATTATAAGAAACTCAGGCCTGATTCCGCTGAACAAAGTACCTCTCTACAAGAAACTATCCAGGCTAATGCCTAGTCAGTTTTTTACAATGGTACATAGTAATGTGTTATAAGGTGCATACTCGAATATGTCTCCAATAGGTCCCAATTCTCTAGATACAAGAATGTTAGTTTTAAGCCGACTTGTCATAACTTCAAGAAACTTTTAGTACTGGCTCAAATTAATAGATCCTTGTACAACACTGTACATTTTTAAAATGTTTCCTTAACAATTATGATAGCTGCGCAGGGGGGGGGGGGCACTCAACACACGCATATACGGGGAGGTAAGTCCGATATTTTTGGGTTAGAATATTGCCAAAAGTGATATTTTTTGGTCCAAATAAAACTGAAATCATGTTCATGATATTTTTTGACATCAAACATTGTTGAACTGATATTCCTAGGTTTGCTATAGGCAATCCAGACTTCTATTTGCATTGTTTCAGGATATTTCATGTTCATGTGCAGGTTTCCAAGTATAAAATGAGCTGATGTTTTAGGGTTGCAATGAAGCTGAAATGATATTCTTGGGTTGCCTGAAACTTTCTTCGACTGACCCCCCCGTATGCGTATGTGCTGAGTGTCCCCCCTGGGAATAGCTGTTAGGAATATAAAAGTATCTCTAAACCATGGTATACATATTCTATTTTGAAGAAGTATATCTTAACGTAAAAAATCAGTGTGACTGTTTTTGTGAAAGGAGTTTCTTAACCCTAATCCATTTGGGATTTTCTCAAGCTACCATTTATAAGGAGGGTGCTTTCCACCGGGCAGGTGAATAACGCAGACCCCGCGGACCTCGCGGACCCTGCGGACCTCGCTATTGTGCTCAGCGATATCAAGGTGGAGTCATCCCCGCGTTATTCAATTACAACGTGGTATAGTTCAGACAGGGCTGAGCAAAGATTTTTGATGCGCCCAGGAGAACCTTTGGAATTAGCAAGTCAAAATATTCATGTATGAAGCAAAAGTGAAGGTGACATTCCGATCTTTCTTGATTTTTTATCGTGTGCTCTAACCTTGACTACAGCATCTTTGCCAGAGTCGTGCTTTTTCATGTTTTCACACAGAATTTTTCAATGAATGATCAGCCTGGTAGAAACCAGCAGAGAACTTCAGGCCATGTGAAAAACCCGGACCCCGCGGACCGTGCTATTTTGATCCACGATATCAGCAAAAGGTCACAATGTCACTTTAACGCAAGAAGATTTGATATTTTCATCAAAATAAAAAGTCTGTTTTACAAAAACCTACAAAATAGTTCACTTTACCCGTCTTACCCTATTTGTTATCCCTTAAGAGACGCGCACAGCAAAAGTGTATTGTGGCTGTTTTTAGCGGTGGCATGTCTTTCTGGAAACATCTTCCGCAGCAACTCTGATATGTTTAATGGTCCTTATGGACATACTAAATCGCAAGAGACCATCCCATTTTATTCAACAGGTGCATGGCTTTCTAGAGGCAGCTGGTCTTCGAATATGTGTCATCCTGTATATGAATCCTGTTTGCAGAAAATGTGCCCTGTAGGATTTGAAGTGATGTTCCAACATCTGTCATCATCACCCTTCCTCCACAGTGGCGGCGCCACGGGGGGGGGGGGCTGGGGAGGATTTTCTCTCCCCAAATCCCAAACGTCGGCAAAAATTGTCAAAGAAAAATGGCATAAAGTTTGTTGGGTATACCTTTAGATGGAAAAAATACGTCAAAATCCCCCTCCCCCCAATTCTCAAGGATTTTTCAGAGCTGGTGCCCCCAGAGTTCCTCCACTAAGTATGTTCTGTAAGATTTAATTGTGCACCATTAACTATGTGACCGATGAGTGATGTTCAGTGGAAGAATGATCAGCGTATGGCGACGGGTGTCAACGAAAAAACGAAGAAGACAATCAAATAGTAGCAAACAGACCTACCCCTACATTTAACCATTTAGATCTTTATGACGTTTTTAGACGAATCTAAATCACCACATTTTCATAAAAGCACAAAACATTTTCTTTAACCCCCATACCCCCTCGTGGCTCCACCACTAACATGCCAAGAAACTTACCCATAGCAGTGTTAGAGATCACATTCACAATTCATTCATTTAAGAAATATGAATCAAATTAAGAAACTTCTTAGTACTGATAAATATGCTGTCAAATAGATGTTCTTATTAATATAATTACTCCAATCTTGGCTGATAATCAATCTAACTACAAAAAGCACAGCACAGACATCCCCATGGCGGGGACTCATCCTTGGTAGGGCAAGTCGCTTATATTTCACTTGGCTCGGTTTCTGATACTACGTATTTTGTCGTTAAAAATGAAATTACAAAATCAAAGCAAAAAAATACTTTTTTCTTCAATATGGTCTTTTGGGGTGAAGTTTTGGGAAATAGGAGCGATAAATAGAAATAACTTTAAAGGCCTGTAAAGGTAAGTTCAAACCAAACGTTTAACGCTTTGTTGTTAATCTTCAAAGGAAAAAGGTTCTCTCTTCAAGATGGGCCTAAGTAAAGTCCGTTCTTCGTAAAGCTTAATCGAACAATGTCGTTCTTCGTAAAGCTTAATTTATGTGCAATAAGATATTTTTGGGAACAGAAACATCAAAGGAAAACAAAAAAATTAAAACTGTGGCATTACAACAAATTTTTCAAATTTCAACCAGTTCCGCGAAATCCAATTCCGCGTTATTGATTTTGGCCTTATGCGAAAATCAATGACGCGGAAAAAATCAATGACGCGGAACTCCATCTAGCGGAACTCGTCTAACAGGCCAGTCGATTGTGGAGGGAGCTATTACACGGCTTTAGATGAAGAACTGAGGTATTTCATCATCGTTTTCTTAAAAATACAGCAAAAATGGGCAATTTGAAACTTTTGACGCCATGCTAATCTTCAAAGGAAAAATGTTGTTTCCTTAAGATGGGCATAAGTAAAGTCCTAACAATGTCGTTCTTCGTAAAACCTAATTTACGTACGATAAGAAATTTTTGGGGACAGGAACATCAAAGGAAAACAAAAAAAATTGAAACTGTGGTATTAAAATAAATTTGTCAAACTTTAACAAGTTCCGCGAAAATCAATTCCGCGTGAATGATTTTGGCCTTATGCAAAAATGAATAACGCGGAACACCTCATCGCGGAATTTAAATTCCGCGGTTCCGCGGGATTTAAATTCCAGGGTTCCGCGGAATTTTGGCGTTCCGCATCATTGACCTGGCCGAAACATTGCGATTTTCTGCATGTAACTTTCGATTGCCAAGATCATGCAGTAGAACATCCTGTTTTACCATTTTTCGATAGCATGAATGGTACTGAATAAATTAAATGTTTTCTAAGGAGATTTGCATTAAAAACTGTTTTCTCTACTCACTGGAGCGGCATGCAGGAGTTAATCTTAATCATGGTGATTTAACTAATTAACAATCATTCTTAACATAAATATTGTTTACAAATCAGAGACTAGCACCATCCAGCTCTTCTCCCAGAACCCCAAAGGCCTCTTTTGCAAGATGCGCATATTCCTCAGCACTCAAAAGATGCGCATATTCCTCACTTTGGTCTTCTTTGCCAAGCCCTTCTGCATTTACTATTTCAACTTTAGCCTGCTTTCCTCTTCCTTCCATGGCTTTTCTAAGAGCTTCTTGAGCAGTTTTAAGAAAGGTAACTTTTCCTGTTATTTGGCCTTCATATTCCTTGACCTTCAGCATTTTCCCAGGATACCAGTTGTCAGACCTAGAGGGAAGATGTCAAACATAACTTTTAAGATTTTTGTGAGTGTTTTTGTATGGCAGGCCGTAGTGGACAAAAGTTAGTTGAGATCGAAATTGTATGTTGAGATTCCTATCATCAATATCCAGAATTATTGACTTATGGTTGAAATTGTAATTTTTAGTATTCAGTATCACTTCGATGCTTGAGATTTCCAAATTGTTGCTTCAGTTTTCTTACCGTTACCTTGATTTTCAAATTATAGTGTGCCATATTCCTTAAAGATTGTTCGAGTTTTTTTCAAACATGATACTTGAGATTTCTATTTGTACTGTCCGAGATCTTCAAATTGGTTGTATGAGTTTTTATTTTTACTGTCCGCGAATTTTTTGAATTTGTTCTACGGGTTTTTTAGGCCAGGTCCATAACGCGGAACTCACGGAAATCATGGAAACCCCGTAACAGGATTCTTCCGCCAGATTGACTTCCGTGTTATTCACTGGCGTATTAGGCAAAAGTCCATAACGCGAGATTTTAAAACGCGGAAATTTCTCAAGCACTGAAAATATATCGTTATTCATTCAAAAGCATCCTTCTGGATCTTCAGAAAACTGTTAGAAACAGTATATTTATGTGATTCTAAGATTTAGCCTGCTATGGGCCTAACAAGGGTAAGTCATTTGGCTAGGCCCAACAACATCAATGGTCTAACGGTAGCAAGGTTGATCTTGCAGTGAAAAAACTCAGAAGTACTGACAGGCTGTCTCCCTGTAACTCATCACAGAAGGTTGTATGTATCGAATATGTAGCCAAACATCCAAAAACCAACTGTTTTTCGTTATAACATAGCTGAGGAAATTCTTGAGAAACTTCCGCCAGATAGGCAAAAGTCCATAACGCGGAATTGAAAAACGCGGAAATTTTCAAGCACTGAAAATAACATTATTTATTCAAAAGCATCCATCTGGATCGTCGGAAAACTTGTAGAAACAGCATATTTGTGGGATTTTAAGGTTTGGCCTGCTATGGGCCTAACATGGGTAAGTCATATGGCTAGGCCCATCGACATCAATGGTCTAACTGCAACAAAGTCTATGTCGGTTGCAATGCTTGATGTTGATGAATCAAATCCATCATCAATGCTGTAAAGCCTGGTTTCCATATGATCGCAACAGTCGGTGACGCGTCGCTAAGGCAGGCTCGGGGACACATCGGTGACGGTTTTGTTAAATGGAAACATTTTCTGAACAACGTCGCCGATGTCGCCGATCAGACGGGGACGGTACGGGAACGCATCAAAAGAGTTGAGATGAGTTCAAAGCTTTATTTCCATATGATCATAACAGTGATCGTTTCCATATGTCGCCGACTGATCGGGGACACGTCGCCGACTGTTACAATTATATGGAAACCAGGCTTAAACTGTATACATTGAGGCAATTTGCCTTAATGTAAGTTTAAATCAGGGAGCTGGGAATTGGGCCTAAGTTGTACGTTGGTTGCTATGAATGTGTCACAGGCTTGCAACATATACTTGCATGGCAGTCACAAGGATGCATTCCCCCACATTTACGTAGGCATCATAATTGCATCCTTTATTTCACAGATATCCTAGTTCCGCCTTCCTATGTCACAATCACAAATGCGTAAGCAGCTTTCGGCCAATCACTTGTTAGGACGTAGATCATATTTCATAATTGGTTTGCCGTGCCTGTCTCAGTATTTAAGTCTGTCCTCATCCCAAAATGTCATTAGATATATCATAAAAAGTCATGACTACAGTAAATCCCCGCGTATAAGAACCTACTTTTTTGAGAGCCAGGCTGAAATTGGTTCTTATTTCAAAGGTGCTAAGACTAATTTCAGGGTATAGAGGTTCTTATTTGAAGGGTGCTTCATGCCATCCCCTTAATAGTCTCGCAATAATGTTGAGAACTGTTATTTGTTTTAGAAAGGTTCTTCTCGCCCTAATAAGTAATTGGGGAGGAGAATAAAGCTTTCTAAGCCAACTGGGACCATAGTGACCTTAATAACAGCAATCAAAGATCAACTTTGAAACCCCTGCAATAAGAACCAATGTTTCATTAAGCTGAAACAGGTTCTTAATTGCAAGGTACATAATTTAGGTAAAACAGCCTCTAGGTTCTTATTTTGGTAGGTTCTTATATGCGGGGATTTACTGTATGCGTCCTCCCAACTTTTTGTTTTTGTTTAAGTTTTGTTGCCTGCGAAACTTTGTAATCTCTTAATTAGCATCTGGGTCATTTTCTTTGTCTTTCGTCATATTTTTCGCATTTGCGGTAGCCATTTGGCGTCAACAACTGAAAGGGCGGGAATTCTCGGTAATGTGCAGTCATATAACTTTTCTCCTGCCAGACTGGTTTCTGCGAAGGAGCCTAGTCCATCTGAGAACTATTCCAACATTGTGTGAACACCTATGAAATAAAATTAGTTTTGGCACACCTTTGGCTGAAAATTATGTCAGAACCCCTCCCATATGTCTATCAAGTTTTAGAGCTGGTGCCACCATACCACCATGAACTTCAACAGCATTAAAGGCTATAGTTAGACAAATCCAGTCCCCATAAGTGGCAGATTTTAACTTTGTTGCAAGTTAAAAATAGAACAAAACTTAGGCGCCTGCCATCACTTGTCCAATTGTTTTGATATAATCCCTGGAGATCATCAAATAGAATAAGGGAATACAATAGACTATATCTAGATTTCCCAGGGCCCTGATTTAAGTTATCTTAGATTATGTCTTATAGCGCCTAGCTTACAAAAAGAGCAATGGATGGCCGCCTGCTGCCATCATTTGTCCCATTGTTTTAACAATCTTTTGAGATCATAAAATATATAGGAATACAATAGCCTACTTTTAAATTGCCCAGGCCCCTGACTTAAGTCGCCTTATATCTCCGTCATTTGTCTGTAACAGTTCAAGCAGCACACTATTCAAATAACTTTAACAGGAACTACCTCACCTGAATACTCCTCTCATCAAAGACAACAAATCCATGATAAATGATAGGTATATTTTCTTTGCTGCTTGCTTGTTCATTGCTACTAACATTTCCTGCTTCAGACATGGTGTTTGATTCAATATTTTCTTCTTTAACCATGATATCATGCTCAAGAAGTTTGCGAGTTTCAACCCAAGTAGAAAAATGACCCAATGGCTGTTGTCCTATCTCTCATGTCGAAAGCAGGCCGTTGACTACAATGGGGTTATGTCTCATGCAGCTACCATTTATTCTGGTGTTCCTCAAGGATCCATTTTGGGACCATTGTTGTTTCTCATATATGTCAATGAGTTGCTGGCAAATCTCAGCTCTGAGGTGGTGATGTTTGCTGATGATACAACTGTTCTTTCACATGGGACTTCTCACAGATCTGTCTCCACTGATATGCAAAGTAATTTGGATAAGATATATGACTACGCAGTCAATAACAGATTAGTTCCTCACCCTAAGAAAACAAAAGCAATCATCTTCAGTAAGCGCAGCCAAGCATCTCAGTTCGAGGAGAGAGAAACTTTGACCCTGGCACAAAACAACATCGAATATGCTCATAGCTACAAATGCTTAGGCTTCGTTCTTGATGATCATCTATCTTACGATCTGCATATTAAAGACCTGAGCAAAAAGTTAAATTATGGCATTTCAATACTGCGACGCATAAAACCACATGTTCCAACTGACAGTGTGAAGATAATTGCAAACTCACTTGTAATGAGCCATCTTGAGTACTGTGCACCATTGTAACACAACCTTAGTAAGGGTCAAATGAATTTGCTCTTGAAACTACAAAAGCGATGTGCATGCACAGTACTATCTTGCAGCAAACAGACTCACAGCAAGCCTCTGTTTATCAGCCTTAATTGGCTGCCATTTCATCAAATCATTGAGCTACAAACTGCCGTGTTAATGTACAAAATCAAGCATGCAATTTGCCCTCAGTATCTACAAGAGATGTTTGTGAACACTTCTAAGGTACACACTCACAGGACCAGATCAGTATCCAATGATGCCATGTACATTAAAAGGGGAGCCAGTAATAACTTTAATAAGACTTTTGCTTACTACGGTGCCAAAAAGTGGAACTCATTGCCATGTGCACTGAAGGACTCCCCATCTTTAGAGATTTTCAAGAAGTCATATAAAAACTTTTTAATGGGCAAGATCAAAATGGACATTTTTAACTATGGATGGATTTTGTAATTGTAAATATTTTCCGCATTTGCATTAAAATTCTTATACATACAGTACATATCTTAATTTTTATTTAGCTCTAATTAAGCCTTTTAACCCTTTGTTTGTACACCAGGCTGAAAACAAGGATCTTACTTAGACCTGTTATGTACGTTAAAGATATTATACATACATACATACATACATACATACATACATACACACATCAAGCCTGGGGGGGGGGCTGAATCAGCCCCCTTAGCGGTTTTTTGCATGTAGATTTTTACCAAGTGCACTTACAACACTGAAACTTGCTGAATTTTAGTTTTTATCCTTGTTACGATGTAAAATTAGTTTTTTGAAAAATTCAAATTCATTCCAGGGGGTAAACGCGACCAGTTTTCAAGAGATGTATGTGTAAAATTTTGAATAATTCCTGATAAAATCTACAGCTAATGTGATAAAATGATGAAAAGATAGCATCACATACTACCTTCAATGCTCTATCCAACAAATGAGCTAATTTCTAATTTGAATTTTGTGGATTTTGGCTCTACGCATGCACGCATTGTTTGCATTCCTGTGTGATGACATCATCACTTTTTGCTAATTTTCCTTCACAGAGCAAACACTATTTAGACATAGAATACAGTCAAATTGGACTGATTTCCTTAATGCTTTTTGTTTTCTCACAATCAACGATTGAAAATTTTTAGTACTGAACCCTATTGACTTTGAAAATTGAATAATGTGACGTCATGGAAAGGTCACGTGACATATCTAAAAATAGATTTCATTTTTGGGTTCATCATAAGTTGTTCTAAACGCATACAAAGTTTCAAGGCTCTAGGTTGTCCAGAACAGAAGTAAATCAGGGGGGCCGAATCAGCCCACCCCCTAGGCTTCCTAGAGCATCAAATACCCTAGTCCTGATAGGGTTAAGAGTAGCTGTCTTCAAGATGTGCCAACGACAGATGTGATTGCTTCTTCTACATCTGCGATCTCAGCTCCAACGTTTTTCTCAGCTGTGGCCTCGTTTGCGTTTGTTGTTGAAGAGTTTTCCCTTTTTTTCATTTGCAATTTTCCCCTCCAAAACGTTGTTGGTACAAAGTAACTTTTTTCAAGGCTTGTCATCTGATCTTCTGCTTGCTTGATTGTCAGTTCTGAAATCTCTGTGATCTGTCTCATCTCAGATTGATGGCTCTCTGAAAGCTTTTGTTTTTCTTGTTTAAAAGCAATCTATTTTACTCTGCACAATTCTAAGTCATTTCAGAATGTCTGAAGATTTTCTGCTCGCTTTTCTTGGGGGGGGGGGCAGGTTATGATATTGTTTCAGCCCTTTTGTTTTTGATTGTGTTGCTTATGTCTGAAAAGATACTCTCTTCGACAATAGAGGTATTCTTTGAAACTGTAAACTTTCCTTTGTTTGAACTTTAGCTATTTGAATTTATTTCGCACCTGCTGCGTTTGGATGTATCATTTGCATGTATCTTTCTTGTTGCAGGCTCACAAATACATAATTCAATGATGTGCTGTTTTTTATTTAGTTGCCATTCCAAAGAGTCTATCCTGTCTTGAAGGCATTGAATTATTTGGGCTTGCACTGTATTTTGGCTTAGCGACGGTGACGCTGCATAATAAATTGAAAACATCAAACAAATGATAGGGGTGTACCGGATCAGGGTTTTCAGAATCCGGCTGGAACCGGATTTTCCGGCCGATATTGACAAAATCCGGCCGGATTTTGTTACGTCGATGTAAGTAGAAGAGAAGCACCAAACAAAAGGGTGGTCTCCCTGTTGATCCATTCATCTCGGCAAGGTAATTTCTAGTTCATATAACATTTTATCTAAGGCTTCTTGGCTTTAACAGCACACAAAGGTCTTCCATTAGCCATCAATGATGTCAATGACAAAACCAATTGTAACAAGTTTTTTAGGAGATTCCATAATTGTGTTGCTGTTAGGAATGTTCTGCAGAGTTTCCAGTTGTTTTATTGTTCACAAATTGCCGTGACATACACCTCTTCAATACTGCTATGTAACAAACAGCTAATCAGAAACTGTAAGCTCAGTTTTTGAATGTTGAGAAACCCTCAAACCCTCCTGTCTAGTTTGAAAAGCTAAGAAACTTGTGTAATTGGCAGCTGTAACTTCCCAAGGTCACTCCTGTCAAAAAGTTTTGACAATGCACCTAACAGCAACAGCAAATTATGTTATTACTTGTTTTGAGATCTTCCTAGGTAATTTGGAGGCCCTTCTAATAGAAATAAATAAACTCTATACTTAAGGCACTAAAACTATAAGAAACTACTATGACAAACGTTTGGTAGCAAACCAATTGTCCTAAACAGCCCCGGACCTTAAGTCCTTTATAAAAAGAAATAGTTTATTCCGTTCAAACAATCAACGTAGACTAGCACATTAGGTAATGTTCTTGAGTTAAGGGCGCATTGTATTGTACCTTTGAACTTTCAGAAACTTTCTGAGAACTGCAGACTTCGCAATCAAAGGATCAATTACTCAAGGAAGCATTCTGAAAATGATACACTTTGCAGACTTGCAATGAAAAATTGCACCAGATTTATCTTTATTACAGAGAGCTACGTCCAGTTTAAGTCATGCCAAAGTACAGATCAGCCAAAAATATTCTAATTTCAGCCAACTGATCAAACTGCAAAACTATTTTGCATACTGCATTAAACTGCCCAGGTTCTTCAACACAGCAACTTAAAAAGCATTCTTTCCAAACCACCCTACCATTGAGGCCCCCGTTGTTGGCAAAGACCTTTTGCTCGAGAAATCTATTATGCCAGATCTTTTCCTAGTTGGTAGATACATACTTCTTTTACATGTGATAAAACAACTGTTAGATTTTACCGTCCTTTTGATTAAATTTTCTTGGCGAAAATGTCAAGTGATGTCGTTGGCAATATGCTTTGTGACTTACCTGATATCTCAAATTTAAGTAGCATGTTATGTACTATTTTCAGATTTAGGTCATGTTCAACTTTTCTAGTAGACTTTGTATCTCTTTCTTCAGTTTAACTGAAAATTCTAAAGTCCGGTTAAATCCGGCTAAACCTGTTGAAGATCCGGCTGGAAGCGGATATCCGGCAAACCAGGAAATCTGGCTGGATTATCCGGCTAACCGGATATCCGGTACACCCCTAACAAATGAATAAGCTGGTACAAATACATACATCTTGGTACAATCCCAACAGAACTACATTTGCCCCTTGGTTCATAATGCTATTGTCTTTCTTCTTGACCATACTTCTGCAAAACTTTGGATGATTTTCTTTTGGGTCTAAGACTCTCAGGACATAAAAATTGGTTGCAATTTGGCATCAGACAACAATGCGCTGTTGTGGACTTCAGTTGACTCTTGACCCGTACAGCATAGAGAAACTTTGGTCACCAGAGGCAACTCTGCATGGCAAAGTGAGCAAAAATCTAAATGTGGTCATCACACTCTCAAAATGTCCAGCTACAACTCCTTTACAATTTTTTCTAACAGCTAATGCGAAATTTATATTTTTGTATTTGATCAACTCAACAGTCATTAGAAATTGAATCCAATTCCTTGATTGATCTACAGGGCGAGTCAGAAAAAAGCTCCCACCTTTAGAAACTCAAAGCTCCAACAGTACCTCACAGAATTGAATGATTCAAATTCTAGATAAAGCCAAAAGTTTGAAGTATTTTTTTTACTTTTCTTGCTGTCTTACTACCACTAGAAATATAGGTATGTTAGACTCAGTATCTCTAAGGCCTAACCTTGAAAAAGGGAAGAGCAAATAAACATCCTTTACCCTTTACTTTCTCTTTAGGGCAACAAACAGCAGTGTAGACTATAAAAATAACACAATGAATTCTTTGCAACATAAACAAAACCTGGCAATGTCTTTCCTTCTCAACTAAACCTACTTAAACTTCATGAAACTAATCTTAGACGTCTTGAACGTACTGCTAGGAAGATTCTTCGACTTGTTCTTTGACGCTTCAGCAAATTCGCAACTTGTGTTAGCTTCAGCAAGGTGACTTAGCTTTCTGGCCCTCGTGGTTTGACTGATTGCCTTGCTACCAGTCCGTGAAAGTACCTAATAGGATTAAAGGGGCAGCGTCACGTAATGTAAACAAACTTCTTTCGAAACGATGATTTGTCAGGATTTTTGATAGTCCATATCACAGAGATTTTCCACTACTTTTCTCAAAACATAGGTGTTATTTTGAAGATGGACTCTTGAATTTTCTTGAGAAATAAACCAAACACTCATGAGTTGTAGGATTGCAGAGATATGGATGGATTTTTGGAAGTAACTTTATTGTGGATTCACCCAATCCACCAAAACCTGAGCGGAGCACAATGGCCACGTGTGGGCAATAACATAGATCATAGAGATAACAGGTTTGTTTACGGTTACGTGACCCTGCGCCTTTAAAGGAGCACACCTAAAATCAACAAAAATAAGGAGCTAAAATGTAAGATCGCCAATAAGAAGTTTACACGCTGGTCAATGCTAATTTATTGTCCAATGAAGTTTGGTCACGCTTTCCTCAAGTTGTGCCTTTAATAACCATAAATCCTTTCTTATAAACTATTCCTGAAGAAGAATTCAGTTTGTTACTGGATGATTGCCTGAGACCTAGGCATCCATTCATATGCTACCCTATTCATATCATATTCTCCTATGAATGAAAATTTTAATTCTTCATTGCAAGGTCTTAGAAGCATTTATAAGAAGAAGATGCTTTGGTTTTTAATCAGTACCTTTAATGGATCAGCCAGAGTATGTCCCAGCCGGGATACCTTGCCTTACCAGAATACCCAAGCTGACCACAGACGAATACAGCTTTCAACATGAAAATCTTATGGTCAGGACGGTTTCATTCTGCGTACAGAAGCTAGCAAACACAACACAATTTGTTATGTTCCGAAAGCTTTTTCTTCAGCAACCACCTTAAGCTACCATTAATATTTTGTAGAAAATTGCAAGTGACATTTGCAGTGAGGACCCGGTGACCTTGTGTCTTTCCTCGCTACACATGTCACAGTAGTTGTATTGTAAAAAAAACAAAAGCTAGGCCAAGGCAGCTCCGGGCTCGTCAAATTGTAATACGTATTTGGGGTATATGATATTGACTCAACTGTAAATGAGAGTCCATTTTCTCAAATTTTCATGGCAGGTGGCATAAATTGTATGTCAGGTCTCATGTAAAAGGCTGAACAGTGGTTTTGGTCATAGTTTTATTGGTTTTATCGTTTATCGGGTTTCGCCAAAAAGTTTTACCCATTTGAACAGTTCGAGAAAAGAAAAATACAAATTTCTGAAAATCTTATGCTCGAGAAACCCTTGAAAATGTGAAAAGTCTAGCGATGAAGAAATGTTCCATTCCTTCCATGTTTTACATCAAAGGTGTGTGAAGAAATACAACCACTTGATGATTTAGTAAACTGGTGTTCAAACTTAGCGATAAGCTAAAGTGCGGACCACAGGACATTATCTTGTGTAGTTTCCTTTCCTTCGAACAATCAAGCAAATTGTGCTCTTTATTGATGATGCAGACGAATATGATTTTTTGGGTCCTGTTACGGAGTTCAAGCACCGTACTGTTGGAATTCGTTAAAAAAGTAGAAGTTCCATAGATTTCGAGATGCGGGTTTAATGATCTATTGATAAACAGCTTTTTGCTCTTTCTTGAAAATTTTAGGTATTCTGTTTTTCAGGAAAAAAATTACAGAAAATCAATGCGCGCAGATACAGAAATGAAACAAATACCCAGATCTAAGTTGGGCATTGTAAAATAGATTTCTTTCATAAATGTTTATCAAATAAAGCACACTTTTATTAAAATGACACTTCATATGGGGAAACTTATTGGGACAACCGGTACTACCTTCCATCGATAAATAACACATACCTTGTAATTACCTTTCTTATCTTTACATCATCAAAGTCATTGTCACACATTGCCTGGAAAGTTTTTTTTTACAATCCATCTAAAAACTTACAAGAAATATTACCTAATATTTCTACTTACAAAATACCATACCCTACTACAAGAACAATGCCATTTGGAGTGAAAAACTACGTCTACAAAATGGCAACATAGAACTGAAAATACGAACATAGCACCATACGTAACAACTTCAGAGACAAAGATTACACATAAAATTACACGTGACTGCCAAAACATAACTACTACTACGAAAAAGAGAAAGAACGTTTACTTACAAGGGACTTGGTGGTTGTATGGCTTATAACTGAGATATAAATTTCTAATCAAAACGACCAGTTTCATGAATAAAACGGAGCATTAAAAGAAATATATCCTTATTGAGATTATCGGGAAAATCTTGATCACCGTACGATAAAATCTGCATTGGAAACTCATTTGAAAGATCGGTATGTCCAAGTGGCTGCAAGAAAGCAGAGACTCCAGCGAGAAGATCTCTATGTGGTACTTCCAGAGAAGGGTAGAGCAACAAAAAGTGCTCCGTATCCTCAATGCCATCATTGTTAGGGCACATTGGGTTTACAGTGTCTCTGAAGTTGTGTTTGAATTTGTGAAAATTCAGTTAACTGAGGCCCATCCTAAGTTGGTTAAGATACAAAAGTCCTGTTTGATCATGTATTTTTTTTACATTCCAATAAAAATTTACAATACGGATTTACTAGTTACACTACTTACGGAATACTTAACTACACTACAAGGACGATGCCACTGGGTGCAAAATACTATGATTACTCCGTGGCATCACAAAAAACTAAGACGATTTACATATGAATTACAGAAAAAAAAAAAATTCGAGACATGAAAAAGAAGCAAAGAACACTACGCTCTGTCTCAAACTAGATATCAGGTGAAAAATGTCCGCAAAATAATAGCAAACAAGATGTTCGCTGCGTTATGAGTAATAGTATGAATAATTTGCATTTCCACAGATCTCACCTCATATATAATTTGAGACAGGCTCTACACATGATAATTAACTAAATAATTGTTGGCTTATTAAGGGGGATTGGGGCGACGTACTTTATTCAAATCGACCAGTACTATGTATAAAACGTATTGTTAACTCAAGGATGCTTCTATTGAGATTGTTTGGAAAAATTCTTATCGCCGTACAGTAAGATTTGCAACAGAACATCATTTGCAAGATTTACATATCCATATGGTCGTACAAGAGAGTATGTTCCAGCGAGGAGATCAGTCCTTTGAACACCAAAAGAGGGGCAGAGCAACAAGAAGTGCTCTGTATCCTCGATTCCATCGTTACTTGGGCACATTGGGTTTATTGTGTCTCTAAAGTTGTGTTGAAATTTGTGAAAATTTAACTTGCTGAGACCAACCCTGAGTTGAGTAAGATGAGACAGGCCCTTCGGGTCATGAATGCCAAACACAGATTTTGTAGGAGGGCGGATTTTAGACAGTATCTTTGTCTTGAAAACAGCAACAGAAGTTGACAATCTAATTTCAGGATCAAGTTTATTCCACTCGGACAAACAGTGAGGATAAAAACTAGGTTTATATTTTTCTGTCCTTGCTCGTATTTGCCCGATCGTGTCACGCTCACGAAAAGAATATTGGACCTGGTGAAGTGGTGGCAATGGGTCCCTTGTGTAGTCAGGAGTTAAATTGTTTATGACTTTATAAAACAACGTAAGACGTCTACTCCATCTTCGGAGGCTTAGAGATTCCCACCCAAGGTCAAGGTAAAGCTTTTCTCGAGACGTCCCCCTCCACGCTCCCGTTATAGCTAAGGCAGCTGAGTATTGAACAGATTCTAGCTTCTCCATTAAACTTGATAAGGTGGTACTGCCTGTGAAGTCAAATACTTTTGGTGGATTGTGGTAAATAACATCTCCGTAATCTAAGTGGGGTCGAACATAGAGCTTGTATAATTCATTTAAGGTATGCCTAGGCAGATATCTGGAAAGGAATCTCAACATACCAATACCTTTCCTTGTTTTTGAGATAGCAGCCTTTATATGAGCGGAGAAAGATAAAGTCCTGTCCAAGGTGATTCCAAGATGTTTATGTTCATCAACTTTCATGACGGGCATATCATTAAATAGTATTACTGGATGATCAATCACCGATTTTTTCTTTGAAAAGATTAATTCAACTGCTTGCTTTGTTGGGTCAGGATTGAAGGACATCCTCCAACTACAGTGAATAGGGACGTATCATCTGCAAAAGGCTTGACATTGCACTTTAAGTTCCCAGTCAAGTCATTTATGTTTACCAGAAAGAATAGGGGTCCCAGTATAGATCCTTGGGGTACAGCTAAGATATCCCCCCAGTTAGAAGCCTGCCCATTTAGAACTGTTCGCTGCTTTCGATTTTTGAGAAAATTTTGAATGAGAGATAGAAGTTGTCCAGAGACGCCACATCGTTTTAGTTTATAAATGAGGCCATCATGCCATACTCTATCAAATGCCTTTGAAATATCGAGATACACAGATCGAACATCTAGGGGTGGATTACAATCGAAGGCTGTAAATATTGTATGCGTTATAGAGATCAATTGGTTGATTGTTGAGTCACCTGGACGAAAACCAGATTGATTCGGGTTTAGCAGTTTCGAGGAGACAAGATGAGAGTACAGAGAGTCAAATATGAATTTTTCCAGGATTTTCCCAAAGATTGGTAAAAGAGAAATAGGATGATAATTCCCCTTGACATTTTTCTCATTCTTCTTATGGACAGGAACTATATTTGCATGTTTCCATATATCGGGAAATATGCCTCTTCTCAAGCAGTTTATGAATATTATCTTCAGTGGTATAACCAGGGCCATATCACAGAGTTTTATCATCCTCACAGAAATCTCATCCCAGCCATGCGCTTTATTAGGGTTGAGTGATCTGATAATTTTCACTATCTTTTCCTCAGAAATGCAAAAATCATTCAGTAGGGTGACCGTTACTGGTTCATCCTGTGGGATTTCACTGCCTGTATCAATTGTCGTACATTGGAGCAAGAAATAGTCATTAAATATTTGCGCCTTTTCAGTGAAATTAGTTACAAATATATCGTTATCTAGAAGTGGCGGTATTACAGGGACCTTAGCTTTGTTCAGTACAGCGTTAATTAGAGACCAATAAGTTTTGCTGCCTCTGCTAGGATTGGCCAATGACTTTCCGGCCTTTAGAAAAAAGTTTTTCGTAGCGTTCTCAATTAGTCTAGAACCTTCTGATATCATGTTCTTTATTCCTTCCAGTTTATTGTTTGGCTGGCCATTCTTGACGAAGTTTTTATACGCATGGTTTTTTTTCTTAGAAAGTTCTTCACAGTTTGCGTTATCCAGGGTGCCTTGCGAGGCCTCATGGTTTTAAATTTGTTCGGTATAAAGTTACAGAAAATGTTCATGAGGACTTCATTGAGCGATTTGACTTGTTCGTTAGGACATACGATATTTTCAAGATGCTCGTGACAGTCAAACAAGTTAATGCTGCTCTGAATCGCCTTGACATTGGCCTTATCATAGTACCAAACCCTACGCTTGTAGGGGGGCGGTGCCAGGTTAGAGACAGATAATTTTCCATATACTATTTGATGATGACATTGACAATGCAGAGAAGAATGAACACCGGATTCGATAAAGAGGTTAGGCTGATCGGTAAAGACCAAATCGATACAAGATTTTGAATCTCCAATGAAATGTGTTGGTTCTGAGATCAACTGATACAGACCCAGGTCTGACGTCAACGGCTCAAATAGCTTTCCCTAATTATTTTCTATTTCATTTTCCCACCATTGGGAAGAGCGGCAGTTAAAATCACCAGTGATGACAACACAAAAAGGATTCTTGGCAGCCATTTTGGATAACATCAACTCAAAATTTAGGGTGAAGTCATCGAATTCAGTTTGGTTCTGACTTGGGCTTCTGTAAATGACGATAAAGAAATACTTTTTCCTGTTCAGTTGGACCTCACATACAATGCATTCAGGGAGAGTTACCAAGTCAAAACGCTCATTAGAGGGAAGGGTGTCTTTGACATAGAGCCCAACACCACCCCTTTTAACATTTTGCGGGTGGTTATTTTGAATGAATGTGTAGCCATCTAGTGCTAGTCTATCTTTATCAACAGTACTGTCAAGGTGGGTCTCAGCAATGCCAATCAAATCATAGTTATAAACAGAGTTGTATGCTTCTATGAGAGAAACTCGTAGATAATCATGCGTGGCAATACTATTCAGATTCCAGCAGCAGAAATCAAGGGTACCTGGACCAGGGTTTGTCTCTATATCACCACTGAGCTGGATAGATATAAAAATAGTCCATTGTGTGTGGAGCGTGTAGCATATCATACATAAGATATAAAAGTATGCATAAACGAAAAGGAGTTTCCAAAGACCATGGTGTTTATAACGCAAAGGAAAAATTGCTCCTAGGGGGATTCGTTTGGGCGGTTCGGTGGTTGTGTAGAGGATTGCCGAAGGCAAGGAGCTAGTGTATGGTTTAAAAGAGTGCACTGCAAGGAACTGTATCATTAACATTAGTGGTAAGACCAGGATTGAAATTGCAATAAAGATACAGCTAAACCAGCATAATTTGAGAAACTGAAAAAGCACGGAGAGCGGCTTGATTGTTTTGTTTGTGCGGTACGATGTTTTGAAGGATACCCGGAAGCAACCTATTGCTGCTCGCCACTGACTTATTTCAACCGGCATCACGGTATGGGATTCCCCTCGCTGGTTTTAATCTTATGCAAAACAAAGTTGCCGTGCAGTAGCCGATACAATCTCCATTGATAAGCCATAATAAGAAAAACAAGAAATAACTTAAGAAACAACTTACGAGAGTTCCAACATACAAAAAAATACAGTTAGTACACACTAGTACACATCATACAGTTAGTACACACTACACCTAGTAATAAAATGCACACAACCATGGCCTTCCCTATTGGGTTTTGATTGCTCATGGGGGTTTAAATCACATGAGTGGTGACTCATTTGAAATCTTTTGTCTCAACACGATGGAAAATATATTTCTATCATTGTATCGAATATGCCAAGGGCATTTGAAAACCGAGTTAGCAATTTTCCGTGAACAAGATACAAGATGTAAACAACTTGAGGGCTATCGTCAAAAACTCAAATCTTTCTTCTTTGAGAACAATTACCAATCCTAAATCATCATTCACCCTCAAGTCTTAAGTTACCTTGAAACTGCATAAACAGGTTGAATTAATTTGCCAAGTTCTTTAATCAATCTTGAGATAGGGGGTGCTCTCTCCTCGATTAGCTTAGCTACTGAAAGAGCTCCTCCTCAAGAAATTCCCCTACATACAATTCCCAAATCTGTCTTAATTCGTTATTATCATGATTGTATATTAGTTAATTATGTTAGTTTAATTTTCTGAAATATTTGTATCTGTCTTGTATTAAGTAGTTTCGATGTTGTATTTAATTGTACGTAATTTTTGTCATTTTGGATTGTATGTAGTGGAATTTTAAATTATATGAAACTGAAACTGAAACTAAAACACAGATGCGGAACGACGGACCGAGATGACAGGGAGACGGAGCGGAACGGCGGAACACCAGCAAACACACCAAACCAAACTGCCAAACGCCAGTGGGACGCCAAAGTTAGCATCCCACCGATGCCCAAGAGACCAATTCCAATTATCCAACAGGCACTCCACCACCCCACCACATCACCCCACCACCCCACTCCACCACTCCACACTCCGCATTCCAGAGATAGCAGCAACCTGAGAACTAGAGGAAAACAAAACTACAACTAAGACTAGGCCCAAACAGGGTTCAACCAATCTAACATCAATTTTCATGTTCATGGATCAGAATGATCAGAACTACCTTGAGCTTCATCAGTGGGATCGTCAGCCTCTTCACCTTGGTTCATTTCATGGTGGCGGTCTTCACTTTCAAGCTCATCAAGTGACCTTATGACATCAAGTAAGTCTTCTTCTGATTCGAAATAAAGGAACTGATCACCGATCTTTGCACAGAGTCGGCAATTCACATCGGCGAAAGCAAAACCAAGCTCCTTTTCTTCCAAGGAAACGTTGACTTTTTCTAGCAACTGGACTCTTTTCTTTGTGAGGTCAAGCTTTATGCGATATTTTGGGCATTTTTTCCTTGCGCGATAAACCTTGGTCTTGTGACGCCAGGTCGTAAGACGCACGATTACTTGATGAATTGTTCTTCCATACACTGTCTGAGGTCTTCCAATCCTGTGGGCTCGATCTAATATGGAATCTGGGATGTCAACTTGAAGCTCATTGAACACCTTTTTGACCTCTTTGAGACAATCCTCACCTGTCTCCTTCTCCCCTTTAGGTGGTGGAGGTATCCCATTTATGCGGAGCCATAAACAGCGGCTGTACTGTTCATTATCATCGTTGTGATCTTGCAGTTTGGCAATTAGATCCTCCATCACTACAATCCTCGATTCAAGGGCATCAATTCGATTGTTCTGCTTCTCGATTGTCGATTTTAGTGTTTCTATACATTCTTTTGTTGCCATTTCTTTTTTCAGTTCGTCAAATTTTTCATCGAAGTAAATCATGTATTTGAAAGACAGATTTTGGCAAAGGGCGAATTTTGGACAACAGCTTGGTCTTAAATGCAGCAATAGAAGGAGCAAGTCTAATCTCTGGATCAAGCTTATTCCATTCTGATAAGCAGTGAGGTTAAAAGGTGGATTGAAATGTTTTTGTCCTTGTCCTTATTCACCCTATGACATCCTGCTTGTGAAGAGTGTATTGTGACTGCCGCAGTGGTGGTATTGGGTTTGTAGCATATTTGGGGGCCAGATTATTAATGAACTTATGAAATAAAATAAGACGTCTGCTCCACCTACGGGAGCTTAGCGATTCCCAGCCAAGCTCAGCATACAGTTTCTCCCAGCCAAGCTCAGCATACAGTTTCTCTCTGACGTACCCTTCCATGTTCCTGATGCAGCTAGGGCAGCAGAATACGGAATGGACTCCAATGTTTCCATAAGATTTGGCAAGGTTACGCCTCCACTAAATTCACATACTTTAGCAGGGATATGGTAAACACCCCCATAATCCAGGTAAGGTCGAACATAGAGCTTATATAATTCATTCAGCAATATGTCTGGGGAGATATTTAGAGAGATATTTCAGTAGACCAATACTTTTGCGTGATTTACTGATAGCTTCTTTTATGTGAGCAGCAAAGGATAATTTTGAATCAACAAAAAGTCCGAAGTGGTTATGCTCATCTACTTTCTTCACGGTTGTACCATAAAAAAGTATCACTGGGTGATTTTATTTCTTTTCCTTGAAAAAATTATTTCGACAGCTTGCTTCTGTGGATCAGGATTAAACGACATTCTCCACGAAAGTTGATGCTGCGATCGGTCTGTAGGAGGTTGTCATTGGATATTTCAGTTGCAGCTGACTGATATACTCCTTGTACATGAGATAAATCTCCCTTTTCGTGTAGCATACTGGAAGGAACAACTTTTGATCGTTGTCTGGCATTTTGTCTGCACCTCTCAGGAAAACTCGAAACCAATTTCTTGCATGTGCAAGACGCAACGAAGGAATCCTTACAGTCTTTCTGAAACTGTCTGCGTTTACTCTATCGAAATTCCTCACATCATCAAGGAGAACATAGAACCTGCAATGCAGAAATGAAGGGTTGTACTCGTTTTTAAGCATATTGCTTTGGTTTGGTAGTAGTTGAATTTCGTTGCCCAAATTTTATTCATCACGTCTTCCAAGATCTAAGATTTTGCAGAATCTGTTGCTTGAGTTACAGGTTCTCCAGATCATTTCTTATTATGGAATTCTTGTTTCAGCAGTTTATTTATTTTTGATGATGAAAATAAACAAAAATTGAGTATACCAAGTGCCCCATGACTAAATTATGCACTTTTGACATACCACAATGTACGCTGGATCGACTTTGACGACTTCTGAGCAAATTTTTAACTAAGATCCTCAATTAGATGCTATTATCTTTTGTACATCTTTAGTCTTCTGCATATGAAGCTATAAGCGAGTTTCTTAAAATTTTTGATTTTGAAAACACTGAAAATGACCCGAAAAAACCTTGGTCAAATTTTCTAAAGACTCAACATTAATGGACAAAGAGAAGACATTTTCATGATGATTCGGAAATTTAGAAATTGATCAAAACTCCATGCTTGCTTGACTTCATAATGACTTGTCTGTACCATTAGAAAATTTACATTCCGTCCAACATAGAACTAATACATGTGCATTGGATTATAAATAATCAACTTCTAAATCCAAATACCACCATAAAAAACATTCCATTGTTGTTAATTCATATTTGGGTGTTTAACAAATTTGATCAATGTATTTTGGATCATTTTAAAGTGCTTTCTAAATCGAAGATTTTAAGAAACTCACTTATAGCTCTATTAATAGAAGACTGAAACAAAATACAAAAATACTCAAAAATATTTACAGTAAAAAAGCCGTAAGTGTAAATTAAATGTTAAGTTAAAAGTCTTCCCTTTGCAACTATGTACACATTTTTCGTGTTTGAGTTGCAAATTCAGTTGCAGTCTTAGCAGTTCTAATTTCAGCAGGAAGTTTATTATGGAGTTCTATGCCGCATCATTCCTGAAAGCGTTGGAAGAACGAGACAACGCGATAAGCGGTGTAGGACTAGATCTCAAGTTTCTGATACTTTCTCTCAACGATATGTCAATATACTTGGGCTTTCATTGATCGTTAACATACTTAGGCTACGTTCTCACTGCTCCGTTTTCATTTCTATCCATTTTTGTTGATGTAGTTCAATTACCATCTAAGAAAACATTTGGAGAATCGAAGTGCATGCATCTTGTGTAGCAATGTCTTATAATCGATGGTATCAAATGCCCTTGAGAAATCTGCCAGAACCATCAAGGTAACGTCTCCCTTACTCATAGCTTGCATTATCATGTCCTTCATTCCAAGTAGTGCTGTAACTGTGGAATGACCTTTTCTGTACCCACATGCTCTTTCAAAAAGATGCTTTTCTCTATCGATAAAACTCACAATTTGTTTCATAACTACTCGTTCAAGGATTTTTGACAGAACTGGTAAGATGGAAACTGGCCCGTAGTCGTCAATGCTTTCAGGATCATTAATTTTGGGAATTGGAGAGATGGGAGCTGTCTTCCATTGAAGCGGGTAAGTTCACTTCAAGATACAGGAGTTAATAATATGACATATAGGAGAAGCAAGATGTTGTGCAACTGATTTGATAAATTTAGCAGGTTTAAATTTAGCAGGTCTGATAAATTTAGCAGCCAGATTAGCTCATAAATCATCAAAACCGGCCTAGTATACGATTTATCATGGACTGTCAAAAGTGCATAGCTTATTTTGGCCCACCCCGTAGTTGGCAAAAAAATTAGGGCTGTGTTATTTTTGGATGAGAAAAGGATGGAGTCGCCTATGCTTTCCACTAAAGTTTTGATAACTTTACCTGGCCTGGCTTGCTTGCTTGAAGCACCAAACTTTAATGTAGGTCCTTTTTCTATGCAGGAACAGCTTCAAGTCGTTTACGTTTTCTTGATCCCTTATTGTACTTATGATATTTGCCCGTTGAGAACTTTCACTCAAGTACCAGAATGATGTCCTTGTCCTTTTCAGATCTAAAAACGTTAGACCATCGTGGCATTGTTGCTTGCAGCAACCCTTCTCTTTAAATTTGATGATTCCTTCTGCTACAGCTTCATCGTCAATCCATTGAGCTTTACGAATCTTTCCCTGAAATAAACAAGCAGCAATTTCTAACTTTTCTGAAGCCAATGTCTAAAGGTAAGGCAGTTCCCTCTAATCCTATCCTTCTGGAACTGAAGTGCTGGGTGATCTTAGGGTAAATTTATATGATGAGCTGATGATGGGACGAACGTATTATTTTGAATAGGTTCGTCTCTTGGCTCATCGCATAAAACAGACTGAATTAATAAGCACGTGCCAACAATGAGCTCATCATGGGCTCATCAGTTTCAGACGAACCAATTCGAATAAGTTCATCTTTGGCTCATCGCCGTTTTATACGATGGAATGATTGATTGATAAACCAATTCAAAACTGGCGCCAGTCCGCAAATTTGTCTCTGAATGCTGAAATGAGCATGCGCAGTACAGTGCAGCAGCATCTGGTTTCGGACAGCAAAACAAAATGGCAGCATTCAGAAAACTCGCAACTTCAATGTCTTCAGAATGTAGAAATAATGTCGATCCCGGGGAACAAACTCTGGACTGGAGTAGCGACGAAGGTAATGATGTGTCAAGTGTTGCGGAAAATCCTGCAGAAAGTGACGAGGAAAGCGAAGAAGAATGTGATTCTGAAGGTAGCATTTGGGCGCCTAGAAAAAGGCGCCGACTAGGCCAAAAGGCGGTGGTTTCATGCAGCGAAGAAGAAGACCTTGAGAAAGATTCAAACAAACCAATTTCAAGAAAACAACAAGAAGCACTACAGGAAACAGCTCTCCCAGCGAAAAAGGGTAAGGGCAAATCAGGACCTAAGGCTATGTGGTCTACAGAGCTGCTGAATGATTTGGTGGATATCGTTGCAAACAATGAAAGCTACAAAAGGAAACTGATATTTACCAATATACCAAAAGCCAGCAATGCTGAAGTCTACCGTAACATTGTCAAAGATATGAATCAGACGTGGTTCAATCAAAGCTTCAGACGTGGCGTAAGGACGAGGAAAGTGAGTTTGCTGCAAATGTTTGAAGAGGCAGTGCTTCTTGGTGAAAAACTTGGAGTGACCAGAGAAGAGATGCATGCAATTCCTCGAGTAGTCAGTCAGTCCAGGTTCAGAGCCAATGCTGGTGGAGCCAACCAAACAGCGATTGAATACAATCGTATCAATATGTTTTTCCATCTCCTTGATGAAGTTGTCGGAGATATGCAAGCAAGATTTGGTCTCCATCAACAGAAGATCGCGACGCTCTCAAGAATTCTGCCTTCTTTTGTAAAAGAAACATCTTGGCAAGATATTTTGCCTGCAGTTACAAAATATGCAAGCTTTTTAGATCCTTTGAGCATTGTTGAAGGGGAGTATGAAATATGGAAGCAGCAGTGGCAGTCATGTGGAGCAAGTCCAGTAGCCAATACCGCTATCGGTGCCTTAGGCAACTGCCAGGCTGACGTCTTTCCTAATGTGCACACACTTCTCAACATTCTCACTGCGCTACCAGTGACAACTGCAGAGCCTGAAAGACTATTTTCAAAGTTGAATAGCACCCTGACAGCAATCCGGTCGACCATGTCCGAGGAGAGACTAGAATCGCTACTTCTTCTACAAGTTCACCGTGAAAGAACCCCAACGACTCAGAAACTCATTGATTCATTCGCAGCAACGAAATCAAGACGACTCACTTTAAAGTTGTAAATAGTTGTAAGATTGGCAAAATAATCTTTACTACGATATGGTCACTTTTAACACTTCAACCCTTTATACAGAGAGGATAAGTGTATGATTAGTTCAACATATATGTTCTCTTTCTCAAGCTTAGAGGACTTTAATGGACCTTTTTGCTATTCTAGGAAAGAGTCTGGATAGAGTGATCTTTTTATAAATGTTTACACCACAAAGGTTCAATTGAATAACGCTAGAGCTTCTATCAGTATTGTGCTCAATCAAAAACTCTACGTAGTGTATTAAACCATAGTTCGAATCAGATTCTTTTTAGCAAGGATAAAAGGTCTTTTCATGGACTCAGTTTGTTAAGACGCTTGTTTAATCGTCTCGGCGTAGCATATATATGTAATAGTTGAAGGATCAATTAAATAGAATATAAGGTGTGCGGCACCTTTTGTGCAATGCAAATACCTTGAAACCACCTCTCATGCAGAAAACCAGCGCATACAATAATAGGCCCTAACCAACCTTTCCTTTTTAAGAGCAAAATCTAGGATGAATAAGTTTCGAAGGTAAAAAGTTCCAAGGAAGAATTAAATCATTCAGATTTTCAGATGAATTAGATATCTTTCATGCTTGACATAGTTAGAGTTGTGTTCTGATTAGCTTCTTTCCAGATTCTTTTGTAAATAAATGAGATATCAGGTGAGATTTTCGATTTCCACAAAATTATTCACTCAAGGTTTTTGACTGTTTAATCCGCGAATATTTCACCTAAAATGTAATGTGAAACAGAATTTGGTTTCTAAGTTATGTATACAACTAGTTTCTTGTTATACTGTTATGGTTAAGTTTTGATCTCAATCATTTACTGGTCTATTTATGTGTTAAATGTCTTTTTAATGTCAATTTTTCACCATTTGAAATCTTACCGTTTGGGGGGGGCCATGGCCCCCCCGCCCCCCCCCCCCCGTGGATCCGCGCCTGCGAATTCAGTTTCGTTCTGACTTGGGCTTCTGTAAATGACGATAAAGAAATACTTTTTCCTGTTCAGTTGGACCTCACATACAATGCATTCAGGGAGAGTTACCAAGTCAAAACGCTCATTAGAGGGAAGGGTGTCTTTGACATAGAGCCCAACACCACCCCTTTTAACATTTTGCGGGTGGTTATTTTGAATGAATGTGTAGCCATCTAGTGCTAGTCTATCTTTATCAACAGTACTGTCAAGGTGGGTCTCAGCAATGCCAATCAAATCATAGTTATAAACAGAGTTGTATGCTTCTATGAGAGAAACTCGTAGATAATCATGCGTGGCAATACTATTCAGATTCCAGCAGCAAAAATCAAGGGTACTTGGACCAGGGTTTGTCTCTATATCACCACTGAGCTGGATAGATATAAAAATAGTCCATTGTGTGTGGAGCGTGTAGCATATCATACATAAGATATAAAAGTATGCATAAACGAAAAGGAGTTTCCAAAGACCATGGTGTTTATAACGCAAAAGAAAAATTACTCCTAAGGGGATTCGTTTAAACAGTTCAATAATTGTGTAGAGGATTACCTTAGCAAGGTAATAAATGCGACAGAACAAAGGCAAGAAACTAGTGTATGGTTTAAAAGAGTGCACTGCAAGAAACTGTATCATTAACGTTAGTGGTAAGACCAGGATTGAAATTGCAATAAAGATACAGCTAAACCAGCATAATTTGAGAAACTGAAAAAGCACGGAGAGCGGCTTGATTGTTTTGTTTGTGCGGTACGATGTTTTGAAGGATACCCGGAAGCAACCTATTGCTGCTCGCCACTGACTTATTTCAACCGGCATCACGGTATGGGATTCCCCTCGCTGGTTTTAATCTTATGCAAAACAAAGTTGCCGTGCAGTAGCCGATACAATCTCCATTGATAAGAAATAAAAAGAAAAACAAGAAATAACTTAAGAAACAACTTACGAGAGTTCCAACATACAAAAAAATACAGTTAGTACACACTACATCTAGCAATAAAATGCACACAACCATGGCCTTCCCTATTGGGTTTTGATTGCTCATGGGGGTTTAAATCACATGAGTGGTGACTCATTTGAAATCTTTTGTCTCAACACGATGGAAAATATATTTCTATCATTGTATCGAATATGCCAAGGGCATTTGAAAACCGAGTTAGCAATTTTCCGTGAACAAGATACAAGATGTAAACAACTTGAGGGCTATCGTCAAAAACTCAAATCTTTCTTCTTTGAGAACAATTACCAATCCTAAATCATCATTCACCCTCAAGTCTTAAGTTACCTTGAAACTGCATAAACAGGTTGAATTAATTTGCCAAGTTCTTTAATCAATCTTGAGATAGGGGGTGCTCTCTCCTCGATTAGCTTAGCTACTGAAAGAGCTCCTCCTCAAGAAATTCCCCTACATACAATTCCCAAATCTGTCTTAATTCGTTATTATCATGATTGTATATTAGTTAATTATGTTAGTTTAATTTTCTGAAATATTTGTATCTGTCTTGTATTAAGTAGTTTCGATGTTGTATTTAATTGTATGTAATTTTTGTCATTTTGGATTGTATGTAGTGGAATTTTAAATTATATGAAACTGAAACTGAAACTAAAACACAGATGCGGAACGACGGACCGAGATGACAGGGAGACGGAGCGGAACGGCGGAACACCAGCAAACACACCAAACCAAACTGCCAAACGCCAGTGGGACGCCAAAGTTAGCATCCCACCGATGCCCAAGAGACCAATTCCAATTATCCAACAGGCACTCCACCACCCCACCACATCACCCCACCACCCCACTCCACCACTCCACACTCCGCATTCCAGAGATAGCAGCAACCTGAGAACTAGAGGAAAACAAAACTACAACTAAGACTAGGCCCAAACAGGGTTCAACCAATCTAACATCAATTTTCATGTTCATGGATCAGAATGATCAGAACTACCTTGAGCTTCATCAGTGGGATCGTCAGCCTCTTCACCTTGGTTCATTTCATGGTGGCGGTCTTCACTTTCAAGCTCATCAAGTGACCTTATGACATCAAGTAAGTCTTCTTCTGATTCGAAATAATGGAACTGATCACCGATCTTTGCACAGAGTCGGCAATTCACATCGGCGAAAGCAAAACCAAGCTCCTTTTCTTCCAAGGAAACGTTGACTTTTTCTAGCAACTGGACTCTTTTCTTTGTGAGGTCAAGCTTTATGCGATATTTTGGGCATTTTTTCCTTGCGCGATAAACCTTGGTCTTGTGACGCCAGGTCGTAAAACGCACGATTACTTGATGAATTGTTCTTCCATACACTGTCTGAGGTCTTCCAATCCTGTGGGCTCGATCTAATATGGAATCTGGGATGTCAACTTGAAGCTCATTGAACACCTTTTTGACCTTTTTGAGACAATCCTCACCTGTCTCCTTCTCCCCTTTAGGTGGTGGAGGTATCCCATTTATGCGGAGCCATAAACAGCGGCTGTACTGTTCATTATCATCGTCGTGATCTTGCAGTTTGGCAATTAGATCCTCCATCACTACAATCCTCGATTCAAGGGCATCAATTCGATTGTTCTGCTTCTCGATTGTCGATTTTAGTGTTTCTATACATTCTTTTGTTGCCATTTCTTTTTTCAGTTCGTCAAATTTTTCATCGAAGTAAATCATGTATTTGAAAGACAGATTTTGGCAAAGGGCGAATTTTGGACAACAGCTTGGTCTTAAATGCAGCAATAGAAGGAGCAAGTCTAATCTCTGGATCAAGCTTATTCCATTCTGATAAGCAGTGAGGTTAAAAGGTGGATTGAAATGTTTTTGTCCTTGTCCTTATTCACCCTATGACATCCTGCTTGCGAAGAGTGTATTGTGACTGCCGCAGTGGTGGTATTGGGTTTGTAGCATATTTGGGGGCCAGATTATTAATGAACTTATGAAATAAAATAAGACGTCTGCTCCACCTACGGGAGCTTAGCGATTCCCAGCCAAGCTCAGCATACAGTTTCTCCCAGCCAAGCTCAGCATACAGTTCCTCTCTGACGTACCCTTCCATGTTCCTGATGCAGCTAGGGCAGCAGAATACGGAATGGACTCCAATGTTTCCATAAGATTTGGCAAGGTTACGCCTCCACTAAATTCACATACTTTAGCAGGGATATGGTAAACACCCCCATAATCCAGGTAAGGTCGAACATAGAGCTTATATAATTCATTCAGCAATATGTCTGGGGAGATATTTAGAGAGATATTTCAGTAGACCAATGCTTTTGCGTGATTTACTGATAGCTTCTTTTATGTGAGCAGCAAAGGATAATTTTGAATCAACAAAAAGTCCAAAGTGGTTATGCTCATCTACTTTCTTCACGGTTGTACCATAAAAAAGTATCACTGGGTGATTTTATTTCTTTTCCTTGAAAAAATTATTTCGACAGCTTGCTTCTGTGGATCAGGATTAAACGACATTCTCCACGAAAGTTGATGCTGCGATCGGTCTGTAGGAGGTTGTCATTGGATATTTCAGTTGCAGCTGACTGATATACTCCTTGTACATGAGATAAATCTCCCTTTTCGTGTAGCATACTGGAAGGAACAACTTTTGATCGTTGTCTGGCATTTTGTCTGCACCTCTCAGGAAAACTCGAAACCAATTTCTTGCATGTGCAAGACGCAACGAAGGAATCCTTACAGTCTTTCTGAAACTGTCTGCGTTTACTCTATCGACATTCCTCACATCATCAAGGAGAACATAGAACCTGCAATGCAGAAATGAAGGGTTGTACTCGTTTTTAAGCATATTGCTTTGGTTTGGTAGTGGTTGAATTTCGTTGCCCAAATTTTATTCATCACGTCTTCCAAGATCTAAGATTTTGCAGAATCTGTTGCTTGAGTTACAGGTTCTCCAGATCATTTCTTATTATGGAATTCTTGTTTCATCAGTTTATTTATTTTTGATGATGAAAATAAACAAAAATTGAGTATACCAAGTGCCCCATGACTAAATTGTGCACTTTTGACATACCACAATGTACGCTGGATCGACTTTGACGACTTCTGAGCAAATTTTTAACTAAGATCCTCAATTAGATGCTATTATCTTTTGTACATCTTTAGTCTTCTGCATATGAAGCTATAAGCGAGTTTCTTAAAATTTTTGATTTTGAAAACACTGAAAATGACCTGAAAAAACCTTGGTCAAATTTTCTAAAGACTCAACATTAATGGACAAAGAGAAGACATTTTCATGATGATTCGGAAATTTAGAAATTGATCAAAACTCCATGCTTGCTTGACTTCATAATGACTTGTCTGTACCATTAGAAAATTTACATTCCGTCCAACATAGAACTAATACACGTGCATTGGATTATAAATAATCAACTTCTAAATCCAAATACCACCATAAAAACATTCCATTGTTGTTAATTCATATTTGGGTGTTTAACAAATTTGATCAATGTATTTTGGATCATTTTAAAGTGCTTTCTAAATCGAAGATTTTAAGAAACTCACTTATAGCTCTATTAATAGAAGACTGAAACAAAAATACAAAAATACTCAAAAATATTTACAGTAAAAAAGCCGTAAGTGTAAATTAAATGTTAAGTTAAAAGTCTTCCCTTTGCAACTATGTACACATTTTTCGTGTTTGAGTTGCAAATTCAGTTGCAGTCTTAGCAGTTCTAATTTCAGCAGGAAGTTTATTATGGAGTTCTATGCCGCATCATTCCTGAAAGCGTTGGAAGAACGAGACAACGCGATAAGCGGTGTAGGACTAGATCTCAAGTTTCTGATACTTTCTCTCAACGATATGTCAATATACTTGGGCTTTCATTGATCGTTAACATACTTAGGCTACGTTCTCACTGCTCCGTTTTCATTTCTATCCATTTTTGTTGATGTAGTTCAATTACCATCTAAGAAAACATTTGGAGAATCGAAGTGCATGCATCTTGTGTAGCAATGTCTTATAATCGATGGTATCAAATGCCCTTGAGAAATCTGCCAGAACCATCAAGGTAACGTCTCCCTTACTCATAGCTTGCATTATCATGTCCTTCATTCCAAGTAGTGCTGTAACTGTGGAATGACCTTTTCTGTACCCACATGCTCTTTCAAAAAGATGCTTTTCTCTATCGATAAAACTCACAATTTGTTTCATAACTACTCGTTCAAGGATTTTTGACAGAACTGGTAAGATGGAAACTGGCCTGTAGTCGTCAATGCTTTCAGGATCATTAATTTTGGGAATTGGAGAGATGCGAGCTGTCTTCCATTGAAGCGGGTAAGTTCACTTCAAGATACAGGAGTTAATAATATGACATATAGGAGAAGCAAGATGTTGTGCAACTGATTTGATAAATTTAGCAGGTTTAAATTTAGCAGGTCTGATAAATTTAGCAGCCAGATTAGCTCATAAATCATCAAAACCGGCCTAGTATACGATTTATCATGGACTGTCAAAAGTGCATAGCTTATTTTGGCCCACCCCGTAGTTGGCAAAAAAATTAGGGCTGTGTTATTTTTGGATGAGAAAAGGATGGAGTCGCCTATGCTTTCCACTAAAGTTTTGATAACTTTACCTGGCCTGGCTTGCTTGCTTGAAGCACCAAACTTTAATGCAGGTCCTTTTTCCATGCACGAACAGCTTCAAGTCGTTTAAGTTTTCTTGATCCCTTATTGTACTTATGATATTTGCCCGTTGAGAACTTTCACTAAAGTACCAGAATGATGTCCTTGTCCTTTTCAGATCTAAAAACGTTAGACCATCGTGGCATTGTTGCTTGCAGCAACCCTTCTCTTTAAATTTGATGATTCCTTCTGCTACAGCTTCATCGTCAATCCATTGAGCTTTACGAATCTTTCCCTGAAATAAACAAGCAGCAATTTCTAACTTTTCTGAAGCCAATGTCTAAAGGTAAGGCAGTTCCCTCTAATCCTATCCTTCTGGAACTGAAGTGCTGGGTGATCTTAGGGTAAATTTATATGATGAGCTGATGATGGGACGAACGTATTATTTTGAATAGGTTCGTCTCTTGGCTCATCGCATAAAACAGACTGAATTAATAAGCACGTGCCAACAATGAGCTCATCATGGGCTCATCAGTTTCAGACGAACCAATTCGAATAAGTTCATCTTTGGCTCATCGCCGTTTTATACGATGGAATGATTGATTGATAAACCAATTCAAAACTGGCGCCAGTCCGCAAATTTGTCTCTGAATGCTGAAATGAGCATGCGCAGTACAGTGCAGCAGCATCTGGTTTCGGACAGCAAAACAAAATGGCAGCATTCAGAAAACTCGCAACTTCAATGTCTTCAGAATGTAGAAATAATGTCGATCCCGGGGAACAAACTCTGGACTGGAGTAGCGACGAAGGTAATGATGTGTCAAGTGTTGCGGAAAATCCTGCAGAAAGTGACGAGGAAAGCGAAGAAGAATGTGATTCTGAAGGTAGCATTTGGGCGCCTAGAAAAAGGCGCCGACTAGGCCTAAAAGCGGTGGTTTCATGCAGCGAAGAAGAAGACCTTGAGAAAGATTCAAACAAACCAATTTCAAGAAAACAACAAGAAGCACTACAGGAAACAGCTCTCCCAGCGAAAAAGGGTAAGGGCAAATCAGGACCTAAGGCTATGTGGTCTACAGAGCTGCTGAATGATTTGGTGGATATCGTTGCAAACAATGAAAGCTACAAAAGGAAACTGATATTTACCAATATGCCAAAAGCCAGCAATGCTGAAGTCTACCGTAACATTGTCAAAGATATGAATAGCAGATGTCAAGAGCGAGGGAAAACATTCACACTGAGTGTTTGTCAAACAAGAAACAAATTCAAAAAACTTATGAGTATTTGCAAGTCTGCACTTTTGACTATGAAGACTGCTAGTGTAATTAAACGTTTTCAGGATGACAAGCAATTTGGCCCTTGGTTTAATGTCCTAACCCAAATTATGAAATCAAGGCCCTCGTGCCAGCCGGATCAAGGCATAGAGCCAGGCTCCTATTCAACAAATCTTTCTGACCAAACAGGATTAGCTGCTGATGATATTTCAAGTACAGCTTCACCATCTCCATCTACCTCATCAGATGGCAGCAACAGTCTTGATTCCTCTACACCCAAGCCAGGCAAGATGTATGTTCCAATAAAATCAAAGAAAGAATCCAAGAAGTCTGCCAGCAATGGAGTTGTTAATGAGATACTAACACAAATGAAGACTGTTATAGACTATGAGCAGAATTCAATTGCCCAGCTGACAAGCTTTTTCAAAGAAGAAAATGAACGAGCCAGACAACATGAGCTGGAGCTATTAAAAGTGATTTTTCAGCAAGGCTTGGCCAATAATTATCAAAACCACTCAGCAATGCCAAACACAAGGTTTAGAGCCAGAATTTCAAAGAATGCAGAATCTGCATTCAAATTCAAGCATGGGAAATCACCATCAAGCCTTTGTCACAAATTTTCCAAATCAATCAATGTTTACACCTTGGCCTGCACCAGCTGGATGTGAAAACAACTTTTCCCAAGATAAAGACAGTGAAAGAAGCTTCTTACGGCTGTGACTTTTAGCTTACAACATCCATTAATAACAGTTATGTGCCTTTTACTGATAAACTGATATTGTGTTCTGTTATGTTTGATAGGAGAGGATAAGGCTTAGTGTCACATGGCCAGGTTAGCATAAACTGGATTTGAACCAGATCTAGTCCATGCTTTGGGTTTGATCATCTTGAGAACCAACTTTGCTGATAAATACCTTAACTCATTCACCCCCACGAGATTTTTTGAAAGAGAGCTCTTTATCCCCGTAAAATAATTATCGATCAGCACCTTCTCCCCAAGCGATTTTCACAGGATCATAGTGAAAGGTTGACCCATTTTTTTATCGCAAATTATGGAAAATCAGTAAAAGATATGAAAAAATGTTCTAAAAAGATCCTTCTGTAAAAAGAACGGGCATTAAAATGAGACCAAATATAGCGGATTAAGAAGAGAATCCTGTTTTTGTGCGATGTTTGAAAGACAACGAGATAAAATTTTATCCTTGGTTGCTGGCTTTAGAAGATAATCGAAGCAACTTTGAAGCATTCCTTTAAAATATTCGAGAAAGTGAAGACATAAACAGTTACGACATCAAAATATTCGATTTCTGTTTGGCAAGTATATAATGATTTCGATAACAGGAAAGAAATCAGAAGACGAGCCATCATCCGCGAAAGTTAGTTTGGGTCGGTGCCCATTACATGAGGTTCTGATTCTCAGTTGTTGGTCGGAGCGTGGTTTTAAAAAGCATCACGAAGTAATAAGACACTCATAACTTATCTTAATAAGAACATTCTTACCTCAGTTTACAAGGAAAGTGAAACATTTCCAGCCAACTAATGGGCTTTACCAGGGGCCTCCAAGAGCGGGCCTAAATTTATGCCATTACAGAAGAACAGCATAGATTTTCCGCTTCTGCATCGCAACTTCCCGCTTCCCCTTCCTCAAAAACCCTTTCTTCGGATGATAAAACATCACTGAACTCGATGTATGAATTTGTATTCCTATAAAAAAAACTTTACTTTTAATTTCCAACACTTTCTCCTTGGGAAGTCTCTCTAAAAACCCTGCGAAAGAACGTCGACAATCTTAAACCTAACAGTAAACAAAATCATAACAGTCATCAAAGTTGACCTGTTGACGCTTAAACCACAATAACTTAAGATTTTAGTACCAACACCCTATTAACATTTGACACCATTCGAAAGCGCATTCTTTAAGCTATTCATACATCATAATTGTTCCATTCAAATGTCGATGGCACCGTGGAGAATTACGTCATCTCTGGGCAACGACAAATGTCGTCTATGGGGAGAGCAGACCTTGTGCGGTCGACGACAATTGTCGCTTATGGGGATATAGAACTGGACAACAAAGGCGACAAATGTCGCTTATGGGGGTGAATGAGTTAATCTGAATATTTCATTTTACATGTTTTGTTTGAAAATTGCAGTTTCATTAGACAGGAATATTTTCAAAGCCTATGAAGTTACTTTCCAATCTGTGGTATCCTACCGATACTGCTTTTTCAAATTTTTCCAAATCATTTTGAGTACATTTGTGTACGTAACCATGCTAGCAAAGGATTCCCAACCTAAAACCCTCGATGAAGAATTGTGACTTCTTGCCCTACTCTCCCCTACTTATATTTCTGCTCAAATTTTAATTCGTAATGTCAACTTTTTCACGCCAAAATTTATCCTTTAATGTTTCTCTTACCTTGGTCGCATTCCTGTTATTATCTGTAACAGTTCTGCAATTTCTCATTAACAGAAGTTTGCAAACTTCTGATTGATCCCTTCGTTTGTTGGAGGATGGATCTTTGGTGAGATCCCACTGCCTTGGTGCAACATCTTGACAGCGAATACATAAATTGTGCAAGACAACACATGCCAAAGTGAAAACTTTAACATTCTCTGGCCTGCTTTCCCATTTTCTAAGGAGAATCCGCCATCTTCCTTTTAACTGCCCAAATGCACCCTCAGTGACCATGCGGGCACGGCTAAGACAGTAGTTGAAATACCTTTGCTGCGGTGTTAAGTGTGCATTGCTGTATGGCTTCATAAGCCAAGTATGGAAGGGGAATGCACCATCACCGTCATGGGAATTTCCAGGGAAGCCTGCACTCACCCAAATAAATTGACACTTGGAATGAACAAGGGCCATCATTACTGCAGAATAAAAGTTTTTAAAGTTGTGGAACTCTTTGCAGGCTTCAGCACCTCCATGTGGGCACTTGATGGGTATATGAGACCCATCAAAAGCACCAAAGCAATAAGGAAACAACCATTCACTTTCCATTTCTTCCATACAAATTCTAAAATCCTGAGTTGTGCGTGGAAACAGGCTTGAAACAGTCTCATCCCAGAGGTTGTTGACAATAGCTGCTGAAACTTCATTGACAATCTGACAAACTGTTGCCACAGCAAAACCAGTCAGCTCTGATATGGTGTAAAGGTAGTCACCCCTTCCTAACCTGTACAAACACACAGCAAGGCGTATCTCTGCAGGTATAGGTTCTTCAGTCAATGATTTCTTTTCAATGTCATGCTTAATTCGTTCAAGAATGAAGGAGAATGTTTCCCTCGATATCCTAAAAGTTTCCTTAAACCTTGCATTGGAATAATGATCCTTTACATTATCCCACCAGCCAGCATTCCTAGGTAGGCATCTACATGAGCGTTGCCTCCTTCTTGCCTCTCTACTTGCAACGACTTTGTCATACAGCAGCAATAAAAGTGTCAGCAAATAAGCTTTTAACATTGTTCTTCTTCGAAGGGACGTGATTATAACTGATTGTTGAAGTGCTCTTCTCCTTGAGCGTTCACGCAAAATTCGACTAAAAACGGCCATTCTTTTTTTGTTGTCCACATTGATCGGCGCCATTTTGAAATTTTGTAGGCCCTGCCAGTGGGCCCTGCTGAAAAAGGACGCATGCGTGAAATGGTAGTATTGTGCAATTGGTTCATCTTCGGTCCATCGCATAAAGTCACACATCAATGTTGACGCGCCAACGATGATCCGATTCAATAATAAGTTCGTCCCATCATCAGCTCATCGTATAAATTTACCCTTAGAGGGTGCATCACTACCCACCATTACCATTCTCAATGAACACTCTCAATGGTGTATTATGGTGTTATATCTCGTTGGATTCCTACCCTGACCAGACATCCCCCCGGCAGCCCTGGAGTCAAAAAAAATTAATGCACAAATGCGTGGTTTCAGCGGAAATTTGTTGCCGAATACCCGGAAGCTTGGCACTGAGGAAGGCACATTCCCAAACCAACGGTAATTAAAGGTTCAGCTGGATGAAATGGTATATTGTGAGTCCAATGGTCGCAATAGAAATGAGATAAAATTGATACCTTCTTAGGGCCTGTTCACATGGAGAACCTTTCCCCGGCATTTTCCCGTTTCACTGGGAACCTCACTCAGCTGAGGTAATATTCTGTGACCTTTCATATGAATAAAGTTTCCCCGGCGAGCCGGGATAAAGAACAATAGCGCTTTGTCTCTGGCACCAAAGGATAAACCATAAACAAAATAATACCATATTTTATGTGGTAAAACCACATGAGGCGAGATCTCGGCTGAGGAATTTTCCCGGTGAAGCGGGAAAATGCCGGAGAAACTTTCTCCATATGAACAGGCCCTTAGTACTTGAACCTCTGTTCTCAGAAATCTGGCCTAGCGGCAGAGATGTTTCTTTGGGCTAGAAGAAAATCAAATCCATTTAGTTTAACAGAGCGCTTGACAGAGCTGACTCCTCCTGAAGGTAACTGCATGGTATACAAATCAGATGACTGGAAAAGGTCGCTGCGCGCAGAGTATTCCGCCTAATGGAAATCAGGCCCTAGTTTTCAGCATGTTGGATGAAACGTTGGATGCGCTTGACAAGGGCTTAAGAAAGAATACAGTAGGAGTTCCTTTCCTTGGAAACCACAATGAATGAGAACATTCAATGATTTCTTCATGAAGAGGAAACATTAATTGATTTCAGTTTCATTCATTGATTTAATTCCACTACATACAAATACTAATAACATTACAATAATTAAGAAATGAATTACAGAACAAAGATACACAGAATGTACATAGGAAAAATGAAAGATACGAGACTGGAGAATTTGCATGTAGGGGAATTTTGAGGAGGGACTCCCTCAGTAACTAAGCTAATCGAGGAGGGGGCACCCCCTTTTCAAAAGATGTTTAAAGAATTAAAATCTATTAAGCAACATGAAAAACTGGGAAGGAATGGTGACTATCTACAATCAGTTTTGATAATTACTTTGGAATAGGAAAGCTTTCAGTTTTTGGCAAAAAATATTGACAGATGGAGATCTTTTTATATCCACAGGGATGTCGTTCCAGCATTTGGCACCATGGTAGTGTACTGACCTGAGACCATACTGATTAGTATTTTTTTGTGTTAGAAAAATATTGTCCTTGCCAGCTTGCCGTGTACCATATTGATGAACAGATGCCAAAGATGTTATGAAAACAAATGGGAGAGAATTTACTAACAGATTCATATACAAAAATTAGCATTTTTAACTTGAAGAGATCATGTGGCTTTAAGATTTTTAGATCAGAAAAGATGGGAGTAGTGGGTGCAGTAAAATGTTCAAATGAAATTGCCTTTATAACCCTTTTCTGTAACAGAAACACAGAATTGATATCAGTTTCAAATGTAAGACCCCAGACTAAAATACCATATTGTAGAAATGGTGAAAATAAAGAATTATAGAGACCAATCAGAATATTGATGGGTAGGAAGTGCCTTATTTTGAAAAACATACCACAAGTTCTAGCCAATTTTTTAGAAAGTTCAGTTAAATGATACTTCCACGAAGAAGAACTCCAAGAAATTTGACATAGCAAGTCTGATTGATGGGAAAGTTTCCAATTTTGATACTGACGTTATCAGGCGAAAAGTGACGAGGAGATTTAAAAATTATGAAATTGGTTTTGTCAATATTGAGTGACAACTTACTAACATCAAGCCAGATTTTCACTTTCTTCAATTCCTTATTGACCACACTTTGAAGCTGATCAAGACTTTCAGCTTCATAATAGATGTTAGTGTCATTTGCAAATAAGTAGAAGGCTAGTTTTGAAGATGACAAAGGTAAATCATAGATATAGATTAAGGAAAGGAGGGGACCAAGGACAGAACCCTGTGGGACCCCACAGGAAACACTGAGATAACTTGAGTTTGCTCCATTAACTGAGACATATTGCTTCCCGTCAGAAAGATAGGATTCAAACCAATTTAATGATGTTCCCCTAATTCCATAATGTTCTAGCTTCAATAAGAGAATGGTATGATTTACAGTATCAAATGCCTTTTGTAAATCAATAAAAATACCACAACCAAATTTTCGATTGTCTAATGAATTTTTGATGGCTTCAGTAAGACTAACCAGAGCATGATTAATAGAATGACTAGCATGAAAGCCAAATTGTAAATTACATAAAATTTCATGCTTTTCAAGAAATTTGTACAGCCGTTCCGTGTAGATGGGGCCTACGTTTACTTTTTTGTTTGGTTTCAATATTTCAAGTTGTGAAGGCAAGATGTTTCTTGCTTTGGTTCAAGTTATTGTTGGGATTGGCAATGTAGCACTGTAAGGGTACTCAAAATCTACATCAAAATCTGGAAGGATCCTTCCATTGGAATGTTGATTAAAAAGGAGTATTTCATCATTGTCCACTTTGACATTTTTAAACAAGACATAATTTTTTGACTATTGGGAGTCATTCAATTGTGAGTGTGGCTCTATATTGAAACGAGGGTCCCTAATTTAAGACTCACGGACCAAGGACCAGAACCAAGAACCAAGAACCAAACCACCCTAATTTTAAGAACTAGAATTTAAGAACAAAGTTTAGACACCCTAATTTAAGAACCGGAATTCAAGAACTAAGTTTACACACCCTAATTTAAGGGCCTGAGTGCCCTGACAGCAATTGGCTTCAAATTGGTTGGAATAACACTTTGTTGCAATTTGTTGATCCCATTGTTATTTGATTATCTACTCATATCTAGTCTATTTCTAATTTATTTAATTTCGTCCATTTCCTATTTGGTTATTAGGTATGTGATTAAATCCATTTCTTATTTAAAAAGCGAATAGAAAATAGAAGAAATTAGAAGAGCCAAATAACAAAATACTGCAAAAGCTAACATTTAATCTGGTTTCCCCGATGCGGAAGCTTTCATGGGATGTTCAAACGATGTCGCGTTTGCAGACATGGTCTGGAAGGGCAATTATGCGCCAAGAGAATGTAGCATACAATGTAGAAAACTGTAAATGGATTCCTCTACACGGAGCATGTTGTGTCATCATGACATTGCTTGCTATGCTGGCTGGAGTAGATTCTTGCGGTACAGGTGCCTGCTCACGTTGTAAAAAAGGCTGGAGGCTTTCCTTTAATTCTCTTGACAGCTTGGCCATGCTGAATTTAATGATGTCAGTAACAATTGTCTTCACATTCTCTGGCACCGGAGTTGATGGAATGGTCACAGGTGCAGCTCCAGAAGGTTCGCCTTGTCCACCATCTACGTTTGATGACGAGGTTGAAGGCTGTGATGTTATCGTGCTCACTCTGGTTGATGTTTCTTTTTGCATGGTAAAGTTCATTTATTCCATAACAAAGCTCGATCTGACTTGAAGCTTTGATCTTCTCTACACCTCAAATTTTTAGAAGTGATATTATCGTGCTCACTCTGGTTGATGTTTCTTTTTGCATGGTAAACTTCATTTATTCCATAACAAAGCTCGATCTGACTTGAAGTTTTGATCTTCTCTACACCTCAAATTTTTAGAAGTGAGTGCCCTCCTACAGTACCTTTATGGTGTAACAGTTTGGTGTACTGATGCAAAAATTGGTAAGTTTGGATCGCTGAGAGGAAGGGGCATCGAATGATACCTTGAAATCAACTTTCTACCCAGTAGTGTTTAAAATTCCTCGGAAACTATTCAATTCCCCAAAAACCAGGATGCATTCCATGCACTTAGGCTCAAAGATCTTTGGCGTAGACCTGACTTCTTGTCGGCGTAGCGGTGTCATTTTTTCGATAAAATCGGTTCTTTGCATGGTCAGCGTTTGAAAATCTGCCTACCTTGGCGTGAATGTGAAGCTGTGCTCAATCACTTGGCAGTTTTATTTGATAATACATGCATTTCTTTCTGAAAGTTTCCTAAAATCATCAGAGTTTGAGTACTCCAATTGAAAATACCTGGTGTACAAAGGCTTAGGGCTCGGCGTACCTTCGGCGTAGGTTTAACACGGAATGAACCCTGGCCCGAAAACCATTCCATTCCCCTTTGTTTGAAAAAACAAAGTTAACTTTTTGATTTGTGGCAAAATTTTATAAGTGTTATTGACTCGCAACTTGGTGAAAAGATATATCTATAGAAGTACCCTACAATGCTATACTTTACTCTTTTATATACTGTATAACTTTTCCATTCCCCAAGCGATTACCCATTCCATTCCCCGTTTCATTCCCCTTCTTAGAGATAGCTAAAGAGATATCTTTCAACATCTTATTTTCCTCGGAAAGCATTTTGATATGACTGGAGAGTTCATCACCAAACAAATGTTTCAGTGGTTTATCCCCTTCAGAGATATCATTGCAGTTGGGCTTGTATTAAGATTTTAAAGATCTCTGAAAACGAAAATGCCTGAAAGAGCTTAGACCTGCAACAGCACTGCCCATGAGAACCAAACAATGTTGGATAATGTCAGTTACTCGATCCTTTGAAATGGGTTCTTCATCTGCTACAGCATCCAACAACTGCATCATGGGAAAAGAGGCATAGAAAATGAGAGATTGAACATTTGACAAATGTGTATCTCGCTCTTAAAGACCTTTTGATTCTTTTATTGCCAAATTCCAAAAAATTCTATCTTTGAGCTTTGGGGGAGCAAGAAATTCGCAACTTGGCTTTTCAATTTCTGTTTGTGGATCCTTAAAATCATCGCTTGAGAGCTCTTTATAAAAGAGAGGGGTTGTATACTCAGAAATAGTCAAGTTCTCCTCGACTGTGGGAGTAAGCTGAGAAGAGGTCCTAAAAATGATAAATATCATACTCCCCCTTTTTTCGTTTTTGTTGTGGTAGCCTCTTCTGAATCAGCATTTTCTGAATGTGCCCGTTTTCTTTTTGGAAGATGGTGCTCACAATCTTTATTGTGCCATCTTCAAACACTCTTGCAGTCTTTTAGTATAAGCTTTGAAGGCTATTTTATAAAGTATTTAGGGGGCTAACGGTATTCGGCAAAATAACAAAACAGCAAAATAACGAAATAGCAAAAGGAAAATAGCGTTCATTTTTTCATTTAACAATTTAATTTTACAATATTTATACAGGTTTAAAAACTATGTATGTTTTTCAACCTGACCTGTTAAAGAGATTAAAATATGTATCAAAAAAAAATTACTGACCTAACCTAATTTACAATATCATACATAACTAAGGCAATAAAAGAGAACGTAAAAAGGAAATAAAAGTTATCCCCGACTATAGCTGTTCTTTGAAGGTTTTCAGGGAGGGGGCTGTTCCACAGTTTTGCACCACGATAAGGAAACGCCCTTTGGACACTGGTCGTTTTTAGGAACAGTACCTGTTTCTGATGAGCGCAGAAACCGCTGTCTTCCATCGGAACATTTTACAAATGATTTTCTCAAATAATTTGGCGCAAGAGAATTTAAAGACTTGTAAGTTAGCGTGGCTGTCTCCTTCCTTGTAAGATCACTGATAGTTCACCAACCAAGGCTCTCAATTATCGGAGCAGCAGGCATCGTATGGGCTACTAGTTACAATTCTTGCCGCGCTATTTTGGATTTTTTGCAAAACGTCAATTTTTGATTCACTACAGCAGCCCCAAACTGAACAACAGTAACTCAAATGTGGCTCAACAATTCCCCTATACATTTTGAAAAAGTGCCCTAACAAAAATATTATCACTGTGAAACAGCGAAATGCGACAAATATAGGCGAAACAGATTTGAAAGTTCAGGTATTTTTCATAAGAAAGCCCCCTTCGATCACCAAAATATTGTATTGCTGACTATTGGAAAACTTGTTTATTTTGTCTGGGTACACAAGGGTACTTCCGCTGGCTGGTTTTGCTTCATGATGCGTTTAATTTGATATTTCGTACTTTTTGGATTTCCAGGAGTTCTGTACGGTGGCGTATTTGGACTGGAAAGATCATTTAAAAACCGAAATAAAGTTACGTTAGATACACAAATTTTTTATAAGAAACTGCTTGTAAGAAACTCAACTCTCAGATTGGCAAAACGAAGAAACTCCAGTAGTAGATTTAAGAAAAAATTTAAATCTTGGTTGCTAGAATCACTCCGGTAGCCGCTTTTTGCCTCTAAACCAGTTACCATATCATCAAACTGGCTAGCCATTATGCACAAGAATCATAATGTAGTAACAGTTAATCTATTGTCACATATAGAAAGGTATTTCGTGGATAGAAACATGGACCAGCGAGCCGGGTGAGCCTGAAAAGATTTCCCACATTTGAAAGATTATAGCACCAAGAGTGTCTGATGAATCGATTTTTGCTTGGTAGCCAGCGAATTGAAGCATTTCTGTAATTTTCTGCCGTTTTGTGAGCACTGCACTGGAAAGATAAGCAAATTGGACTTCACAAAAATGTTGCGAAAGGCCTGAAGAGGAGCCTAAGGATAGCAGAAAGAAAAAAGGGACCATACTCTAGGAGATGGGAGACCTTGGGAGGATGGGAGACCAAGTTTCCATGGAGCAATTCATTTGAAAGGAGTTGACTACACAATTTTCCAAAGATTTTAACACAATTTTAAGATTTGTACAGTAACTGGAAAAATTCCACTAAAGCAGTTGACGTTCCTCAATGTGTGCTTTGAAAGACTTTCATCTTTCTTTCATGTTTTTCATGCAATCTAGTATGATTATGCTATTAAACGATGTCTGCAAATGTTGCAAAACGTGTTACTGAAGATACTCCTTACAGGTCCTTCTATAGGATTCAGTATAATCATGCCATTCAAGTGTGTCTGCAAATTTTTAAAAAATGTAAAAAAATTAGTTAGGGACTGCAACTAGAAATCACAAAGACCTTCGAGTTAACTGAAAAAAACTTTACAAGAAGTTTAACATGATTAAGACTGAACCCATATCAAGCACTCTCTGGAATAACGATGGTGTTACATCACACTAGGTTTTCTAAACGTTGATGATTAAAGACAAATGACGGATACATAGCATCTAGTTTAAAAATAGAACAAAAGATGCCAGCCTGCCATCATTTGCCAAATTGAATTGTATCGAGAAAGAACCACAATGGCAGGCTGTGCGTCGGATCTTCCTTGAGTGAAAGATGCTTGCAGCGAAGGACAAGTGAAAATATTAGAAGGCAGGAACACCACAATACGACGCAAAATAAAAGACGACCATTATTTGGATTAAATGTTGATTATATATATTGTATAAAAGAGCTGATATTTCGCCTCGGTATATGAGGCTTCCTCAGAGCTGAACTAACGTAATCACAATTGTACAATAATTTGAATAAAGGTTAACTGTAACATGATTGGCTAAGTTGTGCTGCATTGCAGGGGTATATGTGGGTGGATGTGGGAAACATGATAATGTGGAGGAGGAAAGTAACATGTTGATGATATAGAGAATAATGGTGGTGTGATGGAATACAAAATGATAGGATAAGTAGAGGATATATATATATATACCATATATTCTAATTGTTAGTAGTAAGTTATTAACTGGTAGTATTTGTGTTAGCGGTTAGTGGTCCCGTTCGTGCTGTTAGGTGTGAGAGTATTAGCCAAGCCAATGAAGTATTGCTCTTTGGCTCGCCTAACGCTCTAACGTTCGTTGTGCATTTGTAGCAGTGGCAGTATCTGTAGGTCATTGACAGAGTGTCCGGGTTTACAGAAGTGTTCTGCAACCCCGGATTTGTCAGTTTTTCTGTTAATGATGTCTCTGCGGTGTTCGTTAAGTCTGTCTCGTAGTCGTCTTCCTGTCTGTCCGATGTATTGGCAGTTGTCATTTCCATTTTGTGAGCATGTTTTACATTGTATGGCGTAGATGATGTTAGTCGAGTTGCAGTCTAGTCGCTGTTTTATTGTAAACGTCTTGTTGGTATTCGTAAAGGTGACTGTGTCGTCTCTGTCCAGTATGTGTGAGCAAGTGTTGCAGTGGTGTCGTGAGTTGCATTTGTATGACCCCCGTGGAGCACTGGTTGCGTCACTTTTTAATTTGGCACGAACCAAATGATCCCGGAGGTTTTTGGGTCTACGGTAGCTGAGTATGGGAGGTTGGGGGAAAGCCTCCTTGCAACTGTCAGTGTCTTGTAGGATGTGGTGGTGTTGTTTGAGTATGGTTGTGATTTGTGGTAGACAGGGGTTGTAGGTTACCACAAACGGTGTTCTGTTGTTGTGTCATTTCTGTTTCGTTTTGGGGCTGTCTTGTCTGGTGGTAGTGGAGGCTTTACGTATTTCGTTGCGTACGTGTTTCCGTTTGTATCCTCTGTCCGTAAGGTAGGTCAGTAGTTCGTTGGTGCGTTTCTTGGAAGTCGTGTCGTTGGAGCAGATTCGTCGAAGTCGTAATGTTAGACTGTAGGGCATGGATTGTTTGGTATGTCTGGGGTCTGCGGAGGAGCTGAGGAGGTATTGGTGCGTGTCTGTAGGTTTGACGTAAAGGGTCAGTGGAGATGCCGTTGTTGTTGGTTGAGCGTAACAGTGACGTCAAGGAAGTTAATGGATGTGGAGAAGGTTTCGTTGGTGAATTTGATGGTAGGATGTATGTGGTTAAGTGTGGTGATGAAGTCTGCAAGTTTGTCTTGTCCATGTGTCCAAATTAAAAAAATGTTGTCAATAAAACGCCACCATACAAGGGGCTTATATGGTGCGTTTTCTAGGGCAGTAGCTTCAAGGGACCCCATAAATAGGTTTGCATATGGGGGAGCCATTCTAGTGCCCATGGCAGTACCATGTGTCCGTAGGAAAAATTGTCCGTCAAACTCAAAATTGTTGTTCTGTAAGATGATGTTGATGAGGTCGCATATGGTTTCTGTAGGTGGTCTCTGTGTGGTACGTTTGTTAAGGTGTTCCCTGGCAGCCTGGATGCCTTCAGAGTGAGGGATATTAGTATAGAGCGAGGAGACGTCCAGAGAGACAAGGAGAGAGTTGTTAGGGAGATTACCAAGTGAAGGAAGCTTGTTGAGGAAGTGTGTAGTGTCCTTGATGAAGGAAGGTAATTTAAAGACTAGAGGATTGAGAATATTACTAACATATTCAGAAATGCGTTCAGTAGGATGACCGTTAGCTGAGACAATAGGCCTGCCAGGTGGCGTCTGTCTGTTTTTGTGGATTTGCCAAATTGTTTTGATAATCTCTAGAGATCATCAAATACAATGGAAAATCTCCATCACTTATATCTCCATCATTTGTCTTTAAGCAAACTTTTATAGAAGGTATACTTACCATCAACAGTAATTTCACTCAGCTTTTTCCCTTGAAACTTAGCTCCATTTCCCTCGTCTACAGCCATAAGAATCCTGCTGACCTTTGACAGTTCCAATGTGTGGTCATGCAGGCTTTTTTGTTTGTTTGTTTGTAACCTTATTTTGATTCGATTCTATTTCTAGCTATACATATATACACATAACTAATCTAAATCGAATACACTACACAGCAAATGAAAAGGAAATAACTAAGGAAATAAATACGTACAAAGCTAAATATTAAAACAACTTGGATGGATGTGAATGGACATAATTTATAGGATATCATTATATTTACAAACGTTGCATTTACAGGAAGGACCATCCCATTGTTTTATCATATATTTGAAGCTGTTGAGGTTGTCAGCTGATTTTAATTCATTTGGCAAACAGTTCCAGATCTGAGTTCCCATGGCTTTAAGGCTCTTGGAACCGAAAGTCACTTGATTTGGTCGATAATGATTTAAATTGTTCGGATTCCGTGAAGGATGCTTTGAAGTTCTTGAACTAAAGATACTTTGCATAAAAGATGGATTTAAATTTTTGATTGTCTTGAATATTTCGATACAGAGGGTTCTCTGACGAGCAACTTGCATTGTGCACTTCTTTGACCTAATAAGAAGATCATCGTAGGAACTTTTATGATCATTGTACAAAAATCTTAGCGCGCGTTCCTGTATCCTTTCAATTTTCTGAAGCGATTTTGAAGACGAAAAATATCAAACTAAAGGACAATAGTTAAAATTCGAATACACGAAACTTTGAACCAAAACTTCTTTTTCAGCAAAACCAATAAATGACTTAAGTCACTTAAGAACGTTCACTTGTGCCGCAGCTTTTTTACAAAGGTGTGATATATGTGGGTCAAAGTTCAATTTGTAACCTAGTGTAACACCTAGGAGTTTAATAGTCTCTTCAGATTTTATAGAATGTCCTTGAAAGTCAAGATTTATGCCGCAAGTATTTGTCTGGTCTTTTTTAACAAAAAGTGCATGGAATTTGTTTGGGTTCGCAATCATTTCGTTTTGTTCCAGCCATGACAAAGCGCTGTCTGCTTCATTTTCCAAAACGTTGACAAGATCTGGCAAGGATTTGGAAAAGAAAGCCAGCGTGTTGTCATCAGCATAATTATACATGGTTGCTTGCTTTATAAAAGAGGAAAGATCATTTATGTAGAAATTGAAAAGTATAGGACCTAAAACTGATCCCTGTGGCACTCCTGATAGAATTTCTTGAAGGCGATAGTACTCTCTATGAGCTGAGAGATCATGGCTTGCCAGGCACTTAAGCTCCCATTGGCTTAAATCTATGATCTAACCCAATCAAGTGTTGTATATACAAGGTCAACATTTGTGATTGACAATGTTGTTTTAGTTATAAATTTTCTATTAATGAAACTGTATTTGATAAATATGCCAAAATGTTCCATAACAAGAAGACATTATGGAAATAAGCGATCGGCTATGAAATTTCTTGTTTTCCCAAGCTGTCAATCGATCATAATTTTCAGACCGACTGACTTGGCCTTCATTGCCATCGCTGATGGCCAGTATCCAACCGAGCCTAGCAGCCATTGGTGCTGCCCTTGCAGTCATTTCTTCTCCGACTTCCATGTAAAGCTTCATTGGAAATGTAAAAGGGTGCCAGCTTTCTGAAAAGCCATCATCGATCGAAGATGTTGCCTTTATAAAAAAACTAAAACAACACACATTTCCCTTCCCGATCCTTCATCTTCACATAAACCGAACAAGCTTGTTGTGTGAACAGTAGGACAATGAAACAGAGATTCCCGGAATGACATCAGAGCCTGACTCGTTCCCAGCGCCCTAAAAAACCCGGCCGTTGACCACGAGTAGGTGTCGTAAAACCCCCAAAGCAGCGAACCCCTTTCGCAAAATCAAAAAAGAATGATTGTCCGAAGATACTCAATGATTGATCCTTCAAATAAGCCAAACTCCCCAAAAGGTTTAGGGGCACTTTAATGGTTTTGACATGCAGTTTCAATATCACATGCCCGGCTTTGAATAACTTGTCTTTGTGAATTAATAATAGTTTTGAGTCTTTTAGCTTCATGAAAACATACAGTTTGAAGAAAAGTTCCTTGAGGTTCATGTTTCTCTGGCTACATTCCTGGATGTGTCTTGGAAAATTCCACTAGGAAGTTTCTTCATTGGACTCCGAAATGCGGTTGTTCATGCATTTACAATAATCGGCTGTTTTAGTAATGTATGAAGGAGAAGAAAGAGGAATTAGAGGACATGGTAATCACAATTGGCCTCATGCAGTGGTCATCTGGAGACCTGAATTTGAAGCCGAATTGTGGGCAGCGTCTTCCACTGCAAGTGAACGTCAAAGACCCATACATGAATATTCTAGAGAAGGCAAAGTCAAAATGGACAAAGTACTATTCAGACACATGTACATAGAAGACAAAGTGTAAGTGCTATCTTACAGGGATGGAAAATCTATACAGTCTGTACATTTGTGGGGGTCTTCACACATTACAGGGATTATCACATTTTTCTCTGTTAGACAATGTTGAAACTTCTTTGTAAAATTTGCAAATCTATAACAAAGTTTTCGCTGAATAAGATCATTCTGTTATGAAGTTGTGTTGAATTTAGATACAAGTACGAGCTGTGAAAGGATTTTATATATTGAGTTGACTTAATTATTACGCTTATAGCTTATGTTGTGTTTTGTGAAATGGATTTAGTGAAAATTGTGCTCTTCATTACCCTTGCTTTCATACATCTCATCAACGAAACATCACAAGGGCATGCAGGTGCTGTCAGTGCTTACCCCATGCATTTCAAAGCGTTGGGGAAGACTGTTTCTTTATTCGATGCTACTGCACAAAACAATCAGTTTTGGTACAAAGAATAACTTTGTAATTCCTCTCATTGTTTGTATTTTGTTTGAAAGATTATGAAACTGAAAACTGAAACATTCAACCTCACTGCTTTATGAGAATAAACATTCTTTCTGGAGTACCGGTCACAAAATGCCTTTTTCAAGGCAAGCAACATTATGATCATTTGGCGATGCAATGACAGAGGAAAACACTCGCCATGGGGCTATTCAAACAAAAGAACAGCTTTTGAACAAAAACCTAATAATATACCTTTCTCTGATGTTTTAAAGTTTGCACTCAATATTTTTGAAATGACCTGGTAGGCATTTTAAGGCTTTAATCACATATATGAAGGAAAATATGCCGAATAACTGTCTTCTAAGGCACCCTACAATGAAGGCTATTTGAAAATGCACAAACGATCCTAGCGACCGCAACGATGGGGATCACTAGGATAGAACCTTGTTCTATTCCAGCGATCCACCAGCGATCGCAACAATCCGGATCGCTGGAGTCGTTCATAGCGATCCAAACAATTGCAATGATCATATTGAAAGCAGACTCATAGTGCGAGTTGCAACTGCGAGTTGCTTCTATTTTGCGAGTTGCGAGTTGAAAACTCAAAAGTGCGAGTTGAAACCAGCATTGCGAGTTGCTTGTTTTCTTTTGAAAATAGATCTTTTTCGCCATATAAAGATGCATCCTGAAGTCGCAATTCAATTTGTAACTGTTTGGTGGGTTTCCTTTAATAAAAAGAACTTTCATAATTTTCTTGACAAGAGCCATTTAGAAAAAACTAAGGCCTATTCTTCAAACATTAGGGAACTTTTACAATTTGCAGCTCTCCCCCCCCCCCAGTTTGCAGCACTACATTCCCGATTTGTGTTAAGAAACCATCTGATAGTCCTGAAAGTTAAGAAAGTCCAATAAGAAATTAGAGGTCAACTCAAAGTTAAGAAACTTTGTCAGTCCTTGGTTATGTGTTGCAAATTGTTTTGGACACAAAGGTTATTACCAGCTCATATAATGCCAAAGAAAATTAGTTTGTATTTATGGTTTCATCATGATTTGGTACTTACTAGTAATTTTCTGAGCTCAAAAGCAAAGCCTATGTTAGCGATCCTTTGCGAATTATGCAAAATTCTGAAATTTGACTTGATGAAAATTAAGAAATCCCTGATTTATAAGGCTGTCCAAAAAGTTGCGGATTTTTCGCTACAAAAGATGGACATTTGAGGTTTTTTAAAGGAACTCGCAACTCGCATTTTAAATGTACCAACTTGCACTTTTCATTATCAACTCGCAACTTTCAACTCGCAAAATAAGAGCAACTCGCAACTCCTAACTAGCATTTTACCAATCCACCAGAATTCTCGAGAAGCCATTTATGATTTAACGATATTCTGTGTAACGCTTGGTGTAAATGAAGTATACAAGGATTCATTTTTCATTTATTCATACTTTGTAGCTTTTCTTAAGCTTGATGTATTCCATTAAACTTTCTTGTATATATTCATACCGTTCATTACAAACTTCAGAGAACATGCTTGAAATCTTGTGTGACGAAAAAAATATCTCATCTGTTGCAACGTTAAATGTACTTGCTGACCTCATTTTATCGTCTAAATACCTTTAAAAGGGTTGAATAAAGGTCCTCCAAGTATTTGTCTCTAATTTTTCAGATTTATCTTCAGAATCATTGGCTCTAGACGACAGGCCATTTTTTAATGCGAGATAAGAGGCGCAAGTCTCCTGAACCTTTGTTTATCTGTGCTTAATGCATTTGTACTAAGTACACAGCATGCAGTGAGGGAAATTTTGCTTTAGCAAGACACCTTTCATTTGACACTGATCACATTGTCTGCATAATGATAAGGGTGCTGTTGATGGATGAACTTAATTTATGGACTGGTAACTCAATTGGGGTGGTTCTGAGTCATCATCCCCACATTTACCGTTTCTGGAAATTTTCATTAGACACTGATCAGATTAGAATTTCTCAACTTTGCATAATGATAATGGTGCTTTAGAGGGGTGAAGATGATTTATGGTACTTGACAGTTAATACAATCTTTCACAGTTAACTTTTGAGAGTTCAAAGTTACATTAAGGCCCCTGTAAGACCTAACACTAAATAACAAATCTCAAGGGCAAAAATGTTTTCTTATAGAATGCAAGTTTTTAATTATTTTCTTTGAATTCAGACTCATTTTCCAAGTATAAAACTTCAAAGCCCTCATTGCAAAGATTATATGAGACAAGTCATACAGTTGAAAGTTACCCTTAGGCCCCTATGAGATCTAACACTGAAATAACAAATCTCAGGGGCAAAAACTGTTTTCTTATAAAATACATACAAGTTTTGAATTATTTCCTTTGAATTCAGACTTATTTTCCAAGTGCAAAACTTCAAAAGGCCTGCAAAACTTCAAAAATTGCATGAGACAGTTGAAAGTTTCACTTAGGCCCCTGTGAGATCTAACTCTAGAATAACATTTCTGAGGGGCAAACACATACAAGCTCTTAGTTGCTTCATTGAAATTATTTCTTTGACTTTATACGCAAAATTTTGCTTTAGGAATATCTAACCTGTGCAAAACAACTCTCTTTAAATGAATCCTATGGTTTTGTTCTTGATTTTCAAATATCCGTTAATCCGTTTTGTTTGTTTCATTAAATATCACTTTTTTATGAGCATTCCCATTCCTTCGACTTATTGCAATTCGCTTTAGGAATATCTAATCTGTGTGAAACAACTCTCTTTAAATGAATCCCATGGTTGTTCTTGATTGGATCAAATATCCGTTTCGTTTGTTTCGTTCGTTTCGCTCGTTTCGTTCGATTCGTTCGTTTTGTTCGTTTCGTTTCATTGAACATAATAAGCCTCAAAAATGGAATCATCACAGAGGCAGTTGTTTCTTCAGTTACGTTGTTGGACAACACAACAAGTCTTCCATGTGCAGTTGATTATGTTCTGAGGGCAGGGATGTCTGGAAATGCGATGTGTGACTATTTGGAAGTCAAGTGAAGATATTGCAGAAATGCAAATCATGCCAAGAAAGGTCAACCGCACAATGACACATCCTAACTGCTGATGAAGTTAGATGTGAAAGCTACTGTGAAGCATGTTACAAATCTAAATCAGTATGCGATGACTGTGCCTCAGAAGGCCAAATGAATTATCAGCCTTTGCTGAGGTTTTGTACATCTTGCAATGATAGCAAAGTGAAATGTGTTTGGAGAGTTGTTCTTGTTCTCTGTGGTGACTGTGAATCGGGGAAGAAGTCAGCTTTTGACATGATCAGAGATTGCTGTGGACTCTGAGAAATGGCTCTGATGACGAAACAAAAGATAAATTTTGGAAGCTGATTCCAAGAAATGATCATGTGAAGAATAAAGACAGACAGGACCCTTCTGCTGTTTTAACGCTGCGTGGGAAGAAGTTAAATGAAGAGCTTAGGAAGGTAGGATACGTTTCTCACATGATTATCCCAGAGTTAGACGAATTCACTCCTGACAACAAACTAGGCATGTTTCCATCACCAATAAGTGTTGCCGTAGCTTCATATGGTTGGATAGTTTTCCTGTCACATGATTCAAAGACAGGGTTAAATTCCCTTGTTAAGGCACGGCTACATAGCCCTGTTGATAACTTGACAGTATTGAAAAAAGGAATATCTGCTACAGACGTCCAAGTAAGAGACTATCATCTTCCTATCATCTCAAAATTCCACTATCAAAGTATGTGAGTTTGAAAAGAATTCATTGAAAGTCAACATAAATGATTTCAAAATGAAGGATAAGCTTCAGAAGCTGTGCGAAAAGCTAAGAATTGAAACCACTGGAACCAAGCACCAGCTAACAACCAGAGCTGAAAGGAGGCTTAAAGCTACAAGGGATCAATACAAGGAAAGAAATCTAAATGTTGATGAGGTAAATGTGCTGAACTGTGAGGTGCAGCCAACCTTCCAGTGTATATTTGTTGAGAACAGCAGCAAGGTTTGTGCAGCAAACAAAGAAGTGAAGTCTGTTCAGTTTCTAAATCTGAAGAGTGATGGAGTAGGTTTGCAGTGTGCTAGGGCGAATGACGTTTTTGACTATCATGATGTTTGTGGTGATGTGTATAGTTTATGTCTCAATGATGGGTTTCTGTGCATTTTTCATGATGTTGGCATATCAAAGGTAGACACCACATCTAACTCGCACATCTTTATTGTCAATGCTGTGAACGAACCGTGTGTCTTGGCCCCATTTGGCACTTCTGGTGCACTCTTCACAAATGAAAAGAAGTTTGCAATCTTTGAGATTAAACCTTCAACCGAGATTATCCATTTCGCTGGCAAAGAAGGTCAACAAGGAAACGTCACTGGTCCTGCATCCAACTGTAGATTTATGCAGCCAGTTGGCATTTGCAATGAATTTAAAAGTGTTGCTTACATCTGTGATCCTCAAGCCAACTCATTAAGAATCATCACTAAGATGCATGAATGTGCATCTTTTCTCGAGCAGCCAGGATCTCTATGAGACCTTCTCAGTACATACAAGGGGAGCATTTTACGCAATTAAAACACTTCCTGAAGCAGTTGATCTTGTTAAGCAATGTCGCAAATCTTTAGATGCGATGGAAAGCAAGATTCGGTCTGAAACGAATTTCACTGCAACCCTGAATGGCCCACAAGGCAGTGTGTCTGCCAAAGCGATGAAGTCAGTGGAATTAATGGAGTGGGCATTGAGACGCCTGAATCACATCACAGGGGAGCTAAAATACACAAAGAGTAACTTGTTAAGCTGTATGACGCTGGACGTAGAGAATATCCACTTGACTGTTCACACAAAGCAGGTGAACATGTCCATGCTAGAGTATACAAGATCATTTGGTGCCACCATGAGAGAAGCATTGAAGCGAATTACGATATGGGGGCCCATGATCACACAAGTCGTAAGTCCTGGTACCCTAAAGCAGATAGAGCAATATCACTCTACAACATACTGTTGATGTCCAAGCTTCCTAAACCATCATTAAACAAGAAGGAAGTTGAAGCTATGAGAGGATGGGCCACCGCATTTGGTTCAGCTGTATGGCAAAGAACTGTCCGCCAAGAGACAACGATTGCAAAACATGGTTCGCTCCCTGAATGCATGCATCAGTTCACAAATGCTGTGACGGCAAGGGTCCATCTCAGAGATCTGCCGTCAAATGATCAAGAAGATTTGGCAAGTAATACGGAAGGGATTGTAGAGGAGGAAGACATTGTGTCAGATGAAGAAGCTTTTAAGACTATTCTCATTAAAATCGATTGAGTATTCAATTAAATGGAATTTTTCTTGCAAAGCAGCTATAAATTGGCCACTTTTCCTTTGTTTTTGGTTGCCTAGCAACAAATCACGTGATTAATTGATTACCATTGTTACATTTGGAAAGCTTATTGTCCACAGAACAATGGAGCAAAGTTGTAGTTTCAGAGAAATAGAGGGGGGCGAAAAAAGCCCCCCATGCCAAAATATCTATTAAATGCCCCATGTGAAATAGGGTTAAAGGTATGAAACTTATTTTCCTTGCGTGCACTCTTGCAATGTTGCCTTAGCAAACTGATGGTTCAAGGTGTTGAATGTTGAAGATTTCCTGTCACGTTTGAGAAGTAATTATTATTAATTGATCGTGTAATCAACGCGTGAGAGCAATGATAGTAATCCAGAATCATAGCTCCCTACCTCAAAATCATAGTTCCATACCTCAAAAGCAGGATCGAATCAAATCTTAGATTGTATGTATGTATTTTACGGGATGACAGTTACATCAGGTTATTCCATATATTCATAATTTCTGCCGCCAATGTAGTTAACTGCACAGACATCAATGAGACCTTTTTCGCATCAGTACTTTGTCTGTATAGCATCTCACAGTCATCTCACTACGATCTAAGAGATCGAGCAACAAATCTGGATGTTGGAAAATGGATTGAGGTAGGAATCAAATTGCTATAAAACCGGTATGCTGTATCAACAGTGCGGTTATTTAACTTTCCGCCGTTTGCGGTATTTTGCCATTTTTTGGTGCGGTATTGCAGTATTTGCCAATTTTTTGTGCGGTATTGTGGTATCAGGAACCCACCCCCGAAGTACCTCTCTAACTGGGGTCGGCATGCAGACCCTAGTCGAGGGTCATTTTGCAGATGATGAACAAAATGATGTTGATTGCAGTTGTGGAAAGCAAAGACAAAAAGGATGTGGCAAAGTTATCGAGGAAGAACCAGACCAATTGGTGATTGCATTAAAGCGATACAAGACTGATATGAAGTCGTACAAAATCTTGAAAAGCAGAGCACATGTACATACACGCTATTTTCTAGATGTGAACAGCCATTCCATCAACAATCCTTCAACGATAATAATATAATAATAATAATAATGAATATTTAACAGATCCAAATACAGATGGCTTTTAACTGTTAAAGTTATGGTACATTTTGTTTAAAAATATTTACAAAAAAAGGAATGTCTCTTGAAAGAATTTTAATTACATTGTTGAGCTCTATTAACTAAAAATTTGTTTGTTAAAGATAAAAATGTGTTATAATTTGAGCAGTTTCTTATGCCCTCTGGAAGGGAGTTAAATAGTTTAGCTGCGTTATCTTGAAAAGTTCCACTCTCTTTCCTCGGTATTTCCAGCGATTTGCTGCCATTTGATCTCAGGTCTCGTTTATTTTTTCTCACATTCAGTTGCAAATAGTCAGGCCACGTTTCCGAGGAACTTATAAATTCAGTAAGTTCTTGTAAAGGAACTTATAAATTCAGTGTCATTCAACAAAGAAGCCTGTTTGATACAGAAAAAACAGAGGGATTTTATTTATTATTAGATTTATACTGCTCTTATTTTAGCAAGAGTAGTTTAATTTAAAGATTTGAAAAGTTCTCTTAAAACGGATTTAAAATTTTTGTAAAACGTTTTATTTATTTTAGTAGACAGCAGGTCCACATCAGCTTAATGGCTGCGTTTTTAGGCAACCTGCTTAAACAAATAGCAAATGTATGTATGTATGTATGTATGTATGAGTTTAGTGCCTTGAAAACTTGCTTGAGAAGATTGAAATCTCTTCTCTCCTCTATAGGAAGCCATCCTAATTTCAAGATATCTTTTATGCTCTTTACATAGTGACCAGTAACAAAGGATGCGGCTGCAAACTGTACTCTCTGGAGACGTTTCTGCAGCATCACAGTTAGCGGCGTATGAACCTGGTCTCCATAATCAATCTTTGCTAAGACGAGTGATTCTGCGAGCTGCTTCCTAAGACGAAACGGGGCAACATTCTTTAATTTCATTAGAATTGATAAGGTTCCGTAGCATGAGCTAGTGATAATTTTAACATGGTTCTCCCATTTTAAGTGTTCGTTTATTGTTACCCCCAACAGCTTACATGTCTCTGTTCTTTCCATCTTTTTTCCTTTAATATGGATATCTAGTTCAATGTCTTCCAGGCCGTGCCTTCTTGACATTTCTTGTGTTGACAGAACCATGAGCTTAGTCTTTTCCCTGTTCAGTGCAAGATTGTTGTTGCTGGCCCACATTCCTGATTGCTCAATTGATTGGTTGGTAGTTCTTGACAGGAATTCGAGATTTTTGGGCTTGGCATGGCAATGTAATGTTGTAGCATCAGCATACTGATATCCTTTCATTTTCATCTCTGACTGGAGGTCAGCTACATAAATGTTGAACAACACTGGTCCAAGGATGGATCCCTGAGGTACTCCGAATCTAACTTCTATTCTCTTTGATACCCTATCGTCAATTTGAACAAACTGCTTTCTCTTCGAGACATAGTTCAAGGTCCACTTCAGAAAGTTTTTCGAGAAGCCCAAATGATTCATTTTCTTGATAAGGTTTTGAAATTTGATTGTGTCGAATGCTTTGGAAAAGTCAGCCAGTATCATCATTGTTACCTCTCCACGTTGCATAGCTTTTATAATGTCATCACGAATTGCTTGTAGCACATGCATGGTTGATTGGCCTTTCCTGTATGCTGATATATTACTCTCCATTAACTTTTCCTCTTCAATAAAAGTCGTAATTTGTCGAAAAATTAGTCTCTCATATACTTTAGATAATGCTGGTAGGATTGATATTGGCCTCAGATCTTGTTCACTGGTGACTTGATTCTCTTTGGGGATAGCACAAATGCGTGCTGTTTTCCATGCTGTAGGAAAGTCGTGCTTTTCGATTGCAGTGTTAATTATATTAGTCAATGGAGAAGCCAGAATATCAGCGACGGGCTTCAACATCTTGACTGGTATCTGATCTGGGCCCGTTGAACAGTCATTTCGGAGATCACGCAGCTCTTTCAAAACCTCCTCATAACGCACGGGTCTAATGTCGAAGCTTCTTCTACTTGACAAAGGAAGGCTATCAATCAATTTTTCAATTTCCTCATGTTCATCCTCTTGACTAGGGGTTGTACCCAAAGTTCGTTCTGCAGTTGCTGCAAAGAACTTGTTCAGTTTGTTTGGGTCAAATGCCAGACGCCTTGGATTAGGATGTAGGATTCGGTGAATCACTTTCCAAACCTCCTTTGGTTTTTTAGATGATAAAATTTTCTGTGTGAAATCTCTCTTGGCTGCTCTTATTGAGGTTTTAAGATGGTTTCTTGCGTTGCGAAATAATTGCCATGTCTGATCATCCTTTCTTGTACGAGCAGACTTTTGAAGGATGTCGCGCTCCGCCTTTAATTTAGTTATTATCGGATCTTTTAACCACGGTGCTGGAGGCCTTGTAATTTTTGTACGTTTCAATGGTGCGTGTCTGTCGATACACTGCTTGATGAGGTGATTTAGAAAGTGTAACTTGTCTTCTGGGTCTGAGATTCCATAGACCACACTTAATGGCAAGGTTTTAAAGTCTTCTATGAAATTTACTTCATTAAAGTTCTTTTCATGTCTAATGTATTTGTACCTCTTCTCGAACCTGGATACTTTGATGTTCACGCAAGCATATACTGCGTCATGATCACTCACTAAGGGACATGGTAAGACATCGGTATATGAGATTCTATTTTCTACGTTTGAGATGATATGGTCTATCAATGTTGCTGTTTTATTGGTCCTTCTAGTTGGCTTTGTCACATGTTGATGAAGGTTAAGGGCCAAAAGCGTATCCAAGTACTTTTTCTTCTTTGTACTGCTGCTATTACTCAGATCAATATTCATATCCCCGGTGACGACGATAAGACCGTCCCAAGTGGTTGTCAAATGGCTCAAGATGTTTTCGAATTTCTCTAGCCAGTCTCCAAATGATAAAATTTTCTCTGAGCGGTAAACAGTACCCAGAAGAAGTTTACTATGTTTGTTTCTACCAGGAAATTCTATCCATAGATGTTCTAGATCAGGCTCCACATTCTCAATATCTTTCCTGCGTTTATATTCCAGAGAATCACAGATGTAGGCTCCGACTCCACCACCACGAAGGTTTTTGCGATGTCTGAATTCTGGAGAATACCCTGGAATTGTCGCGCATTGAAGACGTTGCGCATCATCCTTAAGCCATGTTTCAGTCATTGTTATTACATTGAATGGGTATTTTTCCATCGTTAATATCAATTCACCTAGACTCGATAATAAACTTTGAGTGTTCAGGTGCATGAATTTCAAGTGCTTTGGCCTAGATGTCAAGGCAAGCAAGTGATGATCTGGTTCATCTGTTGTGCCGTGATGGCTCTCTAACTGTTGGGATGTATCCAATACGTCGCTCTTCAAAAACGGAAGCTGAGCCCATAAACATTGCTGGCAGAGAAAAGTTTGAAAAACACTGCTCATTTCCCGATTTCCTTGGAATTTTGAGACACATTTAAGATGATAGCCCTCGAAGCAAGCTGTGCATTCAACATCTTTCTGATTTTTTCTGATTGTTTTGTCGCATGTCGGACATTTACGAGAGGTCTTTGGACCAGGATTTAGTTGTATGTCACCGCTGCGAAGGAGCTCAATTTGTTGCAGAGCAATACTATTTGCATAGTAGAGGCAAGGACCATAAAATCTTTTAGATCTCGGCTTCTTTGACACTGCGATTCGAGGATCTTGTATATCGACTCCAGGAACATGACATATTGATAACTTTGATTCAGAAGTGGGAGAAGTTCGACAAAAAGTTGTAAATATCATTAGAAAAACAAACAATTTTACTGCCAAGTTAAGATCCATGATTCTGAGTTGTTTTAATCAACGAAGCAAGCTGAAATGCTGTCACACAGTCATGTATTCAAGAATGTTTCAACTTAGTCCCACCACGCTTCGGCTTAGGCCATGCTTCACCTCGTGAAGCAAAATCTGAATCCACTTGCATCGACGACTCCCCAAGTTGCTTCTTCAAAAAACACACTTCTTTGTATCTCAAGGCAAATTATCTAATATCTCCTTCATGTATTTTGCTTTCCCTACTCATTAAAATTCTTTTAAAGACTCATGATATCAGATCATACATATCCATGACATTATGGCTCCATCATCGTTCCATCATTCAACTCTTTCATAAAGCAATGCATATCCATCGATCGCAATTTCAGGAACTTGATCAAGAGACTTGATCTCCCAACAATCATTGTTGAACTTCAACGATTTAAAGGAATGAAGGAAAACAGGAGGAAGAAATATGTTCACAATTCAAACTACAGGCCATTGTCCTGCACCATGGAGAGACACCCCATGCTGGTCACTACACCACTGTAGTATTTTTGAGCCAATATCAATTGGTGAAGTTCAACGATGATTGTTGGGAGATCAAGTCTCTTGATCAAGTTCCTGAAATTGCGATCGATGGATATGCATTGCTTTATGAAAGAGTCGATACTATTCACGATATGATCCTGTAATTGGTACCAGTCATGTTAGCAACAACTGGTTTTGACAGGACGGCGCTGGGCAGAAAGTGGTTACAGAATCCTCATCTGAAGGAATTTGTTTTGTTTGGTAATGATTGATTGCTGGAGCTGTCACAAAGGAACTGAAGAGTGCCATGCACGTCGCAACTAGAGAATGCTTTCAGAAGTTGCCCATTGAAGGATCTAGACTTGAGTTTAGCAAGATAATTGGGCCACTGATAGACAGCCTGAAAGTCAACGCAAGCAGGCACGTAATCAGTATTGATTACAGCAAGTGTAACATATGCTTCAAGACAAATTATGACATCAGGATCAAAGAGAAATTGGAAATTACAAATTTCAGTAAAAAACAAATGGAAGAGGCATTTTCAAAAACGGAAAAGAAGGGATGAAATGTCCAAATTGCCCTTCACTGAACAAGCTAAAGAGGAAGCTGTATGATCTACCAGACATAGTGATTGTCAATTGTGGTCGGCTGGATGCAGCACTGATGCAAACACAAATCGATGGTGTGTTGAACCTACAAGTCAGTGTTCCATTGTCAACGAAGGTTGCCGAAAACATGATAGGTGGTAGAAGGCCAAATGGTGAAAGCTCGGTAAAGATGACAACAAAGGTAGAGTACCAAATGGTCTGCAGTTATGCAGAGCGTGGTCACCGCTTTTTTTGATGAAGGAAGGCTATAGTTTTAGTTTGGTGGCAAATGAAATGAAGTCATACTCATGGCAAGATTTTGTTGAATTCGTTACAAATGCCAAATATATGTTTGGAAAACACAGCTTCAGTGCCATCTTAATAAAGGAATCAGAGTTCAGTCCATCAAGCCTCTTGCATGTAAAGGTACTGTTGCCACTTTAGTGCGCGGACCACTTCATAACGGTACATGAGACAGTGGGTGCGGTCCTAAATCAACCATTGCCAGCTAGAAGAGTAATAACAAACTCTCATCAACAGCAGTCTGCAAGTAAGCCAAGAGTCATTGGCTGCTTTAAAACAGGGAGGGGAACTGACAAATAAAGCAATGGCCGCTACTCTCTGCAACATTTCAAATGCTGCTATCGATGACAGTCAGGAGCACAAAGTCTTAGTCATACCGACAAGGGTTTTAAAAATGAATGCTGGTTCCAACAAAGTGTCCATCTTGGAATTGCTTCGTAGACTTAAGGATGAGCTTGCGGAAAATCCATTGGAATATGCAACAATGGCATATTGGAACAAAAGTCACTGAATAGGCATGGTGGCTTGTTTTTGAAGTGGGTCAGTCTTTTACATTGATCCATTGGATGGTGAAAGATGCAAGTATCCTTTGGACAAACTATCAGTTTATATCAATATCCTAGGTTCACTCGTCCTTGCTTGTCCTCGCTGATTTGCTACAACAGGGGGTGCAAATTGTGCAAGAAACTGCCCAAGACATATGGACTTGAATTGGTGAAGATGAAGCATCATCCAGTTCATGGCTTCATATTGGCAAGTGCCACCTCAAATCAGATGAAAAGGCAATAATGCTATCAAAAGATATGTCGCTAAATGATGTCATAATCAATGCAGCACAGCACCTGATATCAAAGAAGTATCCTCATGTTGGAGGTTTTCAAGATACCATACTCCAAAGTAATCTTTCCTTCACTATACAAAATGGTGAATTTGTACAAATTCTTAACAAAGGTAGCAGTCACTGGGTAACAATAACAAATATTAGAGTGACTGACATGTCTGCGATTCGCATCTTTGACATCCTTGCTGGCAAGAGATTTGATCATCAAATACAAATGGAAATAGCCTCGTTACTCCATTCTAATGGTCCGGAAATAACCCTAAAATTAGAAGACGTCCAAAACGCAACCCAATTACACCCGAGGTGATGAATGTACGCAAAAGTCAGCTATGGCAAGCCTCTTTTGTTGAACAAGACAAGCTGATGATGTGGGCTGCCTTCACGACAGCCTCCTTTGGTTTCCTACGCTCCTCAGAGCTGTGCTAGACCACAAGAATTACATTTCATCTGGAATGCACTCTCTTGGTAAAAGATGTACTACTGTCAGAAAGTGTCACCATATTTTCTATCAAAGTCTCAAAGGCTGATCCTTTCGGTAATGGCAGCCAGGTACGCCTTGCAGCATCGTCCTCCTCCGTCTGCCCATTCCATGCATTGCAAAAGCCCAGGATACTAAAGGATATTCATCCCACAGTTTTCCCATTGGAGCAGCCACTACAGCAGCAGCTGCGGACATACCAGACCGGCTAATTAAGGTCCTACAATCAGTTGCTAAATTGTTGAGCCATTCTAAAAAATATGGTCTTTTGCCACTGCAATGGGGGGAGGGGGGGGCAAAAAGCCTTATTTTTCCTCAATAGCTCAACAATTTTGCAACTGATTGTCTGAAAATGGTCTAACACTAAATGCGTGTAATTCACTAACACATTAGAATTTTTCAGGCCAATTTGGAGATAAAGTAAGGTTGAGTTAAGTTCAGGCATGCATGCTGTTTGACTCGTTTTCCGGAAATAATGTAGCATTTGGATACATATAAAAATGGGTGATTTTGCTTAAAATCAAGATGTTTCGCCCCTCAAATGGAAAAGGGGCGTGGCACTACCTAATTCACGCAAAATACCCAAAATCATCCACATGTTCTCTGAGCACCATAGGCCAGTGTATAACGATGAGAAAAGGGAATCTCATTTCAATGCTCTGGATTTACGACGATTTTCTCTTAAATTGAACTCCCCTCATCATTATCAATGCAAAATGCACTACCAGAAATACACACAATATGTGCTTACATCCAACAAATGATGCCACCAAGTGTAGTGAGAGGATCAGGGAACTTTTCCATTACGTTTCTGACTAGAAGAGGAAAGAACTCTTTGTAGAATATTGTGTCTATTGCACATTTTCTTTAGGGAGTAGCAAACATTAGTAAGGAGGGAGAAATAGAACTGGAAAAAGTGCTTTATCAAACTGAAAAAAATTTCAATTTTGCTATCTTTTAAGCAAAAAATAATGAAGTTCACCGTTCAAAATATTAATTGAATTTCCCTTCAGTGTCCTTAGAAAGAGTCTTTTCAAATGGTTTTGTTGGGACATGAAGCGCGAGATTTGAAATCTTGAATTAAATTCGTTGACATCCACTTCAAAATGGCAGGACAACGTCTCGTTTATCTCATCACTTACAGCCAAGCCGACTTGAAAAAGTTTCCTGATCATGTGGAGTTCCCAAAAATAATTGTAAATTCTTTCGAGAGTAGAGGTGTGCAGATAGTTCAATGGGTTGTATCTCTTGAGGCTCATGAGGTCGAAGGCCATCACTATAAAGTTGCAGTGAAGTTATCTCGTAGGACGAGATTTGCAACAGTTTGACAAGCCATTCATGATCGACATGGGATAAACGTAAATTTTTCTAAAGCAGAGGAAGGGGATACATACTACTCAGCGTTCCTTTATGTAACAAAGAACAATAATGACTATAGGACATCGCCAAACCACCCTGAAATGAGAGCTCTTCAGCAAGCCACTGATTGGGCGACAGCAAGCAGATGCAAAAAGGGGCATAGTAATGTCAAAAGTGTCAAGAAAAAGCGGGATCGCATGACTGACTTCGACTTGTTGACCATCATTCAGGAGAAGAAGTTGAAAAGTCAAATTGAGGTCATGTCTTTGGTGTCTCGACTCCAACTTCAAGGCAATTGCTCTTTGATGAAGTTCATCACCAACGGGGGCTCTAAGTGTGTCGACAACGCCCTTTCCCTTGCAAAAGCTGAGTCGATGGAAATTCTTCTAAGGCAATGCAAAAGTCGGCTTGCTATCTTGCGTGAAGATCTTCTTCGAGAGTGTGCAACGGGTTGTGAGAGAAGCTGGCTTAATTGTGCTGTTGAGGTTTTAAGTCAGAACGGTATCGACCTGCCAGCCTTTGCAAAGGCAATTTTTGACTTGCTACAACTTGGGGGTGGCAAATTCCGCAACATATACATACATGTGCCAGCCAACTGCAGATAATCGTTTATTCTTCAGCCTCTAAAACCCATCTACAAGTGCTTCTTGAATCTTGAGCATGGCACCTTTGCTTGGGTTGGATGAAGCAGAGCTTGTGTTTTTGAATGATTTCCACTGGAATCCAACATTGATTTCTTGGGAAACATTCTTGATGCTTTTAGAGGGCGACATCACCCACCTCCCTGCACCCACAAATTTTTGTGAACGAGACATAGAGGTAAAGAATTATGTGCCTATCGTCGCCACTGCAGACATGCCAATCGTCTTTGTAAAGGGTGGTGCAATCGATCAAGTAAACACTCATATGATGGAGGTGTGATGGAGATTGTTCCATTTTTTGAAAGTGATTTCTGAAAGCCAGCGTAGAGAGATTGTCCCATGTGGCCATTGCTTTGCAGAATTGTGCTTGAATTCGGACAACAGAATTAGCCTTCGTAACATGGCCTTTCACAGACATGCAGACTAACTTGCTTTTTAATCTTTGTCAAAGATGCACATGAATTGCCATGCATTGATCTAGCAACCTTTCCCTTGGCCATTCATGTGCATCGATGACAAATGTCTTTGTTCGCGTCGCATTGGACTGCACAAACGTTGCTAGTATAATTCGTTTTACAGACATCTCCGATCAGGAAAACTCATCTTATTTTGCCACAATAGATGTGCGCAAGGCCTGAACAAAACACGACAGTGGTAAACCCTTCATTGCTTTGCTGAAACGAGGCAAGTTTCAAATCATATTTGAAATGTCTACACCCACTGATCAGTGTCCACACCTGTGACAACGTGAAATCGAGACTCATCGGTACTCAATTGCACTGGTCATGACACAACTTGTTTTAAATGCGACTGAAATTCGATTAGATTCTGGCTAGTATGCCCAATGCCACGGCAAAGAGTTATTGATGAGAGTTTCACTTAAACCTTACAAAGAATTGCCAAATTTCCAGCGCAGAGGCTGTAAATGTTATCAACGGCCACGAGTGAATCTTGATTTTTAATGGTAAAATCCAACCTCCGTATGTGTTTTCTGTCCACAGAATCAAAATTGGCCACTATCATGAAAAGTTTGGTAGGAATTAGCAAGATAAACATATGTTGTATCCTTTTAGTGTCAAATTTCATTTAATAACTTTTTTCCGGTTTAATATGCCAATGTTTGCAATGCAAGAACCTAGTGAGTGTCGTTTCAACGCTCGAGTGAATCTCACAAGACATTTTCCTCAATAATCATAACAGTAGAACAACAAAAGACAGAACGACTGGTTTGAACAAACCGATTCAATAGGCCTTTATCATGAATCAGACTATGCAAATACATAATACATTGCTAGATATCAAAGACAATCAATACTTGTAAATAATTCTACAATCATAAGTTGAAGTTTCCTCACGCAGGTCAACATCATAGGGAAGCCAATGGCAGTGAAACGAGGGGAAATGCACGGTCTGTGCCCTGATGAAAAACTGCAGAGAATGCACCTTTTCAACTGATGGCCTTGTTTTGGAAATGTTTTGGACTTGCTACAAGTCTCTCTCTTGTCATCTTATCATCACAAGACATAGAGCAGAAACAGGGAGAAATTACTACAAGTCTCTCTCTTGTCATCACAAGACATAGAGCAGAAACAGGGAGAAATCACAAGCGGAGAGAGATACTTGTAGGACTAGAAAACTGAAAGCGAGACTCTTTTGTCCATAGACAGACGGTGGACAATATTCTGTCCACCGGCAAATCCTTTGATGTAGGCAGAAAGCCAATCAAATGAGCGACATGTGTCGCTGCATAATGATGATTAAATCTAATTATCTACTTCTTTGTGTTTCGGTCTCGATTTCGATTTCCTAATCTGACAAGCCTCTCACTCCTTCCATTTCCCTCGCCCTCACATTTGCACCTTAAAATATATGCTGAGAAAAGAGAGAGACTTTTTTTTTAAATATATGCTGAGAAGAGAGAGAGACTTTTTTTAAAATATATGCTGAGAAAAGAGAGAGACTTGTAGCAAGTCCAGAAGTGTTTGAAATTTCTTGACATGAAATTTCTGACAACAGATTGGATTCAGCATCTTTAGTTTAGTCTAGTTGGAAATTTTCATGTTACTTGAGTATGCAATTTCCATTTTTGGCGATAATGAATTTGAGAATTTATATGGGATGTGACAGTAAAAATCTATCAGGGTGTAACTTTACACCCTCTGTCATCATTCACGGTTGAATCCCTTATAAATTTTCAAATTTGTTTTCCTGGTAAAGTTAAAGTCGCTAAGAGTAAGATCATGAAAACCTGCAATTAAACTAAAATTGCGCTGCTGAATGTGAATATGGGGTCAAAAATTTCATATGACGCAAGCTAAAGAAATTTTTCAAAATTCCAAAATGAGCTGCTTTGTTGAAAAGGTGTTTCCCTATGACAAAACACTAAGTTACCTTTGGAAACTAGCGGCATAGCCTTCTTCAGACCCCATGACTTCACTAATAACTTAGTTTAATATTTCAAACGTTGACCACCACTAGCTACAACTTCCGGTGATCTTTTACTAATTGAGTCTATGGTTTTTTTAATAACATCAAAGGGAAGAAAACTTTCTTTTCACACGAAAAGAAAATTGTTCAAAAGTCTCGCGTGAAATTTTCTTGTTGACAGTTTCTTTCTTGAGTTCCCTTGTAGCCAAGTGGAAGATGTTTTCTATTGGATTCAAATCTTCACAGGCTAACCTGCAATTCTGTGATGGATCTCCGTCCAGAATCCACAAATTTCTCGTCATTCTTGAAATTTTCCCTGATAAGCTTTGGAAAATGTAGTGTCACAAAGGAAGCAAAATAATCACCATTCATTTTCTCATACTGCTCAATTTTGCAAACTCCTCTTCCATGCGAAATACAGACGATCAGTTGAACTTTCCGCGACCCGGTTCCACACTTTGATGCTCTTGCTGTGCAACCCTTCGTGAGACCCTCATGAGCTGCTCGCCAGACAAGGGTCCTCGAAGAATTTTTGCTTGCAAGGGGGTTTCTCTTGTACTCAAAAGATTTCCCATCCAAACAGAACATAATGCCATTTGACCAAATGTCAGGGCTGTACTTCTTGATCATTTCCTTTGCAAATTTGCATCGCAACTTCAAGTCTTTGTTCGTCAGAATACCTAAAAAAGTAGGACAACTAATGGAGTTACTCGATGTACCGTTTATGATAAAGAAAAAAGGTTCTCAACGATTATTCAACCATAAATCCTCGTCAAAGTGATAAATCCTTGTCAAAGTGAGTTAGAATGGCAATGACTCGACATTTTCCCACCCTAATCAATGAACTATGAAGCTTGAGAGACTGGAACTAAGACTCAAACATTAAGAAACTTACCCCGTCTCCTCGCAACACGGAAAGCAATTCCCTTTCTACGTAATGCCCTCAGAATAGTCCAGATAGGAATGTGATCGAGTCCAACAGCATTTGTCAGGTCTTTCAAAGTAAAGTGGCCACCGTAGTCCTCCTTTGTGAATTTCTTCACTTGATTTATCAAGTTTCTCTCATCTCGCTTGTCCAATAATTGAGGCCTCCCTCACCGCTTTTATTGCTCTCCTAGGAGTGCTGTGCTCTGGCTCCTTCAGGATCCTTTTCACCGTTGCTAGAGACAGACCTGTTGCGTCGCATGTTTCAGCTAGTTTGTATCCTGAATGGCGCCTTTAGTTCCTTGACAGTCTTGCGAAGACCTTTGTCGTATATTTTCTTGAAAACCATTCTGGCTCTCTGTAAAGATAGCTAACTTCGCGGGCATCTTTGAAGGGGATGTTCACTCCGGAGGGATTTCGCTAAGTGCTAATCCAAAGTTTGCACACATAAACTCCGGAGGGATCTCGCTAACTGCGAATCTTTGTCGGAAGCCTTGAAAGCCATCTGCCGAAAAGAATCCTACCGCCCCTTGGCACGTTTTACACTGGGTTCAAACACCAAAGGCCAATGCGCCATTCACACCACAAGTTAACCCTATCTGACCTGGGTGATTTGAAACACTCAATGCCTGGGGGGGGGGCGGATTCCACCCCCCCCCCTGTTTATCTTTGCTGTTGCTTGAGATATGGCAACCAAATTTGGCACAAAGGTTGTTCATTATATAAACAGTGAATTTTTGAAACAATAGTTTAATTACCATTTTTGTTGTTGTTGCTAGAGCACAATTAAGGGGGTATAGGTAGTATTCAAATGCACAAAAAAATAATTTTTGTGTATTTTTCGGAAATCATGCCATCCTGACCTAAATCTAATGAAGATTTTGAATATTTCAGTCATATTCCTGTCGCTCGTCGAAATTTCTTTCAAAATAATAGTTTTCTACAAGGTGTCAGGGGATTCCTGATACATGTGGAAAGACTTTCCTTTTTCCTATACCCTTTGAACCCCCTTTTACCCCCCCTAAGATGCACTAAATTTGATGCATTGTCGATGCTGGACACCCTGTGGTCTTAAAGGTCTCGTTTTCAGTTTCCAGTCGCCTCCTTTTGCTGCTGATTGAGCAGAAAACCCAGAATGGAGATTGAAGATGAGCGATCTGAAGGTGAAAATGTTCTAAGTCTGGAGAGGAAGACAAAATATCGTACGAGAAAGAAAAAAGCAGGAAAGAGCTGATGAAATTTGCAAGAGCTTGTAAACAAGCGAAGAGGACCCAAAACATTAGTGATGAAATGTCAGGCGAAATGTTGGCAATGGAGACAACACAAGATAAGTAAGAACCAAGGCCTAGGCCTATGCAATCTTGAGACACAGAATTTCAAGCTACATAATCACATCAGTTGCCCAAAAGGAAGTGCCAGCTGGTGTGCATTTCAGAAATGTGAAGGAAATAACTATCATCATAAAGATCCTCTAGCTAAAGCTTGCTGTGAAAATCGAGCCAATTTTTGATCGCCTAAGTGCCAGAAGTCTTCTGTTACGCTGTGTTGATGGATTCACACAGAATGCTGCTGAGAGCTATAACAATGTGCTTTGGAGTTTCTATCCTAAAGGGATATTTGTTGGTGCAGTGCCTTTAAACACTTGTGCTTCACTTTCAGTTGTCATTTATTCTGATGGTTATTCATAACTGAAGTTGGTTCTAATCTAGATGAGCTCGGTTTTGATATTGGCAACTACACAAAGGAGCATTGCAAAAGAAAGATGATTTGAGACTATATCAGAGCAAAAGAAAAGTGTCTGAAGAAGAGAAAAGGATCAGAAAGGCAAAGAGAAAAAGGAGGCTGGAAGAGGAGGACAGTTTTTTAGAGCAAGAAGGGACAATATCTGAAGCTGGCGGATTTTAACCAAAGTAAAACTTTAACAGCCATTTTCTCAAAAACACACTTTCGGCACAGTCCATTTGGCCCAGAAAATGCCAAAATCAGCAGGATTGACTTGGAGGGCTAGTTTTTTGCCTGTGAATAGATCAATAGATTTGCTATGCAACAACAGAGAGTTTTTCCGAAATAGTTTCAAAACTTGCTATATATTTAGGATTAAAGATCATGTGATTGCGTAAAACTTTGGCATGTTTTTCAAAGGGAAATTTTGAGAAGGTTTTTAATGTTTTCTAACAAAACTCTCTGTTAGTGCATAGTACTAGCAAAGATCAACAAAATGACACCCAATTCATTAGAACGTCTGAATCTTAAACAAGTTATATCTTTTCCATGAGAAATGCATTTTTGGTCCATTGTTTGATCTGTTACCATGGCAACTGTAATTGAATCAACCTAATTAAACATGCTTTCCCATTTTTTCAAGTACCTTATAAATATATATAACAGAGATCTTCATCTGAACATATTAAGATGACTTTCTCTTAATTACTACCTATACCCCCTTAACATTATGATGTCATATGACGTCATAAAAATGAAAGTTTGTTAAAAGGTTGTAAAACTTTACTTGTCGCAAAGAAATGAAATATATAGATCAAAATAGATGTAAATTCATAGTTTGGACTTAATTGGACCAATTAAGGAGGATTAAGAGAGATACAATGTATATTTTGCACAGAGTGTGGCATGAAAACTTGGTTACCATGGAGACAAGGCTAAAAATAGAACACCAGAATTGTTACAGTTTGATTGCTATGTGATAGAAAGTTAAACTTGCTAAATCTCAGCGGCATTCAGCAAACACGGAAAAACCTATGAATGAAAATGTACGAGGGGCGGAATCGGCCCCCCCCCCCAGGTCAGATAGGGTTAAACCAGCTTAAATTGATAAACCAGGCTTTCGAACAGGCCATTCTGATGGGTCATTCCTACGAATCCATTCCTACAATTACAGTTCTGTTTTCTAATTTTACTTTCTGTTATTTTTAGATGGTGCTTTTAGTTTGTTTTTTTCATTATATCATTTTTTCTAATAACGCTAACCTACTAACCGCTAGTACAAAATATACATAGTGGGAACTGCACTTCACATATTTTTTTGATAAGAAACAGCTTATAAGAAACAGTAGGCTCAAGAGTTAAAAACAACGCTACCAGAATTTGGAAAGCTAAGAAACTTTTGTAATTTGCAGAAATTTGACCCGTCATTCAAAACAGTTTCAAAACCGCACACTCAATGGGTCTCGACTAATAACATTGTTTTGACTTCAACTTCTCAGCGAAAATCATTACTGGATATTGATAGTGATGAAGTTCAAAGGGCTTGTCTGTTTGCACATGATTACTTGATTCTAGTTGGATCTGGGAGTGTCAGTTCTGTTAATACAAGTTCTAATAATAGGCCTACCTAACTCTCTCCTCTACAAAACCTCTCTCAATTGTTTCTCAAGGATTGACTCTGGCGTGATAAGGACGACTTCTACATCACCTTTGCTAACTTTTTGTTTTAAAATGGAATCGTTTTGCAGTTCACCTACAAATGCTGCATTTACACCAAGTTCACACAAGCGTTCTACCTGCTCTACCATTAGACCACTGAGCGGAGAAATAACAAGGACAATGCTTTTGCTTTGTGTGAATGCAGAAGGCTCAGAAGGCAAGATGGTTGCTGCTTCCAAATCTTCTATCCTTTTGTCAAAGGCTGCTGAGAGAAATGCAAAGCAAAAGGTTTTGCCGCAGCCTGTGGGTGCACAAACAAATACATCTTGGTCAGTTAGAGCTTTTTCCTAAACAGCTGCTTGAAATTGCTTCAACTTTAGCTGTAACTTGTCCTCACCAAAACTGACAATGTTGCTGTCCACATTGCTCACAACTCCACAACAAAGATTGAACGCGCCGCTCAAAATTCAATATTCACTTCAGTAAAAGCTGGAACAGCTTCCCTTGCAAACTTGTTAGACAGGGAGAAGAACCATTGGTTGGGGAAAATGATGACTATTGTTTCAAAAATTATAGCGATTATATAGTATGAACAATTGCTGTTGTAGATTTGTTCCTGGAGGGGGATTTTTGTGCTGCTTTGAGTGCGCTAGGGAAATAAGGCCCTCACTGAAGCAACACTACAACATAAATTCAATTCAATAAAGATGATTGCAAGTTGAGGACCTTAGGCCTGATTTATACGTCGCGCTTAACTCGCATCAAATCAATTAGGATTCAGATCGACAAACGCACGAGTTAAGCGTGTCATAAAAATTTGATTAGATTTAAACGTCGCATTTCTGCCGCCCCAATTCATTTCGGCAATTCCGAAGCTACCTCATCTTGGCACCCACTCGGATATGAGGCTTTTTCATGGAAACCACGTTTTTCAAATTTTAAGGGTGATTCGCAAACAAACAACGGAGCAGAAAGAGAGATTGTTTCATTTCGTACCTGTTTATTTGAATTTTGTGGAAGCCTGTCATAGCAACCTTATCACTTGGAAATGCTTCCATTCATTACTCAGCAGAAATCTCATTCCTTCTCCATGGCAACGCAATATTCCATAAATTCACATTGCTTCTCCATGGCAACGATCTGGCTGAAGAGAGAGGATCTCCCCTACGCCGGTCCGTACTCTAAAACATGGAACGTATCGGAATGTGGTTATCCAGAACGAGGCTGGAAATTTTCCCGCCACTTTGGACTTCCATCAAAAATGGCAGCTGCAAGAGAGCATGTGGAGAGAATTTTGGAAAACGAATCCTTGTCACTGTTGGCTGGCAACCAACAACAGCGAATCCCAGGAGCAGTACCTGGACCTGCAGCTCAAGGTTCGATCCCTCACCAGACAGTTCAAGGGGAAAGAGCTGCACTTTTTCGCCGGAGAGCAAAGCAGCCCCTGCAAATAAGAACCGCCAAGGAATTGCCCAGCACTTCATTTACCGTGGCTCGAAGTTACCAGAATAGAACTAACACGTTTAGACCAACAGATCGTGGGCGGTCGAGATCATCAGGGGCTTCACATGTCTCACAACCTTATTTTCGCCGTACTGCAAACACTTCGAGAAGAGCTGATAGTAAGAAAGAAGCCAAAGTCCCAAAAGATGTTTTCCTCCTAGACACAGGTGTGACGATTGTTCCCAGGGGCACAAAGCGAGCTCCATTGTATGACAACAAGCAGGTGAAGAGCTCCCTGAAAATCGACCCAAGCTGGTCTGAGGCTGAGTTTATCCAGAAAATAGAGGAAGAATTTGCATCAATACTTGACATGGGAAAGGCACCTCCAAGGTATTTTATTTTATGTTGTGCTCACATTCATTATTTATATTTTCAAGTACTGATATTTCTTAAATTTTTGATCTGAGAGCAGAGCTTCTTATATAAGCTTTTTCTTATCAATTGGATGTTACTTGTTTTCTCTTGAGTTCAGCAAAAGACATAAATGGTCTTGTCAGTGTAATGGTCTATCCGATCAGGGCCAGACAATTTCAAAAGTCTGGCCAAAATTCTAGCCTCAGTCAAAAGAATGTTAGGCTTTTGTTGCTCTATTCTCTGAACATTCATTTACTTCAATGATGCTGCCTAAAAGTCATTAAGGACTGTTTTTGTTGTTTCAAATGTTCAAGTGCCAATGTTCTTTGCCCTTCCTATAGATTTGAAGTCATGAAATATGTCAATGGCACCATAGTGAAACCAAATCTCTCCCTTGGTGAAACGTGGTGTGGGGCAAACATTATTTGCAACTCTAAGCAAGGTGACATCTATCTTCGAACAGTGCATACACTGGTAAGTCTTTCTTGCATAAAAATTGTTTGACAGCTTTACGAAAATGTCTCAGGTGCAGTTTATCAAACACATAGGGTTAATTGTTTGTTATTTGAATTATTTCATGCATTTGCCAATCTGTGCTTGTATGATTCCATACATTAAATTATGAAGCCTGGTATGGGCAATGCCATCATTCCACTTCTTTAACTGTGATTATGACCCTAACAGCTTAATGTTTAACATACAGTACTGCATGCTTACTGTACAGTTTTAGTCATTTGAAACATTATGTATTAAATTATTAAATCTCCCCTTGTAGCTAATACCACAAGAGAATCAGTCCATACTGGATTTCTACCCTGTTCAACAGCAGGATCATACCATTCTGACTGATAAAGATCAGGTACTATACCTCACATCACTTTCTCTGCAATTTGATAGGTTCTGTTTATATGAGGATCAGTTCTCCTTGCTGAGATACATATCTCTTTCTGGTCAAATCCTTTATAAATTTCTTGTTCATTTATAAGGGGAGGGATAGCCCTCAAAGGCAAGATCTCGTTTTTGAGCACCCACGATCTTCCCATATAAATGCAATCAAGAGGGCAATGTTAACTGGCAGAAACAATAAAATCAACATGGAACAATGGGATTCGAATGGTAAGCCCTGCGTGTTTAGCGCCTCCAACCATGCATGGTAAGCCCTCCTGCTGTAGAAGACCTGGTTCTCCATGTAAACCCAAAATAGAATTGGCTCTTTTATGAGGGCTGGTCCTTCTCATATAAACAGCACCCAAAAAAGAATCCAGCTCTCATGCAAGGGCTGACCCTTCTAATATAGACAATATTGTTTTCCTTCATGTGTCAAAATGGCACTGAACCTGAAATGACTTTATTTCATCAACTAAAGCTAAGCATAAAAGAAGTAAATTCATACAAGTATCAATCCATTAACCAAAATGACAAACTAACCATTCTGAAGTTCCTAAAAAAACACATCTCATGCAAGAGAACTGAAAAGTGCTATGGGGCCAAACTAATCAGTTTCCTCCTTGCCAATATGAACTGAGCTGATATCCAAAGCAGGCAAATATGGAGCTATCGTTTTGTCATCCCAAACCCCATTCCGGGAAAGGCAGGACAAGTACAGGGCTATTGCCTCTTGTTCACTGAAAATTTTGCTCTAGAGAGCTGGGATATGTGATCTGGTTTTCCAAAGCTTACAGCTTATAAACCACCAGTGCTTTAAGCAGGGCCAAAAATGTCAGCTTTCACCTCCCATTTGCAGAAAAATATTCCCCCAATTCCAGAGAGGGGGGTTGGGGCAATGAAATGATAGCTGCATTAATCTATTAATAGATTTCTTGGAACTGAACATTCCTTATGCATAATTGCATGTTAAGAGTTTCTCTTGCTGCTCATTATCTATTTTGCAATGCTATTGCAATTTCTAAGAAATTTATTTGAAAGCACTAGTAAGTAGTGAATCTTTAACAACAGGATGAAGAAGCTCAGTTCTGCCCAAAGCCAGAAAATGTACCAAAAGATCAAATATTGTTCTATAGACTAAAGGAAATGTTTCCTGAAACTGAAGAAGTGACAATCTACAATGCTTCACAGATGGACTGTCTAAACAGTGCAACAGAATTTATCCTTGAAAAAGGTAAGTACAGTAAGATGCTGAATAGCTTTGTGGCAACAATTTTTAACTGATAATTTTTGAAAGATGATGCACTAAAGCTTGTGCCACAAACAAAAACAATGCAGTCATGGTAAAATTAGGCCTGCGATCACATGCGCACACCTCCACACACGCTTGAACTGCCCAAGGCATGTGTTTTTCGCACGCGCTAATGCCTTTCACCATGGCACTTTCGTAGATGTCTGTGTTGTTGTCTATGAATGATATGTTTTCCTTTGGTTTGCTTTCCTTCATAGGCCTTCTGTTGGCAGTATTTCCAGAAAATTTCTGAAAGTTTTGTAGCGTTTTCTAATTGCCATCCTTGTTGGTCGAGTGAACTGCCAAACTTGAGTGGCAAACCAAAGAGGGCAAGAAGTTGAGTGATCTGCCTTTTCCTATTTTCTCGTTTGATGAAATGTGAAGATCAATTCAAAATGAATAAAGATTCCATAAAAGTCGTTAGCAGATTAAAAAACAGGATTACGGCTTGCCATGTGATCATCAAGTGACGGCTGATGGTTAAACAAATCGAGGGAGTTTTCACTCTTTTTCATTGCAAAGAGAGTTTGGTGATTTTTCATTAAAACAAATGGGTTTTTGCCTATGGTGTAAAGAAATTTTTTGGGAGTGAAATCCTCCTTGAAGATTGTCTTAAACATGGATAGAAATCACTCTTCTGGATTGCACGCCATTGCACGCCTAAAATGTTCAAGGTGTGTGAATGGCAGCACACCACCAAATTTCATATTACCAGGACTGAAAATGTGTGACAGATTGTAAATTAAATGTAAGGTATGCCTAAGTCTAGGTACATGTGGCATTTAGGTCATACATTTATGACATTCGGACTGAACATTGGCGAAGCTTCTCTTCATGTAATTAAGATTATTTGCGTTTCCCTGTAGAAGAGTTTAGCTGGCAACAAGCTTGCGCAAGCTTGACAGAAGCATGATTTGGCCCTAGAAGGAGCTTGAAATGAGTATGTTGACAAAATTTTGGTCAGTTTGCACGTATGATTAGACCATGATCAAGCTTAACAATAGTCTCAAGCTAAAATTATTCTCAAACCTACTGTTGTAAGATCCAGCTTGATTGATTTGGTCTTCACTTCAAAAGATGCATGCTGCAATCTTGGACAAGCAGTGCAAAATTCTTACTTTAAACTTTCAAACTTACTCATACAGTATCATAATTAGGGACAGCAACAAACTGAAATAACATCAGTGAGGTATTAACTACAGTGAAAACATGGTTTACCGCATTGTGAGTGGGACAGTGCTGTGAATGAGCACACATAGTACCCCACATACTTCTTGTTGCTGTCGTCTAATTGGCCCAGGATCTTTAGGACACATTCAACGAACAAGGGATCAAGTAACTCACTGACAGCGCTGCATTTTGTCAAGAGTTTTCAATAATATACCTTGTTGTCTTTTGTTGTGAACCGGTTCTTGGGGCGAGCTTCTGCGTATAAATGCTCCAGTTGGTCTTCCAGCATTGTCACATCAGTCTACAATTCAAGGTTTCACATTACTACCTTGCAACATGGCTGATTGTAATTTGCAAAATTGTGAAATTGCGGAATTTGGAATTCGGAATTTGGAATTTTCACAAATTGCAGCAATCCCTTGTCTTATTGTAATTTACAAAATAGACATTTTTATCTGCTTTCTCAGCAGACTTTCTTCTATTAACCCTATGGTGGTTGGGCTATTTGATAGTACTATTTTGCATGGGGGGCAAAAAAGCCCCCCCCCCTACCTAACTGTTGACTGATAGTAGGTAGAGCGACCAAATTTGGTGCGCTAAAAGCCTCAGGCATGTACTTTCTGTAAAACATAAAAATTAACCTAAAAAATAGCCACCATTTTTGCTTACGTCAGCATTTTCCTTTGTGTGGTCAAGAAAAGCGGCAAAATTGGCCAAAATCAGGAAAATCGAGATAAAATTAAGTTTGGAGCATATTTTCCATCCAAACATGATATTTATGATAGAATGAATCAAATGACACAAAATTACAAAAGAAATTTGCAAAATATTCCACTTCTGCTCCTTTTTTCGCGATAATTGAGATTTGAGAATTTGCGATTTTTCTTGGGTCAGTCCCAGAAAATTGTCTCCCGCCCCCTCATTTTCAAAATATTTCAATGAAACTTTTTGAAACTAGTATATTTCAAAATGTACTAGGGGGCAAATTTGCCCCCCCCCCCAACCAAAATAGGGTTAAAGCAATGGGGCACAAAGTTAGAATATATTAAACCCAAGTTACCTTCCAGCTTGTAACAATGGTTTGAGGAAGTTTGGCTGATGCAGTTCAAGTGATTTCTGCCGTAACTTTATTGTGATTTAGTAAGTTTTCTGTGATTTTGCGATTTTTGTATGGTTTGATAGTTAATTGGCCCATTCAATAAAAGCTGTCCCGCACAGGGGCGGCACAGAAATAAATAACAATTTTTTTAGGGGTTCTCAAATTCTTGGGGTCTATCAAAGAAATGGTGGCACACACCCCTCCGCATTGAGTACCCACCTGGTGAAATCACAACGAAGTCACAAACAAAATTTTCATTCAGATTTGATAAGTACCTCCTGGATGATTTCAATTTTCAAGTAAGGTGTACAAAAAAATCAGTGATTGGCCCTTGATGCAATCTACATAATGCAATATACCTTGTTGTCTTTTGTTGTGAACCGGTTTTTGGGGCGAGCTTCTGCGTATAAATGCTCCAGTTGGTCTTCCAGCATTGTCACATCAGTCTACAATTCAAGGTTTCACATTACTACCTTGCAACATGGCTGATTGTAATTTGCAAAATTGTGAAATTGCGGAATTTGGAATTTGGAATTCGGAATTTGGAATTTTCACAAATTGCAGCAATCCCTTGTCTTATTGTAATTTACAAAATAGACATTTTTATCTGCTTTCTCAGCAGACTTTCTTCTATTAACCCTATGGTGGTTGGGCTATTTGATAGTACTATTTTGCATGGGGGGCAAAAAAGCCCCCCCCCCCTACCTAACTGTTGACTGGTAGTAGGTAGAGCGACCAAATTTGGTGCGCTAAAAGCCTCAGGCATGTACTTTCTGTAAAACATAAAAATTAACCTAAAAAATAGCCACCATTTTTGCTTACGTCAGCATTTTCCTTTGTGTGGTCAAGAAAAGCGGCAAAATTGGCCAAAATCAGGAAAATCGAGATAAAATTAAGTTTGGAGCATATTTTCCATCCAAACATGATATTTATGATAGAATGAATCAAATGACACAAAATTACAAAAGAAATTTGCAAAATATTCCACTTCTGCTCCTTTTTTCGCGATAATTGAGATTTGAGAATTTGCGATTTTTCTTGGGTCAGTCCCAGAAAATTGTCTCCCGCCCCCTCATTTTCAAAATATTTCAATGAAACTTTTTGAAACTAGTATATTTCAAAATGTACTAGGGGGCAAATTTGCCCCCCCCCCAACCAAAATAGGGTTAAAGCAATGGGGCACAAAGTTAGAATATATTAAACCCAAGTTACCTTCCAGCTTGTAACAATGGTTTGAGGAAGTTTGGCTGATGCAGTTCAAGTGATTTCTGCCGTAACTTTATTGTGATTTAGTAAGTTTTCTGTGATTTTGCGATTTTTGTATGGTTTGATAGTTAATTGGCCCATTCAATAAAAGCTGTCCCGCACAGGGGCGGCACAGAAATAAATAACAATTTTTTTAGGGGTTCTCAAATTCTTGGGGTCTATCAAAGAAATGGTGGCACACACCCCTCCGCATTGAGTACCCACCTGGTGAAATCACAACAAAGTCACAAACAAAATTTTCATTCAGATTTGATAAGTACCTCCTGGATGATTTCAATTTTCAAGTAAGGTGTACAAAAAAATCAGTGATTGGCCCTTGATGCAATCTACATAATGCAATATAATCAAATGATAAGAAACTTTTGCGAGGAATTAATTTCTCCCTCCTCAAGTGTCAGGCCTGGTGCAGGTATTGATGATCATGGCTCTCTACTAGGGAGGAATAGTGTGTTCAAATTTAAGAAATCATCTACCAGCCCTAACCAAAGTTTCTTACAGAAAATAGTGTACAATGGCATTTATCTTTTTGCAGCCAACAAAATCATGTATTGGGCCACAATTTATTATTTATTTTATTGATCCCCTTTTATTATTTTTATTTATCCCCTTAATTTTGATTGGCATCTTAGATGGACAAAGAGTTGTGACTCGCCTGTGGGAGCCATGTGACTAGAACTTATTGACTACCTCTTTTGTTCTATTGTTATTCCTTTCCCACCTACTTCATTTTCCCAGTGGTGGTTGGAGGCACTATTGAGAGGGGCCAAACCGCGGCTGATGTTCATTGCAAGGCAAGTTTCAATATGACCACCACGCAGTTGAGTTCACATGCTGCTGTTCGACATTAAAATTGCTTTATTGCATTATGCAGGTTATAAAGAAGATAGACTAGGAAGAAAAGGCAAGTTTATCACATAAGGCAAGTACACACTACATTCAAATATTCCAATTTCCACTAAAGCACTCATTTTTAGTCCTACAGCCTGGGATTTCATATTCCTTGTCTTCAAAGTGGTGAATTCTTCAAAGAAGAGGCATTTTCAAAGACATGAAGATCATGGTCTCAAACCTTTTAAGGAAATATACATTTTTATTTTATGAATATAAAACATTTTATAAATATTTTATGGAAAAAAGGGCGGGATGAAATGAGACTGAGCAAAATTTTTGCTCCAAGTCATTAATTTCTGATATATTTGATTTCAAATTGCATTTTCCAAATGTGTACATTTCCCATATGAAGATAATTTAATGATAGAATGAGTTCACATATCAACAATTGAAACAAAACGTGAACATATCAAAATAACTTAGAACATAAACTATTCAAACAAACAATAATTGTTACCCCCTTGCACATTGACCATCACACATACAAAGTGGCGTGCACGGCATGATATCTTTTGTTTCTAGGCCACCCGTTTACACGATGTTGGTACCATGCTGGTATGCGAAGGTGTTAATCTGGATTAAAACCACGTCGATAGCCATACCGGTACGGGTTCATGCCAGCATGATAACGACATCGTGTAAACGGGCCATGCCGGCATGGTGCCGCCATGATTTTGTGTCGCTTTTGCTTCATCGCTAAGAAATAGTCAAATCGTAGGGTATTTTGCAGCCGAGAAAGCGTGCTTGTCTGCCTTGTATTGACAAATTAGGTCAATTAGTCCATGCGAGCGATGGAGCCTTGCTTTTACTTTTATCAAACTTGGTCTTCCTCTTTGGTTTCTATCCTGCTTTTCATACCTTTCTTCGCTTGTTGTTTTCAATGTAAATTTGCGATCTTTGGTTCGTTGCTTTCACTTCGATTTCTTTTGTTTACCATGTGTTTTGGAGCTTCATTGAACACACAATAAAGCAATCATGTTACATCACAACTATTGTTTTACGGAAGCGACATGATATCATGCCGGTATCGTGTAAACGGGGCAAAAAAAAATCACAGATTAGCCCATACTGGCATGGTTTCATGCCAATGTCATGTCATGCCGGTATGCTACCGACATCATGTAAATGGGGTCTTAAGTAGTAAATACCGTTTTCTGAGGAATGATGTTGATTTTGAGATTTTTACTTAAGGAACCAAATTTTATTGAAACAGGTTGAATATATAGAAATTGTGGAAGAAGATCAGATTTGATCTTCTACTCCTATAATCAAAAATTGGGGATTGTCTTGAACTGGAATCAACAATTCTTTAACTTTCATTTGCTTTTTTGCTTTGACAACATGAACAGGGTGGATGTGCTACCGAGAAAACTTTTGGTGCCAGGCGTCTGTAAAGACCTCATTGCAGTGTGTTGCATTACACCTAAGATTTCAATGAAAGTTTACGAGTTGAAGAATGAAAAATTGAAGACGCTGCTACCTTACAAGGAAGGGAGGAAGGATCCTAAGTTGAGCTTGATCGCGAAGGCGTGTGGGGCCTAAATGGGCCTAAATTTATAAATTTTGATGAGGACGGTCAAATCTTGTTTCAACCTAACTCTTAACAACATATGATTATTGAACAGAACCATGCCATCATCAGCAGCATCAACCCCCAGCAAAACGAAACGCCAAGCCTGGTTGGTATTCACAGCACTCAAATTTTGTCAATTTGTCAAAAAACAGTGGAGCTGAAACCTTGCTCATTTGGGACTCCATAATCAATGGCTTATCAAGATATCACTCAGTTTGGTCCAGATACTTTAAAGCACTTTCTGCCTTGAATTTTGGAATTGGAGGAGATAGGACCCAGCAAGTACTTTGGATAGTTATCAATGGTGAAATCCCCAAAAACATGAAGTTTTGCGTTATTCATTGTGGTACCAATAACCTAGGAAGGGACACAACTTTGGATATTGCAGATGGAATCGAATCAATTGTCTCTATTGTCCAATGAGTGAAACCAAATGCTAAAATCATTGTTACTGGTTTACTACCCCGAGACCTGAGACCAAGCTATCGGCGACAGAAAATTCAATGTGTAAATGAGAATTTAAGGAAGTGGTGTCAGAATCCTGCACAGCAAAATATCTATTACTTGAAACCTGAAAAGGAGTGGTTGCTGCATGATGGCACCTTGAATACACATCTCTTCTACTAAGATCATGTGCATTTAGTTGAGCCAGGAAATAACAAGTTTGCCAAATCAATTTACAATATGATAACAGAGCTGAAGGAAGGATACAATACTAACTGCACACCAAGCACTAATGAAAACACAGAGAAGTACCAAATTAACAATGAACACAACTCTCTCAAATCACATGCTCATCTTAAAAATCAAGCACACACAGAAGTAGCACCTTCACACACAGCCACAAAAACTTCCCCACACACAACCACATCCACAAAACCACCTCCATATTCAGACCCTTCACCCCCAAAGATCACATCCACAATCCCACCCTAGCATTCAGCCTTATCCACAAAACCATCTCCACCAAGGATCACACCCAAGAAAACACCCAACACCCAACAAAACTTGCATCCACAAATCCTTATACAATTACAACCACATCCACAAAACCACCTCCACCCACACCCAAAAAACCTTCTTCATCGAGCACTACATCATCCACAAATCCATTCACAAAAAAATCCACATCCATAAAATCACCACAACATTCAGCCAATTCCACAAAGCCATCAAAACCAAAGTTCAAACCCACAAAACCATCTACACTAAAGTCCACAGCCACAAAACTCTCCCAAAGAGATGTTCTTTTTAAAACATCAAATGAGAGAGAAACCGGAAACCTCTTCCCTTCCGTAATACCTTATGACGGAAAACACCGTAGAAATGAACAATATTTTAAAAAGACACTGGAACCTGATAGAACAGGATGAAAACCTGAAAAGGATTTGGCCAGAAAAACCCTTCTTGGCATTACAACAACATAAAAATTTAGCCGCTCTCTTGGTACACATTTATTTGACATTGTAACAAACAGCGCACTCAAAACTGCACAAGGTATGTCTACAAATTTGACTAATTACAAACCTCATGTTATGCAACGGAGGGTAGGGAGTAACTTTGGAAACGAGGTTACTGCATGCTCTGCGGACCATATCGCGTCCCAATTGTAAAATGCATCCCAAACGCGTGTCCGAAATTTCTTGGCTTGACGGCTCACACGCCTCCAGCATGACAGTTAAAGGGAGTGTGCAATGGTAAATAGGTTTCTCTATAAATAGAACAAAGAAAATGCGCAAACACGGCATTGTTTCGTTAGCTATCGATTATTAACAACACGTTTGGGCCATCAATTTCAATGGGCTATTTTTAGATTTTTCTGCTCTGTGCAAATGCAGGCTTATATCCTTGCACAAACCCTTTAAGGTTAAATTAGCATACTCAAGACTTTACAACATGTCTCCAAATCCATCAACACGGGAAAATGTTTTCCGTAATGACATACTCTACATGGGTGATCATCATCCATTTTCCGCCATTAACTTCGCTCTGGTATCCGCAGACTAACTACCTCAGTCTTTAATTCTATCAAGGGCAATAATACCTGAAATCGTTACTGCGCAGACTCCAAAGCGCTTCGAGGGCGATCTGGTGAAAATCCCAAAGACTTTCACTGATAGCATCCCAAACAAACATCCTCGTTTTAGCACTCTTCAATTGATTTGTTTTCAGCCAGAATCATCAGGCCATCCAAAGGTGTAAATAATGACTCTTTGGTTTGAGCAAGGCCATCCCTTGGTGGTACCAACCTTCCATCTAAGATCAGCATTTATTTATTTTGGAAGATATATTTATCTGTCTTCTTCACGCTTTTGGACGGGTCTTGCATGTATTTTTCAGACCATATTAACTTGTGGACTACACTGTCAGGGTGAATCACTTTGTAAAGTTTGCCCTCCTTGTCGTCATCTGAATGGGATAGGCCTGAAGGGCCTAAATTTGTGGCCTCAACGCTGTCTCCAGTCGCAGTGCTTGCCTGTTTTGAGACGTCACTTTCCATACTGGGTTTATAAATCAGTTTCATTTGCCGTTTAAAAGCATGCTATGGTGTGCCAACTGCGACAAGAAATATCTTTGTTTAGGTTGACAAAATCAGTGAGTAAGTTTACTGTCCAGCTACAGTAGTGTCCCGCACATAAGAAACATGAATTTAAGAAACACCAGACCTTGATTTTCCAAATAACACCCCCTCTTATAAGAAACTAGTCCAGGTCTGAAAAAGAGTTGTTTCTTATTCAGAAACTATCTATGTATTAGAAATTTGAAAAACATGACAATTTCAGCTTTTCAGTTGAATCAGACTGATCCTATCCAGATGAAACCAATAATTTTGCGTGCAAATTAAGCAAAGAGTACCTTCCTTGAATATTTGCCGCTTTTCTTGGCCGTGAAAATTTACAAATGCAAATCAAACTGTGTTTTATATAACAATCATACAGGTTGTGTCTGAGTAGTTCATTGAAAGTACATAACTTTTCTAATAAGAAACTTAAGAAACTTTACCCTGATTGGAACTTTATATCTCTTTTTATAAGAAACACATCAGACCTCAAATTGAAAATGTTGTTTCTTATATGCGGGACACTACTGTACTGTTCAGTCCAATCTGGTCAAGTTGAAGTTGGACATGGCTGAAATACAGATGATTTGCAAATTATTGCCTTGGATGGGGAACTTTGGATCCTTTTTCCTAGCCACACAAGTCATCTTCATAGGTATATGGACATTTCATCTCCAATATTTCTGTCCCATGGCAGTTGCAGCTTTCTAATCCATCAGGAGATGCCCCAAGGAATGGTGTATGGGCATTTATTTTTAATCCTACTTCCGCTACTTTAAGAGACAGACAACTCATTCCATTTCCTTTCCATATTTGGTGTACTTTGAATTGAATTGATCCTAGTACTGCATGGTAGTATAAATTAGTGACTTACTGTCCCCCATCTTTGATACCTGGTGGCATTTTGAGGCAGTGATTCTGCCAGCCCTGTGGAGCATCCAGACTAATGAGGCTGACTGCTTCTGTGACAGCTTACATAGGCTGTATGGCTCAGGAGGATTTGACCTGTGTGGAAGCTAATGATATTGATAGTCACATTGAGTCTGGGCAAGAAAACGTTTTGCCTACAAAACTGGAACAGGCTGAGGTGAGGTGCAATTTTGTTATTGCAGTACATTCAAAATTTCAGGTTCAAACCAAGGAGGATGGAAAGGGTATCCCACAATGCACCTGGCAAATTTTAAATACACAACGTGCACGCTGCTGAACAAGCAGTCTGCAAGAAGCTGAGTAACAGGAGCACGGGCCTAAGCTGATCAGCCACAGCATCGAATGAAAGGAAAATGGAAGCAATCACAGGGGTCATGTGTCCATACCTGGAAATGCACCCTGAAATCTATTAGGCCATTTGCTCTTTTTGTGTCTGGCCATTTTAGTGTATTGGAAAACTTATTGGAGATAGGGTTCCTTTCGTTTTTGGCGACAGAAGAAGTGGCAAGATTGGGAGGCCTGCCATCCCCAGTGGTTCTCCAAATAACTTCAAGCTGTCTTTTTACAGTATGTCAATGCTATAGGGAATGGTGCAGCAAGTATTATCACTTAAAACACAAATAGGGAGGGCTAGTTAACAAGCAACTTAGGTCATAGTGCTTCTAAATCATCAATAATTTTGTTATGTATCTAGTTGTGTATGAATTCAGTTCACCCCCTCCCCCTCCCTGTTGCCAGCCCATGTTTATCCTTGAAGCCCCTACAATACAGCCCATGTGCACATTAACATCATGACACAAGGATAAGAATCCTTAAGCCATTCAATGGACAAATTTTATGCGGCAAGAATTCTTAGGGAAGGAAATCCATGTTAATGTTTGAAAGAGCTCTACTGTGCATCTAAAGCAAGCTGATGAAGATATTGATTATTGATTCTGTATTTACATCATTATGAACAAAGAGACTGTAAGACTTTTTGATGAAAGAAACTTTTTGAAACAATACATAGTTGGACTTACATCAACTTATATTTGTTACACATAATACCCTTTGAAATATGCTAAGTTTGTGCAGATGTCATACGGCATACCTCACTTAACTACATTTTACCATCTTTTTCAGATTCATTTGGGATGTGCTACCTAGGAAATTGCTGTTGTCTGTGATTTTGAAATAAAAGAGAATCTAATTGGAATTGCAAGATCAGTACAGCCAAAACTATCACCTGTTATTGATAAGACTAGCGTATCAACCCATCTTCGGAAAGATGACCCCACATTTAAATGAAACTGTCAGCTTTATCCTGCTCTTGGCAAAGTTGGTATCAAGGAAAATGTGTCCGAAACCTCAAATGATACTGGAGACATTAGAGATGTGGGGGGGGGGGTGAATCTGACAGCAGAAGTGAAGGAGAGAAATTGGAAGCCTCATCAACTGAGGAAATTGCTGAGGATCTTGAAGATGTACAATGCACTGAAATTCTTAATTTAAAGGGAGTAAGCTATCATCCTGAATTCCAAGCAACAATGGCACGTTGCCGCAACTGTTTAGCTGAGAACCAAGCAGTGCCTGTTTGTCTAAGACATGAGCAAGACAATGCTGAAGTTAAAAATGCTGTGGTTGTGGAGATTTATCTGCAGGGTGACTGGAAACCCATAATAATAATAATACATACATAATTAATTTATAATGCGCCGCTATATTATGCAATGCTCTGCGGCACATACATTTTATAGATACAAGTAATAAACGTAAAGAATTCCATTAAATCAAAATAACTTAGAATTACAAAAGAGTTTCTAAAAATTACAATTTACAATGGAAGGAGATACTTAGTACTTAAATCCTTAAAATCAATCTCAAATTGTTCAAAAAAAGTTCAAAAAAATTTTTAATGCCTTCTTAAAACTAGTTATGTCCTTGGTTTGTCTGATATGGAGGGGCAAAGAGTTCCATGTGTGAGGTGCAGCATATTCAAATGGTCTCTTCTTGAAAGGGTATATTCCTGAAAGCCATTGGGTATATTCCTGGGGAAAAATGGCAAAGATCCATCATGCAATGCATTGTAGTTTTTGTAGTTTGGTAATTTGGTTAGAAGTTTGCCCCTCAAATAAGAACACCAAGGTCATCGGTAGGTTCTATTGGGATGCTGTAAAGCAGTTAGGTGGAGTTCCACAAAAGATGCGGTCTGATGATGGAACAGGGAATAGTATTGTAGAGGCGCTGCATTTGTTTTTAAGATCTACTCACGATGATGGCGTTGGCTCTGGATGCTTTTCCATTGGAAGAGCTACTTCAAATCAGCGAATAGAAGCCTACTGGTCACATCTGTTAAAGGACAGCCCTGGATGGTGACAAAACTTCCTCAATGATCCATGTGATTTGAACTTATTCATTGATTCAAATCCTGTCAATTTACTTGGTGTCCCAAAAAAAAGTTCTGACATTTGATGGAAAACAGAGAAAAAGGTTTTGAGCCTGAAAATTTCTATTTACTTTAGTTACATCCTAGACATTTCAACTTACAGTTTGGCATATTGTAAGAAGAAATCAGTAATCTGAAACGGTTGTGCTAAACGCCGGAATGGCCCAGAATCACCCATAACCAGCCAGAATCATCCAGAACCAGCCAGAATCACCCAGAACGTACAGAACGTACATCCAGAGGAGGATTACAGTCGAAGGCTTTAAAGATCGTGTGGGTTATGGAAATTAACTGATTAATCGTTGAATCACTAGGACGAAAACCTGATTGGTTCAGATTGAGCAAATTGCATGAAACGAGATGCGAGTATAAAGGATCGTACATGAGTTTCTCCAGTATTTTCCCAAAAATTGGTAAGAGAGAAATTGGTCGATAGTTCTTCTTTAGATTTTTCTCGTTCTTCTTATGGACTGGTACTACGTTCGCATATTTCCATATTTTGGGAAATAGACCACGTCTCAAACAATTTTTGAATATTATTTTTAGAGGAGTAACTAGTGCAGCATCACTTAATTTTATCATTCTAACAGATATTCCGTCCCAACTATGTGCTTTATTAGGATTTAATGACCTTATAATGTTCAGTATCTTTTCGTCAGTAATAGGAAAGTCATTTATCAGGGAGGACGGTGCTGGAAAATTAGCTGGAATTTCGCTTTCTGTATCAATCGTTGTACACTGGAGTATGAAGTAGTCATTGAACAGCTGTGCCTTTTCAGTGAAGTCAGCTACAAACAACCCATTTTCTAAGAGGGGTGGTATAATTGGAATCTTAGCCTTGTTTAGGACTGTGTTAATTAAAGACCAATATCTTTTTCTAGAAGTCCCGGGGCTTGCTAAGTATTACCAGCCTTAAGGAAGTAATTTCGTTTTGCGTCCTCAATCAGTTTCGAACCTTCGGATATCATCTTCTGTATTTCCTCTTGGTTTTAATTTGGCTGGCCACTCCTCACGAAATTTCTATAAGCACGATTCTTTTTCCTCAGAAAGTTTTTAACATTGTCCGTTATCCAGGGTGCTTGATGAGGTCTAATCGTTTTAACTTTATTCGGTATGAAATTGGAGTAAATATTTAACAGAACTTCGTTAAGTAATTCAGCCTGATCATCAGGGCATGTCACATTGTTAAGGTGTTCATGCCAGCGGAACATTTCAATGCTTTTTTTAATGGCAACAAAATCTGCCTTGTCGTAATACCAGATCCTGCGTTTGTACGGAGGGAGTTTTACGTGTGACACAGATAATTTTCCATAAACTATTTGGTGATGGCGCTGCTCATGAAGTGAAGGATGGACACCAGACTCGATAACGAGGTTAGGTTGATCAGTGAAAATCAAATCAATACACGATTTTGAATCACCCATGAAATGTGTTGCCTCTGAAATCAACTGGTGTAGGCCTACAATCGGGGACAAAACTCAATGGTACCACGCCCAATATTTTGAAATTTTCCTACTTGAAAACAATATTCACTTAGGTTAAACCTAACCCCCCTCCCCCCAGTTCAATGTTGTGAATTTCTGAGCTCAGCAGTGATTGGTGGGTCCTGTCATGCAAATATTCTCACATCAACATTGAACAGGGGGGAAGGGGGGCTCGATAACGGAAAAAGTAATCTAAAATATGGCAGAGTGCCTTGAGTTTTGTCCCCGATTGTAGGTCCGACGAAAATGGCTCAAACAGCTTTCCCTCATTGTTCTCTATATCATTGTCCCACCACTGAGTTGATCTGCAGTTGAAATCACCAGTAATGATGACGCAAAAAGGATTTTCAGCATGCATTTTGGACAGCATCAATTCAAAACTTATAGTAAAGTTATCAAATTGAGACTGGTCTTGGCTTGGGCTTCTGTAAACAACTGCGAAAAAGTACTTTTTTCTATTTAATTGAATTTCGTACACAATACATTCAGGAAGAGTCACAAGGTCAGAACGGTTTTTTGAAGGAAGAGAATCTTTGATGCATAGCCCAACACCACCCCTCTTCACATTACGAGGATGGTTATCTTGAATAAACGTGTATCCATCTAGTGCCAGTCTGTCTTTATCAACGGTATTGTCAAGGTGAGTTTCAACAATACCAATAAGGTCATAATTGTAAACCGAGTTATAGGCCTCTATCAACGAGACTCGTAAAAAATCATGCGCAGTAATACTATTCAAATTCCAGGTACAAAAATTAAGTGTTTCAGGGCCGGGATTCATTTCTACGTCACCACTAAGCAGAATTACCCTGAAAACCAACCATTGTGTGTGCAGTAAGTCACATGTCATACACCCAATGTAAAAGTAGGAATACAGAAAGAGAAATTGCTTCAAGGCTACACGCTTATACCGAACAATACCGATAACACCGACAGGAATTCGCTTGGACAGTTCCACAGTCAAGTAAAGTACTGTCTTGGCAAAGTGATGCACGCGGGCGAACAAAGGCAAGAAACATGACTGGGTTTCCATGGAATGCACTGCAAGAAACTGCATTATTAGCGCAAAGGGAAGAACAAAGGTTGAGACTGCTATAAAGCAATAACAAAACCAAAAAAGCCTAAAGACTCGTAACAGTATCGAAATCGGCCTAAAAGGTTTGCTCCGGGGACATGATCTTTGAGTGCACAAACGGAAACACCCTATTGTTGCTCACCATCGATTGATCTCAACCGGCATCATCGTGCAGAAACCGTCCCGCTGGTTCCCTAGGGCAATACGCAACAATGCAACCACCACTGCCACATCCAACAACACATAACAGGAGGCGAAACTTAAACGACAAATTACAAATACAAAAGACTCTACGAAGAATACTTAAAAGAGCGATTTCCATTGGCTTATGTGTCAATGCGGGAAAGTGTGGGATTTTCTTTGTTCACAATCTTTGCCTATTTATATTTGTTTCTAAATTGAACATAACTTAGTAAGGAAAGTTAAGTAATTCAAAATTTGTGACTATTGAGACTTTGCTCACGAAGGAAAATTGTATTCTTTTACCAGGATCAGATATTTTAGATATTGAACAACAAAGAGTGGGGATCTTAGATATTGTTTTCATCGTTGCTTTGTCAATAAATGTGTTTGCAAGGATGGACAGATAGTCCAATTCAAGTAGCAAATTTGTATAAAAATTCGAGGTAAACAAATGTATCGAGTTCAAAGGGGCCTCTAGAAACCATCCCCCAATCCAACCGCAAAAGGGAACTCACAACAAAATATCTTGGGGAGAGACCACATAAAAGCCAACCCCAACACAAAATGACATGAAGAGCCAAACCCACATTCAAAACAAAACATTCGAAAAAAAAATTGCATGCAAATAAGGTAATATACCAACATAGCTGCAAAAAGAATTTGAATATGAATATTTGTCGCTTTTGATCGATGGCAAGGAAAGTCTTAGGGCTCAAATCAAATTTATGGAGGGTTCTTCAGAAAAGTACAAGAAAAAGAAAATTTGGAGGGGGAGGAACAAACCTGGCAGCTATTTTGGTATAAACCCCAACGTCTTATCTAAGCAACAAATATTAAACACAAAACTGGCAAAATGCGACCGTGAACCAAAAAGTAAGATAAAATAATTGAATAAGTAAAAATGAATCCAAGTGGTCTCTTCCTCTTACTGCTCATCCTCTTCATTTTCAGAGCCTTCGTCTCTATCCGCTTCTCCTTCTTCACTGCCATTCAGTAGCTTTTCAAACTCTTTTAATGTCTCAAAATATTTATAGTTCCCATCATCAAACAAGCAAGGGCGACGGTTCACATCACAAAATGCAAACGAATTTTCAGAGTCTTTCAAAAGATCATTTGCCTTGTTGAGGAGATCCCTTCGCTTTTTTGTCAAATCCAATCTGACCTTGTATTTTTCGGAAGGCCCTATCATACTCCTGCCACCCTGAGCCCCCAAAATCACGAGATGCAGCTGAGATGAGGAGAAAATATCCCACTAACTTGGGCATTTTTTCTGGCACTTTCCTTACTATCACTCCTGCAAACACGGGTGTCTACAAAACGTGGCCTACACCATTGGCCTACCTCTTGGCTCACTCTTGGCTTACCTTTGGCCTACCTGTGGCCTACCTCTTGGCTTACCTTTGGCCTACGCTTGGCCTACCATTGGCGCACCTGTTCGTTGATTCCCTGTGTTCTAATGTGAAGACGAGGCTGATCAGCAACAGCAACCTCCCACCTCGCTCGGTGGCTCGCCCAATGCCACACCACGAGGGAGGATCACGCTGATCCCGCATTGCGAGTTGCTGTGTGCTCAGTCTCGAAGGTATGTATAAACTTCTCCTTTTACTCTTTGATCACAAGTACTCGTTGATCACAATTTCTTGTTGATCACAATGTCTTTATGAACATTCTAAGCGGAGAGACTGTTTATGAGTTAATGAAGGAGAAGACTGAAGACTGTTCCTTGTGTACACTTACCTCACATAAGTATTGCACCATCGAAAACAAAATGGCTGCCTAAAGTTTCTTGCAACTCAGTCAACAAAATTTGTATGATAAAGTACCAGCATTTACAGGTTTCTCTACTGGGTGTTTTTAGACAGAAAATAATTGCTGATCCATCTCCTCTTTAATTAAGGTAAAATGAAGTGTTAATTTGTTGATTTCTTTGATAAATTAGCAAAAACTTTAGAACAACATCGAACAAGATTTTAGCAAAAAATCTAGAAGAGTAGGCCATGTCGAAACGAAGAATGAACAGATTTCTTAGATCAAAGATAACATAATCTCGTTGTTTTCAAATCTGGACTGTGCAAACTTCATTGCCATGAAAAAAGTTTCCCTCTTCGAATGGAATAAAAGAATAAAATTCAAGTAAACAAGGAGGAAGTCATTCAAGGTAAATGAACTTGAATCAATCTTAGGAGAAGTCATGTTGAAAAAAACCAAGCTCCAGTCACTTTCAAGGTTTTAATCACCTTCAAGTTAAATTCGAGCGAGAGGATATTGTGAGGTATGTCCAAATCAAGATATTTAATTATCAACCACCTACCTAAAGTTTCCCATGAACAAAATTAATGCTAATGTGGTAAAAATAGTGTCAAGCATATTCTTACCTTGGAATGGCTTCTTTCAGTTTCACCTCTGTTTTATAGCCAGTTCGCATTCCTCGCGGAAAACTTTTGTCATAGCGATAAAGTTTGCAGAATCCAGAGTTGAAAATTAAGAAGTTTTGTTATCTTTGCTTTAAGAAGTCTGTTCATTCTTCGTTTTGTTATGGCCTAGTCCTCCAGTTATCCAGCCAAAATCTTGTTCAATGTTGTCCTCAGGTTTTTGTTAATTCATCAAGGAAAGCAACAAAACAACATTTCATTTTACTGTTAAATAGAAAGTAGACAAACAGACAATTATTTTCGCGCCAAAACATCCGGCAGGGAAACCCTTAAAATGCTGATGCTTTTGTCATGCAAATTTTGTTGCTTGAGTTACACGACATTTTTAGCCGCCATTTTGGATACGGTGGTGCAATACTTACATGAGGTAAGTGTATAAAGCCCCATCTCAAAAATGGGGCTTTTGGGCTAACGGTATTCGGCGAAATAACGAAATAGCGAAATAACGAAATAGCGAAATAACGAAATAACGAAATAACGAAATAGCGAAATAACGAAATAGCGAAATAACGAAATAACGAAATAGCGAAATAACGAAATAGCGAAATAGCGAAATAACGAAATAGCGAAATAACGAAATAATGAGCAGCAACAACAGTGTTCATCCAAACGAGATCGTGCCATTTTCGCGCCAAAATCCTTCCCCACGTTTCAGCACGCGGCTCGAAGCGACATTAAAGAAAGATGCCAAGTTGATGAGAAGGGAGGAAAGGAAAGAAAAGAAAGGCAGATATGCAGATTTTGTGAGTGTCTTTATTCAGATTGGGTATGAAACAGTGTTTGCATAATGGTGTTAAAATAACATTAAATTTGAATGAGCATAAAAGACTGAACAAGATGCAAAACTCGCTTCTACTCAATCCAGAGAAATAGGCCTTAACTTAACACAAGACGGGTACTCATCAGAAAAATAGGCTTAGCACAAGACGGCTGGGCTTGACCAGGGTTAGTTGTAACACTTGTCAGAAAATGAAATTTTCTCCTTATCCACAAAATTCAGACCTTTCTTCTTACCATATATGTTGTGTTCCACCATTGGCTATATGCTGCTGTAATATGGAATGCTGAATCAATAAGAATTTAAGAGGCCATCAACAAAAGATTTTCGTCCCGTTAACGGATTTTGTCCGTTAACTTCTGAACCCCCTCCCCCCTCGTTAACGGACAAAAATTTTCTGGCCTCTTTTAAACATGAATGGCATGGCCTTAGCTAGCATGTCTGTCGCAAACCAACACATTTTAATATGAGGGGAAAGTCTCAAACCTGAAATCCACACATTTATTTCAAACTTCAGTTATCTCAATCTTCATTCTTGAAATATTTATGGAACATTTCTTATCAAGATTTTCGTCCCTAGTATGACAATTTTAACAGATTCAGGTGAGACCCCCTCCCCCCTAACGGACAAAATACGTTAACGGGGCCAAAAATCTCTTGTCGATGACCCCTAAGTGATTTTGATTTGTCAAATTGTCAACTGTAAGAGGAAAAGAATTCTCAAATTTTGGTCAATGTTTTTCTGAACTTTTACAACCAGTTTTCAATGGATGCTCCCACTGGTACATTTTATTGAAGAAAGGAACCCTTGGCTACAAAGTTGAATAGGCAATTTTGGCAAAATGGCAGTGTTTCCTTCCATACAACCTACAAGAATTCCTAGAAACACTATTTCATCAATCATGATTTCCTAACATTGTCCTAAGTTTATTTCATTCTTTGCATCATTAGGTAGCTGTGATGGCATTCGAAAAGTTACCAAAATTCAAATTCTCTGATATCATAAACAAAGTCATCATTGGCAAAGGAGCATATGGCTGTGTTTTTAAGGCTGAATATGTAGAATCATATCAACAAGCTCCAAAATTAGTAGCAGTAAAGCAGCTACCTGGTGAGGATGTGCGAGACCAGCTTCTTTTTGGCAAAGAAGCAAGCTTGCTGCATGCATGCAATCACAGAAACATATTAAAATTCCTTGCAGTTTGCCAGCACCCATTGTGTATAATGACAGATTATGAAGAGTTCAGTTTCTCCTCTTGGGGCAAAGAAAAGAAGGTTCACGCTCTTCATGAGTTCATTGCCTACCTTCATTGTGAATTTCAAATGAAAGGTTTTGAAAAATACCCTGTTGAATGTGCATCACAGCTTGCACAGGGTATCCAGTACCTGCATGATAACAACATTGTTCATCGTGATATCAAACCAAAAAACGTTTTGGTGTCAAACATGAATGAGTCTATTGTAATCAAGATAGCAGATTTTGGAGAAAGTCGGGCCCAAGACATACAGACAAATCAAAGGAGCCACCAACACACCATTAACCTAGGGAGAGGAACGACATTATACATGGCACCTGAGCTCTTTATCCCCAGCCTGGAATTAGAGAGGGCTTCATTGGAGGATTTGAAGAGAGCTGATGTTTGGAGCTTTGGGATGGTTTTATACAATCTGCTGAATCCCAATATCAAATATCCTTTTGAAAAGGAATGTTTACAGTTTGGCAACAAGTCTTTTGATGCCACTGTAAGAACTGTTCTTGGCCAAAGGAAAAAACCAGCATTTGATGACCACTATGAGATGCTACAATACCAGCAGGCATTTCCTTTGAAAGAATTGTATACTTGTTGTACAGATTTTATACCAGAAGAAAGACCAACTGCATCAAATATTGCAACAGCACTCAGTTCAGAGAAGGAACAGGATTGTATCAATATCCATTTAAATGTGTCACAAAATTCTGCATGTGAGGAAAATGATCTCTGTTTTGCTAGAGGGTTCACTGTAACAAGCCAAGTCCCAAATGACGGAAGAAATGCATGCCCTTTCCTTTCTATTGCTACCATAGCAAGGATCCTGAAGTCTTCATTTGATCAATATGATGCGTGCCAGTCATTGGGGAATGTCATATCACCATTAGCAGAAGAGCAAATCCTATCCGTCCCTGGTCTGATCAAGAATGCTAGGGATATGGCAAGATTGTATGACCCATTTGAAGCATACACAATTCTTGTGGAACAGCATGTCTTAGAAGATAAATTTCACCTTCAAGAGTTGATACTGAAGGATAAAGTCAGTCTCGTTCTTTCAGCTAAAGGGAAACAAGAGTTTCTAAATGCAATGTCATCATTGTGTGATGGTGAAAATCATTGTGGTGCATACACTTATGGAATGTACACCATGGTAATTTGTGCTTTAAACAACAAGCTTGTTTTAATTGATCCACACCCAATCCCAACAGAGCTTGGAGGAAACAGAAATGGTATTATCAAGGTTTACCCTCATGACAACAAAGACGTTCATTTGTCTGTGTGGAGATGGATCAAGCGAAGATTAACCAAAAGTGGGATCAAAGAGCAACAATCAAATCAATCTTTTGTTCTTGTTACTGTTCCCAATGAGTAAGTATTTTATAAACTAAAGATTTTTAAGTATTGATATCAGAAGGACAGCAGGATCAATCTAAAGATCTGCCAAGTGAGCAGCCAGCATTATTCTTGCATAGCTAGGGCTGAAATGAAGCAGTTACAACTCAGCTCTGTTCAGTTAAACTAAATCCACAAGGAAATTCTTTACATTGTGATTTATCCTTGTTCTTTTGTTACAAATTCATACCTTCAGAAAAACCACATTTTGCATGCACAAAGTGACAGTTTGCCCTACTAGTTTCAGGGCAACTTTTGTAGCTTTGTTCTGAATTACTGGTTGAGAGAATTTAATTTGTCTGCAATTGCAAATTGCTTTGAACATACATTTCAATCACAAGCATCTGATGCTATTGGCTGCGGTCACACTAGAATCTGATCTCGTTACAATTTGACTTGTTTCATTTTCCTGAAATTTATCTTTGTCATCAGAAAATACGGCATTATAACAATGCAAAGACATTCGGTCACACAATGCTCATCTTGTCTATTGCAAAGCCACCTGTGCTGTGGCTAATTTTTTGGTGTGAAAGTAATTGTCATGTGATTATCTTGGTAAATCATGATTGGTTCATTTTGCTTTAACAATGCTGTAATTTAGGTCAGCACCTTGTTTATCCCATTGTTTTGGATACTATGGTTTTTTAAGGATTCTTGCCCAAGGAACAAAACGTTGTAACAGCGTTGTATGTGAACAGAAAGAGCGGTCACATACCACAGCATTGTAGGCACATTGTTTCCAAAGGAAAACAACTGGATAAAGCACCTAGTGTGACGGTAGCCATTGTCTTACACTCTGTCCTTGTTTAGCTGACCTTTGTCCTCATTTGTTGTTGTTTAGTGCAGGCCTTGTGCACATTGACGTGAAAAGAACTCCGTTCATTTAAGAATTTTGAGCCATATGAAAGGCTGTAATTTTTCCTAAACAAGAAATTCTTTAGGCAGGAAAACAGTGTTGATGTGTACATAGCCTGACAGTTTTATTGACATGAATATGCACTTTATCAAAGCATGTCCTCTGACAGGGACTCCACATTTGTGGCTAGCAGAGAAGATCAAATTCAAAAGATTCATGATCTTACAAGTTCAACTGCAGATGTTGACTTGATTGATCTGACAACAGAGAGTCAGAGTATGACTATTGACTTGACCGTAGAGGAACCAAAAACAATGGTAAACATACCAAAGGTTTCCAGTTCAGAACAAGTTCAATGTGAAACCATTCAAGAGCACCAGGAGCTGCTTTCAAAGTTGCCTTCCCCCTTTGCACCAGCTTCCAGTAAGCAGAAAAGAAAGACTGATTGTCCCTCAGGAGGCAGGACCAGCATGACAAAGAAAGGAAGATTCATGACATTAAAGGAATACAAGGAAGTTGCAAGTATTGATCAGTCAGAAAATGCTGGAAATGGTATTCTTGACACCTTAAAAGGTAAGTTATTGTGTTTCTTTGCAAACAATTTTTTATTTTAATGAGATTTTCATTGTTTGCCAAGTTATGCAGGGTGCATCAAAAAGAACTTCACACATTCGTTGTGTGGAGAATACTACATGTAAATTAGAATTTGGGATTCTTGTTTTTGTCTTCATCAACATAGAATTAGAGCCTTCCTTGTAAAGAGCAATCCTAGTGATTTTCCATTGATAAGGGAAAACTCTAGCGCACAGCGACAAATTAAATAGCTGACTCAGCGGCTCCACTAGGATGGTCATTACAATCTTAGGAAAAGCCTACCTAACAATAAAACCTGTTTTCCACTAGGCAAATTTCGTCAATTCAGTGTGCAAAATAACTGTTTCATTGTAATGTATAGGGGTTTAATTATGATAAGAGACAGGGGCTCCGATTAGTTCTCGAAAAATATGAAAAATATTTTTGGTGTCATCAAACATTGCTTCCATGTGTGCACATGTTTCGATTGTATTTTACCGCTTTTTCAGCCTCAGAAGTTTCTACATTGCTGCTTTCTCAATGTTGGAAACGAAACTCTTCCGACAATGTTTTGCATAGAAATCTGTGAAGTCTGCAAAATTCATTTTCATCTAGCGTCGAAATGAATTCTGTGGATTTTGTATTTGGCGAAAGAACTTTAAGGGACCAGTCATTAATAATGTTGGGTAGGGGGCTGGAAGATATTTAGAGGGGCTGCCAAAAAATTTGGGCTGTGAAAGAGGGGCCATTAAAAATCTTAAGTCTGAAAAAGGGGTCCATGAAAACTATAAAGCTAATCTGAGCTATCTGAAAGGAAAACTTCTTCCTTCTATGACCTTTGTACAGCCTTGCATTTCTCCTCACAGTATCAATATTGAATATTTTCATTAATCTTTAGGAACCATTTTTTTCTCTTGAAAGAATTCCTGTTTTATTTGCGCCACTTGTTATCAGAAAATATGATGCGTTGCGTGGAAATTTGTCGTCAAAGTTATTACAGAGGGGGCCACGGAAAATTTCAGCTAAAAGACCAGGGGTCCTTGAAAATTTTAGTGAAGAAATGGAGGGGTTTATAAAAAATTTTTACTGCCAAAAAAATATCTTTTAGCCCCATACCTGGCATTAATAAACGACTGATCCCTAACGAAAGGACTACGCGTATTGCTTCATGTCAAGTCAAGTATGTGCATCATCCTACAAATTCAACTTTGTTTAACCAAGCCCAACACCAACTGATATATTTGGTGTCGACAGATGTTCATGTGTTTTCATCATTTTATTGGTTTTATAGATCTCAAAGAGAAAACACCATGTTTCAAGGAAGGAGATCATAAACTGAGCATAGAAGAAATAATTCAAGTATGCGTGGAACAATGTGTGGACCCGGAAGACGTTTGCTATGCAGTGCCATCTGGCATTAGGCGCAGCTCAACGTTTGTTGTCAAGCTGAAGACAAAGGATTACGAAGATGGTGTCTTTGAAAAAGACCTTGGTGCTGACGACAACGGAATATATGGCCGCCATGCTTGCCCTTCTACTCTCTACAGCCTGACTTTTGATAATGAAGGGAAGGTAACCAGAAAGTCTCAGTTAAAGGCAAGCTCACCAGTGGATAACATCAGTGATGTGTATATCATAAAGAGGCATTACAGTTGGCACTGTAGTAACGATGACTTCAAGAGAACTATTGTAACGGTTAGACACGGAGACTCTGTTCTTCCATTTGCTATTATCCGCTATGAAGTTCCTGTTGGCTGCTTAATTTCGCCAAAGCCCCATGGTAATAGTCGTGGTACACAGCCTTTTTATACAGCAAAAGCATCTATGCTGCAGGAAATGAGGAGTAAAGCTGGCAAGGATCAACCTAAACACACCATACAAAGCATGCAACAGAGCTTATCTTCTACCAATGTCCCAAGACCATCAGAAATTTCACGAAATAGGCAACAAGTCTATAACCAAAACAAACAAGTTCCCAACCGTGGAAGGTTGTATGCGACGGGCCCTGAGAGGCTTCCTGATTACAACAAGCTAATGATGATGCTGAGTGAGGGGAACTTTTTACGTGATGTTTCCTTCAGTTTTAGAAAAAGAAAAGGAGAAAGTCGAACTCACCCACGTACGTTTGCCGCCACGACTGCAACGATAGGCTGGATAAAGAAATTTTGCAGTGGCCCATACCCTAAAGCACAGCTACAAATTGATATGACATACCACAATGGGATGTTCTATGCAAAAACGGCTGATTTCTTGAATCCAGTGTTTGTCTATGCTTCAAACGAGAAAAAGCATCCAACCACAGTAGGTGCGCTTATGACCTCAACAACAAAAGAAGAAGCCGATTATGCCTACCTTGCCGAAAGTATGAAGAAAACTGGGATCACCACCCTCACTTATGTGACAGATGGCGAAGTGGCACTTGAGAATGCATTCGAAGCAGCATTTCCGATTGATGAACCAGGTAACAATCATTTGCGTTGCTTTCTACACGTTGATTTGGACATGAAAATGTTCTTAAGCAAACTTGTTGATGAACAGACATCAAAGAAAATTCGAAGAGAAATTCTTGGAACAGAATTTGACGGAAAAAGAGTGAAGGGTCTCGTTGATGCCAATGATACTGTAGAATTTGAAGAGAAATATGTAACTCTTGAGAAGACATGGCCCAAGGAATTTATTGAGTGGATGCTGGCAAAAGAAGGCAGAAAGAGATCCTTATATGATACACTGAAAACGTGTATGTCTAAAGATGTAAGAATGGCAGCTGGTCTCGGCAACCCGCCCAATAAATGTGTTAACCAGCGCGTAGAGGCTATGAATAGGGTCATCAAAGACGCAGCTTCCAGACGGATAATGGATCAAGTGACCTTTCATGAGGTAATGTACGACAAGGTATTCAAACAACAAGAAGAAGAATACCTGAAGGCCTTCATTGGATATGGTGAATATCGACTCTCCCCAGCATACCAACGGTATTACAAAGATCCTATGGTTTGGAAAAGCATGACCTCATCGCAACGGCAAGCTCATGTCGCCAAGATTTTTGGGAATCCTGTTTCCGAAAACGAAAGCGACAGCATCTCAACAAAGCATCTGCCAATATCAGTTGAGGAAAGTGGAATAGATTGCTGCCCTTCATACAAGCTTGCACCCCTCTGGAAGAAAGCAAATTCGATTTTGTCAAAACATGCTATGATACCACTTGGCAATGACAAATTCTGTGTGACCGAGTTTGGCAAAAGTCATGATGTATGTTGTAAGGGCAATGCTTTCACATGTTCCTGCAAGGATTTCACGTGCACTTCGGGAATATGCCCTCATACCCTTGTTGTGGCAGATACACTTGGCTCTTTGCGTTTTTTGATAGACAGTTATAAGAGAAAGAATAACCAGGGCTTCAGATCCTTTCACAACAAAGTAAACAAAAATGCTGGGCAGAAGCCAGGACAAAAGAAACCACGAAGAGGTCAACAACAAATCTCCATGGAGCCGGTAGTTAATATTGAAAATCCAGTGGATCCAGAACTTGACTTTCCAAAACCGTTTCAACCTACAGAGATCTGGCACAACAACGAGCCATTTGAGATTGTCCTTGTTGGAAGCATTAAACCTGCCAAACGATGCGAAAAGTGTTTGTTGGAATTTCCAAAAGAAAATGATCTCATAAATGTTCCATATGATTTGGGCGTAAAACACAGGCAGAGATATCAATGGCCAGTGTATGATTCCAATGTCAAACCTAGGAAGTTTCTTAGAATGGAACAGTCAAAATTCCACAAGAAGGATAAATTTTATTGTGTAAAGAAAAACTGCATCCTGTCACATCATCCCTACTTTTGGAAAGGGAAGCTGTCACTTGGCTCGGGGGTGCAGCTTAAAGAAGGCCACAAGAAATTGCTGAGAGAGAACTTGCACTTTGAGGTCACTGAGTAAGCGCTGTCATATGAACACTAATCATATGCGATGGAAGTACTTCAATTTTTCCTTGTTTTGTTCCAATTTAACATACGGAGTTAAAGATAGATACCTTTGCTTTTTTACTGAAGATTTTGTGTTCCAACCTAACGTAGGGAATTGATTGTAGATAGATGTTGCCCTTGCCGTTTTATTCAGAGATTTATGTTGATTGTCTGGTCATTCAGGCCCCATTTACACGATACCGTATTCATTTCATATCGGATTTGGGATGGCAATCCGATATGATAATTTTTTCTGTTTACATAATACCTTTTTCATTTCATGTCGGATCGGGGTTCTGTTTACACGACACTGTTTCACTTTGCACTGCAGTGGTTTCACTGTATGCTCTTAGCGTCAACTGCACATTCTGCGCAGCGCCCCTAATGAATGCGAGGCTCGTAGAATTGATAATGAGGTTCCGTATTGAGTTACCTGATTCCACCGTTGACACGATATCGGATTGGTTTCATGCAGCGTTTTCATTTGAAAACGCAAAACGGTACGAAGCGTATCGGATTGGTGTCTTCTCATGTGAACAGGAGGCTAATCTGAAATGAAAACAGTCTTTTGTAATCAGAAGGCCAATCCGCTATGAAACCAATCCGATATGAAACGAAAACGGTATCGTGTAAACCCAGGGGGGGACTCCCTATTAGTAAGTGACGGGGGGTCAGACACTTTTGGTTTGTAAAAACGCTGTCTAGTATACCTTTGGGTACACCATTTGGTGCATAATCGGTATATTTTTGTGGTTGCGGAAGAGAAAATTTGACAAGGTGAGTGCTAGGCTGAGTTTGTCACCAAGATGTTGCAGGACAGTTGCCGAAAATGCTGTGAGGCCGTTGGTCTTCATGTACCGTGAAGCTAGGAGTAAATGCCCTAAATTTAGTACATTTATGGACTGAGTATAGTTTTTGGGTCTAAAATGTCCTAAATGTTGTATATTTTTGGGTTTTTCTAAAATTTAATGTGTCTGACCCCCCCTCGTCACATACCAATAGAAGTTCCCCCCTGGGCGTGTAAAAGGGGCCTCAGTAGAACTATCTGATGTTATCGCATGCTCCCTGCCTTCTTATTAAGGCCATATCCAGTCAGTGGAGTTTTCTGTGCAGGCGGCATTTCACACACAAAAAATAATGTTATTCGACAGTTCTATGATCTGCCGCAAGCAATAGAATTTAAGCCCATTCGTAAAATTCCACTTACGTATTGGAAACTGGCCTTCAGATTGTGCTGTCTTAGTCACTTTGTCAAGTTGTTTATTGGTAATTGTTGTGTTATTTTTCTTTTCTGCAGCATGCACGTATTTTGTTACAAGGAACCAAGAATTTGGGCCAATAATGAAAGTTTCTCAAAATTGTCAGATTTTGAGTGAGTTTCTTACGAGTTTCCTAAAGGCTCCATAAAAACCTTAATGAAAATTTCAAAACGAGGTTTTTGAAGCCTTTCAAGTGCTTAGATATTACTCAAGTACCTTACGATTACTGTAATACAGGAAACAAGTGAAAATAAAGTCCAAATGTGTTAAGAATAGTTTCTTAGTTATATTTTCCCAGACAGAAGTTTCGTAATTTTTTTGCGATGTGAGAGTTGAGTTTCTTATAAGCAGTTTCTTGTAAAAAAGATACTTGTATCGTTTTGATGTGCCCTGTGTTTGAGAATCTCTCATAGAATCTACGGGTACATAGTCGAACATACATGACTTAGGATTTAGGAATTGTGCCCATTTACCCCATCCCCCTCGAAAATAGGCAAGTTTCTTGAAAAAAGTAAAGTCCATTTATGGCTAAAGTCATTCTGTTTATTTCAGGAGCATTTGAGCAAAAATTGGTGAAGACTCTTTCGTTTTGAGAAATTGTGTGCGATTTTCGAGTGATTACAGGGTCCCTTCGAAGTACCCTAGATTCCATTTCCTACAAACAGTGAAAAAAAATGATGTCTGGTTGTCAAACACTCAAACACCCCCTCCCTAACGTCATCGTTCGCCTAGAGAATTCGTTTCCTCGCTAAGTTTGAGTTTTAAAGCTTTTCCCGCCATGTTTCTACATACAAGTTCCATCATAGTTAATCGTCAACATTCAAAAATTCAAAATTTTACCCGCTTTATTTTTAATGTTAGGGGCTCCCACCGCTCCATTAAGCCTTCTAATATCGAATGCAAGATGTTACCAAAGCTTTCCACTGACTTAGCTGAAGCAGCTAAATGGGTATAAAACTGAGTTCAATTTGTTTTGTGTATCTGACTGGTAAAATTGTTGGCTGATTTTGACAGTGAGGTACAAGAGCAAAGACGCTAGGGACTTACACGTATTTCTTTGGGTGTGTTTGAGTGGTACGAATTCTGAAAACGGTAGATTTGGTAGGCTTGGAATTTGTGTGTGATTGACTCGCAAATTCCATAAATGGCAGGTTTGGCCGGTTTGGAAGGACTATGAAGAAATTTGCTTTTACCGTTGTGAGACTCTGAAAACGAAGCGAATCTGCTCGCGTTTCTACCGTTTTCGAATCAGTGCAAATTTGTTGCCAAGCACCAGACCAGACTCGTCTTCGTGTTTTTCAACTGGAAACCTCGTTTTCTTCAGGATGAATCTGAAACCTGCCCTATTGAAGAATTTTGTGCTTGCTTGGGAACTGTGTTTCCGTCTCTGCGAAGTCTACCGTTTTCGGAATTTGGTAGGTTTGGAATTACCAATCAAACACACCCTTTGTAAGCAACTGCTCGTAAGAAACTCTAGAATAAGCAAAATATTACTCAAAACCTCTTTTCCACAAGGCGACTTTTTTCGGGTGAAGCAAATTTTTCCGAGTTTAGGCATACGCAATTTAATTGCTATAGGTGCCACATTGTCGCTGGCTCCCTTTCTCTCTGCGAAGGAGGGAATCCAAAACATTTCTGCTTTTTTCGCGGCGGAAAAGATCGCTTTGCGTAAAGAAATACGCCAAGTGGGAAACTTGCTTGAGAAACTACTCTTTCTTCTGTAGTGTTACTAGGTTTTAAACGTCTGTTTATCGAAAAGCTTCAAGGCTTTAGTTTTGAAATATCTATGAGGGGACATGTCATTAACACGAAAGATTGTTTTGGAACCTTTTAAGAAACTCGTAAGAAACTCTTACGGCTCCAAATCTCATAACTTTAAACTTCAAAGAATGAATTGAGTGCGGGCTCTAATCCTTCTTATGAAAAGATACGTGTAGTGGAACCTTTGCGGTGTGTACGTACTTTGCAGTTGTATTTTGATCTACGATATCTTTGAATCCGAGAACTTCTTTTTGTCACTCTACCGAAGCTTGGTTCAAGGGGTACTCCATGGTTTTTTGGGTCTTAAATTTGGACAAAGCTTGTTTTGTGGGGCAATGACTTGTACAGTTATCTCTGAATTCCTGAAATTCTTACTTTTTTGGGTCTCAAATATGGGAAAAAGTAACGACCTAGGGAAGGATTTATTGGCCTCTGATTTCAAAGACCCATTCCTAACCATGATCCTTCGTGGCACCAAAGTCGACTTTCAGAAAGTCCTTTCCATTCAGCACACAAAGGATCAAAGGAGCAAAGGATCTTTAACACGTCTTTTAAACTTTTGAAGAAGCTGTTCTCTTTGGAGACAAAAGAACAACTGCCAGTAGTCAATGAAAATCCACAAAATGTTTGCACAAATTCATCTCCTTTTCGTTATTTCGCTATTTCGCTATTTCGTTATTTCGCTATTTCGCTATTTCGCTATTTCGTTATTTCGCTATTTCGCTATTTCGTTATTTCGCTATTTCGTTATTTCGCTATTTCGTTATTTCGCTATTTCGTTATTTCGTTATTTCGCCGAATACCGTTAGCCGGGCTTTTGGCATATAAGGCCCAGAATGGACCAGATGGATTACCAATACTGTGCAAATCAGCACAATAAGCAATGTCACATTTATGACCAGCAAAAACAATTTGCCAAATAACCAAGACATATAATAAGGTTTATACAGTACTTAGTAATGTGAAGACTGAATCACAGATTGGTTTTGGATTTTTCATTTTCTCAGGATTTTTCAGAGATAATTTTCACTTTTACTTGTATGAAATGTGCATTTCCAAGAAAGAATGTGATAGCACTATGACTGATGTTTGACCAAGTCAATATGATTGCAATATATCACAGCTTTATGCTGTCATCTTCCTAGGGCAATGGACATCAAAGGAAGTGGAGATGATTCAGATGTAGAAATGTGAGTCCACATGACTTAATATTTATTTATTTCAAATGAAACCCAATGCATTACATTGAAATCTCACAACTCTTATATAGTCTGATAGCCTTTGGTGGTGATATGGAACATAACAAATTATGTTTGAAAGACAACATGATATGAGACTTTAACACAATTTCCTCAGTGCAATGATAAACTGGATAATTTGATCCATCTTGTTTTAGAACAAAGATAACATATGCAATTAAAGGATTGGAATCTCCAAGCAAGGCTGTCGCAACAAAGGCCTCAGGTGTAAGTCAGTTATATATTTAAACGGTATGAATTTATCTGCTACTTTCATGAAACCAAGAGATTATGTAGCATACTTCTTTGCAATGCTATCTCTCTTCAAATCATAAGAGACAGTGTTGTGTGTAACATCTTTTCTTGGCCGGACCAAAGAACACATACACACAACTAATTTTGTGTAAGAAATTCTTAGTCTCAACAAGGGCCTTCCTCTATGAAAAGCCTCTGTGTCATTCCATATGAAGTGATCACAGCAACAAATAATAAAGTCTTTCAATGTCAATGAAATTTGGTACACTGATTTGTATCAATGTCAAAAAGAATTCCTCCTGATTTCAGCTTTTTATCTTGTTCGGTTGTCAAGTTACGGGCTATTCAATTGTAGGTTGTCGCACCCCTTTTTGCAGCCCCACACGCTCAAATTAGTGTAAGTCCATCATTATTCATCCTACAAGGGTGAACAATAGCTCATTTTGAAGGGCTCTTTGAGATCTGTTTACAGGTCCACATACCACCCCCTTAACCTCTACAGGCTGTTTGGAAAATTGTGACTGCAAATCAAAATCAAAGACCTGTTTGAGCAAAGATAGACCATAGCATTTTTATGATTTCTTTGTGACCTCCATTCAGATAGGGGCATTTCATGGTCACATACCTCTATAGCACTCTAGCATTTCAAAATTTAATTGATCTTTAATTATTACCGCACAGTTCATTTATTTTTCTAGAGTGGTAGTGATGATTAACCCATAGACCTTGAGGATGAATTTCCAAAATTGAAATTTCGGAGCTCCAGGTAAGGATTATTTGTATTCACCAAACACATTTCTAAAAACAGATTTGAAGCTTTTGGAAGTCTCTCACAAAGTAGTCACAAAGTTTGTTTATGTGTTAATCTAGGGTTAAAGCCATAGAGAAATATATTATCTCTCATTATCTAGCCCATATTTTCAAGGACTTTCCCCAGTCATCTTGTAAGAAGGAATGAGACAACTTGTAATGAATGAATACTGTAGTTTACAGCTGGATAGCACAGCTGTATCTAGCCAGGCAGTTTTTGGTACAGTAGGCAGTGCCTTTTATCATAATGTTGATCACTGGTGGACAAGATACTGTTTTTCCCAGAAAGAAAATGATGGTAGCAAAGTAACATTCAAACAGAAATAGCTGTCATTTCAAAACCAGTACTGCTTCTTCAGTACATTTGCGCAACCACTTCCAAAACAGTGCACCTGGGAAACAGTTAGAATTGACCCTCTGGTTTTCAAATTCTTTGCGGCTGGGTCATATTACAAACACCAGGTCAAGTCAAGTCACATACATCTTACGAATAATTAATGAGGAGCTGTTAGGGACAAGTTCATTCTTTCATGAAGACTTGGGCAATCCCAATATCTTCAATGCTAAACTTCCATAAGTCATATTGACTTGCTTTTAAGTCGGATTGTTTCTCTTGGTCCAAGAGATAGATGATGTTGGTAGAGCTAGCCTGATAATAGAAACAGAATATAAACAAGAGCCAGACTATGTATAGATGTGTTGTGTTCACCTCTTCTTTGTAAACAACCAAGTTCAATAACTGATACCACCACATGGAAGAAGACAATACAAGTTTTCATTTGAACCCAAATGGATTTATTGACCTTCAGCGCAAGCCAATTTACAAACGAAATTAAATGCAGCAATTGAACATGTGGACCTAAACAAAGACCAATGCTTGAATCTCTCATTTGCAATCCCCAGAATATCAGCAAAATTAGCTTCCTCAAAAGTAACCGGTCCTCTATACTTATCAGGATAGAGACAAAGACTGTGCCCTGCAGCAACACCAGAATATCCGCAGATTCTGAGAAGATAATTGCTCATCCATAGTGACCAGAAAATAGATGAACACTGAGCCTCACAGCAATGCCAGCAAACGCTGAGTACAATTTTTTGTCTGTTTTCTTGTTACTACAGAGGATGTAATGAGAATTTGCTGATGTTCTGGCATTGCTTTGGGGCACAGTCTTTGTATGTATCTTGCTTACTATGGAGGAGTTGTTACTTTTAAGGAAGCAAATTCTCCCATATTATGGGGAGTGCATAGGAGCTGTTCAAGCACGTGTTTTGCTTGAACTTATGCTTAGGCCTATGTTAACCCTATCTCATCTGGGCGATTTGAAACGCTCAATGCCTGGGGGGGTGGGTTCCACCCCCCGTTTATCTCTGTTGTTGTTTGAGATATGGCAGCCAAATTTGGCACAAAGGTTGTCCATTATATTAACAATGAATTTGTGAAACAATGGTTTAATTAGCGTTGTTGTTGTTGTTGCTAGAGCATCATTAACATTATGATGTCATATGACATCATAAAAATGAAAGTGTCTTAAAATGTCGTAAAACGTTGCTTTTCGTAAAGAAATGAAATATATAGATCAAAATAGATGTAAAGTCATAGTTTAGACTTAATTGGACCAATTTAAAAGGATTAAGAGAGATACAATGTATATTTTTCATAGAGTGTGGCATGACAACTTGGTTACCGCGGAGACAAGGCTAAGGGTAGAACACCAAAATTGTTACAGTTTCATTGCTGTATGATAGAAAGTTTAACTTGCTAAATCTCAGAGGCATTCTGCAAACACGGAAAAACTTATAAATGAAAATGTAAGAGGGGGGATGGAATCCACCCCCCAGGTTAGATAGGGTTAAATCCCGGGATTTAATTTCCCTCGTAAATCAGCTTACTTTTAAGATAAAAAAATAGTTACCAGTAAATGTCTTTCTATTCCAAACAGAAACACCATACGACAACTGTTTGGTAAGACTGAAGCTGCTCTGTATCCTGGTTCACTCCTCATTGATGAGACTGCCATTAAGTATAAGGAGAACAAAGGCTTGATTGGAATTTCCCATGCATTTATAAAGTCATTTGACAATGATTTCCTTGTTCCATTTATCTTAAATGCCATGACTAAGTATCCAGAACATGTTAGTACAAGCCAGCCAAGAAGCGTTTCCAGCAATGTGTGCTTTTTAGTGGACCTTGATAAGTTGAATGATCCCAGAGATGTCATGTGTGATGATCTTGGAGCATGGGATCAATCAAGAACATCAAAAAAATGGTACAGTGTCAACAGAGACAGTTCCGGCAATGCTGTATCACTGTCTTTTGCCAGAGAAAAAGAAGGGAGTTATGAAGTTGTCAGAAGGCCCTTTGTTAATCTTTCTGATAATGCTTTGAAGAAAACTATGGTGAGCCTAACTGATCCGAAAGGTCAAAATTATAACATTGTTGCAATCATTTATCAATTCACTGGTGAGGAGCACGTGGTAACTGTAAAGCCCCATGGCAATAGCAAGTGTAATATCCCATTCCTGCGTACCTACCAGAGTACCAAAATGAAAATTGCCAAAGAGTCAGGCAAAAGTGTGCCATCACGAGCTTTTCACAATGTTTCAAGGGATGTTGGAGGGCTTGGAGGTGCAGAAGCTGCTGGGCAGCTCCCAAGAAACTGCAGGCAAGTGTCATACTATGCTAGCAAGATAGCTTCTAAAGTTGAAGATCCCATTTATTCGATAACTGCACAAATGCGAGCTTATTGTGATAATGATGAAGAAAGATATGTTCGAGCATATTCTTTGGATGATTCCTCGGCAAAGGTTGTTCTTTTCACCGACACACAAGTTGATGATATCATAAACTTTTGCTGTAATGACAGTGATGGTTATAAGTCATTACTGTATGCTGACATCACATTTGAGCTGGGTCCTTTTTTCTTGTTAACAACAAGCTACAAAAATACAGCATTGATTGACAGGAAAAGTGGCAGCTCCCCAGCAATGATTGGGCCTATGATGCTTTGTCTGTTGAAGGACAAAGAAACCTACCTCACTCTCTTCCAGAAGCTTAACTCAAAGGCACCAGGGCTGCAACTGTACTTACAAGGACATTCAACAGACAGTGAAAAGGCACTTCGGCAGGCATTGGCACATGAATTCCCACGTTCGTTGCAGTTCCTCTGCTATATCCATGCAAAACGAAACATAAGTGATAAGTGCAGATCAAAATTTAATTTAAGCCAGCAGTTAACAAGTGAGATACTTGCTGATATATTTTCACAGTCAGGACTTGTATACTGCCAAAGCACAACTGAATTCAGAGAGATGGTGAAAAGACTTAAAATGAAATGGGATTGCTTGGAGGAAAGAGAGCGAAGATGTGAGCCAAAGTTTTCAGAATACTTTGAAAAGTACAAAGAGACTGACATACTGAATCACGTGCTGGTCAAGACAGCAACAGACGCAGGATTTGGAACAAATTTGCAATCAAACAACATTCCAGAGTCACTTAACGCAAAGATAAAGCGCTGGCAAAACTTTAAAGCTGCTGATATGGCACAATTTGTGGAAGACATGAAATCTCTTGTTGATAAGCAAACAGATGACACAAACCGTGCTTATTTGGGACTCTCATCTCCCTACACTGTGCGGGAAGAGTTCCAAACAACATCCCAAAATCATCCATTCAATGTTCCAAAAGGGCGTGAACGTGATCAACTAATTAAAGCAAAGCGTGTTATCATTGATCAGAATCTTTTCAAGACAGTGAAAGGCTATGTACCCCATGCTCATGTGCCACAAATTTTACAGGAGGCAAACAATGAATATAGCAAGGAAAAGCTTGATGACTTACACAAACAAATCCCCGAAGTGTTACTAAGTACCAACGGATCCCTGCCTGCTGATGACAATGATGACTACCAAGAATTGCGAAAGGTATTTTCTGCTGTGGAAGTGCGCACCCTCACTGAAAAGGCAGCTTCATTAGTACATGACTGCATCATGAAGGGATTTTCTGATGACTCTTACTTTGTTAAGAGTATCTCAAGCAGCAGCCCCCATACAGTAAGACTTCTCAAGAATGGTGGCATTGTTTGTGATGCTTCGTGCTTAGGATTTGGCACCAGAAAGATTTGCTCTCACACCCTTGCAGTTGCCATCCACACAGGTTCCTCCAAAAGTTTCATTAGGTGGTATGTTACAGAAAAGCATGATGCAAATTTGACAAGGCTGACAACATTTCAAGTAAACAAAAATGCTGGAAGGAAGGCGCCACCCAGAAGACAAAGCAGAAAGAGATCACCTGATGCTTCAAGTGGTCAGTCGCTTGGGGATTTCATGAGAAATCCCCTTCATACACCAAGCTATGCTGTTGCATCCTCTCCAGGAAATTTAAAGGTTGTCATAAAGCGAAAAATGCCCCAGAAACCTATAATCACACCAACAGCTCATACTCAGTTTGAGCTGATTGATATCACAGGTTGCATAAGGAAATGTGCTGGTTGTTATGGAGAGCTCAAGAAAGGTCCAAATGATTGTCCGAAAACAAGATATGATGAGATGATATGTGTACGCCACAAGGAACGGGACTACGCCCCTATTCATCCAAAAGGAGGTGAGCCTTCATGGAAGGAAGTATTCGAAAATAGGCATTATCACATATCTTTTGATTGCATCAGCAGGCAAAATCCAAAGTTTGATGCTAATGATGTAAAAGTGAAAATAAAGTCCCAACTCACAGCTGACCTGTTGGCATTGTTAACGTCAAGATTGCAATCAGAATGACATTAAGGCTTATACCTTCAGCCTTCATTGCTGTTTACTAAATTCGTATGCTTCAGTTTATTTGTTTGAATTTGTTTAGCATGCATAATTACCAGGTAAGATTTCATAGGCTATTGCATTGTTTATTAAGCAAGGGAAAGGATTGTTGTTGTAATGTTCAGAATGTCAGTATAACCAACAGTTCTCTTGGGACCTTGTGTAAATAAACATATATAGGTATTGGACTGCTAAGAGAGGAGGAAATTCTCCGCAGCAACCGTAGTTATTTTAAAATCTATATCAATTTTGTTTATCATCATACTGAAGTATTTGAAGGCCATACCTTTGTTATTGTTGTGATTCACAAAGCACGATCCCCGCTTGCAAAGCATATTGAAACATTAGCAGGCTATAGAAAGGGTTAAGTTACCTGGAACTTGTCATATGTAATATTGTGTGCACACGTATTTTTTATAAGAAACTAAGAAAATTATCAGACTTTGAATGCTCAGAGTTTGTTATGAGTTTCTTAAAGGTTCCATAACAACCTTCATGTTCACTTACTGCGCGCTCCTGGATTCTTCAAACAATGTTTTTGGACAGCATTCCGATGTTTAGACATCACTCAAGTACATTCCGAGTAATATGATACAGGAAACAAGTGAAATAAAGAAAAATATCTTAAGGATCCCCTTTGCTAAAATAAATTGTTTTTTATGTTAGGAGTGTGAGCAGTTTCTTATAAAAAATACGTGTTTTGTGCTATAAGGCCGTGTTTATATGAGGGAGAACACCTCACCTGCCAGACACGGGGCTGACAGGCGAGGTAAATTTCAGGCACTGTTTATACGCGACTTTAAACCTCACCTGTCAGCACCGGGCTGAGAGGCGAGGTGAAGTAAAGTCTCTCTTCCGTGAAATCAGAACGAACTGACCAATAAGAAACAAGGAATAATTCAGTTTACCTCACCATACCGGTGGTGTTTCGTTTAAATGGAAAAATTTCACATCACCCAGGCGAGATCCCACTTCTGGCAAGGTGGGATTTCACTATACCGGTAGTGTTGCGTTTGTCATGTAAACACGAAGTGAAAATACAAAGGATTCTAGGGGAAGGTGGAATCTCACCTCTCAGCCCCGGGTCTGGCAGGTCAGGTGTTTTTCCTCATAAACAGGCCCTAAAAACTGGATATGGACTGCCTATGCAGCCAAGATCAAAATGTTATGTTAGCTATTCATTGTAACTGATTGATGGTTATGTTTGGTTCTGTTGTGTTAGCACCAAAATTTTCTTTCTCTTTATCTCATTTCTATGAAATTAGGAAATATAACATCGTACATCAGCTGCATAACTGCAAACCTTTTGCTGAGTCGGACACATAAAGAAAATTGGGCGCGGCAATCAAAAAAGTGAGGTCTCGGACGAAAACAGTAGAAACCCACATGTGTTTACTTTTCGTTTATTCTATTAATGTCGTTTAAGAAGTGTTTTCGGACCGAGAATGCTTTCTGTTCTGAGCCTCACTGAACAAATGTCGCTGTCAGGTTGCCAGATAAAAGTTCGCAATTATCTTGCCTAATTAAGGCTGTGATGAGGGTACTCCTCTCGTGATAACTTTAAGTGGCCAAACTATTTCTATGTAAGGAAGTTACCACTAGAAAGCATTAAGCAACAGAAGTATCAGTAAACAGTTGTCAACCCGTTGCCAACAGCAGTTGTTGAAAGAAATCGCTTGCAAGAAACCCAGAAACAACAAGAGCAGTGCAGTGCAGAGATTTGCAGTTTACCATGTTTTTGGTCGAGCTGCGAATTGTTTTTCCCAAACAAAATGATGTACTAAAAAATTATTCTTTCTTGTACTTCTTTAGACTTAAAATTTTCTCGAAAGTCATCAATCTATTTTAAGAAAAACAACGAAACACTGCATTGCAAAAGTCTGCATACAGTGCTACAAAACAAGAAATGTGCCCCCATCGCGCTGTGGAGTTCATAAATCACATGCAATCGATGTAAAATTGATGCAAGAATAAGCATAGTAGGCCACAGGTGCGCCAATGGTAGGCCAAGCGTAGTCCTAAGGTAAGCCAAGAGGTAGGCCACAGGTAGGCCAAAGGTAAGCCAAGAGTGAGCCAAGAGGTAGGCCAATGGTGTAGGCCACGTTTTGTAGACACCCTGCAAACACAGCCCATGCTTCTGCCCAATCCGAGGATGTTTCAATCGGGAGAAGATCCACCTTAAACAGCTTGGCAAGTTGACCCGAACTGGGCTCCAAGTCGGGCAATTTTCTAATGTTGCATGGTCGGAGCAACACAAAATCGACAAACTCATTTTTGGCAATTTTTCCAACTAAGTAGCCAGGAACTGGTGGCATCGCAGTGGAAACACTTACCGCAGGTACGGAGGGCTGCGCGGGATCTCCTGCAGCCAACCCTGATTTTTGATCAGATTTTGGGCTACCAGCACTTGCTTCAGAAAGCACGCTTTGAGCATGCAAGGAAGACATAACTTTCTGAGCAGACAGGGAGGGCGCTGTGACGTCTGACGAAAGCTTAAAAAAGGCAGGGGCAGAATCAAGGTGGACTTGATCTTCTTGATGGCCGGAGCTAGAAGTTGAAGGCAAAGATGACGTACCTGGTGAAGATGAAACTGTACTCGCTGGGGTTGTTGATGTGCCTTGAATACTCGCAGTAGAAGGCTGTGAAGGCTTGGCAAGCACGCTTAAAATCTGGCCTACAGATTTATCAAGGCTCTCGAAACGTCTCATGGCCTCTTGCCTGCTCATAGCGTCAAAGCTCTCAGTCTTCTCCGTCTGAGGAGCATTGATATCATCTGCGTGCCCATCCATCTTTCCGTGAAAATATCCAAATAAAAGCAATGAACAGTAAAGAGTTATGTCCAAGCAAGAGCTTGGAACGTGCTCACCAATCTCTTTAGGCCAGGCAGATCCGATGACATCAACTGAATCAGCAACAGGACACGAAACCACGGCTGTAATAAGTAGATAGGCCAAAACAAATCTCTATCCAGGAACTGCACGATCACCCTTCACTCTTGTCTAGACTTCTCATCAAATATAATAGAAGATAAACTAACAAGTTGTAATAACCTTGCAAGGCCTATTTACTTCTGTTGAACAACGAAGCATAACTTCCGCCCTTGCGGTTTTGATAGAGCATGTGCTGAAGAAACCAGATTAAACCAGTTTAATGCTGCCTCGCAGTGAGAAGACACTCTGTGCATGGGGGAGTATTAACTACGGTTAAAGGACTCTAACCGACATTAAAACCAAGAAATTAGGTTTGTTTAAAAAAAATAGGGGATTGAAATTCCCAAAGCATCCTTCCAGAAAGGCTGATGATGGACCATTTGCCATTCCAAAATTAGGCCAACCAAACCAAACCGGTCTCTTTTGTCATCTAATCAATTAAAAAAGAACTTGTTCTCGTCTCAAAATGCAATAATGAAACAAAGTAGGTAAGATGTAACATTTTATAAGTCTTTATAATGCTGATGCTTACATGGAACAATCTCATGAGGCTCGAAATGAAGCTCACGAATAGGAAAAGTGTTGCTAGATATCTGTTGACGAAAGCTTGCATCAGGACGAAGCAGGAGGCTTTTAAGTTCTGTAACAGCTTCTTCTTCTTTCTCTTTGTGGTGTTGCGCTAGTAGCTCGCACAGGTCAATTTGAAATTTGCATTTCATTTGTTTATATTTTTATGGCTTTCACTTGAAAAGTTGTTTGTGCATGAAACTTCTGTCTGAGGATATGTAAAATCGGGCTGTTTATGCTTTGTTGTCTGTCTGGTGAATTCTTTAAATTTACTTTTGTGGTAAAGTTTTGATCATTCCAGCATTACTAATTGCTTTAGGACGCTGGATTGTGTTGTGTTTAGTTTTGTTTTGGAGCTTGTTCTGTTGTTTTCATGCACATTGTTGTTCTGTTTTTGCAAGACACCTTAGGACGGCAGATTTTTATAGTAATTTTCTTTGGCAAGTGTAAAATATTTTGAGATGGTCTAGAATATACCACAGGGCTCTGTCCTTGGTCCACTTATTATATGTCTTCTTTACATAAATGATCTTCCAAACTCTTCATGCAAATTACCTTGTTCTCTTTTGCTGATTTCACTTTCACATTTTGTGGCATTTGGCCCTATCTTCTTTACACATTTTTGAGGAAGTTGTTTTAATGCTCCAATGCCAGATATTGGAGAATATTTCCACCATGGCCAAGCTTGCTTTTGTTGAAACGATTCCAAATAAGGTGGCAACTATCTCTTTGGGACAGAATACCATATAGCTGACACAATAGATACAGAGCTTCCAATGCATATTTTCTGCTGTGTGCACCATCAGTTTTCAGGTAAGGCAACGTGAATTTCCAGCATCTCACAACACACATTCCATACCCCTATGAAACAGCATCATAAAAATTTAAAACTATCATACTAATATCCAACGGGAGCATTGATAGTTGAACATTGATTCTTACTTGCTCACTTTGATCCTCGAGCAGAGTAACCTTTGTTTCAGTAGCTTGTATTTGACTATCAATTAGTGTGATCCGTTTCCCAAGTCTGGATTCCAAGATATTATTGATGACCCCAACCTTTCCATACAGGGCATCAGCAACACTGGAGGAGCCTCTATGGCACTGACATCTGCAGATCAAAAGGCAAACACCAATGAAGCAACTGCACAGAATAAAAACATCGACAAGCGCGATGAAAATACCGATTCTTTGAAGCTCAGCGAAGCACAGAAAGCTGAAACACCTCAGTCTGAAGAGCAAACAGACATGCATGTTGCAGAGAAAAAGAATGAAGCATCGACATCTCAAAAATCTGGGTCATTCGACGAAAACCAGCAACGAAAAAAGCGATCGACTTATATTATTGGTGATTCTATGGTAAGAGATGTGAAAGGATGGGAGCTCAAAGGGTCATGTGGTGAGAATGAGAATATCTTTGTGAAGCCTTTCTCCGGCTCAACGGTGAAGGACATGAACAGTTTTTGCCAGCCTGTAATTGATAGAGCACCCGATCAAATCCTGCTACACGTTGGCACCAATGATCTGTCAAATAAACAGAAGTCTGACGTCAGTATAGCTCAAGACATCATAGACCTTGCCAAATGCATAGAAAGTCATCACATAAACGTTGTAGTTTCCGGCCTGGTGCCTAGATATGATAGATACGAACCAAAGAGGGTAAGAGTCAACTATATCCTTAGAGATTTATGCTTAGAACAGAAGTTGAAATACTGTGAACATTCGAACATTGACGCTTCTAATCATTTGAACAGAAGTAAGGTCCATCTCAATAAGGCAGGAGTTAGCATTTTTGCTAATAATTTACTTGAAGCCACTAGGCCGACCACGCAATGACTTAGTGATCATAGTATGCATCGTAGTTCTAGTGATGCTATGGCCGGGCCCTCGTTATCTGAAATCAATTCAGATTTGCCCAATGCAAGTGGGCAAAGTAAGGGTTCACCAGCTAATCTCAAGCTGGAATTTCGAAAGGGCATGGTGATAGCATCACTAAATGTAAATAGTCTAACCGCCCACCACGAGGAAATCAAACTGCTTCTTCATGAAAAAGGTATCCATCTGCTTGCCTTGAACGAAACAAAGATTGACCCTGACTACCCACGGGAACTTTTAGATATCGAAGGGTATCGCTTTGATGGGCTTGACCGTAACCGCCATGGAGGTGGAGTAGGATTTTATATACAAGATAACTTTGTAGTTGACCCTCGTGAAGATATTCCTCTTTCTAGTTTGGAGTTAAGGTGTGTTGAGGTGAAGCCTATCCGAGCCAAACCCTTCTTTGTAGTAACTTGGTATCGGCCACCCTCGGACCCAGTGGACTCATTTGATAAGTTGGAGGCAGTGTTTAGATTCCTTGAGTCTGAAGATAAGGAGATTATTCTGTTGGGAGACACCAACTGTGATGCTGCACCTGCGGATAATTCTTCATCCTCAGACCTTCCTAATAATACTAAGCGCATCCTTGAGTTTTACAACTCATTTGGCCTGAAGCAGCTCATCTCAGAGCCTACTCGCGAGACGACTGATACCTCAACTATAATAGACCACATTGCCGTCAGTAACCTATCGAATGTGGTAGAATCCGGTGTAGTAAAGTGTTCAATTAGTGATCACAACTTGGTATATGTGACGCGAAAATTTCGTGGTTCAGTCAAAGCCAAACACAAGATGATTAGATCGAGGCAAATGAAAAACTTTGACAAGGATCTCTTCCTCCAAGACCTTGCGTCTTACGACTGGTTAAGTGTAGTAAATAGTGCCGATAGTGTTGACAAGGCAGTCAATAAATGGTCTGAACTGGTTTCTCTCGTAATTGAAAAGCATGCGCCAATTAGAGAACGAAGGGTAACGGAACGCTTTTGTCCTTGGATTACCCCATCCCTGAAAAAACTCTTCAAAACGAGAGATAAACTTAAGGCTAACGCTGTAAAAATGAGGTCTGAGATACTGATGAGCGCATATAAGCAAGTTCGCTGTAAAGCTAACAATTTGAACCGCAAAATGAAAAGGGAATATTTCTCCAATAAACTCGAATCCTGTTAGGGGAACATAAAGGAAACTTGGAAAACTGTAAATCAGCTGATAAATAAAAGATCTAAAACCACTAATATCCCCTCAATTAAAGAGGACGAGAAAGTGATTTCTAATCCTCAAGATATAGCGGAAACCATGAATCACTTTTTTGCAACATTGGAAAAGATCTCAGTCATAAGATACCAGCTACAAAAAATCCTCTTCTCAATGGAGACTTTGGAGATAAAATTGTTTCAAGTTTGCTTTCGTTCTCCCCGCTTAACAAAGAGAAAGTTTTAAAAGCTTCTTCGAAAGTAAAAACATCCAATGGGCTCGGTACTGATATGATCTCCAGCTTGTTTTTGAAAACTGGGATTGAAATTTTGGCCCCTTCCCTTACACAGCTGTTCAACTGGTCCCTATCTGTTGGACACTTTCCAGACAACTGGAAGACTGCATGGGTTGCGCCCATCTTCAAACAAGGGTCCACTGAAGACAAATCAAACTATAGACCCATTTCAGTACTCCCCGTTGTTTCACGTCTGTTTGAGAAATTAGTCTTTGACCAGTTGTATTCATATTTCAACGACAACAAACTGATATTTTCGGATCAGTCGGGGTTTCGATGACTCCATTCAACTCTTACAAGTCTGCTCAGGTGCACGAATGATTGGTACCTTAATATCGATAAGGGCTTATATACGGCAGCGGTCTATATCGATCTCAAGAAAGCCTTTGACACAGTTGATCACGAGATTCTATTGAGTAAACTCGAATACTATGGTGTTAAAGGGAAGGAATTTAGATGGTTCCATTCCTACCTTGCCAACAGAAGCCAATTTTGCAGGGTCAACGGACAAATACCTAGCACTGAGCCTATAAATTGCGGAGTTCCTCAGGGATCCTGCCTTGGGCCCCTTCTCTTCTTGGTCTACATTAATGATTTACCAAAGTGTTTGAAGCATTCTCATGTATCTATGTATGCCGATGATACTAGTATCTATTTTGCCTCTAATTCTATTTCTGAGATCAATGAAGCTATTAACGCCAATTTAGCTGCGTTGAAACTGTGGCTACAAGGAAACAAGCTATCATCAAATGTTGCAAAAACTGAAGCAATGATTATCGGAAGTTGAGGCAAATTAAAAAAACTAGCTTCATTTGACTCAGTTGGACCACGGTTTAATGTTGAGAACGATGATATCAAAATGGCTGAGGATACAAAGTACCTAGGAGTTAAAGTAGATCAGCAATTAAAATGGTCTTCCCAACTGGCATCTTTGACAAGTAAGGTTTCCAGAGGTATTGGCATTTTACGGTACTCTGAGGGGTACGTGCCTGCATCCACTGTTAAACAGATGTATAAAAGCCTCGTAGAACCTCACTTTAAACATTGCTGCCCGGTTTGGGATAATGTTGGCGAGACCTCTTTAACTAAACTCCAAAAGCTACAAAATCGTGCTGCCAGAATAGTAACCGGAAGTCGATATGATCAGTCAGCCTTGCCACTCATTCGTGCCCTTGGATGGCCCACGGTTAGGGAGATACTTGATCTTGAAACACTCAAAATGGTTTTCAAGTCCCTAAACGGTGATGCGCCATCCTACATGAGCGACATGTTCACCAGAGTGAGCGAAACAACCTCTCGCGTTCTGCGTAATTCTGATATAAACCTTAGGACACCAATGCTAAGGACATCAGCTGGTCAAGGATGTTTTTCATTCAGAGGGGCCAGTCTCTGGAATGGGTTGCAGAAGGAATTAAAAGGAGCGCCTACACTAAAGAAATTCCAGGAAGGGCTGATGAAATCGTGCATGGTGTAAAATTTATGATTTTACATGAACCATGAACTCTTTTCTGTATCTTAATACATTTTTTTCTTTTTTTTAAATCGTATTCAATAATTGTAATTCATGTAATTTAATTTTTTAGAGCATTTAAATGCATGGCCCCCTGTAAAGCAGTTTTTCCCTAACTGAGGGGCTACCATGCCTAAAAAATTGAAAATGAAATGAAAATGAAAATGAGGTATTTTGTCAATCGTTCTGCCTTTTGGGGGCATTTTCAATGGTTAATTGAGATCTTATGATAATGTCATACAGTGGGCCTAAGTCTTGCACGAGCAGATTTTCATCAACAAAAGCCTTGTATTGAGTTTGGCCTCATGCTTGATTGCGGCCTCTCAACGGCATCATATTAGCACTGGTGTAACAGGGCAAAAGAACAATTTTGTAATTTATATCCTGCATACAACCATTTGTGACACACCAAGAAACAGTGACTACCTTCTTCAGTGGATAGAAGGACAAAGACAGATTTCGCAGCTGAAAGGGATCTTCAGGCTTTGCTGGCTCATACCTCTAGGAGAATGACATTCTCATCATTCTTATGTCTCTATACTTAAGTTCATGACTTTCATTTTAAGATCAATCAAATGGCACCTTTTACCTTTAGTCTTTATAGAAAATGGGCCTTTACTTTGTCTGGAAATTCACTTTGAGAGAAATAAATGGTCAACAAAACTAACACTTACCAGGGGCCTGAAAACATTGGTCTCCTTCTCTTCAAAATTTTCGTAGGGGTTAAATGCAATTTCAAGCCAAGTTAATACGGCTCAGGAGTTTGCCACTGGTTTTTCCATACTTGGACTTGGCTCCTTGCTTCAAGATCCAGGAATCCGTATTTTGCTCCTTTGGCTATTGCTATCAGTTGCTAATCTTGGCAGTAAATTAAGTTAGGGGTATGATGCTCGAGAAACATGTGAATGTAATATCTCATAATAAATCTCAGCGGGCAGCCCATATTTGTATTTCAGATGTCTCCGCCGCTTTGTTTGATCTCTGTCTTGAGAAGAAGCTGAGAACGTCACCAAAGTAGCAATTAGGGTTATTATATTCTGAGTACAAAAATGAAATTGCGAAAGAGTTACAGCAATGTAATAGCAATGATTGGAAGACAATAAAAGAAATAATTACAAATTCAGCGCAAGACTATTTAGGATATGCCAAGAAAGTTGGACCAAACCAAAGAATACACGATCAAAAGATTCAAGAAATGTCAGAGCGGCAAAAGCAAATTTGAATACATCTGTCCCGCTGTAATGATGCCACTGAGTACGAGGCGATGAAAAAAGAACGAAACAAGATCCTGCATGAAATCAAGTATAAACTCAAGCAAAACAAGGAACAAGAATTAAATCAGAAAGTTAGTCAGCTCGATCACATAGAAGATGCCTCTAAGATGTATAAGTCAGCTAAAATTCTGCAGCAAAAGTCCTTTGCAAATCCTTATATTTACGATGAAAACAAAAAGTGCATAACAAAGCCATCTGAGATCTACGAAGTAGTCAGAAGTCATTTCGAGAAGCATTTCAATGATGTTGATATCAGTAGTATAAAGCCGTACGATGGGCAGCCTAGAAAATTGAATAGAGAAATATCAATAGAAGAAGTAACAGCCGGCATTAATAAAGTGAATAACAATAAGACTCCAGGGATTGATAATGTATCTGCCGAAATGGTAAAATATGGCCCCTTGACTCTGTTTGAAGCCACATTTGTAGTGTGGTAACTCTGATCCTAATTTTTTACCGTAACATTCTCCTTCTTGCATAGTACCACAGCAAATGATAAAGACATGTCATGCATAGATTCGTTTCAAATATCTAAAAAAGCTGGCTCCCAGGGTAATTCTTTGAATGGTCAGATTTTGAGAAGAAAACCTGTCCCTTCCATACTCTAATGTCGCTTGGAAATGTTGCTAACTTACCCAGCAACTTTCTTCTCAAATTTGAAGAAATAAGTGTAAATAAAGCTGAACAATATGCTTTTGAGCATATCCTTTTTATTTGCTTTTTGCAAATAAGAGCTCTTCTTTTTCTCCACGGTGACTCTTCTTTTCATTGCAGTTTCGATTTTACCTAAGGATTTCTGACTTTTCAATAAGGTTTCCCAATCTTCTCGAATTTGACAAGTGGCATTTAACTCATTTGAAAAAGTGTGCAAGATTTTTTCAGAACAGAAGAATTTTTACGGATTTTGGTGGAACATTCATGGAAACAAAAGGACTTTTGCAGAAAATGTACAAGAAGTTTGAAATGCCCCTTGGAATTTGGGGGAAATTTCCCCAAACCCACAATTTCCGCCAATGTTACAGAAGCCTGTCAACATTTAAAATTCAGTTCCAAAAGTTTCTATGTTTTATCAATTGCAAGGGGAATCACTCCTTTGTTTTACCTCATTATCGCATTTATCGCATTGCATCTTAACCCAAATCCTGCCGGTGTTTTCCATCCCCCCTCATGGGTTTTAAATCGCTATTTCTTTGTTTTATGAGAAATTATCCCCAAACTCACTGAATTTTAGTTTTTATATGTTGGCCACATATTTTTGAACAAAAAATTTCAAAATGATAGCCACATGTCACGTGACAACGCCTTATTTGGAGTGGTTGATGGAAGTTAGGTTTACTTAGTCATTTCTATGGAGAATGTGCAACATTTTTCTAATGCTCCTTCAAAACAGTTTCCTATTGTACTATTAATAATAATTTATAGAGCAATTTTAGAGAATTCAAGGGAACAAAAACAACTGTGCTGGTTTATGATAATGCATATGATAAAACCTCATAATTCAGCTGCAGTTCAAAGATTAACCTATTTTCTGAGTTTGGTAATTTTTTTCGCTTATTGAGTCAAAATGTTGTTTCACATGACAAATCAGCTTGAGGGGAGCTGAAGTACACAAAAATAATGAAATCAAATTTATGACACAGTAATTTTTCTTTCTGTCAGAAACAAATCAGCAACATCCGCAAGTTCAGTTTGGACCCTAAAGGGAGGCTCAGTAGCTACCATGTCTCTCAATGTTACTCTATCATGTCCATCATAGCTATCCGATTGACAATGAATGTGTTACACAATTAAGTAAAGTGAATGAACATCGGCCCAAACAGCGATATATTCTTCACTGTGTAACCAGTTATGTGAAAAGACGCCTTCATCGCACATCAACATGATTGAGGAACTTTCATCAGTTCACATTTACTGCCGTGGCTAAGGATTTAAGAGCACAATTTTGTCAATAAAGCTCTTGCCGCAACGATAATGAACCCTACCGTTCTGCCTACTCTACTTTCTTGGAGTTCATTTAGATACAATTCTGATGTAGATTCTGTCTGCACAATTTTGTGATTGATGTCACAATGAAATCTGTGGCAATGCTCGGCAATCATAGTGGTTCTGCCACAAAGGGGTTTGACCCAAAACCAGTGTTACTCAAACCCTAACCCTGACCCAAAACCTAACCCTAACCCTAGTTTACGCAAATCTATGCAAAATTCATTTCTATGATTTCTTTGCAAACCATATAAACTGCACGAAGACTCTTGCTTCGGTAAAAAAAAGTACTGGATATCCTTTAGTCCACAGCTGCGACCAGATGTTTAAGACAGTAGAAAGTTTCCAGTTCACCCCAATAAACGCAGCTTGTTTCACTGCTAATGAAGTCTAATGAAGCTGCTGTGAAAATTTCAGAGGGATATCTTCAATCGTTTCTGAAAATTCCTTGTTGAGCTACTAGAAATAGGATGGAAATTTAATTTTGCGGCAAATCATGTTTAAAGTTCATTATATTCCATTTATCCTATTATGTTCATAAACACAGCTATAATGCTCCAGCTTCATATTGGAGCCATCTGCAGCCTCTAGGGCTGCTGCCAATCCTTTTTCTTGTTTCTTATTGCTCTCCATCTCTTTTTTCCCTATCAGAATTCTTATATACGGAATGGTACAGTCGCTCTCTATAAAGTTTCTTGCATGCATTCACCCAGTGCACCTCAGGCTGAATTCCTAGCTCCTCAAGAACACTCAGTTAAGTGCCTCAACCATCATTAAAAATGCCAACGGCAAGGCAGGTAGCCAATTCTACAGACGGCAAACCAGAATGCATGATTTTTGGTGACCGCTGCCAAATAAGGGCATTGAAGGACTCATTTTGATTTTGTGTCCCTTTGTGACGATTTAGAGCACTTTCTAGAATTAGAAACATTTCGTAAGATTGGTAATTACCTCACAGCTGATTCATAGTGACATTGTAGCCAGAACATTATTTAAACATGATTTAGCACAATCGTAGCTAGTTCTTGCACCGTCATATTGAAAGCAATTAGAACAGGGAATAGCTAGCCTCGTCTTTGTATTTAAGAATAATCTTGCTTACCCGCGAACATTCTAGGTATTCTAAATGTAACTTGCCATTAAATGCTGTCATGTCTCCGACCTCTGATTGGCTAATAAAACAATCAGTGCTGGATAGAGGCCACACAGAACTTCAATGTGAGGCTTAACTTTGATTTGAAGGGTAAAAGTGGGTTGGCACTAGATCATAGTACGCTAACGTACATGACGTAATGTTACATCACCAAAAATTTTTAAAATTGAGATTGATTACAGATCAGATAGAGGCTATGAGCCTTTCCATACTTGAGATCAGTCAAAGATTTTGATCTTGACAAAAGGTTTAATTTGCTAGTAACGATTGTAACAACAGAAAGCTCGCATTTCCCTCACAAGGTTTGATATTACTGCCATTTAAACGGTTCTTGTTTTCTCTTTTGTCTTAGTCAACTGGAATGTTGTCGCTTTGTTTTCCTTATCCAGGCATTGTGGACGCTTTCATGGATGCTTCACCTCTTTGTTGTGCAAAAAAATGGTAGAACAACCATATTCTATTGTGGGAATATGATATTCATGCATCATATTTGATAAAAGAACAAAGGGCAAGGCATTGTCTAGCTGGTTACATGACAAAAGCTTCCTATCAGTCTCTTCACTTCTGCCCCTGACTGCAAGGGGAATTTTTGGACTTCTGAAATATAAAACCGTGTGGGAATTTGGGGAGTGCCAGTACCTTCTTTTCATTGACTATGAATGACAGTTGTTCATCCTTGAAACTGCATCAAATCCTCATCATCAAAACATGTGAAACTTACTGCGGGATACTGTGCAGCACAATTCCAAACAATGGTGTGTGTGCCCTACGCAGAGTCAAAAACCTGGACTTGAAAATTTTCCTGAGATTTCTCAGGCCTTTCTTTCTGACACCATAGAAATCTATAGAAATGAAAACAATTGGCAAGGTTCATTTCAGACGATTGCTGTTCTTGCAAACGATTCATACAAACAAAAGTGTTTTTGGTTTTATGGTATGCATCACAAACGAAAGTAAAGGAGCATTTTGAAATATAGAGCAATTGCAGTGTTTTTGATTGTTCAAATTCAGTTAGGTGGAACAAACACTATTGATGTGAATGTTGCCTCAACAGAAAGCTCTTACTGCGAGAGAAATTTTCGAAAGTTGTAAAGTCTCTCCCATTCTCGTTTACATGAACCATTTCTGGTCACTTTAGTTTGAAATCTTTTAAATCATTTTTTTACGAATGTGTAGTATTTGCACAATAAAAGAGCTACAATGTCTGGAGGCTTAAAAATGTTACAATGATATGGGTGAAACAACAGGGAAACGACAGCCTTCAAAGTTTCACCAAAATTTTTAAGTCCAACTTTCTTACTCTGCGCATGTTTGCCTCCAGGCTTTCTTTCCTTTGTTTCAAAGTGTGTGCTGTGCAGTGACTCGTAGGGGTCTGAAAAACCGCCTCAAGACTTGTTGCATCCAGACGACACCGTGTGAATCAGCCTGAGCCTCATAGTCATTTAATCATCCTTTCATTCCAGTCTCTCTTTGAAAAATTATGTGACGTCATGTACGTTAGCATACTATGATCTAGTGCCGACCATCTTCTCCTGCCATGAACAATTTCTTAAATGTTTGGCTGTCATAGTACTAGTTTCTTATGTACCAGTTTCTTATAAAAGAAAAAAACCTGTAAAGGTCTGTTAGTTGTAGGTTGAATGTTACAAAAATGAGGACTTCTATGGGATTTGAAGATTTGTAGTGTGGTAACTCTGATCCTAATTTTTTACCATAACATTCTCCTTCTTGCATAGTACCACAGCAAATGATAAAGACATGTCATGCATAGATTCGTTTCAAATATCTAAAAAAGCTGGCTCCCAGGGTAATTCTTTGAATGGTCAGACTTTGATTCAACGTTTGCATGATCAAATTCAGAACAGCCTAAGCAATCTTCCTCTCGTTGAAAACGTGATAAACAAAATAACCGTAAAACAAGGCTTACTCTTGCAGAACCAGAAGAAGAAAATGGTTCTGACGAAGAACAGTTCATAGACATTTTTGACGAAAATGCAGAACCAGAAGAAGAAAATAGTTCTGACGAAGAACAGTTCATAGAAATTTTTGACGAAAATCATAACTCCAAAACAGTCAATCGCCAAGTACCACCTTTAACTCAAGGAATAAGACAAAACTTCCAACGCGAAAATCACATTTCAGATTTGGTACCGCAGGAAATGCAAAGCATCGAGCAAGGTGAAGGAAATCCGTTAAGACAAGAAACAGCACCATCACCTACATCAGAGAGTCAGAATAATAACTCTTTTAACGAAAATTCTATCGAACCAAATAAGCCCGATATAGTCAAACGAACGCCATCGGTCACGATGGAACACGCATCAGTCAAATAGCGGATAATCTTATCTTTGAAGAACTTTGAAGTGATGACGTCAAAAGAAAAGGCATAATAGTGAAACACTTAGTTAATGTCTGGGACGACATTTCTTTTAGTGGGGGAAAATGTGAGGAATCGACCTTAGTCGATATAAAACCCAAAGATATTTTAGAAAATATTTTAGAAAGAAAAGATTAACTTCAGCAAATAGTGGTTTGCATCAGTATCATATCATACCACGAGATGCAACCGAAAAACATGCTAAGGATTGCACTAATGCATGAAGATTGTATTTCGTAATGTTTTTACATCTTACTCGGTATATGTTTACCATATGGGTTAGCACAAAAATTTATTTGAGTTTTGATTAGACTTCAAGCCAGTCGAGATATTGCAAAGTGGAAGTTTGATTCTGTATACAAAAGAAGTCTGATTTTATTGCTTCGAACCCTAACATGAGGTAACTGGTTACCCAGAGCAACCGTGTTAAACTGTCGGTCGAGGAAACAGTTTGTAAGAAATCACTTTCTCTGTGAATGCCCCATGTATGACGATTTAAGAAATTTCTATTTCGACTTTGATCTTACAAATCCCCTACTTGAAAGGACTGAACTTTATGCAAGTATTGGCCGATGACAAGTTTGGAAAATACCACAGCTTTAGGAGAGTTTGTAAAATAAGCATTTCATAGTCGTAGAAGCGAAATGGCTATTCTACAGCCTGCATACTTATAATATTATTGTTGATTCGCTGTTATTGTTTTTGTTACTGTTATCTTTTTTTGCTTTTTCTTCTCGTTTCCTTCACCTGTTTTACTAGTTGTTTGCAACGAATTATAGGTTAATTCTGTTCATTTAGATTATGTAGATCTTTTGTAATATTGCAATGCCTTACAATAGGTAGTGCTTCTTTTGAAAAATGTATCAGCTATTGCCCACCAGAGCCTTGTTTGAAGGACTACAACATTACTTTCAATCTTTGAATATCCACACTTTGCTAGCTCTACAAATAAGAACGAAAGAAAATTTAAACTATCAGAAGTAGGTATCACCTCTCTTTCATTTCATAAAATCAGCCGATGAAGCAACGAGAACAAGCCAGCAACCTTGTGTGCGTAGCGTGCGTGAAGTCAGTGATCGTAGCTTCTTTCAAAAGGACGCAAAAGGTGCGCGGTCTGAGGTCTGGAACAAAACGATAGGTCCCGTAGCACCCGTTGCAGTGAAATGGAGTGTGACAAGACTCAACAAACTCTGTGTGTTATGGCTCACAAAATACTGATACTAATTTGAGGTTTAACTACCATTGGTTTATTACGTACCAAATTGATACATTTTTAAAATTATCATTCAAAATTTAATTCACGAATTCATGGATAGTTAATACCTTTTCACCACATAGCGCAAGAAAAAATCGTATTTCACGCTTCACGTAGGAATGTTGTCTGCTTCGACATTATTTACTTCTGACGGTGAATCTTTTTAGCAGCACGTCAAGTTTCAAATTTCAATGCGTAGCAAGAACAAACAAACGAACCACACGGCAGTGAAGATCGTAAAATCTTTGCTGAAAGCAGGCAAGGACGTAAATGTTCCTCTCAGTGACTTGAAGTTAGAGCAGTGAGGATTGTCGGATCTATTGTGACTTAAAAACTAGTTAGGAGTGTCACATAATTAGAATTCAAATACTTATTATTAATTACTTGTGAACTCATCAACAGAGATTAAGGGCTTAGCACTTAATAGCACTTTAATGACAGGCAACCATTCTCAGCTGAGTCTCAGCTATTACGTAAACATACCTGAAAATACAACTAAAATACAACTGCGCTAATCCTTTTCCAATGAAAGAACCTGAGCTTCATCAGAGAGATAGGAAGAAATGACCAAGCTTAGTTTGTGACCTTTTTAATGAAAAAGTCGTAGCAACCACGGAAAACCACTGACATTGCACGGCAATGTCTGTGACAGGAAAAAAATTCCTCGAAAACCGCGGGCAGTCACTGACCGGCACATGAACTCCCCATGGAAATGTCCATGGGTTTGAGACCCTCCTGTGATAGACCAGCTGAGCCAAACAACGCAAGGGGTGAAGCTGGCAGAGATGAGGTCGTAGTACAGCCTGATGAGCGTGGAGGAAATGGAGTGAATAAGGGCCCTCAGCCGCCCCAAGCCAAGCCACGTGTGAAGGATGCAGTAAGTTTTTCTTTGATGTTTTCCCTTAATCATTTCGTTTCAAAATTTGTTCGTTTTTTGCTTTGCCTCATTTCTCGTCAGCCCTAGCTTAGAGAGATACCATGTCATGCATTTTATTGTTACCTGTAAAGATTCCCCCTGTTTTCCCCATCTTGCCCATGCTACTGAGCTCCTGACTTGTTTCTCCCGCATTTCCCGTCCTAAGACCATGTTTCTCAGATATTTCCCTGGTGAGGCTGCTCATCTCCCACTATCTCTCCCCTCAGTTTCTGTTCCCACGTGTTTCGTTTCAAAATTTTTTTGTTCATAACTTTGCCTCACTACCCCCAGCCCTAGCTTAGAGATTTGTTATGTCACACATTTTGCTGCTAGCAATTTTTTTTTATACAATATAAGAATTTTACAAAAACGAATTACCTAAGACTACACTTACAACTGCTGGACTACATAACAAGGACGACGACCCCAGGAAGCAAGAACCTATGACTATCCCAAAGGGTCATTACATAAAACACCAAACTAAACTTACTGACAAATACATACAAACGAAACTGAAAACACAAAGAAAAGACATTTAAAGCGCTAAACGATTACATACGGATGCATACTAGGATCTGTTTCACATTGGACGTCAGGCCAGCACAGGCAACGGTGCTGAGCCGCAGAGGCCCCGGTAGAGAGAACACCACCGACAACCATAGTCGCCGCTACTATCCTCCTCCCAAAGCCCCCAGCCCTCAAAAACACCGCACCTGAACTGTTGCAATGTTACGGTTTGGTAAATTTGAGTCTGCTTGGAAGGGCAGTTATTCATCGCACTTAAGTCACCGCCATACATCCAATGTGAAACGGACTTACAAGAATTTTAAGAAACTTACAAAAATTTGGAGAAAAAAAAATGAAGGGGAGTAGGACTTAGCATCGATGTCAAAGCCTGAAATTATTTTAACCGAACCGACCAGTTCTATGGATAAAATTTAGGGTCAATTGGATTATATCTTTATTAATGTCATCTGAAAGGTCTTTATCGCCGTACAACAAGAGTTGTATTAGAGCGCTGTTTGAAAAACCGTTGATTTGAGCAAATGGTTGTATTAAATTTGAAACTCCAGCGAGAAGATCTCGTCGCAAAAGGTTGAATGAAGGGCAAAGCAACAAAAAGTGCTCCGTATCCTCAATGCCATCGTTTGTTGGACACATTGGGTTCACGGTATCTCTAAAATTATGCATGAATTTGTGAAAATTTAATCTACTTAGAACGACTCTTATTTGGGTGAGATACGATAAACCTATGGGGTCATGAATCCCAAAGACAGATTTTGCAGGGGGGCGAATTAATGATAGAAGCTTTGTCTTAAATACATTTACAGAAGGTGAAAGCCTGATTTCAGGATCGAGTTTGTTCCATTCAGATATGCAGTTGGGATAAAAGCTAGACTGAAATTTTTCTGTCCTTGCCCTTGGTCGCCCAATGACATCCTGAATGCAGAGAGAGTAGTTCGACTGATGGGGCGGTGGGATTGGCTCCTTTGCATACAGGGGGGTAAGATTGTTCATAATCTTATAGAAAAGAATAAGGCGTCTACTCCACCTACGGGAACTTAATGACTCCCAACCAAGCTCTGCGTACAGTTTTTCTCGTGATGTTCCCCTCCATGTTCCAGTTACAGCAAGGGCAGCAGAATACTGAACAGATTCTAGTTTTTCCATTAGATTAGGTAGAAATATGTTTTGACTAAATTCACATACCTTTGCGGGGATATGATATGACAAATTCATGAGATGGGGTCGCACATAAAGCTCATACAGTTCATTTAGGGTATGCCTATGTAGATATTTGGAGAGATATTTTAGCAGACCAATGCCCTTTCGCGTTTTGGAGATAGCAGATTTGATATGAGCTGAGAAGGAAAGTTTCTTGTCCAAGATAATACCTAGATGTTTATGTTCATCTACTTTTGTAACGGGTATGTTGTTAAAGAGGATCACTTGATGATCAATTTCGCTTCTCTTCCTTGAAAATAATACTTCAACGGCTTGCTTTTGTGGATCGGGATTAAACGAAATCCTCCAATCTTGCGCCCATTGTCTTATCAACCCCAGTCATGGTTCATATGATTTGCAGCTTCACCAGGTTCTCGGGCAACCGTAAACAAGGACGTGTCGTCAGCGAATAGTTTAACATTACATTTCAGGTCTTCAGTGAGATCATTTATGTATACAAGAAAAAACAGTGGTCCCAAAATAGAACCTTGGGGCACTCCCGCCAAAATATCTCCCCAAGTAGAACAGTGTCCATTCAGAACGGTTCGCTGTTTACGGCCATCAAGAAAACTTTGAATGAGAGATAGAAGCTGTCCTGAGATACCACATCGTTTTAGTTTGTAAATAAGACCCTCATGCCAAACCCTATCAAATGCTTTCGAAATGTCAAGATACACCGAACGAACGTCAAGAGGGGGGTTACAGTCGAATGCTTTAAAGATTGTGTGCGTAATGGAAATTAATTGGTTGACTGTTGAGTCCCCGGGACGAAAACCGGATTGATTGGGGTTGAGTAAATCACATGAAACAAGATGTGAGTACAAGGAGTCGTACATAAGTTTTTCCAGCATCTTCCCAAAAATTGGGAAAAGAGAAATAGGACGGTAGTTACTCTTCAGGTTTTTTTCATTTTTCTTATGAACCGGGACTACATTTGCACGCTTCCACATTTCAGGAAATACACCATGTCTCAAGCAGTTCGTAAATATTATCTTGAGAGGAGTAACTAATGAGGAGTCGCTTAGTTTTATCATTCTTATAGAAATTTCATCCCAGCCATGTGCTTTGTTGGGATTAAGTGATCGTATGATGTTCAGTATCTTTTCTTCAGAGATGATAAAATCACTGATCAGGGTAGAACTTCCTTGCGTGTCATGTGGAATTTCATTGCCAGTGTCGATTGTTGTACATTGGAGTATGAAATAATCATTTCTTACTCTTAATTCTTTTTTTTGACATGGCTCTCGTGGAGTACGGTCACGCTTTTGTGAGCTGAGAGAAAGAGCTGTGTGATGCTGTTACAGGATGAGCAGTACGAGTTTGTTTGGATGACTTTATGGTAATAGCTGCTATGCACTTTGTTTACTGTAGAATTTATTCATTCTGTACCACATAATGTTGTCAAAAGCACAAGCGAAATTTTCAAAGAGTGACAAATTAGGCCAAGCATCGATGGATCCTGTACCGGATGGCATGATATCAATGTCATGTCTTGAGAGGCTACTGGATGTGAAGCTTGCTGAATTGAAAGATGACATGGCCACTAAGGATTGTATAAATGATTTGAAAAACATCATCGTTGAGCAGAAAAACAGGATCGAAGAATTAGAAAGCAGGGTTATTGTTATGGAAAAATTGATCCAAAATCTCAAGGAGCCTAGCGACAACAGCGAGCAATATCAGAGAAGGCTTTGCCTGAGAATCGGTGGCGTTGAGCTAAAACAAGGAACAGATGGTGAGTCGGGTGACGAGTGTCTAAAGACCGTGAAAAAGATATTCAGAGAATTAAAGGTGAGCATTCCCGATGCAGTCATTGATCGAGCCCACGGGATTGGAAATATAAAGGAAGAAGGTGGCAAGCGATATCGTCAAATTATAGTGAGGTTTACAACCTGGCGCCACCGTACTGAAGTTTACAGAGCGAGAAAGAACTCAGATAAGTATCGCATTCGGCTGGATCTCACTAAAGAGCATCTCAAGATTATGGGGAAGGCAAACGATCTTTTGAAGGATATGGGCAGAGCCAGTGAAAGCTGTTATGTTTTTTCAGATGTCAATTGTAGAATGTGCCTGAAGTATGATGGCAACTTCCAGTATTTTGGCAACACAAATGAACTGCTGAGCTTCATCAAATCCATGGAATCAACAGAGGATCAAGGAAACGGTAAAGATGCGAGTGATGAAAGTGAAGAAGAGTAGACTTGACATGGGAAAAGTAAACTTAATCAGAAATGGCACAGCAACTTTAATCTATTACCCCCAATGTTTATGTTAAATGTCTCGTTGAGTTTTAATGCATCTACAGGGGTATGACATGCAGGCAATTTCAAGAAGCTACTTGCTGGGCTTTATTCTTTTCCCTGCATTTTTTTTTTGTTTTTCATAGCCATATTTTTTGTCAAGTTGACTTTTCGGCCAAAGAATACATAGATGCCCCTAGAGGCCCCGAAAATCCTGACAAGTTTAACTTTCAACAGCACAGCTCTCGCATTGAAAAAAAAGTTGATCTGGAGGTTGGTTTCCGCTTCGTTGAATTTACCAGGCGGACTGGATCTTTTTTGTTTATGCAAATATTTCGCTTTAAATTTGCATAGAGTTTTCAGCCCGCCAGAAAAATTCTGCTGAGTGGAAATCAGCCTTTATGCTCTTCTTTCGGACTTAAGAAATATACATCTGCTCCCAGTCCCCATGTGGGCATGAAGTAGGCATTGTGAATAAATCCATATAATAGAAATAAAAGTCTCGCCGTGATTTAAGTTAGAAACCATTGTGATGCTCATTTCTTATTATTCACTTTTAAAAATTATTTGCCAACAGCATTCACCATACAAATAGCATGGCCCCAAAAGAAAAGCATGTCATGATAAAGTTCTTTTACTTTTATTTTTTGTCCAGTTGTGTTGAATTCCATTTGTATTATTGTTCCATATTTTTTCTGGTGTGTGTCCCTTGTGTGTACTGTAATCGTCATCGTAATGTCTGCTCTTATTTGTTCAAGGGAAAGGGAGTTCTTGGAAGGGAATGGTATCGTTGCGCATTTGTTCCTTGTTCTGTCATCAAGACACCAGTGGGGGGATTCTTTCTTGGTGATGTTGGTTGACATCAGCCAATGGCGAGCAGCAATAGGTTGTTTCCGAGTCTTCACCTGTAGGTCGGAGAGATTTTCTTATGCACTTAGTTTCTTTTCAGTGCTGTTGCAAATTCTCAAGCTATATCAATTTGCTGTTGGTTTTATTCTCATAGCAATAGTTATCCTGCCCTCCACGATTACAGTCCACTTTTTCATAGGTCATCTGGTTTATGCCCGATCCTGTTTCTTGCCCTTATTTTCCCATTCCTACTCATGCATAAGGCTGGTCTCGTACATTCTCTTTGAACTTTTCAAACGAATTCCATTTGCATTGAACAGCCTTTTCCGATCAAAATATCGCACAATAAAGTATCTCTTCCTCGCGTATTTCCACTTGTATGCGATCTGCATTGCTTGCAACCTTCTTTATTCACAATGGGTAATATCGAGGATGATCTTACTAAGCGGAGATGTGGAACCGAACCCTGGCCCTGGTCCCGAGACCTTGAAATTTTGTTGTTGGAATTTAAACAGTATTACTGCCCATGATTTTCTGCGTGTGTCACTTATAGAGGCATATAACTCCATACATAATTATGATCTCATAGGCATTGTTGAGACTCATCTCGATGATTCTATTAGTCAGGAGAGACTTGCTCTGAAAGGGTATGAATTCATCACATGTAATCACCAATTGAATATTAAAAGGGGTGGAGTTGGTTTGTATATCAAAGATTCGCTTCCAAAGAAGCTAAGGCCTGAAATTGCGACACATCCTGAAAGTATTGTTTGCGAACTCCATATTGACAGGAAAAAATCCTTTTTCGTGATCAAGTCTAAAACACCACACCAATGGAACAACAATGAACAGCAGTGGAACACCAATGAACACCAATGAACACCAATGAACACCAGTGGAACACCAATGAACTCCAATGAACACCAGTGGAACACCAATGAACACCAATGAACACCAGTGGAACACCAATGAACACCAGTGGAACACCAATGAACACCAACGAACACCAGTGGAACACCAAGGAACACCAATGGAACACCAATGAACACCAATGAACACCAATGGAACACCAATGAACACAAATGAACACCAATGGAACACCAATGGAACACCAATGAACACCAATGAACACCAATGGAACACCAATGAACACCAGTGGAAAACGAGTGAACACCAATGCTAAAGGATAGGAATCACCGAATACTAAAAGATTTTTGATGAAAACATGTGGAAAGTCTTGAATGAAAATAAATATGAATTAAAACAGACAATTCCTCCTAAAGATTTACAAAAAAACTAATCTAAACAGAGTGCTAAATTGAAAGGCAGTACGTGTAGCTACTTGGGTCCAAGTCTGCTAGCAAGTTGCTGAAATTTAGTGAACAATCTAATCAAATTCTTATGTTTTCTCATCTATATTACCTAAATCTTTTGTCAAAATTAATTTCCAGGTGGCTAACTAGATCTCGAAGTAGGTATATAAATAAATGCGATTAATTTAAAACTCTGCATAATGCAAGTTCAATCTTGAAGAATTGTGGAGGATTAAAAAGGTCTTGCAGGGGACATGCATCAAATACACAAGCAAATTTTCTGACGCCGTTGGGACACCAACCCCTATGCTTGTGTAACAAAATACAATTCGAGTCAGGGCTGACCATTTTGAATTCAGCTGAAGCAGGAAACTTCCAACCATGGTTTACAATGTATCTAAAACGTTTGTTCTTTGGCCCATACAGTACTCATGACTCATCTGTGACAGTTTCTTGGGGCCCTCATTTCTGTGCACATTAAAATCAGAACCGGATGAAACAAGAGTGAAAGGGTTATTTTGGTACAGGCGTAGCTTGGTATTTCAAACATTTCCACGGAATCGTCCTTTGGCTTTTTTTTCTCAAGGAGAACTTCTCCAATTCGAAAATTTGTGTGGTTCATATTTCTGTTTTACACCGGTATTTCTTTACTGATGTAAAGAAGTACCGGTACTTGATGACCGGTAGTTCTTTAGCGAAGATAGGCCTGTGAAAACAGAAACAGGACTCTAAAAACTGCTTTTGTTGACGTTCGCCAATCAAAAAAATATCATGTAGTTCTTACATGTTGAATATTTTACAAGTAACTCAAGAATGAAAACAACAAGGAAATCTTATGGAATAAGCGAACAATTTTTTCGCCTTTTCGATATATATTGTAACTGTATTAGTTGCGTGTGCACCAATTAACCAGCACCTGATGAGAAAATACGTCATCTTCAAAGTGATATTATTTTGTCTTTCAGTAGCATGATTTTGCGCTTCAGTAGCACGGTGCTAAAATACAGCAAGCCATTGGTCTCATTCCTTCCCTTTCCTTGTTCTGTTCCGTGTTTCGCAGTTGTGCTTGAGGTCGAGCACATCAAGTGCAGTTGCAAATTCCTTGTTAATTTTGAATGCGAAATTGATCTCTGTGGAACAAACGGAATACGACTGTCCTATTCTAACCTTTTCATTTCTTTTCAAAATGGATTAAAATATTTTCTTTTGATATGATGTTGCTCGGATAACTAGTACCTGCCCTGAGCTGATTCGAAAAGAGCCCAGAAACGGTTCAAAGATTTCGAAAGATTTAATGACATCACTGCACCTTCCCAGTTTATGTCTTATCAAACAAGGAAACATTTTCTGTTTGAGCATTGGAAACGACATCATAATTCGCTCACTCAAAATTTGAGGGACAAATTAAGAAACTTCTGTAAGAAAAAGCGAAAATTTTCTGTCTTCCATTGGTAAATCATTGGTGTTCCATTGGTGTTCATTGGTGTTCCATTGGTGTTCCATTGGTGTTCATTGGTGTTCCACTGGTGTTCATTGGTGTTCATTGGTGTTTCATTGGTGTTCATTGGTGTTCCATTGGTGTGGTGTTTTAGACTAGACCCTTTTTCGTTGTCATGTATAGGAGTCCTAGTCAAAATCAGCAAGAATTTGACAATTTCATGATTAATTTTGAACAAATATTATCTAAAATTTCTGCCGAGGAGCCATATGCTGTCATTATTACTGGAGATTTCAACTGTCGCTCTCGTCAGTGGTGGGAAGGAGACAACGAAAATGACGAGGGGAAACAATTTGAGGCGCTAATGTCAGACCTTGGATTACATCAGTTGGTATCTGGACCTACCCATATGATTGGCCAATCAAAATCTTGCATTGACTTGATCTTAAGTGACCAACCTAACCTGTTTATTGAGTCTGGTATTCACCCTTCCCTTCATGAGCAATGCCATCATCAGATTATCCACGCTAAACTGTAGACACCTTATTCTTCTTTATAAATTCATCAATAATTTGACCCCTGATTACACAAGGGACCCAATTCCACCCCTGCATGGAAATAACTACCCATTTCGGAATCCGCCAGTAGTAGGGCAAATAAGGGCAAGAACTGAAAAATTTAAATCTAGTTCTAGACTTGCCCCAAGTCTATTTCGTCATCTGTAATAAGTCTGGCTGATACAGTGAACAACGAAACAGACTTGTCGAACATCGGCCCTCATGAATAATTAATGAGTAATTTGATCCGAAGCGTCCCACTTTTGGGACGCTGTCGGTACCTTTGATGTAAACTTCAGCCAATTATTGAGCTCCTAAACACAAAAGAATACAATAGGCCAGCCACACCGTAGAACAGATCGGGGTGTTGCGTAGGTTGCGTTGAACATACTTAACTTTCTCTCATTGAGTATTGAACAAAATGGAAAGCTGTGTTCCTGTGATGCGAGTTGGCTTGAATCTTTGCAACGGAGACGATTAGGAGATAGTTTCAAATACTGATGAATTGTAGCCACATCCTATCAAGTGAATCTTCTTTCTGGATTGATTCAAGGTCGCAACATGCGTGAAGGACAGCTACTTCATTTACTGGTGTATCCACCAGGTGTTTTTGTCCATGTCGTGACTCGTGCGATATTTTATCTTGAATTTCCAAAATTCAAAATGTTTACAGAGCTATAAAGACGACATAAGGTCATGGAAAGCTTAAATGTACTGCCAGTAAATTATGGACCATTCCTCAAAGCTAACAAGCACAGATACATTAGCTATTAAGCCTAAGAAGAATCGATATTAAACTGTCCACAAACGTTCCTTGTTGCTTATTGCATCTGTTGCCTCCGTTGCCTCCGTTTGAGCTTGGGAGAGGAACAGCAGCTTGTTAAAGGCATACCAATCGCAAGAAATTAAACTTTGTAGTTTTGGTTATTCAACTTTTACATGAAAGCCGAAAGATCACTAGAGTCGATGTATTCATCAACGAAGGGCATCATCTTGGGACAAGATAACTTTACATAATCAATATGAGAGAGCAAGAACTGTTTTATCCTCACCAGAAGTAGTGCTTGATATGCACAGAGCCATTTAAGATCTCCTGCTCTGAGAGGAGGATTGGCTCGTACCGATGGAAGGACATCTCTTATGCACCCTGCACAAAAATCATATTATGAAACTGACAGAGAAATACATTGCAGATTATTTTGAAGTTTTATCCATGAATTCAATCAAAGGGGTGGTGCCATAAATCTTCCCATAGAGGGGCTAAAGCTTCTGACAGGGGGCTAAAATCTCTAGTTTTCAAATGTTCTTTTGACAAATTTTCTCCAGCCATAACCACAAATTTCCTTAGACGGGGGCTACATGTTTCCGACAGGAGGCCATAGCCCCCTTTAACAGTCAGGACGATATCGAGAGATTGAGACAAAAAAGATATCGGAATCGCGATACCATTTTTGCGAGGAAAATTTTGCGATTTCTTGGCCTATCTATTGAAATTAACCATAATTTTGCGATTAAACTACACTGAAAAGTCGATATAATGCCATATCTATGTAGTCTATGCCAGTAGGAGCCCGCAGCTCTTTTTATTTTTCAAAATATGTGCCCGCTGTCAGCGCAACGAACCTTGAAAGTTAGCCTAACAAGCCTCGGACGTTGAATCATGCTGCTGATGAATTTAAAAATTAAACGAGACTTACCCAGTAAGCTGAAGTTTGATTGTAATTCTTCTCTGTCATCAGCAGGAACGAAGGGATCACATGAGAAGCGAGCGCGCAGGCGCAGCAAGTCATTTTTGAACGCGAGTGACTGCGGGATTAATTGGAACACAGGGATCACAAAAGGGAGGGAGAAATCCATAGAAATACAATGATTGGGAGGGTGTGATCCCTTCGTTCCTGCTGATGACAGAGAAGAATTACAATCAAACTTCAACTTACTGGGTAAGTCTCGTTTAATTTTTAAATTCTACTCTGTCATCAGCTACGTCACTCTGGGATCACATGAGACTTTAAAGCCCTGCAGTCATGAGCACACACAATAAACGAAATTCTCAGCAATTTTCTCAAAACTATAACAAAGTAAATGGTTTAATATTGCCCATGCTAATAATGTAATAAAATTTCAAAGTACAGTAAAAATCAAGTAAATTTCTCCAAGACCTTATGTCCATAGTTTTCCTTAATAATGTTCTTGTCATAAAACTTTCCAAAAGTGGTGCAATTAGACCATCCAGCTGTGTTCATTATTTCTACCAAGCTCAAACCTGCGCTTTTTGTGGCAGAGGCAGAAGCAGACCTACAGCTATGAGCTGTGAACTTCTCGGTATCTATTCCAGACGCTTTTAGTGTCGCTTTTACCCATCGACTGATTGTATCTTTACTGACGGGTTTATAAGGTTTCTGAAAACTAATCAGTAATTGGGTGTGTCCTTCTCGTAATGTGGAAGTTCTAAGTAAATACTCTTTGAAAAGACGAACGATGCACAGATCTGGATCATTGGTATATGCCAACAGCTCTAAAGGTTTGATATGGCGACCTGGTTTTGTAGTTTTCAATGTATCTTTTATTGTAATTCTAATCATATTGGGCAATTGCTGTATGTGAGAAATGTCAATCTTATGAATAGTTTGACAACATTGACCCGTCAATATGCATAGCAATGAGGTCAGTTTTAAAGAAATCTCTTTTAGGCTCAATTTTTCTAATGGTGCTAACTTTTTCAAATATAACAACAAAGTATTCACATCCCAAATTGAGGAATATTTAGGCAAACTTGGTCTTAACTCAAAGATACCTTTTAGAAATCGTTTAATCATTGGATGTTCCCCTAAAGGAGCATGCCCAAAGGTAACAATAGAGGACAAGGCAGATCTTGCCGTATTTATAGCACTGTATCCAAGACCCGTTTGAAACAATTGAGTGAGAAACTCCACAACTTGTTCTACACTTGGTTGATACACACTAAATTCATTATCATGGCAAAATTTAGCCCATCTATGAAGGTAAGAATCATACTGTTTTAGGGTACCTGGTCTCCAGGAAGCTAATAAGATATCCTGAGCTGGCTTCGATAACGAAGATGATTTTACTTTACCCCTGATAAGTGACATACAATCAGACGAAGTTTCTCGTGTAAAGGGTGAACAGTTTTGCTGTCTGTTGCAAGACGAAGTAGTGACTGGCTTGGTTGTAGGATTACAGGAGATCCTATCATCATTGTCATTGCCTTGGAGTACCATGCTTGTGTTGGCCAGTGAGGAAGTATGCATATTGCTTGCGCTTGATCTTCCAGTAATTTCCTCAGTATTTTTGGTATGAGACTAAAAGGGGGAAATATATAATTCTTGTACATCGACCAGTCTAAAGTAAATGCGTCAACCGCAAACGAATCTGGTTCTGGCGTATATGACACATAGGCCTGAAACTGCCTGTTTAAACGTGAAGCAAATAAATCAACATTTGGACTGAGATCGAATTTTTTCAGGCATGATTTTAGGATGTCTGAATTAATCATCCATTCTGTGCTACTTTTATGAGCACGCCTTGATTCTCTGTCGGCATCCACATTAAGCTTGCCTGGAATATGAGCGACAGAGATCCATATATTTCTATGAATACACCATTCCCATATTGATTTGCATAAAGGGTTACAAGATTGGGAGTGATTTGTACCCATGTGGGTTAACACTGAAACAGCAGTTGTGTTGTCAGTCATAATTCTGATATGGCAATCAGTGCAATTAATAGCGAATACTTTCAAGCCAAAAAATATAGCAAGCATTTCCAAGTAGTTTATATTATTCGATTTTTCTGCAATAGACCATAGACCACCTGTTTTCTCATTGTTGCAGACCGCACCCCAGCCATTTAAAGATGCATCAGTTGTGATCGTTAGACATGGCTTTTGTACAATCAGTGGCTTTGAAAATTGTTTTGAGTTGGAAACCCACCACCTTAACTCTAGTATACTATGTTTCGATATCTGCATAAGAGCATCGAAATTGCCTTTGTGGGTTTTAAGGGCAAAAATTTTGTCGTATTCAATATTACGGTTAGTCCGGAGGGTGAAGGGGGAGCATTGTCACCCGAGCTGGGACTTTTGCAGACCAACTTTTCCTAGACCAACTTTTGATGTAGATTCCGAATTTCGATGTTGGTCGACTGAGTTGGGGGGCGTTTTCCAGATTTTTGGGGGTCAAGGGTATTTTTTATGGTTTTCAGGGCAAATCATGTTAAAACGGTCCTTGGTTGACCGGTAGCACTTTTTTGATGCGCCACAAATATAGAAATGACTTTAGAAGTAATTCACAGAATACTTTTTCAAGGGGGGCCGTTACTTATTTGGGGGGGGGGAGGTACTAAAGTAGCTAAAAACTCTTCTTAATCTCCACTTTCTGTATTTCATCTGATGAAAAATTGACAGAAGTCGTATTCAAAAATTTCAACGGTCCTTTTACCAACCTTGATGCATCACAATTACGACAGAGACCTTACCAAATGGCTTACAGAATGGGGTTCCAAAGGGGAAGGATTTATCAAGTTTTTGAGCGGAAGAGTGCCAATATCTAGAACATAGATTTTCAATTTATAAAAGACATTGTCAACTTACCGAAATCACTTGAAACAGTCGTTAATATTTACGGTATTTACACATCCTCATCTTCATCAGAGAAGTCCGTCTCTTCCCCAACATCAATGCCTCTTTCATCTAACTCATCATCATCGATATCAATCAGCAGCTCTAGTATGTCGTCGGGATATGGAACAGTCACCCACTCCTCAGACAAATCATCTTTCCAGCCATGCATCTCTGCAGTCTCTACATCCATTAGAGGCAGGGATGCTTGCCTCCAGATCCGGGCAACATAATTTGCACGGCTAATATGAAGCAGCAAGCTACTTTCACATGGGGGCAGCAGAGAGAGATCGGTTATTCTCTCATCTCTGGAGAAGTTTCTCCAAAATATCTTTCTGCGTGTGGTATTGATACAGGTAAGTCTCTTTTCGCCGTACAGTCTACATACAAACTTCTCCAGACTAGCAACGAGGTCTTCATTTATACGATTATCGACACCTAACTGACTGAATGTTGCCAGAAACTCTTGGCTTTCCTTTAGCAACTTCCAACAAGCTTTTTTACCTTTGCGAAAGAAACAGGACACGTAATCATTTCCGGTAAAAGCATGCATTCCAAGAAGGGCTTCTTTCTGATGTGAAGAGAGTTCACAAGAAGATAAGTCCAGCATTTTTCTTTGCTTTCCTGTTCCGTTATCAATGTAAATTTTTAAGTTTGGTGATTGGCTTGCTAAGAGAATTACAGGAATGTCAATATCTCCTGATGGTGATCTGACGATGCAAGTGGTAACTCTACCATTGTTGTTCTCCAAAGCATGGTGGGCAAGGTACGAAATCTTTGTGTCAGCTTCTTCGTGATTGGTATAAAGCTCTGGGACCTCTGTTATCCCTTGTGCACTTATCTTTATGCATGTACTTTTTCTTGCAAAGTAAACAACACGATTTTCGAGATTTTCTGTTTTATCTTTCCATACATCTTCGATGAGCTCAAATAATCTTTCTTTATTATTTCCATTACTAAGAAATTGCTTAAAATCGGGTGGGATTCGGATATCTGGATTCCTGATTACAAATTCTTCGCCTTGACCTCTAAGCTTTCTTTCAGCACTTTTGATAGACCAAGCAGCGTAGGTATCACATGCGACATACACTATCTTGCAGTTGCGAGGGAGTTCTTGAAACAATTTCTCGGCAAGTGCTCTGAAGGTATCGGGAACTTTCACGACGCATCGAATAGCGGCAATAAGATCTAATATGTGGCAGGTTGGATTTTCAATGAACTCATCTTCGAAGATAGTGGAGCTAATTGCAGCATCAAACAATTTGCTTTTCTTGGTTATTCTCCTTAGACCATCACTTGTTGCGAGTGAAAGTGGTACAGGAGCAAGCGAATAGGACAATGCCTTGTCAATATCAATTGCAGCATTTTCTTTGCATGCCTTAGTCATTAGAAGGCCCAAAATGTCCCTTTGAACTGACACATCTCTTGTTTTTCCCTTTGCTCTGACCTTTGCCGTTTTCTTTGCATTATTAAATCCCTGCCATGGTGCCCTTTTTATTGGATCAAACAGCATGAGATCTTGACCTGAATTTTCTTTGAGTCTCTTTCCGAATTCTTGAAACATTTCTTGGCCTCTTCTTTCAACAGACAACAATTCTTCTGCTATTTCTTCCGAAAGAGGTCTCCCAGAGGCAAGGTTGTAAAGCCGATCTCGATCAATGTTATCAGCAAATGGATTTATGAAGTCTTCTTTCATGACGCTGACAATTTTGCCGACTTTCTCTTCCGACTTCTTGATCTCCCGTTCACGCAAGCATTTCCTAGGGTTAACAGTCATGTTCTCCAATTCCGCAAGTGATCGCAAATCATCAACCATCCTGGCTTGAAATGGCCGATTGAGTACCCATTTTTCATAGGTACTTTCTTGTTGAGCAAAGTTTTTCACACCACCTGAAATGAAAAAGATTATAAGAACCAAAAGGCAACTCCTTTGATCACAAGAAGCACTGCGGAAGTAAAAACGGGCTTCTTATACTGTCAACAAGAAGCAAACTGTTATGTACTTTGCAGATCCCCCATTACCATTCCCATCTTCATAGTCTTGTACATTCTTGCACGACATTGACACTACCTAACTATGTGAAAAGTTCTTGTTAAATTCTAAACGATAATTTTTCAAGTGGAAGAAGAACATCATATTCCAAACAATCAAATATCACAGAAACATACCTATCGTCTTAGAGCTGCGCATAAATGTCTGCTCTCCAGCACCATCAACTGATTGACCAATGTTTACAACGTTTCGGCAAACAGAAATTCCCTTTCCCTGCAACTCTTCTTTTGCACCTGGATGGGTTGTTTCAAGATTTTCAAGAGCGTTGCAGTAAAATGATCCATATCGAGCATAATTTTGCTTGTTTAGGGAGAAGCACAACGGCATTGAATCTTTCCAGCACTGTAACCTCAGGTTCCAATCATTCGTGTTTATTGACAAATGGAGCAAGTGCTGTCTCTCAACGGCTTGCTGGTACGCCATCCAGAACTGTGGTGTCTTACCAAAATCTCCATTGATGCAACGATCGCGTAGCTTGTTGTAGGTCTCCTCGTAAACTAAGAAGTTAGCTTCATTTAACGCTGAATTCAGGTCAAGCTCTGATGGATCTACTTGGGTGACATTGCGTAGCTCTCTCGAAACGTTTGTGACAAAAGCTTCACAAAAAAGCCTGTCAATTGCCTCTGCAAATAATTCATGAACAGCCCAGCACCTGTTATAATGTTTGCCAGATAGCACTCCCCTGATACCACCAGATGAGCATAAGCCACTTTGGTATACAACTTCTTCAAAGCCACTACCTTCGATCATTTTCCCAATCACAGCAAAAAACTCCATCATGGCATGGAAATCGCCAAGATGAATGATCACGTTCTTAAACTCCACTGGGTTATTCCACACAATATGATAAAATTTCATTGCTGCACCAGCATCGACTGTGATGTGTGCGTATGTCAAATTCGAAGCCATTGCAAGTTCTTGAGATTGCTTGATGCATTCAAGAACGGTGCTGTACTCTGTTATTGGCTGTCTAATCGGAGGAAGAAACGTAATTACTGTTTTCTTGGAGTCTATCTTTCCGAGGGTTAGAATGACCCATCCAACAAAGCTTGAGATAGTTTGAGATGTTGCACTTGAAATTCGTCTCATCAGTTTCCAAAGCAGTAAGATCTTGTCTGCATAATCTGTGTTGAATTCCATGCTTTCTGGTTGTTCTGCAAACAAGCTTGGATTTTTGTGTGGAACAATTTTCCTCTTTTCTAGCTGCATTGGCTCTACTGCTACTGACCGTCGATTTGACCTTTCAACTTCAATTTCTGTACTTTGTCTGATGCAGTTCTCAGTTTCTTCTTGATAGGCGATACCATGCGTGGTATGTAGACTGCCTTCTGTACTTTCTTTTTTGCAGTCGAAGTTGTCCCACCAGAAAAATGTTGGAACTTTTGCTACTTCGTTTGCTGGAATGACAGGAAGTGGATACCGAAGAGATCTTAACTTCTGGATTGCCTCGGCTTGTGCAGTTTCCAGCAATCGAACTGTGTCGTATTTTATAGAATGGCCAAATTTTCCAAGAACCTTTATCAATGTCTTTTGGCCAGTCAAACTGTGCAGTCCAGCTCCCAAAACTACATGTTTCTGCGTAAGAAATTGTCCTTTGGACACTGCGTGGACTAGGTCACTTGAAAAAGAATCCACAAAGAGACGAACCTCATGCCCAGGAGCATGGTGAGTGGAATGGATGATATTTGTCAAAAATTCTTTTACCATCGCAGGAGGCTTCCTCTTATCATCGGCAAGTGCCTCTGGAGTTGGAGGCCATGGCAATTCGGGTGCATTCATTATCATTTCCATGATCTCAGCCCTGATGATCGATGCTGCCTCTTTCAAAATGAAATTGCTGCTCCCTCTTACAAAACTCGCAAGTGTCGTTTGAGAGAGAGCGTCTTTGCTAATTACAATTTGAGCTTCATGGTACGAGACACTGACAAATGCAATTCTTTCACCAAAGGTATTTAAGAGTCTCTGCTTTACCTTCCCGCGCAGGCGATTATCTTCCTTGTCGAAACCGTACATTTCAGTCAGTACCTTAAGCGACACTGACTGGTTGCCATTGATTATGTGCTCTTGGACAAAATTGGAAACCGACTCAAAATCAGTTTTTCCTTCAGAATCGTCCAAAGTGTCGTCGGCTACGTTCTTTGATGCAGTTGGTACAAGTCTGCTACAAACCCGTGTGTAATCTTTGTAGCAATTTGGATGCATCTTGAATTCCTTTGCAATAAGGTCATGCCCAGTAACTGCAAGGAGCATATCATCATCTTTGAGTATTTCTGCCGCACGCTTTACCATGCGACACGAAGAAAAAGTTTGCAGCACCCTTAGATCTTGCTTCTTCCCTTTAACCTTCAACGGCCGCGAAGACTTGCATTTCATGCACACATTTGGAAACAAGATGCTTGATTTTTCTTGTGATCTTCTCTTTCTTTTCAGTGGAGACAACTGGGTCCCTTTTTTCAATTTCAATGATGTAGATCTTTTCTGATAAACCGACATTGCTTTCGTAAAATTCTGATAGCATTGTCGGTGGACAAACTGCCCCCCTTCAACAAAACGAGGTGGAATCGAATTGATCTGCTTCTCATGCACATTGCTTCCTCCCAATTTGATTCTTGCGTCTTTGCTCTCCAGCAGCTTTGAATATGTATCATTCGTTAATTGGGTAAGGTTTCTATCTTCCGTTATCAGTTGTTCATAATGAACAACGCATTTCTTGCTGATTCTTTCTGCCATCGATTTTACCTTTACGATACCATAGTTACCACCTGTTTGTAGAAGAAATATGGTTAGATCAATCGATGAAATTTCACGTACTCTTGAAATTACGACTTATTCAGAAGCTGAAGAATACGCGACAAATGAAAATAATTCATTTCATACCTTTTGTGAACCTTTTTCGACCATCTATGGGTAATTTGCAGCCAAATGACAAATCAGGCCAAGCGTTTCGAATATTTCCTGATACAGCAACGATTTCGTTGCCCTTCAGAAATTTATCACAAACCTGCGTTGCCATGAGACAAACCATAAAAATGTGAAAAGATTTCTCCAAGGAGGCATTTAGCGGATTAAGCATGGGCGAAATTAAATACTAATGTGTGAAATGACACAGAGATTGTTGAATATGACTCATGTCATCTTTTCACCAGATAAAATACAATAACAGGAGATTAAGATCAGCTTTTAGCCATTCTTGTACCTCCCCCCAAATGAGTAAAGGCCCCCTTTTGGAGTTTTATTCCTTAAATAACTTTCTAGGGTCATTTCTGTAGTTGCAATCGTTAAAAACCCTGCTGCCTGCCAACCAAGAATCGTTTTAACATGATTTACCCTGAGAGTCACAAAAATACCCTTGACCCCCAAAAATCTGGAAAACGCCCCCCAACCCGGTCGACCAACATCGAAATTCGGAATCTACATCAAAAGTTGGTCTAGAAAAAGTTGGTCTGCAAAAGTCCCAGCTCGGGTGACAATGCTCCCCCTTCACCCTCCGGTCTAGGTAGTATAAAGGCCCATAAAGGGTGCCTGGAAAACATGAAATTATTTTTCCCACAACTTGTGCAACTTGGCGAATAGGCAGGCGCCTTTGTTGAATCACCTGACTGCAAAGATGCGTCACTGAATTGATTTTTTCTACAGTTGGGGAAACAGTCATCGTTTCTGAATTCAGAATAAAGCCAAGCATTTTTAACTGCTTAGATGGGATGAATGATGACTTTTTTGGATGAATTACAAATCCAAGCTTTGTGAATAAACAGATTGTTTCTATGACATTTCTGATGCAATTTTCAAAGGTATCCGCTTGAATATACAAGTCGTCAATGTAGGCTGTTGTTATATGACCTGCTTTATGTAGGGTGGATAAAGGTACTTTCAAAATTTTTGTAAAGAGGCGTGGGCAACACCCTAATCCGTTCGCGAATGACGTGTACTGAAGCATTTTACCATTGAACCGAAAACGTAAGAACTTTCTATCTTTCTTAGAAATCGGTACGCTGTAGTATGCATCTTTCAGATCAAGTGACGCCATATAGCAATCTTTTGACATCAAATTGACAATTGTATTCAAAGTGTCCATTTTGAAGTGCCGATAAACAACTTGTTTGTTAAACTTTTTCAAATTCAGTATCATACGATATGACCCATCTGGTTTTGGTGTTAAAAATATAGGCGAAATGACTTCACCGACACATGGCTTAGCAATTTCGAGTACCTTTTTTCCCAACAAAGTACTGATCTCCTTTTCGATGAGACTTTTTTCCCTTTCGGTAAACCTAGTTTCCCTTTGAATCACCGATTCTTTTTCCTGGGGAAGTTCTTTACGTTCGATTTCAACCCCTGTTACGTAAGACAAAATTTGAGGGTCAGAGGTAATTTTTCTCCATTCGGATAGGTAGTTAGAAATTCTACCGGCTTGAAGAGACTCGCATTCAAGTGTCAAAAGCGAAATTAAATAGGGTAATCGAACAGAAAATTCACTTACATCGACTGATTCTTGAATTCTTTGTAATTCGTCTAAAATTTCTTGGCGTTGCGTTGGTTTTGTTGGTTTTGCTGGCTCGAGTTTTGATTTTTCTGCTGGTAAAAGTTTCGTTTTCGGAACGGCGGGCGTGATCGGCCTCGGTATAAAAAATCATTTCTTTTGTTGTAAGCAAACTGGTTTGATTGGCCCGGTTTGTTTCGAAACTTGTTATCGTTAGGGCGTAAACTGTGAAATGCTTTAGACACCTTAGACGATTCTTCGGCTTCTTTTAGCTCCTTTGTAAAATCTGACCCAAACAAGTATTGGCTATGATCAATAGCTCGTGATGTTAGAGCCTTATATTCAGGTTTTACTGCAGCTTTTAACGCATTACGCCTGAGGCAAGATAAGTCATTGGTAGCGTGACCGAGTAATGCGATACCATCGACAAGTTTAGTAACTACTGCTGATGGTGCATCCTGTTGGTCACCCATATCAGTCATTAGCAAATAATTTGCCGCGTCGACTATGATACATCCCACACGCTGAATCGTTTGTTGGATGTTCGAAATTTTTGTGTCGACAGATTTCTTGTCGGAGAGTAAAAACGACCAAACTTCCTTATTGACCTTAATCTGAGGATGCATTTCTTTACAGTTAGCTGGGCGATTATATTTTTCTGAAATAGCCTTAAGTTTTTCAGGCGACAAGTGTTTTCCCCAGCGTTTATTAACAATTGCTGCTAACTCCTGAGTCACATCAGCACTCGTTTTTTCATCAGTTTCTAGGTCTTCGCCTAGATGCTGCAGCAGTGTGCTTGGCTCAATTGGCTCAAAAGTAGTGTCACTTTCAAGCTCATCATCACTAGCAAGAATGCTAATTGAGTCGTGAGGGGGGTCATCGTCAATGTCAAAAGTACGGGCTTGTTTTATAGGAGCAGAAGATGAGGCTGAATCATCGCCCATTCGCTTCTTGCAAGTTTTAGACTCACTTAAACTTGTCCCTGCGGGATTCAAATGCCCCGTAGGCAAGCCATCAGATGGTGGGTCTTGCATCTGGTTTTGTCCTGTGGACAACAAATGCCCTGTGGGCAAACACGGGCGGTGCCCGACCTGTAATTTTCCCTCAGTGAGTGCTTGCAAAAAAGTCGTAATAGAGGCCATATTTGTGTTAAGGGCCGAAAGAGTTTTCTTAATGTCGGCGTTTGAGTCAGCACTAGAATCGGCATTAGACTCTAAATCACTGTCCTGTTGCTGTCGCACATCTTTTTCGTTGGAAGACTCCATTGGTATTCTGCGGAAATAGTATGAAAACCTAGTGAGTGTGCGTTAACTCCTTCCAACAAAACAAATTTAATTTGACTAATTCAAAAACAAGTCTGTTAAAATTTCTAAACTCACCAAACTTTGTCTTTTTTCTTGGCAACAGCAGAGCGTTCGTGTTTGCGTCTGACTTTGCTGAACACCAAACTCGCAATGACTTGCTGCGCCTGCGCGCTCGCTTCTCATGTGATCCCAGAGTGACGTAGCTGATGACAGAGTAGAATTGCTCTCGCATTCGCAAGAAACTGAATTTTTCTGGGTTTGTTGTTAATTTTTCTGTATTCTACGATGTTCAAGGAATAGCATGGTGTAATTTTTTTCCTTGCGTCGGTTTTTTTTCTTGGTGCGTCGGTTTTTTGAAAATTTGATAAATTTCGCGATAGGCCGCGAACCGGAAAAGAAACCTCAACGTTTACGTGCGTGTTTACCGGTTGATTTTTCATCAGAGTCGATCCAAGTAAACTGGAAATACTACGGATGTTTAAGAGAAACAGTATCTTTAAGATAATCAGCGATAAAGATTGTTTCTTTGGTGTTCTGTGAGTCTCTTCATGCAAGTCTATGGAGTACAATATGCAGATTGCCCGCGGGTTTTGAAAGTGACTCATTTACGAATCATCACAAAGAAACTCATCCGAAACCGATACCTTTTATATCGGAAAGGCGAGATATTTTTTCCTTGGTTTAAAGATATCGTCCTGACTGCTTAACCTTCGCCTGGCACCACCACTGAAGGAGCAGTATTTGAGGTTTCAAAATATTTTGTATTTAAAAGATACATTCCTTTTGTTTCAAAGTGTTATTTTTGCGAACTGATATGCAATTTCCAACCATTATTGAATTATCTTTGTGTGTTGTCATTACATGTTACTAAACTTGACTCCCAAACTTTCAAACAAAACAACAGCAACAGGACATAGTAATGCTATAAGTTTCATCATTCTGCTTGAGTTTTTTTATTTTAGTAGGGTCTATGGGGTAACATGGGTATGCTGGGAGTAAAATGGGCAGTGTTGATTGCTGGGCAGCTGTAGATTCGATCTTTCACGTGTTGCTGCGTGCCGCCATCTTTGCTCAGCTTCCCCTGAAACGCAACCCCCTGGTTTTTCAGTTGACCGCAAAAAGATTAGCTAGCTCATCAATTATTCATGAGGTACCGGAATACACAAGTCTATTTCGCTTTCCCCTTTCCTAATTTTCCCTTTCCCAATTTTTTTTGATTGACGAAATAGACTTGGGGCAAGTATAATCTAGTTCCTACCCTCACTCTTTGACTGAATGGAATAAACTTGATCCCGAAATAAGAGAATCCTCCTCTGTTAGCATCCTAAAGAAGAAATTATTTTCTCAAATTAGACCTCCTGCTAATTCTGTATATGGCATTCATAATCCGAAAGGGATTGCATATTTAACTCAGTTAAGGATGGGGCTAAGCAAACTCAATTTCCACAAATTCAAACATAATTTTAAAGATACAATCAATCCAATGTGCCCAGTTAATGATGGCATAGAAGATACGGAACACTTTTTGCTGCTCTGCAATTCTTTCAGACAGCAGAGATGCAGTCTTCTCGCTGGTGTCAACGATGTACTCAGAGCTTGTGGACACCCTGAGAGTGCAGATATCAATATGTTGCAACTTCTTTTGTACGGAAATAAAAATTTGCCCTTTGAAGCCAATAAAATGATCTTAAATTTGGCTATTAAGTACATTTCTGAGACAGAACGCGTTGGTTGAAAGTTATTGGAATCCCCAAAAAGAGCACCCAAATCCCTTCTGTATGTGTCTGTTTTCAGTAATTATGTAATGTCTTAAGGAAGCTTGCAACCAAATAATGTTTTTTTTTCACTACCTTTCATGGTTCCAAACTTTTTAAATCTTCACTTGCCATCATTTGGTTGCAAGAATCCTTAACTTGTAGTTGTAGCTTTGTGTCTTTTTCTTTATGTTATGACCCCTGGGTAGACAAAATGTTTTGCTCCTTGGGGTATTGTCTCCGTAGTAGGGTAGCGTTAGGTATATGTAAAGTAGTAATCATGTATTGTAAATTTTTAATGGAATATGTATATAAAAAAAAATAATAATCATTAAATATTTGTGCTTTCTCCGTAAAATCTGTTACGAACAGCCCATTCTCTAGAAGGGGTGGTATTATCGGAATCTTCGCCTTATCAAGAAGGGTATTGATTAACGTCCAGTAGGTTTTGCCAGATGTCCCAGGATTTGCAAGGGACTGCCCTGCCTTACAGAGGTAATTTTTCTTGGCATCCTCAATCATTTCTGCACCCTCACATATGATCTTTTGTATTCCTTCAAGCTTGTCAGCTGGTTGGCCGTTCCTTACGAAGTTCTTATACGCATGATTCTTTTTCCTCAAGAATTTTTTAACAGTTTGCGCAATCCAGGGCGCTTGACGAGGTCTAATCGTTTTACCTTGGTTTGGGATAAAGTTAGAGTAAATGTTCAATAGGACTTCATTGAGTAATTTAACTTGCTCATTAGGACATGCGATTTTGTCGAGATGCTCACACCAATGAAACATTTTAATACTTTTTATAATGGAGACAAAATCTGCCTTATCATAATGCCAGATTCTGCGGGTGTAAGGAGGCAGTGCTACATGCGATACAGATAGCTTTCCATAAACAATTTGATGATGACGATGCTTGTGTAGAGACGGATGGACACCAGATTCGATAACGAGGTTGGGCTGATCAGTAAAAATCAAATCAATGCAGGATTTCGAATCTCCCATTATATGAGTTGGTTCTGAAATCAGCTGATGAAGACCGACGTCAGCTGTCAATGGCTCAAATAGCTTTCCTTCATTATTTTCAATATCATTATCCCACCACTGACACAAGCGGCAGTTAAAATCACCAGTAATGACAACGCAGAACGGATTTTCAGCATGCATTTTTGACAGCAACAGTTCGAAATTAATGGTGAAATTATCGAATTCATTCTGGTCCTGACTAGGACTCCTATAAATCACAAGAAAGAAGTACTTTTTCCTATTTAATTGGATCTCACACACGACACACTCAGTGAGGGTCACCAGGTCCGAGCGATTTTTAGAAGGAAGAGAATCCTTGACGTATAACCCAACGCCACCTCTCTTGATATTTTGCGGGTGATTCGCTTCATGAAATGTATAGCCGTCCATTGCAAGCTTATCTTTATCAACGGTGCTGTCGATGTGAGTTTCTACAATGCCAATTAAGTCATAATTATACAACGAGTTGTATGCCTCAATCAGAGAAACTCTTAAAAAGTCATATGCAGCAATACTATTTAAATTCCAACAGCAAAAATCAAGTGTTTCTGGACCAGGATTAGTTTCAACATCACCGCTTAGCAGAATTGCCTTGAACACAATCCATTTAACTGCAGTATGAAATATGCTACGCACGCCGTATGAAAGTAGGCATACTGGGAGTGAAAGTACTTATACCGAACGAGAAGAAAGACTCCAAGAGGGATGCGCTGGAGTAGTTCTAAAGAAACGTACAATACTGTCTTCGCAAAATGATGCATGCGGGCAACCAAAGGCAAGAAACATAACTGTGTTGCACCAGAATGGACTGCACAAAATTGTAGTGATAGAACAAAGGGCAAAACAAGGACCGAGATTGCAATAAAACAACAGCAAAACAAGTAAATTTTAAAGATTTGAAAAATGACTCGAAATGACCAACAGGTTTTGCCCAAGGGACATGATATTCGAATGGATACTTGGAAACACCCTATTGTTGCTCGCCACAGGTTGATTTCAACCGGCATCATCACAAGGAAATCCTCTCGCTGCTGGTCCTAAAAGATAGTAAGTTTTAATGCAGCCACTAGTGATAAGTCCTAAGGGGGTTAAGAAAACACACGTAAAACAAAAACGATCACAAGCAAAAGTTACATTACAATTAACAGACATTTTAACACAATTTTGGCAAGATAGCAATACGCGAGGGCACGTCGACAGATTTGTTATTGCTTTTTAGTTTTTAGTTGATATGAGAGCAATATTTGCAATGGAAATATCTTTCGTTGCAAAACACGATATTTTTAAAATTTTACTTTCCATGACTTGTGCAAGGAAGAAAGCATATAGATGTTTGGGGACAAAAGGAAATCTTTTGTTGATGAGCGGCAGGTAAACAAAATCCAAAACTCCGCGCAACAATCTGCGATGAACAATAAGGACAGGCGTCGAGCTCTCGCGAAACCCAAAAGCAAACCGCGCAAAACATCACCGCCAACATACAAATCACCATAGGAAAACCCGCCCAGCCCGCCCCTATCCAATACCACGCCTACGCACTCATTTTCTCTTATAAGAAACCAGTTGTATATGAACACGTAAGAACAAATTTTTTGGGTAATTTTAGTTGAATTTCTTGCAAAAGTATGACTAACTCTACACCTCGGCATGTAGGAAGTGATAAAATCATAAGTAATTTTGGCAGTAAAGTGTCCCAAATCACCTATCAGCTCTAGACCTAAGTTTCTTATCAGGAAAAGGAGTACTCAATTACTCATACACATAACAAACGATGAAAATGTCTCAGTCCAGGATGGTTCAGGTCCAGGATGGTTCAGGTCCTGCTAGCAATTAGGACAACTTTAGTATGAGGAGAACAATCAAATCCAACAGCACAGTTTTAGTGTTTTAGATAGAACAAAGGCTGCAGTTTCATTTCCTGTGTGATTTGTTTTACATGTTCAGATATTTTACAAAATCCTTTTATCTTCCCAGTTTTAAAATCTGATGTTAGGTATTTCGTTGGGCGACCCTCATTTGTCATCCCTTTGACATCTCTAAATAAGGAGTGACAAGAGAATAGGCACGAGTTGGGCTATTGGTGAACACTCATTCAACAAACACAGAATTACAAAATACAATCTAACAGACATACCATACAATTACCCACATTCCAATAATACAAGTTCTAAATGAAAATTAACAAATACTAGAATAGATGGTAGATAAATATTCCCAGACTTACAGAAAGGCGAAGGGAAGTGGTGGGAGGGAAAAGCACAAGACTAGCAGCAGCATTTGCACATTGACTCAAGACGAAGTGAATGAAGAGGTAAAGCATGCTACCTAAACCCACACGGGCCACATACCAAATAAGGATAGGCAATTAGAAACAGAAACTTAATTGGGCAATACCTAGTGGTATGATATGATGCCATATGAACCTACGTGGCATCGAACGATGCCAATCACGTGACCAAGGATACCTGAAAGAACATGCCACTGCCAGCATTATGCTCCTCCCCAGTAGCGCTGGGAAAACATAGGTATGAGTGCCCACCAAAGCCAAACACAAAAACCCTTCCCCTCATTTAGACTTACATTGAAGCAATGCCACAATGTCCACATAAACATTCAGTTAACATTCAGAGTTAGCGATAAAACTATCTTTGAAGTTTTTGTTAAGGTGGGTGACAATTCCTCAGAGAAATGAGTCTGTGGAAAATACCTGATAGTCATTGCCTAAGGGAGGAGGCAGTTAGTCCTAATTTTGTGATGCAATATCCCTAGGAATCATACTCATTCATTGTTATGAACAGTGAAAAGGACTTTGACCTCTGAGTCGAAAGGTCAAACTCCCGCGAGAAACAAGATCCAGACTTTCAGGAATAAGGAACTCTCATGAGACGTATTGGTAGTAAAATAGTAGTATTTATAGTTTCCCAGACAAAAGCGTCTGGGACTAAAGTTAGCTGGACTTTGGACTGATGTTTGGTATAAATACAAGCGTAGATTTGTATGTTTTAGTTCGTTGAATATCATTGAGTTATGAAGATATCGCTGAGATAAATAGATCAAACCAAGAAGCTTCTCTTGTGGTGATATGGACGAGACCTCTGAACAAACAGCTGGTGCCGTGACCCGGGAATTTCAACCTGGCAGACAGAGGGATGGAAACCTATTGCCAGCAGAACGAGAAGCCATCAAGACTGCGAAGATTTTAGCCAAGAAAGCAAGCCGAAGAGGCAAGATGTCATATGTGACGAGGCTGATAAACAACGTGAATAAACAAGTGTCTGAAAATGGCGAACCGAGGCAAGTGGACTTCAATATACAGTCATTGAAGAAAGCCATGACCAGCTTCCGAGACTTCAACGATGAGTATGTTGAAAATTTAGAAGATTCTGATGAAATTGACAGAGCCTTCACGACCTTGCTCAGCACAGAAGACAAGTTCCAGCAATGCATCGAGGCTGCGGAATCATTCCTAGCACAGTGCAGGAGGAAAACCAGTTCAAATCGTTCATCGGGAAAATCTGGGAAGTATTCAATGTCTTCATCGAGCACAGGAAGTGACAGACGCCAACCACAAAACTCCGCGGGAAGGGGAAAAAGATATCACTCTTCAGAATGTTCAACAGAACCTGATCCCCGAGGAAAGAAGAACGAGTATGGTGCTTCAACAACAGTGAAGAACGAGACAAGTGCAAATGAAGCATGGCAAGATTTCAAGATCCCCTCCCAACCTGCTCGAGGCCCCAAAGACCCAAATCCCTTTGCTGGAGACACCATTCCCAGAAGATCCTTGAACCCCTTGACTCGAGCACCCCTCCAAACCCCCCTGATTCCTGAGCGTCACATTTTCCCCACTACCCAGCCATATTCCCTACTCCCTTGTCCCCCAGATGTGACGTACCCCAACCCCCCTTCCCCAAATCTCCCACACCCATCCCCTTCAAAATCCAAGCAAGCTTCAAATGAGCCTACAAGAAGACAAGCTGATCCTCAGCCATCCACGATGAGACTACCCACAATGCAATTGACTTTTGGTGGTGAAAATATCATTCCCCTTGGAAAATTCAATGGAAAGAAGGAGCTGTGGCCTAGGTTTATACAAACATTCAAAGCAGTGGTAGACAACCAGCCATATGAACCGATTGTGAAGCTTGCAATCCTCGAACAGCACGTCATTGGTTCAGCAAAGGACTGCATCAAAGGCTTTCCATTCAACGAGAAGTCATACCCCCTTGTGTTGAAGACACTTGAAGAAAGATTTGGTGACGATGATGATCTTGCAGCCTTCCATCTTGGAGCAATAGAAGATTTACCCAGAGTGAAAGAAAAGGAAACATCCAGTTTGAGGAAATTCTTCGACGATCTTCAAGCTCACATTCAAATCCTCGAAGCTCAAGGACCCGATGTTGCCTGCCATCTTTATGATCCAAGAAGACTCAAGGTTGTACTCTCTAAGCTGCCGACGGATGTTGTGGTTGCTTGGACAAGTTACAAAGAAGACAGAAACCTCAGCACTGACATTCGACTGTTGTGTGAGTGGCTGCGAAGGCGAGTCAGAATTCTGGAGAAAGCAGACGTCAAACAGTTGGGTGAAACAAGACCCAAGCACAGCATACATACGACTCTGAACAACAGCAGTAGACGTCATGCGCCAGATTCAAAACAATGTTGGTTATGTCAAGAAAATCATGTGATTTACAAATGCCAAAAGTTCGAGAAGATGGACGTCGAGATGAGAAAACAAGAAGTGCGAAACAAGGGTGCCTGTTTCAGATGCTTGCAACATGGACATATGGCTCGAATGTGCAGAACAAACATGAATGATAAAGGAAGGAAGACATGGACTCATCCCATGCTGCGCAGCAATTCTGACAATGGCGTGAAGAAAATGAGTCAAGAGTCATCGAGTGATGCTGGGAAGAGTGATGCTGAGAAAAGCGATACAACAAGACCAGTCAATGGAAGTCAAAGCGCAGTTGCCATGACAACAAGAAACTGCAACGATGTTCATTTCATGGGATGCACAGGGTTGCCACTGAAGATGGTTACAGTGATCGACAGAAGTGGAAAATGCATAAAGATCAATTGTCTTGAAGATCCTGGAAGCCAAGTTACACTTGTTACAGCGAAGATTGCAAACAGCCTCGATCTGAAACAAGAGAAATCCAGTGTGACGTTGTCTGGAATTGGGAACGAAGATCTCAGAGCACGAACCTCAGTTTCATTGCAAATCTCCACCAGTTGTGGCACTTCATTTTTCAAAGATGCTTATGTTGTCAAAAGGATCAGTCATCACCTGCCATACCTGAATGTGAACAGCTTGAGAGAGAGATACAAACACCTGGAACATGTCGAAGTGCAGTTGGTAGATGGCCCTATAGACTTTTTGATTGGCCAAGATTGTCCAAGTCCATTGCGTCAACTTGAAGTCAGATATGGGGAGAAAGATGAACCATATGCAGTGAGAACACCACTTGGATGGAGCATTTGTGGCCCACTGGGACAACTGGATGACAGTCAATCAGTTCATGTGGTATGCTCACTCGAAGATGAACCAACAAGTGTTGACTACACGTTGCGAAAATTTTGGGAGATAGAAACAATTGCTGAAGATGTACCCACAAACAGCAGAAGGCTGGCTGAAGTGCAAGAGCAGACGCAGAAAACGACACTACAGATTGGCAATCGTTACCAAGTACAACTTCCCTGGAAACAAGGAATCATGAAACCAACTGGATCATATGACGTGGCTTTGAAGCGACTTAACATGACTGAAAGAAGATTGGACAAGAACCCAGAATTGAAAAAGAAGTATCATTCAGCCATGGAAGAATATCTCATTGGAGGGTATGCAGAGAAGATCGACAAGCAACCAACCGAAGAAGGCTGGTATCTGCCACATCATCCTGTTATATCAGATACAAAGAACACCAAAGTGCGAATAGTGTTCGACTCTGCAGCCAAAGTCAAGGGTGTCTCACTAAACGATCTCCTCGAAAAAGGACCAAACTTGCTGAACGATTTGACAGGCATCTTACTCAGATTCAGAAGATACAAATATGCAGTTGCTGGTGATATTTCAAAGATGTTTCTTCAAATCCTGTTGAATCCTGAAGATCAAGTCTTTCACCGATTTTTGTGGAGAAAAGACCCCCAATACGAGCCAGAAATCTATCAGTTCAAGACCGTGATTTTTGGTGATGCTCCTTCGCCGTTCCTCGCTTGCCATGTCATCAAAAGAGTCCTGGAAGATCACAATGGTAGCAATGTCGATGTTTTCAATGCGTTGAGCAGAAATTTGTACATGGATGATCTCCTTCACAGCTGCACAAGCATCGCAGAGGCAAAGGATATTGTCAAAGGCACATGCGAAGTATTAGAGAAGGGTGGATTTCGAATGCGCAATTGGATCAGCAATGACCAGAAAATCCTTGAAGAGATCACAGAAGAAAGAAAAAAGGATATCAAACAACTTGGAGAAGATTGGCAGAAAGTTCTTGGACTAAACTGGGAACCTATGACTGATACATTCACATTCCGTACTTCTGAAGATGACGTTTCATGGACAAAAAGAAGTGTTGTGAGTCATATCTCCAAAGTCTTCGACCCATGTGGATTCCTTGCACCATTCCTCATAACTGGAAAGATACTTCTGCAAGATCTTTGGCGAAGAGGATTGGAATGGGATGATCTGTTAGATGAAGACATGACAAAACAGTGGCTAGCTTGGCATGACCAACTACCAGGTTTGCAAAGAATCAAAATTCCAAGACACATCAATGCTGATAAAGCTGATGGGAAGAAACTGGAGGTACATGTGTTTTCAGATGCATCTGAGAAGGCAATGGCAGCTGTTGCTTATCTGAGAATAGTCAAGGAAAATGGATCAGCTGAACAAGTTCACATGCTGATGGCAAAGACACAAGTTGCACCACTCAGAGTGATGACAATTCCGAGGCTAGAACTCCAGTCGTGTTTGATGGCAGTGAAACTCATGCAGTTCATTGAAAAGCAGTTGGATCTACCTTTGGCGAAAATTTCATTCTGGACAGACAGCAGTGTTGCACTGGCCTGGATTAAGTCTGAAAGTCGTACGTTGAAACCGTTTGTGGCAAACAGAGTTGCATCAATACAAGAATCAACTGAAATAAGTCAATGGCATCACGTCGCAGGGAAGGAAAATCCTGCAGATACTGCTTCTCGAGGTATCAATCTTTGCGAGCTGGAAGACTGCGATAACAAGTGGTTCAGTGGCCCTGAATTTTTGAAGAAGTCAGACGACGTTTGGCCTCGAAGTGTAGAAGACAAAGATCACGAAGCAGTTGCAGCTGAACAGAGGAAAGTGACACATACTGTCGAAGTTGCCACCCAGAGTGAAGTTTTGGAAATAGAATTATTTTCAAGTTTAAAGAAGCTGAGAAACGTTGTTGCGTATGTAAGAAGACCCTTCAGACTGTGGAAACAACGACGATGCGGAGGAGAGTATGTAGCACTGGAAACCATTAGTGTTGAAGAACTCCAAGAAGCAGAACAGTGGCTCATCAAACAGGAGCAGAAGAAATATTACCAGAGAGAGTTGCAAGATCTTTCAAACAAGAAGCCGCTGTCAAAAAAGTCAAGCATCTACGATCTGAATCCATTCATTGATGAAGAAGGATTGATCAGAGTTGGAGGGAGATTGAGAAGAGCTTCACTTGAATATGCGAGTCGCCACCAAATCATTCTACCAAAGCAGTCTCACCTAACGGTGTTGATCATCAGAGAAACCCATGAAGAAGTGAAACATTTCGGCGCAAATTATGTTCTAAATGCAGTCAGATCAAAGTATTGGCCAGTTCAAGGAAGAGCAATGGTGAGGAAAATCTTGAGATCATGTATCGTGTGCAAGAAACTACGGGGAGTTCCTCTGGAGCAAGTCATGGCTGATCTTCCAGCATCGAGAGTGAAGGCATGTGGAAGTACCTTCAAGTTCACTGGTGTAGATCTGTTTGGCCCCATTATCACCAAAGCAAGATACAGAGGTGGTCGACGGGAAAAGAGGTATGGCGTATTGTTTACTTGTCTCCAGACCAGAGCCGTCCACATTGAGCTTGCCTATTCTCAATCAACAGATGATTTTATGAAGGCCTTCACAAGATTCATTTCAAGGAGATCAAAACCACTGCAAATGTTTTCTGACTGTGGTACAAATTTTGTTGGTGCAGATAGGGAATTGCAAGACATACTGAGCAAATGGATCAAGGATCCGAAGTTGCATAATCGCTTAACAGATGAAAACATCAAGAGGATCTTTAACCCACCAGCAGCTCCTCATATGGGAGGCGTTTGGGAATCACTAGTCAAGCTAGCAAAGAGAGCAATGATTGCAACAACAAAGGGTGCAGAACTGACTGACGAAGAATTGATGACAGTACTTATAGAGTGCGAAGCAATGCTGAACAACCGACCGCTGACGTACATCAGTAGTGATCCTAATGATATGGAGCCATTGACACCTGCGCACTTTCTGAACAACCAATGTACAACATTCATCCTACAGCATGATCTAGAAAGTCAGCATACATCCTTGAAAAAGAGGTGGTTGCATTGTCAAAACGTTGTCAATAGAATATGGCAAAGATGGCAAAAGGAGTATCTTCCTACTCTCCAACAAAGATCAAAGTGGAATGAGAAGAAGAGGAACATACAGCAAGGTGATGTTGTCCTTGTCATGGATGCCAACCAACCACGGGGACATTGGCTACTTGGAAGGATAGTTGAAGTCAATGGTGATGACAAGGGGATTCTGCGCTCAGCTGAAGTGAAGACGACGCATGGAATACATAGAAGACCGATCACGAAGTTGATTCTGCTAGTCCCACATGATGAGAAGACGAGATAGAGTCCAGCGTACTGGACTGCGGGGGAGTGTTATGAACAGTGAAAAGGACTTTGACCTCTGAGTCGAAAGGTCAAACTCCCGCGAGAAACAAGATCCAGACTTTCAGGAATAAGGAACTCTCATGAGACGTATTGGTAGTAAAATAGTAGTATTTATAGTTTCCCAGACAAAAGCGTCTGGGACTAAAGTTAGCTGGACTTTGGACTGATGTTTGGTATAAATACAAGCGTAGATTTGTATGTTTTAGTTCGTTGAATATCATTGAGTTATGAAGATATCGCTGAGATAAATAGATCAAACCAAGAAGCTTCTCTTGTGGTGATATGGACGAGACCTCTGAACAAACATTCATTGTCTACGAAAATTCGTATGGGCAGAAGACGAATCAATGAATTTTATCACATGATGTTGTTTTGGTGTTAAGTGTCACCATTACAGGACGAGTACCTCAAAACCGCCAAATAAATTGAATGGCAGGAAAGAAATAGCATTTGATATGTTATTCAATGAAAAGAAAATCTGCACCCACCCCCCCCCCCGCCCTAATGCGTACATTATTAATCTTTACAGGTAAATCTGCCAAGCCAAAGAAGAAACAAATGCACAGATCATGGTCTGTGGATGAAATCAGAGCGTTGCTTGGCGCTTTTGAGGCTCTTATGAGGAAAGGCAAGCTACCAGGGAAGGCAGCTATAGAAAAGCGGAAGGAAGAGAACAAGAAAGTTTTGTCTCAAAGAACATGGAAAGACATAAAATGTTACTGTAATTATCGTAAAGACAAATTGAAGAGGTTGCAGTGAGTTGCTGGTGTTAATGGAGCTTGGTTACACTACAGTAAAAGTGCACGGGTTCCTGTAAACTGTGGAACGACATAACAACTAAAAACGACATAACAACTAATAACGAGCTATCAAATTACAGTATCGAGTTGTCTGTCCAAATAAGTGTATCAACTGGACCACCATGAGTACGAAATGGACTGATCAGTGCATCTAGGGGATAGAGGAGCTCGCAAATTTTCTGTGCTCGCGAATCTTACTCAATCATAGTCATTTGCTAATCTTTTCAAATGGTAATGTTGAGATTTAAATGTTACCCAAATTTTTAGTACAAATCCCCAGTATCAAGCAATTCCTTCCTTCTCAGCTGCATGTCACACGTATTTCATTTCGCTGCGGAAAGAGCACCTGTCTGCAAATAATGATCCTGAAAAGCACAAAGATCTCAGGACCCAAAAGAAATTATGTGCCCGCAGGCAGAGGGTAAGCTACTAATTGACTTATTGATGATTAAACTGTTGTTTTAAAATATGTATGTAAGATTGAAATCCATTCAATAGGAAAGAGTTTAAAGTCGATAAACGCAAGCTCTGAGATTTGGACCGCTTGAACTATTTAGGGCAAGAAAATTGTCTTACAGCTACAGATTTTGCTGATAAGGCTGTGAATGGCTCAAGATTTCTCCTTCCTAATAAACATATCTGAAGGCATGAAAGGTCTTTGTGAAACATTTATGACCAACAGATAGCATGTATTATTGTACTCTTTATACTCTATATACTCTTTTATACTCTATTTGGATGTCAACGAGTATGTAACACGGTGGAAAATCTTTACTTCATAGCGATACCTTTAATCACAAAACAGGTGATACGTTTGAGGGGAGGGGTCCTAATCTATCTGTATCATGTAACTCTTCCTCGATACACTGCTACATTGTAATAACAATAATAATAATAATAATCACTTTATTTACAGTTGGTTGCGGTGTAGCTTGTACTAAAAGTGCAAACTAATAAATACCAACTAAATTAAACTAATTTACAGCAACACTATTTACAAATATTACAATTGCAACCCTCCCCAGTCCAATTTTTTGTGTTTTTGCCAAAAACGGAGACTGTATTGCTGTTCTTAATCACATCAGGTGCATTGTTCCAAAGTATGCTGCCCCTGAACGCAATCGAATTTGTACCGAAGGACGCAGTAGATGCCTTGGGAAGAGTGAGAATATCTTTAATTCTCAGATCGTAGTTAATTACTTTCCTTGTGAATAAATCCCATAAGAATGAAGGGTTTTCATGATTGAGTGATTTATACACTTCAATCATGAGTTTCTGCAAGTTCTGAGCGTGAACAGTTTTTTCTTCATTTCTAATGAGCAGTTCATCGAATGAAGCATCATAGTCTTTCGATAAGATACGAAGTGCTCGCTTATGAACCCTGTTAATTTCTTTATTGGCTGTTCTTCCACAAAACATCCAAATTAAGGGGCAGTACCTGAAGTTTGACATGATAAATGAGTTATAAAGCAACTTGCATTTGGGTGGGTCAATGACTTTAGCTGCCCTGGATAGGGCACTAACATTTCGGTTAGCTTTAAGGCAGATAGATTTCACATGGTCATCAAACTTCAGTTTGGAATCAATGATGACGCCCAGTAATTTGACTTGTAATTATCATCTCATCTACCTCCATGCAAAGTTTGTAGTCATGCCCCAAGCCCATAAACATAAATTGAAATTTAGATGGATTTGCAACCATCATATTTGAATCGAACCAGACGAGGGTCTTTTGCATGTCGTTTTCTAGCCTTGATATCACTCCTTCTAGTTTGAAATCAGATGCATATAAGGTATTATCATCGGCAAAGTTGCATAGATGCGAGTCCTCTATGAAAAAAGTAAGATCGTTGATGTAGATGTTGAATGGTAGAGGACCTAGGACTGAACCTTGTGGTACACCTGATGTGATCTCAAGCCAAGAGCTGTAGGTAGAGTTAATTCTGACACGCTGTTTCCGAGATGTTAGGTAGTCGAAAATAAGTCGTAGACTACCAATCCCAAAACCATATGCCTCAAGAAAGTAAGAAAAGATTTTGGCTTTGTACATACTGGTTGAAAAAGTATTCGTTCAATTCATTTCTCAATAGACCTTTTAGCTATTCTAAAAAAGAGCCTGGATCAAACGATATTTTTATACATTTTGATACGCGAGGTTCGATTGAATGGCATTAGAGCTTCTATCACTATTGTGTTCATTCGATAATTCTACAAAATGCAGTGAAATGTCGTTCGATCCACATTCTTTTTCAGAATAGCTAAGGTCTATTGCTGAATTCTAGTTTGGAAGTAGGTACTTCTCTATGGAATCCTGAATTCCCTTTTAAATTTGAAGCAGGCAAGAATGATGTACTTCGTGGTACAGAAGGGATACATGTACAGTTAAACTCTGCAAACAAAAGCATCAAACAAATAGAAGCCTAGAAACGAATCTTTTGAAGAAAGGCACCCAAAAAATAAGAGCCAAAGAAGACTGATTTCTTTCAATGTTCTTATAAGATGATTCATTTATCAAGAATAATCAACCTCGGTGGTATCACAAGTCATAGATATCAGTCACATTGAAAATAGCTATGTTTCTGACTTTGGGATCTAAATTTTTCTCGAAAATCTGATCAATTACTAGTGCATAGAAGTTAAGTCGAATAATGCAAAACAAAATGTGAAATTGTAAGGAAACTTCTGGCGCAATGTTGTGTAATGTACTGCGTGTCTCGAAGAAACTTTCCAGGTTGGAGCCGGTACTTTAGTCAAATTGTTTTACTTGGTAAATATTCAAATAGGAATCTATCATGCAATGACCTGATTAGATCTGAGTATTTGTTTCATTTCTGCATCTGCGTATGTTGATTTTCAGCCATTATTTTCGTGAAAAGAGAATACCTGCAATGTTCAAGAGAGAGCTAACAACCGCAATCAATGTCATCGTTTATTTCCAAATTCTCGAGCTGAGTTTGCAGTAAAAGTCTGCAAAAAATATAGAGGTTAACTTGCTAGGGCATCATTACCCTATTTTGCCTTTGGAATAAGAGCTTCCCCTTGAATGTAGGAAGAGCACCATGTTTGATCAGAATATTGACAGTGTGGACTCTGATTTTCAGAAAACTTTCTTTCATCAGTTCCGGGGTTTTGTTTTATTACATATCGCGATGACTTGACCTTAGGCAAGAAAGTATATCAGTGTCAAGAAACCATGCAATAATTTCACTCTTTGAATTATTGGTTTATCCCAAATACTAAAGCATGTACAGTAAGATCCTGCATTTAAGAAACCACCTAAAAGAAACTTTCAGGCTCCTGAAAAATGATTAGCCCCCTTACTTATAAGAAACACTTAAAGCTCAAATCTAAAATAACGTATTTTGTATTTTGATTGACATTAAGGCCTGATCTGATGGTATGGAAACATTTCAGTCCATGCAAAGTTCATAAGAAATTGCTAACAAGATACCTTAGATTTAACAGCTTTTTGCCCAAAGTGAAATTATTACAATCATTATTGATAGCATACACCTAAGGCTAACATATCACTAAAAAACCCACGGCCATCATAACTTCTTATCTTGGATTTTGCAGAAAGTGAGTTAGAAACTTAAGAAACTCGAGCCTAGAAGTGATGAGTATCATAGATATAACAAACACATTAGCCTAAGATGTGAACAAGTGGTTTCTTAAATGCGGGGCCTTACTGTAATTCAATCATTACACAGTTGATCGTAACATCTTTCATTCAATTTCTGTCACAGTTGTTCGAGCGCCGCAGCAAATTCATAGCAGAGGACGAGTGGGCATTATGGCAGGGTGTTACCCAAGAGCTCATGTCTGACGAGGAAGATCAGGGTAACACCCTGAAAGTCAAGTCGCCTGGCTGGCGATGCGCCGAGTTAGATGAGCTGATCGAGGAGCTGGACAAACGCAGCGAAGATAAAGCTTCTGACGAATCGAAGCAGGTGTTGAAAAAGAGAAGAGTGGTTGCCGAGTCTCCCATGAAAAGGAGACCATCCAAAAAGCTGAAGGCATCGTTGATTAATAACTAAACTGGTTGAGTTGCCATAAAAACTCGTTGTTGCTTCTGGGAAAATTTCACAGATAAAGAAATAAAGTAAATACAAGAGCTTTAATAAGATACGTTTTGAGCATGGCCCCGCGTCAATCTCGCTTAACGTAACTCTGGTTTGCTCTCCAGTGAGCAGCGAGTCGCTGTTCTGCAAAACCACTCTACTCACAAAACAGATAATTTCTAGCATTTGGTTTGTGGAAAAGCAATAAAAATGATGTTGCTCTACGTAGTCTTGGTTGGTAATTGATTCTCAAAACCTTTTGTCGATTTCAGAAAAGTGGATTTATCTCCAGCAATATTCGAAAAATGTTTGGTTTTCGTAAGCTATATTTTTAGGTAGGTTCTTGAACTACGCCCTTACCACATCTGGCTGAAAAGGCTAAGCTAAATCATGGGGGGGGGTTCTCGGCTAAATTTGGGGTAAGGGTGTGCCGCCCACAATTTCAAAATGGAACCGTTGGCTAGACCAATTTTTGTGAAAATGATGCCGCTAGCTAGACTAATTTCTTCATCAAAACTACCTTGAGTTGGCGTTTTCTGGGAAAAACTTGCCAAATTTTTGCATTCTATGCACCGAATTTTAAAAAGATTGGGTTTTCTTTACAGGAAATAGCAAATTTTGACATTCCTTTACGGAAATTTCCAAAAAGCATACCCTTGCCAAGACTAGAAGTTCAAAAGAGGATACCCTTGCGGGCGGCACATCCCCAGGTACCTTTACTATGGAATATCCCCCCCTCCCCATGATCATGGGCTAGATTTCTCGCAATCGATTTCTGTCATTTTTCGATAACGAGGAGTAGAAACCTTTGTCAGCAGTTTGTTTTGATTCAAAAATCAAAAGTTCAGCCTCAGAACAACTTTCTAAAATGTTTCCACTGTCAAAAGAATGAACGTGATCTGCTTAGAATGCTACATGAGCATTCTCCAAATAAATTTTCCTCTCCGAGTTCACAATGCACACAGATCTGAAACTGAACTTTTTCACAAAAGCGTTCAACTCATTCTTAGGTGCTAATTTGTTGACTGAGGTTCCTACCCTTAAAAGTAAACAGAAATATGAAATTCGATTGCTAGAAATCTAGCCCAACTTTTCAATCAGATTTGGTGAAGTTGTACATCAACGGCCTAGCTGAAGATGTAGCGAATGAAAACCGAAAAAATTTCGAAATTTCGAATAGTTTTGGAGATAAATCCACTTTTCTGAAATACACAAAAAGTTTTGAAAAATAATTTGCGAAGCCAGCCTTGAAGGAAACATTGCAACTTATAGATTTTTCCACTGCAAAGACTATTCAGAACAGCATTCTTTTAACTTTCGTGATAGACCGAATGGTATTAGAGAAATTAACTGTCTCGGAGGATGGTATTGCAAGGTGGCAAGTCACTGCTCACTCGAGCGGAAAGCAGAGTTACATTAATAATGGACTATGCTTGAAACGTGGTGTTTAACTATATCTGATCCAATTCCTATCAAAATGCTTCAATTTTACTTCGTTATAATTTCCTAGTTTCTAATAACTGGCTCCCAGACACGTAGCATATTAATGGTAGGTGAGAACAGAGGCACTTTAGTCTTACGAATACGAAGAAAGCGGAACAACGGAGCTCTTCAGTCTGTTTCTTGTTTCTGGTCAGGCCTTATTCATTATTGCCGATGCTAAATATGATCCGACTTTGAAAGGCAATTTAAACACATAAAAAGTGCCCTAAGCGTCAAGCAACTTGCAGTCAAGTTTCCTTATCAGAAAATCCTTTTGACGTAGATCAGTCGACTCATGCCATGTTGCATTGTCTTTGCATGGTTATTTTGTTGAAGACTTATGCATGCTTATTGACTTTCTTTAAGGTTTCAGTTCCTGTAAAATTTGTTTACTTACAGGAGCTTGGTTATGTTTACTAGCATTGAGTGGCAGCTTCTGAATTATGATAACAAATAGAACAATCACAATAGTAGAACCACATTTTATATGCAGGGGGACATCATCTCGACAAGATGGGATTGGATGAAATTCCCTTATAAACGCAAAATGAAAGTTTCTATGGTTTCAAAAGCGAATTTGATTTTAGTGAATTTACTTATGTATCTTCTGAACGTATATATAACTTAGTAAAATAGTTTTGTGAGGTTCTAGTTTTGTTCATTAACAGGTAAGATTTATAAATTTGCTTTGGAAGTGGCAGCGAAACTAATTACTTCAAGGAAGCTGCTGAAAATTGAACCTACGTTTTGCAACATATTATGTTCAACTTTTTTTACAAAGCTAAAATAGCTGGCAAGCTCTCGATACAAGAATTTTAAAGCTTGATGTGGTAAAAGGACACAATTCGCTTTAAGTATCATGAGTATTATGGGAAATGTGAAGGACAATATTTCCATCAAGCTCATCTTGTTATTAAATGTCATTTGTGGTTCTTGAGATTTATGTAGCTACATGTTACAAAAATGAACTGTTTTTAAAGTTGATAGCTGCTCCATTCATTTGTCAATATTTTGTATGGAATGAGTGTCTATTAGTTATAGAAATAATACAAATCAAAATGAAGATATTGTCTGTCTTATGGTGTCTCCTGTCAATATTAATGACGTTTGCAGGTAAGGTGTGGACATAATGGGTATGTTGGTAAATACGTTCAAAAATTGGATTGGGATCTAAGGCTGTGTCATAACAGCACTGTTAATCATTTATACTAATCGAAAAGTATAGAAAAGTTATTATGCAGGCTTTCCTAACTGAAACATCTTTGCCAAGATTTCCATACCAAGAAAGCCAAAGCGGAGTATCACAAGATGCTTGCATTTTACTTGGTACCCTCGTTTGGAAAACAAGTCAACGCGTAACGTTTCGCCCTGATAAATTTATGCGATACTCCAAATTTACCTATGTTTTCAACCGCAGAAACTAATGAAACATGTAACATTTCCCCTTAATAAACCTATGCGAAACTGTGAATTTACCTATGTTTTCCAACCGCAGAAACTAACGAAACATGTAACATTTCCTCTTAATGAACCTATGCGAAACTCCAAATTTACCTATGTTTTCCAACCGCAGAAACTAATGAAACATGTAACATTTCCTCTTAATGAACCTATGCGAAACTCCAAATTTACCCATGTTTTCCAACCGCAGAAACTAATGAAACATGTAACATTTCCTCTTAATGAACCTATGCGAAACTCCAAGCTTACCTATGTTTTCCAACCGCAGAAACTAATGAAACATGCAACATTTCCTCTTAATGAACCTATGCGAAACTCCAAATTTACCTATGTTTTCCAACTGCAGAAACTAATGAAACATGTAACATTTCCTCTTAATGAACCTATGCGAAACTCCAAATTTACCTATGTTTTCCAACCGCAGAAACTAATGAAACATGTAACATTTCCTCTTAATAAACCTATGCGAAACTCCAAATTTACCTATGTTTTCCAACCGCAGAAACTAATGAAACATGTAACATTTCCTCTTAATGAACCTATGCGAAACTCCAAATTTACCTATGTTTTCCAACCGCAGAAACTAATGAAACATGTAACATTTCCTCTTAATAAACCTATGCGAAACTCCAAGCTTACCTATGTTTTCCAACCGCAGAAACTAATGAAACATGTAACATTTCCTCTTAATGAACCTATGCGAAACTCCAAATTTACCTATGTTTTCCAACCGCAGAAACTAATGAAACATGTAACATTTCCTCTTAATAAACCTATGCGAAACTCCAAGCTTACCTATGTTTTCCAACCGCAGAAACTAATGAAACATGTAACATTTCCTCTTAATGAACCTATGCGAAACTCCAAATTTACCTATGTTTTCCAACTGCAGAAACTAATGAAACATGTAACATTTCCTCTTAAGGAACCTATGCGAAACTCCAAATTTACCTATGTTTGCCAATCGCAGAAACTAATGAAACATGTAACATTTCCTCTTAATGAACCTATGCGAAACTCCAAATTTACCTATGTTTTCCAACTGCAGAAACTAATGAAACATGCAACATTTCCTCTTAATAAACCTTTGCGAAACTCCAAATTTACCAATGTTTTCCAACAGTGAAAACTCATGTACAAATTTCCCTGCCGTTTCCTTCAAGGAAACCAGACGTTTACCCGAAATTTCCAACTTGGGAAATCAGACGTTTCTTTTGGAAAATTCATGGGAAAACGAAATGTGCTTTTAACCGCAATTTCCCATCTAGGAAAACAATAGTGAAACTCGAAGTGTACACATGATATTTTTTTGGGAAACCCTTGGAAACTAGACTTTTAACCATAGATTCCTAAGGAGAAATTATGTATAAACCAAATCACTTCTTGCCGTGAAGATTTCATCCCTGGAACTTCTGCCAATGCAGTGAATTTTCAGGCCTATCTCATTGATGGGGTCACGAGGTGGAACATGTCTTGTAGAGAAGCAGCCGAGCACAGAACTAGCATGTATCGGTCAATTGATTCTGAGCTGGTTACTCAAGTCAATGATCTTCATGCCTCAGTACACGGATGCCCTCTTGTAGACAAAGATCCACCAGGTAAGTAAACCGGAGAGAAGTTTGGCATGGACTTTCTGTATTGGAAGACTTCAATGTCTTTCAATTTGGAAAACATTGAACTTCTGGTAGATGAAATCTCGGTGTCGGAAGATAATGAAAATGATGCAGATTCCGGCATAGCGATTGACCTATACGATGATGAATTGCCAGGTGTTGAAGGGACATTGGACACCAGGGTTGACAATGATGTCCGCGCCTCAGACTCTGAACAATCAGATGCCGATGACGACATTGATGTAAGTACTTAATTCCATTGTTTGCCTGTGATGATTCTGGAAGGATGCAGAGCTCTTTAAGAATCTTCACAATGGTCTCATCCTTTCATCTTATGTGCATTCTTGGTGATGCATCTTAAAACTGTGTAAATGTTTTGAAGACAATCTGCTGTTTTATTTTTTTTTAATTTTAATTTCATTCTTAAATAATTGATATACAATAATGATAATAACGAAAATTAATTAATTAATTACAGAGAGGATTATGAGTTAAAGAAAACAATGCTAAAATATCAGAAAAAACTACCTAAGAAATTTATAAAAAACCCCCAAAAACGTCCGATTAAAAATAAACTCTTTAAAATACTGTTTGTGAACCCCGAATGCATATCAACGTTGAGCGCAAAAGACTAAAAGAAATTTGTGTTCTTATCAATGACATGATCTCGCAGTATTTTTTGTTTCTTTTCAATGAAAGTTTCTTTGCCAAGAGCTTGTGAAAAATTTGACATTCTTTCGCCATTGCCCCATTATTTCCAAAGACCAGGGGTGTAAATGTGCCTTGTTCAATTTTGATGACTCTCTGGTTGTACACTCGCTTCTTTCATTTTCTGCCTTTCTTAAAATAGCTTCCGTTGGCAAGTCTATATTTGACTCTGCATTTACATTTGTCATTCTTACATCGAAAAAGGCTGTTTGACCATCCCTGAAGAAACTTCTCGCTTTTACATCCAGCCGGGCATTATCTTCGGTGTTAGCAGACGATAAAATGAAGTTTTCCCCCATAACTGGAATGAGTTTTGGCTCAATGGGAACATCTTTACAAACTTCAGATAGTAATTTCGCTTCAAGGTTTTGAATCTCATCATGTCTCATATGCATAAAGCCTCCCTTTTTCCAATTCAAGGCATGCGAGATATTGAACGCGTTGTTACAAGGACATTTACTTGGTAGGCCTTTCAGTGTCAAACCGTACCTTTAACATATTGCATCACGAAATTCCTCCTTATTTAGGACATAGCCTTCATCTTCGAGAGGAATAACAGTCAACCAGTTAGAAGCTCCCTTGTCTCTTGCACGTGACAGAGTTTTCTGTAATGACTCGGGTAGTTTTTGATCAACCAAAGTGGCAGAATCTTTGCTTCTTGCTAATCTCTCAGATTTAACATTGTTTACAAGCTGCTTTACTTCATCTTCGTTTGGCAAAAGACGCAAACTTTTTTGTACCATTAGAGCCGCATGGGATGCACTTATAGATTTTGATGCTTCATATTCAAATCCTGACTCTTTCATCAAATCAACAATGCTCATCCCACCTAAGCGATTAGGTAAAGCCAAAATTTCACGCATTTCCTGGGGGACTTCACATCCAAAAAGAATTGGTATAAGCTTTGATGCTATGAATTGTTCAATCGGCAGTAACAACTGGGCTATGTCAGGAATAGTCCTCAGATAGTAGGTAAATTTATGCACAAAACCAAAAATGAAAGCACTGTATGGAGCTGGAGGTTGAGATTCAGCTATATTACACAAATTCTCTAATTCTTTCAGCCAGCTATTAACTTTACCATTTACATATGCTTCCTTGAAAGTTGATGATCCAATAGAGGCTCCCAAATGCCTCTGACCTTCAGTGGTTATTTGGATAGAGAGGCCTTGGAAAACATGTCTTGCATCTACCAGATCTTCACTTTTCTTTAAAATTTGCCATGATTTCTTCTCATTTACAATGTAGCCAAACTTTTCACCTTCCGTCTTGAGAGTTGTGAAAAAATTTTTCAACAAAATCAATGACCTTGCCGCAGAAGCATCATCAGCTAGCCACACTTGTCTTACTTTGTCATAGGAACTGTGAAGTAATGCTATCAACAATGAAGTTGAAACTGCATAGAATGGCATTGCTAAGGGGTCTCCCTGTGTAGTACCCTCTTGAGACTGTATTTCTCCACCTCCTGTTATAAGTAATCTAGATGGACATCTGTAAGTGTTGATTAAAATCGTTGAAGCCCTTGGACACAAAATTTGGACATTGTGCAATGCTACTCTTCTGTTCAGAGAATTGAAAGCGTTTGATGCGTCAATTAGCAGTACTCCCTGGGAATTTTCTTCAAGGAAAATTGATTGCATTGCATGAATTGCTGCCTCTGCCCCAGCTTTATGCCCTGCACACACCTGAATTGGCCCGGCTGCTTCTTGTGGTAGTATTTTTGTAGTAATTGTAGTTTTTTTTAATTGATACAAAAAAAATCCCTTATGGACTCTTATGGACAGGTACGTAACAAGATCAATGTCCCAAATACCCAACTAAAGAAGCAGTACTATGCTAATAAGATCTCAGTATGTCAAGGTAACATGAAAGAATCCTGGAAGGCAATCAATGAACTCCTAAATAAGAGATCAAAGTCCAGCAACATTGATTGTCTCAAAGAGTGTGGTTCCGAAACTGTTCAAAAAAGATATTTCTAATGCAATGGACAGTTTCTTTTGCTCAGTAGGTAAGGATCTTGCTGACAAAATAGATCCAGCCCCAAATCCCCTTCTTGCAGGTGATTATGAAATTAACAAACCTAAGGCAACATTTCCTTTTAGGACTATTGAAGTACAGGAGATCAGGGATGCAGTTGCCACGGTTAAGACAGCAAAGAGCTTTGGGGCTGACAGCATCTCTAGCTACTTTTTGAAGCTTGCGCTGCCTTATGTTGAAAACTCGCTTGCTTTCTTGTTCAATACATCAATTGAAACAAGTTGTCTTCCAGACTCATGGAAAGTTGCCAGGGTTACTCTGATTTTCGTAGATGGAGATAAGACTGAAAGGTCTAACTATCGACCAATATCAGTCTTGCCTGTCATCTCAAGGCTCTTTGAAAAATTAGTAACAAACCAGCTGTACCAGTATGTGAATGATAATGGCCACTTTTCACCTGGCCAATCCGGCTTTTTGCGCCTTCATTCTACCGTAACATGTTTACTTAAAAATACTGATCACAGGTACAATGGAATGGATCTCGGAAAGCTTGTGGGTCTGGTGTTCATTGACCTTAAAAAGGCATTCGATACCGTTGATCATAACATTCTCTGCAAAAAACTCCAGCTTTACAATGTACAGCAACATGAACTCTCTTGGTTTGAATCCTACCTAACAAACCGGAAACAATTTCGTAGGGTTAATGGGGTTGATTCCGAAATTGGGGATATAGAAGTTGGTGTTCCACAAGGCTCGTGTCTTGGCCCCCTTCTTTTCCTCATCTTCATCAATGACCTCCCACAAGCAGTCCAATTTTCCAAAGTTTCCATGTATGCTGACGATACCAGTCTGTGCTACCAGTCTCCTGACTTGACTCGGCTGAATGAGGCTATTAACATCCCCGGCAGTCTAGCTTGTAGCAAAGTACGGAATTCAGAACTAATTTGCTCAGTTTTGTCTCTTCTGTGGTTAAGAGCTGGACAGGGGCTCTGTGGTTAAAATAAGACAGAAGTCAACATGACACCATGACGTATGTCCTATTGTGCAGCGGAACTAGATCCATTCAACACTAAAGCTGTGATCAGCTTTGCGTCGCTGTGCATTCTTTGCAATATGGCACCTACGCACATTGGTGCTCTGTTATGCTGATCATATGCTGATGTATCTGGGACTCTGTAGAGGATTTAAAATGTCAGACGCAAAGAAGAAAAAGAAGAACAAAAAGAGAAAGCATGCAGATCTTGTTGAAGATGATCATGAAAGTTCACTTGATTTGGAAGACACCAATGACACAACGCACACAGAACATCAGAGAAAGCAAAAGAAAAAGAGCAAGCGCCAAGAACAGGGGCCTAGTCACACGCTGTTGATATCAGAAGATAGTTATTCAATGAAATACCAGCTCATTTTCTTTCCTGGCACCCTCACATAGGTGGAATTTCTATGAAAGTCAAAGAAGTTTGTGTCATCCAAACAAAGCAAGCAATCTCAAGGACTTTTGAGCAAAAGTTTGGGGAAAGGACTTTCAACGCCCATTTGAAAGAGAAATCATACAACATATTCAAAGGGTACATCCAGAAGCTTGCTGCTGATGAGCTATGCATGCTTCATGTCCACATGGGAATAAGGCATGTCACCGCCCTGGAAAAAGATGCTGTACCAACCGTATCTTCAACGACCAATCATGAATCTCAAGCTCTGACAAAAGGCTAAGACACCGGAAGAATTATTAGCAGCAAGCATTTCAAACACCATGAATGGTTTCTTCTGTACAATTGGTGAGAAACTAGCCAGTAAAATTGATGCCACCCCTAACCCACTTCTGTCTGGGGACTTTACTGAAAGGAGTAACAATGTTCAGTTCCAGTTTCGGACCATTGGAGTGCAGGAAATCAGGGATGCGATTGCCAAGACCAAACCTTTAAAGAGCTTTGGGAGTGACAGTATCTCCTGTTATTTCCTGAAACTAGCCTTGCCTTTTATGGAAAACTCATTGGCATGTTTGTTCAATACGTCACTTGAAACAAGCCAATTTCCAGACTCATGGAAATTGGCCAGAGTTACACCAATCTTCAAGGAGGGAGACAAGGCTGATAAATCAAATTATCACCCTATTTCAGTTTTACCTGTCATCTCAAGGCTCTTTGAAAAACTCGTTGCCAACCAATTGTACTAGCACATGTATGATAATGGGCTCTTTTCATCTGAGCAGTCAGGCTTTTTGCACCTTCATTCTACTGTAACGTGCTTGCTTAAAAACACTGATGACTGGTATAATGGGTTGGATCTCGGAAACCTAGTGGGACTCGTATTTATTGACCTGAAAAGGGCATTTGATACAGTTCACCATGATATACTCTGTAAAAAATTAGAATATTATGGTATTCAGGAGCGGCAGTTAGCATGGTTCAAATCTTACCTTGCCAATAGGAAACAATTTTCTAAGGTGAATGGCATTGACTCATCAGTTGAGGAAATAAATGTCGGTGTACACCAAGGCTCATGTCTTGGTCCCCTTCTTTTCCTCATTTATATTAATGATCTCCCACGATCTGTCCAGGGATCAAGAATGTCCATGTACGCTGATGACACGAGTATCTGCCATCAATCCTCTGATATTGCTCAGCTGAACGGGGCCATCAACAGTGACCTTGCACTAGTTGAAAAATGGCTCAAGGGTAATAAACTCTCTCTTAATGTAATGAAAACACATGCCATGCTCATTTCCACAAAACCGAAGCATAAAACTTTAATGAATCAAGGTGAATCTTTGAAGTTAAAAATTCGCAATGATGAACTTGAAGTTGTGCAAAAAACAAAATATATTTGAGTGCAGATTGACAACAAGTTGGATTGGAAGGAACACATTAAGACAGTTTCCTCAAAGGTCTCAAGAGCAATTGGCTTTTTGAAACATGCAAAATCATTACTGCCAGAAAAGACTCTGAGAACTATGTACACAGGTATGGTGGAGCCGCATTTTCGCTATCGTTGTTCTGTTTGGGGCTGTTGTGGTCTGACTGAGATTAACCATTTGCAAAAATTACAAAACCGGGCTGTATGCATTATAACTGGCAGTCGCTATGATGCACTGGGCTTGCCACTTGTAAAAAGACTTGGCTGGAACACCATTGATGAGCTAATCAGTAGTGAGTCTAATATCATGGTCTTCAAATCCCTTCATGGTCTTGCTCCACAATACATGTCCAATCTATTCACAAAGACATCCCAGCTACCCTCAAGGAATCTTAGGAATTCAGCAACAGATCTAAGAGTACCAAAGAAAAAGTCAGCAAATGGGCAGAAATGCTTCCCTTTTAGGGGTGCTAAATCTTGGAATGGCCTCTCAGCTGAGCATAAGAATGCTTCCACAATTTACAAATTCAAACGTGTTGACAATCAGTAGGTGTACCGGGTGAGCCAGAAAAAAGTTCCCACTTTTGAAAATTCATAACACCAAGGCTACTTCATGGATTTGAATCATTCAAATTCTTGTTAAAAGCCAAAAGATCAAAGTAATTTTGTCATTTTTCTTGCTGTCCTGTCAGCACTACAAATATAGGTAAATTCAACTTTACAAACATTTCATGGTTCATTGATTACTGAAAAATGGCCCAAAACATCGATCAATGCATAAATGACCTCCCGCACAGAATAATGAAGGAAATGCAACTTCTCATGGGTGAGAGATATCCTCTAGGCATTAATTTCCTTGGCACTGAAAATCTTTCATATGTGTTTGAAAATTGATGTCTTATAACTCTTGAGGGAGGTGAAACGCTCATGGCCTATTGTTCGATTTAAATAGAATCCTTACGATTTGATCAATGTTTTAGGCTCTTTTTCCGTGATTTTGCAACCATGATATTTCTATAAAGCTGAATTTGCCAATATTTCTAGTGCTGGTAGGACAGCGAGAAAAATCACAAAAATACTTTGATCTTTCGGCTTTTAACTAGAATTTGAATGATTCAGATCCGTGTAGTAGTCTTGGTGTTATGAATTTTCAAAAGTGGGAACTTTTTTCTGGCTCACCCGGTATGTATGTATTTGGATTTCTTTTTATTGTAAACATTCATTTTAGATCTTAGGCTATTTCATTAGTATTTTATGAAATTGTAATTAGGTTATTTTAGTTTTTTTTCCAATATATTTTAATTTGTATGTATTTGAGTGGAGGGCCCCTTCTAAATCATCATTGTTCTTGATGAAGGGCTACCCTCCTTAAAAATTTGAAATGAAATGAAAATGAAAAAGCATTTCAGGAAAGAGGTTGGGCTGCAGATTACGTCCAGAATTTCTCCTGGAATATAAGAGAGAGTATCATGTGAACAATGGTCACCAGAGCAGCCTGTAATACTGAATGGGGGAAAAGAGTGCAAAGGAAAACATACTGTGAAAACTGTTGCCCTGGAAAGAATGGAATTGGGCATTCAGAAAAAGTCACAACAAATTTTTTGGAGATGGGAATTCATGTTCCTGATCTTGGATTCAAGTCAATTCGAGTGTTGCAGGGAAGCAAAATGCTAAGAAATCAAAGTAAACTATCGCCAATAAGTAAACTACGTTCTTTGCTGAATATGGGTCTTCTCATGAGGACATTGAAAATTCAAAACAAGCCAAGCCTAGTTCCATGTGGAATAAGTGAGATCGGAGTATTGGTAGGAAATCGAGGTTTCACCAAAAAATGGAGTACAAGAATTGCGATGATAATCATGTTCATATTCAAAAAGACATTCCAAGTTTGACAATTCCAAGTTTATTACGACATTTCCAGTTAAGACAAATCAGATGGTTAGAATGATTAGAATAAGGTCCATGTTTGACTAGTCCATGTTTATTGTATTGACGTTTCAAAGCAATTCTCCGTGCTTCATCATCAGAATCAAATGTTCAAAAGCACAAGGCTCTATTCATACTCATAACGATAAACAACTAAAAGTGCATGTTTACAGCTGCTACGTATAAAAGAAAAGTCTTTAATGTTACGGATGTTTAACGAATTGATGTTATTTTGCCAAAAAATAATTTCTAAGTGAGCCCCAGGAAAATTAAGTATCAGCAGTTATATACGCCTTAAGAGTTCTAGAGTGCTTTCAGAAAAAAATCTTGATTGAGATAAGAAGATTTGTTATTTCTAAACATAGCCTGCTTCGGTGTGTTTTGAAAGGGTATTCTGTAACCAAGTGTTATCAATACAATCTCAGGTCTCTTAATATGTTCCCAAAAGGAGACATTTTTAGCCAAATTTCCTTTCACAAATTCATTCCAAATCAAAATCAAAACAATAATCTTTTTCAGAATGAAAATCAAATTCGCTGATAAATAAACCATTTAAATACACATCTCGAAATTTATTGAGGTAGCAATCTTCCAAAAGAGGCTGGGTTACTGATAACTAGGCAATTGCGGCACCAGTGTCCAAACTGTCCGCAGGCCAGGCAAATGTTGGTAGGTTTTGCTTGCATCCTGAAGGCTGGACTCTGGAACTGCTGGGTAGTGTTGAAGTAGCTAGTTCTTCCCGTTGGGGGGGGGGGGACGAAATGGCTGCGGTTGGGGAAAGCACGCTTGTTTTTGCAGAACTTGCTGTCTTCCGGCAAGAAATGGCTGCATGGAGTTGTTATGAAACTTCTGCCTGTAGGCACTTATTCGTCTAACAATTATTCTGGATTCCGCTCCACAAAGCTTTTCTTATCCTACTTATCACTCGCAATCTTGTCTGATACATATTCCTCCACCCTTGACCATCAAGCTGGAGGTCTGTCAGCGATCTTTATCAATTTGTTTCGTTTGAGTAGCTCCTAACAAATCAAATTTAAACACTCACCAGGCCATTAATAAGTCTTAGCTCCTGTTTCCAAAAGCTTTGTTACTTCTTCAATCCTATCGATTATTCCTCTGTTGAACTCGAATTGCATCTTGTTGGACTTGAATTTAAATTCTGTGCTGCCAAAATTTTTTCTTTGAATTCTCATCTGACTCGTGCGTTAGCTCACGCTTCAAATTTTAGAATTTACCGTCGAAATAGGACCGCATTAGGGATAAAGCTTCCATGTTGTCCAGCGTTGCGAGTGTGTGTCCTTGGTATCTGTGGCCTGTCTTGTCTCTCTCTGTGAATTTCCTTTGGTTGCAGACATGGCCTAGCTCAAACAGAAACAGCACACCTATCTTTCATAAAAGTACTTGCTATCAACCTGTGATTCTCCACGCCTTGAAGATCTTTTCATATTTGACTACCAAGCATGCTTCCCAGAGAGTGTGCGCCAGTATTCCCTTAAGAAACATAACAATGCTACTTCAAAACAGTTTCCTATTGTACTGTTAATAAATTCATTTATGGATTGAACTACCTTTTGACGAAATAAATTTTTATCCTTATCTAAAGAACTACATCTTCAGCTTCAACAAAAAGATATACAAGAAAACAAAAGGAGGAGCCATTGGAGTTGGTGTGTCAGGTGATCTAGCTCACTTTTTTATGTCTATTCAAAAGTGGTCAATCACCACCGCTGTCTGATTACCACCTCTGACACCCTAGTGCCAACAGCTGAAAGTGGATGCAGAATAGCTCTCCTCGATGATTCGATCTTCTCAGATAGTCGATTTATCAACGCATTTTGCCTTGTTGCGCCATTCATCTTCTGTTTATCAATAAGCAGAGTTCAATGTTTCAGTTGGGAAACATGGTTTGACTCGCACTGAGACTGAATAAATGTGCTTGTTGGAAAAATGAACAAGTTTTATAAAAATGAACAAGTTTTATCAAATTTAACAAGTTTCATAGAAATGAACAAGTTTTATGAAGTTTAACAGGTTTTATAAAAGTGAACAAGTTTTATCGGGTTTAACAAGTTTTATGAAGTTGAACAGGTTTTATAAAAATAAACAAGTTTTACCAAATTTAACAAGTTTTATAAAACTTAAAAAGTTTTATAAACATTAACAAGTTTTATAAAAATCAAAGGAATAACATAGATAAAAGGAAGGAATCCCTAGAAATGTGAGAAATGTTTATATTATTAGAAAGAACCTTCATGAAAGAACCAAAGAAATTCAATGAAATGCAGGAAGTTTTATGAAATGAAACAAAAGCATTCTTGATGAAAACGGTGTGCCATAGAAGGCACAGAATACAGTCACTGTAAAGAGCCGATTGTAGACAAAGCAGGTAGGTCCATCATCAAGGCCAGAATCCTCATTTGAAATTGTCCTTGAAGGAAATGATCATCAAAAGACAAGGAAGTCAGGCAACAAGAAAAAGAAAAAAATGATTTGTTGCAGGAGGGACAAGGAGCAAAAGAAATAGCAAAGGCAAGATTGAAAGGAAAAATGAGGTGAGAACTGCAAGGAAAGGTGGGGAAATTTGCCCCTCAGTATAACCACGAATCAGATTTGTGGATCTGAATGTGAAGCTAAGTTGAAGACTGATAAATTTAGCTAACTACTCGGAGAGTAATGGTATCTTATCGCTTTGTTCCTATTTCCAGTCAAAAGGGGGTACTTTTTTTGAGACACCCGGTAGATTTGTAGTGATTCAGCCTAGCTGGAGGCAGTTAAAGGGGCATATTGTCTTGGAGCTTATAAAGAACCCTTTGGTATGTTTTTATACAGTTTTAGCTGAGTTGACGAAACTGGGGGAAGTGTTGCTAAGCCACACTTGCTGACGGCTAGGTAGACTACGTTACATAAGTCCCTCCAACTTACTCTCGTTGTTGTTGTTGTTGTTGTTATCGCTTCAGTTGAGGGAATTATGTCCTTATGCTTCAATACAGGGACTAATTAGGCCAAGGCGGCTGCGTTCACAGCGCGACCAACCAGACCACTACTTTCTTAATATGGTCAACCCACGTGCCTATTTGTAGCGTTTGATTGGCTCATTAGTTCAAAGTTTGACTTCTCAAAACGAAGTGACGCTCAAAAATGACCTTTGAAGGGATGTTCGACCTTTCTTTCGACAATTTTTCGTAAGATCTTAGTCCCTGTTTAGAATCTGTTTGTTCGTGAGTCCTTTGAATGAGTGAAATCAAAACATCAGATCATAAATGTTGAATGAATACAAGGAATCACGTTGTCAGTCTAACGGCCAGGTCGGAAACTCGGATGGTTTGGACGACTTGGACAACTCGGGTGAATATTTTCATTGCAAAACAATGTCTGATATTATTATTTTGACCTCGTTGGCTGACATAGAAGGCTAAAAACACCAAGGCTGGGTGTGAACATACCTAACTCTGTGTGTGTGTGTGGGGGGGGGGGGGTCAATTTTTTAGAATGTTGAACATTTGTCAATTCAAAGTTGCAGATAGGGCTGCTACATTCACTATTTTCAACAGTCTTTGAAACATGGCCCGAATCACCTCAAATAATATCTGGCTATGATTAAAAAGGTTTTTGCGGTGTTCTACTCCCTTGATCTATTTTGTGCACCATTCACGAGGGAATCTAAACCCATGGAGTGCTCCCATACCGCTCCTGTTCCCTGGCCGAACAGGAACTGCTTTGCCATGTTCAAAGAGAAATTTTGCAAGCTTGTAAACTTGCTTTTATCTGTAAAGAAAATGTATATGACAACTGAAATATTCATGAACTGACCCCCATAACCATGACTGTTTCTGGTAAGGGATACTTTTGACATTCTATCATTTTGGTGTTATTATGAGTCATTTATATTCAACTCTGTTCAAGCATCCACTCCGTTTCATTCCCATATTCCACATTCCATATTTTTAAGATCGTGATTTGCTTCAGAAGAAAGCTTTTGTTTCAAAAAGAAAGTTTTGGTTTTGAAAAGAAAGATTTGGTCTCAAAAAGAAAGTTTTGGTTTTGAAAAGAAAGTTTTGGTTTTGAAAACGAAAGTTTGGTTTTGAAAAGAAAGTTTTGCCATTGAAAACGAAAGTTTTGATTTCAAAAAGAAAGTTTTGGTTTTGAAAAGAAAGTTTTGGTTTTTAAAAGAAAGTTTTGGTTTGCTCTTGTGGGCCACCGTACAGATGGGTGGTTTTGGGTGGTTGTGGGTTGTTGTGGGTGGTTTGGCTCGTTCCTCGTTTTAGTATGTAGGATCAAGTAAGATGGGCTTCCAGAAATTTGATTCATGTCTTTTTTGTTCATATGAATCAGACAGCTTGAAAGGCAAAGCCCTGTCTGCATCATGTGTGCACTGATAAAACAATGGCTGCTGATGTAATGTCATAGCAAAGTTAAAATGAATATGACGCGAAAATTTTTATTGTCTTATTTTATGCATTAAACATCGCTGATCACGATGGTGAATTTAATTTTTTAATTTGGAAGCTTATTTCTTCAGAAAATGGGGTTAAACAGCCCCCACTCTGCTTCGAAAAGTGGCGGTAGTTCTGCGCGGTCTGACCGTTGAGTACCAGATCCCTGTGACGTAAAGTGTTTGGGCAACGACACTTGGAGACTTGAAACAACGTAGGAACTGACCATAACTGATAAAGTTTGGCTTGATTTTCCACCTGTATGACCAACTAAAACCAATAAATTTTGCTCCAGATGTCTCCAATGACTCAAGACAGGGTTGTAACGAACTCTTAAGAGGTTTTATCATGAAACTGTTTCGATAAAAAGGCAAGTTTGGAAGGGATGCTATGCACGATAACATGAAAATGAAAGCACATTTCGCAACGCATCCCACACACAGGTCAAAGTTTCCAAAACCATAAATAAAAATTACGCTTGTAACTATTTAAGAAACCTTTAGGTCAATAAACATTACGTGTTTCGACTATTTTGGTACATTTTGGCTGTATAAAGGGATGGGTTCTTATGACTCCTCCAAGCGAAGGAAGGCGAGACAGCATTCGCATAGTCTCTGAGAAGTCGATCTTCCGTGACAAGGCAATCACTCAGACCGCTCTGTAAAATTTTGGTCTGGCTAGATTTGATACACAGTAGAATAAGAGTAGCTATAAACTTACCCAAGAAAGCTCGTCCTCACCCAAAATCTAAGCCATAAGATGTCGACAAAATACGATTATGGAGGAAAGTACTGCTGCGCTGGGTTACCAAACAAGAGGAGCTGTCAAAATCGAAGTTCCATGCCTGGTATCAGCCTCCATCGGTTACCAAAGGACCCAGAAGTGCGAAGGCAGTGGATTCATTTCATAAACCAAACCGCGTGGATTTCAATGCTTCGTCATACTCAGCTGGTCCTTTCCTTTGCTCAGAGCATTTTGTAGCAACTGATTTCCAAAGAACGTGTGCATCCTTGCCTGAATTTAACACCGAAAATACGAAGAAATTCCTTCGACGTGATGCCGTGCCTACTGTTTACAATCCAAGACAGTGTGATGAGCAACCAAGCAGTCGGGTCAAAAGAATGGTTAGTAGACTATTGTATCCTATTGTTTCTTATTGCGTCATTCTCAAAGGGAAGTATCCAATATCCCGCTGTTGGAAATGAGATCTCTTTGAAAAGTGAAAGGAACAAGGGCATTGAAGATTTTGATATCAAATGCCTTTTTCATAAATATTTCGTATCAATGCTACGGTCCTTTCGACCAAATGTTTTTTCCTTCAATACCAATCTCCTTTATTCATTTTTCCCCGGGCAACTACTGCAAACTAATGACTTCGACCCTCCTGTCCGGGGAATTCGAGATATCATTTTTGTAAAAACAGTCCGAAATGAATCATTTCTTAAAAATTGAATTTTTCTTTACAGTTGCTCAAGGCTGCAGCAGCCAAAGAAAGGGAGAGTGAAAGGAAGAAGAAAATCTGAGAAAATCAGATCTGAGAGAAAAGGTGCAGGACCCTGAGGTTCGAGGTGAAAATAAATGTACACGGTGTTCCCAGAATTCCAGAAAACTTGAAAACACGAGGAGAAAAAATAGACGTTTGCTGAAAAATATCTCAAATCTCAAGCATCAAAACGTATGTTTGTTCTATCATACATAAATTTCTATTACCTAACAACCCTTTGTAAAAGCTACAAAACAAACTCTGCATTTAATCATCTGTACGCATACAATCAAGCGCTAACAGAGCCCAGACTACCAATAAATCTCTAAAATTAGCATTGGACATTATAAACTATTTACGAATATGTTGAAGGAAATTTATTAAAAGTATCCAAATTATTTTCCTGGTTGGACATCTAACTACTTAGGAGCTAAGAACGGACGATGTGAAGAACAAATCAATCTAACATTTACTTTTTAGCGAAAACTTATGGAGCTGATCAGAAGAGATTACGACGACAGTTCTAGTGAGGCCGACAGCGATGATGAAGATATGGATGATGGAAGAGAACTTGATACAGGAACCGAGGAAGATCTGAGTGACGTTGAGATGACGGAAGATGACGACGACCAAGTGGACGAGTCCGGCTATAGCGACTATGAGGAGTACAGCAGTAGCGATGAAAGTACAGATAGCGAGGAAGACATAGCAAGTAATAATGTGAGGTATGTGTTGCTTGCATTTCTGATATTTTGAAGCAGCTTGTCTGAGTGCTTGCAGTCAGGTAAACTGGGTGCCTCAGCCAACAAAACCAAAAATGATAATAAAATAATTAAACACAAACAAGAAAAAACTTCGAATCTTTTCCCAATATTCTCTTCCTTGATTTTTTAGGCTCTGGTACTCAGGGTAGCAATTCGGTCGCTGTTGCGCAGATTCGGCCCTAGGTTCTACATCCTTAGTTCTTTTGCAAAATTGTGAAAGTTCAACTTTGACATTAGTGCCAGCTACTATCATATCATGAATTCTTTCACTTCACACAATGTTTTCACGAAGGGCATTGTATCATTCAAGAACATGTCTCAAAGTCAGAAACTTGACTTTTCGTTTATATTTTTGTTCTATCACATGTAAGGTGCCTGAAAACGTCGAAATTCAAGCAGAGCCGAAGTTTGTAGTCTTCTACAGTATGCTGTATACTCTGTTCACAGCAAGGAATATCTAAATTTCCCTATAGTTTTTTCATGGAAATGTATGGGAAACGGACAGTCTCCGCTGGGAAATTGAAGGGAAACGGAAATTTCCATTTCCCTCTCTGGAAACTGTTGGGAAAGTGTCCGTTTCCCCAAAATTTCCAATGAAAAAACATGGGGAAATTTCACCATTTTTGTAGTGGTTCTCGATGTTCTGCTTCAAATGCCGTGGACAAAAGCCTATCGTTGAGATGACAAAAAATGGCACAATGGTAACTGTTCGCCAGAGCTGTAGCAAATGCGGACCAAATTGTTTCAAATGGCAATCACAACCTTTTTACAAGGGCGGCATCCTGCAGGCAACTTTTTGCTGAGCTTTGCTGTTCTCACTGCTGGTGCATCGATCAGTAAAATCTTACTTGTCTTCAGACACATGGGAATCGCTGTTTACAATGCAACGACATTTTTTTGACAACAAAAGCGCTATATTTTTCCGGCTGTCTTACGCCATTGGCAGTTGTATCGGACAAAGATGTTAGATCAGTTGCGTACACAAAAGGAGGTGATAGCATGTGGAGATGGTCGTTTTGATTCAATGGGCCATTCGGCAAAATACGGAGTGTATTCAATATTTTGCAGCAATATTTCGAAAATAGTTCATTTTGAGCTTGTCCAGGTATGTCTGTCCGCTTTTGAATTGGTTTTTACTCTAATGATTGAGAATTCATTCATTTTGATATCATTCTTTGTAGGAAGCGTTCCTCTCCCAAAAAAGGTCTTTGGCTATTCCAATGCAAAATTCTGATTACGCGATATTCTCGTACATTTTGCGCAAATTTTACGAATTTTTTACTTTCCACAACGGTGACAAAGGCTCTGACACCTCTTGATCAAACCTTTTGAGTAAAATTATTTGAAAATTCCGGTCAATCCAACTCTTCTAGAATACATAAAAGGTCTACCTCCCTCGGACAATGAAGACAAAAGCAGCTTCAGACTTGAAGAGAAGATCCAAGTTGTACAATGAAGAAAATTTTTTTGGGTAAAAGCAGGAATGACCTTTGTACTGAGCCTACTTATGAAAGGTTAGTTTCAGATTAGCAGTGGCAGAATAAGATCTATTATTGCTAGACTTATTACTTTTACTTTTATACCAACAGGCAAATGAAGCAAATGGTAGTTTGCCACAAATGGAGCTGATCGGACTGCAAAGATGCTTTGCTTCTCTCAAAGATGAAGAAGTTTCCATTTCGACTTTTGTCTCGGACCGACACCGAGGAGTTGTAAAGTGGATAAGAGAGTCGTTTTCTTCCGTCAAGCACTTTTTTGACATTTGGCATGTTGCCCGCACAATCACAAAAAAATTACAACAAGCTGCAAAGGAGAAGGATTGTGAATGCATAAGTCGCTGGATTTCATCAATACGCAACCATCTCTACTGGTGTGCTACAACAACTCGTGAAGGTTTTGGGTCACTGATTCTTGCAAAATGGAAGTCTTTTATGAGGCATGTCCAAAACAAGCATGGTTCACATCCAGATGAACTATTCAATGAATGTGCTCATGAGCATCTTGAAAAGGAACGAAAATGGATAAAAAATGGTAATATTTTAGCTCTTCCTATGTCTTTCTGTCCAGGTAGGGCTCTGCATTTAGCCATTATTTACTAGATATATTCATAAAATGATAATTTAACGAATTGCTTCACTAATAACTTTCGCCAAAAATTAGCACGGGCAAGTCAAGACACAAAGGTTGATTAACCTCAAAGGAGGTACATGACATGTTGATGGTACAGGTATTTGCTGCCCAGTTGAATAAGTTTTGGATCCAAAATTCTCCAAGCAAGTGTCCATTTTGGCAGATTTTCCTTAGAGTTGATAGATTTGAGGGAGGGGCAACCTGCAGAAGTTGAGGGAGGGGCAATCTGCAGAGAGGGCGCCCAAAGCATTACTGAAGGTAGGCACACCAAAGGCCCACAAAAATTGTTGGAATTCTTTTGTGAGATTCTTTGGTTTTTCTATCATATGATGTCATAATCTGTATGTCAGCCCCAAATTCTGATCAAAACAGTCAAAAAAGAGTTCTTAGGGTTGAAATGAGGGGCGCACTTATTGATAAAAAGGGGGTGCCAAGTTGAGTTTCCTTTGTGAAGGGGGGAGGCAATTGCCCCCACTTAACACTCTTCAATCCAGCACTGAGATTGGAATATAAGCAAACAAATGGTTTAAATTGGTTGTTTCTCAACAAAGGTTTATTGTAAAGGAGGGTACTAAGGGAATTTTGGCTGGCTTTCTGAAAACTAGGTGGCAGACCCCATCTTTCAACAAGCCATGTACCCCCAGAAGTCATCCACAAGTCAGGAACCTTAGAACTGATCTGATCTGCACTATAAAATGCATCTGCACTATAGAACGCTTCTGGAGACTGAGGCGCCGATGTGTTGTGGCGGCCTACTCATTGAACTGGATTAAGTCTTTGCAGCAGAAAATTAAAGGATAGAAACTATTGTATTTTGGAAGGGATCAAATTACTAGTAAGACGTTGTTACAACTTGCAGAAGCAATCATGGTGTTCTTCGTATCGACCCTCGTGCAGCCATAATGTCAGCCTGGCTTAGGCCATATTTACAGGTTGGCCTAATCTTACATCTTCTTTCGACGAAACTGCCTGTAGATCGGAGCATGGCTGCTTTATTGCAGATACGTCCACCTAAGATGTCGAGAAATGATCTATGTACTATCATCTCACCAAACAGGAAGAGTGAAGAACACAAAAAATGGCATTATCGTGGTAAAAGGGGTGGTAGGCGGAAACCAAAGCGCGTCAAGGAATTTATTAATGGAATAAACTCGTCCAATTTACTTTACCCCCCTCGTAAACCAATATCAAGGGACAGTGGCTGGAAGTTAAAACTTCCTACAATAAACACAAGATCAATTCGTAATAAAACTGGCATTTTCTTGGATCATATCATTGATAATAGTATTGATATTTGTACAATTACTGAAACTTGGTTGAAAGAAAAAGATGAGGTTACCCGTGCTGAATTGAATATTGATGGATATGTTTTTAAGGATGTTACGAGAGATCACGGACAAGGGGGTGGGGTTGGAATTTTTCATCGATCAAGTGTTTCTTCAACTTTGGTTAACTGTGGGGAAACTAGCTCCTTTGAGTATGCTACTTGGAAATTATTACTCCCAAAGTTTGCATGGATGTTCCATGTCATCTATAGACCTCCTTACAGTGAGGCTCATCCTGTGTCTGCAAGTGTATTCTTCAAAGAATTCTCTGATTTCCTTGAGTCAGCATGTTCTGATTCTTCCAATTTTATCATAACAGGTGATTTCAATTTTCATGTCAATGACAAGAAAGATCTAGACACTGCAAAGTTTTCTCAAATCCTGGATTCTTACAACTTAACTCAGTTAATCCAGATGCCCACTCATTTATCTGGTAATACACTTGATCTTCTAATTACATCTGCACCCAATAAAGACTTATTCAGTAATTTTCAAAGTGGTTTCTAGATATCAGATCACTCCTTTGTTAGTTGTCACATGGGAGAAGAAAAACCTGGCCATGAAAAAAGGGAAATTCAATACAGAAAAATTAAATCCATTGATCACAGTGCAATGAAAAATGATTTACAAGATTTGGTTAAAAGCTGTTTTGAAGAGGATAACCTTGATACATTGGTAGTGTCATATGAAAGTGGTCTTAAAGGTATTATGGACAAGCATGCCCCAGTTCAAACCAAGAATGTTACAGTTAGACCCCTTCTCTCATGGTATGACCCTAGTCTTAAGGTTCTGAAACGTAGTTTGCGTAAAGCGGAACAAAAGTGGCATAGAAAACGGTCTCAGGAGGATCTCAGGATGTTCAAAACATTGAGATCAAATTTCAACAATAAAGTAAAAGATTTGACGTCTTCCTATGTAAGGTCCAAAATAGAGGAATGTGCACATAACACCAAACAGTTTTTCAAGGTTGTGAATCAAATTACAAACAATACTAAAAGAAATCCATTGCCACCGGGTAATAGGTCAGAACTTGCAGAGAATTTCTCAATCTACTTTGGGACCAAAATTGAGAGGATAAGAAGTGAGTTAGATAAGTTTGGACAGTATGAGCCAATAGTGGTTTCAGTTGACAAGTTTGAAAAATTCCCAGAAATTAGTGAAGATCAAATCAGGGAGCTGATTATTGATGCAAATACAACTGACTGCGCAGTGGATCCTTTCCCCACCAGGTTAGTCAAAGAATATATTGATGTTTTACTGCCTCTCATCACAAAAATGGTGAATCTGTCCCTTGCAAATGGAACTTTCCCAAGTAATTGGAAAGAGGCAATACTGATACCTCTTCTGAAGAAATTATCTTTAGAGTTGATCAACAAAAACTACAGACCAGTCAGCAACTTACAATTTTTGTCTAAAGTTACTGAAAAAGCCGCACTGTCTGGTTTCATACCTCACTTAAAAGAGCATAATTTACTTCCTAGTTACCAATCAGCTTATAGAGAACATTATAGTACTGAAACTGCTCTTGTCAAAGTGCAAAATGACTTGCTCATTGCAGCGGATAACCACAAAGTGTCACTTTTTGCATCTATAGATCTGTCTGCAGCTTTTGATACTGTTGATCATTCAATCTTAATGAAAGTCCTTGAGTCAAACTTTGGAGTGACAGGTACAGCTTTGAAATGGTTTAATTCCTACTTAGAGTCTAGAAGTCAACGGGTTAAGATAGATAACGTTCTATCAGACAAATCAGAATTGAGATTCGGAGTACCACAAGGATCATGTGCTGGTCCCATCTTGTACTCAGTATATGCAAGTACCTTATCAAATGTCATTGACAATAATATTTCTGTGATGGGTTACGCAGATGATCATGCGCTGTATTCAACATCATCTACTGACAAAGAGTCAGTAGCACTCACACTTGCTAACATTGAATTATGTCTTGAAAAAGTCGGTGTATGGATGGTAGAAAATCGCCTGAAGATGAACCAAGAGAAAACAGAGTTTATTGCTTTTGGATCAAGTCATACCATAGAACAATTACAGGTTGAATCAATCAGAGTTGGAAATGATCCGGTTGAAATTTCCTCTCATGTCAAATATTTGGGTGTCTGGTTGGACAGCACTCTTACCATGAAAAAACACATATCAGAAAAGTGTCGGATAGCGTCTCTAAAATTATATAACATAAAGAAGATTCGCAAGTATCTGACCCATGATTCCCTCGTCAGGCTTGTAAATGCCTTGGTGTTATCACACTTGGATTATTGTAACGCATTGTTGATTGGCCTTCCGGATTCCACTCTAAGGCCACTGCAGAACGTCCAGAATTCTGCTGCCAGGGTCATCCTTGGCCTTTCAAAATTCGAGCATATATCTCCTGGATTAAAGAAATTGCATTGGTTGCCTATTAAATACAGAATTGAATTCAAAGTTTTGACCATGGTTTTTAAATCATTACACGACGAAGCACCAACTTATATTAGTGATTTACTCGAGCTGAAGAAATCAAACTATTCATTACGATCAGCAAATGGCATCAACCTGCAAGAACAATGCTCAAAATTAAAGTATTATGGAGACAGAGCCTTCTCAGTCTGTGCTCCTCGACTTTGGAACATGCTGCCTAACAATGTTAAAACATCTCCAAATTTGGATATTTTTAAGAAAAATTTGAAAACCTATTTCTTTAAAATTGCTTTTAGTTAAACAAATCTTCTCAAGACTCATTTCATAAACATTCATTTTAGCCTTTTTTAAGATTTTAAAAAGCAGAGGACTTCTCATTACTTATCTAAATTTTAAACCAGTTATAAACTTTTGTCATTGTAAAGCGCCATAGATAGATAACTTGTTATTTGTATGCGCGCTCTAAAAATGTACATTTTATTATTATTATTATTATTATAAAATAATTTCTTTTCAGGAACTGCAGCATACGACAAACTGAATGGGATTCTCATGTCCACAAGTCTCATGAATGACATCCAAAATCTGTCTACAGTTGACCAGACCAGTTGTTTGGAGGGATACCATGCAACACTCAACCATTGGCATCCAAAAATGATTCATTTTCCTTGGCTTGGAACACTCTGCAGGTAAACATACACTTTGCTTTCTTCACCATGAATTTACACCGTTTTGCAGCCTCTAGGAATGGAGCCTTTCGTTTCTTCCGAACTGCTGACATGATGCCAGATACTTTATGGATACATTCCTTTTTGCAGGCATATTCTTGCAGTCTGTCACTTCAATGAAAATTTAAACAGAGAGTCACAAAGAGGAATAAATGGTGAAGAGTACTTTAGAGTTGCATTTCCAAAGTTCAAACTGGGTGAAGAAATAGTCAGAAGGGTCCCCGTGCCACCAACATATGGTGAGTTTATGACTTAGGCAACTATAGTTCCTAAGTTATGCATACATGTTGGCATGAAGCTCAAGGAATATGGGCAAAAAATTATATTTTTAGCAGAAATTTAAAACACATAATTGTGCAAGAACCTTTTAATTTGTCACCATGAACCAGGTTTTCATCAAACTATGATTCAACTATGCAGTTAGTCAAAGAACTTCACATGTTGGTGAGTTAGTGCAAAGAGTTCATAGGAATGTCTCTTCCAATAATGCTTGATCTCCTTGCTCCAATTTGTGAATCATTTTATGAGCATTCTCCATTATCTTTATACACATAATGTGCACAAACTTTCCTATGTTTTGAACTATAGAAAGTAGTCAACAGCATGTTTCTACTTTGTCTCAAGGCTATGTAAAAGACATTAAAGATACATTGTTCAGTCTTACAAGAACTGAAATGAAGGAAATATTAACTAATGCCCTTGCAAAGCAGCCAAAATCCTTGACGTCACAGTTTGAGGAACGAATTTCAAAACAAGAGGCAATTGAGAAGCACCAGGCACGAAATTCAATTGAAACCATTCTGCATCCTCCAGGTGAGATCAGCATTCATTGTATGGAAGATATCTAGTCAAGTTTATGTTTTGTGCCACTGTCAATTAGTGCCCTATTCTAAGGGAACATATTGTTTGATTCATTGTATAAGAATCAAAGACAAATTTGTGTTCACAAACTGGTACTGACTGTAGTAGAAGTAACAACTAGCCTCCTAGAAAATTACTGCGAAAAGCTTCATGAAAGTCCCAAACACTATGCATCCCTTGTGTTTGAGGCTTTGTAGCAAAACTGCTTATCAACATATCTATTGACTATGCGTTACAAATACAAGAGACACAATGTTGAAGGGGGCACCAAAATTGTTAGGAAAATCAGAGAAGGGCTACACAAATTTTATGAATTATTTGTAAATCTCTTCTACCACCTTCATGGCAAGAATTAATGACCCATTCCTTACAGTATAACTATGTTATAACATACTTGCCAGTCAAGAGTTACATATGTTTATAATTGATATATTCTTCATTTAGAGGAACATCAGATTCTCTTAGAAGAAGACGAGAAAAAGAAAAAGGAGGCAGCAAAAAAGAAGACAAAGGAGTCCAAGCAACGTCACTGCAAGAAATGTGGAAACCCAATGTTAGGGCATCCTAGAGGGGCGTGTCCAATACCTCAAAGTGAACTGTAATCTGACAATTAAAAACAAAATTCTTTGTATGGTTTGTAATCACTATGGCTTCCATGGCAACAAATTTATCAGACAAGTTTTCAACACAGAGATAGTTGGATGTTACCAGTGTAGATCAAATGATATTTTAATACTGGGACACAGATTTCTAAGTACTGATTTTGTAGGAAGTGAGAAGCAAAACACTAAATCATTTAATTCATAAAATGTCAAAAATATGCTACCAAACTTTAGTGCACAATGCTCAACACAAATCTTATGATTATTACACAATATCTAGGGCATGGTATGCATTTATTTGGTACTTACATGCATTACTTCATTCATTGTCTTTCATCTGAGCCTTTGTTACCAGTTTTTGGCTTATTGTCATCATACAGATGCCTGATATGGCTATAAATGCATGCAGGAAGAGGTCGTGTGTTGTCCCAACCAAGGTAGCCAAAAATCCACCGAACCAACCACCGATATGCAACTGCTCGAAGATACCTAAGATTCACAGAAGATTGAAAATATGGTGAATTTTTTGGCTGACATAGTTTTGATTTTGTATGTATTTATATGCATATGGTGCACATCAACCTTAACTTTTTGGTACGGTATCATGGGCAAAAGCAAGGCAAATGTGGAGGAAAATACTCCATTAGATCTAATCAATTTCCGCCTAATTATATAAATATATATGTGTGCATGTTTATTCTTATACTACTGTTCATTGCACTTTTGGCTTGAGACTCCCTGACAACATGGAATATCATATTTGCTTCCACACCCACGAGACGGTGGAAGGCTTGCCAGGACATTTATCCATGGAGGGATCAATTGTCTCCATGCATTGCCAGATGGCTATGTTTATCACAGTAAATGTGTGACTAAGAGCCTTGATCAGTTGCAAAATTGTTGAGCCATTCTAAAAGATAAAGGTTTTTTAGCACTGCTTCCCCTGCCCCTCTTTGTAGTGTTGAAATCAGTTGGAAAAGTGGCAAATCCTTGGTTGCCAACAAAAAAGTCACGTTTCTTTCCTACTAACATTGTATCAGGGGGATGGGTGGGGGGGGGCAAAAACCTTATTTTTTGTCAGTGGCTCAACAATTTTGCAACTGATTGTAGGTTGCTTTTGTGTCAATTGATGCTAAAGTCAAAAACACAAACCTGCACCTGGAATTTCAAATACAAATTTCCAACATCTTGGAAATAAGTAATTGAAACATTGGTTATACAAAGGTGCCTTCCCTCTATGATTTTGTGAACTTTCATTGCAACACAAGGTAGAACTACAAGAAAATAATAATTTCTAAAGTTTTTCAAAACAATTACAACTTACTCATTTTCTTAATCCCTGGCTCTCTTTCTGTATGCCTTCCCATCTCTCCGTTTCAGCAATGGTCCAGCCATCATTAGCACATCCTTATGAGTCATGTGCTTGTACCCTTCAAAGTCTGTGATACAGTTTACTTCCTCCTGTATTCCTTCAAAAACAAGCTTGCCATAAGCAGCGTGCACCTCATGACAGCAACGAAATTCCCTAGCACTTTTGAGGCGTTCTGGCTTGCAATTACCGCATTTGCACCTGAAAGCAAAATTATGAATAAAATATAAATGAATATAAAAACAGTTGGCTCTCAATCACCTTTTCCTTATCAGATTAAATGTTGATAACAGAATCGATCTTTCACACCGAGATGTCGAAGGTGTTGCAAAATCCTACAACAAACAGGCGAAGCCTGAGCCTTTGGCCTATTTGGGTCACTTTCCGATGTGATGACATGAGCCTGCATTCGAAAGAAATTGTCTCACAACTTCCAAGTTTGTCTCTTTTACAAAGCCATGAGTAACGAAATGAAAATATGAATGAACCTACCATTCATCCAAAGGTATGTTGCCTTCAAAACGTTCGCGAAACTGCGAGGGGCGAATTCCATCTTCGTCTTCAGCTCTGTCCTCATGTTCCGCCATTGCTCCATCCGCCTCTTCGACATCCGAATTTTCTGGGGAAGAAGCCAACGGTTCATCTTGGTATGGCAAATAAATACCACCAACTGCTCCAACAAGTTCTTGCTCATCACTTTCCTTGGAGTTTAAAGCATACAAGTATGAAGATTCGCTTTCTGACATCTTGGAAAAATCGTGATAACTCAAGACCTTCCACGCTACTTCACTGTTGTTCCTCACTGGTCGACTGGCTGCTTTGTTAGGCCCCAAAAACTTTACGTCACAACTCAAAACCCGCCCCAGACTTCCCGGACACTTTTTCGATGGAAAAACCGATTTTTGAACGCTAATATCTACAAAATGACTTCGAATCTGAAAGTTTGGCGTTTAGATTCGAAATCAGGGCACTCGAATTAACTAAAGTTGACGATAAAAATTTTCGCGTCATATTCACTTTAACTTCATACATTCATGTGAACAAAAAAGAGATGAATCAAGTTCCTGGAAGCCCATTTTATCAACACCATCTTATTTCTCATTGTTTTTCAGTTCTCCAGCACTAAGGGAGCCCTCCCCCAAGTAGTAGACATTAATGGAATAGACTGCATTGATAGTTAGAAGGCAGTCTATTAAGTTCTTTTTCAAACAATGTTCTTCAAATTTACTTCTCCCTCAAATGATGGGGTTTTTCCAATCAACTGAATTGTTTTTCCTACAACGACAAAAGCGACAACATCTTACTCCTTCTTCTCTGCAGCTGCATGTAATTCGGGCACATTTTCCGGACGCACAAGTTACAGTGTAGGCAACTGGTACATCATTGAGTTTTTTTGATGGTAGCAGGAGGCCGTCTTCATCTATGTAACCAAATTCTGTTGGGTTTGGTAAGGCTTCACTATAATCCAGAAGATGGACCATCTGGAAAGTGGCCAGATGTGCCCAGAGAAGGTGCTGTTGCAGTGCAATGGTTGTAGGTGGGAGTTGCTGCATGATGGATTTCTTGCTGTGGTGATGTATTTCTTTCCGCAGTTCGGTGAAGGTTTTACATGTCGTTGCTCTTTTGAGGACTCTCACAAGATGTTCTTCAGCACTCGCAAGTATCAGTGGATTTGCTTTTTCAGATTTCCCAAATTCAGCGAGATGAATCAATGGATCACATTTCAGGGCTGCTGTTTTTGTACCCATCTTACTGGTTGTATCACATCCGGTGAGACTGTGAATAGCTGGTAAGACCTTGGATAATGGTGTACTCATTCGTGCAGCTAAAGTATGAAGAGGTATGAAGCGTGTACTATCTCCAATGCCAGCTCGCACCCATAGCTGTTTTAGGCCATGCAAGTGGAAAACATCGATATAGTATAGAAGCAGGACAATTACGTCGGTATCATTCGATAATACAACAACATTTCTATTCCCACAGCTCACTGCATCCATAACATGTGGTATTATTCGCATGTCAGCCTCATCCATATCAGATCTAAGGTGGGCCAGTTCCCTTTGTTCTTGGACAACCTTTATGCAAGGATGATCATTGCTAGGCTGTATTTGACTCACCACTACTTCAACGTGAGAAGGGTCTTCAAGTGCCAGTTTTACCAGCCTTCCGTGTAAGTGCTTCTCAAGGAGTAGCTTGTTGTTGCTTGAAGACCAAAATGTGTTCATGTCCATTGGTATGGGAGTGCTGTCTTGGATGGATGCAAGCTCTATTGGTCGAACTTTGATTCTACGCTGTCGTTCAGAGTCTTTCAAGGATCCTTCATGGTATGAATCCATGAAATAATAATTCCTTCCTGACATCCTTGAAATTGTGCTTGTCATCTGTGTGAAAGCATCGAATAGTGCTCCAAAGCTACTAAGATCTTTTGTGCGAACTTTACGGATATTAGCCATTACATCAGTAACATAAGCAAACTGAGTTGTGGAACTGCTTGAAGCATCATAGCTATGATTGTAACGTTCTGTGAAACCGTAAAACTCGGTAGAGAAACACGAGACAAGACTAGGTTCTTACATGTTCAACATCACTGTAAACAACTTAAATTTCACACCTCTCAACATCACAAACATCACGAGTTCTAGTCATGTGACACAGTCATGTGATTCTTCAGTCAGGTGACATAACGTCACATCTTCCTTTTCAAACAAGTCAAATCTTTAGTTCTTCATTAGTAACTCAATTATGTCTTTGTTCCTTCATCAACACAAACATTCTCAACTTCTTTATCAGTCTATGCTTGGTAATACTGTGGTCTTCTTACAGTTCGTCCACTTCTTGTAGTAATAACCTTAGGATTTTCATTGTTAATATGTTGTTCTGCTGCAACAGTTGTTGTATTTGCATTCTCATTATTAACAGTGTTCTCATTATTGGCATTGTTCTTGCTAAACTGATTTGATTTCCTTTCATTAATAGTGTTCTTGCTTCCAGTATCCTTCTTTGATGTTGGATACTCATTCAATTTGTCATTAAACTTCTCTTTTGTCTCCATGACATGTCTCCTGTTACGTCTATACAACATTCCATCTTCAGTTCTAGCCTTATATGACCTAGGATCTACTTTTTCAGCTACTTTGGCTTTAACCCATTCTTTATCTGTATCTTGGATCTTTATTCTAACGACATCTCCTGGTCTTAACTCTTTTAAAACTTTAGCTCCTCTGTCATAGTAAAACTTTTCTCTGTTCTTTCTCCCCTCTAATTTCTTCTGCATGTGTCTCTCTGTCTTTGGCTTTAACAACATATCACTTGTTGGCAATAGCGTCCTCGTCCTCCTTCCAAATAATCTCTGTGCTGGGGAACTTCCTACTCCTTCCGTTGGTGTATTACGATAGGCTAAAAGTGCTAAATTAGGATCTGATCTAGCATAGTTTGCCTTTTGTAGGATGTTTTTCGCTATTTTCACTGCATTCTCTGCTTTCCTGTTTGATTGTGGAGATCTTGGAGAGCTGGTTTTATGCTCAAACTCGTATTCTTTGCTAAACTCTGCAAACTCTTTAGAATTGTAAGGTGGACCATTGTCACTGACGAGTAGATTTGGAATCCCATGTCGTGCAAATTGTGACTTAAGCTTTGAAATGACTGATTTACCTTTCTTGTCATAAATCTTATCTACCTCAATAAAATCTGAGTAATAGTCTACACAGACAAGAAAATGTCCATTTTGTAACTCAAAAAGATCTGAACCAACCTTTTGCCAGGGTCTACTTGGAATGTCATGTCCTATCATTGGCTTTTTCTGTTGTTTGTCTTGGTAAACTCGACAAACTTCGCATCTTGAAATGAATTCTTTAACCTCTTCATTCATTCGAGGCCAATACATTACTTCTCTTCCTCTACGAAGACAACCCTGTATCCCTAAGTGACTACGGTGCATTCTTTGCATCATATCTTCTCTCAGAGCTTTAGGAATAACTAATCTGTCACCTTTGAAAATAAGACCTTCTTGACTGATCAGTTCCTCTCTGAAACTATAGTAACATCTCATTGACTCAGGAACTTGAGATATCTCTTCTGGCCATCCTTCCTGGATTAATCTTTTTAACTCTGACATCTCTCTGTCTTGCTCTGTTGCTCTCTGAACTTTCTTAAGCCCTTCTTGTGAAACAGATAAATATTGCAACATATTAATGCTCTCTATTTCTCTTTCTACATAAGATCTTTCTTCATCTGCCATGAAAACATCACACACTATATCTCTATCACTTCTATCTTTGTCACCTTTGACATTAGATCTGCTTAACATATCTGCTAGGAACATTTCAGAACCCTTCTTTTTGATAATGTCAAAGTCAAATCTCTGCAAACGAAGGATCATTCTTTGAAGGCGTTTTGGTGCACTTAACACACTCTTCGTCATGATTGCTTCCAGGGGTTTGTGGTCACTTTCAACTGTGAATTTTCTACCAGACAGGTAACTTTCAAACCTCTCAGCTCCAAAAACTATTGCAAGAAGTTCTTTCTCTATCTGAGCATAATTGGACTCAGTATTAGTGAGTGATCTTGAGGCATAGGCTATGGGATGTCCATTTTGCATTAGACAGGCACCTAATCCATATTGTGAAGCATCACATTGTATTGTGACTTCATCAGTAGGATTGTAGAACTTTAAAACAGGTGCTTCAGTGATAATCTTCTTCACTTGTGTAAAACATTTACCGTGAATGGAACTGTCCCATTTGAATTCTGTATTATCTTTCAAAAGCATTCTTAGTGGCGCAGTTACTTGAGAAAGGTGCGGTGCAAACTTCTGCAGGTAATTTGTCATACCCATAAATCTACGAAGTTGTTGTTTATCCTCTGGTGGTGGCATCCTAATAACTGCTTCGACTTTCTTAGGATCTGGTTTGAGACCTTTCTCTGAAATGACATGACCTACGTACTTTAACTCTGGGACTTTGAATTTCATCTTCTCTTCATTGAGCTTTATGTTTCTTTGCAAACATCTCTCTAGCAATGCTTTGAAATTACGATCATGATCTTTCATAGCTTCATCTTTAGAATCTCCTGCTCCAAACACAATTATGTCATCTGCTACTGTCTTCACACCATTTAGACCTATTAAAGAGTCATTTAGCCTTCTCTGAAATTCTTCTGGGGCTACGGAAATTCCAAATGGCATCTTCAACCACATATATCTACCCCATGGTGTTGCAAATGTTGTCAATTTACTACTTTCTTCATCCATTGGCACATGCCAGAACCCATTTTTCACATCGACCATTGAAAAGACTTTTGACTTAGACAGATCTGGTAGCACTTCCTCTATTACAGGGAGTGGATAGTGACTTCTCTTTAAAGCTTTATTTAGTGGCTTAGGGTCTAAACAAAGACGTACTTTCCCATTTGGCTTCAACATCATGACTGTTGCTGAAATCCATTCTGTAGGCTCTACAACTGGTTTGATTATACCCAATTTCGTCAGCTTATCTAGCTCTTGCTTGTAGTTTGCTTTGAAAGCTATGGGTGGTTTTCTCGGTGGTAGCTGCACAGGAGGCACATTGGGGTCAACTTGAAGGTGTAACACATCACTGAACTGTCCCTCACCTTTGAAAACTTCCTTGTACTCTGATACAACTTGTTCTGTTGTCAGATTTCCTTCAACTGAATTTTCAACTGTTGATACATTTTGCAGATTTAGAGTTATCAGCTGCATTCCTTGGATCGTCTTTGCTCCTAATACTGGACTATTCTCTTCTTTCACAATCTGAAATTCTATGTTATACTTCTTGTTATTCTTTGGGTTTCTTACACTCAGCCTTACTTTCCCAATAGGCTTAATCACTGTATTGTTGTACATGCACAGTGTAGCATTAGATTTGGATAAACCAGCCAATGTCCGATCATCACTGATTTCTTTATACTCTTGCACAGACAAAACATTAACAGTAGCTCCAGTATCAAGTTGAAACTGAACTTGTTTACCGTTGATAATCATAGTAGCAAACAGTTTCTTATTACACTGCACATTCTCCTGCTTATCAGTTTCTACAGCAAAAATATACTCCTCAGCTGAACTATAATCATCAAAAACTTCAGGCACATTGTCTTCATATACAGCATGAAATGCCTGTCTCTTAGTTTTGTTTCTACACTTAACTGCAAAACGATTCTGCATTCCACATTTGCTGCAAGATTTTCCCCAAGCTGGGCAATCTTCTTTCTTCCTAATATGCTTTCTCCCACAACATTTGCAATCAATGTCCTTAGAAACTCGTTTCTGTACACCTTCAGAACCATGAACTGACTTCTTTTTCACCACATTAACATCCTCCTCATTTCCAATAGCTTTGAGTTGGATTGCAGTGCTCTCATTTGCTCTGCAAATATTGATACATCTGTTAAGCGTTAATTCAGACTCTTGTAGCAACCTTTTCCTCGTCGAATTTTCTCTGATACCCATAACGATTCTATCGCGAATTACATTTTCTTCCAAAGTACCATAATTGCACGTTTTTGCCAAGTTTCTTAGCACAGCTACATAGGAATCAATAGACTCGTTCAATTCCTGATCCCTCTTATTAAATTGGTATCTTTCATATGTTTCATTCGTTTCACCAATGCAAAATGTCTCCAGTTTCTGAATAACAATATCCGGATTTGTGCGTTCCTCATCGCTAGCAAAGTTTAGTCCATCGACAATTTCTAAAGCATCAGGACCTAAACACGTCAACAAAGTCGCGGTTCTCTCTTCATTTCCTTGCTTAATCAATCTCGACGCGATTTCATAATTGCACCAAACTCTTTTGAATCTCTTCCAGTTATTTGCAAGATTGCCTCTCATTTCCAACTTCGGAGGAAACGGCACGTTCTGCAACATCGGGGGTGGAGGGGCCACAACTCCCGCTTCTTCATCATCACTCATGGCTGTAGGAAGCCTATTTGCGACTCTCTATTCTACTGCAAGGCTTCAACTACACTTCAAGGCATTTTGTTGACCACTTCTGGTACCATGTAACGTTCTGTGAAACCGTAAAACTCGGTAGAGAAACACGAGACAAGACTAGGTTCTTACATGTTCAACATCACTGTAAACAACTTAAATTTCACACCTCTCAACATCACAAACATCACGAGTTCTAGTCATGTGACACAGTCATGTGATTCTTCAGTCAGGTGACATAACGTCACAATGATCTTCTTCATCGAGTTGCTTCTCTAACTCTTTCATGAGCATGCTTTTGCCGGCAGTGGCGGAAATTCAGCTTTTTGAGTGGTGGGGCAAGGGTCATCAATTTTCCGAATCGGGAGAAATGCTTTTGTTTGAGATATTTTGCTGGAAGAACTGACGTATGTAGGGTCCTTAAAATGTGCTAACGGAATAGGTATATCAGATTTCACAACTATCTGTATTCAATAAAAGTTGATAGAAAACGACAGAAATACACCATAATGGTAAGTCGAATAAATTACAGGGATCTGGGGGCGAAGCCCCCAGGAAAATTTCTTGAGGACACGCCCTCTACTTTTGCCTAGAATGCATCTCACGACCCAATGTTCACAGGTAAATTTGGATTTTGACAATTTTGTAACAATTTTTTGCAGAGTAGCAGCCCCATGATATTCTTTGAGCATGAGCAAACATGATTTACGTTCCCTAAGAAGACCTCTTGGATCCCTTATCTGCCAGTGACAAGCTTGAATATCTGACGAGTATTAGCAGTTACTTCTCAAACAAATTTGGGTAAAGAGCCTCTATTTTGTCTTAGAACGCTTCTCGCCATCCAATTATTGCCTGCCCCAAACATAGACATGGAAGCTTTGACAATTCTTGGATCGTTCGTCTTGTAGTTTGCGTCCTAAGGAAAATTTTGAAAACTGCAACCTTTACATTGGCTTAGAACGCCTCTCCCAATCACGCTCCAATACCTCTCGGAAACATCGATACTGTACCTAACCTATACCTAACCACTTCCTCTTGCTTTTGAAAGGACTGTTAGTGCCTGAACACTTAAAATATATGCTGCAGATAGAACGTGAGCATTTTGTTTGCTCATTTAAAATAAAAACTCTTTCCTTCTCAAGGGCGACTCATTCTTCATTGCAGTTTCCATCCCACCTTCAAAATTTCTGAATCTTACGGAAAATTTCCCGAGTCGTGTTGAATTGGGGGGCAGTTGCCCCCCCCCCAACCCCCCATAATTTCCGCCACTGTTTGTCGGGCTTGGTCATCATTCCATCTTCATCAAACAGCATCGGCGACTGGACAATATCTTATGCAAGTAAATCATCACTGCTCATGCCTCTGTCACGCGCAATGGAGATCTTACGCTCGGCTATCCCTATGTCTTTGAACTTACTCAAAACTGTTCTCTTTTTAGGGTCTTCATTTATGCTCTTCAGTGTCTTTGCATTTGCACGATGGATGGTATCACTGATTCGAGTTTTCTTCTCTAAAAATCTCCCTCTTCTTGGCTGCAAATAGATTCTTCGTCCTGTCTCCAGACATTGAAGTATGTTGGTCCGAATCTCCTCTGTCATGATTTGTTTTGTCAAGAGGTTATGCAGTGTTGACTCACATGTGAGACTGAATGGATTTCCTTTCTCATCGACGAATTTCAGTATTGCTTTAACATTCTTCTCTGGTCAGGTAGTTTCAGCAGCATTGAATTCATGATGGACCAAAGAATCATGAACATTTTGTCTTGAACCGCAGATGCTTCAATGCAAATTGCTAACGGAAAGATGAATGCCGATAAATTCGACATCACATTTCATACATTACAGCAAAAAATAGCTAACTTTCCCCTAACTATGAATAAAGGTTCTTGTATCCACGGGCCTAATTCAGCGCATGCGCAGTAAATTCGAATATACTAAGCATCCCCAACTCCCAACCAAATAAATAATTGCTCTTTGTATCGATTTTGATGAAACTGGATCAGAAAGAGCCACTTTCAACTGTACGAGTCATCAGGAAATGGGGGTCTAAAGCTCGCATTTTGGCGCATGCGCCGTAGCTACGGCTACCATTTTTGAAGAGTCTACCCTGAAAAGTTTGATTCCCCAGATATTGTGAATTGATAATTTGAAAGGTAATTCTCCGTCGCTCTCTTGCACACAAAACCTCCATCAGTGCCAGGACTAGATGCTGTGCGAAAGTCAGTTTACAAAAGACAAGTTGCCATCCTTTGATTGATTCATCTTTGAATGTGACAATCCCACTAGATGTACGTCTAGATTCCTGCATTGCTAGTACGTCTATACCTGATTTACTGGTTGCCTTTATTACTGTTGCTAATTTGATGTCGTCCTGGAGTGTACGTATATTTATTGTTGCAATTCGGATTGTTTTCTTTCTGGTTCTCTCTTTTGTGCTCGTGTCTTCCCTATTAGGGCCAGTCACTAATGAGTTCTTGTAACCCGGTGCTGTGGTGGATGGTGACATGCCATCACAACCAGTAGCATATTTTTTTACCTCGGCCTGGCAGACAACCGAGGGACGCGTCCCTTGTTGATCTGCGCTACGGACGATGTGGCATGGTTCTTGATTTGTCGACATCAATCAAAGAATTCTTAGTATTTTTCCATGCTCCTGGAGGGTTTTCATCGCCATGTTTTTTAGTTGAGACACCATCTCAATCCTCACAGTCCTCCGCTAACTGGAGTTGTGTACCTTCCCGTTGTCATATTAATGATCTTCCGCAAAGCTACGTTGTTCTCACTACCATAACATCTGTATTTTGATGCATGCCATTGGGACTACAACTACCCGTAAGGGAATAGTGGTAAGTAAATGAATTTGATATGAACTGCGGGAAACTTCTCTTATTCTTCCAAATAGGGAAACTTCACACATCAAGCACATGCTACATCAGATAAAAATTGCAAGTAGATAGAAAAATAAAAAGTTTGTGTCCTGCACAGATTTGATTAATATTTTTGTTGGTTTGAACTGCCTTTAAGCAATTTCGCTCTTTCATCAACCAAAGGAAAACATCACATTTTGTGCATTTAATCATGCTTCTTCGTGTGCAGTCCTCCATTTTGCAGCCTTTGCCTAGACCATCCAGATGCTCTGGCCAGTGGTGCATACCATCGTATCTAACATCTGGGATAGGTTGTACTGCAGGAACACTTCTTTTTGGGGTGGTGCACCCTCTTGAAGATCAGGTGAACCAGATTTTCTTGGTCTTCCTGGTCTCCTGTTTGCTTCTGCTTTTATAAGCATTTCTGCAACAACACTGGGAAACTGAAGAAGATCGTAAATCTTCCTTGGTGATGCTCAATCCGCTGTTGCTCTTCTTGATACTCTAACCTGGAATTACTAAGTGCCAAATCCACAAAAGGAAGGATTATTCTCACAAGCCATTTCTTTGTTGTTGCGTGAATCCCGTAGAGCTATCAAAAAATCAAGATAGTCAACACCTCCAATAAACTCATTGCAAGTCTTTACAATTTCTGGTCTGTTTACTTTTTGTAATTGCTTCCATGGAAAAGCTACGTAAGCCCCATTGTTCACGATTTGGCCTCCTGTGTTTTAACTTGTTCAGTCTGTGCAACTTCCATTCAGAGGCAAAATGTGCGAGCCTTAAGTGAGCATAACTACCATTCTGTCATCACAGCAGATTATTGCAAGCTAGCAGAAGGAAAAAACAATAGTGGACTAAAATTTGCAAGTTATGGTGTTTTCAAAATAGTTTGGCGAACGACGTAGTTACTGTGAAGGAGCATGCAGACGCAGACGAAAGCAACAGACCACAAGGAAAAGCATGGGGAAGATGATCTTACAAAACTTTGAGATTGTTTTATCAAATTTTAGTTTGTTCGTGATTTATACATCTATATTATACATCTAGATTCCTAAGAATGCAGAAAGGAAAGGAGGGGTTTCAGCATAAACTGGCGACCACAAAGGGACTGGGATACAATCTTTGGACTTTTGGATTTTGGCGTAATTGAACATGACAAATATGGAGAAGGAAACTTGGTTGATGGACTCCAATTCGATGAAGAAAACAGTTGAAAAAGAGGTGACGAAACTTAATGTGTATGCAGACATGATCAATGAAAACATGAAGGACAGAAATTATGTGAATTTACGACGATTATCTGATGTAACATTTCCAGAGAAACCGAAAGTGGTTGGAGAACTGTTTATTGATGAGGAGAAGAGTATGGAAGAATTTCATAATTGGTCAGGCAAGGTTAAAAGGGAGTGTGCAATATTAAATAGGCTTCTCTATAAATAGATGAAAGAAAATGCGCAAACAAGGAAGTGTTTCATTAGCTATCGATTATTCACAACACATGTGGGCCATCAGTTTCAATTGGCTATATTTATATTTTCCTGCTCTGTGCAAATGCAGGCTTATAACCTTGCACAAACCCTTTAAACAAACCCATTCAATGAAACATGCAAAAGCTGTATTAAATGATGGTAAGATGGAAATCACAAGGGTATTGTTGTTGCTTGCGCCGAGTGATGGCTGCATTTTATCAAGCTCCTGCATTTCGTTGAAATTCTAACATAAATAGCATACACTGGTTAGTTGTTGGACCTCAAAGGATTAAAGAACAATCTGGGAGAGTAATTCCATCTTTGAATAACAAGGAAAGCACAATAAAAGTGGTTTTTCTCATTGAAAGCTCCAGAAGGGAGTATGGCCTAGGCAAAGATCAAAGTGGCATGTTGGAAAGGTCAAAGTCCAAAGTTGCCTAACAATGCTGTTATGGAGTGACCTCCATGGAGAGAATTTGATACACATCAGGACAGTTACAAGCAGTAAATGATGCCAGAAGGCTAGCAGTCAGTTCAGAATGTTTTACTATTTTCAAAAGTCTTGGCATTTTAAATCCAGACGCAAGAACGAAGAGGGGCAAGAGGGGAGGCAAACGTCGATCCCGGCTTAGGCCCAATGGAATAAACAAAAATAATCTCGTCAAGATTCCTTGCCATGCCATTGTACAACCGTTTCGACAAAATATACGATTCTGCAACGTAAACACCAGATCAATAAGAAACAAATGTGATGGATTCTTAGACTATGTAACTTCTAATAAAGTTGATCTATGCACGGTTACAGAAACATGGCTGACACAAAATGATGATGTGGTACGGGCAGCATATCAGCCAGAAGGATACACATTTGTGGACCAGGAAAGATTAGCAGGTCGCAGAGGTGGTGGGACTGCGGTTTTAATTTCAATTGCAATGAGTATAAAAAAACTTACCTCAGGAGAAAAAGATTCATTTGAATTCTCAGAATGGCTAGTAACCAATGATAACTTTGCACTAAGGTTATGCATTATCTATAGACCACCATACTCCGAGCACCATCCAGTGCCAGTAAGCGTGTTCTTTGACGACTTTTCAAAGTATTTGGAACATCTTGTTATATGTCAGTAACCCCTTTTAATAACTGGTGACTTTAATATTCATGTAGAAACACCTGAAGACAGCTGCTCTGCTAAGTTCTTGGATGTCTTAGAAAGTGTTGGTCTTAAGCAGCATGTTAATGTTCCCACACATGAATCTGGACACACATTGGATTTAATAATTACTAGAAATTGTGAAGATGTTGTTGTTGATACCCCCCACGCCACACACTTTATTTCAGATCATGCCTTTGTGCAGTGCTATTTGTCATGTCGGAGACCAACGTTAGAAAAGAAGACAATTTCATATCGAGACCTAAAAAAGATTGATCTAGACCAGTTCAAGGTAGACTTACAGTTGTCCCCGTTAGGGTTAAAAGATTTACAAAGTGAAGGTAAAAACGATCTGGATCAGCTTGTGCTGTTGTATCGTGATACACTGTCAAAATTATTGGACAAGCACGCCCCCCTCAAAACCAGGTCATTTGTTGTAAGACCAAAATTACCATGGTTTAACGGTAGTATTAAAGAAGCCAAAAAAGCAAAACAGAGAGCGGAGAAAAAATGGCATAGTTCAAAGAATGAAAATGACAAAGAACATTTCAAATCTAAAAGGAACGAGTATTTGTATCTGCTAAATACAGCGAAACAGAAATATTACTCTGATAAAATTGAAGAATCACAGGGAGACCAGAGGAAACTTCTCAAATTAGTCAAATCGATTATGAAGCCAGAAGAAAACGTTAAGTATCCAGTCTCTAGTTCTATGGAAAATCTTACTAATGCATTTAATGAATACTTTATCACGAAGATCCACCTAATTAGAGAAAAGCTTGATGAGATAGAGATGGATACAAGCCCTGCAGAGTATTTGATGGATTACAAGCAAGTCAAAGAGTTTTCGGTCTTTGAAAGGTTATCAGAAGACCAAGTCAAAAGCTCATTATGAAATCATCTAACAAACAATGTGCTGCGGATCTTATCCCTACTTGGATGCTCAAAGAATGTCTTGATATAATACTGCCATTCCTTGCTCATACTGTCAATTTGTCATTACAGACTGGTCACTTTGCGGATGCTTGGAAAGAGGCACTTTTATCTCCATTATTGAAAAACTCTACTTTGGACATAGTATTTCCGAATTTCCGACCAGTGAGTAATCTACCGTTCGTTTCGAAGTTGGCTGAGCGTTGCTTGTCTGAACAGGTCCTATTACACATGAGCCTAAACTGTCCCTTGCCGGTTTGCCAGTCGGCTTACACAAAGAACTGCAGTACAGAGACTGCATTGTTGAAAGTGACTTCGGACATCCTGTCTGATATGGATGACAACAAAGTTACGTTGTTAGTAATGCTCGATCTAAGTGCCGCCTTTGACACCATCGACCATAGCATATTATTAGAAACTCTAAGGAAAAAAGGGGGAATTTTAGGAAAGGCTCTTGACTGGTTTCTATCATATCTCAGCAACAGATTTCAACGTAGTATCAGATAGAGAAAAACTCAATTATGGAGTGCCCCAAGGTTCCTGCTTGGGTCCCATCTTGTTTCTTATTTACGCAAGTACTTTGTTTAATGTAATTGAGCAGCATCTTCCAAACGCTCACGGTTATGCCGATGACCACCAGATGTATCTGTCTTTTAAACCAGTCAATCAAACGTCACAAGAAGAAGCACTTCATGTAATACAGAATTGTGTCAATGATGTTAGAAAATGGATGCTAGTAAACAAGCTAAAGATCAATGATTCAAAAACAGAGTTTCTTATTATCGGTTCTAAACATCAGTTAAGTAAAATCACGATAGATTATATCAAAATCGGAGATTCAGAGATAAACTAGTGTTAAAAATTTGGGAGTACTTATTGATAACAATCTGTTCATGGAAAGTCATATTATGAAGACGTGCAGCGCTGCATTTTATCACATCTACAATATCAAGCACATAAGGAAATATCTTACTCGAGACCTGACTGAAAAGATTGTGCATGCTCTAATCACAAGTAAACTCGACTACTGTAACAGTCTTCTGTTTGGTTTGTCGAATTCTCAGTTGCAAAAGTTGCAGTGTGTTCAAAATGCTGCCGCAAGAATTATTACTGGGACTCGCAAGTATGATCACATCACTCCAGTACTGCGAGAATTGCATTGGCTGCCGGTAAAAAAGAAGGATTGACTTCAAGATTTTGTTGTTGACATTCAAGGCACTTAACAACATGGCTCCAGCCTACCTGAAAGATATGTTGAGGTTGCAAACAAGTGATAGATACAAATTGAGGTCAGAAAAATCTGTGGCCTTAATGGTTCCAAGGACAAAATTTACATCTCGTGGGGACAGAGCATTTTGCACTGCAGCCCCTAGGCTCTGGAACAAATGGCCTGTTGAAATTAGAAGATCTCAGAGCGTCCATACTTTCAAAACAAGATTAAAAACCCATTTATTTCATAATCATTTAAACATATAAAGGACATCTTTTAGCTTTCCTTGCTGTAATGTAAAGGTTTTTAATTCGAATTTGTTCAGCGCTTTAGGATATATGTGTATAGATTTTAGCGCTCCATAAGTGCATATTTATTATTATTATTTATTAGGGTTAATGAAAAAAGGGCGCAAATTCCAAGGGCAAAAGTAATGGCTGAGGAAAGAAAGGTTAATGGCTAAGGAGGATGAGAAGAATGAAATGAGGGAGTATGAGGAAAGAATTAGGCGAGAAAAATTAGCTACAGAAAGAGAATCATGGATGGAACATCAAATCATTATACTTGAGACAAAGGAAAGAGAACTGGAACTAGAGAGACAGGCTAGGGGGCACATGCTAATCTCTCAACACTTAATATCATACCCTTTTAAGGAAAATCCAAGGACTGGATCAGATTTTAAAATCAGTTTACGGCACAGATTGATAGCCAATCAGTCAGTAAAACAATCAAATTAGGTTATCCCTTGCAGTGTTTGAAAGGGGCGTGTCATGAATTAATTGGTAACGTACCTAACAATGATTATGGTTATGACAGGCCAATGGAATTATTAAGAGAAGAATATGGGCAAGACAAAACTGTTCTTGCAGCCCATACCAAGGAGATTATAAATTTGGAAAGTGTAAAAGGCACACGGTACTTAAGTGTTAAAGGGTTCTATGAGACACTTCTTATCAATTTTCAAGCCTTAAGAGCTATGGATGGCCATGGAAAGGAAGAAGGTGTAGTCTTCTCAACTCTAGATAAGTTGTCAGGAATCAAGGCAGATTTAACCAGGAATGATGATAACTGGGAGACATGGGGCTTTGATCAGTTATTACAAGAGCTTAGAGCTTAAGAGCTTAAGGGCTTAAGAGACCGACGTTATGCACTGATACAACATTTGCTCTTTTCCAAGTTTCAGGGAAGATACCATGGACTAAACAAGCTTCAAATATTAGCTTCAGAGGCACAACTAGAGTCCAATCGCATATCTTTATCATTCGACCTGATATTACATCCCAGCCATGAGCCTTGTTTGGATTCAATGATCGAATTATCTTTAATATTTTCTCATCGGAAATGTGAAAATCTGTAAGTGGTGGTGCATTTGGCTGAGGGACAGAGGGAATTTCACTTGCAGTATCCAAGGTTGTACATTGGAGTACAAAATAATCATTAAAGATCTGTGCCTTGGCAGAAAAATCCAAGACAAGTATATCATTTTCTAACAGTGGGGGAATTATTGGTATTTTAGCTTTGTTCAAGATCTTATTGATCAGAGACCAGTAAGTTTTTCTTCCAGTATTAGGATTCGACAGGGTACGCCCTATGTTCGTCAAATACTTCTGCCTTGCATCTTCAATAAGCTTGGACCCTCGGGATATCATATTCTGTATACCCTCTACCTTATCTGGTGGCTGACCATTTTTTACGAAATTTTTGTATGCTAGATTCTTTTTGCGAATGAAATTTTTGATAGGCTGGGTTATCCAAGGGGACTGCTGAGGCCTAACTGTGATAATTTTATTAGGTATGAAATTTGAAAAAATATTCAACAGAACTTCATTTAGCTTTACCACTTTCAAGTTTGGGCAAGCAATTCCACCGAGGGTTTCATGCCAACGAAACTTGTCTATACTTTTCCTTATTGAATCTATATCAGCTTTGTTGTAAGACCAGACTTTTCGCTTGAATGGCGGAAGGGTCGAGTTGTCTACTGTCAGCTTACCCCAAATGATTTGATGATGGCATTGTTCATGAAGCGAAGGATGAACTCCAGAATCGATAAAAAGATTGGGCTGATCCGTTAATATCAAATCGATACATGATCTGGAATCACCCATAAAATGAGTTGGTTCAGAAATTAGTTGTTGAAGCCCAAGATCCGCAATAAAAGGCTCGAGGGATTTTCCTGCGTCATTTTCTAGGTCATTTTCCCACCACTGAGGGGAGCGAGCATTAAAATCTCCAGTAATGATGACACAATAAGGATTCTCAGCAGCCATCTTGGATAACATTAGCTCAAAATTTTCCATAAAATCAACCAACTCAGTCGTACTCGGACTGGGACTTCTATAGATGGTGGCAAAAAAGTACTTTTTCCGGTTTAGTTGAATTTCACAGACAATGCATTCAGACAGTGTGACGATGTCAGGTCTATTTGTAGCTGGAAAAGAATCTTTAATATACAGCCCAACACCTCCCCGTTTTACATTTAGTGGATGGTTCTCTTTAATGAACGTATAACCATCTAGCACCAGATTATCGTCTTCAACGGTGCTATCAAGATGGGACTCAACAATTCCTAAAAGGTCATAACTATAGATTGAGTTATACGCCTCAATTTGGGATAGTCTGGTGAAATCATGTGCAGTGATGCTATTTAGGTTCCAAGTACAAAAATTAAAAGTACTTAAGTTTGGACCAGGATTTCTTTCAATGTCACCGCTTAGTAATGTGGTCCTGTACGTGATCCATTGCATATGCAACATGTAGTACAAAACAAACAAAGCATAGGGGTATCCGAAGACATGAGGTAAGCGATTGACTATCAAGCATTTGGATGCTGCAGGTATAATTAAGTGAAGCCTTTTGGTCAACTGGAGCACTGTGTAAAGCGTTATTTTTGCATATGCGTATAGTCTAGCAAATACATGCAAGGAACTGGAATAGGGGTAACATGTGTACTCAGCACGAACTTGGATGATAATGGAAAGGGGTAACAGCAGAACTGACACCATTATTAAAAAGCAGCAAAAGAGGTAGAACCTTAGGACCGTTAACACCATCGAGAGGAATAAAAATTTGCGCATTTGCCTAGTTGCAAAGGAGGACAAATGGAACGTACCGATTGCTGCCCGCCATTGACTTAAATCAACCTGCATCATCAAATACGGATCCTCTCATACATAAATAACTACGTAAACATTTTCTAACGCTGGAAAACCGATTCAAGAACCTAGCCGGGGGAACATTTGACACAGAACGAGTACTAAAATGAATAACGAGTGATACAAATAAACATGAAAACACAAAGTTATCACACTTCCAAGCACAACGTAGATTTTGCATCGTTCACCTCGATTGTGTGTGATACGGGTTTTTGTTCTATTGTACGAGTATGATGTTTTTCTAATTTGTCGAATTTCTGCTCATTTGATTTAGATTTAGAGATACTATTTTGAATACTCAGGGGAGAAAAGAACATTTTGGTGGCACAAGAAAATGTTTGAAAGCAAAGGACTTGGAATTTACGATTATTTTGGAAGATAAAAGTTTAGAAGGAAAACTTGCACGGAAAAACTGCTCAGCCCAATGCCCATAAGAGTATTGATTCGTCTTGTTTTGAATATCAAAAGCCTCAAAGTGAAGCTTAGGTCTCAGGGCGTACGTCCACTCAGCACTCTGACGCACGGGGTTTTCCAGGATCACCGTTTTAATTGGACCTGGTCGTGAACGAAACGCTGCGTGATAGAACGCGCAACAGGGTGTTCTGAGTAGAAATCTGATCCAAGAACTAATTTAGACTGATTCATTATAGAAAAAAAACTTCTTAGAAGAAAAAAAACAGAAAAAAGGAAATCTGTCTCACCTTAGATGTCTGGGATAATTAGGCAAAATAGTTGCGAACTCTAACAAATGTATCGTTTGAATAATTCGCCTGACATCTAATGTGAGGCAAACTTAACTTAACTTAATGACTTAACTCATGAGGGCAGACATATACTCTTAAACAACAACAACAACAACAACTAAATACTCAAAGGGGTCAAGGGGGCAAGGATATTGTCAAAAAAACTAGGCTAGGTCTTTCAGTATTGACTGCAGCTCGAGTTCGCTGTCGAAGAATAAAAAGTCGCCTCCCTTTGTTTTAATTCCAACCCGACAGTTGACATCCACGAGAACAAAGTCAACCTCTGCATAGTCTTTGGCCTTCTCTTTGACAAAGCTCAAAAGACCAGCTCTTTTAGAGGTAAGATCAAGTTGAATTCGCTTGTCCTGTAGTTTTTTGTGACCTCTGTACACAGCCGTCCTGTGTCTCCATGATGTAAACTTAACAATCATTGCTTGATCTGTTACTCCCGTTTGCTTATTCTCCACTTTCTTTCCAATGCGATGCGCCCGATCGATTACCTCATCAGGTACCGCGACATCGATTTCTTGAAAAACATCTTTTACCTTGCTGACACAATCAGCCGCACTTTCAGAAGAACTTGGCAACGGGATACCATAGATTCTAAGGCAGGCCCGGCGGCTGTATTGCTCAGCATCATCTAGGCTACTCTCTGCTTTAGCTAACCTTTGCTCTATGCCAGAGAAATGAGCTTCGTAAAGGGCATGCTTGAGCTCCAATTTCTCGATCTTTGCGTGCAACGGTTCTGTTGCTTTTTTTGCTTCTTCAAGAATAGTCTGGTTGATTTTTACTTCAAGGTTCTTCAGCAACTCTTCCATTGCGTTTTTATCAGGTAATGCCGAGATAGCATCCTTTACAGCCTCAGCTACAACTTTTCTTACATTCTCTTCGTCCATGATTCCGTATGATCATGTGGTTGTTACGCGCGATTAATCTTGTTGACAACTGACCGTGAACGAAGAAACCTTAGGCCAACCTTGTGTCGCTATCATTGATTGAAAAATTGCAAATTTCTCCGGCTTTACTGCAACTATCTCCACGAAACAAGAACAGAATATTTTAGGGACAGTGCTTGGGTTATTGCTTAGGGCAACATCCATAATCGCTGAGATTTTTATCCTTATATCTCATTTGCAGCGACTTTTATCGACGTTTGAACGAATGTCAATGTTCTTCGACCGGAAAATGGCTGTAATCTCGGCTCCAAGTGAGATCTTTCTCCAAGCACGCTACAAACTGTAGAGGGGCATCCCTTCTACTGATTTATCAAAGAAAATTCCATGTAATTATTGTATCTTAGTAGCCATTTCAACTTTCGTGAGGGTACTCAAGAATTCACTTCGAATGGCCGATTTGGTATCACGTGGTTAGAAAGGGGCTATTTGATTGGCTCACTACCGTGAAATTGGATGATTTCCCCGGGCTTCAGCAACCAGTAAGGATTTGAGCTGTATGCTGGCCCTATCATGGTTAGAAAACAATGAAATGATTGCCATCCCTGAAAATTTCATGTTATATTGCTCATGAAAAATCAAACAAATACCAGTGGAGAGCCAATTAACATTAACGGTAAAATGATCAAACCTGAGGAGACCGTGAAACTTCTGGGGGTCACGTTGGGTTACAGACTGGATTTCAACAGACATATTTCAAATCTTTGCAAAAAAGCTGCAACACAATTAAATTTTCTTAAAAGATTAAGGCATTTATAGGCTTTAAAGAGAAACAGATTCTTGTTCAGAGCTTTGTATAGTCTAACTTTAATCACTGTACTTTGGTGTGGTATTTTTCATCTTCAAAATCATCACAGAAAATTGAAAAGTTACAAGAGCACGCTCTAAGATTTCTCGATAATGATCATACCAGTTTGTATGATGACCTGCCCTTGAAGTCAAATAAATGCATGATGCTTGTTGCTCACCAAAGAATCCTTTGTGTTGAAATTTTCAAAACAGTAAAACAGTTAAAACACCTTTCATGCAGAGCATTCGTAGATTACTGTCTTCACATTATTAATTAAGAAATCCAAATAACTTAGCCCATGTTAGGCCCAAACAAGCAACCAAACAATATTTGGGTCCAATAGTCTGTCGGGTATTTGGTCACAGATTGGGAACGGCCTACTAAACGAAATAAAGTCAGCAAAAAATTCTAAAAGTTTCAAAGTTTTGATAAAGCAATGTGCTGGTCCCATATGCAAATGTAGTGCGAGTAAATCGCTACCACATGTAAATCGGTTAGTCAATATTTATTTTAGAAAATATGTATTTTGTTTATCGTTACTTGTTTGTAAATTCGATTTGCATTAGCTAACTTGTATATATCTAACTAATGTATATATTGCTAGCTATTGTAAATAATCAAATTGGAATAAAAATTACACACACACACATGAATTCTTATTGGGAGAAACTATTCAAGGGTCGTCAGGCCCATTAGCCATGAGTAGTACATTGGGTTGGCTCATATAAGGACTCCCAGGTTCTGTCATCGAAGGTTCAGTTGATACTTATGTCATTTGAAATGTTGTAGTTGAGAGTATCAACAATTCTACAGATGTTTCGCCAGAAAACAACAAACAAACTGCTTCTTTGAAACAAATTTTCAAAGTAGAATCACTTGAGTTCCCTGAAGATATCGAATCAGAGGAGGGAAAGTTCATAGAAACTTGCAAGGTCCGCAAAGTGGGAGATCAGTACAAAACCACCCTTACTTTGAAACCGGACTTAGAAGAACCACTTTCCGACAATCATACTTTATGCCTCAATCACTTGGAATCTCTACATTGCAGGTTGAGAAAAGATGAAGAATTTTTTGATTCACATAACAGGTTTTTCCAAGAACAGTTAAAAGCAGGTATAATAGAAAAGGTACACAAGGAAACAGAAAACAAATGTAACATTCACTTTCTGCCTCATCATGAAGTGATCAGAAAGGACCAACAACAAGTAAGTTACCTATTGTTTTGATGGAAGCGCTAGGTTCGCCCCTCATTTTCTTTCAATGAATGATCACCTTGAAATTGATCCAAGCGTCATACCACAACTTTTTGATCTTATGATTGATTTCAGGAGTCATAAAATCGGTTTGACAGCCGATATCGAGAAGGCATTTCTCCAGATCAGCAAACGGGAAACCAATTCGCCTTTCTCCTTATTCATCACGCGTGCAATGCATTGTGGGAATTATAGCATAGGACGACACGTGCGTAATCAAAACAAACAGAGTTCGTATGGTAATGAATTTAAGGCATGGAAAAACAAGTGAATTGCGACAGAATATCTCATGCATTTTCAAGTGAACCATACCCTAGTTTCTTTAAAACTCTTGCACGGGTACGGGGAGCATCCAGGAGCAAGAAACTACTCTGGAAAGAACGGCAGATAAAAGTAAAGTGGAGCAATCTGGAGTGGTGGTGGCAAACCAAGCCCTTATTAGGCCAGAAATCTTGGACACTTTGTTATGCCAAGACACCAAGGGATGGACCATAGAATTGTCGAAAATGCTGAGGGTTATTGAAGACAGTCCAAACAAAAAGTTGATTGAAGCTTCTGAAACAATGCCAGACAAGGTAGCTCCGAAGGCCTACACAAACAAGATGCAGGGCTACAAGCTTTGGAAAGAGGGATATATTTCTGGAGTAAGAGTTAAACCTGGGATAACTGCGGGCCTTGTCACATTGTGCTTGGCAAATGCAAGTGTGTCTGCATCGATGAAAAGCGTAAAGTACACTGTTTACTGTCACATCAATCAGGATACAGCAGAGGTTTTATATGCCAAGTGCAATTGTAAAGCCGGACAAGGTGGATGCTGCAAACACATTGCAGCCCTGCTGTATGCACTGCTGGACTTTTCTAATCTCGGACTTTTGTATGTTCCAGAGGATGTAACGTGTACCCAGGTCCTGCAGAAGTGGAGCATATCATCAAAGAAATTGACAGGCAATGTAGCTGTAAAGTTCAGTGACCTTGAATTTTGAGAAAATTGACTATGCAAAGGACAAATCTGTTGAACGGAAAAGATCATTTTTAGCTGGTAACAGGAATGATTATTGTGCAGCTCCACTCTTTGCCAGAGATGTCACCAAGGATGACATAAGAAAATTGTCTGAAGCATTTGAAGCAGCTGGAAAGGCCACAATAGTTGTAGCCTCCTTAAAAGGGAATGATTACATCTACATCTACCAGATACTGCCTGCCATCTAAAGAGAAGATTCTGGCAGGGTGACAGGCCAGTATGGAAAGTCAGCTAATACGTTTGCAAAATTTTGGAAGTTATGGTTTTCTCAAGCTGACCATTATGTGGAGGAAGTGCATCAAACTGTGCACAAGAGTTTGCATGTATTACATACTTTCCACCCTGGATGTCACAGCTAAAAAAGAAATATACAAAATTATTTAAACAGTTTTTTAAGAATTTTCAGAGCTTCCTAAAATAAAATCCTTGTGTATCTAAATTATTGGCATACGTGGCACACTACTGTAGTTGACTACGCTATTTCTAAAGCAGTCAATACTTGAACTTGTGATGACAGTTATCGGTAAGACGTTCCATTCCCGTATTGTACGTGGAAATAATGCATATTTTTGGTAGTTTCCTGACCCTTGAAGCGTGTGGAATGCCAGCTTGTGCGAGAATTGTGTATGCCTTAGCTGAAGTTGCAGGCAATCTGCAGGAATGGCTATTAAATTGTAGTGGATCTTATATAGCATGCAGAGTCTGGCATCTCTATGCCTACCTTGAAGGCTGCGCCAATTTAATTGTTGAAGCATGTCAGTTACACTAGAAGTTTTATGATAGCGGTTTTGCACATATCTCGCAGCTCTGCGCTGTACTCTTTCAAGCTGATTGATGTTTTTCTTTGTATATGGGTCCCATACTGTGGATGCATACTCCACAGTTGGTCTGACCAACGTTTTGTAGGCTTGTGATTTCAACTGCTGGTTATTTACTTGTAAATTTCGTCTCAGGAATCCTAGGGTTCTGTTGGCTTTATTAGTAATATTGCTAATGCGGTCATCCAATGTGAGTTTATTATCAAAAGTGACCCCCAAATACTTTGCACTAGTGACATGTTCTAGTTTGTATCCATGTAGGGTGTAGTCAAATTTAATGGGATTTTTACTGTGATTATTCACCATGCACAATGTTTGAGACATCCTGCACAGGGAACAATGATAATGAGGGCAGCAACATTGCAATTGAAAGTGGCAATAGCACTAGGGTAGCTGTTTATGACAATATGTCTGCCCAAATTGAAATTACTGGTCTTGATAATGAAACAACAGAGAAGATTAAACAGGCAGGGATTGAGGCAGGGACAAGAGGGCAAAGCAGCAGCCAAATTCGGTTCCGTGAAAGGTCAAAGAGAATCACTGCCTACATGTTTGGAAGGGTGTACGGCCTTGAACAGGAAGTCCATTTTGATTGGATAACCCAGAAAGCCTTAGCGATGGGGTAGCAACGGTTCTAAGCAGATTGTCACAGCACAGTTTTTCGATAGATTTCACTGCTGTTCACGAAAAATTGGAGTTGATTGGTTTGTTTTCTGCAATATTGCTGATTTTTTTACGTTTATTGCCTTAATCGAAGTTATGTTAGCTCATGAGACACGTTCTGAAGTCCATTTTACCTCTCACGGTGGCATTTATTTCTCTCTCGGATTTTGGCCTAACAAGGTTGACTCAGCAAAGGGTTATGCATGGACTTGTTGCAAGGAAAAGGATGCCAAAATATTGTTGTGTGTACGGTTGTTACTCTTCTAATGAAAAAGATCAAGAATTATTATTCTTTCATTTTCCTAAAGACGCGAGACTTTTCAAAGCATGGACATGCAAGAGACGTCATATGTGTGCTCTAGACACTTTGCAGAGGATGATTTTACGCATTCAAATACCAACACCACCAGCATGTACAAGAAAAAGTGTCCGAAGAAAGGTGTGGATCCCAGTAAGAACCTCAGAGGTCAGCTGATTGACAAGAATGTAGCTAAACGCCCCCTCCCTTGGAAAAGGGCAGATACTCTAGGTTCTGTCGAGTCTTACGTCTCAAATTGAGAAGAAGCTGTAGCAGATAGCAACCCCTTATTCACAGACACATCCAGTAGCACTCATACATCCCTGGACTGTGCTACTGATCATAACAAAGATGACCAAATGAGGATTTTGAGAGAAAAGCTCCATTTTCTTGAAATGAGATGTTTCTTGTTCAGAAACCTAGGGGCAGATGCAATTAAAAATTACACAGGAATTGATAAGCAAGTTTTTGAAGTTATTATTGATATGATTGAAAGTAAATCCTCAATGAGACCTGGAGGAAGAAAATCATTCTCAGGCAGCTGTGGCTCTGGGCCACAAATCCATTTAAAGCGTCATTGAACTCCAGTGCACGACAATTTGCTGTATAAGAATTTTTTGTCACGTGAGAAACTGGTCTACTGGTAGCTTTGTAAGTGGTTCTTGGACTTGGGAAATACTCTACAAATGGCTTTGTGTCCAATTTTGCAGCCTTCTTTGGCCTTGCTATCCAAAAATTTGGCAAGTCAGTCTTGGAAAGCCCCTTCTTGTTGGCATAAATTGATGTGGCTGCCATGTGGCCACATATCCATTTTCCTCTTGGGCAATCACATTTCCCTTTGCTTATCCCACCGTCACCATCAACAGTCAAAGACACTATATAGCTCTTGCCTTTCATAGAGGCTCTGACTTGTGCTTTGATCATAAACTCTGTGACTTTTAGCTCTAAAACAAAGCCAGCTTTGTATTTTGACTCGCCTTTCATAACAGAGTTAAGGTCACCTTTAAAGAATTCCATTATACCAGATAGAGTAATGACTTCCTTGGTCATTTTACAGGGTAAAAACAGCACTCTTGCTCACCTTTTTCCAACGATGACACAAATGATAATGTAAGTCCAGTAGCTTTGTGATACAATACAGCATTGGACGCTGAGACGGAATTGACTTAGGTCCAAAAACCGAGAGAAACATACAGTAAATGCAATCGTCGTGAACAGCAAACGTACTTTGAAACGTGTCTGTTGAACCCAGATAACTTCGATTAAGGCAATAAACGTAGAAAAAACATCATCAAATCTTGCAGAAAACAAACAAATCGACTTCAATCTTTCGTGGACAGCAGTGAAATCTATCGTAAAACTGTGCTGTGACAATCCGTTGAGAACCGTTGCTACCCCGTCGCTAAGGCTTTCTAGATTAACCAATCAAAATTCTAAAATTTCTTAAGGGCCAAAGGCCTAAAAAGAAATTTGGATTTCATGATTATAAAATCTTAAGATTTTAATGGGCATCAACAAGGACCTCTGGTCCAGCTATGGACCAGCACCGCTTGTCCTTGAGGGTTACTTCAGTGACCATTTATTCAAGTCTGATTCAAGTAAAAGGAGGAACAAATAAAAGACAAATTCTTGCTGTGTCTTTCATTTATCACTCATAATATATGATAATCATGAAATCATCTATTTCTTCCAGCGATTCTTTTCCCTCTACCACGGCTTCTTCCTCTGATGTTATATCCTGTGGGTAAGAAATGAAAACAATTTTAAACCCCATAAATGGAGGGTTGGTGGGTGGGAATTAAATCTTAAGATTTCATAATCATGAAGTCCAAATTTCTTTTTAGGCCTTTGGCCCTTAAGAAATTTTAGAATTCATTTCTTATAAAATTGGCAAGGTGAATAACGCGGACCCTGCGGACCCTGCGGACCTCGCCATTTTGGTCCGCGATTTCAAGGTCCGCGTTATTCAATTCGACCTAGGAGAAATTGAATAACGCGGACCTCATGATTTCGTGGACCCTAATAATGAACTGCCGTCTTTCTTTCCTATCAGATCTGTGTTTAACTTTATTGCAAAGCATTTCGAACGTCTTTTGATAAGTTTTACTTTACCTCTTAATCAAAATTCGACGAAAACAAGTTGCAAAAAACTTAGGCCCGCTAGTGCAAATAAGTTTTCCCGCAGAAGAAATGATTCGGAAAGGATTTATACCCACTCAGACGACCAGCAACTGATCATTTTTCTTATGCTGTAGTGAAATTAATCTTCCTTTTGAGCAGAGTAAGTACTCTGGAATAATTTAAGCAGGGTACGCAATATCAAGGTCCACGTTGTTCAGTTACAGCGAGCAGAAACTGAATAACGCGGACCTCCTGATTTCGCGTACCCTAACAGCGAAAATAGAATTTCTCCTCTTGACTAGCAATTGCTTAATGTTGCCCTCTTATTTCCTATCAAATTATCATTCCCTTCCAGTTTTCTTCTTTCGCCGGTGTTTCTCTTTGGGAAACTTGAGAAAACACAATGAGAAAACTCTCGAGAAAGAGTTCCATTACATTTAAACATTGCTAATCAAAACGGCAGATCCTATACTTGTTTAAGTCTGATTGTGTGAGTTTTTGAGTCCATTTGAGCATTCCCCTTATCCTCATTCTAATCGTGCCATGGGGGCTTTTACGTCTGTTCGATATCTCCCCACATCAGTACTTTCTATGCCATTAGTACACAATAAGAAACCTCATGGGAAAGGCGTTTCAGGAGTTTTAAACGTTGATATAAAAGCAAACGAAAATTCTCCTGGAGAAACATCGGCAAGAACAGAAAGCTGGGAAGGAACAATAATTCAATGGGAAAGAAAGAGGGCAGTATTAAGCATTTGCTAGCTAAAAAGAGAAATCCTATTTTCGCTATTTTCCCACAGTAATGAAATTCAACTAAAGTCCACGAAGTCGCGAGGTCCGCGTTATTCAGTTCTGCTGGGCGTGATTAAACAACACGGACCTTGATATCGCGGACCCTGCTTAAATCATTCCAGAGTACTTATTCTGCTCAAAAGGAAGATCAATTTTACCATAGTGCAAGAAATATGAACAGTTGCTGGTCGTCTAAGAGGGTATAATTCCTTTCCGAATCATTTCTTCTGCGGGAAAACTTATTTGCACTAGCGGGCCTAAGTTTGTTGCAACTTGTTTTCTTCGAATTTTGATTGAGAGGTAAAGTAAAACTTATCAAAAGACGTTCGAAATGCTTTGCGATAAATTTAAACACAGATTTGATAGGAAAGAAAGACGGCAGTATTAAGCATTTGCTTCTCAAAAAGTGGAATTCAATTTTCGCTCTTAGGGTCCGCAAAGTCATGAGGTCCGCGTTATTCAGTTTCTCCTAGGTCGAATTGAATAACGCGGACCTTGATATCGCGGACCAAAATGGCGAGGTCCGCGGGGTCCGCGGGGTCCGCGGGGTCCGCAGGGTCCGCGTTATTCACCTGGCCTTATAAAATCTTAAGATTTAATGGGCATCAACAACAAGGCCCTCTGTCCCAACTAGGGCCCAGGCCCCTGGTTGGTCAGCCTTATTCAAAGCTCAAATCTTGTTGCTCAGATGCTAACAAGATTTTAGTGTACATTTCTGAGGGTTTGCAAATTTTCTTATGGTAATTCTTTCCCATACTGATGTTCCTTTCCAATTTCCCCTTTCTAAGATATCTTTTGTTGTCATACCCCTTTGAGAAACTTTGGAGGAGCTTGCCGCTCGCAATGAGTGTGATTTAAATGTTTCTGTATCAATGCCAGCTTTACCCAGGAGAGATGTTATCCATTTGGTCAAAGAGGATTTTAAAATAGGCTTATGTGGTGGGTTTACACTGAGCCAAAAATGGTCCTGATCTTCTCCAGATAACTCTCCTCTTCATGACTTAGTCATGCTAATGTATGAGTCTATGGCTGTGACAGGGCAAATGGCTTTGTCCTGTGGAAATGCGCAAAATATGACTGATGGATTCACAGTGATCCAGAATCGAGAAAATAGTACAGAAATACCAAAAGATGAATCGTGAAAAATGACTTTGGCGCTATTTTTACTTCAAAGCTAACACATGGTTTAGTTTAATGCAAAAAACCCCATTTAAATCGGAGCTATACTTGCGGAGCTAAAAATTCCTAAAGTTAACGTAAACAAATGAAATGCAACATTTAGTCAATTTCAGGATGAAATCTACAGTTGCCAGCAATAAAGTCTATCTTCAAATGTTTGTAGAGTCACTTTGCCAACTCGGATTTATGCGAAATTTTTTTATCTGAAAGAGTAACAATTCAACTATATCCTGACTCAAAATCTAAATTTTCGCGAACTTCGTTCTATTCAATTTTTGCGAATGCGCACTTGTATCTTTGTGGGTAGTTTTGGCCTGAAAATCATAAATGTTTTGAAATTAAAGTCAAAAACGTGAAATACATGTCAAAACGTGTCTTCATGACACACTTTGTTGTTGAATTCGAAGCATTGGCTGTACTTTTGCCAAAGGTTTCGTACAAATTCGTACCCAAAAATTTTTTATGCAATTTTCTTTAATTGTGGTATTTTCGGGGAAATTTTGCAATTTTCTACAACAAATGTCGTATGATATGGAATATCTTTCCGAAGTTGTCATCAAGGAGAAACCATGAATGAACCAAATGAATATGGACTTGGAGACATTCTCAATGACCTTTTACGCTACTTTTATCTGACTTTTGCCCTACACTAATGTCGACTAATGTTGTTCGTGAGGTAACATTCTAAAATCTTTAATTATTCAATGGTAATGCATAGGGAGTATATGCTGGTTGAAAACTTACGTTTCTGCGGAGCAAAAAGTCTGGGAGAAGTGTATTAATGATGTTCTGAAAGCCAAATTTGTATCCTTTCGTCTGATTTGTATTTTTTTGCGGTCGCTAAGGAACTCATAAGAAAACAGTAAACATGGATCACTATTAAAGTACTTCTCTTCTTTGTTTGGACTTCAATCAACATAACAAGCTTTCACAGTAGCATTTATTAATGATTTAATCATTTTGACAAAAATGAAGACGTCTTGAGAATAAAACGTCATATAGAAGCCCTAGCTGCAACGCGTTTTGTCGGAAGAAAGTGTTCAACTAAAACATTCCATTTACGGTAGAAAGGTTTTGATGAAGATCTACTTCACACGTATTTTTTTATTGGAGACGAAGACATTGGGTCAGTACTGAAAGCTTCCTAAAATTATCAGATTTTCAGTATTCAGAGTTTCTTACGAGTTTCTTAAAGATTTCATAACAATCTTCTTGTTGATCCATCAAGAACATTTCAAAATAAAGTTTTTTGAAGCCTTTCCAATGTTTAGACTATACCCAAGCAGTGACTCAAGTGCCTTATAAGTAATATGATACAAGAAAAAAAAGTGGAAATAAAGCAAAAATTTGTTAAGAACTCCTTTATAAACATAAGTAGTTTCTAAAGTTATGTTTTTTTCCAGTACTGGAGTTTCTTAATTCTTTGGCGATCTGAGAGTTGAGTTTCTTCTCATAAGCAGTTTCTTATAGAAAGGTACATGTATGCACCGTTGGATTTGTTTTTGCGTCCTTTTTCCCCAAGACTTACCCTAAGAAGATGATTTGTGTGATGAAAGGGCCAAGATCTGACTAGCATGAAACGAAATATACCGGGTGTCCCAAAAAAAAGTATCCGGATTTGGTCAACCCTAGCGATAAGAATATAGCGTGAATCAAATCGAAATGATTTTCAAAACATACCTCAATAGCCAACTTGAACATAGATACCTCGTTTGTTGAATTCGCTTCACTGAGAGTGAAGATATCAATCTTCAAAGGAGAAATTTGCCTCCACCTCCAAACCAGAGCTTTTGCGCTTTGGCCTAAGGGAATTCTTGAAGCTCTATGAATAAAATCAACAAAATCTGAGGACGGCACAACAGATGGGTTTTACAAAATGCAGTTTATGTGAGACCGATTGTCAAGGGAGCTCCGAAATCAGCTTCATTCATCTCAATATGGCTATTACTAAAAGGAGGAACGAGTAGGGACAAAGAGGAATGAGGAGGAATGAGGTAGGAATGAGGAGGAACGGGGAGGAATGAGGAGGAACGAGGAGGAATGAGGTAGGAATTAGGAGGAACGAGTAGGAACGAAGAGGAATGAGGAGGAACGAGGAGGAATGAGGTAGGAATGAGGAGGAACGAAGAGGAATGAGGAGGAACGGGGAGGAATGAGGAGGAACGAGGAGGAATGAGGTAGGAATGAGGAGGAACGAGTAGGAACGAAGAGGAATGAGGAGGAACGGGGAGGAATGAGTAGGAACGAGGAGGAATGAGGTAGGAATGAGGAGGAACGAAGAGGAATGAGGAGGAACGGGGAGGAATGAGTAGGAACGGGGAGGAGCGAAGAGGAATGAGGAGGAATGAGGTAGGAATGAGGAGGAACGGGGAGGAATGAGGAGGAACGAGGAGGAATGAGGTAGGAATGAGGAGGAACGAAGAGGAATGAGGAGGAACGGGGAGGAATGAGGAGGAACGAGGAGGAATGAGGTAGGAATGAGGAAGAACGAGTAGGAACGAAGAGGAATGAGGAGGAACGGGGAGGAATGAGTAGGAACGAGGAGGAATGAGGAGGAACGAAGAGGAATGAGGAGGAACGGGGAGGAATGAGTAGGAACGGGGAGGAACGAAGAGGAATGACGGAGGAACGTGGAGGAACGGGGCGGAATGAGGGAGGAATGAAGGTGAATGACCAGGGGCCGATGCAGCCTGAAGTTGAAGGGCGGCAACCTGCAAAGGGGACGCCAAAAGTAAAATGATGCGGTGTGGACACAAGCTGAAAAATGCCCCCGAATGCCATTTTTAGACAGGGGTACTTGGTCCCAGTCCTCTATAGGAGCCTCCTTCATAAAACCGAAATCACAAGTGACCAAGAAACAAATCTTTTTGTTTTCTACACAATTCGATATGCTGAAAACGATACAAGATATATCAAATAAAAGAATCACCCCTAAGTACTATTTTTAGACGGAGGAGCTTCTCTCCGTCCTCTACAGGGACCTCCTTCATAACACCGAAACCGTAATTGATAAAGAAATGAAAAGTGATGAATCCTACACCTTCTGAGATGCTGAAAACAATAAGAACTAGATCAAATCAAAGAATCACCCTTAAGTGCATTTTTAGACGTGGGTACTTGGTCCAATTCCTCTATAGGGACCTCCTTCATAACACCAAAATTGTAATTGATAAAGAAATGAAAGGTGATGATTCTTACACCTTCTAAGATGCTGAAAACGATAAGAAAATAGATCGAATCAAGGAATTACCTTCAAGTGCCATTTTAAGACGGGGGTACTTGGTCCCAGTTCTCTATAGGGACCGCCTTCATAAAACGGAAACCGTAAATGACAAAGAAATCAAAAGGTTTGATTTCTACACATTCCGAGCTGCTGGAAACGATAAATCATATTTTCCGAGCTGCTGGAAACGATAATCATATTTTGCTAATATTTTTGCTAACCGACCGGACTACTGGTCATTCCCAGTGGAGGACTTTTAGGGGGCAGATGGGCCAAACCAAAGGTTTTTTCCCTGGGAATTTGCGCAGATTCTTTTGTCAGTTTTCAGTCTGGCAAATGGGGGCGCCCCCTTCACGATGAAAATTCGGCTATAGGCTTTACGCCCCATTTTGGTAGGATGGGCGCTCTTCATCCTGACCCTGACGCACATTTTTAGTGTTTTGATATGAATGTGGGCAAACATAGTAACTAAGTCGTTATTTTTTAGAAAAACCAAATAATTTTCTAACAATAAGAGTCCACGCAAGAATCATTTTCTATTCTACTTTTGGTGTCCCCTTTGCAGGTTGCCGCTCTTCAACTTCAGGCAGCATCGGCCCCTGGTCATTCACCTTCATTCCTCCCTCATTCCGCCCCGTTCCTCCATGTTCCTCCGTCATTCCTCTTCGTTCCTCCCCGTTCCTACTCATTCCTCCCTCATTCCTCCCCGTTCCTCGTCATTCCTCTTCGTTCCTCCTCATTCCTACCTCATTCCTCCTCGTTCCTCCTCATTCCTCCCCGTTCCTACTCATTCCTACCTCATTCCTCTTCGTTCCCCCTCGTTCCTCGTCATTCCTCTTCGTTCCTACTCGTTCCTACTTTTAGTAATAGCCATCTCAATATCGACGATTTATTTTACACATACTATTCACCAGTGAAAGTACTCCCTTGAGCATCAATACACTTTTGAAATCGTCGAATCATTCCTTGAAAAGAATTGTTTATTAGATCTCTCGGGGGCCACGACAGGAAGGTCTGGAGATCTTTTGGGGGCCAATAGATATCTCCTCTCTTGTTGATGACCCACCCGGGAAATCAGCTTTGAAGATACGCGATGATCAACCTGACCTCGAGAGGTCTGATAACAAATTGTTTTCAAGGAATGATTCGACGATGTCAAAAGTGTGTTGATGCTCATGGGAGTACTTCACCGGTGAGTAGTAAGTGTTAAATAAATTGTCGATATTGAGATGAATGAAGCTGATTTCGGGGCTCCCTTGACGATAGGTCTCACATGAACTGTATTTTGGAAAACACATCTGTTTTGCCGTCTTCAAATTTTGTTGATTTCATTCACAGCGCTTCAAGAATTTGCTTAGGCCAAAGCGCCAAAGCTCTGGTTTGGAGGTGGAGGCAAATTTCTCCTTTGAAGATTAATATCTTCACCCTCAGTGCACCGATATCAACAAACGAGGTATCTATGTTCAAGTTGGCTATCGAGGTATGTTTTGAAAATCATTTCGGATTGATTCACGCTATATGCTCATCGCTTGGGTCGACCAAATCCGGATACTTTTTTTTTGGGACACCCGGTAGTAAAATTGAAAATATGCCCAAGAGAAGTGCTACTTCATTTTAACTGGCCTATATATACTTTATCTTACTGACAACTACTATAGCAACCAATTTGCAACAGCAATGCATCAAATGAAAGCATGGAGCATAACAGGATAGATTCTTAACTCTCATTGGTCCTGCAAATTGTATTGATAGTTTTATTCTTCCATCAGACTGTAAATTACGTACATTCTAAGTAGTAGGCCTAGACTTAGCTATTTATCTTTAGCCTACTTTAAATAGATACTTAACTACTTATTTTTCCCAATAAGAGCACATTAGTCAGAAAACTATAGCATAAAAAGTCATTTAGAATGTCTCGAAGTCCATATTCATTTGGTTCATCAATGGTTTCTCGTTGAGAACAACTTCTCAAAGATATTCCATATCATACAACGATCGTTGTAGAAAATTGCAAAATTTTCCCGAAAATGCCGCAATTAAGGAAAATTGCATAAAAAATTTTTGGGTACGAATTTGTACGCAACCTTTGGCAAAAGTACAGCCAGTGCTTCAAATTCAACAACAAAGTGTGTCATGAAGACATGTTTTGACATGTATTTCACGTTTTTGACTTTAATTTCAAAATATTTATGATTTTCAGGCCTAAACTACCCACAAAGATACAAGTGCGCATTCGCAAAAATTGAATAGAACGAAAATCGCGAAAACTTAGATTTTGAGTCAGGATATAGTTGAATTGTTACTCTTTCAGATAAAAAAAATTCGCATAAATCCGAGTTGGCAAAGCGATTCCACAAACATTTGAAGATATACTTTATTGCTGGCAACTGCAGATTTCATCCTGAAATTGACTAAGTGTTGCATTTCATTTGTTTATGTAAAACTTTGGGAATTTTTAGCTCCGCAAGGATACCTCCGATTTAAATGGGTTTTTTTTGCATTAAACTAATCCATGTGTTAGCTTTGAAGTAAAAATAGCGCCAAAGTCATTTTTCAAAATTCATCTTTTGGTATTTCTGTACTCCTCTGGATCACTGTGGGATTGGTTTTTGCCTTGTTTTGAACGTTTGGCATTGTGTGAAGGACAGATCTGATATGAATCATTAATTTTACATGTGTTAGAAATTTTACAGTCATGAAGTTCAGATCCCCTGCTAATTGCAGTGAGTCCAAGGAGGGTTATTACTTTCTGTGAGAGCTGCATAGAAGTTAAGGTGTTGTTATCTGGCAAACTGACTTTTATGTAGTTAAGAACCTGGTCCACATCCCATATGAATGAATATTTTGGTAGGGGAGGTCTTTCCTTTGAAATGCCTTTCAAGAGCCTTCTAACTTGAGGGTGTTCCCCCACTTTGAAACCTTCTATTGGGCAATGCATGGCAGACATTGCTGATCTGTAATTATTAATAGTTCTATAGGCTTTTTTATTGTCATACAAATATGCCAAAAAATTTATGATATATCTTAAAGGGCACTTAAATGGATCAACCTGTTGTTCACCACACCAGCAAGAGAACTTTTCCCAGTTTGTATTGTAATTGTTTCTTGTGCCTGCTGTTCTTGCATTGAGGATAAGATTGGAAGCTGACTTTGGTATGCCTGTACTTTGCAACTGTTCCCTGAGATGTGCCATGCCGTTATTGTCAGGGTCCTGTTTTTTAGAAGTGGGTGTGTTGTACCCCCTGGACTTGTCAAGAGGTTGAGCTGTTGTGGCAATAGGATTGGGTTTTTTGTTGCCATTGCCAAGAGCTGGGGGTACCATGCTTGTGCTACCCATAATGGGGCAATGAGTAACATATCTATTCCATGTCTCATTACTTTCTTCAGGGTTTGCCCTATTAAATTGAAGGGGGGAATGCATATGGGAACATGTGGTTCCAGTTTTGTTGTAAGGCATTCCTTGCCTCGCTGGCTGGTTCTGATTGTCTGCTCATATACTGGGGAAGTTGATGTGACAGTTGTGATGCAAAAAGATCTATTTGTGGCGTCCCACGTGTTCCGGGATTGATAGTCGGCCTCCTTGTTTAGGTTCGTTGAGATGTATTCTACAGTAAGGGTGATCTTTTTCAACAGAAGATAATCCCATATTCTCTTTGCAATTTGTATGAGTGCTTGTTTTTTCGTGTCCCCCATTTTCATTATACATGAAAGGGCCGTGGTGTTGTCCACCTTTAAATGTATGAACTTCACATTCTTCTCTTTGGTGAATGTTTTGATGGCCAGTTTGGCTGCTATCATTTCCAATTCGTTTATATGCCGCTTCTTTTCTTGTTGAGACCATGTTCCCCCTGCGGACATCCCTTGGCAGTGAGCTCCCCAGCCCCCCAGAGGGTCCCCCGCTGCATCTGATGTAATTGTCATTTCCGGGGGTAGAATTTTGACAGGTTTCCCTACTGAGTTGTACAGGAGCATGTTCTCTTTCCACCATTTTAGCTCCAAAAGTGCTTCTGGTGGCAGAAGTACTTTGGTCTCATATGATTTGCTGCTCAGATTCCTTCGCAACAAATTCTGCAGAAATCTGACCTGAATTGGAGCTGGCGTAAAAGCTTGAGCAGTTGACATAAGTTTCCCCACTGTTTTGTCTAATTTCCGGAGGGTTATTTGTGGGTTGTCTAATGTCTCTTGACAGAGTTGGAGAATTGACTGCGTTTTCTTTTCTGGAATTGCAGATGTCATATTGCTGGAGTTTATTTTGATTCCCAGAAACTCTATGGTTTTGGAGGGTGTCAGTGCTGATTTTTCCCAATTTATTACAAATCCTAGATTTTGAAGGAGAAACAGAGTGGTGTACCTTGCCATCTCTGTTTCTTCCACTGATTTTCCCATTATCAACATATCGTCTATGTAAATTATTATCCTGAAGTTGAGCTTCCTTAGAAATGTCATTGGGACTTTTAGAATTTTTGTAAATACCCCTGGGGCCGGTCCCAGGCCAAATACCAGGGAGAGGTATTCGTACAGGTTTCCGTTCCATCAAAAACGTACTAGTTTCCTGCTCTTTGATGCTAGGTTCACAGAGCAATAGGCATGTTGGAGATCTATTTTTACTAGAAAGTCTCCAGGTTGACGGCTGGTGTAATCTGCATAACGCAGGTTGCATAATGCAGGTTGCAGGTCATGTTTTATGGCCAAGGGCTGCTTGGCTGTACCATGGGGCCACCTTCTTGGTGACACAAAGCTTTTTAGTTTCAGGGGGTTTGGTTTCAAAGCTTAACAATTGATATAAAAAATTTATCTTCTGTCTATGTTTTTCTTTGTCAAAGTTTCTTGTGGAGCATGAAACAAATTTTGGTAATTAGAGAAGATTCTGATTACTTTGCTCACAAAGTCCAACTTTTCGAGCTTGAAGTAGGGCCAGCAGAAAAGGGTAAACTTGGGAAAACTTGAAAGTTTCCTCTGAGGAAGCAACTAACAGAAGGGCATTTCATTGATTCCCAAAGAATTTGTACACCTCTTCTGATAAAAATTCTTTTGGTTTTGAGAAAATCCATCAAAATCTTAAGAATCCTTTGCTCTGAAAAATTTTGATGAATGAGTGAAATTCCCATCAAATTCCCCTGGAACAAACATGACATTTTCATGAAAATCCACGAGGTTATTGCCAATACCATTACAATTGCATCATTTTATTTGTGGATATTGAATATGAATAGAATGATGTCACTCATTGATTCCCCATTGATTTGATAACAATGTTTTGTTGTCATCGAAGTCTGAGTCAGAAGCAATTAATCACTTGCAACTAAGCGATTTAATTCATGATATTGATTTGCTAATCCTGTGGCATGTTCTTTCCATAGGACCAGTAGCTCTTACATACCAACTATTTGTAATCCCCCTGACACAGAGATGTTAGCCTTCTTGTGGGTGACAGCCTCTTGGTACAGCCATGCAGCCCTTGGCCATAAAGCATGACCTGCAACATGCATTATGCAACCTGCGTTATGCAGATTACACCAGCCGCCAGGTTGAAGGAGCTCTTGGGCATTTCTCAAAGCCTCCACTTTGAATTTTTTGTATGGCACAAATTGGTTCAATGGCTTCAGATTAAGAATTGGCCTGTACTGACCTTTCTCCTTTTTTTCTCTTAGAAATATGTTGCTTATAATTTGTCCCCTTTCGGGTTTTACTGAGCGAATTACACCCATGTCCAGCATGCTTTGCACTTCATATGAAACTACTTGTCTTTGAGTTTCGTTTCGTTTTAGTTGCTTTGGTTCGAACATTTGAAACGGTTTTCCCAGAAGAGGTATTTCGTATCCCATTGTCCAATCTAGTATCATTCGATCCGATGTTATTTTTTGCCATTGGTGTAGGAAGTATTTTAATCTTCCCCCAATTTGGTATTTTGTGCTTATTGGCAATAGCAGTCCCTTTATTAGAGGGTGCACATTTCCTTGAAATGTTGGTTGCAAGCTGCTGTTGGTTGGGTGCATTTTGCTCAGAGTGTGATTGACTTTCAAGTATCTTACCTCTTGAACTTCTTGAGCTTGCTGTTGTTGTGGCTCGCCCTTGCTCCACAGGGCCACTTTCAGTTTTTTGGTATGCTGTGGAGCCTTGTCGAAAGGGCTGTTGTGGTTTTTTGACACATTGCAAGTATGGTAGTGTGTTCAAATCTACTGCTTTGGCATCTTTTTGTATTTGCTTGAAAAACTTCTCTCCAAACTGATTTCCATTCCCATCTTGGAGTTGATGTTTGTATTTATCTTTCACCCATCTGTGGGCTCGTTCTCTGTTCCTAGCCAGAGATGTTAGAACAGCCCTTCGCCTATGGAATGTTACAGCTGATATTGCATGTAATGAACACGGTGGCGGTCTGTTGATCTATGTTCGCGAGGGGATCCCCGCAAAACAAAAAACCGAATTCAAATTTCCAAACGATATAGAATGTGGTATGGTTGAAATCAACCTACATAAGAAAAAAAGGCTCTTGTTCGGTATTTATCGCCCTCCCTCTCAAAGTGAAAAGTACTTTTTTGAACAAATGGGTAAAGCAATAGATCATTATTCAAATGACTTTGAAAACATCGTCATTTTGGGCGACTTTAATGCCGAGGAAAAATCTCCAACAGTCTGCAGTTTCTTAGATGTCTATAACTTGAAGAACCTAGTTAAGGTTCCTACTTGTTTTAAATCTGAAAATCCTAGGAGTATTGATTTAATACTTACCAATAGAAATATGAGCTTTAAAAGCACATCGACCATAGAAACGGGACTATCAGATTTCCACATAATGATATTAACTGTGTTAAAAGGTAATTTTGTTAAAAAGGGGCCTAAGATAATTCTTTATCGGAACTACAGTAAATTTAATGAAGAGGACTTTAGAAAAGACCTTATAGATGAGTTGCTTAATCTTCCAGTAGGGCCCGATTATAGTACTTTCAACGCTGTAGTTGAGAAGGTGCTGAATGTCCATGCCCCCCTAAAGACGAAGTACGTGAGAGCAAATGATGGACCTTTCATGACCAAGGCTCTAAGGCCTGGTTCAAACGTCGTACTTCTCATGTGCCGAAGCTAACTCTGTTAGGAGCGACACTTGAGCATGCTTAGGGCGACTCCCGTTTCAAACGTCGAACTTAATTGTGTCACGCCAAATGTGTTTTAGGATTGTTACATGAAGTATTTTGGTTTAGGCGCGCAATCTCAAATATTTCAAGATGGCTCCCAACAACACAAATTTTGTTTTCATGAGAAAGTTGATGAATGAAAGCAAGAGGAAACGGCGAATAGCAGAGACAAGATTGCGGAGAGCAATAGAGCTCAGAAGAAGAGGAATTCAAGTTGCATTGCTTGCTATATTGTTGTTGACAACGGCAAGGAAACTGACGATGGGCCGCATCAAGACGACGAGAACATGCCGAAGACTGCCCTGTAACCGAGGATGGTGGGATGTTGTTTGGAGTACATACTCAGATGCTCGATTCAAAAGAACTTTCTGCGTTTCAAGAGCAACTTTCAGGTTCATCCTCTCGAAGATCTGTCACAGATTAGAAAAGGAAACAATATGTGAAGAGCCTATTTCTCCTGAATGTCGGCTGGGAATTTGTTTATATCGACTTGGGCGAGGTGATTACCTGTATACAATTGCTGAAATGGCTGGTGTCGGAGTTTCAACAGTTTCTATGATCGTCTCGGAAGTGTGCGAGGCTATAATTGAGTGCATGTGGGAGAACTGCATCAACAAATTTATGCCAAAAACAAGTCAAGATTTTGCAGAGAAAATGCTTGACACTGAAGAACTATGGCAGTTTCCTTACAGCTGGGCAGCTGTAGATGGCTGCCATATTCCAATAAAATGCCCCCCTGGGGGACTAGAGTCATGTAAAGAGTATCATAACTTCAAAAATTTTTATTCTGTGGTGCTCATGGCTATGGTGGATGCCAAATACAGATTTGTGTGGGGCAGCTGTGGCTTTCCTGGCATCTCCCATGATTCAATTATTCTGCAGTCAACATGTCTTTGGAAAAGAATAAAGGATGGTTCATTTCTACCTGATTTTACCAACAGCTTGGAAGGTGTACAGATACCCCACTTATAATTGGGGACTCAGCCTTTCCTTTTGAGAAATGGCTGATGAAACCATATACAAATGCTGTTTTGACACCTTCTCAAAGATATTTCAATTACAGGCTTAGTCGTGCCCGAATGGTGATCGAAGGTGCATATGGACAACTGAAAGGAAGGTGGCGCATACTGATGAGAAAATCCGAGAGTGCCCATACAGAAGTCAAGAACTTCACACTTGCCTGTATGGTATTGCATAACGTTTGTCTTGAGATGGGTGACAGTATCCCAAGAAAGTTGGATTTGAGCATTGACCACCATACAAATGAGACCAGAGATCGTCAACAAATTCGGGACATCCTGCACATTGGCTTCTCGCAGAAACAAGCATTTGAATCTAAAGGAGGTTCGCAAGCCAATAAAATCAGAACAACACTCACAACCAAATTTTGGGCAGAGAAGGAAAGAGACAGTGACAAATAAGAGAAAAGTTTTAAAATACACAACACAAAGATTCTTGATTAATAGTGGTTTGAGTTAATTAGTTAATATGAAAAGTAGCAGGTTGTTTTCATAAGAAACTCAAGTAAAAAGACCAGGAACAGGACTGCCTAAAAATTTAAACATTTGAGTTGGCATGCTTTATCAACTTCGGCACAAATATATATTCTTTGCAAACTTTGCACTAACAGAAAGTTCCTTATCAAAAACATACAATCAAACTTGCATAAGTCAGACCTCTTTGGATCAGCTGCACTCCTTTCTTTTTATAGCTTCTATCACTTACTTATATATAAAAAGAGAGTATCATATTATAATTCGTTCTATCAATTACTGAAGCAAAACCTGCATTCAATTGAGTTTCTTTGAATTGCTTATGAAAAGCCTGTATTACACTCTGTTGTAGTTTCGTTGAGTCTATTTAATCATTTGTAAAACATGTGCAAGTAAAAAACCTGGGGTGTTAAGTAGACTGCAATGTTGCATTGAGCCATCCCATCGTTGTGAACTAGATTTATCAGTGCAGCCAGAATTCTAACTTAGTCCCTAATCCTGAGGCGTTAGTTGAAAATATTTTCTCTGTCAGACCTTGTATGGGAGCCCTGCAAACTGATGAAACATTAAACCAAGCCCCTTTGGCATTGTAGCCTCAAAAGCTACAGGGACGTGTGGTATTACCTCCTATTTATTCTTTCCTGATAATACCACATGTACCTGTAACTTTGGGAAGGCTAAAATGCTAAAGCGGCTTGCTTAAAAAATTTTATCCGTTTGCAAGACTCCCATACAAGGTCTGACAGAGAAAATAGCTTTTGAGAAAAGGTTTATGATCTAAGGTAGGCTTTTGGCTGCATGGCAAAATATAGTTCATGACAATCTGGATTAACCCACAATGTTGCAGCCCACCAAACACTCCACATTTCTTTTACTCAACTGGTATACTACATTCCATTCAGTTTCCATTGATTATTAAATACAGCTTTAACTTCAGAAGTATGCATGATTATCTTCTTGTTCTTCTCTCTCAAAATAATCTGTAAAAAAGCCACTGTTCAACCTTGCTACATTAGTGGCCTGCATGTTGTACAGTTGTTGCTGCTGTGGTTGCTGCTGTGGTTGCTGTAATAGTTGAGGCTGCTGCATAGCCATGAACATTTGCATCATTCGCATCTCATGCTGTCTTGCAGCTGCTGCTTCTTCCCTTGCGAACTGTATATAATCTTTCATCGGATCATTTTCCAGCATAGTCTTCACAACTCCAAGAATCTCATGTAAGGCTTCATCATTCTTTCTTTTCTTGCCTGATCGATTTCTTGGCACATACAATTCCTCATTTGAATTCACTGATGCTGAGCCCTCAGGGCTGTCTGCTTGTGGTGATGGAGTATCAGCAGATGGTTCAACAGCCAGTTCTGGCTGGCAAGAGTCCCGCGTTTTGACAAGCCCAAACAATTGGTTGAACCAAGGGCCATAATTCTTTTCATCCTGGAATCTTTTGATTCCAGTTGCTGAATTGATAGTCAATGCAGCTTTTTTACACTCTGCAACAGCCTTTTTGAATTTATTACGCAGCTGCACTGCTGTAAATGGAACTGTCTCATTTCTTGCACTTGCACGTGTTTTAAGCTCCTGCAGCACATTACCATAGATGGCACCATTTTTTTTTTATTCTTTGTGTTTGTAAATATCAGCTTCTTTTTGTAATATTCACTACTGACAACGATGTCTATCATATCAGAAAGAAGGCTGTCAGTCCACTGAGCTTTTCTTCCAGTCTTGTTCTTCTTTCCATTTTTCTTCGTGAATTTGTTCAGTAATTCATCTGTATCTTGATCCTCCTCAGAGTCTTCCTCATCTTCAAAATTGTCATGTTGGCTTTCATCATTGTGAAAGTTTGCAGCAGATGATGATGGTGTACAATATGTGCTGAAAAGGCAAGACAAACCTTTGAGAATAGTGGCTAGGTGTCTGAAGACTAAGGCCATCTATTTGGGAAGAAACTAATGAAACAGTTGGTTCAATTTTGAAAAAAAAAATCATTTTACAAGACCACAATTGATACAACCAAACCCAACAATCATGATTTGCAGTTTGAACATCTCAAGTCACTGAAAAGGTTTTGACACTACACAGCGTTCACAAATGCTTCTGCTTAAGTTCAATCTCTGTCAGTACTTATGCGTTTGTTTTGAAATCTTACAAGTAAACAATCCATTATCTAGTCACTGTACGTGCAATGTACTGTGTTATTCAGGTTATTCTGCACAATATGAGGTTAGTATGGTTGGTAGTTGAAATTCATAAAGGGTTCAAAATGAACTGGGAAATTTCTGTAAACATTGAAGAAGTTGGTGGCAGGGAAAGAGATAAACTTGAATCTTCATTCAGTTGCCCTGAACCTGAATTATTGGGCAAAGTTGTCCAGCATTTTCATAGCACCGACACGTCAAAAGGCAAAATATTTGAAATATCAAATTCAAAATAATATGCAGCCATACCTTACACTTGCTGACCCACATGGAGATGACATCTTTCTTGCAGATTTTTGTCTACCAGAAGGGTTAGTAGGAGTACTTCTCTCATCCTCTTGTTGTTCATCGACGACATTGATGGCTGCATGATGACAATCAGTGCAATACCCGACTTGCTGTCCGGGAATCCAACCAGCATTTGTTTCGTCGAGTTCTGCAATAGAGCATCTATTGCACAAAGAAATTTGACAAGAAATACACCGATATTTCGTGCTGCAGGAACAGATACAGCAAACCTTTGCGTAAGCCGACTCCATGATGAATTTCTTATTTCTGTTGTCCAAGATGGCGCCTAAGTTTCGCGCCAAAAAGTTGTTTGTAGCGCATGCGCCTTGTGAAAAAGATATGAACTCTGGGAAGGAAAATAAATTAAGTATAATTATGCATTGAGTTCGGCACATGACAAGTTCGACGCTTGAAACCGTGCCGTGCTGGAGTCGTGCAGCTCGGCAAGCTCTGCCGATCCAAACTAGTTTGCCGCTCCTAACTAAATCTTCCGTACCTAATTGATTCAAACGTCGTGCCCCTCATGTACTTAATTCTCGAGTTAGGTTCGGCACATGAGAAGTACGACGTTTGAACCAGGCCTAAGAAAAGCTATCATGCTCAGAACACATTTAAGAAATAGATACAATAAAGAAAGGACCCCAGGAAACTGGAATGCTTTTAAGAAACAGCGCAACAACAAGTGCGTCAAATTTCTGAGACAAGCAAAACGTGACTATTATGGTAATTTGGATGTGAAATCCATTACGGATAATAGAAAGTTTTGGAAGACAGTGAAGCCTTTATTTTCTGAAAAAGTCCAAACATCGTCTGACATCACCCTTCTTGAAAATGGAGCCCTTACCTCAGACGATTTCCAAGTTGCAGAAATAATGAACGATTACTTTGTAAACATTACGGAGACATTAGGAATTTCAAAAGATGCAGGAAATGTGTCCCCTATTATCGAGGACACTGATCCTGTTGAGAGGGCTATAAGAAAATATCGATCTCATCCCAGTATTCAAAGAATAAGAGCTAATGTCAGCCAGGCCAATGAATTCGACTTTCAAAAGACATCTGCCATGGAGGTCGAACAGCAAATTAGGAAATTAAAGCCAAAAAAAGCAACTCCGTATGGAAGAGTTCCAGCTAAGATGCTAAAACAAAACTCAGATATTTTTGCAGAATATCTGACTTCTCTCTTTAACAACATGGTTGAATGTTGCGAATTTTCTGATGAACTTAAAGAGGGGGAGATCACCTCACTTTTCAAAAATCAAGGTGCAATGACAAAAAAGAATTATCGCCCCATTACTATCCTTACATCCGAATCTAAAATATTCGAGCGAATCATGTATGACCAAATAAATGTGTTTTTCAATTTTCACATTATTTGTGCGGTTTTCGTGAGGGCTATAGCACCCAACATGCTCTCCTTAGACTGTTGGAAACATGTAAAGAGTTTCTCGATAAAAAAGGATATGTAGGTGCTGTCCTGATGGACCTTTCAAAGGCCTTTGATTGCTTAGATCACGACCTAACTCTTAGCAAAACTAGATGCCTATGGATTTAGTCGCAACGCTCTAAATTTGATATGTAGCTACCTCTCTGACAGGAGACAACGGGTGAAGGTAAATAGTACTTTCAGCACCTGGTGTTACTCAAAAATAGGAGTACCACAGGGATCAGCTAGCTTTAGTTTGAGTGAATCGGTAAATTAAGAAATTCTTGGTTTCTCAAGGTTCGAATCTTGTCTCTTGTCCTTGAGAAAGCCCACGCAAATACAGTGTCCTATTTGGCGACCCATCGCAAAGGCCGAGGCTTCATACAATGCCTTGCTTATGCTCTCTCTGCTACAGGCTTGCCTCTTGCCGTGCCATCGCCCTTGGCCATGGGGCTACGGTTCTGCTGCTCACCGCATTGCTGGCCAATCAGCATTCGTATCTGAAGGTTGCAGGAAATTGGCGGGAGCTACTGTCACATTCAAAACTGACGGTAGCAAGCCAGTCACAAGAGGGCTTGAGGGTTGCAAGCCAATCACAGGAAGGCTTGACCGTAGCAAGCCAATCAGAACTCGCAGAGCCTAAAGCTACCAAGAACAATAGGAGATCCATTCAACAAGGAAGTGAGTGATGCATGCTGTGTGTCATTCCGAGAACTATTCATTGTCTGAGAACAGAGGGCCACTTTGGCCTTTTATCAAAGATCTTAGAACATCATCTTTTCTTTTGTCAACATTCAGAATAGTGACAATGGTAAGAAATGCTGGCCATTCAAACGTGGAAGATGACAGGAAGAACGCAAAGGGCCTGAAAAGTTTTCAAATTTCACCCTCAAAGGGAATGAATGTTGCAATAGCGGGGATGGGACATCCAAAGCAGATATAAGATTTTTTTGCGTAAAGATTTGTTTCATCCAACTCTCTTTTTGGCATCTGTTTATAATAGCTTAGAAACTATTTCTTTTCGCGAAAGGCATCAACCGATACATTTTATGTCTTATCGGGATCATGGGAATGGTAACCAGTGTTGTAAAGTGGGCGTTTCCTAGAGAATTTTAGGGCGCGGTCTAAAAATTTCCAAGGGCCCCGCCCCCAGACCCGGCTCATGCTTCGGTCAGATTCTATCCTGGATCCGCTCCTGCTCAGCATCAGTTCACAAAAGAAACTTGCAGTTACTTATGATAGAGATATACAAAACCAAGAACAGTTTAAATCCATCGTTCATGGAAGATATGTTTGTCGAAAGACCTAACATAACATAGGGTGTCTACAAAACGTGGCCTACACCATTTGGCCTACCATTTGGCTTACCTTTGGCTCACTGTTGGCTTACCTTTGGGGTGCCGTCTAGATGCAATACGTCTCGAGGCGGTATTTCAGACCCCTACGAGCCACTGCACAGCACACTTTGAAACAAAGGAAAGAAAGCCAGGAGGCAGGCATGCGCAGAGTAAGAAAGTTGGACTTAAAATTTTTGATGAAATTGCGAAGGCTGTCGTTTCCCCGTTGTTTCACCCGAGTCATTGTAACATTTTTAAACCTCCAGATATTGCAGCTCTTTTATTTTGCAAATTCTACACATTCGTAAAAAAGTGATTTAAAGGATTTCAAACTAAAATGAGCAGAAATGGTTCATGTAAACGAGAATGGGAGAGACTTTACAACTTCCGAAAATTTCTTCCGCAGCAAGAGCTTTCTGTTGAGGCAACATTCACATCAATGTTGTTTGTTCCACCTGTCTGAATTTGGACAATCAAAAACACTGCAATTGCTCAATATTTCAAAATGCTCCTTTACTTTCGTTTGTGATGCATACCAGAAAAGAGAAAACACTTTTGTTTGCATGAATGGTTTGCATGAACAGCAATCGTCTGAAATGAATCTTGCCAGTTGTTTTCATTTCTATCGATTTCTATGGTGTCAAAAAGAAAGGCCTGAGAAAGTTAAGGAAAAATTTGTGAAGTCCAGCTTTGTGACTCTGCGCATGGCACACACACTATTGTTTGGAATTGTGCTGCTCAGTAGCCCGCAGTGGTCTGAAAAACCGCCTCGAGGCGTATTGCATCTAGACGGCACCTACCTTTGGCCTACTGTTGGCTTACCTTTGGCCTACTGTTGGCTTACTTTTGGCTCACTGCTGGCCTACTCGTGGCCCATTGCTGGCCTACCTAGCTTGCATATGGTGCACTTGTAGCCTTCCATACCTATTCTTGTTTTCTTTTGCGTACCAAATATATGTCTTCTGTTGTACGCACATGGTTAGTTGCTTCCATGCATTAATTGGGATCTCGTAACTGACAATGAATTTGACCTTACTCATATCACTTCCAATACAGACAATACCCCTTCCCCCCTTCGTGGATGCAAATTTTGAGCTCTACAGCTTCCTTGCAGCAGCGCAGTGCATCTTACAAGACACTTGACCTTGCTTCTGTAAAAGAGATTCTTTTGATAAAACTCTTTTAGATGATAGAATTACTAAAAAGAATTTATGATAACGAACAGTTGAAATAAATAGCTGAAATCATAAGATTTTTTGGTCATACAAATACTTTGTAGTAGGCATTATTATGTACGTGAAGCAACCGAATGACCTTGTAAACTTGCATATTGACTAATTTCATCTCCAACTCGCTTTTGTCAAAAGGCATGTTTAGTTGCTTGGCCCCAACAACTGATGTCAGTGTTTTCAATGTAATTAGATTTCTGCAAACTTAGCAAAATTTTTGGTAACATCTTAGGCGTTAAGTCCCTTGGAAATCCTGGGAAGCCTCCCTTCACAAAAACTTCTTTTACCTCATTCATTGAAAAATGCTTGCAAACTGTACTGGAAAGTCAGATTTTGCTTTGAGTGACTGGCTTTGCTGGATGTGATACAGTCCATTGCTGGTACATCACAAGAAAACACAGAAAATCAATTGAGACAACCTTATTGTGGCATGTCCATAGGTCATAAGTGTTGATGATGCAAGGCTGGTAGGCCAGCAGTGGGCCACAAGTAGGCCAGTGGTGAGCCAACAGTAGGCCAAAGGTAAGCCAACAGTGAGCCAAAGGTAAGCCAAGTGGTAGGCCAAATGGTGTAGGCCACATTTTGTAGACACCCCATAACATACGACCTTAGAAATAATGATGGTCTTCTGATACCAAGGGCAAATACAACTGCTCATGGTATAGAAGCCATACGATATGTTGGAAGCAGACTTTGGCAGACATTAACAAGTGAAACCAAAGAGTCTCGCACCCTAGAAATCCTCAAGGGTCGAATCAAAAACTGGAAAACAGACAAGTGCAACTGCAAGCTTTGCAAAACATTTATTGCAAACCTTGGATATATCTAGGTTGCACTAGTATTTATGATTTTAGATTTTAGAAATTCATGTAAATAGCCTGTTATTTCCTTATATAGTTGGTTTTAATTAGCGTTACTGCTATCATAGTTGCCAACTTAAAATAAATTGTTTATTATTTATTATTATCATATGTGACAGTAAGGTCATTGATTTATCCAGTTTGTCACGGATGGCTGTTGCCCGTAGTTTACTGGATTTTTTAGCATGACACATTCTTCAAACTTGGCTAAGTGGTCCTGTGGCATCCCTAATTTTGGTGCTTATTCTTGCCAAGGACTGGTCATTTCTGGTGGCATAGACATTCTTGGTCTCACCTAAATATGTTTCCATTAAACTGTCAAGTTGTGGAGTGCTGTCAATGTTTTTAGGAACTGGGAAATCTTCTAGAATATTTTCCCTTATCTCTGCTTCTGTGTAATGTTCTCTTAAATTTCTTGAGAACGATTTTGCCAAGTCTTTGGGGAGTTTCCATGAATTTTCTTCCCCAGACTTCGTCATCTGCCATATGTTGTCCTCAGACGATGAGTCTCCTGAGGACTCTGAACTGAGAGAAGATGGCGAGCTTGACGAGCAAGAGCTTGAGGAAGAATAGGAGTCTTTCCTCTTATGCTTTGCTTTCTTTGATGGAGGCATCTTGGCCTTCCTTTTCCTGTTGGTGTTTTCCTTCGGAGATCGAAGTCTCCGCTTCTTGCGAGGCGACGAATATGGCCTCATGGCAGGTGGATCTAACGTGTCGTATCCACCGGAATCCTTGTAATCCTGTTTTCCATCTTCATAATCAGGATCGGACTCTCTTTCAGAAGAATGAATTGTTGTTTCTTTGGTGATTAGTTCGTCTTCCACTGAAGTAGACCCTTTGTTTTCCGTACTTTTCGACGGTGTGGAGTCTCCAGCTTCTGGAGACGGCATGTTTTTACCTCGACGGGAAATCAAAAGAGGCTGACCAACTAGGGGCCTGGGTCCTAGTTGGGACAGAGGGCCTTGTTGATGCCCATTAAATCTTAAGATTTTATAAGAAATGAAATTGACTTCCGATTTAAGGCTGTGTTGAACAGACGAGAAAAGATCTTTCCAAAGTCAATCATTGAAAAAATTAGAAAAACAAGGGAAGGCAAGAAAGTCCATGCTGCTTCCCTTGAATGGGGAATTGAGCAGGAAAAAGTTGCATTGGACATCTATCAGAAGAACCATTGCCAAAGTGACCTTCAGGTAATTGAAAGTGGTCTCATCATTAATCCGCAATGGCCCTGGCTTGGTGCTAGCCCAAATGGATTATTGGTAACTGGGGGGAGAGCTGTTGGTGGCATTGAAACCAAGTGCCCATTCTCCAAGAAAGATGAAACTGTGATCGATGCGTGCAGAGACAAGGATTTTTTTATGGAAATGACTGCTGCAGGACCTACACTGAAGGAATCACATGCATACAGCTACCAGTGTCAGGGTGTGATGAACATAGTGGGGCTAGATTGGCTGGATTTCGTGGTGTACACAGAAAAGGAGTTGCATGTTCAGGGACTTACTTGCAAGAAACAACTTTGGAATGAAACAATGCTACCGAAATTGACTAAATTTTATGAGGACTTCCTTTTAGACTAGTTGTAAAAGTGATGATACCAACCCAGTTTTTTAGAACTGTTTTGAAGAAGTTGCATACATGTTTCAAAAGAAGCGTTCCTTTTTAGTGTATATCACAACCACCACTGAAGTACAGTAGTTCTTTAAATTGGTTAGCAAATGTTCATGTGCAATGCAGCGTTTCTATGGGGAAGGGGCAAGCAAAGTGATTCATACTGGCAGGCATGCCTACTTTTTTCTGCTGAATGTTTTTCAATGTACAGTAAAGGGCCTGCACACATTAACATGGTTTACCTGCCTAACATTTCTCAAGGATTCATGATAATATCATGGTTCAAGATGTGTTGTAACACATTGAAGAATTTTTTGAAAATCCTTAAGGCTTCTTGTGGTGTTAATGTGTACAAGACCTATGCTACTCATTTCTAGGCCAAAACTTTCCCAATTTGATATGTTTTTGGGTCACTTGAAAATTTCATTGAATTGCTTCAACTATGAAAGGAAAATCATGCGCTATGTTGGTGAATACTGGAAATAAGTCTGACTCATAGTGCAAAAAGCTTACCATCATCCAACCCATGACTGACTATTCATAACTACTATCATGGATATACCATATTTTTGGGCAATTTCTACTTTTACATTTGCACCTTGGCAACTACTAAGTCCTCAAAAGGAAAGTACACACATCTTAAAATCACACATAGATTGGATCACCATGCATGAAACAAAAGTTTCTTATCAAGTTAGATTAAAATGGAAGAATGTATGCTTTTTCTCTTGATGAAAGTAAACATTACCTTGAAATCCATAATTGCACCACAAAGATAGATTTTTATATCAAATTTTCCTGATATCTCAAATGTTTGTACAAGTGTGCCTTGGAAAACTGGTCTAATCTATGAATGACTTCTTATTCATTAGAAATTGAAGGAAGGTAAAAAGTTGGTAAGATAAGCAGACACAATCCATATTGTATTCAAGTCTGCAGCCATTGTAATAGGGAAAATTATTCTCAAAATCCTAAATGTCTTTATGTGACGAATAGCTCATTCAGCATGGACTCTAACTTAAGCAATACACCTTGTCTCAGTTTCTTCTTGCAGTGTGAGGGATGCTCTATCACCTAAAAATGGAAGAATGCTCAAGTATGTGTTTGGTGGAAGGTCATCTTCAATTGTGAAGCCTTTACCTTCCATGACAGAGTTACCCTCCTCCAAAAGAGCATACAATCCACAGTCTTTTGTAACTGCTTTATCACTGCAGCGGCCAGCATACAAATTAGACAGGTGCATGGCTAGAATCTTTCGAATATGAAAAACGGACATATCTCGTGAAGTTTTTCTTGCACGAAATTTAATGCTCTTTCAGAATCTGCTTGTCACCACTTGATTATGTGGTGGGTGTGGCAAGGCGTGGTCATGTGATGTCCTTCACTCTTTTCAAAGGGAATATGTCCGTAAAAATTGTAAATAGCAGCCAAATTGCACATTCCATTGCTTAATTTTGTCCTCTTGCCGAATTTGAGTGCCAACAGATGACTAAGCAATGGGTGTGGCAGGGCGTGGTCACCTGACATCATCATTACGTTCTAACGATAACGTATAGAGAATTTGCTGACTTTCTCAAAGATTGCATGTTTTGTACCAAAATTTGAGTGCTAATCAAATTGCGTTACTTGTTTGTATGACAATGTGTGATGATAACGTTAATGGTCAACTGTTTTAAGCACACGACTACTGTAATTGATACCCAAGACAAATCAATTATTTTCTTGATATTGAGCAAACTGGACATATTCGCGAACTAAAAGATGCATACCATTTCAGTGTTGCATATACTGTAGTGTCATGGTAGATATTCTGGATCATTGCTGTCATATCCATCGCTCTCTGAATCGAAGTCTTCCCAAACATCTTCTTCTGAACTCGCATACAGCTCATCCACGAAATCATTTCCTTCTCCAGCAAACATTTCTTGGGCATTCTCGTTATCTGAAATTTCTGGATCGATGCCTTGTCTCTTCACTTTTTGAAGTGATTCATGTGTACGTTCCCCTCTTCTCCGTACGGCCCGTATAGCTGCAGGCATTTGTGGCCCATGGTACCAGAGAGGAAGCAAACAGCCACTTTCCTCTCTCAGCCAGCCACTTTCACAAGGATCACTCTTCTCGATAACAGGAGAGCTAAAAGCCTTCAGGAAGTATGCGGCCATATTTGCTCTTTGAATCAGATGTCGTATACTTTCTGGATCCGGTATGATACTTTGTGTTGTCTTTACTCGCAGTTTGTCATATTGCCGAATTCTCATCGTTACAAGGTCGTCACCTCGCTTTCCGCTGTATATTGTCTTGTGGATGAATTTGGTGACACTGGCTTCTCCATCTTCATCCAATGTTCTTTCATTTCCCAGCTGCTCAAGTAAACGGAGAGACTTGTTTTTTCTTGCTTTTTCAAATACTGATGTCTTTGAGCTGCGATAAAAGTAGCTAGTGGTGTCACAACCTGTCAGAGAATGCAAAGCTGGTAGCTGCAAGCATGTGGGTTCATCGAGAAACTGGGCAATCTTTCGAACATCAACATATTTATTGCGATTAATTTGCAAGCAACGAATAGCTTCTGGTTTCTTCAAAACATAGGCATATATCATCAGGATAAGAACATCCGTATCTTTGGCTTTAACCATAACAGGACCCTCAGAACTGAAGGCGTGAAGTACTACCCGAGCATCTGCCTCCTCATGATTGCATTCCACTGTGACATCAACGTCATCCCTGGTGATCTTTTTTGTTATGTTTCTATGGTTTATTGTAAAAGGAACTTTGAGATGACTCCTCGCTTCTGGATGCTCAGCGAAATCATTGAATCGTTTGATCAACTCGTCCTTGTTTTCTTTGTTGTGCATAAACCTCTGGAAGTCTTTGCTCCCCATCATTCGTTGATCATTTGATCCAAGATGAACCCTTGGACTGCAACCTCTTTCAAGCCGCTCTGCTTCCCTGATGGAATATTCCTGGTCGTTGATGTAATTGTCAAATGCCACGACAATTTCTTTGGCATACCAAGCTGCAGGAGGTGTGAATGCTTTCAGCTGATCAGACACGGCTGGTGTAAAATGCAGGTCAAATTTTTTGCAGGTCACTGCGAGGACCAAGGGCTCATAGGCTGCATAAGGAAATTCTGTTGCGTATGAGATACTGAGAGCCTCTAGTGTGTTGACATGTAATGTGTCAAAGTGAAGTGGCTAGATGTGCCCCAATGACTAAGCCAAGTCATGATTTACCTAATAACCTTTCAGACAATACATTTTCAGAAAATTGCTGAAAGCATACCCTTGTTCGGTTTATAAGCGATTAAAGTTCTGTTTGTTTGGTCAAAGTCCGGGCAAAATGCGAGGGGCATTACACTTCGAACATCTCATACACATTAACTGGAAATCGGGGAGAAAATCCGGAAATCCTTAAGAATTTCATTGAAATCCAGAAACCCCCGGAGCTCTCTTTGAAATCTCCATGAAATCCCAAGAATCCTTAAATCTTTGTTAAATACACCGAAATACACGTATTTTTTATAAGAAGCTAGGATCAGGGCACAGTACTAAAAGTTTCTAAATCCAAGATGAAATTTTGTCCATTTTAGTACTAAAAGTTTCTTAATTGGTTTCTTTTTTTGAATGCAGAATTATCAGTGTGGTCGCTAAAGTTATTTGAGGTAGGAAGATTTTATACAAGAAGATAATTGTTGCTCTCAATTGGTGCCTTTTTTGTGCAAAACTATGTCACAAACGAAAAATGCTGTCAGAGGTCTCAAGGGGAATATGCAATCAGGATGTGTGTAAGAATTCCTTACTCAAGAGGACTTTATCACCTGTTAATTATTGAGAATTATAGCACCAATTCTTCGATCAGAATTACATCACCAGCTGGTTAAAGCTTTCAGTCGTTTGATTTCTGTGCAGAGTACCGTCATGGGGTTAGAGCGGCTTTCTTCCATGTCAAGGTATTGGGTATTGTCACTTTGTGTAACGTGAAAAACAAAGGAATTTGATAACCATCTCTCACAGTGTAACAAGGTGTGTGTAATGACAAAAGCGGAGCTAGGATTGCGTCCACATTTTAACACCAAAGAGAGAGGCATTATTACACAGTTTTGTGAGCTTTCGGAGAAATAAAAAAATCATTTTGCCACCGTCTTTTTCAACAGTGCACTAGCAGCTCTCAGTATCTCATACACAAAAGAATTCCTTTATGCAGCCTATGAGCCCTTGGCCCTTGCGGTGACCTGCCGCATTGACCTGCAAAAATTTGACCTGCATTTTACACCAGCCGTGATCAGACATGTATTGGCCTAATTTTGCAGCAGGACTTGATGCTCTCATTATGGCCATCCCATCGTAGATGCATGTTGCCTGACAAGGAGGAGACTCCATTACTGCTTCTGCTTGCTCAATCAAGTAATTTCTGAACTTTGCCTTGGAACCTGGCTGGTATAGCTTGCCATCTGGTGTCGATATTGCCAGAGGATACTTCGTTAGGCAATGTGAAAATCCTCTCGCTTGTCGTGACACTTTGCCACAATCATACCAAGTGCCTGACGATTTTCCTTCAAAATGGATAAAGCTTTTGCTTCCTTTTTCTTTTCTAGGCCCGTTTTTATGGTGCTTCTCTTTATTGGCGCACAAAAAATCTACATCAGATGACAGCAGGCGGTCTGTGTAAAACATGCGATGCATTTCCTCACCAACTGATCGTGCTCCAATTAGTCCCTCGACTATAGCTGGCTCCAGCTCAATCCCTGTCGAAAGATTGCGTGCTGGTCCTTCAAGTGGGGCATAGTATGTCTGTAACCTTTCAATCAAACTCAACACTTGCTTTTCATGCTTCGCTTTTGCTCCTGTAGATGTTTCATTGTGAGAACTTGAGGCTTCGATGAGAAGTCAATCCTTTACATGCTTCCTCAGTTTCGCCAGTTTGTGGGAGTTTTTCTAGAATCTTTCAACAGCTTCGGGTGACGTACCATAGCCACCCCTCATTGGGCCCCCACGTATTTTACTCTCACGATTAGGACCAATTTCTGTCACTAAATCTCAAACTTGTCCCTGCTTAGGCTCACTCCAGGGCCATGTAGAAACAGATCATCGTATGCATCTGGGTCATCTGTTTTCAGTTTTGACAAGAAAATATGGCTGTATGTCAAGTACCGCGAATAATTGGGATGATTGAAGGGAAATAGCAGGGGGGATGAAATGCTGCAAAGCTTGGAGGTGGAGCTCCATATTTCTCTCTCTAAAGCTTGCAACAAAAGAAAGCATGGCACTTACATCTTTGATGTACTTTCCAACGAGCTTTCCCATTGTTCCACTATTCTGCAGCATTTCAGCTTTTGTGCAGTTGAAATCAGGGCATGAGGTGACTCTTTCCAATGAATGTGCAGATGGTTTTGACTTTAGCGCGTTCAGCTCTTTGTGCAGTGTCTAGGAAATGTTAACTTGTGACGCTTTAAACCTGAGCAGAGCTTCCAATGATTGCTTGTGAAGACGCATGGATCGGGAATAGTGTCGACCTTCGGCTGCTTGATCTGCTGAGCCCTCTGAAATGATGTTTGCTTGACACCACCATTCACGAAATCCCAAAGCTCCAAACTGCTTGTTAAGGACCTTCAGCCACACTAAGAGAATGTGAAAACCTCCCATCAAGCATTTTATCTCGTTGTACTTGCCTAACTCTTTCCACATCACTTGCAGGGTTGCCATTTGGCCGATTGGATGGTCAAATTTCTCGATTCTGGTCGTTTTTTAAAACCCTTGGTCATGAAAGAATGATTTGGCCGAAAGCGCAAAAGTTGGCCCAATTTTGGCCGTAAGTGGAAAAACCACAAATAAACAAAGGAAACCACTATTTTTTAACAATTGATGCTCAAATTCACGTTGAAAATCCCAAGATTGCCTGTGTTATTATTATAAAAATAGTAAAACACAATAAAATATTTCAAAGATGAAGGCGTAAAAGTTATTCTAGGACACAAAGCTATACCCAACTACAATCTTACCGGACACAATTGGCCGAAATTTGGCTGTTTGTTAGCATTTTGTTTGATTGGCCGAATTTGGCCGCCAACCGTAGCTATTTTGGCTGCCGACCATTTCGGACATCTGGCAACCCTGATTATTTGTGACATTTTGTAGAAAACTGCTTGGTCGCAATGCACGAAAATGTGCTCGAGATGAAGACGGTCAGCTAAATCAATGATGTAATCAAGGTAGTACTTGCATATGCTATCATCTGGAGGATGGGGGATGGTGGGAAGGTATTCATTTCTTGATTTCGTTGTCTCGACTGATGTTACTTCCTTGTTGAAGGCTGTCCATGAACCGACAAAATCGTTTGTCACCTCTTCATCTTCAATTTGGTCTAAGCCAAGAAGCTCTTGTCCTCTTATCCCTTCCTGGTTTTCTGAAGCAGCTGCCAAAGCCCATGCAAAGTCTTTGTCCAGTCTACCCTCAAGCTCACTCTTATCTTTGTCTGGCTCATATTCTTTGAGAATGGGAGGACCCTTTGGTTTCGCAACCTCACAACCTCCATAATCAATTTGTTCATCATAATCAATGCTTAGGTATTGTTCTTCTGATGGTTCAAACGACTGGTACTCTACTTCACCAAGCAAAGGCTCCAAATCTTTGATTGGCTGACGCACAGACACACCCTAAAAATTCTCACACCTTGAAAGCCAATGCCGTTCGAGAATTTGAGATCACATGACGAGAAACGCCCCCTTTTGGCCGGTTTTTACCCCTTCCCTCTAAAAAAGCCCGGTGTAAAATCTGTTACAAAATTTTCGAAATATTTTTTCTTGTACGTGTTCAGCAAGCCTGCGAGCACATTTTCCCTGCAAACTTTCCTGATATTTCAAATATTCATCAAATTATGCCAGGTTGAAATCAATGCAAGCGTTTTTATGGTCTAAACATAGGCTAAAGACATGGAAAGAAGCAAGTATTTCGCAGATAAGTAGTAAATTTGACGTTCAAGAACAGCAAGTCATCAATTTCAAAAATCCTTAGTCACAATGGCCTAGTTTGGCCAAGGAATGAAGGCCAAGTTTGTGGTAGTTTTACAAAGGATGTAAATCAAAACTTACCGAGAGTTGCCACGAATGCTTATCAATCCACACTCCATATGTTTAGTGTATGCAGACAAACAATTATGCAGTAAAGTAATCCTAAAATCCTTCTCCTCGCAGCCTCAACTCCCAACACTTGCTATTCTTGTCTTCAAAACAATTTTATGACAAAAGTGAAATTGACATCTTCATAAAACGGCGCGAAAACAACTCGTCACGGAAGCTCAACAATTTCTGACTTTATTTGCAAGGTGGAACAATATTATTCCTCGGAAGGGAGAATAAAAATTTTTCAATCGAGAATTTTGGCCAATATTTCCAATTCTTTCTACTATCAAAGAGCACTGACTCATCGCATTGCACTCCTCAATGCTCGAAATTGATTCAACGGTGACTTTATTCAAACAGTTGATCTAGGGTTTATTTTTCTTTTAATTGTAATTTTTGATATTGTAAATAGGTTTTATTACTTAGTTTTCATCATTTTTTTGTAATTTACTTTTGTTTTATTTTCTAGGAGGCCCTTTGAAAACCAGCACTTCTGCTGAAGGGCTGCCCTCCCCCATAGTTAAATAATTGAAAATGAAAATGACTTACAGGCTACACAGATTTTTACGTCATAAGGAACTGCTTATAAGAAACTCAACTCTCAGATCGCCAAAATATTAAAAACTCCAGTATTGGGAAAATATAAGCCATTTATTCCACAAAGGAAATCCTTAGCATAATTAGTCAATTTTCACTTCGTTCCCATATCATATTATTTCGAAGGTACTTGAATGAATTCTAAACGTAGGAAAGCCTTAAGAATATTTGGAATGTTCAGGGAACAGGTAGTGAACATAGAGAATGTTATGGAACCTTTCAGAAACTCGTAAGAAACTCTAAAGAAACTCTTACTTTAAGAAACTCTGAGTACTGAGAACCTGATAATTTAAGAAGCTTACATTGCCTAAACCTTTACATTAATTACTTTGTAGCGGGGTTTCTTAAATTGAACTCAATTCTTTAAGTGAAAGTTTCCAGCAGAGTTTCCCAATTTTCATAAAACTAAGGTTCGTGATCGAAGAGGACTACAAGAAAGAAAAAATCATTAAAAATGATACATCTTAGCATGTTTGCGTAAGGTATGCACTTTTTGGTTGAAAAATTTGTAACTCGTGCAGAAGTTGAAATGTTTCTCAACTTCGAATCGACCTATTATCACATCTAGTAGGGTTTCTTTTTGCTGGAAGAGGCTACTGGAGTTCTAAAACAGTTTCTATAATATGAAGATAAGTGCATTGTCCTAGTTTTGGTAGACTTGCCCCAAGTCCATTTCGTCATCTGTAAAAAGTCTGGCTGTTCCCGAATTTTTTTGATTGACCAAATAGACTTGGGGCAAGTCTATGGTTTAGGTTGTAATTCTTGCTATTATATAGCTAGTAAGTTTGTGTTATTTTGAAAGAAATGTACTCCAAAATCCATACACTGGGAATGTTTGATATAAATAAAGTAGTCGCACACGGGTGATCAGTAACAGACACAAAGGTCAATCTGAGAGCACATCAAATTTGTCCGATTGTTTTGAAACTTCTCAATATCTACAGAAAGTTTAAATCAGAAAAGTTCAATTAGCCAAAACATTCATATTTGTCATACGCAATGAAGAGAGGGTCAAAGAAAGGGTAAATTTGTCAATTAGATTCATTTTGGACAAATAGCGTCGTTCTTGGCTTCATAGCAACATTTCTTATGCTGTAAGTTATTCATTTTGTGACATAGAAATTCATTGAGGAACATTCATATGACCATTCATATCGGCGTTTCGTTTTGTAGGAAACTAAGAATTTTGGATGAGTAGCCTGACCAATGTTTACACATTACTCCAGTACAGCGCGATTTATATGATGGAACAAGTGGAAATTAAATGAAAATGTGCCAAAGATTTACTTTACAAATAAAATAGTTTGTTAAGTTATGTTTTTCCAATATTGGACTTTCTTAAATTTTTCCCGACCTGAGAGCTGAGCTTCGTACATGCAGTTTCTTATACAAAGAAGTATGTGTATCTTCTTAGTTCAGAGACATATAAAAACAACAGAATTATAAAGAAAAGTCACAATTTTAGTATTGAAAACATCTAACTTAATACATCAAGCAATAAAAGTTTGAACTGACGAAAAATCATCAGAAAATTTCGTGCTTAAGTACAATTCTGGACAAAATTGTTGAGATATATAGCAGTTTCCAGAGATTGCAAACGACTTGTGCACTTGGAACTTATGCACCGTTATCGGCCCCCACCCCCCATTCAATGTTGGTTTATTTTTGGTGCACAGCAGCAAAATGTAGCTCATAGTTACCAACATTGAACGGGGGGAAGGGGGTGCAGATTTTTCCTAACATATTTTGCCCAAGATTGTAGGTATCACAATCTGATGATAACCAAATAAATCACACACCATTCTGTCTTTGGTATTGGTATACATTCCAATTGTTTGTTCAACCAAAGTTTGATAATGAGAGCCAGTTTGATTTTTCTTCAAAATGTCCATCGAAATCTCCCGTAAAAAAATATATTCCCTTTTCCAAGGAACCAATACAGAAATTGTTGAGCTTCCTCCCACGTGACGAGTTGTTTTCGCGCCGTTTTATGAAGATGTCAATTTCACTTTCGTCATAAGATTGTTTTGAAGACAAGAATGGCAAGTGTTGGGAGTTGAGGCTGCGAGGAGAAGGATTTTATGATTACTTTACTGCATAATTGTTTGTCTGCATACACTAAACATATGGAGTGTGGATTGATAAGCATTCGTGGCAACTCTCGGTAAGTTTTGATTTGCATTCTTCGTAAAACGAACCACAAACTTGGCCTTCATTCCTTGGCCAAACTAGGCCAACATGACTAAGGATTTTTGAAATCGATGACTTGCTGTTCTTGAATGTCAAATTTACTATTTATCTGCGAAATATTTGCTTCTTCCCATGTCTTTAGCCTATGTTTAGACCGTAAAAACGCTTGCATCGATGTCAACCTGGCTTAATTTCATGAATATTTGGAATATCAGGAAAGTTTGCAAGGAAAATGTGCTCGCAGGCTTGCTGAACACGTACAAGAAAAAATATTTCGAAAATTTTGTAACGGATTTTACACTGGGCTTCTTTAGAGGGAAGGGGTAAAAACCGGCCAAAAGGGGGCGTTTCTCGTCATGTGATCTCAAATTCTCGAACGGCATTGGCTTTCAAGGTGTGAGAATTTTTAGGGTGTGTCTGTGCGTCAGCCAATCAAAGATTTGGAGCCTTTGCTACTTCACCAGGGAGTGTTGGCTGATTAATTGTCCCTGTTGCATCATGGGTTGTACCAGCACCAGTTAGAGTCATTTGTCTTCCATCATTGTTATCAAGAGTTATATGAGTTGGCTTGAATGGCTGCATGCAAGGAAGTGCTTTCCTTCTTTTCAACTCAGTCGTAGTATCCTGAGCCCATTTCTTGCTTGTTTCGAGAATTGTAGTGTAACTGGGTGTCATGCCAGATTTGCTAAGCAGATTAATCGCCTCTTTGCTACCTGTGATTCGATGGATAACCATCCCCAATGCAAGGGCAGATGTTGATGGATCGCCTGTTAACAGCTGATGCCAATGTCCAGCCACTGACCAAACTTTAGTGGCTTGCGATGGTGGAATAACAGCAAAGCCATGATCATTTTTCTTGCAGGAAGGATTGAGTAACATAGCAATAGCATCGTAAATTTCTTGCATGGGTTCATTCTCATCTAATTGCTCAACCAACTTCTCAAATGAAACATGAACAGGGGCAGCGCTATCGTCATTATGAAAGTTCTTTTTGCGTTCTATTTTACGGTGAATCATCCTTGCAAAAGCTTTAGTTATGTCATCATCCCTTAGACCGACACCGCGAATGGTTGCTAAAGGGTAATCAAGAGGATTCACATCAGTGGAATGAAGAATATTACCAGCACCATGAATTCCTGAAGCTCTCTTAAATCCTACTTCTCTTTGAATTTCGATGAAATTAAATCTTTAATCTGGCTCGTGAATGTTTTGCGGGAATGTGCTGGAACCCCATAATAAATGTACAAGCTTTGCATATCCTCCAATAAATCAGTTAGAAAATAACAGGATTTTTCAACAATTACTTTCTTCTCAACTACGTCAAGGAACTCTCTTTCAGCGCATTGACCATTTATGGTATCTAAAGAAACGTCAAACTGAAGATTCTTTGTGGGGCGCACTGTAAAAAAGGCATAACAACTTTTGTGATACTCAAGTTCCCTAACAAGTAGATCTCCTCCTGAGTGGTGTATTCTTAATCGCTTAGCAGCACTATGAAGTACTGGGTCATATGAATTTTCATTTGCATCCATGGCATCAACCAATGTTGCTTCAGCTCTTTCTTCTTGTAGCTTCAGCAAACACTCTTCACGGCCTCAGACCTTTTTCCTCCTCTTGTTGCAAACAAAGCATTTCCTCTCTTGATCGCTGGGTGATGGAAGGTGAACCACTTTACTTCGCGTTGTAAGAGTGTTTCCAGCAGATGTGCTACAAAATGTTTGATTCATGTCATCATCAGACATTGAAATACATTCAGTTTCAGATGGAGAAATAAAATCATTGAGATTTGCTTCCAGCTTTTCTGGATCCCCAAAATACTTGCGACATTTGGTATGACATCTTATTTCTGGAGACTCCTTCGAGGCAACATACTGGATCACACTGTCATATACATATGGAAATTTTATGGCATATTGCCGTGGTTTCGTGACCTCTTTCCATTGTGAAGCCTTTTCTTTGATTGAATCCAACCTTGGAAAACAACAACTGACTTTTAAGATATTCATGGTCTGCATAAAAAACTTGATATATGAAGGGAGATTCATCGAATTAGAAGCAAATAGAAATAAGCATACTCTTCGTAAACATACCCCTTTTCCTTAATCACTTGGGTCTTTTCAGATTTTTTTTATTTTTTCTTGGCATAAGCAGCATATGTTTGATAGTAATTCTGTTTCAAATGAAGCAAATGGTGTTGCTGAAGATGAAGCCATTAAGATATTTTCACATCACTGTTTATCCTGGAAAGAATTTAAAACAACGTAACGGTCAACAATATATTCATAATTCAACAGCTGTTTTTCACAGCATGCTTGTTTTTTCACAGCATGCTTGTTGTACTTTGGCCAGATCCCTTTAGGCCTATACAAAAAACTGAATAAAAGCACTAAGGGCATGCAAATATGATACGAAATAATCCTAAATAGAAGAGAACGTTCAGAATGGTATTACTAAGATGTTTTTCTGTCGTGTTTGAGAAGGAAAATGATTCATTGCTTACCTTTTCCTTTGTTAAATCCATTGAACTGACTGAAGAGGCCACGCTGCAAACTAGGCTGAAAGCACATGTGAGCTATCCTCGTCCAGCCTCAAATTCACCTTTACTAGCTTGGCAACTTAACCTTGTGTCTTGCATCAAAGAGGGAGGAGGCCAGAGTTTCTACGAAATTTCTATTCTGACTGACAAAGTTGATAGAATATTGATGTACTTATCACTTAAATGAAACATAATTTGCTTTCTTGCACTCAAATAGATACAAAATTTCTTAGCGCATGAGCAAATTCCCCATCGTCATTGATAGGATCTAGGAATGACGTCAGATGACCACGCCCTGCCACGCCTATTGCTTAGTCATTTGTTAGCATTCAAAGTCGGAAGGAGGACAAAATTAAGCAATGGAATGCGCAATTTGGCTGCTATTTACAATTTTTACAGACACATTCCCTTTGAAAAGAGTGAATGACATCACATGACCACGCCTTGCCACACCCACCACATAATCAAGTGGTGACAAGCAGATTCTGAAAGAGCATTAAATTTCGTGCAGGAAAAACCTCACGAGATATATCTGTTTTTCACATTCGAAAGATTCTAGCCATGCACCTGTCTAAATCTGAAACAAAAGTAACACTGCCTGAAGGAGCAATGCTAATCAAGCCCTTTGCAGTGTTGTGGTGCTTGAAATATGAATATGACTCACTTTGAGTCCTGAGGGAGCTTGGCATTTCAATGAAAATTTCCGTGGCATCTATTATCACTTGTTGTGGGATGGGTTTCTTTAAAAAATTTTGGCACCATTTCATCAACTTTTTATCTTGATGCCCAAATTGGCAAGGAACGAAATCTTGAGTGGAGAAAATCTATCCAACTTATGAATATTCTTGAGTAATGTGCAACAGATATACAAGCCCTGTGGGCAATGTCAGCCTCAAGTAATCCACCGCATAATCTCACTAAGACAAGAAGCTTAGCAGACAGAGAACTATGTCTCTTGCTCAGCAGACAGTGTCCTCCTTCAGAATGTCCACATTTGTGTTGGATTTATGATAAATGAGTTTCTCTCCAGCAGGTTTAAATGATTCTTATAAGATTTTAAAAGTCTCATAGTCATTCAAGCCTGTATCAAAATGTAATTTCTCACAGTCATTTTTTGCTCTCAATGGAAAAGAAATCTTTGCAGTTTTTTCTTTCATGAGCTTATTTTCAGTTTGTAGCAAACTAATTTTTTGTTGTGCCTTTTCCATTTCCTCTTCATGCTTCAAGTTTAGAGAATCGAACTGTGCTTTCAGAGCAGCTACCTCATCACCATTATCGGATTCTCTTTCTGCAGCATTGCTTGTGTTCCCCTCCAGCTTATGGTTGCCGTTTCGAGAAGCTGACTTCCATTGAACGTTTGGATCTCTGTTCCTCGATTTGGTTATGCTTCTTGGCTTTGAAACAGTGGGCCTGGTTGTCTTTGGCACTATGACGGGTAGATTGTTCATGGAAGTTTTTTGCCCTCCTCGAAAATGCTCTGAGCACACTCTGTGACCTTTGGTAGGAGTGAAATCCTTTCTGCTGATCAACGAAATCCACCTCTTTCTTAATTCCATCTTCTTCGGTGCAACACCACTTGGAAAAGCATAAAACTTTGAATGTTTGTTTTTCTTGGAATATTTGGATGTTCTCACTGCATATCATTTATGCACGGAAATAGAGTTCAAATTAATAGTTGGAACTCGAACAATAGCTCAAATTGGAACCCGACAATAGAGTTCCAAAGTCGGCCTTAGTTGAGCTGGCTTACGTATGACAAAAGGCTCCATTGAGCAAAAGTTTGTCAAAGGAAATAATGTTGTTTTAACGCATGTATCATTTACACAAATTTCCTGCTATATGAACCAAACAACCTCTTGCTTTAAAGATGAATATCCTTTGCAAGTATTTTAAACTCTATTGTTGAGTTCCAATGTCGGGAACCAAAGATAATTGTGCAATAATATGTAAAAATTGTACAAGATGTATGAAGTTGGGAGCAATTGAGCTGGAACCCCATTAAACAAACCACTTCTGACTTCTGGAAAGCATGAGGAAAGTCCAGTTCTCGGTGACTGTATTTGCTGAATATTATTTGCTGTAGAGTGATAGACATTCGGGGTAAGTAAAAAAATAGTTTACACATTTGATGAGCAGTGGAGACAAAAGTTTTGAGGCCAAAATTCAAAGCTAAAATGTTAATTTATGTTAATCTGTGGTAATCTGCCAACTATTTATAGGTGGGGGTTCCATACCTGAAAATGGCAATAAATTATTTCGACATTGCAACGTGAGAGAAACTACAAAACTATTAATTGGAACTCAAATCTCAACACTGCCATTTGCAGATGCTTCTTCTTCAACACTGCTCAATTCTTGTTTTTTTCAATTCATAATAAATTAAAATTAAACTTAAATACATTAATACTGTACTGTCCTTGGTGTAAGAAGACACAAGGTCATCTGGCCTACACCAAGAACAGCACAATTTCCATATACAACTTCAAAAGTAACGAAAACTATTGGGAACAGGAAAAGAAAACAGGTAAACGAAGCAAAAATTAAAGGAGAGAGAGAGACTGGCAGTTCCGAACCAAACTCAAACCATGCTATGTGTCTAATCCTTACATCGTAGGTCTAACATCAATGTTGTACCATCACATCAAAACTGATGGTACAATGACAATGGACATAAAGCACTATTGGAGCATTTTAATGGTTTGGTGTGGAACTGTCTAGAAGATAGGAAGGAAAGCTGCTAGGTAATTGCGTTATGCCAAATCTATTTAATGCTGATCCACAGATGCTAGCATGCCACCCAAGTGATAGGACAAAGGAAATCCGTCCCCTCACTTAGGCAACACGCCAGCACCCACAATCAATTTAACCTGTTCGTTTTTTCGATGTACTCAATCGTTGCTTCAATTATGATCCTGTTGTCAATCATATTCATATTAGGACTGCCATAAAGAAGCAAGTTGCACAAGGTTTCTGAATCCAGGTTTGCGATATCAATACCGGACACTTCAGTGACAGTGCCAAAGAGATCCTCTCGCAATTGATTAAAGCGGGGGCAATGCAGGAGATAGTGCTCGTTGTCCTCATTAGCCGCACCACAATCACATATAGGCCTAAGGCACTCAAAATTGTGATGAAATTTGTGCACATTAAGATCACTGAATTGTATGCGAAGCTTGGTTATATTTCTAATACCCTTTAAGTCAGATACTCCATAAATAGTATTTTTGACCAGTCTTATTAACACAATCAGTTTCCACTTAAATTCAGCAATGTTTTTAGAAGTGTGTATTTCAGTTGGTAGTTTGTTCCATTCATGTAACGTGTTATGAAAATAGGAATTGGAAAAGCGATCGGTTCTGGCTCTATTTTGGGCATAGGCTTGAGGATTACGCAGATCATAAGATATCTGCCGTTCAGGAGGAATTAGAGAAACAGGATAGGCCAGGTGAATTCCGCGGAAACCGCGGAAACCATTGTTCTCATGTGAACAATAGCTTCCGCGGAATCAACTTTCCGCGGAGTTCACAGTGGGCCAAAATGGCGATTTCGCAGACATTCAGTCATATCTCAAGCAAAATAAATGCTACAGTATTTGTTCATGGCTCATTATCAATGTATTAAAGCTGTGAATAAGACTGATTAAAAATTTTTTAAAAATTTATATTTGTGGGGGGCTGGGGCCAAAAATTCCTTTTTTCTATTTGAACCAGGAATGTTTTTACCACCATGTGAGTAAACAGGAATGCGTCCCGTTGGAATAGCCTGAATAACACAATGGTATTACCGTAAATCCTCGAGTAAGCGCCCTCTCGAATAAGAGCCCCCTCGAATAAGCGCCCACTCTATCGAGAAAATTATTAAATAAGCGCCCCCCCCCCCTCGAATAAGCACCCACCCTCAAATAAGCGTCCACCTCAAGAAACGGGCGCTTATTCGAAATTTTAGTCAAAACGAGTTTCTGAGACGTAAGTTTTAGTCTTACAGGAACGAGGAAAGCAGTTAGCTACAAAACAGTAGAAATAAACAACAACGTTTGTTGTAGTTTCATTCTTGTCAGTCTTTATTTTCATTTTACATAGCAAGGAAACTTTTTTAGCACGCTTTCAAACATATTTATTAGGACAACATAAAGAGCGTGCCCTTCGAAATCACTCTATTACTGTTTTGTCTTTGCTTGAATTGCTTTGACACCCACAAAAATTAAATAAGCGCCCCCTCGAATAAGCGCCCCCCGAATAAGCGCCCCCTTTGAGACTCAAAAATTAAATAAGCGCCCGGGCGCTTATTCGAGGATTTATATACTGAAGAGAATATCTCGTTTAATGTCTCATTTGAATTTGAAATTCACTTTACTTAACTTGGTCATTCCTTGACCCTTTTAAAAACATAGACAAGGAGATATATTTGCTTGTTTTGTTTCCTTTGGTAATCCGTTGTCAAGATATTCATTAATGAACAAGTTTCCTCACGTCTTTACGCCTTATTTTGATTTCTTTGCTGAGGATACCAGAAACGAAACTTTCTTTGGCCATACGTCGAGGAAAATACATACACAACTATAAACTTTTGAATGTTCTTCCTAATTAAACAGTTGTCAATATTTGAAACAAAGTGTCATCAGTAGAAGCTTCTGAAGCTTGTAAAAGCTTACAGCATCTAGCTGAGTGACCTGTAGTACTGCAGATATGGCAGATTGGCTTGGTTTTTAACCTCTCAGCATTTACAATTGGGTCAGAGGCAATCCACATACGCCGAAGAGTATCCACAAGGTTTGAACCCTGGGATGTTTTACGGGAAAGCTTTGTCCTGATGCCTCGTAAGAGCTTATTACAGCCTTCTAGCCCAGCTTCATCAAGTGCGCCAAGACCAAAACCATCATTAACTTCTATTAACTCCCAAGAGTGTGCCAGCAATTTGTGGAGGGAAGGAGTGATACTGATCCATGGACCTGGTTTGTGCTTGTTTGTGATGCGTGGAAAGCTCTCTATCAGAAACACGTACAGGTTGGTGCAAGATTGCTTGTATTTTGCGATGTTTACTTTCTCCTTGGAAGACATTACACGAATGATGACTGACAGCTGTTGGCCAAAGTGACGGAAGACTTCTTTGTTGCCATCAGGAAGCTGTGATATGATGACTTCGCGTTGATGATGAAGGAGCTGCCTAGCTACATTTCCTGTCGTGGTAGTACCTCCTTTGCCAGCTTTATCGGGATAGTCCCATTTGATGCCTGTTGCTGAAAATATGTTTCCTTGCACCTCAAGTTTTGCTGCATCCAGAAACTGCTTATTCCTACTTGATGGCGCTTCTGACCAATCAAAGACCCCTGCCTTAACATGTATGGCTGTCTTCATGAACATGTCAAATGATCTGAGCAGGCCATGCAATATTTGAACTGAATGAACTGTTTGTGATGGGGATGCAATTGGTCTGTTTGTAACACCTTGTCGCACATCATAATCGCCTTTCTTCTTGAGCACTGATCCGTCTTCTTGTTGTAAATCTTCAAATATCTTGTGTAATGTTTCAACATCACAGTCAATGGTAAATCCTGCTTTGATTACATCCACATCCAAGCACTGCTGTTTTGATACACTGCACAGGTCACAGTAGGCTCCTCCCACACCAAGGTACAAATCAGCTGCTTTCCGATCCATCATATATGATTGGATATCAACCTTCACAACTTTATCAAACAGCTTAAATCCAACCTCATTCAAATGGGCTATATCTCGATTAAAAAGTTGAAGTGACTGAAGGGAGTCAGCGGATTCCTTTCTCATTTGAAGGCACAGGGGTCTCTGCGCATGAGGTGAATTTGGAGCTTCTTGAATCCAGACCGCAGAACCATTTTCATCTTCAAGGCTCAGGGGGCAGAACATCGTCAAAATGATGTTGTTTGTTTGTGCATTATTTGATTGGTTGTATACTGCATGACTTCCACTCCCATCAAAACCAAATTTGATCTTCAACTTGAGCTCTGAGGTAACCGTTGCATCTTTTATCGGTAAGCTTTCAATGATTTGCTTTACCGTTATTTTGACAGCAGGCAGCAAAGGAAAATACACACCAGTATGTGGACTTTGGAGATCTAATGGTTCTGGGGTAATATCTCTCTGCTTTTGTCTCAGCTTATTCCATGATGGAAGCAAATTAAAACCAGCCGATGCAAACAATTTTTTCTGATTAGTATATGTCTCCCTTCCTAGTCCACAGTCTGTGTACATTACTAATGCTGTCTCAATGGGTAACTTTGTTGTTGTATCCTGGGATCCTTTCTTCCATAACATTTCCCCGATATCGGAGATTTGTTTGTCCTTACAGCGCGTAAGCAGAAGTCCTAATAAACGGTAAACTTCAACGGATTCTTTGGCAGCTACTTTGGATATTTCTGCCATTATTGGGTCAGTTCTACGAAGCACCTGTCGCCTGGAGACGTCATCAAGAGATTTGCGGTATTTAGGAGGCGGTGGACCATGCTGGTCTACTTCTTCAAACTTCAGCGAATCTAAAACAACGGTTTCATCTCCATAGTTTTTAGATCGTTTGAAAAGGTACAATTCTCTCTTCAATATGTCTCTTATTTGGCTATTTGATACGATGCTCAACTTCTTTGCAACTATATCAGTTAGTTCTCTGTCTGATGGAAAGCTAAATCTATCAGGCTTTGCTTCCTGAATAATCAAACATAGCTGAGAGCGAGTAAGCTTCATATTTAATCACATTTTTATCACATCCGTTAAACACACTCGCATTGGAAGCCAAACTCTAATTAGTAATTGCAATTTTCAGCGAATATAAAGAAAATTGGGAAAGCGTTTAGTAACAGGTAAAAAGATATTTTACCATGTAATATGATACCCCATGGGCCTATTGTAGGTACACGCTGTGGGTAAATTGTTGTGACCAATTTTTTATCAAGGGAAATTAAAGGTGTTAAGAGGGCATCTGTTTTCGAAGGTAAACAGTAAGGTATTCCAAATCCAGCTTGCAAACAACATGTAAACACTCTGTGGATTAGTTCTAAACATGACCTCTGGGGTAGCTTATTACTAACTTTGATTTATACAGTTCACGCGTCAGAAATTAAAAAATGACCGAATTTCCAAAGCAGATCTTAAAAGCAATGGCATATCTAACAAATGAGCACTTTTTTTCCACTAAAGAGCATTTACTAATCTGCAGTTCAATAGTTTATAGTTGTTACTAGTAAAACAGGGATGGTTTACCAATTGCACCCCCTTTAAAACGATGCCATAGTGGGAAAAAACAAATTAATTTTATTTCAATTAGCCGAGGGGAAACAGAATGAAACCTATACCAGTATTCTTATCATAACCGGAGCTTTCAGAAAATGTATTGGTTCAATGTTTCTCCTCGTACTTTTTGCGATACTCTTGGTTGAAGTCAGAATTTGTCTTCTTGAATAGTCGAAAAAACTGCCATTTTCAAAGCAAAAATTTATTAAAACAACGAACTACGCCCAGAGAAAATGCTACGAAACATGGTTTTTCTTCTTTTTCATTAAATTTAACTTATCTAATCTCAGATAGCACCAATCAAGCTTTTTGCAACCCATTTTTCTAGCCAATAAACCATTCTTCAACTTTTACTTGAAATTATACGGTTTGTGTAACATTCTATAAAATTTTGTAAATTTGCTCAAACTAAAAAAATCATATCTATTCCAAAACACATGATAAATGAAAACTGTAAAAAGTATGAGAAAGCTACTTCATTCAGCTCTCTAAAACTGCATAAAAACTATGGATTTGGAAAACTTCTAAAATCGCGAATGTCTGCCTCTAACCCACTGTGGAGTTCACTTTTGATGTGGGGCCAAAGTGAATTCCGCGGAAAGTTGATTCCGCGGCAATTGTTTGCCATTCACTTGAGCGAAATAGAAGAAACTGAAATAAACTGACCATTTCTTGCGACCTGCCACCGTAATTGCACTGATACATAATTTAAAAATGACACTAAGACATAATTTAAATTGGCCAACAATAAGTGAAATTTTTAGAAGTGAAACTGCTACTAACATGTACAAGTCTCTGAATGGCCTCGTACCTGAGTACCTTTCCAACTTGTTTGTCAAAAATTCAACTCGAAATGTCAGAGAACTAAGAAATACTGAAACTGATCTTTCGCTACCACTGCGGAAAACTAAAAATGGGCAAAAGTCTATATCATTTCGTGGACCTAAGCTTTGGAATGAACTCGAACTTGATCTTAAACAGGCACCCTCCCTTGCCACCTTCAAAAAAAGACTAAAAAATTGAAACACGTGTTCTTTTTATCATTCATGAAACATCTTTTTATTTAGTTTTTAGATTTTGCCACGGCCCCCTGAAAAGCAGTTGCTGATCAACTGACGGGGCTACCGTGTTTAAAAAATTGAAAATTGGAAAATTGAAATTGCGTGAAACATTGCTTTAGCTTCCTCCCCTATGGGTTTCTTCATTGATACATGATAAAGCGACATGCTCCATGTGAACCATGTGATACAGTCCAAGTGCCACTCCAAACAAACAAAAAGACCCGTTATAGCACAATACATTTCATGTGATCAGTTTCATATCGCATGAACTTTGGCCAATCAAATGAGCCATCGAGAGCCACGATTAAGCAATTTGTTTTATAAAACTTTCAGCGATATCAACCTTCCGCGGAATTTTGGCCCTACAGCTACAGTGAATTCCGCGGAAAATATTTAGCTTTTCCGTAGCATGAAAATAAAAGATCGTTCATCGATGAAATGAGTTTAAACTTCGAACGCTCATGAAGAAACCCATAGGGGAGGAAGGTAAAGCAATGTTTCATGCAATTACGGTGGCAGGTCGCAAGAAATGGTCAGTTTATTTCAGTTTCTTCTATTTCGCTCAAGTGTATGGCAAAAAATTTCTACAGAATCAACTTTCCGCGGAATTCACTTTGGCCCTACATCGAAAGTGAACTCTGCGGAAAGTTGATTCCGCGGAAGCTATTGTTCACATGAGAACAATGGTTTCCGCGCTTTCCGCGGCTTCCGCGGAATTCACCTGGCCAAAAGGATATGCTGGGTACTGTGTCAACTTTAGCTTGAAGAAATGGCATAGCCTTCTATACCATCGTCTCTGGTACAAAGATTTCCAACCAAGTTCATCGTAAAGCTTTTACTTACTTGTACCTCTCCATGCCCCAGTCACAGCCAAAGATGCTGCATACTGCATTTGTTCAAGACGCTTTGTAATAACTGATGACAAGTCAGGGTCATATTTGTGGTAAACAACATCACCGTAATCAAGGTGGGGGCGTACATACAGTTTGTACATTTGATCAAGTACATCCCTTGATACGTATTGTGACAGGTGTCTTATCAACCCAATCCCCCGCCTGGCTTTTGAAATAGCTTCACTCACATGACTTTCAAAACTCAATTTGGAGTCAAGAATCATTCCAAGATGTTTGTGCTCTGTTTTGCTTGTAATTTCTTCATTTCCAAGTCTCAAAGGAGGGTGCACTGGGCGCAACTTTTTAATGAAAAAAAGTACCTCTTCCATCTTGTCAGCATTTAAGTGCATTTTCCATTGCCACGCCCACAGGGAAATTTTTTCTAGATCTCTATTCATATTTGTTGAATCACCAGGACGAAACCCAGACTGATTCTCACTAAGAAGGCGATTGGCATTCAGGTGTTCATATATATCATCAAACAGAAGCTTCTCAAATATTTTCCCAAACATTGGTAACAGCGAGATTGACCTATGGTGTTTCTTGCTTTGTCTGCTCTCCTTTTTGTGGATAGGGATAATGTTGGCTTTTTTCCACGAAGATGGGTACAGCCCTGTGCTGAGACATTTGATTCTTTTAAAAAATACGACTTTGTGCTTAAGAAGTAGAATTTTACAACGTTTCGAGCATTACTCTTCATCAGGTCAATCATCCTGTGCTGAGACACTTTTCAAAGATCATACCAAGTGGATCAACAATAGAACTGTCACAGATTTTAATCATAGAGACCGATATTTCGTCACAACCATGGGCTTTTTTAGTATCAAGCGTTCTGATCAATTTTAAGACTTTGTCTTTGTTTACAGTGATATCCTTTAGTTGATTGTTGATTCTGGGTAGAAAGGTTGGTAAGAGCTCGTAGTTTGTATAGTTGAACATTGCTGAACAAAGTATTCATTAAAGATACTAGCTTTATTCGCAGGATTAGTGATGAATAGGTCATTTTCAAGGAGTGGAGGAATATCATACGTCTTCTTACTATTAATCAGTCTGGTAAGCGTTGACCAGTATTTTTTGGGTCCCATGTTTGGATCAGAAAGCTTGCGACCTAAATTTTGGTAGTATTTGTTTTTGCATTAACAATAATCCTAGAGGTCTCATTACGAATAGTCTTAACTTTACACCAGTCATCATTATTTTTGCCTCGCTCAATATATCTCCTGTAGACTCTATGTTTGCGTTTGATGGCTGTTTTAAGCTGGCTAGTTATCCAAGGCGGATCCCTGTCGTCACATTTGATAGTTCTATTAGGAATATCCGAGGAGAGAATCTTAAAGATTGTCTCTCTAAGGGCCTCGACCATCTCGTCCGCCTGCAGACCCTGAAATATTGACTCCCAGTTTAATGTTGATATGGCTTCCCTGATTGAAGGAATGTTCGCCTTTTCATATTCCCAAACAGAGCGCTTATATGGCGGTGCATTCGGCAGGGAAATATTTAGTTTACCATAGATGATTTGATGCTGACAATTGTTATCTAGTGACGGATGGACTCCTGATTCAATAAACAAGTTAGGTTGATCCGTAATGATCAAATCAATACAAGACATAGTCTCTCCACGAAAATTGGTTGGCTCCTTTATAAGCTGATACAAGTTATTAACTCCTATTATTTCGTCCAATGCCATGCCCTCAGGGCTTTCCGCATCCTCAGTCCACCACTGTGAGGTCCTGCAGTTAAAATCCCTAGTAAGAACAACTGAGTGAGGTCTTTCCATTTGCATACGATTTATCATCATCTGTACGGTGCCCCATAGCGGCCACCGAAAATTCACAAAAAAAATTCTACTCCACAAAAAAAAATTCAACTTCACAAAAAAGAAATTCAAGTTCACAAAAAAATTTCAACTTCACAAAAAAAAAATTCGCATTCACAAAAAAAAATTCGCATTCACAAAAAAAAATTCGCCTTCACAAAAAAAAATTCACCTTCACAAAAAAAAATCGCCTTCACAAAAAAATTCCACCTTCACAAAGAAAATTCACCTTCCCCAAAAAAAAATTTTGTTCTATTGCGCAATAGAAGCGGTTCCACGCCCCCACACCCGTACATGTGGCCATGCATAGCCATCTAGGAAGATGGCGGAGAAACCAAAGGGCGGTGCATACAACAAGATTAAAATGGGGAAGTCCGTTGAAGAGGTTCGTACAACCTTGTTCTAAATTTTACTTCTGGATTTCATGAATAAGCTACATAACTTCTAGTCACTGACAAATGACGCTTATCCATTGCAAAGATTGGTAGGACTGTTGTTTGGCAGGCTCAGGCCCACCACCAGGCCAACTGCATGGCCAGGCATCGACCAGGCATTTTGCACTTGAATGGAATGGAAATGACACCGAATTCCCTCTAGACTTCTGTCAGATTAGACTGGAGATTCTTTATCCTGTGTTTCCTGGTCTGGTAACTGGGTATCTAATGCAGTGTGACATTATATCAGTCACATTTTATTTTTTATGGAATGGTTGTTTAAAATCTGTTTCATGATTTGAAATTCTTTTCTAGGTTATTGCTTTCCTGGCAGACAGGAACGTAGCAGAAGAAATTCTGGAGAGGTTTTGACAGGAAAAGGTTTGCTTAGTGCACTGATTTTTTAAGTAAATAACTATATGGATAATGAAAGAGGGAGCAATAAATCACCGGCAAACCTGGATAAGATGGGAACAACTGGGTGTGGATGTACTAAAAGGTGAGGGTTGTGATAATTATATTAATATTGATGATTCCTCAGCAAGCCCCAGAGCTAGGTACAATAGAAGACAAAATACAATTATATACCCTAAATGAAATAATGAAGTATCTTGGGAGCACATGTACAGAAACCAATTGAGTCCAAATTGCCCAGTCATGACCAATATCAACCTCTTTTCAATCAGCAAGTGCAAGCCATCATGTTATATGGAACGGATGCTTGGTATTTTCTGCCATGCTCAATGAATACCTATTTATGAAGGAAATTAGTGTTGTTAGATTTGTACTGCAGCTAAAGTAGTATCAAATTGGAATTTCAAAAGTGCACTGTGCTGAAATCTTTTACTTTATTAGAGATGCTTATTGTTGTTCTATGCTCCATGATTTCTTTATTTACTTATTTCTTTACTGATTTCTTTGTCATTATTTTGATGTCACAGATTGATGTAGCCGCTATAAACAAAGCTACAGATGAAGAAGTAAAAGCCATAGTTGGAATGACTGCCAGGGGAGATCTCATTGCCTTGCACAGCTTCTGTGCTTTTCAGTCTGCATGGGATAAGGATAATGATGGTACCAAGAGAAAGAAAGAGCTCATAGCATCGATAAGAAGAGATGATCGTATTTCATTGGTAAGCACACTGGAAGCTAGGATGGTGATGTACATGTGTTTGTTTTATAAGAAACTGGTTACAATAAATGGTAGGCTCAAATTTTCAAGAGGTGAAAACAACTCTACCAGAGTGTAAAGAGCTACAGAACTTTTGTAATTTGCAGTTTTAATCTTCCCAGATCACTCAAAAATGTTTTGACTTTGTACAGCAAATAGTAACTGTCTGGACATTATTTTGTGTGTGAATGTTTTCTTTACATGTTTTGAGATCTTACTGAGTAGTTTTGGAGCCCTTTTAACAAAGCTAAACATAAGAAAATTTTGTCAGCAAAAAGGTCCAAAACTTTAAGAAACTGTGTATCAACTCTGGACCTTAATTTCTTTTCAAAAGTATAATGTATTCCTCCCACAACATTTGTATCGCCTTTGTACAGAATGTTTCTTTCTTTGTACAGAATGTTTGTGTGTGCAGTTCTTATAAAAAGCATTTGTAACTTCCAGCTTACTTCATCTTTCCAACACAGACAGAAGATTGTGGTATCATCAGCATACATCTCAACATTGCCAGATTTAACTGAAGCTGGCAAATCATATGCATATATTGAGAATAGTTTGGGTCAAAGGGTCCATCCTGGAGGCACTCCAAAAGTAACATTTCCTTGGTTAGAGATTGCCCCCCCTACTTCTGTGCGCTGCTTGCGCTCTGATAGGTTGTTTTGGACCCACACAGCTAGAGTACCAGAGATGCCATTGCTTTGTAGCTTGAGCCCAAGTACATTGTGGTCAATAGTGTCAAAGGCTTTTTGGAAATCAATAAAGATTATTCCCTACTACTTTTCCTAGATTTTAAGAGTATGGATTAAATTTGTTTCTGCATTGACCATGTTTCTGCCACATTTTTTATGAAGTTGAAGAGAGTCATCTCCTAAATTTTCAAAGAAGACTTCTCTTATCGATTTTCTGTTCACTAGGAAAAGAAAGTCAAAGGAAAGAGCAAAAGAAATGTTCACTTTGGATGGATGAATTTTGATGCAAAGAAGAGGAAGTTTGCATCCGTAAGAATGTCAAATGGTGGTGGTACAAGAGATGTCAAATTAGAGCTCAGTGCGAGCAAAGAGGATTTGCTGAATGTAGCCATGGACCTATTTTTCCCTCGGGGAAAGAGCCCCTTGGGAAACAAAGATGCTTTTGAGATCAGACTTGGCAACTTCTCAGGTGAGGAGATTCATGATAATGTAGGGGACAGGAGATTTACGCTTGGCAGTTACTGTGATTTGAACAAGTTGTCCCATGTCAGAGTCTACCTACTCACAAGAAGGATTGACCAATTCAAGCGCTTGCTTGGAGATGTAAACAACCCACTGCTATATGACTCGGATGATGAATTACTGGAGATAACCCACACTAAGAAAGTTAAAAAAGATGATGTGTTATCAGTTGGTGCCTTGACAGCAGCATCCATACCAACAACAGACACATTTAACATACCAGATGATGTTCATGTAACTATTCCTGGAGGCAGTTTTGTAAATGATCCTATGTCAGCTATCACTAATTCTGTTATGATTGGTACTTCAGATGAACGAGCTGCACTAGATTTAGAAATTTCAAAAGCATATGAAGAGTCACTTAGAATCGACAGAGCAAAGAAGTCAACTGAAAATGATGTGACCAGCGCTGTATCTGTGAGTTCTATTATTTCTTATGACACAGGGCACCTGGCTAGAAACTTATTTGATATTAACATACAAATTACATGCACTGTATATCAGTCTCATCTCAAAATGAATTCCTAATGTTTCATGACAGGACATCATCATCATGATTTATTTACTTGATTACTTATTATTTCAATATTTGATCACACTATTTATTTACTTCAACTATACTCATGAATAATGTGGCAAAAATATGATTTATAATGTTTGAAAATAAGTGTAAAGTATGCTATATTGTGGTTGTATAGCATGTTAGATGCCCCATTTGCAGTAAACATTTTTATAAGAAACTGGTTTGTAAAAAAAGAATACTGCAATGGCTAAACTTTTAAGAAGCTGTAGTACTATACTGTAGGTGAGGAGCATTAGGAAACTTTTGTAAGTTTGGTTTAATCTGTAATTGAGCCTTTATTCTTTAGTAATCTGTTTCTGTTTGAGCATGATAGAACAAACAATCAAAACATTCAAATTATCAGATATATAAATCACAAAAATTAAAACTTAATGCCACCACACTGGGGAATGGGGTCCAAATCCCCCTACTTTTCCAAAAGATGGGTCCTGAGATTCATACTAAATGCAATAAAATTTGTTTCTCAGGAAGGATGAGCCAACTAATTGTTTTTGCCATGCAGATAAACAGTCTCATGAAATGTACTTAACAAATGCCTACTATAAATTTTGCTATAAGGGCATTTCCCGTATTTTCCAAGAGCTTCAAGGCAATGGTCACGCAGAATGTTCCTGTGGCTACACCCCAGACTCCCTCACTTCTCGGGTGCTGGCTCCATTGCTGACCATCTCTTTCTTACTGTTCTCTTTCTTACCAGGCAAGCATCCTTACCACTGGACGATACATATAGATGTTGTGCATGTGACAGGAGTTATAAATGCACCTTAGACATTAACTCAAACACTATTTTCATAGAACAAGGCTTTGATAATTTGACAATCTTTAAAATGTGCATATGTGCAGTGGTATGAAATTGAAATATCCAATTATATCACATTGATATTAGATTGAGTCACAGTTTTGACTGATAGCAAATAAAATGTATTGCTGACAGAGCTTTTTGCAACAAACTTTGATCAATTTTCAGGCAGTTAAGCCTAAGAGTATTACCTTCAAAGAAATTGCATTGAGAGTTATCAAGCTTGTAAAAGTAAGAAATTGTTATTTCATTTAACCCTTTTCCTCCTGGGGTCTGTTGATTCACTCCTCACCAGGGGGGTTTCACAAATACCTTAAAAAGAGGATTAGAATTATTAATTGGGTGGCCATAGCAAGCCTTTGCACTTTGTTTTGTAGACCATTTCTACTTTTGGAATAATGGGTCTACATGTAGGCTACAAATTTTAGGAAAAGTTAGTTGTAAGCAATCTGACTTTTATGGTTACAGTGCTGTATATCAATGTTTGGTTGGGTGGTCATAATGGCCAGGGTTGCCAAGAGCTTTTGGAGGCCCAGGGATGTGCTGCAAAGTGGGGCGAGCGAAGCGAGCAAAATATTTTTTCAATCAAGCCCTTTAGACTGGCTGAAAATGCATTTCAGAGCATTTCCTGAAGTGAAAATGTCCTGAGGCCCAGGGGCAAGTTGCCCCTCCCACCCCCTCATTTGGCAGCTCTGATAATGGCCTCCCAGGTGGGATCAAGTTAAAAGACCTTTTAATAGGTGGGTACAGTACAGGCCTTTGCAGATGTATTAACATATGGCTTGCCCTCTTAAGAATTCTCTTTTAGAATGTGGGAAAGGCATTTACTGTAGAAATGATTTTGGAAATGCCTGAAATATTTGGAATAAAAATAATGACTTGCGCAAACTGAGATGTTTTGCATTGCTGTGTAGATCTGATATCTCAAATGTTGATGGTCATCTGGAGAATTTTTGCCATGCATCAGTGAGTCTCATGATAGTTACCCCTGATGTATGGAGGATTGGGGTTTCACATTATGGGTTCATAATATCACAGTTCCTGAACGTTTGATGTTGCATACTTAAATTGTTTGAATATACTACCTCATATCAAATTCTTTTGCTGTTTTTATGGCCTTCTCAGTAAGATCTGCTCATTTCCATTTCAAGACTCAAGAGGAAAGGGAGTTGCTCATGTCTCCAGAGCCCGGCATTGGAGAGGACCATGCAAAAATAAGCGTTGTAACATGGAAGAGAACCATATCAAGGAGACTTCGACCATTTGATGTCATGAAAGTAAGTGATGAAAGTCTTTGCTTTAGATAACAGTCAGTCTACATTATTTAGTGACAAATAATGCAAGAAAAGAAAGCATGTTTGGAATTGAATATTTGTGAGAAACTGTGAATCCTAACTCCTAATACCCACATATCCCTTGCATGCGATGTCTATACATGCCAAGTTATGAGTTCATGTGTCTGAACTGTTAAGTATGGATCAATCTACATTCAATATTATTTCCCGCAGCATTTAGAGGCAAAGCTAGAGAATGTTGCCTTCTCACATAATTATTGAAAACAGCGAAGGAAGGAGATCGAGAGTCTACTGTCCATTGCGTGATAAGTCCATCTTAGTCTTTTAAGTCTTTTTCAAAATTACAATTGGAAGAAGCTGCAAAGGCATCGAATAGGTTAAAGGAAATTGCTTGATCCAAGAACAGCTTTGTTGGTATAACAAATGTGAAAAGTAAAATGAAAATTTCTCACATTATGAACCTTCCATTCTTTCAGATGCTTTACACGTTCCTGTCTGCTAGTTGTATATTTCCTCGCCAATTCAGATTTGCAACGACTGAAAGGGTTACTGTAGCTCCAAATGATGATGCATCTACATACGACAGATGTTGCCTCTATATGGAGGAGTGTGTAAGTGTTAATCCTTTAATATTTTTGTTGGTCAGTGCTCAGGGTCATCATTTAAATGGATCTACATTATCTGCTTTAGTTGTGCAGTTACATATGGTGGAGTGAAGTTGGATATGGCTGTATATTGTAAGGGTTCTAAAGAAATCTTAGTTTATTTGTTTGTACTTTATTCCTTGTTGCTTGAACATATGCCTAGAATGGGCCTGCTGAAGTTAACACATTCTTTTCATATTTATACAAACAAAGATGTATAATGCGACATGCAGCTTCTCTTTGCGGTAATAGAAGCATTGACCAAAGCTGCACAAGCAAGTGAAGAAAGTGGTTTCAAGAAATGCTTATGTTCATTTCTCCGAGTTTACATACAGTTCTGTAGACTAATTCCCATTTTTTTAAGGAAACCATTCCAGATTATGATGATGAAATATTATTCAAAGGAGATATTTTTGGTTATAACGAAAACATCAGTGTGTCCCCTATTGACAATGTGTCAACGGTGAGTAGGTAAAATGTTAATCATTTGTTTGTAACAACCGAGGTATTAAGTCAACAGAGCATGACAGGGTTTGAGACCTACAAGACAATGAATATCTCCTTACAAAATCAAAGTGAGATAGTACAGACAAAGACAGAATGATGTCTCTAGATGCGGCCAATTTAATATTTAACCACAACGCTTCAAATACGTAATGTTTTTAAAGTTGAGGTTGCCTAAATTTGCATTTATAGATGGACACTGAAGAGTTATGGTACTAAATGTACGCAGAAGTGAAACTAATTAAAAATTTTGCCAAGATACCTAAAAGCCTAGTAGTGATACTTGTAACAAAGGAGAGTCCACCGTAGCGCTAGCCTGTAAATCTGAGGCGCCGGTATATCTGAGGTTTTGCCTGTAAATATGAGGTCGGCAAGATCAGACGCATTATTCATAGGTGACGAGTAGTCATAATCTATTGTGAGACAGACAAAGGTGAAACACAAGGTCTGGCTTCAAAAGAAACAATAGGCCTTTCCGGGGGTTAAAATCTGTGATGAATGGACATCTTTCTGAGAGGAAATCGTTAAGAAATCAGTGAGGAAATCCATAGTAAAGGTTGAAAATTAACTTTGTACGGGAATCCGTGAGAACAAGTATCCAATTTACTTTTGTTTCGTTTTGTTTTCATGTCCTGGATTTGAATGGTATCGGTTGTAAGAAATTACTCATTTTGCTCAAATGCTTTTTCTATTGCGATAAATCTTTTCCTACAGTGACTATGATCTTTTCAACAAGGAACTTGAAAGTTGTTTCGTAATTAAAGACAAATGACGGAGATATAAGGCGACTTAAATCAGGGGCCTGGGCAATCTAAAAATAGCCTATTGTATTCCTATATATTTTATGATCTCAAAAGATTGTCAAAACAATTGGACAAATGGCAGGCGCGGCCATCTTTTGCTCTTTTTGTAACCTAGGCGTTATAAGACATAGCCTAAGACAACTTAAATCAGGGCCCTGGGAAATCTAGATATAGTCTGTTGTATTCCATTATTGTATTTGATGATCTCCAGAGATTGTATCAAAACAATTGGACAAATGATGGCAGGCAGCCAAGTTGTGTTCTATTTTTAAATTTGCCGCTATGTATCCGTCATTTGTCTTTAAGAATGAAGATTTTCGCATTTCTAGCACTAAAACGTCCTTGTTTTGTTGTGCCTTGTTTTAAATGCTTGAATTATCAAAGTATGGTCGCTAACACTGGCCTGGTGAAGAAATATATGTTTCTTGACACATACATGGGAACCCCGGGGTGCTTGGCCTACGATCAAACAGGAAAGTGCCCCTGGAAGGTCTAAAGAGCTACCCTGTCCCGAAGTCAAATTCCTGAAAATGATACCCTATCCCGGACCAAAATGAACAATTAAAATAAACCGATATTAAGATTGGGTTCTTAGGTTAGATATTTCTAGATTTGGGAAAGATGTCGCAGACTTTTAAAAAAAATGAAGAAACTGAGAAATAATAAGCGACCAAAATGAAAACTAAACTAAACCGTTAGTAAGGTTGGGTTATTAGGTTAGATATTTCGAAAATTTGGGAGAGATGTGGTACACATTTAAAAAAATTAAGAAACCGAGAAATACTATGCGACCAAAATGAAAACTAAACTGAACCGATAGTAAGATTGGGTTCTTAGGTTAGATATTTCGAGATTTGAGAAAGATGTCGCATACATTTAAAAAAATTAAGAAACCAAGAAATGATATGCGACCAAAATGAAAAATAAACTAAACCGATAGTAAGATTGGGTTACTAGGTTAGATATTTCAAGATTTGGGAAAGATGTCGCGGACTTTTAAAAAGAATTAAGAAAGCGACAAAAAATGTGTGACCAAAATGAAAAATAGACTAAACCGATACTAAGATAGGGTTAGATATTTCCATTAGGTTTCTTCTCAATTTCTTAATTTTTTTTAAATGTGTGCGACATCTTTCCCAAATCTCGAAATATCTAACCTAATAACCCTATCTTAGTATCGTTTTAGGTTATTTTTCATTTTGGTTGCATATTATTTCTCGGTTTCTTAATTTTTTTTTTTTAAATTGTGCGACATCTTTCCCAAATCTCGAAATATCTAACCTAATGACCCTACCTTAGTATTGTTTTAGGTTATTTTTCATTTTGGTTGCATATTATTTCTCGGTTTCTTAATTTTTTTAAACTGTGTGCGACATCTTTCCCAAATCTCGAAATATCTAACCTAATAACCCTATCTTAGTATCGTTTTGGGTTATTTTTCATTTTGGTTGCATATTATTTCTCGGTATCTTAATCCCTTTCATAAGTCTTCAACATCTTTCCCAAATCTCGAAATATCTAACCCTACCTTAGTATCGGTTTAGGTTATTTTTCATTTTGGTTGCATATTATTTCTCGGTATCTTAATCCCTTTTACAAGTCTTCGACATCTTTCCCAAATCTCGAAATACCTAACCTAATAACCCTACCTTAGTATCGGTTTAGGTTATTTTTAATTTTGGTCGCATTTATTTCTCGGTATCTTAATTTTTTTTTTACAAGTCTTCGACATCTTTCCCAAATCTCGAAATATCTAACCTAATAACCCTATCTTAGTATCGGTTTAGTTTATTTTTAATTTTGGTCGCATTTTATTTCTCGGCATCTTAATTTTTTTTTACAAGTCTTCGACATCTTTCCCCAATCTCGAAATATCTAACCTAATAACCCTATCCTAGTATCGGTTTAGGTTATTTTTAATTTTGGTCGCATATTATCTCTCGGTATCTTAATTTTTCTTTACAAGTCTTCGACATCTTTCCCAAATCTCGAAATATCTAACCTAATAACCCTATCTTAGTATCGGTTTAGTTTATTTTTAATTTTGGTCGCATGTTATTTCTCGGTTTCTTAATTTTTTTAAATGTGTGCGACATTTTTTGCAAATCTCGGAGTATCCAACCTAATAACCCTATCTTAGTATCGGTTTAGTTTATTTTTCATTTTGGTCGGATATTATTTCTCGGTTTCTTAATTTTTTTTAAATGTGTGCGACATCTCTCTAAAATCTCGAAATATCTAACCTAATAACCCGATCTTAGTATCGGTTTAGTTTATTTTTAATTTTGGTCGCATATTATTTCTCGGTTTCTCAATTTCTTTAAATGTGTGCGACATATCTCTAAATTCTCGTAATATCCAACCTAATAACCCAACCTTAGTTTCGGTTTTGTTTCATTTTCACTTCTAAAGTGCAACAGACAAAGAACGACTGACTTATGTTGGAAGTACTTCTATTGACAGCCTACCCCCTGACAAATAGCGGTCGGCAGCTGTGATCACAGAAGAGTAATGCTGTATGTACAATAGGCGGTCTCTTTACAGTATTGTTTAATTTGAAAGGCTCTTGAAACAATAACACTAGGTGTTTGATTACTCCCAGGACACCTCATATTTACAGGGAGGCCTCAGATATACAGGCACCTCAGATCTACAGGCTCGCGCTACGGTGACATATGTAACAAAGGGAGATCCTTAGCCATGGCTTGGGATCTTCAAATTACGAATAATATTAGAAACAGATATCCTCTTTTTAGGCTCCTACAATGGCTTTTGTGGACAGGGTGGATGACACTCCGAGGTAGGCAGGATTACGGAATATCTAAAAACAACGAAGATTCTACCTTACTTAATCCTATCTTCAAGTCATTCTAAAATAAGGCTTAAATTGATTTATCAACTTGATTTCTTCATGACTTGGAAACATAAATACTTGATGTTATCGTAATAATCTAAGTTCCTCTTGAAAATGCTCCACTCAGTGTCTGGGGTTGTTAAGTGCTGTTTAGATTGGACATCGACAGAGGTTTGGGTGACATTGTCTTGGGCAGCTGTTGCATGACCATTACGTAGTGATTTCACAGTTTCGAATGTTTTTTCGAATTTCTTTGCAGGGTTCTTCGAATTCAAAGAGTAAATGTCTTCAAATAAATGATCGAAAATTTCAAGGATCCGGTGCTACTGGACACCAATATAAAAGTCCAAATGATAGACCAGAGAGGAAATGAGGAGATGGGAGTTGACGATGGTGGCGTACTTAGGCACTGCATCTCCATCTTTTGGTTGCAATTCTATGACTCTTGTACTCTTGAGGAAAACTTCTGTGTTCCGTCAAGGATTCCAGGTTATGAAAAGCCGGAATGGTTGAGCATAGGCCGCATACTCTTAAAGGGTTATCAACAATTCAAGTACTTGCCAATTCGTTTGTGTCCTGCTTTTGTGCTGCACATATTCTTCGAGGAAGAGAATGTTCCAGCAGAGTTTCTTGTGCAGTCCCTATATGGGTACCTGTCAAGAGACGAAAGAAGATCGCTACAAGCATATAAAGAGGCAATCTCACAGCACCCAATCCTTAAGGAAGAAAAGCTTGAGGAACTCCAGGAGGAAGTTATTGATGTGTTTGTGGCCTACGAGTGCAGGAAAGTGCCTACGCCATCAAATTTTGATCAACTGGTTAAGGAGATAGCTCACTCTGAGCTCATTCAGCGCCCGAAACACATCAGGGACCAGTGGAAGGAAGTAGTTACGCCCCTAAAAGAGTTGATGGATTTCAGCAGTGTTCAAGATTTTGAAAGATTTTTCACAAGCATCCAGCCTACAAGCAAAAAAGTTGCCCGATGTATTTGAGCTGAGCCCAAAACTGAGGCAGAGAATGCAACACTGAAGTATCTGAAGAAATTCATCGGAGGTCTAGATGATCAGCCGCAAATGTTGAGGCATTTTCTACGATTCGTTACTGTTGCCGACTGTATGTGCATTGATGGCATTGAGGTAACCTTCTGTCAAGGGCAACGGCTTCCAGTTGCCCATACTTGTGGATGCGTTCTTGAATTGCCCACAACCTATTCCACTTATCCAGAGTTTAGAGCACAACTAAACAGCATTCTATGTGCTGGAGATTGGTCCATGGACTTCATTTAAGTTGTCGAAGGGGACTGTAAACCGCAAGATCGGTTTTCATCTGCTGTTGTTTTTATGTTTTGCTTTGCCATTATGGATGGTAGTATTGCCAATTCGCCATCTTGCCAACTTGAAAAATGAACAATTATCCTTTGTTTTGTTGCTTGGCTGCGGTTCGCCTTTCCCATCGCTAAGCAACTGCTGTATAGATATTGTGATTTCAAGATGAGGAAACCTCCAAAAGAAAGTAATTCATCGTGTGCTGAATATCAAGACAATCAAGCATTCTTTTTGGAACCAAAAGCCGATGAGGTTTACATATTTGTGAGTGTACAAAACTAATCATAGCCCTAGCCTACTATTCACAATAGCTATAGTTGCTATAGTAGTTACTGTTACCACTTTATTAAGTTCAACTTTGTGTGGAAAACTGAAGCCACGAAAAATAAGTGGCATTGGGTGTGATGCAATGGTCTATAGTCTCCTTTTTAAATACCAGATGCGCCAAAATGATTTGTGCACCTTTGACAGGCCACGATAAATCGTATACGATAAACCAATAATCACGAAAATGCTCTCTCTTTGTCCATTAATGCTGAGTCTTTAGACAATTTGATCAATGATTATTGACTGTTTTCAGTATTTTCCGAAATTGAAAATTAATTGAGGATCTTAGCTAAAGATTAACTCATAATTCCTTAAAATCGGTCCAGTATACGATTTATGGTGGCCTGTCGAAAGTGCCTGGTTTATTTTGGCAAACCCGGTAGAACAAAGAAAATACGCAAATACAGCATTGTTTATTTGGCAATTAAAGCCTAGTTCACACCAGTGAGATAGGAATAATCCAGGGGCGGTCAAGTACGGTAGGTTTTGTGACACCACCTTTGTCCTGGGAACGAAAATAAACCAACTCGGTTTTTACCGAAGTCCAAGCTACACAACTTAGAAAAAGCCAACTTTTGAGGACATAGCTGATAACCACCAGATTATACCAAATTAGGGAACTCCCTACATAGTTTTCATGCAAAATGTTAGTTACTGCGCCACTAACTCTGTCCTTTTTGTTGCAGCAACCTCACCCAATTGTTGCATCTTGCAAATAAAAATAGAAAGATCTCAAGTACAACGATGCTACCTCTGTCCCCAGCTGTTGCTGAAACCTACCCAGTTTTTCCTTTGAAATCAGATACTGAATGTACTGCGGTGCTACCTCTGTCCCAAATGATTATGGAAACCCACCCAGTTTTCGTGTGAAAATCCGACATTGAATACAAAGCGGTGCTGCCTCTGTCTCAATCAGTTGTGGAAACCCACCCAGTTTTTGCATACATAGATTTAATATCAAAGATTTTCTTGTTTATGCTTCTTATTTTCTTACATTCGTTATGCGCAAATGAACGTGATTTTGAAATGTCCTTAAGTATACAAAGGCAGATGTCCATAGATTTTACCCCAAAAAAGCCACATTTTCCAACGATGGCACCCAATTTTTGTCCGTGGATCGAAGAAATGAACCAATAAACCAAAGAATTTCAGCTTTGTCTTGCAATCGAGTAGAAAAAACAGTGCTAACAAATGCTCATGCAAGCTGGTTTTTGGGACAAACCTTGCCCAGTGACAAATCGTCCAACATAGTGAGGGGGAAAACAAAATTCTCTAAAAGCAATAAAAACCAACCTTTGGGGACAGAGCTGGCCCTGAATCAGAGAAAAAAAGCCAACTTTAGGGACAGACCTAGAACCACTGTCCCCATAGGGACATGACCACCCCTGATAATCTCACCCAGTGAGATAAAAATTGTCAGTGAGAATATTTCAAACCGGAAATACACTGAAATCACTAGCATTCACACAAGTGAGATTAGGGAATCCCACTCAGTATCTAGCTCCGTTTCATTTCTCTTTGAGATGGATAGTGATTCAGAGGACCATTTTGAAGTTGCATCCCTTGCTTTTACTTTGATTCAGAGATCTTGGAGACCTCCTGTTAGGAAACAGAAGCAAAGAGTATGAGTACCGCATTTGCTATTTTCCCCATCACTTGATGTATGACTTTGCTTCCACCAAGTTTGATCGACCTTCAAACAATTTTTTGCGGATAAGAGACGAAAAGCGACTTTTCAGGAACTTGAGAACGAGAAAACGGGGAAAACTGCCATTGTCGAACCAATTGGGTGCAAAAATATCATCCTGAGTCCCACTGACGTCAGGCCTGGGAGTAATTAGCGGTTTCCTTTGCGTTTCTTTGTTCAGTGAGAAAGTCAGTGAGATAAATATCAAAACGTTTTGATATTATTCTAACTGATTTTCTCACTGAAAATTGGCCAGGGCGAAAAAAATTTTGCGTTCACATCAGTGAGATTAGACATTATGTCACTGAAAAGTCAGTGAGAATATCGTAATCTCACTGGTGTGAACCAGGCTTAACTGTTCATAGGACGTGTGTGTCATCGATTTGAATAGGCTATTTTTAGATTTTGTTGATTTTTACAAATGCATGCTTGTAACCTTGCACTAACCCTTTGACTGTCAACGTAAAGATGCTTTGATGAAATTGTTGAGCATAGTTTGATTTTTGTTAGTTTCCCGTAGATCATAATTTCATTCAATGTTTTTGCATTACCCTGGGGTGGAAGTTGCTAGCTGCCCTTTTGCTGATTGCTTTTCAGTTTTTATTGAATGTTGGGACATTTTTATGTTTGATGTGAATGCATTATACTAAATCATTTTAGGCTGGAGCTTCTGTATTGGTGAATGCTTTTGATACATTTTGCTAGTTTATGGCTGAAATTATGTTACAGTTGTTTAAAAATAATGCCAGGTTGTTATGCATTGTTCAATGTTCTATTTGTGTGATTTTCTCAATGAGCTGTAAATACAGTAATTCTGCCTCGTCTTTGGTAGTTGCAAATTCATAGAAGTTCTCTTTCATTAGAATTAGAGCCAGTTCTGAAAATGTCCTGCTGCTTCCAAATGTTGATAGACCTTCTGTAAGTGACTCTGCAAGCAAAAAATCTTCGCGATTGCAGTCAGTCTTATGTCCGTTTGTTCCATGCATTCCAGGTAAAAAACATAAGAGGTCAGGCTTTCCGTGGGGGGGGGGGGCGTCAGCATATTTATTTGGTCTTATTTTGTGGTGATTCCAATTATCCTTAACGCGATCCAACTCACCTTGTAAGATCCCATAAAAACAGAACTTCATGCACTGAGCGTGGATTGGGTTACTGTCATCAAACATGTTTCTGTTGCGCAGACTCTTAAAATAGTCGCACCACCAACCAATTGAGCATTTCTTTAGGTGTGACCACCAACATTCGATCCTTTGATTAGATACTGACTTTCCGTAAGCAAAGCTGGAATAACCTGCAAGACTGTCAATGCCACCTCTTCGAAGAAATCGTTGGATTCCAGCAACTAATACGTTCTCTGATCCACGGTCAGCCCATATTTTCCTTGCAAGGCCTTCTGTCGATTTAACGCAGTTAAGGAAGTACCTTGCTATAATGCAGCCATGAATAGAAAAACCGAATGGCTTCAACTTATCATTCCCATCGATGTGCCAGATATAATTTGGACCTTTAGCATAATATCTTCTTCTTCTTAGTTGATATGTCGAGCGAAGCTCAACTCCAACAGGATCAATTACATTAAGACAAATTCTGATTGTTTCTCTGTCAGTTTGGATATCCTTTTCAATAAGTCGCTGATGAAGACTTCTGTATCCAAGTGATGATCCACTCTCTTTTAATTCCAGTATTACTCGGTCAATGACACAAGACAGAGGTGTTTTAGCCTTCCTTCTAGTAAGACCCAGGCATTTTAGGACCCTTCTCACTGTTCTTGTGCTCACATGTATATGGTGCCTTGATTCTAAAAGAGCAGTAATCTCCGAATGCTGGAAACCTTCTCTGAAATACATAGACATAAGACTTTCACGATTTGCTACACCAGCTATGTTGCTTTAACTTTATACCTGAATGAAAAAGAAACAATTGTGACCCATATTTCTTGTAGGTTACGAATTTCGATGTTATCTTTTAAATTCTACGTCATTTTGGTGTCACGTCACTCTTGCCTCAAATGGCTTTTTGCAGCTTCCCTAAAAAACTCAGGAATTCAGGGGACTCTGAGGAATTCAAGCACATTAAAGCAGATTTTGGATATGTTGCAGCGAAAGACATTGAGGAAATTCTGCACCGATTAATGAAATGTGCAGTTTCGTTGAATACAATTTCTTTCTGGGATATTTCGGTTGTTGATGACACTACTTTTACTACAAACAATTCTCATCAAGTCTGGTAACGTCACATACTTCAAAGTTCAACACCTACATGAAACATTAACACAAAAGGACAGAATATGACATAATAGACAGAGCAGTTGTACATGATATTGTAGTGCATAGACAGAGCAGTTGTACATGAGCATGAAATCTTATATACATTGCAATTTGGTTTTCGTGCCAGGCATTCTATTAACCATGCCCTGGTTAGTTTAACAGAAGCAATAAGGAACTCATTAGATAATAGAAAATTTGGTTGCGGGATATTTATTGATTTGCAAAAGGCTTTTGACACAGTGAATCATGATATTCTTTCGATGAAGCTTGAACATTATGGAATTAGAGGAGCTGCTCAAAAGTGGTTTAAATCGTATCTTTCAGACAGGAAGCAGTATGTCTCAATAAATGGATCTAATTCCAGTTATCTCAACGTTACCTGTGGGGTTCCACAGGGCTCTGTTCTTGGTCCTCTCCTTTTCTTAATTTACATTAATGATTTACCCCTTGCATCATCAAAACTAGCCTTCTACCTGTTTGCTGATGATACTAACATCTATTATGAAGCCGAAAGTCTTACTAAACTGCAGTGTGTAGTTAACAAGGAATTGAAAAAGTGAAAATGTGGCTTGATGTCAACGAGCTGTCACTCAATATTGATAAAACCAATTTCGTAATTTTTAAGTCTCCTCAACATTTTTCTCCTGAAACTACCACTATTAGAATTGGAAACCTTCCTGTGAAGCAGACTTGTTATGTCAAATTTCTTGGTGTTCTTTCAGATGAAAATCTGTCATGGAAGTATCACTTAACTGAGTTGTCTAAAAAATTGGCTAGAACTTGTGGTATGTTTTTCAAAGTAAGACACTTCTTACCCATAAATGTTTTGATCTGTCTTTACAATTCTTTGTTTTCACCTTTCCTGCAGTATGGAATTTTGGTTTGGGGTCTCACCTATGACACTTACATCAATCCAGTGTTCTTGTTGCAGAAAAGGGTTGTTAGAGCAATTTCATTTGTACATTTTACTGCACCTTCTTTACCTATCTTTTCTGACTTAAAGATTTTAAAACTGCATGACCTCTTCCAGTTGAAACTGCTTAGTTTTGTCTATGATTGTGTGAATAGGACTTCCCCTTCTTGTTTTCATTCTTTCTTTGACTTAGTTGAATCTGTTCATCGATGTGGTACACGGCAAGTCACTAAAAAGGATATTTTCCTAACCCAGAAAAATACCTTGCAGTATGGTATTAGGTCAGTGCGCTTCTTTGGAGCTAAATGCTGGAATCAGGGGCGGATCCAGACTATAGCAACCGTTGCTCGAGCATAAGTCAGATTCTCAGAAACAACAATTCATTATTAGATATTTCATTCAGAATATTATTGCAAATAAACAATTCTAATTCGTCTTAAATGTTTGTATCATCATTGAATTGTGTGCGGAAGAGCGTAACCCCTTTGTGTGCATTCTATTTCATATCTACGTCATCACCTATGACTAAGCCTTCGCCCCCGTGAAGAAACATTTTGCTTCGTGCTTCGCTTAGTGAAAACATTTTACTGACCAGCATGGTCCTGAAATCATTGCCATTTTCTTCACTATATTCCAGAGCATAGGTGGGTCCGAATGTTATTGAAGCAGTTGCCCATACATTTCATCGGCATAGGTCTGTAAGCCAATGAGCGACCAGCTTTGCTTGACAAATTTTGGGCGCGAGCATAGGTGGAATTTGAAGTAACGAATAAGGAGCCGAGTTGACTTATGCTCAAATTCATTTGTCCAATAGAAATCAAAGTTGACCTATGCAATTGTTGTTCAAGTATCCAATAGAAATCGGAGTTGACCTATGCAATTGTTGTAAGGCCAAGACAAAGAGACTTGGATTGCACGGTGAGGTCATACATTGTCTAACAATTGGCAGGCCTCAGCCTCAGAAGGAATGGATGTCCACAGCACACGGTTTTGCACACTTTATAAAAAATACCTAGTGTTACTAAACATGAAAATTTGGAATTTAAAGGGAAGAGAGAAGACTCGGCACTTCTTGGGACTTGTCTGAGACAATTTGCTGCAGCTGCTAAGATCGAATACCTAACACGATTATGGACCTATCTGCACCCCTTGCACTGTTGATCTGTGGTAATAGGCCTAGGCAATCGATTTACAGACCCTGATTTCAGAATCTGCAGCGACAATGTCCAGCGAGCCAATGGCCCAAAGCTAATGTGTTGCGAGTAAGAGGTATGATATTTTACATTAAATTTTACGATCTTTTTGCTAACTGGGCACAAATTCCATAAAGTTATGTGAGCTCAGTAGAGTGCAGTATCTCAAGTTCTGTGACTAGGCGCCTATGGTATTCGAAATATGTGATAATTTAGATTTTGAGAAAGAACAAAGTATAGTACATATTTTGTAGATTTGAAATATGGGATGTATAAGTAGGGAGTCTGGTTATACCCTTGATCCAAAAAATGCGTCTGTTCCGAGAGAGTTTACATTAAGAAACTAAGTAATAAATGAAAGAAATTTCAAGTCTTGTTTCAAGGGAATAAGGGCGTTTCCCATGATAAAAAGGGCGTGGTCCCCAAAGATTTTCTGGGGGCTTCGCCCCCAGACCCCCTCCTACCCTGTCCTGAGCATAAGTCAGATTTTGGGCTGGATCCGCTCCTGCTGGAATAATATTCCTGTGGATATAAAAAGATCCCCCTCTGCTAATATTCGACAAAAACTCAAAGCCTTCCTCTTTCAAGACCACTACAAAAGTTGATCCTAGAAATTTTGATTCAGAAAGTCACTACCTGCCCATAGTTTCTGTTTCCTTGAAGAAATCAAATTAATGTGAGAAATTTATGTTAGAAATTTGAAACAGGGGGTGCTCTCTCCTCGATTAGTTTAACTACTGAGAGAGCTCCTCCTTTAAGTAATTCCCTCCATACAATTTATCCTGTTCTTTGTTTTGTATTTATATATTGTATTAATTTTAAGTGTTGAATAGGTTTTGTGCGTGTAATATTGTATTGTAGGTATATATTAGTTGCTTGTTTGTATATTTAATTTAAATAAATTGTATGTAGAGGAATTTAAAATATGAAACTGAACTGAACTGTCGTGCTAAAAAGCGTTACTATGTTACCTGTGATTCAATTAATTCGAACAAGGGTGTAAGTTTAAAACAATTCGTTTACAAAGGGAACAAAATTGATCTAAAGAGGGAACTGGGCTGGGGCGATTGCCCACCCAGCTAGTATGCTAAAAGAGGCCCCGATTTAAATGGTATTGTACTGCAAATGAACTATTGGTGTCATTATTACAGTAGACCTATGGTTGCTTAATCCTTTCCTAGAACATCATAGAGAAAGTTTAGGCCCTGCCAGTGAAGGGAGTATACACCATTATTCTATATCGCCAGTATTCTTTATCAAATCCAGTTCAAATATACAGATAAGTTCAAATAAAAATGGAAATGGAAGTGGTGCCGCTGGGTCTTCTTCCAAAATGAGTGATGCGCTTCCACATGATGCAGCAACTGATATGCAATTAACACTGTTCCATTGTGCAATAGAAATGAGGGCGAAAGTTTTTTTGTGAATGCAAATTTTTTTTTGTGAAGGCGAATTTTTCTTTGGATTGCAAAATTTTTTTTGTGAAGGTGAAATTTTTTTTTGGAATGCAAAATTTTTTTGTGAATGCTAAATTTTTTTGTGAAGTTGAATTTTTTTTGTGAAGTAGAGATTTTTTTATGAATTTTTGGTGGCCACTATGGGGCACCGTACATCTGCATATTACTAATGAAATTTTCAAATTGTTCACTATTTTGACTTGGACTTCGATAAACTGTGACGAAAAAAATTTTCTTACGGGAAATGTTAACCTCGCATACAATGGTTTCCTGCATCAATTCAAGATCTCTCCTTTGCTTGATGGCAAGCCCGTCTCGAAAGTAAATACAAACACCGCCAACTTTAGAATTACTTGGGTGATCATTACGATAGACCTCGCGACTAAAACCTTCAATATAGATATCTTCACTACTGATTGAACTGTCAAGCATGGTTTCAGACAAAGCCATGATGTCGTAATGATGTAAAGAATTGTATGCTTCAATAAGAGGGATTTTTACACTTCCTCTGGCACAAATGCTGTTTAAGTTCCAATGGCAAAATTTTAGTAAGGCACGACTGGTAGGACCGGGATTAGACTCAATATCTCCAGCGATTAACAAAAATATGCTAGTGGAGAAATGTTTATCCAAAAGCAATATATCAAGGAACTTGCATAGAAAGACTGCGTGCATGAAGCGCTGTAATAAGCCCAGTACTTCCTTCCGATAATCAGGGCAGCCATAGAGCAATCTCTTGTTTAGAATGAATAAGGTGAAAATTACCTGAAGGAAGGAAAGTCCATAAGAAAAAGTCTGACTTATAAGTTTAAAAAAGATAACAAGGGGACAGTTGCAAATACCAAAGAAGTGGGAAATTTCAGGGCCGAAAAGAGAAGAGAAAGATTGAACAATGATAGTCAACAGTCCTGCAAATATCACACTTGTGGGCAACTTGGCATTTCCACAATCTTGCTAACATGCTTTCGTACAAACTTGAGCTTCAAAAGTTTGTAACTCCAAGACTTTTTAGCGGATTTCAAAATTCTTGTGTCAAAGTTGATTTTAAATCGCGGAAGAAAGGCTATGTGACCAAGTGCCCATTTAGTATGTTATTACCTTTAATATTTAATCAAACATCAAACAATTTTTTTGAGACACCCTGTAGGAAACTAGGTAACTGAGGGGTGTTAGTTGCTCCAATTCCATTGGTTGCAGGCCCCCAAAAAGGCCTGTTTTCGAGCGAATGTGGAATGCTTTTCTGTAAGTTAAAAAAGAGTTAGTTCTCCATTACGCATCCTTGTCCTCTGAACTTTACAGCTGCATCTGGGGGAAGGTATGCTAAAGTTGACTTGGGAACAGTTACCATGGCAAAAAAAGCCTTGTTGATATTCTATCAAACAGGATCGCAAATAGTGGATATAGGGGTTGCCAGAACTTGATCTCTGCTTGCCATTTGCCGTCCACTCTCTTATCCCTTCTGTTCTGACAACCACCTAGTCAGATGCAGTGAACATTCTCTTGCAGCTCTGGCATCCTTTCACAGAACTTGGACAGTTCTTGGAGTCTGACCGATGTACCAATAGGAACCGACGTTACTAAAACACGGAACAAGCGGAACAAGCCAGTAACAAGTGGAACAAGCAAGGAACAGGTCAGTAACAAGCGGAACAACCAAGGAACAAGCCAGTAACAAGCGGAACAAGCCAGGAACAGGCCAGTAACAAGCGGAACAAGCCAGTAACGCATTAAACAAAGCGTGGAATTAGCATCGGTACATGGCTGAACCCCACGAGATTGCCGTTAACATTGCCGCAACAATCAACAATGAGAATGGCCGTCCATTCAAACGGAAATTTCGAAATACATCGCGGTGCAAAATGAACAAGTAGCTGCAAATGTTAATAATACAATGAGAAAAAGACAGCAAGAAAGCAGGAATCACGCAGTGGCGGCACCAGCTCTGAAAAATCGGAAAAAGTTGGGGGGGGGGGATATTTACTTCCTGTTCCACAGCGAAAACTTCGAAACAATGTTTTGAAGTTTTTCCAATGTTTAGGCATTACTCAAGTACCTTCCAAGTGATATGATACAGGAATGGTGTTAGAATCCCGGGAGGGGTACTTAGTATATTTGTCCGCCGGGGATGTGCCATTCTTCAGAGTATCGTTTTCGCCCATTTTTCCAGAACAGGGTATCAAAAGAAGGCAAATTTTCTGGAGCAGGTTGTCAAAACATGTCAAAAGAGGAAATTTTGTTATTATTTAGTCCAATTTTGGTGTTTTTGAGTATACTTTTCATCGATTTTTTCTAGAACAGGGAATCATTTCAAGGCAAAAATTCTGGAGCAGGGTGAAATTTTTTCTTTTCGTGGGCACATCCCCGTACAAATTTAGGTCAAGTACCCCCCGGGGTTAGAATAAAGTAAACTATGTTAAGGATTTCGTTTGCCAAAATAATCTTAAGTTATGTTTTCCCTGTAATGGAGTTTCTTAATTTTTTGGCGATCTGAGAGGTGGGTTTCTTACAAGCAGTTTCTTATGCAAAATACGCGTATGGGACCTCGAGGGTTAGTTACCTTTGAACACTTTAATTCTGGTTATCCGTTATTTTAGCTGTTGTTTTTTTGTTCAAACCTTGCATCTTGTTATGGACGATGATATGTTGAAAATAGATGTAGAATTCACTGATGTCAGTCCATACGAAACTAGGATCAGGCCATAGTACTAAAAGTTTCTTAATTTAACATGAAATTTTGTCCATTTTAGTACTAAAAGTTTCTTGATTGGTTTCTTATTTTTGAATGCATGAATTGTCAATGTGGTCGCTAACACTGCTGCAGGTATGTTTCTTGATATTCAAAATATCATATAGGAATAAACAGTGTTCTGTTGCGTTGAAAACACAAATGGTTAGATAATATTGCCCAATAATAAAGGTTCAACGATCTATTTGCTATAAAATTCATTCTTTTAACTTTGAAAAGTTTCTTAGTACTTCTCAGACATAGTACCAGAGTTTCTTAAAATTTTGGCCATCTTAGTACTAGTTTCTTATAAACCAGTTTCTTATAAAAAAACGTGTAAGTGTACCCGGGGCCCACCTGGAAAGTGCTGGCCGCGCTCCAAGATATACTTTTTCGACTTTGATTTCCACCCCGTTGAATTCTAATGCCTCCTCGCAAGGCAGTCATGTATGGCTAGATACAGAAGCTTGACCAATCAGGTTAGTTGTTTGATGTTATTTCAAAAATTTGACACCTAATACAAAAATAGAGCCAGATGAAAGTGAAAGTAGACTTGCTCCAAGTCTATTCCTTGGTATATCAGCACTAAGCAAGTCTAAAGTGAAAAGGGCCTGTAAAATCAGAATAGCCAAGAAGTGCACCGTCAATCAATAAAAGTAAAATATGTTGGATTTTCTTTATCAAAATGAATAGTACCTTACGAGGGACGTATCATTTTCTAAATATCCCCTTCAATTTTGGCAAAAACCCTTCTCTTTTCAAGAAAAATCCGCAAGTCACCCTCTTACGTTATATCTTTCCCAGTGTTGGAGTTTCTTAACTTTATGGCGATCTGTTTCTCATAACAAGTTTCTTGTAACAAGAAAATACGGTTACTTGTTCATTTCACACCGCAACAATTGAAAATTTCTATTGGAACGGACGTCCGTTGCGGCAATGTTAACGTTATCTCGTGGGGTTCAGCCATGTACCCATGCTAATTCCACGCTTTGTTCAATGCGTTACTGGCTTGTGCCGCTTGTTACTGGCCTGTTCCTTGCTTGTTCCGCTTGTTACTGGCTTGTTCCGCTCGTTCCGTGTTTTAGAAATGTCGCAATAGGAACTGATTTTCCAAATGGTGATCAGGATTCAATGGATCCATTCTTTCACAATTGGTACTGTTGACAAGTGGCTTTGCGAGGGAATGAAATGGAAGAATTGATCAGCATGTTGCTGCCTTCGCTGAGGGCTCCACTGATTTCACTTTGATGTTTCAACCTAAATAAGGAGAGCGAAGAGAAACGAAGGTTTGGGGCAAAATTTTTTATCACAAGAAACAACCAAGTTACACTAACAATACAATACACGAGGCTAGTACACTACTTATGAATAACATTTGATTAAGTAGGATGTAAACCTACGTTATGAAAATATTCCTCGAAATCCCAAAGGGAAAAATTAGTCTGTGATTTGTTTGAGGTGTTTGGACATCTGCGTAGTAGCTTGAATACGTAGGTGAAGTGGAACAGTGAGGTAAAGAAGGACGGCATCTGATTTCCAATCGCCCATGACCTTGATCAATTCAAGCGGGACCCCTGATTCGAAGGCAAAGGAAGCACCTCCCCTGCGAAAGGAATGGGAACCATATCTGGTGCCGTCCACCCAAACAGGGCGGAATAATCTTCTGATTGGCTGAAATAACCGGAAGTGGCGCCCTGTTGATTTTATGCAAATTAGCCTCGCGCCATTACAAGTCAATGGAGGAAGCTGCGGCCGAGGGGTGCAGGGTTATTTGCCTCGGCGGCGTCCACGAGGTGCGTTCCGATGCTACAGTGACAGTTGGAAGTTTCGCAGAGAAGGTCAATCCACAAATCTGTCGCTTGGATTTCTTGTTTTTCACCTTGATCGAAAGAAATCGATGTTTGAAAACGTTGGTTATTTGGGCCTAGCTCTCACTGCAACCAAATCAGATCATGAGCAATACTGAAGAGCAGGAATCGACCACTCCAGCTTGTTTTGTCTGTTTCTATGGCAGACCCTTCAAAATTCGATGATTGCAGTTAGTTGCAGTTTCATGTAACTTGTGATGGTGCACATTTGAAGCAGATCTATGTCGGTGCCAGGTGCTAAATTCATTGACGTTTTACAAATGCTGGACTAACATGTTCTGAATCAAATGACTTCAAGATACAATAAGGACATAAAAATGCAGAAATGTGGATTCACTGAATCATTCAGGATTCTCCAAGACTCTTAGTTGTGTTGTCAAAACATGTCAAAAAGATTGCTATAGAAGACTAATTACGGGAGGATTCAAGCGATAGACTGCTTATTCTTCAATGATCTTGACTTTAATCAGCAATTTATGGGACAAAATGTTTTCTTTAAGGCCCGCCATCTTGACCCTCTTTAAAACAGTGAAAATGGCGCGAAAATCTGTATTCGTCAGATGCAAACGTCAAAACAAATTTTCGTGGGGAGGGGGATCCTTTACCCATTGCAGAAATGCCAAAGTTTAAAAAGGTGTGCTCAAATCCTCTGCATTCAGAATGGCAAACAGAGGCAGTGAAAGACTTGACAAAATTTGGTGGGCTGCAGCCTTTCATTAAGGCTTTTCAGAGTTTAGCTGCAGAGCTGGGTGGAAAATGCTCCACAATTTTTTGTGTAAATTGTTTGAAGACATGCAGGCAGAAAAAAATTTTTACACAATATCTGGCCTTGGATGAAAACACAAGATTTTCTGCCAATAAGGTATATTTTATCATTATCAAAAACATAAGTGCATTATTTCAAAACACAGTAAAGCAGACCCCCTTTCTCAATATTTTTCTTGTTTTCTAAAACTGTAAGGACTTGAGCGTCTCAAAATTTAAAAAAGATACTCCAGATAATGACAAATTTTTAGTAGATTCTCAACCAACTAAAGTCTGTTTCAGAAGTGTTGAAACTTTCATGTCAAGAAAGCCCCATATAAACTTTAAATGTATCAAGGTCATGGACTTCAACAGGCCAATGAGTGCATATAAATTTGTATGCCATTGATGTTGGTCATGCAAGGGGCTTTCTTTATGTACCTTTGATTTTCCAGGTCTCAATGTCTCAGAAACAGACTTTTGTAGGTCTACTTTCAGTGACCATCCAAACATCAGTTTGACTGTGGTCTGTAATTTTACTGTATAAGAAATTCCATAAGCCAGGAAGCTGGAGTGGTAGCCACTGACATTACACAAGTTTCATGAATCAACATTTTTTGACCAAAAGCTACCCTTACTTAGTCAGGCAAAGATTTTGGTAAAAATGAACTTTTTGGCAGGCAGATCCCCTAGATTTCATCTTCCCATAATGCTTTATGAGAAAGTCTTACCATGACTGCAGAGGCAGTGTTGTTATCCTTAGCACTTTTAATTCAAAGGTATTAAAGTGAGAAAAGGTGATTCTTGTATCTCTTAAAAGGGGTGCAAGGGGGTTTCTTATCCATTATGGAAACGATAAAATCCTGCATTCCAACAATGAAAATGAGAAGATGCCATACCTTCTTGCTGAAAATCCAATACCCAGTACCCAGTTAACTTTTTGGGTCAAATCAAAAACCCCTTTGTACCCCTCTGTTAACTGTTATATCAAATTTAAATTAAACCGTTTAAGCACACAATGCATTTTGTAAAGCTTGCAGGTCATCTAGATGGTAGTCTGGAAGGTATATACAGTAATGTCCCACATATAAGAAACACATTTAAGAAACACCAGCCTTGATTTTTGAAAAAATACCCCCTTTGAAAAGAAACAAGCTCCAGTCTGAAAAATGCTTGTTTCTTATTTAAAGATAACTGACATAAGAACGGGGTCTATCTTAGCTTTCCAATTGAGTCAAACCGCATCTATTCAAAATGAAAACAATAGCTTGTATGGAAATGAAGCAAAAAAGACCTTCCAGGAATAATTGTATCTTTCCTTTGATGTGAAGATTTACAAGCACAAGTCAAAATAGTGTGTTTGAAGCAGAGTAATTCATTGATAGTACATGATTTTTCTAATAAGAAACTTAAAGGGGCAGCGTCACGTAACCGTAAACAAACCTGTTATCTCTATGATCTATATTGTTTCCCACACGTGGCCATTGTGTTCCGCTCAGATTTTGGTGGATGGGGTGAATCCACGATAAAGTTACTTCTAAAAATCCACCAATATCTCTGCAATCCTACAACGTATGAGTGTTTGGTTTATTTCTCTAGAAAATTCAAGAGTCCATCTTCAAATTAACACCTATATTTCGAGAAAAGTTGTGGAAAATCTCTGTGATATAGACTATCAAAAATCCTGAAAAATCATCGTTTGGAAAGAAGTTTGTTTACATTACGTGACGCTGCCCCTTTAAAGAAACTTTACCCTGATTTGAAGTTCATATATCATTTTATAAGAAACACGGCAGACCTGAAATTGAAAATGTTGTTTCTTATATGCGGGACACTACTGTAGTAACAAAAATACGCTTGTCGTTTACAATTAAGTGAATTCAGCATTGTCAGTTGTGTGTCTTTCTTGTCTCCTACTTCTGAATATTGAACATTTTCAGCTCGATGAACTAATTCTAAAGAAGATGAACAACAAAATTTATCAACATTGGATGAATTATTCCCACAAAAGGTGAGCAGCAAAAAATGACAGAGCACCTGTCACAGTAAAAGTTCTTATCTAACAAATGATGCTAAGGAACAGTCAATTTCTTGTTGGCTGGATCTTAAGCTGCTTTCATCCGAATTCTTCTGCAAAATGTGACATATTCCTGACAGAAGCATGTTTTGGCCAAGAACCTCTAAGTAGCCTTGTGAACGCTATTTCTCAAGGAATGTCTTACGTTTTGAAGAAATTTTCTGAGGTACACATTGGTTTACTACTGAAACTGATTTTGGAAACTTTTCAGGAAAATGTTTGGCAGTGGTGGACTGATTTCTGCAAAGCCTACAGGATTAGACCAACTTGATTTTGCTACCGATTCACCATGAGATTACCATATTTATACATACACCTTCAAAATTGTTTCTAAAAAAGCAAGGCAATTACTGTACTTCCAATGATTGGTTGGGAAGTTTAGAATCAAGTATCTATTTTCAGGAAAATCTACCACAAGGACAGCTACTGGAGCCTTTGAGAAAGAAGTCCAGAAGGGAGTACATATGTGATGATGTTTCAGAGTTTCCATCCCCTGCGGGAACAGTTTTGCATTGCCAAAGCAAAGATGTCTTTATTGTGCCAGGGCATATCTTCCACAAAATGTGTCCAGAGCAAGAGGAGCTGGATGAAAAGCCACAGAAAGAAAGATCAGAAATGCCCCAAACCAAACCAATTGACTTGCGAGTACAAGTTGAAAAGCTGAGAAAATTGCTATGGAAACAATTAGGCTGCCCAACATTGATGAAGAGTCCCAAAGTTTTCAGCCCAGCACAAATGAGGCAGTTTTGCAAGCAAGCTGGTGCATGTGACCTCTTTGATCAAGTGATGAACATCATGTGTGCCCCACATCAAAGCTGTGAAGTCAGAAACAAGAATGAATTCAGGGCAGCCAACATTCTCCATTTAATGATGTTTGGGCAGTCACAAAAATGTGCTTGGTTTCAGCATGCCAACACTGCATTCTTGAGAAGAAATGGTTTAAGTGAGGCAGGTCTGTCAGCATTATGGCGAGAAGGAATAGCAGTCCACCCACGAACAGCCCGCATCATGGCCAAAGTCATAGACCTGAACTATGATGATCTTGTCAAGGGTTGGATTGAGGATGCAATGTATAAGAAATGTTTGCTGGCATTCATGGTGAAGCGGCTTGACACAGCTAAAGCCATTCCAGCTGATAGTAACAAGCACAATCCTAATGGCGTTGATTCCGTTCTCCTCACAGAGTTCTTGGAGGAAAAAATGCCCTCACTTGGTCTTACCTATGCTGCTTCAATGCCCAGTTGGATCCGAGAGAGCTTTTATGATCCTGAAGCAGAACACAACAGATTGGCACTACACGATTATCAAGAGTCAGACAAGATCAGAAAAATGAGATCAATGGAAAATACAATGCTAATAGATTCACTGGAACATCCTTTGAAGAGCCTTTCAGATTTCTCAGAGGTCAATCAAATTTCAGATGCCAATCAAATGGGTTTGTCAATCTACCTTGAAAAGTACCTTGTCATCCAACCAGGAGATTGGCCAGCACAGTTTTACCTTCGACAACTTGTTTACAGCCCAGATTGCCCACCAGAGAAATCTAATCTTGTCCCATTCATTGGTGCACTCCATGTATCATTAAATGGCAGAGAGAACCCAGTCCTCATCAACATAATTTTCTTCAGAAGGCTCTACAAGGCAATATTTGGAGAAAAAAAAGCTTGCTGACAAACCTCAACCCTGGAGAATTTCCTTGGTATCAGAACTTGCCTATGGGGGATGGACGCTTATCAGAGAATCAGTGATGCATGTTTTCAAACAATCAAAAGATGTCCAGGTGCTAACCCTCATCAACTTGCCGGACAACATTCTCCCATTAATGCTGAGCATCTATTCAGTTGTGTTCAAGAGCAACAACCTTGAAATGTTCATTGATGCAATGCTACGGGCATGGGTGGTATTCTTCATATACAGACGCCATCATTATAATAAGGCCCCACTTGTTTTTCTTTCCAACGTGCTGTACTGGAAGAAGACAAACCATCCCTGTATGAGGCCCTGAAAACCCATCTTCAGATTGTTGATGAGTATGCTGTGGAGAATTTCCACTCAGTTCTACGAGCCCAAACGTCCATTGGCAGCACACCTGAGGAGATATCAAAGAAAGCACGAGAAATCAGTGCAACCAAGGACATTCTCCGCCAGTTCAAGACACAGTTTGTGCCTCCCAAGTCTGCAACATTCAGCCAGAATCAATTGAAATCATTGAAGGCAAAGGCTGCTAGATTCATTTTCAATGTGTTCTCAGAAATCCATGCAAACCCTGGTACTGCTAAAAAACAACCGCAAGCTCCCAGGCAGTCACATAAGGTCACAAAATGGATCCTGCCAAGCTTATTTGGAGAGCACAAAGTTGACAACAGAGTCCTTCCTCTTGGCTTTCAAGAGCCAAGTACTGAACCAAACCCCAACAAGTAAGCTTTAGGCAAAGAAAGCATTTTGAATAAAAACTCAAACTAAAATGCTCTCATTGCCTCACAGAGAAATCTTTGAGAGAGATCAAGCAAAGGAAAAGTTAACTCTAGTCTAAAAGTGACCTTCCCTCAAGCATGGGTTAACTTCTTCTTTGTGGCTTGCCCCAGATTTCTTTGCTAGCAAATTTGTTCAGTAAGCATTTACAGTAGCTGGAATTCTCAGTAAGAACTCATAAACCCAAATCAACTTTCCTTTGGCTTTTCCATTTCACTCCTGCATATCCATGTTATTCTGTTACATAATTGTATGTAATTTTGTTCTTCAATATGCGAACAAACCAACAAACACTGTGTTGCAAAAAACTGCTGGCTTTGTACAGTACATATTTTTTTGGTTGATAGATAGATAGAAAAAATATAATGAGTCTCTTCAGACATTCAAATGAGAAACCCATAAACCAACATGAATTACTCTCCACTGCCAAACTGCTCAAACATTTGGTGCAATTACTCAGCAGGGATTCATAAAAGGCTTGGGGTAGTGGGAAAGTTATTTGACATTTGATAGAGGGAAGGGGTTATCTATTTGGCACCAGAATGTGCCTCTATAATAGTGAAAATATATATTTACCTTCAAAGGAAATGTGACCTTCAAACATGCAACAAGGATGGCAATTTCACGGTTCTCCATGGGTGCGGTCACTCATATCATCTAAGATGCACCACTGCTGAGGCCACCTGTCAAATTTGCTCCACCATGCTCCACACCACCTTGAATGATCTGGTGACTAAAACAAATTCGGCGATTTTCAATCCCAAAAAAGAGTCTGATGCAGACAGTCATCCATCTCTGAATCCACGCCAAGGAAATGAAGAATTCACGACTGAGGATGAGGCAGATACAGATCTTACTGGCATAGATCTCTCTGATGAAAAGGATCTTGAAAACAAAATTACTTCAATCAACAAGAAGATTCTTTCTCTTGCAGTTCCTCTGGAGCCTGGAACATTATGAACACCCAGTTTGTGCAGATTATGATAGAGCAGTTGTGTCTAGAAAATAAAAGATAAAATAGATTTAAAGTGATAGTTGTTTATACACTACAGTGTACCATGTTAAAGTAGATGCTGTTGGGAAAAATCAAGAATGACTGAAATGTCAAAATGAAATGAAATGTCAAAATGTCGATAACAGAAACTAATAAGTGAAAGAGTTGATTTGATTATGCTTTGATTCATTTTCACGAAATGATACTTTGGATTTCCGTTAATTTTCTGTGGCATAAACACATGGAATAATGACCTCACCTTGGCAGTCAAACGTCCAGAATCGCCATCTTTGGATATGTTTAGTTTGATCGCTGCTTTTATCTTGAAATCCTCATTCAGTATTGCTCATGATCTGATTTGGTTGCAGTGAGAGCTAGGCCCATAATAACCAACGTTTTCAAACATCGATTTCTTTCGATCAAGGTGAAAAACAAGAAATCCAAGCGACAGATTTGTGGATTGACCTTCTCTGCGAAACTTCCAACTGTCACTGTAGCATCGGAACGCACCTCGTGGACGCCGCCGAGGCAAATAGCCCTGCACCCCTCGGCCGCAGCTTCCTCCATTGACTTGTAATGGCGCGAGGCTAATTTGCATAAAATCAACAGGGCGCCACTTCCGGTTATTTCAGCCAATCAGAAGATTATTCCGCCCAGTTATCCACCCATACCTTGTCAAGAATAGACTTCAGTTTTGACAAGAAGAAATTGTAGGTAAAACATTGAAACCGAAGGCACTGGGGCTGAAGCCAACCAAAGGCTTGGGAATCAGGGGGGGCTGAGATGGTGAACGAGAAGGCATGCAAAATGGCGGAAACTGGACATAGGGGAGATCCAGCAAGTCTAGGGAGGGGGATAGAGACACACCGCTCACGAAATTGGATGGTCTTGCTCCAGCGAACCAGCACGATGGCCCCCCAGGGATAAAACTGAAAATCGGATTTAAGAAACTGCCTATCTGGATCAAACTGAGCATTCCCTTGAACAAGAAGATGGGATTTGCGGAACATGCCATAAAATGCAACCAGACAGATCGCCCAAAACGAAGCGTCCACACTGTATGCAGGATTAGGGCCTGATAAATCTTGAGAAGCAGACTGGGGGTCACTGGAAGTTTCTGAAGCCGTTCATGACCCAACACACGTTTAATGCCCGTAATGCGGGATGAAAGGTGCCAATTGCCTGTCAAAGGGTTAGCCAATCCAAATTCCTTGTGAAGAAGGCCAATGATACCCAAATATTGAGGAATGCTGGAAAACTTAAGAGACCGAGCCAAAAAGGCTGCATAAAGGCATATAGTGCTAGAGGATGCAGGGACTGGGGGGAGATTCATAAAGGCACAGAAAGACAGGAACGCGTTACGATGGGTGCTATAAGTACGTTTTGTGTTGGCCGCAAATGTCTGGTTGCGAAAGTGAAGTACCTCCTCAGCAAGCTCCCTGGACAACAGGGCTGGAACAGAACCTAAAAAGGAGAAACACAGAACTGTTTTAGGACATATGGTCCATCAGGGAGCTGCTGAGGACAACTAATGGGAGAGACATAGTACATAATAACACATAAAATTTCAATAAACAAGCCGGAGTATGCATACGTGATAAGCTATCTGCATAAACATTGTCAATACCTGGAATATAAGAAGCTGTTATGCGAAAATTATAGCTGACAGCCAAAACAGATCCTGCAACCACGCCATGACCTGGGGGTTGGCAGTAGTGCCTTTATTGATCATGGCGACAGCAGCCTGGTTATCAGATTTGATTACCACATGCTGATTAGCACACATGGCCCCCTGCACTTAGCAGCCAAATAGATAACATATGCCTCCTTGAAGTTTATGTGCAAGGGAGTCAAAGAAGGGGCATCTGCAGGAATTATTATTATTATTATTATTATTATTATTATTATTATTATTATTATTATTATTATTATTATTATTATTATTATTATTATTATTATTATTATTATTATTATTATTATTATTATTAATAATATTATTATTATTATTATTATTATTATTATTATTATTATTATTATTATTATTATTATTATTATTATTATTATTATTATTATTATTATTATTATTATTATCATTATCATTATCATTATCATTATCATTATTATTATTATTATTATTATTATTATTATTATTATTATTATTATTATTATTATTATTATTATTATTATTATTATTATTATTATTATTATTATTATTATTATTATTATTATTATTATTATTATTATTATGTAAACTAAAACCTCATTCAAATTACCAGAAAAAAAAGGATAAAAACACACACTGTTAAGATTTGACGTTTCGATTAAAAATCTTCATCAGCCTAACTTTGCAAACAAGCAACCGAGCATTTATAACCTAAGATGAACAACCTAAATTAAGATACAATAAAGAAGAGCCAAACAATTAAATCTATACCAAGCCTGACAAGAACGCCCAACTCCCATAGAAATAAAAGCCCAAACGGGAATTTTAAAAGTGAAAGTTTTGAAAGTAAATAATCCCAGTGGGTAAACCAATAACCTACCGAACCCCGGAGAGACCCAAAAACCCACCCTTCCAATCCTAACTAACATGGAAATAAAAGCCCAGACGGGAATTTTAAAGTAAAAGTTTTGAAAGTAAATAATCCCAGTGGGTAAACCAATAACCTACCGAACCCCTGAGAGACCAAAAAACCCACCCTTCCAAGCCTGACTTACATAGAAATAAAAGCCCAAACGGGAATAAAAAGTTAAAGGTTCTGATAGTAAAAAACCTAAATGGGTAAACCAATAACCGACCAAACCCCTGAGAGACCCAAAAAAAACCACCCTGATTTACATAAAAGTAAAAGCCCAAACAGGAATTTAAAGTATAAAGTTTTAAAGAATAAATAATCCCAGTTGGTAAACCAATAACTGACCGAACCCCCACGAGACCCAAAAACCCACCCTTTGAACCGAAAATACCTTCATCAAAATCCCCTAGGAGAAGTCTGGACACACCGAGGAGGCAAACAAGAATGAGTGGGAAAAGCCCCACGGTCCCCCCCCCCCATAACCTTTCCATAACTCGCTATTTGCTGAGTAAGGAATGGCCTGATAGGGGATTCCACCCTAACACCACGTGTATACGCACACGAAGCTACAGAAGAAAACCGCAAAACCACGCCCACCACGCACATCCACCGGATACAAATGCAACAGCAGGAATTAGGCCATCCTACACGCAAACATGTCCAACTCCACATCTGCAGCCCGTTCATTAAGTCCCCTTGGCAAAAATGTTCCCAACCTATATTGCCAAAACAATTCCTTTCGACGCAGTGAAAATACGTTTTCTGCCCCATCGATGATTTTTATAGTAACATCAAATTTCCCGTTGTGACCCGCTTCGAAAAAATGGCTAAAAAAGTTCGCCTGCGGAATTATTTTGCCCCTGTCCAGTGTACCCTGGTCACGTCTGCGTGCGTATGACCTAAAATAAGATTTGTAAACATTAAATCTCTGCCGAAACTTGGTTTTAGTGCTACCCACATACTTTTTGCGGCAGCATTCACACTGCAACAAGTAAACAACATTTTCTGAATTGCAGTTGTACCTACCCGAAAAAATAGTAAAAGATCTGTTTTCATCAGAATTTTCAAAACTGTTCCCTTCTTTGATCAAACCACAAATCTGACAACTTTTCCTGCCATTGCATTTGTAACAGCCCTTAACCGACAAACCTCCATCATCCGAATTAGGTAATTTCACTCTAACCAGTTTGTCTTTAAGGTTCTTCGCCCTACGAAATGACAAAAATATTTTGTTTTGGAACAACTTCTTATGTTCCGGACCCGCCAAAAGAATGTTCGAAATATCCCTCAAAATATCATAAACCCTATTAAGAGCTGGATGGTACGTAAGTACTAGCGGTATCCTACCGTCACTCTGGTCTTTACTTTGCCTATCAAGAAGCTCCAAACGATCCAAAGAACGAACTTTATCAATTTGCTGATCAACCTCTCCTTCCTTATATCCCCTATTAAAAAGCCACCCCCTAAGTTCTCCCACCCGCTTATCAAAAAACTGATCTTCCGAACAGATTCTCCTAATTCTTAAAGCCTGGCTATAAGGAATACCCCTCTTAGTATGACCAGGGTGACAGGAGGAGTGGTGCAACAGTTGATGGGTGTCTGTCGGTTTTGTAAACAAATCTGTAATGATTTCCTTGCCCTCTTTGACCACCCGAACATCGAGAAAACCCACCGTCTCCTCAGACCATTCTGCTGTGAATTTAATTGAATGGTGAGCTTGATTCAAAGCATCAATAAACTCCCTAAGCCTATCTTCTCCGTGCCGCCAAATTAAAAATATGTCGTCGATGTACCGCCACCATATCCAAGGTTTGTATTGCGCATCAGACAATAGCTTTTGTTCAAGCGCTGCCATAAAAAGAATCGCATACGAAGGGGCAAATTTAGTGCCTATAGCTGTACCTTGTCGCTGTTGGTAAAATTCACCATTAAACTCGAAACAGTTGTTTTTGAGAACAATGCGCGCCAACTTAGTTAACGACTCCGTGGAGACTGTTTTGTCTTCTCGATGCTCGAGTGCCCCCCTCAGTGCCTCCAGCCCCTCCCCATGCGGAATGTTTGGGTACAACCCCACTACATCAACCGTACATAAAATGGCGTCCTCGGGAATTTCGCCTAGTTCAGAAAGTTTCTTAAGAAAATGGTTCGTATCCTTAATGTACGATGTTACTGTTTTAGCCAGGGGTTGTAAATGGTAGTCCAAAAATTCCGAAATATTCTCTGTAAAATAACCACAATTAGAGATAACTGGTCTCCCAGGAACGCCATTTAACCTTTTATGAATTTTCGGTAGGAGATAAAAACGACCCAGCCCGGGATTATTAATCATAAGATAATCAAGAGTTGAGTCGTCTATATCTCCCCTATCCGTAATAGTTTCTAGAGCGTCAGAAATAATGCTCTGAAGTCTTTCCGAAGGATCGCCATCAAGTTTTTCATACACAGTGCGATCCCCTAATTGGCTGTTTGCCTCTTTTACGTAGTCTTCCCTGTCCCAAACAACCACTCCGGACCCCTTATCTGCCTCCTTGATGATGATCGATCTGTCCGACCCCAGTTCATTTAATGCCGCTCGCTCCTCCCTACTGACATTGCTAAAGTTACTGCCATTTGCAGATATATTCATGATTTCTTCTTCAAGCTTGCTAAGATATACCTCAATGGCAATATCTTTATTTCGAGGATTAAATTTACTTTTTGGCCTAAATGCTGGGTATTCCGAAAACTCTTCTGACTCCCTAAAATGCCACTTCAAACGGAGCCGTCTACCGAAATTTTCCAAATCAATTTTAATCTGTGATTGATCCAATTCTTTTGGTGTAACAACAAATTTAAGCCCTTTGGATAAGACCGAAATTTCCGAATCACTTAAAGCCCTATTTGAAAGATTTATTACTTTGTCATTAACAAACCGTCCAGAAATACGATCATTAGGAATATTAGAATTGGCAACGTCCGGCGTTTCAGCATCTGTAGTCCACTGTTCTTCAATGTTCGGCCTAGTGTATCCAGTATTCGACGACTCTCCAACTGTTTGTACTGGCACTGCATTCCATGGTAATTCATTCGATATCGTCTCTCGCTCCCCTGCATTTAAAACTCTGTTGATTTCTTCCAAGTATATAGTTTGGTTCTCCAGTACACTCACAGAAAAAAGGTGGTTTCTGGAGTACCCTTTAGGGTACTCCAGCCGGGTACAAATATGGTACCCTTTAGGGTACTCTGGAGTACCCTTAGTGAGGGTACTCTGGAGTACCCTATGTATGGTACTTCAGAGTACCCCTAATGGTACTTCAGAGTTCCTCTAATGGTACTTCAGAGTTCCTCTAATGGTACTTCAAAGTTCTCCTAATGGTACTCCAGAGTATTCCTAATGGTACTCCAGAGTTCCTCTAATGGTACTTCAGAATACCCCTAATGGTACTCCAGAGTTCCCTTAATGGTACTCCAGAGTTCCCCTAATGGTACTTCAGAGTTCCTCTAATGGTACTTCAGAGTTCCTTTAATGGTACTTCAGAGTTCCTCTAATGGTACTTCAAAGTTCCTCTAATGGTACTTCAGAGTGCCTCTAATGGTACTTCAGAGTTCCTCTAATGGTACTTCAGAGTTCCCCTAATGGTACTCCATAGTTCCCCTAATGGTACTTCAGAGTTCCCCTAATGGTACTTCAGAGTTCCTCTAATGGTACTCCAGAGTTCCTCTAATGGTACTTCAGAATACCCCTAATGGTACTCCAGAGTTCCCCTAATGGTACTTCAAAGTTCTCCTAATGGTACTCCAGAGTATACCTAATGGTACTCCAGAGTTCCTCTAATGGTACTTCAGAATACCCCTAATGGTACTCCAGAGTTCCCCTAATGGTACTCCAGAGTATACCTAATGGTACTCCAGAGTTCCTCTAATGGTACTTCAGAATACCCCTAATGGTACTCCAGAGTTCCCTTAATGGTACTCCAGAGTTCCCCTAAGGGTACTCCAGAGTTCCCCTAATGGTACTTCAAAGTTCCCCTAAAGGTACTTCAGAGTGCCTCTAATTGTACTTCAGAGTTCCTCTAATGGTACTTCAGAGTTCCCCTAATGGTACTCCAGAGTATACCTAATGGTACTCCAGAGTTCCTCTAATGATACTTCAGAATACCCCTAATGGTACTCCAGAGTTCCCTTAATGGTACTCCAGAGTTCCCCTACGGGTACTCCAGAGTTCCCCTAATGGTACTTCAAAGTTCCCCTAAAGGTACTTCAGAGTGCCTCTAATTGTACTTCAGAGTTCCTCTAATGGTACTTCAGAGTTCCCCTAATGGTACTCAATAGTTCCCCTAATGGTACTTCAGAGTTCCTGTAATGGTACTTCGGAGTTCCTCTAATGGTACTTCAGAGTTCCCCTAATGGTACTCCATAGTTCCCATAATAGAGCTCCAGAGTTCCCCTAAAGGTACTCCGGAGTTCCTCTAATGGTACTTCAGAATACCCCTAATGGTACTCCAGAGTTCCCTTAATGGTACTCCAGAGTTCCCCTAAGGGTACTCCAGAGTTCCCCTAATGGTCCTTCAAAGTTCCCCTAATGGTACTTCAGAGTGCCTCTAATTGTACTTCAGAGTTCCTCTAATAGTACTTCAGGGTTCCCCTAATGGTACTTCAGAGTTCCTCTAATGGTACTCCAGAGTTCCTCTAATGGTACTTCAGAATACCCCTAATGGTACTCCAGAGTTACCTTAATGGTACTCCAGAGTTCCCCTAATGGTACTTCAGAGTTCCTCTAATGGTACTTCAGAGTTCCTTTAATGGTACTTCAGAGTTCCTCTAATGGTACTTCAAAGTTCCTCTAATGGTACTTCAGAGTGCCTCTAATGGTACTTCAGAGTTCCTCTAATGGTACTTCAGAGTTCCCCTAATGGTACTCCATAGTTCCCCTAATGGTACTTCAGAGTTCCCCTAATGGTACTTCAGAGTTCCTCTAATGGTACTCCAGAGTTCCTCTAATGGTACTTCAGAATACCCCTAATGGTACTCCAGAGTTCCCCTAATGGTACTTCAAAGTTCTCCTAATGGTACTCCAGAGAATACCTAATGGTACTCCAGAGTTCCTCTAATGGTACTTCAGAATACCCCTAATGGTACTCCAGAGTTCCCCTAATGGTACTCCAGAGTATACCTAATGGTACTCGAGAGTTCCTCTAATGGTACTTCAGAATACCCCTAATGGTACTCCAGAGTTCCCTTAATGGTACTCCAGAGTTCCCCTAAGGTTACTCCAGAGTTCCCCTAATGGTACTTCAAAGTTCCCCTAATGGTACTTCAGAGTGCCTCTAATTGTACTTCAGAGTTCCTCTAATGGTACTTCAGAGTTCCCCTAATGGTACTCCATAGTTCCCCTAATGGTACTTCAGAGTTCCTGTAATGGTACTTCAGAGTTCCTCTAATGGTACTTCAGAGTTCCTTTAATGGTACTTCAGAGTTCCCCTAATGGTACTTCAGAATACCCCTAATGGTACTCCAGAGTTCCCTTAATGGTACTCCAGAGTTCCCCTAAGGGTACTCCAGAGTTCCCCTAATGGTACTTCAAAGTTCCCCTAATGGTACTTCAGAGTTCCTGTAATGGTACTTCAGAGTTCCTCTAATGGTACTTCAGAGTTCCTTTAATGGTACTTCAGAGTTCCCCTAATGGTACTCCATAGTTCCCATAATAGAGCTCCAGAGTTCCCCTAAAGGTACTCCAGAGTTCCTCTAATGGTACTTCAGAATACCCCTAATGGTACTCCAGAGTTCCCTTAATGGTACTCCAGAGTTCCCCTAAGGGTACTCAAGAGTTCCCCTAATGGTACTTCAAAGTTCCTCTAATGGTACTTCAGAGTTCCCCTAATGGTAGTCCATAGTTCCCCTAATGGTACTTCAGAGTTCCTGTAATGGTACTTCAGAGTTCCTCTAATGGTACTTCAGAGTTCCTTTAATGGTACTTCAGAGTTCCCCTAATGGTACTCCTTAGTTCCCATAATAGAGCTCCAGAGTTCCCCTAAAGGTACTCCAGAGTTCCCCTAATGGTACTCCAGAGTGCCCCTAATGGTACTCCACAGTTCCCCAAATGGTACCCCAGAGTTCCCCTAATGGTACTCTTGAGTTCCTCTAATGGTACTTCAGAGTTCCTTTAATGGTACTTCAGAGTTCCTCTAATGGTACTCCAGAGTTCCCCGAATGGTACTTCAGAGTTCCTCTAATGGTACTTCAGAGTTCCTTTAATGGTACTTCAGAGTTTCTCTAATGGTACTTCAGAGTTCCCCTAATGGTACTCCATAGTTCCCCTAATGGTACTTCAGAGTTCCTGTAATGGTACTCCAGAGTTCCCCTAATGGTACTTCAAAGTTCCCCTAGTGGTACTTCAGAGTTCCTGTAATGGTACTTCAGAGTTCCTCTAATGGTACTTCAGAGTTCCTTTAATGGTACTTCAGAGTTCCCCTAATGGTACTCTATAGTTCCCATAATAGAGCTCCAGAGTTCCCCTAAAGGTACTCCAGAGTTCCTCTAATGGTACTTCAGAATACCCCTAATGGTACTCCAGAGTTCCCTTAATGGTACTCCAGAGTTCCCCTAAGGGTACTCCAGAGTTCCCCTAATGGTACTTCAAAGTTCCCCTAATGGTACTTCAGAGTGCCTCTAATTGTACTTCAGAGTTCCTCTAATGGTACTTCAGAGTTCCCCTAATGGTAGTCCATAGTTCCCCTAATGGTACTTCAGAGTTCCTGTAATGGTACTTCAGAGTTCCTCTAATGGTACTTCAGAGTTCCTTTAATGGTACTTCAGAGTTCCCCTAATGGTACTCCTTAGTTCCCATAATAGAGCTCCAGAGTTCCCCTTAAGGTACTCCAGAGTTCCCCTAATGGTACTCCAGAGTGCCCCTAATGGTACTCCACAGTTCCCCAAATGGTACCCCAGAGTTCCCCTAATGGTACTCTTGAGTTCCTCTAATGGTACTTCAGAGTTCCTTTAATGGTACTTCAGAGTTCCTTAATGGTACTTCAGAGTTCCTCTAATGGTACTCCAGAGTTCCCCGAATGGTACTTCAGAGTTCCTCTAATGGTACTTCAGAGTTCCTTTAATGGTACTTCAGAGTGCCTCTAATGGTACTTCAGAGTTCCTCTAATGGTACTTCAGAGTTCCCCTAATGGTACTCCATAGTTCCCCTAATGGTACTTCAGAGTTTCCCTAATGGTACTCCATAGTTCCCCTAATGGTACTTCAGAGTCCTGTAATGGTACTCCAGAGTTCCCCTAAGGGTACTCAAGAGTTCCCCTAATGGTACTTCAAAGTTCCCCTAATGGTACTTCAGAGTGCCTCTAATTGTACTTCAGAGTTCCTCTAATGGTACTTCAGAGTTCCCCTAATGGTACTTCAGAGTTCCTCTAATGGTACTCCAGAGTTCCTCTAATGGTACTTCAGAATACCCCTAATGGTACTCCAGAGTTCCTCTAATGGTACTTCAGAATACCCCTAATGGTACTCCAGAGTTCCCTTAATGGTACTCCAGAGTTCCCCTAAGGGTACTCCAGAGTTCCCCTAATGGTACTTCAAAGTTCCCCTAATGGTACTTCAGAGTGCCTCTAATTGTACTTCAGAGTTCCTCTAATGGTACTTCAGAGTTCCCCTAATGGTAGTCCATAGTTCCCCTAATGGTACTTCAGAGTTCCTGTAATGGTACTTCAGAGTTCCTGTAATGGTACTTCAGAGTTCCTTTAATGGTACTTCAGAGTTCCCCTAATGGTACTCCTTAGTTCCCATAATAGAGCTCCAGAGTTCCCCTTAAGGTACTCCAGAGTTCCCCTAATGGTACTCCAGAGTGCCCCTAATGGTACTCCACAGTTCCCCAAATGGTACCCCAGAGTTCCCCTAATGGTACTCTTGAGTTCCTCTAATGGTACTTCAGAGTTCCTTTAATGGTACTTCAGAGTTCCTTAATGGTACTTCAGAGTTCCTCTAATGGTACTCCAGAGTTCCCCGAATGGTACTTCAGAGTTCCTCTAATGGTACTTCAGAGTTCCTTTAATGGTACTTCAGAGTGCCTCTAATGGTACTTCAGAGTTCCTCTAATGGTACTTCAGAGTTCCCCTAATGGTACTCCATAGTTCCCCTAATGGTACTTCAGAGTTTCCCTAGTGGTACTCCATAGTTCCCCTAATGGTACTTCAGAGTCCTGTAATGGTACTCCAGAGTTCCCCTAAGGGTACTCAAGAGTTCCCCTAATGGTACTTCAAAGTTCCCCTAATGGTACTTCAGAGTGCCTCTAATTGTACTTCAGAGTTCCTCTAATGGTACTTCAGAGTTCCCCTAATGGTACTTCAGAGTTCCTCTAATGGTACTCCAGAGTTCCTCTAATGGTACTTCAGAATACCCCTAATGGTACTCCAGAGTTCCCCTAATGGTACTTCAAAGTTCTCCTAATGGTACTCAAGAGTATAACTAATGGTACTCCAGAGTTCCTCTAATGGTACTTCAGAATACCCCTAATGGTACTCCAGAGTTCCCCTAATGGTACTCCAGAGTATACCTAATGGTACTCCAGAGTTCCTCTAATGGTACTTCAGAATACCCCTAATGGTACTCCAGAGTTCCCTTAATGGTACTCCAGAGTTCCCCTAAGGGTACTCCAGAGTTCCCCTAATGGTACTTCAAAGTTCCCCTAATGGTACTTCAGAGTGCTTCTAATTGTACTTCAGAGTTCCTGTAATGGTACTTCAGAGTTCCCCTAATGGTACTCCATAGTTCCCCTAATGGTACTTCAGAGTCCTGTAATGGTACTTCAGAGTCCCTCTAATGGTACTTCAGAGTTCCCCTAATGGTACTTCAGAGTGCCTCTAATTGTACTTCAGAGTTCCTCTAATGGTACTTCAGAGTTCCCCTAATGGTACTCCATAGTTCCCCTAATGGTTCTTCAGAGTATACCTAATGGTACTCGAGAGTTCCTCTAATGGTACTTCAGAATACCCCTAATGGTACTCCAGAGTTCCCTTAATGGTACTCCAGAGTTCCCCTAAGGGTACTCCAGAGTTCCCCTAATGGTACTTCAAAGTTCCCCTAATGGTACTTCAGAGTGCCTCTAATTGTACTTCAGAGATCCTCTAATGGTACTTCAGAGTTCCCCTAATGGTACTCCATAGTTCCCCTAATGGTACTTCAGAGCTCCTGTAATGGTACTTCAGAGTTCCCCTAATGGTACTCCATAGTTCCCATAATAGAGCTCCAGAGTTCCCCTAAAGGTACTCCAGAGTTCCTCTAATGGTACTTCAGAATACCCCTAATGGTACTCCAGAGTTCCTCTAATGGTACTTCAGAGTTCCTGTAATGGTACTTCAGAGTTCCTCTAATGGTACTTCAGAGTTCCTTTAATGGTACTTCAGAGTTCCCCTAATGGTACTTCAGAATACCCCTAATGGTACTCCAGAGTTCCCTTAATGGTACTCCAGAGTTCCCCTAAGGGTACTCCAGAGTTCCCCTAATGGTACTTCAAAGTTCCCCTAATGGTACTTCAGAGTGCCTCTAATTGTACTTCAGAGTTCCTCTAATGGTACTTCAGAGTTCCCCTAATGGTAGTCCATAGTTCCCCTAATGGTACTTCAGAGTTCCTGTAATGGTACTTCAGAGTTCCTCTAATGGTACTTCAGAGTTCCTTTAATGGTACTTCAGAGTTCCCCTAATGGTACTCCTTAGTTCCCATAATAGAGCTCCAGAGTTCCCCTAAAGGTACTCCAGAGTTCCCCTAATGGTACTCCAGAGTGCCCCTAATGGTACTCCACAGTTCCCCCAATGGTACCCCAGAGTTCCCCTAATGGTACTCTTGAGTTCCTCTAATGGTACTTCAGAGTTCCTTTAATGGTACTTCAGAGTTCCTTAATGGTACTTCAGAGTTCCTCTAATGGTACTCCAGAGTTCCCCGAATGGTACTTCAGAGTTCCTCTAATGGTACTTCAGAGTTCCTTTAATGGTACTTCAGAGTTTCTCTAATGGTACTTCAGAGTTCCCCTAATGGTACTCCATAGTTCCCCTAATGGTACTTCAGAGTTCCTGTAATGGTACTCCAGAGTTCCCCTAATGGTACTTCAAAGTTCCCCTAGTGGTACTTCAGAGTTCCTGTGATGGTACTTCAGAGTTCCTCTAATGGTACTTCAGAGTTCCTTTAATGGTACTTCAGAGTTCCCCTAATGGTACTCCATAGTTCCCATAATAGAGCTCCAGAGTTCCCCTAAAGGTACTCCAGAGTTCCTCTAATGGTACTTCAGAATACCCCTAATGGTACTCCAGAGTTCCCTTAATGGTACTCCAGAGTTCCCCTAAGGGTACTCCAGAGTTCCCCTAATGGTACTTCAAAGTTCCCCTAATGGTACTTCAGAGTGCCTCTAATTGTACTTCAGAGTTCCTCTAATGGTACTTCAGAGTTCCCCTAATGGTAGTCCATAGTTCCCCTAATGGTACTTCAGAGTTCCTGTAATGGTACTTCAGAGTTCCTCTAATGGTACTTCAGAGTTCCTTTAATGGTACTTCAGAGTTCCCCTAATGGTACTCCTTAGTTCCCATAATAGAGCTCCAGAGTTCCCCTAAAGGTACTCCAGAGTTCCCCTAATGGTACTCCAGAGTGCCCCTAATGGTACTCCACAGTTCCCCAAATGGTACCCCAGAGTTCCCCTAATGGTACTCTTGAGTTCCTCTAATGGTACTTCAGAGTTCCTTTAATGGTACTTCAGAGTTCCTTAATGGTACTTCAGAGTTCCTCTAATGGTACTCCAGAGTTCCCCGAATGGTACTTCAGAGTTCCTCTAATGGTACTTCAGAGTTCCTTTAATGGTACTTCAGAGTGCCTCTAATGGTACTTCAGAGTTCCTCTAATGGTACTTCAGAGTGCCTCTAATTGTACTTCAGAGTTCCTCTAATGGTACTTCAGAGTTCCCCTAATGGTACTCCATAGTTCCCCTAATGGTTCTTCAGAGTATACCTAATGGTACTCGAGAGTTTCTCTAATGGTACTTCAGAGTTCCCCTAATGGTACTCCATAGTTCCCCTAATGGTACTTCAGAGTTCCTGTAATGGTACTCCAGAGTTCCCCTAATGGTACTTCAAAGTTCCCCTAGTGGTACTTCAGAGTTCCTGTAATGGTACTTCAGAGTTCCTCTAATGGTACTTCAGAGTTCCTTTAATGGTACTTCAGAGTTCCCCTAATGGTACTCTATAGTTCCCATAATAGAGCTCCAGAGTTCCCCTAAAGGTAGTCCAGAGTTCCTCTAATGGTACTTCAGAATACCCCTAATGGTACTCCAGAGTTCCCTTAATGGTACTCCAGAGTTCCCCTAAGGGTACTCCAGAGTTCCCCTAATGGTACTTCAAAGTTCCCCTAATGGTACTTCAGAGTGCCTCTAATTGTACTTCAGAGTTCCTCTAATGGTACTTCAGAGTTCCCCTAATGGTAGTCCATAGTTCCCCTAATGGTACTTCAGAGTTCCTGTAATGGTACTTCAGAGTTCCTCTAATGGTACTTCAGAGTTCCTTTAATGGTACTTCAGAGTTCCCCTAATGGTACTCCTTAGTTCCCATAATAGAGCTCCAGAGTTCCCCTTAAGGTACTCCAGAGTTCCCCTAATGGTACTCCAGAGTGCCCCTAATGGTACTCCACAGTTCCCCAAATGGTACCCCAGAGTTCCCCTAATGGTACTCTTGAGTTCCTCTAATGGTACTTCAGAGTTCCTTTAATGGTACTTCAGAGTTCCTTAATGGTACTTCAGAGTTCCTCTAATGGTACTCCAGAGTTCCCCGAATGGTACTCAAGAGTTCCCCTAATGGTACTTCAAAGTTCCCCTAATGGTACTTCAGAGTGCCTCTAATTGTACTTCAGAGTTCCTCTAATGGTACTTCAGAGTTCCCCTAATGGTACTTCAGAGTTCCTCTAATGGTACTCCAGAGTTCCTCTAATGGTACTTCAGAATACCCCTAATGGTACTCCAGAGTTCCCCTAATGGTACTTCAAAGTTCTCCTAATGGTACTCAAGAGTATACCTAATGGTACTCCAGAGTTCCTCTAATGGTACTTCAGAATACCCCTAATGGTACTCCAGAGTTCCCCTAATGGTACTCCAGAGTATACCTAATGGTACTCCAGAGTTCCTCTAATGGTACTTCAGAATACCCCTAATGGTACTCCAGAGTTCCCTTAATGGTACTCCAGAGTTCCCCTAAGGGTACTCCAGAGTTCCCCTAATGGTACTTCAAAGTTCCCCTAATGGTACTTCAGAGTGCCTCTAATTGTACTTCAGAGTTCCTGTAATGGTACTTCAGAGTTCCCCTAATGGTACTCCATAGTTCCCCTAATGGTACTTCAGAGTCCTGTAATGGTACTTCAGAGTCCCTCTAATGGTACTTCAGAGTTCCCCTAATGGTACCTCAGAGTGCCTCTAATTGTACTTCAGAGTTCCTCTAATGGTACTTCAGAGTTCCCCTAATGGTACTCCATAGTTCCCCTAATGGTTCTTCAGAGTATACCTAATGGTACTCGAGAGTTCCTCTAATGGTACTTCAGAATACCCCTAATGGTACTCCAGAGTTCCCTTAATGGTACTCCAGAGTTCCCCTAAGGGTACTCCAGAGTTCCCCTAATGGTACTTCAAAGTTCCCCTAATGGTACTTCAGAGTGCCTCTAATTGTACTTCAGAGATCCTCTAATGGTACTTCAGAGTTCCCCTAATGGTACTCCATAGTTCCCCTAATGGTACTTCAGAGCTCCTGTAATGGTACTTCAGAGTTCCCCTAATGGTACTCCATAGTTCCCATAATAGAGCTCCAGAGTTCCCCTAAAGGTACTCCAGAGTTCCTCTAATGGTACTTCAGAATACCCCTAATGGTACTCCAGAGTTCCTCTAATGGTACTTCAGAGTTCCTGTAATGGTACTTCAGAGTTCCTCTAATGGTACTTCAGAGTTCCTTTAATGGTACTTCAGAGTTCCCCTAATGGTACTTCAGAATACCCCTAATGGTACTCCAGAGTTCCCTTAATGGTACTCCAGAGTTCCCCTAAGGGTACTCTAGAGTTCCCCTAATGGTACTTCAAAGTTCCCCTAATGGTACTTCAGAGTGCCTCTAATTGTACTTCAGAGTTCCTCTAATGGTACTTCAGAGTTCCCCTAATGGTAGTCCATAGTTCCCCTAATGGTAATTCAGAGTTCCTGTAATGGTACTTCAGAGTTCCTCTAATGGTACTTCAGAGTTCCTTTAATGGTACTTCAGAGTTCCCCTAATGGTACTCCTTAGTTCCCATAATAGAGCTCCAGAGTTCCCCTAAAGGTACTCCAGAGTTCCCCTAATGGTACTCCAGAGTGCCCCTAATGGTACTCCACAGTTCCCCCAATGGTACCCCAGAGTTCCCCTAATGGTACTCTTGAGTTCCTCTAATGGTACTTCAGAGTTCCTTTAATGGTACTTCAGAGTTCCTTAATGGTACTTCAGAGTTCCTCTAATGGTACTCCAGAGTTCCCCGAATGGTACTTCAGAGTTCCTCTAATGGTACTTCAGAGTTCCTTTAATGGTACTTCAGAGTTTCTCTAATGGTACTTCAGAGTTCCCCTAATGGTACTCCATAGTTCCCCTAATGGTACTTCAGAGTTCCTGTAATGGTACTCCAGAGTTCCCCTAATGGTACTTCAAAGTTCCCCTAGTGGTACTTCAGAGTTCCTGTGATGGTACTTCAGAGTTCCTCTAATGGTACTTCAGAGTTCCTTTAATGGTACTTCAGAGTTCCCCTAATGGTACTCCATAGTTCCCATAATAGAGCTCCAGAGTTCCCCTAAAGGTACTCCAGAGTTCCTCTAATGGTACTTCAGAATACCCCTAATGGTACTCCAGAGTTCCCTTAATGGTACTCCAGAGTTCCCCTAAGGGTACTCCAGAGTTCCCCTAATGGTACTTCAAAGTTCCCCTAATGGTACTTCAGAGTGCCTCTAATTGTACTTCAGAGTTCCTCTAATGGTACTTCAGAGTTCCCCTAATGGTAGTCCATAGTTCCCCTAATGGTACTTCAGAGTTCCTGTAATGGTACTTCAGAGTTCCTCTAATGGTACTTCAGAGTTCCTTTAATGGTACTTCAGAGTTCCCCTAATGGTACTCCTTAGTTCCCATAATAGAGCTCCAGAGTTCCCCTAAAGGTACTCCAGAGTTCCCCTAATGGTACTCCAGAGTGCCCCTAATGGTACTCCACAGTTCCCCAAATGGTACCCCAGAGTTCCCCTAATGGTACTCTTGAGTTCCTCTAATGGTACTTCAGAGTTCCTTTAATGGTACTTCAGAGTTCCTTAATGGTACTTCAGAGTTCCTCTAATGGTACTCCAGAGTTCCCCGAATGGTACTTCAGAGTTCCTCTAATGGTACTTCAGAGTTCCTTTAATGGTACTTCAGAGTGCCTCTAATGGTACTTCAGAGTTCCTCTAATGGTACTTCAGAGTGCCTCTAATTGTACTTCAGAGTTCCTCTAATGGTACTTCAGAGTTCCCCTAATGGTACTCCATAGTTCCCCTAATGGTTCTTCAGAGTATACCTAATGGTACTCGAGAGTTTCTCTAATGGTACTTCAGAGTTCCCCTAATGGTACTCCATAGTTCCCCTAATGGTACTTCAGAGTTCCTGTAATGGTACTCCAGAGTTCCCCTAATGGTACTTCAAAGTTCCCCTAGTGGTACTTCAGAGTTCCTGTAATGGTACTTCAGAGTTCCTCTAATGGTACTTCAGAGTTCCTTTAATGGTACTTCAGAGTTCCCCTAATGGTACTCTATAGTTCCCATAATAGAGCTCCAGAGTTCCCCTAAAGGTACTCCAGAGTTCCTCTAATGGTACTTCAGAATACCCCTAATGGTACTCCAGAGTTCCCTTAATGGTACTCCAGAGTTCCCCTAAGGGTACTCCAGAGTTCCCCTAATGGTACTTCAAAGTTCCCCTAATGGTACTTCAGAGTGCCTCTAATTGTACTTCAGAGTTCCTCTAATGGTACTTCAGAGTTCCCCTAATGGTAGTCCATAGTTCCCCTAATGGTACTTCAGAGTTCCTGTAATGGTACTTCAGAGTTCCTCTAATGGTACTTCAGAGTTCCTTTAATGGTACTTCAGAGTTCCCCTAATGGTACTCCTTAGTTCCCATAATAGAGCTCCAGAGTTCCCCTTAAGGTACTCCAGAGTTCCCCTAATGGTACTCCAGAGTGCCCCTAATGGTACTCCACAGTTCCCCAAATGGTACCCCAGAGTTCCCCTAATGGTACTCTTGAGTTCCTCTAATGGTACTTCAGAGTTCCTTTAATGGTACTTCAGAGTTCCTTAATGGTACTTCAGAGTTCCTCTAATGGTACTCCAGAGTTCCCCGAATGGTACTTCAGAGTTCCTCTAATGGTACTTCAGAGTTCCTTTAATGGTACTTCAGAGTGCCTCTAATGGTACTTCAGAGTTCCTCTAATGGTACTTCAGAGTTCCCCTAATGGTACTCCATAGTTCCCCTAATGGTACTTCAGAGTTTCCCTAATGGTACTCCATAGTTCCCCTAATGGTACTTCAGAGTCCTGTAATGGTACTCCAGAGTTCCCCTAAGGGTACTCAAGAGTTCCCCTAATGGTACTTCAAAGTTCCCCTAATGGTACTTCAGAGTGCCTCTAATTGTACTTCAGAGTTCCTCTAATGGTACTTCAGAGTTCCCCTAATGGTACTTCAGAGTTCCTCTAATGGTACTCCAGAGTTCCTCTAATGGTACTTCAGAATACCCCTAATGGTACTCCAGAGTTCCCCTAATGGTACTTCAAAGTTCTCCTAATGGTACTCAAGAGTATACCTAATGGTACTCCAGAGTTCCTCTAATGGTACTTCAGAATACCCCTAATGGTACTCCAGAGTTCCCCTAATGGTACTCCAGAGTATACCTAATGGTACTCCAGAGTTCCTCTAATGGTACTTCAGAATACCCCTAATGGTACTCCAGAGTTCCCTTAATGGTACTCCAGAGTTCCCCTAAGGGTACTCCAGAGTTCCCCTAATGGTACTTCAAAGTTCCCCTAATGGTACTTCAGAGTGCCTCTAATTGTACTTCAGAGTTCCTCTAATGGTACTTCAGAGTTCCCCTAATGGTACTCCATAGTTCCCCTAATGGTACTTCAGAGTCCTGTAATGGTACTTCAGAGTCCCTCTAATGGTACTTCAGAGTTCCCCTAATGGTACTTCAGAGTGCCTCTAATTGTACTTCAGAGTTCCTCTAATGGTACTTCAGAGTTCCCCTAATGGTACTCCATAGTTCCCCTAATGGTTCTTCAGAGTATACCTAATGGTACTCGAGAGTTCCTCTAATGGCACTTCAGAATACCCCTAATGGTACTCCAGAGTTCCCTTAATGGTACTCCAGAGTTCCCCTAAGGGTACTCCAGAGTTCCCCTAATGGTACTTCAAAGTTCCCCTAATGGTACTTCAGAGTGCCTCTAATTGTACTTCAGAGATCCTCTAATGGTACTTCAGAGTTCCTTTAATGGTACTTCAGAGTGCCTCTAATGGTACTTCAGAGTTCCTCTAATGGTACTTCAGAGTGCCTCTAATTGTACTTCAGAGTTCCTCTAATGGTACTTCAGAGTTCCCCTAATGGTACTCCATAGTTCCCCTAATGGTTCTTCAGAGTATACCTAATGGTACTCGAGAGTTTCTCTAATGGTACTTCAGAGTTCCCCTAATGGTACTCCATAGTTCCCCTAATGGTACTTCAGAGTTCCTGTAATGGTACTCCAGAGTTCCCCTAATGGTACTTCAAAGTTCCCCTAGTGGTACTTCAGAGTTCCTGTAATGGTACTCCAGAGTATACCTAATGGTACTCCAGAGTTCCTCTAATGGTACTTCAGAATACCCCTAATGGTACTCCAGAGTTCCCTTAATGGTACTCCAGAGTTCCCCTAAGGGTACTCCAGAGTTCCCCTAATGGTACTTCAGAATACCCCTAATGGTACTCCAGAGTTCCCTTAATGGTACTCCAGAGTTCCCCTAAGGGTACTCCAGAGTTCCCCTAATGGTACTTCAAAGTTCCCCTAATGGTACTTCAGAGTGCCTCTAATTGTACTTCAGAGTTCCTCTAATGGTACTTCAGAGTTCCCCTAATGGTAGTCCATAGTTCCCCTAATGGTACTTCAGAGTTCCTGTAATGGTACTTCAGAGTTCCTCTAATGGTACTTCAGAGTTCCTTTAATGGTACTTCAGAGTTCCCCTAATGGTACTCCTTAGTTCCCATAATAGAGCTCCAGAGTTCCCCTTAAGGTACTCCAGAGTTCCCCTAATGGTACTCCAGAGTGCCCCTAATGGTACTCCACAGTTCCCCAAATGGTACCCCAGAGTTCCCCTAATGGTACTCTTGAGTTCCTCTAATGGTACTTCAGAGTTCCTTTAATGGTACTTCAGAGTTCCTTAATGGTACTTCAGAGTTCCTCTAATGGTACTCCAGAGTTCCCCGAATGGTACTTCAGAGTATACCTAATGGTACTCCAGAGTTCCTCTAATGGTACTTCAGAATACCCCTAATGGTACTCCAGAGTTCCCTTAATGGTACTCCAGAGTTCCCCTAAGGGTACTCCAGAGTTCCCCTAATGGTACTTCAGAATACCCCTAATGGTACTCCAGAGTTCCCTTAATGGTACTCCAGAGTTCCCCTAAGGGTACTCCAGAGTTCCCCTAATGGTACTTCAAAGTTCCCCTAATGGTACTTCAGAGTGCCTCTAATTGTACTTCAGAGTTCCTCTAATGGTACTTCAGAGTTCCCCTAATGGTAGTCCATAGTTCCCCTAATGGTACTTCAGAGTTCCTGTAATGGTACTTCAGAGTTCCTCTAATGGTACTTCAGAGTTCCTTTAATGGTACTTCAGAGTTCCCCTAATGGTACTCCTTAGTTCCCATAATAGAGCTCCAGAGTTCCCCTTAAGGTACTCCAGAGTTCCCCTAATGGTACTCCAGAGTGCCCCTAATGGTACTCCACAGTTCCCCAAATGGTACCCCAGAGTTCCCCTAATGGTACTCTTGAGTTCCTCTAATGGTACTTCAGAGTTCCTTTAATGGTACTTCAGAGTTCCTTAATGGTACTTCAGAGTTCCTCTAATGGTACTCCAGAGTTCCCCGAATGGTACTTCAGAGTTCCTCTAATGGTACTTCAGAGTTCCTTTAATGGTACTTCAGAGTGCCTCTAATGGTACTTCAGAGTTCCTCTAATGGTACTTCAGAGTTCCCCTAATGGTACTCCATAGTTCCCCTAATGGTACTTCAGAGTTTCCCTAATGGTACTCCATAGTTCCCCTAATGGTACTTCAGAGTCCTGTAATGGTACTCCAGAGTTCCCCTAAGGGTACTCAAGAGTTCCCCTAATGGTACTTCAAAGTTCCCCTAATGGTACTTCAGAGTGCCTCTAATTGTACTTCAGAGTTCCTCTAATGGTACTTCAGAGTTCCCCTAATGGTACTTCAGAGTTCCTCTAATGGTACTCCAGAGTTCCTCTAATGGTACTTCAGAATACCCCTAATGGTACTCCAGAGTTCCCCTAATGGTACTTCAAAGTTCTCCTAATGGTACTCAAGAGTATACCTAATGGTACTCCAGAGTTCCTCTAATGGTACTTCAGAATACCCCTAATGGTACTCCAGAGTTCCCCTAATGGTACTCCAGAGTATACCTAATGGTACTCCAGAGTTCCTCTAATGGTACTTCAGAATACCCCTAATGGTACTCCAGAGTTCCCTTAATGGTACTCCAGAGTTCCCCTAAGGGTACTCCAGAGTTCCCCTAATGGTACTTCAAAGTTCCCCTAATGGTACTTCAGAGTGCCTCTAATTGTACTTCAGAGTTCCTCTAATGGTACTTCAGAGTTCCCCTAATGGTACTCCATAGTTCCCCTAATGGTACTTCAGAGTCCTGTAATGGTACTTCAGAGTCCCTCTAATGGTACTTCAGAGTTCCCCTAATGGTACTTCAGAGTGCCTCTAATTGTACTTCAGAGTTCCTCTAATGGTACTTCAGAGTTCCCCTAATGGTACTCCATAGTTCCCCTAATGGTTCTTCAGAGTATACCTAATGGTACTCGAGAGTTCCTCTAATGGCACTTCAGAATACCCCTAATGGTACTCCAGAGTTCCCTTAATGGTACTCCAGAGTTCCCCTAAGGGTACTCCAGAGTTCCCCTAATGGTACTTCAAAGTTCCCCTAATGGTACTTCAGAGTGCCTCTAATTGTACTTCAGAGATCCTCTAATGGTACTTCAGAGTTCCTTTAATGGTACTTCAGAGTGCCTCTAATGGTACTTCAGAGTTCCTCTAATGGTACTTCAGAGTGCCTCTAATTGTACTTCAGAGTTCCTCTAATGGTACTTCAGAGTTCCCCTAATGGTACTCCATAGTTCCCCTAATGGTTCTTCAGAGTATACCTAATGGTACTCGAGAGTTTCTCTAATGGTACTTCAGAGTTCCCCTAATGGTACTCCATAGTTCCCCTAATGGTACTTCAGAGTTCCTGTAATGGTACTCCAGAGTTCCCCTAATGGTACTTCAAAGTTCCCCTAGTGGTACTCCAGAGTTCCCCTAATGGTACTCCAGAGTATACCTAATGGTACTCCAGAGTTCCTCTAATGGTACTTCAGAATACCCCTAATGGTACTCCAGAGTTCCCTTAATGGTACTCCAGAGTTCCCCTAAGGGTACTCCAGAGTTCCCCTAATGGTACTTCAAAGTTCCCCTAATGGTACTTCAGAGTGCCTCTAATTGTACTTCAGAGTTCCTCTAATGGTACTTCAGAGTTCCCCTAATGGTAGTCCATAGTTCCCCTAATGGTACTTCAGAGTTCCTGTAATGGTACTTCAGAGTTCCTCTAATGGTACTTCAGAGTTCCTTTAATGGTACTTCAGAGTTCCCCTAATGGTACTCCTTAGTTCCCATAATAGAGCTCCAGAGTTCCCCTAAAGGTACTCCAGAGTTCCCCTAATGGTACTCCAGAGTGCCCCTAATGGTACTCCACAGTTCCCCAAATGGTACCCCAGAGTTCCCCTAATGGTACTCTTGAGTTCCTCTAATGGTACTTCAGAGTTCCTTTAATGGTACTTCAGAGTTCCTTAATGGTACTTCAGAGTTCCTCTAATGGTACTCCAGAGTTCCCCGAATGGTACTTCAGAGTTCCTCTAATGGTACTTCAGAGTTCCTTTAATGGTACTTCAGAGTGCCTCTAATGGTACTTCAGAGTTCCTCTAATGGTACTTCAGAGTGCCTCTAATTGTACTTCAGAGTTCCTCTAATGGTACTTCAGAGTTCCCCTAATGGTACTCCATAGTTCCCCTAATGGTTCTTCAGAGTATACCTAATGGTACTCGAGAGTTTCTCTAATGGTACTTCAGAGTTCCCCTAATGGTACTCCATAGTTCCCCTAATGGTACTTCAGAGTTCCTGTAATGGTACTCCAGAGTTCCCCTAATGGTACTTCAAAGTTCCCCTAGTGGTACTTCAGAGTTCCTGTAATGGTACTTCAGAGTTCCTCTAATGGTACTTCAGAGTTCCTTTAATGGTACTTCAGAGTTCCCCTAATGGTACTCTATAGTTCCCATAATAGAGCTCCAGAGTTCCCCTAAAGGTACTCCAGAGTTCCTCTAATGGTACTTCAGAATACCCCTAATGGTACTCCAGAGTTCCCTTAATGGTACTCCAGAGTTCCCCTAAGGGTACTCCAGAGTTCCCCTAATGGTACTTCAAAGTTCCCCTAATGGTACTTCAGAGTGCCTCTAATTGTACTTCAGAGTTCCTCTAATGGTACTTCAGAGTTCCCCTAATGGTAGTCCATAGTTCCCCTAATGGTACTTCAGAGTTCCTGTAATGGTACTTCAGAGTTCCTCTAATGGTACTTCAGAGTTCCTTTAATGGTACTTCAGAGTTCCCCTAATGGTACTCCTTAGTTCCCATAATAGAGCTCCAGAGTTCCCCTTAAGGTACTCCAGAGTTCCCCTAATGGTACTCCAGAGTGCCCCTAATGGTACTCCACAGTTCCCCAAATGGTACCCCAGAGTTCCCCTAATGGTACTCTTGAGTTCCTCTAATGGTACTTCAGAGTTCCTTTAATGGTACTTCAGAGTTCCTTAATGGTACTTCAGAGTTCCTCTAATGGTACTCCAGAGTTCCCCGAATGGTACTTCAGAGTTCCTCTAATGGTACTTCAGAGTTCCTTTAATGGTACTTCAGAGTGCCTCTAATGGTACTTCAGAGTTCCTCTAATGGTACTTCAGAGTTCCCCTAATGGTACTCCATAGTTCCCCTAATGGTACTTCAGAGTTTCCCTAATGGTACTCCATAGTTCCCCTAATGGTACTTCAGAGTCCTGTAATGGTACTCCAGAGTTCCCCTAAGGGTACTCAAGAGTTCCCCTAATGGTACTTCAAAGTTCCCCTAATGGTACTTCAGAGTGCCTCTAATTGTACTTCAGAGTTCCTCTAATGGTACTTCAGAGTTCCCCTAATGGTACTTCAGAGTTCCTCTAATGGTACTCCAGAGTTCCTCTAATGGTACTTCAGAATACCCCTAATGGTACTCCAGAGTTCCCCTAATGGTACTTCAAAGTTCTCCTAATGGTACTCAAGAGTATACCTAATGGTACTCCAGAGTTCCTCTAATGGTACTTCAGAATACCCCTAATGGTACTCCAGAGTTCCCCTAATGGTACTCCAGAGTATACCTAATGGTACTCCAGAGTTCCTCTAATGGTACTTCAGAATACCCCTAATGGTACTCCAGAGTTCCCTTAATGGTACTCCAGAGTTCCCCTAAGGGTACTCCAGAGTTCCCCTAATGGTACTTCAAAGTTCCCCTAATGGTACTTCAGAGTGCCTCTAATTGTACTTCAGAGTTCCTCTAATGGTACTTCAGAGTTCCCCTAATGGTACTCCATAGTTCCCCTAATGGTACTTCAGAGTCCTGTAATGGTACTTCAGAGTCCCTCTAATGGTACTTCAGAGTTCCCCTAATGGTACTTCAGAGTGCCTCTAATTGTACTTCAGAGTTCCTCTAATGGTACTTCAGAGTTCCCCTAATGGTACTCCATAGTTCCCCTAATGGTTCTTCAGAGTATACCTAATGGTACTCGAGAGTTCCTCTAATGGCACTTCAGAATACCCCTAATGGTACTCCAGAGTTCCCTTAATGGTACTCCAGAGTTCCCCTAAGGGTACTCCAGAGTTCCCCTAATGGTACTTCAAAGTTCCCCTAATGGTACTTCAGAGTGCCTCTAATTGTACTTCAGAGATCCTCTAATGGTACTTCAGAGTTCCCCTAATGGTACTCCATAGTTCCCCTAATGGTACTTCAGAGCTCCTGTAATGGTACTTCAGAGTTCCCCTAATGGTACTCCATAGTTCCCATAATAGAGCTCCAGAGTTCCCCTAAAGGTACTCCAGAGTTCCTCTAATGGTACTTCAGAATACCCCTAATGGTACTCCAGAGTTCCTCTAATGGTACTTCAGAGTTCCTGTAATGGTACTTCAGAGTTCCTCTAATGGTACTTCAGAGTTCCTTTAATGGTACTTCAGAGTTCCCCTAATGGTACTTCAGAATACCCCTAATGGTACTCCAGAGTTCCCTTAATGGTACTCCAGAGTTCCCCCAAGGGTACTCCAGAGTTCCCCTAATGGTACTTCAAAGTTCCCCTAATGGTACTTCAGAGTGCCTCTAATTGTACTTCAGAGTTCCTCTAATGGTACTTCAGAGTTCCCCTAATGGTAGTCCATAGTTCCCCTAATGGTACTTCAGAGTTCCTGTAATGGTACTTCAGAGTTCCTCTAATGGTACTTCAGAGTTCCTTTAATGGTACTTCAGAGTTCCCCTAATGGTACTCCTTAGTTCCCATAATAGAGCTCCAGAGTTCCCCTAAAGGTACTCCAGAGTTCCCCTAATGGTACTCCAGAGTGCCCCTAATGGTACTCCACAGTTCCCCCAATGGTACCCCAGAGTTCCCCTAATGGTACTCTTGAGTTCCTCTAATGGTAGTTCAGAGTTCCTTTAATGGTACTTCAGAGTTCCTTAATGGTACTTCAGAGTTCCTCTAATGGTACTCCAGAGTTCCCCGAATGGTACTTCAGAGTTCCTCTAATGGTACTTCAGAGTTCCTTTAATGGTACTTCAGAGTTTCTCTAATGGTACTTCAGAGTTCCCCTAATGGTACTCCATAGTTCCCCTAATGGTACTTCAGAGTTCCTGTAATGGTACTCCAGAGTTCCCCTAATGGTACTTCAAAGTTCCCCTAGTGGTACTTCAGAGTTCCTGTAATGGTACTTCAGAGTTCCTCTAATGGTACTTCAGAGTTCCTTTAATGGTACTTCAGAGTTCCCCTAATGGTACTCCATAGTTCCCATAATAGAGCTCCAGAGTTCCCCTAAAGGTACTCCAGAGTTCCTCTAATGGTACTTCAGAATACCCCTAATGGTACTCCAGAGTTCCCTTAATGGTACTCCAGAGTTCCCCTAAGGGTACTCCAGAGTTCCCCTAATGGTACTTCAAAGTTCCCCTAATGGTACTTCAGAGTGCCTCTAATTGTACTTCAGAGTTCCTCTAATGGTACTTCAGAGTTCCCCTAATGGTAGTCCATAGTTCCCCTAATGGTACTTCAGAGTTCCTGTAATGGTACTTCAGAGTTCCTCTAATGGTACTTCAGAGTTCCTTTAATGGTACTTCAGAGTTCCCCTAATGGTACTCCTTAGTTCCCATAATAGAGCTCCAGAGTTCCCCTAAAGGTACTCCAGAGTTCCCCTAATGGTACTCCAGAGTGCCCCTTATGGTACTCCACAGTTCCCCAAATGGTACCCCAGAGTTCCCCTAATGGTACTCTTGAGTTCCTCTAATGGTACTTCAGAGTTCCTTTAATGGTACTTCAGAGTTCCTTAATGGTACTTCAGAGTTCCTCTAATGGTACTCCAGAGTTCCCCGAATGGTACTTCAGAGTTCCTCTAATGGTACTTCAGAGTTCCTTTAATGGTACTTCAGAGTGCCTCTAATGGTACTTCAGAGTTCCTCTAATGGTACTTCAGAGTTCCCCTAATGGTACTCCATAGTTCCCCTAATGGTACTTCAGAGTTTCCCTAATGGTACTCCATAGTTCCCCTAATGGTACTTCAGAGTCCTGTAATGGTACTCCAGAGTTCCCCTAAGGGTACTCAAGAGTTCCCCTATGGTACTTCAAAGTTCCCCTAATGGTACTTCAGAGTGCCTCTAATTGTACTTCAGAGTTCCTCTAATGGTACTTCAGAGTTCCCCTAATGGTACTTCAGAGTTCCTCTAATGGTACTCCAGAGTTCCTCTAATGGTACTTCAGAATACCCCTAATGGTACTCCAGAGTTCCCCTAATGGTACTTCAAAGTTCTCCTAATGGTACTCAAGAGTATACCTAATGGTACTCCAGAGTTCCTCTAATGGTACTTCAGAATACCCCTAATGGTACTCCAGAGTTCCCCTAATGGTACTCCAGAGTATACCTAATGGTACTCCAGAGTTCCTCTAATGGTACTTCAGAATACCCCTAATGGTACTCCAGAGTTCCCTTAATGGTACTCCAGAGTTCCCCTAAGGGTACTCCAGAGTTCCCCTAATGGTACTTCAAAGTTCCCCTAATGGTACTTCAGAGTGCCTCTAATTGTACTTCAGAGTTCCTCTAATGGTACTTCAGAGTTCCCCTAATGGTACTCCATAGTTCCCCTAATGGTACTTCAGAGTCCTGTAATGGTACTTCAGAGTCCCTCTAATGGTACTTCAGAGTTCCCCTAATGGTACTTCAGAGTGCCTCTAATTGTACTTCAGAGTTCCTCTAATGGTACTTCAGAGTTCCCCTAATGGTACTCCATAGTTCCCCTAATGGTTCTTCAGAGTATACCTAATGGTACTCGAGAGTTCCTCTAATGGTACTTCAGAATACCCCTAATGGTACTCCAGAGTTCCCTTAATGGTACTCCAGAGTTCCCCTAAGGGTACTCCAGAGTTCCCCTAATGGTACTTCAAAGTTCCCCTAATGGTACTTCAGAGTGCCTCTAATTGTACTTCAGAGATCCTCTAATGGTACTTCAGAGTTCCCCTAATGGTACTCCATAGTTCCCCTAATGGTACTTCAGAGCTCCTGTAATGGTACTTCAGAGTTCCCCTAATGGTACTCCATAGTTCCCATAAAAGAGCTCCAGAGTTCCCCTAAAGGTACTCCAGAGTTCCTCTAATGGTACTTCAGAATACCCCTAATGGTACTCCAGAGTTCCCTTAATGGTACTCCAGAGTTCCCCTAAGGGTACTCCAGAGTTCCCCTAAAGGTACTCCAGAGTTCCCCTAATTGTACTCCAGAGTGCCCCTAATGGTACTCCACAGTTCTCCAAATGGTACCCCAGAGTTCCCCTAATGGTACTCTAGAGTTCCTCTAATGGTACTTCAGAGTTCCTTTAATGGTACCTCAGAGTTCCTTAATGGTACTTCAGAGTTCCCCTAATGGTACTCCATAGTTCCCATAATGGTACTCCAGAGTATACCTAATGGTACTCCAGAGTTCCTCTAATGGTACTTCAGAATACCCCTAATGGTACTTCAGAGTTCCCCTAATGGTACTCCATAGTTCCCCTAATGGTACTTCAGAGCTCCTGTAATGGTACTTCAGAGTTCCCCTAATGGTACTCCATAGTTCCCATAATAGAGCTCCAGAGTTCCCCTAAAGGTACTCCAGAGTTCCTCTAATGGTACTTCAGAATACCCCTAATGGTACTCCAGAGTTCCCTTAATGGTACTCCAGAGTTCCCCTAAGGGTACTCCAGAGTTCCCCTAATGGTACTTCAAAGTTCCCCTAATGGTACTTCAGAGTGCCTCTAATTGTACTTCAGAGTTCCTCTAATGGTACTTCAGAGTTCCCCTAATGGTACTCCATAGTTCCCCTAATGGTACTTCAGAGTTCCTGTAATGGTACTTCAGAGTTCCTCTAATGGTACTTCAGAGTTCCTTTAATGGTACTTCAGAGTTCCCCTAATGGTACTCCATAGTTCCCATAATAGAGCTCCAGAGTTCCCCTAAAGGTACTCCAGAGTTCCCCTAATGGTACTCCAGAGTGCCCCTAATGGTACTCCACAGTTCTCCAAATGGTACCCCAGAGTTCCCCTAATGGTACTCTAGAGTTCCTCTAATGGTACTTCAGAGTTCCTTTAATGGTACTTCAGAGTTCCTTAATGGTACTTCAGAGTTCCCCTAATGGTACTCCATAGTTCCCATAATAGAGCTCCAGAGTTCCCCTAAAGGTACTCCAGAGTTCCTCTAATGGTACTTCAGAATACCCCTAATGGTACTCCAGAGTTCCCTTAATGGTACTCCAGAGTTCCCCTAAGGGTACTCCAGAGTTCCCCTAAAGGTACTCCAGAGTTCCCCTAATGGTACTCCAGAGTGCCCCTAATGGTACTCCACAGTTCTCCAAATGGTACCCCAGAGTTCCCCTAATGGTACTCTAGAGTTCCTCTAATGGTACTTCAGAGTTCCTTTAATGGTACTTCAGAGTTCCTTAATGGTACTTCAGAGTTCCCCTAATGGTACTCCATAGTTCCCATAATGGTACTCCAGAGTATACCTAATGGTACTCCAGAGTTCCTCTAATGGTACTTCAGAATACCCCTAATGGTACTTCAGAGTTCCCCTAATGGTACTCCATAGTTCCCCTAATGGTACTTCAGAGCTCCTGTAATGGTACTTCAGAGTTCCCCTAATGGTACTCCATAGTTCCCATAATAGAGCTCCAGAGTTCCCCTAAAGGTACTCCAGAGTTCCTCTAATGGTACTTCAGAATACCCCTAATGGTACTCCAGAGTTCCCTTAATGGTACTCCAGAGTTCCCCTAAGGGTACTCCAGAGTTCCCCTAATGGTACTTCAGAGTGCCTCTAATTGTACTTCAGAGTTCCTCTAATGGTACTTCAGAGTTCCCCTAATGGTACTCCATAGTTCCCCTAATGGTACTTCAGAGTTCCTGTAATGGTACTTCAGAGTTCCTCTAATGGTACTTCAGAGTTCCTTTAATGGTACTTCAGAGTTCCCCTAATGGTACTCCATAGTTCCCATAATAGAGCTCCAGAGTTCCCCTAAAGGTACTCCAGAGTTCCCCTAATGGTACTCCAGAGTGCCCCTAATGGTACTCCACAGTTCTCCAAATGGTACCCCAGAGTTCCCCTAATGGTACTCTAGAGTTCCTCTAATGGTACTTCAGAGTTCCTTTAATGGTACTTCAGAGTTCCTTAATGGTACTTCAGAGTTCCCCTAATGGTACTCCATAGTTCCCATAATAGAGCTCCAGAGTTCCCCTAAAGGTACTCCAGATTTCCCCTAATGGTACTCGAGAGTTCCCCTAATGGTACTTCAGAGTTCCTCTAATGGTACTCCAGAGTTCCCCTAATGGTACTCCAGAGTGCCCCTAATGGTACTCCAGAGTACCCCTAAAGGTACTCCAGTGTACCCCTAAATGTACTCCAGGGTGTACCTAAGGATAGTCCAGTGTATCCCTAAAGGTACTCGAGGGTATCGCTAAAGGTACTCCAGAGTGTCTCTAAAGGCACTCCAGAGAAGCCCTAAAGGTACTCTAGAGTAACCCTAAAGGTACTCCAGAGTGCCTCTAAAGGTACTTCAGAGTACCCGTAAAGGTACTCTAGAGTACCCGTAGGGGTACTCCAGAGTACCCCTAAAGGTACTCTAGAGTACACTTAAATGCACTTCAGAAGGACTCTTAAGAGTAATTCAGAATGTATCCAAGACTGCGTTGACACGATGCCGGCACATTTTGAAAACGGTGAAAAATGTGACGGCTGCAAAATTTAAGCTAGCGTTCACACGATAACGGAATAATTTGAAAACGGTAGGAACTTAGACGACAAAAACTCGTTGCAACACTTTGATGCCAAAGAAACTTACCTACACCCTAAGAATCGATTAGTCTCGTTCCAAAAGCGTCTAAAGATTTTCTGTTTTCATCAATTTTAGATGTTTACACGATGCCGTTTCCAAAATGTGCCGGTTAGAGTTCAATTTTCAAAATCTACCCTTTTCAAAATGTGCCGGCAAAAAATGTGCCGTTTTCGTGAGAACGGGAGGCCTATCCATCACATTTTTCACCGTTTTCAAAATGTGCCGGCATCGTGTGAACGCAGTCTTAGTGTTCACACGATACCGGCAAAATTTGAAAACGGTAGGAAATTTGACAGCAATAAACCCATTGCAAGCTCCTCAAGAATTTGATGTTAATGAAATGTACCTACACCTTAAGAATTGATCAACCTAATTTTGAAAGTGTCGAAATATGTTCCATTTTCATCATTTTCGAGTGCTCACACGAAGCCATTTTCAAAATGTGTCGGTTAGGGTTCCGTTTTCAAAATCTACCGTTTTCAAAATTTGCCGGCAAAAAATGTGCCGTTTTCGTGTGAACGGGAGGCCTATCCGTCACATTTTTCACCGTTTTCAAAATGTACCGGCATCGTGTGAACGCGGTCTAAATTACTATTTCCTTTGGAAAGAATCAACAGGAGTCAGTAACAAAGAGAAAAACATAATCATTGTCTTGCTATCATGACCTTGACTGGCTTCACATGAAAATGTATAACAAAATATTTCGCGTGTTCAACGTTAGCTAATTGATATACGAATGCTGTACAAAACATAGCCTGTTAACAGGCCTTTTGTTGATGGAAATGTTGGGATCTCAGGCTATACAGAACGCTAAAACTTCAGCTTGCTATAAAATGCCCGGCTGCTTCTTTGCAAGATGAATTAAAGCTACAAACGAGTTACTAGTTACAGAATTACAGAAGGCTAGAAGCACACACACTTTTATATCTATGTGTTCTTAACGTTATTAATTTCCATTTAGTAGTAGTGGCGCCAGGGAAGGCTAGAGGGGGGCTACAGCCCCCTGTTGGAAGCATCTAGCTCCCCTTTCGGAGGAAATTTTGTGTTTCTGTCAGAGGAAATTTGGCAAAATCAAACAAAATGATGTACGAAAACTGCATTTTCTAGCCACTTCAGCCCCCCTGTCGGAAGTTCCAACTCCTCCATCGGAAGATCTCTGACGCCACCCCTGCCATTTAGGTATGACACTGAATCATTTATAAACATTAATGAACAATAACCTGAGTGCACTTTTTCTTCTTACGAGAAACAATCTTTCTGCCTTCAGTCTGGGTGTTTCTTAATATTTTGTCAAATCCGGCCTTACACGTTTGTTAAATGTTTCTTAAATTTTTCTTAAAATCAATTAAATTTCCAACAACTGATCATGACAATGGATGACAGGAAACGAGATGTTTCTTTTCCTGCATCAAGTGGAAAAGATGCTAATTGTGTCCTTGCTATTTTTCCCGGTTAATCAAATTTTAGTGAGTTTTCAAACGGGAGTACTTTTTGGAATGCTGTTTGTATTTTGCTTAGAGTAAAACCAGCTCTTTTCAAGTTTACTTTCGAAGCTCAGCCTCCCTGTGTTTCTTAAATTTTTCTTATTCTTGACCTGATTTGAGCCTCATTTGTTTTATAAATGTGTTTCTTATACGAAAAAACCCTGTTACCTTGCAGAATTGTCCAAAACATTTTACAGTAAAAAATCTTTGTGTGATGTTCACCGGTACTCCGGTAATAAGCACTTGTTTCCACATCATATCACCAGTCAAGTGACTTAATGAGCATCATTATCATCTTCATCATCATCATAGATTTA